>JAVTVX010000030.1:10402884-13006217 GCA_033439265.1 Dillenia suffruticosa | reverse complement strand
CGAGGATCTGTCCAAAAATCGCATTCCGTATCAGCATGGACACTTTGAGTCCTTGGTCATGCCATTTGGGCTGACGAATGTCCTAGTTGCATTTATGGACCGAATAGATCGGGTCTTTTATGAATTTCCTAGATCGAATTGTTATCGTTTCCACTGATGACATCCTAATCAGCTTGCAGAGTGTTGAGGAGCATGCTCAGTGTCTTACTCTCAGACGACAGAGAGAGTGCTTACCCCTCTTTATTGGTGGGACTCCGTACCTTAGGAGTCAGTGTGGTTAATAATGTGTAAGAAGCATCATTAGCCAGATATGAGGACAGACAGACCTTGTTCAAATATGTCAGAGACTTCGGATTCCGAGAAAACGGATAGATAGTGTTTGGAGAACGGAATTGTATTTCAGTTGACATTGATTTCCGCAAGGCCATACTTGAGGAGGCACACTCCCCAACTTAAGCATTCATCCGGGTAGTACCAAGATGTATTGGACTATTCGGGATAGTTATTGGTGGCCTAACATGAAACAAGAAATTGAGGATTTTGTGGGAAGATGTTTAGCTCGCCAATAGGTGAAGGCCGAGCATCAGCGTCCAACGGGCACACTGCAGCCTCTTCCCATTCGTGAGTGGAAATGGGAGCATATTACTATGGACTTCGTGATGGGGTTGCCGCGGACTTCTTCACGCATGATGCGATTTGGGTGATTGTCGATCGACTCACCAAATTTGCACATTTTATCCCTATCCGCGGTGACTATTCCTTAGAGGCGTTGGCACGTCTCAACATTGATGCTGTAGTTCGGCTTCACGGGGTGCCTGTGTCGATTGTTTCAGATAGAGACCCCAGGTTCACATCTAGGTTTTGGCCCAAGTTGCTGGAGGTATTGGGTACTAGATTGAACTTTAGTACAACATATCATCCTTAGACGGACGGCCAGTCTGAGAGGACCATTTAGACCCTTGAGTACATACTGAGGGCATGTGTGATGGATTTTCAGGGTAGTTGGGATTGACACCTTCCACTGGTCGAATTCGTATATAATTACAATTATCAAGCCAGTATAGGGATGCCCCTATATGAGGCACTATATGGCAGGAAGTGCCGTACCCCGATGTGCTGGGATGAAGTCGGAGAGCGACGTCTGAATAGCGTTGAGTTGATTGAGCAAACAAAGGATAAAATTAAGGTTATCCGTGAGCGAATGAAAGCCGCCCAAGACAGATAGAGGGCATATGCGGATCGAAGATGCCGACTTTTAGAGTTTGAGGTGGGCGATATGGAGTTCTTGAGGATTTCTCCCTTGAGGGGACTAGTACGACATCGACAGCGGGGCAAGTTGAGCCCCAGGTACATTGGCTCGTTCCGTATCCTCAGTAGGGTTGGAAGCGTGGCATACAGGCTACAGCTGCCAGATGAACTATCTCGGATCCATGATGTCTTCCACGTATCAGTGTTGAGGAAGTACATCTCAGATCCTTCACACATTTTGAAGCCCCCGCCGATAGAAATGCGAGAGGACTTGAGCTTACCTGTCCAGCATGTGATTATTTTGGATCGGCAGGTTAGAAAGCTACGAGCAAAGAGGTTTCACTTGTTAGAGTTTTGTGGAGGAGCGACCAGGTTGAGGAACAGACCTGGGAGCCTGAGGAAGCCATGAGGAGACAGCACCCCCAGTTGTTTGCTGCTTAGCCTTCATTTAGTTTCATGGACGAAACTTATTTTTAGGGGGTTAGAAAATGTAACACCAACTATATATTAAAAAAAAAAAAAAAAAAAAGAGAAAAATCGAATTAGGGCTTAAAGCCCTAATTCTTCCCCTTTCTCTCTCTCTCCCTCTCTTCCTCTCTCCCTCTCTCCCTCTCTCCCTCTCTCCTCCCGCAAGCACACACCACCGCGCTCGGCAGTGGCTCCCCTCTCCCCTTCGCGCGCGACTGCAGCTTGCGTTTCCCTACGCGAGCGTGAGCACGCGATCGCGCGAGCACACGACCTTGCGCCTGCGCACGAGCTGCGCGATCCCTGCACCAGCTCCGGTGCTGCCTCCTCGATCTCCAGCGAGCCCTGCATGCTACCCAGCACGAGCCAGCGCGTGGCCCAGCGCGCGAGCCAGCGCCACCCAGCGCGAGCCAGCTCGCGACCCAGCGCGAGCCAGCTCGCGACCCAGTGCGAGCGAGCGTACGAGCCCAGCGCAAGCAGTGCGCGACCCTCTGCACGAGCCTCTGCGAGCCCTAGCCACGCGGCCCAGTCCGGCCCGCGGCCCACCAGACCCATCAAACCCGTAGGCCCACCAGGCGGCCAGCCCATCAGCCCGCCAGCCTGCGGCCCACGAGCCCACGACCGACTTTCCCCTTCGAGAGCTCACCTGCATCTTCTGTACTACAGGTAACGACTATATTTGGTTGAAGTTCTAGAGTTTGGTGTTAGAAATTTAGTTGTTTTTAATATAATTGAAATTTGGTAATATTATAGGTTTTAGACCAGGTTGACAGGCGAACGAAAGCTAAATCCGGAAATCTGAGAAAACCCTAGGTGAGAGATGCAACCTTTTCAACATTTGAATTAATTCTATCGAAAGTAGATCGAATTTAGATCGAGTTACATAATATATTGAAATGTGTGACATTCGAAGAAAAATAGACAAAAAAATGAGAAATATTAGAAACTTGACCATTGGTGAGTCAGATGATTCGAAAATGAGGAAACGAGAATCTATGACGAAGTTTTGTAAATTAGGTGGGAGAAATTTGGAAGGGAAAAATTGAAAATCCCTGATTTGACCTTTATTTGATATTAAATGTTGATAATCTTATTTAGGTTGACCTTTTGGAGACTCGAGCGGTCAGATCCGATTTGGTTTGTCAGTAGGGAGTGACTTCCGTCCCGTAGACAGTGAGTGGGACTCTGATTTGGCTTGTCACACATTTCAATATATATATATATATATATATATATATAAAATGAGACAAAATTTGATTTTTGATTTTGGGGTATTTAAATTAAATTTTGGTATATTTTAATTTACCGAATTGGCAAATCGAAATAAACCTCATTTTTATGAAATTCGCATTTCCAACGAAATATGGGTGTAGAAATCTATATGCATAAATGTTTATTTAGTTATTTATTTAGTTAAAAAAAAAGAAAAAGAAAATGGAGACGCAGCGTTTTGGGGCAAAACGTTGCGTCCCCAAAGTGATTTGGGGATTAGGGTTTCAACCCTAATCCCTCTCCCCCCCCTCTCTCTCTCTCTCTCTCTCCGAATTTTCCTCTTCCGCGGCCGTTTATCTTCCTCCGCCATAGTCAATCGTCTTCCTCTACCACGTGCCACCGCTACCGCCATCGCCGCCACCCTCTCCCTCTACTTCTCTCTTCCCTTCGGCCGAAAGTCCCTTTGTTTTTCCTTCCTCTGTTCTCTCCTTACCACACTCTGTTTTCTCTCTCTCCACCTTGCCTTCCTCTGTCGCGAGCCACGATCGATCGTACCCTTCTGCCATCGCCGCCGCTCCTCGCAGCTATTCTTTCCTCCCGCGAGCACTGTACGCCACCGCTTACGATTGTCGCTGCCTCCGGCAAGTGTGCGCCTTTGCACGTGATTGAGCCACAGCACGCGACTGCAGCGCGATCTCCCCAGCTCGAGCCGAGTGAGCCCCTGCGCGATCCACCCAGCGTGAGCACGATCGTACCCCTACTCGATCCTCCACGTGCGAACACAGTGCGACCCAGTCCGCGAGCAGGACCCAGGCCGCGAGCGCAAGCCAGCGCCACGAGTAGGACCCAGCCCGCGAGCACGAGCCAGGCTGCGAGCAGGACCCAGGCTGCGAGCAGGACCCAGTCCGCGAGCTCGAGTCAGCGCACGAGCGTGCACCAGCCCGCGAGCGAGCACCAGCCCGTGAGCGAGCACCAGCTCGCGAGCGCGCACCATCCCGCAAGCCACTGTGGCCTGCGAGCCATTGCCGGCCCGCATGCTCGCCAGCCCGTAGGCCTATCAGCTGCAGGCCCACCAGCCTGCAGGCCCATTTGCCCGCAAGCCTGCTGGCCCGCAGACTGCGAGTCCGCTAGCCGAAACCCTCTGTCCCGTTGACCCGCAAACCCACACGCCCACTGTAGCCCACGAGCCCGCGACGACCCGTGAGCCCGTGACAGCCCACGAACCTCCATGCAGGTAACTGACTTAAGGTTTTGCTTCCGATCTTAGTGTTTGAACCTAACTAATAAACCCTGTCTTGATAGGTAGCATTTCAGATCTTGGAGTGATCGAGGAGACATTCGGACAAAGGTCTGCGATCCGATAAAAACCCTAGATGAGTGATTTCGGATCCATTCGATTTGATTATCGAATTTAGGGTAAATTTAAGATAAGAAGTCTTGTATATGCTAGAATGTAAACTAAATTTGCAATGAATGCATTTTCGGACATTATATGCGGTTCATTAGGTTAGGTGTATGAATTTATATGAAATGGGACTGTCCAGAATGATAGAATCAAATTAAGTTGATTTGAATAGTTTCTCTTAGAGTTTAAATTGACCTATGCATGAAAATAGTCAGAAATTGGGATTTGAGTGCAAGGGTTGATGCAGCCCTTCTCATTATAAATTGTTCTGCTTATAGACAATTTAAATACGATCTCCATATTGTGAAAATAGATTCATATATCTTGAAAATGATATATGGCTTGAAACATTTGGATGAGATTCAAAAAGTGTATGATTTTTCAAAAATTTTCCATCTTATAAGAAAATTATTTATTTTAAGACATATTTCAGACCTTGAGTGGTTTTAGGGTTGAATTTGACTTGGTTTAAAGGTACGTTAATTGTTTATAAATGAAATGCAATTGATGACATTAGAGTGTATTCATAAATTGAAGAGTTAAGACTTGTACAAACTTAAGGAAAATGGATAAACCCTATAATACTTGAAATTTGATATTAAATTTTGATGATCTGATTAGGTTGATTTTTTTGGAAACTCGAGAAGTCAGATTGGATTTGTTTTGAAAATAGAGAGTGACCACCCTCCCTAGAATCGTGAGTGGGACTTTGACATCTTCTATTGATTGACAAATCATGTTTTACCGATTTTCAAACAACATGATTTCTATACGTGTGAAAACTAAAGTTTTGGATTTTGATAGACATATTTTTGTGACCATTGGAGTGTCCCAACTGTTGATTTTATAGATTATGCATTCATGAGTTTGATAACTGATATTGTGCTACATTTTTGACATATTGACATGTTTTAATGATTCTACTATATTGACACGCAAATTTTAAATGGATTTACATGTACTATTTGGGCTATACGCCCGGCTGAAGTTATGTTACGATACATGGGGCTATATGCCTAACCGACATGATGATGTGATGCATGGGGCTACGTGCCCGGCCGACTTGGTGATATGGTGATATGCTTCCTATAGCATTTCGTAACTACGAAAGACATTTGGTAGAGGCACCCCTTTGGGTCCAGATACATTTCGGCCGGAGGTATCCGCCAAATTGTCATGTGTATGGGTGTCCCATGTTGACTCTCATCGGGAAGAACGTGAGTTTACCTCTGTCTAGCACTGGACGGGATACTATACACGACCGACTATATATATGTATCATTATTATTATTTATAGACTAGTTAGAGTAGTCTGTGGTCAACATTGGAGTAGAGAGCCATTATTTGATATTTGCATAGTGAAAAACCCTCAATGCGCCCATCCTTGGTCTAGGTAAACCATTGCCGGGGTTGTCTGTTCGGTCGGCTCTACATATGTGACTTGATACATGGATGGATACATATATTATTTTCTGATGTGTGTCTTGAAATATGTTTTATTCTAAAACAACATGTTATTTTCGCACACTCGATATTTTGTTACATGCTTTGACACTCCAAATTCACCCTTGATATTGATAGTATGATATCAATCATCACTTGCTGAGTATCCTTCCATAGATACTCACCATTCACTTTCTCCCCACAGGATTAGCCTTGAATTGAAGAAGAATTATTGTATTCTTGCGACGTGGACTTGATAGTATCGGGTTTGGATATGGATATTACCATATCTTCCGTTACAATTTTTTGAGATTTTAGTTTGATAGATGTACTCATTTATTTATTTTTGGGATAACTGTATAATTTATATATATTTATTTGTCAAACTCTCATAGTTTATTTGCATTGAGACGATTGTACGTATTTAAATGTCACTTGAGAAAATTATTATATATTAGGTAAAATTTTAGATCTGCTCGGTGTGGCGGTTTCTCATACTCTAGTTAGGCATGACAGTAGAGGTCTGTGGCTAAATTTGCTGGAAATTTTTATAGTCTTGCGTTGTTCTGGATGTTGGCTGCGGCATTGGTTGATTTTGGAGAGGTCGGGATGACAATTTATTTATTTTACAAGATGAATGTTGATATATATGTCAAATTGTACTTGGGAGACTTTCGAAATATGGAGAGATTCTGTCCGATTTTCTGTAAAAATATAGCCGGCATTCAGGGCAACGGGCAGTTGTTCATGACTCCGGTTCGGGGCGTGACAGTTCGGTTGGTATCGGAGCATCTAGGTTAGAGAAAGGATAGTAATAAAAGTCAAAGTCTTTTCAAGTACATTTAAAAGTCCTCAATGCATTAGAGAGTTTTATACAGTCATTTAAAGTCCCCTACGTGGTCATAGACCAATAACTGCATTCATTTAGGGGGTTAGTTACGAGTAACTAACCCTAATTTTTAAATCATACCAAACTCTAGAATTATATCTAATGAAAATTCCCCCTTTACAGAATCATGCCGCCTAGACGCGGTAGACCAACGGGATGCGAAGCTAGACTCGCGCTACCCGAGACTCCTCAAGTGCCTGACCCTTCGAGGGGACCTGAGACCCTTGGAGTGCTTGAGGCTGCTTCCTCTTCACGGGCGCACCTTGTAACGCCTACTCAGCCGGCTACTCCAGCCGAGATTCCACTACCGTCCTTTAAGGCGTTTAGGTAGGTGTATGAGTGGTACACCTCCCACGGGATTCAGATGCCACCCCCACCACCACCGATGGCAGTGCCGACTTTTACGACCGTGCCACCTCCACCAGTACCAGATTAGCCCTCGGTTGTTGGTCCTTCCACTATTTCAGGACCTAGTGACACTACCTCTTCTACTTTAAGGCATATTCACAAGCTCACCCAGTTGGTAAAGGAGGCGAGGCAGTTAGGCTGCATGAAGTTCGCGGGAATGGGTGATCCCACAATAGCGAAGCATTGGATCAATCGTACTCGCAGAATTTTGACTGATCTGGGGTTGAGCAAGGACTACCGGCTTCGGATAGCACAGAGACTCTTGGATGGTGACGCCCTCACTTGGTGGGAGGCGATTTGTGACAATGCTACGAGCCGCTGCGATGGGAGGACTTCCTGCGGGAGTTCGATCGCAGGTACTTCTCTGAGTTCCAGCAGGACCGCAAGAGGGCAGAGTTTCTGCACTTGCGGCAAGGAACCAGGACAGTGACAGAGTATGAGACGGAGATGAGGCGACTAGTTGCTTTCATTCCAGACTTGGCGACGCCAAAGCAGCTACGGTTCAAGTTTGAGGATGGCCTCAACTTGAACATCAGGAGGTATATGACAGTGACTCCTAGACTCTCCTTTGCGGAGATAGTGGACTCAGCACTTAGGGCGGAGGAGATCGTCCGTGCTGAGGGCAGATAGCGGGAGAATGTAGAGCTAAGAAAGAAGAGATCTGGGGCTTCTTCGAGCTAGGGCTTGAAGAAGGGCAGGAGTTTAGGATATCAGGAAGGCTCTTCTCAGTCAAGACAAGCACATCCTGGACAAGGATCACGATCTCAGGGATTTAGAGCACCGGCCCCTAGTGCCACTACTCAGGTTTCAGATTAGCGGCACCTCTTTTGCCGCTGATGTGGTAGACACCACCCTTTTGGAGAGTGTAGGGTGTCTATTACATGTTTCCGGTGTGGGAAGCCAGGGCACATCAGGAGCGCTTGCCCTGAGTTGGGATTTGGAGGTAAGATAGCTTCAGGACACTCAAATGTTCCCCGAGGAAGACAACAGGGAGCACCTGCGCTGTAACACTGAACAAACAAAAAAAAAAAAGAGAGAGGAGGTGTTGCGTTTTGGAGGGAAACGCAGCACTCTCCCCCCAAATTGAATTAGGGCTTTAAGCCCTAATTCTCTCTCTCATCCCTTCTTCTCTCTCTCTCTCTCTCACTCCATCTTTTCCTCTCCCGCAGCAGCCGCCCTCCCGTGAGCAGCGCCTTCCTCCCGCGATTGCCGCTGCTGAAACGCCCTCCCGCGAGCGTCTTCCTCCTCTGTGCAGCGCGATCTCTCACGAGCTACGCGAGCCCAGCCGAGCGCGATCTGCTGCCAGCGCTCCACTGCGTGAGTGCATGACTGCCCGAGCGCTCCACAGCACGAGTGCGAGCGCACACCTGCTCGGGAGCTCACCTGCGTACCTCGCTCCAGCGCGACCCTCTGCGTAAGTACAGCACGCTCCAGCGCGAGACCCATTGAGCGAGCGTGCCCTAGTACAAGCGTGAGCGCTCTCCAGAGCGCGACCCACTGAGCGAGCGTGCCCTAGTACGAGCGTGAGCGCTCTCCAGAGCGCGACCCACTGCGCGAGCGCGCTCCAGAGCGCTACCCACTGTGCGAGCGCGCTCCAGAGCGTGACCCATTGTGCGAGCGTGCTCCAGTGCCTGATCCACTACGCGAGAGTGCGCGATCCAACTCGCGAGCGTGAGCCCTAGCCCGTGAGCGCTCGCCAGGGCTGTGAGCCTGCGAGCTCACCGGCGGGCCAGCCCACTAGCTCGCTAGCCCACCGACCCGCGACGGCTTGCGAGCCCGCAATCGGCTTTCCCCTTCGAGAGCTCACCTACATCTTCACTGCAAGTAATGACTATGATTTGGTTGAAGTTCTAGGGTTTAGTGTTAGAAATTTAGTTGTTGCTAATATATTTCAAATTTGGAAATATTACAGGTTTTAGACCATTCCGACGGACGAACGACAGTTTGATCTGAAACCCGCGGAACCCTAGGTGAGAGAAACGCACTCACTTCAAAGTTTGAATAAATTTTGTTGATTTTAGGATGAATTTAAAATCAGAAGTTATATATCTATTCGGAAATGTATTAAATTCGAGTAAAATTAGAGAAAATGAGAAATATTGGAAATTTGATCATTGGTGAGTCAAATGATTCGAAATTTGATGAAACGAGAATTTAGAAATGATTGTGTAAATTAAGGTTATATTAAATTGGAAAAAAAATATTGAAAATCTCTTATTAGAGTTTTATTTGATATAAAATTTGATGATTTGATTAGTTTTATCTTTTGGAGACTCGAGAAGTCAATTAGATTGATTTGAAAAATAGTGAGTGACCACCCTCCCTAAATAAGTGAGTGAGACCCTAATCTCTTGTATAAAATAGTAAAACGTGTTTGCTGTCGTGTTTTCGATAAAACATGCTTTTAATATGCATTGATTTGACGTATGATATTAAATTTTAAATCTATTTTGTGATTATTGGAGTGTTTTAAATTATGTTTACGATTATTATGCATCCATGGTTTGAAATGAAACAAAAATTGTGCGATTACTTGAAAATTGATAATTCCCTTTCTACCATTGCATTGATGTGTTGTTTTGAAATGATTTAATGAAATGTACTGGCACGAAGATTTGAAATGCTTTGATGAACTATGTGGATTGGATGCCCATTAGTTATGCAATGATATGATTTTACTTGTGGGATGTTGTGTCCTGGGAAGTTGTGCCCTTGTGATACTATGATGATGACATTGATAATTCCGTAGTTACGAAGGGTGTTTGTAGAGGCACAGGTTACCAGGAAACACTTCTGCAGGAGGTATCCGCAAACGTCATTGATTCTAAGGGCTATAAGCGCGGCCAGTTGAACCCATGTATGGGGAGGATGCGTGTGATGCCACTGTCTAGTACCAGGCAAGGTCTTATATACGATGATGAGGTAGCTCCAGTGAACTCATGGGCAACGTTGGCCATGTATTTTCAACCCTGTGAGATTTTGACATTGAGGTCCGTAGTTGGCCATGTATTTATTTTGGGATGACTGTATAATTTATATATATTTAGTTATGAAACTCTCATATTTCGTTTGCATTGAGGCGATTATACGTATTTGAATGTTATTTGGGAAAGTTATTGTAAATAAGATAAAATTTAGATCCGCTCGGTGTGACGGTTGCTCATGCTCTAGTTGGGCATGACAGTAGAGGTCTGTGGCTAGAATTGTTGGTAATTTACATAGCCTGACATTGTTCTGGATGTTTACTGTGGTTGGTAGGTTGTTGTGAGGCCGGGATGACTATTTTATTTTATTTACAGGATGATTTTAAATTAAACAAATTTATTTGTACATGGTAGACCTCCGATTTATGTGGAGTTTCTGTCTGATTTTTTGTAAAAATATAGTAGGCATTCAGAGCAATGGGCGGCTGCTCACGAACCTGGTTTGGGGCGTGACAGTTCTATTGGTATCAGAGCGTCTAGGTTAAAGAAAAGATGATAGTAAAAGTCTTCCCAAGTATATGAAAAGTACTCAATGCATTAGAGAGTTTTATACAGTCATTTAAAATCTCATACTTGACCATAGGCATATAAGTTCATCTATTTTATGGAGTTTGAAACATAACGTATCTAATCCGTTATTTCGCATTCAAATGCTTTGAATTATACTTTATTTTTTTAGGGGGTCAGTTACGGAGCAACTAACCCTAATTCTTGATTTCTATCTAATAAAAATGTATTTTTTTTTTACAGAATTATGTCACCTAGATGTGGTAGGAGAGGTGTTAGATTCGCCTCACTTGAGGGTCTTTCAGTGCCTGATACACCTAGGGCACCCGATGCGCCACGAGTGCCAGAGGATGTTTCCTCTACTCAAGTACGCTCACCAGCGCCACCCCCAGCTCCTCCACTGGCTGTTACAGCCGAGATTCTTCCACCACCACTCGATGCCTTGAGACAGTGGCAGGAGTGGTACAGTAGATATGGGGCGCAAATGCCACCGCCTCTACTACAGACTCCAGCGACCGCACCTGTAGCCGTACTTGACAGCTGGGATGTCGGCTACTTTAAGGCGCATCCATGAGCTTACTCAGTTGGTGAAAGAGTCTCGACAGCTGGGATGCACAGACTTTTCGGGATCCAGTGATGCCATGGCGGCAAAGCACTGGATCAATAGGATTCATAGAATCCTTACGGATTTGGGGTTGTCAGAGGAGGTCAGATTGAGAGTTGCTGAGAGACTTCTTGACGGAGATGCCCTCTCGTGGTGGGAGGCTATCCGTGACAGTGCTACACAGACCCTACGGTGGGAGGACTTTTTACGAGAGTTCAACCGTAGGTACTTCACCCCGTTCCAGCAGGACCGAATGAGGATGGAGTTCCTGTACTTACGCTAGGGGACGAGGTCAGTTTCAGAGTACGAGATTGAGCTTAGACGACTAGTGGCCTTTGTCCCCGACATGGTTACACCGGCTCAGATGAGGTTCAAGTTTGAAGATGGCCTCCAATTGAGTATCAGGAAGTATATGACGGTAACTTCCTCTTTTACACTATTAGAGGTGATTAATTCAGCGTATCGGGCGGAAGAGATCATCTGAGCAGAGGCTAGACAAAGAGAGAGTTACCAGAAAAGGAAGACTGGGTCACAGGGTGGACAATCGTCGAAGAGGGGTAGAGGTTCTGGATATCCCAGAGGTTCTTCTAGCTTCAGACCAGCAGTATCGGGACAGGTACCTCGACCACAGGGTTTTGAGGCACCAGTCCCTAGTGTTTCTACACAGTTTACTACACAGAAACTGCCTTTCTGCAGTAGATGAAGCAGCCACCATGCCTTTGGGGCATGTAGAGTACCGGTTACTTACTTCCAGTGTGGGAAGTAAGGTCACGTTAGGAGTATCTACCCCGATTTAGATTAAGGAGGATCGATTTTACAGAGTCGTACTGGTACGTCTGGCACAGGCCAGTAGGGGGCACCTACGCACTCAGCTCTTACCATTCCCCGTACTGTAGCCGAGAGTAATACAGTGTCAGGATCATCACGACAGCAGCCTAGGGCCCAGGTTCGTGTGTTTGCGATGACACAGGAGGACGCACAGGCAAACCCTGATATTATTATGGTAATACTCCCACAGACTCCTCAGTGTAGTACTTTTGTTGTACTTTCTGTATGACCTTTTTGTAGATCATGATGTCGATATATAGTTTTAACTAGTTAAACCTTTAGAATCTTAACTAGTTTGATATATATATATATATATATATATATTCGTTCATTTCTTTTTCGCATTTTAAATTCTGTTGATCTTTTTCTTATTTTTAGGTACCATGCGAATATTCAGTATCGACGCCAGTATTCTCATAGATACCGGGTCGAATTTTTCCTATGTGAGCGATACATTAGCTTGCCATTCTAATAGACCTCCTCGCCACTTGATGAGAAGATTATGGTAGTCACTCTTCTTGACAAGCATATCATTCGAGATACAGTCTATAAGGGTTGTGAGGTTGGTATTGGGGAGACGATATTAGAAGCAGATCTGATTCCGCTCCCTATCACGGATTTTGATGTCATCCTAGGGATGGATTGGCTGAGTTTACACCGGGCTTCCGTGGATTGTTTCACGAAGGAGGTTGAGTTTTGAAGGTTCGGGCAGCCACCGTTAGTATTCCAGGGCAAGAGATGAGTATTGCCCCGCAGCATTATATCTGTTATGAAGGCCAGACGCTTGGTACGCCGTGGTTGTGTGACTTATCTGGCTTATGTTGTCGACACCACCGTTGAGGGACCAAGACTTGAAGATATCCTTATAGTGCAGGAGTTTCCAGTGTATTCCCCGAGGAGCTTCCCGGATTACCACTAGTTCGGGAGTTCGATTTTGAGATTGATCTAGTAGTGGGGACCAATCCTATTTCTATTCTGCCATACAGAATGGCAACTGCTGAACTGAGAAAGTTAAAACTCAGTTACAGGAACTCCTAAACAAGGGGTTTATTCGCCCGAACACCTCACCTTAGGGCGCTCCGGTGCTGTTTATAAAGAAGAAGGATAGTACATTTCGGCTTTGTGTAGACTACAGGTAATTGAACAAAGCCACAATCAAAAACTGATATCCCCTGCTACGTATTGATGATTTGTTTGATCAGCTGCAGGGAACCAGGGTTTTCTCTAAGATTGATCTCCGTTCGGGTTATCATCAGTTGAGAATTCGGGCCGAGGATGTGCCCAAGATAGCTTTTCACACTTGATACGGCCATTACGAGTTTCTAGTCATACCGTCTGGGCTGACTAATGCCCCAGTTGCTTTCATGGATTTGATGAACCGAGTTTTTCACGACTACTTGGATCGGTTCGTCATCGTATTCATCGATGACATCTTAATATATTCACGGAGTGATGAAGATCATGTTGCGCACTTTCGGGTGGTATTGCAGATAATCCGTGAGAAGCAGCTATATGCCAAATTCTCGAAATGTGAGTTTTGGCTAAGACAAATTGGATTCTTGGGGTACATTGTTTCCGCGGAGGGTATTTATGTTGATCCGCGGAAGGTTGAGATTATAGTAAAGTGGGAGCAGCCACAAACAATTACAGAGATTCGTAGTTTTCTCGATTTGGCCGGGTATTATCGCAATTTGTAGAAGGATTCTCCCGGATAGCTACTCCGTTGTCTAGATTGACCCAGAAGGGGGTTAAGTTTATTTGGGATGACTGTTGTGAGGCGAGCTTCCAGGAGCTCAAACAACGGTTGACATCCGCTCCTATTTTAGCCATTCCCACTAGTAGTCGGGAGTATACAGTGTACAGTGATACTAGCCGATAGAGATTGAGTTATGTTCTGATGTAGAATGGTCGGGTTATTGCATATGCCTCGCGACAGCTAAAAAAATACGAGATTAACTATCCGATACATGATTTAGAGTTGACAGCCACAGTTTTCGTATTGAAGATATGGCGGCATTATTTTTATGGGGTGACTTGTAGGGTATTCACAAATCACCAAAGTCTAAAGTACTTATTCATCGAGTAGGAGTTGAACCTCAGACAGAGGAGATGGTGAGAGTTATTGAAAGATTATGATCTTATTATTGACTATCATCTGGGGAAGGCAAATGTTGTGGCAGATGTCTTGAGTCGGAAGTCAGCATCATCCTCACAGTCGACAGAGAAAGCCTACCTTTCTTGTTTAGTGGGACTCCGAACCTTAGGAGTTAGTTTGACTAACGATGATCAGGAAGGTTTACTAGCCAGATTTGAGGTCAGGCCGACTTTGTTCGACCGTATCAGGGAGCTCCAGAGTACGGATGAGGAGTTCCAGGGTATTGCGGATAGAGTCTGCAGAGCTGAGGGCAGAGACTTCAGAGTCCGTGATGATGGACTCGTGGTATTCAGAGACAGAGTATGTGTCCCGGCCGATAGTGATCTTTGGTATGCCATCCTTGAGGAAGCACATTCTTCTGCATATGCTATGCATCCCGAGAGTACGAAAATGTACTGGACCATCAGTGGTAGCCATTAGTGATAAGGCATGAAGAGAGATATAACAGAATTTGTGGCACGATGCTTGGTGTGCCAACAGGTGAATGCCGAGCATCAGCGTCCAATGGGCACACTGCAGCCTCTTCCCATTCTTGAGTGGAAATTGGAGCATATTACTATGGATTTCATGATGGAATTGCCGCGGACTTCTACACGGCATGATACGATCTGGGTGATTGTCGATCGACTCACCAAATCTGCACATTTCATCCTTATCCGCGGTGATTATTCTTTAGAGGTGTTGACACGTCTCTATTTTGATACCATAGTTCGGCTTCACAGGGTGCCCGTGTCGATTGTTTTAGATAGGGACCCCAGGTTCATATCTAGGTTTTGACCCAAGTTATAGGAGCTATTGGGTACTAGATTGAACTTCAGTACGATATATCATCCTCAGACGGACGGCCAGTCTGAGAGGACGATTCAGACGCTCGAGGATATGCTTCGGGCATGTGTCATTGATTTTCACAGTAGTTGAGATCGGCACCTTCCACTGGCCGAGTTCGCATATAATAACAGTTATCAGACTAGTATAGGGATGCTCCCGTATGAGGCACTGTATGGTAAGAAGTGCCGCACCCCGATATGTTGGAATGAGGTCGGAGAGCGACGTCTCAATAGCGTTGAGTTGATTGAGCAAACAAAGGATAAAGTTAAGGTCATCCGTGAGCGGATGAAAGCCGCCCAGGACAGACAGAAGACATATGCTGATCGTAGGCGGCGACCTCTTGAGTTTGCCACGGGAGATATGGTTTTTTTTGAAGATATCTCCTTGAAAGGGAGTTATACGGTTTAGACAGCGGGGCAAGTTGAGCCCCAGATATATTGGGCTCTTTCGTATCCTTGAAAGGGTTGGGAGTGTGGCATACAGGTTAGAGCTGCCAGATGAATTTTCCTGTATTCACGACTTATTCCATGTCTCAGTACTCAGAAAATACTTGACCGATCATTCTCCTATACTTGAGCCTCCACCTGTTGAGTTACGAGAGGATCTTAGTCTTCCAGTTCAGCCCGTGGCTATTCCAGATCGACAGAACAGAAAGCTGCGGAGTAAAAAAATTTCATTGGTCAGAGTTTTGTGGAGGAGTGATCAGATCGAGGAGGAGACCTGGGAGCCCGAGGAGGCTATGAGGAGACAGTGCCCCCAGTTGTTTGCTATTTAGTTTTCTTTTAGTTTTGAGAATGAAACTTATTTCTAAGGAGTTAGAAAATATAATACAAAAAAAAAACAGAGAGAGAGAGAGGAGGTGCTGCGTTTTGGAGGGAAATGCATCACTCTCCCCCCAAATTGAATTAGGGCTTTAAGCCCTAATTCTCTTTCTGTCTCTCTTCCTCTCTCTCTTTCACTCTGTCTCTTCCTCTCCCGTAGCCGCCACCCTCCCGCGAGTAGTGCCTTCCTCCCGCGATCGCCGCCACTGCAATGCCCTCCAGCGAGCGCCTTCTTTCTCTGCGCAGCGCGATCTCCCACGAAATACGCGAGCCCAACCGAGCGCGATCTGTTGCCAGCGCTCTACAGCGCGAACGCGCAACTACCCGAGTGCTTCACAGCGCGAGTACGAGCGTACACTTGCTTGGGAGCTCACCTGCGCATCCCGCTCCAGCGCTACCCTCTGCGCGAGCACAGTGCGCTCCAGCGCGCGACCCACTGCGCGAACTTACCCCAACACGAGTGTGAGCAAGCTCTAGAGCCCGACCCATTGCACGAGCGCGAAGCCCGCCAGGCCGCGAAGCCCACTGCGGCCGGCAAGTCGGGTTGTGAGCCTGCGAGCCCACCCGCGGGCCAACCCGCTAGCCCGCCAGCCCGCCAGCCCGTCAGCCCGCCGTCCCGCGAGCCTACGAGCCCGCGACGGCCTGCTAGCCCGCAACCGGCTTTCCCCTTCGAGAGCTCACCTGTATCTTCACTGCAGGTAATGACTATGATTTGGTTGAAGTTCTAGGGTTTGGTATTAGAAATTTAGTTGTTGTTAATATATTTCAAATTTGAAAATATTACAGATTTTAGACCAATCCGACGGGCGAACGATAGCTATATCTGAAACCTGCGAAACTCTAGGTGAGAAAAACGCACTCACTTCAAAGTTAGAACAAATTTTATTGATTTTAGGTTGAATTTAAAATCGAAAATTATATATCTATTCGAAAATGTGTTAAATTCGAGGAAAATTAAAGAAAATGAGAAATATTGGAAATTTGATCATTGGTGACCCAAATAATTCGAAATTTGATGAAATGAGAATTTAAAAATGATTGTGTAAATTAAGATTATATTAAATTGGAAAGAAAATGTTGAAAATCCCTTATTAGGGTTTTATTTGATATAAAATTTGATAATTTAATTAGGTTTGTCTTTTAGAGACTCGAAGAGTCAATTGGATTTATTTGAAAAATAGGGAGTGACCACCCTCCCTAGATAAGTGAGTGAGACCCTAATCTCTTGTATAAAATAGTAAAATGTGTTTGCTGTCGTGTTTTCGATAAAACATGCTTTTAATATGCATTGATTTGACGTATGATAATAAATTTCAAATCTGTTTTGTAATTATTGGAGTATCTTAAATTATGTTTACGATAACTATGCATCCATGGTTTGAAATGAAACAAAAATTATGCCATTACTTGAAAATTGATAATTCTCTTTCTACCGTTGCATTGATGTGCTGTTTTGAAATGATTTGATGAAACGTATTGACACGCAGTTTTGAAATGTTTGATAAACTATGTGGGTTGGATACCCACTAGTTATGCAATGATATGATTTTACTTGTGGGACGTTGTGCTCTTGTGATACTATGATGATGACATTGATAATTCCGTAGTTACGAAGGGCGTTTGTAGTGGCACAGGTTGTCCGGATAGGCTTATGTAGGAGGTATCCGCAAACGTCATTGATTCTAAGGGCTATAGACGTGGCCGGTTGATCCCACGTAGGGGGAGGACGTGTGTGACATCGCCGTCTAGCACCGGGCGGGGTCCTATACACGATGATGAGTTAGCCCCAACGAACTCATGGCCAACGTTGGGGTAGAGAGCGATTTTAAAGTCTATACATAATAAAACCCTCGTTGCGCCTGTCCTTGGTCATGGTTGACCTTTGCCAGGATTATTTTTGGCTTACTCTACTATTATATTGATTTTTAAATAGATGCATACGTGCTTGTTATCGTGTAATTGATTTAAATGATTTCAAATTGCTAAACATATCATATTGTATTGCGAAATGTAAATTTTTGTTTCAAATAATGTTATTTGACACTCCAATGGTTCACCCATACTATTTATGTTTGATATTAACCCCCTCACTCACTGGGTATCTTCCCATGATACTCATCCCTCCAATTTCCCTCCTCAGACAGATTATTATTGTGCTGGAGCGACGCTTCAGATCTTAGGGATTTTGGTGGATTTGGGTGATTCACGACGGCGAGATTTAAGTTTAAATTTGAAAGATGAATTCCGTAATTTATTTTCGACCCTACGAGATTTTGACATTGAGATCCGTAGTTGGCCACATACTTATTTTGGGATGACTGTATAATTTATATATATTTAGTTGTGAAACTCTCATATTTCGTTTGCATTGAGGTAATTATACGTATTTGAATGTTACTTGGGAAAATTATTGTAAATAAGATAAAATTTAGGTCCGCTCAGTGTGGCGGCTGCTCATGCTCTAGTTGGGCATGACAATAGAGGTCTGTGGTTAGGATTGTTGGTAATTTACATAGCCTGGCGTTGTTTTGGATGTCTACTGTGGTTGGTAGGTTGTTGTGAGGCCAGGATGGTAATTTTATTTTATTTACAGGATGATTTTAAATTAAACAGATTTATTTGTACATGGGAGATGTCCGATTGATGGGGAGTTTTTGTCTGATTTTCTGTAAAAATATACCAACATTCAGAGCAACGGGGGGCTGCTCACGAACCCGGTTTAGGGCATAACATGCGCACTCGAGTCACACCGCTCCACGGACAGCAGTCGGAAGCAACACAGTGCCAGCACCATTCCGACAGTAGCAGAGGACACAGGCCCGTGTATACTCCGTGACGCAGGAGGACGCTCAGGCAAGTCCTGACGTGATTTTTAGTGCTCGTCCCATTGATTCTCATGTTTAGAGATATTTTCTTTTATATACCTTCTTTTAAGCACCATCACTAGTTAAAGCCTTAGAGGTTTAACTATGTTGGTATGTATATACATTTTGATATATATATATATATATATATATATATATATGTAGGCATATATCTTTCCATATTTATCAATAGATTTTTTTTTTCACAGTAGGAGTTATGAAAATATGGGGAGTCGACGCTCGTGTCCTTATTGACACCGTGTCGAACTATTCGTATGTGAGAAGCGTCTTTTGCCCATAGGTTGGTAAGCCTTGTCGCCACTTGATGAGGAGATATTGGTCATTTCTCCTCTCGGTGAGCAGATACTTAGAGATGCTATCTACAGAGGGAGTAAGGTCATGGTCAGAGATGTGATACTCGAGGCAGACTTAATTCCACTTGAGATGACAGATTTCGATGTCATCCTAGGGATGGATTGGCTAGGCATGCATAGGGTCTCAGTAGATTGTTTCACAAAAAAGTGAAATTTTGGAGACCCGAGGAGCCATTGTTGAGGTTCCCATGCGAGGGGCGAGTATTACCTCGCTGTGTTGTATCGGTGATGAAATCCAGGAGATTGATACGCCGAGGGTGCACGGCATACCTGGCTCGTGTTATTGACACTGGGTCGAGGCTTGAGGAGGTCCTAGTGGTGCAGGAGTTTCCAGATGTATTTCCCGAGGAGCTACCTGGACTACCATCAGTTCGGGAGTTTAATTTTGAAATTGATTTAGCTTCAGGGACTACTCCCATATCTATTCCGTCATACTGAATGGCGCCGACTGAGTTTAGAGAGCTCAAGGTCCAATTGCAGGAGTTGCTGGACAAGGGTTTAATCCGTCCGAACATTTCGCTGTGAGGTGCTCCGGTGTTATTCGTGAAGAAGAAGAACGAGACTCTACTATTGTGTGTGAACTATAGACAGCTAAACAGGGTTTCCATCAAGAATCAGTACCCTCTGCCGCGTATTGCTGATTTATTTGATCAGTTCCAGGGTGCGCATGTTTTTCTCAAAGATTGATTTTCGATCTGGATATCATCAATTGCGGATTAGGGCTGAGCAAGTGCCCAAGACCGCATTCTGCACCCGATATGAACATTACGAGTTCGTGGTCATGCTGTTTGGGCTGACCAACGTACCAACAACCACAGACAGTGACCAAGGTGCAGAGTTTCCTTGGTCTTGTGGGGTATTACTGGTGGTTCGTAGAAGGATTCTCCCGGATCGTTACTTCACTTATCAGACTGACGCGGAAGGATGTCAAATTCTTTTGGGACGATCGTTGTGAGATGAGCTTTCAGGAGCTCAAACAACGACTGACGACGGATGGCCAGTCAGAGAGGACCTTAGTTTTCCAGCTTATAGCCCGTAGCTATTCTAGATCGACAGGTCAGAAAGTTACGGAGTAAAAAAGTTTCATTAGTCAGAGTTTTGTAGAGGAGTGACCAGGTTGAGGAAGAGACCTGGGAGCTCGAGGAGACTATTAGGAGATAGTACTCCTACTTATTCAATGTATTATTTTTTTTAGTTTCGAGAACGAAACTTGTTCTTAGGGGGATAGAAAATGTAACACCGACACTGCGTGTTGTGCACGCGCCCGCGGGTCTGGAACTCATCTTCCTTGCCCGACGGGTCTGCAACTGGGTTTTTCGACCCGGTTCTCCGAAAACCCAATTTCCAGTATAAACAACATGCAATATATATGTCAAAATGTAGATCTAGCAGAGATAAACTTAGATCTACTATTTTCATGCTCTGATTTGACCTAAAACTCACCAAATCTGGGGTTGAAGTGTTCGGTCACTATTTACGGCCGAATGCTTCAACCGGAATTTTCTTAGCCCTATCGTGCTCAGAAAATTACGAAAAAATTATTTTCGTGTTCTACGTGAGTTGGGTAACACAGTGGTATAATCGGATTCACAAAATTCATTCGTGATCCGAACCTCAAATTTTATACCCTATATTTGATACCCAAATAAAATTCCGAAAAATTATTTAAAAATATATCTAACACGCTCTGATACCAATGTTAGAATATGGTGACTCAATCACGCAACGGAAGCAATAATTAAACAATTTTTCAGAATCGAAAAAGATAAAGTTTACGGTGTACCTTAATCGGTGATTCGAATAATTTTGGAAACCGCAAACTTGGAACTGCAACAACTCGCAGTTGGGATGATAGTTACGTAAGACGAACTATTAACACGATACCACAATGATCCAACCCTTAACCCGGTGATTTTTTGTTGATCGGAATTCACCTCTCGTAATATAAAACAAAATCTTACTTGATGTTCTTCATTCATCAAACTTAACATTTTTTTTTCTTTTTTTTTTTTTGAATCATAACTCCCGCAGGAGTTATTTGGAGAGTGAAATTAGGGGAGAGTGGGGTAATGGGTAACTACCCATTACCCCCTTTGTTTTTTTTGAAATTTAAATAGCCCCACGTGGGCATTACACAACAAATCTGAATGAAGCTGCTGAGGCATTTTGAGTCAGACAAAGACATGTTCCTCAACGTGCCTGAAAAATTAAAACACTTCGTTGATATCTACGCATTTGTTGATTCAGTCCATTTTTGTAGTTTTGTGATACCAATCTGTCTCTATGTGCATACCAACCTATAGTTTATTGATGGAACCCCGAACTTGTTGTAGTTTATCATGGATTTTAATCTACCGTTTTGCTTGCTGAATGCTATCATCGTAGCGTGTCATCCATGTTTCTGGTTACCATCAAATATTACTTGGAGAGGAACATGTGACAGAAAATGAGATTGAAGAATTATTAGTAGTTAACGCCCCTATGCTTGGAATGTTTCTTTAGGATAAACAGTGAATTTCAAAATGACCCAGTTGAATGAAATACCTTAACCAAAAAAAAAAAAGAAAAAAAAATGTAACTAATTGTCAAGGAAGCTTAAATCTTTGGGAGCTAGCTGCATTAACGATTGGATAAGCAAATTACCATGGTGAGACTTTTCAAACTATTTTTTCGTTCCATTTTATTTATTTATTTATTTATTTTGAAATCATGATTTCTTTAATTTATTGAGAGTTGTAGAAATGCCTTTTATTGCAATTACCAAGAGCCATACATAAGGGATGCGCAGGAAACTGCCCTGTGCCCTTGACTTTGGTGAGTAATTCAACAACATTACCTGAGTTTCGCATTAAGTTCTTTTCTCGGATACAATGACACTAGTTTTTACATATTATATGCAGGCTCTTTCCAGCCTTGACAATAGAGAATCGAGGGATTCCATGAGCTGGAAGAGGAGGGAGCAATAACACAAGGCAACTGCAAACAACAAGACCACGATTTTCAATCCCCAGCGTTAGAGTATATCAAAAATTCAAAATTTGAATTTTGGGTTTTGGGTTCATGTTGTATAATGATTAATTGTATAATATGTTTTAGTTTCATAATACATTCTTTTTTATCTGTAACTTTCCTTCTTTGAATATATGAAAAGTGTTCAAGGAAAATGCAAAAATGAGGAAGACTTCAATTTGAGGGAACTTCTTCCTAATACAGTAAACAAAAAATCGAATAAAAAGGTTAGTCTGACCTAATTGTTACAGAGGCAAATGCGAAAATGAAGAAGAAAGGTTAGGAATTATAATCATCTATTAAAGAAAAAACTCTATTTAAGAATCGACAATGGCTCTTTCAGGACAAAAAAAAAATCTAAGATAATAATACTAAAATAGATAGAGTTTATGAATAAAACACTTCCCTTCGTAGCTTAGACAACTCAGAGTTGGGAATAACTTTAATGTGTGGCCAACTCCGATAAAAGTCAATTGAGAATGAATATAACCTCTCTCTCGACCTTACATCTACTTTGTTAGCCATATGCCCATGATGGGTTTTATAGACACGAAAAGAGATTTTTTTTAGGCAAATAAAATGTAAACGCGTCACGCAAATTCTTTTTGTGATGGAGAACTTGAATTTGTTTCTCTTAAATATCACGTGATCAGTTTTATAAACGCAAAAAGATAATTTTATTTTGTGACAAATAAAATGTAAACATGTCATGCATTTGGTATATATGGGGGAGACTTAATAGTTCATTTATGACAAACACAAAGTATAATAGATAAAATGTATACCGACTAATTGCAAAACGTACTGATCATCAAGGAGCATAAAATCCCAAGAAGCTTTGAAAATGCTTCATACCCATGGATCATGGCCATTTGTCGGCACCCTACATCATGTTACTATTGGTGAGATTCATGTAGATAATTTTATAAAAATTGATAAGTCAACTAAGTCTTAAGATTCTCTCGAGATTCATACAGATGATCCTACTAAAATTGGCATGTCAACTAAATTTGAGATTCATGTAAATGATCCTATTAGAATTGACAAATCAACTAAATTCTTAGATTCATGCAAATGATCCTGTGAGAATTGGCAAGTCAACTAAATTCTTAGATTCATGCGAATGATCCTTTGAGAATTGACAAGTCAAATAAATCTCGAGATTCATATTTATTCACTATGATTAAGTATATGTTATATTATGAAATTGTACTCTATTTTAAATAACATTTTATATATAACAATTCTTAATATATTCTAAGTACAAAAAAAAAAATCAAAACACTTGATGAGCCTTTCAATTTTCAAAATTATTTTTCTCTTATAATTTTCAAAATTATTTTTCCTTTATTTTATTTTTCAAGATATCAGAGCTTCACGCTTAATTGCCAAAAAAAAGGTGACTGTCCTTTATTTTTTATTAGAAAAATTCTCCTAAACCTTGTTATGGCCGATGAGAACTCCACTACATCCACACTTGTTATATCAAATAACCTTACCCATTCTTCTAATACACTAATTTTCATCAATGCTACTACATACCTGCCTCTAAAACTCTCTTAAGTTAATTTTCCATCACGATGTGTTCAAATCACAAGTCTTTTTGTTGAGTATGATCTCATGGGTTATGCTAATAACACTATCACTCCTTAGAAAACGATTTCCTAAAATAATATAACAATATCCAATCCAGTCTAAATTCATTGGCATCGACAAGATCAAGTTCTCTTTAATGCTATCATTGTCTCTATCTCAGAGTCTGTTATGCCCTTTATTGATTTTGCTCAGACTGCCCATGCTACTTGGACCACCTTTGTTCCACTACAAAATTAAAATCCTATACGGACGATAACTTATATTGTTAGTAACCTTTAATGACGGTTTTTTATATCCTGTTGAGACGGTTTTGACAAAATTGTAGGAAATATATATATTTTCTAACGGTATAAATTGTAGCGTCGAAAAAAATTTATCAACCGTTAGTAAAGTTAGTACAGCCATTCAATTTTAATAATTGTCACTAGGGACGGTTTGAAAATAGTTTCTATATAACTCTCATTTTGGGTAAAATTAATAATACCGTCTGTATAAATCTATGATTATGTTAACTCATATATTTTATTGTTTGTAAATATTATATACTATTCTAACGGCTATTAGTTTTTGTCAATAAATGTGACACTCTTTATTGACTATTTGAAAATAGTCTATATATATATATATATATATATATATATCATATTTTACCGTTTATATAATATTTAGAAACAGTTTAAAAATTTAAAAGTTCACATGTCAAACTATTTGCGATATTTAGTGATAAGTTGCAATAACATGAGATAATTTGTAATAACAGGGGGTGTGTTGTTATAAGATAGTAATTTTATGATAACTTGTGATAAGTTTGCGATAATTAGTGATAATATAATTTGATAATATTATTATTCATTAGAGTGAAATATAATGAAAATAGTAGTAAATTTGTGATAATTAGTGGTAATATAGCGACAACAAATATTTATGATTGTTTGTAATAATTAGTGGTAACACTACAAAAAAACACGGTTTTAGCCACGGATTTTCGTCACGGAAAAAATTCGTCGCTATTTTGCGACGGATTTAGTGACGAAAAAGTTTTTCATCGCTAATTTGCCACAAAATTTGGAACGAAAAGGAAACCGTGGCTAAATTAGTGACGGACACATCATTCGTAGCAAAATTCGTCGCTAATTAGTGACGAAAAAATTTTCGTGGCTAAATTCGTCGCTAATTAGTGATGAAAAAATTTTCGTGACTAAATTCGTCGCTAATTGGGGACAAAAAATTTTTCGTTGTAAATTTCGTCGCTAAATATGACAAAATTTTGCCACCGATTTAAAATTCGTCGTAAAATTTAATCTTTTTTAAATAGAATTTTATTTTTTTTATTTTTCTTTTTATTTTATTAATATGTAATATTTAAATTAAAAATTAATTTAGCGACGGAAAATATATCCGTCGCTAGATGAAAATCCCAATCCCTATCTCCGGTAATTTAGTGACGGATTAAAATCCTTCGCTGAATTTAATTTTTTTAATTAGAATTTTATTTTATTTTTATTTTATTTTAATAATTTAGCGACGGATTCCAAATCCGTCGCTAAATTTTATATTCTTTTAATTATATTTTTATTTTTATTTTATTTTATTAATTTATATTAACAAATCATATTATTATTTTATAATATTTTAATTTACATTTTATTTTATTATATCATATTTCATTTTTTAGAAGAATAATGTTATTTAATTCTTAAAAAAACCATATATTTTATTTTATTTAAATTATATATATATTTTAATTAATTTATTATTTTTTTTACTTTTTTGATTTAATATATAGGTAATTTTATTTTATTTCATTTAATTTATTTAATAATATAAAATTTTTAATAAAATATTAATGTCTGCGCGGGCGCCAGCGCATGCACGCATGGGCGCCTGCCTGCCTGGCCATCTGCGCCCTGCGCACGCCTGTCTCGGCGCCCGCGCCAGGGCAAGCCTGCCTGGACGCATAGGCAGGCGCGCGGGCGCCCAAGCAGGCACGCGGGCGCCAAGCAGGCAGGTGCGGGCGCCCGCGCCCCAGCAGGCGCGCGGGCGCCCAAGCAGGCAGGCGCGGGCGCCCGCGCCTGCCTGGGCGCCCAGGCTGGCGTGCGGGCGCCGCGCGCCCTTTGTTTTAATACTAAAAAAACATGCATGCTGGTAGAGGGTGTAGGGAATCAAACCTTGGACTTCGGATTTGAGCAAAGTATATATCACCACCATACTACCAGTGTTGTGTAACAATATTTTTGTTTTCTTTCTTCCAACTTTTTCCACCTTTTTGTTTCCTATTCTTACTTTTTTTTTCATTGGTTTTTTTTATTTCTATTTTCATTTCTTATATATAATAATTTTATTGAAATTTGAATAAAAATATTTTGTGAATAAATATATAGATTTTTTAAATTATTAATATGTTATAATTTATTGATAATTATAATTTTATTGTTTTGAGATGCATTTTTAAATTATGGATTAAAAAAATAAAATAAAAATGAAAAAGAATAATAGAATAATAAAATAAAAGAAAAAAGAAGAAATCAAAATATAATATTAATATATATTTTTAATTAATTTATTATTTTATTTTAAATTAGTATTTTATTATTTTTTATTTTATTAAAAATTATCATATTTATTATTTTTAATTAATATTATTTTAGATTGGTGGTAATATTTTTAATTAATATTATTTTAGATAGGTGGTATAAATAAAAAAAGTTTTTATTTTTATTATTTTAAATTGTTATTATATATTATTTTATTGTTGTTAGAAAAATATGAAAAAAAATGTAATAAATAATAAAAAAATAAATTTATATCACAATAATATGTTTGGCTCAGTGGTTGGTTTACACATTGTGTGTGTGTGCAGGGTTCGTGCAGGAGTTCGGAGTTCGAATCATGGTGGAGGCAAAAGCGCGGTATTTTCCAGCTGATGCTGCGCGGGGGTGCTGACTCGGATGGGCAGGTGGGGGAGCTGGCTCGGGCGGGCTCGGGCGGGCAGGTGGGGGTGCTGGGGTGGGTGGGCACGTGGCTGGGGATGCTGGGGGTGGGTGGGCACGTGGCTGGCTGATGGCCAAGGTATATGGAATCAGCGACGGATTTGAATCCGTCGCTAATTCAGCGACGGATTTGGACGACGAATTCCAAATCCGTCACTAATTCAGCGACGAATAATTTTTTGATAGGTTTGATTTCCCCTAAATTAGCGACGGATTTTAGCGACAAAAATTATCTGTCGCTAAATTTAACGACGAATAATTTTTCGTCACTAAATTTTGTGACTAATATTAGCGACGAAAACTTATGTCTCTAAATTTAGCGACGGATTCCAGATTTTCGTCGCTAAATTTAGTGACGGATTTTTAATTTTGTCGTTAAATTTTTGCGACGCGTTATTAGCGACGAAAAATTTTTCGTCGCTAAATCCGTCACTAATGATTTTAGCGACGAATTTTTTAAAAATTTTCGTCGCTAAATTTGTGGGTAAAAGGCTGTTTTTTTGTAGTGTAATATAATATGATAATATTTATTCATTGGAGTAAAATATAGTGATAACTAATGGTAAGTTTGTGATAACTGATAGTAATATAGTGATAACAGTTATTTATGATAACCTGTGATAAGTTTACGATAACTAATAGTAATATAGTTTGATAATATTATTATTTAATGGAATGAAATATAGTGATAACTAGTGATAAATTTGTGATAATTAATAATAATATTGTGATAACAGATATTTATGATAATTTGTGGTAATTAGTGGTAATACAGTGATAACATGTATTTATTATAATTTGTGAAAAATTTTTAATAACTAATGGTGTCACGCCCCGATCCTCGGATCGACCACGCAACAGCCGCCGCGTTGTCTCGGTACACGGGCAGAACCTCCCCTTATACCGGGACTCCGCAAGGTTACAAATCAGTTCAAAACTCATCCAATGCACACTCCATCAAAAATGGGAAAAATCATATGACAATACACATATAAAGGACCCATCCGGTCCATCCCTGTACACACGAGCATGCATCGACACGCGAATGGGGCGGGGGTTCCTGTACATGCATACATGCAAAAATTGACAATTCCAGCCATTCCAGAATTCTCAGCATAATTAAAACATTTAAAACAAAGAAATCCCAAATCATAATCGCAAGATCTTACTAACACTCGCATGGAAAAACGAGCTAGCGTCAGTAAAATCCAAGCGGTATGAGTTGTACAGAACTTCACAAATCCAAAAGAAAGTATCGAAATTCAGGATTTCAATCCAAATGTCCCATATGAGAGTTTAAAAGAAAATAAACAAATTTCGTACAAACCATGTAAGGATTCCATTAATACTTGCTCTTATATATGAAACAAGTATTAATTTAATCCATATCAAAAGAGTTATACAAGTCTTTCATTCCATGGACTTCAAAATCAACCAAAATGAACTTGCATTTCTATGTACCTACACAAGTCAGCGGAATAAATCCTCCCCAGCTCCAATTTCTGTAGCAGATCTAAATTTCCTATGAAAAATGTTAAAGGGAGGGGTGAGTATTGGGAAATACTCAGTGAGTGGAGTGCAATGGTATAATTGTGTGATAAATGAGGGGTGAATGTGGGAGTGTCAAAGTATATCTCAAATAACATTTCATATATGTCGAAACATTTTTCAATAAATCAGGTAATTCGTAAAGTATGCATCCACATCAAGTATTCTTTCAGAAAATCACAAGGGTTCCATCGAAATTACTTCCGTCTTGCGTTTGGCCGAACCAAGACGAAAGCCCGCCAAGAGGTTTTCCATTTCAATATTTCAAACACTACCCCCTTCCTTGGCGTTGGCTCGGACCTCCCCGAGGTGTAATCCGGATAGTCCGACGTGGCAGAGCAGAGGCCGCGTATACCTCTCTCGCAATAAAACCCCAGCCACGCCACCCCGTCGGGTCGCTCCGTGGAGGAATGACTATAGCCATTAACTAATAGCACCATGCATTTATCAAATATGTCATTTCTCAAGTCATGTGCTATAATTTCTAGCAACCAATCATCAATTTCGTGTCATAGCAATTTATAGAGCAACATCAAATCACATATGGCACATATGCATTTATAAATACAATGGATGCATTCATGCTTCACAATCCAGTCCGGACATCCCATGATCACAAAACAATTGATATAAAACATGAAAAATCTTACAAAATCATTTATAAAACAATTTTAAACTCATTTGCTCATTTATAACACAACGGACCATCCACTCACCTTCTAGGGAGGGTATCCACTCCCTATACCCTATCGATACTCAAGAAATCTCCTTTCAAGCTCCAAAAAGGTCAACCTAGACCAATAATCCACAATTCCAATTCAAATTTCAAGAAAATCTATCCTAATCGACTCAACAAGTTTCTAATTTCATCAAACACATTTCTTTCGTATTGATCAATCTAAATTCATGTAGAATTTAGACGAAACCCTAGAAATTACATATCAAATGTCAAAAATGCATTTTAATCGTATCTAACATACATCCTAAATATATACAAGACCTCTTACACTAAATTCACTCGATTTATCGAAAAGATTTAAATTTCCCTCACCTATGGTTTCCGTAGCTTGCAGCCTTAGCGCCCGTGCGCTTACAACACAATCCGAACTCCTGTAATGTTTCCAACCGAAACACACTTTAGCAATTAACCTTAATTTCCAAGAGAATCAAAACTCCTAAACTATTAATCAACAAACGACCCTTACCTGTGCAGTGGAAGGGTCGCGGCCTAGGGTTTCTAACAGTGCGGTCGCGGCAAAGAGCAGCGAACATTGCAGGAAGGCTCTCGGCAGAGAGAGCAGGTCGCGGGCTCACGGGCCATCGCGGGCTGATGGGCTCGAGGGCTCACGGGATGGTGTGCTCGCGGCCTAGCGCGCTCGCGGGCTGGCGCACTCACTGCTGATGCGTGCACTCGCGAAAGGCTGCGCACTGTGGTGCGCTCGTGTGAGGGAGAAAGGAGAGAGAGAGAGTTCGAGGGATGGTGAGAGAGCGACGAAGACCGAGAGTGCTAGAGAGAGAGAGATCGACGGAGAGGGAGGCGGAACCGAGCACAAAATCGAGAGAGGGAGAGAGATGATAGAGAGATTGGGAGCAAGAGAAACAAAGAGGGAGAGTGACAGTGAGAGGGAGAGAGAATTCGTGAGAGAGAGAATAAACCGGGAGAGGGAGAGAATGAGTGAAATTGGGAAAGTGTTTTCCCACTTAATAAATTTTTTTTTTTTTTTTTTTTTGACTTTGACTTTTCAAAATTGGTATTACAATATTTAACCCCCTAAAAAGAAATTTCGTCCCCGAAATTCCGAGATTACAATTATACATCAAAGAACTGCGGGTGTTGCTTCCGCATTAATTCTTCAGTCTCCCAAGTCTGTTTTTCCACTTGATTGTTTCTCCACAGCACCTTAACCATAGGAATCTGCTTACTCCTCAACTGCTTGATCTGCCTATCAGTGATCTTCACCGGTTGTACCTTGAAACTCAAATTCTCATTCAATTCCACTGGAGGTGCTTCCAATGCGTGTGAGGGATCCGGTAAATACTTCTTCAACACGGAAACGTGAAAAACGTCATGGATTCTCTACAACTCCGGCGGCAATTCTAGTCGGTATGCCACTTGTCCAATCCTTTCAAGAATTCTGAAGGGACCGATATAACGAGGATTTAGCTTTCCCCGTTTCTGAAAACGGATTACGCCCTTCCAAGGAGATATTTTCAAAAACACCATATCTCCTTCTTCAAATTCCAAAGGTCTTCTTCTCTTGTCAGCATAGCTCTTTTGTCGATCTTGAGCTGCCTTCATTCTTTCCCGAATCAGCTTCACTTTTTCTTTAGTGGCATCGATCATTTCTATGCTTACAATCTTTCTCTCTCTAACTTCATCCCAACATAAGGGAGTACGACACTTCCTTTCATAGAGGGCTTCATATGGAGGCATCCCTATGCTTGCTTGATAACTGTTGTTGTAGGCAAATTCAACCAACGAAAGGTGTCTATCCCAACTACCTTGAAATTCCATAACACATGCCCTAAGCATGTCTTCCAATGTTTGGATGGTGCGCTCCGATTGTCCATCGGTTTGGGGATGAAAAACAGTGCTGAATTTCAACTTAGTCCCTAAGGACTCTTGTAACTTTGGCCAGAATCTAGAAGTGAATCGAGGATCACAGTCCGATACAATAGACACCGGTACTCCGTGAAGCCTTACGATCTCATCAATGTATAACTTTGCCAATCTTTCCAAGAAATAAGTATTCTGAATCGGCAAGAAGTGAGCCGATTTGGTGAGACGGTCTACAATCACCCATATGGCATCGTGACGGCTCGGAGTACGTGGCAATCCCACTACGAAATCCATAGTGATATGCTCCCATTTCCATTCGGGAATTGGTAGTGGTTGAAGTGTCCCTGCCGGTTTCTGATGTTCAGCCTTGATCTGCTGGCATACAAGACACCTCGCCACAAATTCGGCTATCTCTCTCTTCATCCCAGACCACCAATATGATTCTTTGATGGTTCGGTACATTTTGGTACTCCCCGGATGCATAGCATAGGCCGAAGAATGCACCTCTTCAAGTATAGCCTTCCGAAGATCTTCATTTTTTGGAATGCACATTCGTTTCCCATACAATATAATTCCATCGTCCTGAATCCGGAATTCACCGCCTTCCCCTTTTTGGATTTTCTCAACAATGCCCTTCAACTCATCATCTATAGCCTGAAGCTCCCGAATGCGATCCATCAATCTAGGTCTAACCACAAACTTGGCTAATAAAGCACCTTGATCATCCTTAGCCAACTCAACTCCAAGTGCTCGGAGTCCAACTAAACAAGAGAGGTAATAACTCCCTTCGGATGCCGTAGATGAGGACTTGCGACTTAAAGCATCAGCTACGACATTCGCCTTCCCGGGGTGGTAGTCAATTATTAAGTCATAATCCTTGATCAGCTCTAACCACCTTCTTTGTCTCAAATTGAGCTCCTTCTGAGTGAGTAAGTATTTGAGACTCTTGTGATCGGTAAAGACCTTGCAAGTAACCCCATACAGATAATGCCGCCAAATCTTTAAAGCAAACACAATAGCAGCTTGCTCCAAATCATGAGTAGGATAGTTCACTTCGTGCTTCTTTAGTTGGGGAGAAGCGTAAGCAATCACCTTATCACCTTGCATCAGCACGCACCCTAATCCTTGCTTGCTGGCATCACTGTACACCACATAATCACCACCGCCACTAGTAGGGAGAGCAAGGATAGGAGCGGAGGTCAACCTTTGCTTAAGCTCTTGAAAACTATCCTCACACTTTTCACCCCATTCGAACTTGACTCCCTTTCGAGTCAAACTTGTCATTGGAGCTGCTATTTTCGAGAATCCTTTAACGAATCTCTGATAATACCCTGCTAATCCAAGAAAACTTCGCACTTCAGTGACATTTTTAGGCTGCTCCCACTTCAGAATGACTTCCACCTTCTTTGGATCCACAAAAATACCGTCGCTAGAAACCACATGTCCCAAAAATCCAATCTCTCTTAGCCAAAACTCGCATTTTGAGAATTTGGCATACAACTCTTTTTCCCTAAGAGTTTGCAAAATGATTCGGAGATGTTTGGAATGCTCTTCATCACTTTTGGAATACACCAAAATATCGTCGATGAAGACTATAACAAATTTATCAAGATAAGGATGGAACACTCGATTCATGAGATCCATGAAGGCCGCAGGAGCATTCGTCAATCCAAAGGGCATTACTAGGAATTCGTAGTGTCCATACCGCGTTCTAAATGCGGTCTTGTGAACATCACCATCCTTGATCTTCAACTGATGATAACCAGATCTCAAGTCGATCTTTGAAAAGACACTTGCACCTTGAAGTTGATCAAACAGATCATCAATTCTCGGAAGAGGATACTTATTCTTTATCATTGCCTTGTTGAGCTGTCGGTAGTCAATACATAATCGGAGGGTTCCGTCCTTTTTCTTTACAAACAAGACCGGAGCACCCCAAGGTGAAATGCTCGGTCGGATAAACCCTTTCTCCAACAACTCTTGGAGCTGAACCTTCAGCTCTTTCAACTCTGCGGGTGCCATTCGATATGGGGGAATAGAAATTGGTGCGGTACCGGGAATTAGGTCTATTGTGAAATCGAACTCCCGGTTTGGTGGCAAGCCAGGCAACTCTTCCGGAAAAACCTCCGGAAACTCATTCACCACAGAAATATCGTCCCGATTAGGACTTCTCACAGTGGTATCAACAATGTGTGCCAAATAAGCTTCACATCCCTTATGCACTAGTCTCCGTGCTTCAAGAGCTGAAATTATACAACTCGGTAACACTCGCCGTTCTCCGGCGAATACAAGCAAGGGATGTCCTGGCCTTCGGAATTCCACTTCCTTAGTGAAGCAATTCACGGAAGCTCGGTGAAGATACAGCCAATCCATACCTAGAATGACATCAAAATCTTTCATTTCCAACGGAATCAAATCCGCCTCGAGAGTTACTTTCCTGATTTTTACCTCACAAGACTTATACATTGTTCCCTTGATTAAATGTTCTCCCAAAGGTGTGATAACCAATAATTTCTCAACCAGTGGAACTAAAGGCTTATCAGAATGTCTAGCAAATCCCGAACTCACAAAAGAATGATTATACCCTGTATCTATGAGCACATGTGCATCAACATAAAAAATTTTCATTGTACCTATAATTATAAACCATAAACAAAGTCATATCATCCACATTCTTTAAGCCATGATCACAACTATCAAATTATAATCATAAACCATTTATGTCACATTTTCAATTTCAAAACTTAAAATTTAATAGAGATTTACCTATGACTACATCAGGATTCACTTGGGCCTCTTCATTTGTCATGGCATAGATTCGGATCTGAGTTCTAGGTTGAGGGCGTTGTGTGGGGGCAGCTACAGTATTACTTCCCGTGCCCGTCCTCGGTGCATTGCTAGTGGAAGGTGTAGGAGCAATCGTCGAATCTCTTCTAAAACCACTCGAGGGACCTCTAACTTGTCGGCTTCCTTGCCCTTCTACATTTAACTCCGGACAAGAGTGCCGAATGTGACCCTCCTTCCCACAATGGTAGCATCTTTTGGGTTCCACACATGGACCCGGATGACGTCCCTTGCAATTTGGGCAAGTTTCTCCTCTGCCACCCATGGACCCTACTCCTATACCAACAGTTCTGCTGGGAGCACTAGGCCTAAAAGTAGATTGCCTTGGAAGAAAGCCAACCGATCCCGAAAAGGATCTACCGCTATAAGAGCCCATGTCTCGACTTCTTTTAAAATCTTGACTCGAACCGGAGCCACTAGGCCTCTTTCCTTTCCCATGATGCTCTTTGACTTTGTTTCTCTCCATCACCATTTTCTCGGCCCTCAAGGCCAAATCTAGAATGTCTTGGAAAGTATGCCCCTTGGTAATGGGCATTTTCTCTCTCATATTCAAATTTAGTCCCGACTCGAACTTTGAACTTAGAGACTCCTCGGAGTTCACAAACTCCGGAACATAATTAGCAAGCTCTCTCAGTTCTGTCTCGTACTCAGATACTGTCTTGTTTCCTTGAGCTAATTTGAAAAAATCCTCTCTTTTTTGATCCCGATAGAATCGGGTGTCATATTTCTCCTCGAAAGCCCTAAGAAATTCTGTCCAATTAAGAGGAACAGGAGCCCTTCCCTTTACATTCTCCCACCATGTTCTTGCACCTTTATCCAACAGTTTCACCGCCACCCATAATTTCATCTCATCGCTTAATCTCATGTCGGAGACGGTCTCTTGAACTCGGCCAATCCATTCCTTGGCCACTGAAGCATCAGAAGTACCCGCGAATGTCTCACATCCTAATTGTCTTGCCTCTTTTATCAACTTAGATAACTCCACAGTAGGGCGATAGGTTGTTGTGACAACCGGAGGAGGAGGCGCTAGTGGGGTACTAGGAGTAGCAACCGGCACTGAAGGAGTGGTCAGTGGAGGAGCTGAAGTCGCATGTGGAGCTTGGTACTGCGCTCCGAAGGTGTTCCACCACTCTATTACTTGCTGAAGAGCAGCAATAGGAGGAGCCAAAATCCCGGTAGGAGGAGCCGGCTGTGTAGGTACGGAAGGAGGAAGAGCATGCGAGGACGACTCATCCTCATGCTCCGGCGGAGGAATCTCGTTCACATTCCTCATTCTCTTTCGTGGAGGCATAGTGATCTACACAACAAGAAGTGACAATTAAGTCAAACGGTTAAGCGAAGGCTAATATTTAACCCCCTAAAAAGAATGTTTCTAATTTCCTAAGAAATCCATGGAAGACTTTGTACATTCTCCGAAAACCTTTTTCGAAAACCAAACATTTCAAAGTTTTTAGAAAACTTTCGGGACATTTGGAAACATTTGAAATTATATCCAAAACCATCAAACTTTTAAAATCGTGAACCTGGCTCTGATACGAATAAAGCTGTCACGCCCCGATCCTCGGATCGACCACGCAACAGCCGCCGCGTTGTCTCGGTACACGGGCAGAACCTCCCCTTATACCGGGACTCCGCAAGGCTACAAATCAGTTCAAAACTCATCCAATACACACTCCATCAAAAATGGGAAAAATCATATGACAATACACATATAAAGGACCCATCCGGTCCATCCCTGTACACACGAGCATGCATCGACAAGCGAATGGGGCGGGGGTTCCTGTACATGCATACATGCAAAAATTGACAATTCCAGCCATTCCAGAATTCTCAGCATAATTAAAACATTTGAAACAAAGAAGTCCCAAATTATAATCGCAAGATTTTAGTAACACTCGCATGGAAAAACGAGCTAGCGTCAGTAAAATCCAAGCGGTATGAGATGTACAGAACTTCACAAATCCAAAAGAAAGTATCGAAATTCAGGATTTCAATCCAAATGTCCCATATGAGAGTTTAAAAGAAAATAAACAAGTTTCGTACAAACCATGTAAGGTTCCATTAATACTTGCTCTTATATATGAAACAAGTATTAATTTAATCCATACCAAAAGAGTTATACAAGTCTTTCATTCCATGGACTTCAAAATCAACCAAAATGAACTTGCATTTCTATGTACCTACACAAGTCAGCGGAATAAATCCTCCCCAGCTCCAATTTCTGCAGCAGATCTAAATTTCCTCTAAAAAATGTTAAAGGGAGGGGTGAGTATTGGGAAATACTCAGTGAGTGGAGTGAAATGGTATAATTGTGTGATAAATGAGGGGTGAATGTGGGAGTGTCAAAATATATCTCAAATAACATTTCATATATGTCGAAACATTTTTCAATAAATCAGGTAATTCGTAAAGTATGCATCCACATCAAGTATTCTTTCAGAAAATCACAAGGGTCCCATCGAAATTACTTCCGTCTTGCGTTTGGCCGAACCAAGACGAAAGCCCGCCAAGAGGTTTTCCATTTCAATATTTCAAACACTACCCCCTTCCTTGGCGTTGGCTCGGACCTCCCCGAGGTGCAATCCGGATAGTCCGACGTGGCAGAGCAGAGGCCGCGTATACCTCTCTCGCAATAAAACCCCAGCCACGCCACCCCGTCGGGTCGCTCCGTGGAGGGAATGACTATAGCCATTAACTAATAGCACCATGCATTTATCAAATATGTCATTTCTCAAGTCATGTGCCATAATTTCTAGCAACCAATCATCAATTTCGTGTCATAGCAATTTATAGAGCAACATCAAATCACATATGGCACATATGCATTTATAAATACAATGGATGCATTCATACTTCACAATCCAGTCCGGACATCCCACGATCACAAAACAATTGATATAAAACATGAAAAATCTTACAAAATCATTTATAAAACAATTTTAAACTCATTTGCTCATTTATAACACAACGGACCATCCACTCACCTTCTAGGGAGGGTATCCACTCCCTATGCCCTATCGATACTCAAGAAATCTCCTTTCAAGCTCCAAAAAGGTCAACCTAGACCAATAATCCACAATTCCAATTCAAATTTCAAGAAAATCTATCCTAATCGACTCAACAAGTTTCTAATTTCATAAAACACGTTTCTTTCGTATTGATCAATCTAAATTCATGTAGAATTTAGACGAAACCCTAGAAATTACATATCAAATGTCAAAAATGCATTTTAATCGTATCTAATAAACATCCTAAATATATACAAGACCTCTTACACTAAATTCACTCGATTTATCGAAAGGATTTAAATTTCCCTCACCTATGGTTTCCGTAGCTTGCAGCCTTAGCGTCCGTGCACTTACAACACAATCCGAACTCCTGTAATGTTTCCAACCGAAACACACTTTAGCAATTAACCCTAATTTCCAAGAGAATCAAAACTCCTAAACTATTAATCAACAAACGGCCCTTACCTGTGCAGTGGAAGGGTCGCGGCCTAGGGTTTCTAACAGTGCGGTTGCGGCAAAGAGCAGCGAACATTGCAGGAAGGCTCTCGGCAGAGAGAGCAGGTCGCGGGCTCACGGGCCATCGCGGGCTGATGGGTTCGAGGGCTCACGGGATGGTGTGCTCGCGGCCTAGCGCGCTCGCGGGCTGGCGCACTCACTGCTGATGCGTGCACTCGCGAAAGGCTGCGCACTGTGGTGCGCTCGTGTGAGGGAGAAAGGAGAGAGAGAGAGACAGAGAGTGCGAGAGAGAGAGTTCGAGGGATGGTGAGAGAGCGACGGAGACCGAGAGTGCTAGAGAAAGAGAGATCGACGGAGAGGGAGGCGGAACCGAGCACAAAATCGAGAGAGGGAGAGAGATGATAGAGAGATTGGGAGCAAGAGAAACAAAGAGGGAGAGTGACAGTGACAGGGAGAGAGTAAACCGGGAGAGGGAGAGAATGAGTGAAATTGGGAAAGTGTTTTCCCACTTAATAAATTTTTTTTTTTTTTTTTTGACTTTGACTTTTCAAAATTGGTATTACAAATGGTATTAATAATATAGTCTGATAATATTATTATTCATTAAAATGAAATATTAGTGATAATTAGTAGTAAATTTGTGATAATTAATGGTAACATAGTAATAACAGATATTTATGATAACTTGTGGAAATTTTATGATAACTAGTGATATTTTAATTTGATAATATTTTTATTCATTGGAGTGAAATATAGGAATAATTGGTATTAATATAGTCTGAAATATTATTTTAATTAGATAATTTAGTATTATAATATGAAATGATGACAATAATATATTAATTATCAATGTTATATAATTTTATATAAATTCAATAAAAACAGTTAACAATATTAATATTAACTTATTTTAATTCACATTTAATTTACAAATTTACTATTTTAGTATTTACAATTTACAATTTAGACATTTCAATAATAACTTTACAATAAAACATCTCATCTTGCCCTCAAAAACAAATTTCTATTTTTGTTTCAATTTAATCAAATTTCTCTTTTTCGTGCAAAAAACATTTTGTTTCTTTATTCCCTTATTTAGTGTCAGTCTAACATCTTTTTGTTCCGCCAATGGCTAACATACAATGTATAAATAAATCGAGAGTGTTTTAAAAATTGCATAAAATGTAATAATTGCAGGGTAACAAGTCGTAATAAATTCTAAAAATTATATTAGTAAGTATATGAGAAATAGAACATATGGGAAAGAAAGAGAAGTATTGACTAAAAGTATCGCACATGTGTAATGAAAAAAAAGACGAAAAAAATTGGACGGAAAAAGGGTTTAAATTGTGTAATGAAAAAAGACGCGGAAATGAGTTTTTGAAAATTTGTTTGTAAAAACGGCGATATATGTTGTCTGTGATATGATATATCTATTTAATTTGAAAAATATTATTGCAACTGTTGGATTAATTGGTAATATATCCAATTAGGTACAATGAAAGTACAAAATATTTACAAAAAATTTGGAATTATTTTGCGATACATATGTATCATTTTCTAATAATATAATAATATTAATTTTACGTTATTTATATAACATATACATATTATTATATATATTACTATTTAGGAGTACATCGAGTTCTTTTTTACACTAACGGTAACTTTTCGATCATCCTAACAGATGAATCGAGAAATCTTTGCTTGCAAATGTACTCGCCGCTCGCACGACACCCGCTCCTATATGAAAGTCCAGTAGGGTAATATGATAGATCACATGAATTATAATATCATGACGGATGAAAAATGTACTCGTGTGCAAGTGAAAGATGTTGGTAAATGCTCACGTAGGGACATTTTCCATAAAAAATGATAATGGGATAACTCTCATTATCCCCACTATCCAATAATTAATTAACCTTTCCATAACTCCCCTCTCCCCCTTGGCCAAAAGCTTCAACATAAGATTATTTTTTTGCTAGAGAGTAATTTGCCAAGAAAAACACATTGCACAATAGAAAGAATTCTCTAGATGGATACAATTATCATACCTGGTTTCAAGGGATGAGAAGCTTCCTTCGGGGAAGGAGCTTATGACGTTATATTACAGGAGATGTCAAATTGCCCATGAAATCTAATGACGAATGGGATGGTGATTTTGCTAACTGTCTTGAAGATTAGGACAGCAAAAATACCAAATTTTCACTTGGTTTCATAACACGTCTACACTTTCTAGTCACTTGCAATTTAATCATTTTGAGACAGTTAAGAAGTTTGGAATCTTCTTACAAGTCGTTACACTATATCAGATTTGGCTCATCAGTATCAATTGCTCACCAAACTTCACTCTTTACGACAGGAACAAGGTTAGTCAATCAATAATTTTCTTGCTTGTATGCAGTCAACATAGGATCAATTTGCTCTCCTTGAACCCTATTGGCAGTATACAACTGACGCTAGCAAATATGCAATATATTGAGACCAAAGACTTCTGGTCCAATTTCTTATGGCTCTAACATTAGATTTTGATCTTGTTAGAACTTCTCTGCTTCATTGGCAACCTCTTCTTACTATTGAAAATGCAGTTTCTGAGTTAATATCAGAAGAGACTCACCTGAGATTACTCAAACCTCAACATAGTGATGTTGTGTTGGCTACTACTACTCGAGGACCAAAGATCTCAAATTTCTATCATAATTGTCAAAAACCAGATCTTATCCTTCCCAATTATCCTACTGGTCAATGTCGATTCTGTAAGAAATAAGGACATATTTCTAGTCAATATCTTGCTAATCCTATGATTGAATGTTGATATTGCAAAAAAAAATGGTTATCTTATTGAGAATTGTCCAAAGAAGGCCATTCAATCCCAAAATCATTCTGTTGCTAGTTCTCAACATTCCCATAGTCTACTAATATTGTTGTTATTGAGAATTCTGCTACTACTACATCTTCTACTCAACCTACAATATTTCTCGGTGATTTTCAAACCCTTTTACAATAGGTTCTTTTTTTTGGTAATCACAACCACATTGCCTTCTCTACTGTATCAAGTACCTCTCTTTGGTTTTTTGACTCTACTTGCTCTAACTATATGACTTATGATTCCCACTCTTTTACTTCTTTATTTACTTCTATCACATCACCTATGATTCATACAGCCATGGTTTTACCATGCTAGTCAGTCATATTGGTTATCTTTTCAACTCCTTTTTAGATTTACCAGATACATTTTTTGTTTCTATACTCACTTTAAATTTTATCTCTGTTAGTCAATTATATGAATTTGGATTAGACATAATATTTATTTCTACTAGATGTCAAATGTAGGATACTTAGACGGGAAAGATCTTTGGGATAGGCTGTAATATTGAACGTCTATACGATCTCATTTCTCTTCACATTTTTATTACTCATTCCTCACTATACTATGCTGCCACTGTTCCTTCCTCCTTTCATTTATGGCATCTTCATCTGGGTTATCTTTCTCTTAACAAACTTCATTTTTTGATTTTTTCGGTTTTACTAGATACTGTTATTGATGAATCTCTTCAATATATTTCATATCAAATTACAAAACAATCCATCTTATTTTTTAATACAAATGATTCTATTTCTAGTGCCCATTTGATCTTATTCACTCTGATATTGGGAACCATCTCCTACACCTAACTGTGGGTGGGTCAAAATATTTTGTTGTGTTTATTGATGACTACTCACGTTTTACATGGATTTATATGATGAAAAACCACTTAGAATTATCTCAAATTTACAAAAACATTGTATCAATGATTCAAACTCAGTTTTCTCACATTATCAAAATCTCACGCACTGATAATGTATCAGAATATCTTGAGTCTGCTCTTGCTATGTTTCTTAAGCAGCATGAAACCATTGTCCAATGTTCTTGTTCAAGTACTTCCCAACAAAATGGTGGAGTAGAATGAAAATATCATCACATTCTTGACATAACTCAGTCTTTACTTTTCTCTGCATCTTGTCCATTATAATTTTGGGGTGAGGCAGCTCTTACAGCTATATATGTCATCGGTAGAATATCTTCTTCTACAATTTCTAACATCTCTCCTTATGAGCGGTTATATGGCTCCCTATCAGCTTATAACTCTTTCAAAGTCTTTGGGTGTACTTGATTTTATGAGCATAATAAGTTACAGCATCAAGTACGATTATACTGTTTCCTTGGATATGACATTGAACACAAAGGATAAAAATGTTGGAATCCTATCTCCAATCATTTTCGAGTCTCTCCGGATGTCATTTTCTAGAAAAATACGATATTTTCTTTCCTATCTCATTTTCGTACCACCTCTCCATTACTTGCTAATCTGTCTCATGATTTATTTTCTTCTAGTTTTGATACATGTACAGATACTTCAACTCTTATAGCTCCTCCTTCAGATCCTCTCCAAAATGATGGACCTGTACCTCCTTCCACAGAATCTGAGTTACTTTATGAATTCACTTCTCGACCAACAAGAAGAGCACCTCCTATTCGTCTTCTTGATTATAATTGTTATTCTACAATCTCCACTTTACATGAGCCTCAATCTTACTGAGAGGCTAGTATTGATCCTCTTTGGCAGCAAGCTATGCAAGAAGACTCTCGAGCTTTGGAAAATACACACATTTGGGATTTAGTTGATCTTTCTAAAGACAAAACTCTTGTAAGATGTAAATGGGTTTATAAAATCAAAACCCCACTCAGATGTGACTATTGAACAATACAAAACTCGGCTGGTCGCAAATGGATACATATAAGAATATGGTATTGACTATAAAGAAACTTTTGCCCCTATTGCTCGTCTTACTTCTGCGCATAGTTTGCTTGCTGTTGATACGGCTAAACAATAGTTCTTGTATCAAATGGATATTAAAAATGTTTTTCTGAATGGAGTTCTAAAAGAAGTTTATATGAAACTACTTCTGAGTTATGCCAACAAAGTCCGTTGTCTTCGTCGAGTTTTATATGGCCTAAAACAGACTACTCGTGTCTGGTTTTCTACTTTTAGAAGTACTATCAGTGATTTTGGCTTCTCTTATAGTGCTTATGATTTTGCCTTTTCATTCAATAAACTGATCATGGTACTATTTTATTTTTTCTTTACGTTGATGACATGATTATTATTGGAAGTAATACTGTTGCAATCTTCAAATTCAAACATTTTCTTTGTAACAAATTTGAAATAGAGGATCTCAGTCATCTTAGTTACTTCTTGGGACTGGAAGTTACTCCTACATTTCTGGTTATTACTTGTTCCAAGAAAATATGCATCTGACATTTTTTCCCATTTTGACATTTCAGATAATAAAATTGTTTCCACTCCTTTTGAGTATAATGACAAACTTTCTCTTATAGATGACACTCTTCTTTCTGATCCTATCTTATATCGGCAATTAATGGGTAATATTGTTAATCTTACTGCCACTCATTCTGATATCTCTTATACTGTTCACATTGTTATTCAGTTTATGACTGCACCACGATCTTCTCATTTTGTTGCCATTTTATAGATTTTTCGTTATTTTAAAGATATCTTATTTCATGGACTTCACTTTTTTGCCTTATCCTCTTTACAACTATATACCTATTCTGATATTGATTGGGTTATGATCTTACCAATCGACGGTCTACTATTGACTATTGCATTTTTCTTGTCGATCTTTAATCACTGGCGTAATAAGAAACAAATTTTTACGTTTCGCTCTAATATGGATACAAAATATCATGCCCTTACTGACACCACTGCAGAATTATTATGGTTTCAGAGACTTCTTTGTGATCTTGGTATACTTACTTTTATACCAAGATCAGAGTGCTATTAAGATTACTCATAATGATGTCTTTCATGCATGAACTAAACATATTGAGATTGATTGCCATTTTATTTATCAACATATAACTAATGGTGACTTTTAATTATTCTTTCTTTGCTCTGACGACCAACATGCTGATCTATTTTCCAGAACTTAACTTTCTGGGCGTCATGATGATCTACTACACATTTAAAATGACTTATCTACTCTCATTTTGAGTTTGAGGGGGTGTAAAAAATATTGACATTCCTAAATTGAAGAAATGTTATTGAAAAAGTTTTGAAATTTTCTAAATTGAAGAAATTTTGAGAATATTAGTTTTTTCAAATTTCAATATTGTAATTATTTTATTTATTTTTACTAATTTTGTAAATATTATATTTATTCTTATCTTTTATGTTTTAAAGTTTAAACTCATGGAATCATATTATAAATAGAGTTTTTGTATAATGTATTGTATATATAATATATAAGTCATTCTCTTTCGATTTGCTCTCTTTATTCGCTCTATTTTTCTGTTTTATCTTGCTTTTTCTAACATAGATGTTTAGTTTCTTCCTTGAATTATAGACAAGAAGACAGAGACATTGCATAAACGAAGGCAAAACCACAACATGGCAGTATTTATTAGGACTGAGCTTAGGTATCTGGGCCTGACGCCTGCATGGTTATGCCACAAAGCCATTCTTTTGCATCCATTGATATGTAAACAACGTCTGTAACACCATGATCGCGGTCAGTCCTACGCTCTCTAGTAAATATACCACTCTGATAGAACCGCAACTTAAATCAACTAGCATCTATTGCTACTGAAATTGGTTGGTTGGCAACAACCGGGAGAGACTTGTACAAGGTAGACTCCTTGACATTTCGATAGGACTGGAGGTTTTTCATGTTGAAAGTAATTATTAAGTGGCATTTGAGCAATCAAACAGTGGAGGCCTTAGCCTCTATTAATTTCGGTATTACTAATTTTCAGCAGGAGCAAATGTTATTTTAGTAGAGCAAGTCTTCTCCAAAAGAGGGGGTGGTGGTGTGCGCCATATGATGTTTAATGCAAAATGTGGGAGACGCGAGAAAAAGGAAACTGTGATTCTTATCTTTAGAAGTGTGATTCCACAAACAAAGTTTAGTTTTTCTCCTCCTATATTTTATGATTCTAAGGTCAAACTAATCTCTAATTTCTTATTTTTTATTTTATTTTTTGGGATACACAGAAATGATGGGTATGTTGGCTTATGAGCCCCTAATCGTTTTTTCATGTTTCTTCTTTCCTGGTAGAAGCATTCTTTATTTTATTTTATTTTTCCTGGAAGAGGTAGAGACACTGTTGATGGGTAGCTCCCCAAAGAGTAGGCTTTCAAAAATGATTTTTTGGCAGCAGAGACTAAGATTTACACCTTGGATTAAATATTAGATTTTCTAAGGGTTGTTGATGGAGGCCATGGCCCCAAAGAAAAGTATCAAGGTTGTTTGTTTAAAAGACCAACCATATGCTCGATTTCTTTTGCCAATAATACCATCTTTTTATTAAAGAAAAAGGAAAATGAGATCAACCATTTTCTTTGGGCTTCAAATTTAGAAAATCTTTTTTTTTTCTTTTAAAAAAGAAGAATTAGTGATGACGCCTAATAATTTTGTAAATATATAAGCTAAAAATACTAAAATTTCAATGCTACTAATTGTATCTATCAAGTAAATAGAATTTGTTTTAATAAATTAGGAGCCGGAATGTTCAGAAATTTCCTAGTCAACTGAATTGTCAAACCATATAAATAGTAATAAAAAAATTCTTGCTAGGTCAAGGAATTCAAATAACTCATATATATATATATATATATATATATAAAAAAGAAGTTCGAATAACGGTCAGAAATTTTTCCCCAAGTCATCCCAAAAAAATAGAAACAAATCCGTTGTGGCCCAACGGCTATAATTTTTCACCTTCTCGTCTATATAAGTGGATGATACCCTGATTCTGATTACTTCATACCAAAGCTCTCTCTCTCTCTCTCTCTCTCATTCCTAAAAAAATTCTGCAAAATTCAGTTCTCTTCTAACTCTGTTTCTTCACAACAACAACCCAATTCTCTTCGGGGGTGTCGTTAATCTCCTAATTTCTGTCAAACCCAATTCTCTTTTGGGGTTTCTTGAATCTTGATTCTCTCAATTAACCCAATTCTCTTTGGGGTTTCTTGAAATTCTGTGCCTCCTCTCTTTCTTCGACAATGGGGTACTTTAGAAGAGGTGATCTGGTTGAGGTTTGCAGCGGAGAAGAGGGCGTTCTTGCTTCCTACTATGCAACAGCTGTGATCTCAGAGGTTAGAGATAATGGTTACCTAGTAGTGCAGTACAAGAGTCTGTTAACAGACGATGAAGCTCTGCCTCCTCTCACAGAGATGCTGCCTGCGAAACAAGTCAGACCAAACCCACCTGAAATTCCAGCCAAGGGTTTCTCGTTTCTTGATCGAGTTGATGCGTTTGACAATGATGGTTGGTGGGTCGGAAAAATTACTGGAATCACCGACTCGGGTTGTTATGTTTATCTTGATACAATTAAGGAAGAAATCATGTATCCATTGTCTCAATTAAGGGTTCATCGAGAATGGATTGATGGAGAATGGATTTCTTCCAACAAAAAGGTATGCTTCAATTTCCCCATTCTTTAGATGTTGCATTTATTTGCTATTTGGGTTTTCTTCTCTCCTTGTTTTTTTCGGGGGAGGGGGGACTTAAATCTTTGGATCTAGTCATGAAACATCAATTTTTAGGGTTGAATTTGTGTGATGCCAAAAGGGTATCTCTTTCTCTTACGGGCTTTAGGTAAGTAGCTACTCGGAGTGGGTTTATGTATTTATTTATTTTTACCTCTGATCTCTCTCTCTCTCTCTCTCTCTCTCTCTCTCGCTTTCTTGAAGTTTTATCAACAATGGCTATTTTTGTTTTGAGTAGCATTTTTCTTTTTTTTTGGGGGGCGGGGGGGGGGGGGGTGGGGTTCAAAAAAAAAAACAAAGAAAGAAAGAAAAAAATCTCAAATGATTAGAACCTGCTAATGTAATGAACTTAATTGGGATTATTAGTACTAACCCAAGAAAGGCCAATTTGTTTTTATTGGTTTTGACAGACCAACAGAGACATGCCTTCATGGAAGCGGACGGATTCTTTTGTAGATAGTCTCTGCTCCACCCTGCAAGTGAAGAGTTACAGATGCATACAAGTTTTGCCTTGATCATCATAGAAAATGTTCTGATCCTGATTCATGTATATGCTGTATAGATCAACTAGGAGGTTGACTAGGTTAATTTCACATGGATTGTTGACATGTGAAGAAATAATTTTTGTAGATACTCAAACCAGTTGAATGAAATTTCAAGCTCTATAATGTTGTTCAATTTAACTTAGTTTGTTTGTGTTCTTGTGCTGGATTATGTCTCCTGTTTTATTCTCCAATGTATGAAGTTCAAAGCAAACACCTTAAGTGTGTTCTCCCCACCCCCCCCCCCGGGGGGGCGTAAATACAACTAGCAAAGTGAAGACAAAATAATAAGAATTCTTGTACTCCAAATCTTCCCAAAAGTAATTTTTGGAAACAATTTCAGTTCTTTTGGTAGCCAAACGGCTCTCAGAACTTTCCATGTTCGTCTGTATAAGCCGATAAAACCCTGATCCTGATACTATCACTTCTCATCATAAAACTTACGCACACTCTCTCTAGATCTTTCCCAAGAAGTTCTGCAGAGCCTAATTGTTTTAGAGGTTTTTGAGAAAAACCCACATTCTCTTCTTCTCCTAAAACGTCAAGAAGAACAACAACAACAACCAGAAAAATTGAATTTAAGAAAGGTGTTGAAACTCCTCCTCGGTGTTGGACAGAAATTGCGAGTGAAGAAAATGTGAGACCACACCCACCAGAAGATCTGGTCAAGGGATTCAGATATTGTGAGGCACTTGATGCGTTTACAGGTAACAGGACGAAGTGACTTGCAAAACTGAATCTGGTCATTAATAAAATTTTGATGAAACTAGGGATGAATTTTCGTACCGTTTGTCTCAGTTGACGATTCATTACTACTGCTTCAGTGAAATTCCTGTTCTTGCCTACACAATGGTCTCCCTCTCTCTGTCTTTGGGTCTGTCTCAATTGATTCATTACCTTTTTATGCTTGGATTCTGTTTCTGAAGCTTTATTTTCCAATCATATAAGTAGTGTGCTTATTATATATATATATATATATATATATATATATATATTTTTTTTTTTCAAATCTCAACTTCTTTGTCTTGCTGCTAACTGATTGGAATATTAGTACAGACCCTATAAACACCAAGGTTATGTTGACAGGATTCCAAATACATATTTACCGAAATAAAGATTCGTTCGAAACTTCTTTTACAAAAATTCTAGTATGTTATTTTAATTTTTGTTACCCTTTTTCATTTTTTGTTAAACATTTATTTTTGTTTAACATTTGGTTAAATGTATCTTAGTTTCTTAGCTTCCTCAAGTGGCTTCTTTGTACACATAAAAGTATTTTTTCTACATTTAATCATTTGATGAAGTGAATGTAAAAGAGAACCGTTAGAGACTTCTTTTCTTCTTCATCAAAACTTTCTGATCAGAACATTTCATTTTCTGATTTTTTTATATTTTTTTTTCTCTGAAGTGTTCAACACACTTGCGAACTTATAACATTGGTTTCAGATCTTGTAACGTAGAGGTTTCATTGATTGTAATAAAGGTGTCGGGGTTTCCAACAAGAAGAGAAAAAAGTGGAGAGAACAAAGGAAAAGAATAGACAGGTAAAAAGGGTAAAAAGAACTCAACAGCAGAAGGCTTATTGATGACTTCAAGACGGGTTCGGCCATGGGAATACGAAGAATTTGTCCTCTTCTTCGTTGGTAACGAAGGATTTATTACGTATGCGAAAATGTATAAATTAAAAATTATAAAATTTACAGATAAATAACTTGATATGTAGACTTTCCAAAAATCAACCAATATTCGAACTATCTCGTACAGATTACACGATCAAGATAGTAATTACGAGATCGAACCACTATCACTTTTTCACGACACCTCGACCCAATGTCCGATGAATCCAAATGACGGAAGAAAATTTCAAATCAATCCCTCAATCAATCTCTCTCTTTATAGATTAATAAGTCTTTCATTCTCCATCAATTATCTTCTCCCTCAAGAGAAGGCATTTCTCTTTCAATGTGCTTTAGGATTTTTTTCTCACTTTTGGAGCACTGTTTTTCGTAGGCCATCATCAGATAAATTGAAAAATGACCAACTTTCGTAGGAAGGGAGAGGGTAGGAGTTAATTGGGGTTACGAGAGTTACAAGCGTTATGCCCCAAATTCAAATTCTAATTAATTTGATACTATCCCAATAACACCCCTACATAATTTGAATATTCCAATAAATGCCCCACTGTGAGTATAACTTCCAATATCTACTACTTACATACGAGAACATTTCACATCCGTTATAAGATCACAACTCATGCGATCTACTACATTATCTTACTGGACTTTCATATAGGATTGGATGTCGTGTGTCCGACGAGTATACCTACAAACAAAGACTCTCGATACATATATTAGGATAATCGAGAAGGTATCGTTAGTACAAATAAAAAACTCGATGTATCTCAGACTCAACGTAATTATATCTATCGAACCACTTTTCTTATTGAAAATGATTCCCAATCATTTGCTCGACTGTATATTCATTATTATATTTGAATTTCAATATGGATTAACATAATAGATCGACCGGTGAATACAACACATGATATAATGTCGATTGGTCTTTCTTTTATATTACTAACTTTCAATCTCATCTTAACTGCTTTTCTAGACATACACCACCAAACTAAATCAACTATAATTTCTTGATAACATGTTGAAGTAGTAATATCATAATAAAATCTCAAGAGACAGACGAAAGTTATAAGGGTACATGAGATCTCATCCAATGGATCTCAAATCTCACACTGTGGGAATAAGGATCTTTAACAATACTATCATTTCAAATAATAGCTCACACTATCCCTTGAACGTCTTATCACACGTGGTATGAAATACGTACCATAGTATTATTTCTCCATCTCTCAAAAGGACATATATCAGATTTTTCTAATATTGTACAAGTATGGGTATCAGTCTACATAAGACTTTACCCTAGAGATCTCAAAGAGAGTATCTCAAAGATGATATTACTTGACGCAAGTGATATCTAAGATCTCAACCTGGTTTCTCACAAGTAACATGGATGTGGGTATGTCCATATCGGATATGTCGTATATGACCTCATCTTGAACACGTAATAGTGCGACTTATATTATAGTGGGGCCACTCTCAAAGCCTCTTACGACTAGAAACCATCTCATCTTCGCTCACTTAGAGCTGGAGGTGGTTACTCGTGTGAGAGAGTCGACCACGCCTGCCTGACATATCTTTTATCATAACTCAATACAGAATATATGATAATCAACTAGTGCAGAAATCAACTTATGACTATATAATGCACATATGTTGTATATATTAATAAGAATCATAATCAGTATATAGTGAAAAATGTTAAATTACGTGTAAATCCAATGATTCCATATATCTCACAAAAGAATCTTTTACAAAAAGTTTGGTAAAGAGATCAGCCACCATATTGTATAAAAATATACTTAAATATCACTACATCTTTATTGGTGATATCTCTTACAAAATGGTATCTGATATCAATGTGTTTGATATTTCTGTGATACTTAAGGTTTCAGTTGTAGGCAATATCTATCTAATTATCATTATAAATTATCACTGACCTCCCACTTTCTGCCACAACCCTTAATTCATCCAGAAATCTTCGAAACCAAAACACTTCCTTGAATTGCCACTAAGCATGCCACAAGCTTAGCCTTTATTGTAAATAGAGATACACAGATTTGTTTCTTGCTTTTCCAAAACGTGGTACTATTTATCTAGTAAGATAACAAAAATTGATGTCGATTTGCATTTATCCAGATCGCCACCACCCCAATCAGCGTCTGAATATCTAACGAAACGCAAATCACCTTCATCGTAACACAAAGAGATGTCCGCAGTTCCCTTGAAACATCTCAGAATCCATTTCACTATTCTCTAGTGATCTTTCTAGGATTTAATTGATAGCTACTTACCATATTAACTGCAAAACAAATGTCTGGTCGTATATACCTCATCGCATACACTAAATTGCACATTGCACTGGCATAAGGAATTTTACTCAACTCCCTTATTTCTTCCTAAATTATAAGGCACATTTCAAGACTCAGGTTTTTACCTTTTACGATAAAAGTATCTAATGGGTTATAATCGTTCATCTCGAAATGTTCAAAAATATTTCTGATGTAGAACTCTTGTTAAAGAGTCAACTTTTTTCTCGAGCGATCCCTCTAGATCCTTACTCTGAGAATGAACTAAACCTCACATATGTTCTTCATGTAAGAACTCAACAATAACCATATTTTAATGGTTATTAGATACTCTCTGTTGTTCTTGACCAACAGAATATCACGTACATTTAAGAATATGATCACAAGAGAGTCACTAGAACATTTCAGACAAACAGAATGATCCTCCTCGATCATTATGAAACCATAAGATTCACTTCCTTGTGAAATTTTAGATACAATAGTCTGGATGACTGTTTTAGGTCATATGTTAACATCCAAGTCAACAAACATTACTTTCATGACCTATGAGCACAAACCTAGAGGTTGCTCTATGTAAATCTACTCATCCAAACTTTTATTATGGAATGTGGTTTGTACATCCATTTAGTATAACTCCAGATCCATATTTGTGACAATCGCTAAAAGTAAACGGATTGTGGTAAATTAGACTACTACTCCTCGGTAGTCCAACCACTTAGTCTCATTGTAACCTTTCATTACTAGACGGGCTATATGTCTCTCAACCGATCCGTTGGCCTTTTTCTTGATCTCGAGAACCTACTTGTTCCCAATGGTTCTTCTACCCTTAGGCAAATCGATTAGGTCCTTGAGAACTTACTCGTTCTCAATGGTCTTTCTACCCTTAGACAGATCAACTAGGTTCCAGACCCTATTGATTTTCATCGACTCCCTTTATTCATCTATAGCCTTCAAAAAATGGTTCTTTGCAAAAACCAATGAGAGCCTCTAGAACTGTTTTAAATTTCTCATCGTCTTTAAGAGTCGCAATGAGAGTCTTACTCTCATTCGGGAAGCGACGTTTAAACACGCGCCCTCAATATTTCTACAAGGAGGAGAACCTCTTTACCTCTAGATGAATCGCTCACACTAGGACCAAAATTCATAATAGGTTCTTGTGTCTCACTACTAGGCTCACCTAAGCCACTAGACTCATCTATTTAATAAAAGATAAAGTCCTTATGGATCTCACCTCTCGATGGATCGCTCCCACTGGGACGAAAATCTGTAATAAATTCTTGTATCCCATTACAGGGATCACTTGAGTTACTATACTCATCCATCTCATAGAAGGTAAAGTCTCGATCGATTTTACTTTTTGATGGATCACTCCCGTTGGAATCAAAATTCTTAATCGGTTCTTCGGTCCTGCCCCTGGGCTTAGTTGAGCTACTAAGCTCATCCATCGAATAGAAGGTAGAGTTCTAATTGACTTCACCTCTATTAGGGTAACATTCTTAAGAAATGTGGTATACGAGACTCAATCTCAATGATAATACCGTCCGTATGCTTACTTAAGAACACATACGCTTGGAGTGTTCTCAATATCTTATAAACATACATTTCTTTTCTCACGGATCTAACTCATCGTGTGTGGATGTGAGAAATTGTGATCATACGCGACACAACCCCATGACTTCAAGTAACTAAGGTCAAGCTACGTCTCTGGCCAAAGCTCCAATGGGGTATTAATTGCGGATTTTAATGAGATATGGTTGAGGGCGTAAACTGCAGTCAATAAAATATCTCCCCAATAAAATATGAGAAAATCAACCTGCACCATCATAGACCCCACTATTTTCAACAAAGTTTTATTCCTCTTCTCGGTTACTCCATTCATTTGAGAAGTAGTAAGAATAGCCAACTGTCTCGTAACACCCTTCTTGAAATAGAGTTCTCTGTGTAGTTCTGACAAAGCCCCTATGGATTTTGAGAGTCTTTACTCTCAAGTTTAAATGATTTTCAATCTCGGTAATAACCCTCCTGAAGTATTCTAATACCTCAGACTTATGCGAGATCAGATAAAAGTAACCGATACGTGTATAATCGTCTACGAACGTAATAAACTATACAGCTCTATTTCGGACTCTCATGGTCATAAGGCCATAGATATTGGAGTGGACCAATTGCAATGAAATTTCAGCTTTCATTGCATTGCCATAACAGAGATCGGCTACTTTACAACTCCAACTTGCAAGTACTATTCCCTTTGATGACAACAAATACTCCGTTTCTCACGTAAATTCTCTTAACTTAAGGATTCACTCGACGAAACTTTATGTACACGCTCTTATCTTGAACTACCTGGTTGATGGCTTTTGAATTTACAATGTACGAAGAAAAGAAATCAATGAACAATACGATAAATGAGTTAAAACTCATATCACGTAAAGAAGAAGGAAATTCTTTCTACTCATCATACTCATGAGCGAAATGACCAAGTTTATCTCAGACGTAATATTTCGTATTGGTCTTATTAAATTCCTTCTTCTTGCGCGTTTGTACTTTGCTATCGGATTTCTCGGATGGTTTCATCTTGACTGTATCTCAGATCTTCTTCTCATACCTATGCTTTTTGTTTGGTGCCATGGGAGTTGTTACTTGACTTTTCCACATATGCATGATCCGAGTGCAGTCTACTTGCCTCCAGGCGCTCCTATTTGAGCTCACAATGTCTATTCACATTATTGAAAGTATAAATACTTTCGTCATCCGTGAGATAGGTTTTCATGATCTCCCATGAATAAGATAAAAGACTAGATCATACCCAGTATCTGAAACTTACCCAAAATATACTCACTCGCATCCCTTAACTCGGTGATCATACTCAACATTTGCATCAAATGTTGTATTATTGTATGATCAACCCTTTCTTGTAAGTTATAAACTTATAAATTAGCTTTCTCATCTTGGGAGTTGAAAAGAGCACCACAATACTTTTCAGGGTACACCAAAATCGACATATTCGTAGGATACTACTCATAGACAGGGATTAAGTCATCGTGCTTTCCATTGATAAGGATTACCCTAATTTGACTATCATTTTTCTTCAATGCACAATAGACCTCATTATCCCGTCTATATTGAGGTGTGGTACCCTCCCTAGAGTCTACTATCTCATACTTCAGAATCTCACACAGATTTTGCTCCTCGAGAATAAACTGAATTTTCTGGTGAAAAACTTCACAATTATCACTATTTAAATTGTTCTCATTTCAAAGATCTATTACGACAGTATTTTATATAGTTAGAGGAATTTTAGTGACTCATTGATACTTATTATCATATTTTTGTATGTCTTTCGAATCAACAAATCCCAAATGATTAGACTATAGACCCTAATTTGAGCATATGAGCCAACGAATATCATACTCCACAAATCGGAATCGCATTTTACCATTCGGTGTTAGATTCGGCATATAAACGCACAAAAAGTCATAATTATGGACGTGAAACCCTCAAAAATTGGAAAAATCCAATTCAAAGTAGTCGGATTGGCCATCGGGATTGCCACGCGCCTTCATGCGCCGCTGGAAGCACTTCCACAAACCACCATGCGCTTCCACACGCCAGATGCATGCAACACACGTGCTAGCACGTGCGGCGCGTCGTACAAGCATTGCCACGTGCAGCCAGGTCATTTCCTGGGTCGGGGACAAGGGTCAGCTCGCGGGTCTGGGTCGGAACCAACCCAGATTGAGCCCCACATTGTTCACGCGCCTTTGAGCGCGTGAACTGCATGTGCCTTTGAGCGCGTGAACTGCACGCGCAAGCTTAACGCCTCATTTCGGCTCGTGCATGACACATGCCTTTAACTTTGCTCTTGATGCGCCTTCTACGAGCGTGAGTTGTACGCGCCCTCGGGTTGGGCTGGGTGTTTTTCGCCCGATGGTATGCAACTGGTCCTTTCTACCTGGATGCTGGAAAACTCATTTCTGGTTTGTTTTTCATGTGGTTTTCATAGAAAAATGATAACTAAACTTCCAGAATTATTCTAAGCATGATTTATTGGAAGTTTTGGGCCCCTAGACTTGGCCGATCAATGTTCAAAGTTTTGGCCCTTAACGGCCATTTTCGAAACTCAATTTCCTGCAACTCAAAAATCACGAAAAATACCAAAATGTAGATATGAGCATGACAAACATTTATAAACCATTATTACAGATCGATTTATTCTTAAATTTCACATATATAAGGTTTTGTGTCTGTAGGGTCGAAAATTTCGATCGGACTTTTCATGGCCTTAATATAATCCAAAAATTCAACAAAAACATTTTTAGGATCCATGGATTATGGGCATTCTTGTGGTATTCTCGGATTCATGAAACTTATCTGTGATCTGAATTCTAAATTTTGTACCGTATATTTTTTATGCTCAAAAAATTCTGAAATAATTTTTTTAAAAAATAAATTCAACGTCGCTCTGATACCAATGAAACATTAATTATACTACATGTGTATGCAGAAACGTATAAATTAAAAGTTTCAAAATTTATGGATAAATATCTCGATGCGTAGGCTTTTCAAAAATCAACCGATCCGCAAACTTTCTCATGCGGATTACACGGTCAAGATGGTGATCACGACATCGAACCATGACCACTTTTCCATAGCACCTCAACCCAATATTCGGTAAATCCAAATGGTAGAAGAAATTTTTTTATTTGAAAATTTCTCAATTCCTCGGTCAATCTCTCTCTTTAGAGATTAATATGTGTTTCACTCTCTATTAATTATCTTCTCTCTCTAGAGAAGCATTTCTCTTTCAATGTGCCTTAGGATTTTTTTCTCACTCTTGGAGCACTGTTTTTCGTAGGCATCATCAGAGAAATTGAAAATGACCGACTTTCGTTGGAAGGGAGAGGGTTGGAGTTAATTGGGGTCACGGGAGTTATGGGGGTTATGCCCCCAGATTCAAATTCCAATTAATTTGATGTTATTCCAATAACACCCCTACATAATTTGAATATTTCAATAAATGCCCCATCGTGGGCATAACTTCCAACGGATAGAGATGAACCAAATTACAGTGGTCAGATTTCCCACCCAACTTTTTCTTTGGACCAATTTTGAGTGCATTTTGATTCTAATGCTTATATGCTATGTAGCCTGAGATCATTTCATACATAGATTATGGGATGCTGGTTTTGTTGGTGGATCTTAAGAATTGATATGTGAAAGTGTAATTTCTGAGCATACTTGAACAAGTTCATGGTATTTTAATAAATTCTGTTCTGAACTTTTTGTCTACATCTATCTGCAGCGTGCCATAATTAATTACAACTCTGTTGACCTCTTACTCCAAAGAAATTGAATCCCCTCATGCGAAGGAAAAAAAAAACCCTAAGAGTACATGCAGAGGATAGGAGGCAGAAATGCATAATAATGCAGCCGGAATTTTTACATGTATACTTTCTTCCTGGATTATAGACAACACTTGGCTTAAAACTAAGCACAAGGCCATACACAATGCTTGGTTGGGATTAGGCAGTTGGGTAGGACACCTGCATAGCAATGCCAGAGAGGCCTTCTTTTACATCAACATCACTTTGCATCCTTATGTATCCCTCCTTTACCCAACTCATACCGCATGAGTTCTTCACCAACAAATATTTGGTTTCATTATCACTAGTAACATAACCAACGGCAGTAACTCCATAGTCTAGGTCAGTCCCACATAGTCCAGTGAATGTACCACCTCATAGAATTGGAATTCAAATCCACCTGCATCTATTGCAACTGAAATCGGTTGGTTTGCCACAGCCTGCAATAGTGCCTTCTCGTTATTAGCAGGCACATCTTCAAACCCTGTTATGTCCGCTGCATGATTTGCTGCTTTCTTTGCATCACAAGTTCCATCCGTTGCCTTGTAAGGGTAATTAACTTCAGTTGTAAGACCATGATTTTTTATGACAAATTTGAAAGCATTGTCCATCAAGCCACCATTGCAACCTTGATCCTCACCACTTGTGCCACAGTCCACCAATTCTTGCTCAGACTGAGAAAACAGCTTACCAGTTGAAAGCTGAGTTACTCCTTTTGCTACCACAGCAGAAAAAGCCCAACAGCAACCTACAAATTTTGTCACATAAAGACAAGGGGTCACACCTAGAATGAACATAAAGCTAAATGAAGATAAGAGCTTCTCTTTTCAAGTTAAGATCACTTACTGCATTGTCCTCGATCCTTAACTGTTGTCACAGCCCCTTTCTTTCTCTGGTCAATGGTGGATGGAATGTAGCAGACATACTTCCTGAATCCGTTTTGTGTGGCTTTGAACTCTTCATTGGTTAGATTAGCAAACTCATTCACACCAAGCTTGAAAGTATGGCCCTTCTTGTTAAAAGAGTCAATACGTTCAACATTATTCATTAATATCTTGAAGCGCTTTTTCTGTCTCTTCATTGCTCTTGGACACACTCCTGTACTTTTCCATCCATTGGTCATGCCTTTGGTACATTGATTCTTCATTGAGGCTGTGGCAGGTGGCTTGAAAAGTCTATAAATGAAGAGCAGAACCAAGAAGATACCCTGAATTTGTATTTTGTATATATCTTTGCATTTGTATATGTCTTTTTCATTGAAGCCACTCTAAATACCCTGAATTTGTATTTTGTATGTAACATTTTCATTTTCTTTTGTTGATTGACTAAATTTTGGCAATTTTATTCAGACTGATCTACTTTTATGTAAGCAAAGACAATAGTTTATTTCTAAAAAAATCAAAGACTTGGTATTTGTTTTGGCTTTTCTTCTGTTTTTTCTTACGGGGCTCCGGGAGTGGGGGGATGGAATACATCATTCTACCATGGCATTCATATTAGATAACTTATTATCAGCAACGTGACCTTTAACGTCTTCCTGAAGCATGATATCAAATTACAAGTCAAATATACTCATGAACACTTAAGAAAATTTTCTGGCCTTCAAGCCTCCTGCTTTACAATACATGTTTTTTAACCTTATCATCAAGTTAGAGAACATATCGCATAAAAGTCCTGTTGAATCCGTATAATATATAATATATATATATAATATATGCAACTATTATTATACATAATAGGAAAACTATTCCAGAGTGCCAGTTTTTCTATCACATAAGGGACTCTATGTACATCAAGGGTATAGTTTGCCTAAAGTATTATCCTAAAGTGCAGTGGTAGTTCAGCAAATTTGGACTAGTCCTTGCTTTTGACTGGATTTTGATCCTTGATATTATCCTAAAGTATTCCTTTTAATTGGTCCAAAAGACCAACTTTATCCTTGCTCTCTCTCTCTCTCTCTTTCTTTTGGGTTCCAGGGGGGGGTGGGGTTGGATCCAGTCTCTTCTATGAAACATCTGAAAAAAATTGGTCTAGAATTATAGCACGTGGTAATTGGATCAGAACAAAGTCCAAAATATAGTTCTAGCATCTGGAGTTTCGGCAATAAATAATAGTAAATTGTACACAAGAAGGCAGATCTTTCTAAGCAAAATTACATAATTGAAGTCAATTGTCACGTCTCGAATCGGGGTCATGAATAGTCGTCCGTTGCTTTGAATGTCAGTTATATTTTTATAGAAAATCAGACAAAATCTTTCCATATTTCAGAGGTCTCCCAAGTACAATTTGACCTATATATCTATATTCATTCTGTAAAATAAATAAATTGTCATCCCGATCTCTCCACAATCAACCAATGCCACAGTTAATATCCAAAACAACGCAAAACTATAAAAATTTCCAACAGACCTAGTCACAGACCTCTACTGTCATACCCAACCAAAGCATTAGCAGCCGCCATACCGAGTGGATCTAAATTTTTACATAATATACAATGATTTTCCCAAATGACATTTAAATACGTACAATCGTTTCAATACAAATAAATTATGAGAGTTTCACAAATAAATATACATAAATTATACAGTCATCCCAAAAATAAATAAATGAATACATTTATCAAACTAAAATCTCCAATAGTCGTAGCGGAAGATATGGTAACGTCCATATCCAAGTCCGGTACTATCAATTCCACGTCGCAACACACTAATTTTTTTTCAGTCCAAAACTAATCCTGTGGGGAGAAAATGAGGGGTGAGTATCTATAGGAGTATACTCAGTAAGTGAGGGGATTGATATCACACTATCAATATCAAGGGTGAACTTGGAGTGACAAAACATGTAACAAAATATCGAGTGTGCGAAAATAACGTGGTGTATCGGCATAAAACATATCTCAAAGCACACATTAGAAAATAACATATGCATCCATCCATGTATCAAGTCACATATGTAGAGCTGGCCGAACAAACAACCCTGGCAGTGGTTTACCTAGACCAAGGACGGGCACATTAGGGGTTTTCACTATGCAAATCTCAAATAATGGCTCTCTACCCCAATGTTGGCCACAGTCTACTCTAATTAGCCTGTAAATAATAATAATAATACATATATATAGTCGGCCGTGTATGGTGTCCCGCCCAGTGCTAAACAGAGGTAAACTTACGTCCTCCTCGATGAGGGTCAACCTGGGACACCCATACATATGACGATTTGACGGATACTTCCGACCGAATCGTATCCGGATACAAGGGGTGCCTCTACCAAATGTCATTCATAACTACGGAATGTTATAGGAAGCATATCACAATATCACTAAGTCGGCCGGGCACGTAGCCCAATGCATCACATCATCATATCGGCCGGGCATATAGCCCCATGCATCACATCATCATGTCGACCGGGCATATAGCCCCATGCATCGTAATATAATTTCGGCCGGACGTATAGCCCAAATAGTACATGTAAATCCATTTAAAATTACATGCCAATACAGTAAAATCATTAAAACATGTCAATATGTCAAAAAGGTGACACAATATCAGTTATCAAACTCATGGATGCATAATCTATAAAATCAGTAGTTGGTACACTCCAATGGTCACAAAAATATGTACATATACTGATCAAAATCCAAACATTCAGTTTTCATATGTATAAAAATCATGTCGTTTGAAAATCGGTAAAATATGATTTGTCAATCAATAGAAGATATCAAAATCTTACTCACAGTTCCAGGGAGGGTGGTCACTCACTATTTTCAAAACAAATCCAATCTGACTTCTCGACTCTCCAAAAAGATCAACCTAATCAGATCATTAGAATTTAATATCAAATTTCAAGTATTATAGGGTTTATCCATTTTCTCTAAATTTGTACAAAAGTTAACTTTTCAATTTATGAATACACTCTAATGTCATCAGTTACATTTCATTTATAAACAATTAACGTACCTTTAAACCAAGTCAAATTCAACCCTAAAACAACTCAACATTTGAAATAAGGCTTAAAATAAATAATTTTCCTATAAGATGAAAAATTTTTGAAGAATCATACACTTTTCGATTCTCATCCAAATGTTTCAACCCATATGTCATTTTCAAGGTATATGAGTCTATTTTCATAATACGAAGATCGTATTTAAATTGTTTATAAACAAAACAATTTATAATGAGAAAGGCTGCATCAACCCTTGTACTCAAATCCCAATTTCTGACTATTTTTATACATAGGTCAATTTCAAATCAACTTAATTTGATTCTATCATCCTGAACAGTCACATTTCATATAAATTCCGACACTTAACCTAATGAACCTCATATAATATCCGAAAATACATTCATTTAAAATCTAGTGTATATTCTAGTATATACAAGACTTTTTATCTTAAATTTACCCTAAATTTCTATAACCAAATGGAATGGGTTCGAAATCACTCACCTAGGGTTTTTCTCGAATCGCAGACCTTTGTTCGAATGTTTCCTCGATCACCCTAAGAACTGAAGTGCTACCTATCAAGACAAGATTTATTATTTAAATTCAAATACGTAGATCGGAAGCAAAACCCTAAGTCAGTTACCTACGTGGAGGTTCATGGGTTGTCACGGGCTCACGAGCCGTCGCTGGCCGTCGCGGGCCGTCGCGGACTCGTGGGCTACAGCGGGCTCGTGGGTTCACGGGTCAGCGGGCCAGTGGGCTTCGGCTAGCGGGCTCGTTGGTCTGCGGGCCAGTGGGCTAGTGGGCCGACAGGCCTACGGCAGATGGGCTGACAGGCCTGCGGGCCTGTGGGCTGGTGGGCCTGCTGCTGATGGGCCTGCGGGTTAATGGGACTGCAACTGATGGGCCTGTGGGCCGCAGTGGCTTGCGGGCTGGTGTGCGCCCGTGTGCTCGTGCGCTGCGCCTGTGTGCACCCGTGTGCTCTTGCACTGCGCTGGTGCGCGCTCGTGCGCTACGCTGGTGTGTGCTCGTGCGCTGCGTTGGTGCGTACTGGTTCGCGGCCTGGCTCGCGCTCGCGGTCTTGGTCCTGCTCGCGGCCTGGCTCGCGCTCGCGGGCTTGGTCCTGCTCGCGGCCTGGCTCGCGCTCACAGGCTAAGGTGCGCTGTGGCTCGATCGCGTGCAAGGGCGCTGGGTTGCGCTCATGGAGGCTCGCGAGAGGAAGGAGCAGCAGCGGCGAGCAGCGGCGGCGAGCAACGGCGATGGCGGAAAGGTGCGATCGATCGTGGCTCGCGGCGGAGGAAGGCGAGGCGGCAGATTTGGGCGAAACTAAAGAGAGAGAACGAAATAGAGAGAGATAGTGAGCAGGATAGAGAGAGAAGACAGAGAGGGAGATGGTGGCGGCGATGGCGGTGGCTGAGGAAGGCGATCAACCACGGCAGAGGAAGATGAACGGCCGCGGAAGAGGAAAAGTCGGGGAAAGAGAGAGAGAGAGAGAGAGAGAGAGAGGGATTAGGGTTTCCAACCCTAATCTCCAAATTTGGGGACGCAGCGTTTTGCCGCAAAACGCTGCGTCTCCATTTTTTTTCTTTTATTTTTTGGTGTTACATTTTCTAACCCCCTAAAACTAAGTTTCGTTCTCGAAACTAAAAGAAAGCAATACACTGAACAAGTGGGGGTACTATCTCCTAATAGTCTCTTTGGGCTCCCAGGTCTCTTCCTTGACCTGGTCACTCCTCCACAAAACTCTGACCAATGAAACTTCTTTGTTCCGTAGCTTTTTGACCTGTCGATCTGGAATAGCTACGTACTGAGCTGGAAAACTAAGGTCCTCTCTGACGGCTGACCGTCGCCAGTCGTTGTTTGAGTTCTTGAAAGGTCGTCTCACAACGATCGTCCCAAAAGAACTTGATGTCCTTCCGCGTCAGTCTAGTAAGTGGAGCAGTGATTCGGGAGAATCCTTCTACGAACTGCCAATAACACCCCGCAAGACCAAGAAAAACTCCGCACCTCGGTCACTGTCTGTGGCTGCTGGTATGTTGGTCAGCCCAACGGCATGACCACAAACTCGTAATGTCCATATCGGGTACGAGATGAGGTCTTGGGCACTTTCTCAGCCCTAATCCACAACCGATGTTATCCAGATCGAAGATCGATCTTTGATAAAAACAAACGTACCCTGGAACTGATCGAATAAATCATCAATATGCGACAGAGGGTACCGATTCTTGATGGAAAGCTTGTTTAGCTACTTATAGTTCACCCACAATCGTAGAGTCCCGTCCTTCTTCTTCACGAATAACACCAGAGCACCCCACGACGAAGTGCTCAGACAGCTTATACCTTTGTCCAGCAATTCCTGTAACTAGACCTTGAGCTCTCTAAGCTCAGTTGGCACCATTCTGTATGGCGAAATAGATACGAGAGTGGTCCCTAGAGCTAAGTCAATCTCGAAATCAACTCCCGAACCGGTGGTAGTCCGGGTAGCTTCTCGGGAAATACATCTGGGAACTGCTGCACCACTGAGACCTCCTCAAGCCTCGGCCCTCCATAGTGGTGTCAATAACATGAGCCAGGTATGCCATGCACCCTTGGCGTATCAATCTCTTGGCTTTCATCACCGATACAACACAGCGAGGTAACATTCGTCCCTCGCCTGGAAACCTCAACAACGGCTCCTCGGGTCTCCGAAACTCCACTTCTTTGGTGAAGCAATCTACTGAGGCTCTATGCATGCTTAGCCAATCCATCTTTAGGATGGCATCGAAATCCATCATTTCAATTGGAATCAAGTCTGCCTCGAGTATCGCATCTCTAACATGACCTTACTCCCTCTGTAGATAGCATCTCTAAGCATCTGCTCACCGAGAGGAGAAATAACCAATATCTCCTCATCAAGTGGCGACAAGGCTTATCCAACCTGTAGGCAAAAGATGCTTCTCACATATGAATAGTTCGACACGATGTCAATAAGGACACGAGCGTCGACTCCCCATATTTGCATAACTCCTATTGTGAGAAAATAACAAGATCTGTTGATAAAAATGGAAGGATATATGCTTACATTTTTATCAACAGATCTTGTTATTTCTCCTCATATATATGTAAGCATATATCCTTCCATTTTTATGTTGGTATGTATATACATATATATCAAAATGTATATACATACCAACATAATTAAGCCTCTAAGGCTTTAACTAGTGATGGTGTTAAAAAAAAGGTACATAAAAGAAAATATCTCTAAACATGAGGATCAATGGGAGGAGCACCAATAATCACATAAGAACTCGCCTGAGCATCCTCCTGCGTCATTGCGTATACACGGGTCTGTGTCCTCTGCTGTTGTCAGAATAGTCTTGGCACCGTGTTGCTCCCGACTGCTGTCCATGGAACGGTGTGACTCGAGTGTACAGGTGCTCCCTGTTATCCTCGTCGGGGAACACTCGAGTGTCCTGAAGCTATCTGACCTCCAAATCGCAACTCAGGGCAGGTGATCCTGATGTACCATGACTTCCTACACCGGAAGCATGTAACAGGCACCGTACACTCTCCAAAAGGGTGGTGTCCACCACATCGGCGGCAAAAAGGGTGCCGTTGATCTGAAGTCTGAGTAGTGGCGCTAGAAGCCGGTGCTCTAAATCCCTAAGATCGTGATCCCTGTCCAAGATGTGCATGTCTCGGCTGAGAAGAGCTTCCTGATATCCTAAACTCCTGCCCTTCTTCGAGTCCTAGCTCGAAGAAGCCCCAAATCTCTTCTTCCTTAGCTCTCTGTTCTCCTGCTATCTGCCCTCAGCACGGACGATCTCCTCCACTCTAAGTGCTGAGTCCACTATCTCCACAAAGGAGAGACTAGGAGTTACTGTCATATACCTCCTGATGCTTAAGTTGAGGCCGTCCTCAAATTTGAACCGTACCTGCTTTGGCATCGCCAAGTCTGGAACGAAAGCAGTTAGTCACCTCATCTCCGTCTCATACTCTGTCACTGTCCTGGTTCCTTGTCGCAAGTGCAGAAACTCTGCCCTCTTGTGATCCTGCTGGAACTCAGAGAAGTACCTGCGATCGAACTCCCACAGGAAGTCTTCCCATCACAGCGGCTCGATAGCATCATCACAAATCGCCTCCCACCAAGTGAGGGCGTCACCATCCAAGAGTCTCTCTTCTATCCGAAGCCTGTAGTCCTCGCTTAACCCCAGATCAGTCAAAATTTTGCGGGTGCAGTTGATCCAGTGTTTCGCTGCTGTGGGATCACCTGTTCCCGCGAACTCTGTGGAGCCTAACTGCCTCGCCTCCTTCACCAACTGGGTGAGCTCATGAATACGCCTCAAAATAGAGGAGCTAGTATCACTAGATCCTGAAACAGTGGAAGGACCAACAACTGGAGGCTGATTTAGTACAACTGAAGGTGGCATGGCCATAGAAGTCAGCGCGGCCATCGGTACTGGTGGAGGTGGCACGGCCGTAGAAGTCGGCACTGCCGTCGGTGGTGGTGGGGGTGGCATCTAAATCCCGTGGGAGGTGTACCACTCATACACCTGCCTAAACGCCTCAAGGGACGGTGGTGGAACCTCGGCTGGAGCAGCCGGCTGAGTAAGCGCTGCAGGGGGCGCCCGTGAAGAGGAAGCAGCCTCAGGTACTCCAAGGGTCTTAGATCCCTTTGAAGGGTCAGGCACTTGAGGAGTCTCGGGTAACGTGAGTCTAGCTCCGTGTCCCACTGGTCTACCGCGTCTAGGCAGCGTAATTCTGCAAAGGGAGAATTTTTCATTAGATAAAACTCTAGAATTTGGCATGATTTAAAAATTAGGATTAGTTATTCGTAACTAACCCTCTAAAATGAATGAAATTAGTGGTCTACGACCATATAGGGGACTTTAAATAACTGTATAAAACTCTCTAATGCATTGAGAAATTTTCTATGTACTTGAGAATACTTTTCTTACTACCCCTTCGCCCAACCTAAGGCTCTGATACCAACCGAACTGTCATGCCCCGAACAGGGGTCATGAACAGTCGCCCGTTGCTCTGGATGCCAGATACATTTTTACAGAAAATCAGGTAAAACCTCCCCATATTTCGAAGGTCTTCCAAGTACAATTTGACTTGTATATCCAATTTGACCTTTACTGTCATACCCAACCAAAGCATGAGCAGCCGCCACACCTAGCGGACTGAAATTTTTACATAATATACAATGATTTTCCCAAATGACATTCAAATACGTACAATCTCCTCAATGTAAATAAATTATGAGAGTTTCATAAATAAATATACATAAATTATACAGTCATCCCAAAAATAAATAAATGAGTACATTTATCAAACTAAAATCTCCAATAGTCATAGCGGAAGATATGGTAACGTTCATACCCAATCCCGGTACTATCAATTGCACGTCGCAACACACTAATTCTTCTTCAATCCAAGACTAATCCTGTGGGGAGAAAGTGAGGGGTGAGTATCTATGGGAGGATACTCAGCAAGTGAGGGAATTGATATCACACTATTAATTTCAAGGGTGAACTTGGAGTGTCAAATCATGTAACAAAATATCGAGTGTGCGAAAATAACATATTGTATCAGCATAAAACATATCTCAAGGCACACATCAGAAAATAACATATGCATCCATTCATGTATCAAGTCACATATGTAGAGTCGGTCGAACAAACAACCCTGGCAATGATCTACCTAGACCAAGGACAGGCGCATTGAGGGTTTTCATTATGCAAATCTCAAATAATGGCTCTCTACCCCAATGTTGGCCACAGGCTACTCCAACTAGCTTGTAAATAATAATAATAATACATATATATAGTCGGCCATGTATGGTATACCGTCCAGTGCTAGACAGAGGTAAACTCATGTCCTCCCCGATGAGAGTCAACCTAGGACACCCATACACATGACGATTTGGCGGATACCTCCGACCGAAACGTATTCGGACACAAGGGGTGCATCAACCAAATGTCCTTCGTAGCTACTGAATGCTATAGGAAGCATATCACCATATCACCAAGTCGGCCGGGCACGTAACCCCATGTATCACGTAATCATGTCGGTCGGGCATATAGCCCCATGCATCACATCATCATGTCGACCGGGCATATAGCCCCATGCATCGTAACATAATTTCGGCAGGGCGTACAGCCCAAATAGTACATGTAAATCCATTTAAAATTACGTATCAATACAGTAAAATCATTAAAACATGTCAATATATCAAAAAAGTGGTACAATATCAGTTATCAAACTCATGGATGCATAATCTATAAAATCAGTAGTTGGGACACTCCAATGGTCACAAAAATATGTACATATACTGATCAAAATCCAAACATTCAGTTTTCATATGTATAAAAATCATGTCGTTTGAAAATCGGTAAAATATGATTTGTCAATCAATAGAAGATATCAAAGTCTCACTCACAATTCCAGGGAGGGTGGTCACTCCTTATTTTTAAAACAAATCCAATCTGACTTCTTGAGTTTTCAAAAAAATCAACCTAATCTATCACGCCCCGAACCGGGATCGTGAGCAGCCGCCCGTTGTCTATGGATGCCGGTTGTATTTTTACAGAAAATCGGGTAGAACCTCCCCATAAATTGAAGGTTTCCTATATACAATTTCACCGGTATATCACATTCATCCTGTAAAAATAAACAATTGGCTATCCCGGCCTCTCTAAAAATCCACAAATACCATAGCCAACATCCAGAACAACGCAAGACTATAAAGTTTGTAGCAGTCTTAGCAACAGACCTCTACTGTCATGCCCAACTAGAGCATAAGCAGCCGCAACACCGAGCGGACTTAAATTCTACGCATATATAAAATAAATTCCCAAGTTATTTTTAAATATTTACAAATGGGTCAATGCAATGAGATAAATCAATACGAGAGTTTCACGAATAAATGTCCATAATTTATACAGTCATCCCAAAAATTTATATAAATACATTGGTCAAACTAAAATCTCTAATATATAATAATATCACCAATTATCGTAGCGGAAGAGATGGAAAATATCCATGCCCAAACCCAGTGATATCTCCTCGATCCAACACTAATCCTATGGGAAAGAAAGCGAGGGGTGAGTATCTATGGAAGGATACTCAGTAAATGAGGGGATTGATATCATACTATCAATATCGATGGTGAACTTGGAGTGTCAAAGCATAAGATAAGAAAATATCTACAGTGTGCAAACCGATCATGTTATTTCAAAATCATATATCATACGCACACATCAGAAAGCAAGATATGCATCCAATATTTACATCAATGTCATGAAGAGCCGGCCAATGAAATATTTCCGGCAATGGTCTACCTCGACCAAGGACGGCGCATTGGGGGTTTTTCCAAATGCAAGTATTAAATAATGGCTCTCTACCCCAATGTTGGCCACAAGTTACCCCAACTAGCCTGTAAATAATAATAATGATGTACATATAACTAGTCGGCCGTGTATGGTGCCCCCGCCTGGTGCTAGACGGAGCCGTACTCAACGTCCTCTCCGATGAGGGTCAACCTGGGACACCCATACATATGACGATCTGGCGGATACCTCCGGTCAAAGCGTATCCGACACAAGGGGTGCCTCTACCAGATGTCCTTCGTAGCTACGGATCACAATATCATATCGGCCGGACACGTAGCCCCATGCATCCCATCACCATATCGGCCGGCCATATAGCCCTATGCATCATATCATAATGTCGGCCGGGCATATAGCCCAATGCATAATATCATAACGTCGGCCGGACATACAGCCCAATATGTAAGTAAATCCATTTAAAATCATATGCCAATACAGTGGAAACATTAAAGCATATCAATATGTCGAAAATGTGGCACAATATTCAGTTATCAAAACTCATGGATGCATATCAATAAAGGCAGAATTTAAGACACTCCAAAGGTCACAAAACATTCATAAAATATTCAAAAATTCTAACAATCATACATTTTGTAGAAACATATCATTTAAAAAGTATTTTTGAAATATGGTTTTCAATCAATAGCGAATATCAAAGTCCTACTCACTGTTTTAGGGAGGATGGTCACTCCCTATTTTCAAAACCAAATCAAATCTGATTTCTCGAGTCTCCAAAAAAATCAACCTAATCAAATCATCAAAATTAAACATCAATTTCTCAAGTATCTTTAGGGTTTATCCGAAAGACATGAAATGTATAATATCCTCCACTTTACGGCTCATTTCAATCCGACCCTACAACCCAGATACTTTCATGCATATTTCAAAATTTAACTCTAAGGAAACTATTCGAATTTCACTCGACATAATTTTGTGATTCTATAATACGCTTCTTTCGTATCAGATCATCTAGTTTTTGTAAAATTCTATACTTAACCTTCAAAGTCACTTAACCTTCAAAGTCATATATAATCATTTCATAATTTGTATTCTATTCGCATTCCACTTACACTCTAAACATATACAGAACCTTTCATCTTAGATTCAATCCTAGATTCATCCAATTTATCAATTAGAGTCGAAATTTTCTCACCTAGGGTTTTCTCGAAGTGCCGAGTCTCGTCCGAAAGTCGTTTCGGTCACTCCAAAGTCTGTAGGATTTCCTATCAAAACAAGATTTATTTGTTAGATCTAAACACTTAGATCAGAAGTAAAACCCTAAATCATTTACCTGTGTGGAGGTTCGTGGGCTGTCACGGGCTCACGGGCCATCGCGGGTCGTCACGGGCTCGTGGGTTCACAGGTCAGCAGGCCAGTGGGCTTCGGCTAGCGAGCTCGCGGTCTGTGGGCTAGTGGGCTAGTGGGCCGGCAGGCCTGGGGGCTGGTGGGCCTATGGCTGATGGGCCTGTAGGTTGGCAGGCCTGCGGGTGATGGGCCTGCGGCTGGCGGGCCGATGGGCCGGTCTGGGCCTCGGGGGTCGTACTGGGCCTGCGGACTTAGACGGGTTGTCGGGCCTGGTGGGCCCGTGGGCTTGCTGGGCCTGCGGGCTGTAGTACGTGCGCAGGCACCGGCGAGCGTGCAGGCGCTGGCTCACACACGAGCAGGGGCTAAGGCGCTCTGTGAGCAAGGTCGTGCTGCAGGGGTGCGTGGCAGGGGCGCGAGCAGGGCGTGCGTGAGCAGGGCGCGCGCTTGCTGGGGGCACGTTCCCGCGCAGGGCTAGAGCGCTCACGCTCGTGTGCTCGGCCGAGCGCTCGGGCTTGCAACGTAGCACGCTGGAGTTGGAGGGCGCACGCGGTGGCTCGATCACGCGAGGAGGCAGTAAACGCGCACTGTGGTGCGATCGGGCTCGTGCGGAGGAATCGCGCTATGGAGCGCTCAAGCTCGCGCGATGGTGGCAGAAGGAGGGGGTTGCTGCTAGTGGCGGCTGTTTGCGGACGGAAGCAAGATCGCGCGCGGTGACGGCGCTCGGCGGAGCTTGCGAAGGAGATGAGATCGCGAACGATCGCGACTGCAGAAGGGAGAGTGAGTCGCGGGAAGAAAGAAGAAGAAGCAGAAAAAGAAGAAGAAGAAGAAGAAGAAGAAGAAGGAGAAGAAGAAGGAGAAGGAGGAGAAGGAGGAGAAGCCAGGAAGAACCCATGGCGGCGAGGGCACGGGAGAAGTGCGGCGGTAGGGAAGGGGAATCGCCGTAGGAGAGAGAGAGAGAGAGAGAGAGAGAGAGAGAGAGAGAGAAAAGGGGAATTTGGGGCTTTAGCCCTAATTCAATTTGGGGAGGGCCAAAACGCTGCGTTTTGGCTCTCCATTTTTTTTTCAAAAATAAATAAATAAATAAATAAATAAATATATATATATATATATATATATATATAAAATTTCAGTGTTACAAATTAGTTCATCAGAATTTAACATCAAATTTCAAGTATTATAGGGTTTATCTATTTTCCCTAAATTTTTATCAAACTTAACTCTTTAATTCATGAATACACTCTAATATTATCAGTTGCATTTTATTTATAAACAATTAACTTACCTTAAACCAAGTCAAATTCAATGCTAAAACCACTCAAAGTTTGAAATAAGGCTTAAAATAAATAATTTTCCTATAAGATGAAAAATTTTTGAAAAATCATACATTTTTCGATTTCCATCCAAATGTTTCAAACTATATGTTATTTTCAAGATATATGAGTCTATTTTCATAATACGAAGATCGTATTTAAATTGTCTATAAGCAAAACAATTTATAATGAGAAAGATTGTATCAACCCTTGCACTCAAATCCCAATTTTCGACTATTTTCATACATAGATCAATTTAAACTCCAAGGGAAACTATTCAAATCAACTTAATTTGATTCTATTATCCTGAACAGTTTCATTTCATATAACTTCCGACACTTAACCTAATGAGCCGCATATAATATCCGAAAATGCATTCATTTAAAATTTAGTATACATTCTAATATATACAAGACGTTTTATTTTAAATTTACCCTAAATTCGATAATCAAATCGAATGGGTCCGAAATCACTCGCTTAGGGTTTTTCTCAAATCGCAGACCTTTGTCCGAATGTTTTCTCGATCACCCTAAGAACTGAAATACTACCTATCAAGACAGGGTTTATTAGTTAAGTTCAAACACGTAAATCGGAAGCAAAACCCTAAGTCAGTTACTTGCGTGGAGGTTCGTGGGCTATCGCGGGCTCATGGGCCACAGCGGGCTCGTGGGTTCGCGGGTCAGTGGGCCAGTGGGCTTCGGCTAGCTGGCTCCTTGGTCTGCGGGCCAGTGGGGTAGTGGGTCGGCAGTTCTGCGGGCAGATGGGCCTACGAGCTGGTGGGCCTGCAGCTGATGGGCCTGCGGGCCGTAGTGGCTTGCGGGCTGGTACGCGCTCGTGCGCTGCGCTGCTATGCGCCCGTGCACTCTTGCGCTGCGCGCCCGTGCACGCTCGTGTGTGGTGTTGGTGCACGCTGGTGCGCTGAGGCGCGCTCGCGGCCTGGGTTGCACTCGTGGCCTGGCTCGCCCTCACAGCCTAGGTCCTGCTTGCGGCCTGGCTCGCGCTCGTGGGCTTGGTCCTGCTCGCGACCTGGCTCACACTCACGGGCTGGGTCCTGCTCACGGCCTAGCTCATGGTCGCGGGTTGGGTCCTGCTTGTGGCCTGACTCGTGGTCGCGGGCTGGGTCCTGCTCGCGGCCTGGCTCGCGCTTGCGGGCTCCTGCTTACGGCCTGGCTCACGTTCGTGGGCTGAGGTGCGCTGTGGCTCGATCGCGTGCAAGGGTGCTGGGTTGCGCTCGCGGAGGCTCACGAGAGGAAGGAGCAGCGGCGGCGAGTGGCGGCGATGGCGGAAAGGTGCGATCGATTGTGGCTCGCGGCGGAAGAAGGCATATTTGGGCGAAACCGAAGAGGGAGAGAGCGAAATAGAGAAAGACAGTGAGCGGGATAGAGAGAGAAGACAAAGAGGGAGAGGGTGGCGGCGATGGTAGTGGCGGAGGAAGGCGATCGACTACGGCAGAGGAAAATGAACGGCTGCGGAAGAGGAAAAGTCGGGGAAAGAGAGTGAGAGAGAGAGAGGGATTAGGGTTTCCAACCTTAATCCCCAAATCTGGATTTTGTCCCAAAACGCTGCGTCTCCGTTCTTTTTTTGTTACATCAATTAACCGAAAGCAACAGACTACCTTTTAGGGCACATAGACCGGCAACCTTCTTCTCCAACCCTTCTCTTTGTTTTGGGAGAATGGACCTTTCAAACCACACGCTGTAGCCTTAATAAGGAGTCAATGCACCAAACCAGAGGCATGAGCAATGGATGACAAAGTTCCCCCCCGGGGGGGTTACAAAAGCAATGAAGAGAAGGCAAAGCGCTTTGAGATATTTAAGAATGTGGAATGTAAAGACTTTTAACAATGTTAAGGGCCACACATACAAGCTTGCTGTGAATGGTTTTGCACATATGACTAACCAAGAGTTAAAAGCCACATGAAATTGATTCAAAAAGTATGATGCTCCACAGAGGCAAAATCTTGTGAAAATGTGACGGCCGTGCCTTCTGCCATGGACCGGAGAAAAAGGTGAAGTGACTCCCATTAAGGGTAAAGAATAATGTGGTAGGTGAAACAATGAGTCACTTCAAAGCTTAAGATAATCCACAAAATAGTGCATTGATCCCTTTAGTTCTATCATAAGTTACCTCTGTTTGGTTTCCATGTAATTCTTTTATTTGACAAAAATGTAGGATGCTGTTGGGCGTTCTCTGCGGTTGCAGCAATGGAAGGAGTAAACCAGCAATCAATAGGTAAGCTGATTTCTTTGTCTAAACAAGAATTGGTGGATTGAGACGCTAGCAGAGAGGATCAAGGTTGCAATGGTGGCTCAATGCACAATGGTTTGAATTTATTACAAAAAATAACGGCCTTACCCCTCAAGCTATTTACCCTTACAAAAAACTTATGGAACTTGTTGTGCAAGGAAAGCAGCAAGTAGCTGACATAAAAGGGTTTGAAGGCATGCTTGTAAATAATAAGAAGGCACTGTTGAAGGTTGTTGCAAATTGATCAATTTCTTTTGCAATTGATGCAGGTGGATTTGAGTTCGGATTCTATCAGAGTGGCGTATTCACTGGACCATGTGGAACAAACCTAGATCATAGTGCCATAGCTATTGGCTATGGGACTAGTGATGATGGAACTAAGCATTGGCTGGCGAAGAACTCGTTGGGTATGGGTTGGGGAGGGGAGGGATATGTCAGGATGCAGTAAGATGTTGATGCAAAAGAATGTCTTTCCGGCATTGCCATACAGGCTTCTATCCAACTGCTTAAGGTTAATTACCTAAACCTGTGCATTGTATTGTGTATGACCATATATGCCTATTCTAAGCCATTCAGTATCTACTACTCTTCTTGTCTATTGCTTTCACAAAGGAACTATAAATATGAAAAATGTCTCTAATACGTAAAGCTTTTTATTTTTCATGCACATGGATGCTTAACTTTCTTCAACCTCTGAACACAGATATAGTTAATGAATTGACGTTTGAGTCTGTTTTCCTCTGTTCAATCTGAACATCAATGAATTGATTTAGCCAAACTACCCTACCAGCTTACAGAAATCTACACCAAAAACTTTAGAAATGCATGGCAAGAGATAAAGGGAATCTAAACGCATGTTTGAATCTAAAAATGGCATATTTAGCCACTAGGGGGAATTGGTGATTGAAGGTAGTTATGCCCACAAGGGCATTTTGAATTTAAATTTTTGAGTTTTAAAAAAGAGAAGTTAAGGGGAACGATTAAGAGAAGTTAACAGTCTCCCTTCCCTTCGCTTCAATTTTTTCCTAATGAAGAAAAGGGAGAGAGAGGGAGAGAGGGAGAGAGAGAGAGAGAAAGGGAGAGAGAGGGAGGGAGGGAGGGAGGGAGGGAGAGAGAGAGAGAGAGATATTGAAAACATCTCTAAACTTTGACATATACGAAATTAAGAATTTGGGCATTGAAACATTCGGATTTGGAGCGTAGTGTCGTGAAGAACATGGTATTGGTTCGAATTTGTGATCAATACTTTGATTGGCTTAGGAAATTTGTGAAAAAATCCATGACGGTTTGAGGTACATATTTTTAATTCTGCAATTATAAACCCAACAGTGACAAACTGGGGCAATGGCAACATGCTGAATGAACATTTTTATAATTCCACACCATATAACATCCAAATGCTATAAAATAAATAATTTTCCATGATTTATAATTCCTATCTTCCCCTCATAACACTAATATATATGTAGAATCGACTTTTTTAACCAAGAAAAAAAGAATTTATGAACAGTAGATTTTTTTTTTACTTGTTTAAATCAAATTGTTAAAACTTTATTCCCGACATATGATGATGAAAATGAAGATGAGTTTTATTATTTTTTTGCTTATGTGAAAAACTGATAATAGAATGTATATTTCATGCTTTAATGCCAATTATTTTATGCGCATTCTTTTTTTTTGTATTATTGAGACGTGAATATATAGAATTATTATATGTAGATATATTTTTTGGGGGAAAAAAAGAATTTAACTATTATTTGTATAGAATTATTGTAATCTTTGCATGATATTCAATAGTTAGTATTGAAAACGGCATTTAATTATTTCATTATTTCATAATTTACAATTTTGGTTAGGGTCATAGTTCATTCATGAATTCGTCTTTCTCTTTTACCTTCTTTGAACTCCACCCATCTTTGTTCATTTGCCCTCTATTTGGAAGATGATAGATATAGAACCATTTTCTAATTAAATTTAAAGAGAGATTGTGTCACGCCCTGACTCTCCCGTTGGGCGCGCAACAACCGCAACGTTATTTTGGTATACGGGCAGTATCTCCACATATACCAGAATAACGCAAGACATTCAATCTGTTTAAAAACAATTCAAATATCATCTTAATGACTATTTTTTATCATACAGTATCAAAAGCATGCATTTTCACATAATTTAAGAATCAATCCGATCCATCCCTATTCATGCATGCATGCAAATAGGCCAACCTGACCATTACAGAATTTTCATAAATTTATAATCTCAAAATAGTTTAAAATTCACTATAAAGTGTCTAAATGTCCTAATTTAAACAATAAAAATTGTAAGATGAGTTTTTAAATCAAGAAAATACAAGTTTATTATCATACAAATATGGATTTCTCAAATACTTGTCTAAAAAAGGTTAAGCAAGTATTTAACAAATCTAATCAAAATAAAATATACAAAGATTTTCTTTCATGAATCATTCTATATCAATTCAAAATAAAGTCTTCATTTCCAATACCTAACTATGTTCAGCAACTATTTTATTCAGTTCGGACCCAAAGCAATGTCTTCCGCCTAAGATTCCTCTAAGAAAAAATTAGAAAAGATGAGTGAATATTTAAAATAGCCAATGAGTGGAGTGCAATGACATGCAACGCATAACTGAGAAGTGAAAATGATTATACCAAATCATATACAAAGTGTATTGTCATAAATGAAAACATTGGTGTAAAATAACTTATTTCAAACCACTATAACTCATATGATCGAAATAAACAATTTACATTTATTTTTCACAATTTTGAAATATGTCGAAATCATTATCCTACCGATGACCGTTAATAGGATCCACTAAGGGGTTTTTCATTATTTTCTAAAAATCTCATTCACCTTGGCGTTGACCCAGAGCTCCGTCGGGTGCATCCACATTATCACGGCGGATTGAGAATGCTCTCCAACCCACCTACCACCAAACCAAATTAGACAACCTTAACCACGCTACCCCAATGGTACGGTTCGTGGCAAGACTTAGACTATATATCTTTTCCAGCACTATATTATCAAATTCAGTTTATAAATTAATTCAGTCTCAAATTTCAATGTAGAGCAACAATACAGGTTTCGCATGAATATTCAATTGTAACAGGATACAAATAATTCAATAATTTAGTACAAGAGTCATGAATTTATTCAACCTTCACTTGAGGCACACCATATTCACAAAACATTATAAATAGTTCAAATCCATTTCAAAATTCAATTTATGAAATATAATTGAAATTAGTTTACTCATTTACATGAAATATAACCGTCCACTCACCTCAGGAGGGTATTTACTCCCTATGTATTATCAGTTCCAAAGAAATCTCCTTTCAAACTCCAATAGATTGTCCTAAACCTGGTATATTTTCTATTTCTCATAAGCATGCCATTATAAAACTATTAACTCTAACAGCATCTATGTCTTAAATACATTCAGTGGCCTTGGAACATGAGGATTTGCAAATATGTACATTAAGGGTTCCCAAACAATTAGAGCAATACACGTCATAATGGCCATCTTTTTGGCAATGGACCCTTTAAAGAAATCAATTTTTCAAAGAACTATTCTAGATGGGATAAAGAAAATAGGAAAATTCAGTTTAACTCCAAATCTTTGTTATTATCAAAACTCAGACCTAGAAACAAGTCCTCAGTTTCAATGGTAGAATGTTAAATGCATTTTTTTATAGCCATCCATACCTAAGATATCAATGCCTAATATTCTTGGCACTGGTTCAACTTCTACAGAAGAGGTAACTCCCTCCCCTAAGTTTTCACCATTTACGAATTTAGGGTTTTTGATCTTCCTATGAAATTCCACCAAATCTCAATAATAACATCCAATTTTAATATTAAAGAAACTAAACCCAAGATTAAGAATAAGAAAATATCAAAATTTTGGGGTTAAATTTGGGTTTTTGAAGATTGGGTTTAAAAACCTTAATTTTTCTCCTTCATTGAGCAATCCCTGAAATCTCTGCCCTAAATGCTCTTTCTCATGAATGGATTATATCTATAAAGCCACGTATTTTGGTCGTACTAAAAGGTTTGATTCAAAGATGAAGACAAAGTAAGCATAAAATCAACGAAGAGAGAGAGAGAGATGCTTAGTGTGAGCAGTCCGCCACGGATGGGCATTCAAGAGGTGAGCAGTTCGCCATCAACCTTAGAGGGGCTTCTAAGAATGGATGGCTGGGCCTCCGGCTGGGCTTGGTCCCTTTCACTTTTCACTAAAAGAGAGAGATAGAGAGATGGGAGATGAAAGCGACAGTAGAGGGGAGAAATGGGTTTTTGGGAAAATGAAGAATGAAGAATTGGGAAAGTCGGGGGAGAGGGAAGAGAGAGAGAGAGAGAATAATAAAAAAAAACCTGACTTTTCTTTTTTTTTTCATTTTTTTTCATTTTACAGATTGAGATTGAATAGATTAAGAGAAAGTAAAGATGTTTTTCATTTACATATGTTGGACTAAGGTGGGATTTTCTTACAAAGTATAGAGAGGTATTCAAGCTACACAGAGAAGAGGAGTCGAAAACATACAACATACTTAAAAATAGGCATGCGGCTGCATCCTGCATATGTGGACATATGACAAGCTGACTTGTTGTCTTAGCCATTATAAAAGCCTTAGGCGGTTGGGTAAGAAGCCTGCATGGCTATGCCGCATAGTCCTTCTTTTGCATCTACATCCCTCTGCATCCTAATGTATCCCTCCTCTCCCCAACTTGAACCCCACGAGTTCTTCACCAGCCAATACTTTCCATCACTGCTTGTCCCATAACCAACGGCTGCAACACCATGGTCAAGCTCAGTCCCGCAAGGTCCAGTAAATACACCGCTTTGATAGAATTGGAACTCAAAGCCCCCAGCATCGATTGCCACCGCAATTGGTTGATTAGCAACAGCCTTCAACAATGCCTTCTCATTATTTGCAGGCACATCTTCAAATCCAGATATGGTTGCTGCATGGTTTGCTTCCTTTCTCACGTTGCAAGTTCCATCGGTTGCCTTGTAAGGATAGTTAGATTCAGTGGTGAGACCATGATTTCTTATGATAAATTGAAAAGCATTATCCATCAAGCCTCCATTGCAACCTTGGTCTTGAGTTGTATCGCAGTCGACCAATTCTTGCTCCGATAATGAGATCAGCTTCGCAGTTGATAGCTGAGTGATTCCCTCCGTTGCAGCCACAGCAGAAAAGGCCCAACAACTTCCTGCATATTGTTACAGGAAATGATGAACTGTGGAGATAGTATAATAAAAAGGAAAATTAAAAATATATATTCAACATTCGACTAACCACATTGTCCTTGATCCTTGATAGGTGTGACAGCTCCTTTCTTTCTCCAGTCCATGGTAGATGGGACTGCAGTGAAATTTTCAAACTTAAAAGGTTTTGGCTCCGTGGAGCATACATACTTCTTGAATCCATTTCTTGCAGCTATGAATTCTTCGTTAGTTAGATCAGCAAATTTATTCACACCAAGCTTGTAGGTGTGGCCCTTCGCATTGTTAAATGAGTCTATGCGTTCAACGTTCTTCTTAAATATCTCAAAGCGCTTTGCCTTTTCTGCACTGCTACTGTAGACAAGTCCGTGTTGAGCCATCCATTCCTCATGCCTTTGGTACATTGACTCACCATTTATGCTGCGGCAAGTGACTTGGAAAGCCCATACTCCCAAAATGAAGAGAAGAGTAAGAGCGAGAGAACTTCTCAGCTTCATCGTTACCATGGAAGTTGAAGGTAGTCGGAGAGTAAAAAGGAGAATTTGAAACTGTGGTCTGGGATGATGAACTCTAGAATGAATCCACTATTTATACAAAATCTGAATGAAGCTGCTGAGGCATTTTGAGGCAGACAAAGACATGTTCCTCAACGTGCCTGAAAAATTAAAACACTTCGTTGATATCTATGCATTTGTTGATTCAGTCCATTTTTGTAGTTTTGTGATACCAATCTGTCTCTATGTGCATACCAACCTATAGTTTATTGATGGAACCCCGAACTTGTTGTAGTTTATCATGGATTTTAATCTACCGTTTTGCTTGCTGAATGCTATTATCGTAGCGTGTCATCCATGTTTCTGGTTACCATCAAATATTACTTGGAGAGGAACATGTGACAGATAATGAGATTGAAGAATTATTAGTAGTTAATGCCCCTATGCTTGGAATGTTTCTTTAGGATAAACAGTGAATTTCAAAATGACCCAGTTGAATGAAATACCATAACCAAAAAAGAAAAAAGAAAAAAAAATTTAACTAATTGTCAAGGAAGCTTAAATCTTTGGGAGCTAGCTGCATTAACGATTGGATAAGCAAATTACCATGGTGAGACTTTTCAAACTATTTTTTCGTTCCATTTTATTTATTTATTTATTTATTTTGAAACCATGATTTCTTAAATTTATTGAGAGTTGCAGAAATGCCTTTTATTGCAATTACCAAGAGCCATACATAAGGGATGCGCAGGAAACAGCCCTGTGCCCTTGACTTTGGTGAGTAATTCAACAACATTACCCGAGTTTAGCATTAAGTTCTTTTCTCGGATACAATGACACTAGTTTTTACATATTATATGCAGGCTCTTTCCAGCCTTGACAATAGAGAATCGAGGGATTCCATGAGCTGGAAGAGGAGGGAGCAATAACACAAGGCAACTGCAAACAACAAGACCACGATTTTCAATCCGCAGCGTTAGAGTATATCAAAAATTCAAAATTTGAATTTTGGGTTTTGGGTTCATGTTGTATAATGATTAATTGTATAATATGTTTTAGTTTCATAATACATTCTTTTTTATCTGTAACTTTCCTTCTTTGAATATATGAAAAGGGTTCAAGGAAAATGCAAAAATGAGGAAGACTTCAATTTGAGGGGACTTCTTCCTAATACAGTAAACAAAAAATCGAATAAAAAGGTTAGTATGACCTAATTGTTACAGTGGCAAATGCGAAAATGAAGAAGAAAGGTTAGGAATTATAATCATCAATTAAAGAAAAAACTCTATTTAAGAATCGACAATGGCTCTTTTAGGACAAAAAAGAAATCTAAGATAATAATACTAAAATAGATAGAGTTTATGTCACGTCCCGAACCGGGATCGTGAACAGCCGCCTGTTATCCGAAATGCCGACTGTATTTTTACAGAAAATTGAGAAGAACCTCCCCATATTTCGGAGGTTTTCTAAATATAATTTATCCTGTATAAATCACAACCATCCTGTAATATAATCAAATGGTCATTCTGGCCTCTCCAAAATTAACCAATTTCACAACCAACATTCAGATAACGCAAGGTTATAAAAATTTACAACATCCTACCCACAGACCTCTACTGCCATGCTCCCATCAAAGGCATGGACAGCCGCCAGTCGCCCCTCCTGTGATTTAGAGGAGGCACCGAGCGATCCTAGAGTACACTTCTAAGACATGACACATTCCCAAGTACTTACACAATGAACCAGAAATACCTCAATACAATGTTATACAATGACATGTCCATATTTATACAGTCATCCCAGAATTATACAATGGTCGTCTATCGACCTCAGAATACATATACATCACCAATACAATTGCTAACTCACAAAATTACGGCAGAAATATACGACTACTCAAGTCCAAACCAAATCTCCCAATGATACTGAGCGTCTTAAAAGCAACGCTACTTGCCAAATACTATCTCTGAAACAAGAAGGGAAATGAGGGGTGAGTACTCGGAGAAGAATACTTAGTGAGTGAGTGGGTCAATGCAATCGTCAAATATGGAGTGTGAAACTAGAGTGTCAAAATATAAGTATACAAATCATATTTCAAATTATCATACTTTTCATTTCAACAATATGTCATTTGCACGCATTATCAAGTCAAATATGCATCCAAAGCACTGTCATTAAAATCATAGAGCTGCCAGCCGAAAATGTCCTCGCAGAGGTCTACCACGACCTATGACAGGCGCACCAGGGGTGTTATATGTAAGTTTATTTAAAGTGTTCTCTACCCCGACGTTGGCGACGGATCTCATCCGGGTGCTAGACTTTGAGAGGATATCCAAATCCAAATCCAAGTCCTCCTCCTTTCGGGTTCAACTTGGCTAGTACCTTGTCGATAATCAAATCACGACAACTCGTGGGATACTCCAGACCTAGGAATATCCGGACGCCACCCAAACGTCTCTCACGATATCCTTCGTAGCTACGGAACAATACATATCAAAACCCTCAAGGCCAAAATCAATATTATCTCAAAATGTGCCGAAATCAGGTTTATAAACCAATGCAACATAGAGCATAAAATGGCACATTATACATTTCAACCACATGGATACATAATTTCATAATTCAACACAGTTTTTGGACACTATATCGGTTCACAAAAATCAATTTTAAAACCAGTCAAAATATTTCAAGCATACGACAAATCATGCTCATTCATCAAAATGTTATAAAACAGATTTTACATATTAAACAAAAGTATTGAAATAAATCTCACTCACTGTATACGGGAGGGTGATCACTCCCTATTTTCAAAACCAATTCAAATCTGACCGCTCGAATTTCCAATAAGATTTTCCTAATTAATTATCACAATTCGATATCAAATAAGGGTCTAGTAATGGATTTTCAATTTTCTTTCCAACCAATACTACCTAATTTGACAAAATTCATCCAAAGGTTGAAAAGATTTCATTTCTCTCACCTAGGGTTTCTCGGATTTCAGATCTAACTTTCGTTCGCCCGTCGATTTGGTCTAAAACCTGAATGTTTCCAAATTTGAAACAATTGTGAGCAATTTAAGTCCAATTACTAAAGAAATTCGAAACCCTAGTGCGAAAATCGAAACTTTGAGTCATTTACCTTCGCAGAGACTCACGAACTATCACGGGCCGTCACGGGCTCGTGGGCAGAGGGCTGGCAGGCCTGGTGGGCCTGCGGGTTGGCAGTGCTTTCACGACTGCAGTGGGCCACGAGCCGAACTGGGCCGCAGGCAGGATTGGGCCGCGGCCCTGCGGCTTACGGGCTTGTGGCTGGCGGCCTGTGGGCAAGGGCGCAGTGACGCGCTCGCGCGCAGAGGCGCACAAGGGCAAGCTGGTGCAGTGACCGTGCAAGCTGAGGCACGCTCGGGCTCACGCTCGGGCTCACGCTCGGGCAGGAAGGGTCGCGCACTCGCGCGAGGGAGGGTCACGCTGTTCGCGGAAGATCGCGTGGTGGCTCGCGCGTTCGCATAGGGCAGCTCGCGTAGGGGCGCGCTGGCGCTTGCGCAGTGTGCTCTCGCGCTCGGGAGAGTGCGCAGTGCTCTGCGCTGTCATGCGCTTTGGCGCTGTCACGCTCACGGTGGTGCAGAGATCGCTGTTGCTGTGGTGGTGGTGCCCGTGGAAGCTCGCGGGTGGAGGATGGCAGCGGGAGATAGAGAGACGTGGCGGCGGGGAGATCGGGAGAAGAGAGAAGAGAGAAGAGAGGTGGAAAGAGAGAGAGAAAGAGAGAGGAAAAGGGAGAAAATTAGGGCTTTAAGCCCTAATAAAATTGTTTTTTATTTTTTATTTATTATTTTGGTGTTACAGTTTATGAATAAAACACTTCCCTTCGTAGCTTAGAGAACTCAGAGTTGGGAATAACTTTAATGTGTGGCCAACTCCGATAGAAGTCAATTGAGAATGAATATAACCTCTCTCTCTACCTTACATCTACTTTGATAGCCATATGTCCATGATGGGTTTTATAGACGCAAAAAGAGATTTTTTTTAGGCAAATAAAATGTAAACGTGTCACGCAAATTCTTTTTGTGATGGAGAACTTGAATTTGTTTCTCTTAAATATCACGTGATCAGTTTTATAAACGCAAAAAGATAATTTTATTTTGTGACAAATAAAATGTAAACATGTCATGCATTTGGTATATATGGGGGAGACTTAATAGTTCAGTTATGACAAACACAAAGTATAATAGATAAAATGTATACCGATTAATTGCAAAATGTACTGATCATCAAGGAGCATAAAATCCCAAGAAGCTTTGAAAATGCTTCATGCACCCATGGATCATGGCCATTTGCCGGCACCCTACAACATGTTACTATTGGTGAGATTCATGCAGATGATTTTATAAGAATCGACAAGTCAACTAAGTCTTAAGATTCTCTCGAGATTCATGCAAATGATCCTACTAAAATTGGCATGTCAACTAAATTTGAGATTCATGTAAATGATCCTATTAGAATTGACAAATCAACTAAATTCTGAGTTTCATGCATATGATCTTGTGAGAATTGACAAGTCAACTAAATTCTTAGATTCATGCAAATGATCATTTGAGAATTGACAAGTCAAATAAATCTCGAGATTCATACTTATTCACTATGATTAAGTATCTGTTATATTATGGAATTATACTTTATTTTAAATAACATTTCATATATAACAATTCTTAATATATTATAAGTACAAAAAAAAAAAATCAAAACACTTAATGAGCCTTTCAATTTTCAAAATTATTTTTCTCTTCTAATTTTCAAAATTATTCTTCCCTTATTTTATTTGTCACACCCCGATTCTCGGATCGATCACGCGACAACCGCCGTGTTGTCTCGGTATCGAGCAAAACCTCCCTATATACCGAAATTCCCCAAGGTTACAAATCAGTACAGCAATTATTCCAATTCACAATCCATCCAAAATAAGAAAACATATAAGCAATACACATGCAAAGGACCCATCCGGTGCATCCCTGTATACATGAACATGCGTCGACACACAATTGGAGAGGGGATTTCTGTACATGCATTCATGCAGTATGGCCATCCTAGCCAATTCAGAGTTCGACAACAAAATCAAAGGACGTACCTGTCTGTTTAACTCAAATCAGCACACAGACATGGCCAACTCGGCCAATCCAATTCACATGCATGCATCCGGCCATCCCGGCCTTTCCAAAAATCAAATAAAGTCCAAATGTCCCATTTAAACAATAAAATTTTATCAAAAAGGGACTTTTAAAACAAAATATATCAGTTTCAACATAAGTAAAGTAAGGATTCCATCGATACTTGCTCATATATATGAAACAAGTATTGATTAAATCCATACAAAAAAGAATTATACAAGTCTTCCCTTCCGTGGTTCTATGAACTACAATTCTCCAAAATTCGACATTTGCTAGATACCTATACAAATCAGCAAAAATCCTTCGCAAGCTCCCACGTGCAGTCTCCGAACTAAGTATACTCTGTAAAATATTAAGAGAGGGGTGAGTATTGGGGAATACTCAGTAAGTGGAGTGCAATGATGTGATTGTGTTTATAAATGAGAGGTGAATGTGGGACAATCAAACCATATCTCAAAATCACACTTTATATATGTAAAAGTATTTCAATAATTCAATCAACCTGTAAAACATGCATCCACATTGATCATTCTATCAGAAAATCATGGGGTCCCATAAAAAACACTCCCGTCTTAGGCTGGCCGAACCTAGATGAAATCCCGTCAAGGGTTTTTCCATCCAATGTTTCAAAACATATCCCCTTCCTTGACGTTGGCTCGTACATCACCGGGGTGCAAACCAGATATAGTACGACTTTGGCAAATGGAGAGATGTCTAACTCCCCCACACATCCAACCCCAACCACGCCACCCCATCGGATCGCTCTGTGGTGGGAATGACTATAGCCATTAACTACCAGCACCTTTCATTTCTCAAACACCTCATTTTACAAATCATGTGCCATAATTTCCAACAAATAATCATAAATTTCTTATCATAGCAATTCATAAAGTAATATCAATTAACATATGGCACATATATATTCATAAACACAGTGGATGTATTCATATTTCACAATCCAGTTCAGGCATCCCACAATCACAAAACAATTTATATAAAACATGTAAAAATCTTACAAAATCATTTATAAAACAATTTTAAAACAAGTTTCTCATTTAGGAAGACAATGAACTATCCACTCACATTTTGGGAGGGTAATCACTCCTAATTCCCAAATCGAATACCCCTCTTTTAATCCCGAATGCCTTAACCTAAGATATTGGTCACAAATAAATCATTAAATCGTACACCAACACTGGAGCCAAGTGGTTCTTCTCAATACATCACGAATTCCTAACCTCCCAATAATTTCCGGCACAACATGTTATAAAAAAAAATAGCCATACCTTGACCTACACTTCTTGGATCATGGAAATTCCAATTTTTACTTAAAAATTAGACATAAAACTACAACTATGTTGCTTATGTCCTAAATCCATTCAAATCATAGCAAGGCATCTAAGTCCCTGAAACATCATAGTCCAGAATTTGAAATTCCTATCTGTGCAGCCATGAGAAAAAGCCTATAACTTTCACTACACACATCCAAATTATATGATTCTTATCTCAAATTAAAGATAAGATATAGATTTACAACTTTCATGTTCAGCACTTAGCAGAATTCAGCCTAAAAAGCATCTCAAATTTAGGGAGAAACATGCAGTCAGAACAGGGGTAGAACAGCACCATGAAAATTCTTTGAACAATCATAACAATTTCATTTCTTACCCGATTTCAACGAATCATACCTTATTTTCAAGATATGGGAGCTACTTTCATATGCAAAAAACCTCACATGATTTTCTTTTGTGCAGAGAGATATATGACTAAAAGAACGCAATATGTTCATTAAGCAAAAATCATGAATTTCAGAAAATGCATTCTTATTCTAATCCCACACATTTTCAGGACATATACAGGATTTCTCACACTAAATTCATTCAATTTATCGAAAGGATTAGAATTTCCCTCACCTAGGGGTTTTCGCAGTTCACGGATCTAGCTTCCCTGCATCATTCATTTCAGTCTAGAATCTTTAACGCTTCCAAATTGATATAAACGTCAGCTATTAAATCTAGCTACTAAGAACATTCAAAAACCCTAATATATTTACTCAGAATTGTCATCCTTACCTACGCGGTGGATGATTGCAGATTTGGCTTAGGGTTTTCGAAGGCTCACTACTGCTGCCTGTTTGGGCTTGCAGAAGTCTTCTCGGCAAAGAGAGAGCAAAGTGCGTAGGTACAAGTAGGAAAGGGAGAGACAGAGGGTTATCGCGCTAGGGAGAGAAGCCGAGAGATGAAATAGAGAGAGAGAAAATAAGAGTTTGTGTGTATGTAAATGGAGGGAGGGAGGTGGAGAAATTGAGAGAGGGGGAGATTGAGGGACACGGGAGAGAGAGATACCAGAGAGATTGGGAGAAAGAGAGAAACAGAGAGGGAGAGATTGAGTGAGACGGGAGAGAGAGAAAGAGAGAAATTTGGGAAAGTGACTTTTTCATTTTCTTGTTTTTTATTATTTTATTGGTTCTGGTGTCACATTATTTTTCAAGATATCATAGCCTCACGCTTAATTACCAATAAAAAGGTGACTGTCCTTTATTTTTTATTAGAAAAATTCTCCCAAACCTTGTTATGGCCGATGAGAACTCCACTACATCCACACTTGTTATATCAAATAACCCTGCCCATTCTTCTAATACACTAATTTCCATCAATGCTACTACATACCTGCCTCTAAAACTCTCTGAAGTTAATTTTCCATCATGATGTGTTCAAATCACAAGTCTTTTTGTTGAGTATGATCTCATGGGTTTTGCTAATAACACTATCACTCCTTAGAAAACGATTTTGTAAAATAATAGAACAATACCCAATCCAGCCTAAATTCATTGGCATCAACAAGATTAGGTTCTCCTTAATGCTATCATTGTCTCTATCTCAGAATCTGTTATGCCCTTTATTGATTTTGCTCAAATTGCCCATGCTGCTTGGACCACCCTTGTTCCGCTACAAAATTAAATTCCTATATAGACGATAACTTTTATTGTTAGTAACCTTTAATGTTGTTTTTTTATATCCTGTTGAGACGTTCTTGACAAAATTGTAGAAAATATATATATTTTCTAACAGTATAAATTGTAATATCGAAAAAAGTTTATCAACCATTAGTAAAGTTAGTACAACCATTTGTAAAAATGATATTCAATTTTAATAATTGTTACTTGTGGTCGGTAAATATGACAATTTTAGGGACGATTTGAAAATAGTCTCTATATAACTCTCATTTAGGGTTAACTTAATGATACCATCTGTTTAAGTCTATGATTATGTTAACTCATATATTTTACTGTTTGTAAATATTATATACTATTCTAACACTTATTAGTTTTTGTCAATAAATGTGACACTCTTTACTGACTATTTGAAAATAGTCTATATATATATATATATATATATATATATATCATATTTTACTGTTTATATAATCTTTAGAAACAGTTTAAAAATTTAAGAATTCACATGTCAAACTATTTGCGATATTTAGTGATAAGTTGTAATAACATGAGATAATTTGTAATAACAGGGGGTGTGTTGTTATAAGATAGTAATTTTATGATAACTTGTGATAAGTTTGCGATAATTAGTGGTAATTTAATTTGATAATATTATTATTCATTAGAGTGAAATATAATGAAAATAGTGATAAATTTGTGATAATTAGCGGTAATATAGCGACAATAGGTATTTATGATTGTTTGTAATAATTAGTGGTAATATAATATGATAATATTAATTCATTGGAGTGAAATATAGTGATAACTAATGGTAAGTTTGTGATAACTGATAGTAATATAGTGATAACAGTTGTTTATGATAACCTGTGATAAGTTTACGATAACTAATGGTAATATAGTTTGATAATATTATTATTTATTGGAATGAAATATAATGATAACTAGTGATAAATTTGTGATAACTAATAATAATATTGTGATAACAGATATTTATGATAATTTGTGATAACTAGTGGTAATATAGTGATAACATGTATTTATTATAATTTGTGAAAAATTTGTAATAACTAATGGTATTAGTAATATAGTCTGATAATATTATTATTCATTAAAATAAAATATAGTGATAATTAGTAGTAAATTTGTGATAACTAATGGTAATATAGTAATAAAAGGTATTTATGATAACTTGTGGAAATTTTATGATAACTAGTGATATTTTAATTTGATAATATTTTTATTCATTGGAGTGAAATATAGGAATAATTGGCATTAATATAGTCTGATAATATTATTTTTCATTGGAGTGAACTAGTGGTAAATTTATAAATAGCGGTAAAATTGTGATAACTTGTGACAATTTTATGATAATTTGTGATAATATAATTTGATAATATTATTATTTATTGTCGAGAAATATAGTGATAATTGGTATTAATATAGTTTGATAATATTATTTTTTATTGGAGTAAACTAGTGGTAAATTTATAAATAGTGATAAATTTGTGATAACATGTAGTAATGGTGGTAAGTCGTGGCACCGCGCAGGCAAGCGTAGGGCGTGGGCATGCGCGGCTCTACTGTGCAGGTCAGCGCAGCTCTGCTGTGCAAGCCCATACGTTCCCCCGCGCAGGCAAGCGCAGTGCGCATGCCCATTTAAATTATTAATATTATTAATTTAAATAATATAATAATATTAAATTAGTAATTTATATAATATAGTGTTATGTTTTAATTTTTATTATTAGATAATTTAGTATTATAATATGAAATGATGACAATAATATATTGATTATCAATGTTATATAATTATCAATATTATATAATTTTATATAAATTCAATAAAAACAGTTAATAATATTAATATTAACTTATTTTAATTCACATTTAAGTTACAAATTTACTATTTTAGTATTTACAATTTACAATTTAGACATTTCAATAACAACTTTACAATAAAATATCTCATTTTGACGTCAAAAACAATTTTCTATTTTAGTTTCAATTTAATCAAATTTTTCTTTTTTGTGCAAAAAATATTTTGTTTCTTTATTCCCTTATTTAGTGTCAATCTAATCATCTTTTTGTTCCACCAATGGCTAACATACAATGTCTAAATAAATCGCGAGTATTCTAAAAATTGCATCAAATGTAATAATTGCAAGGTGACAAATCGTAACAAATTCTAAAAATTGTATTAGTAAGTATATGAGAAATAGAACATATGGGAAAGAAAGAGAAGTATTGACTAAAAGTATCAAACATGTGTAATGAAAAAAGAGACGAAAAAAATTATGTAATGAAAAAAGGACGGAAAAAGGGTTTAAATTGTGTAATGAAAAAAGACGCGGAAAAGGGTTTTTGAAAATTTGTTTGTAAAAACGGCGATATATGTTGCCTGTGATATGATATATCTATTTAATTTGAAAATTATTATTACAACTATTGAATTAATTGGTAATATGTCCAACTAGGTACAATGAAAGTGCAAAATATTTGGAATTGTTTTGCGATACATATGTATCATTTTCTAATAATATAATAATATCAATTTTACATTACTATATAACATATACATATTACTATATATAATACTATAAATTACATTATTGTTAGATCAATTTAGACGACACAATCCTTGTACTCGTTGAGTGGATGAACAGAGGATACTATGTTAGTGCTATAATATAAGATTTTATTTTATTTTTACTTGTTTAAATCAAATTGTTAAAACTTTATTCCCGATATATGATGATAAAAATGAAGATGAGTTTTAGTAATTTTTTTTTGCTTATGTGAAAAATTGATAATAGAATGTATATTGCATGCTTTAATGCAAATTATTTTATGTACATTATTTTTTTGTATTATTAGGATGTGAATATATAGAATTATTATATGTAGATATATTTTAGGGGAAAAAAAAGAATTTAACTATTATTTTATAGAATTATTGTAATCTTTGCATGATATCAATAGTTAGTATTGAAACCGGCATTAATTATTTCATTATTTCATAATTTACAATTTTGGTTAGGGTCATAGTTCATTCATGGATATGCCGTTCTCTTTTACCTTCTTTGAACTCCCCCAACCTTTGGTCATTTGCCCACTATTTGGAAGATGATAGATATGGAACCATTTTCTAATTAAATTCAAAGAGAGATTCATAACAAAAATATACGCCATCAGCGACGGAAAATTATTGATGGTAAAAAATCCGTCGATAATAGCGACGGATTAACGTCGGATAGAATATCAAGAGATTTTCGACGGATTAGTGATAGAAATTAATTAGCGATAGAAATATTTCTGTCGCTAATCTGTCGCTATAGTAAATCATTGTAAAAATAATAAAAAAAAATTGTAAAACTATTAGCGACGGATTTCCGACGGAATTTTTAGCAACAAAAAATTTTTGTTGCTAATCCGTCTGTATATTGGTGAAGGAAAAAAAATAAAAAAAATATGTACAGCTATCAGCGACAGATTAGCGACGGATTTGCGATAGAATTTTAGCAACGGAATTTTAGCGACGGAATTTTTTTTTCTTCTCTTTTATTATTTTATAATTCTTTTTTCTTTTTTCTTTTATTTGTTTTATTTATATTATTTTTTCTATTTTATTATTTTATAATTCTTTTATTATTTTTCTTTTATTTATTTTATTTTTTTATTCTATTTTTTTATTTAATTTAATGAGCAAATAAAAAAATAATTTAATATTCTATTTTAATCAAAGAAATATTTTATTTCTTTATTTAGCGTAAATTTAATTAATATTAAATTTAAACAGTTAGAAAAATTTAATGAGAATATTCAATGAAAAAAATTATCTCAAGGAAATAGAAAAAAAAAAGAGATGTGAGCGAGATAAAAAAAATTTGTGAGAGTAAGATAATTTTGTTTTTAAATGAGAGTGTGATTAATATTAAAAAAAATTGAGAGTTAGCTAATAAATAAAAAAATATATATATATATATCACAAAACGGATTGTGGTATGGTGGTTGGACGACTCATATTCTATCTCGCCCATGCATGTGAACGCGTGCAAGAGTGAAGGCGCGGGCGGGGCGGGCGTTTGGGCACGTGCTCGCATGTGAGGATTCTAGAATTAGCTACAGAAAATATACGCCACTAATATTTTTACATATTTTCTTCTATTAACGACGGATTAGTAATGGATTTTTTAGCAATGGATTTTTTTCGTCACTGATATTTAACGACGGATAGTATTTTATCGGTAATATTTAATGAGATAGTTTTCGACGATAGAAAAAATTCGTAACTAATATCTTTAGCAACGGATTTTTTATTATTAGTGACGGATATTTCTATCACTGATACGTAAATTTCTAGTAGTAATTGAGACTGAATAGATTAAGAGAAAGTAAAGATGTTTTTCATTTACATATGTAGGACAAAGGTGGGATTTTCTTACAAAGTATAGAGAGGTATTCAAGCTACACGGACAAGAGGAGTAGAAAACACACAACATACTTAAAAGTAGGCATCCGGCTGCATCCTGCATATGTGTACATATGACAAGCTGACTTGCTGTCTTAGCCATTATAAATGCCTTAGGCGGTAGGGTAAGAAGCCTGCATGGCTATGCCGCATAGACCTTCTTTTGCATCTACATCCCGCTGCATCCTAATGTATCCCTCCTCTCCCCAACTTGAACCCCACGAGTTCTTCACCAGCCAATACTTTCCATCACTGCTTGTCCCATAGCCAACGGCTGCAACACCATGATCAAGCTCAGTCCCGCAAGGTCCAGTAAATACACCGCTTTGATAGAATTGGAACTCAAAGCCCCCAGCATCGATTGCCACTGCAATTGGTTGATTAGCAACAGCCTTCAACAATGCCTTCTCATTATTTTTAGGCACATCTTCAAATCCAGATATGGTTGCTGCATGGTTTGCTTCCTTTCTCACGTTGCAAGTTCCATCGGTTGCCTTGTAAGGGTAGTTAGATTCAGTGGTGAGACCATGATTTCTTATGATAAATTGAAAAGCATTATCCATCAAGCCTCCATTGCAACCTTGGTCTTGAGTTGTATCGCAGTCGACCAATTCTTGCTCCGATAATGAGATCAGCTTCGCAGTTGATAGCTGAGTGATTCCCTCCATTGCAGCCACAGCAGAAAAGGCCCAACAACTTCCTGCATATTGTTACAGGAAATGATGAACTGTGGAGATAGTATAATAAAAAGGAAAATTAAAAATATATATTCAACATTCGACTAACCACATTGTCCTTGATCCTTGATAGGTGTGACAGCTCCTTTCTTTCTCCAGTCCATGGTAGATGGGACTGCAGTGAAATTTTCAAACTTAAAAGGTTTTGGCTCCGTGGAGCATACATACTTCTTGAATCCATTTCTTGCAGATATGAATTCTTCGTTAGTTAGATCAGCAAATTTATTCACACCAAGCTTGTAGGTGTGGCCCTTCGCATTGTTAAATGAGTCTATGCGTTCAACGTTCTTCTTAAATATCTCAAAGCGCTTTGCCTTTTCTGCACTGCTACTGTAGACAAGTCCGTGTTGAGCCATCCATTCCTCATGCCTTTGGTACATTGACTCACCATTTATGCTGCGGCAAGTGACTTGGAAAGCCCATACTCCCAAAATGAAGAGAAGAGTAAGAGCGAGAGAACTTCTCAGCTTCATCGTTACTATGGAAGTTGAAGGTAGTCGGAGAGTAAAAAGGAGAATTTGAAACTGTGGTCTGGGATGATGAACTCTAGAATGAATCCACTATTTATACAAAATCTGAATGAAGCTGCTGAGGCATTTTGAGTCAGACAAAGACATGTTCCTCAACGTGCCTGAAAAATTAAAACACTTCGTTGATATCTATGCATTTGTTGATTCAATCCATTTTTGTAGTTTTGTGATACCAATCTGTCTCTATGTGCATACCAACCTATAGTTTATTGATGGAACCCCGAACTTGTTGTAGTTTATCATGGATTTTAATCTACCGTTTTGCTTGCTGAATGCTATCATCGTAGCGTGTCATCCATGTTTCTGGTTACCATCAAATATTACTTGGAGAGGAACATGTGACAGAAAATGAGATCGAAGAATTATTAGTAGTTAATGCCCCTATGCTTGGAATGTTTCTTTAGGATAAACAGTGAATTTCAAAATGACCCAGTTGAATGAAATACCTTAACCAAAAAAAAAAAAAAGAAAAAAAAATTTAACTAATTGTCAAGGAAGCTTAAATCTTTGGGAGCTAGCTGCATTAACGATTGGATAAGCAAATTACCATGGTGAGACTTTTCAAACTATTTTTTCGTTCCATTTTATTTATTTATTTATTTATTTTGAAACCATGATTTCTTAAATTTATTGAGAGTTGCAGAAATGCCTTTTATTGCAATTACCAAGAGCCATACATAAGGGATGCGCAGGAAACTGCCCTGTGCCCTTGACTTTGGTGAGTAATTCAACAACATTACCTGAGTTTCGCATTAAGTTCTTTTCTCGGATACAATGACACTAGTTTTTACATATTATATGCAGGCTCTTTCCAGCCTTGACAATAGAGAATCGAGGGATTCCATGAGCTGGAAGAGGAGGGAGCAATAACACAAGGCAACTGCAAACAACAAGACCACGATTTTCAATCCCCAGCGTTAGAGTATATCAAAAATTCAAAATTTGAATTTTGGGTTTTGGGTTCATGTTGTATAATGATTAATTGTATAATATGTTTTAGTTTCATAATACATTCTTTTTTATCTGTAACTTTCCTTCTTTGAATATATGAAAAGTGTTCAAGGAAAATGCAAAAATGAGGAAGACTTCAATTTGAGGGAACTTCTTCCTAATACAGTAAACAAAAAATCGAATAAAAAGGTTAGTCTGACCTAATTGTTACAGTGGCAAATGCGAAAATGAAGAAGAAAGGTTAGGAATTATAATCATCTATTAAAGAAAAAACTATATTTAAGAATCGACAATGGCTCTTTTAGGACAAAAAAGAAATCTAAGATAATAATACTAAAATAGATAGAGTTTATGAATAAAACACTTCCCTTGGTAGCTTAGACAACTCAGAGTTGGGAATAAATTTAATGTGTGGCCAACTCCGATAAAAGTCAATTGAGAATGAATATAACCTCTTTCTCGACCTTACATCTACTTTGTTAGCCATATGCCCATGATGGGTTTTATAGACGCGAAAAGAGATTTTTTTTAGGCAAATAAAATGTAAACGTGTCACGCAAATTCTTTTTGTGATGGAGAATTTGAATTTGTTTCTCTTAAATATAACGTGATCAGTTTTATAAATGCAAAAAGATAATTTTATTTTGTGACAAATAAAATGTAAACATGTCATGCATTTGGTATATATGGGGGAGACTTAATAGTTCAGTTATGACAAACACAAAGTATAATAAATAAAATGTATACCGATTAATTGCAAAACGTACTGATCATCAAGGAGCATAAAATCCCAAGAAGCTTTGAAAATGCTTCATACCCATGGATCATGGCCATTTGTCGACACCCTACATCATGTTACTATTGGTGAGATTCATGTAGATGATTTTATAAAAATTGATAAGTCAACTAAGTCTTAAGATTCTCTCGAGATTCATACAGATGATCCTACTAAAATTGGCATGTCAACTAAATTTGAGATTCATGTAAATGATCCTATTAGAATTGACAAATCAACTAAATTCTGAGTTTCATGCAGGTGATCTTGTGAGAATTGGCAAGTCAACTAAATTCTTAGATTCATGCAAATGATCATTTGAGAATTGACAAGTCAAATAAATCTCGAGATTCATATTTATTCACTATGATTAAGTATCTGTTATATTATGAAATTATACTCTATTTTAAATAACATTTTATATATAACAATTCTTAATATATTCTAAATACCAAAAAAAATCAAAACACTTGATGAGCCTTTCAATTTTCAAAATTATTTTTCTCTTATAATTTTTAAAATTATTTTTCCCTTATTTTATTTTTCAAGATATCAGAGCTTCACGCTTAATTGTCAAAAAAAAGGTGACTGTCCTTTATTTTTTATTAGAAAAATTCTCCTAAACCTTGTTATGGCCGATGAGAACTCCACTACATCCACACTTGTTATATCAAATAACTTTACCCATTCTTCTAATACACTAATTTCCATCAATGCTACTACATACCTGCCTCTAAAACTCTCTTAAGTTAATTTTCCATCACGATGTGTTCAAATCACAAGTCTTTTTGTTGAGTATGATCTCATGGGTTATGCTAATAACACTATCACTCCTTAGAAAACGATTTCCTAAAATAATATAACAATACCCAATCCAGTCTAAATTCATTGGCATCGACAAGATCAGGTTCTCCTTAATGCTATCATTGTCTCTATCTCAGAGTCTGTTATGCCCTTTATTGATTTTGCTTAGACTACCCATGCTACTTGGACCACCTTTGTTCCACTACAAAATTAAAATCCTATACAGACGATAACTTATATTGTTAGTGACCTTTAATGATAGTTTTTTATATCCTGTTGAGACGGTTTTGACAAAATTGTAAGAAATATATATATTTTCTAACGGTATAAATTGTAGCGTCGAAAAAAATTTATCAACCGTTAGTAAAGTTAGTACAGCCATTCAATTTTAATAATTGTCACTAGGGACGGTTTGAAAATAGTTTCTATATAACTCTCATTTTGGGTAAAATTAATGATACCGTCTGTATAAATCTATGATTATGTTAACTCATATATTTTACTGTTTGTAAATATTATATACTATTCTAACGGCTATTAGTTTTTGTCAATAAATGTGACACTCTTTATTGACTATTTGAAAATAGTATATATATATATATCATATTTTACCGTTTATATAATATTTAGAAACAGTTTAAAAATTTATGAACTATTTGCGATATTTAGTGATAAGTTGCAATAACATGAGATAATTTGTAATAACATGGGGTGTGTTGTTATAAGATAGTAATTTTATGATAACTTGTGATAAGTTTGCGATAATTAGTGATAATATAATTTGATAATATTATTATTTATTAGAGTGAAATATAATGAAAATAGTGGTAAATTTGTGATAATTAGTGGTAATATAGCGACAATAAGTATTTATGATTGTTTGTAATAATTAATGGTAATATAATATTATAATATTTATTCATTGGAGTAAAATATAGTGATAACTAATGGTAAGTTTGTGATAACTGATAGTAATATAGTGATAACAGGTATTTATGATAACCTGTGATAAGTTTACGATAACTAATAGTAATATAGTTTGATAATATTATTATTTATTGGAATGAAATATAGTGATAACTAGTGATAAATTTGTGATAACTAATAATAATATTGTGATAACAGATATTTAAGATAATTAGTGGTAATACAGTGATAACATGTATTTATTATAATTTGTGAAATATTTTTAATAACTAATGGTATTAATAATATAGTCTGATAATATTATTATTCATTAAAATGAAATATAGTGATAATTAGTAGTAAATTTGTGATAACTAATGGTAACATAGTAATAACAGATATTTATGATAACTTGTGAAAATTTTATGATAACTAGTGATATTTTAATTTGATAATATTTTTATTCATTGGAGTGAAATATAGGAATAATTAGTATTAATATAGTCTGAAATATTATTTTAATTAGATAATTTAGTATTATAATATGAAATGATGACAATAATATATTAATTATCAATGTTATATAATTATCAATATTATATAATTTTATATAAATTCAATAAAAACAGTTAACAATATTAATATTAACTTATTTTAATTCACATTTAATTTACAAATTTACTATTTTAGTATTTACAATTTACAATTTAGACATTTCAATAATAACTTTACAATAAAACATCTCATCTTGCCCTCAAAAACAAATTTCTATTTTTGTTTCAATTTAATCAAATTTCTCTTTTTCGTACAAAAAACATTTTGTTTCTTAATTCCCTTATTTAGTGTCAGTCCAATCATCTTTTTGTTCCGCCAATGGCTAACATACAATGTATAAATAAATCGAGAGTGTTTTAAAAATTGCATAAAATGTAATAATTGCAGAGTAACAAGTCGTAACAAATTCTAAAAATTATATTAGTAAGTATATGAGAAATAGAACATATGGGAAAGAAAGAGAAGTATTGACTAAAAGTATCGCACATGTGTAATGAAAAAAAAGACGAAAAAAATTGGACGGAAAAAGGGTTTAAATTGTGTAATGAAAAAAGACGCGGAAATAAGTTTTTGAAAATTTGTTTGTAAAAATGGCGATATATGTTATCTGTGATATGATATATCTATTTAATTTGAAAAATATTATTGCAACTGTTGGATTAATTGGTAATATATCCAACTAGGTACAATGAAAGTACAAAATATTTACAAAAAATTTGGAATTATTTTGCGATACATATGTATCATTTTCCAATAATATAATAATATCAATTTTACGTTATTTATATAACATATACATATTATTATATATATTACTATTTAGGAGTACAGCGAGTTCTTTTTTACACTAACGGTAACTTTTCGATCATCCTAACAGATGAATCGAAAAATCTTTGCTTGCAAATGTACTCGCCTCTCGCACGACACCCGCTCCTATATAAAAGTCCAGTAGGGTGATGTGATAGATCACATAAATTATAATATCATGACGGATGAAAAATGTACTCGTATGCAAGTGGAAAATGTTGGTAAATGCTCACGTAGGGACATTTTCCATAAAAAATGATAATGGAATAACTCTCATTATCCCCACTATCCAATAATTAATTAACCTTTCCATAACTCCCCTCTCCCCCTTGGCCAAAAGCATCAACATAAGATTATTTTTTTGCTAGAGAGTAATTTGCCAAGAAAAACACATTGCACAATAGAGAGAATTCTCTAGATGGATACAATTATCATACCTGGTTTCAAGGGATGAGAAGCTTCCTTCAGGGAAGGAGCTTATGACGTTATATTACAGAAGATGTCAAATTGCCCATGAAATCTAATGACTAATGGGATGGTGATTTTGCTAACTGTCTTGAAGATTAGGACAACAAAAATACCAAATTTTCACTTGGTTTCATAACACGTCTACACTTTCTAGTCACTTGCAATTTAATCATTTTAAGACAGTTAAGAAGTTTGGAATCTTCTTACAAGTCGTTACACTATATCAGATTTGGCTCATCAGTATCAATTGCTCACCAAACTTCACTCTTTACGACAGGAACAAGGTCAGTCAATCAATAATTTTCTTGCTTGTATGCAGTCAACATGGGATCAATTTGCTCTCTCTGAACCCTATTGGCAGTATACAACTGACGCTAGCAAATATGCAATATATTGAGACCAAAGACTTCTGGTCCAATTTCTTATGGCTCTAACATTAGATTTTGATCTTGTTAGAACTTCTCTGCTTCATTGGCAACCTCTTCTTACTATTGAAAATACAGTTTCTGAGTTAATATCAGAAGAGACTCACCTGAGATTACTCAAACCTCAACATAGTGATGTTGTGTTGGCTACTACTACTCGAGGACCAAAGATCTCAAATTTCTATTATAATTGTCAAAAACCAGATCTTATCCTTCCCAATTGTCCCACTGGTCAATGTCGATTCTGTAAGAAACAAGGACATGTTTCTAGTCAATATCTTGCAAATCCTATGATTGAATGTTGATATTGCAAAAAAAATGGTTATCTTATTGAGAATTGTCCAAAGAAGGCCATTCAATCCCAAAATCATTTTGTTGCTAGTTCTCAACATTCTCATAGTCTACTAATATTGCTGCTATTGAGAATTCTGCTACTACTACATCTTCTACTCAGCCTACAATATTTCTCGGTGATTTTCAAACCCTTTTACAATAGGTTCTTTCTTTTGGTAATCACAACCACATTGCCTTCTCTACTGTATCAAGTACCTCTCTTTGGTTTTTTGACTCTACTTGCTCTAACTATATGACTTATGATTCCTACTCTTTTACTTCTTTATTAACTTCTATCACATCACCTATGATTCATACAGCCATGGCTTTACCATGCTAGTCAGTCATATTGGTTATCTTTTCAACTCCTTTTTAGATTTACCATATACATTTTTTGTTTCTATTCTCACTTTAAATCTTATCTCTGTTAGTCAATTATATGAATTTGGATTAGACATAATATTTATTTCTACTATATGTCAAATGTAGGATACTTAGACGGGAAAGATCTTTGGGATAGGCTGTAATGTTGGACGTCTATACGATCTCATTTCTCTTCACATTTTTATTACTCATTCCTCACTATACTATGCTGCCACTGTTCCTTCCTCCTTTCATTTATGGCATCTTCATCTGGGTTATCTATCTCTTAATAAACTTCATTTTTTGATTTTTTCGGTTTTACTAGATACTGTTATTGATAAATCTCTTCAATATATTTCATGTCAAATTACAAAACAATTCATCTTATTTTTTAATACAAATGATTCTATTTCTAGTGCCCCTTTGATCTTATTCACTCTGATATTGGGAACCATCTCCTATACCAACTGTGGGTGGGTCAAAATATTTTGTTGTATTTATTGATGACTACTCACGTTTTACATGGATTTATCTGATGAAAAACCACTTAGAATTATCTCAAATTTACAAAAATATTGTATCAATGATTTAAACTCAGTTTTCTCACATTATCAAAATCTCACGCACTGATAATGTATCAGAATATCTTGAGTCTGCTCTTGCTATGTTTCTTAAGCAGTATGAAACCATTGTCCAATGTTCTTGTTCAAGTACTTCCCAACAAAATGGTGGAGTAGAATGAAAATATCATCACATTCTTGACATAACTCAGTCTTTACTTTTCTCTGCATCTTGTCCATTATAATTTTGGGGTGAGGCAGCTCTTACAGCTATATATGTCATCGGTAGAATATCTTCTTCTACAATTTCTAACATCTCTCCTTATGAGCGGTTATATGGCTCCCTATCAGCTTATAACTCTCTCAAAGTCTTTGGGTGTACTTGATTTTATGAGCATAATAAGTTACAGCATCAAGTACGATTATACTGTTTCCTTGGATATGACATTGAACACAAAGGATAAAAATATTGGAATCCTATCTCCAATCGTTTTCGAGTCTCTCCGGATGTCATTTTCTAGAAAAATACGATATTTTCTTTCCTATCTCATTTTCGTACCACCTCTCCATTACTTGCTAATCTGTCTCATGATTTATTTTCTTCTAGTTTTGATACATGTACAGATACTTCAACTCTTATAGCTCCTCCTTCAGATCTTCTCCAAAATGATGGACCTGTACCTCCTTCCACAGAATCTGAGTTACTTTATGAATTCACTTCTCGACCAACAAGAAGAGCACCTCCTGTTCGTCTTCTTGATTATTATTGTTATTCTACAATCTCCACTTTACATGAGGCTCAATGTTACTGAGAGGCTAGTACTGATCCTCTTTGGCAGCAAGCTATGCAAGAAGACTCTCGAGCTTTGGAGAATACACACATTTGGGATTTAGTTGATCTTTCTAAAGACAAAACTCTTGTAAGATGTAAATGGGTTTATAAAATCAAAACCCCACTCAGATGTGACTATTGAACAATACAAAACTCGGTTGGTAGCAAATGGATACATATAAGAATATGGTATTGACTATGAAGAAACTTTTGCCCTATTGCTCGTCTTACTTCTGCGCATAGTTTGCTTGCTGTTGATACGGCTAAACAATAGTTCTTGTATCAAATGGATATTAAAAATGTTTTTCTGAATGGAGTTCTAAAAGAAGTTTATATGAAACTACTTCTGAGTTATGCCAACAAAGTCCGTCGTCTTCGTCGAGTTTTATATGGCCTAAAATAGACTACTCGTATCTGGTTTTCTACTTTTAGCAGTACTATCAGTGATTTTGGCTTCTCTTACAGTGCTTATGATTTTGCCTTTTCATTCAATAAACTGATCATGGTATTATTTTACTTTTTCTTTACGTTGATGACATGATTATTACTGGAAGTGATACTGTTGCAATCTTCAAATTCAAACATTTTCTTTGTAACAAATTTGAAATAGAGGATCTTAGTCATCTTAGTTACTTCTTGGGACTGGAAGTTACTCCTACGTTTCTGGTTATTACTTGTTTCAAGAAAATATGCATCTGACATTTTTTCCCATTTTGACATTTCAGATAATAAAATTGTTTCCACTCCTTTTGAGTATAATGACAAACTTTCTCTTATAGATGACACTCTTCTTTCTGATCCTATCTTATATCGGCAATTAATGGGTAATATTGTTAATCTTACTGCCACTCGTTCTGATATTTCGTATACTGTTCACATTGTTATTCAGTTTATGACTGCACCACGATCTTCTCATTTTGTTGCCATTTTATAGATTTTTCGTTATTTTAAAGACATCTTATTTCATGGACTTCACTTTTTTGCCTTATCCTCTTTACAACTATATACCTATTCTGATATTGATTGGGTTATGATCTTACCAATCGACGGTTTACTATTAACTATTGCATTTTTCTTGTCGATTCTTTAATCACTGGCGTAATAAGAAACAAATTTTTACGTTTCGCTCTAATATGGATACAAAATATCATGCCCTTACTGACACCACTGCAGAATTATTATGGTTTCAGAGACTTCTTTGTGATCTTGGTATACTTACTTTTATACCAAGATCAGAGTGCTATTAAGATTACTCATAATGATGTCTTTCATGCATGAACTAAACATATTGAGATTGATTGCCATTTTATTCATCAACATATATAACTAATGGTGACTTTTAATTATTCTTTCTTTGCTCTGATTACCAACATGCTGATCTATTTTCCAGAACTTAACTTTCTGGGCGTCATGATGATCTACTACACAAATTTAAAATGACTTATCTACTCCCATTTTGAGTTTGAGAGGGTGTAAAAAATATTGACATTCCTAAATTGAAGAAATATTATTGAAAAAGTTTTGAAAATTTCTAAATTGAAGAAATTTTGAAAATATTAGTTTTTTCAAATTTCAATATTGTAATTATTTTATTTATTTTTAATAATTTTGTAAATATTATATTTATTCTTATCTTTTATGTTTTAAAGTTTAAACTCATGGAATCATATTATAAATAGAGTTTTTGTATAATGTATTGTATATATAATATATAAGTCATTCTCTTTCGATCTGCTCTCTTTATTCGCTCTATTTTTCTGTTTTATCTTGCTTTTTCTAACATAGATGTTTAGTTTCTTCCTTGAATTATAGACAAGAAGACAGAGACATTGCATAAACGAAGGCAAAACCACAACATGGCAGTATTTATTAGGACTGAGCTTAGGTAGCTGGGCCTGACGCCTGCATGGTTATGCCACAAAGCCATTCTTTTGCATCCATTGATATGTAAACAACGTCTGTAACACCATGATCGCGGTCAGTCCTACGCTCTCTAGTAAATATACCACTCTGATAGAACCGCAACTTAAATCAACTAGCATCTATTGCTACTGAAATTGGTTGGTTGGCAACAACCGGGAGAGACTTGTACAAGGTAGACTCCTTGACATTTCGATAGGACTGGAGGTTTTTCATGTTGAAAGTAATTATTAAGTGGCATTTGAGCAATCAAACAGTGGAGGCCTTAGCCTCTATTAATTTCGGTATTACTAATTTTCAGCAGGAGCAAATGTTATTTTAGCAGAGCAAGTCTTCTCCAAAAGAGGGGGTGGTGGTGTGCGCCATATGATGTTTAATGCAAAATGTGGGAGACGCGAGAAAAAGGAAACTGTGATTCTTATCTTTAGAAGTGTGATTCCACAAACAAAGTTTAGTTTTTCTCCTCCTATATTTTATGATTCTAAGGTCAAACTAATCTCTAATTTCTTATTTTTTATTTTATTTTTTGGGATACACAGAAATGATGGGTATGTTGGCTTATGAGCCCCTAATCGTTTTTTCATGTTTCTTCTTTCCTGGTAGAAGCATTCTTTATTTTATTTTATTTTTCCTGGAAGAGGTAGAGACACTGTTGATGGGTAGCTCCCCAAAGAGTAGGCTTTCAAAAATGATTTTTTGGCAGCAGAGACTAAGATTTACACCTTGGATTAAATATTAGATTTTCTAAGGGTTGTTGATGGAGGCCATGGCCCCAAAGAAAAGTATCAAGGTTGTTTGTTTAAAAGACCAACCATATGCTCGATTTCTTTTGCCAATTATACCATCTTTTTATTAAAGAAAAAGGAAAATGAGATCAACCATTTTCTTTGGGCTTCAAATTTAGAAAATCTTTTTTTTTTCTTTTAAAAAAGAAGAATTAGTGATGACGCCTAATAATTTTGTAAATATATAAGCTAAAAATACTAAAATTTCAATGCTACTAATTGTATCTATCAAGTAAATAGAATTTGTTTTAATAAATTAGGAGCCGGAATGTTCAGAAATTTCCTAGTCAACTGAATTGTCAAACCATATAAATAGTAATAAAAAAATTCTTGCTAGGTCAAGGAATTCAAATAACTCATATATATATATATATATATATATAAAAAAGAAGTTCGAATAACGGTCAGAAATTTTTCCCCAAGTCATCCCAAAAAAATAGAAACAAATCCGTTGTGGCCCAACGGCTATAATTTTTCACCTTCTCGTCTATATAAGTGGATGATACCCTGATTCTGATTACTTCATACCAAAGCTCTCTCTCTCTCTCTCTCTCTCATTCCTAAAAAAATTCTGCAAAATTCAGTTCTCTTCTAACTCTGTTTCTTCACAACAACAACCCAATTCTCTTCGGGGGTGTCGTTAATCTCCTAATTTCTGTCAAACCCAATTCTCTTTTGGGGTTTCTTGAATCTTGATTCTCTCAATTAACCCAATTCTCTTTGGGGTTTCTTGAAATTCTGTGCCTCCTCTCTTTCTTCGACAATGGGGTACTTTAGAAGAGGTGATCTGGTTGAGGTTTGCAGCGGAGAAGAGGGCGTTCTTGCTTCCTACTATGCAACAGCTGTGATCTCAGAGGTTAGAGATAATGGTTACCTAGTAGTGCAGTACAAGAGTCTGTTAACAGACGATGAAGCTCTGCCTCCTCTCACAGAGATGCTGCCTGCGAAACAAGTCAGACCAAACCCACCTGAAATTCCAGCCAAGGGTTTCTCGTTTCTTGATCGAGTTGATGCGTTTGACAATGATGGTTGGTGGGTCGGAAAAATTACTGGAATCACCGACTCGGGTTGTTATGTTTATCTTGATACAATTAAGGAAGAAATCATGTATCCATTGTCTCAATTAAGGGTTCATCGAGAATGGATTGATGGAGAATGGATTTCTTCCAACAAAAAGGTATGCTTCAATTTCCCCATTCTTTAGATGTTGCATTTATTTGCTATTTGGGTTTTCTTCTCTCCTTGTTTTTTTCGGGGGAGGGGGGACTTAAATCTTTGGATCTAGTCATGAAACATCAATTTTTAGGGTTGAATTTGTGTGATGCCAAAAGGGTATCTCTTTCTCTTACGGGCTTTAGGTAAGTAGCTACTCGGAGTGGGTTTATGTATTTATTTATTCTTACCTCTGATCTCTCTCTCTCTCTCTCTCTCTCTCTCTCTCTCGCTTTCTTGAAGTTTTATCAACAATGGCTATTTTTGTTTTGAGTAGCATTTTTCTTTTTTTTTGGGGGGCGGGGGGGGGGGGTGGGGTTGGGGTTCAAAAAAAAAAACAAAGAAAGAAAGAAAAAAATCTCAAATGATTAGAACCTGCTAATGTAATGTACTTAATTGGGATTATTAGTACTAACCCAAGAAAGGCCAATTTGTTTTAATTGGTTTTGACAGACCAACAGAGACATGCCTTCATGGAAGCGGACGGATTCTTTTGTAGATAGTCTCTGCTCCACCCTAGACTCCACCCTGCAAGTGAAGAGTTACAGATGCATACAAGTTGTTTTGCCTTGGTCATCATAGAAAATGTTCTGATCCTGATTCATGTATATGCTGTATAGATCAACTAGGAGGTTGACTAGGTTAATTTCACATGGATTGTTGACATGTGAAGAAATAATTTTTGTAGATACTCAAACCAGTTGAATGAAATTTCAAGCTCTAAAATGTTGTTCAATTTAACTTAGTTTGTGTTCTTGTACTGGATTATGTCTCCTGTTTTATTCTCCAATGTATGAAGTTCAAAGCAAACACCTTAAGTGTGTTCTTTCCCCCCGGGGGGGGGGGCGTAAATACAACTAGCAAAGTGAAGACAAAATAATAAGAATTCTTGTACTCCAAATCTTCCCAAAAGTAATTTTTGGAAACAATTTCAGTTCTTTTGGTAGCCAAACGGCTCTCAGAACTTTCCATGTTCGTCTGTATAAGCCGATAAAACCCCGATCCTGATACTATCACTTCTCATCATAAAACTTCACGCACACTCTCTCTAGATCTTTCCCAAGAAGTTCTGCAGAGCCTAATTGTTTTAGGGGTTTTTCAGAAAAACCCACATTCTCTTCTTCTCCTAAAACGTCAAGAAGAAGAACAACAACAACCAGAAAAATTGAATTTAAGAAAGGTGTTGAAACTCCTCCTCGGTGTTGGACAGAAATTGCGAGTGAAGAAAATGTGAGACCACACCCACCAGAAGATCTGGTCAAGGGATTCAGATATTGTGAGGCACTTGATGCGTTTACAGGAAACAGGACGAAGTGACTGGCAAAACTGAATCTGGTCATTAATAAAATTTTGATGAAACTAGGGATGAATTTTCGTACCGTTTGTCTCAGTTGACGATTCATTACTACTGCTTCAGTGAAATTCCTGTTCTTGCCCACACAATGGTCTATTTTATGCTTGGATTCTGTTTCTGAAGCTTTATTTTCCAATCATATAAGTAGTGTGCTTATGATATATATATATATATATATATATATATATATATTTTTTTTCAAATCTCAACTTCTTTGTCTTGCTGCTAACTGATTGGAATATTAGTACAGACCCTATAAACACCAAGGTTATGTTGACAGGATTCCAAATACATATTTACCGAAAAAAAGATTCGTTCGAAACTTCTTTTACAAAAATTCTAGTATGTTATTTTATTTTTTGTTACCCTTTTTCATTTTTTTGTTAAACATTTATTTTTGTTTAACCTTTGGTTAAATGTATCTTAGTTTCTTAGCTTCCTCAAGTGGCTTCTTTGTACACATAAAAGTATTTTTTCTACATTTAATCATTTGATGAAGTGAATGAAAAAGAGAACCGTTAGAGACTTCTTTTCTTCTTCATCAAAACTTTCTGATCAGAACATTTCATTTTCTGATTTTTTTATATTTTTTTTTCTCTGAAGTGTTCAACACACTTGCGAACTTATAACATTGGTTTCAGATCTTGTAACGTAGAGGTTTCATTGATTGTAATAAAGGTGTCGGGGTTTCCAACAAGAAGAGAAAAAAGTGGAGAGAACAAAGGAAAAGAATAGACTGGTAAAAAGGGTAAAAAGAACTCAAGAGCAGAAGGCTTATTGATGACTTCAAGATGGGTTCGGCCATGGGAATTAGAAGAATTTGTCCTCTTTCTTCGTTGATAACGAATGATTTATTGTGCATGCAGAAACGTATAAATTAAAAATTATAAAATTTACAGATAAATACCTTGATATGTAGACTTTCCAAAAATCAACCAATACTCGAACTCTCTCGTACAGATTATACGATCAAGATAGTGATTACGAGATCGAACCACCATCACTTTTCCACGACACCTCAACCCAATGTCCGATGAATCCAAATGAAGGAAGAAAATTTCAAATCAATCCCTTAATCAATCTCTCTCTTTATAGATTAATAAGTCTTTCATTCTCCATCAATTATCTTCTCCCTCTAGAGAAGGCATTTCTCTTTCAATGTGCTTTAGGATTTTTTTCTCACTCTTGGAGCACTGTTTTTCGTAGGCCATCATCAGATAAATTGAAATATGACCAACTTTCGTTCGAAGGGAGAGGGTAGGAGTTAATTGGGGTTACGAGAGTTACAAGCGTTATGCCCCAAATTCAAATTCCAATTAATTTGATGCTATCCCAATAACACCCCTACATAATTTGGATATTCCAATAAATGCCCCACTGTGAGCATAACTTCCAATATCTACCACTTACATACGAAAACATTTCACATCCGTTACAAGATCACAACTCATGCGATCTACTACATTACCTTATTGGACTTTCATATAGGATTGGATATCGTGTGACCGACGAGTATACCTACAAACAAAGACTCTCGATACACATATTAGGATGATCGAGAAGCTATCGTTAGTACAAAAAAAACTCGCTGTACGTCAGACTCAACGCAATTATATCCATTAAACCACTTTCCTCATTGAAAGTGATTCTCAATCATTTTCTCGACTATATATTCATTATTATGTTTGAATTTCAATATGGATTAACATAACAGATCGACCGGTGAATACAATACATGATATAATGTCGATTGGTTTTTCTTTCATATTACTAACTTTCAATCTCATCTTAACTGCTTTTCTAGACATACACCACCAAACTAAATTAACTATAATTTCTTGATAACATGTTAAAGTAACAATACCATAATAAAATCTCAAGAGACAGACGAAAGTTATAAGGGTACAAGAGATCTCATCCAATGGATCTCAAATCTCACACTGTGGGAATAAGGATCTTTAACAATACTATCGTTTCAAATAATAGCTCACACTATCCCTTGAACGTCTTATCACACGTGGTATGAAATACGTACCATAGTATTATTTCTCCATCTCTCAAAAGGACATATATCAGATTTTTCTAATATTGTGCAAGTATGGGTATCAGTTTACATAAGACTTTACCCTAGAGATCTCAGAGAGAGTATCTTAAAGATGATATTACTTGACACAAGTGATATCTAAGATCTCAACCTGGTTTCCCACAAGTAACATGGATGATGTGGGTATGTCCATATTGGATATGTCGTATATGACCTCATCTTGAACACGTAACAATGTGACTTATGTTATAGTGGGGCCACTCTCAAAGTCTCTTATGACTAGAAACCGTCTCATCTCCGCTCACTTAAAGCTGGAGGTGGTTACTCGTGTGAGAGAGTCGACTACGCCTGCCTGACATATCTTTTATCATAACTCAATACAAAATATATGACAATCAACTAGTGCAAAAATCAACTTATGACTATATAATGTACATATGTTGTATATATTAATAAGAATCACAATCAGTACATAGTGAAAAATGTTAAATTACGTGTAAATCCAATGATTTCATATATCTCACAAAAGAATCTTTTACAAAGGGTTTGGTAAAAAGATCAGCCACCATGTTGTATAAAAATATACTTAAATATCACTACATCTTTATTGGTGATTTCTCTTACAAAATGGTATCTGATATCAATGTGTTTGATATTTCTGTGATACTTAGGGTTTCAGTTGTAGGCAATGTCGGTCTAATTATCATTATAAATTATCACCGACCTCCTACTTTCTGCCACAACCTCTAAGTCATCCAGAAATTTTCGAAACCAAAACACTTCCTTGAATTGCCACTAAGCATGCCACAAGCTTAGACTTTATTGTAAATAGAGATACACAGATTTGTTTCTTGTTTCTCCAAAACGCGGTACCATTTATCTAGTAAGATAACAAAAATTGATGTTGATTTGCATTTATCTAGATCGCCACCCCAATCAGCATCTGAATATCTAATGAAACGCAAATCACCTTCTCCGTAACACAAAGAGATATCCGCAGTTCCCTTGAAACATCTCAGAATCCATTTCACTGTTCTCTAGTGATCTTTCTAGGATTTAATTGATAGCTACTTACCATATTGACTGCAAAACAAATGTCTAGTCGTATATGTCTCATCGCATGCACTAAATTGCACATTGCACTGGCATAAGGGATTTTACTCAACTCCCTTATTTCTTCCTAAATTATAAGGCACATTTCAAGACTCAGGTTTTCACCTTTTGCGATAAAAGTATCTAATGGGTTGTAATCGTTCATCTCAAAATGTTCAAAAATATTTCTGATGTAGAACTCTTGTTAAAGAGTCAACTTTCTTCTCGAGCAATCCCTCTAGATCCTTACTCTGAAAATGAACTAAACCTCACATATGTTCTTCATATCATAACTCAACAATAACCATGTTTTAATGGTTATTAGATACTCTTTGTTATTCCTGACCAACAGAATATCACGTACATTTAAGAACATGATCACAAGAGAGTCACTAGAACATTTTAGACAAACAGAATGATCCTCCTCGATCATTATGAAACCATAAGATTCACCTCCTTGTGAAATTTTAGATACAATCGTCTGGATGACTGTTTTAGGTCATATGTTAACATCCAAGTCGACAAACATCACTTCCATGACCTATTAGCACAAACCTAGAGGTTGCTCCATGTAAATCTACTCATCCAAACTTTAATTACGGAATGTGGTTTGTACGTCCATTTAGTGTAACTCCAGATCCATATTCGTGACAATCTCTAAAAGTAAACGGATCGTGATAAATTAGACTACTACTCCTCGGTAGTCCAACCACTAAGTCTTATTATAACCTTTCATTACTAGACGGGCTATATGTCTCACAACCGATCCGTTGGCCTTTTTCTTGATCTCGGGAACCTACTTGTTCCCAATGGTTGTTCTACCCTTAGGCAAATCGATTAGGTCCTTGAGAACTTACTCGTTCTCAATGGTCTTTCTACCCTCAAACAGATCAACTAGGTCCCAGACCCTATTAATTTTCATCGACTCCCTCTATTCATCTATAGCCTTCAAAAAATGGTTCTTTGCAAAAACCAATGAGAGCCTCTAGAACTGTTTTAAATTTCTCATCGTCTTTAAGAATCGCAATAAGGGTTTTACTCTCATTCGGGAAGCGACGTTTAAACACGCGCCCTCAATATTTCTACAAGGAGGAGAACCTTTTTACCTCTAGATGGATCGCTCTCACTAGGACCAAAATTCATAATAGGTTCTTGTGTCTCACTGCTAGGCTCACCTAAGCCACTAGACTCATCTATTTAATAAAAGATAAAGTCCTTATGGATCTCACCTCTAGATGGATCGCTCCCATTGGGACAAAAATCCGTAATAGATTCTTGTATCCCACTACAGGGATCACTTGAGTTACTAGACTCATCCATCTCATAGAGGGTAAAGTCTCGATCGATTTTACCTTTTAATGGATCACTCTCATTGGAATCAAAATCCTTAATCGGTTCTTCGGTCCTGCCCCTGGGCTTAGTTGAGCTACTAAGCTCATCCATCGAATAGAAGGTAGAGTTCTAATTGACTTCACCTCTATTAAGGAAATCATTCTTAAGAAATGTGGTATACGAGACTCAATCTCAATGATAATACCGTTCGTATGCTTACTTAAGAATACATACGCTTAGAGTGTTCTCAATATCTTATAAAGATACATTTCTTTTCTCGCGGACCTAACTCATCGTGTGGATGTGAGAAATCGTGATCATATGCGACACAACCCCATGACTTCAAGTAACTAAGGTCAAGCTACGTCTCTGCCCAAAGCTCCAATGGGTTATTGATTGCGGACTTTAATGAGATTCGGTTGAGGGCGTAAACTGCAGTCAATAAAATATCTCCCCAATAAAAGATGAGAAAATCGACCTGCACCATCATATACCTCACTATCTTCAACAAAGTTTTATTCCTCTTCTCGGTTACTCCATTCATTTGAGAAGTAGCAAGAATAGCCAACTGTCTCGTAACACCCTTCTTGAAATAGAGTTCTCTGTGTAGTTCTGACAAAGCCCCTATCAGTTTTGAGAGTCTTTACTCTCAAGTTTAAATGATTTTCAATCTCGCTAATAACCCTCCTGAAGTATTCTAATATCTCAGACTTCTGCGAGATCAGATAAAAGTAATCGATACGCGTATAATCGTCTACGAACGTAATAAACTACACAGCTCTATTTCGGACTCTCATGGTCATAAGGCCATACATATTGGAGTGGACCAATTGCAATGAAATTTCAGCTTTCATTGCATTGCCATAACAGAGACCGGCTACTTTACAACTCCAACTTGCAAGTACCATTCCCTTTGATGACAACAAATATTCCGTTTCTCACGTAAATTCTCTTAACTTAAGGATTCACTCGACAAAACTTTATGTACGCGCTCTTATCTTGAACTACCTAGTTGATGGCTTTTGAATTTACAATGTACGAAGAAGAGAAATCAATGAACAACGCGATAAATGAGTTAAAACTCATACCACGTAAAGAAGAAGGAAATTCTTTCTACTAGTCATACTCATGAGCGAAATGATCAAGTCTATCTCAGACATAGTATTTCGTATTGGTCTTATTAAATTCATTCTTCTTGCGCGTTTGTACTTTGCTATCAGATTTCTCGGATGGTTTCATCTTGACTGTATCTCGGATCTTCTTCTCATACCTATGCTTTTTGTTTGGTGCCATGGGAGTCGTTACTTGACTCTTCCGCATATGCATGATCCGAGTGTAGTCTACTTGCCTCCAGGCGCTCCTATTTGAGCTCACAATGTCTATTCACATTATTGAAGTACAAATACTTTCGTCATCCATGAGATAGGTTTTCATGATCTCCTATGAATAAGGTAAAAGACTAGATTATACCCAGTACTTGAAACTTACCCAAAATATACTCACCCGCATCCCTTAACTCGGTGATCATACTCGACGTTTACATCAAATGTTGTATTATTGTATGATCAACCCCTTTCTTGTAAGTTATAAACTTATAAATTAGTTTTCTCATCTTGGGAGTTGAAAAGAGCACCACAATACTTTTCAGGGTACACCAAAATCGACATATTCGTAGGATACTACTCATAGACAGAGATCAAGTCATCGTGCTTTCCATTGATAAGGTTACCCTAATTTGGCTATCATTTTTCTTCAATGCACAATAGACCTCATTATCCCGTCTATATTGAGGTGTGGTACCCTCCTTAGAGTCTACTATCTCATATTTCAGAATTTCACACAGATTTTGCTTCTTGAGAATAAACTGAATTTTCTGGTGAAAAACTTCACAATTGTCACTATTTAAATTGTTCTCATTACAAAAATCTATTACGACAGTATATTATATAGTTAGAGAGATTTTAGTGACTCATTGATACTTATTATCATATTTTTGTATGCCTTTCGAATCAACAAATCCCAAATGATTAGACTATAGACCCTAATTTGAGCGTATGAGCCAATGAATATCATACCCCACAAATCGGAATCGCATTTTACCATTCGGCGTTGGATTCAGCACACAAAAACCCACAAAAAGTCACAATTATGAACGTGAAACCCTAAAAAATTGGAAAAATCCAATTCAAAGTAGTCTGATTGGCTGCCGAGATTGCCAGCGCCTTCATGCGCCGCTGGAAGCACTTCCACGCACCACCATGCGCTTCCACACGCCAGATGCATGCAACACACGTGCTAGCATGCGTGGCACGTTGTACACGCACTGCCACGTGCAGCCAGGTCATTTCCCGGGTCGGGGACGGGTCAACTCGTGGGTCTGGGTCGAAACCAACCCGGATTGAGCCCCACATTGTTCATGCGCCTTTGAGCGCGTGAACTGCACGCGCAAGCTTAACGCCTCATTTCGGCTTGTGCATGACACATGCCTTTAACTTTGCTCTTGATGCGCCTTCTACGAGCGTGAGTTGTACGCGCCCTCGGGTTGGGCTGGGTGTTCTTCGCCCGACGGTATGCAATCGGTCCTTTCGACCCGGATGCTGGAAAACTCATTTCTGGTTTGTTTTTCGTGTGGTTTTCACAGAAAAATGATAACTAAACTTCCAGAATTATTCTAAGCATGATTTATTGGAAGTTTTGGGCCCCTAGACTTGGCCGATCAATGTTCAAAGTTTCGGTCCTTCGCGGCCATTTTCGAAACTCAATTTCTCGTAACTCAAAAATCACAAAAAATACCAAAATGTAGATATGAGCATGACAAACATTTATAAACCATTATTACAGATCGATTTATTCTTAAATTTCACAGATATAAGGTTTTGTGTCTGTAGGGTTGAAAACTTCGATCGGACTTTTCATGGCCTTAATATAATCTAAAAATTCAATAAAAACATTTTTATGATCCATGGATCATGGGCATTCTTGTGGTATTCTCGGATTCATGAAACTTATCTGTGATCTGGATTCTAAATTTGCTCAAAAAATTCTGAAATAATTTTTTTAAAAATAAATTCAACGTTGCTATGATACCAATGAAAGATTTATTATACTACATGTGTATGCAGAAACGTATAAATTAAAAGTTTCAAAATTTACGGATAAATATCTCGATGCGTAGGCTTCCCAAAAATCAACCGATCCGCAAACTCTCTCATACGGATTACACGGTCAAGATGGTGATCACGAGATCGAACCATGACCACATTTCCATAGCACCTCAACCCAATATTCGATGAATCCAAATGGTAGAAGAAATTTTTTTATTTGAAAATTTCTCAATTTCTCGGCCAATCTCTCTCTTTAGAGATTAATATGTGTTTCACTCTCTATTAATTATCTTCTCTCTCTAGAGAAGCATTTCTCTTTCAATGTGCCTTGGGATTTTTTTCTCACTCTTGGAGCACTGTTTTTCGTAGGCATCATCAGAGAAATTGAAAATGACCGACTTTCGTTGGAAGGGAGAGGGTTGGAGTTAATTGGGGTCACGGGAGTTATGGGGGGGTTATGCCCCCAAATTCAAATTCCAATTAATTTGATGTTATTCCAAAAACACCCCTACATAATTTGAATATTTCAATAAATGCCCCATCGTGGGCATAACTTCCAACGGATAGAGATGAACCAAATTACAGTGGTCAGATTTCCCACCCAACTTTTTCTTTGGACCAATTTTGAGAGCATTTTGATTCTAATGCTTATATGGTATGTAGCCTGAGATCATTTCATACATAGATTATGGGATGCTGGTTTTGTTGGTGGATCTTAAGAATTGATATGCGAAAGTGTAATTTCTGAGCATACTTGAACAAGTTCATGGTATTTTAATAAATTCTGTTCTGAACTTTTTGTCTACATCTATCTGCAGCGTGCCATAATTAATTGCAACTCTGTTGACCTCTTGCTCCAAAGAAAAAAAAAACCCTAAGAGTACATGCGGAGGATAGGAGGTAGAAATGCATAATAATGCAGCCGGAATTTTTACATGTATACTTTCTTCCTGGATTATAGACAACACATGGCTTAAAACTAAGCACAAGGCCATACACAATGCTTGGTTGGGATTAGGCAGTTGGGTAGGACACCTGCATAGCAATGCCAGAGAGGCCTTCTTTTACATCAACATCACTTTGCATCCTTATGTATCCCTCCTTTACCCAACTCATACCGCATGAGTTCTTCACCAACAAATATTTGGTTCCATTATCACTAGTACCATAACCAACGGCAGTAACTCCATAGTCTAGGTCAGTCCCACATAGTCCAGTGAATGCACCGCCTCATAGAATTGGAATTCAAATCCACCTGCATCTATTGCAACTGAAATCGGTTGGTTTGCCACAGCCTGCAATAGTTCCTTCTCGTTATTAGCAGGCACATCTTCAAACCCTGTTATGTCCGCTGCATGATTTGCTGCTTTCTTTGCATCACAAGTTCCCTCCGTTGCCTTGTAAGGGTAATTAACTTCAGTTGTAAGACCATGATTTTTTATGACAAATTTGAAAGCATTGTCCATCAAGCCACCATTGCAACCTTGATCCTCACCACTTGTGCCACAGTCCACCAATGCTTGCTCAGACTGAGAAATCAGCTTACCAGTTGAAAGCTGAGTTACTCCTTTTGCTACCACAGCAGAAAAAGCCCAACAGCAACCTACAAATTTTGTCACATAAAGACAAGGGGTCACACCTAGAATGAACATAAAGCCAAATGAAGATAAGAGCTTCTCTTTTCAAGTTAAGATCACTTACTGCATTGTCCTCGATCCTTAACTGGTGTCACAGCCCCTTTCTTTCTCTGGTCAATGGTGGATGGAATGTAGCAGACATACTTCCTGAATCCGTTTTGTGTGGCTTTGAACTCTTCATTGGTTAGATTAGCAGACTCATTCACACCAAGCTTGAAAGTATGGCCCTTCTTGTTAAAAGAGTCAATACGTTCAACATTATTCATTAATATCTTGAAGCGCTTTTTCTGTCTCTTCATTGCTCTTGGACACACTCCTGTACTTTTCCATCCATTGGTCATGCCTTTGGTACATTGATTCTTCATTGAGGCTGTGGCAGGTGGCTTGAAAAGTCTATATCCCCAGAATGAAGAGCAGAACCAAGAAGATACCCTGAATTTGTATTTTGTATATATCTTTGCATTTGTATATGTCTTTTTCATTGAAGCCACTCTAAATACCCAGAATTTGTATTTTGTATGTAACATTTTCATTTTCTTTTGTTGATTGACTAAATTTGGCAATTTTATTCAGACTGATCTACTTTTATGTAAGCAAAGACAATAGTTTATTTCTAAAAAAATCAAAGACTTGGTATTTGTTTTGGCTTTTCTTCTGTTTTTTCTTAGGGGGCTCCGGGAGTGGGGGGATGGAATACATCATTCTACCATGGCACTCATATTAGATAACTTATTATCAGCAACGTGACCTTTAACGTCTTCCTGAAGCATGATATCAAATTACAAGTCAAATACTCATGAACACTTAAGAAAATTTTCTGGCCTTCAAGCCTCCTGCTTTACAATACATGTTTTTTAACCTTATCATCAAGTTAGAGAACATATTGCATAAAAGTCCTCTTGAATCCGTATAATATATAATATATATATATAATATATGCAACTATTATTATACATAATAGGAAAACTATTCCAGAGTGCCAGTTTTTCTATCACATAAGGGACTCTATGTACATCAAAAGGGTATAGTTTGCCTAAAGTATTATCCTAAAGTGCAGTGGTAGTTCAGCAAATTTGAACTAGTCCTTGCTTTTGACTGCATTATGACCCTTGATCTTATCCTAAAGTATTCCTTTTAATTGGTCCAAAAGACCAACTTTATCCTTGCTCTCTCTCTCTCTCTCTCTCTTTTGGGTTGGGGGGGGGGGGGGGGGTTGGATCCAGTCTCTTCTATGAAACATCTGAAAAAAATTGGTCTAGAATGATAGCATGTGGTAATTGGATCAGAACAAAGTCCAAAATATAGTTCTAGCATCTGGAGTTTCGGCAATAAATAATAGTAAATTGTACACAAGAAGGCAGATCTTTCTAAGCAAAAGTACACAATTGAAGTCAATTGTCACGCCGAACCGGGGTCATAAATAGCCGCGCGTTACCTTAAATGCCAGTTATATTTTTATAGAAAATTAGACAGAATCTCCTCATATTTCAGAGGTCTCCCAAGTACAATTTAACCTATATATCCACATTCATCCTGTAAAATAAATAAATGGTCATCTCGATCTCTCCAAAATCAACCAATACCACAGTCAACATCCAAAATAACGCAAAACTATAAAAATTTCCAACAGATCTAGCCACAGACCTCTACTGTCATACCCAACCAAAGTATGAGCAACCGTCATACCAAGCGGACCTATATTTTTACATAATATATGATGATTTTCCCAAGTGACATTCAAATACGTACAATCGCCTCAATGTAAATAAATTATGAGAATTTCACAAATAAATATACATAAATTATACAGTAATCTCAAAAATAAATAAATGAGTACATTTATCAAATTAAAATCTCCAATAGTCGTAACGGAAGATATGCTAACGTCCATATCCAAACCCGATACTATCAATTCCACGTCGCAACATACTAATTCTTTTTCAGTCCAAAACTAATCCTTTGGGGAGAAAATGAGGAGTGAGTATCTATAGGAGGATACTCAGCAAATGAGGGGATTGATATCACACTATCAATATCAAGGATGAACTTGGAGTGTCAAAACATGTAACAAAATATCGAGTGTGCGAAAATAACGTGGTGTATCAGCATAAAACATATCTCAAGGCACACATTAGAAAATAACATATGCATCTATCCATGTATCAAGTCACATATGTAGAGCCGGCCGAACAAACAGCCCCGGTAGTGGTCTACCTAGACCAAGGACGGGCGCATTACGGGTTTTCACTATGCAAATCTCAAACAATAGCTCTCTACCCTAATGTTGGCCACAGTCTACGCCAACTATCCTATAAATAATAATAATAATACAAATATATAGTCGACCGTGTATAGTATCCCGTCCAGTACTAGACAGAGGTATACTCACGTCCTCCCCAATGAGGGTCAACCTGGGACACTCATACACATGACGATTTGGTGGATACTTCTGACCGAATTGTATTCGGGCACAAGGGGTGCCTCTACCAAATGTCCTTCATAGCTACGGAATACTATAGGAAGCATATCACCATATCACCAAGTCGGCCGGGCACGTAACCCCATGCATCACATCATCATGTCGGCCGGGCATATAGCCCCATGCATCGTAATATAATTTCGACCGGGCGTATAGCCCAAATAGTACATGTAAATCTATTTAAAATTACGTGCCAATACAGTAAAATCATTAAAACATGTCAATATGTCAAAAAGGTGGAACAAAATCAGTTATCAAACTCATTGATGCATAATCTATAAAATCAGTAGTTGGGACACTCCAATGGTCACAAAAATATGTACATATACTGATCAAAATCCAAACATTCAGTTTTCACACGTATAAAAATTATGTCGTTTGAAAATCGGTAAAACATAATTTGTCAATCAATAGAAAATGTCAAAATTCCACTCACTGTTCTAGGGAGAGTGGTCACTCTCTATTTTCAAAACAAATCCAATCTGACTTCTCGAGTTTTCAAAAAGATCAACCTAATCAGATTATCAGAATTTAACATCAAATTTCAAGTATTATAGGGTTTATCCATTTTTCCTAAGTTTGTACAAAACTTAACTCTTCAATTTATGAATACACTCTAATGTCATCAGTTGCATTTCATTTATAAACAATTAACATACCTTTAAATCAAGTCAAATTCAACCCTAAAACCACTCAACATTTGAAATAAGTCTTAAAATAAATAATTTTTCTATAAGATGGAAAATTTTTGAAAAATCATACACTTTTCGATTCCCATCCAAATGTTTCAAGCCATATGTCATTTTCAAGGTATATGAGTCTATTTTCATAATACAAAAATCGTATTTAAATTGCCTATAAACAAAACAATTTATAATGAGAAAGGCTGCATCAATCCTTGCACTCAAATCCCAATTTCTGACTATTTTCATACATAGGTCAATTTAAACTCCAAGGGAAACTATTCAAATCAACTTAATTTGATTCTATCATCCTGCACAGTCTCATTTCATATAAATTCCGACACTTAACCTAATAAGCCGCATATAACATCTGAAAATACATTCATTTAGAATCTAGTATACATTCTAGTATATACAAGACTTCTTATCTTAAATTTACCCTAAATTCGATAACCAAATCGAATGGGTTCGAAATCACTCGTCTAGGGTTTTTCTCGGATCGCAGACCTTTGTCCGAATGTTTACTCGATCACCCTAAGAACTGAAATGCTACCTATCAAGACAAAATTTATTAGTTAAGTTCAAACACGTAGATCAGAAGCAAAACCCTAAATCAGTTACCTGCGTGGAGGTTCATGGGCTGTCACGGGCTCATGGGCCGTCGCGGGCTCGTGGGCTACAGTGGGCCCGTGGGTTTGCTGGTCAGCGGGCCAATGGACTTCGGCTAGCGGGCTCGTTGGTCTACGGGCCAATGGGCTAGTGGGCCGACAGGCTTGTGGGCAGATGGGCCGACAGGCCTGCGGGCAGATGGGCCGACAGGCCTGCGGGCCTATGGGCTAGTGGGCCTGTGGCTGATGGGCCTGCGGGTTGGCGGGCCTACGGGCCACAGTAGCTTGTGGGCTGGTGAGCGCCCGTGTGCTCGTGCGCTGCGCTGGTACCCGCCTATGTGCTCTTGCACTGCGCTGATGCGCGTTCGTGCGCTGCGCTGGTGCGCACTGGTTCGAGGCCTGGCTCACGCTCGCAGGCTGAGGTGCGTTGTGGCTTGATTGCGTGCAAGGGTGCTGGGTTGCGCTCACGGAGGCTCGCGAGAGGAAGGAGTAGCGGCGGCGAGCAGCGGCGATGGCGGAAAGGTGCGATCGATCATGGCTCGTGGCGGAGAGGCGAGGCGGCAGATTTGGGCGAAACTGAAGAAAGAGAACGAAATAGAGAGAGACAATGAGCGGGATAGAGAGAGAAGACAGAGAGGGAGAGGGTGGCAGTGATGGCGGTGGCTGAGGAAGGCGATCGACCACGGCAGAGGAAGATGAATGGCCACGGAAGAGGAAATGTCGGGGAAAGAGAGAGAGAGAGAGAAAGGGATTAGGGTTTCCAACCCTAATCTCCAAATTTGGGGACGCAGCATTTTGCCCCAAAACACTGCGTCTCCATTTTTTTTTTCTTTTATTTTTTGGTATTACATTTTCTAACCCCCTACGTTCTTGAAACTAAAAGAAAGTAATACACTGAACAAGTAGGAGTACTGTCTCCTAATAGTCTCTTCGGGCTCTCAAGTCTCTTCCTCGACCTGGTCACTCCTCCACAAAACTCTGACCAATGAAACTTCTTTGCTCCGTAGTTTTTTGACCTGTCGATCTAGAATAGCTACGTGCTGAGCTGGAAAACTAAGGTCCTCTCTGACTGGCCGACCATCGCCAGTCGTTGTTTGAGCTCCTGAAAGCTCGTCTCACAACGATCGTCCCAAAAGAATTTGACGTCCTTCCGTGTCAGTCTGGTAAGTGGAGTAGTGATTCGGGAGAATTCTTCTACGAACTGCCAATAACACCCCGCAAGACCAAGGAAACTTCGCACCTCGGTCACTGTCTGTGGCTGGTGGTATGTTGGTCAGCCTAACGGCATGACCACAAACTCGTAATGTCCATATCGGGTCGGGATGAGGTCTTGGGCACTTTCTCAGCCCTAATTCGCAACCGATGTTATCCAGATCGAAGATCGATCTTTGATAAAAACATACACACCCTGGAATTGATCGAATAAATTATCAATACGCGACAGAGGGTACCGATTCTTGATGAAAACCTTGTTTAGCTGCTTATAGTTCACACACAATTGTAGAGTCCCGTCCTTCTTCTTCACGAATAACACCGGAGCACCCCACGGCGAAGTGCTCGGACAGCTTAAACCCTTGTCCAACAATTCCTGTAAGCGGACCTTGAGCTCTCTAAGCTCAGTTGGCGCCATTCTGTATGGCGAAATAGATATGGGAGTGGTCCCTGGAGCTAAGTCAATCTCGAAATCAACTCCCGAACCGGTGGTAGTCAGGGTAGCTCCTCGGAAAATATATCTGGGAACTCCTGCACCACTGAGACCTCCTCAAGCCTCGGCCCCTCCATAATGGTGTCAATAACTTGAGCCAGGTATGCCGTGCACCCTTGGCTTATCAATCTCTTGGCTTTCATCACCGATACAACACAGCGAGGTAACATTTGTCCCTCGCCTGGAAACCTCAACAACGACTCCTCGGGTCTCCGAAACTCCATTTCTTTAGTGAAGCAATCTACTGAGACTCTATGCATGCTTAGCCAATCCATCCTTAGGATGGCATCGAAATCCATCATTTCAATTGGAATCAAGTCTGCCTCGAGTATCGCATCTCTAACATGACCTTACTCCCTCTATAGATAGCATCTCTAAGTATCTGCTCACCGAGAGGAGAAATAACCAATATCTCATTATCAAGTGGCGACAAGGCTTACCCAACCTGTGGGCAAAAGACGCTTCTCACATACGAATAGTTCGACACGGTGTCAATAAGGACACGAACGTCGACTCCCCATATTTTCATAACTCCTATTATGAGAAAATAACAAGATCTGTTGATAAATATGGAAGGATATATGTCACGCCCCAAACCGGGATCGTGAACAGCCGCCCGTTGCCCCTGAATGCCGGCTGTATTTTTACAAAAAATTGGGCAGAACCTCCCCATACATCGGAGGTTTCCCATGTACAATTATACCTGTATAATCCAAATCATCCTGTACAATACACAAATGGCCATCCCGGCCTCTCCAAAATCAACAAACACCACAGCCAACATTCAGAACAACGCAAGGCTATAAACAAACCTAGCCACAGACCTCTACTATCATGCCCAACTAGAGCATGAACAGCCGCTATACCGAGCGGATCTAAATTTCTACGATATATATCACATTTCCCAAGTAACGTTCAAGTACGTACAATCGCCTCAATGCAAATGAAATATGAGAGTTAAACTATACAGTCATCCCAAAATAAGTACATGGCCAACTACGGACCTCTATATCAAGACCTCGCAGGGTCGAAACTAAATTAAAAGTAAATCTTACCGTCGGAAATACCAACTCCGCTCTAGAGCCTGTAACGTCGCTCTATCACCATAAACCTGTCTGAGGAGAGAAAATAGAGGGGTGAGTATCATGGGAAGATACTCAGTGAGTGAGGGGGGTAATATCAAGCATAAATAGCATAGGTGAACAATTGGAGTGTCAAATAACATCATTTGAAACAAAAATTTACATTTCGCGACAAAACATGATATATTTATCAATTTGAAATCATTTAATCAAACACGCGATAGCAAGCATGTATGCATCCATTTAAAATCAAGTAATGTCAGAGCGAGCCAAAAATAGTCCTGGCAAAGGTCAACCGTGACCAAGGACAGGCGCGTCGGGGTTTTTTTTTTTTTTTTTTTATGCATAGACTTTAAAACGCTCTCTACCCCGACGTTGGCCATGAGCTCGCTGGGGCCAACTCATCAACGTGTATAGGACCCCGCCCGGTGCTAGACGGTGGCGTCACACACGTCCTCCCCCTACGTGGGTTCAACCGGCCGCGCCTATAGCCTTTAGAATAAATGACATTTGCGGATACCTCCTGCAGAAGCGTATCCGGGCAACCCGTGCCTCTACAAACGCCCTTCGTAGCTACGGAATATCATAATATCACAAGGGCACAACGTCCCATAGTATCACAAGGGCACAACGTCCCAGGGCACAACGTCCCACGAGTATCATCACATCATCGCACAACTAGTAGGCATCCAACCCACATAGTTCATCAAAACCATTTTTAAATTTGCGTGCCAATACGTCTCATCAAATTCATTTCAAAACAGCATATCAATATATTGGTATAAAATGAAATTTATACATTTTCAAATAATGGCACAATTATTGATTCATCTCAAACCATGGATGCATAGTCATTGCAAATATAATTCAAGACACTCCAAAAATCACAAAACAGATTTCCAAATTTAATATCACACGTCAACGAATGCATATCAAAGCATGTTTTATCGAAAATGCGACAGAAAATACGTTTTACTATTTTATGCAAGAGATTAGAGTTCCACTCACATTATCTAGGGAGGGTGGTCACTCCCTATTTTTTTTCAACGACTCTCCAAAAGACAAACCTAATCAAATCGTCAAATTTATAACGATTAAAACCCTAATAAGGGATTCTATCAATAAAATTTATTCATCTCTCACCTAAGGTTCCTCGGGTTTCAGACCTAGTTGTCGTTCGCCCGTCGGGTTGGTTTAAAACCTGTAATATTTCCCAAACTTCAGATGTATTAGAAACCACTAAATTTCTACCAGCAAACCATAGAACTTCAATCAATACAGTCGTTACCTGCAATACAGAAGATGCAGGTGAGCTCTCACAGGGGAAAGCCGGTCGCGGGCTCGCGGGCCGTCACGGGCTCGCGGGCCGGTGGGCTGGCTGCTAGCGGGCTGGCCCGCTGGTGGCTCACGGGCTCTTAGCCCGGCTTGCTGGCCGCAGCGGGCTTCGCGGGATACAGTGGGCCGCGGCTGGACTGGGCCTTGGGCCGCTGGTGGGCTGGCTCGCTCACGGGCTAGGGCTCGCTCTAGGTCACGAGCTGGGTCGCGCGCTGGCTCGCGCTGGGTCGCGAGCTGGGTCGCGCGCTGGCTCGCGCGCTGGCTCGCGCGCTAGCTCGCGCTGGGTCGCGAGCTGGGTCGCGCGCTGGCTCGTGCTGGGACGCGGGCTGGGTCGCGCGCTGGCTCGTGCGCTAGCTCGCGCTAGGTCGCGAGCTGGGTCGCGCGTTGGCTCGCGATGAGTCGCGAGCTGGGTCGAGCAGGGGTAGCGCGCTGGCTCGCGGGACGCTGGCTCGCGGGAGATCGCGAGCTGTGGCGCGCTGGCTCGCGCGCTGGCTCGCGGGAGATCGTGAGCTGTGGCGTGCTGGGCTCGCGCGCTAGGAGGCAGCGCTCGCGTGGAGGAAGGAGCTGCTCGCGGGAGGCGCTGCAGCTGCCGCGATCGCGGGAGGAAGGTGGAGCAGTGGGCGGCGTGCGGTGGCGGGAGAGAGACCACGGCGGAGAAGAGAAAGGGAGAAAGAGGGAAAGAGGGAGAGAGGGAGAGAGAGAGAGAGAGAGAGAGAGAGAGAGAGAGAGAGAGAAAATTAAAAAAGAATTAGGGCTTTAAGCCCTAATTTTGACTTTTTTTTTTTTTTTTTTTTTTTTTTTTTTTTTGTGCAGTGTTACATTTCTAACCCCCTAAAATCAAGTTTCGTCCTCGAAACTAAAAGAGAATTTACACTGTAAATAAATGGGGGTATTGACTCCTCATAGCTTCCTCTTGCAGTGTTACAATATATGCTTACATATATATATATATATCAAAATGTATATACATACCAACATAGTTAAGCCTCTAAGGCTTTAACTAGTGATGGTGCTCAAAAGAAGGTACATAAAAGAAAATATCTCTAAACATGAGGATCAGTGGGAGGAGCACCAATAATCACATCAGAACTCACTTGAGCGTCCTCCTACGTCATTGCGTATACACGGGCCTGTGTCCTCTACTGTTGTCGGAATGGTCCTGGCACCGTGTTGCTCCCAACTGCTGTCCGTGGAACAGTGTGACTCGACGCAGGTGCTCCCTGCTGTCCTCCTCGGGGAACACTCGAGTGTCCTGAAGCTATCTGACCTCCAAATCCCAACTCAGGGCAGGTGCTCGTGATGTGCCCTGGCTTCCCACACCGGAAGCATGTAACAGGCACCGTACACTCTCTAAAAGGGTGGTGTCCACCACATCGGTGGCAAAAAGGGTACCGCTGATCTGAAGTCTGAGTAGTGGTGCTAGAGGCCGGTGCTCTAAATCCCTGAGATCGTGATCTCTGTCCAAGATGTGCATGTCTCGGCTGAGAAGAGCCTTCCTAATATCCTGAACTCCTGCCCTTCTTCGAGTCCTGGCTCGAAGAAGCCCCAAATCTCTTCTTCCTTAGCTCTCTGTTCTCCTGCTGTCTGCCCTTAGCACGGACGATCTCCTCCTCTCTAAGTGCTGAGTCCACTATCTCCACAAAGGAGAGACTAGGAGTCACTGTCATAGACCTCGTGATGCTCAAGTTGAGGCCGTCCTCAAACTTGAACTGTAGCTGCTTTGGCGTCGCCAAGTCTGGAACGAAAGCAGCTAGTCGCCTCATCTCCGTCTCATACTTTGTCACTGTCCTGGTTCCTTGTTGCAAGTACAGAAACTCTGCCCTCTTGCAGTCTTGCTGGAACTCAGAGAAGTACCTGCGATCGAACTCCCGCAGGAAGTCTTCCCATCGCAGCGGCTCGGTAGCATCGTCACAAATCGCCTCCCACCAAGTGAGGGCGTCACCATCCAAGAGTCTCTCTGCTATCCGAAGCCGGTAGTCCTCGCTTAACCCCAGATCAGTCAAAATTTTGCGGGTGCAGTTGATCCAGTGTTTCGCTGCTGTGGGATCACCTGTTCGCGCGAACTCCGTGCAGCCTAACTGCCTCGCCTCCTTCACCAACTGGGTGAGCTCATGAATACGCCTCAAAATAGAGGAGCTAGTATCAATAGATCCTGAAACAGTGGAAGGACCAACAACTGGGGGCTAATCTGGTACAACTGAAGGTGGCATGGCCGTAGAAGTCAGCGCGGCCATCGGTACTGGTGGAGGTGGCACGGCCGTAGAAGTCGACACTGCCGTCGGTGGTGGTGGGGGTGGCATCTAAATCCCATGGGATGTGTACCACTCATACACTTGCCTAAACGCCTCAAGGGACGGTGGTGGAACCTCGGCTGGAGCAGCCGGCTGAGTAAGCGCTGCAGGGGGCACCCGTGAACAGGAAGCAGCCTCAGACACTCCAAGGGTCTCAGATCCCCTCGAAAGGTCTTGGGTAGCATGAGTCTAGCTCCGCGTCCCGCTGGTATACCACGTCTAGGCGGCATAATTCTGCAAAGGGAGAATTTTTCATTAGATAAAACTCTAGAATTTGGCATGATTTAAAAATTAGGATTAGTTATTCGTAACTAACCCCCTAAAATGAATGAAATTAGTGGTCTACGACCATATAGGGGACTTTAAATGACTGTATAAAACTTTCTAATGCATTAAGGACTTTTCTATGTACTTGAGAATACTTTTCTTACTACCTCTTCGACCAACCTAAGGCTCTGATACTAACCGAACTGTCATGCCCCGAACAAGGGTCATAAACAGCCGTCCGTTGCTCTAAATGCCGGCTACATTTTTACTGAAAATCAGACAGAATCTCCCCATATTTTGGAGGTCTCCCAAGTATAATTTGACATGTTTATCCACATTCATCCTGTAAAATAAATAAATGACAATCCACTCCTCTCCAAAATCAACCAATGCCACAGCCAACATTCAAAACAACGCAAAACTATAAAAATTTTCAATAGACCTAGCCATAGACCTTTACTGTCATATCCAACCAAAGCATGAGCAGGCGCCACACCGAGCGGACCGAAATTTTTACATAATATACAATAATTTTCCCAAATGACATTCAAATACGTACAATCGCGTCAATGCAAATAAATTATGAGAGTTTCACAAATAAATATACATAAATTATACAGTCATCCCAAAAATAAATAAATGAATACATTTATCAAATTAAAATCTCCAATAGTCATAACGGAAGATATGGCAACGTCTATACCCAAGCTCGGTACTATCAATTCCACGTCGTAACACACTAATTCTTCTTCAATCCAAGACTAATCCTGTGGGGAGAAAGTGAGGGGTGAGTACCTATGGGAGGATACTCAGCAAGTGAGGGGATTGATATCACACTATCAATATCAAGGGTGAACTTGGAGTGTTAAATCATGTAACAAAATATCGAGTGTACGAAAATAACGTATTGTATCAGCATAAATCATATCTCAAGGCACACATCAGAAAATAACATATGCATCCATCCATGTATTAAGTCACATATGTAGAACTGGCCGAATAAACAACCCTGGCAGTGGTCTACCTAGACCAAGGACGGGTGCATTCGGGATTTTCATTATGCAAATCTCAAATAATGGCTCTCTACCCCAATGTTGGCCATAAACTACTCCAACTAGCCTGTAAATAATAATAATAATACATATATATAGTCGGCCGTGTATGGTGTCCCGCCCAGTGCTAGACAGAGGTAAACTCACGTCCTCCCCGATATGGGTCAACCTGGGACACCTATACACATGACGATTTGACGGATACCTTCGACCGAAACGTATTCGGACACAAGGGGTGCATCTACCAAATGTTCTTCGTAGCTACTGAATGCTATAGGAAGCATATCACCATATCACCATATCACCAAATCGGCCGGGCACGTAACCCCATGTATCACATCATTATGTCGGCCGGGCATATAGCCCCATGCATCACATCATCATGTCGGCCGGGCATATAGCCCCATGCATCGTAACATAATTTCGGCAGAGCATACAACCCAAATAGTATATATAAATCCATTTAAAATTACGTACAAATACAGTAAAATCATTAAAACATATCAATATGTCAAAAAGGTGGCACAATATCAGTTATCAAATTCATGGATGCATAATCTATAAAATCAGTAGTTTGGACACTCCAATAGTCACAAAAATATGTACATATATTGATCAAAATCCAAACATTCAGTTTTCACACGTATAAAAATTATGTCGTTTGAAAATCGGTAAAACATGATTTGTCAATCAATAGAAAATGTCAAAATTTCACTCACTGTTTTAGGGAGAGTGGTCACTCCCTATTTTCAAAACAAATCCAATCTGACTTCTCGAGTTTCCAAAAAGATCAACCTAATCAGATTATCAGAATTTAACATCAAATTTCAAGTATTATAGGGTTTATCCATTTTTCCTAAGTTTGTACAAAACTTAACTCTTCAATTTATGAACATTTGAAATAAGTCTTAAAACAAATAATTTTTCTATAAGATGGAAAATTTTTGAAAAATCATACACTTTTCGATTCCCATCCAAATTTTTCAAGCCATATGTCATTTTCAAGGTATATGAGTCTATTTTCATAATACAAAAATCGTATTTAAATTGCCTATAAACAAAACAATTTATAATGAGAAAGCCTGCATCAATCTTTGCACTCAAATCCCAATTTCTGACTATTTTCATACATAGGTCAATTTAAACTCCAAGTGAAACTATTCAAATTAACTTAATTTGATTCTATCATCCTGAACAATCCCATTTCATATAAATTTCGACACTTAACCTAATGAGTCGCATATAATATCCGAAAATGCATTCATTTAGAATCTAGTATACATTCTAGTATATACAAGACTTTTTATCTTAAATTTACCCTAAATTCGATAATCAAATCGAATGGATTCGAAATCACTCGCCTATGGTTTTTCTCGGATTGCAGACCTTTGTCCGAATGTTTACTCGATCACCCTAAGAACTGAAATGTTACCTATCAAGACAGGGTTTATTAGTTAAGTTCAAACACGTAAATTGAAAGCAAAACCCTAAGTCAGTTACTTGCGTGGAGGTTCGTGGGCTGTCACGGGCTCACGGGCCGTCGTGGGCTCGTGGGCTACAGCGGGCTTATGGGTTCGCGGGTCAGCGGGCCAATGGGATTCAGCTAGCGGGCTCCCTGGTCTGTGGGCCAGTGGGCTAGTGGGCCGGCAGGCCTGCGAGCTGGCTGGCCTGTGGCTGATGGGCCTACGGGCCGCAGTGGCTTGCGGGCTGGTGCGCGCTCATGCGCTGCGCTGCTGCGCGCCCGTGTGCTTTTGCGCTGCGTGCCCGTGCGCGCTCGTGTGCTGCGTTGGTGCGCTGAGGCGCGCTCGCGGCCTGGGTCACACTCGCGGGCTGGGTCCTGCTCGTGGCCTGGCTCGCGCGCGCGGGCTTGGTCCTGCTCGCGACCTGGCTCGCACTCGTGGCGCTCGCGGGCTCCTGCTTGCGGCCTGGCTTGCGATCGCGGGCTGAGGTGCGCTGTGGCTCGATCGCGTGCAAGGGCGCTGGGTTGCGCTCGCAGAGGCTCACGAGAGGAAGGAGCAGCGGTGGCGAGTGGCGGCGATGGCGGAAAGGTGCGATCGATTGTGGCTCGCGGCGGAGGAAGGCGAGGCAGCAGATTTGGGCGAAACCGAAGAGAGAGAATGAAATAAAGAGAGACAGTGAGCGGGATAGAGAGAGAAGACGAAGAGGGAGAGGGTGGCGGCGATGGCGGTGGCGGAGGAAGGCGATCGACCACGGCAAAGGAAGATGAACGGCCGCAGAAGAGGAAAAATCAGGGAAAGAGAGCGAGAGAGAGAGGGATTAGGGTTTCCAACCCTAATCCCTAAATCTGGGGACGCAGCGTTTTGCCCCAAAACGCTGCGTCTCCATTTTTTTTTTGTTACATCAATTAACCGAAAACAACAGACTACCTTTTAGGACACGTAGACAAGCAACCTTCTTCTCCAACCCTTCTCTTTGTTTTGGGAGAATGGACCTTTCAAACCACACGCTGCAGCCTTAATATGGAGTCAATGCACCAAACCTGAGGCATGAGCAATGGATGACAAAGTTCCCCCCCGGGGGGGTTACAAAAGCAATGAAGAGAAGGCAAAGCGCTTTGAGATATTTAAGAATGTGGAATGTAAAGACTTTTAACAATGTTAAGGGCCACACATACAAGCTTGCTATGAATGGTTTTGCACGTATGACTAACCAAGAGTTCAAAGCCACATGAAATTGATTCAAAAAGTATGATGCTCCACAGAGGCAAAATCTTGTGAAAATGTGACGGCCGTGCCTTCTGCCATGGACCGGAGAAAAAGGTGCAGTGACTCCCATTAAGGGTAAAGGATAATGTGGTAGGTGAAACAATGAGTCACTTCAAAGCTTAAGATAATCCACAAAATAGTGCATTAATCCCTTTAATTCTATCATAAGTTACCTCTGTTTGGTTTCCATGTAATTCTTTTATTTGACAAAATGTAGGATGCTGTTGGGCATTCTCTGCGGTTGCAGCAATGGAAGGAGTAAACCAGCAATCAACAGGTAAGCTGATTTCTTTGTCTGAACAAGAATTGGTGGATTGAGACGGTAGCAGAGAGGATCAAGGTCACAATGGTGGCTCAATGCACAATGGTTTGAATTTATTACAAAAAATAACGTCCTTACCCTCAAGCTATTTACCCTTACAAAAAACTTATGGAACTTGCTGTGCAAGGAAAGCAGCAAGTAGCTAACATAAAAGGGTTTGAAGACGTGCCTGTAAATAATAAGAAGGCACTGTTGATGGCTGTTGCAAACTGATCAATTTCTTTTGCAATTGATGCGGGTGGATTTGAGTTTGGATTCTATCAGAGTGGCGTATTCACTGGACCATGTGGAACAAACCTAGATCATAGTGCCATAGCTATTGGGTATGGGACTAGTGATGATGGAACTGAACATTGGCTGACGAAAAACTCGTTGGGTATGGGTTGGGGAGGGGAGGGATATGTCAGGATGCAGTAAGATGTTGATGCAAAAGAATGTCTTTCCGGCATTGCCATACAGGCTTCTATCCAACTGCTTAAGGTTAATTTCCTAAACCTGTGCATTGTATTGTGTATGACCATATATGCCTATTCTAAGCCATTCAGTATCTACTACTCTTCTTGTCTATTGCTTTCATAAGGGAACTATAAATATGAAAAATGTCTCTAATATGTAAAGCTTTTTATTTTTCATGCATATGGATGCTTAACTTTCTTCAACCTCTGAACACAGATATAGTTAATAAATTGACGTCTGAGTCTGTTTAGTCTGTTTTCCTCTGTTCAATCTGAACATCAATGAATTGATTTAGCCAAACTACCCTACCAGCTTACAGAAACCTACACCAAAAACTTTAGAAATGCATGGCAAGAGATAAGGGGAATCTAAACGCATGTTTGAATCTAAAAATGGCACATTCAGCCACAAGGGGAAATTGGTGATTGAAGGTAGTTATGCCCACAAGGGCATTTTGAATTTAAATTTTTGAGTTTTAAAAAAGAGAAGTTATGGGGAACGGTTAAGAGAAGTTAACAGTCTCCCTTCCCTTCGCTTCAATTTTTTCCTAATGAAGAAAAGGGAGGGAGAGGGAGAGAGGGAGAGAGGGAGAGAGAGAGAGAGAAAGGGAGAGAGAGGGAGAGAGGGAGGGAGGGAGGGAGAGAGAGAGAGAGATATGAAAAAAATCTCTAAACTTTGACATATACGAAATTAAGAATTTGGGCATTGAAACATTCGGATTTGGAGCGTAGTGTCGTGAAGCACATGGTATTGGTTCGAATTTGTGATCAATACTGATTGGCTTAGGAAATTTGTGAAAAAATCCATGACGGTTTGAGGTACATATTTTTAATTCTGCAATTATAAACCCAATAGTGACAAACTGGGGCAATGGCAACATTCTGAATGAACATTTTTATAATTCCACACCATATAACATCCAAATGCTATAAAATAAATAATTTTCCATGATTTATAATTCCTATCTTCCCCTCATAACACTAATATATATGTAGAATCGACATTTTTAACCAAGAAAAAAAGAATTTATGAACAGTAGATTTTTTTTTACTTGTTTAAATCAAATTGTTAAAACTTTATTCCCGATATATGATGATGAAAATGAAGATAAGTTTTATTATTTTTTTTGCTTATGTGAAAAACTGATAATAGAATGTATATTGCATGCTTTAATGCCAATTATTTTATGCGCATTCTTTTTTTTGTATTATTAAGATGTGAATATATAGAATTATTATATGTAGATATATTTTTTGGGGGAAAAAAAGAATTTAACTATTATTTGTATAGAATTATTGTAATCTTTGCATGATATCAATAGTTAGTATTGAAACCGGCATTTAATTATTTAATTATTTCATAATTTACAATTTTGGATAGGGTCATAGTTCATTCATGAATTCGTCTTTCCCTTTTACCTTCTTTGAACTCCACCCATCTTTGTTCATTTGCCCTCTATTTGGAAGATGATAGATATGGAACCATTTTCTAATTAAATTTAAAGAGAGAATGTGTCATGCCCTGACTCTCCCGTTGGGCGCGCAACAACCGCAGCGCTATTTTGGTATACGGGCAGTATTTCCCCACATACCAGAATAACGCAAGACATTCAATCTGTTTAAAAACAATTCAAATATCATCTTAATGACCATTTTTTATCATCCAGTATTAAAAGCATGCATTTTCACATAATTTAAGGATCAATCCGATCCATCTCTATTCATGCATGCATACAAATAGGTCAACCCGACCATTACAGAATTTTCATAAATTTACAATCTCAAAATAGTTTAAAATTCACTATAAAGTGTCTAAATGTCTCAATTTAAACAATAAAAATTATAAGATGAGTTTTTAAATCAAGAAAATACAAGTTTATTATCATAGAAATATGGATTTCTCAAATACTTGTCTAAAAAAGGTTAAACAAGTATTTAACAAATCTAATCAAAATAAAATATACAAAGATTTTCTTTCATGAATCATTCTATATCAATTCAAAATAAAGTCTTCATTTCCAATACCTAGCTATATTCAGCAACTATTTTCTTTAGTTCGGACCCAAAGCAATGTCTTCCGCCTAAGGTTCCTCTAAGAAAAAATTAGAAAATATGTATTTAAAATAGCCAATGAGTGGAGTGCAATGACATACAACGCATAATTGAGGAGTGAAAATGATTATACCAAATCATATACAAAGTGTATTGTCATAAATGAAAACATTGGTATAAAATAACTTATTTCAAACCACCATAACTCATATGATCGAAATAAACAATTTACATTTATTTTTCACAATTTTGGAATATGTCGAAATCATTATCCTACCAATGACCGTTAATAGGATCCACTAAGGGGTTTTTTCATTATTTTCTAAAAATCCCTTTCATCTTGGCATTGACCCAGAGATCCGTCAGGTGCATCCACATTATCACAGCGGATTGAGAAGACTCTCCAACCCACCTACCACCAAACCAAATTAAACAGCTTTAATCACGCTACCCCAATGGTACGGTTCGTGGCAAGACTTAGACTATATACCTTTTCCAGCACCATATTATCAAATTCAGTTTATAAATTAATTCAGTCTCAAATTTCAATGTAGAGCAACAATACAGGTTTCGTATGAATATTCAATTGTAACACGATACAAATAATTCAATAATTTAGTACAAGAGTCATGAATTTATTCAACCTTCACTTGAGGCACACCATATTCACAAAACATTATAAATAGTTCAAATCCATTTCAAAATTCAATTTATGAAATATAATTGAAATTAGTTTACTCATTTACATGAAATATAATCGTCCACTCACCTCAGGAGGGTATTTACTCCCTATGCATTATCGGCTCCAAAGAAATCTTCTTTCAAATTCTAATAGATTGTCCTAAACCTGGTATATTTTCTATTTCTTAGAAGCATTGCATTATAAAACTATTAACTCTAAGAGCATCTATGTCTTAAATACATTCAGTGGCCTTGGAACATGAGGATTTGCAAATATGTACATTGAGGGTTCCCAAACAATTAGAGCAATACACGTCATAATGGCCATCTTTTTGGCAATGGACCCTTTAAAGAAATCAATTTTTCAAAGAACTATTCTAGATGGGATAGAGAAAATAGGAAAATTCAGTTTAACTCCAAATCTTTGTTATTATCAAAACTCAGACCTAGAAACAAGTCCTCAGTTTCAATGGTAGAATGTTAAATGCATTTTTTTATAGCCATCCATACCTAAGATATCAATGCCTAATATTCTTGGCACCGATTCAACTTCTACAGAAGAGGTAACTCCCTCCCCTAAATTTTCACCATTTACGAACTTAGGGTTTTTGATCTTCCTATGAAATTCCACCAAATCTCAATAATTACATCCAATTTTAATATTAAAGAAACTAAACCCAAGATTAAGAATAAGAAAATACCATAATTTTGGGGTTAAATTTGGGTTTTTGAAGATTGAGTTTAAAAATCTTAATTTTTCTCCTTCATTGAGCAATCCCTGAAATCTCTGCCCTAAATGCTCTTTCTCATGAAAGGATTATATCTGTAAAGCCACGTATTTTGGTCGTACTCAAAGGTTTGATTCAGAGATGAAGACAAAGCAAGCATAAAATCAACGAAGAGAGAGAGAGAGATACTTAGTGTGAGCAGTCCGCCATGGATGGGCTTTCAAGAGGTGAGCAGTTCGCCATCAACCTTAGAGGGGCTTCTAAGAATGGATGGCTGGGGCCTCCGGCTGGGCTTGGTCCCTTTCACCTTTCACTAAAAGAGAGAGATAGAGAGATGGGAGATGAGAGCGATAGTAGAGGGGAGAAATGGGTTTTTGGGAAAATGAAGAATGAAGAATTGGGAAAGTCGGGGAAGAGGGAAGAGAGAGAGAGAGAGAGAGAATAATTAAAAAAAAAAAAACCTGACTTTTCTTTTTTTTTTTTCATTTTTTTTTTGTTATTACAGATTGAGATTGAATAGATTAAGAGAAAGTAAAGATGTTTTTCATTTACATATGTTGGACTAAGGTGGGATTTTCTTACAAAGTATAGAGAGGTATTCAAGCTACACAGACAAGAGGAGTAGAAAACATACAACATACTTAAAAGTAGGCATGCGGCTGCATCCTGCATATGTGGACATATGACAAGCTGACTTGTTGTCTTAGCCATTATAAAAGCCTTAGGCGGTTGGGTAAGAACCCTGCATGGCTATGCCGCATAGTCCTTCTTTTGCATCTACATCCCTCTGCATCCTAATGTATCCCTCCTCTCCCCAACTTGAACCCCACGAGTTCTTCACCAGCCAATACTTTCCATCACTGCTTGTCCCATAACCAACGGCTGCAACACCATGGTCAAGCTCAGTCCCGCAAGGTCCAGTAAATACACCGCTTTGATAGAATTGGAACTCAAAGCCCCCAGCATCGATTGCCACTGCAATTGGTTGATTAGCAACAGCCTTCAACTGTCACACCCCGACCCGAGATCGTGAGCAGCCGCCCGTTACCCTGGATGCCGGCTGTATTTTTACAGAAAATCGGGCAGAACCTCCCCATATATCGGAGGTCTCCCATATTAAAATAAACCTGTTACCTGTCCAAAAGGGGCCATCCCGGCCTCAAAATGCATATATTATCCTCAACAACAAATCAGATCATCCTACTGCACAATCCAGGGCAACGCAAGGCTAACAAACAATTCTCCACAGTCCTAACCACAGACCTCTACTGCCATGCCCCCGTCAAAGGCATGGACAGCCGCCAGTCGCCCCTCCTGTGATTTAGAGGAGGCACCGAGCGATCCTAGAGGACAATTCTAAGACATGACACATTCCCAAATACAGACGCAACGAAAAAGAAATGCCTCAATGCAATGTCATGCAGTGACATGAGAGTTCCACAATTTAAATGTCCATATTTATACAGTCATCCCAGAATTATAAAAATGGTCATCTATAGACCTCAGAATACAAATACATCACCAATACAAATTTCAGCGGAAATATACAATAATTCCTCAAGTCCAGGCCTGATCTCCCAAAGAAACTGAGCGTCCTAAAAGCGACACTCCTTGTCAAATACTATCTCTGAAACAAAAGGGAAATGAGGGGTGAGTACTCGGGAAAGAATACTCAGTGAGTGAGTGGGTCAATGCAATCGTCAAATATAGAGTGTGAAACTGGAGTGTCAAAACATAAGTATATAAATCATATTTCAAGTCATCATGCTCTTCATTTCAACAATATATCATTTCACGCATTTTCAAGTCAAATATGCATCCAAAGCACTGTCATTAAAATCATAGAGCTGCCAGCCGAAAATGTCCTGGCAGAGGTCTACCGCGACCTATGACAGGCGCACCGGGGGTGTTATATGCAATTTTATTTAAAGTGCTCTCTACCCCGGCGTTGGCGACGAACCTCGTCCAGGTGCTAGACTTGAAGAGGATATCCAATCCAAATCCAAATCCTCCCCCTTTCGGGTTCAACCTGGCTAGTACCGTGTAGATAATCAAATCACGACAACTCGTGGGATACCCCAGGCCTAGGCATATCCGGACGCCACCAAAGCGCCTCTCACGGTGTCCTTCGTAGCTACGGAACAATACAATCCAAAGCCCTCAAGGCCAAAACCAATATCATATCAAAATGTGCCGAAATCAGGTTCATAAACCAATGCAACATATAGCATAAAATGGCACATTATACATTTCAACTACATGGATGCATAATTTCATAATTCAATACAGTTTTTGGACACTCCAACGGTTCACAAAAGTCAAATTTTAAAACCAGTCAAAATATTTCCAACATACGACAAATCATGCTCATTATCAAAATGTTGTAAAACAAGATTTACATATTAAACAAAAGCATTGAAATAAATCCCACTCACTGTTTTGGAGAAGGTAGCGCACTCCCCAATAACGCCAAAATACGCAAAACAAGACGCCCCTCAATCGAATCACCAAAATAGCCAACTTACTCAATCATCACGATTTTCATCAGATTTCGACTATTGTCAGGATTTATCGTTCTTCTTAATTTCGTACGAACCCTAAATTCCTCAATTTATAAACAAATCAACTAATGCTACCTAATTTGACAAGGTTTATTCAAGGGTTGAAGAGATTTCATTTCTCTCACCTAGGATTCTTCGGATCTCGAATTTAGCTTTCGTTCGCCCGTTGGTTTGGTCTAAAACCTGAATGTTTCCAAATTTGAAACCATTGCGAACAATTTAAGTCCAATTACTAAAGAGATTCGAAACCCAAGTGCGAAAAATCGAAACTTAGAGTCATTTACCTTCGCAGAGGCTCACGGACTGCCACGGGCCGTCGCGGGCCGTGGGCCGCGGGCTGGCGGGCTGATGGGCTGGCGGGCCTGATGGGTCTGCGGCCTGGTGGGCCTGCGGCCTGGCAAGCCGGATCACGCGCTGGAGCGCGCTCGCGCTCGTGCTGGCGCTGGCTCACGCGCTGAAGCGCACTCATAAGCTGGATCGTGCACTGCTCGCGCTGGGAGTCGCACGCTGGAGTGCTCGTGCTCGTGCTGGGGCGTGCTGAGGCGCGCTGGGGTCGCGCGCTGGGGATCGCGACTGCTCGCGCGCTGCTCGAGCGCTGCTCGCGCGCGGTTCGCGCGCTGCTCGCGCTTAGGCTGGGTCGCGCTGCAGCGCTCGCGCGCTCACGCGGAAGACTGCGCGGTGGTGCTAGCGCTCGCGCGGAGATGATCGCGCGGCTGTGCTCGCGCTCGCTGAGGACTGGAGATCGCGCTGCAGTCGCGCGCTCGCAGAGGGTTGGAGCAGCGACGGCCACGGCGCACTCGTGGGAGGAAGATCGTGCGGCTGATTCGGGCGGTCGCTCGCGGCGGAGGATGGCAGCGGGAGGGGAAGAGACACGGCGGCGGGGAGAAGGGAAAAAGAGAGAAGAAAAAGGGAGAGAAGAAGAGAGAAGAGAGGGGGAAAGAGAGAGAGAAAATTGGGCTTTAAGCCCTAAATTTTTTTTTTTTTTTTTTTTTTTTTTTTTTTTTTTTTTTGTTAATTGGGTGTTACATTTTCTAACCCCCTAAAAACAAGTCTCGTCCTCGAGACTAAAAGAAAACTATACAGAAAATAGATGGGAGTACTGTTTCCTCATGGCTTCCTCAGGCTCCCAAGTTTGTTCCTCGACCTGGTCGCTCCTCCACAAAACTTTGACAAGAGGAACCTCTTTGCTCCGTAGCTTTCTGACCTGTCGATCCAGAATAGTCACGGGCTGAACAGGTAAACTCAAGTCCTCTCGAAGCTCGACTGGCGGAGCTTCTAAAATGTGTGAGGGATCTGGCTGATATCTCCTAAGTACTGAGACATGAAATACATCGTGAACACGCGATAGATCTGCTGGCAGCTCCAATTTATATGCTACACTTCCGACCCTCTCAAGGATACGGAAGGGCCCAATATACCTGGGACTCAACTTCCCTCGCTGCCCAAATCGAATGACTCCCTTCAAGGGAGATATCTTTAAGAATACCATGTCTCCCACAGTAAACTCTAGAGGTCGCCGCCTACGATCTGCATAGGATTTCTGTCTATCCTGGGCGGCTTTCATCCGCGTACGGATAATCCTCACTTTCTCCTTCGTCTCCTCTACCAGCTCAACATTGGTGAGTCGTCGCTCACCGACCTCATCCCAGCACAACGGGGTACGACACTTCCTCCCATACAATGCCTCGTAAGGTGGCATGCCAATACTCGCCTGATAGCTATTATTATAGGCGAACTCCACTAACGGAAGATGCCGATCCCAACTCCCCCGGAAATCCATAACACATGCTCTAAGCATGTCCTCTAAAGTCTGAATAGTTCTCTCTGACTGACCATCTGTCTGGGGGTGATACGCTGTGCTGAAATTCAGTCTAGTACCCAAAGCCTCCTGCAGACTGGGCCAAAAACGGGATGTAAATCTGGGGTCTCGATCTGATACTATCGACACTGGAACCCCATGCAGCCTCACAATCATATCAATATAGAGGCGTGCCAACCTTTCAAGCGAGTAATCACTCCTAATCGGGATGAAATGTGCGGACTTAGTAAGTCGGTCAACTATCACCCAAATAGCATCGTGCTGTGCCGAAGTCCGCGGTAATCCCACTACAAAATCCATCGTGATATGCTCCCACTTCCACTCAGGAATGGGAAGGGGCTGCAATGTGCCAGCTGGACGCTGGTGCTCAGCCTTCACCTGCTGACATACAAGGCAACGAGCAATGAATTCTGCAATTTCCCGTTTCATACCCGACCACCAATAACTGTCTCTGATGGTGCGGTACATTTTAGTACTGCCGGGATGTAAAGCATAAGCAGATGAATGGGCCTCCTCAAGAATAGCCCTGCGAAGATCACTATCTGCCGGTACACATACTCGATCTCGAAAAACCAACAGTCTATCCTTGCGAACTCTAAAGTCGTCAATATCACCTCTGCTGGCTTTCTCATAAATACCTCGGAGCTCTTCGTCACTCTGCTGAAGCTCCCTGATACGATCGAGCAAACTCGGTCGAACCTCAAATCTGGCTAGTATAGCTCCCTGATCATCACTAGCCAACCTAACTCCCAAAGCTCGGAGTCCCAATAAACACGAGAGATAAGTACTCTCGGTAGTCTGAGAAGAGGAAGATGACTTCCGACTCAAGGCATCAGCCACCACATTAGCCTTGCCCGGATGATAATCAATAATGAGGTCATAATCCTTTAGCAGCTCTAACCATCTCCGCTGCCTCAAATTCAGTTCCCTCTGAGTGAACAGATACTTTAGACTTTTGTGATCTGTAAACACTCTGCATGTGACCCCATATAAATAGTGGCGCCATATCTTTAGCGCAAAGACTATGGCCGCCAACTCCAAATCGTGCGTAGGATAATTCACCTCATGCTTCTTTAGCTGCCGCGAAGCATAGGCGATAACTCTACCATCCTACATCAATACACAGCCCAATCCCTGCCTGCTGGCGTCACTGTACACCACATACTCTCGACTACTCGTGGGAAGGGCTAGAATCGGAGCGGACGTCAATCGCTGTTTGAGCTCCTGAAAGCTCACCTCACAACGATCATCCCATACAAACTTGACACCTTTTCGCGTCAATCTAGATAACGGAGCCGCAATTTGAGAAAAGCCCTCTACAAACCTGCGGTAATACCCGGCTAGACCAAGAAAACTCCTGATCTCAGTCACTGTCTGTGGCTGCTCCCATCTCAAGATAGCCTCAACTTTCTGCGGATCAACAAAGATACCTTCCGCAGAAACTACATGGCCAAGAAAACCAATCTGCCGCAACCAAAATTCACACTTGGTGAACTTGGCATAAAGCTGTCTCTCACGAAGAGTCTGCAAAATCACCCTAAGGTGCTGAGCATGCTCATCATCACTCCGCGAGTAGACTAAGATATCATCAATAAAAACAATGACAAACCGATCCAAATAATCGTGAAAAATTCGGTTCATTAGGTCCATAAATGCGGCAGGGGCATTAGTCAGCCCAAACGGCATGACCAAAAACTCATAATGTCCGTATCGGGTGCGGAAAGCCGTCTTAGGCACATCCTCGGCCCTAATCCGCAATTGATGGTAACCCGACCGGAGATCTATCTTCGAGAATACTTTGGCACCCTGTAATTGATCAAAGAGATCATCAATACGTGGTAGTGGGTACCGATTTTTAACGGTAACTTTGTTCAGCTGTCTATAATCTATACATAGCCGAAATGTGCCGTCCTTCTTTTTCACAAACAACACCGGTGCACCCCACGGAGACGTGCTAGGACGGATAAACCCCTTATCCAGCAACTCCTGCAGCTGGACCTTGAGCTCTCTCAGCTCAGCCGGCGCCATCCTGTATGGCGGCATAGAAATAGGGGTAGTCCCCGGAGCTAAATCGATCTCAAAGTCAAACTCCCGAACAGGTGGTAGTCCAGGCAGCTCCTCGGGGAAAATATCAGGAAAGTCCTGTACCACTGGGACATCCTCCAGTCTCGGTCCCTGAGCAGTGGTGTCAATGATATGAGCCAGGTAAGTCACACATCCGCGGCGAATCATGCGTCTAGCCTCCAAAACTGAAATGACACAGCGGGGTAAAACCCGCCTCTCGCCCTCAAAAATCAACACTGGCTGATCGGGTTTTCGAAACTCCACCTGCTTCTTAAAGCAGTCAACCGAAGCCCGATGCATATGTAGCCAATCCATCCCCAAGATGGCATCAAAATCAGTCATGGCGAGAGGGATTAGATCTGCCTTCAGCACTGTATCCCCAACTTTGATTTCACATTCTCTATACACTGTGCCGCGCACAATCTGCTCACCCAGAGGAGTGATGACCGATATCTCCTCGTCCAAAGGTGAGAGCGGTCTGTCAGTGTCGGGAGAATTTATCGCTCACATACGAATAATTAGACCCCGTGTCAATAAGGATACGAGCATCTATTCCGAAAATGGGTAGAGTACCTATCATTGAACAAAATGCACATAGACTTAGAATAATTTCAAACTTGATATGTATATATATATGTCAAAACAGTTGAGCCTCTAGGGCTTCTACAATCTCGGTGTACAAAAATGTCAGAGTAGTATCATGTCGACAAAAGGGAACACAACATATAATACTCATACGACTGATACAATGCTGACATCCTCAAAAGAAGTGAGAATACGAATAGAGATCCTATTCTACAGGATCAGAAGGAGGAGTACCCATGATGATGTCGGGGTTCGCCTGGGCGTCCTCCTGCGTCATGGCATAAACCCGGGCCTGAGCCCTAGGCTGCTGTCGTGCCTGAGTCTGCACTGTGTTACTCCCAGTGGTCACCCTGGGAGTAGAAACTGCTGGCCGAACAGGCTGCCCCTGCTGTCCCATACGAGGAGTACTAGTGCGGCTCAGTGAACTCTGTCCTCCGAGTCCTAACTCAGGGCAAAAACTCCTAATATGCCCCGGCTTCCCACAGTGGAAGCAAGTGACCGTCACTGAACAAGCTCCGCTCGGATGGGATTGACTGCACCTGCGGCAATAAGGGTGCCGCTGAGTAGTAAACTGTGCAGGGTGAGTCGGTGCGGGCTGTCTAAACCCCTGGGAGTACTGTCCCCGTCCCAGCTCAGGAAATCCAGATCCAAATCCGCCTCTGTACGAACTGGATCCCCTGCCCCTCTTGGAATTCTCCGCAAAATGAGACTTCTCCTTCTTTCTCTTCTGCTCTCTGTTCTCTTTCTGCCTAGTCTCAGCGCGGACCAAAGCCTCCGCGCGGTGAGCAGAGTCTATCACCTCGGCCAGTGTAAACTGTGGAGTAACAGTCATATACCTCTTTATGCTGAGGCTAAGACCGTCCTCAAACTTGAAGCGCAAATACTGAGGTGTGGCCAGATCTGGTACAAATGCGGCAAGTCTCCGCATGTCTGCCTCATACTCCGAGACAGATCTGGACCCCTGTGTAAGCCGTCCCAACTCTGACCTCATCCGGTCCTGCTGGTAGAGTGGGAAAAATCTGCGGTCAAACTCCCGAAGGAAGTCGTCCCACCGCAGTGGCTCTATCGCCTCATCAGTGAGGGCCTCCCACCATGAGAGGGCCTCTCCCCCTAATAATCGCTCTGCCACTTTCAGGCAGAGCTCCTCTCCAATCCCGAGATCAGTCAAAATCCTGCGGGTGCGATTGATCCAATGCTTGGCTGCCGCAGCATCACCAAGCCCTGTGAAATCCGTGCACCCCAACTGACGGGCCTCCTTAACCAACTGAGTCAACTCATGTACCCGTCTAAGAATAGCCGATGTGCTCTCACTCGGCTCGGACAAAGTAGAAGGACCGGCCACCGGCGGTGGAACCGGTGCCGTAGGAACTGGCGCTGCTGCAGGTGCAGGCGCCGCTGTAGGAGGTGGTGGGGGCGGAATCTGGACCCCATGCAAAGCGTACCACTCGTACACCTGCCTAAAGGCGTCGAGTGTGGGTACAGGAGTCTCAGCCTGAGCAGCTGGCTGAGTAGGTGCCGGTGGTGGCACGCGAGTCGAGGTACGATCCTCCGGCTCGTCTAAGTCCTCTGGTGCTCGTGGGGTCTCAGGTGCCCGAGGTGCATCTGGCACTAACAGACCCTCAAGCGATGCGAATCTAGCACCTCTCCTTCCACGTCTAGGTGGCATAATTCTGCAAGAGAAAGATGCTTATTATCATAAAAAGAATAGGCACGTTTCAAGAATTTTGAACTAATCATAGGATGGCTACCCTCACAAAAGAATGAAATTCTTAGTTCAATAGGAGAAGAATGTAGCAAGTTAGGTTAGATACAACCGTATCTAACCCCCTAAAATAAATGAACTCATATGCCTATGACCATGCACTGGGACTTTATGACTGTATGAGACTCTCATGCATTGAGGACTTTAAAAACCAACTTATTCGGGAATGCTTCCAAGACTCTCTTCCTACATAGCTCTTAACCAAGTCGCTCTGATACCAATCCAACTGTCACGCCCCGACCCGAGATCGTGAGCAGCCGCCCGTTACCCTGGATGCCGGCTGTATTTTTACAGAAAATCGGGCAGAACCTCCCCATATATCGGAGGTCTCCCATATTAAAATAAACCTGTTACCTGTCCAAAAGGGGCCATCCCGGCCTCAAAATGCATATATTATCCTCAACAACAAATCAGATCATCCTACTGCACAATCCAGGGCAACGCAAGGCTAACAAACAATTCTCCACAGTCCTAACCACAGACCTCTACTGCCATGCCCCCGTCAAAGGCATGGACAGCCGCCAGTCGCCCCTCCTGTGATTTAGAGGAGGCACCGAGCGATCCTAGAGGACAATTCTAAGACATGACACATTCCCAAATACAGACGCAACGAAAAAGAAATGCCTCAATGCAATGTCATGCAGTGACATGAGAGTTCCACAATTTAAATGTCCATATTTATACAGTCATCCCAGAATTATAAAAATGGTCATCTATAGACCTCAGAATACAAATACATCACCAATACAAATTTCAGCGGAAATATACAATAATTCCTCAAGTCCAGGCCTGATCTCCCAAAGAAACTGAGCGTCCTAAAAGCGACACTCCTTGTCAAATACTATCTCTGAAACAAAAGGGAAATGAGGGGTGAGTACTCGGGAAAGAATACTCAGTGAGTGAGTGGGTCAATGCAATCGTCAAATATAGAGTGTGAAACTGGAGTGTCAAAACATAAGTATATAAATCATATTTCAAGTCATCATGCTCTTCATTTCAACAATATATCATTTCACGCATTTTCAAGTCAAATATGCATCCAAAGCACTGTCATTAAAATCATAGAGCTGCCAGCCGAAAATGTCCTGGCAGAGGTCTACCGCGACCTATGACAGGCGCACCGGGGGTGTTATATGCAATTTTATTTAAAGTGCTCTCTACCCCGGCGTTGGCGACGAACCTCGTCCAGGTGCTAGACTTGAAGAGGATATCCAATCCAAATCCAAATCCTCCCCCTTTCGGGTTCAACCTGGCTAGTACCGTGTAGATAATCAAATCACGACAACTCGTGGGATACCCCAGGCCTAGGCATATCCGGACGCCACCAAAGCGCCTCTCACGGTGTCCTTCGTAGCTACGGAACAATACAATCCAAAGCCCTCAAGGCCAAAACCAATATCATATCAAAATGTGCCGAAATCAGGTTCATAAACCAATGCAACATATAGCATAAAATGGCACATTATACATTTCAACTACATGGATGCATAATTTCATAATTCAATACAGTTTTTGGACACTCCAACGGTTCACAAAAGTCAAATTTTAAAACCAGTCAAAATATTTCCAACATACGACAAATCATGCTCATTATCAAAATGTTGTAAAACAAGATTTACATATTAAACAAAAGCATTGAAATAAATCCCACTCACTGTTTTGGGGAAGGTAGCGCACTCCCCAATAACGCCAAAATACGCAAAACAAGACGCCCCTCAATCGAATCACCAAAATAGCCAACCTACTCAATCATCACGATTTTCATCAGATTTCGACTATTGTCAGGATTTATCGTTCTTCTTAATTTCGTACGAACCCTAAATTCCTCAATTTATAAACAAATCAACTAATGCTACCTAATTTGACAAGGTTTATTCAAGGGTTGAAGAGATTTCATTTCTCTCACCTAGGATTCTTCGGATCTCGAATTTAGCTTTCGTTCGCCCGTTGGTTTGGTCTAAAACCTGAATGTTTCCAAATTTGAAACCATTGCGAACAATTTAAGTCCAATTACTAAAGAGATTCGAAACCCAAGTGCGAAAAATCGAAACTTAGAGTCATTTACCTTCGCAGAGGCTCACGGACTGCCACGGGCCGTCGCGGGCTGTGGGCCGCGGGCTGGCGGGCTGATGGGCTGGCGGGCCTGATGGGTCTGCGGCCTGGTGGGCCTGCGGCCTGGCAAGCCGGATCACGCGCTGGAGCGCGCTCGCGCTCGTGCTGGCGCTGGCTCACGCGCTGAAGCGCACTCGTAAGCTGGATCGTGCACTGCTCGCGCTGGGGGTCGCACGCTGGAGTGCTCGTGCTCGTGGGGGTCGCACGCTGGAGTGCTCGTGCTCGTGCTGGGGCGTACTGAGGCGCGCTGGGGTCGCGCGCTGGGGATCGCGACTGCTCGCGCGCTGCTCGAGCGCTGCTCGCGCGCTGCTCGAGCGCTGCTCGCGCGCTGCTCGCGCTTAGGCTGGGTCGCGCTGCAGCGCTCGCGCGCTCACGCGGAAGACTGCGCGGTGGTGCTAGCGCTCGCGCGGAGATGATCGCGCGGCTGTGCTCGCGCTCGCTGAGGACTGGAGATCGCGCTGCAGTCGCGCGCTCGCAGAGGGTTGGAGCAGCGACGGCCACGGCGCACTCGTGGGAGGAAGATCGTGCGGCTGATTCGGGCGGTCGCTCGCGGCGGAGGATGGCAGCGGGAGGGGAAGAGACACGGCGGCGGGGAGAAGGGAAAAAGAGAGAAGAAAAAGGGAGAGAAGAAGAGAGAAGAGAGGGGGAAAGAGAGAGAGAAAATTGGGCTTTAAGCCCTAAATTTTTTTTTTTTTTTTTTTTTTTTTTTTTTTTTTTTTTTGTTAATTGGGTGTTACATCAACAATGCCTTCTCATTATTTGCAGGCACATCTTCAAATCCAGATATGGTTGCTGCATGGTTTGCTTCCTTTCTCACGTTGCAAGTTCCATCGGTTGCCTTGTAAGGGTAGTAAGATTCAGTGGTGAGACCATGATTTCTTATGATAAATTGAAAAGCATTATCCATCAAGCCTCCATTGCAACCTTGGTCTTGAGTTGTATCGCAGTCGACCAATTCTTGCTCCGATAATGAGATCAGCTTCGCAGTTGATAGCTGAGTGATTCCCTCCATTGCAGCCACAGCAGAAAAGGCCCAACAACTTCCTGCATATTGTTACAGGAAATGAACTGTGGAGATAGTATAATAAAAAGGAAAATTAAAAATATATATTCAACATTCGACTAACCACATTGTCCTTGATCCTTGATAGGTGTGACAGCTCCTTTCTTTCTCCAGTCCATGGTAGATGGGACTGCAGTGAAATTTTCAAACTTAAAAGGTTTTGGCTCCGTGGAGCATACATACTTCTTGAATCCATTTCTTGCAGCTATGAATTCTTCGTTAGATCAGCAAATTTATTCACACCAAGCTTGTAGGTGTGGCCCTTCGCATTGTTAAATGAGTCTATGCGTTCAACGTTCTTCTTAAATATCTCAAAGCGCTTTGCCTTTTCTGCACTGCTACTGTAGACAAGTCCGTGTTGAGCCATCCATTCCTCATGCCTTTGGTACATTGACTCACCATTTATGCTGCGGCAAGTGACTTGAAAAGCCCATACCCCCAAAATGAAGAGAAGAGTAAGAGCGAGAGAACTTCTCAGCTTCATCGTTACTATGGAAGTTGAAGGTAGTCGGAGAGTAAAAAGGAGAATTTGAAACTGTGGTCTGGGATGATGAACTCTAGAATGAATCCACTATTTATACAAAATCTGAATGAAGCTGCTGAGGCATTTTGAGTCAGACAAAGACATGTTCCTCAACGTGCCTGAAAAATTAAAACACTTCGTTGATATCTATGCATTTGTTGATTCAGTCCATTTTTGTAGTTTTGTGATACCAATCTGTCTCTATGTGCATACCAACCTATAGTTTATTGATGGAACCCCGAACTTGTTGTAGTTTATCATGGATTTTAATCTACCGTTTTGCTTGCTGAATGCTATCATCGTAGCGTGTCATCCATGTTTCTGGTTACCATCAAATATTACTTGGAGAGGAACATGTGACAGATAATGAGATTGAAGAATTATTAGTAGTTAATGCCCCTATGCTTGGAATGTTTCTTTAGGATAAACAGTGAATTTCAAAATGACCCAGTTGAATGAAATACCTTAACCAAAAAAAAAAGAAAAAAAAAATTTAACTAATTGTCAAGGAAGCTTAAATCTTTGGGAGCTAGCTGCATTAACGATTGGATAAGCAAATTACCATGGTGAGACTTTTCAAACTATTTTTTCGTTCCATTTTATTTATTTATTTATTTATTTTGAAACCATGATTTCTTAAATTTATTGAGAGTTGCAGAAATGCCTTTTTTTGCAATTACCAAGAGCCATACATAAGGGATGCGCAGGAAACTGCCCTGTGCCCTTGACTTTGGTGAGTAATTCAACAACATTACCTGAGTTTAGCATTAAGTTCTTTTCTCGGATACAATGACACTAGTTTTTACATATTATATGCAGGCTCTTTCCAGCCTTGACAATAGAGAATCGAGGGATTCCATGAGCTGGAAGAGGAGGGAGCAATAACACAAGGCAACTGCAAACAACAAGACCACGATTTTCAATCCCCAGCGTTAGAGTATATCAAAAATTCAAAATTTGAATTTTGGGTTTTGGGTTCATGTTGTATAATGATTAATTGTATAATATGTTTTAGTTTCATAATACATTCTTTTTTATCTGTAACTTTCCTTCTTTGAATATATGAAAAGGGTTCAAGGAAAATGCAAAAATGAGGAAGACTTCAATTTGAGGGAACTTCTTCCTCATACAGTAAACAAAAAATCGAATAAAAAGGTTAGTCTGACCTAATTGTTACAGTGGCAAATGCGAAAATGAAGAAGAAAGGTTAGGAATTATAATCATCTATTAAAGAAAAAACTCTATTTAAGAATCGACAATGGCTCTTTCAGGACAAAAAAGAAATCGAAGATAATAATACTAAAATAGATAGAGTTTATGTCACGTCCTGAATCGGGATCTTGAACAGCCGTCTGTTATCCTGAATGTCGGCTTTTATAGAAAATCGGACAGAAACTTCCCATATTTCGAAAGTTTTCCAAATACAATTTATCCTATATAAATCACAATCATCCTGTAATATAATCAAATGGCCATTCCGATCTCTCCAAAATCAACCAATCTCACAACCAACATCCGGATAATGCAAAATTATAAAAATTTCCAACAATTTAGCCATAGTTCTCTACTGTCATACCCCCGTCAAAAGTATGGACAGCCGCCAGTCGCCCCTCCTATGATTTAGAGGAGGTACCGAGCGATCCTAGAGTACACTTCTAAGACATGACACATTCCCAATTACTTACACAATAAACCAGAAATGCCTCAATGCAATGTTATGCAATGACATGTCCATATTTATACAGTCATCCTAGAAGTATACAATGGTCGTCTATCGACCTCAGAATACATATAAATCACCAATACAATTACTAACTCACGAAATTGCGGTAGAAATAAACGACTCCTCAAGTCCATACCAAATCTCCTAATGATACTGAACGTCCTAAAAGCAACGCTCCTTGTTAAATACTATCTCCTAAACAAGAAGGGAAATGAGGGGTGAGTACTCGGGGAAGAATACTCAGTGAGTAAGTGGGTCAATGCAATCGTCAAATATGGAGTGTGAAACTAGAGTGTCAAAAGATAAGTATACAAATCATATTTCAAATCATCATACTTTTCATTTCAACAATATGTCATTTGCACGCATTATCAAGTCAAATATGCATCCAAAACACTGTCATTAAAATCATAGAGCTGTCATCCGAAAATGTCCTGACAGAGGTCTACCGCGACCTATGACAGGCGCACCGGGGGTATTATATGCAAGTTTATTTAAAATGCTCTCTACCCCGGCGTTGGCGACAGATCTCGTCCAGGTGTTAGACTTGGAGAGGATATCCAAATCCAAATCCAAATCCTCCCCCTTTCGGGTTCAACCTGTCTAGTATCGTGTCGATAATCAAATCACGACAACTCGTGGGATACCCCAGGCCTAGGCATATCCGGACGCCACCCAAACATCTCTCACGATGTCCTTCGTAGCTACGGAACAATACATATCAAAACCCTTAAGGCCAAAATCAATATCATATCAAAATGTGCCGAAATCAGGTTCATAAACCAATGCAACATAAAACATAAAATAGCACATTATACATTTCAACCACATGGATGCATAATTTCAAAATTCAACACAGTTTTTGGACACTCTATCGGTTCACAAAAATCAATTTTAAAACTAGTCAAAACATTTCAAGCATACGACAAATCATGCTCATTCATCAAAATGTTACAAAACAGGGTTTACATAATAAACAAAAGCATTGAAATAAATCACACTCACTATACACGGGAGGGTGATCACTCCCTATTTTCAAAACCAATTCAAATCTAACCGCTCGAGTCTCCAATGAGATTTTCCTAATTAATCATCACAATTCGATATCAAATAAGGGCCTAATAATGGATCTTCAATTTTCTTTCCAACCAATACTACCTAATTTGACAAAGTTCATCCAAAGGTTGAAGAGATTTCATTTCTCTCACCTAGGGTTCCTCGGATCTCAGATCTAGCTTTCGTTCGCCTGTCGGTTTGGTCTAAAACCTGAATGTTTCCAAATTTAAAACAATTGTGAGTAATTTAAATCCAATTACTAAAGAAATTTGAAACCCTAGTGTGAAAATTGAAACTTTGAGTCATTTACCTTCGTAGAGGCTCACGGACTATCATGGGCCTGGTGGGCCTGCGGGTCGGCAGTGGTTTCACTGCTGTAGTGGAACACGGGCCGGACTGGGCCGGACTGGGCCGCGGGCCTGCGGCTTGAGGGCTTGCGGGCTTGCGGCTGGCGGCCTGTGGGCATGGGCGCAGTGGCGCGCTCGCTCGCAGAGGCTCGCAAGGGCGAGCTGGTGCAGGGACCGCGCAGGCTGAGGCGCGCTCGGGCTCGCGCTCGCTCAGGAAGGGTCGCGCACTCACGCGAGGGAGGGTCGCGCACTCACGCGAGGGAGGGTCGCGGTGTTTGCAGAAGATCGCGCGTTGGCTCGCGCGTTCGCACAGGGCAGCTCGCGCAAGGGGGCGCTGGCCCTCGCGCAGGGTGCGCTCGCGCTCGGGAGAGTGCGCTCGCGCTCGGGAGAGAGCGCAGTGCTCTGCGCTGTCGCGCGCTCTAGCACTGTCGTGCGCGCTGGTGCGGTCGCGGTGGTGCAGAGATCGCTGTTGCTGTGGTGGTGGTGCCCGCGGAAGCTTGCGGGTGGAGGATGGCAGCGGGAGAGAGAGAGACGCGGCGGCGGGGAGATCGGGAGAAGAGAGATGAGAGATGAGAGAAGAGGGGGGGAAAGAGAGAGAAAGAGAGAGGAAAAGGGAGAAAATTAGGCTTTAAGCCCTAATAAAATTGTTTTTTCTTTTTATTTTTTTTTTAATTTTGGTGTTATATTTTCTAATCCCCTAAAAATAAGTCTCGTCCTCGAGACTAAAAGAAACTATACAGAAAAAAGTTGGGGGTGCTGTCTCCTCATGCTTCCTCAGGCTCCCAGGTCTGTTTCTCGACCTGGTCGCTCCTCCACAAAGCTTTAGCAAGAGGAACCTCTTTGCTCCGTAACTTTCTAACCTGTCAATCCAGAATAGCCACGGACTGAACAGGTAAGCTCAAGTCCTCTCGAAACTCAACTAGCGGAGCCTCTAAAATGTGTGAGAGATCTGGCTGATATTTCCTAAATACTGAGACATGAAATACATCGTGAATACGTGATAAGTCTACTGGCAGCTCCAATTTCTAGCTACACTTCCGACCCTCTCAAGGATACGGAAGGGTCCAATATACCTGGGGCTCAACTTCCCCCGCTGCCCAAATCGAATGACTCCCTTCAAGGGAGATATGCGTAAGAATATCATGTCTCCCACAGTAAACTCTAGAGGTCGCCGCCTACAATCTGCATAGGATTTCTGTCTATTCTGGGCGACTTTCATCCGCGCACGGATAATCCTCACTTTCTCCTTCGTCTCCTCTATCAACTCAACATTGGTGAGTCGTCGCTCACCAACCTCATCCTAACACAATGGGGTACGACACTTCCTCCCATACAATGCCTCGTAAAGTGGCATGCCAATACTCGCCTGATAGCTATTATTATAGACGAACTCCACTAACGGAAGATGCCGATCCCAACTCCCCTAGAAATCTATAACACATGCCCTAAGCATATTCTCTAAAGTCTGAATGGTCCACTCTGACTGACCATCTGTCTGGGGATGATACGCTGTGCTGAAATTCAGTCTAGTACCCAAAGCCTCCTGCAGACTGGGCCAAAAACAGGATGTAAATCTGGGGTCTCAATCTGATACTATCGATACTGGAACCCCATGCAGTCTCACAATCATATCAATATAGAGGTGTGCCAACGCCTCAAGCGAGTAATCACTCCTAATCGAGATGAAGTGTGCAGACTTAGTAAGTCGGTCAACTATCACCCAAATAGCATCATGCTGTGCCGAAATTCGCGGTAACCCCACTACGAAATCTATCGTGATATGCTCCCACTTCTACTCAGGAATGGGAAGGGGCTGCAAGGTACCAGCTGGACGCTGGTGCTCAGCCTTTACCTGCTGACATACAAGGCAACGAGCAATAAATTCTGCAATTTCTCGTTTCATACCCGACCACCAATAACTGTTTCTGATGGTATGGTACATTTTAGTACTGCCGGGATGTAAAGTATAGGCAGATGAATGGGCCTCCTCAAGAATAGCCCTGCGGAGATCACTATCTGCTGGTACACATACCCGATCTCGAAAAACCAACAGTCTATCCTTGCGAACTCTAAAGTCATCAATATCACCTCTGCTGGCTTTCTCATAAATATCTCGGAGCTCTTCATCACTTTGTTAAAGCTCCCTGATACGGTCGAGCAAACTCGGCCGAACCTCAAATCTGGCTAGTATAGCTCCCCGATCATCACTAGTCAACCTGACTCCCAGGGCTCGGAGTCCCAATAAACATGAGAGATAAGTACTCTCGGTAGTCTGAGAAGAGGAAGACGACTTCCGACTTAAGGCATCAGCTACTAAATTAGCCTTGCCCGGATGATAGTCAATGATGAGGTCATAATCATTTAGAAGCTCTAACCATCTCCGCTGTCTCAAATTCAGCTCCCTCTGAGTGAACAGATACTTCAGATTCTTGTGATCTGTAAACACCCTGCATGTGACCCCATACAAATAGTGGCACCATATCTTTAGTGCAAAGACTATGGCTGCCAACTCTAAATCGTGCGTAGGATAGTTTACCTCATGCTTCTTTAGTTGTCGCGAAGCATAGGCGATAACTCTACCATTCTGCATAAATACATAGCCCAATCCCTGCCTGCTGGCGTCACTGTACACCACATACTCTCGACTACTCGTGGGAAGGGCTAGAATCGGAGCGGACGTCAACCGCTGTTTGAGCTCCTAAAAGCTTACCTCACAACGGTCATCCCATACAAATTTGATACATTTTTGCGTCAATCTACACAATGGAGCTGCTATCCGGGAAAACCCCTCAACAAATCTGCAGTAATACCCGGTTAGACCAAGAAAACTCTTGATTTCTGATACTGTTTGTGGCTGCTCCCATCTCAATATAGTCTCAACTTTCTGCGTATCAACAAAAATACCCTCCGCAGAAACTATATGGCCAAGAAAACCAATCTGCTGCAACCAAAATTCACACTTGGTGAACTAGGCATAAAGCTGTCTCTCACGAAGAGTCTGCAGAATCACCCTAAGGTGCTGAGCATGCTCATCATCACTCCGCGAATAAACTAAGATATCATCAATAAAAACAATAACGAACCGATCCAAATAATCGTAAAAAATTCGGTTCATTAGGTCCAAAAACTCATAATGTCCGTATCGAATGCGGAAATCCGTCTTAGGCACATCTTGACTCCTAATCCGCAAATGATGATATCCCGATCGAAAATCAATCTTCGAGAAAACTTGAACACCTTGTAATTGATCAAATAAATCATTTATGCGAGGCAGCGGATATCTGTTTTTCACAGTCACCCGATTAAGCTGCCTATAATCTACACACAATCTCAGTGAGCCGTCCTTCTTTACAAACAACACTGGAGTGCCCCAAGAGGACGTGCTAGGACGGATAAACCCTTTATCCAGTAACTCCTGCAGCTAAACATTGAGCTCCCTCAGCTCAGCCGGCGTCATTCTGTATGGCGGCATAGAGATAGGGGTAGTCCCCGGAGCTAAATCGATTTCAAAGTCAAACTCCCGAACCGGTGGTAATCTGGGTAGCTCCTCGGGAAAAATATCAGGAAAGTCCTGTACCACTGGGACATCCTCCAGTCTCGGTCCCTGAGCAGTAGTGTCAATGATATGAGCCAGGTAAGCCGCACATCCGTGGCAAATCATGCGTCTGGCCTCCAAAACTGAAATGACATAGCGGGGTAAAACCCGCCTCTCGCCCTCAAAAATCAACACTGGCTGATCGGGTTTTCGAAACTCCACCTGCTTCTTAAAGCAGTCAACTGAAGCCCGATGCATATGTAGCCAATCCATTCCCAAGATGGCATCAAAATCAGTTATGGCGAGGGGGATTAGATCTGCCTTCAGTACTGTATCCCCAACTTTGATCTCACATTCTCTATACACTGTGCCGCGCACAATCTGCTCACCCAAAGAAGTGATGACCAATAGCTCCTCATCCAAAGGTGAGAGCGGCCTGTCAAAATGTTGGAAGAATTGATCGCTCACATACGAATAGTTAGACCCCGTGTCAATAAGGATACGAGAATCTATTCCGAAGATAGATAGAGTACCTATCATTGAACAAAATACACATAAATTTAGAATAATTTCAAACTTGATATGTATATATATATGTCAAAATAGTTGAGCCTCTAAGACTTCTACAACTTCAGTGTACAAAGATGTCAGAATAGTATCATGTCGATAAAAGGGAACACAACATAAAATACCTATACGACTGATACAATGCTGATATCTTCAAAAAAAAGTGGAAATACGAATAGAGATCCTATTCTACAGGATCAGAATGAGGAGTACCCATGATGATGTCGGGGTTCGCCTGGGCATCCTCCTGCGCCATGGCATAAACCTGGGCCTGAGCCCTAGGCTGCTGTTGTGCCTAGGTCTGCACTGTATTACTTCCGGTGGTCACCCTGGGAGTAGAAGCCACTGGCCGTGCAGGCTGCCCCCGCTGTCCCATACGAGGAGTACTAGTGCGGCTCAATAAACTCTGTCATCCGAGTCCTAACTCAGGACAAGAACTCCTAATATGTCCCAACTTCCCATAGTAGAAGCAAGTGACTGTCACTGAATAAGCTCCTATCGGATGTGACCTATTGCTCCTGTGGCAATAAGGATGCCGCTGAGCAGTATACTGTGTAGAGTGAGTCGAAGCGGGCTGTCTGAACCCGTGGGAGTACTGTCCCCGTCCCAGCTCAGGAAATCCAGATCCTAATCCGCCTCCGTGCGAACTGGATCCCCTGCCCCTCTGGGAGTTCTGCGCAAAATGAGACTTCTCTTTCTTTCTTTTCTGCTCTCTGCTCTCTTTCTGCCTAGCCTCTGCGCAGACAAAGCCTCCGTGCAGTGAGCAGAGTCTATCATCTCGGCCAGTGTAAACTGCGGGGTAACAATCATATATTTCTTTATGCTGAGACTAAGATCGTCCTCAAATTTGAAGCGCAAATACTGAGATGTGGCCAGATCCGGTACGAATGCGGCAAGTCTCCGCATATCTGCCTCGTACTCCAAGACAGATCTGGACCCCTGTGTAAGCCGTCCCAACTCTGACCTCATCCAGTCCTATTGGTAGAGGGGGAACAATCTGCGGTCAAACTCCCGAAAGAAGTCGTCCCACTACAATGGCGCTGTCGCCTCATCGGTGAGGGCCTCCCACCATGAGAGGGCCTCTCCCTCTAATAATTGCTCTGCCACTTTCAGGCAGAGCTCCTCTCCAATCCCTAGATCGGTCAGAATCCTACGGGTGAGGTTGATCCAATGCTTGGTTGTCGCAATATCACCAAGCCCTGCAAAATCTGTGCACCCCAGCTGACAGGCCTCCTTAACCAACTGAGTCAACTCATGTACCCATCTAAGAATAGCCGATGTAGTCTCACTCGGCTCGGACAAAGTAAAAGGACCGGCCATCGGCGGTGGAACCAGTGCCGAAGGAACTGGCGTTGCTGCAGGTGCAGGCACCGCTGTAGGAGGTGGTGGGGGCGGAATCTGGACCCCATGCGAAGCGTACCACTCGTACACTTGCCGAAAGGCGTCGAGTGTGGGTACGGGAGTCTCAACCTGAGCAGCTAGCTGAGTAGGTGCCGGTGGTGGCACGCAAGTCGAGGAACGATCCTCCAGCTGGTCTAATTCCTCTGGTGGGGCAAGACGGGTGCTCCGTCGGGTCGTCATACTTCTGCAAGAGAATGATCCTTATTAAGTATCATAAAAAAAATAGGCACGGTTCAAGAATTTTGGACTAATCATAGCATGGCTACCCTCACAAAAGAATGAAATTCTTAGTTAAATAGGAGAAGAATATAGCATGTTAGGTTAGATACAACCGTATCTAACCCCCTAAAATAGATGAACTCATATATCTATGACCATACACTGGGACTTCATGACTGTATGAAACTCTCATGCATTGAGGACTTTAATCACAAACACACGCGGGAATGTTTTCAATACTCTCTTCCTACATAGCTTTCAACCAAGTATCTCTGATACCAATCCAACTATCACGTCCCGAACCGGGATCTTGAACAGCCGCCCGTACTCCTGAATGCCGGCTGTATTTTTATAGAAAATCGGGCAGAATCTTCCCATATTTCGGAGATTTTCCAATTACAATTTATCCTGTATAAATCACAACAATCCTGTAATATAATCAAATGGTCATTCCGGCCTCTCCAAAATCAACCAATCTCACAACCAACATCCGGATAACGCAAAATTATAAAAATTTCCAACAATTTAGCCACAGACATTTACTGCCATACCCCCGTCAAAGGCATGGACAGCCGCCAGTCGCCCCTCCTGTGATTTAAAGAAGGCACCGAGCGATCCTAGAGTACACTTCTAAGACATGACACATTCCCAAGTATTTACACAATGAACCAGAAATACCTCAATGCAATGTTATGCAATGACATGTCCATATTTATACAATCATCCCAGAATTATATAATGGTCGTCTATCGACCTCAGAATACATATACATCACCAATACAATTACTAACTCACGAAATTATGGCAGAAATAAACGACTCTTCAAGTTCAGACCAAATCTCCCAATGATATTGAGCGTCCTAAAAGCAACGCTCCTTGCCAAATACTATCGCTGAAACAAGAAGGGAAATGAGGGGTGAGTACTCGAGGAAGAATACTTAGTGAGTGAGTGGGTCAATGCAATCATCAAATATGAAGTGTGAAACTGGAGTGTCAAAACATAAGTATACAAATCATATTTCAAATTATCATAATTTTCATTTCAACAATATGTCATTTGCACACATTATCAAGTCAAATATGCATCCAAAGCACTGTCATTAAAATCATAGAGCTGCTAGCCGAAAATGTTCTGGTTGAGGTCTACCGCGACCTATGACAGGCACACCGGGGGTGCTATATGCAAGTTTATTTAAAGTGCTCTATACCCCGGTGTTGGCGACGGATCTCGTCTAGGTGCTAGACTTGGAGAGGATATCTAAATCCAAATCCAAATCCTCCCCATTTCGGGTTCAACCTGCCTAGTACCGTGTCGATAATCAAATCACGACAACTCGTGGGATACCCCAGGCCTAGGCATATCCAGACGCCACCCAAATGTCTCTCACGGTGTCCTTCGTACCTACGGAACAATACATATCAAATCCTTCAAGGCCAAAATCAATATCATATCAAAATGTGCCGAAATCAGGTTCATAAACCAATGCAACATAGAGTATAAAATGACACATTATACATTTCAATCACATGGATGCATAATTTCATAATACAACACAATTTTTGGACACTGCATCGGTTCACAAAAATCAATTTTAAAACCAATCAAAACATTTCAAGTATACGACAAATCATGTTCATTTATCAAAATGTTGTAAAACAAAGTTTACATATTAAATAAAAGTATTGAAATAAATCTCACTCACTGTATACAGGAGGTGATCACTCCCTATTTTCAAAGCCAATTCAAATCTGACCGCTCGAGTCTCCCATCACAATTCGATATCAAATAAGGGCCTAGTAATGGATTTTCAATTTTCTTTCCAACCAATACTACCTAATTTGACAAAGTTCATCCAAAGGTTGAAGAGATTTCATTTCTCTTACCTAGGGTTTCTCGGATCTCAGATCTAGCTTTCGTTTGCCCGTCGGTTTGGTCTAAAACCTGAATGTTTCCAAATTTGAAACAATTGTGAGCAATTTAAGTCTAATGACTAAAAAAATTTGAAACCCTAGTGCGAAAATCGAAACTTTGAGTCATTTACCTTCGTAGAGGCTCATGGACTATCACGGGCCATCGCGGGCTCATGGGCAGCCGGCTGGCGAGCCTGGTGGGCCGCGGGCTGGCGAGCCTAGTGGGCCTGCGGGTAGGCAGTGGTTTCACGACTGCAGTGGGCCACGGGCCGGACTGGGCCGCTGGCTGGCGGGACTAGTGGGCTTACGTGGGCCGCGGGCTGGACTAGGTCGTGGGCCTACGGCTTGGGGCTTGCGGCTGGCAGCCTGTGGGCAAGGGCGCAGTGGTGTGCTCATGTGTAGAGGCGCGCAAGGGCGAGCTGGTGCAGGGACCGCGCAGGCTGAGGCGTGCTTGGGCTCGCGCTCGCGCAGGAAGGGTCGCGCGCTCTCGCATGGGAGGGTCCCGCTGTTCGCGGAAGATCGAGCGCTGGCTCGCGCGTTCGCATAGGGCAGCTCGCGCAGGGGTGCGCTGGCGCTCGCGCAGTGTGCGCTAGCGTTCGGGAGAGTGCGCAGTGCTCTGCTCTGTCGCGCGCACTGGTGCGCTCGCGGTGGTGCAGAGATAGTTTTTACTGTGGTGGTGGTGCCCGCGGAAGCTCGCGGGTGGAGGATGGCAGCGGGAGAGAGAGAGATGCGGCGGCGGAGAGATCGGGAGAAGAGAGAAGAGAGAACAGAGAACAGAGAACAGAGAAGAGAGAAGAGAGGCGGAAAGAGAGAGAGAGAAAGAGAGAGGAAAAGGGAGAAAATTAGGGCTTTAAGCCCTAACAAAATTGGCTTTTTTTTTAAAAAAAAATTTATTTTGGTGTTATAGTTTATGAATAAAACACTTCCCTTCGTAGCTTAGAGAACTCAGAGTTGGGAATAACTTTAATGTGTGGCCAACTCCGATAGAAGTCAAATGAGAATGAATATAACCTCTCTCTCTACCTTACATCTACTTTGACAGCCATATGTCCATGATGGGTTTTATAGACGCGAAAAGAGATTTTTTTTAGGCAAATAAAATGTAAACGTGTCACGCAAATTCTTTTTTGTGATGGAGAACTTGTATTTGTTTCTCTTAAATATCACGTGATCAGTTTTATAAACGCAAAAAGATAATTTTATTTTGTGACAAATAAAATGTAAACATGTCATGCATTTGGTATATATGGGGGAGACTTAATAGTTCAGTTATGACAAACACAAAGTATAATAGATAAAATGTATACCGATTAATTGCAAAACGTACTGATCATCAAGGAGCATAAAATCCCAAGAAGCTCTGAAAATGCTTCATGCACCCATGGATCATGGCCATTTGCCGGCACCCTACATCATGTTACTATTGGTGAGATTCATGCAGATGATTTTATAAGAATCGACAAGTCAACTAAGTCTTAAGATTCTCTCGAGATTCATGCAAATGATCCTACTAAAATTGGCATGTCAACTAAATTTGAGATTCATGTAAATGATCCTATTAGAATTGACAAATCAACTAAATTCTGAGTTTCATGCATATGATCTTGTGAGAATTGACAAGTCAACTAAATTCTTAGATTCATGCAAATGATCATTTGAGAATTGACAAGTCAAATAAATCTCGAGATTCATACTTATTCACTATGATTAAGTATATGTTATATTATGGAATTATACTCTATTTTAAATAACAGTTCATATATAACAATTCTTAATATATTATAAGTACAAAAAAAAATCAAAACACTTGATGAGCCTTTCAATTTTCAAAATTATTTTTCTCTTATAATTTTCAAAATTATTCTTCCCTTATTTTATTTGTCACGCCCCGATTCTCGGATCGATCACGCTACAACCGCCGTGTTGTCTCGGTATACGAGCAGAATCTCCCTATATACCGAAACTCCGCAAGATTACAAATCAGTACAACTATTATTCCAATTCACAATCCATCCAAAATAAGAAAACATATAAGCAATACACATGCAAAGAACCCATCCAGTCCATCCCTGTATACACGAGCATGCATCGACACACAATTGGAGAGGGGGTTTCTGTACATGCATTCATGCAGTATGGCCATCTAGCCAATTCAGAGTTCTTCAACAAAATCAAAGGACGTACCAGTCTGTTTAACTCAAATCAGCACACAGACATGGCCAACTCGGCCAATCCAATTCACATGCATGCATCCGGCCATCCCGGCCTTTCCAAAAATCAAATAAAGTCCAAATGTCCCATTTAAACAATAAAATTTTATCAAAAAGGGACTTTTAAAACAAAATATACCAGCTTCAACATAAGTAAAGTAAGGATTTCATCGATACTTGCTCCTATATATGAAACAAGTATCGATTAAATCCATACAAAAAAGAATTATACAAGTCTTCCCTTCCGTGGTTCTATGAACTACAATTCCCCAAAATTCTACATTTGCTAGATACCTATACAAATCAGCAAAAATCCTTCGCAAGCTCCCACGTGCAGTCTCCGAACTAAGTATGCTCTGTAAAATGTTAAGAGAGGGGAGAGTATTGGGGAATACTCAGTAAGTGGAGTGCAATGGTGTGATTGTGTTCATAAATGAGAGGTAAATGTGGAACAATCAAATCATATCTCAAAATCACACTTTATATATGTAAAAGCATTTCAATAATTCAATCAATCTGTAAAACATGCATCCACATTGATCATTCTATCAGAAAATCATGGGGTCCCATCGAAAACACTCCCGTCTTAGGCTGGCCGAACCTAGATGAAATCCCGCCAAGGGTTTTTCCATCCAATGTTTCAAAACATATCCCCTTCCTTGACGTTGGCTCGTACATCACTAGGGTACAAACCAGATATAGTACGACTTTGGCAAAGGGAGGGATGTCTAACTCCCCCGCACATCCAACCCTAACCACGCCACCCCGTCGGGTTGCTCCTTGGTGGGAATGACTATAGCCATTAACTACCAGCTCCTTTCATTTCTCAAACACCTCATTTCACAAACCATATGCCATAATTTCCAACAAATAATCATAAATTTCTTACTATAGCAATTCATAAAGTAATATCAATTAACATATGGCACACATACATTCATAAACACAGTGGATGCATTCATATTTCACAATCCAGTTCAGGCATCCCACAATCACAAAACAATTTATATAAAACATGTAAAATCCTTACAAAATCATTTATAAAACAAATTTTAAAACAAGTTTCTCATTTAGGAAGACAATGAACCGTCCACTTACATTTTGGGAGGGTAATCACTCCCAATTCCCAAATCGAATACCCCTATTTTAATCCCGAGTGCCTTAACCTAAGATATTGGTCACAAATAAATCATTAAATCGTACACCAACACTGGAGCAAAGTGGTTCTTCTCAATACATCACGAATTCCCAACCTCCCAATAATTTCCGGCACAACATGTTATAAAAAAAATAGCCATACCTTGACCTACACTTCTTGGATCATGGAAATTCCAATTTTTACTTATAAATTAGACATAAAACTACAACTTTGTTGCTTATGTCCTAAATCCATTCAAATCATAGCAAGGCATCTAAGTCCCTGAACATCATAGTCTAGAATTCAAAATTCCTATCTGCGCAGCCATGAGAAAAAGCCTATAACTTTCACTACACACATCTAAATCATATGATTTTTATCTCAAATTAAAGATAAGATATAGATCTACAACTTTCATGTTCAACATTTAGCAGAATTCAGCCTAAAAGGCATCTCAAATTTAGGGGGAAACATGCAGTCAGAACAGGGGTAGAACAGCACCACGAAAATTCTTTGAACAATCATAACAATTTCATTTCTTACCCGATTTCAACGAATCATACCTCATTTTCAAGATATGGGAGCTACTTTCATATACAAAAAACCCCACATGATTTTCTTTTGTGCAGAGAGATATATGACTAAAAGAATGCAGTATGTTCATTAAGCAAAAATCATGAATTTCAGAAAATGCATTCTTATTCTAATCCCACACATTTTTAGGACATATACAGGATTTCTCACACTAAATTCATTCAATTTATCGAAAGGATTAGAATTTCCCTCACCTAGAGTTTTCGCAGTTCACGGACCTAGCTTCCGTGCATCATTCATTTCAGTCTAGAATCTGTAACGCTTCCAAATTGATATAAACGTCAGCTATTAAATCTAGCTACTAAGAACATTCAAAAACCCTAATGTATTTACTCAGAACTGTCATCCTTACCTACGCGGTGGATGATTGCAGATTTGGCTTAGGGTTTTCGAAGGCTCACTACTGCTGCCGGCTTGGGCTTGCAGAAGTCCTCTCGGGGTACAAGCAGGAAAGGGAGAGACAGAGGGCTGTCGCGTGCGAGGGAGAGAAGCCGAGAGATGAAATAGAGAGAGAGAGAAAATAAGAGTTTGTGTGTATGTAAATGGAGGGAGGGAGGTGGAGAAATTGAGAGAGGGGGAGATTGAGGGAGACGGGAGAGAGAGTGACGGGAGAGATTGGGAGAAACAGAGAAACAGAGAGGGAGAGATTGAGTAAGACGGGAGAGAGAGAGAGTGAAATTTGGGAAAGTGACTTTTTCATTTTCTTTTTTTTATTTATTTTATTGGTTCCGGTGTCACATTATTTTTCAAGATATCATAGCCTCACGCTTAATTACCAATAAAAAGGTGACTGTCCTTTATTTTTTATTAGAAAAATTCTCCTAAACCTTGTTATGGCTGATGAGAACTCCACTACATCGACACTTGTTATATCAAATAACCCTACCCATTCTTCTAATACACTAATTTCCATCAATGCTACTACATACCTGCCTCTAAAACTCTCTGAAGTTAATTTTCCATCATGATGTGTTCAAATCACAAGTCTTTTTGTTGAGTATGATCTCATGGGTTTTGCTAATAACACTATCCCTCCTTAGAAAACGATTTCGTAAAATAATAGAACAATACCCAATCCAGCCTAAATTCATTGGCATCGACAAGATCAGGTTCTCCTTAATGCTATCATTGTCTCTATCTCAGAATCTGTTATGCCCTTTATTGATTTTGGTCAGACTGCCCATGCTGCTTGGACCACCCTTGTTCCACTGCAAAATTAAATTCCTATACAGATGATAACTTTTATTGTTAGTGACCTTTAATGCCGTTTTTTTATATCCTGTTGAGACGTTTTTTACAAAATTGTAGGAAATATATATATTTTCTAACGGTATAAATTGTAGCATCGAAAAAAGTTTATCAACCATTAGTAAAGTTAGCACAGCCATTTGTAAAAACGATATTCAATTTTAATAATTGTTACTAGTGGTCGGTAAATATGACAATTTTAGGGACGATTTGAAAATAGTCTTTATATAACTCTCATTTAGGGTTAACTTAATGATACCGTCTATTTAAGTCTATGAATATCTTAACTCATATATTTTACTGTTTGTAAATATTATATACTATTCTAACACTTATTAGTTTTTGTCAATAAATGTGACACTCTTTACTGATTATTTGAAAATAGTCTATATATATATATATCATATTTTACCATTTATATAATCTTTAGAAACAGTTTAAAAATTTAAGAGTTCACATGTCAAACTATTTGTGATATTTAGTGATTAATTGTAATAACATGAGATAATTTGTAATAACAGGGGGTGTGTTGTTATAAGATAATAATTTTATGATAACTTGTGATAAGTTTGCGATAATTAGTGGTAATATAATTTGATAATATTATTATTCATTTGAATGAAATATAATGAAAATAGTAATAAATTTGTGATAATTAGTGGTAATATAGCGACAACAGGTATTTATGATTGTTTGTAATAATTAGTGGTAATATAATATGATAATATTAATTCATTGAAGTGAAATATAGTGATAACTAATGGTAAGTTTATGATAACTGATAGTAATATAGTGATAACAGCTGTTTATGATAACCTATGATAAGTTAAATAATATAATGATATTAAATTAGTAATTTATATAATATAGTGTTATACTTTATTTTTTATTATTAGATAATTTAGTATTATAATATGAAATTATGACAATAATATATTAATTATCAATGTTATATAATTATCAATATTATATAATTTTATATAAATTCAATAAAAACAGTTAATAATATTAATATTAACTTATTTTAATTCACATTTAAGTTACAAATTTACTATTTTAGTATTTACAATTTACAATTTAGACATTTCAATAATAACTTTACAATAAAACATCTCATCTTGACGTCAAAAACAATTTTCTATTTTAGTTTCAATTTAATCAAATTTTTCTCTTTTGTGCAAAAAACATTTTGTTTCTTTATTCCCTTATTTAGTGTCAATCTAATCATCTTTTTGTTCCGCCAATGGCTAACATACAATGTCTAAATAAATCGCGAGTGTTCTAAAATTGCATCAAATGTAATAATTGCAAGGTGACAAGTCGTAACAAATTCTAAAAATTATATTAGTAAGTATATGAGAAATAGAACATATGGGAAAGAAAGAGAAGTATTGACTAAAAGTATCGAACATGTGTAATGAAAAAAAAGACGAAAAAAATTATGTAATGAAAAAAGGACGGAAAAATGGTTTAAATTGTGTAATGAAAAAAGACGCGGAAAAGGATTTTTGAAAATTTGTTTGTAAAAATGGCGATATATGTTGCCTGTGATATGATATATCTATTTAATTTGAAAATTATTATTACAACTATTGAATTAATTGGTAATATGTCCAACTAGGTACAATGAAAGTGCAAAAAATTTGGAATTGTTTTGCGATACATATGTATCATTTTCCAATAATATAATAATATCAATTTTACATTATTATATAACATATACATATTACTATATATATTACTATAAATTACATTATTGTTAGATCAATTTAGACGACACAATCCTTGTATTCGTTGAGTGGATGAACAGAGGATACTATGTTAGTGCTATAATATAAGATTTTATTTTATTTTTACTTGTTTAAATCAAATTGTTAAAACTTTATTCCCGATATATGATGATAAAAATGAAGATGAGTTTTAGTAATTTTTTTTTGCTTATGTGAAAAATTGATAATAGAATGTATATTGCATGCTTTAATGCAAATTATTTTATGTACATTATTTTTTTGTATTATTAGGATGTGAATATATAGAATTATTATATGTAGATATATTTTAGGGGAAAAAAATAATTTAACTATTATTTTATAGAATTATTGTAATCTTTGCATGATATCAATAGTTAGTATTGAAACCGGCATTAATTATTTCATTATTTCATAATTTACAATTTTGGTTAGGGTCATAGTTCATTCATGGATATGCCGTTCTCTTTTACCTTCTTTGAACTCCCCCAACCTTTGGTCATTTGCCCACTATTTGGAAGATGATAGATATGGAACCATTTTCTAATTAAATTCAAAGAGAGATTCATAACAAAAAAACACGCCATCAGCGACGGAAAATTATTGACGGTAAAAAATCCGTCGATAATAGCGACAGATTAACGTCGGACAGAATATCAAGAGATTTTCGATGGATTAGCGACAGAAATTAATTAGCGATAGAAATATTTCTGTCGCTAATCTGTCGTTATAGTAGATCATTATAAAAATTTAAAAAAAAAAATTATAAAACTATTAGCGACGGATTACCGACAGAATTTTTAGCAACAAAAAATTTGTGTCGCTAATCCGTCTGTATATTGGTGAAGGAAAAAAAATAAAAAAAAATATGTACAGCTATCAGCGACAGATTAGCGACAGATTTGCGATGGAAATTTTAGCGACGAAATTTTTTTTTTCTTCTCTTTTATTATTTTATAATTCTTTTTTCTTTTTTCTTTTATTTGTTTTATTTATATTATTTTTTTCTATTTTATTATTTTATAATTATTTTATTATTTTTCTTTTATTTTTTTATTCTATTTTTTTATTTAATTTAATGAGCAAATAAAAAAATAATTTATTATTCTATTTTAATCAAAGAAATATTTTATTTCTTTATTTAGCGTAAATTTAATTAATATCAAATTTAAACAGTTAGAAAAATTTAATGAGAATATTCAATGAAAAAAATTATCTCAAGGTAATGGAAAAAAAAAAAGAGAAGTGAGTGAGATAAAAAAAAATTGTGAGAGTAAGATAGTTTTGTTTTTAAATGAGAGTGTGATTAATATTAAAAAAAATTGAGAGTTAGCTAATAAATAAAAATATATATATATATCACAAAACGGATTGTGGTATGGTGATTGGACGACTCATATTCTATCTCGCCCACGCATGTGAACGCATGCAAGAGTGAAGGCGCAGGCGGGGCGGGCGTTTGGGCACGTGCTCGCACGTGAGGGTTCTAGAATTAGCGACAGAAAATATACGCCACTGATATTTTTACATATTTTCTTCTATTAACGATGGATTAGTAATGGATTTTTTAGCAATGGATTTTTTTCGTCACTGATATTTAGCGACGGATAGTATTTCATCGGTAATATTTAATGAGATAGTTTTCGATGATAGAAAAAATTCGTAACAAATATCTTTTAGCGACAGATTTTTTATTATTAGCGACGGATATTTCTATCACTGATACGTAAATTTCTAGTAGTAATTGAGACTGAATAGATTAAGAGAAAGTAAAGATGTTTTCATTTACATATGTAGGATAAAGGTGGGATTTTCTTACAAAGTATAGAGAGGTATTCAAGCTACACGGACAAGAGGAGTAGAAAACACACAACATACTTAAAAGTAGGCATCCGGCTGCATCCTGCATATGTGTACATATGACAAGCTGACTTGCTGTCTTAGCCATTATAAAAGCCTTAGGCGGTAGGGTAAGAAGCCTGCATGGCTATGCCGCATAGACCTTCTTTTGCATCTACATCCCGCTGCATCCTAATGTATCCCTCCTCTCCCCAACTTGAACCCCACGAGTTCTTCACCAGCCAATACTTTCCATCACTGCTTGTCCCATAACCAACGGCTGCAACACCATGGTCAAGCTCAGTCCCGCAAGGTCCAGTAAATACACCGCTTGATAGAATTGGAACTCAAAGCCCCCAGCATCGATTGCCACTGCAATTGGTTGATTAGCAACAGCCTTCAACAATGCCTTCTCATTATTTGCAGGCACATCTTCAAATCCAGATATGGTTGCTGCATGGTTTGCTTCCTTTCTCACGTTGCAAGTTCCATCGGTTGCCTTGTAAGGGTAGTTAGATTCAGTGGTGAGACCATGATTTCTTATGATAAATTGAAAAGCATTATCCATCAAGCCTCCATTGCAACCTTGGTCTTGAGTTGCATCGCAGTCGACCAATTCTTGCTCCGATAATGAGATCAGCTTCGCAGTTGATAGCTGAGTGATTCCCTCCATTGCAGCCACAGCAGAAAAGGCCCAACAACTTCCTGCATATTGTTACAGGAAATGATGAACTGTGGAGATAGTATAATAAAAAGGAAAATTAAAAATATATATTCAACATTCGACTAACCACATTGTCCTTGATCCTTGATAGGTGTGACAGCTCCTTTCTTTCTCCAGTCCATGGTAGATGGGACTGCAGTGAAATTTTCAAACTTAAAAGGTTTTGGCTCCGTGGAGCATACATACTTCTTGAATCCATTTCTTGCAGCTATGAATTCTTCGTTAGTTAGATCAGCAAATTTATTCACACCAAGCCTGTAGGTGTGGCCCTTCGCATTGTTAAATGAGTCTATGCGTTCAACGTTCTTCTTAAATATCTCAAAGCGCTTTGCCTTTTCTGCACTGCTACTGTAGGTATTTTTTTTTTTAATAGTATTGGTAAATTTATGATAAATTAGTGGTAAATTTATGATATATAGTCATGGTAAATGATAAATAGTAAATGGTAAGTAAATGGATGGTAAGTAGTAGTAATTTAAGTTTTATTTTAATTTATACTTCAACTATTACATTTTATCATTTATATTTCCATTAATTCTATTTCATTTAATTTAATTGAGTTTATATTTCTTTTTCTTAGTTTGTGCTTTTTATAGAATTTATATAAACTATTTCATAAATAAGTTGTGATAATTTATAGAATTTATAGAATTTTTTTAATTTATGATAAATTGTGATAATAAAGTTGGTAATTGTGATAATAAGTGGTAAGTAATGATAATTTTGAATGAATGATATTATTATATTAGTATGATAATATAAAATTATGGTTATTAATATTAATTTAAATTATAATATATTAATAATTTAAAAAATTTATATATTTAATTATAAATATTTACCAAAATATAAAATATTAATAACTTATCATAATCCAAGTAGAGAATAAAAGAAACAAAAAAGAAAAGGGGGACACATGGCATGGCAAGTTGTCGCATAATGGTTGACATGTCAAGCTTCTAAACATAAGTCCAAGGTTCGAATTCTCACAGATGCATTTTTTTCATAAAAAATACAGTAGGGGGATGGATAGCGCCCTTGCTTGGACGTGTGGTTAACCGCTTTCATAAGAAATACAGTAGGGGTGGTCAACCGCAGGGCACTACTGTTCCCTCTTCTTCCTTTTTTTTGGGGGGGTTTCTTCTTTTTTTTTTTTTTACTTCTTTTTTGGGTTTCTTCTTTTTTTTTTTTTACTTCTTTTTTTCACATATTTACCCTTTTTTTTGCTTTTTTTTTTACCTTTTTTTTTACCCTTCAACATTCCCATTTTTTTTTGTTTCTTCTTCTTCTTTTTCTTCTTCTTCATCTTTTTTTTTTTTCACCTTCACCCTTCCTTTTTTTTTTACTTTTTTTGGTTTCTTCTTTTTCTTTTCATGTTTTTTTTTTTACTTATGTTTTTTCTTCACCTTTCACCCTTCTTTTTTTCATTTCTTTTTTTTTCTGTTCCACTATTATAGGTTGCCCCAAAATGGAGGAAAATATTGGAGAAGCGCGCCAAAATGGGAGAAATATATTAGTGGAACGATGATAATAATACATTAATTATCAATATTATATAATTTTATATAAACTCTAAAAAATAACAGTTATTTAATTTACAAATTTAACTTTTTAACATTGAAATATGATAACTTCATAATAAAATCTTTAATATTCTCGTCAAAATCAAATTTCTCGCGTTAAAAATATTTTGTTTCTTTATTCCAATTTAATTATTTTTTACCAAAAATAATTAATTTATTTTAAACAATTCAAAACATTGATCTCTTTTTTGCACCACATCATAAATTAACAATCAAATTTGATTAAGTACAAAAAAATTTTATCATTTTATTTCAAATTCAAACAACTCAACTTTTATAAAAACTGGCGGTATAATGCATACTAATAAATGGTAATAAATAATAATAACCAGTAACAAGTGATGTGATGCGTATATTTAATCCAAAAAATATTATTATAGTCATTGGATTAATTAGTGATAATGAAAGTACAAAAAAAATTATAAAAAATTTAGAATTATTTTCGGATACAAATGTATTATTTTCTAATAATATAATAATAATATCTGTAAATTATTACATAATACATACATATTATTATATATATTACTATAAATTATAAATTATATTATTGTTGAATGGAGAATATATGTTAGTAATAATATAAAATCATGATTATTAATATTAATTTGTCAACTGGCCCGCGCACCAAAATGATGGAACATATTGGTGGAGCACGTTTGGAATAAATATATTGGTGGAATTATCAACATTATATAATTTTATATAAATTTTAAAAAGAAAATTATTTAATATACAAATTTAGCTTTTTAAAATTTTTCAGTGATAACTCTACAAATTCACGCCAAAATCAAAGACAATTCAAACAATGATCTTTGGCACTACATCACAAAATATTTTATCATTTTATTTCAAAATCAATCAATTTGAGGCAAATTTTTCTAAAAATTCCAAAAACATTTTATCATTTTATTTCGGAATCAATGTACCATCAAAACTTTTTATTTATTTTTTGTTTTGAATGGGAATTTAATTTTGGAGCCAATCATATTTCTCTCTTTTTTTTTTCTTTTTTTACTCTTTTTGCTTACTTCTATTTAAACGAAAACAATATAAAATCGCTAAATTAATTACCTACCTATATTTATTTATGTTAGCAAAATCAAATCACTTTATCATAATATAAATATAAAATTTATTGTCTCATTATAATATGATTACAACATAAGGTGGCTTTGACAAAATTAATCAAACCATTTTACCATTGAAAATGTGTTGCCTTTCAAAAAATTGAGGTGAAAAGTTTGGATTACTTTAGATAAAGCAAGATTACTTTATGCTACTTTATATTAATGGGATTAGCATGATAAATCAAGATATATTGAATCTAAACATGTAATATGACAATATCACACCATGATAAACCAAAGTGATTATAAATGTTATGAACCCTCTACAAAGAGGTTTTTCATATCACACCATGTTATTTTTATTGAAACAATTTTTCCCTCTGTGTCATGGTTCTCTTCGAGTGCCTTTAACCCTATATCTAGCTCTTCATGGTTACCAAAAATATCCTCTCTATCCGGCCCATTTTGTTTTATTATACCCAGTTCCTAAACTCCTCAGCCTCGGTCACACTCAGACAACCATGCTACTCCAAGATTAAATTCAAATGATAGACCATTGCTCGGCCCCATCCTCCCCCTATGTACAGTGATGCTAGGTTTGTCCTTATCTCACTCCTCTTCTTTATCCACTTTTGCAACCGCAAATAACAACTCCACTGACACTCAACCACCCCAATCTCCCTCATTACCCTTCAAACCCTATCACACTCACACCATGATAACTAGCTCACAAAATAATATCTTTAAAGCTAAACATCTCTATACAACCACTAAACATCCTCCTCCATCATCCCAAGAGCCGACATGTGTTTTCCAAGCAATGAAGGATCCTCAATGGCATGATGTGATAAATAACGAGTTCAATGCTCTCCTACGTAATGGAATATGGGAGTTAGTATCACCCAACATTCATCAAAACCCTATTGGTTGCAAATGGGTCTTTTGCATTAAAAGAAATATCGACGGTAGCATTTCTAGCTTCAAAGCTCGCCTTGTTGCAAAAGGGTTTCCCAACTACTCAGTTTGGATTATCATGATACCTTTAGTCCAGTTGTTAAACCTATAGCTATTCACATTGTTTTATGTCTTACTATACAGAACAGGTGGCCAATTCATTAGCTAGCTGTCAACGATGCCTTCCTACATGGCACATTGAATGAAGAAGTTCACATGCTCCAGTCTCTAGGGTTCTAACTCTTCTCATCCCATACATGTTTGTTGACTCAGGAAGGCACTATATGGGCTCAATAAAGCACTGTGTACCTAGTACCACTTCCTACGCGCTTTCACTATTGAGTTTGGTTTTGAACAATCCAACTCTGATCACTCTCTCTTCATTTACTCCAAGAATGGTGTTATTGCTTATTTCCTTATATATGTGGACAATCTCCTTCTTAACGAGAACCATATATCTCTTTCACAACAATTTGTACATGCTCTCTCCAAATTCTCTTTCAAAGAACTTAGTGATTTGCACTACTTTCTCGACATTGAAGCTATTCCGACAGGCACTGGATTGTTCTTAACCCAACACAAATATATTCGGAACCTATTAACTTTGTCCAACATACTTAATGCCAAAGGTGTCTCTAGTCCTATATCTACCTTCGAAAACCTTCATCTTCATGCTTGTCATCTATGGATGCCACTATTTATAGAAATATGATGGGTGCACTTCAATATCTCTCTCACACTAGACTTGACATTACCTTTGCAGTCGATAAACTCTCTCAATTTTTGCATCAACCCTCTAGTAACCATTGGAGTGCTGTCAAGTGTGTTTTTAGATATCTCACAAACACCATTCACTTTGGATTTCATTTAAAAGTATCTTCAAACCAATCCTTAGTTGCTTTCTCTAATGCAGATTGGGCAGGTGATTTTCATACTATATGTTGCACCACAACATACATAATCTACCTTGGCTACAATCCCATATCAAGGAGTTCCCAGAAGCAAAAGTCTGTAGCTTGTTTTTTCACTAAACTTGAATATCAAGTTATTACATCCACTATAGCAGAATAAGCTTGAATAAAGTCCCCTTTGAATGAACTTTAGACTCTATTCTCAATGCCTCGTATTATATACTGTGATAATATTGGCACAACCTATATTTGTGCTAATCCAATATTCCACTCCAAAATGAAACACATTGCTATTGATTATCACTTTGTATGTGATCAGGTCGCAAGTAGACTATTACGTACACATCATTTATCCACTCATGATCAGCTTGCGGATCTTCTTACAAACCTCTCTCCTGACCACAGTTTCTCACTTTTCGATACAGGATAGGTGTTTTTGATGGCACCCTTATCTTGTGGGGGCATATTGACAAAATTCATGTAGATGATTATATAAGAATTGGCAAGTCAACTAAATCTCGAAATTCAAGCGTCTATTGTATTATATGAACTGTAGTCTATTTTAAACAACATTCCTTATATAACAATTCTTAATGTAATAAAAGTAGAAAAAGAATTCAAAACACATGATGAACCTTTCATTCTCCAAAATTATTCTTCTCTTTTTTATCTTTCAGTTACAACCCTTAAAGTCAAAGCGATATAAAGATGCATATAATGATAATGATGATCTCTTTTTAAGTACACAAAGAGTTTTAAAATCGAGATCTCTAAAGGAGGATGTGAACTTTGCCAATTTAGCTATACTTATCGACAATAATCTCAAATATTCAAAACAATGATAATAATATTAGAATTTAATTGTAAATTTATTATTTAATGGTATTAACTTAAAATTACGTGGACCTATGAACTCTACCCCAAGTTTATTTTCAAATTGTTTTTCCTTTTTTAATTTACAAATTTATATTTTTTTGTAAAAAGCTAAAACAAAATTTCATACTATTTTATGAGTTGAAAGTAGATCAAAACCGAAAAAGAAAATTGAACTTCATAATTTTTATAAAATTAATTTACACTACAAAAAAATCAGTTTTTAGCCATAAATTTAGCGACGAAAATTTAATAAAAATTCGTCGCTAAAAACGTTAGCGGCAAAATTAGTGACGAAAAATTTTTCGTCGCAAAAATTTAGCGATGAAAAATTAAAAATTCGTCGTTAAATTTAACGACGAATAATTTTTTGTCGCTAAATCCGTCGTAAATTTAGCGACGAAAAATTATTTGTCACTACATTTAGCGACGAAAATCAAAAATTCGTCGATAAATGTAGCGACGAATAAATTTTCGTCGTTAAATTTGCGACAGATTTAGCGACAAAAAATTATTCGTCGTTAAATTTAGCGACGAAATCTAAAATTCGTCACTAAATTTAGCAACGGATAATTTTTCGTCGTCAAATTCGTTGCAAATTTAGCTACAAAAAATTATCTGTCGCTAATTTAGGGACGAAAAAAATTCGTCGCTAAATTAGCGACGGATATAAATTCGTCGCTAAATCTGTCACTAAATTAGCAATGAAAAAAAAATTGCGCTCCCACCTGAACCCAGCCCGCTCGAGTCGGTGCCCACACGCCCTCCCTCACTTAATTCCTGAAAAATGCCTCTGCTTTGCTCTCACCATGGTTTGGCACTTCCGTAAACCTTTAAGATCCTGTAACCATCAAGCTAAATATTAGTATCTGTTATAAGTTTTTTTTTTTTACTTATTATCTTTCCTTCAAATATTTCTAATAATAATAAAGCAATATAAAATAACTATTAATTATAAAATAATAAAATATTAGTGTAAAATAAAATAATAAAAGATATAAAAAAATAATAATACTATTTTTTAAAAAGATAAAATAAAAATAAAATATAACATATTAATTAAAAATAATAAATGTGATAATATTTTTAAATAAAAAATAAAAAATATATATTAATATTTTATTTTATTTTTTTTTATTTCAAAATTAGCGACGAATTCCGGAATTCGTCGCAAAATTAATTAATTATTTAATAAATATATATTAATATTTTATTTTATTTTATTATTTTTTAAATTTTGCGACGAATTTCGAAATTCGTCGCAAAATTAATTAATTATTTAATAAATATATATTAATATTTTATTTTATTTTATTATTTTTTAAATTTAGCGAACGAATTCCTAAATTCGTCGCAAAATTAATTTTTTATTTAATAAGTATATATTAATATTTTATTTTATTTCATTATTTTTTAAATTTAGCGACGAATTCTTAAATTCGTCGCAAAACTAATTTTTTATATAATAAGTATATATTAATATTTTATTTTATTTTATTATTTTTCAAGTTTAGCGACGAATTCCGAGATTCATTGCAAAATTAGCGATGAATTCCGGAATTCGTCGTAAAATTAATTAATTATTTAATAAATATATATATTAATATTTTATTTTATTTTATTATTTTTCAAATTTAGCGACGAATTCCTAAATTCGTTGCAAAATTAATGACGAATTTCGAAATTCGTCACAAAATTAATTTTTTATTTAATAAATATATACTAATATTTTATTTTATTTTATTATTTTTCCAATTCAACGACGAATTCCTAAATTCGTCACAAAATTAGCAACGAATTTCAAAATTCGTCGCAAAATTAATTAATTATTTAATAAATATATATTAATATTTTATTTTATTTTATTATTTTTTAAATTTAGAGACGAATTCTGAAATTATTCGAAAAATTTGCGATGAATTTCAAAATTCGTAGCAAAATTAATTTTTTATTTAATAAATATATATTAATATTTTATTTTATTTTATTATTTTTCAAATTTAGCGACGAATTCTGAAATTCGTCTCAAAATTAGCGACGAATTTCGAAATTCGTCGCCAGATTAATTTTTTATTTAATAAATATATATTAATATTTTATTTTATTTTGTTATTTTTCAAATTTAACGACGAATTCCGAAATTCGTCACAAAATTAATTAATTATTTAATAAATATATATTAATATTTTATTTTATTTAATTAAAAATTAGCGACGAATTCCGAAATTCATCACAAAATTAACTAATTATTTAATAAATATATATTAATATTTTATTTTATTTTATTATTTTTCTAATTTAGCGACGAATTCCGGAATTTGTTACAAAATTAGTGACGAATTTCAAAATTCATCGCAAAATTAATTAATTATTTAATAAATATATATTAATATTTTTTTTTATTTAATTATTTTTCAAATTTAGCGACGAATTCCAGAATTCGTCGCAAAATTAGCGTCGAATATCCGGTCATCATTAAATTTGCTACGACTATTTTTTCATTGGAATTTTCGTTGCAAATAGATATGAAAAAATTTTTCGTCACAAAATTCATCACAAAATAGCAACGAAAAAAATTTGTCTTTAAATTTCGTCACAAAAAACGTGTTTTTTTATAGTGTTAATTTCAAGCATAAAGGGCATGAGAGGGAAAAGATATAATTTTTAATAAAATTTGAAAAATATACAAAATTACCTTCCTATTGCTTTTTCAGTGTACAAATTATTGACACACAATTAAATTGTAACCTAAAGTTTATACATTTAATCAAAAAGAAATATATATATTCCACAACCTACGCTTCACTACCCTTCCCTAACTATTTTTCCAGCCCCTCAAAACACCCCAAACAGTGCCTTAATCTCTCACCCAAATGATAAGTTAGCACATAGACACTCATTAGTAAATAAAAATAATTATTTCAATAGCCATATTAGCACTGTTGATTGATTTTTTGGCAAAAGTTTAGGAGTCTTATTGAACTAAATTTTCCGTTTAGGAAACAACATTAAATTTTCAGAAATAAATCTTGACTTAGAGCATGTTTGGCTTGCCACAGCTATTTTTTCACTCTTTATCTTCTCCTTTTAAAGAGAAATAGAAATTAATTCTTTTTGAAAAAGAATTAAAAGTTGTTTGACATTTTTATTTTTAAAAATTGATTCTATACTCTTTTTTATAAATGAACTATTTGACAAAATTTTTTTATAAACTCTACTTTTAATAAAATTATCATAAATAATATACACATAAAATATAATTTTTTCTTCTCACCATCGATTAGTTAAAATTTATATATCTATATTTTAAAAATAAAAGATATAAATACTAATAATTAAAATAAAAATAAATTAATTAATTTTCTAAACTATTAAATCAAAAATTTATAAATAGAACTAAAAAATCGACAATAATATAAGTCATATATTTTTGAATACCCGAATCATACAAATGGAAAAAAAAATTATGAACATAATTTATGAATATATTTAGAATTTATAAAAAAAAAATATTTAAAGACACCCAAATCATATATTTGTGAACACCCAAGTCATATAAATGAAAAAAAAAATATTTATGAACATATTTGAAATTTATAAAAAAAAAATATTTAAATCCACCCAAATCATATATTTATGAATATCCAAGTCATATAAATGAAATAAAAAAATATTTATGAAGATATTTGAAATTTATAAAAACATATTTAAATCCAAACAAACTATATATTTATGAATATTCAAGTCATATAAATAAAATAAAAAATATTTATAATTATATTTGAAATTTATAAAAATAATATTTAAATTCACCAAAATCATAGTATTTATGAATGCATTTATGATGTTAATATATTTGAAATTTTGTATTATTTTGGTCAGTATATAAATGGATTAAAAAATATCATTTCGAAAAAATTATAACATTAAAAAAAGAAAAAAGAAAAACTCATATCATAATTTCTCCTTTAAATCTATTTTTATTGTTATTTTTTATCAAAAAATTATTTTTAAAGGGAAGAAATTTTATTTAATAGAATTTTTGTTGGTAAGAAGAAAAGAAACCGAAAAAGAAAAATTCTGTCTAACGGGCACTGAGTGCTAAAATCTGTCTAGCAGACTGCTGTTAACGATGCCCACTTAATGTCATCCTCCGTTGAACATTCTCTCTCTCGATCGATCTATCGATCGATCGCGATCGTGACAACTGATGGTTAAACGCTCACCCAAATCCTAAAAAAAAAAACCAATTATATGAATTCACATTTGGTTCAGTTCTCTCTCTCAATAATATTTCCAAAAAAATAAAAAAGTAAAAACACAGAGTCAACGAATTGCCTGCTTTCCATTCACCTCATTTTAACTAATAAAAACCCTAACTTGTCTACTTCGAATGCGATGATTGGAATAATATCGTGAATTTGGTGTATTATTGTACTTGAAGGTGTTTAATAGTGATTTTGAGGGTACCCAGCATTTGGTGATCTGGGTTATTTTAATTGGGATTCAGAGTTATTTGGTGATCTGAGCCGTTCATTAATTGGGTATTCTTGGATTCGATAGAAAATATCTAGTTTTGAAATGTTCCATGGATTTGGATTTCGCAGCTCAACATATTTGGGCTTTGTAATTAGTTTAAGAATTTGAGTGATTTTGAAAGTGATAGTGATGGAGGTTGAGGGAAGTGATCAAAGAGTTGAAATTGAGAATTTGAGTGGAACTAGAGGAGAGACTGTGATTGTGGTGGGATCTGCAGGAACTGAAGCAGAGTCAGGAGAAGACAGGGATTTGAATTCCAAATCTGGCATTCATGAAGAGAATAATAAGTCTACAGTGGAAGAGAACAGAAGTCGACCGGAATTAAAGAGTTGTGTTGTGGTTGTTGGTGACGATGTTAAAAGGGATGATGAGTCAAAGGTTTGCAGGATTTGTCATTTAAGCTCTGAGAATTCCTTGTCAGGGAATTCAAATCTTATTCAGCTTGGTTGTGGGTGTAAAGATGAGCTCTGTATCTCGCATCAACACTGCGCAAAGGCTTGGTTTAGGATCAAAGGCAATAGGTAAAAATTCTACAAATAATCTTCTGGAATTTGATTGCTTTTTATTCATCTGTTCATATGTTGTGCGCGTGTTTGTTAGTATTTTCATGAATTTCATTGTTTGATCATATTTTGGAGTTTACTCTGTGATGATGGTATTGCATGGATAATCATAATATAATACCAATTGTAGAATTTCATGAATAGAGTTGAAATATGCATTTTCTCAAAACATGGTCTTGTTCAAAGAGAGTAGATCATAGCTCAGAAGTTGTTCGTGTTAAGGAGAACTTCTCTTTTGTTTCCATTTCCGAACCTTTTAACATGATTCATTGAGTTGGCAAGGAGGGAATCTTGGTTGATCACTTTGGTAATGGCAACAAGGCAATGCAAATGATAAGTTGTCAGTATAGTGTGAGAGATAGAATGACACAACAAAGTTATAAAAATCTTATATTATACTAAGTCATCGTGCTAGTTTTCGACATACCCATGAATAATACGAGCAAAGTTGAACCTTGAAGATGGCTGTGTAGAATACAATCTAATTAGATTTCAAACTTAAAGTTGGTTTAAGAAAAAGTGTCTTGAAGCTTATGAAACTGCAATAAGTAGGAAATTCTTTATTTTAACATCTATTTGCATTTTTCACTCAACAAGTCAATATATGATGTAGAGATTGCCTAAAGGATTTCTGAGTTGTTCCTCTAGCTGTATAGGCATACAGTCTAATTGAAACAAAGGAAGAGAAGGCAAAAAGAGGCACCACACCATATACTAAATTTATGGCTAGGAAGCAGTCAGAGGGCAATTTGATTTTGTTGGAAAATTATAGTTCTTTGTATCTAGGATTTGGCATGTACTGCGAGAACCCACTTTTCCTAAAATTATCAAAGAAGGTTCAACTAACTCTTGGCAAGGGTTAAGATCTTCCTGAGAAAGTTGATTAGTTTAGCTGAGATTAAGTGCGACTTTTTGAATACTTTATACTATCAATATAATAGTAATTTAAATTTCTTTTACTAGAAAATTTAATTTCTACTTGATATTTTCTACTAAGTTTTTACTTTAGTTGAACATGAAAATAGAGTTTAACTGAATCAAACACATGCTATTTCAGTGTTTTGTCTTAGAAGTACCCCTCCTTTGTTCTTGTCCTCTTTGATTCAAGCATGATTTCTAGGGAGGACAGGCATTATAATTCCATTTTTTTCGTGCTTCCCACAAATGCAGACAATGTGAGATATGTGGGGAGACAGCGAAAAATGTCACCGGAGTGATACCAGATTCTGCATTCATGGTGAACTGGAACCAGATGAGTTTGGTGCCAACGAGCTTGAGTTCCCAACATAGGGACACCGCATGTTGGCGGAGACAGCCCTTCTGTAATTTCCTCTTGGCTTGCTTGGTGATTTTATTTGTGCTTCCCTGGTTCTTTCGTATAGATATTTTTTGATATTAATGTATGTATGCCTTCCTTTTACCTTAATTAAATTCTTAACTGAACATATGGCTTCTTATTTAATCTACATTGAATGAATAGAGGTACAGGTACCGATGGTGCTTCATATTCCCTACTTTTAATAAGGTACAGCTCTCCCCCCCCCCCCCCAGCGTTCTATCTCTTTATTTGATCGACTTGTATTTAAAATTATACTTTTTTTGCTAATTCAACCAGAATTACTATCAGTCCCTCTTTATGAAAAAACTTTTCTAATGTAATTTTTTACATTCTCAAAATTTGAAACTGAATTTTTAAGATCTAGTGTTTTTCTCGTTGAACCAATTGTTCATTGGTCTCACTTTCTTCATTTGTATCGATAAATAATGATTAATTTTACTTCAATAAGAATAAATTTAATTTCAAATCTTATAAAAACTTGTAATATTAATAAAGGTTAAGGCGAAAACTCTGGTACTGCTTAACAAAAAATGAATACGGAAACGTGGGTCACTACGGAAGTAGGCCAGACTATCACCCCATGTAGGCCCGAGTCTACCATGGCACGATCAATGTCTTGTCTCGGCTTGACCCAGCATGGCCCACTTCCATCTGTCCATGACATGGCTGTCGAGGCAATCCATGGATTTAAACTTGTTGCCTTTCTCAAATGACTTAACGTTTAACATTAAAATTAATTAATTATGGATTATAACCTTGAGTTTTGTTACAACAGCAGACCACAAGTCGACTTCTAAACGATTTGATAAATTTATGTTTTGTTTGATAAAAATGCACAATTAAAAGCCTAATGCTTTGAAAATAATTACACTGAATTTAATCATTAATTTATGCATTAAATATCAGTAATTATAATTTAATCGATATTATTATTATTTTTTTAAAGATTTCGAGTTTAAATATAAAAAGAAAAAAGAAAAATTATGTCTTATACTAATCCTCTATCCCTAGCTTTGTACATTGATTAAAAAATTAATAAAAATTACAGAATTCGTTAATTTTAATTTTATGCATCGAACTAATCCTATATTATGTTAGTAGTTTCTCACTCTCTCTCAAGTGAACACTGAAAAAAGGGTCCCCGATATTCCATATAAGAAGTTTAGCACATCAAACACTCTCCCTAAGGCCCCACCTTCACCCGCCTCTCTAAACTGGTCTCAATGGTTTTGGTGATTTCTCTTTCTCTTTTAAGAAAAATTTACAAAATCAAACCTAACGAAAATCCTTTCTTTCACCGTTCCCCTTTCTTTGTAGAAATCGATGATGACGGAGACAAAAGAGAGATAGAGGGAGTGAGAGAGAGATTTCTAATTTTGAAACACTGAGGTTGAATTTGATGGTGTAGTGACTGTTTGAAAATTTGGGGAACTGGACTGTAGAGAGAGAGAGAGAGAGAGATTTCTAATTTTACCGTCGGAGAAGAGAGGTTTGCTTTTGCGGGCAAAGACAATGGCGATTTGTCACTGGCTATTACTTCATTATATTTATAGTTTTAAAATTGTTTTCGATTTTATGAAATATTTTTTTATTATTTTATTTTTTGAAGCTTATATTATTTATAAATTTCTTTTTTCCTTTTTATCATTGTTCTTTTTACATAATATCAATTAGAAATATCATTTTTTTAATATCTTAAGCAACCTTGTCACAGAAGAAAAGGATTAAGAAAAACAAAATGATTTCTTTTCTGAAATTTTAAAATTTTTTGTGAACTTAATGTTACTTTAGAAAGATTTTTACTATAAGAAAACAGGGTATCAACGACGGAAATTAACGATAGAAAAATATCCATTGGAAATAATGAGATATCAGCGACGGATTAACGTCAAACGTTACAAAATTAAAAAAAAAAAGTAAATATCATCGAGAGATCAACGACGGATTAGCAACGGAAATTAACGACAGAAAATTTCCGTCGCTGATTTCAAAGATTAAGACTATTAGCGACTGAAATTTTCGTTTCCGTCGCTGATATTTAATCATTTCTTTCGATTAGTTTTTTATATTTTATTTTATTTTATTTTTATTTTATTTTTATTTTATTTTATTATTTTATATTATTTTTATAATATTTATTATTTTATAAAATATTATTTTATAATATTTTAAATTAGCACTTTATTTTATTTTTTATATTTTATTTTTTAAAGAATAATATTATTTTATTTTTTCAAATATTTTATTATTTTATTTTATGTTAACATTTTATTATTTAATTATTTTATAATAAATTAGCATTTTATATTATTTTATTTTTCTTAAAAAAAGTGAGAATAAGATAACAAATAAAAAAATCAGATATAACATTGTGACATAATGGTTGTTACAATTCAAACTTTCCTTGCATATTCAGGTTCGAGTCCGCGTGATGACACTTTTCGGAACAAATAAAAAAAGAAGGCAGGGCACGGGTGGGTAGGTTGGCGCTAGCGAACAAAAAAAACAAAAAGAAAGCAAGGCGTGTGCGGGGCGCGAGCGCTAGCAGATTATGAAAGCTATAAATGAGAAAATTTTTAAAATACCCGTCACCTTTAAAAAACCCCTATGCAAAGAAAAAAATTTTAAAATTTGAAAGGGGGCATGGCCTTCTGGCCCCGATGTCAATATAGTGTAAGATAAATGTGAATTTGAACTTTAAAACATTTAAACGAAATGTTAAGTATATATGTTTCACCGCAATCAAAGTCATTCTCTCGCAAGCTCCATGGATGTGCACATATCTTGGTCTCATAGATCAATTTAGAACCGTGATAAAAGCAAACGCATAATGTTAAGATTAGAAAAATGAATTAATAGAATTAATGATTGATAGATGTTGGATTTATATGCACATACACATGCGGAAGCGTGCAAAATATTTCGGAATCATAAAAGAATAGGATTTTCGGGCATACCTCAAAAGTAGATTGCAAAATCTGGACACGACGAACCTCGATCGATCGACCTCGCAGTCGGGATGATAACCACAAAAGATGAGCTATCACCGCAGCACCACGACCCCTCAATCAAATCCGGTGACAAATTCTCTTCGCAGAATTTTTCCCTATTTCTCTCAATTGTCTCCTCACAATCTTTGCAATGGTTGTGTGTCCTAGGGTTTTGCCCCTAGTTTCCATATTTCTCCGTCACCACAAATGGTAGGGAATTCAAATCCCATAAGTTACCATTTGTGCATATGGAAAGTGGGATATTTCATTTTTCCAAATAAGGAAAGATGCCCCACGTGGGCATTCATTCCTTCATCTCCCACTTGCACACGAGGGCATTTTCATCCATCACGAGATCACAGCTCATGCGATCTCCTGTATCACCCTTCTGGATTTTCATACTAGATTGGGTGTCGTGCGACTGGCGAGTACACCTGCAAATAAAGACTTCTCGATACACCTGTTAGGATGTTCGAGGAGTCGTCGTTAATAATAAAACATCTCGCTGTACCCCAGACTCATCACATTTACATCCTTCGAGTCACTTTCCTCATCGAAAGTCATCCCCAATATATCCTCGAATGTGTATTCACTATTACGTTTTTATCCCAACGTGGATATACGTAACAGACCGGTCGGTGAATACTACACAACGATGTAATGTAGATTGGTCTTCCTTTCCCAAACTCGAATCCATCGATCTCAATTCAGCTGCTTTCCTAGACCTGCCCCTTAGACCTCAATTTATCTTTCGGGCCATAGGTAAACAGACTAAAGTAGCAAACACTGAATCAAGACTTCTAGACACAGTCGAAAGTAAAATAAGGGTACTTGAGATCCCACGCAATGGATCTCGGGTCTCACACAGTGGGAACGGGGATCATGATTAGATCATCGTCTCATATAATTGCTCCCACTATCCCTAGTCGTCATCACACGCGGTATGAAACGCGCGCCACAGTGTTAATCCCTTATTTCTCAAAAGGGCATATGTCAGATTTCTTAACACTGTGCAGATACGGGACTCAGTCTACACATAAGACTCTATCCAGAGATCTCAGAGAGAGTGTCTCAGAGACAATATCACTATCGCAGGTGATGTCTGAGATCTCAAATCTGGCTACTCACAGGCAACATGGATGTGGGTATTTCCATGTCGGTCATATCCCAAATGACCTCATCCTGAACACGTATCAGGGCGACTTTTGTTCTAGTTGGGCCACTCTCAATGCCTCTTACGACTAGAAACTGTCTCATCTCCACTCACTCAGAGTTGGAGGTGGTCGCTCGTGTGAGAGAGTCGACCTCACCTGCCTGACATATATTTTATCACATCAAAATATACATGATATAAATAAGTGCATTATTTAAGAAAATATTAATGTGACTGAATAATGCACAAAATCATATATAAAAATATAATAAGCATCACATCGTCAGTTTAGTACAATGAGAAAAATCAAAATATTCCCAAACCCAATGACTCTCTATGTGCTTTAAATGAGTCTCTAGTGATGGGTTTGGTGAAGGGGTCAGCCACCATGCAATGTGTCGAGATGTACTTGACGGTCACTTCACCCTTCTCGATAATGTCTCTAACAAAATTATATCTGGTGTCTATGTGTTTGGTCCTACTATGATACTTAGGGTCTCGAGTATAGGCGATAGCAGCCTGATTATCACAGTAAATCATCACTGGCCTCCCACTATCAGCCACAACCCCTAAGTCATCTAATAGTCTTCGGAGCCAAACACTCTCCTGAACTGCGACTGAGCAAGCCACGAACTCAGCCTCCATCGTAGATAACGCTACACAGGTCTGCTTCTTGCTGCTCCATGAAATGGCACCGCCATTGAGCAAGAATGCAAAACCTGATGTCGATTTGCGCTTATCCAGATCACCGCCCCAGTCGGCGTCTGAATATCCTATGAGGCGCAAATCCCCTCTCCCATAACACAAGGAGTAGCTCGCAGTTCCCTTGAGATATCGAAAAATCCTTTTCACTGCTCTCCAGTGACCCCTTCCAGGATTTGATTGATATCTACTCACCAGACTGACTGCGTAACATATGTCTGGTCGTGTACACAACATCGCATACATTAGACTTCCCACTGCGCTGGAATAAGGGATTTTTCGCATCTCCCTTATATCTTCCTGAGTTTTCGGGCACATCTCAAGACTCAGACCATCACACTTGGCGATTGGAGTATCAATGGGATTACAATCACTCATCCCAAAGCGCTCGAGAATTTTCTTAATGTAGGTCTCTTGTGTAAGAGCCAACATTCTTCTCGATCGATCTCTCTGGATCTTAACTCCAAGGATGAACTCAGCTTCACCCATGTCGATCATGTCGAAGCTCAATGACAACCAAGCCTTGATCGTCATCATATACTGAATGTTGTTCCCAGCCAACAGTATATCGTCCACATACAGGGACAGAATCATAAAAGAGTTATCAGATCGTATCATGTAAACACAATGATCCTCCTCGATCATTGTAAAACCATAAGATATCACCTCCTCGTGGAATCTTAGGTACCACCGCCTGGATGATTGCTTTAGGCCATATATTGACTTCCGAAGTCGACAGACCTTTTCCTCATGACCTACTAGAACGAACCCAGAGGGCTGCTCCATGTAGATCTCCTCATCCAGATTTCCATTAAGGAAAGCGGTTTTTACATCCATCTGATGCAACTCTAGATCCATGCTCGCGACAATCGCCAAGAGTAGACGGATCGATGTAAATTTGACTACGGGGGAGAAAGTCTCCTCGTAATCAATGCCCTTTGTCTGTGTGTAACCCTTGGCTACTAGACGGGCTTTGTATCTTTCCACCGATCCGTCGGCCTTCCTCTTGATTTTGAGAACCCACTTGTTCCCTATGGCCCTTCTATCCTCAGGTAGGTCAACTAGGTCCCAGACCCCGTTGACCCTCATTGATTCCATCTCCTCTTTCATGGCCTCTAGCCATTGGTCCTTCATAGAACTCTCGAGAGCCTTCTCAAAGGTTTGAGGTTCTTTATCATCCTCAGGAGTCACGATGAGGATCTCATCCTCTATCGGAAAATGACGTCGGGGTACATGTCCCCGACTACTCCTACGAGGAGGAGGAGCCTCCTCACCTCGAGATGGGTCACTCCCACTAGGAACAAGATCCTTTTCAGGCTCTTGGGTCCCTCCTCTGGGCTCAGTTGAGCCGTCGGACTCACCCATCTCATAAAAGGTGAAATCCTGGTCGATTTCGCCTCTCTTAGGGAAATCATTTTCCAGGAACGTAGCATTACGAGATTCGATCTCGGAGACCGTGCCATCCGTACGTTCACCTAGGAACACATGTCCCTTAGAATGTTCAGAGTATCTTACAAAGATACATTTCTTTCCTCGTGGGCCTAACTTGCCGTGTGGGTGCGAGGGATCGTGAACGTATGCGGCACAACCCCATGGTCTCAAATGGCTAAGGTCAGGCTGCCTCCCTGTCCAAAGCTCGTATGGGGTACTGACTACGGACTTGGTTGGAACACGGTTAAGAACGTAGGCGGCAATCAACAATGCGTCTCCCCAATGGGAGATAGCCAAATTGGCCTGCGCCATCATCGATCTTACCATCTCCAACAAAGTCCTATTCCTTCTCTCAGCTACCCCGTTCTGCTGGGGAGTAGCAGGAATAGTCAACTGTCTCGTAATGCCCTTCTCGAAACAGAGCTCTTTAAACTCCTCAGACAAGTACTCGCGTCCTCTATCGGTTCTGAGAGTTTTAATTCTCAAGTCTAACTGGTTTTCTACCTCGCTAATAAACCTCCTGAAGCAATTTAATGCCTCAGACTTGTGCGAGATAAGGTAGACGTTACCGAAACGCGTGTAATCATCTATGAACGTAATAAAATACGTGGCTCCGTTTCGGGCTCTCACATTCATAGGTCCACAAATATCGGAGTGGATCAATTGCAATGGGGTCCCAGCCCTCATTGCTTTTCCAAATGGTTTCCTCGTCGCTTTGCCGGCTAGGCAAAACTCACATAAGGGCAACTCGATCCAGGTTAGCGGGCCCAACAAGCCACTCGTAGCTAACCGGTTCATTCTCTCTTGCCCTATGTGGCCAAGTCTACTATGCCAAATTGAAACATCATCAACTACGCTATCAGATGTATACGCAATAGAAGACAAATCAGAAATTTTATTAAAGGAAACCAAATCCAACGCATAAAGTCCATCATGGACTAAACCAGTACATAAAACAGAGTTATCGTAAATGACAGAAACACTCAAATTTCTGAAAATGATAGAGTATCCTAAACGATCTAAACAAAGGACAGAAATGAGATTCCGCCGAATCTCGGGAGCATACAACACATGATGCAGGTATAGGACTTGGTTACTTGGCAGCATCAGCTTGCATGTACCAATTCCCTTCACAACCACAAATGCTCCGTTCCCCACGTACAGCCTCCTTGCTTGGGGACTCAATCGGCGGAACTCCACATATGCGCTCCTATCTCGAGCTACATGGTCGGTGGCTCCTGAGTCTACAATCCACAAAGGAGAAGAGTTAGTAAGCATCACAGTGGATGAAACATAACTCATACCATGTAAAGAAGAAGGACATACCTTTCGCTCGCCACACTCGCGAGCGAAATGCCCAGATTTGCCACAAACGTAGCATCGGACTTTGCTCTTATCGAGCTCCTTCTTCTTTCGTGTCTGCCCTCTATCAACGGTTTTCGCTGCTGGCTTCCTCTTAGCCTGGCTAGGTTTCTTGTCATATTTGCGCCATTTACGCTTGACGCCCTTGGAGCCCTTACTCGACTCCGCCACATAGGTATGACCAGAAACCGACCTAGCCACCTCCTGGCGCTCCTCCTCGAGCTCACAATGCCTACGCACGTCCATGAAAGTACGAATACTCTCAGTGTGCGTGAGGTAGGTCTTTACAACATCCCAGGAGTCAGGCAAGGACTGGATTACTCCCAGTACCTGAAGCTCATCAGACATTGGCTCCCCCATGTTCTTTAGAGAAGCGATCATACTTGACATATGCATTAAATGCTGTTTCATTGTATGATCGGGTCTCTTCTTATAGGTGATAAACCTATAAGTCAGCATCCTCAGCTTAGGAGCTGACCGGGAGCCAAGGTGCTCTCTCAGAGCACTCCAAACCGACATCGCAGTAGGATACTGCTCGTACACTGGAATCAGATCATCGTGCATGCTGCTAAGGAGGATGACCCTAGCTTGGCCATCCTTCTTCTTCCATGTACGATACGCCTCCTCATCCAGTTTCGCCTGAGGCGTATCACCCACCCCGGGGTCTGTCATCTCGTGTAAGAGAACCTCCGCTAGATCCTGCTCCTCGAAGACAAATTGAACTTTACGGTGCCAAATCTCATAATTGTCACTGTTCAACTTGTCTCCCTTAACGAGATCAAATACGATACTCTTTGTCGCAGCCATTGTCTCTGTCACACAGAAAGAAAGAGACGTTAGTGACTAATAATGCTTATTTTCACAATTTCGTACACCCTACGAATTAACAATCCAAAATGAATCGAGTATTGACCCCAAAGTGAGCATATGAGTCAACGGACACCATACACCACAACCCGGGATCTCATCTCATCATCCGGACTTTAATTCGGTGCACAAAATCCCACAAATAGTCACAAATATGCACATAGGACCCCCAAAAAAATTGAAAAAATCAATTTTGGACGACCTGACGCGCCGCCGCTCGCCGGCGGTGTACCTCACGCGCCGCCACGAGCCTCCACGCGCCGGCGGCAGCCTGCTGCACGCGCCAGACGCGCGGCGCGCTGCTCACGCGCTGCCACGCGCCACGCGCGGCTCGGCTCACGCGCACCCAGTCGCAGCGCGTGGCTCACGCGCCTCACGCGCTGAGCCGCCCCTGAGCCGGTCCGACCGGGTCGGTCAACGGGTCAGGGTTGACCCGACCGACCCGGTCAACGGTCCGGGTCTGACCCGGTCGGGTCGGTAGCGGGTCGGTCCGGGACAGGGTCCGACCCGACCTCCACACGCCATCCACTTCACGCGCCTGTGTGGCGCGTGCCATGCACGCGCCTGCTGGACGCGCCCTCTGGCGCGTGCTCGTCACGCGCCCGCGGGTCTGGGCTTCTTCTTCTTCGCCCGACGGGTCCTGCAACGGGTTTTTCGACCCGATTCTCCGAAAACCCATTTCCGGCTAATTTTTACGACGGTTTCTGCCGGAAAATATATTTGGACTTCCCACAAATATTTGGAACTCGTTTTTTTTTGAATGATTCAAGCCCTAAACACGGCGAATCATATATCCAAATTTTGGCCCTCCGCGGCCTCGCCGGAAATCCCAGTTTCCGGCAGCCAATCTATGCAAAATGCATGCCAAAACGTAGATCCATGCACATGGAACACTAATATGCCATTTATTTAGATCAATGATCCCTATACACGGATAGATCTAGGTTTTTAAGTTTTGGGCACCCTTAGGGCCGAAAACTTTAACTTCAATTTACATGGCTTAAACATGCTCCAAAAATTCAGGAAAAAATATTTTTGAGATCTACGTGACATGGGTAACGTCACGGTATTTTCGGATTCACGAAACTCATCCGTGATCCGAAACCCATTTTTGCAACCCCATATTTTTATACCCAAAAATATTCCGAAAATAATTTTAATAAATCCAACCCTACTCTCTGATACCAATGTTGGATTTATATGCACATACACATGCGGAAGCGTGCAAAATATTTCGGAATCATAAAAGAATAGGATTTTCGGGCATACCTCAAAAGTAGATTGCAAAATCTGGGCACGACGAACCTCGATCGATCGACCTCGCAGTCGGGATGATAACCACAAAAGATGAGCTATCACCGCAGCACCACGACCCCTCAATCGAATCCGGTGACAAATTCTCTTCGCAGAATTTTTCCCTCTTTCTCTCAATTGTCTCCTCACAATCTTTGCAATGGTTGTGTGTCCTAGGGTTTTGCCCCTAGTTTCCATATTTCTCCGTCACCACAAATGGTAGGGAATTCAAATCCCATAAGTTACCATTTGTGCATATGGAAAGTGGGATATTTCATTTTTCCAAATAAGGAAAGATGCCCCACGTGGGCATTCATTCCTTCAATAGAATATGAAGATGAAAAATTGTGGAATCTCTACCTCACCCGCTCTTCCACCACCACCACCATCACTCTCGTACTCGACATCACCATCACAATAACAACCACCACCAAATCACACCCTAAAAGCCGAGTTTGAACATCTTCTCTCACTCTCACCGTCCCAAACTAGACCCAAACTCTCTCTCCCACACGTCTATCGAATCTCAAACCATCCAATAACAAATCAAGATTCAAGAAAAGATAATCAAAGGTTGTCATTTCTTCATGATTTGAAAGGGATTAGAGTAAGAATTAAGAGTAAAAACTATGACAGGAAATGACAAATTTGAGAAATAGATGTTCATGAATCTCGTGGATTTATCTTTCTCAGCTAAATCTTCAATTTCATTCAAAACCGGTTCATCGTATAGCATTTTCAAAACCTAACGGTTCAATTTGAAGCATGTAAACAAGTTTAGAACTCAGATTTTACAATCTAAAATTTGATTAAGAATAACATACTTCTTCTCCTTTCATAAAGTGAATCTTTTTTGTAATCAAAACTTGTTTCCTCATCAGTAAACAATTGTTTGATCGATTAACTCGATTGGTTTGCTTGTAGTACTAGATACTTCGAGTAAGAGCTTAAAAATAATTGATCTCCCTCTCTTTTACTTCTTTTAATTTCGTCCATAGCATACATGATGTGGTTGGTGTTTGTTTGCAAGCATTGTGATTTGCTTCATGTAAGACCCAAAAATGAAATTCGTGAAGCATTGCAAACCGAAACGAAATCCAGTAGTAGTAGTTTGAATTAAGAAATTAATTTGAAAAGGCCTACAGATACACATTGGAGTTCTTGCTATTGTGCATTTCTCGATCTTATTCAGTTGCTCTCATTAATAATTGAGATGATTGAAATAGTTATTGAAGATGGTTTAGCTCTAGAATAGCAAGGTGAAGCTAACAGATTGATTGATAGCATTGTAGAGTAAAGAGTACGATATGATAAATGGCATGACCTTGGTACAAATTTCAAAGCAAAGCTTACGAGCTATGAGAGTTTTTGATTGTTGAAGTTTCAAACTCGTCTTCAGCATAAAATCTATGTTCCCAACATGAATGCTATACACATTGGTCATGATGCCATACTCCAGAGATAAAATTTGTATATTACTATTGTAGAAATCTATTTTACAGGATCATAGATCATTAGTTTCAAGAGCTTAATGGTCATTAATTTGATGAGATAACTTATCAGCTATTCTGGGGACTCAAAGGAATGGAGAGCTTGAAATATATATATATATACATATATATACATATATATACATATATATACATATATATACATATATATACATATATATACATATATATATATATATATATACATATATACATATATCAATTGGTTTTTTCTTTAATTACTTTGTCACATAAAAAATCGACTATTCAAGGGAATGAAAAATCATTGGTTGAATGATTGTTCGATGAGAAGGATATATTCTCTATTAAGAATGAAGCAATTATCTGATATTTTTAAAATATGAAAATCTGAAAGAAACAATTGAATAAATTCTTCAATAGTAAAAGATGTTTTTTTTTATAATATTCTCGTATGTTATTGATATTTTATATTTTAGAAAATTATATTTTTTATATTTACTATATATATATATATATATATATATATGAATTTATATATTTATAAATCCGCATATATTTTTGTCCCTTGAAGTCAAATCACGGCTTTGCCATGGCTTAATAGTAAAAGATGTCAGCCATCAACTATCAGTGAGCATTTAATTTTTATTGGTTAAACCAATAGATTCATAGAAGATAATGAAGTTCCTCCCCTTAAATATTCGAAAGGAAATATAATGGGTTTGAATTGACAAAAAGAAAGAAATCATTCCTCCAAATTTTGCAGAGAACTCTAAATTTAAAGTTAATTGAATTATCAAATAAGTTCTTGAGAGTACTCTTAATTGAACGTCGATAAAAAATAAAATATAATATAATATAATTATTCTATTGAACGAAACAGGTGATCAAAAAAACCTAATTATATTGAGAGGGAAAACCATTTTGGCAAAAAAAAAAAAAAAGGTTGTGATGGATTTGGATCTAATAGAACCCCATATTTCAGACAACCTTTTTGATTGAGAGAGAAATTGTTAAATACCATAAGGAAATTGAATAAAAACATTCAAAAATCTAAGGATAACCGAATAAAGAAAGGAAATCGAATTGGAAAATCCAAGATTAAAACGTTGTTGTGAGAAATTTTATGAAAACAAAGGAAAGGTTAAACTAACCCCAACCCAAATCAAACCCGAGATCAAAACTAAAATGAAAGTTCTAATTTCGAAATCAAAATTTTATTAAAAATTTGAGACATATCTTTGCCATTTGTGAGAAAGAAGTGAGGAGAGAATCAAAGAAGAAAGCTTGAACAAACAAGATGGAGAGAACACACGCTCTGATGAATGAATGGGAAGGGTGTTTGAACGAACGGGAAGGGTGTCGTGGTTAAACAAAGAGGAGAGGGAATGGAGAATGGAAGAAAATTTTATTCGGTTATGATATTTTTCACAAATTTCAACTGACTTACACGACCAGTCAAGATTTCATTATCTTAAAAATGAAGGGTTAGAGTTTATAGGGGATGGTATTATAAAAGATCCTTTACGGTATCACAAAGGTCCCCGAAATAGAAACCGTAAAGTTAGAATAGGGAAAAAGGTAAAGTTAAAAGAGTGCTAAGGTAATTTTACTTTTAACATAATAAAAATATTTGAAATTTTAACATTAAAATATTTTGAGAAAATTTTTTTGGATAATTTAGGGAATGAATACCATAGAGACTACATAGGCCACACGAAAACAAAAAATGGAGAAATGGAAATGGATGTAGAACAATATGGAAAAACAACATTTTATAAAAATATAAGAAATGAACACGGGGATAAATAGATAAATATGAAATATATAAAGATTTTTGTATAAATATTAATTATTTTATGAAAATAATAGAATAATTATTTTTATAATAAAAATTTAAAACGATTAAATATGTAATTTTTAATTATAAAACAAATAATAAAAATTAAAAATTATAATTAAACAACAAATAATTTATTAAATATGAAAAATTTTGTAAATATATAAAGTATAAGGATTTTTATATAAAATTAATTAATTTAACGATTTAAAATGTTTTGAAAATGACAAAACATTAATGTTAAGAAATTTTCGTAATTACAGATTACAACACCCTATTTCAATAAAAAAAACAAAACAAAAAACAAAACAAAATTCTAACAGTGTCAAATCATTTGCTTGACCTCTTTTGTTGTAGACGTAATTGTTTTAGTTTCCATTAGGTTTCAAGTCGAGAGGACACCACTGATAGGTGTGCTCGACTTCTAATGGATATACATTTTGACTTATTTGCTCTTAAGAATAATCAAAACCCTAAAAATGAATTCACGTTTATCTTAATTTGGTAAGAAATAGTTGACCGACTAAAAATAAGAAATGTGGTTTTGATGCATATGATGAAAGTGCTCTCTGAGGATCGAGAGCATATGGATCCGCTTAAGAATCAATCCTAATTGTCCTTCTCATACTAGACTAGTTATATCATTAAGGATAACAACCCCAATTTATAAACAATTATCATTAAGGATGAAAAATTATCGTATATATAGACAAAAGTGGTACACTATACATAGAAGAAGAAAAAGGTGGTGTTATGCAATTATTAGTGCCTATGTGGTGTTCTAGGATGCTACTATTAGTGCCTATGATTTTTTTTTTTATACTGGTATTCAGTAATTACGTCATATCTAACTAAATTTGATTCGAATCAAGTTGAATTCTTAAAATATAAAACTCTCTCGGTATCTATTTTTGGTATACACAATACTCGAATTTAGATTTTGTTTAAAAAATATTAGTATTTAGTCACTAAATCAACTAGATATTGATCTATTAGTGTCAATGATATTCTTGAGAAATCTTGTGTTCTAAGAAGAAAATTATGATGAATTAAATTTTGATGGCTACTATTTAATGCAATCAACTTTACTATGGCTATTTTTGAATTTCGAATGATTTAAGAAAAATTAGTGAATTATGGTGCTAAGTGTCTGTTTAGTAGTTTTTTTTTTTTATTTCTCTTCTCATTATAAGAAAAAACTCAGTCAAATAAAATTTTTTTTCCTTAAAAATAGTTTTTTCTAAAAGGAAAAATTAGTTTTAAATGAGAAACTCTTGAATGAGCTTTTTCTTCTTTTTTTTATACGTCAACTGTTTTGAAACTATATTGTTTTGTCCTATTTATATTTTCACTTAAATAATACGAAATTTCAAATATATTTATACCATAAATGTATTCATTTAACATAATTGACCCCTCATCTCTTATAGATCTCGATTTTTCCTCTTTCCTTTATAGAAACTATCTCTCATCTCTCAACTCTTCTTCTTTCCTTTGGAGGCAGTTACTATGTTTCTTTAGACTTGTTGACACAGTCAAACAAATCGTAATATATAAAATAAATTTGAAAAATTGGGGGAAATTGTATATATGAAATTTGCTGAAGTTTTAGAGGTCTTTTATTTATTAGCTAAGAAAGTCATAACAACTTTAGATTTTGAATTTAAAGAAATTCCGTCAAAATTAAAGATGATCGTAGATATTGACCTTTTTTTGAAAAATGTATTGGTGCTATAAATGATATACATTTACCTATTATTCCTCCCGCCAATGATCAAATTCGTTTTATTGGTCGAAAGGAAGTTTCAACACACAATGTTATCATAGTGTGTAACTTTGATATGTTATTTACATTAATCATTGTTGGTTAGCTTGGTATCACACATGACAACAAAATCTTTTTAACTGTACTTGAAGAAATAAAAAATGTGTTCTCTCATTTATCAAAAGGAACAATTTTATTTATACCTTATACAAATATTGAATTGATTTTTTTAATTAACTACTAATCAAATATATTGATTGTTTCATAGACAAATATTATGCAATGGATGCCAGATATCGTAAACATGAAAGGATATCTAACACCCTACAAAGGTAAGACATCACATTTATGATTTTAAAGGATATCACCGGTCACAAGGTGAAAAAGAAATATTTAATCATACACAATCTTTTCTAAGAAATGTCATAGAATGAATGATTGGAGTTTGGAAGAATGTGTGACATATTTTAAAGGATATGGAGCTATTTCCATTGATGAAACATAAGAAGATAATAGTTACAATAGTAGTATTTCATAACTTCATTTGAAATTGAGGTAAAAACGTTCACAAGGAAACAGTCTAATGGTACAAATCTCCTATCCCCCAACGTGGTGATCTCATGATCAAATTTTTGTACAACAAAAAAAAAGAAATTGAGGCAAAAACGAGAAATTTGATAGACGCGACTATGATCCTAATTACATTTTAGAGTTTCAGAACGAAAGAAATATATATAAAAAAATGGGTTCATCTACTTATAGAAGATAAGTGGGGGATAGTTATATAGGTAGAGTTCTCAATCAAATAACTTTTACATTAGTGGAAAATAAAAATATATGATTTATAGTATTTTCGAATTTATTAGATCTTTATATTATATAAAAATGATTTTTTATTTATAAATGTTTGATTTTAATAGGTTAAAAAATAATTTTTTATTTTTATTTTAATTATTAGTATTTATATCTTTTATTTTTAAAATATAAATATATGAATTTTAATCGATCGATAATGAAGAGAAAAAATTATACTTTATATATATATATATATTTCGTTTATGTTAATTTTATTAAAAATATAATTTATAAAAAATGTTTTGATAAACGTTTTATTTATAAAAAAGAGTATAAAATCAGTTTTTAAAATAAAAATATCAAATGATTTTTAAATTTATTTTAAAAAAATTAATTTTTGTTTTTTCATAAAAGAGAAGATAAGGAGGAAAAAAGTTATACCATGTAGTTGAGATAAGGGCGTTTAAGGAACATAATTTTCAATTAATCATTGCTCGAGAAAATTCAAAAAATTTAGTTTTACGGTCCATGGGGTAGTGTGATGTTCCCTGATTCTGCAAATGATTTTTTTTTTTTTTTTTTTTTTTTTTTGGGTTAAGAATTCTGCAAATGATGATAGATGATATCATGCATCTTCGTTCTGGACCCAAAAAAAAAAAAAACTCATGCATCTTCATGATCCTATGTTGTTTCTTCGTTCTGCCCAATAAGCCCAGACCATTTCCCGTCGTCTAGGTCGGCCCAATAAGCCCAATGATTGTACTAATCAAAAACCCTACCTTGTGCTCATCTACTCATACTAGGGTTTCTTCGTTCTTCCTTTCGTTCTCACCAGAGCTCCACGACACTTGTGCAGCGGCTGAACCGTATTCTACTGCGCACCAAAATGGTCTCTCTCTCTCTCTCTCTCTCTCTCTCTCTCTCTCTCTCTCTCTCTCTCTGCGTCATGGCATCTTGCTTACATTCATGTGTTTTTGGTGATGAAAACAGGCTTCAGAGAAGAAGCTTTCTAATCCAATGAGGGAAATCAAAGTACAGAAGCTTGTCCTCAATATCTCCGTCGGCGAAAGTGGAGATCGTTTGACCAGAGCCGCTAAGGTATTATTTCATCTCTCTCTCATCTCTAATCCCTCTCTCTCTCTCTCTCAAACATTTATTTGACCTTTCTTTCTTTCTTCATCTTTAGGTTTTGGAGCAGCTCAGTGGCCAAACACCTGTTTTCTCCAAAGGTGAGAAAGATTTTTCCCCTTATTCTTTTTCCGAAAATGTTTGCATTTAAGCCGTAATATGACTATGAAATGACGAAGATTGTGATGCTGATTTAAGGTTTTGATGACTAGTATTAGGTTTCGTTCTTGTCTACGTAGTTCATAGGAGATGGATTTTGTTTAAGTCTTGCAATATTAGGCAAAGTAGCATTGGTTTTGTTTTCTCAGAGTATATTACTCTATTGCTAGATTGGAAACTCTCAAAGAAGATGATGAAAAGATGGGATGTCCAAATATTTATTTACTGCTTTGGGATTTACTAGTAGCTTAGTGAGCCTATACTCAACTTGAATTTTATCTTCAATTTTATTCATGTGCTGAATAAATCATTGGATCTTAGGAATAACTTGTGCAATTGTGTTATGTAGTAATCATTTTATTTTCTGTTTTGATCTATAGCTAGATACACCGTTCGTTCCTTCGGTATCAGACGTAATGAGAAGATAGCATGCTTTGTTACTGTGAGGGGTGACAAGGCAATGCAGCTTCTTGAGAGTGGCTTGAAGGTTAAGGAGTATGAACTGCTGCGAAGGAACTTTAGTGATACTGGGTGCTTTGGGTTTGGTATTCAGGAGCACATAGATCTTGGAATCAAGTAAGTGATCTTTTTTTGTGAAGAAGTTGGCTTCTTAAAATCTGAACCCCAAATCCCCCTCTGCCCCTAGAGAGCCATCCAAAAGAAAATGAAAAACGGAAAAAGATAATGGAATGCTGACACCAGATCTCTAGTGGGAAAAATGTTGATTTCTCTCATATTTCTATTAGTATGGGGGCTCGAACTACATTTTATTGCGAATCTGTGACTAGACATAGGGTTAATACAGGTAGCTCAGACATATGCTCTATTGAGTTCAGCAGATGTTGTCTTGAGTTGTGGTTATTGATTTGGATAAATCTTGCATCATTGTTTGGCATATCTTGTTTCTTTTTTCATTGTATCTATCTTAGGATTCAAGGAACAATTTACTCTGGGTCTTGGGTTTGATGTTATAGTTTGCATTCAATTTTCCACAATTTGAAATTAGACAGACTTATGGTTCATCTATTTACGAGTTGTTTGCAGTTCACCATTTGAAAGGATTGTGAAGAGCTTCTCTCATCCATAGATTATCTGTCTCATTAGGGCTCCATGAGTCTTGCTTGAAATCATCCCCCACACATATTATTTAATGGAAAATATTTTCATAAGATTGATTTGTAAAATATTTTTATCATTTGGGTGAAAATTGAATTGTTTTTTCTTTTAAATTAGGACCTTTTAACCATAAATTTGCCGTCATTGAGTACTTTTGAAAATGATTTCTACATGGAATATTAACGTTTCTAAAGCTCTGCTATAATTACATGTTGAGTGAAACATTTTCCATTGATTAGGTCTGTTTCGCATGGCTGAAAAGGGAAAACAAGATAAATGATAATTTGTTGGAAGAATTCATTTTCCCAAAGGACAGGATTTAATTGTTTTTGGTTTATGAGTACAAATTTCCAAAAAAAAGAAGAAAGAAATTAGAACTAGCCAAAGTGCTCCTTTTCTCAATTCTTTTTGATTGCTAATGTATTTTTGGGTTAGATTCAATTGCTAATGTTGTTGAGCTGCTGCTGCTTTGATATTAGAATCTGGAATTTGAAATGAAGACTAAGTGCTTGTTATGTTACTTTGTTTATTTTGATTGTTGTTGTGAAAGTAATTTGGGGTGTTAGAGATATGATAGGATGCTCAATCAGCGTCATCAAATTCCCATCTGTCCAGCTCCCTGCCAGCATGCCTGTGGACAGCCTCTTATCTGCTTTTCTTTGGCTGTGTAGGTGGGGTTGATGTGTGATTGATATATGCTCATATTGTACATGTGCATCCATCATATCCCTATGCTATTGATGTTGGTGACATGCACTTTTATTTGTTAACAACTTAGTAGATATTGTAGTATTTGCTTGATTTGAAGCAAGATTAGTGACTCCTTGGTGGGTTTAGGTTGTGTTTTCTGCTCTTAGTCCATGTTATTTTCGTGTTATATATGGTGGATAAATGCTTTATTTGCAATAGATGCTACCTTGTCACTTGTAGCTCTAGTTTTCTTTAATTTTTTAACTCTTTACTTCAGTTAACATTAAATTCATTGCAAAGAAATTAAGAGAGGTCTTTTTCTTAATGTGTTTTCCTTTGGGTTTCCTTGATCCCAATTTTGTGTTTTTTTTCTCAGGTATGATCCTTCAACTGGTATCTATGGTATGGATTTCTATGTGGTCCTGGAGCGCCCTGGCTACCGTGTAGGACGCCGCCGCAGGTGCAAGTCTCGTGTTGGTATCCAGCACAGGGTAACAAAGGAGGATGCTATGAAGTGGTTCCAGGTCAAATATGAGGGTGTGATCCTTAATAAGTCCCAAACCATAGCTTCTTAGTGGATTAGTTCTAAGATGTGCTTTTGAAGTTTTGGCAAGGTTTATTTGTCATCTATCCACAATTTTCTCGATCTCACTTGTCTAGTGTCAAAAGTTTTGACTGCCTTGTTAGTTTTTGGTTGTAAGTTTTGACTGCCTTGTTAGTTTTTGGTTGTACTAAGCCGTTTGTTGCTGGTTGGTCAATTGGCATTTCTCTTAGGTTGGAAGACTATTTCCTCACCATATTTTGCACAGGGATGAACTTTTTAACGAGTATAGTTTACTCGGGTCAGTCAACTATTATTGGGGATGTGAAATTGGCTTGATCTAGCCCTAGTTGTTGGCTGTATTGTGCTATCCAATATAAATTTGTCCAGTTTCACAGGTAAGAAATGAAGTATATTCATGCGTGTACTGTAATTCAAGGAACAAGGCTACCTTATACTGCCCCGGGGGTTAGCCATTTTTTTGTTCCGGTGTTTTTGATGTTAGACCAACCGGTATCCGGTTATTTAATTAATTCAGTCCAAGACCTAACACTATGGGTTCTATTTTAGAGATTGATTTTCTTGATGTTTATTTTTTCATTCCCACTTAGAAAGTGTTTGCGGCATTCATGTAATTAGAGTCTTAAAGAGGAACGATGGAGGTGGTAAAATGATTTATACACATGGGTTTGAGGAGAGTGCATTTTTAGTGTTTGACCTTATGGGTAAATCACCATGAATATGGATGTACCCGGCTCTTCTTTCTTATGCTCAAAATTGGAGTTTGTTTCCTCAAAGTATAAATACCATTGAGACTTTAAAAAGGTTCACTCTCCTTAATTATGAAAATATGTAAAATTAATGCTTACGTTTATGAAATCTCGTCTCAATTACGAAATTTTATAAAATTAATCCTTCCGTCTACTTGCCTTCTGCTTCCCTTTATTAAATTAATAAAAACAATATTAAAAAATTAATTTTTTTATTTAAAAATTCGAGAGAAAAAATCAAACTTTTAAAAAAAAAGAGAAAATTTTGTTTCTTCTTTCTCTACCCATCTCTACTGAGAAATCCTGTTAACCATGGTTTGAAAATTGAAAAAGACCTCTCCTCAACTTGGCCTTTTGAGTTTATAAGACAAAGTTGAAATGGTTTAGAATTTAAATTTGAAATTTTGGGTCTTGTTGCCTGGCGAACGAAGAAAAAAATTTTGTTTCTTCTCTCTACCCATGTGTACCCAGAAATCATCATATGACCATGGTCTAAAACTTAAAAAGACATCCCCTCATCTTGGCTTTTTTCGAGTTTAGGAGACGAAGATGAACTGATTCAGAGCTTAAATTTTAAGTTCTGGGTCCTGTCACCGGTGGATTGAGCTTGATGTCGACATTCGTGGCTGGAGATTGTAAGTTGATATTACACTTCAATAACATATCAAGCTTATGATTAGATTATGAAGCTGGGTATTCGTATAATTTTGGTGAGTACTTATTATGGATTGCAGAAAGAGTTTGGGAATACTGTGTTTGGGTATTCGATCAATACCCAAACAGAGTCTGTAGGGCTATCAAGGTAAAAGCTCATTAATAGAGGCAGACTATCATCAAAACAAAGGTAAAATTTATTACTCAATTTTAAGTCCCAGGCACCATACAACAAAATTATTCCAAACGTTTCTGCAGAATAAGGAAGAAGAAAACGCCAGTAAGGGACAAAACACGGCAGCAACCCCTACTGTATCCTCAAAAACCATCCCCAACTTCTGAAGAGAGGTAGCGTAAAGAAAAGACCCGAAGACAGGCAGAAGTATATAAAATTTTCTAAGAGACAACTTCAGCATCTTTAAGTTGTCAAGGAGTAGATGGAACAAACGGCAGAATCTTTGCTTCTGAGTCAACCTCTTTCACTGTTCCTGGAAAGATGTTCACAAAAAAATGATTCAGTTTTAAGTGTAATGATAATGCATCACTGTGAACCGGCAATTATTCAGGTTTAATGCGATAACTCGGTACATCTTAGTTCATGTAGATGCACCGAAGGATTTCAGGAGAAACAGTTCGATGCAAAGATGAATCACTATATTAGAATGCTTAAGATGAATGCTTAAGATGAAGAAACTAACTGCTACATCTACCGCTACACCAACAACAACCTGATCCTTAATCTCAATATTTGAGGTCGTCATTTGAGAAATAAATTTAAAAAAGATAGAGAAAAAAAAATAAATAAAAAAAAAATAAATAAATAAAGAATAAAGAAAAAAATATATAAATAAAATAAACTAAACTAAAACAAAACTAAAAAGAAAAATAAGTGAATAAATCAATAAATAAATATATAAAATATATTGATTTAATTTGAACTGATATGTCATCCATTCCTATCCAAAACCATTTTCTCTTCTAAACCCTTAACTTCCATGTCTTTGCGGATAATTTGTATCCAAGTTTTTAGCAGTCTACTTATACATTTTACTAAATCTCCTATATTTAAGTTTTCGATTTTCTTAACCGTTATATCTTTGGGTTTTCTTTGCACATGCCCGAATCACCTCAGACGACCCTCTCGCATTTTTTCCACAATTGAACTAACTTTCAACTTGTTAATAATTTCTTCATTTCTAATCTATCTTTTCTAGTTTTTCCATACAATCATCTCATACTACAACCATTTTTTGTTCTTATTATTGTTTAATAGCCCAACATTCGGTATCATACAATAGTGTAAGTCTAACTACGGTTCTGTAGAATTTTCCCTTCAAATGCAATGGTATCGTGCGATCGCAAAGAATTTCAGATGCTCTTCTTCATTTCATCTAATCCGCTTGAATTCTATGATTCATATCGACATCTATATTGTCATCATTTTGAACGATAGAAACTAGATATCTAAAACGTTCATTTTTATGTACATTTTGTCCATCTAATCTAATTATTTCTTCATCATTCTGATAACTATCGCAAAACTTACATCTCATATAGTCGATTTACGATCTACTCAATCTAAACCCTTTGAATTCCAATGTGAGTTTCCATAACTCTAGTTTAGTACTAACAGTCTCTCTAGTTTCATCAATTAATAAAATATCATCTGCGAAAAGTATACACCATGATATTTAATCTTGAATATTTTTTGTAATTTCGTCTATCACTATTGCAAAGAGGAGGGGACTTAATACCGAATCTTGATGGAGTCCAATATTAATGGGGAAACTATCACTTAAACCACCGCAAGTTCTTACGCCGGTTAGAGTTCCCTCATGCATATCTCTAATAAAATTAATGTATTTCAAGAATATTCCTTTTTTCATCGGTGCCCAACACAATAAGTTTCTAGGGACCCTATCATATGCCTTTTTTAAATCAATGAATATTATATGTAGGTCTCTCGTTTGTGCTCTATATGTCCCTATCAAATGTTTTAACAAATAGATTGCTTTTGTGGTAGATTTTTCTAGTATAAATCCAAATTGATTTTGAAATATATTTATTTGCAATCTCAACCTATATTCTATTACTCTCTTCCATAGTTTCATGGTATGATTCATAAATTTAATTCCTCTATCGTTGGAACACTCCTTTATGTCTCCTTTATTCTTATATAGCGGTACAATTACACACTCTCTCTCCATATTTGAGGCATTCTCTTAATTTGTCAAATTTTATTAAAAATATCCGTTAATACTTTTATACCAAATTCATTCAAATATTTCCATACTTCTATGGGAATACCATTAGCTCTTATGACTTTATTATTTTTCATTCTCTTTAAAACCTCCACTTCATAAGAGTGAATCTTACCTTTAAAATTTTTATTAATCTCTTCTACAATTATCTTGATATTTTCTATATATATTGTAGTCTTAATATTAAAAAATCGTCAAACTAATCACACCAACACTTTATTATGTTTTCATCATTTACAAGTATATTATTGGCTTTACTCTTAATACACCTAATACCATTTAGATTTTTACTCTTTCTTTCCCTTAACTTGACAATTCTGTAGATCTCTCTCCATTTTTAGTCTCCAATCTCTTGTATAACCCATTATACATCTTGCTTTTTGACTCTTGGACAATCTTTTTTATCTTTTTTTTTTTACATTTTTGTATTTGTCATATATATCGCTACTACTATTTCCTTTAAGGTTCTTATAGCACTCTCATTTGATACGGATAGCCATTTAAATTTTTTCGTTTCACCACCATGACTCTTTCCCTATTGGGACCTGACGCTTAGATATACCAAGAATCTCTTTATCTATATTCTTAATATTAGTCGATATCTCTTTCCACATTATTTCCGAATCATCATTAGTAGACCAATTTACCACTTAAATTAATTTATTTTTAAAAATCGTTACCTTTTCACCTTTCAAATTTCACCACTTAATCTTGACTCTATAAATGGATGATACTTTTTTTTATCTTTTAGATACACGTATATCTAAAACTAGAGGTCTATGCTGAGTTGCTACACTCTCCCCCGGTATAACCTTGCAATCATTACAAGTCATTCTATCACTTCTTCTAGTGAGAAAAAAATTTATTTGACTAGTATTAGACCCATTTCTATATGTAACTAAGTACGTTTCTCTTTTCTTAAAAGTAGTGTTCACATCCACTACTAACAAGCACAATCAGATACGCTATCATTCATGCTCTTCACGCTCCTCTAACTCATAATTGAAGGTTTGACTAGTGAAATTTTGTATGTTCTCTCCCTCTCCTAATTTCTCTCCTCGCCTATGCTCTCCTCACCTCTGCTCTCCTCACCTCTCCTCTCTTTCCTCTATTTCTCCTTTCCTCAACTACTATAATCTCCCTAGCTCCTATCTGCATCTTTCTCTATCTGTTTTGGCTCCCTCTCTTCATCTCACTCCCAATCTGACTATCCATCTCTCATGGATCGTTGATATTATCAATGGGGAACATGACCCACAACTAGTAAACAGTATCAGCAATCTGTGACAGGCATCAACATTGTCGACAACCTGATCCTAAATCACAACTAAAAATGAAACAGAAAGGTATCTGGAATTCCATCAAAGAATCTCATAAACTGTATTTATTTTGCAGAAAAAAACTTCCTAGAAAACTTTTTCCATTTTTTTTTTTTTGGGTATTTGGTTGCTAGAAAACCATCAGAAGATGGATTTTTCTGAAAGCCAAGGAAAAACCAAGGGAAATGACTACTGGACTCTAAATTCTGGAAGTTCTTTCCCTGACCCCATACTGTCCGAAAAATGACCTTGTTGGACACAGCCAAATTAATCAATAGCATTTTAAGTAAATAATATATATATATATATATTTCTATAGAAATGCCTTTAGTAAAAGGTATCCCTTAAAAAATTTTTCCTGAAGAGTGAATGTTCACGACATAGAATGAAGTCCATATTCTCAGTCTACAACATATGTAAATTTGACTAAAATTTATAGTGTCAAGCATTCCCATGTGCTACCACAGAAGCATCCAGCTTGGCCAAGTCATTGCAACGGTTTTACACATTTTTCCGGTAAACGGTAGTAAAGCTTGGATTAAAACTTGCAGATATTTTGGTTTCCTCTTTACTGGAATACACAATAATAATAATAATAATAATAATAATAATTTATAATATTAAGAATAATTGTGTATTTGTTAACTTTGTTTAGGATCAGATTATTCCTATCAGAATTATTACTTCACCTGGTTCAAAATAATTTAATCAAGAAGCCATTTTTTGGATTGAAATCCACGGCATTCGAAGACCACCAGCTCAGATTGGCTCTACCATCCACTCTTTGTAGGTATTCTTAGACCTACTTGTGGATTAAAAAGTAAAATTTCAAGATGACCAATGTGTGAAAAGTTTGAACGCCAAAACTATTAAAACAAACAAATGAATAAGAGGGAAAAAGAAACAGATAAATTGATATGACCTTGTTTTTGTGAGTGATTTTTCCTCCAATGGGAAAGTGATGTATTGATTTATTTATTTATTTTCTTAAGTGGGATGAGAAGACCAGGAGGGGAAAGAGTGGTGTATTTATAATATCAAGTGTGTGAGATAAAATTTGATGCTCATTTCAAAATGGGAATAGGACAAACTTTTGTTACTCAAATTTGCACCACATATTGCTTGTGACAACCAAGACAAAAACATTTGAAACCTCATTTTTAATCTGTGGATCTTTCTGAATCCATAATATTAGGGTTCAACAATTGAAACAAGACCCATCACTAACTAAAATTTCGGGAATTTTCATATAGCAATTCATCTTCTGTCTTTCCTCTTAAAGTCCAAATTCATTTCAGGCCTTCAAACTGGAAGGAACAATATTTTGCCACATTAAAATGAATCAAGGCCTCAAAATCTGAGAATATTGTAAAATACTCACCCTTGTAAAGAAAATCTACTTTTTGCAATTCATAGTCTTTAGATTCTCATATCGACTATCATAGACTCGTAAAGTTCAGCCTACAGTAATCAAGGATAAGTCACATGTTAACGAAGATCACCGGCAAACAAATTATCATGCCCCAGATTTCAAAGTACACGAAGTTGGCTGTATATCACTATATATTCCTAAATTAAAGCAGGAAAAGAAAAAGGACTATTTCTCACACATGAGACTCATTGCCTAAACCATGTCAGGAATTATGAGCTTCTTTCCGGAATTATGAGTGCCACCAGTAAGTCCATTGGCCTTTTTGATTGCTTCAATTGACTCCTACTCGCACACATATTAACAAAGATTCAAATCCAAAAATCCACCATTCAAACAACAAACCCACATGAAGAACAAATCATCTTAGAAAAGATAAATGCGACACTTTGAAGTGATATAAACTGCAAAATATTAACATGCCAAGAGAAATGTGATTATAAAATGAGAGAATTTCTGATGCAAAGACAGATGCTTAGACTGAAATGGCAACTAGGGAAAAAAAAAATTTCCTAGTACTTCAGGTTTCACTTATTTGTTCTGGCTTGTGTAGTTTGTGGGCTGTTACACGTGACCTGACCAATGGATAGTCCCCAGAGGTCACCAATGAAAGCTAGTGCTTTGATGGCTTCACTAAATAACATCAATGCAGTTTTTGGACTGTTTTATTGCATCAAACGATAAGTATACTCACATACATGTTATGAGGAACAAATCCAAGTCTGACATTCGAAGACTGATTAAACACAAATTAACAATTTATCATGAAATTAAAAAAAAAAAGATTCAATAATTTGAAGCATAGTTTTACCAAGTCAAGAGAAATTTTATTACCCAATAACTACCAAAAAAGAGGGAAAAAAAAGAGTTTTGTATGGATTTAACCTAAAAAATAAAAAAAAAATTTAAAATAACCCGAACGAAAAAATATTTCCGTTTTTAACCCATATTTACCGGGTGTTGAAGACGCGACACAGTATGTCGCGTCTTCAACCCGTGACACAGTCGCCACAGAGAGAGGGGGAGAGAGAGGGAGAGAGAGGAGTCCGCAGGGGAGGGAGAGAGAGAGAGGGGAGGAGCGCGGCGGGGGGGGGGCGGAGGGGGGAGGGAGAGAGAGAAAGAGGGGAGGAGCGCGGCGGGGGGCGGAGGGGGAAGGAGAGAGAGAGAAGAGGAGCACGGCTGGGTGCGAAGGGGAGAGGGAGAGAGAGAGAGAGGGGAGGGCCGCGGGGGGGCAGAGGGGGAAGGAGAGACAGAGGGGAGGAGCGCGGCTGGGTGCGGAGGGGCGAGGGAGAGAGAGAGAGGAGAGGGCCACGGGGGGGCAGAGGGGGGAGGGAGAGAGAGAAAGAGGGGAGGCGGCGGGGGGTCCGCCGGGGGAGGGAGAGAGAGAGGGGAGGGCCGTGGGGGGTGGAGGGGGAGGGAGAGAGAGAGAGAGGGGAGGAGTGCTGCGCGGGGGGGGGGGGGGAGGGAGAGAGAGGGGAGGGCCGTGGGGGGCGGAGGGGGAGGGAGAGAGAGAGAAAGAGGGGAGGAGCGCGGCGGGGGGTCCGCCGGGGGGAAGGGAGAGAGAGAAAGAGGGGAGGAGCGTTGTGCCGCCGCGCCGCACTCCTCCTCTGTCTCTCCCTCCCTCCCCTTGAAGACGTGACACACTGTGTCGCGTCTTCAACACCCGGTAAATGTGGGTTAAAAACGGAAATATTTTTCCGTTCAGCTTATTTTAAAATTTATTTTTATTTTTTAGGTTAAATCAGTACAAAGTTAAAAAAAAACACTTATGCAAAGACTAAAGTTAATGAAATTGCAACCAAAACTTTAAAAAAACAAAAACAAAAAAGAGAAGCAAGCCAGAGAGAGAGAGAGCATACCCCATATTTTTTAGAGAGACCCCAGAGAGTATCACCCTTCACAATGTTTACCATCCTCTGTTTTGATGATTCTGGTATCTGTTGACATTCACAGGAATAGGGTTTTTACGACGACAATTTCTTTCAACAATTAAAATAAAAAAATAAAACCAACAGAGGAAAAGAAATAACTAAGCTGAAAAGTGCATTTTACCTTGGAGGGAAATAGGATTGCTTCTTCTGGGGTGTGAGGAATGAGTTTGAGTGCTGGTGTTGGTGTCGGGAGAGATGGGTCAGTGACAGGGACAGAGACACAATCGGTTTCAAGTGTTTGATGTTTGTTTCTATCGTACTGGTTTAGGGATTTCAGAATGCTAATAGCGATTCCGGAGAATGCTATGAATCCTGCGGTTTTGGCTATGGTGGAGTTCTGTGTGGCACCGGAGCCGTCGCCGTCCTTCTCGTTTGACATTTGAACAAGTAGGGTTTGGTTCTGCTCTCGTCTATCTTTTGAGACATGTACGGTAATAATACAAAAAAAAAAATTTAAAATAACCTAAAGGAGAAACTAATTCCGGAAATAATCCACCATTGTTGCGTGTTGAAGTCGCGGCGAGATATACCGTGGGTTGAACACACGATATGGCCAGGTGGCCCAACCTGGTGTGTCGCGTCTTGAAGACGTGACACACTTTGGCAAAGTCACGTGGCGCGCCCTAGTGCGTCGCGTCTTCAAGACGCGGCAAGGCCAAGTGACGCGCCCTAGTGTGCCGCAACAAGACCACGGGCCAACACGCCGACCCGCGGACCATTTGGATCTAACACTTGATTTAATTTGACAAAACCGAAATCGAACTCTCTAAACATGCCGCAATTCGAACGCGTTGCGACAAGTGTTCACCAACTAAGCGGGCCAACGGGCCGCTTCGCGGGTTATTTAGATCTAATACTTGATTTAATTTGGGAAAACCAAAATCGGACTCTCTAAACATGCCGCAACTCTAACACGTTAAGAAAAACCTCACCTTATTAAGCAAGCCAACGGGCCGACCCGTAGGCTAATGGGGCCTAGCACTTGACTCGATTTGGGGCCAATGGGGCTAATTTGAACGCGTTGCGACAAGTCATCACCCACTAAGCGGGCCAACGAGTCGCTTCGCGGGCCATTGGACCTAATACTTGATTTAATTTGGGAAAACCGAAATCGGACTCTCTAAACATGTCCTAACTCGAATGCGTTGCAAAAAACCCTCACCCCATTAAGCGGGCCAACGGGCCAACCCGTGGGCCAATTGGGCTTAGCACTTGACACAGCCCTCTGTCACACATTTGAGTTGTGGCATGTTTAGGGAGTCAGATTTCGGTTTTCCCAAATCGAGTCAAGTGCTAGGCCCCATTGGCCCATGGGTTGGCCCGTTGGCCCACTTAGTGGGGTGAGTTTTTTCGCAATGCGTTCGAGTTGTGATATGTTTAGAGAGTCCGATTTTGATTTTCCCAAATTAAATCAAGTATTAGATTCAAATGATCCGCGAAGTGGCCCGTTGACCCACTTAGTGGGTAAGGGTTTGTCGCAATGCGTTCGAATTGCGTCATATTTAAAGAGTTCGATTTCGGTTTTCCCAAAATAAGTCAAGTGTTAAACTCAAATGGTCCGCGGGTTCGCGTGTTGCCCCGCAGCCTTGTCGCGGCACACTAGGGCACGCCACGTGACCATGCCGCATCTTAAAAACGCGGCGCACCAAGGCGCGCCACATAGTTTTGCTGCATTTTGAAGTCATGACACACCAGGTTGTGCCATTGGCCATGTCGCGTGTTCAACCCGCGGCATATCTCTTCGCAACTCCAACACGCGACAATGGTGGGTTATTTTCGGAATTAATTTCTCCCTTTAGGTTATTTATTTATTTTTTTATTATTATTACCGTACATATCTCCTATCTTTTTGTCTTCTCTCTCGGGCCCATCTTGGGGGGCATGCTTGCATTCAGTATATGGAAGGAATCAGTACCAAAAAAAAAAAAGGTACGTGGAAGGAATCGGGGCTCATAACTTCAGCAATTTAAAAATTATGTTTCTTAATCCTTTATAAGTCCATGAGTCATTTTAAAATTGAAACTATTATTTTGGGAAATTTATTTTCCAGAACATTCATTTGATTAAGTTCTATTCTAACTAATAAAAATATTTAATTTTCATATTTTTAAATTGGTTATTTTTTATTTACAAAAAATTATTTAATTAATTATTAATTTAGAGAATTAATAAATTTTATTATGAGTTTTAGAAATTTTTGGCAGTCACACTCAATTTCTTTTGTTTTAAATAGGATTTTTTAAAACATTAAAATTTCAGAATAAATCCTGGCCGTTGATTTCAAATAGGCATCAACTAGTTTAATCTCGGCCTTTAAATTTGCACACAATCCTGGCCATCCCTTGAAGACGTTGATGAACTCCGTATATAAGTAGGCATTCCGACAGGTGACTTTATCCGTTTATCAACCTCCTCCACTCGGCAGAAATCGAACCTCTCCCTCTCTCTCTCACTTCGAAATCTCTTCGTTTCTTGGTTTAATCTTTTGGTCGAACACTCAAAAACAATTATGTAACATCAAAACCACTTCAATTTCTAGTTTATCGCCGGTGAATACACCGCCGACGACCAATCCACCATTAAAATCGGCGACAAGGTACTCTGAAATTGGTGTATAAAACTCATTCTTTTCACGACCCTGATTGTTTCTAAAGTTTTAAAACTCTTTCTGGAGCTTCACTACCTTTCAATTTCTTGTTTAATAAACTTTAATTCATTGGATTTGTCAACTCTGATTTACTTTCCAAACTTGATTTATCAGAGTTGGGTACGCATCAATCTTATACCCTTTATTTATTTCCAATTAGATCCTATATTTTTTGGAAGTTTCTAATTTTTTGTTCCTTAGGGTTTACCATTTTAGATTTAGTTAGAATTCTCCAAATCGAATACGTTTTTGGAAACTAATTATAGGAAAATTTTTTAGAAACTCTAAGTCCTATTTATTCCTATGGGTACGTGCAACACAAATCTTAAAATTAGTCTGTTAAGCTTTAGAATAGGCTGTGAAAAATTCGAGAGAGAGAAAGCTGATGATGGAATCAGAAAGAAAGTGTTCTCAATGTGGGAACAATGGACACAACTCCAGAACCTGCAATGAGAAGGCGTTTAAACTGTTTGGCGTGAAAATTGCTGTAGAGAGATGCGCGGAGAGAGAAGATGATTGGATGAAGAGTTATAGTATGGGAAATTTTCAGTCATGTACCTTGGATTCGCATCACTTGGCTCATGATTCTGGGTATCTGTACGATGGCTCTGTTCACACCAAGAAACGTAAGGCTGCACGCGAAAGAGAAAAAGGTATACACACTTTCTCCCTCCCTCCCTCCCTCCCTTCTTGGGATTTTTAAATCGGTTTTCAATTTTTTTTTAATAAATAAAAAAAGTTGTAATGTGGGGTGGATGCCATGATTTCCCTATTATTTGATTTGGGTATGTTGGATTTGTTTTCTGATTTACTTTTTTCTGAAATTTTGTATTGTCTAGTTTTAATTTCTAAATAGTATTGATTTCTTTGTTTTGATTTTGGAGTTTGTATTTTTCTTTTGGTTCTCTGGTTCAAAATTTTATTCTACTTTTCTAATTTTTTTCCGTAAAATCCTTTTAAAAGGTTGTATTTTATGTATATATGTATATATAATGGCTGTTTGCTTTGAATTTTCTTCTTTTAGATTCTTTGGTAACATAACATTTAGAAGTAATTTTTTTGGGATTTTAATTTAAGTCCTTATTGTTCTGAATATTCTCTTATAGGCTTTTTTGAGCAGAACACTAAGGATTTTTGGTAATAATGTAGAAATATGTTGTGTGTTCAATTCAATTGAAGGGATTGGTTTGGATATTTCTGATAGATTGAACTGGGTTTGGATTAGCGATTCCATGGACAGAAGAGGAACATAGAAATTTTCTGGAGGGATTGGAAAAGCTTGGTAAAGGAGATTGGAGAGGGATTTCAAAGAAATTTGTGACTACAAGGACACAAACCCAAGTTGCAAGCCATGCTCAAAAGTATTTTCTTAGACGACAAGTAACATCCTCATCCTCATCATCATTATCCGATAAAAATAAGAAGCGCAGACCAAGCCTCTTCGATATGCCCTTTAAAGAATCTGTAAGTATGCATAAAATATCCAAATTTTAATTGTTGTTACTATGGTAACATCTTGTAATTTGGTGCATTAAAATGCTGACTCTCTTCTTATGAATGATTGATTCACCTGCAGACACAGGCTCAATCACCCAAAGGCATGGTCGTGCCACTGCCGGCGATGGTACCATTTGTTGGAATGACTTCCCTGGGGCAAGGGCGGCAACAATTTGCTGTCTTTAAAGCTCCTCAAACTCAAATCTATGGAAATTTGGCTAATTGTGCTCTTAATATAAATTCTCCTCAATTCTTGACTCCATGCACATATTCACTAGCAAAGAGTCCCAGTTTGATGAGTCGTCAGGCAACAGAAGGAGCAGCAGCAGCAGCAGCAGCTAATGCAAGTAGTATTAGTAGTTCAGAAGACCCTTTTTTGGAGCTCCGACTTGGTCCATCTCATACCTCCATCTGACCTCACATGTTGTGCCATTAGAAGGGTTTTGTGTCCCAAAGAATAGATGATTATGATCTCTTAGAATCTTTGCTTGATTAAGCAGGGTACATTTTGTTTATCGATCGAATTGCTTCAGCCCCTTAGAAGAGTCATTTGTATCAGCTGGCTCTCATTTTTGAATGAATGTATGCAAATTGTTGGAAATAGAAATCGGTTATCTTTATAATTAGAGTTCTCAAAAATTTAATCATATGGTGGACATATTTATCAAATAACTTGCATTTAACAAAAGAAGATCTAAACTTTTAAAAGGTGATAAAATTTGTAACAGATCTTGAAAATATCAAATCAACATACTAATGAAAAATATAATAAAATCAATATTTGTTTAATGAAAAATACTCAATATTTAGTTACACAAACACTTTCAAATTATCAATGATTTATGGATTTTGTAATAGAATATAAATTTTTTTTAATAAAAATCTTAAATTCAAATTTTAGAAAAAAAAAAAAAAAAAAAAGTAGAATGTACGCATAAATCGGGTTCCACAAATGTTTAATATAGATTAGTTGGGTTTCTGGAAGTACAAGAAAGCAAAGAATGTGGGGTATCAAAAATACCATCAAAATTAAGGCTGCAAAAGGAATGAAAGAACCATATTTTATAACAATTTGATTCATCATAAACCAACAAATCCAAAAAATGGCAAAATATAAAAGCAAAAAAGCAAACAGTAAATCAGCAAGGAAATTTTGTTTTTTTGAACGGCATAAGGATTTTTTTTTTTTTTTATATATATATCAAGATTTGAATGCGTAATCACTGCATCAAAAAATGATGATCGTGACTGCTATCCCCTTGGGACACAAAAGGATTTGAATTCACTTGTTATCATTTAATTGGGGTTTCTTGGTATCAGAGTCACGGGGATAGTATTATACAGAGTATAGATTAAATTATTTGAAATTCTAAATTTCAGATCCGATTATATACCGAATCATTTAGACACCGGTGGTCCAGGCGAAGTAAGACCCAGGAGGGGCAGTAAGGTCGTTGGACATCCCAATGTTCCGTAGGTATATATTTAGATTTGCAATACAGAATCAAAACGATGAACCCTATATTCTGTAAAACTATTAACTCTTCGAGTTTTATATCAAGTTTTTCAAGAACTAAATATATAATAAACGGTGAAACAATAACAATTGAAGATTTTGAAAAAGAAATAGATGAATGGGAGATATCCAAAATAAGTATAGACCAAATATACAAAACACCCAAAATAAATTTATTTAAAACAGATTATTCTATTAAAACCGAAGAAAAAGATATCCAACTCTTAAAATCTTTTGAAACTATACAACTATTTTCTAAAAAATCATTAGAAAAACATATGTCCAAAGGATATAAATATGTCAATATCGGATTAATCCAAATCGGTCTTAGACCATTAACCATAAAAGGTTTAAACACTTTTATTCTGGTAACTCTTAGAGATGCAAAATATAATAACTTCTCAGATTCCTTATTAGGAACTGTTGAATCCAATCTATGTAAGGGTTCAATTTCCTTCGACTGTTTCCCAAACCTTATAATTTCTTTGAATGATAAAAATATATTGAAATTCTTGATTTTACAAGTTAAAATACATAATTATAATATGATAGAGGGATCAATTCCGGTCGCTCTAATATATAAAATACATTATAAAACCATGACAACAGCTTTTGTCTCAAAACATAAAATCTAACACAAAAAAAGAGAAACTCTTCTTCTCCAAACCGATATCACAAAATCCAACCTGGTTATTCCAAAACTTATCAGATGGGAAGAAATAACCCTTTCAGAAAATTGGATGCTGAAAGGAGCAGTTCAACCTAAATTAAACAATGACATTCCAGAACCAAGTATCAGAATAAAACAAATAACACAATATACAGATGGTAATATAAAAATAAGTTTTGATAGACCATTTTATAACTCCAATTTTTCGAATACATCAACGACATTCTCTGAATATATAAAATTGGGAAGAATCTCAAAATTACCGTCCGTCATAAATTTTCATGATAAAAACCCAATAAAACCTCCGAGATATTCGATCTCAGATATTCCAACAACCTTTCTTAAAAACATAGATTTGAGAAAAACAATTCCACAACCAGTCTATACATGTTCTCAAACAGAAAAACAAAACCAAATTGATTCAGAATCAACTTCTCCAACACCTTCAGCTATAACAGAAAACATTGGCAGAGAGAATGAATTAAACATTTTAGAAAAAGAAAATGGTTTTGATAAAACATATGATGAGAATAAAATTTTGACAAAACTCAATATTTTCATAAAAAATGATATTTCTAAAACCCAAGATAATTTTGAAATAAATAAAGATTATTTGGAAAAGGAAATTTTCTCTGATGAAAATAGAGAAAAGAGAAATTGGTTTTTTAAAACTTTTGGAGAAAATATTTTTAAAATTCAAGAAAAACATTTTAAACTTTGTAGAAAAAATAAAATAAATATTTTATTTTTTACATGACTTGAAACATATACTAAAAAACATAACATTAAATATCCATTTAAAACAGCCAACCTTATCATAAAATGAAATAAAAAACCTTCATGAAACCAAAGATGGTGAAAATATCGAGTCTGATCATCCACATCTTCGGACGATCAAAATTCCTATTGGTACAAAAAACATTGAGTCTAGTCTTTATAAAAAACCCCAAGAAATTGACTCTGTAAATTTAAAAAATATCATCATTCAGAATAATTATACAAATACACATTTACATACAATTGGAAAATAACTTTCTAAAATCGAAAAATCATAAAAAGAACCCACTGAGTCTAATAAAACAAAAAAGATTAAAAAATCAAAAGACCCTATTTTCAAACACTATCAAATTTCGAACCAGACAAACCAAGAAATCAAAACCAATAAACAAGAATTCTTGGAAGCCATAAAACTTCAACCTAGTAAAATCGAGTCATCTTCAGGACAATCAAATCGAGTTGTCCCTGACACTCCTCAATCTGTAAATTAGGATATTACAGTCCTAAATAAAACCTTTTCATCCGAGTTAGATGAGGATGAAGAATAAGCTTTTCAGGAACAGAATCCTGAGATAAACAAATTTCTTTGGAACTCAAATCCGAATATGTTAAAACCAAATTATCTGAATTGGAAATCGGTAATCAACCCGAGATACTAGTCCAACCAAAATACAACGCACATTCTATCTATGTATGGAATATAGATAGAATGAGTGAATATCAAAATATATTACGACAAATGACGATGGCATCCAATGCCTACAAAACCCAACAAGGAACAACCGATAAAACAGTTGCAGAACTCTTTATCACAGGATTTTCTGAACAATTAAAAGGATGGTGGGACTTCATCTCACTAAAGAACAACAATTAGGAATTCTAAATGCAATTTAAATTGGTGAAGAAGGTGAACCAATTTTAAATCATTTAGGTGAACCAATTCAAGATACTGTCACAACACTCATATTCACTATATCATTTCATTTCATTGGTGACTCATCCCATCGAAAAGATAAAAATACCAATTTATTATCCAACATCCGGTGTAAAAAACTCAGTGACTTCCAATGGTATAAAACAACCTTTCTATCTATAGTTATGCTTAGAGAAGACTCTAACCAACCTTTCTGGAAAAAAAAAATTCCTTGCCGGACTTCCAACTTTATTAGGAGAAAAAGTATAGAATACCATTCGTCACTATAAAAAAACTTGTATTTAGCCACAAATTTTGCGACGAAAATTTAAGAAATATTCGTCGCTAAAATATTTAGCGACGAATTTTTCGACAAAACAGAATTTGTCGCTAATAACTCGTCGCAAAATTTTGCGACAAAAATATGAAATTTGTCACCAATTAGCGACAGATTATAGTTCGTCGCAAAATTCGTTGCAAACATTAGCAACCAAAACTTTTTAGTTGCACTTTTTCGACAAAATTTGCGACGAAACATTTTGTCGGAAAAATTTCCAATAATAAAATATTTGTTGCAAAAATTGTTGCACAAATTAGCAACCAATTATTTTTTGTTGCAATTTTCCGACCAATTTTGCGACGAAATAGTATGTTTCAAATTTCTCTATCGGAAAATTCGTCGGATAAATTAACATTAAAAAATTTTTTGTTGCAATTTTGCGACCAACACAACGACGAATATTTTTTGTCACAAATTAGCGACAAATTTTGTCGTTGCAAATTTCCAGCAATGGTTTGTTTGTTGCTAAAATTTGCAACAAAATTTGCGACGAAATTATTTTCGTCGCAATTTGCGACAAAATTTATTTGTGAGATAATTTGTCGCAATTCTGCGACAAAATCAGCGACGGCTTTTGCGACGAATTTTGTAACGAAATCTTAAAAATTCAGCAACAAATTTTGCAACGAATGTCAAAATCAGCGACGAATTTAGCGACGAATATAGAAAATTTGCGACAAAAAAATTTAATTTGTTTAATATTTGCACCAAATTTCCATGTATATCATATTCCTCCCTGATAGTCTCAACCAACCAGTTTATGAACTAAACCACCAACATCATCATCAACAAATCATCCAGGGTACCATCGAACAGCCATGAATACGAAATTTATGCAGTATCTACTCATTCAAATAACTGACCATCTAATAGTATGAATGAAATAATAATTAAAAAAACACTACCATCGTCATGAAATAATATTAAACAGTACTAAATAAGTTACAGAATATCGAATTTGTAGAAGTATAAATGAAATTCTAATGAGAAATCTAATTAAGTATAAATGTGAAATTAAAATTGTTTCAAGAAACATTATCACCATCATCGTCACCATCACCATTACCGTCACCGCCACTATCACCATCACCATCACCATCACCAAATATGTCAAAATCATCATCACCATCATTTGGAGGAGATAGAGAAGGGGGAATCGAACTTGAAGCGGAGACTAGCTGAAGATGCTGCATTATAAGCCTCTGTTGTGCGCGAAACTCTTCAAATTCATTGTCTCTTCGCTGCTGTTCAACGCGCATGGCTTGAAGTTCATTGTCTCTTCGCTGCTGTTCTACGCGCATGACTTGAAGTTCATTGTCTTTTTGTGCTAACAGCTCCTTCATGTGGCTCAGCTCTTGGTTCATTTGTATTAATTCTGCTCTTACTGGTGTCTGGCCGGAAGAACTTAGACCACTGAGTCTGCAAGTTCTGCTCAACGAGCCCATCCCAAGTACTCTTCCCTTCTTTGCTCCACCAGTTGCCTCGAGCCATAAAGCCATATCATTAACAGATGGCTCAGACGTTGCAGCATCATCACTACCACTGGAATTTCTAAGTAGAAGCTGGTCATATTTCTCCTGCATTATCGTATAAGAAATTAGAAGAAAAATAAAATAACAATATACTAAAATATCCAACGAAAAATAGAAGTGTCAATTAACAGTTGAACAATTTTCTAAAAAATCTAACAAATAAAGTAAGAATACAAAATTGTATTTCTCATTAAGCGATTGACAGTAAGCAATAAGACACAAAAATTATCTTTGTCAATCAAATATTATAAATTTAATACACTTATGGAATTCAAATTACACATACTTATATTTATATATTTTGTTGCTTAATCCATTAAAATGATATTTAGATAATGAGGAGTGTTGTAATTGAAATTAAAATTCGACTACTATTACGAGTTTGAAACTATAACAGATCGAATAAAGGAAAAAATTATACTATACGTGACATAATGAACCAACCATTTGGAATGGACGTAACAAATTTGATATTATGTATTTTCTAATTTTATTTTATAATGAAAAATATATATATATATATATATGAATTTGAAATGAAAAGTTCAATTTAAGTATTTGAGAAATTATTGGAATAGACAAATCTATTAAATTCTTATTATAATGTTGTGATGATGAATTGAGCATAATATGTTCAAATAAAAATTTTTATAAAACAATTTAAAATTTTGAAATTACATACCATAACCGTTCTAGCTCTCTCCCCACTCCAGGTTTTGTCTTTTTTCTGAAAAGTCCGTGCGAAAGTCTCTCTAAATGATGGCGGTGATCCCATTTCCTTGGTCTAAAAACAAAATACCGTTAGATGAATTAATGAAAAAATAAATGAATTAAATACAAAAGAATGGTAATTGAACCAAATTACCATTCTAATTCTATGCTCATCAATATTGATTGAGCCTCCCGCATAAGTAGCAGATGATTCCCCAGAATTATAAGCTCGATTTATTTTATTTTGCTCACTCCTCCGTTGGCTCTCATCGGAATCCCAGAAATTTAAAATGTTGAGCCAATTTTCTTCGGTTATGCAGTATGGCTTCTTTCGGCTCTTTTTTGCATGATTCAGTACACCTCGGATGTGATGACCGCATTTTTTTTTTAAATATTCTTCTTATTTCAAGCTCCTCGGTCTCATCCCAATTGAACTTTCGCTAAAAAAAAACAATTTGTTATATTTAAATTATACACTGAATTGTATATTTAAACTTAGAGGCCTCATTTACCTTGAATTCTCTCCACCATAGCTCTTTGATATCATCTGGAGTACTTGTGTATGACATCGATGCTCCTCCCCAATGGTTGTTAATGATTCTATTCAGCTCATGAATAACAGACACAGAATTTGTGAATCTATCATAAAATTAGAAATAAAAAAATGGTTAGTAAAAAAAATTTTTAAATAAACTAATAAATTGTGATAATATTTCAAAATTTAATACTTATGAATCTCCGCAAGGGGATATCACCTCTCGTGTATCTTCCCCTTCAACGTGTGAATCTTGCATTGAAGGTACAATTGAAGGTGCAACTGATGGAAACGGTGAAGGTATATTAGTACAAGGCGAAGGGGCATGGGAAGGTGCAGCTGAAACGGACGGTGACGCCGAAGAGTTTGGTCTTGCATTAGAAGATCGTCTATGTCCTCCACGTTGAAACTGTAACAAGAGTTTTTTCTTGCAAGCAATGAATATTACATGATTATAAAAAATATAATAGAGTATATGAAGAAACATACCATATTTAAATTGTCGTCAGAAATGATCTATAAAAAAAGAAAATATATTAGCAAATAATATTTCGAAAATGAAACATGAGGCACTAAATATAACATACAAATTGAGAAATTTAAAATGCAAATCTAAATGTATTTTCACATGAAAACAGTAAAATAAAATTTCATATGATGTTAGACAATTTTAATAAATCTTAAAAAAACAATACTTACCGACGATCAAAAATCAAAGTCATTATTGTCATCATCATCCTCATTATCAGAGTCTTCAACATCAAATTCTTCCTCATCTTCATCCTCATCTTCATCATCTGTCTCCAAATCAGGTTCTTCATCGCCAGACTCATGAATTTCATTTTGATCCACATCTATCATTACTCCATGTGGATCTCGTAATGTTGGAATAATATATTCCTCAGTCTGAAACGTATTGGCAACTTCCATTTGTTGATATGCCATGTCTTTCCAACGTTCCTCAATTTTCTTTCGTGCTTTCGTTTTACAAACAGCCCACCAATCAATTTTGTCACGTTTCAAACTAGGATATGAAGCATAATACACTTGAATCGCTTGTTGTGCCAATACGAATGGTTCATATCTTTTATAAATTTTTTTATGATTTATATCAACCAATTTAAACTTTGGATGCACATTCATCCCTTTTACGGGGTCAAACCATTGGCACATAAATAAAACGACTCGCAACTCTGCTCCAGTGTACTCAACCTCTATAATTTCATCCAACAAACCATAAAACTCATCTTTTATACCTCCATCGTTGGATGACTGAACACAAACACCACTATTCATAGTAGCTTTTCCGGTTCCATATTCTTGAGTGTGAAAATTATACCCGTTTATAAAATACGATGGCCAAGTTCGCACCGTCGAATTTGGACCCCATGACAGATTAAGTAACAATTCTTGTTCAACTTGATCTTGATTACATTGAACCTGAAGTAAAATAAATGTGTTATTTTTTTAATAATCAAATAGATATAAAATTTAAAATTTGTAAAACTAACATATGTTTTGAACCATACTGCAAAATCTTTATCGCACACACGATTGAACTCATGCATCGATAGTTCAGACCGTGAATGTTGAAAAATCCTACGATTAAAGAAAACGATTTATGTCAACAATTTTATCAAAAAAAGAACACATTTTTTATATTTGAGAAAAAAGGACTTACTCGAAGTATGGCGTAACTTCTGGACAGTTCAGTAAAATATATGTATGGGCTGCCCGCCATTCTTTCGCAGTTAAATATCTAACCTTACATGACCCACTTGGTCGACCGAGATAGTTGAAAATAGAGAATGATTTTAATTTATGATCAACAGGACCCTCATCATTTCTACCCGCGCGCCGTCTCTTACACTGGACATGAGGCTCGAAATAATATGAAGCAAAAGTTGTCACTTCCTCCGCAATGTATGCATTAACAATAGATGCTTCAACCCGTGCCTTATTTTTCACTTTTCTCTTCAAATGATATAAAAATCTAATTGATATGGAATAAAAAGTGTATCAGAAAATGATATATAATAAATTTAGTACATTGACATGCACTATAAATATTATTATGATGAGAATGTGCAAAAGTTACCTTTCAAAAGGATACATCCATCGATATTGGACGGGACCTGCAACTCTGGCCTCATAAGGCAAGTGAACCAAAAGGTGTTCCATGGAATCAAAAAATGAAGGAGGAAAAATCCTTTCTAAATTACATAAAATGATAGGGATATCTCTCTCTAATTTCGCCATATGTGATTCCTTTAATACTGTCGAGCAAATATCATGCAGGAAAATACTTAACTCTGTAATGACGGCCCATACAAAATCTGGTAATAGTTCCTTAAAAGCAATCGGAATCAATTTTTCCATAAATATGTGACAATATGACTTTTCAAACCAATCAACTTGCATTCTTTCATATCTACACATCTCCCAAGATTTGAGGCATAACTATCAGGAAATCTAAGGGATTTCAACCATTCACAAACTTTCCGTCTCTGATCCTTATTTATTGTATAAATTGCCTTTGGTTTTGGTCCCTTACTACTTCCATCCGCATCAAGTGTAGGCCGATTACAATGAAGCCGCATATCCTTTCTCGCATTCAAGTTATCTTTCGTTTTTCCAGAGACATCCATCAATATATTAATCAGATTATCGAAAACATTTTTCTCGATATGTATCAAATCGAGATTATGATGAATCAGATGGGTCTTCCAATATGGTAAATCCCAAAATATACTCCGTTTGGTCCATTTATGTACACTTCCATATCCGTACGTTGTACCATGTGGGTCTTCAATCGCAGATGGAAATTGAGACACTTGCTCCCAAATTTGTTGACCAGTTAATCTCAATGGAGGAGGTGTTTTTTCAAATTTATTTTTCGTAAATTCTTCTTTATTTCTTCTAAATTTAGGATTTCATGGCAAAAATTGTCTATGACAATCAAAATAACTCGCCTTCTTACCATATTTCAATCTGAATGACTTAGATCTCTCCATACATATTGGACATCCTAAAACCCCAGCAGTACTCCATCCCGATAGCATGCCATAAGCTGGGAAGTCATTTATCATCCAAAGAAGAATTGCCTTTATTACAAACATCTGCTCAGTGTTAACATCATACGTAAGAACACCGTTATCCCATAACTGTTTTAACTCCGCAATCAATGGTTGCATATAAACATCAATCAACTTCTTCGGATTTTGCGGGCCCGGTATAACCAATGTCAAAAACATATAGAGTGTTTTCATACACATACCCGGAGGAAAATTATAAGGAGTTAATATCACTGGCCAACATGAATAACTTTTTCCCGATTTTCCAAATGGAGCAAAGCCATCAGCACAAAGACCTAACCTAATGTTTCGAGTCTCTCTTGCAAATTCAGGATATGTCATATCAAAATTTTTCCACACCTCTGTATCCGAAGGATGACACATTAACCCTTCCTCTGTTTGATGATTTGCATGCCAAGTCATATATTCAGCAGTAGCTTTCGATGCATAAAGTCTTTGCAATCTAGGAGTCAAGGGCAAATAAAACATTTGCTTAAATGGTTTACGTCGCTCAGTACGACTTGCTGTCCTAGTACTCTTGTACCTACTTTGGTTACAGAATTTACAAAATTGTACATTTTCATCAGCTCCCCAAAACAACATGCAACCATTTATGCATACATCAATTCTTTCCACCGGAAGGCCCAAGTCATTCACCAACTTTCTCATACTATAAAAGTCATTCGGCATTATATGATCACGAGGCAATACTTCTCCCATTACTTGAACAATATCATTGAAGCAATTTTCAGACAAATTATGCTCTGCCTTAACATTTAACATTCTAGCCGTTAATGACAATTTAGTGTGGGTGTCACAACCAACCCATAACGGTTCATCTGCAGCTCTCAACATTTCTTGAAATTGGTTAGACAAATAATTCTCATCTTGCACATTCTCATCGACACATGTTGCTTCTACCCCCTCCAATGGTGATGCATAACTTGTAGGTACATCTTGATTTGTTGGTACAGAACTAGAACTTGCATAGTTTGTTTGGGGAAAAAAATTATGACCCGCTGCATCAAATACCATCTGCTGATATGGATTTAACTGATCATAACAATTGTTATCCCCTCTACTTGAATAATCCAAATTTCGCACATACTCTTCATCAGATATAAACGGTTCACCATGACAAGTCCAATTGTAGTAATTTAAAGTAAAACCAAATCTACAAAGATGTTCCCTAACTTTATCACATACATGAAATTTGCCATTACCACACTTTCTACACGGACACCTTAACTTATTTCCATCCATAAACTCAACTTTACTAGTAGCGAAATTCAAGAATTGTTCCACCCCACAAATAAACTCATCAGTTAAACCACGACGATCAGGTAAATTCTTATTATACATCCAATTTCTTTCGTTTTGCATTGTCGCTGTTTAAAAAAATAAATATTATAAAATATTAATAAATTAATTATTAACAAACTATATATTATACTGAAAAAATAACATTAATAAGAAATAAAGAACATCTAATAACAAAACATTTTAAAATTATTTAACATATTTTCAGAAAATTTAACAAATATAAAAACGTTGAGTCGGAAAAATAACAAAATAATTTATAACTATTGCATTTCGCGAATTCACAACATACATACATTGAAACTAGGAATAAGGGATATAAAACAAAGAAAATAAAATAAAATATACGAAAAAAATTATATACCTCGACCGCTTGAAGACAAGAATTTCTCCCCTCTAATTGAACAACACGTCCAATCAACGCAAACATATCGGCAATGCAAAACCATTAATGTTATTCAGAATTAATCTAATATTAAAACATACAATCGAAAATGAACTCTACTCTTACGTTGAATAAAAACTTGCTATACTCTTCAAAACTTCTCATTTGTGTGTTAACAAATGCATACACTATCAAGCAAAATATAGCATAATAAAATTAACAAATGCATGGATCTCATCTGGGGGAGGCGCTGCGGGTCCTCCCCCTCTGGTCACATATTTTTTTCAACTATTAGAAAAAAATTAGTGGTAAATGTAGGATTTTATAAAAAAAAAAATTAAATTTCTTCTGCAAGAGATTTATAATTATTATTATATTGATAATTTTTTACATTAGAAATTCATACCTATGTTTAACTAAATTGACACCAATTTTCTAAAATCGGGACAATTATACCTATGTTTAACATTCATACCCATGTTTAACTAAATTCATACATAAATTTTGTAGTATTGCCAATTCTATCATTTATTGCCATGAATACAAAGTTAGACAGAGGATAAACTAATTTAAAAAAGAAAATAGAAAGAGGAGAGGGTAGGATAGGGTACAATATCAATTATAAACAAATGGGGTTGGGTTGTTATAAAATAGAGGGTGTGAATGATAACAGAAGATTTACTAGAATTTAAGTTTATTTAAAATTAAAAATTTTTGGGGGAAATTTGTCAAATTCAAAATGTGACTACCAGAATTCAAAGTTAGATTTTTACCAAAAGTGCGACACTGCGGCGCCTCCCCCGCTGTTCAAAGAAACCCGGGGGAGGGGCGCTGCCCCTACCCCGGTCGGCCCCGCCTGCAAAGATGCAGGCGGGGCCTTCCCATCCAAGATCCGGCCTCTGTGGCCGGATCTCAGAGGGGGGAGGCGCTGCGGCGCCTCCCCCGCTGTTCAAAGAAACCCAGGGGAGGGGCGCTGCCCCTCCCCCGGTCGGCCCCGCCTGTGAAGATGCGGGCGGGGCCTTCCCGTCCTAGATCCGGCCTCTGTGGCGGGATCTCAGTGGGGGGAGGCGTTGCGGCGCCTCCCCCGCTGTTCAAAGAAACCCGGGGGAGGGGCGCTGCAACTCCCCCGGTCGGCCCCGCCTGCGAAGATGCGGGCGGGGCCTTCCCGTCCAAGATCCGGCCTTTGTGGCCTGATCTCAGCGGGGGGAGGCGCTGCGGCGCCTCCCCCGCAGTTCAAAGAAACCCGGGGGAGGGGCGCTGCCCCTCCCCCGGTCGGCCCCGCCTGCGAAGATGCCGGCGGGGCCATCCCGTCCCAGATCCGGCCTCTGTGGCCGGATTTCAGCGGGGGGAGGCTCTACGGCGCCTCCCCCGCTGTTCAAAGAAACCCGGGGGAGGGGCGCTGCCCCTCCCCCGGTCGGCCCCGCCTGCGAAGATGCGGGCGGGGCCATCCCGTCCCAGATCCGGCCTCTGTGGCCGGATTTCAGCGGGGGGAGGCGCTGCGGCGCCTCCCCCGCCGTTGAAAGCAGCCCGGGGGAGGGGCGCTGCCCTTCCCCCGCCACGATCCGACGGCATTGCCGCCGGATCTAGAGAGAGAGAGAGAGAGAGAGAGAGGGGGGGAGAGAGAGAGAGAGGGGGGGAGAGAGAGTACCTCGTTGGAGGAAGACGACCGCGGGGAAGAGAGGGAGAGGAGGAAGAGAGGGAGAGGAAAGTGGGGGAAGAGAGGGAGAGGAAAATTGGGTGGGAGGCATTATAAAATTTTTGCAATGAAATCAGCGACGAACATCGAGTTCGTCGCGGAAAACAGCGACGAACATCGAGCTCGTCGCGGAAAACAGCGACGAACATCGAGTTCGTCGCGGAAAACAGCGACGAACACGCGATCGTCGCTGAAAACTGCGACGAACCGCGCGTTCGGCGCTGAAAAAAGCGACGAACCGCCCGTTCGTCGCTGAAAAAAGCGACGAACACCGCGTTCGTCGCTGAAAACAGCGACCAACACCCCGTTCGTCGCTGAAAACAGCGACCAACACCCTCTTCGTCGCTGAAAACAGCGACGAACATCGCATTCGTCGCTGAAAACAGCGACTAACACCCTATTCGTCGCTGAAATCAGCGACGGACGCCACGTTCGTCGCTGAAAACAGCGACGAACCTCTCGTTCGTCGCTGAAATCATGACATGCTATTATTATTTTTTCATCTAATATCTTTATATAATTTTTAATTTATTTTAATTACTAACTATCTATTTAATTAATTACTATTACTAACTAACTAACTAATTACTCTGTCTTAGTTGATTGCCTTTTACTTTTGGCATCCTTGCCACGTATTTCGGCTCCAATTGCATGAACTTTGGGTTTCCTTTCTTATTTTTAGGCAAAGTGCATTAAGCACATCAATGTACATTCGTGAGGGGCAAATTGTACAAATATAGAGGAAATGCATGAACAATTATGCATAAATGAACACTAGCAACGCTTTCGGCGGTTTCATTTAACTATTACAATATTTATTTATTAAAATGTGCACTTTCATTTAATAATATTTATATTTGATTAGGAAAAATGTCATGTCAAATTTAAACATTTTTAAATTTTCATTAAAATATAGATAATGAATCTGCAACGAAAAAGACTATTCGTTGCGATTTCAGCGACGAAATCTCTGCGAGTCGCTGATTTTAGCGACGAAGAACTTATTCGTGTCTGAAATCTGCGACGAACTAATGTTGTTGCGGATTTCAGTGACGAAACATCTATTCGTCGTCAATTTCAGCGACGAAATATCTTCTCGTTGCTGAAATGCGCGACAAAATTAGTTTTTGTCGCTGAAATCTACGACGAAATTCGTTTTCGTCGCAAAGTTAGCGACGAAATTCGTTTTCGTCGCAAATTCAGCGACGAGGAATGATTTCGTCGCTAAGTTAGCTACGAAGTTTTTTTCGTTGCTAATATCGTTGGAAAATGGTTATGAAATTTTTTTTCGCCGCCAAATTCGTCGCAAATAGTAACAAAAAATGTTTGTCGCAAAGGTCCGTCGCAAATTCCGTGTTTTTTTGTAGTGCGTGACACTTTTGACAATCATATTATTCCATATGATTAGCTCACTTATGGTGAATTGGTCAGTTTCACGCAAAAGAAAGGTTTTAAAATCTGTTAAGATTTAAAACTTCAAAAACATTTAAAATGAGAAATGAAGAAAAACAAAAAAGAATTATGATCATTTTGTGATCAATTTGATCTTAATAAACATATAGCCTGCAATGGAGAATGCAGTAAAAAATAATCTAAAAAATATTCTAAAAAAGAATATTTCAAGAAATTCAAACCCTATAAAAAATATAAAGAGGATTATTATAAAAAACCTTATAAGAAATCCCGTAAAACTAAGCAATATAAAAAAGGAAGAAAAACCTTCAACCTTAAAATCATTAAAAGATATAACATGTTTCAAATGTGAAAGAAAATGACACGTTTCCAAATATTGCAGAGTATCAAAAAAGATTAGAGAATTTCACATAGATGAAGAAATTCTAAATAAAATCTCAATTTTATTAGTAGACAGTTTTGACACTGATACAATCAGTTCAGAAACCGTTACTAGTAATCCTCAAATTGATGAACTCATAACTAGTTCCAATAAAACAGAATCTGATTCTGACTCTTTAGATTCAAATCATATAAACATGATAACCAGATAACAAAACCTAATTCTGGAAGCCATTCAACATATAAACAATCCGAAAATCTAGGAAAAATGTTTGGATCAACTAAAACAATCTCTAAAAGGAAGTTTTGAAAATCCTTCTAGTACTCCTTATATAAATACTGGTATGTATAATCTTATTTCTATACTAAGTAAAAAGAAATTCAATAAAAAATCCTCTGCAATCATCCCAGAATTGCAAGAAGAAATAAAAACAATAAAAAAATAATTAAAAGAATTAAAGCATAAGCAAGAGGAAGATTTTAAAACCATTTCAATTTTATTATCTCAAATAGAAGCCAAAGATGTAGTTACTGATTCCAACAGTGATGAGGAAAATTTGGATGAGGATCCTTTAAATTCTCAGACCATCCAATATCTTAAAAAATCCAATAAAATCATTCCTGAAGAAATCTTATTTGTTCTAAAAGAAATCACTTCCAGAAAATACCTTATAAAAATCACCCTAGTATTATCAGAAAGTTTTAAAATTGATACGGTAGCCCTATTCGATACCGGAGCTGACTTAAATTGTATAAAAGTGGATCTCATTCCAAAAACATTTCATAAAAAAACCAGTGAAAAACTATGTGCGGCAAATAGTTCCAAAATGAACATAATTGCCAAAATGGATGCAAGAATCCAAAATGAAAGATTCATGATTAAAACAACTTTCGTCCTAGTTTCTAATATCCGACAAACAGTGATACTAAAAACTCCATTTATCAATCTTATTACCCCTTATAAGGTTGAATATAATGGAATTAAATCTAAAACCAACAAAGAAAAACTCTTTTTTTCCATTTCTAGAATCTCCTAGAACCAGAAACTTAAATTTAATAAAAACCGCTTCTATCCATGAAAACTCAATAAATCTTTTAATACAAAAAAATAATTTGACATATTACATTTAAAACAGAATATTGATCTCCAAAGGATTGAACAACAATTGCAAACTAAATCCATAAAACAAAAAATCTCTGATTTTCAGAAAACAATCGAAAAAGAAATCTATTCTGATCTTGCTAATGCTTTCTGGGATAGAAAACAACATATGGTCGACCTACCATATGAAAAAGGATTTGATGAACGTAATATTCCTACCAAATCTAGACTAATTCAGATGAATGCTGAATTAGAACAATATTGCAAAAAAGAAATTCAAGACCTTGAATTCAAGGGATTAATTTCAAAATCTAGATTTCCATGAAGTTGTGCAGCTTTCTATATAAATAAGGTTTCAGAAATAGAAAGAGGAACCCCAATATTGGTCATAAACTATAAGTCTCTAAATAAAGTTTTAAAATGGATCCGATATCCAATCCCTAATAAAAAAGATTTATTACAATAACTAAACTCTGTCAACATATTCTCAAAATTTGATATGAAATCAGGATTTTGGCAGATCCAAATTCATCCCAAAGATAGATATAAAACGGCGTTTACTGTTCCATTTGGGCAATACGAATGGAATGTTATGCCATTTGGTTTAAAAAATGCACCTTCGGAATTTCAAAAAATTATGAATGATATATTCAATCCATATTCAGAATTCTGCATTGTGTATATCGATGATGTGTTTATATTCTCATCATCAACAGAACAACACTTCAAAAATCTCAACACTTTCTTCTATATTTGTAAAAAGAATGGTCTAGTCTTATCGGCTAGAAACATATCTTTGTTCCAAACAAAAATAAGGTTTTTAGGTCACCATATAACTTGTGGAACCATAAAACCAATAGAGAGATCTCTGGAATTTACAAACAAATTTCCACACAAAATTCTTGATGAAACTCAACTTCAGAAATTTTTAGAAAGTCTAAACTATGTCCTCGATTTTTTCCAGAATATCAACAAAATTGCACAAACTCTTCGTAACAGATTAAAGAAAAACCCTAAATTTTGGACAGACGAACACACTAACACCGTCCGACTCATTAAAAAATAGATATTAGAAATTTCTTGTCTTCATATTGCCAATCCTAACCTCCCTAAAATTGTTGAAACTGATACTAGTGATCTAGGATATGAGGGAATCTTAAAATAAATCCAGGATAACAAGGAAGTTGTAATCCAATACACTTCTAGCCACTGGAATCAAACCCAGAAAAATTATTCTACCATAAAAAAGGAAATTTTGTCAATTGTTTTATGCATTACAAAATTTCAAAATGATTTATTAAACCAAAAATTTTTATTACGCATTGATTGTAAATCTCAAAAGAAATCTTGCAGAAGAATGTCTAAAACATTGTTTCTAAACAAATTTTTGCACGATGACAAGCAATATTATCTATATTTGATTTTGATATTGAATATATTAAAGGTGATAATAATTCGCTACCTGATTTTCTAACCAGAAAATTTCTGCAGGATAGATAAAACTGCAATAACCTCTTTTGCAGATGGTTTATTGGAGCACATTGTCTGAAATGAGGAATAAAATCCACCGACTAAAGGCTGAAATCAAAGTCTTAAAAGAACAGCTAAAACATGAAAGGCGATGGGCGCATCGTAACATTCTCTATGCAGACATCGAAAATAATAAAATCAGAATCTGGGTTATAGAGCTCAGAATGAAAGATTATGCCTTTTAAACACCTACACCTAATCTTATTCTATCTTGTTCTATTTTGTGCAGGTCAAATGTCCCACAAAATATCAGGGAAAGCCAAAGCCAAAGCCAAAGAAGAGGAATCCTTAGTAAAATCTCTCTCTTCTGTAAAACCAATAAAATCTTGGTATGAGATTGTAATGGACGAAGAAGAGGCAGAAAGAAGGGTTCAAGCCCAAAACATAACCCCATTTAAAACGGAGACTCAATCAAACGACACACTTTCTTTAATTCAAAAATGAGCCGAATCTATTCCAGAAAAACTGAATCTCTGGAGCCAAGAGCTATTCAAAACTTTAAAAAATACTCTAAGCCTCATTCCCACCCATGAATTAGGTAAAACTTCTAAACTGGTTTCTAAAACCGAGAAATAAGAAAATTCATCTTCTAAAACCCTTTCTCAAAATAATTCTTTGACCATTACTAGTCATGCAACTCTTGCATTAGAAAAAACGAGATCTTTAAAATCATCAAGCTTTCTGGAAAAACCGTTTACACAAAATATTTTAACAGTTATGATGGATTTCTCCATAAAGATCCTTTCCAGACAATGAAAGGATATTTTTTGAAAGATTGATTTTATCAACCGACGGATTTATCCAAAATAATTGATTATTATCAAACTATACGGGGAGTGCTGAATTCAAGCACTTTAAGTTCTCTTCAGAACAATCGTTGCCCTCTTATTCAACTTGTAAAATTTTAAAAGTCCTCCATCATTCTGATTGGGGGCAGGACCTTTCTAAACCTAAAACTTTCCCAGCAAAACTCTAATCCAAAATTGAATTTTGTATTATTTATTCTTATTGGGACTATATTCAGTTGGTATAATACATTTTTTATTCAAAATCATAAACGAACCCACACATGGTTGTTTTATTTCCATGAAAAAACCCACATAAATAAATATCCAGCTTGGTTCCCACACTGGTGGAGATTCCTTGGTTCTTTACCTGATATCCTTATTCCGGAGGTAAAAGAATCATTTGATCTCTTCAAAACCCTTTATAAACCCTAAGAGGTTGAAAAGAAATTTTCACCTCTATGTTTATTTTGTACAAAATTCTTTGTACCTTAGGTTAGTCAATGGTACTTGGGTTATACCAAAGATTCTAATGGAACTACCATTCTTATTAGAAAATTTAAAATTAAATGGTGGAATTCCTTCAATGTCCCTGAAAAAATCCTAAAACCAGCCGTCTCCGATTGGCTAAAAACCAAAGGACTCATAAACTCTAGTCCTTCCGATTCAACCTTCTTAGCAAAAAAATCTCATCCTCAAGCCCTTCTGGGTGCAGCAAAAACCAAAGAAGAATACCTCCAGATCATGGAGCAGCTACTTCACAGTGAGCAAGGATCATCTTCTAAAACCAACACCTCAGATTCAGAGTCCGAATAAACAATTATCCTCGATAGGAACAACATGGACAACTTTGATGTTTTAAAACATTTATAAAAAAAAAAATCTTGAAAAATAGCTGCATGGGTCATCTTTACTCATGCAAAATTGGCTATTAGCTCGATAGGTTGAAAACCCTAAAGGGTAACCTATGCAAAAAATTAGAGCATAAATTTGGGATGAAAATCCGAAAGGGCATCTCCAACAATATTGATAAAATTATGACCAATCAGTTGCCCTAAAACTGATAAAACATTGTTAAAGGTCAATCGGTTACCTCAAAATTGATAATTCTGTTTAATAAAACCATCTTATAAAAGAAATCAATATCATTCGTTGTAATTGGTACAATCTATGAAAAAATACTATTCATGTATACGTACTGTTCATACGGTACTATTTGGCACTATTCATATATACGGTACTGTTCACACGTGTTGTAACAATAAAATGCACTGTTCATCCGTGTAGTAACAGGAACTCCCAACAAATTCTATAAAAGGAGACCTATAGTTTAGGTAAAATCATCTTTCTTGAACCAAAGGGAGAGCATTCTAGAGAGCCTCTAGAAAAGGAAAGGAGAGAGTGACTCTTGAGAGTCCCCTCATTTTTGTAAACCTCTCTTAGTTCTTGAAGATCAAGGACTTTATTGTGTAAGTTCTTTTATCCTTGTAAAATTTTATTTATTCAATAAAATTTCTTTTTTCTCTCTTTATCTTTGTATTAATATTTGTTTGGCAGGCTAAGCAGCCTCACTAATCGTTTATCTTATTTATTTGCTTAAAGTGGTGATTAGCGGTCGGCTCTGCCGCCCAAGTATCTCATTGTCTCTGGTCTTTATTTTATCTCTCTGTTATTAGCTTTATTTTCCTTATTATTATTATTATTATTATTATTATTATTATTATCTATCAATTATTTTATTTGTCTATCATTTATCTTAATTACTCATCTATTTATCTATTACTCTTCATAATTATTCTCTTGTTATCATTTAACTGTTTATTTATATCCCTATATATATATATATATTTATATTTTATTGATATGATGAAAAAGTAAAAAATGAATGTTCCAAATAGCCCCACATAAAAACCAACGAACCAAAAATGGCACCCACATACAAGATGATAATCAAGACCCCAATAAAACCAAAAACTCAAGGAAAAGACACCCAAATAATTGAAGAATAGACTGCAGAAGAAGTAAATTTGCAACTCAAATAATATAACAACAAAGATGGAACAGGACAGACAAAATCTACAAAGGATTGCAGCAAACCAGATTACCATGAACAACAAATTGAAGGTGAAATAATCCAAATGAAGCATGGGCAACAACCAAGTGAATCTTAGTAGCTAGAATCAAAATCCATATAACAACCAAAAGGGTTGTATGAGGCAAAAGGTAGGAACAACAAGAGCAAATGATAAACATGAAGTAGACTTGATCATCATAAAGTGGCGAGTTCCAGAATACACGAAATGGTGACAAGCAATACCGAAAGCAATACATAACTATTATGTCTAGATGCAACCATGCCTCAAAACACACTGATATTCAATCTGGTAAAGGAAACCATAAGAAGCCTAAATGCTATCAAGTCTCAAACAGACCACAATCAAAACCGAAAAGCCAAAGCAAAACCATCAGCAAGTAAAAGATATATAACTAGTCACACTCACACACACGTGGGCGCATTCAAGATCCAATGCTTCAAGATAATGAGCACAAGATGTTAGAAATCACAATTTACCTATTAATTTCCCATAATCAAGCTTCACTGAAACCTACACCAAACTGCCCTCATGTTTCTTACGGTGATTGTCCCATTGTTGTATCATTCTTGTTGTATGCGCATCAAGCATAGCATCAAGTATAGCCTTCATGTACCCTTGGATAGGGATTGTCAATGAGCTTTCATACGTTCTTAGTCCTCCAGACATTCTTTCACATCTTTTAACTCAATTTCCAATTCTATAACTTTCTCTTTCTGTGCAGCTAAAACACGGACCCTCTTTGTTGATTTGTATCCAAGTCCTTTGCTACAGCCATAGCTAGATGTTGCTCTAAGAACCTCAACTTATAATATGTCTTCAAAAGTCAAAGGGGTGCATACATAAGAAAGAAAAACAGTCCGATATATCATAAATTTTAAAACATGCATATAACAGAAATGTTAATTTTTTTTATAACACACATAATTCTTTTGAGTCTAATTGTCATGTCAATTTTTACGATCCTCTTTCGTCATTGTGGAATGTTGTGCCATCCAAACAGTGGAGACAAGAGGCATCTCTTTAGTGTGCTCATCCAACGCATCAAAATTCGTATGGTGGATTTCTAACTAGGACATCTAGAATGTTCAATTGACCGATAAAAATTAACAAATTTTAAGAATATCTGATATGTTACAAATTTTCAGATAATTGACTAGAATGACTCAAGAAAATAATTTCTGACATAGTCGATATAAATTCTCTATTGATTTGAATATCCTAACTAACCAATACTATGTGCCTCAACATGGTCTTGACATGACACAAATTTAAATATTTGGGTTTGCATCTTCTAATTCATTTTCTCTTTTTATTTATTCTAATAAAAAATAGGGAAGAATTAACTAAGATGATTTCTTTGAATATTTATCTTTTTGTTTTGTGAAACAATAGAATTTGTTAATTATTGTCAAAAAACTTTTTATCCTTATGTGAAATGTGTTCCTGGAACCATTCTTATACATACAATTCATAAACTTTATAGAAAGGAGAATAAAGATTTGCAAAAAGTTTTCAAAATTTTAAATGGTAATATTTTAATTTGTTGTGATATTTGGAGTGATCGTTCACAAATATATTCATATATGAGCATTAAAAGTCATTAGATTGAGGATGGTTGGAATATCCAAAAACTTGATATTGTATTTAGTGTTTTTGATGAAAGATGTACGACTAAAAATATTTATAAAATTATTAATTCAATTTTACAAATATATTATTTAGTGAATAAAACTTTTTCTATTGACTTTGGTAATATTATACTAATACTATTTCTATTAGAAATTTAGAAAATATTTGTAAACCTAGTTTTGGTGGCAAACTTTTTCATATAAAATGTTCATGATATATATTAAATTTATGTGTTCAATATGGATTATGATCTCTTGAAATTCATCTTACTCCTATTAAAAAAATTATTTCATATTTATGGACTCATCCACAAGTAATGAAAGATTGGCCCAAATTTTATAAGGAAAATGGAAAAAGTTCTAAAAGATTTCCTAGAGATACCGCAAAACATTGAAACTTAAACTTAAGCATTATTAAATGAATCATTTTTTTATAGACAATTATTATGTGTTTTTATTACAAATAATATTGGTTCTATTGTTTTATATCCACAACGATGAAATATTTGTGAAAAAAAATAAATTTATTGAAAGTCTTTAATGATGCTACATATATATTGTCCGATACTTATTATCATATATTTTCATTATTTTTACCGGTATGTATTAATATTGTAAATGTCATACAAGCGTATGAAAATGATGAAAATTTAAATGAAACAATTAGTCTAACGAAAAGAAAATAGTACAATTATTTTGGCAGAATTTTTGACATTTATCTCCTTGTTATTGTTTTTTTTTTCCGATCTAAATTTGATGGTTTATTTGACTATTTGATTTTCTATGTCGAATGTTTCGAAAAAAATGATTATAATGTTGCACAAAAAATAAATTATATTAGAAAGTTAATTTTTGATATACATATGTTGAATTTAGTATGACATTCGAATACTGTTGCTTAACAATTTTTTCGGTCTATAAATATAGAGAAAATTTCTAAAATGAGTAAAGCAAAACAACTTTTATTGATGTTGGAGGTGACACATGTGACGACGATGTGGTCTCAGATTAAGGAGGTGGAGTAGAAAGAATCTCATTCAGATTTCTCATGCTTTTTCAAGAAAGCATAGTTCTATGAAAAGAAAGAACTATGCTAAGCACACAAGACTAGTAAATGACTAAATATCTAACCCCCTAAAAATATACCCAACTTCCTATGACCTATAAGAAATGCTTTAAAAACTCTTTGAAAACATTTTAAACACCAAAACTTTAAAATAATTTGAAAACAATTGAAAACTTTTGAAAATATTTGGAAGTATTTGAAAACCTATTAAACTATTACAAAACAAAAGCCTAAATTCTGATACCAATATAATTGTCACCTCTGACTCTCGGATCGAGCACACGATAGCTATCGCATTATCTCGAAATACAGGTGAGGCTAACTTGCACACCAAAGACCACAAATTATTCATCGATATCAATCAATTTTTCAAAATAATCAAACAATTCCAAACAAATCAATTTGCATTCAACACACAAACAAAGACCAACCTAGCTCGTCATTGTTCAAATGCATGAACAATGCCAACCTTGCCATCTATAATTCAATCACATGTACAAGGTCAGGCTGGCTGTTCAAATCAAATTTTCAATTCATCACAAACCATTTGATCAACCAACCAAAAGCTCCCTACTCAAGAGTTTCAAATCAATTTTTATCAAAAACAATTCTCCAAATAATTTCAAGAAAATAAAATGAGGTCCTCAATTTAAATATACAAAACCATGTTCAAATCCCATATCAAAAAACCATGACATAAATTAGATTTCCAAAATAGTTACAAAATTTATCTCTATTTAGGTCTACTAAAATATACCTCAAACCAAAACAAGACTTTATACCAAAAAGAAGTCCACGAAGGTGGTCTCCCCAAGTCTAACGCTAGATGACCACAAATCTCAAATAGGTGTCCTCTAAAAAAAATGAAGATAGAATAGGTGAGTATAAGCAATACTGAGTGAGTGGAGTGAAAGTTATGACAATAAATGAGGAATGATTGTGGACGTGTCAAGCAAATACTTCAAAATCATATCGTCATGTCTATAAAATTCAAAATTTATCATCAAATATCAAGTTTCAAATAAGATTCAATAAATTATAATGAACAAGTTATATGCATTCAATTACATCCATATCTTTTCCAAAATCATAGGATTACCAAAATCATAACTTCCGACAATGATCTTCAGTGATCAAGAGAGAAATCGCTAAGGGTTTTCAAGTTTTTCTAACTCACAAATACCCTCCACCTTAGTGTTGGCTCGGGCATTCCTTGAGGTGCTATCAAGTTAGTCCAATGAGTAATAATGGCCGCGGAGGTACTTCTCGAGTGCAACTACCTCTCAAGATAAATGCCCCTAACCACATTGCCCAGTCGGGCCAAACTGTGAGCGGAATGACTATAGCCATTAAATCATGAATTCAAGTATCATTTTACAAAACACATAACATGTATCAAAGTGTATCATAATAGTTCAAACATTACTCAAATCATAAATTCAATGTCAACGTATTCAACATGGATCAATAAACATAGCACATTATTTCAATAAAATACTTGAATGCATATTTCGTTCCAAACTCTCTTTTGGTATATTCCACAATCACAAACTAATTTAAAAATCAAATAAAATAGATTTTCATTCAAAATCATAATCATGCATTCACTCATCTCTGGGAAGTGTAATCATTTCCAATCCAAGTCCAAGTCAATGATTTTCTCGTCCTTAGATTCCAATTGTTTTAAATTTAAGACAATACACACATATTTATCACTTAATTACAAATTAATATTAGGGAAAATCAATATTTTCCTCACAACCCAAATTCTAATTTTTCAAAATTGACCAATTCATCATTTAATTGCATCAAACCACATCATCAATCTAGAAAAACAATTCCCCTTTCAATATTTCCCTAAATTTTAACATTATATATATTTTATGTCTAAATTCTCAAACTTTGTTCTTCCAATCTCAACATAAAATTTATATATAAATAAAATGTACTCAAATTTAAGATGAAGGAAGGAAAAGCATCTTATTTGAGTTATCAATTTTGCCTCTTAGTCACATCACTTTCAAATTTTCTCTCAACAAAATCTCAAATCTCAACATAAATTCCAAGTTTATGCAACAATAATTAAAACCCAAGTTTAGAAAATAGTATTATTTCTATTAGATCCACCAATTTCATCCATTATTGAGTCAATCTAAACCCTAGGTTTTTTTCTCCTTAGAAAAACTTAAATCTTCCCCTAAATTCAACTTTCTAGGGGTTTGTTTGAGAGTTTGAAATTCAAATCTATAGGTGTTTGGGGATACTTGATCAAATTGGAAGGAGAGAGAAGAGGAAGGGAGAGAGCCGAGAGGGTGAGAGAGTAAGTGAGTAAGGGTGAGGGGTAATGTGTGTTCATGGGATGAGAGAAGGGTGAGGGAGGGAGAGAGAGAATAAGTGTGGGGGTTCACTTTTCTTCCCTCCTATTTTTTTTGTTGGGTATTGAACTAGGAGACCTCCACATGGTTCAAAAGCCAATTGATCTGTGATGGGCACTTGCCATATCACATGCATTACATCCTTGGTTGTTGCATCCGCACCTGCGACCCCTATGGCAACCACTTTCTGCAATTATAGTGAGCTCTAAGATCCCACAGATAGCTTTTGTTCACTTTGTAAGACTTATCATAATCTTTGAAAATTTGGAATAGGCTTGACAAAAGAATTTTGCGACCAAAGGGGTAACAATTGGTTTTTCAAGGTTAAGTTTGTGATGGAGTGGCTTGCAAATAAACATGCATTATAGAGATATTCTAGCAACTAATTATTGTCAATTAACGCAAGCAAAAGGCCATTCCTCAAAGGCCATCTCTTAGTCATTGGAAAAAGGCCATGCCTTGTAATTGGATCACCTACTTGTCATTAGATTGACCAAGAGTCATCATCTGTCAGTTCTCTCTCACTATGTTTAAATTTCAATATTGTTTTACCACATGAAGAAAGTGTGGGGCGGTCCCAGAACTGAAAGGACAAAAATAGTTTGCTGTAAAACCACATAATCACAAAAGATTTTAGAATGTTAAGACGGCAAAACTTGTAAAACTAAATATAAAAATGCATTTATACCATATATGCAAAAACTTTTTGAAAGGCTAAAATTGTTACATATCAAACCTATATAACATTGAAACCTGTCTTTGTCAAGAGGTTTGGTGTTGGAGATCAAGATATGGCACTTCAGTGATGCCACATGGAGAATAAGGATGAAACCAGTTGATGAAATTGTTATCTGTCTGGATGGCCAATGCATGTTATGTATTGCATCCATTGATTTAAAAACTAGTACATGTATGCAATTCTAAAACCTAGATTTTATCTGTCTGTTTACACTTAAGTATTCCTTAACTATGTTCGTATTAATTTATCTGATCAACTATCTGTGACCATTTAACAGTAAGTTTATATGAATGGAGGAGGATTTCATTGTTGGATTTAACAAAGGTATTCATAAATCTCACATGTGCTAAGTGTTCACAATTACTCTCCTCGATTGGCTTTAAATATCATATGACTGCATGTTCACTCAATTTTCCTCAACTAAGTAACATAAATGTGATCCCTCAAGGATGATCAAAACTGACTTCTGCCTTAGTGTCCAAATTGTTTCAAATTTTGTTCTAACTCATTAGCAAAATAAGAATTGGAAAGGAAAAAGTCAGCTTATTAGAACTTAAAGAAAAAAAGAACACTTCAAAATGGGACTCTAAATGGGATATGCAGGTTTTGGAGTCTTGCCTACTAAAACATGCTAACCTCGTTCTTTATACACCATTAGAGAATTGTTTTAGAAAAGAAGCTAAATCCGCATTGTTACCGGATAAAGTGTTGATGTCTGCATGACACCTGCTTTTGATCTGTCTGACCTTTTCTTGTTTTATTTTCTATTTTTGTATAATTTATTTCTTCAATTATTTTCTCTATTTTTTCTACCTATTTAGCCTGATGCATTCTCGAATGGGGTGATCAATGGATGTCTTTAGAATGGTACAAATTGTTGATCATTTGATAAAGAGAATCAGCTAGCTGCACCCTTCATCTTCTGTTCATTTTCCTTACAAAAGTTTTGGTCTAAACTACTAGGAAAAATGATTAACGCGAAATCTTACACCCAATGTTTTTCCTTTTTTTCTGCAATTAAAATTAATAAAATGAGCAATCAACCTAGTTAACTAACTACAAAGCAAGATATCGAATTCTTATGTGTAAAACCTTCAAATGTAAATGTAAAAACTATGAGATTCAATCCATAAAAGCTTCTGCTATAAATAATGATGTTAGAAAGTTCTCATTAACACTTCAGAGAATATCAACAAAATCAATTCCTCAAAATACAATTTTGACTTGCTAAATATTTTTTTTCATAAACCCAAAATTAAAAAGTGGATAAAATAGAAAATCGCACCAAAGGAGTAGTTGGCTGCCGACGAAAAATTGAACTTCTCTCTTAGTTACGGCAAAAATCACCAAAGAAAGAAGGAATAACAATGTCTTGGCTAATGAGAAAAATATTCACTCAATTACAAAGAGTAAGACTTCTAATTCTCTTTTTTGGCTACTGTTACTAAGGGGAACACCCAACTACTCTCGGTTTTGAAGCTAACATAAGGAACCCCAAAAAGAGTTTTTCCTTCTCTACTAAAAGAAATAACAAGTAATTCCCAAAAGTTTCTTTATCGATTGTGGTTTTAATCAAGTTTAGTTCACCACACTAACTTCCATTCACGTCCAACCGGGGTAATGGGATTTAATAACTTCACTTAGGCTTATAATTGGGACGATGTCTCCAAATAAGGAGAAAAGCCCACAATCTACCCCCTTGACTTGCTCATCAAAACCCACTTGCGGGTTACAAGCGTCAAATTTTGCATTATGCATTGGCTTAGTTATCATGTCCAAACCATTTTCATCTATATGCACTTTTTCAAGTGTCAAGAACTTTATCTCCAAAACTTCTCAAATCCTATTATTATATATTACCTCAATGTGCTTGGACCTTGAATTAAAGGTTGGATTGTTGCCGAGATGAATATGACTCTTACTTTCACTAATAAGAACATACGACTCTTCTCTTGCTTGACACCAAGTTCTTATAAGTACTTCAACCATGGCAAGTCTTTGCTAGCTTTGGTGATAGTAATATATTTGGCCTCGGGTGTGACAAAGCAACACAGTCTTGCAATTTAAATTTTTATGACATTGCCCCCTTTCACAAGTCATCAAATGTCCCGATGTGGGATTTTTAGAATCAACATCACCAGCGATGCTTGCATCTCCCAATTGCACGAGTACCATGGCCAAAACATAAACACAAACTACTTGCACTAATGAGATTTATGAAAATCTATTTCACAACAGCCCAATACTTTGTACAAAGATTAGAGAGAAACCTACTTATCACTCCACAAAGTGAGCTATATTTGGTCTAATACAAAATATGGAGTACATCAAACTACGGGCCGCCGATGCATAAAACACTTTTTTTTATCTTTTGTGTGTCACACGTAGAATTTTGCTTTTACTTAATATAAAACAATTGGCAAATGTAGAGCTAACCGGTTTTGCTTTGCTGATATTGAATCTGTCAAGGACTTTCATAATGTATTTTTGTTAAGAATTAACAATCGTTTTATTCTATCAGTCACATGATTTTTATTCCAAGGATTTGCTTTGGTATTATTAGATCCTTCATTGTAAATGATTTGCACATTGCTTGTTTCAATATGTAAATCTTTTTAATATCACAAGGCATAATTAGCATACATCTGCTGTCACGCCCCGACTCTTGGGTCCGAGCATGTGACAACCGCTGTGTAATCTAAATATACGTGCAATCACCAACACGCACCCCAAGATCCCGCAAGGCTATGAAAATACCTTTTTTAAGAAATCTATCTCATAAAATATTCAAATCCAATAACGTGCAAAGAACAAATAATTATTTAACATTGCAAAATATAAGTTTTCAATTTTAGAAAAACATGTAAAAATAAAGTATAAAACATGCAGAGTCTTCAAAATATGACTTCCAAATTTATAAGTATCAACTTCCAAAATGTCCTCCGATGGATCCGTGAACATGTCTCAAAAATTCTTCAATTAAAAAGGATCAAAACCACAGTTTGTCCAGAAAGGTCCTCTTTTTGGTTGGATCTGGCTAGCACTAGAATGGTTTCTATCCTTACACTTGCTCTAAACAAAATAAAAATGAGAGAGTGGGTATAAAATACTCTGAGTGTAGTGCAATGGCATATTGAATGGGAATGAGAAGGGTGGTTGTACCAAATGAACTTATCAAATTTAATTCAAATGCAATGCCAAAAAGTCATTCACATAAAATAAATTTAGAACAAATTTTTCCGTGACTCGTATATTTCCATTAATAACCAATTTTATTTTCTTTTCAAATTTTCTTGGGCTTTACCAAATCACATTTCTATAAATGACCGTTGGCAGAATCCATCAAGGGGTTTTCCACAATTTTTATAAAATATTCCCTCATTTTTGACATTGCCCCAAAATTATGTGGGGTGTAACCACATTATCATTGAAATAACTTGAGGAGACTCTTCATCCCTCCAACCACCAATCCAATTTTAAATCAGCCTTAAACACGCTGCCTCAATGATCTTAGTCCATGGAAAGACTTAAATTATAGTCATTTATTTTTTTTCTTGTGCTATATTATAAAATCTCTTTTATCATTCAATTATATGACCCTTTACAAAAGAGTGATATTTCACTAATCACAATCATAATTCACTTGTAACATGATGCAAACTATTCAAAAAAATCAAAAATAGAGTCATGGATTTATCAAATCATTTAAGTTAGACACACCACAATCACAAATATTTTACAAATCCATTTTCAGAATTCATTTCAAAATTCGTTTCACAAATCATAATTGAAATATATTTTTTATCATTCATACTCAACATAACCATCCACTCACAATGTTAAGAAGTATAGTCAATCCTAGTTTTCTCCATAATAAGAGTATTCACAGTGTTAGAAAGTGTAGTTACTCCCAGTTTTCTCCACAACAAGAGTATTGTCTTGATTAGTTTAGTCCAATCCCTAAAAGTATCATCAATTAACTAAAATTATCAATATTTATTATTCCATATCAATCCATAATCCTAACATTCAACACTAATTTTTTTTCTCTCATTTACTGAAGCTCAAAATCCTCTAGATTCACTTCATCAAATTTCAATAAAATCTTCAAATTCAAGAAAGATGAAAGTAAACCCAAGTTAAAAATGAGAAAATAACCTAAATTTTTTTGTCACCAATTTTGCTTCAAGTTGAACCAAACCCAAGATTTTCTCTCACCAGGAAATTTCAAATCTCTTACTAGATCTAACTCTCTAGAGATTGTGTTTAGAGTTTTAAGGTCTTTAGAGTATGGGTCCTGTAATGTTTTGGTTTATCTTTAATAGAAGTAAAGAGAGGAACCAAGAGAAAGTGAGAGCCAAAAGGGAGAAGCAGGAGAAGTTGCACCAAGTGTTCACTATGTCCTTTGGATTATTTGGAAACTCAACCCAAATGAGTTTAGACACTTGAAGTTTTGTTTGTTGAAAAAGATGTGTTCGATGAGAAGCAGGAGAAGTTGAAATGAAAAAATGTAATTTATGATAAATGAATTAGAAATATTAAAATTTGTAATGTTGAAGTAGGAATATAATATAAATTGTGTGATGTATAATTAAAGAGTTTGGGTGTGCTAGTAATGTTTCTTGGGGACTTAGAGTTCAAGAGTTCAATTCCCCATGGATGCAAGCATCGACAAAGGTTGGAGAATTTGTAAGTATAAGTGTAAGGTGTAAGTGAAGAAGTGCCGAGCAAGTTCCACAATGCCAAGCTGATTTCTGAATAGTTTCACCATATACCGAGAAGGAATGGAAATGCTAATTGAAGAGCTTCACCATATACTGAGAATGAATGGAAATGTTAAGTGTTCCAACACCGAGAAGACTAAGAGGCACATGGCAATCACAAGTTCAAATGTGCACTAACAAGTAATATATCGAAGAGTCTCACAACATTCAATATCAAGGAGTTCCATAGTTAGAAATCAAAAAGTGTACGGACAAGGTTCCTATTTGCAAAACAATAGATGTTTACCGAGAAGTAAACATGTTGCGAGAGATTTAGTGTAAAAACTCTAATACCGAGAGATGATTGAAAAATTTATACTGACAAATAAATTAAAGAAAAATATACCGAAAGGTAGCAATTACCGAGAGGAGTATATCAAACAGTTTCACAATGAATACACAGTTAGAAATCAGAAAGTATACGGACAAGGTTCATATTTGCAAAATAATAGACGTTTATCGAGAAGTAAACATATATCGAGAGATTTAGTGTAGATACTCTAATACTGAGAGGTAATTGAAAAATTTGTATTGACAAATAAATTGAAGAAAAATATATCGAAATGTAGCAATTACCAAGTTGAGTGTATCTAATAGTTTCACAATGAATATACCTAGAATGTAATAACTAGGTGGTAGCCCAAGAGATAGCAATCTCCAACAAGAGGTTACTACCGAGGAATTTAAAATTAGAAGGGATAATCCACTTAACATTAAAACTCTACCGAGCAACTCAATTTCTCACAAAGAAGTCAAATTCTGCCAAGGAGACCCATCTTGACGAGAATTGATGATCTACCGAATATTGAGCACTCTAGTAGCTGAATACTTAAAAATTAAGGTTTGTCCACTGAGAGTTTAGGAAAATTCTTGCATAGTTCGAACGTCAAAACCCACATTTAAATTTAAATTAACTATTTTTTCCAAATTTTACAAAATATAAAAATTTCAAATATTCACTTTAGTGTCAATACTACAACTGGACTTTTCTAGTGTTACAATTCCTATCCCCTAAAAGAAAATTTGTTCACAAAATTTCATTATATTATTATTCCTCAGATAGCAAGAGGTGTTGTTTCCTTATCATATACTCAGGTTCTCAATTCATCTCTTCAATCTGGTTGTTCTTCCACAAAATCTTGACAATTGAAATCTGTTTATTTCTCAATTCTTAACTTGCTTCTCTAGGATGGCCACTGGTTAGGTTTCAAAATTTAAATTTTCCCTCAACTCAATGGGAAGAGCCTCAAGAACATGAGAAGGATCTAATAAATATTTCTTAAACATCGATACATGGAAAATATTATGTATCCTTTTCAATTCTGGAGGTAGTTCTAACCGATAAGCCACCCTTCTAATCCTTGAAAGGACCAATGTAATGAGGATGTAATTTTCCTTGTCTCTAGAATCAGATTACACCCTTTCATGGAGATGCTTTCAAAAATACCATGTCATCAATCTCAAATTCTAATGACCCTCTCCTTTTATTGCATAACTCATTTCTCGATCTTGATTTGCCTTTATTCTTGCTCGGATTAACTTCACCTTATCAACAGTGGTCTCAATCAATTTTACATTTCCAATCTTCCTTTCCCCAACTTCATCCCAACACAGTGGAGTTCTGTACTTCCATCCATATGAAGCTTCATAATGAGGCATTTCATTGCTAAATTGGTAACTATTGTTGTAAGTAAATTCTATCGATGAAAGGTGCCTATCTCAGCTACTTTGAAAATCCATTACACAAGTTCTAAGCATATCTTCTAATGTTTGGATTGTACATTCTGATGCCCATCGGCTTGAAAGTTAAATACAATGCTAAACCTCAATTGAGTGCCCTAGCATTCTTATAATTTTGGTCAAAATCGAGAGAACGCGATCAGACACGATCGAGACCAGAACCCCATGGAGTCTACCAATTTTATCAAGGTATAACTTGACTAATTTTTCCAAAGAATAGGTGTTTTGAATTGGCAAGAAGAAAACTAACTTGGTAAGACGATCTATGATCACCCAAATAGTATCATACCTATTTAGTGTATGGGACAAACTAATTACAAAATCTATAGTAATATACTCTCACTTCCACTCAAGAATTCGCAATGGTTAGAGAATACCAACAGTCTTTTTGTATTTTGCCTTCACCTACTGACACACTAAACATTTGGACACAATTTTAGCAATCTCCTTTTTCATTCCAAGCTATCGATAAGTCTCTTTAATTGTTCAATACGTTTTAGTACTTCCTACATGCATAGCATAAGCTGAAAAGTGTACCTCGTCATGTACAACCTTGCGGAGATCATTGTTCTTGGGAACACAAATTCTATTTTTAAACACAAACAATCCATCTCACTAATTCTAAATTGACCTCCTTCTCCATTATGGATTTTCTCAACTAGATCTTCAATTCATTATCAGTAGCTTGGAGTTCTCCAATATGATCTATTAAGGTCGGTCTTACCTCAAAGCTACCCAACAATGCACTCTGCTCATCTCTTGCCAATCTAACCCCTAGGGCCCAGATTCCAATCAAACAGGAAAGGTAAGAATTTCCATAAGACTCCAAATTAGATGAAGATTTTCAACTTAAAGTATCTGCAACTATATTGGTTTTATCAGATTGGTAATCTATCACCAAATCATGGTCTTTAATCAACTAAAGACACCTTCTTTGCCTCAAGTTCAACTCCTTATGTGTGAGCACGTACTTCAAGCTTTCGTAGTCAGTGAAAATCCTACAAGTCTTCCCATACAAAGAATGTCTCCATATCTTCAAGTCAAATACAATTGCAACTAATTCTAAATCATAAGTAGAATAGTTCTCCTCATGCTTCTTTAGTTGGCAGGAGGCATAAGCTATTATCTTATCATTTAGCATTAATGTGCATCTCAATTCTTATTTAGTAGCATCACCATAAATCACATATCCTCATATACTCAATAGGAGAGTAAGGATGGGAGCGGATGTCAACCTCTTCTTGAGCTCTTAGAAACTAGTTTCATACTTATCATCCCACTCAAATCAATTCATTTTCTTGTTAATTTGGATAGTGAAACTGCAATTTTAGAAAATTCTTCAATAAATCTCCTATATCCTACCAACCCGAGAAAATTTCTTACATCTTTTACCTTTTTCAGATGGTCCCACTTCAAGATAGTTTTAACTTTCTTTGAATACACAAACATCTTTTCACCGGATACTATATGCCCCAAAAATTTAATTTTTCTCAATCAAAATTCGCACTTAGAAAACTTAGCATATAACCGTTTCCCCCGAAGAGTCTGCAAAACAATTCTAAGATGTCTCAAATACTCTTTGTCACTCTTTGAATACACTAAGATATCAACAATAAACACAATTACAAATTTATCAAGATATGAGTGAAATACATTATTCATCAAGTTCATGAAAGCAGCGGGGCATTTGTCAACTCAAATAGTATCACCAAAAACTCAAAATGTCTATACCAAGTCCTAAAGGTAGTCTTATGCACATCATTCTACTAGATCCTTGATTAATGATAATCCGACCTCAAATCAATCTTTGAGAACATGCACATACCTTGAAGCTGGTAAAAAATATCATAATTCTAGGAAGAGGATACTTGTTCTTAATGGTAACTCTATTTAGTTACGAATAACCAATACATAACCTAATAATACCATCTTTCTTTTTCACAAATAGGACTGGGGCACCCCAAGAAGAAGAGCTTGGCTGGATGAATCCCTTATCCAGTAATTCTTGTAGCTGCACTTTTAACTCCTTTAATTCTACGGGTGCTATCCTATAGGGTGGAATGGAGATCAGTACGGTGTCGAGAACTAAATTAATAGCAAATTCAAACTCTCGGGTTGGAGGCAAATCGGGCAACTCGTCTACGAAAACATCCAAGACTCATGCACCACCAAAACATCCCTCAAGTTGAGACCCTCAACTATGGTGTCAATGATGTGTGCAAGGTAGGCTTTACATCCCTTATGCACTAGTCTTTTTGCTTCCATTGCTGAAATCACAAAATTTGACAAAATCTGTCACTTACTGGCAAACACTAACAGGGGACACCTTGGTCTACGGAACTCCACCTCCTTAGTGAAGCAATCTACTGAGGCTTGGTGAACGTATAACCAATCCATACCTAGTATGGCATCGAAGTCTCCATTTCTAATGAAATCAAGTCCACCTCAAGAGTTGTCTCCCCGGTCATCACATCACAACTCTTATATACTATGTTCCCAACCAACTGCTCATCCAATGGAGTGATCACCAATAACTTTTCATCAAAGGGACTCAAAGGCCTACTGATGTGCTTAGCAAATCTCATACTCACAAACGAATTATTATAACCCGTATAAGTATCAATATCGAAGATTTTCATCATACCAATTTAATATAAACCATCAAGAAATTTATAGTTAATCTTTAAAATATATACTCTATAGATAACCCCTCATATCAAGGCATTACACCACATAATCACAAACTCATCACCTATTTTCTACAATAGGACTCCCTACTTCTAAACATGATTTTACTACCATACTAATCACATGTATATATACAAGACTTCGGAATTCACAGTTCTAGTCTCAAAGGTTATAATGGGTCTATAAAGTTCAATACCCTTTCGCTTAAAGGATTCTTGGTTACCGCCAAGTACTCACTCATTGAGTGACACTCACTAGAGGGAATACTACAGGTTAACAACCATTGACATTTCCCTAACTCAGTTATCACATAACAATCAGTTCTACAACTCACTACTCTATTTCTCCAACTCGAGGGAATCAAGTATAATATTTTCCATCAAATTCCCTAAGGAATTCATTCCAAGAAATAGGTACCGCAGAGCTCTCCTTTAGGTTGTCCCACTATACGCGGGCGTCTTCATCCAACAACTTTACAACCACCAATAGTTATTACTCACCATCAAGCCTCATGTCGACTACGATTTTTCGAACCTGATTTAACCAATTTTTTGCCATAATCGCCTCACTGGTCTCTGAAAAGGTATCACATCCAAGTTGTCGGGCTTTTTTAATCAACTTAAGCAATTCAATGGTGGGGCGATTTAGTAGTGTAGCCACTAAAGTAGGAGGAGCAATTGGTACCTTTAGAGGGGTCAGTGGGATGATTGGATTCGGTAGAGAAATATTGGTGCCTGAGCTAAGGCTTAGAAATGAGCACCATAGACATTCCACCATGCGGTTTACTGAGAAGGGCATCGAATAGTGGGGGAGGAATCTCGATTGGAGAAGCTGGGTGAGTAGAGCCACAGGGAGAGACGGAACATGTGAGGACAATCTATCCTCGTGGCCAAAAAGAGAAATTTCATATACATTGCTTACCCTTCGTCTAGGAGGCATGATCCTATAAAAGATAAATACTTTTCTTAGATCGCTAAGCTAGGAATCGAACTAGTTACTTAACCCCCATAAGAATAAAATAATCTCTAGTCTCTAGGATCCATAGGAAGTGAAAATCTTTTGAAAAATCATTTAAACTCCAAATTTCCAAGAAAAAAAATATTTTAAAATATTTGAAAAACTCTTGGGGAAATTTAGAAGTATTTCAAACATTTAAAATATTTAAAATTGTGAATCTAAACTCTGATATCAATAAAATTGTCATACTCTGACTCTTAGGTCAAAGCATGCAACAACCACTACGTAATCTAGAAGTACGTGTAATCACCAATACGCACCAAAAATTCCACAAGGCTATGAAAATACATTTTTCAAGAAATCTAACTCATAAAATTTTAAATCCAATAACGTGCAAGGAATAAAAAATTATTTAACATTTCAAAATATAAGTTTTCAAATTTAGAAAAGTATGTATAAATAAAGTATAATACATGCAGAGTCTTCAAAATATGTCTTCCAAATTCATAACTATCAACTTTCAAAACGCCCTCTAATAGGTCCATCTATACGTCTCAAAAATTCTATAACCCAGAAATATCAATACCAGAGTTAGTCCAGAAAGGCTCTCTCCTCAGCTAGATCTAGCTAGCGGTAAATTAACTTTTATCTTTTTTTTTTGCTCTAAAAAGAACAAAAATGAGGGAGTGAGTATAAAATATTCAGTAAGTGGAGTGCAATGACATATTAAACGTAAATGAGAGGTGAGGATGGTTGTGCCAAATGAACATGTCAGATTTAGCTCACATGTAATATCAAAAGTCTTTCACATAAAATAAATTTAGATCAAATTTTTTCATGACTCATATGCTTTCATTAATAACCAATTTTATTTTTCTTCCAAATTTTCTTGAAATTTGCCAAAACCACATTTCTACCAACGGCCATTGACAGAATCCACCAAGGGGTTTTCCACAATTTTCATAAAATATCTCCTATCCTTAGCGTTGGTCTGGAATTCCATGAAGTGCTGCCACGTTATGACCAGAACAACTTGAGGAGGCTCTCCATCTTGCCTAACACTAAATCCAATTTTGAATCAACCTTAACCATGCCACCCAAGTAGTCTCAGTCCATAGAAAAACTTAGACTATAGTCATTTATTTTTTTCCATAACCATGTTTCAAAATCTATTTCATTATTCAATACCATAACCCTTTACAAGGGAGTGATATTTCACAAATCACAATCATAATTCACTTGTAACATAATACAAATAGTTCAAGAAATCAAAAATAGAGTCATGAATTTATCAAATCATTTAAATTAGACACACCGTGATTATAAATATTTTACAAATCCATTTCCAAAATTCATTTCAAAACTTGTTTCACAAATCATAAATGAAATTTTTTTTTGTCATTCATACTCAACATAACTTTCTACTCATAGTATTAGGAAGGATAGTCACTCCCAGTATTCTCCACAACAAGAGAATTGTCTTGATAAGCTTGGTCTAATCCACGAAAGACATCATAAAATAACCAAAATTATCAATATTTATTATTTTATGTCAACCCATAACCCTAACATTCAAAATCTAGTTTTTTTTTCTCTCATTTACTGTAACTCAAAATCATCTAAATTCACTTCATCAAATTTCAATGAAATCTTCAAATTCAAGAAAGAGAAAGTAAACTCAAGTTAAATATAAGAAAATTACCTAAATTTCTTTTTATCACCAATTTCGTCTCAAGCTGAGTCACTACCAAACTCTAGGTTTTTTCTCACTAGAAAATCTCAAATCTCTTACTAGATTTAACTCTCTAAAGATTGGGTTAAGGGTTTTAGGGTCTCTAGAGTGTGGGTCTTGTAGTGTTTTGGTTTATCTTTGATGGAAACAAAATCAAAAGGCGAGATAAAGTGTGTGCCAAGAGGGAGAAGAGTGAGAGAAGAGATGAAATTTGGATCTTGTGGATTCTGGAGTCTCATCTCCACTTTTATTTATAACTCATTTTCATTATTTTCTTAATTGTCATCCTTCACTTCTAAATTGCACCAAGTGTCCACTATGTTCTTTGTATTATTTGGAAACTCAACCCAAATGAGTTTAAACTCTTGAAGTTTTGTTTGTTAAGAAAGATGTGTTCAATGAGGAGCAAGGGAGGTTTAAATGCAACAATGTAATTTATGAGAAATGAATTACAAAATATTAAAATTTGGAATGTTGAAGAATAGGAATATAATATAAATTGTGTAATATATAATTAAAGAGTTGGGTGGCCCAGTGGCATAATATTTTCTGAGGACTTGGAGTTCAAGAGTTCAATTCCTCATGGATGCAAGCAACGACAAGGGTTGGAGAATTTGCAAGTATAAGTGTATAGTGTAGGTAAAGAAGTGCCGAGAATTTGCAAGTGTAAGTGTATGGTGTAGGTAAAGAAGTGCCGAGCAAGTTCCACAATGCCAAGCAAAGTTCACAAGTTCATGGATTACGAAAGAGCTTCACCATATATCGAGAAGGAATGGAAATGTTAAGTGTCCGGTCAATGTACAAATGGGATATATATACACAAATGTATTGTCTCATATGTAGAAGTGTTCCAACACCGAGAAAACTAAGAGGCATATGGCAATCACCGAGAGGTAAGGTTCAAATGTCTACCAACATATAATATATCAAAGAGTCTCATAGCATTCAGTACCGAGAAGTTCCACAATCAGAATGAAGAAATTGTACCGACAAGGTTTCTATTTGTGAAACAGTAAACCTCTATTGAAAGGTAAACATGTACCGAGAGATTTAGTGTAGATATTTTAATACCGAGAAGTGATTAAAAAATTTGTATCAATAAATAAGTGTAAGGAAAATATACCAAAAGGTAGCAAACACCGAAACGACTGTACTGAGCAGTTTCACAATGAATACACCGAGAATGCAACAACTAGATAGTAGTCCAAGAGATAACAATTTTCAAGTAGAGGTTACTATCGAGGAATTCAAAATTAGAAGGGATAGTCCACTCAACATTAAAACTCTACCAAGGAATTCAATTTCTCACAGAAAAGTCAAATTTTGCCAAGGAGACCCATCCTGACAAGAACTCATGATCTACCGAACACTAAACACTCAAGTAACCGAGTACTTAAAAATTGAGGGTTTGTCAACCAAAAGTTTAGAAAAATTCTTGCATAGTTCAAAGGCCAAAACCCACATATTTAACTATTTTTCCAAATTTTACAAAATATAAAAATTTCAAATAGTTACTTTAATATTAATACCACAACCGAACTTTTTCGATATTTATATATGCATTAAGTAGGAGAGTAATAACTCACCATCTAAAAATTTCTTCATAAACAAACAATGATTAAAGTTAGCACTATTAAGGATTCAAATTTCATGTAACATTGCTTAGAAGCTCCCACACAAGAATTTCTTTGTGTATGACTTCAAAATCTTTAGGTTGTTTGGTGTGTGTCTCCTCTAAATCATCATGGAATAAAACAATTTTAATGTTTGTTCAATATCTAATTCCTCTTATAGGAGAGTCATTTTGACCACCACAATTTGGCTACCAAAAGATCTCATAAAAATCAGTATGTGACTTATGAAACCATTTCACTTCCAAACGTGCATTGTAACTTGACCATTAGCTGTGCCTTGTAGCTTGACTATTAACTTTGTTCTTCATTCTTGAACTTGGATACTTGTTTGTTGTTGAGTGCTTGTGTATCCTTAGATAATTCCATGAACTCATAGGTGTGGCTCTTTTGCAAGGACAACATCTCATCTTGTATAGCTTTAACCCACTCACTTTTGTGCTCATGCTACATTGCTCCATTGAAAGTCTCTGGTATTCCACAATCAGTAAGTAGCACATACTTATGTAGAGGTTATCGAGTAAAGGCTGTCTCTTCCTTCTAGAAATTCTAATTTGAGCTCATGTAGGTGGATCTAGAACACTCTTATAGGCAATTGACTGCACATCATGCCCCCTAATTATTATCAACCGAAGGTAGAGGTGGAGGGGATTCTTAATCTACAAGAATTGAGAACTCCATGAAAGATCTGGCTTCTTGTTTTTCTCGAAATCATTCCAAATATGATCTTCAAAGGATACTACGTTACTCCTCATCTAATCTTCCATGAATACCACATCTTTACTTCTGATTAATTGCCCATGACCAAGGAAGAGACACTCTTTAGTATTGTTATCAAATTTGGATCTTGATTCTTTTGGTATAAGCACAAATGCCCAACAACTCAATACTTCCATGTTTGGGATATCACCATCTAGAGCAGTTGAAGGAGAAACATTGATTAAGTGCACCAATATCATCATTAACTCAGCCCAAGAAGATTTTGGGAGTTCTGCATGAGAGAGCATACAAATAACCTGTTCACACATGGTTTTGTTCATCCTCTGTGCAAGCCATTGTGTTGTGGTGTATTAGGAGTTGTCTTCTCTAGCTTGACAATATAGGTCTACAATAGCCTTTAAATGCTTTACATACTCACTACCATTATCTGCTCTAACCTGTTTCCACTATCTTTAAGTCTCTCTCAACCATGGCATGAATTGTATAAATTTTTGAGTAACTGGTCTTTACTTTACAACACAATGCCCAAACTTTTCGCAAGTGGTCATCAGTAAAGTAGCAAAATGTGATGCACAACCAACAAATACATTTTTCATGCCAAAGATCGGTGTGAACTAAATCAAGAATGTATGTCTTATGTGTGGGAAGAATGTAAGAAATGAAACTCTGCATTGCTTGTTAACTAAGCTCTGAGTGTAGGGTTGTACCTCACATATTAGGGATGAGACGTTTCTTCACTAGGGTTTAAAGCTTTTTTCTCATTCTCGGATGCCCAAGTCTTATGTGCCCAAGTTTCGTATGCCAAAGATAAGTAAGTTGTACCTCATATATTAGGGATGAGACATTTCTTCACAAGGGTTAAAGCTTTTTCTTACTCGGATGAGTCTCATGTGTCCAAGTTTCGTATGCTAAAGATAAGTGAGTGGTATTTGCTCAAATGCATTAATTTTATCTTCGTATTCTAGTGCCACCATCTTGTAAAAGGTACTTTCTCTTTTTTTGCCAAAAGAAAAGAACCTTTGCTAAGCCTCCATCTCCTATCACCAGATAGCTTTGATAACCCTCATCATCTAATATTAATATAGAAATCAACTCGAGGCAAATCTCGAGAACATGCCTCACATTCTTGAGCAGCTACTTGCACCTGATGCTAGTGTTCAACAAAATGTACCCCCTACCAACAATCTTGATGTTTAACTTATTACCCATTCTCAAATTGCCAAGGTCATAAAAAATGTGTGATCTGAAATTATCTGGGGGTGGAGTAACATGACACGATGTGACATGTCTACATTGGAAAATACAAAAGGAGTTTGGAACAATTGAAAGGTTTCTTTTTTTCTTTACTACTACAACTTCATTAGAATGTTTAGTACATTAAATAACAATGAAAGAGTAACTAAAAGAAACTAAAAAATAGTTTCCTAATGCCATGAAATTCTAACCACTAACTTAGTAATTTTAACTCCTAATACCTACTAACCACTAAATCATCACATTCTCCAAATGGTATGCCACTAATATTTAGAATCATTCATTCAATACTCACCCTTGATTCAAAATTACAGACTCCCAACTTTGATCTGAAAAATTGATGCTTGACTTGCAGAAGAGATTTTGTAAAGATATTTGCTACTTGCTCGTTTGTGCCACAGAACTTTAGCAAAATTTTTTCATCTGCTACCAGATTCCGAATGAAGTGATGTTGCATATCAATGTGCTTAGTTCTTCCATGGAGTGCAAGATTCTTTGCTATTGCAATTGTAGAACTATTTTCACAAAAAAAAATTGTTGTAGCTTCCTTTTGCTCATGATGAAAATCAGTAAGAAGTTTTTTGAGCCATAAAGCTTGTCGTGCTGTTGAAGTTGCTGCTGCATATTCTGCTTCTAATGATGATAAAGCAACCGTTTCTTGCTTCTTTGAACTCCTGGTCACTGCTCCAGAACCAAGGCTAAAAATATTGCCAAAAGTGCTCTTTCGATCATCCAAACTCCTTGCCCAATCAACTATCGATAAAACCAAATAACTTGAAATTTGGCTCTTTAAAATACCAAATACCAAAATCAATTGTTCCAGCCACATAACGAAGAATCCTTTTTGTTGCACCAAAGTGGTGCTTCGTAGAACCATGCATGAATCTAGACACAACACTAACAGAGAAAGCAATATCAAGTCTAATATGTGTTAGATAATTTAAACCACCAACTAAACTTCTTTAACAATTTTAGATTAGCTTTCTCAATCCCATCTTCACGCTGTAACTTCTCAATGATGTTCATTAGTGTGGCCACCACTTCACAATTGGTCATATTAAACCTCTTCAAAAGATCTACAACATATTTCTTTTGACATACAAAAATCCCATCTTCATCTTGCATCAACTCAAGCCCTAAAAAGTATTACAACAAACTCAAATCTGTCATCTCAAAATTGCTCATCATGCAGCACTTGAAATTATCAATTAAGGACTTTGAGGAACCCATATAAACCATATCATCGACGAATAGGCAAACTACCAAAAAATCTCCATTACCTTGTTGCTTCAAGTAAAGAGTGTACTCATTTTCACTTCTCATGAATCCATTACCCTGGAAAAATGAGTTAATTTTGCTATACCATGCACGTGGAGCTTGCTTTAGCCCATAAAGAGCTTTTCGTATCTTGTAAACTTTATTTTCATTGTCATTGATAACAAAGCCTTGAGGTTGTGAAACATAAACCTCTTATTCTAAATCACCATTCAAAAAGGCAGACTTTACATCAAACTGATACACAGGTAATTGCAATTGGGCAGCCAAAGCAAAAACTATCCTCACAGTTTCGAATCGAGCAACAAGAGAAAATGTTTCTTGAAAATCTATACCTTGTTGTTGTGAGTAACCCTGGGACATAAGTCGAGCTTTGTGCTTTTGAATGCTTCCATAACATTATACTTTGTTCACAACACCTACTTGAGCCCTATTGTCACGCCCCGAACCGGGGTCATGAATAGCCGCCCGTTGCCCTGGATGCCGGCTACATTTTTACAGAAAATCAGACAAAACCTTCCCATATTTCGGAGGTCTCCCAAGTACAATTTAACCTGTATATCAACATTCATCTTGTAAAATAAATAAATGGTCATCCTAACCTCTCCAAAATCAACCAATGCCACAGCCAACATCCAAAACAACACAAACTATAAAAATTTTCAGCAGACCTAGCCACAGACATCTACTGTCATGCCCAACTAGAGCATGAGCAGCCGCCACACCGAGCAGATCTAAAATTTTACATAATATACAATAATTTTTCCAAGTGACATTCAAATACGTACAATCGCCTCAATGCAAATAAACTATGAGAGTTTCATAAATAAATATACATAAATTATACAGTCATCCCAAAAATAAATAAATGAGTACATTTATCAAACTAAAATCTCCAATAATCGTAGCGGAAGATATGGTAACATCCATACCCAAACCCGATACTATCAAGTCCACGTCGCAAGAATACAATCACAATATTACTTCCTTAGTTCACGACTAATCCTGTGGGAAAGAAAGTGAGGGGTGAGTATCTATGGGAGGATACTCAGCAAGTGAGGTGATTGATATCATACTATCAATATCAAGGGTGAACTTGGAGTGTCAAAATATGTAACAAAATATCGAGTGTGCGAAAATAACGTATTGTTTCAGAGTAAAACATATCTCAAGGCACACATCAGAAAATAACATATGCATCCATCCATGTATCAAGTCACATATGTAGAGCCGGCAGAACAAACAACCCCGACAATAGTCTACCTAGACCAAGGATGGGCGCATTGGGGATTTTCACTATGCAAATATCAAATGATAGCTCTCTACCCCAATGTTGGCCACAGACTCTCCAACTAGCCTGTAAATAATAATAATAATACATATATATAGTCGACCGTGTATGGTATCCCGCCCAGTGCTAGACAGAGGTAAACTCACGTCCTCCCCGATGAGGGTCAACTTGGGACACCCATACACATGACGATCTAGCGGATACCTCCGGCCGAAACGTATCCGAACACAAGGGGTGACTCTATCAAATGTCTTTCGTAGCTACGGAATGCTATAGGAAGCATATCACCATATCACCAAGTCGGCCGGGCACGTAACCCCATGCATCACATCATCATGTCGGCCGGGCATATAGCCCCATGTATCGTAACATAACTTCGGCCGGGCGTATAGCCCAAATAGTACATGTAAATCCATTTAAAATTACGTGTCAATATAATAGAATCATTAAAACATGTCGATATGTCAAAAAGAATGACACAGTATTCTGTTATTAAACTCATGGATGCAAATCAATAAAATCAACAGTTGGAACACTCCAATGGTCACAAAATATATGTCTATCAAAATCCAAAAATTTAGTTTTCACACGTATAAAAATCATGTCGTTTGAAAATCAGTAAAATATGATTTGTCAATCAATAGAAGATGTCAAAGTTCCACTCACAGTATGGGAGAGGGAGTGCACTCTCCAATAATACCACGAAATGAAGAAAGAGTGCTCCCCTCAATCGATCAAGCGCTATATCACTACAATAAGAGTTTTCACATAACACATTAAAGGTATTATAGCATTTGGGAATTAAATGTCACATTTTAATTATCCCTTTCAACTATCCAAATAACAACTCCAACCACACATTATCAGAGGTACCCAACGCAATGAATGCGATGCTAACATCAACTATTTACATCATCATTCACATCTCCAATGTCTTCTCTAAATCATCAAAATGGCAATATAGGGTACATACCATGAAAACACCCAACTCAAGATAAAACCATAATGCTATTAATCATCAAATGTATCATTCATCTATCCAATGTAACACCATAGCATATATCTACCATATATGCATACTCATACATATTCTTGTAAAATCTTATCATTTACACATTTTCAAGTCACTTAAATACACCAATATTGGCAATATATGAACACACAATCATACATCCTTATACTTACATATAAACCTTCATTTTGCTTATTAAACACCATTCCCAATACTCCTAACAACATGCTATACTTGGATTCCCTCCAATGTACTTGGCCAAGGCATTGCACATATATAGGATCACAACTTTCACCTCAAAAATCAGTATGCATATACGCATAACTTTTCATGCTCATGCCCTAAATTTTATATGCATATGGTCACTAATACACCACAAAAATCTGTACACATTTGGACTCCTTTAGTACGGAAAATCCTGCACTCATTCCTACTCTCTTTTATGCATTAACACACATATGTACACACTTTACTTCATACCAAATTTCTGCACGTGTAATAGCACAAAAATCCTATACTTAACCTAATTAACCACATACAATATCGAAAAATGCATTCTATGAGAATCTAGTTTACATTCTAGTATATACAAGACTTCTTATCTTAAATTTACCCTAAATTCGATAACCAAATTGAATAGATCCGAAATCACTCACCTAGGATTTTTCTCGGAGCGCAAACCTTTGTCCGAATGTCTCCTCGATCACTCCAAGATCTGAAATGCTATCTATCAAGACAGGATTTATTAGTTAGGTTCAAACACTTAGATCGGAAGCAAAACCCTAAATCAGTTACCTGCGTGGAGGTTCGTGGGTTGTCACATGCTCACGGGCCGTCGCGGGCTCGTGGGCTACAGCGGGCTCGTGGGTTCGTGAGTCAGCGGGCCAGTGGGCTTCGGCTAGCGGGCTCGCGAGTCTACGGGCCAGTGGGACCAAGGCAAGGGAAATTTCAGCGGCAGGACAGACGCAGGAGGGTGTGTGGCCGGGCACATGCACTCGCTAGCAAGTGCCTAGAATCAACTGATAAAAGCTTGGCATTCATATTAGATGCACACAAAGAAAAACTGAAAATGCTCCCAAACTTTTTTTCCCCCATCATGGCAGATATGCTACGAGTATTACATCGTTGCTATAAGAGGCTATGGTCATGCATGGACTTAACTTGGTTGTCATTTTGAGGTCATTCCGGAAATTTCATTTGCCTTTTCCACTTACCTAATGTTATTAAAATTGATCAAGTCTAATTTGCTTCTTCCTAATGCAAGCAAGTTCTCGATGGGAAAAGCGGCAATCAAAAGTCTTAGAATGGGCCTTTGATATATCTAATTACCTTTGTGTTGGCATTTGTCTCTTTCATTCTGTCACTAACTGCTTTCAAGCTCCATGTTTCTGAATTTAATATATCGGATTGAATACATCCTGGCCTCAAAACTTATGGAAAATGTGATAAATGAACGAACTCATGCTGTAGGTTTGGTCAATTATACAAATTCATTCCTTCACGCAATTGGGATTATTTTGCCAGGTCGTTAGTAATAAACTCATTCCATCCCTTAAAAGTGCAGACTGTTTCTTCCAGATTAATCTAAAACTGGTATTTTGCTTCTATTTACACTCATTTGTGAAGCAATAAAATTGTTCAGAGATCCTGTTCCAATTGTTTATTAGTCCAAAAGCATCCAGTTAAGTAACTTCTTCATCATTGGTTTATATACAAAAATTTGCACCCACACCTGGCATTCAAATTATAATGAATAGATTTGAAGTACAAGTTGGCATGGCTATGTATATTTGAATTATATCTATTTCCCCTCGAATCTAATTATAACATATTTTTACTCGGTTGGAAGCCCCATAACGAATTATAAGTTGTTGCACATGGCTGACTGTTGTTGAAGACTTAGCCTCATTCTTATTGTCAACTGATAAAAGCTTGGCATTCATATTAGATGCACACAAATAAAACTATAATATCATGAACTTCATCTAGAGCAAAATCTTGGCATTCGATCTCTATGAATACAATCAATTTCTGTATGACCGGATTTTGCATTTTAATCGACTGCAGAAACAACATTGGATGAGTATGTTTGTAACAAAAGAGCTTTGACAACATTTTAGTTATGTGTTGCAGAGATTAATTCGAGAATACATTTCTTTGTTTCGTCCAACTTATGTTCTCATCCATCTTCTGTTTTATTTTTTTGAGATTCGAATTCGGGTGAAGCGATTGTGTTAATTTGATTCTATTTTAATCAATCAAATTTATGTTTTCGCTCAAAAAATATTTTATTTCTTTATTTAGTGATAATTTAATTAAAGTTGAATTTAAACAATTAGAAAATTTCAAAGAGAATATTCAACGAAAAAAAAATTACCCCAAGATAAAGAAAAATGAATTGAGATGATGGTGAGATAAAAAAAATGTGAGAGTGAGATAAATATTAAAAAAAAAATGAGAGTGAGATAATAATAAAAACAAGACTTCATCAAACGGATTGTGGTATAGTGGTGTGACAACTCAAAAATCATCATTATGCTGAGATTCGAATTCAGGTGAAGGCAATTTTCTCAAAAAAAAAAAAAAGATGGCAAGCGGATGGGCGCACGCAGGCGCAGGAGGGTGTGTGGCCGAGCACATGCACTCGCTAGCAAGTGCCTAGAATCAACTGATAAAAGCTTGGCATTCATATTAGATGCACACAAATAAAACTATAATATCATGAACTTAATCTAGAGCAAAATCTTGGCATTCGATCTCTATGAATACAATCAATTTCTGTATGACCGGATTTTGCATTTTAATCAACTGCAGAAACAACAATGGATGAGTATGTTTGTAACAAAAGAGCTTTGGCAATATTTTAGTTATGTGTTGTAGAGATTAATTCGAGAATACATTTCTTTGTTTCGTCCAACTTATGTTCTCATCCATCTTCTGTTTTATTTTTCCTTTGTAAATAATCTGAATTTTTGTTATTCCTTTCTGAATCAATAATACTACAGACTTATAACAATAATTGAATTGTTGTATGCAGGAGCAAGTAAAAGTAAATATGATGAGCAAGAAAAAGCCAAACAAAGCTGGATCATATTGTAGTATATGGTCCCACGTAATTAATTAGTTCAACCTCGGTGATTTTTATGGCGAAATGATATATCATAATCTCTCTTGTATTATGCAAAGCATGAAAAGAATTTTTGAAAAATTCAAATCCCATTAATTAATACATTCAAAATGAAATTAATGAGAAAAATATAATCGAAAAAAATTAAATGTGATAAAAAATGAAAGAAATTTGAATTCGGATGCATTTGACGGATTTTGGTGTCCTTTTCAAATCTCTACACAATTAATCTTCTTTTTCCATTATGAATATTTAATTAAATTCTCATAATATCCGGCAATAATTTAGAATGACAATTATACGATTTTAATGGCTCTTTGATGAATGAGAGCCTATATAAACCCTCTCCTAGTGTATTGAGTCCCTAAATCCAAATTTCAAACTCCCACTACCAGAAAACACGCTATCAGCAACGGATGTCGTTGAAAGTAAGAAATCCGTTGCTGAAGAGTATCAGCAATGGATTTTTTCCATCACTAAAAGCCACCCCGCTAAATTTCAGTGACGGAATACTATCCGTCGCTAATATCAGCGACGGATTAATGATAGAAAAAATCTATCGCTGATGATTAGCGACGAAAAAAAATCCGTCGCTAACAAAAAAAAGAAAAAAAATATCAGTGACGGATTACCAATCCGTCGCTAATTTTTTAGTTCTCAGGCAAATGCACACAGCTCCACGCGGTTGACCCGTGCCCGAACGTAGACCTACCCGCCCTTGTCGGCCCGCACGCACCCTGCCCACCCTGTGCTGCCTCCTTTAATTTGCTAAAATTCCTGCTCCAGCGCTTCCGTGAGGCTTCGAGCCTATGTATGGGAAAAAGTTCAACAACATCACAACGATCAGATCACACCTATACATCTACTTATATTTTTTTTATTTGTTATCTTTAAATCACAATTTTTTTAATAATAATAAAAAATATAAATTAATAATTTATTATAAATTAATAAATTAATAAATTATTAGCTTAAAAGAAAATAATAAAATTTTTTAAAAAAATAATATTATTCTTCTACAAAATAAAATAAAAATAAAAATAAAAAGAATTTTAAATAAAATAAATAAATAAATCCGTCATTAATTCGTCGCTAAAATTTTCGTTAGTAATTTGTCGCTAATTCAATCCGATGTTAATTTGTCGCTATTACCGACGGATTTTTATCTGTTAGTAATTTTCTGTCGCTGATGATGTGTTTCTTGTAGTATCCACATCCACCATCTATTGAGTGAAATTGAGAATTTAGAAAAATTATGTACGCTTCAAGGATAATTTTGATGTTATCATAATTGTCAGAATCGAGATTGGCCGGAGGTGTATTTGATCTTTTTTTCAGATTATTTTTATTATATTTAATCATTATTGCATTTGATATGTAATATAGCAACTTAGCATTTTGTATCAGAGCTATTTCGTCTTTTATCTTCAAAATTCTGACAAATTTCAAAACTTTTCAAAGCTTAGGATTTTCACATTTTGAACATGTGGTCCAAAAATCTTGATTTTTTGAAAAATTAAGTCCAAAATTGAAATTCTCGTATTGTTACGATAAAAACTATGTTTTCAAAAATTATTTTGGAGTATTTTTGTACTTTTCGGTGGTTTTCCGACATATAGACTTGTCAAAGACCATTGGTTCGGGGTCGGGACTCTTGGGGTCTATCAGATGAAGAAGACAATATTAAAAGTGTATAAAAATGAAATAAATTGGTCAAGAAAGACATTTATTATAATATTTTAAATATTTATTTACTTAATAAATGAACATGTGGTCAATCATTCCTTTTAGGAATGATTTATTTCTTGTATTAAATGATTTCTTAAATAAATATTTTTTTCAAGACACTTGTCCAAAATTCATAAATGGGTCATTCATTTTTTTTTTCAATCAAGTCCCTACAATATATTTTAAAATATCTAATAAATTTTGAAATGTTTCATATTAGAGGTTTGAAATAATTTTGTATATAATAGAACATACAAAATTATTAAAATATTTTTGAGCTGAAAAAAAAATTCAAAACATTTTCTAAACCCAAATTTTATAAAATTATACATAAAATTAATTTTGGATATATTTTGTACATAAGGAGAGATACAAAATTAATAAAATACATTAAGTAATTTAATTGTATTTTTATTTTATACACCTTAGTATGACAAAATTAATTAATATTATTATCATTATGACTAATATAATTTTTAAAATTAATTAGGTTTTAGCCACAGCAACTACAATTAAATAGAAAATTATATATTAAGACATGATCATATTAGAAAATTGATAAATTTGTCGTGAAAAATATTTTTGTGCAATGAATCTGATCCCATAGGAATTTTTGTTGTATGAAAATAATAAAATGGGACATAAGATATCAAAATAGTTATTTTCAATAGTAATCTACTTAGTTAAAATTCATTTTCTATATAATACTATAAGTACGGTTGATTTAGCATATGTCTAGACTGATTCTATCAAAAGGACCAAGATAAATCTAAGGCTGGCTGGTTCTAACGCGGTCCCATGTGACCCACCACCTACCCAGGAACCTACTTGGTGCACTAGAAAAATCGTCTTATAGGGTTAAGTAGAAAATGATAAAGTGATCAAGAAAAAACTAACTATTGATAGTTTCTTAATTAACCCATAGACATTGGAGAATAATCTATTTTGATAAATCTTATCATAAGGTTAAATAAATCTAATAAAATTAGAAATTTAGCCCACAAGCAATTTCTATATTATAGATTTATTTTCATATGTTTGGATTGATAAGCATATATTAAATGTCTCACATATAATTAGTAAACATGTTTATTTATTTTGCAATATTCCAAATCATAAATTTGAAATTTGATTTTCCCGATTTGAAGGGAGAGAATTATAAAAATTGGAGAGAAATGCTACTTCTCCATTTGGGTTGCTTGGACATTGACTATGCTATACGAAAGGACGAAACACCTCCGGTGACCGATACCAGCTATATAGATGAAAAGGTTTTTTATGAAAAATGGGAACGATCTAATCGTCTAAATACCATGTCCATAAAGAGCAAAATTTCGGTTGGCATTTGTAACTCAATCAACTAGTATACTAATGTCCGTACTCTTTTTAAACCTATAGATGAGCAATTTGCGGTATCAGAGAAATTTTTGCCAGTACCCTCATTATGCAATTCTCTTCCATGAGACTCAATACTGTCCACGTTGTACATAAGCACATCATGCAAATGAGGGATATTGCGGCTCAACTAAAAAACCTGGAGGTTGAGATATCCGAATCCTTCCTTGTGCATTTTATTCTGAATTCTCTCCCTTAGTCCTACGGTCCTTTTAAGATCTCCTACAACACACATAAGGAGAAATGGTCTATCAATGAATTGATGGCCATGTGTGTACAGGAGGAAGACTACTGATGGAGATAAAGCAAAGTTTTGTTAGTGTATATGTGGTAGTACAAAGAAAGAAAAATGGCAAGTCCAAACCAAATAAAAAAGGCACAAAATTAAAAACGGAGAGTTCAAGCGTTTTTTCTGTAAAAAGAAGAGATATATAAACCATATTTGTGCCAAATACTAGTAATGGCTTAAGAATAAAGGTATGGAAATCTCATTAGTTTATTATGAATTTTGCATGACTGAGATTTCTTATGACACATGGTGAATTGAGTTTGGTTGTACCATTCACATTACGAATGTGTTGCAGGGGTTGCAAAACCTAAGAAAGCCAGTGATCGTGAACAACTCATCTATTCGGACAATAAAATAGGCTCACGAGTAAAGACCATTGGAGATTGCAAGTTCATATTGGCAAGCAGACATATCTTGAAATTAAAAAGAGTATTTTATGTACCTAAGTTTAGTAAGTTAATTTTCTTTTCAAAACTTATACAATTCAATTACTCTTTTTAATTTAGTAATAAAATGACATTATTTCATATTCAAATGTCATTGGTTTTGATCCATTATTAGATGGATGATATACCATTCCTTTACAAGATAATATTTGCATGAATGTAATACACACATGGGCTAAAAGAACTGTTATTGAGAAAAATTCTTCCACGTTATAACACCGGAGATTAAAACACATCTCCATAAAAAGAATAAAAAAATTAGTAAAAGATGGGATATTTGATTATCTAAAGTTTAATGATTTTGAGATTTATATAGATTGCATTAAGGGAAAACAGACCAATAAGACTAAAAAATGTATTACGAAGAGCTCAAAATTGTTAGAGATCATATATACGGACATTTGTACTCTAGGTACAGATTCATATGGTCATAGTTAGTTCATCTCATTTATAGATGATTATTCATAATATATGTATCTCTATATCCTTAGCCATAAGGACGAAACATCGGATGCTTTTAAAATTTGTAAGGTAGAAGTAGATAAACAATGTGATATAAAAATCGTATGGTCAAATAGAGGAGAAGAATACTATGAAAGGTATATAGAGGATGGACAAGTATTAAGTCCATTTGCAAAATTCTTTCAAGAAAATGGAATTGTTGCCCAATACACCACACATAATTCACCTGACCAGAATGGGATAGCTGAAAAAGAAACACGACCTTATTTGATATGGTTAGGAGTATGATGGTTAGCTCCAAATTGCCTAAATTTTTGTGGATTGAAACTCTTAAAACGACAGTGTAGATCATAAACAAGGTTCCAGCCAAAACAGTAGTTAAAACTCCTTTCGAGTTATTTAAATATTGGAAACCTAATTTAATATATGTATGCCTTTGGGGTTGTCCTGCAAAGTAAGAATTTACAATCCATGGGAAAAGAAAATGGATTAAAGGATCATAAGTGGATACTTTATCGATTATGCCGAAAAATCCAAAGAATACCAGTTTTATTGTCCATCCTACCAAATTAGTTTGTAGAATCTAGAAATGTTAGATTTTTAGAGAATGACTTGATCAGTGGGAGGAATAATTTTTGAAAGTTAACTCCTGAAAAAGACCCATCAAGTATCACATCAAGTTCAAATACCAAGTTAGTTGTCCTCCAAAATAACCCTCAAGTACCTATGGACACAAATCAGAGTATGAGTGACAATCAAGAAATTTCACAAACAGCTGATAAAGATCAAGTGGGTTAACATTCTCCTATAGAGAATGTTGAACCTACATTAAGGAGATCTACTCGAGAAAAAATGTCAGCTATGCCTGATGACTATGTAGTATACCTTCAAGAGTCTGACTATAATGTCAGAGTCGTAAAGAATTCAGAAACGTTTTCACAAGCGATGAGTTCTAAGAACTCGAATTTATGGCTCAATGCCCTGAAGGATGAGATGGATTCCATAAGGAGCAACGGAGTCTGGGATATTGCAGAGTTGCTAGATGGGGTAAAACCTATCGGATGTAAATGGGTCTTCAAAACTAAGACAGACTCATTGGGTAATATCGAGAAATACTATGCCAAACTTGTTGTTAAAGGGTTTACCTAAAGGGAAGCAATCGGAGATATTTTCTCCTGTATCTAAGAAAGATTCCATTCGCATCATTCTAACACTTGTTATTTCAATCTAGAATTATAACAAATGAATATGAAAACGGCTTTCCTTAATGGAGAACTAGAGAAAAAGGTTTACAAGTATCAACTTGAAGGATTCTCCTCTAGTCGTAATGAGCATTTGGTATGCAAGCTCAAAAAATCCATATACAGGCTAAAACAAGCCTCCCGCCAATGATATTTGAAATTTCACAATATAATCATTTCATTCGATTTTAAAGAAAATATTATGGATCAATGCATATATTTCAAGATCAATAGGAGCAAATTATGTTTCCTTGTCCTCTATGCGAATGATATACTACTTACTACCAATGATAAGGGGATACTGTATGAGGTGAAACAGTTCTTCTCTAAGAATTTTGAGATAAAAAATTTAGGTGATGCATCTTACATCATCGACATAAAGATACTTCGAGATAGATTATATAAAGTTTTGGGACTATCTCAAGAGACTTGCATCAACAAAGTGTTTAAGAGATGCATGTTGAAGAACTGTTCACCAAGTATAGTTCCGATTGTCAAAGGGGATAGGTTCAATTTGGACCAATACCCTAAAACAGATTTGGAAAGATAACAAATGGTTAATATCATATATGTTTCCGTTATTGGAAATCTCATGTATGCATAGGTCTGTACAAAACCTAATATAGCGTATGCTGTAGAGATGTTAGGAAGATATCATCGAGGTTTGGAATATTGGAAGGCTATAAAGAAGGTGTTTAGATATCTACAAGATACCAAGAAACATATGCTTACAAAAGAATCGATAGTCTGAAAATAGTCAAGTATTTCGATTTGGATTTTGCCGATTGTATTGACTCCTAGAAATCAATATCGGGTTACATCTTCATAATGACCGGTGGAGCTGTATCGTGAAGGAATGTCAAGCAGACATTGATTACGACCTCCACTATAAAAGCTGAGTTTGTGACATGTTTTGAAGTTACGTCACACATGGTGTGGTTCAAGAGTTTCATATCCGGATTCAGAGTTTTAGATTCTGTGCTTAAGCTATTATGTATATTTTGTGATAATTCAGTTGCTGTATTTTTTGTTAAGAATAATAAAAGTAGTAGTTGAAATAAATATATTTACATAAAGTATTTAGTCATTAGGAAAAGAGTGTTAGAAAATAAAATTGTGTTCCGACATATTAACTTTGATTATATGTTGGTCGATCCCTTAACTAAAAGCATGCCACCAAATAGGTTTAGGGATCATGTTGTAAATATGGGCATATTGCGTTACTTAAATAAAGTTCAGAGTTTAATTTTTTCAATAAAGTTGTGTACATATTGTTGTTTTGAGATAAATTCATCAAATTTGGATTCCGAATAAATATAAGATTTATTTATAAAATAAATATCACCATAAATTTAGCAAATAGAATGTATTATGGTATACGAAAAATAATACTCGCTTTTAGAAGATTTATCAACGTGACTCATGTACTTTATTTTCATACAAAATTGACTTGATTTTGATTTCAAGTCGGTTTGCTGGGCCAAGTGACAAAATGTTAGAAATTTTTGAAAAATTCAAATCTCATTAGTTAATACATTCAAAATGAAATTAATGGGAAAAATATAATTGAAAAAAATTAAATGTGATAAAAAACGGAAAAAATTTGAATTAGGATATATTTGGCTAGATTTTGATATTCCATTCAAATCTTTACACAATTAATCTTATTTTTCATTATGAATATTTAATTAAATTCTCATAATGTCTAGTAATAATTTTGGATGACAATTATAGGGTTTTAATAGTTGTTTCATAGTTGAGAGTTTATATAAACCCCCTCCTAGTACATTGGGTTCTTAAATTCAATTTTCAAACTTCACACCATCTATTGAGTGAAATTGAGAGTTTAAAAGATTTGTGTATGTTTTAAGGATCATTTTGGTACTATCACAATTGTCGGAATCAAGATGGCCGGAAGTACATTCAATTCTCTTTCTCAAATTATTTTTATTATATTTAATCATTATTATATTTGATATATAATATAGCAACTTAACAAAGCATTCATATCATTCCATTCATCTTCACAGATTTGTAGAACCATGTATGAATATATATTTTCAAATATATGATAAGCATAGAGAGACTATTATTACTTTTGTCTTTTGTTTCTTTTCTTTTTCCCTTAGGTCGATTTTGCTTTGCTTTGTGTTGTTTTAACTTTGTTGGTTTGGTGTAAAAGTATTTTTCAAATGGTAGCTTTTTCTTTGTAATTTAAGTTTCCAGCTTGTTCTTAAATTTATACATTTATATTTCAAGAAAACCCTGAACTAATCAAAAGCTTAAGGCAACAAACGGCAAGAAAAGGTGTACCTTAACAAAGCCCATTAGGGTTTTTGTTTTCTAAATATTTGTGAAAAGAAGTGGGTTTTCTATAATATGCAAATTAGGGGGGTGTGGAAAAAAAAAACAGTGAAAATGAGAAATCAATCCAAATCGATTATATTGAGCTGGTTTAAATTTTTATTTATTTTTTTTTTATAGTTAGTGGTTTGGTTTAGGATTTTAAATTTTAGAAATCAATTTGTATGGGTTAGTTTAAATTTGAAGGTTTTTCAAACCCATCTAAATAAACCTAAATCGGATTTATATATAAGAACAAATAAATATAGCTATCAATATATATATACATATATATATATATATATATATATATGATATTTAAATTGGGCTATTGTGATATTTAGGCTAACTTTATTAAATAAATTCGGCAATTTCGGATTTGGACTTTTATTTGTTTACGGTGCAATTAAAGACAAGATAAATAAATACATAATATTAAAAGTGAAAACCTTGAAATTTTTTTCAACTCTTAATCTCATCTCATAAGAAAGACAAATGTGTTGGCTTTTTTTTTTATATTATTGTTTTGCAACTTAGATAAATCAAACTGCTCAAATCGTTCATTTTTTTTTTTTCTAATTTTGGTGTTTTTCTTTTAACAAAATAAATCATTTAACACTTAAAACAATATTTGAATGATATATTAGGTTGAGGTTAAATTTCAATTGAACCAAATCAATTAAAACCTTCATTTACTAATGAAGCCCGATGAATTCCAATTGAAAGTATTGATTCAAAACAGTGGAGGAGATAATCAAATACAATTGATTCCTTCATTCAGAATCGGATCAAATCAAAATCTGTAAAAATCTGGAACAAAAAAAAAAAAAATCTTTCAAAAAACTAACATTTTATCTAAAGGAATTTTTGAATTTTTATAAAATTTTAATGGAACATTTAATGGCATTTTTGTAGGAACGCTCGAGTAGTAAAAAAATTTTTACTCAACCAGAGAATGCAAAGCATATCAGTATCTCTTGATAACAATTAAAATCTGGTTATCACCCTCATTTTTACATATGATATAAAATTTCCTTTATTCTGGGATGCAAATCCTATTTTTGATGAAACTACCTATTGAGCTATTCTCTTCTTGCATAACTCCAATAAGCCATACAAAATTTCTTGGTAAAACACTTGACCGATAACCCTTTAACATTCGGGTGTCTCTACAAGAACCTTTTTTTTTTTTTTGTGAATTCTAATAAGTCATATTTTAACCCTAAAACAATTTTCTGATACAAACTTACACATCATGCAAATTGTTATGCATAAAATATTTTTTTCTCTACTTTTTTTTTTCATAACTATCTTTTTATAGAAAATATTTTTTATTCTCTATGTTTAGATTGAATCAAGGACGATAACTATTTTGTGCTTTTTGGAATTTCAAGGTCAAAGACAATCCCCCAAACATATTATTGACAATGTCTTTACAAATTAAATAAATGCAAATAGCCCCACCAAATTCAATTATTGAAGTACCCACTTGAATTTTCTTTAATTCACTTTGTCTCCACTTGCACATTCTACATATTGTGCGCATCATAAGCTATTCAAACAGTAGATCTAGAAGAGATCAATAAGAAAAAGAAAATTAAAAATGAAATTGAAAGAAAACATGAGGAAAAAGGTTTTGATCATCTACCAGTAGAAGCAACCATATGAGCCCACAGCTTGAGATGATCTTTCATGTTCAAATCACTTTGTATTGCAGGAATTTGCCAATTTGATAATGGGTTTTCTTTTCTTTCTTTCTGTCTTTGATCCAAAACTTCCCAAGCTTCTGAAAGATAGGGTCTTGAAACTACTTGTTCTGAAATATCCTCTGTATTTTCACTTTCTTCACTTTTTCTTCCCAACCTCTGTAACCCGGGAATAATTTCCACCAATCTTGAATCCTTGTCTTCTTCCGAGAAGACAAACCCCAAATCCATAAACCCTTTTAGCTCCTCAAATTCAAGCTCTGACAAACTCTTGCTATTTCCTATTCTTCTTCTCCTTCTCAAACTACTCTGTTTTTTCTCACTTCGAATTTCATTTTCTTGCAATTTCGCTTCTGGGTCTGAAAATTCTTCAACTTCCTTGCCCGAAAGAATTGTTTGTAACTTCGGAGTAACAAGAACAGAGTTCGGAGAGGACGATGATTCTTCGATGAAACTTGTCGTGGAAACTAATAACTGGTCACTGTGAGATCTAACATGTCTTGTCGGCATATGAGAAAGACAAGGTTTTTCTTCTTCCTCCTCAACTAGTTTTGTTGAAGAATGTAGCGAAGCTGAATTTCTCGTGAAAATTTCGCGCTCGAACCAATTGAAGTCGAAGAGATTCAGAATATTTTCAGCTTCCATGTTTGTGTTGTTCAAGAACAGAACACGGACGGTGAGCGGAGACAAAACAGTGGCTGGTGAGGGTGAAGGTTAAGATAATATAAATGGATTAGTTTACGATATTGTCCCTACTTTCCTGTTCATATTTGGGAAAATATCTTAATATTTTATTTGTCAAAATCACAAATCACGTTTCTAATAATTTAAAACCGTTACCACGTCACGTGATCATTTTTCCTTCTTTTATACTCATATTTGGAGGCTGAAGTGTAGAGGGCCCTCAGCTTTGAACCTTGAAATTTAAGTTGATATCTCCAAAAGAGTGGCTGGTCGGTACGTCTTTCCTCGGCTAAAATTCAATTAGTTCAGGATCGTGAGTGCCCACGTTTTTCAGGTGTCTCATGAACTATGCTCAAAATAGATTTTGAATCTCTCTCCCTTTACCTATCCAATATTTATATTTTAATTAATTCAATTTAAATATTAATATATTTAATTTAAAAAAAATTCTTCCAACTTATTTTTTTTTTTTCAAATTTTAAATACCAAATTTAATTAAAAAATTTAACATGTCTATCTATTAGGATAATTGATTCTCTCTCTCTCTTTCTCTCTCCCCACAATGAGGATAGAATTATTATTATTTTTTAATTCTTTCACTTAATTTAAAATTTAGTCAAACAAATATCCTAGTAATAGAAAATATGGTGTCCACATTGTAATAGAAGAGCCTCGAAGAATTATTATCAAACCACTGTATTCTTAATTTTTTTTTATTTTTTATTTTATGTTTATATTGACTAATTAGTAATGGGAGAGCATCTTAGTAATGGGGTAAACTAACGGGGGTTCTTTGCCAATTTTCAAAACTTGAGAGCTTCATGCCAACGCAAAACTAGCCCAACCCAAAACTATACGGTGTAAATTGCATCTTTATAAAAGGCTATAAAGTCTTTTCAAAACATGTTTACCCAAGGATAGTGCGAGATTAATTGTCTACATTTTTTATTTAAAATAAATAAATAAATTTCTTGTTATATTAATTTATTAATATTAAAATTTTTGTTTAAATTCCATTTAAATGTAGCATTTCAAACAGAGCCCCAAATGTTTATGACGCACACGATCACCACATGCCGACACAAAAATGTTAAATAAGGGTAGTGTGGTAATTTGACTGTAGCCTGCCTTCGAATCTTCGTATGTGCTGGTGCTCATAATTAGAGTGGACCCTGGTGACCGGGACCATTTTTTATGAAGCGTAAGGTTGACAAATCATGGTCCCTGACCCGTGCCCCCACTAGCGGTCATTTTCTTTCTCAAAAAAAAAAAAAAAAAAACAAAAAAACAAAAAAAAAAAAAAATCCTTAAAATGTTGGGTGCCTAGGCGAAGGCACAGGGAGTGGAGCCATTGTGACTGAAATTCAAGAAAGAAAGTTTCGTAGTCTTTGAGGTTTTTGTTGTATTTTAAAATTGCTCAGAATTATTATTAAAAAATAGCGGTATTTTTAATAAAAAGCTAAAAGGATATTATTAAAAATATCAATAAATTTATTGAAATTACATTTATTTGTTTTATTATTTGACTAATAAAGTTAATTAAGATTGATAATTTTGAAACTTGGCTATTAATTGTCCCTAACATGAGCTAGAATCCAAGTGTCCAACTCCAAACAATAACAATAATAACAATCACACATTTAATCTCACTGAGAACATATTTGAGAGTTTCTTTTTTCTTATCTCCTCCTTTCAAGGAAAAATAAAAATTAATTTTTTAAAATAAAATTAAAAATTGTTTAATTTTTTTATTTTTGAAAACTGCTTTTATACTCTTTTTTATAAATAAGCTATTTGACAAAATATTTTTTATAAATTCTATATTTAATAAAATTATTATTAAAGGTATATACATAAAGTATAATTTTTTGTTCTCACCATCGATTGATTAAAATTCATATATTTATATTTTAAAAATAAAATATATATAAATATTAATATTTAAAATAAAAATAAATTAATTATTTCTAAACTATTAAAATCAAATATTTATAAATATAAAATCAATTTTATATAACATAAAAAACTCAGAAATTTCATAAAGAATCCAAATCTATAAGAGATGAGGCCACTGTAGTAGATGAACACATTTTAATATGAATATATTTAAAATTTTATATCATTCAAATGAAAATATAAATAGAATAAAAAAAATTATGATTCCAAAAAAGCGGATGTATAAAAAAAAGAACAAAAAAAACTCGCCTCAATAACTTCTCCTTTTAAAACTATTTTTTCTATTTTTCATCGTAAAAATACTATTTTAAATGAGAAAAAATTTTATTTGACATAATTTCTTCTTATAAAAAGAAGAGAAATAAAAAAAAAAATTTACCAAATGGACACTAAGTAATATTAGTTGTATGAATCATTTTACGTCATTATACTATATTTCATATCACATAATCTTATCTATATGATTTTTTTTTATATGACAACAATAATTATCTTTTTATTTCACCCACCGAATGGCGTCAATAATATAGATATTTTTATACTATTTTTATATTCTATTTTATATCATATTTTCATCTATATTTAGATAATTTACATTATATTTTATTATCGTTATCCAAATTTTCGTAAGACTCCCTTTCCATCGGTTAATATGAGTATTTGTCATAATTTCGCACAACTAATTAGAGCCTTTATTAATCGTCTATATATGTGTCCATACTGTTATCGTGTTTCTCTCAATTTTTTTATCAATAAGCGCAATCTCAACTTTTTCCTTATTACACTTATTTCTTATCTTGTCTATTCTTGTGTGTCACAGATCCACCTTAACATTCTCATCTTTGCAACTCTCATTTTCTGCTTGTGCTTTTCATTCATTGTCCAACATTCAAATTCATACAACAAAATAGATCTAATCATCATTTTATAAAATTTTCTTTTAATTTTTAGAGATACGTTTCACTACTAGAAAATACAGTATCAGTGATAAAAATATTCGTCATTGATAGTAAAATATCAATCGCTAAAGAGTATTATCGATGAAAAATTCCGTTGGTAAATCCATTGATAAATATCTCCTCAGTAAATATTACCGATATAATACTATTCGTTACTAAACTATCAGTAACGGATTAGCGATAAAAAATTTAAGTCGCTAAAAAATCTGTCGCTAATAAAAGACAATATATAAAAGTATTAGCGACATATTAGCAACGAAAATTTTTCGTCGCAAAAAATCTGTCATTATTCTGTCGCTAATTCTTGGCACCTGCTAGCGAGTCCACATGCCCGGCCACGCACCCTCCTGTACTTGCGCTCGTCCGCCTGCTTGCCTTCTTTTTTTTTTGAGAAAATTGTCTTTACCCGAATTCGAATCTCAGCATAATGGTGATTTTTTAGTTGTCACAACCACTATATCACAATCCATTTTATGAAGTCTTTTCTTTATCATTATCTCACTCTCATTTTTTTAATATTTATCTTACTCTCACATTTTTTTTCTTATCTCACTGTCATCTCAATTCATTTTTCTTGATCTCGCGGTAATTTTTTACATTGAATATTCTCTTTGAAGTTTTCTAACTGTTTAAATTCGATTTTAATTAAATTTACACTAAATAAAGAAATAAAATACTTTCTGAGCGCAGACATAAATTTGATTGATTAAAATAAAATAACAAACTATTTTTCTTGATTTATCCAATAAAATAAATAAAATAAAAAAGAAAAAGAATTATAAAATTATAAAATAATTACAAATAATAAATAATAAAATAAAAATCCGTCGCTAATCCGTTACTAATCCGTTGCTAAAAATTTTATCTCTAATCCATTGTTAATAGGTTTATATAATTTTTTTTTCCTAAACCATATCAATGACGGCTTAGTGACGGAAAAATTTCATCACTAAAAAATTCGTCGGTAATTCATTGCTGATAGATTTATATAAATTTTTTTGCCCTATACCATTGCATCAATAGATTACCAACTGAAATTTTCTGTCACTAATCTGTCTTTGATAAATTTACATAAATTTTTTTTTACCATAGACCATTTCATTGACAGATTACTAACGGAAATATTTCCATAACTAATTTCCGTCATTAATCAGTCGCTGATATATTTACATAATATTTTTTTTACCATATACCATTACACTGACGGATTACCAATGAAAATATTTCCGTCACTAATTTCCATCGCTAATCTCTCAATAATTTTTACCGATATTAATCGGTTACAATTCCGTCACTGTTAACGATAGATTTTTTTTTATCGCTAATTTTTTGATACCTTGTTTTTTTGTAGTGTTTCGATCACATGGAATACCCCCAATAGACTTCTCCATTTCAATTAATCTGTTTGTATTTTATGTGACATATCTATATAAATCAATCCGTTCTTTTGTAAAATTGATTCTAGATACTTAAAATACACTAACAGATAATTTATCATCTCTCATTTTAATCATTGACTCACTAATGGTAGCATTGCTAAATTAAATTACATATATTCTATTTTTGCTTTATTAAGTTTAAATTTTTTCACTTCTAATATTTTCCTAAAAAATTCATGCTTAACATTTACAATTTTACATGCCTCATCTAGTAAGACAATATCATCTGAAAATAACATGCACCATGGTACCATATCTTGGATATATCTAGTGAGTTCATTCATAACCAGTATAGAAAGATAGGTACTTAATAATGACCTTTAATGTAATCCTATTTTTATTGGAAATTTTTTGATTAGTCTACTTGATATCCTCACTTTTGTCGCTACATTTTTATATATATTATTGATCGTTTCAATATATGCTACTCTTATACCATTTTTTCTAAAATTCTCCATATAATTTCTCTAGCGAATCCGTCGTATATTTTTTCTACATCAATGAACACCACGTGTAAGTTTTACTATTTTTATGGATACTTCTCAACTAATTATTTGAGGAAGTGTATGGCTTCCATTGTTGACAATCCAAATTGAATTTTAGTCACACTACAAAAAAACACGGTTTTGGCGACGGCATTTAGCGACGAAAAAATTTCGTTACTATTTTGCGACGGATTTAGAGACGAAAATTTTTTTTGTCGCTAATTTGCTACGAAATTAGCGACGAAAAATTATTCGTGGCTAAATTTCCGACGGATAGATTATTCGTGACTAAATTTGTTGCTAATTGGGGAGGAAAAAATTTTTGTCGCTAAATCCGTCGCTAATTGGTGACGAAAAATTTTTCGTTGCAAAATTCGTCGTTAATTAGTGACGAATAATATTTTCGTGGCTAAATTTTGCCACGAATACTCTTATCCGTCGCTAAATTTAGCGACGAAAATATTTCGTCACAAATTTCATCACTAATTAGTTACAAAAATTTTTCGTCGCTAAATTCGTCGCTAATTAGTCACGGTAAAAATATTTGTCACAAAATTTAGTAACAAACTCCAAAATTCGTGGCTAATTTCGTTACTAATTAACCACAAAAAAATATTCGTGATAAAATTCGTCGCTAATTAGCCACAAATAAAATATTCGTGGCTAAATTCGTAGCTAATTTATTATCGGAATATCAAAATTCATGAATAATTTCTGAACAAAATTTCTTCTAACTCTATTATGAAATATTTTTAACCGTATCTCTCTTTTTAACATATTCTAAATAACAAAATCGAATTAAATACATATTAAATATTACAATTCTCATCAATTTGATAATTTTAACAATAAATAATTCAACAAATACATATTAGTCGCAGCTGTCGATTTCACCATTCGTGTTTTTATCTTCTACATCCATTCAATTCTCTTATATAGTTCAATTGTTTGTGAAAGTTCAGTTGATCATATTCATTCGTTATTGTCATCAGTAAGAAACACAATATATAATACATTCAATTGTTCGGAGGATGGCGACAGTGAGATGGATAACAACTGATAAACGGTAATCCATTTATTTTATTTTATTATTCTTTTATTTTATTAATTTATATTAACTAATCATATTTAATATTTAATAATATCTTAAATAAGCATTTAATTTTATTATTTTATATTTTCATTTTTTAAAAACTAGAATTATTTTTTTTTAATATTTTATTATTTAGCGACGGATTTAGCGACAAATTAAAAATCTGTCGCTAAATTTAGCGACGAATTAAGGAATCCGTCGCTGATTTAGCGACGGATCTAAACATTCGTCGCTGCTTTAGCGAAGGATTCAACGATCCGTCGCTAAACTTAATTTTTTTAAAATTAATATTTAATATTTTATATTCTTTTGTTATTTTATTAATTTATATTAAATAATCATATTTATTATTTTATAATATTTTAAATTATCATTTTATTTTTTTAATATTTTTAATTTTTAAATAATAATATTTTTTAATTTTTTAAATATTTTACTATTTAGCGACGGATTTAGCGACGAATTAGAATCCGTCGCCAAATTTAGTGACAAATTCCGAAATCCGTCGCTAAATTTAGCGACGGATATTGAAATCCGTCGCTAAGTTAGCGACGGATCTAAAAATTCATCGCAGATTTAGCGACGGATTCAACGATCCGTCGCTAAGCTTAATTTTTTTAAAATTAACATTTAATATTTTATTTTCTTTTGTTATTTTATTAATTTATATTAAATAATCGTATTTATTATTTTTTAATATTTTAAATTATCATTTTATTTTTAAAATGTTTTTTTGATTTTTAAATAATAATATTTTTTATTTTTTAAATATTTATTTATTTTTTTAAATAATAACATTTAATATTTTATTTTATTTTGTTATTTTGTTATTTTATTAATTTATATTAAATAATCATATTTATTATTTTTTAATATTTTAAATTAGCATTTTATTTTTTTTCTTTTTTATTTTTATTTTTTACAGAATAATATTTTTTTATTTTTTAAATAGTTTCTTATTTTATTTTTTAAATCTTTTTAAAGAATAATATTTTTTATTTTTTAATTAATTTATTAGTTTATTTTAATTAGCATTTTATTATTTGATATAAACTTTTATTTCTTTAATTAATATTTAGAATTAGATAATAAGTAAAAATAAAATAGAAGTATGACTAAAGGTAAAATGTGGTCTGGTGGTTGGGTACTCTAACATTTCACTCTTGCGCAGGTGTTCGAATCGAGCTGAAGGCATTTTGAGGGTTTTTTCTGGGGTTAGCGACGGATCAAGCATTCGTCGCTAATTAAATAAAAATAAAATATTAATAATTAAATAAAATGTATAAAATAAATAAAAAATATATTTGTAAATAATATAATTTAGCGACGGATCCAGATCCGTCGCTAATTAAATAAAATAAAATATTAATATAATAATTAAATAAAATATATATAATAAATAAAAAAATTATTATATATCATATAATTTAGCGACAGATTTCTCGGATCCGTCGCTAAATTTAGCGACGGATTTTGAATTTCCGTAGCTAAAATTAGCGACGGATTTTTTGTATCCGTCGCTAAATTTAGCGATGAAAATTTTTCGTCGCTAAATTTGTCGCTATTTTAGCGACGGATTTCTGTTTTTTGTCGCTAAACTTTTGTGACGTTTCATTAGTGACGAAAAATTTTTCGTCGCTAAATCCGTCGCTAATGTTTTTAGTGACGAATTTTTCTAAAATTTTCGTCGCTAAATCTGTAGCTAAAACCGTGTTTTTTTGTAGTGTCATCTTGATCTCCTCCCATGGCCTTCTTTCATTACTCTTTCCCAAAATTTTATGGTATGAGTTATTAACTTAATACTCCTATAATTTACACAATTTTATACATTTTGCCCATATTTTTAAATAAGAGTATTAAAATACTTTCACTCCATTGATAAGACATATTCTTCATCCTCAATATCATATCGAATATATTTGAAAGCCATCAAATGCCCTACTTCCCTAGATATTTTCATACCTCTATCGAGATATCATCGGATTCAACTATTTTCTCATTTTCATCCTTTTTAAAGTCTATTCAATTTCTAAGAGTTGAATTCTCTTATAAAAGTTTATATTTCTATACTTCTATAATCTATTTAGTTCATCTAAACTAATTTGATTATCTTGACCTTTATTAAACAGTTGATAAAAATATATCTTCTATTATTCTTTATTTCTTCATCATTTATTAACAGTTTATTTTATTCATTTTTAATACATCTTATTTATGTAAATATAAAAAAACAAAAATGCTTTTCCCAATAGAATTTTCTCGACGTTTGCTTATGATGTCGCCAAGAATTATCTTTCCAGAAGTAAAACATTGGCATGAAGACTAAATTTTGACGTTTAATGACAATTACGTCAGAAAAGTAATTGGTGGGCGGGGGCAAGACTATTTTGCCGACGTTTAATAGATAAATGTCGGTAAACGTTTAGGGTTTTATTGACCGTTTTTTAAGTAAATATGTCGGTAAAAGTCTTTGACATACAATTTGGGCAGTGGTGGGATTTTTTAATGACATTTACTCCTTAAAAGTTAGAAAATCATTTTAATTTTCCTGACGTTTCACTGAAAACATCGTTTAAAAAACCTTTACCGATATTTCTACAACCGTTAGTACATGTTAGAGAAGGAGAGAGTGGGGGATGCCGATGTTTACACATGTAAATGTCGGAAAAGGGCAGAGAGAGGGGGCGAAAGAGAGAGAGATAGAATCAAGAGAGGGAGAGAGATAATATGGGTTATGTGTCGACGTTTCACTCAAAAATGTAGGCACAGCCATTTTTCCCAACATTTTCATGTGAAACATTGGGAAATTCTAGGGCTTACAACTCACAAAACCCTCTACTCTCCTCTATTTCTTTCTGCTCTCTCCTCATGCTGCCACCGTTGCTCGTGTCATGCCTCTCTCGCCGCTGTTGCTGCCCCATTGTCGACGAAAGCTACCGAACATTGCCCTCTGCTGGATGTTACTCTCTCTTCTCACCTTCTGCTTTTTTTTTGCTCAAATATGTTCTTCCATTTTTTGCTCAAATCTGATTATGATTATGTTGTTATTTGTGTTAAATAAATTTATTTTGATACAGAAATATGATTAGAGTAGAATTATGACAAGATTATAATAAATTTAAGGTAAAATTATAGCAAAATTATGACAAAATTAGGGTGAAATTAGGATTAAAATTTGCCAAATTAAGGATAACCTAATGTAAAGTAAATTCATATCATGCTAAAATTAGGACATGAAATAAATCTGCTAATTTATTAACTTTGTACCGTGCACTGTTACGGAATAAAATAAATTCATATTAATTGTGTACCCTGTACAGTTAGTGTATAAAATAAATTCAATTTTATTATGCCAATTTAATAATTTTAAATAAAATAATAAGAAAAAATTGAAAATTTTTTGCATGAAAATTTATTTTTATATATTAATTAAATTTTATTAATATATATATATATATATATATATATAATTTTATAAATTCTACCTGAAAAACAAGTGATCCAATGGTGGGGCCGACTTAATTGCCCTTATGAAGGGTATTTGGCCCAACCTGGCCCTGGCACCGGCACCATGTAGGATTTCAACCCCAATAACAATGACTTGTTGGCTACATTCCAGATTTTTGAAAGCCACCCACCCTCACTCAAAAGCCAATCAAAACATTAAGGCATCATAGATGACGGTCTATGCTTTAGATTTTGGCTTTATCCCAAAAGATATGATCCTAATGCGTTCCCCCAGGCCTAAAGAGAAAAAGAGAAAAGAAAAAAATGATGCTAAAGCATCCGAGGAAGACCAGAATACTACAGGTGAACAATGTTTTTGCGCACATTTTCCCTCTTATTTATTGATTTTTTTTTTCCTAGACTACTTCAAAGCATGATTGGAAAATTGTGCCAGCAATAGCATAGCCCTTCCAGCTACAAACTTGGTTTGATTGTGCCAGGTATGCGTATATATATATTAAAATTTTTAATATATATATATATATATATATATATATTAATAAAATTTATATTTTTATAAACTTGAAAATTTTTAAATAATTGAACTAATAAGAGAAAATTTTTATGAAAATATTAAATTAATTTATATAAAAAAAATTAATAGTCATGCCCTAAATCCAAAACAAAGAAAGCTGTTAATATCATTTTAAGAAACATAATAGCACGAGCATGAGCTAAAAACTAAGCATTAGGTAAGATAAGCACCGGGGCAAAACAATGACCATTATCCATTACTTTGCACTCTTTGCACTCTCAACAAAAATGTCACAAAAATGAGAATCAAACACAAGGAAATGCGAAATACCATGACACATTGACCAACATAGTTGAGTTAGGTTATTATGAAAAATTTTGAGTAGCTACCAAGAGTCTTGAAAAGGTCATTACTATTTACCATGCGAGACATGTACAAGGACAACCAGGGGAGAGATTCAGAAGAAAGAGATGCGCCGAAAGGTGATCCATAAAACAAGGCCAGCAGGCTAAGTAGAGGAAGAGAAAATTGAGGTGGGCAGGCACAAGGACCCAAGTCCACTTTTGTCTTTTTGAATGCTCTGGCAGGCTAGGGACGGTGAGAAGTGACCATCTTTGTCTTTCATGGCTCAAGATGAGCGGCATTGAATGTTCGGCTCATTTCAATTTTGTCTCTATCTCAATTGGCATTTCTAAACTTTTGTAGGAACATCTAAATATTAAAAAAAAAATTATTTAATTATGTTTTTTAAGACTTAATGTTTAAATTTTTATAAATATATATATTTTATAATTTTTATAATCTCCATATAATTAAAAAAATGATGTTTCTTAAAGTGAAAAATGCCGCTCCATCTTTGATTTCAACCATAATCCTTTTGGAGATTTTCAAATCATTAATTAACTACATGTTACATAATGCATAATCAAATTTCATCTCTTTTTGCTATTTCTTCCATGAATTCCTATGATTACATTTTTCTTTTCAAAAGTATTATAAGGTCGGATTTGGCACCGTTGATATAATAGGATAGACTTAGATTAAGATATATATTATTTTTTTTTCTACCACCAATATTCAGAATCATATTTCGACTAACTCGATTCGAACGTTTTCGAAAACCATATTTAGGGACAGCTCTCCTAACATAATCTTTTCTATTTTTAAGTTTTGAATCTGAAATGTTATTAAGCGATCTAGTATCTCACCCCCTAAATCGACTGTCCGTTATATTAATATATATTATTAGATTAAATTTTAGAAAAATAAAATTAAAAAAATACTTCATATGCATAAAACAAACTGAAATTCTGCTATTCCATTATATCAATATCTATATTTTATAATTATTAAATTGTTATTCAACAGTCATTAATCAGTTTATTTTTTCATTTGAAGTATGAAAATTATTTTACTATCAATTATTTTTTCATTTAATAATTACAAATCCCACAAATATTCATATCCATAGCAGGAAATCTACTTTCATAGATATCTTGTAAGCAAATGGGATTTTTCTGTTGGAATGGCATGTGACCCTTCTACTTTCCCTTTTGAGGCAGAAAGGAAGCCAACGAGAGGCTCGTGAGTCCTCTTGCCATTCCCTCCCATCATCGGTGCTCTCCACTTGGTGATAAATTGGACTAACATATTTGGCTTCGTTTGCAATTTGTAAAAAAGTTTGAGAATGAAAAATATTATAAAATATAAAATTATAATGATTTATTAATTTAATTAAATTATTATAATAAAATAATTTATGTAAAAATAAAAATCAAAAATTCTTAAAATTAAAATTAAATGAATTACTAATTTATTATGATACCTAATATATCCTAACAGGCTTTTTTGATACAAATTTGTATTATTATTTGGAAATTCACTTAATTTCAATGGAAAACTACCTTTTTCATGAAAACCTATTTCGGTTTTATGAGTTTAGGTACGATATAAACATAGGATATCTATTCTGCTAACATAACAATAAAAGGTTTCAATGCCCAGTTAATTTGAGAAAATTTTCCTAAGGTATGTTTGTGCGAAGAGTAGAGTTATCCTTTGTAACAGTAATTGACCAGCAAAGTTATACAATGAGAAAAAAGAAAAGGAAGAAGGGGATTAATCTTTTGCCGGAGTTATATGAGTAGAAAGGAGCTTTTATCGTCGAATCGCTTCACTAATATAATTGAAAGACTAATTTAGAACTCTAAACTGATTAATTAAGGTAATAAAACATGAAATTTATGTTGAGAAAATTACTGAGAGAGAAGATAAATAAGTATTGTTGTTACTTTTATGAAGATTTTCTCAATTAACCATGAGAGTTGTATAAAGAGGTCTCATGATCTTATATTTCTAAAAGATCATATAGTTTCATGATGAAAAACTTAAAAAAAAAAAAAAAAAAAAACACTCCCATAAATATTTAATTGAAAAATAAAACCCATTAATTTCATTTCTATGAAATCTAACATCGAGTCTCCAACCTGATAACTAGGAAATTATAAAAATGGAGGCCCACAAGCAAATGATTTTATGCCAAAATTCATGTCAGTGTCCAACAACAGTTCCATAAGACCTAAGCCCTAATATTTATTGAGCAATGTACCTAAAAATAGTTAACTCGTTTTTCTGTAGGGGCAAGCTGGGGAAGAATAAGAAGAAAGAGTTTTCAGCATCTTACACGAATACGTGTATATGATATAAATAGCAAAATCAAAAGGTGAGCTGGCATGTTTTGATTGGTCAATATTAAGTAGGCACCATGATCACACTATAAAATCTTTATTAAAAGCAATGTTAATTCACATTACAGGGGGCGAGGGAGAGAGAGTGGATCGGGGAAAACAAAGGAGAATGAAGCTGCAGACGAAGCTAAAGCACGTACACTGCCCGAACGGAAGACTATTGGTAAAAGCAGACAATGATTTTATTTCTCATTGATAGAAATACCTTTTGCAACTTTTCTTAGACATTTATGCTCTGCAATTTACATACTACTGTTGTTCTCATTATTGTTTAAACGGCCAAATGTATTGCGTTGACTCAATTCTGAGGGATGCATTCTGCTACATCAATCAGCTTAAACTTATACTGGAGGCACTGAAACAAGTAATTAAAATGCTATCATAGTTGCCGGCGGTCTCTCTCTCTCTCTCTCTCTCTCTATGCGCGCGCTTGACCAACCAGTATTCAGGTTGTCTAATTAATCAAGTTCGACCACTATGAAGGCCATTTAACGGTTGTCTCTCTCGGTACTTGTTTTTATATTATTAAATTTCGAACTCAAAATCTTGATCAAGAGAGTTTAGTATCTGACTACTATACCAAAGAATGCTGCTCTCTCTCTCTCACTACTAAACTTGAGTGTGGTGTATTTCTTTAGGTACTGACAGCAGAGAGGATTGAGAATGGCTATATATCAATAAAAGTGACTAGTGCTAAAGAGGAACACAAGCTTGTTACAATCCTAGAGTGTTTTGAGAAGATAGCCTTCAAAGTTTTGCGCAACAAAATCCTCTGCATATCATGTTTTTGCGTGGAAGACATTGTTGAAGCTCAAGATGACAAACAGTTGAATGTTTTAAGTATGAAAGGAAGCAATTCTCAAGGAGCTTGCTGGATTGGATGTACATAGATTTTGTTGTTTTCATGAAAGACGAGTGTTCGCTCTTATTGGCTTGCTTTGTACAAGTGAATAGAAGGAAGAACATTTATGCTGCATTAAAATGGCGAAGTTCTATCTCAAGGCATTTGTGCATATTAAAGAAACTACAATTAAAATCCTCTTCCACAATCTTATGAATTCAAGCCCTCCTTTACAGGGTGGAAAATTGAGCTAATAGCTCAGACTTGACTCAATCAAACTTCTCATAAGTAAGCTCATTTTTCCGAGTTATTATTATTTTTTTTTAACTCAAATTCACACTACAAGAAAACACAGTAATAGCGAAGAAAAATTATTGTTAGAAACAAATCCGTCGGTAATACCAACGGATTACCGACCAAGTAATGTTAAATCGGGGAATTGAATGGAGGTCAGATTTTACGACAGATTAATATCGGATTTTGGCATAAAATTACCGACGGTTTAATTTCCGTCGATAATTCCGAGGGTAAAACAAGCGTGGCATGTATTTTAAATCTGCGTGACTATTTTCTAACAGATTTGTGAATAATTAGTAACGAAAATTTCCGATAGAATAATATCCGTTAGTAATCTGTCGGTATAGCATTTTAAGGTTAGAAATTAGGAAAAGTCCCCCCTTCATTCGCGTCTCTCCCTCCCTCCCTCAACTATTGTTGGTGGAGGACGTTTATCATCGTCTCTGGTGAAGAGATTTTTTGTCGAACCACGAGATTCATCCTCTTGAGCTTCACCGTCACCGTCGGTGTTGCCGTGGGCTCTCTCTTCAGGTTAGTGTCACTGTTTTTTTATGTCTCTCTCTCTGTCTCTCTATATTTTTGTCTCTGAGATTAGAGTTTGTCTGTTAGATTAGGATTTGTTTGATAAGGAATCGATAGATGAGATATAGGGTTTTTGTGTTTCTGTCTCTCAGAGTAGACGGATAATTATGATTCAAACCATATAATTTTATGGCAGACAATAGCTTTTGGGCTTGGGACAGCTTTGGACACACATTCCCTCTCTATGCACCTTTTCCCCCATGCCACCAACTTGGGACACTCTGCTTCTATGCTAAACTTTCCAAAGGCCTCGAATGAGTAAAACCAACAGTACAAGGGAACAAGTGCAATGTCTAAGAGCCCAATTTCTCCACCACGAGTAGGTTTTCTCTCCCAGCTCTGCTTCCAACACTCTAAGTAATTCTATGAATTCTCTCTTCCCCTTTTCTTGTTCATTTCCCCTAGTTGACCATGTCTTTTTACCCGGAGGGTATAACTGCATCAAATATAAAAGAGCACATTAGAGAAACCCCCCTTCTTTACATGCATACTTCAAAAATAATTTAGTAAGAAGAATAAAAGATAAACGCAAGACACCTTTTTGTCAATGAAATCAACCCAGCATCTTGCCTGTGCACTCTGGTATGGATCATGTAGGTTATTTATGCCCATTGTGGGGCAATTTGGTAAGAATGAGATAATGGGGTAACTCCCATTATTACTTACCAATATTAACCAATATTATTTGGTAACTCCCAAATCTTAACCCTAATGGCCATTATTCTTTTTGATTCAATTGAGAAAGAATAATTCCTACCTTGTGTGTGGAGAGCAACCATGGGAGGCAACTATGGAGGCTAGGGTTTCGCACACTTCTCTAGAGAGAGAAAATAGAGAGAGGGATGGAGATTTTCGCGTAGGAAAATCTCCCAACGTCAAACGATTCACCGGACATGAGGATTGCGGCGTTGTGATGCTGTGGTGGTGATTCGACTAACCTCGTGATCACCATCCGACCGTGCGATCCGTTCGAGGGACATCGCGACACGGTGGATTTTGGAGACTGCCCTATCGAGGTATTTATCCCAAAAATTCCGATCTATTTAATTCTCGCTTCCGCATGCGCGATTAAATCCAACATTGGTATCAGAGCAGTCGTTGGATTTAATTTAATAATTTTCGGAATTATTTTTGGGGTTTTTAAAATTTTGGGGTCCGGATCACGGATGAGTTTCGTGAATCCGAGAACACTGCAATAATACCCATGGCCCAGGGATTACAAACATATTTTTTATTTAATTTTCGGAGCATGTTTGGGCCATGAAAAGTCCGGTCGAAGTTTGCGACCCTACGGACATAAAACCCTTAGATCTGTGGCTTTAGAGGGCGGATCGATGCATGAAAATGATATAAATGAGTTCCTTGCATCTAGATCTACGGTTTTATATATTTTATTGTGTGATTTGGGTGCCGGAAACTGGGATTTCCGAATGGCCGCGGAGGGCCGCGACTGGGGTGGTTGAATCCCACCATTTTTGGGCTTGAATCCTCCTAAAATCGAGTGTAGGATGTTTGGAAGATGCCCACAAATTTTTTTCCAGTCGAAAAATGCAAGAAAAAACAGTCGGAATTGAGTTTTCCAGAAAACGGGTCGAAAAACCCATCGCAGGACCCGTCGGGCGAAGAAGAACCGGTCCAGACCCGCGGGCGCGTGACACGCACGCGCCAGGAGGCGCGTCTGCTAGGCGCGTGGAGTGCACGCGCCACACAGGCGCGTGAACGGGCAGGGTCAGCGGTAGGGTCGGACCCTGACCCGGACCGACCCGCAAACCGACCCCGACCGGATCGGATCGGACCGTTGACCGGGTCGGACCGAACCCGTTGACCGGGTCGGACCGAACCCGTTGACCGGGTCAGTCGGGTCAACCCTGACCCGTTGACCAAACCGGTCAGACCCGGCTCAGCGCGTGAGCCGCGCGCCGCGACTGGGCGCGCGTGAGCAGAGCCGCGCCAGGCGCGTGGCAGCGCGTCTGAGCCGCGCCACGCGTCTGGAGCGTGAGCCAGACTGCTGCCAGCACGTGGAGGCGCGTGGCAGCGCGTGGAGACTCCACGCCGGCGCGTGGAGGGGCGCGGCGGCGCGTGGATCGCACCGCCGGCGAGCGGCGGCGCGTGTGGGCCCCGGGCGGCGCGTGAAGTCGCTAAAAATTGAATTTTTTCAATTTTTTTTGGGGTCCTATATCCATAAAAGTGATTTTTTGTGGGTTTTTGTGTGCCGAATCACAATCCAAATGGTAAGATGCGATTCCAAGTTGTGGTGTATAGTATCCGTTGACTCATACGCTCGCTTTGGGGTTGTACTCAAGTCATTTTGGTCTTGATGATTCGTAGGGCGTACAAAAATGTGATAATAAACATCTCCAAGTCACAAATATCTCTCTTAATACATTGAGAACTGTTGTATTAAATTTTTGCAAGAAGAGCAAACTGAATGATGTGATCTACGCGATTTTATCAGAAGATTCAGTTTATTCTCGAGATGCAAAATCTAACGGGAATCTGAGGCACGAGATGATGGGCCTCAGGGTGGGCACCGCGTCTCAGAATATACAAGATAAAGAGATCTATCGTGTATGATATAAAAGATTTGTCAAGTTAGGGCAATGCTTACAGTGGCATACACAATAACTTAATCTCGTTTTTTTCGAGTCATATTCTATGGACATGTCGGTTCGACTCGTCCCATAAGAGCATAGTGTTGCTCTCTTCGGTTCCTATGTGAGGATGCAAAAAAAAAGGGTTAATCATACAATGAAGCAAATGGCGAGTATGATCACCGAGTTAATATATACGGACGAGTAAATTTCGGATGAAATTTAGGTACTGGATGTGATCCAGTCTTTACCTGATTCATGGGAAACCGTGAAATCCTATCTCACATCTGACGAAAGTATTCGTACTTTCGTTGACGTGAATACGTATTGTGAGCTCGATGAGAAGCACCTAGAGGCGTGTAGGCCACACTCGAGTCAAGCTTATTCAGAGGAGTCGAGTAAGGACTTCCCCGGCGCTAAGCCAATAGCATAAGCAGGCGAACGAGACTCGAGATCTAGGTAATAAAATCATCCGAGAAAACCAACAACGAGGTACAAGAACGCAAGAAGAAGGAATTTGATTAGACCAAAGTAAATTGCTACGTTTGAGGTAGATTTGGTCATTTCGCTCGCGAGTGTGACGAGTAGAAATTAATATTCTTCTTCTTTACGTGGTTTGAGATTTGTCTCATTCACTATAATATTCGCTGATTTCTCTCCTTTGAAATCAGGAGCAACCGACCACGTAACTCGAGACAGGAGTGCGTAAATATAGTTCCGTCAGGTGAATCCTTAAGCTTGGAGGATTTACGTTAAGAACAGAGCATTTGTCGTTGTCCGAGGGAACGACACTTGCCATGACGTTCTTAATACTGTAGGCATTCGACGGATCTATAATTTAGTACCTTATCTAAAATTGACTACGATATGCGTGAAATCATTCCCTTGTTTTTAATACGATAATTTTCTAAATAATTCTGGTTTTAATCCATGATGGAATGTATGTACTGGGTGCTACTCCTTGTAATGGTTTCTTGTCGTTCTACTATTGTCTTTACATCTGATTGCGTAGATGATGATGTAAATGAATGACATAGTAGACTTAGACACATGGGGTAAGAAATGATGAATCGGTTAGTAGCGAGAGGTTTATTGGACCCGCTAACCAGATTCGAGTTACCCGTATGTGAGTTTTGCCTAGTCGGCAAAATGACGAGAAAACCATTTGGCAATGCAATGAGAGCTGGGACTCCATTGCAATTAACTATTGTGTTTTCCTTCTTTTTATTGTGGTCTCATGAGCATGAGAGCCGGAAATGGAGTTGTGTAGATAATTATAGACGCTTACGTGCGTTTTGGTTCATCTATCTGATCTTGCATAAGTCTGAGGCATTAGACTGCTTCAGGAGGTTTATAAGCGAGATAGAGGATCAGTTAGATCTACACATGGGACTCTGTTTCGATAAGAGTATTACGAGACTATTGACTAGTAGTCAGTTCCCCATTTGAGCTTTGGACAGGGAGGCAGCCTGACCTTAGCCACTTGATGTTATGGGGTTGTGCCACGATTTCTCGCATTCACACGGTGAGTTAGGCCCGCGAGAAAATATGTGTTCCTAGGCGAACACGAACGGCACTATAATCGAGATTGAGTCTCGTAATACTATATTTCTTGAGAATGATTTCCCTAAGAGAGGAGAAATCAATTTGGACCCTACCCTTTATGCGATGGATGAGCCTAGTGGCTCAGGGAGCCCAGCGGCGGGATACAAGAATCCACTACGGATCTTGATCTCAGTGGGAGCGATCCATCAAGAGGTAAAGATTTTTCTCTCCTCCTAAGAGTGTCGAGAATGCGTATTTAAACGTTGTTTTCTCGATTGAGGGTGAGACCCTCATTGCGACTCTAGAGGATGATGAGAAATCTGAAACGGTCCGAGAGGCTCTCGAGAGTTTTGCAAAAGATGCAAAATACCGTTTATTGAAGGCCATAAATAAAGATAAGGAATTGATGAAAATCAATGGGGTCTGGGACCTAGTTGAGTTGCCTAAGGGCGGAAAGACAAAGTCAAGATAAAGGTTAACGGATTGATGAAGAGATAAAGAACCCGTCTAGTAACCAAGGGTTACACTTAGACTGAGGGGTGGACTATCGAGGAGTCATAGTCCAATTTATCTCAATCGGTTTATCTTTCAGCGATTGTCACGAACATGGATCAGGAGTCACATCACAAGGACGTAAAGACCGCTTTCGTAGTGGAAGTCTAGATGAGGCGATCTACATGGAGCATCCCTTTTGGGTTCGTTCTAGTAGATCAGGTGTATAAGGTCTATTGATTTTCGAAATCAACATATGACCTTAAGCCATCACTAGACAACGGCGCTTGAGATTTCACGAGAAGGTGATATCTTATGGTTTTGTAATGATCGAGTAGGATCATTGCATATATCTGATACGTCCCGATAACTCCTTTATGAGCATGTTCTCATATGTAGGTAACATACTATTGGCTGGGAACAACAGAGAGTATCCAATGACCATTGTAACATGGTTATTAGGTTTTAGTTCATTCTCAGATTTTGGATCCATAGGGATCGCTTGAGAATGGTGTTGACTCTTTAACAAGAGTTTTACATCAGGTAGATTCTTAAGCATTTCGAGAAGAGCGATGACAACCTAAAAGATACTCTAATCGCTAAAGATAAAAAGACTTGAATCTTGACACATACCCTAGAATTTATAAAGAAATAAGGGAGATGAGTAGAATCTCTTATTCCAGTGCAAAATACATTTCTAGTGTATGCGATGAGGTATACACGTGTGATATACAATTTGATGTATGCGATGAGGCATACATGACCAGACGTTTATTTAGCAGTCGATCTGGTGAGTAGGTATTAATAGAATCCTGGAAGGGATCATTGTAGAGCAGTGAAAAAAGATTCTGAAATATCTCATTTGAACTGCGGACCTCTCCATGTGTTACGGATGAGGAGATTTGCGTTTTTCGTTGGGATTCAGATACTGACTGGGAGTAGTGATCTGAATAAACGCAAATGGTTTTATCTTCTTAGAGCAGTAAGAAGAGAACCCGAATATCTCTATTTACGATAGAGACTGAGTTTGTAGTATACTCAATTACAGTTCATGAGAATGGTTGGTTTCAGAAATTTTCTGGAACACTTAGGGGTCGTGACAGATAGTGGGAGGTCAGTGATGATTATTGTGATAATCAGACCGACACTGTCAACAAATGAGACCCTAAGTATAATAGAAAAGCCAAACACATTGATACCGAAAACCACTTTATAAGAGATATTACCGAGAAGGGTATTGTGACATCTAAGTATACCTTGAAATACAGCATGAGAGCTGATCTCTTCAAAAAACCCGTTGTGAGAGATTCCTTTGTGAGATAAGGAATCATTAGGTTTAGTGTACTTTAACATTTCTCATTATATACTGTTTTAGATGTTTATTTTAATATATGACATGTATGCATTATTGAGTCACATATTTATTTTATGCATCATTTGTTGTCATATATTGTGATTTTGTGATAAAAGATGTGTCAGGCAGGCATGGTCGACTCTCTCACACGAGTGACCACCTCCGACTCTGAGTGAGCGGAGATGAGACGGATTCTAGTCGTAAGAGGCTTTGAGAGTAGCCCTACTAGAACATAAGTCGCCCTGATATGTGTTCAAGATGAGATCATATGCGATATGACCGACATGGAAATACCTACATCCATGTTGCCTGTAAGCAGCCAGGTATGAGATCTCAGATATCACCTGCGATTTGTGATATTGTCTCTGAGATCTCTGGGTAAAGTCTTATGTGTAGACTGAGTCCCGTACCTGTACAGTGTTAGAGAAATCTGACATATGCCCTTTAAGAGATGGGGGAATAACACTGTGGCACGTGTTTCATACCACGTGTGATGAGACGACCATGGAACAGTGGGAGCTATTATTTGAGACGATAGTTTGATCTTGATCCCCGTTCCCACTGTGTGAGACCTGAGATCCATTGGGTGGGATCTCTTATGCCCTTATTACTTTCGGCTGTCTCTAGAAGTATTGGTTCAGTGTTGCTACTTTAGTCTGTTTACCTATGGCCCGGAAGATAAATTGAGGTCTAAGGGGCAGGTCTAGGAAAGCAGCTGAATTGAGACCGATAGATTCGAGTTTGGGAAAAGGAAGACCAATAGACATTACATCATTGTCATGTATTCATAGGTCGACCTATTATGTTAATCCATGTTGGGATTCAAACATAATAATGAATACATAGTCGAGCAAATTGATTGGGGATCACTTTCGATGAGGAAAGTGGCTCGATGGATGTAAATGTATTGAGTCTGGGGTATAGCGAGTTATTTTTATACTAACAGTGACTACTCGATCATCCTAACAGGTGTATCGAGAAGTCTTTGCTTGCAGGTGTACTCGCCGGTTGCACGATACCCAATCCAGTATGAAGGTCCAGTAGGGTGATGTGATAGATCGCATGAGTTGCGATCTTGTGATTGACGGAAATGAAATGCCCTAATGTGCAAGTGGGAGATGTAGGTTATTTATGCCCATTGTGGGGCAATTTGGTAAGAATGAGATAATAGGGTAACTTCCATTATTACTTACCAATATTAACCAATATTATTTGGTAACTCCCAAATCTTAACCCTAATGGCCATTATTCTTTTTGATTCAATTGAGAAAGAATAATTCCTACCTTGTGTGTGGAGAGCAGCCATGGGAGGCAACTATGGAGGCTAGGGTTTCGCACACTTCTCTAGAGAGAGAAAATAGAGAGAGGGATGGAGATTTTCGCGTAGGAAAATCTCTCAACGTCAAACGATTCACCGGACATGAGGATTGCGGCGTTGTGATGCTGTGGTGGTGATTCGACTAATCTCGTGATCACCATCCGACCGTGCGATCCGTTCGAGGGACATTGCGACACGGTGGATTTTGGAAACTGCCCTATCGAGGTATTTATCCCAAAAATTCCGATCTATGTAATTCTCGTTTCCGCATGCGCGATTAAATCCAACAGATCATGAGGCAGAAATTTTGGGGTCTTATCCTTCCAGACCTCATCAATGTATTCAAGAATGAGAAGTGATATATCTCTTTTTCCCCCTTTGCTTTGGGGAGAAAGAGAGAGAGATTTTCATTTTTGATTTTTCAATTATTTAATTTTAGATTGGTATTAAATTTTTGAAAAATATAGACATTTTTCTATATATGTCTTAAGAGTTCATATGCTTATTATCTTAAGAACTAAGGAAATGTCAAAAGAAAGCCAATGATCACATTTTTTGGGCCGTCAAAAAGAGAAATAGAAATGCACAATGTTAATGTTTCATTGAAATACATATACAAGTGCATTTAACTTACATATTAGAGTCCTTATTTATCAGAAAATTGAGGAAATTACATATAATTAATTGAGAATTTAAAACCCTGAAATGAAGTACAATTTTTATATAATACAATTTTTTTTTCCTTCAAAATTTCACTCTACATAAAATTCACCATATTCCCTTTTCTTTTCAATGAGAATGTGAAAATTAACTTCTTGCACAAGCAAACTTTATTCAAGTTTTCACACAAGGGTGATTTAGTCAATATATTATTTTCACTAAAGCTAAAGAGAAGTATCTCATTCCAATATAAAATTTATGAGTTATAACATATAGTCAGATTTTGAGATGCATAACACCCAAAGAACACTAGGCAGTCAGTGACCAAAATGGGTAAAATGCTCTCCTCCACCCCCCCCCCCCCCCGAGGTGTTTGGAGAACAATTTTTTCTCTACAATTTAAGGTGGGCAAGACGTAATGGAGGTAAAATATTACCCTAACTGGTCCCACCAAAATATATATATATATTACCCTAACCGGAGGTAGGAAAGGGAGAGGAGAAAAATAAAATAAAACAGGAAAAGAGTTTGTGCTTTTTCTCTATTTTTTTTGATAGTTTTCTTTCTCCTCAGCTCTCTTACTCTCTCTAAATCGGGTAGATGAAAATTATTATAAAAAATTTGTCATGAATGGAAAATTCCCCTAATTCAGTCAAGAAAGATCAATATAGATTATTAATCTTTTTGTTACACGTAAAATAATAATAAAAGATGCCTAAAAACTTTCAAACTCAAACTAAAGCATTCAAATTGTCTCCCTAATTAGAAATTTGCATAAAATTATCATTCAAAATGGCACATTAAAGAAAGGGAGTTAAAAATGCATAGTAAGAGCAGACCAATATGGGACTTGTTATAGTTTGATGAACTAAGAGTAAAGGAGTTAGTCACAGAAATGCATAAAAATCTTCGCTGCAAACTATATCTCATCTACCCATAAACGTTTTAGCATATTTTTGTTGTCTTTTCTCAAGTGATTCACCTCCAAAATAAGAATAATATTTATTATAAAATCATTTTTAGATTATTAAATTTATTAAATTTATTGAAACTTAAGATTGGTTTTAGTCAAAACTATGTGAAAATTTTCTTTTCACAACATTATGTCCCTTAGCGTATAATAACCAACGGATTAGGTGGCATGACCTAATGCTCATTATGTAACTCCATAATTATTAGATATACAAATAACATTATGCATATTCATCGAAATATTACATTACATGCTTATATATGCAATGTTGTAACTTGAAATTATTTATCTCTTTTTTGTTATTTTTCGTAACTTACCTTTACCATGGAGTTATATTTTCATTTCTTCAAAAACTATTATACCTTCATCTTACTAATATTTAGTTTTCTAATAAATTTTTAATAAATTTTCTTTTTATTTCAAATTTATTATTTCATATATAGTTTGTACTTGAAAATGGGGTCCAATGATCATAGTTGGATGTATCGTCGATTAGCGAATAGATACTTGACAGATAAATTTGTTGGGGTGTTAATGACTTCTTGATTTTTGTATGTTCTCAGTATAATTTCATGAATGGAGTGAATATTAGATGTTCTTGTCAGAAATGTCAGAATCATAAATTTTTTCGAAGAGAATATATTGCAGTGCACTTGTTTGGAGGAGAGTTTGTAAATGGGTACACCATCTGGAATTGTCATAGAGAAGTCAAAAATAGAGAATTAAATTAAGGATAATCATTTAGACATAGAGAGGATGTTGAGACTCCATATAAATCTATGGTTGTTGATGGTTTAGACCTCTATTTGATTAAAATTATAATTATGATAATATGAATATTGATAATAACAAGGAACCGAATTCAGATGCGGCATTGTTTTATGATTTGTTGAAAAAGGCTATAGAACTATTATGGAATTGGTGCAAAATGCAAATAACGTTGTCTACTGTATCACAATTGTTAAATTGTAAGTCAGAGCTCAATATGAGTGAGGCATGTTATGATCACATGAATGCGATTATACACAGTATGTTAGCCGAAAATTCAAATTTGACAATCAATTTCTATAGAGTAAAGAAGATGTTGAAAAAACTTGGGTTTGTGTATTAAAAGATTGATATTTGTAAAAATTATTACATATTATATTATCAAGAAAATCAAGATACGATCAAGTGTGTGATATGTGGTCATTCTCGATATAAGATAATAACTATTGCTAGTCAAAGATGGAATAAAGTACCAAACAATGTATTATTATACTTGCTTTTAACACTAAGACTTCAAAGGTTTTATATGTCAAGAGTTATATCAGAGCACATGACTTGGCATTCTAGAAATCAACGTAGTGATGTTAATGTTGTTACTCACCCGGTCCATAGTGAAGCTTGAAAACATTTTGATTGTATTCATCCATCCTTCGCATCTGAATGTTGAAATGTACGTTTAGCTTATGCACAGATGAATTTAACATTTTTGGTCAGTTAAATATTCTTTACCCTTGTTAACTAGTGTTTATCACTATATACAATTTGTAGCCATTTATGTGTATGAACCAACCGTTTATTTTTCTAAGCCTCATTATCCTGGGGCCAAGAAATTCAAATAAGTATATTGATGCATTCTTGAGATCTTTAATTGAAAAATTGAAAATTTTATGAGTTAAAGGGGTTAACACGTATGATATTTAAAAAAAGTAAAACTTTCAAATGAGGGCAGCACTTCTATGGACAATAAGTAATTTTCCGACTTATGCGATATTGTCTAGATAGAGCACTCATGGAAAATTAGCATACCTTTATTGCATGGAGCACACAAAGTCTTTTTATCTTGCTAATAGTAAAAAATTTTCATTTTTTGATTGTCATCATCAATCTTTTTTAATTCATCATCCATATCGGAAACAAATTGATAAATTTCAGAAAGGACAAGTCAAGATGGATGAGCCTCCTCCTCGACTATCTGGTAAAGAGATGTTTTATCGAGTATCTTATCTTCCTCATAATACCTTTGGTATGAAATGCAACAAACAGATTATTCAAGATTTTGAGATCAATCACAATTGGGTTAAAAGAAGAATATTTTGAGAGTTGCCTTATTGAAGAACACTTCTTATTCGGTATAATTTGGATGCGATGCATATTGAGAAAATTGTGTTTGATAATGTTTTTAATACTGTTATGGATGTTAAAGGAAAAACAAAGGATACTGTTATTGATTTGGGATTGTATTGCGAACGCTCTGACTTAGAATTGAAAGAAATTAATAGGAAGACATGGAAGCCTCAAGGTTCTTACACATTAAATAAAAATCAAGTATTGGAGGTATGTTGGTGAGTAAAAAATTTGAAATTCCCTGATAGATATGTTTCGAACTTGGCTCAATGTGTGAATTTAGAGAAATGCAATTTTTATGGTATAAAAAGTCATGATTGTCACATCTTTATGCAGAGATTGATCTCTATAGCCTTTCGCGATCTTTTACCTAACGCTATTTGGGATGTTCTTACAGAACTCAGTCATTTTTTTGAGACATTTGTGCAACTAAGTTGCATATTACGCATATGGAGTTATTAGATCGAAATATAGTAGAAACGTTATGCAAACTTGGAAAAAATTTTCCGCTCTCATTCTTTGATAGTATGGAGCATTTGCCAATTCATTTAGCTTATGAAGCAAAGGTCGAAAGACCCGTTCAATACAAATAGATGTACCCATTTGAGAGGTATTGTATAGCTTTCTATTCAACTGATATTATATATTCATCTTATAGTTTTAGTGAATTATTTTGCAGGTGTATGTTTCAATTGAAAAAGAAAGCACGAAATTGAGTACGCGTTGAAGGTTCCATATGTAAAGACTATATAATTAAGGAGATTTCAACATTTTGCTCCTTCTATTTTGAACTGCATATTGAGACAAAGTTGAACCGACTTCCTCGAAATGATGATAGGAAGCTGTTCAATCTCTGGGGAGATTATCATTATTTTCTCTCTCAGGTCGACCACTTGGGGAATGTTATCAGAGATTTATAATTGAAACAGAATACAAGACTGCAGTCATATATGTCTTATTGAATTGTATTGAACTAAATGAGTTTATTGAATACTGTTGATAACCTTTTACTTTTGATATCGACTGGATGGTAACAGGTCATGACATCTTATATCGTTGTATTGAATATGATATATGATCATATTGTTAGGCAACAAATTTCATTACTGAAAAGCAACTAGAGAAAAAATGTAAACAAGAATTTGAGAGTTGGTTGAGAAAATTTGTAAGAACAATATTCATTTTACAATTATTGACTAATTTCTAATGTATATGTATATCAATATCATAGCTAACTATGATCTATTTCTTTTTTTTTTTAATAGGTCTCCGATGAGAGAAATTTTGTAAGTAAAAATATAAAAAACATAGCACAAGAGCTATCACGTTCAGTGAAATGTTTCAATGGATATTTTGTGAACGGTTTCAAGTTTCACACACACGAGTATGGGTATGATAGATCAACAATAAATAGCGGTATATGTATGAAAATGAATTGTTATAATGATTTTGAATGTAATTTCTATGGCATGTTGATTGATATTATTGAGTTTGAATACTTTGGAGTTGGGAACAGAGTGATTTTATTTAAGTGCATTTTGTACGATACTGAGAAAGCAGTTCAGGTGTACCCTCGTCATGGATTTGTTGAAGTTAATTATAAATCCAAACTGTATTCTAATGAGTCTTTTGTTTCAGCAATACAAGTACAACAAGTTTACTATATATCATATCCTTGTAAGAAGCGAGAAAGAAGTAATTGGTGGATTGTATGTAAAATAAAGCCTCGAGGATCAACTAATGATAGTGTTACGCTTTCGATGGCAGCTAAAATATTTTACCAATAAGATGAACCATCAATTCCTATACTTGTACAGCCAACAACTGAACTTGATGATTCAACAATTGGAGTTGGTCGTGATATGGAGGAGGTAAATCCAACTGATATACTACAAGAAGAACATAATGCCTTGGAATTCTCACCGGATGTTGAAGAAGAAGAAGAAGAAGAAGAGAAGAAGAGTTTGATTCTTCAAAAATAAAACAAAATGATTTCGATGGTGGTGATGATGACATGCAATGATTAGATATTTTGTCGACTTATGTGTTTGCACTTTTTGAATGTATTGCATAGAATAATCTTTTTGTTGGAATTGGTTTTATGGTGTATTTGTTTTTAAATGATTTTATCATTTATTTATTTCTTAATGATAAATTGTGTATGTCTGTGTTTTCCTTTCTTTTATTTGTTTCTCTTAATTAAAAGTTGTTAACAAATTCAAATTTGTTAATCAATATGTTTTGTTATTAAATATGTATTAACTAATCTATTTTAGGTCTACAAATATGGTACAAGGCAAAGGATCTACCTCTAGGGGAAGCTCTAGGAGAAGTGACAAGAGCAGTCGAGGGTCAATCAATATAAGTGATATCCAAATGACCATTGCTATGCCTTAGGCTCCCGATCCTGAAGATGATGCTAATATGCGTTCCTCTTCCGCTCAAGGTAGAGGCCCAAACCGTGGCACGGACATGCCTATCAATTCAGAGATTTATTGAAGCGGTGAACCATACGTAAGTCCATTTGTTGGTTCAAATTTAATTTCATCTTTTTTATGCTTTCTTATGAGTGAAATTATATTATTTTATTTGAAAATAATTTTCTTGATTCTAAAGTTATCCGTTCTATTACCGAAAATATTAAGGGACATCTTATTGGGGCATGGCCTACTTGACGTATGGTACCAAATGAGATAAAAGATAGACTTTGGGAGAAGCTTCGTATTAGTATTTATTTGAAAAAATTTATATTTATTCGTACATACAGTGACTTTTAAAGTGATCATAAAATGCTCTATTGTCTCTTCAGCCCTTTGGCAATTTACCTGTCACTCATGATTATATACCGCACACCTTGCAGCATTTTAAGAAATATTCAGTTAAGAAATTTTAAAATGTAGAAAAACAAATTCTCCTTGGCTGTTTGAAGCATGGGAAGAGGAAATGTTTGACCCCCTCTTTGAGCCTCTTACATTCTAGGTTCTTCATAAGGATTGTGGTTGAATAATTCTCTTTGCTGTAATTTATTGCTGGACACTAATTTTTTAGTGATTAACTTTATGATGCAAGCACCTCAACATTTCTTGGGCCATTGATTCTCACGAAGACCCACTTAACTCTCCAACAAAGTAAATTTAATTGCCGGTACTAGTGTGCAATTGATATCTGTACTATAGGTAAGAGTCATGACTGTTACTTTCCTCCAGCTTTGAGATATAAGGATTTATTTAGGATGCTGCATTCACGGGTCCCTTTTTTGACATGTGTGATTGTAGGATGACAGTTACTTCATAGGGAGTTGAGTCTCATATAATATCAGAGAAAGAAGCCAATACAAGTAGTTATTTAGTTTGCTTTCATGATGAGATTAGGTGTAGAGAAAGGTTTCTTACACTTTAACGGCAGCATCTACAGGTGGGGATTCTACAATTTTGACTTTGTAGTTCTGGTTGTCTCGTTTCAATTTACAAGAAAAAGGGCATTTTAGTTTAAAATATACAAAACACTATATTAGTGTTTCAATGTTGAACATAGACAACAATATAAAGAAAGTCACCTTTAGAAATGTTGGTGCAACATAAGTGCGAATTATATATTGCACTTGACACTATTCACAAAAAGTTTATGATTGCTTTTCAGATTTTCTGCTGGCACAACTGTATGAGTAGAGAATCTTCATCTTTTTTACTTATAAGGTTAGAGGCCTGATAGATTATGCATGGCTCAATGCACACTAAGATGACTTTGTGGAACCTTTGGGATATATATATTTGTCGTGCCTTCTTTTCCTTCTTCGCTGCTTCTTTTGTTCTTTCTTGTAGTTTCAATGTGTGTTCTTGTATACCGTTTCTGGTTGCTTCATTTCTATCTTTGATGATAGGCATCTCTCAAGCAATCTGAACCTGAAATATATTTTCTCTAACATTTCCAACGGTATTTGAGTATAATTCGTCACCATTACAGTCTTCAAATCCTTTATGTTGGTTTACTTTTTGCAAAATGTTACATATCCAAAGGTATTTGAGCATGGCTTGTCACCTAAAATAGGGCTAGCAGGCCCGTCTATACCGGACTGATCCTCATATTTGGGTTTAAAAGGTCCTTTCCTTGGGGGGAAAAATGCTGTAAGATGCCTTCTGATGTCCTCTGATAGTTTCTACATATAGAAATTTTGCATTGGAAAATAGTCTTAGCAAATTCTTGGATGCCCATTCTCCGACACATAATTATGGCATATAAATATGGTTCTCTGGTATAAAGAAATATTTGATTCTTCATGCTGCAGGCTTGTGACAACGATTTAGATGAATCCTACAAATATTGGTCCCATTTGGGAAACCTCACTTTGCCTCAATTAAATGAGATTTTACTTTTAGGGAACAAATCCTTGATGTATTACTTTTAAATATTGATTTTACATATAAAAAATGCTTTCACACGGTCATCAAGCTGAAAATGAGAACACATATATATTGCAATCATTTATCTCCCTTTACATTTTCCATATTAACATCCGGAAAAAAAGAATAAACAAAAAAAAAAAATTGTTGCATTCAAGGTGGGGTTTGCCTTGTTTGTCTTAACTCTTTAAGTGTAGAATCAGAATGCATGTAATTCTCATGCTGAGAGTTAGTCTACCTGTTGAAGGTGAACCGCAGATGGACTTGCTAATGAAATAAATTAAACAATGAAATATCCTAGATATGTTACCTGTTGGAAACTGGTTGCAATGTTCCCCCATTTGATTGCACAATTTGGTGACACACTTCATGTATATGACATCCATGTCATCTTGTATATGAGATATCCATGCAGACTAGGAAAACACTTGCATATTAATTCTCCACTTCAGTATCTTCCTTTTCTGCCATAAGATGCCTATTACTGTTGCCAAAGTATCTAGACTGAGAAAACACTTGCTTCAGTACATCATACGATGCTGTTTCTGAACCCTATACACTTGCTTATTCTCACTTGCTTATTTACTTGCTTGTTCTCACTTATTGCATCAAATTAACTTGCTTATTCTCACTTCATTATGTGTAGCAAAAATTCACGTGGTGAGACGAGGATTCAGTATTGATATACCGTGCACGGAAAGCTTTATTCACAAGGAGATATGTGGATATGCTTTCGGCAACAAAGAAGCAAGCAACGCTAGCCTTTGATACTACGAACATATCTGAAACGAAAGGTCATTCCCCACAATTTTTGATATCTACTGTTTGGGACAAATTAATTGATAAATATTGGAGTATACCAAAATGGCAACAGAAGTCAAATGCTGCAAAGCAAAACCAGAATATTGAAAAAGATGGAGAAATTACGAAACACACATCCGGTTCGATCCCCTTTGCGACACACATTAAAATGATGGTTTGTAAATTTTTTTTCTCAAATTTTGTTCAACATACTTTTCTACTCTTATAGTTATCAATGTTTTTTTTTTTTCCTTTTTTCAGTAAGAAAAAAGCAGCCACTCAATTTCACATCTCAACCTCTTCAATAGAAAATGACAATTTGTTGACAAGAAATAAGAAGCAATTAGTGTAAGGCAAAAGCATTGTTATTTGTACTTTACATAACATTCAAATATGCTTAAATTCGCAAACGTAATTACATATACTTGTTGTAGGGTAAGTACAAACAATTGCTTGATGAGAAATATAGCTCAGATAACACTTCTCAGCCAGCGAGAATACGATGTGAGCTCATGCTGTGAGGTTACCGGAAGTCCAATGAAAGTATGTCTATATGGACTTGGAGAGGGAGTTGATGACAGACCAACCAAAAATTCCTTCGGTGCCACTTCATCTCCATGCGTGCCTTCGTCTTAGATGTACACTAAAGAGGAGGCTGATCAAATGATGCAGAAATGAGAAATCAAATGCTAAAGCAAGTGCAATGTTAAGTGAGAGAGCAAACGTAAGCACAAATTCATAAAATACTTGGACAAATGGTTATCTCTCCTACACCACCTGACCTTGATAGTACTCAGCCACCAAATTCCGATCCCCCATGTATGTGATAGTGATGATTAGGCTTTTCATATATTTGACGATTATGGTGTTGATCATTACGGATTGTAATTTAATTTATGGAGTTGTTTGATGTATTTGAGTATCTATACATTGTACTTTCTAAACATGATATTTTATGTATGATGTATGAAATATGATAATTTTTTTCTCTGGTGAAGTGGAGAGCCCTAGTATATTTGCTAGCAGGAGAAATCGATTGTAAAAGATTATTCAAATTAAATATTACAGGTTAATAAGTTAATGGGTTCACGGGTCGAATGAGTACATTAAATGAATAAAAAATAAATAAATTCACTGACAGATTATGGTGGGATTTTCCCCATGTCAGTAATTCTGTCGCTAATCTATCAATGTTAGTAATTCTGTCGCTAATCTATCGTTGAATTGGTATAGTGAAGGAAAAAATTATAGATAGATTTGCGACGGAATTACTGATGTCTTTTATAAATTTGTCGCTAATCCGTTGGTGAAATGGTACTAAATCTGCGACGGATTACCAATAGATATTTAACTATGCAAAAATTTCATTGGTAATCCTTTAGCATTCCGTCGTTGATATTAAAAAATTACTGATGACTTATCAACGGAATATCACCAACGGAACTATTTTGTCGGTAATCATCGAAAATTATAGTGACAGATTATAAATCAATCAGTAAAGATTAGTATGGTAGTTTCAAGTGATGTCCTTTGCGACGGATGGATTCGTCGCTGATATTCTTCATCGACGGAATATTTGGTATCAACGACAGATATTTTTATCGCTAATACCCTATTTTCTAGTAGTGTCATCATGCATTAAAATCATGAGCAGTGACTCGATATAAGTTTACATATATCAATCTAATTAAAATTACTAAATCATACAATCAAGTTAAAAAACTAATAAACAAACAACTAGGTTCACACTATATTATATTTTGGGTAAGATTCAATTGACCACTTTCAACCTTCAAGTCAAGAGGCTCTTTTTTTTTTTTGGAAAAAGGAATCAGCAATAATGGATTACTTCTTTCGTGATTTTTGGTTTGTTTCTCTTTTCACACACTACAAAAAAAAAATCACTCTTAGCCATGGAATTAGTGACAAAAAAATGAGAAAATTTCTTCACAAAAAATTTGCGACGAGAAGAAATCCATGACTAATACAGCATTACAAAATTTAGTGATGAAAAAATTCATATTTCATTACAAATTTGCGACGAAAAGTGTATGTTGCAAATTAGCGACGAACGAATTCATCGCAAAAAGGTCAACATTAGTGGTACAATTAGCAATGAATATTTGGCGATAAATTTAGCGATGAAAGTTTAGCAACAAATTTAACAACAAATTTTGCGATGAATTTAACAATAGAATTTAGTGATGAACTCTTAATTTAGTGATGAACTCTTAGTGATGGAAGTTTCGACATGAACTTTGCAACGAATTTTTAGTAACGAATTTTGTGACAAATTTTTAGCGATGAACTTAGCAATGATATTTTAGCGACGACTTTTGTAACAAAGTTGTGGTGACGTAATTTGCGACGAATTGGTCATTTCATCACTAAAGTTTGCAACGAATGTTAGACTCGTCGCTAATGTTAGCGACAAGTGTGATGATCGTCACTAAAATTTGTGACGAAGGCAATGTTTGTCGCTAAAGTTAACGACAAACGGAAGGTTCGTCGCCATTCGTCACCAAAATTATTGATGAACGTCTTGTTCCTTGCTAATCAATAAATTTAGCGACAAACTATGAGTTTGTCGCTAGGCTGATGGCCAACAACAAATTGTGAATTCATTGCTAATTCTATTCATGGCTAATTAGCCACAACTTGGCCATGAATTGTTTATTCGTTACTAATTTTGTAATGGATATTTGTTCATCACTAATTTCGTTGCAAAATAATGACAAAAACATATTTCATGGCAAAATAACAAAGAATTTTTTTTGTCTCTAAATTCTATCACTAAAATCGTAATTTTTTTTCTTAATAACAAGAGCCAAAGTGGTAAACTCATAAACTTAATCAATTTTAATACAAATTATAATATATATATATATATATATATATATATGTCAAACACATGCAAACCCAGAGCTTATATTTCATTTAGCTAAAAAGTTTGATCCGTGTTTTTTTATTATTATTATTATTTGGTTCATGTGTTTTACTCATTTCTACCTCCATCCTCCCTCTTAGCACTAATTCAAAATTTTTATCTCAATACATAAAATTACTCCACAATAAGTTATTAAAAATTATCAATATGTTACAAGAATAAACTAGAAAGTGTATTACTGCAGAGGTCCAATGTCCAATATCCTGTTAGATTAGGATTTTGAAAATGGACATCTCATTTGGCCCTACAAAAGCCTACAACAGAGGAAGAAACCACTGGGAGCAAGAGATGACAATTGCACTAACTTCATTGATGTGAAGAAAAGCATCTATTACAACTTAGCTGAAAGTATCCATTTCATTTGGAGAGAACTAAATGATACGAAAAATTGCAAGAGATGAAAAGGGTAATTATACAGAAGCTAGACGCCAATGAGAAACCAATTAAAATCAGAGGACGAGAATTGACAAGAAAAGCAGCACTGGGGTACCAGCTTCAAACATCACTATGCAGCATCCCAATCCTTTGATATGCATTGGCTGCAGGTTTTCCAGGGCACTAGGGTTCTGGGTGCAGCTGGTCCAAAATGTTGTCAAGAAATCTGGCGTATTACTGGATCAGGACTCGGCAACTTCATTTTCTGTTTCCTCGGAGGAACAGAAAAAAATAAGGAAAGTCAAACATCCATTAGACACCGAAGTGAAGGATAAAAGCAGTATCAGGTAGGTCAATAAACAATTTAAGACCACCTAGCCACTGCGCATAAGCACTAGCATATAAACATAGCGACTGCTCAGAGAAATTAAAAGTTCATTGTACAGCTCAAGGCCAAAAAAATTCCACATGAAAACTGATGCATCAAATGACCACAAAAAGTCGGCAGTAAGGCAGATCACATCAAAGGAAATTTCATTGACTATGTAACAGCTGGACAAATATCTAGTTCCCAGTAACGAAGAACTTCTCAAAAATAATTGAAGAGATATTGTTAACTACAAAAGATACCAGCATTTTACCATAAAAAATTTTACCTATACAGGGTCACCAGTGCCAAATAGATGGCCAACATATATCATATGATAGTGATTGGCAATATTCATTTTCTTGGGTCTCTTCAAATAGGATTTGATTCTCCCAGATTTGCAGTGCATTTTGTGTGCCTGAGAAGTTTTTTGTTATTTTAACAAACTTGGCAGCTTTGAAGCATGGATACTCCAAAATGGAAGCCATATCTGTGTCCAACAAGTGTCGGACATTCACACTCATTGGACACATGTTGGATACACCACCTTACAAAATCCATCAGGGAACTCTCGACACCCAAAAAAAATAAATAAATAAATAGTAATTTCTCCTAGAATATCAAAAAAAATTCTTCAGGACCAACCAAAACACAATTAGAGGAGGCATCATTACAACTCTCTTCTTTGCTGTACAGACCCTCACACTACTCCAAGTCCACAACCGATTATGTACAGAGATTGAAGTCACCCAACAAAAGTGCAAAAGTGAAAGTTTTACTCCACAAGGATTGAATCCATATGCAATGAAGCAACAAATAATCTACAGACTCAAGTTCTTTTTTGTGTAACTCGCATCCATTCACCAAAACCATGCCTCTCCTTTGTGGATTATCTTGAGTTAGAAAGCTTTCCCTAAGCCACCTCCCATACAGAAAAGGCTCCCCTTGAGGGTGAAGCTGACTTCCAAACATCTGGTTGGAAGCCTGATTCTCCACATTTATGGATGACCTATCTCGGATGCAGGAGATTTCAAGCATCTTTCCCCACTTGAGTCCTTGAAATCGTCTATCACAAGCTTCCTATTTCGAGCACACTCTCCAGAATTGCACAAGCCTGATAAATCTTAATTGATCCCATCCCCCCTCCTCACTGACCAAATTAACGAGTACACGCTTGTAGTTTGGGCATAGTCCATCTTCCAGGATTTGTGTCAGATCCTTCTTCTGGCTTTCCCCGTGCCTCTGAGGACTCCAGAATTCCCCATCTAAATCAGCCTTACAGCTCCACCACCATCATTAAACCATTCAGCACTGTCCCTCTTCACATACCCACTTGACGACCTCTTCACTCGAATCCTAGATGGCCATCGACAGCTTACTCCATCCTTCAGCCCCAAAAACTTTTGGGAAGATAATCTCTCTCATCCACAATTGATCAATCTCCATAAGAGACAGGAATCTCCCGAATTTGTTTTGTTTCAGACACACTATCATGGAATGGTCATAACATTTTATTTTTCTAAACCGTGGAGACTCACTTTTGACAAAACCCATTAACCAACTTTATGTCCAAGTCCTGTTGATACACAAAGAATCATATTGAAGCGGAACACAAAAGCTTTAACCTACAACTGAAAATAGTCCAACTCATACACAAGGATAGAAGACACAAGGTTTATGGTCAAACTATAATAACTAAAACTACTGCTGAAAGTTGACCCCTAATTAGTTAAGTAGCTGATTTTTAAGATTATGGATATAAAAGTGGATAATGAACAGAATCAGGTTAAAATAAAATAGGGAGTCTACAACCATAACAAATTAGGTTTCTCATCACACACAGAGCTAGAAAGAGTCTGATTATCAAGAAATAGGGGAGAAACTCAAAGCCAATCGCAAGGACTCCAAAACATCCACGTGATATGACAATTTAAAGACTTCATACAAAAAATACTTTGGCTAAACCGATTTACATTAGAGATGAAATTTCCGGGACTAAATATCTATTAGTTGAGTCTGCTGCTCCAGAATTTTTTCTGAGACAGTTCCAATGCTTAACGCTACTGATTTGATGATCCCAACAGACAAACAGACTCTCACAGAATTGTAATTCATGCTCACACTAGAATGAACATCAACACCACGTACATATATCCACGTGTTATTAACCTTTCAAGACTCCAAAGACACATGGTCATGCTGAAATAATACACCAATCTAAAAGCTGCAGGTCAAGCTTTTTGTCAGGTGATTCAAGAAACTGGCAGATGCCCACTATCATTTCAGCCATTTAAACAACAAATCTTTGGTCAAGTAATTGCTCATAATGTCTGGCCTCCAACTCATTGAAGATGTCAATTTCAGGCTTCATCTGGTTTGTCTGTTGCTACATGGAACAAAGTTTCAAATTTTTTTTCTAAGTAGCACCAACCAGGATGATGTGAAGGACCTAGAATCAACTTCTGCAGAGGTATGAGAAGGGCTTGTCTATCATTAGAACAAGGTGAGAAAATAGAGAACTTTTATGACATTTTTTAGTGTGTGTTTATGTCAAAATCAAGGCTGTGCTTTCTTTTGAGAGATGTAGCACTTACTTTGGGAGTATAGTAAATAGGAATGAAGCCAATTCATGCAGGTTGCATCTAGGTAACATTTTCTGTAACGCACTTATTGCAGCAAGTGTTTCTCAAGGTATTTACTAGATAGCTGTCATTCATTTTTAAAGCCACTTAGCTCACAGTTTTGCAAAATGGCATTTATGCCTCATGAGGGAGAGGGTTAGAATGCTTGATTTCTATCCCCATTTTGGGACAGCTTTTATTTCAATTACTCCACCTCAACTCGACAACAGTATGCGTCACTCTGTCAAGAAAATGGCAGCAGATAATGATAGATTCATTCAGACAACCTATATGCATGACATAGCGAAAGAACAGATGGTCATAACTTGTAAATTATCAATCTATCCATTCTAAAAGAATGAACTATGCCCAGATGAACTTCACCCTAACTAAATTCAAAACTGGTGCAATATTTTGACTACTCTAGAACTCAACGCAGAAAATCAATATAGAACTCCAACAGCAGTTTCACAAAATCCTCATGCAATGATTTTGTACAATGACTAGTTCACCATTTCACTACAATGCACCAATCTATCCCCAGGAGAGAATCCAAATATAAAGGAAAACCAAGAAATCAAAGGTAACCAAAATGTATGAGACTTAACATCTACCGTATAATAGTTAAAAGTCAATCTTAAGAATGCCCCATAAGGAGATAGATAGGCTGCTTCCCCAAGTTCCTACATGCAACGTACACAAAATACCATAATTCCTGAAGCTATAAGAGGCCCTGGATATTCATTGCCAACCTGAAAGAGCAATTAGTTGCATCTAGGACCCAAGAAGAAATCTCATAAGTTCCTCAAATAAAGATTTTACTCAAAAATCACTTGCTCTAGTCTCCCCAACCCCATCCTCATCACACTTGGACCTCTGTCCATTTCCTTTCTCCATCTTGTAATTCTGACCATCCAGCTACAAACATAGGCCTATGAATAGAATTCATGTGCTATATCTCTCCCTACCTATAATATAAATGCTATACAAATTTATGTGAAATAAACAGAACCTACATTGTAATGTCATGTCCATCAGAACCATTATGTGAAAGTCAATAAAAGTGAAACCCCATGATCACAGTAATTATATGTTGAAAACAGATACTTAAGCCGACAAATATCAAGCATGTTAAAAGCTACTAACCTTCTGTAGCCTCAGCTCCCCCTTCTTCTCCTTCAAACTCATCCTCACCCTCACCTTCACCCTCATCATCGTAATCAACTCCATATATCCCATTCAAATAATCCACTGCACTCTTCATAAGCACAAGCTTATCCGAATTCAATATATCAAACAAGTTCAAAGTCCTTGGGGTCAATATCTTCAATGTCCCAATATTCCTGCTCGAGAGAATCACGTTGTCATCGACTTCCGTCATCAGAAACATCGATTTCTCCTTCGGATCAAGCCCCCACCGCTTCATTGCTGCAACGAACTCCTTCGTCTTTGGCTTCTCAAACTTATTCCCAAAATCCTCCACCACAATCGTGTTCACTGAAGCACTTGCTATCGCCGTTGAAATTGCCAATCTCTTCTCCTTCCTGTTAATCTTAATAGACCAATCCCTAGGCTTAGGTCCAAAAATTACACCACCACCAGGTCTTAGCGGAGTTCGCTGAGAACCACGACGAGCGCGGCCAGTTTTCTTCTGAGGATAGGGTTTTCTTCCACCGCCGCGAACTTCACCACGAGTGAGAGTAGAGGCGGTGCCTCTGCGCTTGTTCTGCTGGTCGGTGATAATGCCACGGTGAACGACAGCTCGAGCTGTTTCCGGTCCAGCGGATTTGAGGTTGAGGTAGGTTTCTCCGATCTTTTCGCCGGAGAAGGAAAGGACTGGGAGGGTTGAGAGCTCGGAGCAAATTGAGCGCAAGGGTTTGGTGTGAGAAGGGAGAGAGTTTGTTAGGGTTTTGAGAGAAAGGAAATTAGGGTTTTGGTTGGAGGATGCGGAAAAGATTGAAGAAGAGAAGGAGAGTGAAGGAGATGGTGCTAAGGACGCCATTTTTGAGAGAGAGATAGAGAGAGAGAGGAGTTGAATCTGAGAACGTTATCCGGTAGTGTTTATTTGTCATAGACAAGTAACCGGGCCGGGCCGGGCCCGGGGCCGGGCCGGTTCAAGCTGGGTTCGAGGAACCGCTGGTCGGGCCGGCAGCGGTTCTTAGGCAACTCCGGGCCGGGCCGGGCCGGGCCCGGTTCGGCCCATTTTTTTTCTTCTCTATTGCATTTTTCTAAATTTTTTTTGTAACTCTATTTTTAATTCCATTTTAATTTTATAATTCCATTTTTTTTAACTTTGTTTTTTTTTTTAATTCACTTTTGATAATTCACTTTTAATTAAAAATTAGAAACACAAAATTTTTAGAGTGCTTCCACCGAATTCGGTATACGTCCACTACCAAACTCATCACTTGAATTTTAAAATCCACTATTTTTGTAACACCAAGCTTAAAAAAAAAAAAAAAAAAAAAAAAAAAAAAAAAAAAAAAAAAAAAAAAAAAACAATATTTGGAGACGCAGCGTTTTGGGACAAAACGCTGCGTCCCCAATTGGGGATTAGGGTTAACCCTAACCCCCTTTCTCTCTCTCTCTCTCTCTCTCTCTTTCTCTCTCCCCGACGTTCCCTCTCCTGCGGCTGTTCGCTTTCTCCCGCGGCCGTTCGGCTTCCTCCGCCACAGCCACCGCCGCCGCCGCCGCCATCCTTCTTCTTCTTCTTCTTCTTCTTCTTCTTCTTCTCCTCCTTCTTCCCTCTCGGTTTCTCTCTCTCCCTTCGCGATCCCTCTCGCGATCGCTCTCTCTTCGTTGTTCTCTACCCTCCTCCGCGCGCCACCGTGCGACCCGCTTCCCTGCACAATCGCACCACCCGCGACCTTCCGCAGGCACCACCACCACAGCAACAGTGATTTCCTCCCTCGAGCCACAGCGCGCGATTGCTGCCTCCTCGCTCTATCGAGCCACCGAGTGTGCCCTCCAGCCCACAGCTCGAGCCCAGGCCACGAGCAGGACCGAGGCCGCGAGTGCGAGCGAGGCCGCGAGCGCACAAGGCCCAGCACACTATCGCGCGAGGCCCAGCGCACTAGCGCGAGCGGCCCAGCGCACGAGCGTGCACGGGCGCGCGGCCCAGCGCACGAGCGTGCACGGGAGCGCGGCCCAGCGCACGAGCGCGCGCGAGCAGCTCACGAGCGCGCGCGAGCAGCGCACGAGCGCGCGCGAGCAGCGCACGAGCACGCCCCAGCACAGCGCACCAGCGCACGGGCGAGCACCAGCCCGCGAGCCACTGTCGGCCCGCAGGCCCGCCAGCCTGTAGGCCCATTAGCCGCAGGCCCATCAGCAGCAAGCCCACGGGCCCACCAGGCCCGACAGCCCGTCCAAGCCCGCAGGTCCAGTACGGCCCGCGGCCCAGTTCAGCCCATCGGCCTGCCAGCCCGCCGGCCCGCTACCCCGTAGCACGCAGACCAGCGAGCCCGCTAGCTGTAGCCCACGAGCCCAGTCCGGCCCGTGGCCCACGAGCCCGCGACGGCCCGTGACAGCCCACGAATCTTCACGCAGGTAAATGACTTAGGGTTTTGCTTCGGATCTGTGTTTAGATCTAACAAATAAACCTTGTTTTGATAGGAAACCCTACAGACTTTGGAGTGACCGAAGCGACTTTCGGACGAGACTCGACGCTTCGAGAAAACCCTAGGTGAGGAGATTTCTGCTCTAACTGATACTTTGAATGAATCTAGAATTGAATCTAAGATGAAAGGTTTTGTATATGTTTAGAGTGTAAGTGGAATGCAAATAGAATACAAATTATGAAATGATTATATATGAATTGAAGGTTAAGTATAGAATGTTACAGAAATTTGATGATCTGATTTAGGTTGATCTTTTGGAGACTCGAGCGGTCAGATCCGAGTTGGCTTGTCAGTAGGGAGTGACTTCCCTCCCGTAGAACGGTGAGTGGGACTTTGACATTCGCTATTGATTGAAAACCATGTTTCAAAAATATCTTTTAAATGCCATGTTTCTGCAAAATGTATGATTGTTATGGCTTTCCAATATTTGATGAAATGTTTTGTGACCTTTGGAGTGTCTTAACTGTTGACTTTATTGATATGCATCCATGAGTTTTGATAAACGTATATTGTGCCACATTTTCGACATATTGATATGTTTTAAATACTTCCACCGCATTGGCACATGGTATTTACTTACACATTTGGGCTGTATGCCCGGCCGACTTTATGATATTATGTTTTGGGTTGTATGCCCGGCCGACTTTATGATATTATGTTTTGGGCTGTATGCCCGGCCGACTTTATGATATTATGTTTTGGGCTGTATGCCCGGCCGACGTTATGATATTATGCATGGGGCTATATGCCCGGCCGACTGGTGATGGGATGCATGGGGCTACGTGCCCGGCCGATTTGATATTGTGATCCGTAGCTACGAAGGACATCTGGTAGAGGCACCCCTTGTGTCCGGATACGCTTCGGCCGGAGGTATCCGCCAGATCGTCGTGTGTATGGGTGTCCCAGGTTGACCCTCATCGGAGAGGACGTTGAGTACGGCTCCGTCTAGCACCAGGCGGGGGCACCATACACGGCCGACTAGTTATATGTACACTATATACTTTTTACAGGCTAGTTGGGGTAGTCTGTGGCCAACATTGGGGCAGAGAACCATTCTTTAATACTTGCATTTGGAAAAACCCCCAATGCGCCGTCCTTGGTCGAGGTAGACCATTGCCGGGAATATTTCATTGGCCGGTTCTTCATGACATTGATGTAAAATTTTGGGATGCATATCTTGCTTTCTGATGTGTGCGTATTATATATGATTTTGAAATAACATGATCGGTTTGCACACTGTGGATATTTTCTTATCTTATGCTTTGACACTCCAAATTCACCTCGATATTGATAGCATGATGTCAATCCCCTCACTTACTGAGTATCCTCCCATAGATACTCACCCCTCACTTTCTTTCCCACAGGATTAGTGTTGGACCGAAGAGGTATCACTGGGCTTGGGTATGGATATTTTCCATTTCTTCCGCTATGATGATTGGTGACATTATTATGTATTGGAGATTTTAGTTTGACCATTCCATTTATTTAAATTTTTGGGATGACTGTATAAATTATGGACTTTATTTCGCGAAACTCGCGTGTTGATTATTTCGTTGCATTGAGGCATTTGTAAATATTTAAAAATAACTTGGAAATTTATTTTATATATGCGTAGAATTTAAGTCCGCTCGGTGTGGCGGCTGCTCATGCTCTAGTTGGGCATGACAGTAGAGGTCTGTTGCTAGGACTGTTAGAAACTTTATAGCCTTGCGTTGTTCTGGATGTTGGCTGTGGATATTGTTGATTTTGGAGAGGCCGGGATGGCCAATTGTTTATTTGTACTGGATGAATGTCATATACAGGTGAAATTGTACATGGGAAACCTCCGATTTATGGGGAGGTTCTGCCCGATTTTCTGTAAAAATCCAGCCGGCATCCAGGGACAACGGGCGGCTGTTCACGATCCCGGTTCGGGGCGTGACAGTTCGGTTGGTATCAGAGCTCTTGGTTTAGAGCTATGTCTTATAAAATGATTTGAAAACATTCCCAAGTCACTTGATTTTAAAAGTCCTCAATGCATTTGAAAGTTTCACGCAGTCATTTAAAATCCCATACATGGTTTTCGACATACGAGTTATTCATTTTAGGGGGTTAGATACGATTAGTATCTAACCTAATTGATTAAATTCTGAGGTCCAAAACTTCATTCATTTTAGGGGGTTAGTTACGAATAACTAGCCCTAATTTTTAAATCATGTCAAACTCTAGAATTATATCTAATGAAAGTTCTCTCCTTGCAGAATTATGCCGCCTAGACGCGGTAGACCAGTAGGACGCGGAGCTAGACCCGCGCTACCCGCGACCCCTCACGTGCCTGACCCTCCGAGGGAGCCTGAGACCCTTGGAGTGCCTGAGGCTGCTTTCTCTACACGGGCGCCCCCTGTAGCGCCTACTCGGCCGGCTGCTCCTGCCGAGGTTCCACCACCGTCCCTTGAGGCGTTTAGGCAGGTGTACGAGTGGTACACCTCACACGGAATTCAGATGCCACCCCCACCACCACCACCGACGGCCGTGCCGACTTCTACGGCCGTACCACCTTCTGTTGTACCAGATCAGCCACCAGTTGCTGATCCTTCTACTGTGTCGGGACCTAGCGACACTATCTCCTCCACCTTGAGGCGTATTCACGAGCTCACCCAGCTGGTGAAGGAGGCGAGGCAGTTAGGCTGCACAGAGTTCGCAGGGACGGGTGATCCCACAGCAGCGAAACACTGGATCAACCGCACCCGTAGAATTTTGACTGATTTGGGGTTGAGCGAGGACTACCGGCTTCGGATAGCAGAGAGACTTTTAGACGGTGACGCCCTCACTTGGTGGGAGGCGATTTGTGACGATGCTACCGAGCCGCTGCGATGGGAGGACTTCCTACGGGAGTTCGATCGCAGGTACTTCTCTGAGTTCCAGCAGGACCGCAAGAGGGCAGAGTTTCTGCACTTGCGGCAGGGAGCCAGGACAGTGACAGAGTATGAGATGGAGTTGAGGCGACTAGCTGCTTTTGTTCCAGACTTAGCGACGCCGACGCAGCTACGGTTCAAGTTTGAGGACGGCCTCAACTTGAACATCAGGAGGTACATGACAGTGACCCCTAGTTTCTCCCTTGCGGAGATTGTGGACTCAGCATTTAGGGCGGAGGAGATCGTCCGTGCTGAGGGCAGACAGCGGGAGAACAGGGAGCAAAAGAAGAGATTTGGGGCTTCTTCGAGCCAGGGCTCGAAGAAGGGCAGGAGTTCAGGATATCAGGAAGACTTTTCTCAGCCGAGACAAGCACATCCTGAACAGGGACCACGATCTCAGGGATTTAGGGCACCGGCCTCTAGCGCCACTACTCAGATTTCAGATCAGCGGTACCCTTTTTGCCGCCGATGTATTGGACACCACCCTTTTGGAGAGTGTAGGATGCCCATTACATGCTTCCGGTGTGGGAAGCAAGGGCACATCAGGAGCACCTGCCCTGAGTTGGGATATGGAGATCACATAGCTAGTGGACACTCGAGTGTTCCCCGAGGAGGACAGCAGGGAGCACCTGCGCACTCGAGTCACACCGCTCCACGGACGGTAGCCGGGAGCAACACGGTGCCAGGACCATCACGACAGCAGCAGAGGACACAGGCCCGTGTATATGCGATGACGCAGGAGGATGCTGAGGCGAGTCCTGATGAGATTTTTGGTGTTCCTCCCACTGATCCCCATGTTTAGAGATGTCCATGTACTTTTTTTGAGAACCATCACTAGTTAAAGCCGTAGATGCTTAACTATGTTGGTTGTACATACATTTTGATATATATATCTATATATATTTCCTTTTATATTTATCGACTGATCTTTTATTTCCTCACATTAGGAGTTATGGAAATATGGGAAGTCGACACTCGTGTTCTATTTGACACCGGATCGGACCATTCGTATGTGAGAAGCGCCTTTTTGCCCACGGGTTGGGTAAGCCGTGTCGCGAGGTTGCACGGCATACCTAACTCATGTTATCGACACCACTGTTGAGGACCCGAGGCTTGAGAAGGTCCCAGTGGTGCAGGTTTTCCTAAATATATTCCCGAGGAGCTACCCGGACTATCCCCAGTTCGGGAGTGTGATTTCGATATCGACCTAGTTCCAGGGATCACTCCTATATTTATTCTGCCATACAGAATGGCGCCAGTGGAGTTTAGAGAGCTCTAGGTCTAGTTGTGGGAATTACTGGACAAGGGTTTTATCCGTTTGAGCACTTCGCCTTAGGGTGCTCTGGTGATTATTCGTGAAGTAGAAAGACGGGATTCTAAGATTGTGTGTGAACTATAGATAGCTAAACAAGGTTTTCATCAAGAATCGGAACACTTTGCCGCATATTGATGATTTATTTGAGCAGTTCCAGGGTGCGCGTGTTTTTCTGAAAGATCGATTTTCGATTTGGATATCATTATGGACATTACGAGTTCGTGATCATGCCATTTGGGCTGACCAACACACCAACAGCCACAGACAGTGACCGAGGTGCGAAGTTTCCTTGGCCTTGCGGGGTGTTATCGGCGATTCATAGAAGGATTTTTTTTTCGGATCGCCGCTATACTTACCAGATTAATACGAAGGGCGTCAAGTTCTTGTGGGACGATCGTTGTGAGACGAGTTTTTAAGAGCTCAAACAACGTCTGACGAGGGACGGCCAGACAGAGAGGATCTTAGTGTTTTAGCTCAGCACGTAGCTGTTCTAGATTGATAGATCAGAAAGCTACGGAGCAAAGAACTTTCATTGGTCAGAGTTTTGGGGAGGAGTGACCAGGTCGAGGAAGAGACCTGAGAGTCCGAAGAGACTATTAAGAGACTTAAGAAACAGTACCCCCATTTGTTCAGCGTATTACTTTCTTTTAGTTTCGAGGACGAAACTTATTTTTAGGGGGTTAGAAAATGTAACACCAAGCTTAAAAAAAAAAAAAAAAAAAAAAAAAAAAAAAAAAAAAAAAAAAAAAAAAAAAAAAGAACAATATTTGGAGACGCAGCGTTTTGGGACAAAACGCTGCGTCCCCAATTGGGGATTAGGGTTAACCCTAACCCCCTTTCTCTCTCTCTCTCTCTCTCTCTCTTTCTCTCTCCCCGACGTTCCCTCTCCTGCGGCTGTTCGCTTTCTCCCGCGGCCGTTCGGCTTCCTCCGCCACAGCCACCGCCGCCGCCGCCGCCATCCTTCTTCTTCTTCTTCTTCTTCTTCTTCTTCTTCTCCTCCTTCTTCCCTCTCGGTTTCTCTCTCTCCCTTCGCGATCCCTCTCGCGATCGCTCTCTCTTCGTTGTTCTCTACCCTCCTCCGCGCGCCACCGCGCGACCCGCTTCCCTGCACAATCGCACCACCCGCGACCTTCCGCAGGCACCACCACCACAGCAACAGTGATTTCCTCCCTCGAGCCACAGCGCGCGATTGCTGCCTCCTCGCTCTATCGAGCCACCGAGTGTGCCCTCCAGCCCACAGCTCGAGCCCAGGCCACGAGCAGGACCGAGGCCGCGAGTGCGAGCGAGGCCGCGAGCGCACAAGGCCCAGCACACTATCGCGCGAGGCCCAGCGCACTAGCGCGAGCGGCCCAGCGCACGAGCGTGCACGGGCGCGCGGCCCAGCGCACGAGCGTGCACGGGAGCGCGGCCCAGCGCACGAGCGCGCGCGAGCAGCTCACGAGCGCGCGCGAGCAGCGCACGAGCGCGCGCGAGCAGCGCACGAGCACGCCCCAGCACAGCGCACCAGCGCACGGGCGAGCACCAGCCCGCGAGCCACTGTCGGCCCGCAGGCCCGCCAGCCTGTAGGCCCATTAGCCGCAGGCCCATCAGCAGCAAGCCCACGGGCCCACCAGGCCCGACAGCCCGTCCAAGCCCGCAGGTCCAGTACGGCCCGCGGCCCAGTTCAGCCCATCGGCCTGCCAGCCCGTCGGCCCGCTACCCCGTAGCACGCAGACCAGCGAGCCCGCTAGCTGTAGCCCACGAGCCCAGTCCGGCCCGTGGCCCACGAGCCCGCGACGGCCCGTGACAGCCCACGAATCTTCACGCAGGTAAATGACTTAGGGTTTTGCTTCGGATCTGTGTTTAGATCTAACAAATAAACCTTGTTTTGATAGGAAACCCTACAGACTTTGGAGTGACCGAAGCGACTTTCGGACGAGACTCGACGCTTCGAGAAAACCCTAGGTGAGGAGATTTCTGCTCTAACTGATACTTTGAATGAATCTAGAATTGAATCTAAGATGAAAGGTTTTGTATATGTTTAGAGTGTAAGTGGAATGCAAATAGAATACAAATTATGAAATGATTATATATGAATTGAAGGTTAAGTATAGAATGTTACAGAAATTTGATGATCTGATTTAGGTTGATCTTTTGGAGACTCGAGCGGTCAGATCCGAGTTGGCTTGTCAGTAGGGAGTGACTTCCCTCCCGTAGAACGGTGAGTGGGACTTTGACATTCGCTATTGATTGAAAACCATGTTTCAAAAATATCTTTTAAATGCCATGTTTCTGCAAAATGTATGATTGTTATGGCTTTCCAATATTTGATGAAATGTTTTGTGACCTTTGGAGTGTCTTAACTGTTGACTTTATTGATATGCATCCATGAGTTTTGATAAACGTATATTGTGCCACATTTTCGACATATTGATATGTTTTAAATACTTCCACCGCATTGGCACATGGTATTTACTTACACATTTGGGCTGTATGCCCGGCCGACTTTATGATATTATGTTTTGGGCTGTATGCCCGGCCGACTTTATGATATTATGTTTTGGGCTGTATGCCCGGCCGACTTTATGATATTATGTTTTGGGCTGTATGCCCGGCCGACGTTATGATATTATGCATGGGGCTATATGCCCGGCCGACTGGTGATGGGATGCATGGGGCTACGTGCCCGGCCGATTTGATATTGTGATCCGTAGCTACGAAGGACATCTGGTAGAGGCACCCCTTGTGTCCGGATACGCTTCGGCCGGAGGTATCCGCCAGATCGTCGTGTGTATGGGTGTCCCAGGTTGACCCTCATCGGAGAGGACGTTGAGTACGGCTCCGTCTAGCACCAGGCGGGGGCACCATACACGGCCGACTAGTTATATGTACACTATATACTTTTTACAGGCTAGTTGGGGTAGTCTGTGGCCAACATTGGGGCAGAGAACCATTCTTTAATACTTGCATTTGGAAAAACCCCCAATGCGCCGTCCTTGGTCGAGGTAGACCATTGCCGGGAATATTTCATTGGCCGGTTCTTCATGACATTGATGTAAAATTTTGGGATGCATATCTTGCTTTCTGATGTGTGCGTATTATATATGATTTTGAAATAACATGATCGGTTTGCACACTGTGGATATTTTCTTATCTTATGCTTTGACACTCCAAATTCACCTCGATATTGATAGCATGATGTCAATCCCCTCACTTACTGAGTATCCTCCCATAGATACTCACCCCTCACTTTCTTTCCCACAGGATTAGTGTTGGACCGAAGAGGTATCACTGGGCTTGGGTATGGATATTTTCCATTTCTTCCGCTATGATGATTGGTGACATTATTATGTATTGGAGATTTTAGTTTGACCATTCCATTTATTTAAATTTTTGGGATGACTGTATAAATTATGGACTTTATTTCGCGAAACTCGCGTGTTGATTATTTCGTTGCATTGAGGCATTTGTAAATATTTAAAAATAACTTGGAAATTTATTTTATATATGCGTAGAATTTAAGTCCGCTCGGTGTGGCGGCTGCTCATGCTCTAGTTGGGCATGACAGTAGAGGTCTGTTGCTAGGACTGTTAGAAACTTTATAGCCTTGCGTTGTTCTGGATGTTGGCTGTGGATATTGTTGATTTTGGAGAGGCCGGGATGGCCAATTGTTTATTTGTACTGGATGAATGTCATATACAGGTGAAATTGTACATGGGAAACCTCCGATTTATGGGGAGGTTCTGCCCGATTTTCTGTAAAAATCCAGCCGGCATCCAGGGACAACGGGCGGCTGTTCACGATCCCGGTTCGGGGCGTGACAGTTCGGTTGGTATCAGAGCTCTTGGTTTAGAGCTATGTCTTATAAAATGATTTGAAAACATTCCCAAGTCACTTGATTTTAAAAGTCCTCAATGCATTTGAAAGTTTCACGCAGTCATTTAAAATCCCATACATGGTTTTCGACATACGAGTTATTCATTTTAGGGGGTTAGATACGATTAGTATCTAACCTAATTGATTAAATTCTGAGGTCCAAAACTTCATTCATTTTAGGGGGTTAGTTACGAATAACTAGCCCTAATTTTTAAATCATGTCAAACTCTAGAATTATATCTAATGAAAGTTCTCTCCTTGCAGAATTATGCCGCCTAGACGCGGTAGACCAGTAGGACGCGGAGCTAGACCCGCGCTACCCGCGACCCCTCACGTGCCTGACCCTCCGAGGGAGCCTGAGACCCTTGGAGTGCCTGAGGCTGCTTTCTCTACACGGGCGCCCCCTGTAGCGCCTACTCGGCCGGCTGCTCCTGCCGAGGTTCCACCACCGTCCCTTGAGGCGTTTAGGCAGGTGTACGAGTGGTACACCTCACACGGAATTCAGATGCCACCCCCACCACCACCACCGACGGCCGTGCCGACTTCTACGGCCGTACCACCTTCTGTTGTACCAGATCAGCCACCAGTTGCTGATCCTTCTACTGTGTCGGGACCTAGCGACACTATCTCCTCCACCTTGAGGCGTATTCACGAGCTCACCCAGCTGGTGAAGGAGGCGAGGCAGTTAGGCTGCACAGAGTTCGCAGGGACGGGTGATCCCACAGCAGCGAAACACTGGATCAACCGCACCCGTAGAATTTTGACTGATTTGGGGTTGAGCGAGGACTACCGGCTTCGGATAGCAGAGAGACTTTTAGACGGTGACGCCCTCACTTGGTGGGAGGCGATTTGTGACGATGCTACCGAGCCGCTGCGATGGGAGGACTTCCTACGGGAGTTCGATCGCAGGTACTTCTCTGAGTTCCAGCAGGACCGCAAGAGGGCAGAGTTTCTGCACTTGCGGCAGGGAGCCAGGACAGTGACAGAGTATGAGATGGAGTTGAGGCGACTAGCTGCTTTTGTTCCAGACTTAGCGACGCCGACGCAGCTACGGTTCAAGTTTGAGGACGGCCTCAACTTGAACATCAGGAGGTACATGACAGTGACCCCTAGTTTCTCCCTTGCGGAGATTGTGGACTCAGCATTTAGGGCGGAGGAGATCGTCCGTGCTGAGGGCAGACAGCGGGAGAACAGGGAGCAAAAGAAGAGATTTGGGGCTTCTTCGAGCCAGGGCTCGAAGAAGGGCAGGAGTTCAGGATATCAGGAAGACTTTTCTCAGCCGAGACAAGCACATCCTGAACAGGGACCACGATCTCAGGGATTTAGGGCACCGGCCTCTAGCGCCACTACTCAGATTTCAGATCAGCGGTACCCTTTTTGCCGCCGATGTATTGGACACCACCCTTTTGGAGAGTGTAGGATGCCCATTACATGCTTCCGGTGTGGGAAGCAAGGGCACATCAGGAGCACCTGCCCTGAGTTGGGATATGGAGATCACATAGCTAGTGGACACTCGAGTGTTCCCCGAGGAGGACAGCAGGGAGCACCTGCGCACTCGAGTCACACCGCTCCACGGACGGTAGCCGGGAGCAACACGGTGCCAGGACCATCACGACAGCAGCAGAGGACACAGGCCCGTGTATATGCGATGACGCAGGAGGATGCTGAGGCGAGTCCTGATGAGATTTTTGGTGTTCCTCCCACTGATCCCCATGTTTAGAGATGTCCATGTACTTTTTTTGAGAACCATCACTAGTTAAAGCCGTAGATGCTTAACTATGTTGGTTGTACATACATTTTGATATATATATCTATATATATTTCCTTTTATATTTATCGACTGATCTTTTATTTCCTCACATTAGGAGTTATGGAAATATGGGAAGTCGACACTCGTGTTCTATTTGACACCGGATCGGACCATTCGTATGTGAGAAGCGCCTTTTTGCCCACGGGTTGGGTAAGCCGTGTCGCGAGGTTGCACGGCATACCTAACTCATGTTATCGACACCACTGTTGAGGACCCGAGGCTTGAGAAGGTCCCAGTGGTGCAGGTTTTCCTAAATATATTCCCGAGGAGCTACCCGGACTATCCCCAGTTCGGGAGTGTGATTTCGATATCGACCTAGTTCCAGGGATCACTCCTATATTTATTCTGCCATACAGAATGGCGCCAGTGGAGTTTAGAGAGCTCTAGGTCTAGTTGTGGGAATTACTGGACAAGGGTTTTATCCGTTTGAGCACTTCGCCTTAGGGTGCTCTGGTGATTATTCGTGAAGTAGAAAGACGGGATTCTAAGATTGTGTGTGAACTATAGATAGCTAAACAAGGTTTTCATCAAGAATCGGAACACTTTGCCGCATATTGATGATTTATTTGAGCAGTTCCAGGGTGCGCGTGTTTTTCTGAAAGATCGATTTTCGATTTGGATATCATTATGGACATTACGAGTTCGTGATCATGCCATTTGGGCTGACCAACACACCAACAGCCACAGACAGTGACCGAGGTGCGAAGTTTCCTTGGCCTTGCGGGGTGTTATCGGCGATTCATAGAAGGATTTTTTTTTCGGATCGCCGCTATACTTACCAGATTAATACGAAGGGCGTCAAGTTCTTGTGGGACGATCGTTGTGAGACGAGTTTTTAAGAGCTCAAACAACGTCTGACGAGGGACGGCCAGACAGAGAGGATCTTAGTGTTTTAGCTCAGCACGTAGCTGTTCTAGATTGATAGATCAGAAAGCTACGGAGCAAAGAACTTTCATTGGTCAGAGTTTTGGGGAGGAGTGACCAGGTCGAGGAAGAGACCTGAGAGTCCGAAGAGACTATTAAGAGACTTAAGAAACAGTACCCCCATTTGTTCAGCGTATTACTTTCTTTTAGTTTCGAGGACGAAACTTATTTTTAGGGGGTTAGAAAATGTAACACCAAGCTTAAAAAAAAAAAAAAAAAAAAAAAAAAAAAAAAAAAAAAAAAAAAAAAAGAACAATATTTGGAGACGCAGCGTTTTGGGACAAAACGCTGCGTCCCCAATTGGGGATTAGGGTTAACCCTAACCCCCTTTCTCTCTCTCTCTCTCTCTCTCTCTTTCTCTCTCCCCGACGTTCCCTCTCCTGCGGCTGTTCGCTTTCTCCCGCGGCCGTTCGGCTTCCTCCGCCACAGCCACCGCCGCCGCCGCCGCCATCCTTCTTCTTCTTCTTCTTCTTCTTCTTCTTCTTCTCCTCCTTCTTCCCTCTCGGTTTCTCTCTCTCCCTTCGCGATCCCTCTCGCGATCGCTCTCTCTTCGTTGTTCTCTACCCTCCTCCGCGCGCCACCGCGCGACCCGCTTCCCTGCACAATCGCACCACCCGCGACCTTCCGCAGGCACCACCACCACAGCAACAGTGATTTCCTCCCTCGAGCCACAGCGCGCGATTGCTGCCTCCTCGCTCTATCGAGCCACCGAGTGTGCCCTCCAGCCCACAGCTCGAGCCCAGGCCACGAGCAGGACCGAGGCCGCGAGTGCGAGCGAGGCCGCGAGCGCACAAGGCCCAGCACACTATCGCGCGAGGCCCAGCGCACTAGCGCGAGCGGCCCAGCGCACGAGCGTGCACGGGCGCGCGGCCCAGCGCACGAGCGTGCACGGGAGCGCGGCCCAGCGCACGAGCGCGCGCGAGCAGCTCACGAGCGCGCGCGAGCAGCGCACGAGCACGCCCCAGCACAGCGCACCAGCGCACGGGCGAGCACCAGCCCGCGAGCCACTGTCGGCCCGCAGGCCCGCCAGCCTGTAGGCCCATTAGCCGCAGGCCCATCAGCAGCAAGCCCACGGGCCCACCAGGCCCGACAGCCCGTCCAAGCCCGCAGGTCCAGTACGGCCCGCGGCCCAGTTCAGCCCATCGGCCTGCCAGCCCGCCGGCCCGCTACCCCGTAGCACGCAGACCAGCGAGCCCGCTAGCTGTAGCCCACGAGCCCAGTCCGGCCCGTGGCCCACGAGCCCGCGACGGCCCGTGACAGCCCACGAATCTTCACGCAGGTAAATGACTTAGGGTTTTGCTTCGGATCTGTGTTTAGATCTAACAAATAAACCTTGTTTTGATAGGAAACCCTACAGACTTTGGAGTGACCGAAGCGACTTTCGGACGAGACTCGACGCTTCGAGAAAACCCTAGGTGAGGAGATTTCTGCTCTAACTGATACTTTGAATGAATCTAGAATTGAATCTAAGATGAAAGGTTTTGTATATGTTTAGAGTGTAAGTGGAATGCAAATAGAATACAAATTATGAAATGATTATATATGAATTGAAGGTTAAGTATAGAATGTTACAGAAATTTGATGATCTGATTTAGGTTGATCTTTTGGAGACTCGAGCGGTCAGATCCGAGTTGGCTTGTCAGTAGGGAGTGACTTCCCTCCCGTAGAACGGTGAGTGGGACTTTGACATTCGCTATTGATTGAAAACCATGTTTCAAAAATATCTTTTAAATGCCATGTTTCTGCAAAATGTATGATTGTTATGGCTTTCCAATATTTGATGAAATGTTTTGTGACCTTTGGAGTGTCTTAACTGTTGACTTTATTGATATGCATCCATGAGTTTTGATAAACGTATATTGTGCCACATTTTCGACATATTGATATGTTTTAAATACTTCCACCGCATTGGCACATGGTATTTACTTACACATTTGGGCTGTATGCCCGGCCGACTTTATGATATTATGTTTTGGGCTGTATGCCCGGCCGACTTTATGATATTATGTTTTGGGCTGTATGCCCGGCCGACTTTATGATATTATGTTTTGGGCTGTATGCCCGGCCGACGTTATGATATTATGCATGGGGCTATATGCCCGGCCGACTGGTGATGGGATGCATGGGGCTACGTGCCCGGCCGATTTGATATTGTGATCCGTAGCTACGAAGGACATCTGGTAGAGGCACCCCTTGTGTCCGGATACGCTTCGGCCGGAGGTATCCGCCAGATCGTCGTGTGTATGGGTGTCCCAGGTTGACCCTCATCGGAGAGGACGTTGAGTACGGCTCCGTCTAGCACCAGGCGGGGGCACCATACACGGCCGACTAGTTATATGTACACTATATACTTTTTACAGGCTAGTTGGGGTAGTCTGTGGCCAACATTGGGGCAGAGAACCATTCTTTAATACTTGCATTTGGAAAAACCCCCAATGCGCCGTCCTTGGTCGAGGTAGACCATTGCCGGGAATATTTCATTGGCCGGTTCTTCATGACATTGATGTAAAATTTTGGGATGCATATCTTGCTTTCTGATGTGTGCGTATTATATATGATTTTGAAATAACATGATCGGTTTGCACACTGTGGATATTTTCTTATCTTATGCTTTGACACTCCAAATTCACCTCGATATTGATAGCATGATGTCAATCCCCTCACTTACTGAGTATCCTCCCATAGATACTCACCCCTCACTTTCTTTCCCACAGGATTAGTGTTGGACCGAAGAGGTATCACTGGGCTTGGGTATGGATATTTTCCATTTCTTCCGCTATGATGATTGGTGACATTATTATGTATTGGAGATTTTAGTTTGACCATTCCATTTATTTAAATTTTTGGGATGACTGTATAAATTATGGACTTTATTTCGCGAAACTCGCGTGTTGATTATTTCGTTGCATTGAGGCATTTGTAAATATTTAAAAATAACTTGGGAATTTATTTTATATATGCGTAGAATTTAAGTCCGCTCGGTGTGGCGGCTGCTCATGCTCTAGTTGGGCATGACAGTAGAGGTCTGTTGCTAGGATTGTTAGAAACTTTATAGCCTTGCGTTGTTCTGGATGTTGGCTGTGGATATTGTTGATTTTGGAGAGGCCGGGATGGCCAATTGTTTATTTGTACTGGATGAATGTCATATACAGGTGAAATTGTACATGGGAAACCTCCGATTTATGGGGAGGTTCTACCCGATTTTCTGTAAAAATCCAGCCGGCATCCAGGGACAACGGGCGGCTGTTCACGATCCCGGTTCGGGGCGTGACAATTTTTTTGTTACATTATTTTGATTTTTACATCACTTTGATTTTTTTTATTTAAAATGACTTTTAAACAAAAGAAAAATATTATTATTATTATTATTCTTCTTCTTCTTCTTCTTCTACTTCTTGTTCATCATCTTCCGAGATTTTGATGATTCCTTGCATTTTTTTTTCTGCATCCTTCCAATCTTTAATGCATATTAAAGTTTCTAAAGTGTCATCCGCTAAATTTGTACGTTTTTCGGTTAACACTCGACCACCTGCACTAAAAGCACTTTCGGATAGTACTATTGATACCGGATGGGTTAGTACATCTTTAGCCACTTGGACCAAAATTGGACAATACGATGCATTATTTTTCCACCAACCTAATATATCATATAAATTTATATTATCAAAACTTTCTAATCTAGATTTTTGTTTATATAAAAGTAATTCATTAAATGATGATAAAAAAGTTCTTTATTTTTTTCCTAACATGTGTAATAGATTAAATGAAAATGAAAATAATTGAATACTATTACTACTACTACTAACTACATTATTAGTATTTAAATTATTAATTTCTTTTTCATATAATTCAAATATTGATTGTAAAGTATGAAATGTTTGTTGTTTTAAAAAATGTGGGTTAATAGATATTTATGATGGAAAAATTTGTGCAAAACAATCTATTAATATTTCAGCACCTTCAACCTTAACACATGGATCTAATGCACTTGCAACTAAATATAAAATTGGATTTTTTTCATAATATTTTAAAAATTTTGTTTTCATTGAAAGAACAATTTTCCAAATTTTTCTTCATTTTCAAATTCATTAAATATATAAATAATTTTACAAATATTTGGTAGCATTAAATGAATAGTTGGATAATAATATCCATAAAATAAATTTATACATAAATAAAAAATTTCTAATAATTTTGTAAGTGTAGACGCAAATTCAAAAGCGGTATTATCAATAAAACCATATTTATAATTTGAATTTGCAAATTCAATTAAAATATTTTGAAAAAGAAGAACACCATTTAACAAGTCATATGTTGAATTATACTTAGTATCACATTCCATTTTAAATTTTTTATATTTTTTGTTATGTAAAATACATAATTGTCTCATTTCTTGAGTTTTTACAGAACAATTTCTTATTTGATGAATTAAATCGCGAATAGGTTGTAAAAATAGTTCTCCCATTACTAAACCATTCTTAACACATAAATTAATTATATGACATGCACATCTAATATGAAAAAAAGTTCCATTTAAAATTGTTTTTAAAAAATTTTTTAAACTATTAACCGCAATAGTATTAGTCGAAATATTATCAAAAGAAATAGAAAAAATTCTATCACTTATTCCATAATCATAAACAACATTTGAAATTATTCTAACTATATGTGCACCGGAATATGGAAATTCCCAACGTTGAAAAGTTAAAATTCTTTTTTCTAAAGACCATGAATTATTTATCCAATGACATGTTATTACAATATAATATTCTTTTTTATGCTCACTTTTTCAACTATCCGAAATTAATGAAAATTTACATTGACTAGTCATAAATTGTGTAAATATACCATTTTTTAATTCCTGATATCAATCTAATGATCTCCTTCTACCGGATTTTTTACTACTTTTTTTATAATCGGGTTGTAAATATTTTTGTACATATTCTTCAAATACAGGACATGCAACTATACCAAGTGGTAATTCTTTTCTTGCTAGCCATACTATTTGTCTAATTTTTTCTTTATCCGAATTATATTTAAATGTACCAGTTATATTATCTCCCCCTGTAGAAATTTGTGTTTGTTTTGTTTGTGATAATTTATCTGAATGATTATTAACTAAGTATCTCTTAAGTGTGTCTACCCACCAACCTTTTAAAAATTTATATTTTTTATGACAAATTTTACAAATTGTTTTTTGTTCATCATTTTTCATTTCAAAAATTGTTCATATATTAAAATCATTTTTTTTTAGTTTGTGTTGTGTTAGATTCAGTGTTACTAGATTCAATTTCTTCCAAAAAAGTTTCAATATCTATATGATCGGGAATTTAAAAAAATGGTGGAAGAGGAGATTGTTGAAAAGATTGTGAAGAGTGTGTTCCGGCCATTTCATAAAAAAAATTAAGATTAAAATTTTTTAAATAATATATACGATAAAATTTTTTAAAAGAAATTTAAGATTAAATTTTTTAAAAAAATTTTAAAATTTAAATTTTTTAAAAAGGTAATGCAAATGTAATGCAAATGCAAAAAAATAAATATGCAAAAAAATTAAATGTACCGATTTGACGAATATCGCAGTTGTTTTTCGTAAAATCTTGAATGAGCTCCCAACCTTGAAATCTTGTCAAATCTTGATCAATGTAGATAATGGAGTATAAGATAATGAAATTGTGTAGAAATTGATGGAAATGGTATAAAAAATGGTGTAGGTAATGTGGTATAAGATAATAGAAATTGGTGGAAATGTAGATAATGGAGAAAATGAAAATGGAAAATTGGAAATGGTGTAGAAAATGATAGAAATGATATAAAAAATGGTAATAAAAAGGAAATAATAATGGAAAATTAATGAAAATTGAGAGAATGCATTGAGAGAATGTAGATGTGAGAGAGAAAGAGAGATTTTGTTGTGGAGATTTTGGAAATGGGGTATAAGGTATTTATAAAAAAATTTTTTGATCCTATGGACCAAAATAATCTCAAAAGTAGCCGTTTTATAGCTGTTAGGAATGGTAAAATTGGAAAATTTTCAAAATTCAAAAAAAATGGGGAAAATTTGAACCGGAACCGGCCGGGCCGGGCCCGAACCGGTTCCAGATCTGGTTCCGGGCCGGTTTTCTGAACCGGGCCGGTTCACGGTTCAAAATTTTTTGGAACCAGCCTGGCCCGCTACAGTAAACGGTTCGGGGCCGAGCCGATTTACTGTAGCATGGGCCGGTTCTGGGTCCGAGCTTTACCTGGGCCAGCCGGGCCAGTTTTCAGGCCCAAACCGGCCTGGTTACTTGTCTAATTTGTCATTTCCTGCTTGAGGGGATAACCTCTCGTAAGCCGAACCTGGTCGATCCCGAGTTATACCGACCGTTTTGTGGTCTTTTTTCCGATAAAAGGAATGGGTATCTGTGACACGCGGGTGAGCTAATCAAAAAGAAAAGAAGAGAAAAATAAACGAAGGATGAGAGGTTATTGAAATAGGTTAAATTTTTAATTGGTATATTTTTTAAAATAAACATTTGGACATCGATTTTTTTTAGGCATATATTATAGTGACTTCTCATTAGTAACTATATAAAACTATCAAATTATGAATAAAGATTGTTCTATTTATAAAAAATTAAATTTATTAGACATATTAAACATTTGTGGAAGAAAAAAATAGAGTATAAATTGTGATCAAAATAAATATGTCTCAAAATCAATTTAGTTTCATATCACGATGACCCACTACCGAAATCATTCACATGTTTAGACATCTGACGAAGATAATTAGAGTAGGGAAAATAGACTTGCATGTGATATTTATTGAATAAAAAAAATATACGATAGAGTTTCCAAAAACATACAATGGTGGGCATTGATAAAGAATGGAATTTTTTAATATATATTGATTTTATTAAAGATATATATGAGAGATCTCTTATCGATGTAAAAACTTATGAGGGTTTTAGTGATAACTTTTCAATTAATATTAGGTTTTATCAAGTTTTAGTATTAATTTCCTTCCATTTTACAATATTGATAGATAAAATTATGAAAAATATTTAAAATAAAATATCATGATATATATTTTTTGACAATGATATAATGCTGATCAATAAAACTAGGGAGAATAAATTGGAGTTATGAGGTGATACAATAGAATCCAAAATATTTAAATTGAATCGATCAAAACTAAGTATATAAAATATATTTAATGGTAGTCATCAAGATCATAAAAAAACAATTAAATTAAGGGGATAGGATGTGTCAAAAAGCGAACATTTCGTATACTTTGGATCTATCATTCAAAACAATAGCAATATAGTTGAGGATGTAAATTATAAGATTCTAGTGGATTAGATGAAATTGAGAATAGAGAAATGTATCTATACTTACCTACAATTGCACGATATCATTGCAGTTAAAATGGAGATTTTATAAAATCACAATGAAATCAGTATTATTGTATATCATATAATATTAGACCATTAAATAATAATAAAAGTATAAAATATTTATAACTAAATTGAGTATGTTTAGGTGAATGAATGGCAATATTAATAAAGATAGAATTAAAAATAAAGAGATACTTATTAAATTAGAAATGGGTTCAATTGTATATACGATGAGAAAATATCACTTCAGGTGGTTTGAATATGTGTAATGAATATCTTAAAATATACCAGTTAGAAGTAAAACCTTAAATGTAAGAGATTTAACAAAAAGTCAGAGTAAATTATTAAAAATATAGCTACAAGTTATCCATAAATATATGAACGTCAGAATTTAGTAGAGAAAATAATGATAACAACAAATATCTCAAAAAATAAAACATAAAATGTAAATTATTGAAAATATAGATACAACTTATCCATAAATATATAAACATCAAAATTTAGTAGAGAAAATAACGATAAGAACAAATATCCCACATTCAAAATTATTTGATTTGCTGTGGTAAAAATCTTCTCATGGGTATATTTTACCGATGTCTCCCACTTACATGTGAGAACATTTTATGTCTATCATAAAATCACAACACATATAATCTTTCATATCACCCTACTAGATTTTCATATATAATTGAATATCGTGCGACAGGTGAGTACACTTGTAAGCAAAGACTCTCTCGATATACCCATTAGGATGATCAAGAAACCACGATTAGTACAAAAGAATTCGTTATACCCTAAACTCAACATATTATATCTATCGAGCCACTTTTATCAATGAAAGTGATCTCAATCATTACTCGATTGTGTATTTACTATTATATTTAAATACCAATATGGATAAATATAACAGATCAATCGATAAATACAATATAATAATATAATGTCGATTGACTGTCCTTTTTCCTACTAGAATCTATCCATCTCAATTTAATTACTTTCCTAGACCCACTTCGTAGATTTCATTATCTCCCGGACCATTAGTAAGCAAACTAAAACAATATACACTAAACCAAGACTTTAAGAAATAACCAAAAGTGATAAGAGTACAATTGGTCCCATCCAATGGATTTCGAGTCTCACAGAGTGGGTATGAAGATCATGTTCATATCATCATTTTATATAATAGCTCTCACTATCCCATAGTTGATTTATTACATGTGTCATAATATTATTCTCTCATTTTTCAAAAAGAGCATATGTCAAAATTTTTTAATACCGTGCAACTATGGGAGTCAGTCTACACATAAAACTATACCCAAAGATTTGAGAGAGAATAAGTTAGAGATGACATCATTAGATGTAGATAATATCTGATATCTCAAATCTAATTATTTACAGGCACCATGGATGTAAGTATGCCCATGTCAATCATATTGTAAATGACCTTATTCTGAATATGTATCAGGGTGGTTTATGTTCTAGCAGGATTACTCTCAAAGTCTTTTATGCCTAGAAACATCTCATTCCCACTCACTCATAGCTGAAGGTGGTCACTCATGTGAAAGAGTCAACCTCGCATCTTTGACATATCTTTTATCACATCACATTTTAAAAATATATGATAATAAATAAGTGTAATAAATAAATCATCTCAAAATATAACTGAATAGCGCACGTATGTAATATATAATAATAATAAGTATCAAAATATCAATCTATTACATAATGAGAAATATCAAAATACATGTAAACCCAAAAACTTTCTATGTCTCACAAAAGAGTCTCTCATAATGGGTTTCGTGAAGGGGTCTGCCACGTAACTGTATGTAAAATATTTGATTATTACTTCACTTTTCTCGATGATATCTCTAACAAAATCGTATTTGATATTAATATGTTTGATTCTACTGTGATACTTAGTGTTTTAAGTAAATAGGTAATAGGCGCTTGATTATCATAGTAAATTATCACTGATCTTTCACTATTTGTCATGACTCCTAAGTCATTTAAAAATCTCTGAAACCAAATACTCTCCTAAACTGCTACTAAACATGCCACATATCAAAAACTTAGTCTTCATCGTAGATAGAGATACACAAATTTGTTTCTTACTACTCTAAAATATGGCACCGTTATTGAGCAAAAATGCAAAACCTGATATCGATTTGTGTTTATCCAAATTGTTACCCTAGTCATCGTCTAAATGCTCAACGAGATGTAAATCACCTCCTCTGTAACAGAAGAAGAGATCCGTCGTTCTCTTAAAATATTTCAGAATCTTTTTCACTGCTCTCCAGTGACCCCTTCTAGGATTTGATTGATATCTACTCATTAAACCGACTGCAAAATAAATGTCTGGTCATATACACTATATTGCGTACATTAGGCTATCTACTGTATTGGCATAAGGGATTTTACTCATTTCCTTTATTTCTTTATGAGTTTTTGTACACATGTTAAGACTGAGACCTTCACCTTTAGTGATAAGAGTATTTATGAAATTGCAATCGCTCATCTTGAAATGCTTGAGAATCTTTCTGATGTAGGATTCTTGTGAAAGGGTCAATACCCATTTGAAGAGATCCCTTTGGGTTCTAACTTTGAGAATGAACTGAACTTCACCTATATCGTTCATATCAAAACTCGATGATAACCATGTTTTGATGATCATCAGTAGTCGCTGTTGTTCCTAACCAATAAAATGTCATACAGATATAAGGACATGATCACATGCAATGATCCTCCTCAATCATCACAATCTCGTGAAAATCTCAGATACCGCTACCCCAGGTAATTGCTTAAAGTCATATATTGACTTCCGAAATTAACAAACTTTATATTCCTGACCTCCTGACCTACAGGAATAAAGCTAGATAATTATTCCATGTAGATTTTTTCATCCAAAGTTCAGCTCAAGAAGGTGGTCTTGACATCCATCTAATATAACTTTAGATCCAAATTCGTAACAATCGCTAAAAGTAAACGGATCGGGGTAAATTTGACTACATAAGAAAAAATTTTCTCGTAGTCCATGCCTTTCATTTAAGTGTAACCCTTGGCTTCCAAGTGGGTCTAACCATCTCCACTGATCCCTCTGCCTTTCTTTTGATATGGAGAACTCACTTGTTCTTATTAGCCTTTCTACCATCAGGCAAATCAACTAAATCTCAGACCCTATTAATTTTTATAGACTGTATCTCTTCTTCCATGGCCTTTAACCAATGGTTCTTTGTAGAACCCTCAAGAGCTTTCTGGACCATTTTAGTCTCCTCATCATCATTAGGAGTCACAATGAATGTCTCACCCTCAATCGGAAAATAATATTTAGGTATGTGTTCTCAACTGCTTTTATAAAAAGGGGGACCTCTTCACCTTTGGATGGATCATTTATACTTGGACCAAGATCTGTGACAGGCTTTTGGATTCTTCTACTAGGCTCACTTATGCCACTAGATTCATGCATCTCATAAAAACTAAAATCCTGATCGATTTCCTCTCTTAGGGAAATCATTCTCCATGATGTCGCATCACAAGATTCAATTTCAGTGATATCTTCTGCATACTCACTTAAGAATAAGGGTACAATGACACTCAAGTCAAGTAGGGTAGTATCGATACCCGAGTTCGGCTTAAGTGTCATTTAGGTGAGCTCAAAGTGTCATCGGATAGTATGGATAATATATTCAAAAAATATACCTATAAACGTAATTTTACATATAAAAATTATTTTAAAAAACATAATTAATTGATTTCAGAAAGTTCATCGAGTTGTCAAGCTCGATACAGTTGGGCTCAAGCCCAAGCTTGATACCGAGCTACTTGAGCTTGAGTTAAACTTTGACCGAGTAGTGTCACAGGTACCCATGACATTACTCGATTCTCATAACACCCCTACTTAAGAATATGTACTCCTTAAAGTGTTTTAAGTATCTTATAAAAATACATTTTTTTTCTCACGGGTTTAACTTGCTGTGTAGATGTGAGGAATCATGAATATACGTAGCATAACCCCATAATCTTAAGTGGATAAGATCAATCTGTCTCGCTGCTCAAAGCTCATTTGGGGTATTGATTATAGATTTTGATAGGATATGGTTAACGATATAAATTATAGTTAATAAAGCATCTCCTTAGTGGGAGATAAGCAAATTGGCCTACACCATCATAAAACTTGTTATCTCCAATAAAGTTTTATTCATCCTCTCGACTACTCTATTCTGTTAATGAGTAGCAGGAATAATCAGTAATCTCGTAATAAATTTCTTAAAATAGAGTTTTTTGAATTGTTCAGACAAAAACTTAGACTCTCGATCGGTTTTTAGAGTTTTCATTCTCAAGTGTAACCAATTTTTAATCGCGTTAATAAACCTCTTAAGTCATTCTAATGCCTCAGACTTATACGAGATCGATAAATATAATCGCATCGTATGTGATCGTCTATGAACGTACTAAAATATACAACTCCATTTCGGGCTTTCACGTTCATAGGGGCACAAATATCGGAGTTGACAAACCATAATGGAGTTCCAACTCTTATTGTCTTGGCAAATGGTTTTCTTATATCTTTGCCAATTAGACAAAACTCACATATGGACAACTTGACTCTGGTTAGCGTACCCAAAAGACCACTTGCAGCTAATCAGTTCGTTATCTCTTGTCCTATGTATCCATCATACATTCACATCATTATCAACACAATCGGATGTAAAGACAATAGAAGAAAAAAAAGAATTATCATTAAAGGAAATAGTATCCAGTGCATACAATCTACCATGGAAAAAATCAAAACAAATCAAAGAATTGTCATATTAAATAGAAACAAAAGAGTTTCCAAAAGATGTAAAATATCCTAAACGATTTAGACAAAATACAAAAATATGGTTCCGTCGAATATTCAGAATATAAAGAACATCAAGTGATATAGAGTCTGACCACTTCGCAACTCTAGTTTCCAAGTGTTAATCTGTCACGCCCCGACCCACTCCCGAGCCAGGCACGCAACCAGCCCGCCGCGGCACCCAGATGCACGGGCACCACGTCCCGCACATCGAAGCACCGTAAGGCTGTCAACATTTATATAATCCAAGTTTCCAAATCACAGAGATCCCCAAGTGATAAAAATAATACATGTATGTCTCAATGTAAATTAAAATGAGTGAGAGTTAACCTTATACAGACTAAAAGAATTATAAATACAGTCGTCCCAATTTAAACAAATACAATGGTCATTGTAACTTTCTCAAGATGAAACAATAATCTCAATATATAGCGGAAGAGCGGGTAGTCATACCCCGGCCCAGTAATCTCCAAAGAATATCTAATACAACAATGCGCACAAATCTCTGAGTCCGAGTCTACCCCTGTAGGAGGGAAATGTGAGGGGTGAGTATTGTAGAGAGGGAGGGTTAGTACTCAGCAAGTCGGGGGGATAATATGCTACAATTAATTTTTGGGTGAATTAGGAGTGCCAAAATTATATCCCAATAAATCCATAGTATGCAAAAAAATTATTATGACATCTCAATAAATCATTCACGACATACATATCAAATCAAATATGCATACAGTATGTATGTCCGTTGTATCATGTAGAGCCAGCCGAAAATATCCCGGCAAAGGCCAACCATGGCCAAGGACGGCAACGTTGGGGGTTTTCACAGTGCTAGTAATAAAATAAGACTCTCTACCCCAACGTTGGCCACAGACTACTCCAACTAGCCTGTATATATATACCGTACACATATCAAGGATCAAGCGTGTATGGAAACCCGCCGGTGCTAGACCTACCAAGGTCATCCCCGGAGTGGTTCAACCGACGACTGTCTATACAATATGTATGACAATCTAGCAGATACCCCCTGCAGAGGTGTATCCGGGCACAACAGGTGCCTCTACCAAATGTCCTTTGTAGCTACAGAATGCCATAGGAACCATATCATCATCATCACAGTATCCATAGGGGCATCCAGCCCAAATCACATATCTCAAGCCAAATCATCAAGCCCTATCATGTCAAAAGCATGTGCCAATATGCAATGGAAGTATAAAATCATGTGGATATATCAAAGTGTGGCGCAATCATCAAGTATCAAAATCATTGATGTATATCGATATAAACAAGTTGGGACACTCCATATATCACAAAACATTTTCATAAATCCAAGAGAATAGGTCAATTATACCATTTTAAATCATGCTTTTGAAAGCTTTTTAAAACACGGTATCAATTAAAAGTAGATGTTAAGTCCCATTCACTGTTAGGGGAGGATAACGCACTCCCCAATATTTCCACAAAGCGTAAATCAAGTGTCCCCTCCGTTCAACTCAAATAACTCTTAGGGAGACAAACAGTTTGCAGATTTTTAACCTGCGCAGTCATGGAAAACAGACTATAACTTTGGTTATACCAATCCAAATCAGACGATTCTTATCTCATTTTAAAGCTAAGGGATAGCACTATAACTTTCATTTTGCACACTTCCTCTTATTCAAATCACAGAATTTCCGGTAAGCCTCATTTTTTTACAGCCATATTTAAGTTTCAGATTCTGTCCAGTTTTTGTGCAAAAGCTATAACTTTCATCCTACTGACCAACGTCTAATGCAATTTTAACATGTTATAGCTAAGATATAGATCTACAACTTTCGTGTTTTGAGTTTTATCCAAATATGTCTACAAGGGGTTGAACAAAATTCATGAACAGGACAGATACGTTTTAGTGAAACATACAGTTTCTGTCAACACAGTTTTAAGGAAAATTGTATAACTTTCAATTTCCTCATGCGAAATGGCTGAAAGTTTTATATGTTATAGACACGGAGTATATCTATAACTTTCATGTTTTGTGTTTCTTCAATCTAAGACTAGAGAGAGGTCGTTTTTTCTCACTATTGTCAAGGTTCGAAACAGGACGCTTCTATGTCGAGTTTCAGGAAAAGTGCCATAACTTTTGGCACAGACATCAGAATTTGGTGATTCTTACCTCGTTGGAAAGATAAGACTTAGATCTACAATTCATATAGCTATCACATTTTCAAATTCTGGCTCTAAGATGCCTTAAAATAGAGATGACGTCACGGACAGAAATAAAATTTAAAGTGAGACAGGATAAAATTTCTTACCTCACTTTCTTTGTCTTCCTCTCTTGCTTCTCTCCTTGTTCTCATGAATTTGGGAAGAATGAACAAGCATTCTAAGGCCTTCTTCTTTTATTATTGTGTTAATAACTCACCACCCTATGATCAAATCTCCAATTAATCTAAACCATAGGATCATTTTGACTATTGCATGTGTTTTGATTGGTTTTTTTTTCATGTGCATGTGTTCTCATTGGCCCACCTTGTCTTTCTCATCTCCATTTGGCCAACACTTGTCCTCCTCACTATAACACTTGTTCAATACAATAATACACTTGTCACATTTCATTTAAGGTTTGTTAATTGCTAACAAGTCCTTTGACTTATACAAATTCTAATTTGACCCCTAAAATTCTCATAATTACACACTAGGCCCAAAATCTTATATTAGAGCTAATTAAATTTATTTAATGTGAAATTAAGGTTTTGAATCTCTTTGAGTCAAAATTGATCCGATTTGTATTTTACTGTCAAATATCATTTTTTTTTTGTGAAAATTCATGAACATAGTAGTAGAAACATCATATATATATATATATATATATATATATATATAATGGAATTCACTATAGAATATACCGAGGGTTGGTGTTACACAATCCATCTGATGACAACAAATGCTCCATTCCTCACGTAGATCCTTCTTGCTTAAGGACTTATTCGGCAGAACTCCACATATGCACTCCTATCTCTGGTCTATGGTCGGTAACTTCTGAGTTTACAATCCACAAAGAAGAGAAATCAGTGAGTATCATAGTAAAGGAAACAAAGCTCAAACCATATAACGAAAAAGGACATACTTTCTGCTCGTTACACTCACGAGTGAAATTACCATATTTGTCATATACGTAGCACTTCACTATGACCTGATAAACCTCCTTCTTTTTGCACTTTCATACTTGTTGTTAGATTTCTCGGATGGCTTCTTTTTGTCTGGGCCTTGAATCTTCTTCTCACACTTTTGCCATTAACGTTTGGTGTCTCGGGAGTCGTTACTTGACTCTGCTGCATAAGCATGGACTGAGTGTAGCTTATTCACCTTCAGGCAATCCTCCTCGAGCTCACAATATCTGCTCACATCAAAGAAAGTATGAATATTCTTATTATGCATGAGATAAGTTTTTATGGTCTCTCATGAATTAGGTAATGATCGGATCACACTTAATATCAAAAATTCATCCGAAATAGACTCGCCCACGTTCTTTAAGTAAGCGATCATACTTGACATTTGTATTAAATGTTGTCTCATTGAATGATTAGGTGTTTTCTTATAAGTGATAAACTTATAACTCAACATTCTCACCTTAGGAGTTGAGAAGTCACCATATTGCTCTTTAAGAGCGAGCCAAACTAACCAACTATAAGTTACTACTCATAGAATGAGATAATGTCATCATGCATGCTACTGATCAGTATCGCCCTAACTTGTCTATCCTTCTTTTTTCATGCATGATAGGCCTCCTAATCTCACTAAACCTAAGGCAAGGTACTCTCTCCGGGCTCCACCATCTCATACTTCAGAATCTTAGAAAGAACTTGCTCTACGAGGATAATTAAATCTTCTAGTACCAAATATTGTAATTATCATCATTCAATTTATCTCTTTTGTAAAGATCTAGCACAATAGTCTCTGATATAGTCATAATATTTGGTATACCAAAAAAGAGAGACATTAGTGATTTATTGATATTTATTCACATATTTTGTGTTTCTTTCGAATCAATAAATACGAAATAGTTTGAATGTAGACCCCAAAATGCATGAATGGATCAATGGACCTACCCAAAAAAGTCACAATTAATTACATGAGACCCTAAAAAAATGAGAAAATTGAGTCCGGAAAAGCCTGATGCGCCACCACATGCTAGTAGTAGCGCTACCATGCATTGCACATGCCTGCAGCACACTAGTGCACCCACCAGATGCATGGCGCGTCTGGCACACGCTTGTACATGATGACCCGATATTATGTCCCGAACCTCATATCCTAGTATGTGACAACCGCCGCGTAATCTAGAAATACGTATAATCACCAACATACCCCCTAAGATTCCACAAGACTATAAAAATACATTTTTCAATTTTAAGAAATCTAACACACAAAATATTTAACATTTCAAAATATAAGTTTCGATTTTAGAAAAACATATATGTAAAATATGTTACAGGAAGAGTTTCAAAATATAATTTCTCAAACATAAGTATCAACTTCCAAAATGACATTCGATGTGTCCGTCTACATGTCCCAAAAATCTACAATTGAGAAAGACAAATATCAACGGTTGGTTTAGGAAGCCTCTCTCCTTGACTGAATCTAGTTAATAGTGGGGTGACTTCTACCTCTATACTTCCTCTTAAAAGAATAAAATGAAGGAATGAGTATAAAATACTCAATAAATGGAGTACAATAGTATAATTGTGTAAGAAAATGAGTGGTGAGTATAAAATTATCAAATTAAACTTTCAAGATTATATTTTGATTCAATAAAGATATCATAATCATCTTTATGTTTCTCAATAAATGTCATATTTTCATAGAACATAATGAGCATTCAATATAAATAATATGCACTTGTTTTTAAAACTAAGCGGTTTACATCAAAATCTTTCCATCAAAAGTTTGGCCCGGATCGATGGTGGAATTGACAAGGGGTTTTCATTCATTATCAATCATAAACATCAATCTCAACCTTGACGTTAGCTCGGGACTTCCGATGTGTCGCAATCAAGTTAGTTCGACAAGGACTTGGAAACATCTCTCTATTGTGCCTACCTCCTCAAGTCTAACAAGCTCTCCATGCTACCCCATCGAATCGGTCCGTGAAAGTTTAGACCAATTATCACATACATTCACCATTTTCACTAAAAGCATATCATGTGTCAAAGAAAATCAACAAGGTTTTCAATTCAAAACTTTAACAACAATATCCAATAGGAAGTATAACATGATATAAGATATATTTTTAAGTGCATAATTTCATAACTCAAATCAAAACATTTTTAGAGACACTCTACATTCACAAAACATTCTATAAATCCAAATTAAAGAAAATCATTTTAGGAAAAAATCAAAAAAAAATATTTTCTCATTCTTTTTTTTGGTACTATACCAACCAATATTTAGAGTTATATTCCGACTAATCCGATCCTGAACTTATAGTGATTCATTTGGGGACTACCATCCCAATGTAATCTGTTCTATACCCAAATCGCGAGTCGAACTCAGCATTTTGGTTAAGAAATCTAGTATCATATTTTACTTGGTCAACTAACTATTGGTAAAATATTTTTTCATTCACAAACACAACAAACCATCAATTCACATGTTTGGGAGGATAGTCACTTCTAAACTTCTCTATAGCAAAAGTCCTGCCACATTCGGTTTTGTCCAAACTCTTAGAGATATCATCAAATAACAAAAATTATCAATATAAATCAATTTAAGTGATCCCATAAGCACCAACATTCAAAACCTATTTTCCTCATAGTTAATGTGACTTTAAAATCCTCCAAATCCAATTATATAGGTAGTTAAACAAATTAAAATTTAGGACAGGAAGATTATAATATCTTGATTTCGTTCTAAAAGATACTTCCAATTTGGGTTACACCAAAACTTGGATTCTCCCCATTTTTTGTGACAATTCAAATCAAGTCTAAAAATCTAACATTGGGAAGTTGAATGGATAGTTTAAAACCTTTGATTTTGAGTTCGGTGGTGGATTGATTTGGGTTTGGGGAGAAGAGAGAAGAATATTGGGAGAAAGAGTGGAATGGTTTAGAAGGTAAGATGAAACTCTTGGATCTCGTGGTTTCTAGAGTTTTCTTTATACTCTTATCTCCCAACACATTTTTAATATTTGCTTAGTGACCCTCTCACATTTTTAAATTACACAAATGTCCAATATATCATCTTAAGTTATTCAAAATGTCAACCCTATAAACTTAAGTGTTTAAAATTATGTTTTGTTGAGAGAATATGTTTGGTGATGAGTAAGGAGAGATAGAATAGACCGACATATTTTAGAGAAAATAATTTAGAAAAATTAAAAATTTAGAAGGTTCAAAAATATATAATATAATATAAATTGGGTATCATATCATTGAATCGTTTGAGTAGGTTGGTGGTGAAAAGGATTTTTTAGGATTTGGTAGTCTTAAGTCCAAATCTCAAGTCAAGTCTCACAATTTTCAATGAGAGGTATTTCTAAGTGCAAAGTTCAAATCTCATTGCAATACCAAAAGAGGTCGAGAGGTACATAACAAAGTTGAGATGTAATTGTAAATACAAGTGTCGAGGAGTACAAATAGAATCATAAAGTCTCACAAAACCAAAAGGTGGCAAATGAAGAAATACAGAGAGATGCACTAGAAAACCAAGAAAGCCGAGAGTTGTAAGGTAATAGATATTTACCGGTATCGAGGGAAAAATGATACAAGTATGGGGAGATAAAGTGTAAATGTAAATGATCCAGTCTCATAAAACTAAGAGATGGCAAATGAAGAAATACCGAGAGATGCACAAGAAAACCAAGAAAGCGAGAGTTGTAAGGTAATGGATATTTACCAGTCTCGAGGAAAAAAAATGATATAAGTACTGGGAGATAAGTGTAAATATAAATGATTCGGTAACTGAGAGATCCAAATGCATCTAACATTAAAATCCAAGATTTAAATGGAAAATATTACCGAGAGGTAAAAATAGGAGGAGAAATAGAGTAATATACTGAACAGGTAATTAAAACAGTAGGTAGTGCAAGTATTCTAACACCAAGAAATCTAAAAGGCATGTGTACCGAGAGGTAATAGTCACCTAAAGATGGTTACAACCGAGGAATCATAATTTAGAAGGGACAGTACACATATATTAAAACTCCACTGAGCAACTCAATTTCTTATCAAGGAGTCAAATTTCCATTGAGTACAGAGCACTGTAATTATCGAACACTTAAAAATTTGAAAACCTATCAATTGAGAGTTTAAGAAAATTCCTATACAACTTAAATGACAAAATTCATATTTAAATTTAAATAAATTATTTTCCTACATTTTGCAAGATTTAGAAATCTATCAATAACATATATTGGATTTATCCGGTATTACACCTGCGTCCCGGGTGCCATCCCGAGTCGGGACGTAGGTCGGGGTCAGACTCGACCCGAACCCAACCATGACCACCTCATCGCGCGTGACGTGCAAGTGCTAGCACCCGACCACTTCATGTGCCTTAGCGCACGTGACGTGCACGTGCCTGCAGGCCCAATCAGGTCTTCACCCAACGACCTGGGACTAGGTCACCATGACCCCGCTACCGGAAAACACGTTTTCGGTCAGTTTTTTATGCCAATTTCAACCAAAAATTAAATCGGATTTCCCCCATTCATCCTAAACTTGATTTCTAGAGGATTTATACCCTAAACATCGTGATTCAAACATCCTCCGTCCCGGCCCTTCACAACCATGCCAAAAGTCCCAATTTTCAACAATGACAATTGCAATTGATCACTTAAATTGATAGATCTAAGTATCAGGAACATATTTAAACCATTTTTACGCATCAGTTTATCCTCAAACTCGATTGATATAAGGTTTTATAGTTGTGGTCATTTAGCATAGCCGAAAATTTTGACCAGGCCTTTTATGGGTTTAGCATGTTCCAAAAATTAAACAAAAATATATTTGTGATCCTTGAGCCATGGGTAATATCGGATTCATGAACTTCATTCGTGATCTGAATTCTAAATTTTATTTTACGCATTTTTGTTCCAAAAATTTTAAAAAAATTTGTGAATAAATCTAACTTATGCTCTATACCAATGTTAGATTTATTTTACGATACGGAAGCGTAGAAAAATCACAGATCACAAAAATAAATAGAGATCAGATTTTTTGAATGGTACTTTAATGTGTAAGTCTCTAAAAATTCTAAATCGCGAATCATTCTCGAATAAATTGCATGGTTGGGATGATAATCTTGGATAACAAATTATCATCACAATATCACAATATCTCAACCCTAAATTCGGTGAGTCACAGACGATGGAAAAAATTTCTATTCAAAATTTTCTTAATATTCTCAATATTTTCACTCTAAAAAATGTGTATTATTTACGATCTCTTGATCTCTCTCTGCGGGACAATTCTTAATTGCCTTCAATTTTCTATCTCTCACTTACGTTGGAGAAATTAAACCCCAATTCATTGAGTGTGTTTAAGGAGAGAGAGAAGTAGGGAGTTTATTGAAGGTGAGGGATAATGGGAGTAATTCTATTTTCCAATTTCAAAATTATTTGAATTGCTTGTGGTAAAATACCATGGGTATATTTTACCAACAAAGACATTTTGAGAAATCTCTATAAATTTGTCTTTGATTTTTATATGTTTTGTTTTCACCACAATCAAAATATTAACCTTGAAACTTAACAAAAATTCAGAAAATAACCGATTCGTTTCCTCTTGGTTATTACAAGCGTGCCAACAATGCTGCAATTTGATCACTTACTTATGGGGAATGGGCATTAGCATATCTTTGAAAGAGGGCAGTCTTGACACCAGCCAATCTTAGCGAAATTTGTAAGGGCTCCATGACAAGGCTTTTTCCTTTTTATTTGGGGGGAGGGGGGAGTTTAGAACCAGAAATGTCCAACACCGTGAATCTCTCCCTCTCTCTCTCCCCGACTTTCTTCTCTATTTTTCTCTCACACGCGTAGACACACACAATAAGCCTAAATCTAAGCGAGAAGCAGAAAAACAAAAAGACTCATGTGGGGTCCATGTGATAGATTAAACTCTCTGAATCAAAAATAGTTTTAAGAAGCGTGCAAAATAGGAAATTTCTTTTTGATATTTTGACTTGATTTTTGTTTGGTATCTAAAATTTTATCTTCATTAAAATTGGATCCAACGTTATAAGACGATCTCCCAACATTAATTTTTTTTTATTTTTATACTGAGTTGAATCTGAATATAGAGACGGAAGGTGACTCCTTTGACCAACTACGTCAATAAATTAATAAGAAATTTTTAATTTTCTATCCATAACATTTCTCCTCTGTGGAAATGACATATTTGAAAATAAATGACAAAGAACATGTACTTATGTCAATTAGCAAAGTATGAGCTTAACTTGATTTTTTTTTATTTTTTTTAACCACTAACAACATCTAGTCATATAACTGAGTTATTTTCAACATATAGTAATAAGCTAGGAAATTTGAAGTTAATGTTTTGCCTTTATTTTTAAGAAATAACAGAGTTTATCAAATTGATCGAACATAAAAGGTTCAGCTAAGCTATCATTATTCGATACAATGGTTATAATGCAATCATATGTTTTCTAGAAATAATTCTATGTTACAATGGTTCAATCAAATGTTAAATTTAAGCAACATTTCTTAGATTTAATATTTCATTCTTAACAACAATTTTTTTTTAAATTTAAAAAGTAATGTATTTTAAATCGAAAACAGTAACTTTTTATAGCCACCATAATAAAATCTCAATAAATTTTCTAAGGTTTTAAGTGAATTTTTAATAGAGAATAAAGAACACTCTAAAAATTTAACTATTAAAAATTAGACGTTGTTAACTTATGTTTTGGTATAGTTGTTAAGAATTATAAATTTTCAAATATATTATTTTGAATAATATGATAAATATATGTTTCTTAACATTCCTTAAATAAATAACTATAAATAATAAAAAATTTTAAAATAAATGATTGGGATGTGTGAAATCGCTCATACATATTTTCCGAATTCTACACTAAATAAATTTCAATCTTACCTAATTTGGGTTTTTTTTTTTTTAAGCCTACTTTGGGGTTATAGAACAATTAACCGAACTATTTTCTTTTTAACAAAAAGAGTATGTTAATAATGATAATCGACTAATAATTTCCAATACTGATTAGTTTCCTAATCAGCGTTTTCTTTTTTTTAGGGTGACAATGAGCATGGTTTATTTGATGCGGCATAACATTTAACGTAATAATTACATCTTTTATAAATTTTTATAACTCCTTAGGTATAAAATTTTGAGCATTGGTATTAACTATGATTATTATAGTTTAGAGTCTCCAATGGGACAGTCTAGTGGTATAAATCTCTCTTCTCAACTTGATAATTTCATATTCAAATATTTGTATAATCAAAAAAATCATTATAGTTTGGATAATTTTGATTTGTCTCGATTCTATTTTATTTTACTTATATTGTTTTTAATTAAAATAAAAATTTTAATGTATAATACAAAATTTTATAAATAAAAATCAGATTCCCTAAAAAATAAAATTATTACTTATAGTAATATTATTTTTTATTTAAAAGTTTTACGGATTTTATTTAAGTTAATCCCAAAATTTTCAAACCGGTCTCATAAATCGTGACTCTTGTTTTGATTTTGTAATAAAATAATATTGATAAATTCGTTTTAAGCTTGCTATGATATATAATATGCCTCAAAATTAATTAATTTTAAAACTAATAAATAAAAACAGAAAAGAAATTATTAAGTAAATTAGTTCTTTTTAACAAAGAAGATTACTTTCATAATGATAATTGAGTAATAATTATGATATTCTAAAATAATCATAATTTATTTTTATTTTATTTATTGTATATTTTAAATAAAATAAAAAAATTGTTAAAAATATATTATTTTATAAATGAAACATAAATTTTATTTTAAAATTAGATTTATCTAATTTTAATTAAATTAATTTTTACCTTTTAAATTAAATAAAAAACGAGAGACTAACCATCGACACGCTTTCCTTCCCTGGCAAGTGGCATCCACGTTTTATTTTATTAATAGTTTTAAAAAATTCCAAATATTTTAAATTTACGAATTTGCCACTCTTCTTTGAATATGAATGGAGAGTATTCCTTTCCCTTTTGCTTACACTGTTAACAGAGAATGGGAGGATGAGCGATTTGTCTGAATCAAAACCCTAGAAAGATTTCTTCCCTTGTTCACACCAAACAAAAACCCTACAATTCAATCCAAAATTTTGGCTTCTGCAATCCCAAGTTCTCCAGAAAGTGATTTAACATTCGTTGCTTCTTCAAGTTATACAGGTTCATTCTTCTCGATCTTTATACTTCAATTCTTTCCTTTTCGTCTTTGTATGTTGTAATTTGATTGACTTTAAGGTTTTTTTTCTTGATATTGAACACTTTTTGGCATCTGGGTTATATTTGATTAGTTTTGTTGTCCTTTTTAATTACATTTTAATCTTCACTGCATTGTGTGTTGAATGGCAATTTTATTTCTGTGCTTTTAATTTTGATTTCTCTCTTTTTTTTTATTATTTTTTTCTTTGGGGAGTAGTCAAATTCTGTTCTTTGAAGTGAAAATGAAACTTCGGCTTTTCCTTCAGGTTTCTTTTGAGGGGTGTTTATAATCCTGTATCTCGCAAATTCTTGGAGTATAAGGGTTTCAGGAACGATTTCTCGTTCTTGAATCCTTTTCAGGATCTGGGCTTTAGAATGCAATCATTTTTTTTTCTTTTTGAATTGGATTGGCAATTTATTATAGTTGAATTTTGATCTTCTTTGCGTTGTGTGTTGGGTGGGAATTTGGGTTTTTTTTTTTTTTTTTTCGATTTTGGTTTCCAGGTTGGGGGTGTTAATGTAATCCTTGCCCTGTATCTTGTAATTTGTTTAATTTTGGAGGTTTTCTAGAAAAAAATTTCTTGTTCTGGGCCCTTTCATGATTGGGTTTTAGCGTTTGATGAATTGTGAATCCAAGTTGACTTTTGATCTTCACCGCATTGTATTTAAACGGAAGTTTTTTATTTTGCTTCATAGTTTAGGGGCTTTTGTGTGAAATTCAGTTCTTTGAAGGGAAAAAGACGCTTGGGCTTTTCTTGGATTTGGGTTAGTTTCATATCAATTACTCCAAGATGATGTCTAGATCGTATACCAATCTGTTAGACTTGGCGTCTGGGAACTTTCCAGTAATGAGTAGGGATGTTAGGGAGTGGAAGGGGATGCCTAGGGTAATGACTGTCCCAGGGAAGATATCAGAGCTTGATGATGATCGAGCTCACAGCATATCATCAGATAATCCATCTTTAACTGCTCAAGATCGAATGATCATTGTCGCCAATCATTTACCAGTGAAGGGACAGCGACGGCCGGACAACAAAGGATGGAATTTTAGTTGGAATGAAGAGTCTTTGCTATTGCAACTTAGGGATGGTTTGCCTGAAGATATGGAAGTTCTTTATGTTGGGTCCTTGAAATTTGATGTTGATGTTAGTGAACAGGATGAAGTGTCTCAGATTTTGTTGGATAAGTTTAAATGTGTTCCTGCTTTTCTCCCACCCGACATTCTGAAGAAATACTATAATGGTTTCTGCAAGAAGCAGTTGTGGCCACTCTTCCATTACAAGCTTCCTTTCTCAGCAGATCAAGAGGGCAGGTTTGACCGATCTCTATGGGAAGCTTATGTATATGTGAACAAGTTGTTTTCCCAAAAGGTTATTGAGGTGATAATGCCAGATGTTGATTATGTTTGGATTCATGATTATCATTTGATGGTGTTGCCCACCTTTTTGAGGAGGCGTTTTAATCGTTTGCGGATGGGGTTTTTCTTACACAGTCCATTTCCTTCATCAGAAATCTACAGGACACTTCCTGTTAGAGAAGAAATCCTTAAGGCTCTCCTAAACTCAGACATCATTGGCTTCCATACATTTGATTATGCTCGGCATTTCCTTTCCTGTTGCAGTCTGTTGTTGGGTCTGGAATATCAATCAAAACGGGGTTATATAGGATTGGAGTATTATGGAAGGACTGTAGGGATCAAAATTATGCCCATTGGGATTCACATGGGTCAGATTGAGTCTATTTTGAAACTTCCAGACAAGGAGAATAAAGTGGAGGAGCTGAAGCAGCAGTTTGAAGGGAAAATTGTGCTTCTTGGTGTTGATGATATGGATATTTTCAAAGGTATCAATTTGAAAATCTTAGCCATGGAACAGATGCTTAAGCAACATCCAAAGTGGAAGGGAAGGGCTGTACTAGTCCAGATTGCTGACCCACCAAAAGGTAGGGGAATTGATGAAGAAGATATACATGCTGAAATGAAAGATAGCTGCCGAAGGATCAATGAGGAATATGGGCATCCTGGGTATGAACCCGTTATTCTCGTTGACAGGAGTGTTCCAGTCAGTGAAAGGATTGCTTATTACACCATTGCAGAGTGCGTGGTTGTCACTGCTGTCAGAGATGGGTTAAACCTTATTCCATATGAGTACATTGTCTGTCGACAGGGAATAACTGATGCAGAATCAGGTGGAGATGGTGAGGGGCCTAAAAAGAGCATGCTGGTGGTGTCAGAATTTATTGGATGCTCTCCATCTCTTAGTGGGGCAATCAAAATCAATCCATGGAATGTTGAAGCCACTGCAGAGGCAATGAATGAGGCTATTTCGATGGCTGAACCAGAGAAACAGCTGCGACATGAAAAGCATTACCGTTATGTTAGCACTCATGATGTGGCTTATTGGTCTCGAAGCTTCTTACAAGACCTGGAGAGAGCTTGTGCAGACCATTTTAGGAGAAGATGCTGGGGTATTGGTCTGGGCTTTGGATTTAGAGTTGTGGCACTTGATCCCAATTTTAGAAAGCTTTCAATTGATGAGATTGTCTCAGCGTACTGTAAGGCTGAGAATAGAGCTATACTATTGGATTATGATGGTACTGTGATGCCCCAGAACTCCATAAATAAGGCTCCAAGTAAGGAAGTTATATCAATTCTAAACACACTTTGCAGTGATGTGAATAATAAAGTTTTCATCGTTAGCGGGAGAGGGAAAGATAGTCTGGGCAAGTGGTTCTCTCCTTGCCGTAGGCTTGGGATTGCATCGGAACATGGCTACTTCCTCAGGTCTCTCTCTCTCTCTCTCTCTCTCTCTCTCTCTCTCTCTCTCTCTCTCTCTCTCTGTGTGTGTTCTGTGTGCTTGCATGTGAAACATGCGCAAACATGTACACACTCATGGAGGTAATGAGTCACTACCAACAGCTTCTAAGATGCTTATGGGAACTTTTCTTGAGAAAAGTGGAGAGGGTACAAATCTCCAAGGATGAGTTAGACTACCCTGCTCAGGGGAATGATGTCAAGATTTAGAAAATTCTCATTTAGTATCAACATTGGTATAGAAATACTGAACCAGCTGGAGAATTTTAACAGAAGAAACAAATTACTTGGCAAATACTACGGTGCTTTGAATTTTAATTGGTGCTACTGGTTAGAGTCCTATAAATTGGATAGGGGAAAATTAGTTTCCATTAATTGATGACCAGGAAGTGTAGGTCATATTTTCATCCAAGCATGAGGAGAGATTGTTTGGTAATAGTGGAAATATCAGATTCATATGTTCATAATACTTCTATTGATAATGTAAATGCATTTTTGCAAATCTTTATTTGATAAGAGAACTGACTTTTGAAGGAAACTTTTAATTTATTTAGTCACTTATGTGATTATGCATAGACCCTGCATCTCACAACCCAAAGACCTAAAAGAATTTGGCAATGGATAGTCTATCATTTATCGTGGGAGGAATAGGGCCTGGACTCCAGAGTACTAGGAAGATTGAATATGAAAAAGAATTGCTTCTTGATGATCCATTAGAATTAAAATAAATATGACAATTACTGTGGTCCAGGTATCCAAAACTCATCCCAGTTTTCTTCTGATTCTGCTTCCTGTTAAAGGATGTCTTTTAATTTTACGTGGTGAAGCTTGTGATGCAGGTCTCACCTCTTGTGAAATCAAGTAATCGACTCTTTACTTGCTCAAGCTGGTATATGTGTATATGGTCTAAGTGGAAGTTGTTCATGTGAATGTTTATTTTTCAATTGTAGAACTTGTTACCTCTTCTCTCAGAGAATCACTCACCATGCAGCAAGATTTAACAACAAATGATCTAGTTGTTATTTGCATTTGTAAATCCTGTGATCACGGAACATATGTTGTCAATTATCCTCTATCTCTCCTATGAATTACTGGGGCTGTTTTTTTTTTTTTCAAATAACCTCTTCCTCATTCTTTTTGTGACAAAGTAGTGAATCTCCTATACTGTTTTTTGTCCCATATCTTAGGTGGTCACCTAATGAGGAATGGGAGGTTTGTGGTCAGAATCCTGATTTTGGGTGGATGCAGATAGCTGAACCTGTAATGAAGTTGTATACTGAGGCCACTGATGGTTCTTACATTGAAACTAAGGAAAGTGCTTTGGTTTGGCACCATCGGGATGCAGATCTGGGCTTTGGATCTTCACAGGCAAAGGAGATGCTGGATCATCTTGAGAGTGTTTTAGCAAATGAACCTGTTGCTGTGAAGAGTGGCCAATTTATTGTAGAAGTAAAGCCTCAGGTATGTGCCATTAAATTTAAATTTAGTCTATGGTTAGGGCTCTGTTATATTGGGATGCTTATGCCACCCAGGGCAGTACTATGACTTGTTCTTGGTTTGCAAATTAGGTACTGTTCACCTTCAGTTTAGAATAGTTTTCTATTGTATTTAGGTTAAATCTTGAGCCCGATGTGAGGAAAGAAGGTTGCAAATAATATAAAGGTTTACAAGCTAAGGACTCATGATTCTTTTTGTTTTTTTTTTTATTTTGAATTTTGCAAAGGGCTGTGTCAAGGAGCATGCATTTAGTTTTATATCTTCAACAATAATTGCTTTCTACTCATTATTTTGTATTAATACAATACACACTCACAAAAATATATATAGATATTTGTTTATGCTACTGAATGCGTTCTTGTGATTTGGGGCGTTGATATAATATGTCTGGTGATTTCTTGAAATTACTTATTTTCTGCTAAAGGCTGGAGAGTTCTAGATGTTATGAAAATTATGTTGTATTATCAGAGTCGGCTTTCTTGTGAGGATGTTTTTTGGGTTGTGTTAAAATATTTCGGAAGATTTTCCTCCTTGTGGTTCTTCATTGGGGATGTCTGCTATTTGGGATATTAGATATTAGAAGTGCTGCTAGCTTTGACAGCTGAGGATGTTTAATTTGCAGTGGTTTTAGTGTATGTACGATCAATGTTTGGTATTTTTGTTCTTTCTAGTCCCAGTGTATATCCCTACATTTCTACTTGGCGAATGTTCTCCCGAGGTTAGTCTCAGATTGTTTTAGTTGTTTACTTTTATTCTGGTATTTTCATTTCCTCATTTTTCTCACTGTCAAAGACCCACTGCTCAACAGAAACTTAGTCTCCAATTTTGATTTGGTATGGGAGTTTTCTAATGTAATATGCATCAAGTTCATTGAACCTTTTACAACTCGTGTCATTACTACTAGAAATTCCTTCATTTTCTCCCCTTCTAAGTTCACTGTATCCAATTTGGTGATTAGAATGTAATGTGTGCTGTTCGTGTCATCTGATGTTTAGTCTTACGCTTCCCTTTGTGGGGCTCAATGGGTCTTCATGCGAATGCTTATCTAAACATCTAATATGAGCAGGGCCTTTAGTGACTCTTTGCAGCACATATATGGAGATTTAACCCTGTTGGTGTGGTCTAATAGCTTTCAATTGCATTTTAGTAAGCAATGAAACTTGAGTATCTAGTGTGCCTGGCCTTTGAGTGTGGAGTTCTGTGGCAAGTTTGGTGCTTCTTTTCTTATCTACACAAAGCAAGAAAATTCAGAACATATATGCGGGATGCTTCTTGCCTCTGATTGATTCTTATTCATTATCTCCTTTTTTTATTTTTTATTTTTTATTTTCCATTGCTAGTGGTTTCTTAATGTCCTGGGAGCACAAGATTTCCTCTATCACAATTAAAACCAACCTTGAACCTCCTATCCCAAAAAGAAGATGGACAAAAAGACCTTAAATCTTGAGCTATCATATCAGAAGAAATTGATTTATAGCCTGGACTTGGGCAACTTCTAGAGTCCACTCAAATATTTTGGAATCCTACGCCAGTGTCATGGTTTTGGACAATTCAATCAAAAGAGTTTAATCAAAGCCCATAAAACAGGTTATGATGAGGAGCCTGTGCATGCTTATTCATAATTGCTAATCTGAAGTTTGATTACAGCTACTCCCCATTGACTGGAAACTCAGTAAGATAGCACTTCCTGAGGGGTTTGACACTTATAAGGGAACTACTATTTTCCACCTTCACAAATAGAAATTAAATTAAGCCCGAATAAATATAAACCGAACAGTCAATTATGCCATACTTCTGTTTGTATATTGTGTTCGCTGCAAGTCCCTGTGGTGGTTTCTTGGCTTTCCTTCTTGGTGATATAATTTGTTGATGTGAACAGCCTTAAATTTTTTTCCCCTCTAATTTTCTCCCGTTCTTGGTTTGAACATTTGGCCATTTAATTTACTAGGGAGTCAGTAAAGGCACAGTTGCAGAAAAGATCTTCACAACAATGGCTGAGAATGGAAAGAAAGCTGATTTTGTGCTCTGCATCGGTGATGATAGATCTGATGAGGACATGTTCGAAGTTATTGATAATGCATTGTCAAGAAACATTCTCTCTCCTAGAGCTTCGGTATTTGCTTGTACAGTTGGGCAGAAGCCAAGTAAAGCAAAATACTACTTGGATGACACATCTGAAGTGATGCTTATGCTTGAATCCCTGGCTGAAGCATCTAGTCCTGTTCCCTCTGATGAAGATACTTGAGATTTGTGCAAAATCTTCAGTCAGGTTTTTTGTTCTTTTGAGGAGAAATTAACTTGCCCATTTGCACTTTTACGGGTTAGGCTGGCAACTAAAATATATTCCCTTTTTGTTGCTCTGACTCTAAATTTCTTTTCTTTTTTTCCTGCTTTTTTTGTCCCTTCAACAGCTCCCTGGTTTTAGAATTCTTTCTCCCTTTAAACTGGAAAATAGTGAAAGTTGGTTTCGAATAGTGCAGCTCTAGAAGAGGTAGGAGTTTTGAAACTTGATCTTAGAAAGACCAAGCAAAAGTCCTTGGATTAAAACATGCTTCACTAGCTTGGCTTTTGGGTTGGGGAGAATTTTGTTTCTAAACTTCCGAGAAAAACTGTAACCTTGTATAGGAATTTATTGGAATTGGTTGGAACCTGAATTGATTGAGAAGAGTTGAACAGTATTTTTGGAATACATATACTCTCAACTTACATAACCCTTTACATTTCTCTGTGAATATGATGGTTTAGTGTGTGTCACCGGCTATTAGGCTGTTTTGAAACTAGCAGTAGAATGCTTTCTTACAGATGAATCTGCTATTATTGTTATTTTCATTCCTTGTGGAAGCATAAGGCTGTACGTCCTGTGCTGTAATATTCTTTCCATATTGTGTGTGCTGATGAAAGAAACTTTGTAGCATTAATGACCCAGGATATGGTAACAGCGGAGATATATCTGCAGGTTAGCATGGGATCGGTCAATACTCGAATATTTTCTAATTCAATGGGCTATCAGTTCGATGTTATGTGCACTAGTTTTCTTGTGTTACCTATGCTAATGATGAACCATATATTTCATTGCTTTTTGACCACGTAAGGGACAGATTTCAATCTTGCCTGTAGCAAGGTGTTGATAGACAAGAATCAGTGATGGCAAATGCATGCAATTCCATGAAAATTTATATAGGAATGAATATGAATATATGTTGTCTCAATGAATGAGGCGTTCTATGTAATTATCTCCATTTCTTGAATATTGTTTGAGCTTAAAAGCCTTTACAGCCTCAATCTACAAAAGATGGTATACAGAGAAGCAAAACACTGCCTTGCAGTCTGCCTGTACTTACCCTGGCGAAATCTCTTTTCTTGTTAAGTAAAAGGCCTGTAAGTTGGTCTCTTTAACTGAGTTGAAGAAGTGAGAATGTTGTCTTGTTTGCAACTACTGCACATATAGAGTGATCTGTGCTCAGGCAAATTCAAACTTACGTCATTCCCTAGTTTGGCCTTGTACATTGCATTGTAATTGAAGAAATTACAATTGAAAAGAAGATATTACAATTGAAGAAATTACAAACTTTTAATAAATTTGTTTTGGTTTTGAACAAATGACAATTGAAGAAGAAGAAAAAAAAAAGAAAAAGAAAGAATCTTCTGATTTAGACACAGAACCATATCTTAATTCTGAAGTTTCCAGAATTTGGGTTCCTCTCTCTCTCTCTCTCTCTTTCATGATAGGTTTCTCCAACTCTTTCCAATCAATTTCCTCAATGGATCAATCTTTCTATCGATCCCTTTCGCATTTTCATCAATTTCTTTATTTGGGTCCATTAATTTCCTCTCTCCATTAAACAAGGAAGAAAGAGTAGAAAGCAAAATAATGAAGAACAAGGAAAAGAAAAGAAAAATCTAAAAAGAATAATTATTTAGGAATTTCATTAAAAAAAAAAAACCTGAAATATGCATACTTTAAACTAGAGAATGTAAAGTTTTATTTGGTGTAAACTACATCTTGCAAATTATAGTTTAGTCAATGAGATTTTCTTGTTTAGGAAATCAAGAAACAAGTATTATTTTTTCCAACTTGAAAAACAAATAAATATGGAAGTATTACAAGGTAACTAAATTGTCTCTCTCTGAAGTTCACAAAATTCATGTTGTTGCAAGATAGCAAAATGATGATTGTTAACCCACGTCACCAATAATCTCCACAGGAACAGCTCCCATCTTTAAAATGATGGAACCTACTAGCATCTCGAACAACAATTTCTCGGCATTTAAGCTGTGAAATTAGCTTGATTGCAACATGGCAGTCCGTACAAATCCTCAAGTTCTTCATCACTCTTATTCGAGTACCTGGAGGAGTACTCAAGAGAGCAAATGCAATAGCCAGCTTCTCACTGTGGTGGACCACGTTGTATTCCTGCTCTTCCACCTCCATATCATGTAAAACCGAGCCTGTGTCTGGGGCATAACCCAATTTCTTAAGCTCTAAAGTTAGCTCTTTCAAGTATTCATCTATCTCCTTCGATTTTGGATGAGACTGGTCACCTATAGAGAACTGATGAACTTGGTTTTTCAGCTCCAACCAGCTTATTCCAGGTTCTTTCTTCACGTTATTATCTCGCATAGATTTCCTTATATCAGAAACATCCTTCCACTGTTTAGTGGAAGCATGAACATTTGCAAGCAGAACATAAGAAGCTGGGTCCCGAGGATCAATCCTAGTAATTTCTTCAGCTATCCTTCTTGCCATGTCTGCATTTTTGTGAATTTTACAGGAAGATAACAAAGTCTTCCAGATGATAACGTCTGCTTTTAAAGGCATAGTTCTAATCAATGTCTCTGCTTCCTCCAAGCACCCGCAACGACCAAGGAGATCAACCATGCATGTGTAGTGTTCAAGCTTAGGCTGCAGCCCATACTTTTCTACCATTAATTGAAACAAATCACTGCCTTTGTCTTTCAACCCACAATGACTGCAAGCATATAACAAGCTCAGGAAAGTCACATCATTCGCTTCAAATGTTTTTTCCTCCATTTGTTCAAACAACTCAATGGCTTCCTTCCCTCGGCCATGAAACCCATAAGCAGCAATCATTGAGCTCCACAAGACTACATCCTCATCCTTGCATTCTGAGAATAAATTAATGGAGTCCTCCAAACAGCCACATCTTGAGTACATGCTAATCAACGAACTCATCACGGAGATGCTCAAACAAGCCCCAGCTTTTATCACTTCAGCGTGAATCTGCAGCCCCTGTCCAAGTGTTGCTAACTCAGAACATGAACTAAGCACACTTACAAATGTGATCTTATCCGGTCTAAAACCAGCCATTTTCATCAAATTGTACTGAACCAATGCTCCCTCTGAACACCCATTCTGAGCTCTCCCCGCAATAAGCGTATTGCAGGCAACCACATTATGAACTGGCATTGTTTTAATTACTTTCTCTCCATCTCCCAAATTTCCACATTTCATATACATATGAGCCAAAGAGGTCCCAACAACCAAATTGAGCTCAAGCCCACTTTTCACCACATAAACATGAATCTGCCGCCCAGTAGCCAAAGCACGCAAACCAGCACAGCCTCTGAGAACACTGCCAACAGCGAATTCATCAGGCAAAAACCCCAAGTCATGCATCCCAAGAAACAAACTCAACCCCTCTTCGTTAAACTCAAACTGGATCATACCTGTGACCATCGCATTCCATGTTGCCACATTTCTCTCACTCATTCTCCCAAACAGTTGGCGTGCAGAGTCCAAATCGCCATGTTTGATATACCCACCAAGTAATATGTTGTGAGACATTATGTTTTTCTTAGGCATTTCAGCAAACAGTCTCTCCGCAGTACCCAATTCTCCAAATTTGGAGTACATGTTAAGTAAATGATTGGATATGAACTTGTCTGAACCACATCCAGATGCAATTATTAAGGAATGGAGCTGTTTGCCTACAAAAATGGAGTGTTTTGCTATGCATTGTTGAAGGAGGTGAGAAAATAGAGATGGGTCTGACCATATTGCTGATGTGAAGGTTTCGAAGGCCTGCTTTAGATGACCTTTGAAGCAGAGATTGGTGAATGCTTCTTTGGATACAGAGCAAGTGTTTAAGGCGTTTGCTGTCGTAGAAAAATGCAACAGTGACGAGCATGTGTTAGTGTGAGCCTTCAAGGGCCTCAGACAAGATCGTCCCATTCATTTCGGTTAAGTTGGTCGAATTGGACCGTTTCAGTACTTGGGGCCGGCTGGCAATCTGTTATAGGCAAGGGAAGAGAGAGAGAGAGAGAGAGAGAGCGACTCATTTTTTTTTTTTTTTTTTAAATAATGGTATCATGTAGTAGTCCATGCCTCCGGTTCCAGTTGGGATTGGAACTGAACCGGAACTTTTAAGCTCCTTTTGTGTCCTGTGAAAAAAGGAAAGTAATGTTGAATGAGTTTAGAATAGAATGTAGAAAAGTAAATGATTTCTTCCTTTCATTTCACTAAAATTTTTGAATATGAAATTACAAAAGTTAATGATTTCTTTGGCATTAAAAGTCATTCTAACGTAGCATTACTCAAATAGATTCACACTTGAATGTTCGACAACAACAGAAACCACAACTTGGTTTCACATATCTCAACGTTCATACAAACTTGGAAGTGTGTCATTGTAAACATCACATCAGCCACACTCATTACCCATTTCTTTTTTTTTTTTTAATTTGATTCTCATATATATATATATATATATATATATATATATATATATATATATATATATATATATATATATGTATGTATGTATGTATGTATATATATATATATATATGTATGCATGTACGTATGTATGTATATATATAGACTTAATTTCATGTATTCGTGACAAAAATAACAACGGTTATTATCACCATCTAGCGATATAGTCACCCCAACTTTAGCTAAGTTGTATTTTTGCAGTTGGGACATAGTAGTTGAAGTATAAATTTATTTTTCGATCATTTATTAATTTATAAATTTCAAATCAATGATAAACTCAAAATTAAACTTAGTCATCTTTGATCTTATATACTCGTGGGTTGCCTTACTTGTCATCTTCAAGTGAAAGAGTTAGTTAAATTTCTACTATTAATCCAAACCTCTCTAAACTTGATCAATATTGTAAGTAGAGATGGTTTCTTAACACTAAACTCACATTACTTGAGTGAAAGAGGCTAGTGAGAAGGTGAAGAAGAGAGTGGGAGGAAGAAAGAAAAAGGAGAGGCGGGGGGAGAGAGAGAGAGAGAGAGAGAGAGAGAGAGAGAGAGAGAGAGAGAGAGAGAGAGAGAGAGAGAGAGAGAGAGAGAGAGAAGAGAGAGAGAGGGGGGGGGAAGATTATGTTTGGGAGAAAAAAAAAAACAGAGAGAGAGAGAGAGAAGAGAAGGTTCTATCAAAAAAAATAAAAAAAAAATCCAAAAAGGTAAAATCCTTAAAGTTCCATCACGACATCCTCTTTGAAAATTATTTTTGAAAAACTATCTTTTTTGTATATATGTTTGAAAGCCATCCTTTTCAACTATTTTCATGAAAATTTATAAAAATTTTGAAAAATTCTTTCCCTGCTTTGAAAGGTTGTTTAAGGTATTTTTGTAAAAATATTTCAAAATCTATCGGGACAAAGTGCAATTTTTAAAAGCTTAGGGGTAAATGTGTAATTTTTGAAAATATGATGGGTCTAGTTCTATTTTTGAAATATACTTATTTATTTAAAAACACTATGAATAAATTATATATATTTTTAAATTTATATCTAAATCATGTAAAAAGTACTAATTAATATGATAGTAAAAAAAGTATCCAAATGTTTGAAAATTATGACGAATCCTATGAAAGGTAACTATTAAATTGCACAATTTTTCTTTATATTTATTCGAGTAAGTATTAAGTCGTACACTTTTCATTTATCATACCTCTTTACTTATTTTTGATGTTCATAACTATTAAACATTATCGTTTTTTTTCTGTGCATACATAGGGTTCAAACTCGAACATATTACATAGGGAGGGGGAATGTGTCATTTAAGTTGAATCTCATTGGCGTTTAAACAGTATCGTAGTTATGTTATGATATCCTTATTTGCGAATATATCTGATCTTGTGAGAAAATTATATTCAAAGTGACATTAATTTGTGATAATTGATTAATTTGAAAAATGATAACTTGAAATTTTGATTTTTAAGATAAGTTACAAAAACAAAGAGTTCTCAAATTTGGGATATGGTCACTTAATTACAGCTTTTTTCTTTTTTTTTTTTCTTGAATGAACATAACGGCTTGTCACGTATGCTTTTTTTTATATATGAGAGGTTTGAAATCAAAATTTTTAAGAAGAAAGTGATAGTATTAGTTGAATTAATTTATGCATACTAACTTAGACACTATGATTCGTTTATCCCAATATATATAAGCTATTCTCGTACATGATTCATTAATTTTTTGTTGGGCATAAGTTCTATGCCCTGGAATGCCATCCATGTCCTGTTCTCTAGATTTTAATCCACAATATCACTATTGGATTCTCAATGACTAACATCAAAGGGGTCAACATTAAAATGCAATTTTCTCACATTTCTCACATAGATATAGATCTCTCATCGGAAATATATTATTAAAATTTAGTAACGTTTATTGCATATGTTACACTCCTTTTAAATTAATGTCAATAGCACATCTAACTCAATAAAGATGTTTCTTTTTTTTTTTTAATTTTTGGTGCTCGACTACCACTATCCAAAAACTCAACTAAGATTTAATTTAAAGGCGGTTCTTCCATATTTGTTTTTTCATTAACAAGACTCGAATTTGAAATGTTAATTAAAAGAATTTATTGCGCCGCCACTAAGAACATATGTTGTTGGTGTAAAGATGTTTATATGTCTCTAAGCCAACATTAACCAAATCATTTTCACAAATTTATGCATTACCACATGACTTTTTTTTAAAAAATTAAAATTAAATAAAATATATAATTAGGTTTCTTAAAAGTAACTCTTCATATATAAGTAAACTAAAACGTTCATATCATAATACATAATATGTTGCTCCTCACGATTTCCATAAATGTACAATTCCATCCTTAAGCTATACTCTATTTTTTTTTCTTTTTTTCTTTTTTTTTTTGGTGGTGTGCCAAGAATGGTGTATTGTAATATACTCTCTCGCAATGAACCTTGCAAATTGACCCTTTATTTATCCCTTATTTGTGGACCTTCCATTGCATTCCCTATCTTTATCAAATCTTACAATCTCCATTTTCTTTTCCATTTGGTTCTCTACCTTTGCATTATAAGTCTTAGAAGCATCCAACCCAGTGTTTCATCCTTTATCAAAATACAAGGTAAAGACATATAAATATGGTATGATCATTAAAGAATAAGATAAAATATTTTTGATCATTTAGGTATGGAATAGTAAACAGTCCACAAATATCATTGTGTATAATTTCTAAAATGATTGAGCTCCTATTGTCACCCTTAGGGTTCTTGTTTGCTTTCTCTTTATGCAATCAGTATAATCAAGAGTTCTTGAAACTCCATTATCGCACATCCTTAATTCTCTTAATGTAGATATGCCCTAATCTCATATACCACAAAAATAAAGAAATGCTCATCAAGTTTGCTCTTTTTTATACCATTATCAATATGCATTATTTATAAATAGTCAAGCTCAAGAGTGGAGTCCAAATCAGTTTTGTATAAACCAATGACTAACCTTCCATTAGCAATGCATATTTAATTTCTAAAAAGATTAACATTTAAAATAGGAACAATTATTTCTTGTAATAAAAAATTATAACCGCTACTAACTAGTATTGGAATGGAATTTAAATTTATAGAAAAAATGGAACATAAAAGACATTTTTTAATTCTAAAACAAATTTTGAATTTAAAATCATCTTAAATCCCCACAGCTTGAACTTGAGCTATATCTTATTACCTGAAATAGATGCATTGCTTATTTACTTTTGTTTCCTTAGGTTTAGAAATCCTTGCATGGTATTCACAATGTGGATTGTAAAACCAAAATCAATTGAACATGAAAATTGTTTTATAACACGCTAAAGATGAGTTTTATTTTGTTTTGTTTTGCTTTTTCTTTACGAGTCATTTATGGTACTTAGGGCAACATTTTTTAATATATCCCCTTTTTTTGTCATTGTTAGTGTGTTAAGTGGTGACTTACACTTTCCCACATCAGATGTTTTGAAGAGTTAAACTTCATTTGGAACCTATAAATAGAGTCTTGAACTTGTTCCACATCGGATAAGTTGAGGAGTTTGCCCCGACTTGAACCTATAAATAAAGGTTTTAGTAATGGTTTGTGGGCAACAAAATCAAGTGAGCTAGAATGCTATTAAGATCTTTACATCATCAAGTTTTTTGTATTATTTTGAATTTTTTTTTTGGTATTTGTGCTTGTGGGCTTAGATTTTCTGCCCATGGATGTAGGTTATTTGATTGAACCACATAAATTTTATGTCTTTTTATTATTATCATTTTTTATTAGTTATCTATTAATAACAATGGAAACACAAGATTTATGTTAATAAAGACATAATATTTATGTGGTTCAATCAAATGACCTACATCTACAGATGAAAAAGGAATAATCACTATTATAAAAAGAGTACAAAAGTCTTAGGAAAGTGGTCTTAAGCCTATAAACACTAATACAAAAACAAAACAAAACTCAAAATTATATAAGAGTCTAATAGTCCACCAACTCTCTTGGTTTTGTTTCTCACAAACCATTACTATAGTCTTTAAGCTTCAAGTGAGGGCAAATTCTTCAACGGGACAAGTGCAATGCTCTATTTATGGCCTTCAAACTCGTCAAAATATCCAATGTGGAAAAAGTGCAAGTCACCTCGTAACAAATCTCCATATCGACTTACACTTGTACATAAACAGCTCCCACTTTCTACAAATTCAGCAATATTGAACACAAATATAATTCAACCAAACACAAACAACTCCCACTTTCTCCAAAATCACTAACAATTAATACCAATCGTGTCCAAACACTACTTCAATTTATAAACCAGAAGAGACTTGGTAATGTCAATAAGATTGTCTTTAGTACTGATCTTCTCAACAAGAACCTTCCCTTTGGCAATGGATCCCAAATGAAGTGAAACTTCATATCAATATAGTTCGTTTTCTCATGACATGTACGATCTTTAGTCAAGTAACTCGAACATTGACTATCATAGTGAATAGTTGTCACATGTTGATATAGAATAGGTTTGCCAAACAAACCTTTCAATCACAATGCTTTTTTGATTGTCTTAATCATTACCATGTATTTCATCTCTATAGTAGACAATGTCACAACCAATTGTAAAGTAGCTTTCTAACTAACTATATAACCCCAAACACAAAATACATAGCCTGTAAGTAATCTTCTTCTCTCAAGATTTCCGACAAAATTGGTGTCTACAAAACCAAGTGTCACTATTTTTTTCCAAACTCCAAACAAGTGCATGACATGCACATCTCATAACCTACTATATTGGCTAACAGCACTAACTACTTGTGAGATCTGAACATGCTCAATCCATTGCATACATGATATTGTCAATTGCACTAAAATATGGAACTCATGCTATATACTCTTCCTCCTCAACTGACTGTGGTGAGTGGTTCGAAATGATTCGTCACAAGTTTAGAATCTTTTGTGCCAAACCTCTCCAAGACATTTTCAAAGTAATTTTGTTTAGTATAATTTTTCAACTCCTCGATCTCTTTTTATTTTTATGTTAAGAATTTTCTTAGCCAATACTAAATCTTTTTAATAGTGTCTTCAGAGAGTAAACTTCTAACAGATTCTTAGCAGCAATAAACATATTATCAATATAAAGTAACAAATAAATGAAAAATCATCATCTAACTTTTGAAAGTAAATACAGTTATCATACATGCTCCTAAAGTAATCATGACTTATCATAAAGGAATCAAAACTCTGATACCACTGTTTTAGAGATTGTTTCAATTCATACAAGGATTTCTTTAACAAACAAAAATGGTCATCTTTTTCTCCAATTTCAAATCGTTAAGACTGCTTCATGTAGATTTGTTCATCAAGTTGACCAGGTAGAAAAACAGTTTTAATATATCTCTGTTCTAACTCCAAATCCAATATGATAACTAAAGCAAACAAAATATGAATAGAGCTATGCTTAACAATAGGTGAAAAATTAAAATCAACACCTTGTACTTAATTATAGCACTTCGCAACCAATCATGTCTTAAATGTTACATCTTTAATCCTAAGAGTACCTCCCTTTTTCTTAAAAACCCATTTATATCCGATAATTTTTTTCCATAAAGGTGGCTTCACAAGAATCTAAGTATCATTTTTGTGGAGAGAATTAATTTCTTTATACATTGTGATTAACCATTTAGTTGAATTGTCACAAGAAACTGCATGTAGAAGGTTTAGCTTCTCCATCTGTCTCTTCTGCAACTGATAAAGCATATGTAACCAAATTTCTAGAATTTGTATATCTTTGTGGTGGTTGAATCTTCCTTCTTGCTCTATTTTTGGCTATGAAATAGTACTAATTTTCTAAATTTTCTTTTGTGATATATTTAAACACCTTTCATCCCAGAAGCATACTTAAGGAAAATATATTTTTTAACTCAAGCCTCCAATTCCTATTATTCACATTCATCTATGTTAGACACCAAAATACTTTTAAATCATAGTTAGTAAGAGTAACGAACCAAACTTTCTCAGAAGTTTTAAATTCAAGAGTTATAGAACGAGTACGTCGATAATATAATAAATTGTAGAGATTGTCTTGATCCAAAAATTTTTGTCAACTCTACATTAGAGATCATATTACTAAGATGTCATTCTAAGTATATTGTATTTAACAATTCCTTTATTCTTGTAAAATTTATCAAATCCATTTTCACTTGTTTTAAGTTGTTTGGTCTATTTTTCTGTTTATCTTTCATTTAAGACTTGCACCACCCTTAGACAGAATAAGAGCTGGCCCCCAAAGATCTTAATAGATGTAGTTTAAAGTACCTTTTGTCTAATAAATTGCAGGTGAATTAAAACTGAGTCTTTTTTGCTTTCCAAAGATACAGTATTCATAGAAATCCAATACTCTGATATTTTATCCACAAAGAAGGCTTTTTTTGCTTAACAAAGTTAAGCCTTTCTCATTCATGTGCTTCAAATGCATATACCATAATTTGGTGATGTCAAAATCAAACAAAGATGATGCAAAGACTACAACAGAACCTGTGACAATTAATTCTTATAAAATATATAATCTATCAGTCTTGCAACATTTCATTATAATAAAAGCACCTTTAAAAACTTTCATAAATACCATACCTTCACCCAATAGTCTCAAGAGTGCCTAAAGAGATGAGATTATTTTTTAAATTAAGAACATGTATAATATTAAATCGTATCGTACCCTCACGCATAACATCACAGACATCACTATTGCCTATCAAAACTATTCCACCATTACAAGATTTATAAGTAGAACATAAGTCTCTACTAAGACACATACGATAAGAACAAATCTAAAATCCACTTACTTTTAGATTTTGTCGTGGCATCAGTTACAAAGAAAATATTTCCATCAATTTTATCAGCTGCAATGCTACTCTTAGTGATTTCAATATTTTTTTGTTCAAATTTCTCCTTAGACTTATCATTGTTTTTTAGTTTGAAGCATTCAGATTTAATGTGGTCCCATTATGACAAAATTGAAAATTCAATTCTTGTATTTGGATTTAGATCTAAATTTAGATTTACAACTATCAAAATCTCTTTTTTCAAATCTGCCCAAACAAACAGATCATCAACCTATCAATTTGCTCTTTTCATTTTTAAAAAAGATTTAATTTCACAACATGAGATGGTTTCTTTTTCATAAATCATAATATCTAAAAAAATGCTTAAAGGACGTGACAAAAAAATATAACCCTAAAAGATCTAATCCTCATCATTAATTTTCACATTCATATTCTCTAAATCTATAATAATAGAATAAAATTTATCAAAATGATAGATTATAAATGTATTTTCAGTTATACAAAATATGTATAGAAATTATTTCAAAAAAAGTTTATTCTCAACAGTTTTCTTCATATACAAAATTTTTAGCTTTTCCTATATGTTTTTGGTTGTCATCTTAGAACCGACTAATATTTCAATCAATTGAACTGTTGGGTTATTAGTTCAATTTTTGATTTTTTTTATTATTTTAAAATATACAAATATATAATTATTTATTTTAAAATATAGAATATCAATCAAAATATTTATATAAGATAATATAATCATATATAAAAATTAGTAACCCATAAATTTACATTTTCATTATTTCAAAATAGCAAATAAAAAAAACGTAAAAAAAAATATAAACAATAAATACAAAAAAGTTACCCAATTTCACAAAAAACAACACGTTCTCTACTTTAATTTCATACAAATATGACTGATTCGATATTCATTCTAATAAATTTGAAAAGGGTTTCAACATATTTGGAAAGTCTAACAAAGACAAATTTGCTTTGGGTCCTTTGTGCCAAGAAAGGGCCCATCATCCCGTTCATAGCTAGATATTACCATGATATATTGATAAATGCCTTTTTCTAATTCAATTGGAAAAAACCCCAATAATCAGATTGTATTTCAAAGAAAATATTGAAATAAGTAATCAAAACAAGAATCCAACCAAATAATACTATCTAATTAATAATAAATTTTGGATAATTATCTTGAAGTAATTGAAGGATTTGTTTAGTAGCGATTTAAGTGCACTTATTCCTAGCCCAGGAGAGTTCATGAGATCATTCACTTGGACAATAATGCAAAACACCTTTTGGGGTGAAATCAAGCTTCTTGATGCTCTTCTGCAAGAACTTAATCCTCCATCGTACGAATTTCTATCTTTTCTCATCATTCAAGAACATGTTCTAATATAATTCTTTTTTTTGAAATTTTCCAAAAATGTTGTAGCAAACTGGGTGTCTTTCTTTGTCGAATCCATGCATGTACACTATCTTGTCTAGATCACTCCCATTATCTTCTTCAAGTAGTGTGTCAATTCTGAAATCCTTCCTCCACCTAACCATGCTCTTGAGCATTTTGAACTTGAAATCTCTTAGTCGCACGAATTTCAGCAAGATGGTATCACTTTTCTCGTCTTCTAGAAGTGGAATCCCTTTAATATGGACATCCTTTGATTTCGATGGAGGAGCTTTTTTCATGGTTTCTTCTTCTTTGGGAGGTTCCTTTGCCGTTGGTGCATATGTGGACCTCCTCCGACTCCAGTAGAGGAGTTTCTTTCATGGTTTCTTCACCTTTAGGAGGTTTCTCTGCCATCAATACTACCTTTTTTTAGAGGGAGAAGTCAACAGGAGGACATTTTTTTTTCTTATTTTCAATTTTATTCCTAAATTAAAATTATTTTAAAATTCAAAGTGAGGTTAAAATAGTCTTTTTAACATTAAAAACAAAACCCACAAGGTTTTGTAAAAGCATGCAGATCACATGGGCTGAAAGTTGATCGTTGGTTATATGGGTTGATTGCATAAACGGTTCTATTTATGAACCGAACTATAAAATGTATGGGTTGAGATCAACCCAGTCCGATCAGTCGGTTGGTCCAAATTTAAAAACTACAGAAACAACCGCTCTTAAAATCTCATTAGAGAGATTTAATATGATACTTGACCTAGCCTTTTTATCTAAATTGGTAAAATTCTCATTGTTCATCCTTTTTGGCCTTTTTTTACTCCTTGCAGTGCTATATTGACTTCGTTCAGAATCAGGATGACCCTATTTTAATTAGCCACATTCCGAAATTGGCATTCTTGTCGAATTTCTCAAATTGGTTTTCGTTACCATAATTATTGTCATAAAGCCACTAGACATTTAGCCAGAAACTTGGCTATTTCTTTCTTCAATTCGGACTACCAATACGACTCTTTGATGGTTCGGTATATTTTGGTACTCTCCAGATGTATGGCATAGGTCGAGAAATGTGTCTCTTCTAGTATGGCTTTCGGAGATCATCATCCTTCGAGACACAAATTTGTTTCCTAGAGGTCACAATCTTATCCTTCCAAATCCAGAATTCATCACCTTCCCCCTTGTGGATCTTCTCAATTATACCCTTCAATTCCTCATCGATCGCTTAAAACTCCCAAATACGATCCACCAAGCTAAGCCTCACTATATACTTGGCCCATAGTGCACCATGGTTGCCCTTAGCCAACTCAACTCCAAGTTCTCGGAGTCCGACAAGACAAGAGATGTAAGAACTCCATTGGGATGCCGAGCTAGATGATGACTTTCGACTCAATGCATATGCGACCACATTTGCCTTCCCGGGGTGGTTATCTATCACCACTTCATAATTTTTGATCAATTTTAATCACCTCCATTGTTGGCAATTAAAAAATTTATCCAAGGGAAATCCCTATGGACGTAATTATCCAAGGGTACATGAAGGCTATACTTGATGTTATGCTTGATGTGCGTACAACAAGAATGATACAACAATTAGTCAATCACCGCAAGAAACATGAGGGCAGTTTGGTTAGGTTTCATTGAAGCTTGATTATGGGAAATTAAGAGGTAAATTGTGATTTCTAATATCTTGTGTGCATTATTTTGAAGCATTGGATCTTGAATGTGCCCATGTGTGTGTGAGTGTGGCTTGAATATTATATATCTTTTAGCCACTAATAGTTTTGCTTTGGCTTTTTCACTACAAAAAAACATGATTTTAGCGACAGAAAAAATGCGTGGCTATTTTATGACAGATTTAATAATGAAAAAGTATCTGTGGCTAAATTAGCAATAGAAATATTATTCGTGACTAAATTTATCGCGAATTGGCGACAAAAAATCTTTTGTTGCAAAATTTATCGCTAATTAGTGACGAAAACAAATTTCGTGGCTAAATTTTGTCACGAATACCGTTATCTGTCACCAAATTTAGCGACAAAAAATTTTCAAGGCAAAGTTCATCGCAAATTAGTTACAAAAATTTTCTATCGTTAAATTTTTCACTAATTAGTCACAAAAAAATATTTGTTATAAAATTTAGCAACGAACATGAAAATTCATTGCTAATATCATCACTAATTAGTTACAAAAAAATATTCGTGACAAAATTCGTTACTAATTAGTTAAAAAAATTTATTCATAGGTAAATTCGTTGCTAATTTATTATCGATATTTCAAAATTCATGACTAATTTTATAACTAAATTTCTTTTATACTTTAGTAGTAAATATTTTTAATTGTGTATCTTTTTTTAATCTACTACGAATAACGAAATCGGATTGAATATATAATAAATATTACAATTCTCATCAAATTAATAATTTTCAACAATAAATAATTCAACCAATTTGTAACAAACAATTTTCAATAAGTTACGGCTGTCGAGTTCACCCATTATATTTTTCGTCTTTTACGTGTGCTCGCTTCTCTCATATAACTCAATCTTTTTTGAAAGTTTAATTATTAATCTTCATTATTTATCATCATTAGTAAGGAAGACAGTATATCGTAGATCCACGTATGGTGATCTATCTCGTCTGGTAAGTAGATCAAACAATACTTTTCAAAAGACGACGGTCGTGAGACTGATGGCTACTAATAGGCGGCAAACAATAGATTTGAAAAAAAGCGGCAGGGAGACGGATGGCTACTGATAGACGATTATCTATTTATAAACTATTCTATGGTTTAAAAAAAAAAGAATAATAAATGACTAAAATAAATGAAAAATAAGAGCATAAAATATAAAATGTTAATTTGGAAAAAAAAAAAGATTAACTTAGCGACGGATTTAGGGATGAATATTATCTGTTGCTAATTTAGAGACGGATTTAAAATTTTAGTCACTAAATTTAGCGACGAAAAACAAAAAGTCGTCGCTAAATTAATTTTTAATTTAATTATTATATTAATATTATATTATATTAAATTATATTTAAAATTTAGCGATGGATTAGGAATTTTTGTCGTTAAATTTAGTGACGGAAATCCCAAATTCGTCTCTAAATTAATTTTTTATTCAATTATTATATTAATATTTATTATATTTAATTATATTTTAAATATAGTGACGCATTTCGGATTTTTGTTGCTAAATTTGACAACGGAAATGTCAAATTCATCAATTAAGTTTAAAATCACATTTTCATTTTTATTTTATTTTTTAAAAAATAATATTATTTTATTTTTTAAAATATTTTTTATATTATTTTAAATTAAGATTTTCTTATTTTATAATGAATTATTATTTTATATTATTTTGTTATTATTAACAAAATGTAAGCGTAAGTTAACAAACTAAAAAAGTCATATTAACAAATCATATTTTAATTTATTTTATTTTTTATTTTAACAAATCATATTAATATAGAAATTAAAAATAAAATATATCATAAATAGAAAATATAATAAATATAAAAAATAAAATATTATTTTCAAATTTAGCGACGTATTTATGATTTTCGTCTCTAAATTTAACGTCAAATATCCCAAATTCGTCACTAAATTAATTTTTTATTTAATTATTATATTAATATTATATAATATTTAATCATATTTAAAATTTAGCGACGGATTTCGGATTTTAATAACTAAATTTAGCGACGGAAATGTTAAATTCGTCGCTAAATTTTAAAATAATATTTTCTTTTTATTTTATTATTTTCTAAAAATCATATTTTATTTTATTTTATTTTTCTATTATTTATTTTATTTTTTTAAGAAATCATATTAATAGAGAAATTGAAAAATAAAAAATATATAGTAAATAGAAAATAGAATAATATATAATATATTAAAAAATATATAATAAAAATAATATATAATAAATATAAAATATATAAATCATAAAATATAAAAAAATAGAAAAATAAAATATTATTTAGCAACGAATTAATCTAACAATGAATTTAGCAACGAATTAATTTAGCAACGAATTTAGCAACAAATAAAATATAACTAAACAAAATATAATAATTAAAAAATAATTAATTTAGCAACGAATTTAAAATATTTTTCGTTTAATTTAGTGACAAAAATCCCAAATCTTTCACTAAATTTTAAATAAAATATAATATTAATATAATAATCAAATAAAAAATTAATTTAGTGGCGAATTTGAGTTTTCCACTGCTAAATTTTGTGAAGGAAATCCCAAATTCGGTGATAAATTTTAAATATAATTAAATAAAATATAATATTAATATAATAATTAAATAAAAAATTAATTTATAGACGAATTTAGGATTTCTGTAGCTATATTTTGCCATGGAAATTTCAAATCCGTCACTAAATTTTAAAATATCATTTTATTTTTTTCTATTTTTTGATTCATATATTTTATATTTATTATATATTTTATTAAATATATAATAAATAATAATAATATTTTATTATTTTATATTAACATTTTAGTATTTTATTATTTTACAAAAGTTATCATTTTATATTATTTTATTATTATTAATATTATGTGAGTGCAAAATAACAAATTAAATAATATCATTTTATTTTATATTTAACATTTTATAATATTTTAATATTATCATTTCATATTTATTATTTTATAATATTTTAAATAATATTTAAAAAATCATTTTATTTTATTTCTTAAGAATAAATTAATATATTTTTTAATTCATTTTTTATGTTATTTTAGGATTGTTTTTTATTTTTTATAAGGAATTACTTTTTTAATTAATCTGTTAAATTTTATTTTTATTTTATCTTTTTAAAAATAATATTATTTTATTTTTTTAAAATCTTTTATGATTTTATATTATTTTATTATTATTAAGAAAATGTGAGAATAAGATAATAAGTAACAAAAAAAAAGAATATGATTAGATATCTCACTCGGTCTGGTGGTTATGAGTTCTTTTAATTTTGATGTGCGTGCAAATTCAAACCCTCCTGAAGGCATGCAGAGGCATTTGTTGAGGCATTTATCGCAAGGGCCCGGGGAGGAGGCAGTAGGGCAGGCGGGTGCAGACTCGGGCGGGGGGAGTGGAGCGGGCGCGCTTGCAACGCGTTTGGGTGCGTGGGTAGGGCGGGGCGGGTGCGGGTCTGGGCACGCGTGCGAGTGGTGGAGGGTGCCAGGGCGTAGTGCGTTCGTGTGTGTTTAGTCAAGGTTAGCGACGGATTTATAGGATCCTTCGTTAAATTAAATATAATAAAATAAAATAAAATATTGATAAAATAATTAAATAAAATATAGATAATAAATAAAAAAATATAATAATATACAATATAATTTAGCGAAGAAAATCACAAATTCGTTGCTAAATTAAATATAATATAATAAAATAAAATATTAATATAATAATTAAGTAAAATATATATAATAAATAAATAATATAATAATATATAATATAATTTAGCGACGGATTTTTGAAATCCGTCGCTAAGTTTAGAGACGAAAAAATTTTTATCGCTAAATCCGTCGCTATTTTAGCCACGGATTTCTTATGTTCGTTGGTTAATTTTTGTGACACGTCATTAACGACGAAAAATTTTTTGTCGTTAAATCCATCGTTAATGTTTTTAGTGACGAATTTTTCTAAAATTTTTGTCGCTAAAACCGTATTTTTTTATATTGTTCGGTTCTCATTGTGGTCTATTTTGAGAAATGATTGCATTTAGACTTCTTGTGGTTTCCTTTTCCAGATTGAATATCGTTGTGTTTTGAGGCATGGTTGCTTCTAGACATAATAGTTATGTACTGCTTTTGGAATTGTTTGTCACCACTTTGTGTATTTTGGAACTTGCCACTTTACGATGATCAAGTCTACTTCATGTTTATCACTTGCTCTTGTTGTTCCTACCTTTTGCCTCATACTACCCTTTTGGTTGTTATATAGATTCTGATTTGTGCTACTACGATTCACCTGGTTGTTGCCCATGCTTCATTTGGATTATTTCACCTTCAATTTGTTGTTCCTGATAGTCTGGTTTGCTGAAATCTTTTGTAGATTTTATCTGTCCTGTTCCAAAATTTACTTCTTCTACTGTCTGATCTTCAATTTCTTGGGTGTCTAATCCTTGAGTTTTTGGTTTTATTGGGTCTTGACTGTCATCTTGTGTGTAGGTGCCATTTGATCATTGGTTTTAATGTTGGGCTATTTCGATTCATTCACCTTTTACGTTTTCGACATATGAATAAAATCTTAGGGTAGCGGTCACAACCTCATACCCTAACCTATTAATTCTGAATTCAAATATCGATATAATAAAAAAAATATCTTATGTCCTTCAAAAAAACGAAATTTCCTTGCTGATTTACTGTTTGCTTTTTTGCTTTTCTATTTTGCCACTTTTTGGATTTGTTGGTTTATGATGAATCAAATTGTCATAAAATATGGTTCTTTCAATCCTTTTGCAGCCTTAATTGTTTTGATTGTATTTTTGATGCTAGACATTCTTTGCTTTCTTGTGCATCTAGAAACCTAACTAATCTACTTTAAATAGTTGTGGAGTCCGATTTATCGGTACACTTTTCATTTTTTTTTATAGTATGTTGATTGAAATCTGTTACAAATTTTATCACCATTTTTAAAGTTTAGATCTTTTGTTAAATGCAAGTTATTTGATAAATGTGTCGGCTATATGATTAGATTTTTGAGAACTCTAATTATAAAATCACCGGTTTCTATTTCCAAATATTACAGTATCATCATCTTTATTCTAATTAATGGTATATAGTTGTCAGAAATAGAGTTATTGTATAAATGGAAATAAAAATTTTATATGCAATTTATATTTCCAATAAATTTTATAAATTTTACTATACTTTTCAACCAAACCTTTTTTTTTTAAGAAAAACAATAATGGCAAGGAAATTTAGAAATTAGAAATAGAAAAGACACATAAGCAAGGAAAAGAGAAGTGATTATACTATAAAACAAGCTACGTAATGTATTTTAATATTGGTTAAAAGTCTGCATATTCATTTTAATGTCACCACTGCATTTCTTGGATACATGTGTTCTATAAAATCCATTTTTCTTTGCAGAATTCACATGGTGCATTTCATCTAATAAACATGCAGCATGATCCAATGCAAAAAGAGCTGATTACGAATGAATTATATCTTAACTAGCATTATTCTCTTTCTCTTAAAGATTTTAAATTCGAACATCTTCTATGTGTGCGTGTGTATATATAAATGTAAAAAGTGAAATTCTTTTACATGTATCAGGCCGAGAGAAGTTGAGAAAGAATGAAAATGAGAACTCGTAGAGAAAGAAAAAAAAATATCAAGACCGCTAATTTTGATGTCTCAGGTGAAAGAGTGCAACAATTGCATTTGAAACAAAGGCCAAAGGACCTTAATTGAAATTGTGCATCATTGGATGAAATATGTTTGGTCTTCACATTTTCAACACATATAGCTTTACAAAGCCGACTAAAATAGGCACACTTTTGACAAGGATCCCTGAACTAGCAGTGCTGAAGCAATGTTAAGGACCCCTCGAGAGTATGAGTCATGGAAGTCAGATCTAGGATGCAAATCACAGCTGAGGTGAGCACATCATGCTAGGCATAATATAGAAGCCGTGGTGTTATGGAAATGTCTATCGTCGTGATAGAAGCCGTGGGTTCCATTACACTACTACCATGTCGGTGGCAAGATTTTCATCACTAGAAAGTAAATCTTGCTAAGACTACTAATTGAAGGGGTGGGGGAAGCGGAATTGATAACATGGAAGCAAGAGAAAATTAATTAATGGGGTTCTTTATCACTAGAAAGTGAATCTTGCTAAGACTACTAATTGAAGGGGTGGGGAGAAGAGGAGTTGATAACATGGAAGCAAGAGAAAATTAATTAATGGGGTTCAATTAAATTGAGTTTGCGGTGCAGGATCATAGGTAAGGAGCCAAATGACACTAATAAGAATTTGATTTAGATAGAGACCTTCAAATCAATAAATAGTAGTAAAAAGAGTAAATGACCAGAAATGCCAATGAAGCTGCACTCTCCATCACAATAGTAACAAACTACAGGTGCTAGAAAGCCATTGCAGGCTTACACAGAAATGGAGTTAGCAGGAGAAAAATTGATGGGTTTCCAATTAAATTCAGTTTATGCCTTTGCAAAATGATTTATACCTAAGGAGCTTAATAAATACCAACTAGAATAACATAACAAATCGTGCATTCAACATAAATATAGATATGAACAAACATATATGTGACACCAAGACCAAGTCGGATCATATTGCTTGCATGGGATACTAAAACAGGATCTTCCCAATTAAGTTAGCATAAATCCAATCATATTACAGGGGGTGACCATCAACCAAATGCACACAAATACATTCCAAAATGCATTCAGCAAATATTTGATCTGAAAAGGAGCAAAGTAGTGCAATACAAATAATGGTCATAAACACGATATAACTCCAACTTGTGTTCCTTCACCCTATGATCCTGGGGAAGTACATGAAATTCCTTTGTCAGAAGAATGCACTCGTTGACATATTCAGGTGAGATGAAGTCAAGTGCAACCTTAATGCATGGCTAAGGAAGAAAAATGTCAGCAAAAAGAGAAGCAGACTGAAATTATCAGCAGCATAGATCAATCTCACGCATGTCCTTGTCATATTATAGTCTTTGAATGTTAACGAGCAGCAATTCTACGAACACAATTATGAAAATTAAATAACTTGACATTGAAAAACTTAGTGAAACGTTCATGGATCTTCTTACAAGGGTTTTTTCCTTTTTTTTTTTTTTTAAATACAAGTGTGTACCATTCAAAAGACCTTATCGCCCTTTGGCAAAGTATTATATATGCGAGCATTTCATTTCCTAGGTCTCCATTTGCAACAACTTGGAGCTTTAATTCCTCTCATTCTTGTACATTGTCAAATAGTAAATTGAATGTTATGCCTCATACATGGTAATGGGATATTACTTATGTTGACATTAATATACGAAGTATTTTTACAGAATTCTATGATGTCTTCTTTTTAAAATGCCCCTTCCATGGTAGAAACTCGTACACTCATACAAATTTTTATTAATATTGAACCCCATAAACATTATATAGAAAAAGAGAGAAGATAAATAAGTAGTTTCACTGTCCCTTCAAACAGAAAAAGAGAAAGGCCCACTTGATAATTTATCTAAAAAACAACTCAGAAACCTAATAAGCATTTTAGTGAACAGATTATGTGAACCTACGTAAGTAAATAAAGAAGAGCTATCACTATGTCACGCCCCAAACCGGAATCGTGAACAGCCGCCCGTTGCCCTAGGATGCCGGCTGTATTTTTTACAGAAAATCGGACAGAACCTCCCCATAAATCGGAGGTTTCCCGTGTACAATTAAACCTGTATAATCAAAATCAATCTATAATTTAAATAAATGGCCATCCTGGCCTCTCCAAAATCAATAAACACCACCGCCAGCATCCAGAACAACGCAAGGCTACAAGTTTCTAGCAGTCCTAGCCACAGACCTCTACTGTCATGCCCAACTAGAGCATAAGCAGCCGCTATACTGAGCGGACCAAAGTTTATACAATATATATCGCCTTTCCCAAGTAACGTTCAAATACGTACAATCGCCTCAATGCAAATGAAATATGAGAGTTAAACTATACAGTCATCCCAAAATAAGTACATGGCCAACTACGGACCTCCATGTCAAGACCTCGCAGGGTCAAAACTAAATTAGAAATAAATCTCACCGTCGAAAATACCAACTCCGCTCTAGAGCCTGTAGCGTCGCTCTGTCACAATCAACCTGTCTGAGGAGAGAAAATAGAGGGGTGAGTATCATGGGAAGATACTCAGTGAGTGAGGGGGATAATATCCAGCATAAATAGCATAGGTGAACAATTGGAGTGTCAAATAACATCATTTGAACCAAAAATTTACATTTCGCGATAAAACATGATATATTTAACAATTTGAAATCATTTAACCAATCACACGATAACAAGCATATATGCATCCATTTAAAATCAAGTAATGTCAGAGCGAGCCAAAAATAGTCCCGGCAAAGGTCAACCGTGACCAAGGACAGACGCGTCGGGGGTTTTTATTATGCATAGACTTTAAAACGCTCTCTACCCCGACGTTGGCCATGAGCTCGCTGGGGCCAACTCATCAACGTGTATAGGACCCCGCCCGGTGCTAGACGGTGGCGTCACACACGTCCTCCCCCTACGTGGGTTCAACCGGCCGCGCCTATAGCCTTTAGAATAAATGACGTTTGCGGATACCTCCTGCAGAAGCGTATCCGGGCAACCCGTGCCTCTACAAACGCCCTTCGTAGCTACGGAATCATCATAATATCACAAGGGCACAACGTCCCATAGTATCACAAGGGCACAACGTCCCAGGGCACAACGTCCCACAAGTATCATCACATCATCACATAACTAGTGGGCATCCAACCCACGTAGTTCATCAAAAACATTTTAAATTTGCGTGCCAATACGTCTCTTCAATTCATTTCAAAACAGCATATCAATGCAACGGTATAAAATGAAATTTATACATTTTCAAGTAATGGCACAATTATTGTTTCATTTCAAACCATGGATGCATAGTGATTGTAAATATAATTCAAGACACTCCAAAAATCACAAAACAGATTTCTAAATTTAATATCACACGTCAACGAATGCATATCAAAGCATGTTTCATCGAAAATGCGACAGAAAATACGTTTTACTATTTTATGCAAGAGATTAGAGTCCCACTCACTGTCTACGGGAGGGAAGTCACTCCCTACTGACAAGCCAAATCGGATCTGACCGCTCGAGTCTCCAAAAGATCAACCTAAATCAGATTATCAACATTTAATATCAAATAAAAGCCAAATCAGGGATTTTCAATTTGTCCCTTCCAAATTTCTCCCACCTAATTTACAAAACTTCGTTATAGATTCTCGTTTCCTCAATTTCGAATCATCTGACTCACCAATGGTCAAATTTCTAATATTTATCATTTTTTTTTTTTTGTCTATTTTTTTCCTCGAATTTCACACATTTCAATATATTATGTAACTCTCGATCTAAATTCGACCTAATTTCGATAGAATTAATTCAAATGTTGAAAAGGTTGCATTTTTCTCACCTAGGGTTTCTCGGATTTCTGGATCTAGCTTTCGTTCACCCGTCAACCTGGTCTAAAACCTGTAATGTTTACCATTTGAAAAACAAGTGAGAAATTTAAGTCAAATTACCAATAATTTTCGAAACCCTAGTACGTACACGAAATCGAGAATTCATTTACCTACGCAGAGGGTCACGGGTCGTCATGGGCTCACGGGCCATGGGCCGGACTAGGCCGCGGGCCGTACTGGCCTGCGGGCTTGGATGGGCTGTCGGGCCTGGTGGGCCCGTGGGCTTGCTGGGCCTGCGGGCTGTAGTGCGTGCGCAGGCACTGGCGCGCTCGCGCAGGCGCTCTCGCACAGGCGCTCTCGCACAGGCGCTGGCTCGCACACAAGCAGGGGCTAAGGCGCTCTGTGAGCCAAGGCGTGCTGCAGGGGTGCGCGGCAGGGGCGCGAGAGATCGCGCGCAGGCTGGGTCGCGGGAGATCGCGCACTGGCTGGGTCGCGGAGGATCGCGCGCTGGCTGGGTCGCGGGGGATCGCGCGCTGTGGTGGCTGGGCTCGCGCGCTGTGGCGTGTTGGGCTCGCGGGCTGTGGAGCGCTGGCTCGCGGGAGATTGCGAGCTGTGGCGCGCTGGCTCGCGGAAGATCGCGCTCGCGTGGAGGAAGGAGCTGCTCGCGGGAGGGTGTTGCAACGGTGGGCGGCGTGCGGTGGCGGGAGAGAGAGGCCACAGCGGAGGAGAAGAGGAAGAGGGAAAGAGGGAGAGAGAGAGAGAGAGAGAAAGAGAGAGAGAGAGAGAGAGAGAGAGAGAGAGGAAAGAAAATTAGGGCTTTAAGCCCTAATTTTAATTTCCCGTTTTTTTTTTTTTTTTTTTTTTTTTTTTTTTTTTTTTTTTTTTTTTTAAATTTATTTGGGTATTACATTTTCTAACCCCCTAAAAACAAGTCTCGTCCTCGAGACTAAAAGAAACTATACAGAGAAAAGTTGGGGGTGTTGTCTTCTCATAGCTTCCTCAGGCTCTCAGGTCTGTTACTCGATCTGGTCGCTCCTACACAAAGCTCTAACAAGAGGAATCGCTTTGTTCCGTAGCTTTCTGACCTGTCGATCCAAAATAGTCACGGGCTGGACAGGTAAGCTCAAGTCCTCTCGCATTTCTATCGGCGGAGGCTCCAAAATGTGTGAAGGATCAGAGATGTACTTCCTCAACACTGATACATGGAAGACATCATGGATCCGAGATAGTTCATCTGGCAGCTCTAGCCTGTATGCCACGCTCCCAACCCTACTGAGGATACGGAACGAGCCAATGTACCTGGGACTCAACTTGCCCCGCTGCCGATGTCGTACTAGTCCCCTCAAGGGAGAAATCCTCAAGAACTCCATATCGCCCACCTCAAACTCTAAAAGTCGGTGTCTTCGATCTGCATATGCCCTCTATCTGACTTGGGCGGCTTTCATTCGCTCACGGATAACCTTAATTTTATCCTTTGTTTGCTCAATCAACTCAACGCTGTTGAGACGTCGCTCTCCGACTTCATCCCAGCACATCGGGGTACGGCACTTCCTGCCATATAGTGCCTCATATGGGGGCATCCCTATACTGGCTTGATAATTGTAATTATATACGAATTCGACCAGTGGAAGGTGTCGATCCCAACTACCTTGAAAATCCATCACACATGCCCTCAGTATGTACTCAAGGGTCTAAATGGTCCTCTCAGACTGGCCGTCCGTCTGAGGATGATATGTTGTACAAAAGTTCAATCTAGTACCCAATGCCTCCAGCAACTTGGGCCAAAACCTAGATGTGAACCTGGGGTCTCTATCTGAAACAATCGACACAGGCACCCCGTGAAGTCAAACTACAGTATCAATGTAGAGACGTGCCAACGCCTCTAAGGAATAATCACCGCGGATAGGGATAAAATGTGCAAATTTGGTGAGTCGATCGACAATCACCCAAATCGCATCATGCGTGAAGAAGTCCGCGGCAACCCCATCACAAAGTCCATAGTAATATGCTCCCATTTCCACTCAGGAATGGGAAGAGGCTGCAGTGTGCCCGTTGGACGCTGATGCTCGGCCTTCACCTATTGGCGAGCTAAACATCTTGCCACAAAATCCTCAATTTCTTGTTTCATGTTAGGCCACCAATAACTATCCCGAATAGTCCAATACATCTTGGTACTAACCGGATGAATACTTAAGTTGAGGAGTGTGCCTCCTCAAGTATGGCCTTGCGGAAATCAATGTCAACTGAAATACAATTCCGTTCTCCAAACACTATCTATCCGTTTTCTCGGAATTCGAAGTCTCTGACATAGTTGAACAAGGTCTGCCTGTCCTCATATCTAGCTAATGATGCTTCTCACACACATCATTAACCACACTGACTCCTAAGGTACGGAGTCCCACCAATAAAGAGGGGTAAGCACTCTCTCTGTCGTCTGAGAGTAAGACACTGAGCATGCTTCTCAACACTCTGCAAGCTGATTAGGATGTCATCAGTGGAAACGATAACAAATCGATCTAGGAAATTCATAAAAGACCCGATCTATTCGGTCCATAAATGCAGCTAGGACATTGGTCAACCCATATGGCATGACCAAGGACTCAAAGTGTCCATGTTGATACGGAATGCGATTTTTGGACAGATCCTCGACCCTAATCCGTAACCGAGTATAACGCGATCGAAGATTTATCTTCGAAAAGACCTTATCACCGAGAAGCTGATCACACAAATCATCGATGTTGGAAAATGAATATCAATCCTTGGTAGTGACTTTAGTCAACTGCCAATAATCCATAACAAGTTTAAGTGTGAAGTACCCTAAGGTGTGGTGCTTGGATGGATGAATTATTTATCTAACAAGTTCTGTAGTTAAATCTTGAGCTCTCTCAGCTCAAATGGTACCATTCTATATAGCGGAATAGAAATAAGAGTAATCCTTAGAGCCAGATCAATCTCAAAATTGAATTTTCCGAATCAATGATAATTAGGGTGGCTCCTCGGGAAATACTTCAGGAAACTTCTGTACCACCAAAATCTCATCAAATCTCGGATTCTGTATGGTGGTATCGATCATATGTGTCAGGTATGTCATACATCCCCGACGTATTATACGTCTGGCTTTCCTCACTAATACAATACCACGGGTAACACCCGTCTCTCACTCGCAAACGTCAGTGGTGGCCCTTCAGGCCTCCAAAAATCGTCTTTCTTGATAAAACAGTCTAAGGAAACTCTATAAGTATACAATTAATCTATCTCTAAGATGACATCGAAATCTGTCATATCCGGTGGGATCAGATTTGCTCTCAGCACTGTCCCACCTGCCATGACATCATACTCTCTATATAGGAATCTCTAACCAACTGCTTACAAAGAGGAGCGACAACTAATAGCTCCTCATCAAGTAACGATAACAGCCCAACCGACTGTTGAGCGAAAGAAACTCTCACATAGAATTAGTTCGACCTTGTGCCAATAAGAACACAAACGTCGACTCCATGTATTTCCATAGCACCAAGATTCAAAAATAAATAAATAAATAAATAAATAAATAAAATAAAATAAAATAAAATAAAAAGAATAGGGATATACACCTGTATATCAAAATAGTTAAGCCTCTAGTACAGTGACAATTATGTATGTACATATCATCACAAAATACACGATTTCAAAGGAAAACAGTGCATAAGAACCTCTAAACGGAAGGATCCGCAGGAGGATTACCCATGATCATATCTGGGTTCGTCAGAGCGTCCTCCTGAGTCATCACATACACAAGGGCCTGCACCCTCAACTACTCTCGTGAAAACCTAATACTATATTGCTCCCGGCTGCAGTCCGTGGAGCAGTGTTACTGGAATGCGCAGGTATTCCCTGCTGTCCTACATGTGGTGTATTCCGATGACTCGAAGCCAACTAACCTCCAAGTCACAAATCAGGGCATAAACTCCTGATATATCCCGGCTTCTCATAGTGGAAGCATGTAATAAGTGCTCTACATATTTATTCGAGCGTGGTGCTTGCTACATATGCGGCAAAGAAAAGGTCGCTGAGCAGTAGTCTAGCTCATGGCACTAGGACTGGTGATATAACCACCGGAGATATGGTCCCGCTAAAACTCCGTGAAATATCTGCGGTCGAATTCCATTAGGAAATCGCTTTGCCGCAATGGCTTATAGCCTCATCGCAATTAGCCTCCCATCAAGTGAGGGCTTCCCTATCGAATAGTCTCTCAGTAACTCGTAAACTATACTCCTCGCGCAAGCCTAGATCTATCAAGATCCGTCGGATTCAGTTGACTCAGTGCTTTGCTACCGTAGCATCACCAAGTCCAAAAATCTGTGCATCCCAACTGTCGAGCTACCGTGACTAGCTGGGTCAACTCGGGGATGCACCTAAGTATGGCGCAATTATTATAACTCAGATTCGAAACTGTAAGAAGAACGGCCACCGATGGATGATTTGGTGCCGCTTGAGTAAGAACTACTGTAGGAGAAATAAGCGCAGCCGTAGATATCGGCATTGCCATCAAAGGTGATGGGGTGACATCTGGACCCCATGTGCCGTGTACCACTCGTACACTTGCCCGAAAATATCAAGAGTAAATGGTGGAGACGTTGGTAAAATAGCCGACTGAAAAGGTGCTGGAGAAAACACACACCTTGAGGATGTATTCTTCGGCACCGAAAGGGGCGCCAGAAATGAGGAAGTATCCTCGCTCTCTTTAAGTGAATCAGGGAGTACATATCTAGCGCTCCATGTAATCGCCATGGTTCCGCAATATGAGAATTCTCATTAGGCATCGTTCAAGGATTAGGGTTAGTTACAACTAACCCCCTAAAATAAATGAAATCATCAATTTAAGAACCATCCCCATGGGTTCCTTCTTTGAAACTGAAGAAATGCTAGGTTAGATAAGAATTAGTATCTAACCCCCTAAAATAGATAAACTCAATTCCTAAGACCATATGCAGGGATATAAATGACTGTATGAAACTCTCATGCATTGAGGACTTTAAACGCAAACACACTCGGGAATATTTTCTAGATTTTCTTCCTATATAGCGCTCAACCTAGAGCTCTGATACCAATAGAACTGTCACGCCCCAAACCGGAATCGTGAACAGCCGCCCGTTGCCCTAGGATGCCGGCTGTATTTTTTACAGAAAATCGGACAGAACCTCCCCATAAATCGGAGGTTTCCCGTGTACAATTAAACCTGTATAATCAAAATCAATCTATAATTTAAATAAATGGCCATCCTGGCCTCTCCAAAATCAATAAACACCACCGCCAGCATCCAGAACAACGCAAGGCTACAAGTTTCTAGCAGTCCTAGCCACAGACCTCTACTGTCATGCCCAACTAGAGCATAAGCAGCCGCTATACTGAGCGGACCCAAGTTTATACAATATATATCGCCTTTCCCAAGTAACGTTCAAATACGTACAATCGCCTCAATGCAAATGAAATATGAGAGTTAAACTATACAGTCATCCCAAAATAAGTACATGGCCAACTACGGACCTCCATGTCAAGACCTCGCAGGGTCAAAACTAAATTAGAAATAAATCTCACCGTCGAAAATACCAACTCCGCTCTAGAGCCTGTAGCGTCGCTCTGTCACAATCAACCTGTCTGAGGAGAGAAAATAGAGGGGTGAGTATCATGGGAAGATACTCAGTGAGTGAGGGGGATAATATCCAGCATAAATAGCATAGGTGAACAATTGGAGTGTCAAATAACATCATTTGAACCAAAAATTTACATTTCGCGATAAAACATGATATATTTAACAATTTGAAATCATTTAACCAATCACACGATAACAAGCATATATGCATCCATTTAAAATCAAGTAATGTCAGAGCGAGCCAAAAATAGTCCCGGCAAAGGTCAACCGTGACCAAGGACAGGCGCGTCGGGGGTTTTTATTATGCATAGACTTTAAAACGCTCTCTACCCCGACGTTGGCCATGAGCTCGCTGGGGCCAACTCATCAACGTGTATAGGACCCCGCCCGGTGCTAGACGGTGGCGTCACACACGTCCTCCCCCTACGTGGGTTCAACCGGCCGCGCCTATAGCCTTTAGAATAAATGACGTTTGCGGATACCTCCTGCAGAAGCGTATCCGGGCAACCCGTGCCTCTACAAACGCCCTTCGTAGCTACGGAATCATCATAATATCACAAGGGCACAACGTCCCATAGTATCACAAGGGCACAACGTCCCAGGGCACAACGTCCCACAAGTATCATCACATCATCACATAACTAGTGGGCATCCAACCCACGTAGTTCATCAAAAACATTTTAAATTTGCGTGCCAATACGTCTCTTCAATTCATTTCAAAACAGCATATCAATGCAACGGTATAAAATGAAATTTATACATTTTCAAGTAATGTCACAATTATTGTTTCATTTCAAACCATGGATGCATAGTGATTGTAAATATAATTCAAGACACTCCAAAAATCACAAAACAGATTTCTAAATTTAATATCACACGTCAACGAATGCATATCAAAGCATGTTTCATCGAAAATGCGACAGAAAATACGTTTTACTATTTTATGCAAGAGATTAGAGTCCCACTCACTGTCTACGGGAGGGAAGTCACTCCCTACTGACAAGCCAAATCGGATCTGACCGCTCGAGTCTCCAAAAGATCAACCTAAATCAGATTATCAACATTTAATATCAAATAAAAGCCAAATCAGGGATTTTCAATTTGTCCCTTCCAAATTTCTCCCACCTAATTTACAAAACTTCGTTATAGATTCTCGTTTCCTCAATTTCGAATCATCTGACTCACCAATGGTCAAATTTCTAATATTTATCATTTTTTTTTTTTGTCTATTTTTTTCCTCGAATTTCACACATTTCAATATATTATGTAACTCTCGATCTAAATTCGACCTAATTTCGATAGAATTAATTCAAATGTTGAAAAGGTTGCATTTTTCTCACCTAGGGTTTCTCGGATTTCTGGATCTAGCTTTCGTTCACCCGTCAACCTGGTCTAAAACCTGTAATGTTTACCATTTGAAAAACAAGTGAGAAATTTAAGTCAAATTACCAATAATTTTCGAAACCCTAGTACGTACACGAAATCGAGAATTCATTTACCTACGCAGAGGGTCACGGGTCGTCATGGGCTCACGGGCCATGGGCCGGACTAGGCCGCGGGCCGTACTGGCCTGCGGGCTTGGATGGGCTGTCGGGCCTGGTGGGCCCGTGGGCTTGCTGGGCCTGCGGGCTGTAGTGCGTGCGCAGGCACTGGCGCGCTCGCGCAGGCGCTCTCGCACAGGCGCTCTCGCACAGGCGCTGGCTCGCACACAAGCAGGGGCTAAGGCGCTCTGTGAGCCAAGGCGTGCTGCAGGGGTGCGCGGCAGGGGCGCGAGAGATCGCGCGCAGGCTGGGTCGCGGGAGATCGCGCACTGGCTGGGTCGCGGAGGATCGCGCGCTGGCTGGGTCGCGGGGGATCGCGCGCTGTGGTGGCTGGGCTCGCGCGCTGTGGCGTGCTGGGCTCGCGGGCTGTGGAGCGCTGGCTCGCGGGAGATTGCGAGCTGTGGCGCGCTGGCTCGCGGAAGATCGCGCTCGCGTGGAGGAAGGAGCTGCTCGCGGGAGGGTGTTGCAACGGTGGGCGGCGTGCGGTGGCGGGAGAGAGAGGCCACAGCGGAGGAGAAGAGGAAGAGGGAAAGAGGGAGAGAGAGAGAGAGAGAGAAAGAGAGAGAGAGAGAGAGAGAGAGAGAGAGGAAAGAAAATTAGGGCTTTAAGCCCTAATTTTAATTTCCCCTTTTTTTTTTTTTTTTTTTTTTTTTTTTTTTTTTTTTTTTTTTTTAAATTTATTTGGGTATTACAACTAGGTCATAACGAAAACCAAAGCCAAGACACCACAAACACATTGTATCATAATTGAATTAGAAAATCATTTATTTATAAAAAATGTCACTACAAAATTCTCATAATTCCCAGCAATTTGCATACATTCATTCAAAAATGAGACCAAGCTGATACATATGACTCTTCTAAGAAGCTGAAGCAATTCAATCGATAAACAAAATGTACCCTGTTCAATCAAGCAAAGATTCTAAGAGATGATAATCATCTATTCATTGGGACACAAAACCCTTCTTCTGGCACAACATGTGAGGTCAGATGAACGTATGAGATGGACCAAGTCGGAGCTCCAAAAAAGCGTCTTCTGAACTACTAACACTACTTGCATTAGCTGCTGCCGCTGCTGCTCCTTCTGTTGCCTGATGACTCATCAAACTGGGACTCTTTGCTAGTGAATATGTGCATGGAGTCAAGAACTGAGGAGAATTTATATTAAGAGCACAATTAGCCAAATTTCCATAGCTTTGAGTTTGAGGAGCTTTAAAGACAGCAAATTGTTGCCCCCCTTGCCCGAGGGAAGTCATTCCAACAAATGGTACCATCGCGGGCAATGGCACCACCATGCCTTTGGGTGATTGAGCCTGTGTCTGCAGGTGAATCAATCATTCATAAGAAGAGAGTCAGCATTTTAATGCACCAAATAACAAGATGTTACAATAGTAACAACAATTAAAATTTGGATATTTTATGCATACAGATTCTTTATAGGGCATATCGAAGAGGCTTGGTCTGCGCTTCTTATTTTTATCAGATGATGATGAGGATGAGGATGTTACTTGTCGTCTAAGAAAATACTTTTGGGCATGGCTTGCAACTTGGATTGGTGTCCTTGTGGTCACAAATTTCTTTGAAATCCCACTCCAATCTCCTTTACCAAGCTTTTCCAATCCCTCCAGAAATATTCTATGTTCCTCTTCTGTCCATGGAATCCCTAATCCAAACCCAGTTCAATCTATCAGAAATAAAAATATTGATCCAAACCAATCCTTTCAATTGAATTGAAAACACAACATATTTCTACATTATTACAAAAAATCCTTAGTGTTCTGCTCAAAAAAGCCTATAAGAGAATATTCAGAACAATAAGGACTTAAATTAAAATCCAAAAAAAAATTACTTCTAAATGTTATGTTACCAAAGAATCAAAAAGAAAAAAATTCAAAGCAAACAGCCATTATATATACATATACACATAAAATACAACCTTTTAAAAGGATTTTAAGGAAAAAATTAGAAAAGTAAAATAAAATTTCGAACCAGAACCAAAAGAAAAATACAAACTCCAAAATCAAAACAAAGAAGATCAATACTATTTGAAAATTAAAACTAAACAATACAAAATTTCAGCAAAAAATAAATCAGAAAACAAATCAAACATACCCAAATCAAATAATAGGGAAATCATGGCATCTACCCCACATCACAACTTTTTTATTTAAAAAAAAAAAAAAAATTGAAAACCGATTTAAAAATCCCAAGAAGGGAGGGAGGGAGAGACTGTGTATACCTTTTTTTCTTTCGTGAGCAGCCTTACGTTTCCTGGTGTGAACGGGGTCATCGTACAGATACCCTGAATCATGAGCCAAGTGATGCGAATCCAAGGCACATGACTGAAAATTTCCCATACTATAACTCTTCATCCAATCATCTTCTCTCTCTGTGCATCTCTCTACAGCAATTTTCACGCCAAAAAGTTTAAACGCCTTCCGATTACAGGTTCTTGAGTTGTGTCCACTGTTCCCACAATGAGAACACTTTCTTTCTGATTCCATTATCATCTCTCTTTCGAATTTTTCACAGCCTATTCTAAAGCTTAACAGAGAGGGCGAACGGTAGAGTTGCTCCTGAACTCGAGGTTCCAGGGTCGAGACGGGAAAATAGGCTCTTTGCAAAAATACAAGGGGAAGGGTAAGTACATGTAAACGAACACCCTCCCCCTATCCCTCACCAAGCCGGAGAACACTATGTGCAGCAGGTAAGCCCTTTATTCTAAAGCTTAACAGACTAATTTTAAGATTTGTGTTACAAGTACCCATAGGAATAAATAGGACTTAGAGTTTCTAAAAATTTTTCCTACAATTAGTTTCCAAAAACGTATTCGATTTGGAGAATTCTAACTAAATCTAAAATGGTAAACCCTAACGAAAAAAATTAGAAACTTCCAATAAATATAGGATCTAAATGGAAATAAATAAAGGGTATAAGAGTGAATCGATAAGTGTGCCAAACTCCGATGAATCAAGTTGAGTTGAGAAATCCAATGAATTAATGTTTATTAACCAGAAATTGAAGGGTAGTGAAGCACCAGAAAGAGTTTTAAAACTTTAGAAACAATCTGGGTCGTGAAAAGAATGAGTTTCATACATCAATTTCAGAGTACCCTGCTGCCGATTTTACTGGTGGATTGGTCGTCGTCGGTGTATTCTCCGGCGAGAAACTTGAAATTGAAGTGGTTTTTGATGTTACAAGATTGTTTTTGAGTGTTCGACCAAAAGATTAAACCAAGAAATGAAGAGATTTCGAAGTGAGAGAGAGACAGAGAGATGTCCGACTTGTGCAGAGTGGAGGAGGATGATAAACCAATAAAGTCACTCGTCGGAATGCCTACTTATATATGGAGTTCATCTACGTCTTCAAGGGATGGCCAGGATTGTGTGCAAATTTAAAGGCCGAGATTAAACTACGCCCATCTGAAATCAACGGCTGGGATTTATTCTGAAAATTTAATGTTTTAAAAAATCCAATTCAAAATAAAAGAAAATTGAGTGTGACTGCCAAAATTTTCTAAAACTCATAATAAATTTTATTAATTCTCTAAATTAATAATGAATTAATTAATTTTTTGTAAATAAAAAATATCATTTTAAAAATACGAAAATTAAATATTTTTATAGTTAGAACTTAATCAAATGAATATTTTGGAAAATAAATTTCCAAAAATTATAGTTTCAATTTTAAAATGACTTATGGGCTTAAAGCATTAAGAAACATAATTTCTAAATTGCTGACGTTGTGGGGAAGAAGCTAATAGGGTTAGAGCCAGAACTTGATGGCCGTTATGTTAGCTTGCGGAATGCACATGCCATTTTGTCGAGTGCTAGGACGATGCTTGAACTGCAAGAATTAGCCGTCGTGCAGAGGGCAATCAAGAAACATTCTGACATGTCACCTTGTTGAATGGCCTGGATCCCATCACATTCATACGAAAGTGGATGCGGATTATCAACCGACCTTAAATTTAATAAGATAAAATATTAAATTTTTTAATTAAATATTAAGTTAAAAATTAGATAATAGAAAAAATAATTATGAAAAAATCGCTCTCTAAATAAAATTTATGTAAATAATTGAACAAAATTATTTGAAATATAATTCCAAATAACTACAATAAAAAAAAATGAATACTAATTACATAAATGTCTATTTTTTTTCTTAACCTGATAACGAATTTATTGATTTCGACTAATTCGTTTTGATCTAATAATCAGGTATATTAAAAGATAATCTCTTATAATAGCTATTTTTTCATTGTTAAATCCAAAAATTTAATGAAGAGAATTTAATACATTTATCATTACACCAATAAAATGTGGGTATAAATACACATTAATATACCAGAAATCGGAAACCTCCGCTCCATAGGATTCTAAAGGAGATTAGTGTGTCCAAGGAACACCTCACCAATGCAATCTGAATGAGTTTCTTCGAGATCGAAAGAGGAGAATCAGTCTTGTTTTAGTGTGATATGATGGGAGAGGGATAGCTTTAAATGTCAGACGAACAAAAATATGATGATCATTTTACGACATTTCTAATGGATTGTTCTTTCTTATTTATTGTTTTTCTTTTAATGATGTTTAAGTGAATATCTTCATAAATTCGTTCATAAACAATGGTTCACTATTAATTTACGCGGTACAAATAGAAACCTAAAAAAACAAAAAAAAAAAACAAAAAACAAAACAAAAAGAAAAAAAGTGCACTAATTGATGCATTTTACTTTAATAAAGATTCTAAACTTAAAGTGCACGACAAGGCAAAGCTGCGGAGTTGCTAACACGCGCACCGGAAGAGGTGGGATTTTTTTTTTTTTTTTTTTTTTGTGTTAAATGTAAGTTATTGAAGGTTACAGGATTGTTAATTTATTAGAATGGTGTGAAATGACATTGTCTGCAGTGCTAGGCTCTTGTACGGTCATATAAACAATGAGATGCATACTCGCGAATATATCTCATGGCAACCTTTATGAAAACAAAAATTTCAAATGTAAAAATTAATCTTTTTGAAGTCGTAATCAAAATATATATTCTGGTTCAATGAAATTTTATTTTGATGGTTAAAATATATGAATGAATTTAAACGAAACAACTCCCGGTCATATATATATATATATATATTTATATATATATATATATATATATATATATATAGAACAATAGATGCATGTTTCGTATCAACACATAGCCCCAAAACTATTCTAATTGGGAAAAAATATTGTCCTTAAAAAGATATACGGGACGAACTGAGTCCCCAAAGTCTTCGGTTTAAACATTTAAGGAGCAACTAATGACCTGTGAGTCTAATTATTTTTTTTTAAATCAAGAATTTGAAGTTGGGAATCATTAGGTTAGAAGAGAGACTTTATACCACTAAATTGTCCCCTTAGGAACATAAGTCTAATGATAGAATATTAAATTTTCTTAATTAAAATCTCAAACTCCATTCTTAGAAACGAAAGAGTAGACGTTGGGAGAAACGTTATAACTAATCGAATCATATTAGTCAGGTTGTCGGTGAAAAAAAAAGAAGAAGATATTTTAGGGATATATTTTATTTTTGAACAAATACTAGAGGAGTAAAATTTGTCTCTATAAGAACTATATAGGGATGCAATACTTCCCAATATATAATGGGGACGATTTTTGGTCCCAAAATATATATAGTAGGGACAATTTTTGCATGCTACTCTCCTTTAATTTCTCTCTTTCCTATAACTTATAGAGACAAATCATCCTTATGGTTTGGGACAACTTAACAAAATTTTGTCCCCAAAACCTTTGAGGTCGTGCATTGTGGGGGACAACACTTGGGGATAATTTTTTTTTTTTTTTTTTTTTTTTTTTTTTTTTTTTTTTTATCCCAAAGGTGTTGGGGATGATTTCTCCTCTCTTCAGGATCAACTTTTTGATGCCCCAAAAGCCAAAAATCTTGTAGTGTGATTAGAATCACCGGATATCGAGCATTCATACATGATTAATATGAATTTATATGTAATAATAAACCTAACGTTTAACCTACTTATTCAAGAAGTTCAGTTTAATTGGTAGCATGAGATTCACATCATGAGTTAGATGATGATCTTTCAGACAAATATTTGCTAGTCAGGAATACTTAGATTGAGAACATTCCTTAAGAGTTTCTCTATGCTTAAACATTTAAAAACAAAATTTCTAATCAATCTCTTACACCATATTGAATTCAAACACAAAATATGCCAAGAGATATGTTTTCATTTAAATATTACTCATATTGCTATTACTAATTAAAATTATTATACAGGACGTGTGATTGTTTAAGGGCATAATCCTAATAACCACACGGTTGCTTTTAAAGCTTACATGCACAAATATAACAAATTTTAATAAATTTTTTTAATTAATAATATTCTCCCTCCTAGCCATTCCAAAACTATCAAAATTATTTACAGTTTTACTATATGACATCCGGTTGGTCAATAATGATAATAAAATTATTTTATTTCAAAAGTTTAATATTTAAGATAAAATTTTATTTTTTATTCTATTTTTTTTTATATAAGAATTATAAAAATCCAGGAAAGAAATCTAAACAAAAACTCTTGTGTCCAGAGATCGTGTCCGGAGATTTTCTATTCTACCACGTTTTTAACACTAATAATCATAATTACACACGACACAAATATACGTATGAATTAAATTTAGGAAAGTAATGCAGTTGGTGGGCCCCAAACCGAACCAGATTGACATGTGGCCAAGCTTAAGGACCCGTTCGAGGACGGGGTGCGGTTCAACCGTTTTCAAAACTGACCCTAAACCATAACCCTAGCCTTCCAAAAAGCCGCACGTTGAATTGGCAAAAAAAATTGGAACCATTTAATGCTGGTCTTACTATCGTCTTAGGGGTATTTTTGGAAAACGAGTAATTTTATATTTTTTTAGAGGGGCATGTAATTGAAATAATTCATAATATTTTAAGATATTTAAAGTTGTTGTGGCATCTGATTAGGTATGATAATCAAAAATAGAATTTTATCTTTAGTTACAATTTTAATCGATCTAAATGTCCTCCGTTCGTAATTCTAACCACAAGATTTTATTAACTAGTTTTAGGGTTCAATATCCAATTAAATCATAATCAAAACGATCAATATTTAAATAATCAATTTAAATCGGTTATATAATTTTTATAATTATAACTTAATCAAATAAACTAAAAACAAAAAATTCATTTGACTGAACTAAACGATTAATTCAGTGCGGTTTCTTAAAAACAGTTTGATAAAAATAGTTTTTTTTTTTTAACTGAATAGTGATTATCCTTAATCAGTCTCATTTTGGTAAAAAAAAAAATAATAAATTCAAATGACATAATAATAAATATCATTTCCCTAGTTTTCCGAATTTGACAATTTTGAAATTTAAAATGGAAAATGATAATTATTTTCTTTTATTTCTTTATTATTATTGTAACTTCTTGATTTTGTAAGAACAATTTTAATTGTTAGGGTTTTGATGCATGCAAATTTCTTAATACTAATGTTATCTCGTTTATGAAACATATAAGTACATGTTAAATTAATTAATATTTACATAAAAATTCATAAATTTTTCATATTTATACATTTTTTAATATTTAATGAATTATTTGATTATTTAATTATAATTATAATTTTTATGTTATTTTTCTTATAATTAATATTTATATATTTGATTATTTTAAAATTTTATTATGAAATATAACTATTATATTATTTTCATAAAATAATTAATATTTACATAAAAATTTTTATATTTTTATATTTTTATATTTATATATTTTTCTATATTTTTATTTCTTTTATTTTTATTAAATATCATTTCTTCATATCGATTGGTGTCTGTTTCTATTTATTTTCTTCTTCTTTTTTTGTTCTGTTTTTGTGCAACATAGGTAGGGGACTGATTATCTCTTCTGAATCTAAGATATCTATCATCATCGTAAATTCTTCCATTACATCTAATGTTCTTTTTTCGTCCATTAATTTTTTTCATTAATCTTAAGCATTTCCTCTGAGTAAGAATGAAGAAAGAAATCAATAAAAAGAAGAGAATAAATAAGGGGAGAGGGAGGAGAGAGAAAGTAATTTTTTTTTTTTTTTTACTCTAGAATTTTGGTATTGTTAAGCAGGAAAAGCGTGCTATCTTAGTTTATCTATTTCAAATGATGCTATTAACTCAATGTAGTCGTGAAAAGAGGAAATTTAAATCGAATGAAACACAAACAAACATCAAGAAGGATGTCTGCTTAAACTTTTGTTTAATCAGACGTAATATTGTTAACGGATATTTATGATTTATTAAAAAAGAATTTCTTAATCTCTTTTTTTTTTTTTTTTATTTTTAGAACCTCTTGCGCCAAAAATAGGGAGAGAAGGAAAACGGAAACCAATTTAGGCTTACGGGCATTGCATTGACTCTTACTTAGACCATTTTGAACCGTCATCTCAGTAATCTTTAACAGAACCGTAATCAATTTTTTTATTTGGTTCTATTTATTTTTAAAATCATATTTTAATTAATTTGATTTAAATTACTGTCGAACTTTCTCAATTATACTCATAATTCAATAGTGAGGGTCAAAACTTTTTGTGACTCTAAATCTATGAATTAGGCTTAAATTATATCCGTGATTAGTTCTAGTCATGACTGTCAAGTAGGAACTTAAAAGTGTTAATATCGTACTTATCTTATTATTTATGGGGGTAGAAACAAACAATTTTATATTTAGTAAAGAAAATATTTATTTTACAAAAAATAAAAAACCAATTTTATAAATCTATTTTTGTGAATCTAAATTGTAAAGAGGGATCGGAGGAGATTATACAAATTTTCGATATTATACAAAATATTTAAATTTAAGTTATAGGTAGTTAATTAGCTAGAGGGTGATTTTATTACTATGGTCTCCTTAAATGAAGGTCCAAAACCTATTGGAATTAATTCATTTTGGGACACTACATCTATTGAATGCATAGAAAATGTGGTGCCACTATCTGCTTGGAACAAATTTTGATGACGTCCTATGGAAAAAAATGCTATGGCTTATAAATCCTATTTATTTTCAATTTTCTACATTGGGAAAACTACCTTGTAAAACGAGCACAACAAGTATTTAAATCGAATTAATGGAAATAACTCAAAATAAAAAAGTATTAATATAGGTGTGAATAATGATTATTAAATTCTAATCTAAGGGCCATACATTGTTTTATCATTTTATGTTATAAAAACTAGTATTTATTAAATGGCGATTTAACTGTCATAAATCCATCGATATTAATAATTAGTAAATTATTCATTTTTTTTTTTTTGTAATACTTAGGAACCAAAAGAACTTTTTTAACCTTATCTCATGTGTCTATATGCCAAGATTGAGGCAATTAACCAACTTATGGTATTTAATTGGGTCTAGATTTGACTCTTGTGTCATAAACTTTAAAATGCTAAGCAAAAGTTTTCCAAAAATTTAAATTTTAACAATTAAAATAAGTGTCACAATAACGACGATGGATTTGGTTGAGTATGCTAAAGCAAATTCTTTGTATAAAATGTTAAACTTATCAAATTTAAATCATATCATTTTATTCTTGATCACCAAATTATACCACATTTTATTGGAAAAATATCATCAAACCGTCATTATTTAATATCTTTTACATTTTAATAAATTGAAATTAAAATTTTCGAGGGTATGTTTAGTTAAAGAAGCTGAGTTCAACTGCGATAATCTTTTGTCTCTTTAAAAATCTTGAATTTGTGTCTTTTCTATGTATATATTAAAAAAAAAAAAAAGACCCAAAGAGGAAGAGGTAGATTTTGGTATTAAAAAATTATTACGGCAATAACTTTTTAATGGGAAAGTTTTAGTTCAGTATAGTAATCATACTTTTTCTTGCTAAAATAATTTTACACAATTAATTATTACTATAAATAGGTGGAATAAGATAAAATGTCAAAGAAAATACTACTTTCAATTCTTCTTCTTCTTCTTTTTACTTTTTTTTTTTTTTAAGTAAACGAAATAACTTAGTATGAGGCAAAAAATTTGGACTTCCCATAGAGATTTTCTTTTTACACAAATTATGAGATAATATGGTATTTATTCAGCACCAAAATCAAGACTCTTTATCACTAAAATTACTGTTTCCTAATCTATTTAAGATCATATTTTGATTATAGAGAGCTAAATCTTCTCAATTCAAGTTTATTAAATGAAGCAAGTGATATCATTTGAAAGGTCAAATTTTTTAAACATGGTAATGGGGGTATGTTTTCCATTCTTCATTGTCTTGCATTCCTTCCTTATGTCCATGAATCATCTATATAAGAATAGGCATTCAATCCAATTCATCAGAGCAAATTGGAGTGTGTGATAAAGAAGTTGAAGAAATGGAGTTGATGAGCTCAACATTCATAAGAGCATTTACGGTCATGTTCTTCTTGATCATGGTCATGTTCTTCTTGATCATGGTCACTAAGGTTAATGCACAGACCAAAGTTTTCAATGTGATGAACTATGGTGCTGTTGCCGATGGAAAGACAGATAACAAAAAGGTATATGCAATTAAATTTTGTCTCCATAAACACTTTACTGCACATTTTAGGAATCGAGTACTAATGGGTTTTTGATTTTCTTTGTAATATAATGCATGTAGGCTTTTTTGAGTGCATGGAATGATGCGTGTGAATGGAGGGGAGAGGGAACAGTTATGGTTCCAACTGGAACATACCAGTTGGGTGCAATTAATTTTGAAGGTGCATGCAATGGGGCGATGGTCTTCAGTGTTGAAGGCATTATAAAGGCCTCACCATACTCGCCTGGTGATGACCGATGGATTGTATTTAGTCATGTCAATGATTTAATGGTGACAGGCAATGGTGTTTTTGATGGCCAAGGTGCTACTGCTTGGCCTCATAATTCATGTGACCAATCTCGTAATTGCAAGCCTCTTCCTCCTGTAAGTTCTCTCACTCTCTCTCTCTCTCTCTAGTTAATCTTGCAAGATTGGTTGCCAATTGATTAACCATGTACTTGCTACCTTGTCTTTTATATATTTGCAGTCACTATATTTCCAAAATATCACCAACGCCTTAGTGCAGAGCATCACTTCAATCAACAGCAAGCAATTCCATTTTATTATTAATGAGTCCACAAATGTTACAATGTCCTCCCTTAACATCAGGGCACCATCTGACAGTCACAACACAGATGGAATTCATGTTGGAAACTCCAACAACATCATTATATCACAATCAACAATTGGCACCGGAGATGATTGCATTTCTTTAGGACCAGGGTCCAAAAGTGTCGTCATTACTGATGTCAACTGTGGCCCTGGACATGGAATTAGCGTTGGAAGCTTAGGCCAGTATGCGGGTGAGGAAGATGTGATTGGAGTTTATGTGAAAGATTGCAATCTTACTGGTACTACGAACGGCTTGAGGATCAAAACTTGGGCCTCACCACAATCTCTTTTAGCTTATAATTTAACCTATGAAAATATTCACATGGATAATGTTCAGAACCCCATCATCATCGACCAAAAATATTGCCCTAATTCTTTATGCCAATCCCAGGTATTCCTATTAATTCTCTCTTTCTTTTGGCGTTAGGAGTAGAAGACTCACGTTGTTAACTAAACGGGGTATTTGTTGGTTTTGTTTGAAGGGTTCCTCTCAAGTTCAAATTGAACTTGTGAATTTTATAAATATTATGGGGACATCAAGCTCTCAAGTTGCAGTGAATCTCATGTGCAGTGAAGCCAAACCATGCAAAGGCGTTAAGCTCAACAATATTCTCCTAGGCTACAATGGTGGTGGCCCATCAACCGCAACATGTTCCAATGTCGATCACATTTCTTATCAGAATGAAGTGGTTCCCTCCTGCTCTTAGTCCTCCTATTATGTGCACTTTTTCACAAGTGTGCTTTTCTTGTAATTAAAGGGTTCCTTAGTTTTTTTCTTTTCCAAGCTAAGACCCAATGGTTTTCCAATTTCCTAATCTTGGTAGTGTTGTCATATCCTTGGCATTTAATGAATCAAAATTTGAAATTTTCTTTATAGCTTTATATTGGTTTATGATAATTTATGAGAAATTTCATTTTGGACTTCAAAATTCATAACACAATCCCATTGTCTCCAAATCAATCCATAGAGACGCCATCTCAAATCAAGATTATAATGACTAATTAAATCAGTTTTGTTTGTTAGAGATACGTTTCTTCTCCAAATAATATTGGTTTATCATGTGGAGCTGAGGCTTTATACTTAACAAATAATTACTTATTAATGAATGATCATAATATTAAAAAGGAATTACAAAAAATTAATTTCCGATAAAAGGGTAGGCATCAAACAAGGTAAGGGATGGGTGGAGTGGAGAAACAGGAGCATCGGTGTAGGTTGCGACACCATAAATTTTGTTTTCCATTTTTCATGTAAAAGGTAAGGGTTTATTTTCCTAAATATTAATAAAATGGGTCAAAATTATTAATATATTATGATTTTTATTCAAATTCAAAAAATAGTGAAAATAATTTTCTAAAAATCTACTTCAAAACTATTCAAAAATTATCCCAAAGCTATTTGATTGAAATTGATTTTAGAGTCAATTTCTCAAAAATCGATTTTTGTTGGATTAAAGTGTGTAAGAAAAAGACAATTTTTGAAAATTCCAATAGGACAGCTTTTCTTGAAATCATTTAATTTTGAAAATAGGGAAAAAAAATTTGGGTAGCTTGAATGATTTTTTTTCCTGAAAATAGGAAAAAAATTTTGAAAGATTTTTCATTTATATTTTTCCATTTCCATCACTTTCCTTGCCAAATGAATTATAAAATTTGGAAACAACCTCACTTGTTAAAAATCTACCAAAATCAATCAAAATATTTTCTAAATTAATATTCCCAAATTAAAGTGATTTCATAAAAAATCTACTAAAATTTAGTAAAAATTTTAATTGATTTTAAATTATGTTTTTAATAAATCATAATGATATTATGACACATCACGAGTCCCACCAATTTCTTTTTTTTTTCTTTGCTCAGTAAGTTTGGAAAAAAGCCAAAAATAAAGCAAAAATAAAATAAAAAAGTAAAATTCTGTTATTCTGTCACACAATAACAAGTAAAATTTAAAAAAAAAAATAAAAAAAGAAAAAAAAGAAAAAAAGTAAGTTTGAAAATTTGAATACCTATTTAAATAGGGTTGTGATATTTTTTTTTTTTTAAAAAGTAAGTTTGAAAATTTGGCCAACTATCTAAATAGGGTTATGTTAATTTTTTTTAAAAAAAATAAATTTGTCTAAACTTGATCTCTAATCACGGTGTACTGCCCTCATAGGGGAAAAAAAAAAGAAAAGAGCAAAAAAGTAAATTTGAAAATTTGATCACCTATTCAAATAGGGTTGTGTCATTTATTTATTTATTTATTGAAAAATTAAATTTGTCCGAGTCTGACCCTTAATCATAACGTATCACCCTAATACATCATTTTAATTCAAAAATATAAAATTTTAAATTAGGATAAAAATTATAATATTTTAATAAGAAAATATCCCTAAACGTGAGGCCAAAAAATTAAATTCAATACATAAAAAAAAAAAAAAAACGATGAAAGAGGCTGAAGTTTAGTCAAGTCAGAGTAAGAGACAGAGAGAGAAATATCTAAGAGGAGAAAGAGATGACCATTAGACGAGAGCCACGTAGGTTATTGGGAAACCACATCTACTCCCTCTAAATATACAAACCCCTCTCTTTCCTCTTACTTCCGCTCCCACCGTCCCTCCAAATAACCAAGGTACTTTCTTCTTCTTCTTCTTCTTCTTCTTCTTCTTCTTCTTCGCCTATCCTTTGCTTGGGTTTGTGCTATTTAGGCTTATTACCGAAATTCTTAGCATTCGACTCTTTATTTTTTCGATTCTGAATTTGGGAACTGCAATTTCTTGGATTACGATTAAGAACTGTTCAATCTTTTGGTTACAATGAATAAAGTGTTTCTGATTCTGAAATTTAAATTTAGAGTCACTTTTTGGGTGATATTAGGTCTTAGGTATATTTCCAGTATCGGTTCCTCAATTCATTCTACTGCCTTGCAGAAACAAGGTCTAGATAGGCTTCTTTGGTTTGTGGATTTGGTTTTCTTTATTGTTCGGTGAAAAGGGTCTTTGCTTCCAGGTGGGGTTCCCTTAAAATTTTCTCAATTGTTTAGTATTTTTGCTTCTCTTCTGTCTGTAGCTGCCTTGAATTCTATTTATATATTATGCAGATGATTAAAATCAACATGACTTTTTGAATCTAGGACTTGCATTTGGAAAACTTGGAGCTGCTTTATTATCTCGATTTTTTTAGCAATAGCCTCAGTACGCTGGGCTGTGATAAAATTTACTAACTGTTGGACTTCCGGTTTGCTGCATCTATAAAATTTTTGGACAGAAAAGTTGTAGCTACTCTTTTATTCGTTTAGGATTTTATACTTGACCTTTCTACCTTTCTAATAGCAACCTCCTTATTACCAACCCATGAGTTGAAGATGGCCATTAGTATGTATTGTACTTTCGTTCCCCTTTAATTTTGCTTCTGTTCATTGATATATTTTCTGCTTTGTAAATTTTGGATGTGGATCATTTTCTCCCCCGTCGGTTACAATTGCTGACACCTTCTGTCAATAATAATTTCCTTGGAACTTATTCTGAGATTCAAAGTAACAATGCTTGTTTCTTCATAATGAAGACCCCCCCACTATGTACCAATTAGGCATTGATGCTGCTTTGCCTATAATTTTTATGCTTTTGTAGAAGTATAAATTTGTTGCTTCATCTGTATATTTCTGCTCATTTATTTGTATCCTCCTTTTTAATTTGCTGCCAGTTGCACTTGCTGTCCTGTTAATATTTGATGGCAGCATCATCTGCATGCATCGTGGGAAATGGTCTTTCTACATGCACAACTAAAAGAAGCTTGAGGAAAGAAATTTATGGTAGGCATCTTTCTTCCTCCTTTGGCTTTCCATCATTGGGTAAAACATCAAGGCCAGTCTATGTTAAAGCATCCTTAGAACAGACACATAATGAAGGAAGAAGAAACATTTTGAAGAAAGTATTAGGAAATGCTGCGCTTGTTTTGCCCACCCTAATAGGTAATGGAAAAGCCTATGCGGATGACCAGGGTGTTTCTTCCTCAAGGATGTCTTATTCTAGGTTCTTGGAATACTTGGACAAGGACAGGGTGAAAAAAGTTGATTTGTTTGAGAATGGAACAATTGCAATTGTGGAGGCGGTTTCTCCCGAGTTGGGTAACAGGGTACAGAGAGTTCGTGTGCAACTTCCAGGACTCAGTCAGGAACTCCTTCAGAAGTTCAGAGAGAAGAACATTGACTTTGCTGCTCATAATGCTCAGGAGGACTCTGGTTCTCTCTTATTCAACTTGATTGGAAATCTGGCTTTTCCATTGATTCTAATAGGTGGTCTCTTTCTTCTTTCAAGGCGCTCATCTGGAGGAATGGGTGGTCCTGGTGGACCTGGATTTCCTCTTGCTTTTGGCCAATCAAGAGCAAAGTTCCAAATGGAACCCAATACTGGGGTGACATTTGATGATGTTGCTGGAGTGGATGAAGCAAAGCAGGACTTCATGGAGGTGGTGGAGTTTCTGAAAAAGCCAGAGAGATTTACTGCTGTGGGAGCTCGCATTCCTAAAGGTGTTCTTCTCGTTGGTCCTCCTGGAACAGGAAAGACTCTGCTTGCTAAGGCAATTGCTGGTGAAGCAGGTGTTCCATTCTTTTCAATCTCGGGTTCTGAGTTTGTTGAAATGTTTGTTGGTGTTGGTGCCTCTCGGGTTCGTGACCTCTTCAAGAAGGCCAAGGAGAATGCTCCCTGCATCGTTTTTGTTGATGAAATTGATGCTGTTGGCAGACAAAGAGGTACTGGTATTGGAGGTGGAAATGATGAGAGAGAGCAGACGCTTAATCAGCTGTTGACTGAAATGGATGGCTTCGAGGGAAACACAGGCATCATTGTCATTGCTGCAACTAACAGGGCTGACATTCTTGACTCTGCCTTACTGAGACCTGGACGATTTGATAGACAGGTATCTTAGAATTCACTGCATCCTTGAACCACTGCTAGTATTTGAGAAATACTGAGTTTATTATGATGGTGCAGGTAACTGTGGATGTTCCGGACATTAGGGGAAGAACGGAGATCTTGAAGGTTCATGCAAGTAATAAGAAGTTTGATGGAGATGTCTCTCTTGATGTGATAGCCATGAGGACACCTGGTTTTAGTGGAGCTGATCTTGCTAATCTCCTAAATGAGGCTGCTATATTGGCTGGTCGTCGTGGGAAGACAGCAATCTCGTCAAAAGAGATTGATGATTCAATTGATAGGATAGTAGCTGGTATGGAGGGAACTGTCATGACAGATGGGAAGAGCAAAAGCTTGGTGGCATACCATGAAGTTGGCCATGCAATTTGTGGGTATGTGAATAATATATCCTCTGCCTCATTGACAATCAACTTCTATTTGATGTTTAGCATCCTTCCTTTTTGTGGCCCAGTCCCCAAGTTTTGTACGAAGTTCACACTATACATTTAAAGAAATTTGTTCATCCAGGGGAACTTACAAGAGGCTTGTTGCTTGTGTGTTTCTGCAGAACTTTGACTCCAGGGCATGATCCAGTTCAAAAGGTTACCCTAATCCCTCGTGGTCAAGCAAGAGGTCTAACATGGTTTATTCCTGCAGATGACCCAACTCTTATCTCCAAACAGCAACTTTTTGCAAGGATTGTTGGTGGTCTTGGTGGCAGAGCTGCTGAAGAAGTTATCTTTGGTGAGCCTGAGGTCACCACTGGCGCAGCTGGTGATTTGCAGCAAATAACTGGTTTGGCTAAACAGGTAAAAGCACAAATATAATGTTTCCATTATCAGTAAAATGAAATCATCCATGGTACAGTCAAATGCCCACACAAGATTTAGGATCCAACTTGTGAGTGCATACTTGAAACCCAGTCCATTCTCAACTTTTTCTTTCATTTGCTATTGCATCACATTTTAATTGCTCATTATGCTACCTTATGCATTTAATTTTCCTACTCATTCAACTTAAGCAGTCTAAAGTGTAAGCTACTGAGACTAATCTTAGAACCCTTTTTTGGTTGATTGGAAGGGCTATATGTCCTACAACTAGGGCATTAGAGGAACGGGGTTTTGACCCCTCCCCACTTTTTTGTGCTCGAAATCCATGGTACCACCAAACCCTCACCACTTGTTAGGGCTTGAAATCCATGGTACCACTAGTCCTTATGGCCAGTGGTCAAAGATAGTGAGACTAATATTAAAACCCTTCAGCCATGTGCACTCTGCACTTTTCATGCTTTCTCTGTAACAAAAAAATACACGGTATTACCCTTTGTTTTGCTTATTAATCCATTGAGAGAGTTTATTGCATATTTGTAGATGGTTGTCACATTTGGCATGTCTGAAATTGGTCCATGGTCACTTATGGACCCTTCAGTTCAGAGTGCTGATGTCATCATGAGGATGATGGCAAGGAACTCAATGTCAGAAAAGCTTGCTGAAGATATTGATGCAGCTGTGAAGAGGATTTCAGACGGTGCCTACGAGATTGCCTTGAGCCACATAAGGAACAACAGGGAAGCCATTGACAAAATTGTTGAAGTCCTCCTTGAGAAGGAAACAATGTCAGGTGAAGAATTTAGGGCAATTCTCTCTGAGTTTGTAGAAATCCCAGCTGAAAATAGGGTCTCTCCTTCAGTACCAACTCCTATCCCTGTATAAAATAACTTAAAAGACACTTGAACCATGCATCTTCCATTGGTTACCCGTATGATATTTGTTATGGTTGAAAATATGATGTAATTAGGAATTTTTGTACTAATTCAAATTTTATCAATGTCAAAGGCTTAGCATTTTGGTTTGGTGAATCACCAATACATGCATTCTCAATAGCATCAGTTTATGCAAAGCTCCATTCCATTGGCAAGAGGGCATTCATGAATGAAGCATGCGTCTCACTTAAAGAACTGCATTCATGGCTCTGATGATGGAAATAAGCTCACTGGCAAAAAGATCACCAGCAGCACCTCCCATATAAGGAACTACATTGTTTGGCATTGAACTCAACCTAGTATGTTCACAAAATGGGGCACGGCACACAGGGCACTGTCCATGGCTCTTGACCCATGGCACAATGCAATCTTCATGGAACATATGGTTGCATGGAGTGAGCATGACCTCTTCTCTGGCTTCAAAGTCCTCCAAACAAACTGTACACCTCTTGCCATCTTCATCAATTGCTTCCTTTCCCTTTGAAATGGGATTGATGTCTCTATGGTAGAGACTCACTCTTCTAGGTATTCTTTTTGGTGTTGGAATATAAACCTCTTTCTTTAGCTTCTTCAATGCTTTCTTTTGCTCTTCTTGGCTCAATCTAGACTCCTCTTCATAGTTAGTGTGTCTCGGATAATCTGGGATGAACTGTTGGTGTGCAGAGGATGGCTCAAGCTCTCTTCTGGTACCATCACTGTAGAATAGAATTTGAACTGGTTGGGGCTGAGGCTGCACGGGTATACTGAAATTCACCATTTTCGGTTCTTAGCATCACAATCATACAAGATAATTTCGTTCACCCAGATAATTAATTCAAAGGAAAAAGGTTTTTTCTTTTTTCTTTTCTTTTTTTTTGGGGGGGGGGAGGGAAGATTAAAGACGCAGATTTCAGCTTTTCAGCTTTCAACTAGACCATGAAATACTAGTAGTTCCCTCAATACATGGACACAGAAAACAAGCTAGTCAACAAATGAACCTCAAACAGACATGCAAACCAAAGTATCCCTAAGACTTGGGAAGAGGAAGAAGAAACCTCTACTTTTAAGCTTGTCTTTTGTTCATAGTACGTAGGGCACAATATTCACAGGGAGGCCAACCAAAAAAAAAAAAACATTCTCAAGGAGGACAAGCACACAGGTTACAGAGAAAAGATCAAAGTTGGTACCGCAAAAATGATCCCCAATCACCTGATCTTGATGTTGGTCTTGCCTCTGATGACCACCATGGTTCATCCGCATGTCTGCTTGCTTCCTGGGGTTAAACGGAATAGAGGGATCAGCAAGCATTTTGTAAAGGAAAAGGACTACTATTTGTTAACTCTTAACACTAACATGAGTCAGCTGAAACAAGATGCATTATGGATGAATAAAAAAGTTGCATACCTGTGTCCCTCGAAACGAAAAATGTCAACCATAGGGTGCAGGATTGGGGTTCCAACCATCATCACCATGGTCCAGTCTTGTCCTACATCTTCTGGGCATTGGTGGGAGGTTGTTAGTGGTGCCACTCATGAAGCCTTTCACTTGTTTTACCTATGACAAGTTGAGCTTATGTGGAGATATATAAATGAAAGTGTATTTGATGTGAACCCGTTGGGTATAAAAACCCTAGAACCCACGAACAAGTTAATTTAACCCAAAAATCGTCTCAACGAATTATTTGAACCGGTGGAATTAAAAACCTCAACCCTTGCCCTAAAGGAAGAAGAACCTAAGGTATATGACCTTAGACCCGTTTCTCACTAGATCAAGAACTTTGGTATAAAGATGGAATGAATGACGCCACAATCTAGATGGTTCGAAACCTAGATTGATAAGTCAAAGAACTAAACAAAACTCATATCTTAAATAAGTTCAAAGTTCTCAAAAGAACAAAACTTGTATGAATAATTCTCACAATTTTATTAATTCTCTCAAAAGTGTTGTTTTTTTTACACAATATATAATGACCTATTTATAGTCTAAAGGTAAAAATATAATTGACAACTAAAAATTTAGTAACTTCCTAAACAATAAAGAATTAGGAAACTAAACATAAGTTACAAAAAATAAAAAATAAAAATTAGGAAACTGAATAAACTAAACTATTTTGACCAAGTCTTGCTGCTATTTTTCTTTATTTTCGTCCTCCCTTGGTATTGGGTAGTTTTTGACCTTTTATTCTTCCAACTGGGCTTGCATGAGCATTATTGAGACCCCTTTTGGTTCTTCATTCATTTAGACTTCAATTTCTTATTGTAAAACCCTCTGAATTAAGTTATTCAATACTTCTTTGGACCCTTTAACTCGAACTTTTGTTACTGACCCAACTTGAACTTGAGTTGAATCTTGTAAATTTCTTACAGTCTTGATGATCACATCAGTATTTCTTTTGATTTTATAGCTTTTGATGTTCTTTGTTCATTGTGTTTCTCCTTTTTGCCTTTTAATACACATCTCTAGGATAAAATCATGATTCTTCCGTCCATTGAAAGATTGTGGCGTTGCTCCATCAATGTTCCCTTTGAAAAGCATTAGGTTCAATACACATGAAGAAAGGAATCCAATTCTTCCACTTCCTTCAATGTCTTTTCCTACTTTCTCCAACAGGCTTAATTCCAAAATGACTTGTAACGATGGAATCAAGCCATTGTTTGGAAGTTCAAATTGTCTTTTGGAACTTCACAGGTGAGTTCTCTTGAGCTCAATAACCTTTCAGACATTTTTTTTTTATATAAAACTTTCAGACATTTTGGTACATGTATTACAAGGCATGGTACGTCAAAGGATGACACTATAAGATTCCAGTATGCATTTGGCTGTATTCCAGTTGCAAGAATATATTATGACTAAATAATGGAGATAATAATTTGATAAATGAAGTTTTGCTCTACATGGAGGAAACCATTCCTTTCAATATCGTAGCACTAACCTGAACAATAAAAGGCATGCCATGATCACAGGAGGCAACGGAATAACACCATTCAACATGGAGAAGTGCTAATTTGCCATGATAGAAATGGCTACACATTCTATGAATCGTCACAACAACCATTTGTAATGCATTGAAAATTTAATCTACAAGTGATGCCCTTCAACGATAGAGTAATAAGCAACTTCTTTTGGGTCTTTGTATCAAAAGGCAGTCAACCTATACAGTTTAAGAATGGGAAATACTCCCACATATTTGAACATAAGAGTACTCATAAATTTATAATCAAAAAAAGAAAATGGTACATGCTACAATTATGTAACAAGACAAAAGATCGAACTCTTTTCCGGAATAATGAAGTTTATTAATGAAGCAAAATTAACAAATTTTAAAAAAAAAAATCAAATATTCATCCTTGAAAAATAAAATGCATAAACAAAACAGAGGCATTTTATGCCCATGAATTTTTATTTTTATTTTTTATTTTTTTCCAAATCTTCTCAGTTTCACTAATCAAAAGGCGGCTAAATCAGTTAAACTGTATGCCTGATATAGCAAGTGAGGATTTTGGGTCCTGCTTTTGCAATTGGGCAACCCCTCGACCCTGACAAAGAATTAATTAAGCAGCATGTGCTAGTTGATGTTACTCCAAGAAGCTAAAAGAGAAAGCATGGATGCCTAGCTCGCAAATCATTACATATTGAACAAAGCAAATCAACTACTTGCTCACAGTCGATGACAACACAAAGTTCCAGAATATGGAGCCCAATGACATGAACGCCACACGAGCTTGAAGAGGAACCACCCTGCAAACATAACTAACACCAGTCATGCTAGTTCAATGGTAAAAACTAGTGTGTAATAGAACAGGGAAAGAAAAACCAAAAAAAAAAAAAAAAAATCATGAATGTACAGGGGAACTGGTGCATCATAAAAAAAGTGATCATTCCAGGAAATGCACAAGTATAACTCAAACATTACTTTACCTTTCCATAACTAGGAGATAAATCAGGACAGATCAAACAAATCTATCATTATATAAATGAGCAAATAGCTAGTAATCAACTTAAAGGATTACTTATTAAAAAACAAAAATTCAAAATGTCTCACTAATTGCACTCACACTATGTACTGCTCTAGCAGTCCGCCATACCTATGAGATATTAGAAGGTTCATTAAATTGTTGTAAATCCCTAGCTTACATGGCAAATGGTTTACGAAATTCTCATAGAATTATACAACATAGGTGCAAGGCATTGACATGTGGAGCTAGGTAATTCTTTGGTTCGGCATTTTGATGAAATTTTAATAAGACCGAGGGAGTCGATCAACAAATTAGGCATTGTTCTGTTCAGGGATTTGTTAGGTTTAAAGTTAAGCTGCACTGTATGTCCCAGGACAATTTGTACATGGACTATTTTCCTTTTTGAACTAATATCCTAGTATTTGATTAATCTTAATTCTCAGATTATTTGGTGGGCCTAAAATAGATTTTCTGATAAATTGAGCTGAACTTACTAAAGTTTAGGCAACATGAATAAATTTTCATGAAAATATAACTCCCAAGACTGAAATGAGTCCAGCCAAAGAAGAGATTCTGGAAAATCAAACCCAAAGGATAGATACTTCTTGGAAGCTGAAACAAATGCGGGGACTGTATTTTGTTGGGACTATTAATTCAATCCCTAAGGTCCATAAATTTTCAATCAGAAGGTATCAGATCATTGAGGGCGAGCCTTGGCGCAACGGTTGAGTTGCTCCTTTGGTGACCTCGAGGTCAAGGGTTCAAGGCGTGGAAACAGAGTCTTTGCAAAAATGTAAGGGGAAGACTGCGTACATATACTCCCACTCTCCCACTACCCCGCACTAAGTCGGAGAGCACTTTGTGCACGGGATGAGCCATATTTCAAGCAATCAGATCATTTAGAGGTTTGTTGATTCACAACTTATGGTAAATCTTTCATTCAATACAAACTCATTAAAATGAGTAGTAGTTATGGTGGTTATGGGAAAATGTTGATTTATAGACAAGAAACTTCAAAAGACTGAGTCGATCAACATAGGCATTGTTCAGTTCAGGGATTTGTTAGGTTTAAAGTTAAACTGGACTGTATGTCCTAGGACTATTTATACATGGACTATTTGCCTTTTGAACTATCCTAGGATTTGATTCTTAATTCCTAGATTATTTGGTGGCCTAAAATAGATTTTTCTGATAAATTGATCTGAACTTACTAAAGTTTAGACAACAATGAATAAATTTTCATGAAAATGTAACTCCCAAGACTGAAATGAGTCCAACCAAAGTTGAGACTCTGGACAATCAAACCCAAAGGATAGATACAAATGCTAGGACTTCATTTTGTTGGGACTATTAATCCAATCCCCACGAAGGTCCATAAAATTTTCAATCAGAAGTTATCAGATCCTTCAGAAGTTTGTTGATTCACAACTTATGGTAAATCTTTCATCCAATATAAACTCATTAAAATGAGTAGTAGCTATAGTGATTATGGGAAAATGTTGATTTATAGACAAGAAACTTCAAAAGACTAATCAAGTGGCACATCACTTGTATTAAGTGTCATATTCTTCCATCAACATCTTAAGCTTCCCTGAAATGTTTTGTGTATATATATATATTTTTATATATATAAATACATAGATACATCCATACATATGTATAATATATACAGCCTTAACATTGATTCCAGTTTCAAAAAGATGAAGTCTTCACCAAGAAAGTGCCAAGAATGAAAACGTGCATGAAACCTGGTCAAATCCATTAAAAAAGACTAAAAAAAAGAAAGAAAAAAAAAGCTGATGCATGAAAGTGAAAAGAGATATGCTTATTTTCACATAGTCATTTATAATTTCATTATCCATTTAGTTTTATGATCTTTTCTCAGCTAGTCTTAAAATCGAGGGACTGGATTCATTTAGTGACGTCTCTTGGAAACACAACCAAGTTAACATACAACAGCTTGTTACAAGCACACAAAAGTAACAAATGGGAAAAAAGATGTACCCGAAATTCAATGCGCTGACTGGAATCCAGAACCTAAAGCCTGCATACAAACGAAAGCAGCACTTAAAATTGCACAAAATGTTGACAAAATTGTGGAGCCAGTAGAAAAGATTGCAGAGAGAGTTCACCATAAAATAGTGTGCAGAGAGCATCTTTCTTGTACTTATTTGGAAGCTCTGACAGCTTGCCCAGCCATAAGTTGTTCCATGCAAAAACAACAGTAATCACAGCTGGTCCAAGAATGATTTGGTTTAATAGAACCTGCAGATTTTAGAGATTATCTCAAGATAAATCTGGTTTTCCACTCCACATTTGCTAAAATAATCCCAAAAAATACCTTCAAAAGAAGGTTCTTTACACTCTGCCTGGGCAAGCAACGATCCAAATAGTGGTACCACGCATAAGAACCAGGGCCATAAAACAGAAATCCATAGGAAGTCATCCTTAAGGCTCGTAGCCAATCATGGTCTGAAAGAAGCCACATCACATCCTAAGGAAGAAACCTTGAGTCAGAACATATATAGCACAAGCACTGCACAACAAAATAGCATATTTCACAAAGTTAAGCATATACTTTGTTCTAGTTTACCTTTTTCTTTTTAAAGTGCAGAATTCACTTCTAGTTCATTCCCCAACATCATCTAAAATAACTCAGAAGGAAGCAAAAGGGGAGAAAAATTTGAATACGGCAGATGTAACAGAATGATTATTAAAACGAAAAAGAGTTGTTTGTTTCCACTTAAAAATTCAATGGCAGGACTGCAGTAACAAAATTACTGCACCTCCACTTGTTCCCAGAATAGTTACTAGAAAGGCCTAAGCAAAAGGAAGCTGCTACAGAAATTGTTTAGTAGAACAGCATGCATACGCTAGTTGAAGGGGCAAAAAAGATTAACACAGAGGTGCAGAGGAGAAATTGGGGTGGACATAAACCTGACTAAAGCTAATCAACTTCAGCCTAAAACAGCCTTCAAGACTAGGATGCTTAGCTACCACCCATCTAGTTGAATGCAGTTAGAGATAATACTCCTTACCCCCTTTTCATCAACATGTTGGAGAGTAGGCCTTCCACCCAGAGACCAGAAACCCTCTTCCAATCAGCTAGATTTTCCTCAAACCTTTTGAAGATATGTATTAAGACTGCAAAGGAAGCACCAAACAAGAAATGGAGATCCCATTGTGCACCTTAAAGCATTGGCAAACTGCTTGGTTCAACAAATCTAGCATAACTCACCTAAAAATAGCACTGTCATTTGCTAACAGCCAATGAGACACCCAAGCATGCCTTTGTCTCCTACCCACCTTAAAAGCCTTTTATGGAACCTAATTTACTTGCTCTGTTATCCATCATGCTTATACTTGAGATCATGATCAAGATGCCTTAACATCCTTCAAAGGCATGCCACCTCCTCCAGATAACATGGTATTATCAAAATTGAATCATATCATAGCAAAAGTCAAGGCTAAAAGATAATGTCCTTATCATCATCAATGTTCACACAAGCGTTACTTAAGTCAAATAATTTAATTGAACCCGTTAACATTATCCATGATGGCATTAATAGTTGATAGGCATCTCTTTATTAGAGACCTCTAATTTAAGTTACAAACCAACCACGGCATTTTGGTCCAAAGATACCAACCCATACCTCATCCGAGTTCAACAAACACAGTTATATGGCGCCAAGTGCTAATGCAACACCTTCTCCTCATTTCTAACAAAATTAAAATCAAACTGAATGAGAAGTTGGGAAATAATAGTAACAAATACTGACAAGGAATTTACATGGCGGAAAAGTATGCCTATGCTCACAGATGAAGACAACCAAAGAAACTTCACATTAGAAGTGAAATTGATGGTCTACACAGACTGATCCAAAAACCTCACACCAAATTCACCAAAACTGACCTTATTTTTAAGGGTGGGAAGAAAAATTTATGCACAACAAACAAAGTATAAAGACAAAAAAGTGTCAAGCAGGTGCTAACTCACAAAACTAAAAGGATGAGGAATCTGGAAATTGACAATTTCTATGAAGCATTCAAACAATTTAGACGATGACAAAAAAATGCAAGAACTTAACAAAATTGTCTGCAAAATTCATCACAAGTTGTACATCCCCTAAAAAATCCTCCTAATCTGTTCCCTTCAGAGTCCAAATCAACCAAGATATCACTAGAGGGAGCACCGTATGAACTCTCCTTGCTGTACAAACACTCAACCCCCTCTACGCCGACAATCCAACCAGTACAAAGCTTGAAGTTGCCAATTGAATTTGCAAAAGAGGGAATCTTCCTCCACAGAAAAAGAACCCAGGAGCAATATAGAGGTAGGGGCTCCCATGGACTCAAGCACTCTTTTGCATAAAACACGTGTATTACCAAAGTAATGCCTTGTTCTTTGTATATTATCCTGAGCTGAAATCCTTCACCGAGCAGTCTCCTATGCAAAGAAGATGTCTCTTGGGGAAGTGAGGAATTCAGAATAACCAAAAGTAATCTCTTAGTCTATGTTTCTTCTATAATAGCCATGTAGAAGGAGCACAAAAAATAAACTCCTGCTCTCATTTGATCGGAGGTCCCACACCTAAGAGAGCACCACACAACAATTCACTCTTCCTAGCCATACTCACTCACACAACACTGTGTAGGGAAAGCAAGTAATGATTCTGAGGGTTTCTCTTAATTTGGGACTTTTGCATGCAAAACTAATCCAATTCTATGAAATTTAAGTATGCCAAGCCAAACATTGAGAGCATTTAGCGAATAACGGTCTTCAATAGAGATGACTAGAGAAAGCATATTCAAAATGCGGACCTCTTCTAAGTTGGGAGAAAGACTTAGTTGAGTTGGGCAGTATTTTAAGTTCCACATAACATGACAAACAGAATTCAAAAACCTATTTTTTTCTTCTTTTTTTTGGCTAAATTACATTTTGCAAGCATTGTTTCAAGAAGAATTTGCAAATAGTTCTGTAATGTCCCAGAGCATGAATTTCGGGCGCTACTCTATAGCTATTAGGGTGTCCTACATTTTCAAGAGGCACAAGGGCCCGTGCCTGGTGCCTCTGAGAATAGAATTAGGACTTCAATTAAGGTTAGAAAAACAACCGAAAACATAGGATTAATAGGGACTAAGTAACGTGGGTCATGGCATATGGCATTCATTCTGATTGAAAAACTTCAAGCCAAAAACAAACTATAGGGTAGATTACAGTGCCAATGATCAGATGGAATCCATAAATGAATAATTTGAAGTACAATTAGAGCCGTAGTAGAGAGAGAGAGAGAGAGAGAGAGAGAGAGAGAGAGAGAGAGAGAGACCTTTTCGTCTTTGAGAGTAGAATTGCGGCGACACCGTTCTGTGAATTGAGCAATTGTATCGCCGGCGAAAGCCAAGGAAGCAGCAGTACCCGCTTGCTTCAGTGGGAACCTGTATCCACTTGGGCCGTTTACATCGACGGAGTCGGAGGGTTTGGAATTGGATGAGGGACGCCGCTTCCTTCTCCCGGGATTGCTCCACCACAATCCGCCGGGGCCGCATCCTCCTCCGCCACCCAATACCACCATTTCTCCCTCCAAATCAAAATGGACTGTTCCCAATCCACTTCCAGAGCAGTGCGAAGAATGGGAACCCTTCTTATTAATATTTAATTTTTAAATATAATATTTTTTACTTCTTTTTTCTTTATTTATTTTATTTCTTTCTTTTTACCATATCTGAACAGCAATAATAGCTGAAGCCACCAACATTTAATTATAAACAAAATTTTTAATTATTTTTACCTACTTTTTTATTTTAGGAAAACAAAGAATACCAACCTAGGAATAGGGTGTATTGTCTATTTCACCCTCCTTACAAAATATTGCATCGCATTCTACATGCATTTTTGAAACAAAGGTTTTTTTATACTATAAGATTTATATGTAGAATTTTTAAACAATAGCATACATACTTATGTCATGCTAAAAAGAAAAATATAAAATACAAAAATTCCTCGAGCATTAACATTTTTAAAATAAAATTTGGAATAATTATTTGATTTTCATTATTTTTTTTTATATTTTTATATTTGTGATAATGGGTTTTCTATATAAATTCAATTTATTATAATAATTTATTGAAATAATAAAATATTAATTTTTAATATTTTTATTTTGTTTCAAATATTCTCTATCAAAACCATATTTATTTATCTTTTTAATACATATTATTTTATATTTCTACCGATGAGAGATGAATTCTAACATAAAATTTATTTTATTTTTAAATGAAAGTTTGATTCTATTCTAATGCCTTCCAATCTTCTTGGAAGAACCTGCCCTCGATGTGCAAAGACGCTTGTGAATTCAGTGCAATCCCAAGCTCAAGCCCCGATCATACATAATGACATGTTGATTTTAAAAATTGAAATTCATAAATTTGCTCAAGAAAATTTAATGCAAATGCAGGGCATCTAGAAAGAAAAACACCATCAAAGTTTGATCATCTCAAGTCATGCAATAAATGTAATACAACCCTTCAAAAGAACAAGAACCACACTACTTTGCTTTACTTTCAAACAAAATGTTGGTGTTTCAAAAAGGTGATTACCGTGCCATCCTATAACCTTTCTCCCTTGAGAGGAAATACTGTCTTCTTTCAGCCAAGTTCTAGCACAATGAAGTGTCCATGCAAAGACAGCATATCGCTTACAATGCAGTCAAGGCTTTGCTTCTGACAATAATCAGAGGTCAGCAATCTGTCAAATTAATATGGTATGCATGCATAATAGCTATTAGTTCCAACCCATCCCTTTAAGCTGTCAACGATTCTGTCTTATCTTTTTCATAGGGTATATTTTAAACCCTAGGAGCTTTCATGTCCGAATACACCCATTATCACTCTTATGCTGTCAACACTGTGTCTTCCTTTCTCGATAATCGCCTTTTTTTTTTTTGTTTTTTACTTGATCAAACGGTATCAAAAGTTATGCTTTAACTAATCTTGTTTGAGCTACTATCGAACCCTCTATAGGAGGAGCTCTTCCGATGTGTCACTAATCAATTTGTATTATCATTTTTCGGAAACCTTGTTTTCTTCGCCATCCTATGTCTTAAAAGTTTCAACCTTTGGCAAGTTTCCCCTTGCTCATTTGGTCAAAGCTGTTACACCTAAAAGAGAGGAAAAGTGCGGACCATGAAACTACACGCTTCAATTCTTGCTCCTTCTGAACCACTTTCCTGTCATTGCAGCAATCCCACGCTTCCGCACTCATTTTGCTGATCCTCAAATCTTCCACACGACCTCTGCACTAAAAGACCAAGGATTTTCCATGTTGTCCAAGGTGATAGATATGAAGTTGTCCAAAAAATTTTCCCTTTTCTTCACAATTTCTCTATTCCAGTTGGTCTCTTCCGCTGGTATTGCAGAATATTATGGTAGTGAAAGGGGTCTTAATGCAGATGAGGGATACTCTAAGCTCAACTTTGGATTTGGATTCAAATTGGACAGATCCTCTTTGTACCGGTAATTGAAGTAGATGGAGAGGAATAAATTGTTTAAATGGCCACGTAGTTCATCCTGTTCTTGAAGGCATTCAGCTCACAGGAACTCTTTCACCTGCATTTCTGCAGAACATTAATTTCTTGAGCAAACTCAGCTTGAGAAACAACTTGACATCCGCTCCTCTTCCAAGGCTAACAAATCTCACTTTTTTACGGTCGGTCTTCCTACCGCAACATCAGTTTTTGGGTCCAATCCCTTTGGGCTACATTTATTTGCCAAGACTACAAAAACTAGAGCTTCAAGAGAATCCTCAAGGGTCCAGTTCCACCTTTTTATCAGTTTGTCTTAACAGACTTCAACCATCTAGGAGGTCAAATACCTGACACTCAAGTTCTTCAATCATTCTCAAAGAGTTCCTTCGATCATAACAAGGACTTGTGTGGGAGTCCCTTGGATACACCATATCCTACTCCTGCTCCTGCTTCCGCATTGCCTTCTCCAGCTCCTATTGTTCATCCACCTCCTGCCCCGAATCCGTTAAGTTTGTCCAACGAAAAGAGCAATAAAAATATCAAAGCATAGAGCGTAGCAATTGCAGCAGTAGCAGCTTTCATTCCTTTCATGTTCATTCTCTTCTTTTGTTATTATAAGAGGGAACGGCAAAAGGAAGCTAGAAAAACCGATAATGCAGGTATGACTCCATCTTATTTTGAAATATGATTTTCAGTTTGACGCAGGTTGGAACATAATGTTCTGTGCTTCTGTTGACAGGTGAGCTTTCTCCGGAGAAGAGAGCAGACAGTTATGTCAGTGGAGGTGACCCCGAAAGAACATAGAGCCATAGTTTTTTGATAAGGACAGACCATCTTTTGACAATGATGAATTGTTGAAGGCAGCAGCAGAAGTGTTGGGAAAAGTTAAGCTAGGCACCATGCAGCTCTGGCATCTGGTCCTGTTGTTGTCGTGAAAAGACTTAAAGAAATGAGCAATTTGAGCAAGAAAGACTTTGTTCAGCAGATGCAGTTGCTAGGAAAGATGAGGCATGATAACCTTGTTGAGATATCTCCTTTTACCGTTCAAAGGATGAGAAGCTTGTTATCTTGAGTGTATACACCAAGGACACATTACATGGTGAGTCATCCTTCCTAAATTCTTTGCTTTCTAAACAAAGAAATTACTAATCTTCCCTTTGGTTTTCATGCTAGAAAATCGAGGGTTGGAAGAGTACCGCTTAACCGGAATGCAAGGCTATCTATCATCGAGGACATTGCAAAGGGGCTCAATTTTCTTCACCAATCTTTACCTTCTTATAGAATCCCTCATGCTAGCCTCAAATCTTCAGATGTACTAATTCGGCATAGTAATGGAAACCACAGAGCTAAGCTGACAGACTTTGGCTTTTTGCCATTGCTGCCATCTTGAAAATCCTGTGAGAAGCTAGCCATTGGAAAAGTACCCGAATTCTCACAAGGAAAGAAGTTGAGATACAAAGCCGATGTCTATTGTTTTGGAATTATTATATTGGAGGTCATAACAAGAAGAGATCCAAGTGGATTTTTAGAGGGAATGGTGAATGATCTTAGTAATTGGGTCAAAACAGTCGCCAATGATGATTGGTCTACAGAAATATTAGACGTGGAGATACTAGCTACATATGGGGGCATGATGAGATGCTAAAGTTAACACATATAGCTCCTGTGTGTGCAGATTTGATTCCAGAGATACGCCCTAAGATGAGCGAACTTGTTAGAAGAATACAAGAAATTTATTACGTGTTCCATTTGATGTTCTTTGTTTTTGGTGCTTTTCTTATTTGATTATTGATCCAGAAATATTTGATATATATGCTGGGTCTTACTCTGAGAATTCTGTAGAGGATTATATTTGAACAGAAATAACATGACCACCATGCCTTTTGTGCGTCTCTCTCTCTCTCTCTCTCTCTCTCTCAAGTATCTTGGTTGGAAAGGGAATGGGTATACAAGAAACTGAGTGTAAAACCGTCAAAAAAATAAAAAATAAAAAAAATAAAAATAAATACTGTCATCCTGGCTTGACCTAATAAGTAAATAAACGGAATTTTGGTCAGAAGATGTAATATACATTTGGGACTTTCTTGATACACATGGATTAGCACAATTATTTTGTGAAATATCAGAAAAATGAAGCTCCATGATCTTGTACATCACCTTGGTCCCGATAGAACAGATGGCAGAAGCGGAGAAGTAGCGGTAAACTTTGCGTCTATACGACCTACAGCTCCCATGGTTTTTGGCAGCTGAGAAAATGAGAAACCATAATCCAAGTCCTCTTCTACATCCATCACACCCTCCATGACCTTAACCACCATTGACATGGAAGGCCTCTTAGTGAAATCACTCTGGAGACACCATGCAGCGAGCCTCATCACTTTCACTATTTCTCTTTCATTGAATTGCATATCCTCATTGTGCTTATCTACTATATCCATCAGTTGATCTTCCTCCAACTTTTGCTTAAACAGACTTAGCAAATGCATGCCTTCCTCTGGCTGATAACGATCCAAGTTTTTCCTACCACAGACTATTTCCAATACCACCACACCAAAAGCGTACACATCAACCTTTTCAGTAATGATTGAGTTCAGCCATTCAGGAGCTAGATACCCTGGAGTGCCTCTCATGGCAGTCATTACTTGGCTTTGGTCCTTGTCGATCAATTTAGACAGTCCAAAATCTGACACTTTAGCATTAAAACTCTCATCCAGAAGGATGTTTTGAGGCTTGATATCTAGGTGAATTATTTTCTGCCTGCAATCTGCATGTAGATAAGCTAATCCTCTTGCTATGTCAAAGATGATCTTCCATCGACATTTCCAGTCCAGAGAAAAGGCTTGGATTTTAGGAAAGATCCATTTGTCCAAGGATCCATTGCACATAAATTCATAAACTAGCAGTCTATGGGATTTGTCAGCACAAAAGCCAATCAATCTCACCAAGTTGACATGGTGAATGCTGCCAATTATTTCAACTTCTACTAAAAAAGATTTCTTGACTTGCCCTAAGCCATCAAGAAGCTTTACTGCAACTTTAGTACCATCTCCTAAAGTCCCTTCATAAACCGAGCCAAAACCTCCTTCCCCAAGCTTCTTACTGAAATCACTGGTTGCAGATTTTAAGACCTCATAAGAAAATCTTGTGGGCATTCCAGGCACTTCATCCAAATAATCCTCTTCAGCCTCCTCAGAAATTCCTCTTTTATAGAGGGACATCAAAATGCCTAGAATACATGCCACTGTAGACAAGACACCAACACTCAATCCCACAATGAGTGCCATGTGACTTGTTTTCTTTTTAGGAATAGCATTAGGAGAAGGAACTGTCCCGTTATGAACATTTTGTACCTTCAAAAATGCAGATGAATTGTAATGTGTAGTCTCCTGCACATTATTCATGAGTGAAAACACTGCAGAAGGTAGATAGCAATGCCCATTTGAAGGGTTATAACCATACTGAAACAAAGCAGCTTTGCAAGAACAATTTCTTAAACAACCCTGTTTGCAACTCTCCACATCGACTCCTGTCATGTCTGCATTGTTTATGCCATTGTAGCCATCGTAAATAAAATAGCTAATGTCATCAAGCTCTAATAGTTCATGGTTCTGTTCCTCCACACAAGTCAATGGAGTAATCTCAGAACATCCAAGACTAGGTTGCCTATCATCTTTTTGCCTAAAATAGCTCGTTCCTCCGTTAGCAGATGCAGGACAACTACACTGCCCATTGTTAGAGCAAATGCCATATGTTCCACATACAAGAGGATAATTACACTCACCAAGATAACCGGTCAAGAGATCAGCCACTTCTGCCCACTTGTCTCCCCATTCATAGACTCTGAAATGCCCATCATACCCTAGCTTCATATACTGCGCGGAGGATGCTTTAGGAACTGATATCACTTCATCTGGTTCACTTGGTTCTGCAGAAAGTATGAACAAAGCCAAACTCCCATTTAGAAACTTAATGTAACTCGGCACATTACTTGTTCTGTTGCCACTGACAAGATTAAAATAATATGCTTGAGGGGGGTCGGATCCTACATAAGCAAAAAGTCCTTCACTTGTTACGGACAGAGAATACAGTCCTCCATTTGTCCAATTTGCATTTGAAACACTTGCAGTTAGGGAGTTCCCAATCACCAAACTCTGCCCTGGAACCAACACATCCGTTGGATGATCAAAGGACTGCCAAATAGTTGTGCCGTTCTCATCAAACAGCACAAGATTCCCCGTCTCAGTCAAATTCAAGCCTGCAATGGACTTGGCAGATGTATTAGTAGACCATGCTACCGTTCCATCAACATCTTGCAGAACCAAGTCGCCATCAGATTTTAGCTGTAACGTTGCGTTAAGTCTAACTGGTCTGTCTCTATTGGCAGACCAGACTACTTGTGGGAATCCTATAGAGGGCAAGGTGATGTAAGAAGCACTGTCAGTCTGAACAATGAAGATGGCAAAGAGATAGGTGTCACAGCTTCCATTGCAGAAGAAGCCGCAAGCATATCGTGGACCAAAGCTTCCTCTCAAAAGAATGGATCTGACTGTTGATCCATCAGTGAAGCTCACGGAATGAGGAGCGGAAGGGCTGTTTGTCCATGAAGTTGAGAGATTTGCTTCTGGGTAATCAAATGATTCGCCATTGATGAAGTAAGGTGAAGAGAATATGATTAATATGAGTAGAAGTGGCCCAGAGAAAGACAAGGTTATGATCATTTTGCCGTATGACAGCCTTCAAATATTGGATAGCTAGAGGCAAAGAAAAAGGCTCAGCAGATTGCCCTTTCGGAGAGCTCTTTAAAAGTAATCAAGTATGTGATTAAAGAATGGTAGTTGACACCAGAGTAAAAAATGCTACTAGGGCAGAGAAGTTATAATTTACATAAGATGGTGGATTATATAATACAAGATGGTGAATCATGATATCTTCTTTCTTATAATATAGGGAATGGGGGAATGGAGAGAGATTTGCAGCACAGCACCACCGGCTTTTTCTTTTTCTCTTTTGAACTTTTTATATTCATGTTATGCGCATATTTTATGAATTATTGTACATATATATATATATATATATATCCGGTAAAATTAGTAACAATGATCAATCGTAATATCAATTAAAGTAGCCCATTTTTAATAATAATAATGAATAAAAACAGATTACTAGACTAAATTTTGCCCTTTTGGATATAATAATGCTATGAACAAATGAGTTATTCGTCCATATACGTTATTTTCCCCACATATACGTCCTTCCCCCATTGAATCAAGAACTTCCATGTCCAAGGCAGCCAAGTTTGACGGACACATTTGGTTTATTATTATTTTTTTTTGTCCCAACATACCCATTTGGTTTATTATAAATCAAAAAGAAAGAGATAAAAGAAGATGCATGCATCTGCGAAGGAAGGAAACATTATTAATGGCTTTCGGCCTCGTTTTCCAGCATTATGTTGCTTGCCAACTCCAAGACAGCCAGGCCCACGCTGTCCATGTCCTTGTTAAATGCAGTTTTGAAAAGAACCACAGAAAAAAAAGGCAATGACATTGATCCCGTGGTTGGCCATGCTTCACCATGATTTCTACAGCAAAATTTGGCAAATGAACTGGAATTAAAATGTTATTTTTTATGGTACAAAATTGAAGATGATCTCACTTGAATTGACTTGTACATATCAATGCAGGTCGAAAGCTGACTCTTTCTAAAACGCGTCACAAAAAGGGAAACTGAGGGCAGGACCATGTTTGCTTATCCTTTCTCAGATTATTGACTTCTTTGGTTATTTGACGAGACTATTTCCAAACTTTTTTTATTTTTTAGTGGATTACTTCTACTGATATCTGAATTCTATCCGACTAATCCATTAAGAGATTAGCTCTCTCAATTTTTATTTCAAAATCTTTTTATTTTTCCATTGCTTGGAGTAATTCCAGAATAAAGTCCAGGAATTACTTTGATTTTTTTCCCCTCAAGGTAGCATTTGATGGGTAAAACGGGATTTAAAGGTTTTAGCCATGACGTTTTATCCTATTTCCATCGTATTTGATATGCAAAATTCAATTTCAAATATTGTAAAGAAATTGAAAATATTGTTAAATAGGGAGAAAAGCAAAGAGTTAAAAATATTGCACCTCTCAAATTAGAATGGCAAACTAAATTGACAAGTTTACTTTTTAGATAGAGAAAATTAAAATTAGTATCTTTTAATTTACATCGAGAAAGAGTAGAAAAATTAATTCTTCTAAAGAAAGAAAACTAATATGTCTTGTTCTACAAAAAGAAAATTTAAATTAATTTTTTATAAAAAATTTCAAAACTAGTGCTTTTAGAAAAAGAATGTGAACTAAATTACTATTTTTAAATAGAAAACTTGAATTTCAATTTTTAGAAGGAAACCATTGAATTTAGTAATTGTTGAGAGAAAGCGTTTAAAATTAATGCATTTAGAACATAACTTAATTTTTTAAAGATAAAATTAATATATTTAGTTGTAGAAAGAGAAAATAAATTAAAACTAAGGGGATAAAAATAATTTTTTAAAGAAATTCAAATTTCAGTTATAAGTAGAAAAAGCCAATGATTTTAGTTTTATTAAAATAAACAAAAACTATGTTAATGTAATGAGAGAAATCTATCTGCATAGTTTTATAGAGAGAGAGAGAGAGAGAGAGAGAGAGAGAGAGAGAGAGAGAGAGAGAGAGAGAGAGTGAGTGAGCTATAATTGTTTTATTTTTTTACCAAGGGATATAAAATTTACACACATCTTAATGCACATATCAACCAAGGAGAAGAAAATATTACCCCTTTGTGATTTTCTTATCTAATCTTTTACCACATAATAAATGCTAACAATGTTTTCAAAAACACGTTTTCAACATTAGGAGATATTTTGAAGAAACATTCTGAAAAATCTCAACTCTCCCAATTATACTCATCTTTTATGGTTATTTACCAGCAAACATATGGAGCCTCAGAGGCAAATTGTGGCTCCACAAGAATTATTCCCTTCCTTTTTTTTTTTTTTTTTTTTCTTGTTTTCGGGAAATGCAATGGGTTCAGGAGAAAACTAGCACAAGACATTAGAAAAAAAAAATACCATACATGCATCACTGTGGTTTTTTTGGTAGGGGTGGGGTGGAGGACAGCAATGCACCAGCACCCTAGCAGCTCACGGTGACATCTGCAACAATATTTTTTTGATACTATACTATCGGTATCCGAAACTATACTCCAACTAATGAATCCGAAACTTGTAATGACCTATTAAGAGACTACCTTCCTAACGTAATCTGTTATTTTCCAAAATCACGAGTCGAACTCGAGATCTTAATTAAAAAACCACTTCCTACCAAATCAAAAGACCATTGGGTACACTATAGCAATATGTGAAAAATAATTTACTTCCCACTTTAGAGTTTTCTTTCTTTCTTTCTTTCTTTCTTCCATCCCCCATCCAAACACCCCCCCCCTCTCCCCATGGTGGGGAGTGAAAAATTGGTATCAAAAGAAGTAGATTTAATGAGTACTAATAGTCAATACATCAAAAGATTGAGCAAACTTGCATTGGCCCTCCACGAGATTAGAACACAAATGCATCAAATGCTGCCATCATCAAAATCTTCTTGCTTCACTATGAATCATGAATGGTAGAATACTAAAAAAATAAAGAAGTGAAGATGGCTTGTTTATGGACGGCATCACTTCTCTTAATATTTTAACTTGTATCTGGTCGGCCTTCAGCAGTCTTCTGCAGCAAGCAAACCCTGACAGGAACCATCTCCAGGTAAGATTGGGCCACAATGTTGATATAGAGAAAGCATCAAGAATAATAACTCCTCTCATATTCATGTATTTTTACCATTTCTAGAGAGTTGTCTACAACTTCTAGAGCCTCATACACAAGTTCTTGGATAACCCCCTCCAAATATGATAGGGAGTTGAGCACTTCACTGTTCTTGGAGTAGAAGGATCCGAACAATTGTTCCTCGCTAAATTTTTTGTTGGTTTACCATTTATAAATGTGCAAGTTGATTGTGTTAACATCTGGCTATTAAAGCTATGCAAGGAGAGAGACAAACAGGTGAAACTCAGAAGGAAGGAGAAAACATTGGAGAGCATAAAGAGAATAAAATGCAAGAAACATGAAAAAAGGCCACGGCATTTTCTCCAAACTGCCATGGCAGATCTCATGGAAACTCAGAAGTAGTCCAGCAGAACAAAAATGCTGTGGCACTTTCAGAGGTTTTGGCTGCGAGAAATTCTCTCCTCTTCTGAAACTTTCCATTCTTTACCAAGGCAAATATTATACAGAGGGCTCTAAATTGAGGGTAGACGCATACTTTGGCAAAAGAACAAAAAGTGAGAGCCACGGAATAGGGTAACATGATTTGGGAACTCAAGAATTGAGAATTTTGGAATCAAAAGGAAGAATTTTTATTATCATTCAAGATAGTTATATCTTCTTTTCTTTTAAATTCCTTGGTTGTTTATCAATTAGCATGAGTAACTAAATTTATTTCGAGGGTTTCAATTGAACCCAAGCTTGCTTTTGGATGAAAACTTAGGCTTTGACATTTGATATTGTGTAATCGAAAGACAAAGACCATGTTTTTATTTTTTGTTAAGCTATGAGGTTTATTCATTAAATTCTTCTTGACTCTCTTTTACAAATCAAGATAAGGTTTGAAGATGCTGGTGATATCACTGATGATTCTTGTAATCCTACTTGTAATTGTCTTGCAGTAGTGTCAATTGGATTGATGAGACAGTGTTTTGAATGATTCATGCTATGAAATAGATAACTTATGATAACTTATGTCAAACTTGAACAGGTTATGCTACTAATAGATGGATTATGTCACTAAGCCTAGAAATGAATATTAGTTTGGTGTAATTCATAATCATACTAATGGGTGTTTGAGTGTTCGAAGCTTGTAGCTTAGAATTCTACACGAATCAAACTGATAACTTAAGTAATCCACACTCGCTGCTAGTGGTGTAATTGAACCCCGGATCTCTTTACCCTTGATTTCACTCAGTTTAATTGCTATCTCATTCTTAATTGCTTTAGTTTATTTGGTTAATATAGTTTCATTCGACATTTTTTACTTGATCACACATCATGCCATGTCCACCACAAGAGACTCCAAAAACACTTAACACACACATCAATGATTAAGGCACCCCGAGTATGCACTTGTCAATGATAACCTCGTACACTTGCAAGCTCTTAGGGTTTTCATATATATCACTTTTTATACAGATATCCACATCACATCAAACCGGTCTTATATCTTCTCAACTGATGACAATGCAGATTTGTTCAATTAGGAGAGGGAAAGGGAGAGAGAGAGGAAGTTGAAACCAAGTGGAAGAAGCTCAAGCAAATGGATTGCTTTCAGAACTTCAAAAAGTCTGTCTTTCTTATCCTCATATTCCAACTCTTACAATAGGGGGAAATGTATGCACCTGCAGCAATTGAAATTAGTGTCTCGGGATTGGAATAAGGCGTTACAACCATAAAAGCTTCTGTCCTAATTTGTGAAAGGGCTCAACAGCATCAGATTGAGTATTTGACAGCATCTTGATTGGAGAGACCTTTCCTCATGGATGACATCATCTGGCAGTTTTTTAGTTTTAGCAGGGAGAAGGCCCCGGGTTCTAAGGATTTACAGTGGTTTTCTTCCTGGATTTATGGGGCTTTATTTGTGAATAGTTGTGCAGAGTTTTTGGAGAGTCACTTACCATTGGAGAGTTACATACCAATAGAGTGGTGGCTAAAAGCATGAACTCCACTTTATAATTCCGAATCAGAAGGATTTGTTCCTTGAAGTGAAACACTTCAGACCCATTAGTCTTACCACTAATCATTATCAAAATTTGGTAGGGTTTTAGCTAATAGATTGCGTCAGGTGTTAGATAGTACTTAATAGTCAGAGCGCTTATATAGGAGGTACATAATTTTTCTTGAAGGCCAGTGACGTGGTTAACTACGAGAAGAAGAATGATTTGTAGCAGAGGATGACACCATTCTATTTCTTAAAATGCATGATGGCTCTAGGAATATGATTATCCTCAACATTTTTTTAGAAATTCTTTGAGTTTAGGTTCAATATTGCCAAGTGTAGGCTTCCTGGTATAATGAGATTTCTGATAATCTGATTGCATTTGTCAGTTGTGAGAAGACACAAGGAACTGTCCCTTATGTAGGGGTTCCTGGGGCAACCTGAGGAATGTTTCTTTCTGGAATCCTGTCGTGGCTAGGATTATTAAGAGGTTGGACAGCAGGAAAAGTGCTTTTCTTTCTCAAGGTGGGCATGTCACCTTGATGTATGCATGTCTTTCTAGCATCCTGCTTTGCTTTCTATCCCTTTTTAAAGAATCATGCTGGGGAGACTTGGAAGATTGAGAAGTTGATGAGAAACCCCATTTGTCAATGCATGTTTTGATCAAGAGAAACAATTTGATGAGTAGGGACCGAATTTCTAGATCTAAATTTGAAGTGGTTGCAATAACTATGTCCCGTTTAGAAAATGGCTGCAATGATTCCCCTTAGAATCCAATTCTTCATACTATATGAATATCGAAAGCGAGTATGATCCCAGCAGAATAGATTGGATGCTGAGATTTGGAAATTAATCAAAATTATTCTTCCTACTTATTTTTTAAAGCCGGATGATTTCATGTTCGGTTTTGGGAGGATTCCTGCATTGGAGATTCACCCCCTTTACATTACTTTTTTCTCGATTGTATCAACTTGCTTCAGCCTTATAAAATATTTCTAGTAATGGAAGGATAGATCGGTCTCTAGGAATTTTCAATTCATAGGAAATTATTCTAAGAAACACAAACAGCAGAACCCTAAAGACAATTGCAAGAACTATGTTCTAAAGAAGGTACTCAAGAAATTGAGAAACTGTGTGTAAAAAAATACTCATTATAACTAGTCCTTCAGTTTAGATATTTAACCAAAAAAGGAACTTACTCAGCTAATCAGATGAATGCGACACTATCCAGGACATCCTCATGTGGCTTCATCCTGATTATCCATCTTGTCAAGAATTAAATACCTTGCATGAACAGTTTCTACAGAGCCCTGTATCTCTTCATCTCCTTGATCTTTCTTCAGCTTGTTATATCTGGAAAAAAATGGCAAAAATTATTGTTCATCAATGATAACTAAAAGAATATGACAACTAAAAGAATACGAAGCATAGACAATAGAGGTTCGATGTTGAACACAAATATGTGTCAATTGCACATGCTTAACATGCAGCTGAAAAGTATCCAGCAGACATGGTGTGTTGGAAAAGGAGGATAAGGAGTAGGCAAAAAATTACATGAGTGATCATACAATAAGGTAGAACACTACGAACTTTAGGCATAAAGTAGACGTAATTTAGAGAAAGATATGCCAGACAGAAACGAATTCAAATACTTAATTCATCAATGATAAGAACCTTGAAGCATAGACGATAGAGGTTCCATGTTGAACACAAATATGTGTCAATTGCACATGCTTAACATGCAGCTGAAAAGTATCCAGCACACAACATGGCGTGCTGGAATTGGTGGAGGAACCAATAGAAAGGAAAAGGAGGATAAGGAGTGGGCAAGAATGAGGTGAGTGATCATACAATAAGGTAGAACACTATGAACTTTAGGCATAAAGTAGATGTAATTTAGAGGGAGATATGTCAGACATTACAGAATTCAAATAATTAATTCATCAATGATCAGAATCTTACAACAACCTTAAGACCCGTACACTTATAAGCTCAACTACTCAACAATTAGGACACAATCAATTCTCTAAAAACCTTAAAACCTTATAACCTTACAATGACCATAAGACCCATACACTTCCAAAAATTTTATTACAATCGAATAAAAATGGAAATCATATCATCTCTAAAAACCCAAAACAGAAATTAGAAACTTCTTGTGTCTGCAAACATTTTATTATTTTTCAAAAATGGGTGGCACGTGATGATAAAAAGTTGTGATAGTAGTTGGAGGGGGGGGAGAGAGAAAGAATGAGGCAAGAAAAACGAACAGACTAAGAAGAGGAGAGAACCTGTTAGGAAGAGGGAGCTACAAATTGAGAAAAAGGACAGGAAAGAGACAAACTGAGGGAGAAACTATAAAGGAGAACCAAATGTGAATAATAGGCCATGCATCATTATAGGCAATAATAACAAGCAACACAAGAATCTAATCAAATTAAGAGTCCAAAATAAGTCAACTTAAAAATAATGATATATATGATCAAGTGGTACTCAAAAGTTTACTAAAATATTAAAAATCTCCAGAAATTTTAAAAATATCATATCAATCAAATCAAATCAAATCAAACACAGCATTGTGCTTCTATTCTCATCCTACACAGGGAAGGGAGCACAAGATAAGAACATTTTGGAGGTTTTCTTTTTATAATTATTGTTAGAAAAATATAAGAAAAATTCACTTAAAATCTCACAGTGTCTCCATGTGATTTCTCCGTAAGCAAAATTTGACCTGCCATTACCATTAGACAGTAAAGGCTCCAATGCAAAAGCCATTTTTTTTAAAAGATAAACACTGGGATTATGTTTGACACAAATTTGAAAGAACAAGAGTTAAATGATTTTTAATCAAATGGCAAAGCTAACAAAGGGATCACATTGGTTAATCAATGAAAGAATAAGGGGAAAAATAAAATTTCCCCTGTGAAATAAATTTCATAAAGTTCTTTTTCTTTTTTTCTGATAGATATGAATAGAATTAGATATAATAGTAAATATACAAAATTCTAATAATGAGAAATCCTCATAACTCAGTGAAAAAAGAAAAATATAAGGACCCAAAAAAATTCAGAAAACTTTTTTAAGGGCCATTTTGTGAAAGGGGCAAATAAACTTATCAAATAAAGCTCATCTAAATTGCCAAACTAATTATTATAAAATCCTTTGCAATGTAACAACGATTGAATATGACCAGGCTATCATCTGCTAATCCTTTTCCCAAAAAAAAAAAAAAAAGAGAAAAAATATTGTGTTGCTTGCTCATGTCCATGTTGTTTTATCCTTCCATTAGAAAATACTCTGAACAGAGGCTTTCAAAAATTACAAACAAGATAATGTTCACAAAAATCTGCAAAGTCACGGTGTTGTTGATTCAATTACAGGTTCTCTTTAACAGAGTCAAATGGTCAGTTCCCAGGCAACCACCTCTGATAGAGGAAGAGGCTGCAATCTCTGTTCACATATGTGACTCAAAAGCCTCACTATTTTAATATAAGGGACACAATAATAATCTGTTTAGATGAACCATAAAGGTTCATCACCTTGTGAGACTTCCTGTATTCTATTTAGTTTTGCATTTAGGGGGTAATTCTTAGGTTGACTTATCTAGAGAGGTACTAATATCTCATTCACTACATCATGTGTGATGCCATTGGTGTCTGATTGTGCTGTGTGTGATTCTTTTTATTATTACTACTATTATCTTTTTAGAAGATTTAAACATCAGCAGTGGACATGATCTCTTCTTCTCATGAAATACTTGAACCAAAATTCTTATTCTATCAGAGCCAAAAATGTATAAGTAATGTGGCTGGAAGGGATCCTTTGCTTTTGTCATCCATACAAGTAATACATCCACAATAATGATTGGCATAGAATTTTTGAGGAAACTAATGACTTACTTGTACCAATTGAATAAGCTAACTCCAACCATGATTGTCAAGAGACCAACCCCTTTCATCCAGGTGAATTCATCACCAAAGTACAGGACAGCAACCTAGACATGAAACAATCAATATCAGAATATAGTATGAGGATACACTAGAATTGCAACTTTCACGAGTTCATTATATATATAAGGAACATAAAATACATTAGTCTACATGCAGACCACGAGCTAAGACAAACCATTTTCTCATTTATGTACACCAGTCAACGAGCTTATTGTGGCCTGAGTCCCCAATAAAATACAAAAACTAAAAAGATCCTCTCGTATTTAGCAGCTAAACCAAATAAAGGGGCAGAATGCATAATCAGCAAAAGCTAATGATTGTAGCCTGCATTAAGAAAAGTTTCACTTTGATGCTATCAACAATTTTCCATCACTGATTTTATGTCCTGATCGGTAGCTCACAGTTAGCTTAGCTACTATGTCTCCAGCAATTATGAATTTCATAGATTTACTTAATGTGACAATGTGTAGAATATGCTGATTGTGATAAGTAATACACTTATCCTTCCTCCTTATGTTCTAATACTGATTGTTCTACCATAGTAAGAAAGCAAAAAATCTATTTTTCTATCAAGAAAGACCATGATAATATATACAAAAATAGATAAAGCAATAAAAATGCAGTATCGACATTAAAGAATGTCTATATCCAGTAGTTCTTTTATAATTATGAGCAGGGATGGGATTGCAAGCAAAGTTTAGCAGTACTTATTGAGATAAGCAACAAACTCGCACTCCACCCAACTCTTAGGACATTGTTTGAGCCAGTGTAAAATCCTTGCACCACATAGCTTCAATGAGAATATTCTTCTTTAAAAAATAACCACATCATGTACAAAAATTCATCACATAATTTTCCAAATTTATTTCTTTCTTCAGCTTAAACATAACATTAAAATGGCTTTCATTCATTCTCTTAGAATAATGCCACATTCTATATGCACTCATTTATGCATCCATTCTTGCTCTATAAGCCTCCCATTATAGCAGAAGTTTAACTAGCCAGCGAGTGATCAGAGCTCCATGGCATTTTTGTTAAATAGGAACTCCGGCGCCATACAGTTTCAACCAACCCTGACTAGTATAATAACAATCAAGTTGTTTGTAACCTTCACCCTTTGTCTATTATTCATTGACAAGCACATATCTAGTTTGCCTTGATGACAAGACAGCATATGATCCTTGTCTTAAGCAAAAAACCATTATGCCAATTTCTGCAATTAAGGCTGAAAACCTAAAGTCCTTAGAGAATGAAATCAGTATAGCAATTAACAAACGGTACAGATCCACAAACACATACAAACACAGATGGAAAGAAAAGATTCTTCATGACAGGCAACATCAGTGGACTGAACAGAACTGGAAAGACTTAATAAACTAATCTAGATAAATTTCTTAGCATCTCCTTGGTCAGATACAGCTGGAGCTTTTCAAGGGACTCCTATCGATCTAAGAAGCAAATCAAGTCAATCTTGTCTGTTTTTATTTTTTATTTTTTCTTCTCTCTTTCAAAAGAGGAAATTATCCTGTCCTCTTGAATCTCTTTAATTTTCTCCTAAAATAGATCTTTGTTCTAATAAGAAATAAATTAACAAGCATATAAACAAATAAATAGGTTTATGATAACAGGGAAAGATCTAGAACACATTCTTAAATGCTTGGGGGGGGGGCTGCTTGGATGGTAGATTGCATTGCCATCCAAATCACTGGTTCTGTTTTCCAAAACTAATTGATGCCAGACAAATTCTTTACTAAAAGTGTACAGTACTTCTGGATTAGCAGTAAGGCCCTGAACAATAGGTAGAAGATGATTAAGAATACAAAAGCCCTTTCTAACAGAATGACAAGAACCAAGCCAGAGGTATAATAAAATCGGAAGAGCACGCTAATGTTTTAGTTCATCATATCACGAAGAAAATGATAATAATAAGTACCACATACAAGTATAGTGACAGCTTCCTTGACGACTCCTGCAATTGTAACCGTCACAGCACTGGTTACTGAGATAAGAATATACTCTGTTAGAACCTGCATAGAAAGGAAAGTTTTGACTTGTTTGGCAGCTTGAGTTAAGCATAATATGGGTCTTCAGAAAAAGTAACTGTGACAAGCAGATCTAGGAATGAGGTGTTATTTTTTGGGGGGGGGGCAATAGTTGGGGGACCAAAGAAAATTTTTAAGGTTGTAAGCAAAACTAAGAAATATAAAAAAGAGTATGAATGCATGGACTACTTCAAACGTCCCTGCAGAAAAACAAAATAAATAAAGCCATGAATTTAGTTTTATCTCCAAGCATGTTGCCAATTTATCATCATGGCAAAAAGCAACAATGATGAATTCAGAAATTTAATAGGAAAACAAAAGGTGCCACTTACCATGAAAAAGGCCAAAGTTCCCCCAAATAGCATAAGCAAGCAACTTCGTGCAACATGCCATGAATTGTTGAAGTAATTGTTCTTTCCAAATTCGGACCATGGATCCAACAAAAGAGAGAGAAGACCCGTTATAACTGTCATAACTGGAGTCACATAGCTCATCAAGGTAAGAGGATTTTTTAAACCTGAATCAAAGAAAAGAAACAAATGTAAGAATATCATAAAGTTTTAATTGGGTAGATCAGGGAGCTGCAGCTAGTCTCTAAACCTGCAGAAGCCTCAAATTTCCAGCCTCATATACTCGATCTAAAGCAGTCAACTTATTATTTTCACCACTTTCTATCAAACACCTTATTGAATAAAGGAGAAAATGTAGCATAGGATTTAAGAAGAGAATATTTTCACTAAGATAAAAATATCCATGCATACACTCATCCCAACCATGCACAATGCTTTTATATGTGCATGCATAAATTTGGATATGTATCGTCATCTGTCATATTCCCACATCATGCATCACAAGTGAAGCTCAAAGTGAGTCTCACACAAATTCAACTCAACAAGCTATAGTCCACAATTCAACAGCCACATTATTGAGTCATTGGGCCAAACAAGTCATAGGCTTAGACAGACATTTGTAGATCCAACAAAAAAACAATAATAATAATCAAAGAAAAACAGTCATTGAAATCCACTAGTTTAGCTGGCAAAGACGCTTAACGTGGTAGAACAAGGTCCTTCAATTTAATCCTACTTGCATGAGGGTTTTGGGGAAGGTGAGCCACCCGCTTGTGTGGCTCGATCACATTTAGACTAAAAAAAATACCAACACCCACCCACACACAAAGTTGTCATTCTCATTAAAAAGAACAAAAGAAAATTTCTCATGCATGATCGGGTAAATCAAATACTTCCAACATGTTAAGCTCATATATCCCATAAGATAAATGTACATACATAAACACAAATTGTAGCATTTTTATAGTGATATAGCAATATTTGGTGCTTACCATAACTCTCTTTCTTTATGTTGATTAGGCACCACGCATTCCAGCAGAGTGAATGTCACATTCCAGGAGAGAAGAAAATATAAGAACAACAAGAAGAGAACAAATAATCATATTTATGCATCAAGCAAGTAGGCTATGTAAAATCATACCTGCAGAAGAATCTGGGTCATGCACCAGCGAAATCCAGACATCACGGCAGCAAGCATGACGAAAATGAAACCCCAAAACTCAAACTCAGTCTCCTTTGCAACTGCAGGAGATGGTTGGAGTTAATGAGACAACATGGTAAATATTAAGTGATGCAAGATATTTCTAAGACTGCCCAGTACATTACCATTGTACTACTCATAGTTGAATTCACAAAATGCTAAGAAGAATACCAATGATGAGTGTATAAAGAAATGATATCCAACAAACCAATACAATAAAAATAAAAATAAAAACATACCCGTTAATAGAATCCCAAGAGAAATGACTAAAATGATACCCATAAGTTTAAAGCTAGGAGACTCCAACCTAACAAAGATAAGAGAAAAATATAAATGGAAAAACTAAAACAGGAAAATTGTTTATCAGAACAAAACAAAAATATAAATGATAAAAGCCAAAAGCACAAGGTAAAGACAAACTCTTAATTATATTAAATAAGGAACAAGAACAAAGAAGAAATCTTGAGCATGTATGTTTAGCCTACAGGCATTGGCAACAACTCCTAAACATTGAGGGAATTATATAACTCCTAATGAGAATCAAATAAACAAGGACATAAAAATACTCCCAATATCTACAAAACTCAAAACAAAATATACATGTTTACTGGTCTTTATATGATCTGCGCCAGGTAGTACCTACATCTGATCCATAATTTAAATACCTTGCTGTTAAGACCACCACTAAGTAATGGCCTTTAATGCACCAAAAAGCATCATGAACCACAACATCGCAAGTTCCTACTATAATTATCAGGTAATCACCCATTTCTCGACAATCAGAATTTTTTTGCTGCAAACTCCACATGGGATTCTACAAAGTTATTCAGAAATAAAGATAGATCAATCATTTGATAAAATAGTGCTTTTTCCCTTGAGCTTAATACGCAGATTCATGGAAACCAGCCCTCCAAGCTTTCATGACACTTGACTATTGAACAATATCTTTTACCCAAGGAAATTTATATAAAGTATTAAGAAAAAGATAACATTTTATTTTTCCTCCTAATCAAGAAAGCTTACAAAGGTAGCAATAACAGTTTATATCATAAAGACCATGGACATAAAATCTGGGACACGATAACCTTGATAGTACATAATTGTAAGATACAAAATAGAAGGATGGACAAAAGACATTAAACCATTGTGGCATCTTCTTAAATAATAAGATTAAAAGCTATGACATTTTTTTTTCTTTTTATTTCTTAAGTGGTGCTTACATACTCATTATTCATCTTCTTACTATTCCCATCCTAGCACCAATGATGTAGTTCCTTCAAACACTCTTCTTTCCGTGAATTAAAAGACAATTGTTTGACAGAACTAACAGCAGCAGACAACCACAACCATAAAATTCAAAATAAAGCAGATACACAAGAGATAGAACATAGACGACATCGGTGAGAGATTCACCTGAAAGCAAAAGCAAATAGGAGGAGAAATATTGGAGCTGCTGATTTGCACTGCAAACAAAAAAGGGGAAAATTTTGGACATCACATATGATCAGGTGAAACTATAATCAAGGAAAAACATTGATTTAAATGGGCAGAAAAGCATGGAGCATAAAGAGAAGACAACAGACCATGGTGGCGAATGTAACGGAGATAAAAACAAGGGATGCATTGCTCAGATTTATATCCAGTGCTGTTCCAAGAGCTGTTGGTACAACTGTGAAAGGCAAAGTCCATCTGTTGCATTAGTTATCAGAGAAGTCAATAAGACAAGGGAAGACAATCCAAAACTAGGATAAAAAAAAAACAGCAACAAGTGCATTTTTTGAAAACAAAAGGGATAAAAGAGAAGAATGATGAAGCAGAAAAACAAAATTCGAATTTGAAAAGATGCACAAGCAGAAATGAAGAAATATTACTTAAATTCATTGGCAATCAAAGTGTCATGACAACATCCATGCCATAAATTGTAATATCAGTTAAAATCCATAGGATAAATTAAATTAAAAGAATACACGAAACAACCTAAAATTTAACAGAATCCCGGTGGTCTTCATCTCCCAGACAGTAAGACGAGATGTTGTTTGAGGTTGCAGGATCACATCAACATATAAGGAGAACTTTTAGTTCTTTTTGACATTAATCACAAACAATGATTCCCAAATCAAAAACAGTACTTAGCAATGGCAGCAAGAATTAATGGTCCTGGGTTTGTTTTAGTAATTTAGGATTTAGAGTTCTCCCGTTTTTTTTATTTCTTTCATAATCTTTTTTGAGTTGGCTTGGTTTCTTATTGATTTAGGATTTGTGGCCTATAAATAAATGTCACTGGGTAATGCAACACATGTTCGATTCACGAATTGAATATTAGAATGGTCATCTTCTCTCCCAAATATAACCATAATTTATTTCACCCAAGTCATTGCATTGTGAGTTTTTACTCTTAAATCAAGTCATCCTCTGCAAGTTTGAAGGAATCTAGACTTCAAATCAAAACAAGGGTGGTTTTCAAACATCAAAGTTGCAAAACTATGTGTGAAAAGAGCTGATGCTTTTTTAGCCATTAACATACCAAAACCCGAGATGAAGGATGAAGAGAAGCAAAGGGATTACAGCAATTATTGAGGCCCATTTGTATTCCAGCCTCCAAGTAGATGGAACATCAAATGTGCACGACATGGGAAACAATCCCAAGGGGAGACATGTTTGACAAACACCATAAACGTTATTATAAAAACCCAAAAGGAAGCAATCCTACAAGAGTGTTTATGGAATTACCAAACAGAATGAGTGTACAAAAGAACAAACCCCCCCCCCCCAAAAAAAATCAATTGCATGAAAACTGAAGTGTAAAATGTCACCTCTCATGAAGTAATCCCTCCATGACATTTGTACACTGGGTTGAAATCTATGAGACCAAATCCATGTGATGGTTTTTGATAATACAGCTTGCATCGCGAAGTGGACAGTATTCATCAATAAGGGTGCAGGAAACCTTCCCATATCATCTCCTAGCAGCGTCTTGTTATAACTATTTTTACATTACAAATCAACGAAAATTTGCAACATTATAACTAGGAATAGCCAAACAATTAAAATTGGAATAATCAGCTGCATATGAACCAGTGGATTAGAATAAACTTACAGTGTCAAGAATGTGCTGAAAGTGTACCAGACAACTATGAAAAACAGTGTCTTCAGCACATAGACAATGGTAACAGGGCCATCAGAAGTTGGTGGAGGTATCTTAAGCGTTTCAAGATAACTGGGATCATCAACACTATCATTCAAGAATATTTTCTCTGTTTCAGAACTGTTCTCGATATCAAATGGCTCATATGTTTGCTTTCCACGTGCACTCACGGGATCAACAGAGTGATTACCATTGGTCTGCATACTTCTATGCTCAGACTTACTATGGGCAGAAAATTCTCTCACTATGGGCACCTCTTCCATACCTTGAGGAGAAGGCAACTCAAAATCAGAGTCATCTACAATTTCACCTGCATTCCGTAACTCATAATTTAAATAAATTATCCCATCTTCATCACACCAGCCTGAGAATGAGGGTTCCCTGCGAAGACCAGATCCTTGATTTCCGGGCTGAGAATTATTGGCATCTATATTTTCACCACTTAGTGTTTCCGAATCACTCTCTACCATCTCCTTTCCTACTCTAAGTTAGACCCATATCCACTCGAGTCCAGATTGTTAACCCCCCTGCTGACATTATATTATCCGTGAATAAATGAAGAGTTCAGAAAAATTCATGAGAAACAATGTAGAGAAATTCTTCTACATATACATACATATTTCCATATAGCTGAATCCAATGCTGAATTTTCAGCATTAAGCCTGTTAAATAATACATTCTACACTATTAATGCCACTAAAGTTTCAGCATATATCGAGAACAGGGAGAGAAAAGATCAAAATCGAACTGGTTAACTTAGTGCTAAAAGCGACGTCATTGCAAATGGGTAATGGTCAAATTTCTTCGGTTAATTCATATATTTATGACTTTTTAATAGCTTAGATTTCAGCTAGAACCTAATCAGTTAAATTTTTAATTTATCAGATATGACCTAAAGTTCCTACATTTCAGCAGGCTTCATGCTAAAATAACATGAAATCCTTCAAAATGATATATATTACAGCCACATTTCAGATAACAATGCCAAGGAAACAAATTTAGGAATTCAATTCCAATATTGAAATTTGAGAATTCATGAAAAGAATCCAAAAATAATCCTGCAACAGAAAAAAAAAATTGATGAAAATAAACACAGAAAAATTACATAAACTCCTGAATCGATCGAAATTATACAAGTAAAGACCCATAAAGACTCCAGCGACCGGAGTTTACCTAAAAACCAGAGATAACGGCAGCTAAAGTTGAAAGAAACCGAAGAATGCGAAATCAAGAAAAGATCGAGAAAGAGACTCAAGATGCCGTGGCATTTACGGGAATGAATGCCAAAAAATAGCATTTTTTGCAGGATCAAATTACCTGGATGGAAAATTGGAGAGATGTGAGAGAGATCTAGGGGCCGGGGAGATGATGTTGGAGATCCAATGGGATTGGAGGCTTGATGTAAACGGAGAAAGTTTGGCGTGCAGATGTAAACAGAGAAAGTTTGGTGTAAGGAGCTTGGGGGAGAAGAAATTGTCGTTGTTGGTTGGAGCCTTTGATTGATTTTGAAGAAAGAGAGACAGAGACAGAGACAGAGACAGAGACAGAGAGATTTCAAGGTCACAGGGACGCAATGGATACACCGCGTGGGATGGAGTCGGACGAAGTGGACTTCCCTTTTTCACATTTCCGGAGCTGCACGGGAGCATAGGCATTCATTTTTGTGGGCTCGACGGTGCTTCCTAGGCCCATGGACCTAATGACGCCCGCCCTACCAACCAAGTTCCGTGGGCCACCACCATGCTCAAGGAAACATTTTTGGATTATTTTCCAAAATATTGAAAAAAAAACTGAAATTATAAAAATATTGTATTTTTATTTTTATTCCAAAAGTACCGAAATCCATTTCGAGGAAGTTGATTTCAAAATCAATTTGAAACCGCCCAAATTGCCGAAAACATGAAAAATTAAATTCAGTGAAGTATATTTCTGAGAATTCAATTTTTGGTGGTGTAGATTGTTTCGAAATTATTTAATTTTGAAAATAAGGTAAAAATTTTAGACAATTTTGAATAATTTTCTTCCAAAAATAAGAAAAAATTTTGAATAATTTTTAATTTGTATTTTTCCATTTCCATTATTTTCCTTACTAAATAAATTATAAAATTTGAAAACAACCTTACTCGTAAAAAATATACCAAAATCAACCAAAATATTTTCCGAATTAATATTCCCAAATTAGGTTTAGAAAAAGTCAAACAAGGAAAGAAAGCAAACGACTAAAATCAATCAAAATATTTTCTAAACTAAAGTTGTATTATTCTGTAATACAATAATAATTAAAATTAAAAAAAAAATAAAGAAAGGAAAGAAAGCGAAAAAAAAAAAAGAAACAAATGTAAGTTTGAAACTCAAATTCAAACCCCTTGACTGTCGAGATGTTTTGGTAAAGATTGTTTTCGTTTTGTAAGAAATTACTTTCTGTATGAAAATAAAATATTTTAATGATTTTTCACTAATTTAACATTGCTCAAAGAAGACTTTTACTATTACTGAATTTCCCTTTTCTTTAATTTTTTTTTTGCTTAAAAAAATAATATTTAAGAAATTTTCAGGTGTTATTTTTCTTAATTCTCATACTTGTGTTATTAATTGTGCTTTTTCCTTTTCCAATATGTAATATTGCTCCATCCTCCATAGTAATATGGTTCCTATTATGCGATCCACAGACATGAGTCTCTTAAGCTTGTTTTCATGTTCAAGCAAATAGCATCGCGCAGGATTTGATGGTTTGGACAAGATCATCTTTCATTGATTGCTCAATGTATTCAAAATTTATTAATTAAAAAAAAAAAAAAACGAAGCAATAAATTAATTAAGGAGCACCGAAAATGTGGGGCTTTACATACATTATTGTTGTCTTGGGAAAGTGGATGCACCAAACCCTTCAAAGTTATTTTTCAACGGATATAATCTCATCCGGGCAATATATATATATAAAAGAAATGCATGATCCTCTATTTTGATTTTGAGTTTTCATGCATGGCGGTATAGCTGCATACAAGAAATGATATATTTTTACTTTCACCTATGATTCTCTCCTTTTTGTTATTGTTATTGTTGTTATTGTATTTATGTCGGTAAGAATTTTGTCTCTCTTGTATTTGTTGATGGCTTATTATCTTTCGGTAGATGATGGGCGATAGTTGATGTGCAATGTTTGAAAAAAAAAATCTAAATTTGAAAAATTATTAAAAGAAAATAAAAATTATAGAATTTTAATTTAGCATTTAAATTAAAGTATTACAATTTTGAAAACTATTAAAAAAAAAGTAAATTGCTTTCTTTTAATAATTTTATTCGGTGATCAATTTTCAAACTTACTTTTTTTTGTTTAATTTTTGCATTCTTTCCTTTTTTTTTTTCAAATTTTTTAATTGTTACTATGCCACAAAATAACACAACTTTAATTTAAAAAATATTTTGATTGATTTTGGCTCTTTGCTTTCTTTCCTTGTTTGGCACTTTCCAAACTTAATTTGAGAATATTAATTTAGAAAATATTTTGATTGATTTAAGTAGATTTTTGACAAGTGGGGTTGTTTTCAAATTTTATAATTTATTTAGTAAGGAAAATGATGGAAATAAAAATATACTAATGAAAAATTATTCAATTTTTTTTTAATAATTTTAAGGAGAAAATCACTCAAAGTATTCTAAATTTTTTGCTTTATTTTCAAAACTAAATGATTTCAAGATAATCAACCCTTCAAAAATCGATTTCTCATAAATAGAGAGGGTTTTATTTTTAGTTTTTTTTTCATGTTTTCGGGTAGATTTGGGGTAGCTTTTGAATAGCTTTGAAACCGATTTCTAGAAAATCAACTTACGTTTTTTTTTTTTTTTTTTTTTTGTGGATAAGTATTTCGAGTAGTTTGAAATCTATTTCGTAGAAACTTATCGTTTCACTATGCTGGAATCTATTTCGTAGAAACTTATCATTTCACTATGTTGGTTGGAGTTGGTCGTTTCATTATTGTCGAAGTGAACTTCCCTTTTTCATATTTCTAGAGCTGCACGTGAGCACAGGCATTCATTTTTGCTGGCTCAATGATGTTTCTGAGGCCCATGGACCTAATCAAGCATGCCCTACCTTCCAAGTGCCATGGAGCACCACCGTGCTCAACGAAACATTTTTCATTTTTTAATACATGACCACCGGTACCAGAAATCTGATTAATTCATTTTGAGCAGTTTTGGGTCTAATTTAAAAATTGATTCTCTCGACTCTATTTTTCTATTTTCAAAATTCAAAATCGAGATTTGGCTAAAATAGTTTAGTGTCCTACCATAACACTTAGGGATCAATGGTTGAAACATTTTTTTTGCTTTTCTAATTACAAGAATGTATTTCCCTTCGAAAGATCGAACTTGAAACCTCGATCAAGAAAGAAATATTTAGTATTATTGGACTAAAAATTTCTTTTATTCAACCAAACATTGCATCAAGATTTCAAACTGAATAATAGTCGAGTTAATTTCAAAAATGAATTGATATTGACATTTTTACACTAAATTATTTTCATGTGTACAATCTTTCAACTCTCTTCAATCAATCATCACATATTTTTAATTTCATCCTAATTGTAAATATGACTTTTAAGAATATATCTGTTATCTAGTAATAAATACTTAAAAATCCACAGATCGAATATGAACTTCATATTAAGTTCCAAAAGAAATGATTTTCATCAAATCAACTATCAATTATTATGATGTACAACATCTAATTGATACAATATATTGAATAAAATAAGTTTTGATAATAATTAAGGGTCATTAAAAAATAATTAGGGTTAATTATTAGATAATTTAAAAGAATTTAAAATTTTTACGGGCAAGTCCACCTACATCATAGATAAATCGACCTGCATACTTAGGATGCCTAAAATCAACATTAAATGTTGACTTACATATAACATAAGTCGACCTCACCATAGTCTGAAGTTGACCTTGGATTCAAAATTTTGAAATTTAACTAAATACAAAACATCATAAGTCGACCTAAAAAATAGACAAGTCGACTTGGGTATGACAATTCAATTTGGGTATAACAAGTCTTAGAAATCTAAATATGAAACCTAACTGAGTTGATCTGTATAGAAAACCAAGTCAACCTAAGAAATCCATGTCTCAGAAGTCTAAGTTTGTAATATAACTAAGTTAACTTATCATTTCACAAAGTTGACCTAACCCTTAGGCAAAGAGACCATAAATCGACCTAAACCAAAAATGATTCAATCTATGAAATCAAAGTCTCAAAAGTAACTCTGCAGGATAATTAAGTCAACTTATAGGATGAACGAGTCGACTTGCCAATAAGTCAAAGAGATTATCAGTTGACCCTAACCAGAAGCAAGTCAACTTGCCCTCCTCTATGAGCCTGATTTAAGTCAACCTAATATTCAAATAGACAAGTCGACCTAAAAGTTAGTCAACTCGACCTAGACATAAATGAATCGACCTACCACATAAGTAAATCAACCTGAAAAAACAATTCCCCAAATTTTTTCTGAGTATAGAAAACTATAAGTCGATTTGAGAGTTTTAACCTGGAAAAACATACTCTTAGAAACATATTATGAAACATAGATAAGTCAACCCAAACTATGGACAAGTCAACCTGACCTATATGTTGTAATATTATAAGTCGACCTGACAAGACAAGTCAAATTAACCTACAAATAAAATGAACATAACTCAGTCTAGTAGTATGACAAGTCGACCTGAACAATCTAGCTCTTAGAAAAATAATTTTGAAACATAAGTAAGTTGACTTAGATTTAGAATGAGTTGACCCATGTATAAAACTCATATTATATATGTCGACCAAACAATGGGTCAAGGCGAGCCATGCTGTATATAAACCGACTCAGGAGAAGAACAAACTGACCTATCAGACTCAAAGAATGCAAACAAGTCGACCTATAGCCAAAATCAAGTAGACCTAAACTTTTCATAATGCAAAGGTAAATTGACTTCCTTCAATGATGAGTCGATCTAAGCATTTTAAAATTCAAAGATAAGTCAACTCAAATTCTTAACTAGTCAACATCATGTGAATATTGCTTAAATGCTTAGAAAAGCTATTCGAAATTAAATGAAAACCTCAACTACCTCAATAGCTTTTGTAATGATCCTCGATGGTTAAATTCAACTCTACAAATATAAATACAACACAACAATGAAGGAAGAACAACTTTTGTACAATCAAAGAGCTCAACAAAAATCATTTCTCATACTCTGGTTTTCATCTGTCTTGTTGTAATTCATTTTGTACTAACATGAACACATCTGAAGGTTAAAAGTTTCATTTTGTGCTTTATTTTCACTTTATAATTTTTGTAAAGATCAGACGATTGGTTCTTCTTGATCTGAGTCCGTGCTGTGATGAGTGAATATAGTTTGAGTTTGCTTGCTTCCGGAAAAAGCAAGTGTGAGTATTAGGATTAATACTTGTAAGTTGGCTAGGATTTGTGAAGGTAGTTGTGCAAACTATTTAAAAAAATAGTGGATTAGAAAATTCAGGTGAAGTTTGGGAGTGGATGTATTTTAAGTAGGTGGAACCACTATAAATCTTGAGTCTTTGTTTCTCTCTTTCTCTTCTATATTTTTTAATTATTTATTAATTTCATTTTTTAAGAGTTAAATATAGCCAAAATTTTAGATAACATGTTCAATCCCTTTAGTTTATCACATATAGTGCCTACAAATGGTATCAGAGTAGGTCTTCTCGAATAAAGACTAAAGCCTTGAAAAGAAAAGATCTAAAGATGACACTAAATGGAGATGGCGTTCCTTTTGAAGTTTGTTCCACAAATAGAGCCCTATTCTTCAACGAAAATAATTATAGTTACTGAAAGCAAGGAATGAGAAATTTCATTATTGCTCAAGATGGGATAGCGTGAGAAATCATAGAAGAGGGAATTGAATTCCTAACAAAAGAGATTGATGGAGTTAGGGTTCCGGTGAAAATGAAGAACATGACTCCACGACTGAAGAAGGCTTATAGAGCCAACTACAAAGCAGTTAACTCGTTACAACCAGCTCTAAGTCTAAATGAGTATAAAAGGATCTCATAGTGTATAACAGTGAAGGAAATTCGGGATAGACTTGAAACAATCTATGATGGCACTAACCAAATAAGAAAGAATAAAATAAGGATGCTCAAGCAAGAATACAAGGCATTCAAGATGAAGGATAGTGAAACATGAGAGATATGATAACAAAATTCAACACAATCACAAATGAACTGAGATTGTCGATGTATGCCCAAGTCATAGGAAGCCAAGGTAACTACAATAGAGGAATCAAAGAACTTAGAGATTCTAACGATGGATCTACTAGTAGGTTCTTTAACCATACACGGAATGAAAATGAACTCTAAGGGAACAACAAATGAAGAGAAAGGAAAATCCATAGCATTGAGGGCTGATAGTGAAGGGGACAGCTCAAGTGATGACGATGATGAAGATATAGCATTTCTTACCCGAAGATTTAAAAGGTTCATGTTGAAAAAAAGGAACAATGGGAGATAAAATTCACAAGGCGAGAAGAGAAAGAGGAAATAAAGTGCTATGAATACATGAAGTCTAGTTACATCAAAGCTGTATGTCCGATACTTAAGAAGGCTAAAAAGAAAGAGAAGAAGGGAAAGAGGAAGGCTCTTGCAATATGGAGTGATGAGAACAACAGCCCAGACGATGAGAATAATGAGCAAGAACAAGCAAATCTTTACTTTATGGACTTGGAGATGATCAAGACAATGAGATAATCTCCTCCGCTTTTTATTTTTCAAATTCTGATAATGATTTTATCAATAGAAGAAATGCATGAAACATTATTAGAATCCCTTAAGAATCTGAAGAAAATATATATGAAAAATAGTACCTTAAAGAAGGTGATAACCAAACTAGAAGAAGAAAAGAAGAGGTTAAAACGTCTAAATGAAAAACTTAGAAGTGAGAATGACTTATTAAAACAAGAAAAAAATAAATTTGCACGATGAACTTAAAAGTAAAATAAATGAAGTAAATGACCTGCATATGAAAATTGAGAATGCAAAGGATGAAAATTTGAATACATACAAATAAAAGAATAAGAAAGAAAATGTGAAAAAGGAATTAGATAAAGAAAAAGAAAAGAACAAAAGATTAAGCTCCCTACTATACAAATTTGTTTAGTAACATGAAAAATTAGACTTAATACTAAGAGCCCAAAGATAGTATATGACAAGGTAGGTTTGGGTTATAATTCTGCTGCAATCCAAAAGAAACTTTATAACTTCTTTATACCTAATTCAAGGAATGTCAAATCCAAAATTAGGTATCACTTGTCATAATGTGCACCAGTGCAATCTTAGGAAGAAGATTAAAGTACCATAAGTAAGAGCCCAGCAAAACACAAAAAATCAAATTGTATACATTTTCTTAGAAATGGACATAGTATAGAAACATGGTTTAAAAGCAAAACACCAGGGACAATAACACGGTAATGGGTACCTAAGGAACTAGTTAGGACTTACACTACTAACAATGTTGGACCCAAAAAGATTTGAGTACCAAAGACTTAAAGTTGTCTCTATACAGAAGTGTCTCAAGGCAAAAAGCTCTGAAAACACTTGGTTCTTGGACAACGGTTATTCAAGGCACATGATTGGGGATACCTCTAGGTTTAGCTACTTAGAAGCAAGTTTTTCTTTGGATACAATTCAAAAGGAAAGATCATTGGTATTGATAATATAGGTAAATCTCCTACTCAAATAGATCATGCTTTTCTAATTAAGGGTCTAAAACATAACTTGCTTAGTATAAGTCAATTGTGTGACAAGAGTTTTATTATTATTTTTTATTGCAATTGTTGTGAAATCATAGATAAACTAAGTAAACACGTGAAATTCAAAGGAAGTAGACAAGTTACTATGTATGTTATTAACTTATATAATATAGGATAGCAAAATGAAGCATGCTTAATGGTCATAGGAAATGATAATGTTTGACTATGATATAGGAGGTTAAAACATGCAAGTATGGATCTCATATCTAGATTAGTAAGAAAAGACATAATTAAGGGTATACCAAAGTTGAAATATAAAAAAGATAAATTATGTGATACTTGCATGAAAGAAAAGTACATTAAAGCATCTTTCAAATCTAAGAACATGATCTCCACATCTAGGCCATTAGAATTGTTTCATATGAATTTATTTGGACCCATTGGGATACAAAGTCTAGAAGAAAAATATTATGATTTTGTGATCATAGATGATTTCTCTAGATACACATAGATATTATTTTTTGCTACAAAGGAGCAAGCTAGTAGTGTATTTATCAAATTATGTAAGAAAATTCAAAATGAGAAAAGATGTACAATAGGTGGTAGTACGAGTGATTATGGTAAAGAATTGAAAAATAGAACTTTGCAAAAATTTTGTAATGAAAATGGAATTAATTATAACTTTTCTACACCTAGAAAACCACAACAAAATAAAGTTGTGGAAAGAAAGAATAGAACTCTAGAAAAAATGGTAGAACTATACTATGTGACCATTATCTATTCAAATATTTTTGGGTAGAGGTTGTGAATACAGTTTGCTACATCCTTAATTGACGTTTGATTAGGCCAATTTTCAAGAAAAATCTCTATGAGATATACAAGGGTAGAAGCCTAATGTAGGCCATTTCGATATTTTTAGATATAAGTGCTATATTCTTTTTTTTTTTGGTACAAGAAGATGTAATTAAGCGGTATTGAATCAGGAAAAGGAGGATGGAAGTGGAAGGTTCTACTATTTGAGTTGTTCTTGAGAGACATAAGTGTTACATTCTAAACAATGGAAAAAACAATTTAGGAAAATTTGATACTGAGTGATAAAAGAATTTTCTTAGACTATTCAACTCCTAGCAAAATATAAAGTTTGTATCAAGAGAACAATGGTAATTCAGGTATCAATTCATATTCAATTCGATGAAAGTGATCCTATGAATAAAAGGAGTTTAACAATGGGGTGGAACAAAAGATAAAAAAGAACAAATAATAGATCATAGTGCAATAGAAAATGAAGAAATCAAGGAAGAAACACTTGAGGAAAGAATAGAAGAAGTACAGAGAATTGAAAAACCTATGAAAAGTGATAAAATATCATGTAACAAGAAAAAGTGTGAATGTAAAGAGTCTCGTAGGTAACACAGAGGCAAGAGTTAAGACAAGATTTGCAATACAAAATCAATACAAATTTGTTGCTTTTATCTCTCAAATGGAGCCTAAGAACAATGATAAAGCATTAAATGATGAAAATTGAATTTTAGTTATGTAAGAGGAGTTAAACCAATTTGAGAGAAATAAAGTGTGAGATTTAGTTTTTAAACAAAAAGATCAATTTGTAATAGAAACCAAATGAGTGTTTAGAAACAAATTAGATGAAAATGGCACGATCACTAGGAATAAGACAAAACTAGCTATTTCATGATACAGTCAAGAAGAGGAGATAGATTATGATGAAACATATGCCCCCGTAGCTAGACTAGAAGTAACTAGACTGTTACTTGCTTTTACTTATTTCATGAACTTCAAATATATCAAAAGGATGTCAATAGTGCATTCTTGAATGGTGTAATTAATAAAATAATATATATAGAGTAACCCTTAGATTTGAATATCCAAAGTATCCAGACTATGCGTTTAAATTGTCTAAGTCACTATATGATCAAAAACAAATTTCAAAAGTTTGGTATAAAAAATTTAGTAATTTTCTAATTGTGAGTGAATTTGAAAAAAATAAGATTGACGCAATCTTGTTTATCAAGACAAAAGGGAAAAAAGATATTAATAGTTTAAATTTATATTGTTGACATAGTATTTTGGGTAACAAATGAAAATTTTTATCAAGAATTTGTTAAAACTATACATGTTGAATTTGAAATTAGTATAATGGTGGAATTGAATTATATTTTGAGGCTTCAAATTAAGCAAATTCAAAAATGAATTTCTATAAGTCAATCCAAATTCATCGAATAAATAGTAAAGAAATTTAGATTTAGTGAAATTAAATGATATTTCACATCTATGAGCACCTCAATCAATTTAGATAAAGATGAAAAAGGAAAGAAAGTGTATCAAAAACTCTATAGAAGTATAATATAATTATTGTTATATTTGACTGAATCTAGGCCGGACATCTTATATAGTATTTGTCTCTATGCTAAGTTTCAATCCAGTTCCAAAGAATCACATTTAGCAGTAGTCAAAAGAATTTTGAGATATTTGAAGGATACATGCAGTCTAGACTTATGGTATGATAGAAATTTATCATTTGATTTGCATGAATACTTAGATACTGATTTTACATGATGTAAATTAGATAAAAAAAAAAAACATAAGTGGTATTTGTCAATTTTTTAGAAGTGTGCTAGTGTCATGATCATCTAGGAAGTAAAATAGTGTAGCTACTTCCACCACAGAAACAGAGTATGTGATTGTTGGATAGTGTTGTATCCAAATTTTATGGATTAAACTGTATACTAATCAAGATAGATAACATAAGTGTCATAAAACTTGACAAAAAAATCATGTGCACCACTATAGGACTAAATATATTGAAGTTAAATATCATTTTATAAGGGATCATGTGTTTAAAAATGATGTAATTCTAGAATATGTTGAAACAGAGAAACAAATGGCAGACATTATCACCAAATTGTTGGATAGAGAGAGATTTTGTAATTTAAGAAAAAAAAAATAGATATGATGGAATAAAATTCTTAAGAGTAATATGCCTAAAATTGAATAAAATGTATGCTTGAAACAATCATAATGGGTAGAAATGAAATTATGAAGGAATTACTAAGGTCTGAGATTGTTTAAGTCGAACTTAGTACGAGGATAAGTTGACCTATTGTTTAAATTTGTAAATGACAAAATCAACTTGCTCAATGTATAAGTTGACCTATGAATGCCAATGCACAGAAAAAGTTTCTAAAAAATAATCGAGTTGACTTGGCTCTTCAAAAATCGACTTGGCTAAATTCAAAATAGAATTTTACTCTGGCAAGTCGACTTACAATCAATGTGAGTCGACTTGTACTTCTGACAAGTCAACTTGTACTTCTGACAAGTCGACTTGTGTAACTCATGCCCAAAATAAAAACCCTAAAATTTGGTCGAAAATCCAATTTCTCTCTTTATATGACATGGATTCGACCTGAATTTGAAGAGACAAGTCGAATATAAACCCTAAAAGAGTTAACTTTTTGCATTCCTTCCTAAAATTTCAAACCCTAAAATTGAAATTTTCTCTCTTCTTTCTCCCATGAACGACAAATCCTTTCTACATCTCTCTATCTTCTGGCAAAACTTTGGAATCCTAATCTCATTCTCTCTTACTCTCACAACTTCTCTTCTCTTCCTTTTGAAAAACCCTAATTTCTCTCTCTATCTTCTTCATGCCAAAACCCCAACATTTCTCCATCCCTTAACTAACTTTCCCTTTGGTGAAATCGTCCTCAGGAATCCATACCTATAGCACCAAAGGCCAAGCTCCTGGCCAAGCTCAACGAAAGTGAATTCCTCTCCATGGAAAAGAGTAGGTCCTTCTCTTCCAATTTTTGTAGAAAGAAATTGAACCTAGGGAGATTAATAGATTGGGAATACCTAAAGAACATAGGTTTTCCTTATGAGGAACATCTTAGTAATATTTGCTCTAATTCCTTATTAAGCTCTAATGAAAATGTGTATGAAACCTTGGTAAGGAAGTTTTACAATAATTTAGATGTAATAGAGTTGACTGGGAATCATATTCTAGAGACACACTATGAGTTTGCCACAGGAATAGAGTCTTGTACATTTAAAACCTACATTAGAGGCAAGCAAATTATGGTTACATCTAAAGTTTTATGTATAATGAATAATATGAATTGGATGCCATTCACGGAATGTGAAAAGTATATGAAAATGGATTCTAGAGACATATTATGAGTTTGCCACAAGAATAAAGTCTTGTACATTTAAAACCTACATTAGGGACAAGCAAATTTTGGTTACACCTAGAGTGCTATGTATAATGAACAATATGAATTGGATGCCATTCACGAAATGTGAAAAGTATATGAAAATGGACTTGTTAGAGTGTGCTGAGATTGTGCTAAAAAATGACAATTTAGAGAACTTACAAGAAGTGAAAACTAATGCCAGGGCATTGAAAGTCCATGAGAAGGTTCTTAGCTTTATAATTACACATATCCTTAGATCTAGAGGTGGGAATCCTACAACCATTACTAAAGAAGTTTTTTTTTTTGGTTTATGACATATATTATGCAAAAGATAAACCCTGGATTGCATTTCCTTATACTCTATTTTATAATTGCTATGGCCAAAACCAATTCCTCAAACCTTCCATACTACTTATTATAAAGCAAAAAACCTTCTCATGGACTTCCAATGCCCTGGCATTAGTTTTCACTTCTTGTAAGTTCTCTAAGTTGTCATTTTTTAGCACAATCTCAGCACACTCTAACAAGTCCATTTTCATATACTTTTCACATTCCCTGAATGACATCCAATTCATATTGTTCATTATACATAGCACTCTAAGTGTAAGCATAATTTGCTTGCCTCTAATGTAGGTTTTAAATATACAAGACTCTATTCCTATGGTAAACTCATAGTATGTCCCTAGAATATAATTCCCAGTCAACTCTATTACATCTAAATTATTGTAAAACTTCCTTACCAAGGTTTCATACACCTTCTCATTAGGGCTTAATAAGGAACTAGGGCAAATATTACTAAGATGTTCCTCGTAAGGAAAACCTATGTTCTTTAGGTATTCCCAATCTATTAATCTCATTAGGGTCGTAGCAATTATAAAATGGAGTATGGGAGAGAAAGGAGGATGATGATTATGTAGGGGAATCAAGAAAAAAGAAAAGGGATGAAATAGGTCCTAGTGAGCTTTCTAAGGAAGTAACTCTTCAAATAATCTCTACAAGTGGTGAGTTTTCTAGCTCCCAATCGATCACACTCGAGAGAATTTGAAAAAGTTGGAAAGAATAGAAGAAATCACTCTCACATTAAACAAACAGAATCTTAAACTAAGTTAGCATCATGCCCTATTTGCAATGGAGCTTCAAAGGATTTACAACGAGTTGGACTCCATAAGTAAAGGGAAAGCCTCTCATCACTCCAAATCATCTCAATCCCACTGAAAATTATCTAGTTCTCTCGAGTTTTGGATCCCTTTTCCTTATCCTTTCATGAGCTACCGATGAAGAAACCTACATTTTTTTTTTTATTTTCTTGATGTTTCCTTCCATGATTTTTCTTTTAGTTTGATGTAGTAGGTAATGCTTTATGTAAATTTGCTCTGAATCATAGTTTTGATTGATGATAATTCACTTTAATTATGTCCATGCTTGTGCCTATATGTTTATGTGCCTATATATGTATGGAAATGGATAATTTGTTTGCTGGATAATGAAGGTGTTATTGACATTTGGAAGTAAGGAGGAGAACAAATTAATTGTGTGAGTAGTACTTGGCAATTGGTTGGTCATGTGTTGATCCCATTTTGTTGATGACAAGAAGGGGAAGAGAATGGTTCATGTATAGGTTGAATGGATATAGGGGAGAGAATATGGATTAAGAGGGAGAAGAGATCTCAAAATTGAGGGGAAGTTAAGTTAGCTTGGGAATTAAAAGTCTAAAATATGAAAATATAAGTTGAGAGGAAGCATAACTTGAAATTTCAAATCTTCTTAACAATTTTGCTAAATTTTTTAAATAAAGTTTTGTCAACATAAAAAAATAGTGATTGTTGAGCAAAATAGGTTTTAATGATGATTAGAAGTAATTAAAAAATAATTAGGGTTAATTATTTGATAATTTAAAAGAATTTAAAATTTATGTAGGCAAGTCCACCTGCATTATAGTAAGTTGATCTACACACTTAAAATGCCTAAAATCAACATTAGATGTTAACCTACACATAGCATCTAATCCACAAGTTGACCTCACCATAGTTTTAAGTTGACGTAGGATTAAAAAAGTTTGAAATTTAACTAAGTACAAAACGTCACAAGTCGACCTAGGAAATAGACAAGTTGACCTGAGTATAATAGGCTTTAGAAATCTAAGTTGAAACTTAATTGAGTCGACCTGCATAGAAGACCAAATCAACCTAAGGAATCCATATCTTAGAAGTCTAAGTATACATCATAACTAAGTTAACTTATCATTTCACCGAGTCACCTTGACCCTTAGGCAAAGAGATCATAAGTCGACCTTAACCAAACATATGTCGAACCATGTAATCAAAGTCTTAGAAGTAATTTTGTAACACTGTTTTTCGGTAATTGTGTATCATGTACCACTTATCATGATTATATATATATATATATATATATATATATATATTAACATCCTTTTGAGACATCTAAGATGAAATTTTAATTTTCTATTTATTTACTTTGTGCTTTTCCACAAAATCGTTGAAACTGAAAATTTTATTGGTAAGCTGAAAACCTTCTTGGTGAGCGCTGGTAAGACCTAAAGAAGTAAAAAATGGTTAAGAGAAGGCTTACACATTTAATTAGAGATATTTAAATGAAATTTCACATATTTAAGAAATTTTGAACAAAATTTTATAGAAATAAAAAATACAAATTGTTAAAAATTAGGGGTCTAAATGTAAATAAAAAACGTGAAGGGGCTAAGTTGCAAAACACTTAAGGATGGACAATTGGAGTCAAATGATTGGACAAAAAGACACCAAGACTATTAGTGGCCACATAAGACAATTCCACTAACAAAGTTGGAAGAAGGTTGCATGTAAAGAACAATTAATACATGAAATATGATTTGAAAGGGATTTTAGTAGATTTCTTGTGCTTTCTTTTCTCTTGGCTGACTTGGACACTTCTTTTGCATACATGGAGGTTGCTTGCTCCCATTTCAAGTACATAAGAGAAGTCTTGACAAGTGTATAGTATAAATCTTACATGGAAATGAATCAATGGTCAAAATTTTTGCTATATTTGTATAAATGAGTTGTTTCAAGTCTTTGACCTCATTTTCTTCTCAAAATTTACCCTCTTGGCCATGAGTTCTAGTGTAGGAAGTAAAAATTTCTTATGTTCATCTAAGCACTTGAGGTGTTGAAGAGGTAAGCAAAATTTTTGTTTAATAGGATTCTAATTGTTTAGATAGTATTAGTATGATATAGAGTATTCTTTTTTTTTTATATATATTGATGTATATGTGCTGCAAGATGTGGTAATAAAGTGCTAAAGGATGGTGTTGGTGATGAATATGTAGATGTCAAGATCTTATTAAAGAAGTAATGCATTCTTCTTTGAGTATACATTGGATTAAATTGGTCTCATGAAGTAGGTTTGTTCAAGTTAGCTAGTATGGTCAGCAAGCTGTAGTAATTCCACGATATCTTATCTTATGATGATCGAAATTTAGATTGGTTTAGTTTTAGTAAAACTAAACTCCCTAACCTTTAAAATAAGATATGACACAAAAATTTTCATTAAAAATGTGATTTATAGTGATTTTTGGAAAGGGACAGCAAAATGACATGTTCTATTTTTCATCTTTTGTGCACGGCTAGTATGTTGTATAAGTTTTCAAAATATCTTCTATACAAAATTTAGAGAAACTTAAAATATCAAAATTTTAGCTCTCTGTTTTATCGTTAAAATGGGATAAAAGTCACTTGAATTGGAATAGTATACTAGAAGTTATGATATTTTTACTAAAATTGTATAGAGTATAATTTAGAACTTGAACTAAGACAGAAATGAAATTTTATGAAATTCTGCACTTAAAATTAAAGGAAATACTGAACACGAAAGTTGTAGAACTATCTCTTATCCTTCCGTAGAACTTGGAATTATGTAAATCGAAAATGTATATACTGAGATATGAATTTTCTACCAAAACTATGCAAATTTAGTTATATAAGTACGAATAACATTGAAGATAGATTTTTATAATTTGTGCAGTGGGAATGTGGAGATGAGTTGAACATAAGAAATGTAGATATATGTTTTACCTTTAATTAGCAATTTGAATCATTCAATTCCGAGTTATATAGAGAAAGTTATGATATTTTTCCAAACACTGCACAAGAGTAAAGTTTGAAAATCTGAATTTTTGTAGATGTATGGGTTTAAACAAATTAGGGTAAATTGGAATTGAGCTTGATCGGATTGACACACACACACACACACACATATATATATATATATATATATTGTCTTACGAGTAGATGACTATATTATACTCGATGGGCGACTCAGTTGAGTATCGAGGTTTTAGGGAAGTGGAGTATCCTTCTCGTATATGTGAGTAGGTCTTACTGCTGCTATGTAGTTAATAAGCAAAATCATGTTTTATCGTTTTCAAAGCATGATTTGTAAAATGATTGTAAAATGACTTTGTTAAATGATTGATAACATACTTTATGATAAATGGAATGTCCTAAATTTCTAAAATATGCATTCATAAATTTTGATGAAAAATATGTCATATTTTAAATCATGAAATGTATTTTGATAATATATGCTATAATATACTATATTGAATTTTCATAATTTTTCTTGACATGTATGGCACGATTGGTTTATTGATGATTTTGATACGAGACTAGATACTTGGGCATTAGTACCTGAATCCTTTTGATTGTAGATCGGCGATAGTACTTATAGCCATGATACTATGATATGATAGGAGTCGTCTCGCGCAGACTCATCTCGTATGCTATAACAGACACGTCTCGTTATATAGATTGTCGCACGTTTGTGATATCTCAAGACGCAGACACTCCACATTATTAGGTGGCATGTATATGATACTATGTTTCAGATTAACCAAGTTAAACCGAAAGAGGAGAACTGAATGACGTTTTAGTCTAGCACTTGGGGAGGCTCGATCCCAACGCCAATGTTTTGGGGTTGTTGTTTTTTGTTTATATATAAAAAACCTTTGGTGGCTCATCATTGGTCGAGATAATTCTTTACCGAGAATATGATTTGGCATAACCAGATTTATGACATGAGATTTTGGATGCATATGTTTATATTGGATAGAAAGTTGTATTGAAATTGTTATGATTTTGATAATATGTCTTGCATGGATATACATATATATATATATATATATATATATATATGATCTTGACACTCCATCCTTATCTCACTTATTAATTATCTGTCACAGATTTCTCACTCACAGAATATTTGATTATATTCACTACTCAATATTTTTAAATCTATACAGATTTTGTCATTGAAAAGACATGTTGACTTATTTCGATGTACGTAGTATCAAAAACCACTTATGGTAATTATCTTTCGCTATATCTTTGAGGATATTAGTTGATCATGTCGGAATAACTGTGTGAAATCAAGGAACTTTCATTTGTAGTATATATATATTTGAGAACTTTTGTATTTTAAATACTAATAAAATATTTGTAATTAAAATGTTGATAAGCCTTGTGTTACCTTGATGATATGTGGTGGGGTTGGGCCGGTGTCCGAGATAACGGGCGACTGTTCATGGCCTTTGGATCATAGATCAGAGTATGACAGTTTTTTGGGTATCAGAGGCTCGGGTTATTGGTTAAGCACTAAGTTTATGAAAGATTTCAAAAATTTCCAAATATTGTTTTCAAAGTCCTCAATATTTTGAAATAAGTTTGAAATTTTCCTCACAGTTATAAAATCCCTAAAGATGATTTTAGGCAAATGAGTTCATTCCATTTAGGGGGTTAAATACTCCATATTTAGCCAAAATTCCTTATTTATATCTAATAGATGATCTTTCGTTCAGAACCATGTCTTCTAGAAGCAAGACAAGGCGGTCTCGCAGATTTACACCTGCTACCCCAGAGGTTGCATCGTCTTCACATACACCCTCTCCAATACCACCTCAGTCAGTTTCGATGGCTGAAATTCCTATAGCCAAAATTCCAACACCTCCGCTAGACGCCTTGAAGTAGTGGCATGCGTGATGGAACACCTACAGGGTACGGATGCAGCCTCTGCCACCATCTACCATAGTTCCTACTCCAGTTGCAGCGGCACTTGCCCCGACTGCCCCTATTTCTTCAGTGCCTACCCTAAGTGACAACACGATTCCGACACTCCGCCACATCCACGAATTGACCTAGTTGGTCAAGGAGGCTCAATTGTTGCGTTGTATCGATTTCAACAGATCTAGTGATGCCACGACAGCAATACATTGGGTCAACCAGACCTGCCAGATACTAACAGATCTAGGTCTAGAAGACGAGTTGAAATTGAGGGTGATAGTATGTTTACTTGATGGTGATGCTCTCGCCTAGTAGGAGACCGTGGTTGATGACTTTACAGAGCCCCCAAGTTGGGGAGACTTTGTGCGAGAGTTTGACAAGAGGTACTTTACGGAGTACCAGCAAGATCAGAAAAGGGCGGAGTCTCTTCATCTCTGCCAGGGGACAAGATCGGTGTCTGAGTTGGAGACAAAATTGAGGAGATTAGCTACCTTTGTTCCCGACCTGACCACACAAAGACAGTTATGGTTCAAGTTTGAGGACAAACTCAACATAAATATCAAGAAATACATGTCAGTAATGAAGAACCACTCCTTCAAGGAGGTCTTGGAGTTGGCCTGTCGTGCTGACGAGATAGTATAGGTGGAGACTAGGCAGAGGGAGAGCCGAGACTAGAAAAGGAAGAGGTCTGGATTTCAGTCTGATCAGAGTTCGAAAAAGGACCGGAGTCAGAGCCCTTAGAGATACCCTACAGCTATAGGGCCAGCTGGCTTTCCCCAAGGGCCACTCCCTCAGAATTCTAGAGCCCCTGTCCCTAGTGTTGGATCAGTGAGATAGTTTGTTGGGCCAAGGAAGCCCCTATGCCGTAATTGTAGCAAGACTTATTCAGGATTCTATAGAGAACCTGCAAGATGCTACCAGTATGGAAAACTGGGACATATTCAAGTACTTGCCTAGATTTGGGATTCGGAGGGCAGCCAAGTCAGAGTCGCCAGAGTGGACCATGCGAGAGTTAGCCGATAGCATCTGCCCCATCAGTTCCTTCTGCTCCATGGAATGTGGCCGGAAGCAACACCGTACCCGTTCCTCAGTGACAGGAGTAGAGGTCTCAGGCTCGCGTCTTTGCAATGAAGCATGAGGAAGCCCAAACCAATCCTGAAGTGATTACTGGTAACCCTCCAATAAACTCCCATTTAAGTTTCATCTCCTAATAGTTATTTTGAGGCATGACATACTAAGATGACTCATGTTATTCTCGATAGCTAAGATGCTAAAAGCCTCAATCTTATTGATATATATGTATGTATATATAAGAACTCATGTTGACTTCCCAAGTAAATAAGGGTTGATGATTCTCTTTTATTTAAATTCGCCATTAGGTACCATGAAAATCTCCGGAGTTGACGCCTGAGTTTTGATAGACATCAGGTCAAATTATTTATATGTGAGCACCCAGTTTACTCAGTACCTTGATAGACAACTCTCTCCATTGACTGAGAAGATATTGGTTATCACACCATTAGGTGAGTAGTTGGTTTGAAATTCTGTTTACCGGGGCTACGAGATATGGATTGGGGAGGTGATGTTAGAGGCAAATCTTATACCTCTCAACATATCTAATTTTGATGCCATCTTAGGGATGGACTGATTGAGTTTTCATTGAGCTAATGTTATCTGTTTTACTAAAGTAGTAGAGTTCCGAAGGTTAGGACAACCATTACTGATATTTGTACGAGAGAGATGGGTACTACCCCGATGCATTATTTTAGCGCTGGAGGCTAGGTGGTTGGTACACCGAGGATGTACAGCCTACCTTGCCCATGTAATAGACACCACGATAGATGACCCAAGGCTTGATGAGGTCCAAGTGGTGCAAGAGTTTGCTTATGTGTTTCCTGAGAAGCTACCTGAACTACCTCCAGTTCGGAAGTTTGATTTTAAGATAGATATAGCTCTAGGGATAGCATCGATTTCTATTCCACCATACAGAATGGCACTAGTTGAGTTGAGAGAGCTAAAGGTCTAGCTGCAAGAATTATTAGATAAGGGGTTAATTCGACCAAACACTTCACCTTGGGGTGCTCCAGTACTATTTTTAAAGAAAAAAGACGGCTCGTTCAGACTCTGTATAGATTACCGTCAATTAAACAAAATGACTGTCAAGAATCGGTACCCGCTACCATGTATAAATGATTTGTTTGATCAACTTTAGGGTACCTGGGTTTTCTGAAAAATTGACCTTAGATCTAGGTATCTTCAGTTACAAATTAGGGGTGAGGATGTACCAAAAATTGCTTTCCGTACTAGATATGGCTACTTTGAATTTTTGGTCATGCCGTTTGGATTGACAAGTACCCGATCGCATTCACAGACTTGATGAACCGGGTTTTCCATAATTTTCTCGACCGATTCGTCATTGTATTCATAAACAACATACTTGTCTACTCACAGAGTGATGAGGAGCACTCCCAACACCTGCATGTTATATTGTAGACACTCCGTGAGAAGAAGTTATACGCTAAGTACTTTAAGTGTGAGTTTTAGCTCAGATAGATCATGTTCTTAGGGCATGTTGTTTCTGCGGAGGGTATTTTCGTTGATCCACAAAAGGTTGAAGCCATCATAAAATGGGATACGCCACAGACAGTTACTAAGGTCAGGAGTTTCCTTGAACTGGCAGGATACTAATGGAGATTTATAGAGGGATTCTCTAGGATTGCATCTCAACTAACTAACTTGACTCGTAAGAACGTCAAGTTTGTTTGGAATGACAGTTGTGAGATGAGTTTTATGGAGCTCAAACAACGGTTAACATTGGCACCGATTCTAGCCCTTCCCACCAACGGGCAGGAGTATGTAGTGTTTAGTGATGCCAGCTGGCAGCGGCAGGGTTTGGACTGTGTACTGATACAAGATGATCGGGTCATTACATACGTCTCTAGACAGTTGAAAAAGCATGAGCTGAACTATCTGACCCACGATCTCGAGTTGGTAACAATAGTTTTTGCATTGAAAATATGGCGACATTATCTCTATGGGGTGACGTGCTAAGTGTACACGGATCATAAGAGCCTAAAGTACTTATTCACACAGAAGGAGCTAAATCTGAGACAGAGGAGATAGTTGGAGCTTCTCAAGGATTATGACCTTGTCATAAAGTATCATCCTGGCAAGGCCAACGCAGTTGCGGATGCTCTAAATCGCAAGTCATCATCTTCCTCATTGTTTGAGAGTGCTTACCTCTTTTGTCTTATGGGAATACGCTCATTGGGAGTCAATCTGGCCAATGATGAGCATGGTACACTTCTAGTTAGATTCAAGGTAAGGTCAACTCTGGTTGTCCACATTCAGGAGCTTCAGGGTTCAGATGAGGAACTCTGGGGTATTATTGAGAAAATCCGTAGGGGAGACGGCATGGATTTCAGAGTTCGGAAGGATGGACTCTTGGTATTCAGGAAGCGGGTCTGCATCCCTATTGATGGCGATCTTCGAAGGGCTATACTTGAGGAGGCCTACTCTTCTGCTTATACGATGCATCCAGGTAATACCAAGATGTAACAGACAATCAAAGGAAGTTATTGGTAGGCGGGGATGAAATGGGAGGTCACTGAGTATGTAGCCAAATGTTTGGTCGTCTGCCAGTAGGTGAAGGCCGAGTATCAGTGGCCAGCCGAAACACTACAGCCCCTTCTCATTCTTGAATAGAAGTGGGGACACATCACAATCGATTTTGTTGTAGGACTTTCGCGAACTCCGATATGACATGATGCTATTTGGGTGATGGTTGACAAACTTACAAAGTCCGCACATTTTCTACCCATTTATAGTAGCCATTCGTTAAAAGGTTTGGCTCGCCTATATATCAGAAAAAAAGTTAGACTTCATGAGATTCCGGTGTCGATTATGTGAGACAGAGATCCCCGTTTACCTCAAGGTTTTGGCCGAAACTACAGGAGGCCAGGAAGCCATGGGTACTAAGCTACACTTTAGCATTATTTTTCACCGCCAAACAGATGGTCAGTCAGAGAGGACCATACAGATGTTAGAGGATATATTAAGGGCATGTGTGATGGATTTTAGAGGTAGTTGGGAGCAGCATCTCCCGTTGGTGAAGTTTGCATATAACAACAGTTATCAGTCCAGTATTTGAATGCCACCATATGAGGCTTCATACAGGAGAAAGTATATGATACCATTATGCTGGGATGAGGTCGGAGAAAGACGACTCGGTAGTGTTGAGTTGATTGAGAAGACTCAAGATAAGGTGAAGGTCATCCGTGCTCAAATGAAGATTGTCTAGGATAGACAGAAGAGTTATGCTTATAGGTGGCGGCGACGACTATAACACCGCTTTTCGATGATTGTGTATCATGTACCACTTCTCATGGTTCTATATATATATTAACATCTTTTTTAGGCATTTAGAATGAAATTTTAATTATCTATTTATTTATTTTGAGATTTCATTTCAAAATCGCTGAAACCGAAAATTTTATCAGTAAGCCGAAAACCTTCTTGGCAAGCACCGGCAAGACCTAAAGAAGTCAAAAATGGCTAAGAGAAGACTTCCACACTTAAATAGAGATATTTAAATGAAATTTCATATATTTAAGAAATTTCGAACAAAATTTCATAGGGACCAAATGTCACGCCCCGAACTGGGAGGCGTGTGCAGCCGCCCGTTACCATGGATCCCGACTGTATTTTTACAGAAAATCGGACAGAACTTCCAAGTACAATTTGACTTGTGTAATTCACAACCATTCTATCAATCAAAATAAAAGGGTCATCTAGGCGTCAAGACAATGAACCAAACTACAACAGATAACCAGGACAACGCAAGACTTTTTAATTACTAGCAGTCCTAACCACAAACCTCTACTGTTATGCCCAACTAGAGTATAGCAACTACCACACTAAGCGGGCCTCAAGTCTATACAACGTACAATAATTTCTCAAGTAAAAATTTTTAAATGCTTGTAGGTGCCCAATGCAAGTAAAATGTGGGAGTTTCCCAAACAATGTCCATAATTTATACAGTCATCCCATATAAATGTACACGGCCAACTAGGACCTCAATATCATGACCTTGCAGGGTCGAAATAAAATAAGGATTTCAAATTTTTATTTGAATTAAATCTCACCTCGTGAGTACCAAATCCACCAATATGCTACAAAAACCTCTAGAGCTTGTAACGTCGCTCTATCATAGTAATCCTGTCTGAGAAAGGTAAGGAGATGGGTGAGTATCAGGGAAGACACCCAGTAAGTGAGGGGATTAATATCAAGCATAAATAGTGTAGGTGAACTATTGAAGTGTCAAACAACATTATTCGTAACAATAATTTACATTTCACATTAAAACATGATATGTTTAGCAATTTGAAATCATTTAACCAATCACACAATATTAAGCATATGTGTATCCATTCAAAATCAAGTATTATTAGAGTAAGCAAAAAATGATCTTGGCAGAGGTCAATCATGACCAAACATAGACACATCGGGGGTTTTATTATGTATAAAGTTCAAAAGTCGCTCTCTACCCTGACGTTAGCCATGAGTTCGCTGGAGCTAGCTCATCATCGTGTATAGGACCCTGTCCGGTGCTAGACGGTAGTGTCACACGCGTCCTCTCCCTTACGTGAGTTCAACCGGCCGCGCATATAGCCATTAGACATATGACGTTTGCGGATACCTCCGACAGAAGCGTATCCGAGCAACCCGATGTCTCTACAAATGTCCTTCGTAGCTACAGAATTTATCAAAAAATATCATCTCATCACAAGTGGGTACCCGGCCTATACAGATCATATCATCACAAATGAACACTCGGCCCATACAGATCATCAAAATATTTTAAATCCGTGTGCCAATACAATCATCAAATCATTTCAAATCCATGTCAATGCGACGGTAGAATAGAAAATATAACTGGTTCTCAAATAATGGCATAATATCATTTTATTTCAAACCATGGATGTATAGTCATCGGAAATATAAATTTACGACACTCCAAATGTCACAAAACAAATTTTGAAATTTAATATCATACGTCAAGTTCATGCATATCGAAAACATATTTTATGGAAAACATGGTAGAAACAAGTTTTACTATTTCATATAAGAGATCTGAGTCCCACTCACTTTTCTAGGGAGGGTGGTCACTCTCTATTTTCAAAATAAATTCAATCTGACTTCTCGAATCTTCAAAAAGATTTCTCTAATCAAGTCATCACAATTCAATATCAAATAAAAGCCTAATAAAGGATTTTTAATTTTTCTTTTCAATTTAAAACAATCCTAAATTTACACAATCTCCTTTTTAAATTTTCGTTTCATCAATATCGAATCATTTGACTTACAAATGATCGAATTTCTAATATTTCTCATTTTTCCTAATTTCCCTTGAATTAAACATATTTCAGAATATATATGATGAATATAGCTTCTGATTCTAAATTCAACTTAAATTCGACAAAATCAATTCAAGTGTTGAAGTGATTGCATTTCTCTCACCTAGGGTTCCTCAAATCTCAGACCCAGCTTTTGTTCGCCCGTCGAATTGGTCTAAAACCTGTAATATTTCTACATTTAAAACTATGTTAGCAACTAACTCAAATTTTAAGCAGCAAACCCTAGAACTACAACCAACGCAGCCGTTACCTGCAGTGAAGAAGCCGCAACCTAGGGTTCGGGGGTCGGTTGATTATTGAGGTTTGGGTTTCAACTGGGGTCGCAGCAAGGGGGCCCACGCGCAAGAAAGCTCTTGAAGGAGAGAACAGATAGCGGGCTCACAGGCTGTCGCGGGCTAGCGGGCTGGTGGGCTCGCAGGCTAGCACGTTAGCGGGTTGGCGTGTGCTCGCGGAAGGTCGCGTACTGTGGCGTGCTCGTGCGAGGAAGCTCGCGCTGCGGTGCGCTAGCGGCGGGAAGATTGTGCTGCGGTGCGCTCGCGGGAAGGCTGTGCTCGCGGGAGGGAGGAACAACGAAGAGAGAGCGGCAGAGGGTGGCGAAGGAGAGGGAGAGTGCGCTGTTCACGCGGCAAAGGAGAGAGACAGAGAGCGAGAGAGGCGAAGAGAGGGAGAGAGAAGGGAAGAGAATTAGGGTTTTCTAACCCTAATTCCCAATTAAGGGGACGCAGCGCTTTGGGGCAAAATGCTGCGTCTCCTCCTCCCCCCCTTTTTTTTAAATAGGATTCACTATGAATCGCGAACACAACATTTTATATATATATATATATATATATATATATATATCCACATTTCAATTTAATACCCCAAAATCAATAATTAATAAAATTTAAAATTTTCTTTTATAATTACTAAGATATTTATAGAACATTTCTAATACCAATTTTCAGTGTTACACAAAAAATACAAATCGTTAAAAGTTAGAGTTCTAAATGCAAATAAGGAAAGTAGAGAGACAAAGTTGAAAAATACTCAAGGATGGACACTTGGAGTCAAATGATTGGACAAGAGGATACCAAGACTATTAGTGGCCACATAGGACATTCCACTAACAAAGTTGGAAGAAGGTTGCTTGTAAAGAACAAAATTAATGCATGAAATGTGGTTGGATGGGATTTTGGTGGATTTCTTGTGCTTTCTTTCCTCTTGGCCGATTTGGACACTTCTTTTGCATGCATGGTGGTTGCTTGCTACCATTTCAAGGACATAAGAGGAGTCTTGACAAGTGTAGGATGAAATAAAGCATGCAAAATTAATCAAGGGTCAAGATAGTTTGATTAGTTTTATAAATGGACCAAAACCAACCATTTTCTCTTCTATTCACTTCACTTGGACAAAAATTTTAGTAAGAAAAGAGGGATTGCTGAATTTTTAAGTGGATTTCTTGGAGCATTGGAGAAGGAACACAAGTTAAAGCAGTAAGAACATCCTTAACTCTATATCTCTAGTTGATTGAGATAGTATAAGAATTGTGTAGAGATTGATATTTGATGAATTATGTTACTATGGTGCTAAGGTGATCAAAGTTTCAACAAAATCAAGATTAAGGTGATGGGTATTAGTTAGCAAAGGATCATACAAAAGAAGGTAAAATACTCAAAATTGAAATCTTTACAAGTAGTGAAATTAAATGCATGTACTAGCATGCTAAATATGATTATTTCATATTTGAGCTATGTGTAGCCTTATCATGATATCTTATTGTGTAGGAGTCAAAATTTTAAACCATTTGTTCCTGAGTAAACTAGACTCCCTAAGATTTAAAATAAGTTATGGTATGAAAATTTCCGTTAATAATGTGATTTATAGTGATTTTGGAAAAGGACAGCAAAATGACATATTTTGTTTTTCATCCTCTGTATACGGTCAATATGTCGTATAAATTTTTACAATATCTTCTGTACAAAATTAGAGAAACTTAAAATATCAAGTTTTAACTCTTTGTCTTATCTGTAAAATGGGATAAAATTCACTTGAATCGGAGTAATATACTGGAAATTATGATATTTTTACTGAAATTATGCAAATTTAGTTATATAAGTATGAACAGTATTGAAGATAGATTTTTATAAATTCATACAATAGAAATTTGGAGATGAGTTGAACACAAAAATGTAGATATTTGTCTTACATTTAAGTAGCAATTTGAATATTTCGATTCCAAGTTACATAGAGAAACTTATGATATTTTTCCTAAAACTGCGTAAGAGTAGAATTTGAAAATCTAAATTTTTGTATATGTATGGGGTTAAACAAATTAGGGTGAATTGGAATTGGGTCTGATCGGATTGACATATATATATATATGTTGTTGTTTTAAGAATAGACGATTATACTACACTCAAGGGGGGACTCAGTTGAGTATCGAGATTTTATGAGAGTGGAATACCCTTCCAATACATGTGAGTGGGTCTTACTATTACCATGTAGTTAATAAGCAAAACCATATTTTATCATTTTCAAAACATGATTTGTGAAATGATTGTAAAATAATTTTGTTAAATGATTGGTAACATATTTTGTGATAAATAGAGTGTCTCAAAATTTTAAAATATGCATCCATGAATTTTGATGAAAAATATTTATGCCATATTTTAAATCATGAAATGTATTTTGATGATATATACTATAATATACTATATTAGATTTTCATAATTTTCCTCGACATGTATGGTGCAGTTGGTTTATTGATGATTTTGATGCAAAACTAGGTACTCGGACATTTGTACCTGAATCCCCTTTATCATAGATCGGGGATAGTACTTATAGCCATGATACTATGATATGATAGACATCGTCCCGTGCAGGCTTGCCTCGTATGCTATAGCAAACCCCTCTCATTATATAGATTGTAGCACGTTTGCGATGTCTCGAGACGCAGACACTCCATATGGTTAGGTGGCTTGTATACAATACTATGTTTCGGACTAGTTAAGTTGAACCAAAAAGAGAGAACTAAATGACGTTTCAGCCTAACACTTGGGGAGGCCCGACGCCAACGTTAAAGTTTTGGGGCTGTTTTCGTTTATATACAAAAACCCCTTGGTGGCTCATAATTGGTTGAGATAGATCTTTGCCGTGAACATGATTTGACATGACCTTACGATTTATGACATGAGATTTTAGGATGCATATGTTTAGATTGGATGGAAAATTATGTTTAAATTATTATGATTTTGATAATATGTCTTGCATGGATATATATATATATATATGAATTTAACACTCCATCCTTACCTTACTTATTAATTACCTATCACAGATTTCTCACTCACTAAATATTTGATTATACTTACCCCTCAATATTTTTAAATCTATACAGAGTTAGTTATTGGAGAGGCACGTTGACTTATTTCGACATATGTAAATCCCAGAGACCATCGCTAGAGATGTATTGCGGTATAAAACTTTTTTTATATCTTTGAGTATATTAGTTGATCATGTCGGAATGACTGTATGAAACCATAGAACTTTTATTTGTAGAATATATATATATATATATATATATATAAAAGGATTTTTGTATTTTAAATACTAATAAAATATTTGAAATTGGAATTTTGATTAGTCTTGCGTTATCTTGAGGATGCGTGGCGAGATTGGGCCGGTATCCGAGATAACGGGCGACTGTTCACAGTCTCTGGATCACGGATCGGGACGTGACAACGACCACTTGAGTTTGAGGAGGGCGACATGGTTTTTCTACGAGTATCTCTCTGGAAGGGAGTGATACGGTTCAGACAGTGGGGGAAACTCAACTTCAGATATATTGAACCATTCCGAATCCTAGAAAGGATTGGAAGGGTAGCTCACAGACTAGATTTGCCAGCTGAACTTGCACATATTCACGACATATTCCATGTCTCCGAGCTGAGAAAATATTTATCAAATCCCTCTCATGTGTTGGAACCTCCACCAATAGAGTTAAGAGATGACATGAGTTTTACTATTCAGCTCGTGACTATACTTGATTGGCAGACCCGGAAGCTGAGGAGTAAAGAGGCGCCCCTGGTATGAGTTTTGTGGAGTAGTGACCAAGTCGAGGAGTAGACTTGAGATCTGGAGGATACTATGAGGAGATAGTATCCTGAACTTTTCGATTTATAGTTTTGAGAACGAAACTTTTTATTAGGGGGTTAGAAATTGTAATACTGTTTTTCAGTAATTGTGTATCACATACCACTTCTCATGGTTCTATATATATATTAATATCCTTTTGAACCATGCAAGATGAAATTTTAATTTTTTATTTATTTACTTTGAGTTTTCTCTCAAAATCGCTGAAACCGAAAATTTTATCGATAAGTTGAAATATTCTCGATGAGCCCCGACAAGGCCTAAAGAAGTAAAAAATGGTTAAGAGAAGACCTACACATTTCAATAGAGATATTTAAATTAAATTTCACATATTTAAGAAATTTCTAACAAAACTTCATAGGAATCAAAAATGAAAATTGTTAAAAATCAAGGGTTTAAATACAAATAAGAAAAGTTAAGGAACTAACTTGCAAAACACTTAAGGATGGACAATTGGAGTTAAATGATTGGACAAAAGGATACCAAGACTATTAGTGGCCATATGAGACAATTCCACTAACAAAGTTGGAAGAATGTTGCATGTAAATAACAATTAATGCATGAAATGTGATTTGAAAGGGATTTGAGTGAATTTCTTATACTTTCTTTCCTCTTGGCCGACTTGTACACTTCTTTTGCATGCATGGAGGTTGCTTGCTACCATTTCAAGTATATAAGAGAAGTCTTGACAAGTGTAGAGTAGAGATCTTACATGAAAATGAATCAATAGTCAAAATTTTTGCTAGGTTTGCATAAATGAGTTGTTTCAAGTATTGAATCTCATTTTCTTCTCAAAATTTAACCTTTTGGTTGTGAGGTCTAGTGTAGGAAGTGAAAATTTCTTGTGTTCATCTAAGTATTTGAGGTGTTGAAGAGGTAAGGAAAATTTTTGGTTGATAGAATTCTAATTGTTTAGATAGTATTAGTATGATATAGAGTTTTTTTTATTTTTTATTTTTATTGATGTATATGTGTTGCAAGATATGGTGATCAGTGCTAAAAGATGATATTGGTGATGAATATATGGATGTCAAGATCTTATTAAAGAGATAATACATTCTTCTTTGAGTATACATTGGATTAAATTGGTCCCATGAAGTAGGTTTGTTCAACTAAGTTAGCATGGTCAGCAAGCTATATTAATTCCATGATATCTTATCCTGTGATGATCAAAATTTATATTAGTTTGGTTCTAGTAAAACTAGACTCCCTAAACTTTAAAATAAGGTATGACACAAAAATTTTTAAAAATGCGATTTATAGTGTTTTTGGAAAAGGATAGCAAAATGACATGTTCTGTTTTTTATCTTCTGTGCAAGGCCAGTATGTTGTATAAATTTTTTAAATATCTTCTATACAAAATTTAGTGAAACTTAAAATATTACAGTTTTAGCTCTCTGTTTGATCTTTAAAACGAGATAAAATTCACTTGAATCGGAGTAGTATACCGAAAGTTATGATATTTTTACTGAAACTGTGCAGAGCATAATTTAGAACTAGAAATGAGGCAAAAATGAAATTTTATGAAATTTTACACTTAGAATTAAAGGAAATACTTAACATGAAAGTTATAGAACTATCTCGTGTCTTTCAGTAAAACTTGGAATCATGTAAATCGGAAATATATATTCTGAGATATGAATTTTCTATCAAAACTGGGCAAATTTAGTTGTATAAGTATGAACTGTATTGAAAATAGATTTTTATAAATTTGTGTAGTGAGAATTTGGAGATGACTTGAACAATAAAAATGTAGATATATGTTTTAGCTTTAATCAACAATTCAAATCATTTGATTTCGAGTTATATAGAAAAAGTTATGATATTGTTTCTAAGACTGCGCAAGAGTAGAATTTAAAAATCTGAATTTTTGTAGATGTATGGACTTAAACAAATTAGGGTGAATTGGAATTGGGTCTAATCGGATTGACATATATATATATATATATATATATATATATGTTGTTGTCTTAGGAGTAAATGACTATACTACACTCGAGGGATGACTCAGTTGAGTATCGAGGTTTTAGAGGAGTAGAGTATCCTTCCCGTACATGTGAGTAGCTCTTATTGTTGCCATATAGTTAATAAGGAAAACCATATTTTATCATTTTCAAAACTTGATTTGTGAAATGATTGTAAAATGGTTTTGTTAAATGATTGGTAACATATTTTGTGATAAATGTAATATCCCAAAATTCTAAAATATACATCTATGAATTTTGATGAAAAATATGTGTCATATTTTAAATCATGAAATATACTTTGATGATATATGTTAATATACTATATTGGATTTTCATGATTCTTCTCGATATGTATGGCACGGTTGGCTTATTGATGATTTTGATGCGAGACTAGGTATTCTGACATTAGTACCTGAATCCCCTTGATCGTAAATTGGGGATAGTATTTATAGTTATGATACTATGATATGATAGATGTCATCCCGTGTAGACTCGCCTCATATGCTATAGCAGAGCCGTCACGTTATATAGATTATCGCAAGTTTGCAATGTCTCGAGACGTAAACACTATACATGGTTAGGTGGCGTGTATATGATACTATGTCTCGGACTAGCTAAGTTGAACCGAAAAGGAAGAACTAAATGACGTTTCAGTCCAGCACTTGGGGAGGCCCGATGGCATCACCAAGGTTTTGGGGTTGTTTTTTTTTATTTACATACAAAAACCCTTTGGTGGCTTGTCATTGGTCTAGATAGACCTTTGCCGTGAATATGATTTGACATGACCCTATGATTTATAACATGAGATTTTAGATGCATATGTTTATATTGTATAGAAAATTGTGTTGAAATTATTATGATTGTGATAATATGTCTTACATGGATATACATATATATATATATATGATCTTGACATTTCATCCTTACCTCACTTATTAATTATCTGTTACGGATTTTTCACTCACTGAGTATTTGATTATACTCACCCATCAATATTTTTAAATCTATACAGAGTTAGTCATTAAAAAGATATGTTGATTTATTTCGACGTACGTAGTATCGGAGATCGCTTACAGTAATTATCTTCCGCTATATTTTTAAGGATATTAGTTGATCATGTCAGAATGACTGTATGAAACCAAGGAAATTTCATTTGTAGTATATATATATGTATATATATTTGAGAACTTTGTTTTTTAAATACTAATAAAATATTTGTAACTAAAATGTTGGTTTGTCTTGCGTTGTCTTGAGGATACGTGGCAGGGTTAGGCCGGTGTCCGAGATAATAAGCGACTATTCACGGCCTTTGGATCACGGATCGGGGCGTGACAAACTCTGCAAGAAAATCAAGTTGATCCAACATAGAAATAAAATGAACATAAGTCGATCCAACAGTGTGACAAGTCGATCGGCACACTATAGCTCTTAGAAAAAAATAATTTTGAAATATAAGTAAGTCGATTTAGACTTAGAACAAGTCAACCCATACACAAAACTCATATTATACACGTTGACCCAACAATGGGTCAAGGCGACCCATGCTTTGTATAAGCCGACCCAAGAGAAAAACAAGCTAACCTGTTAGACTTAAAGAATATAAGCAAGTTGACCCATAACAAAAATCAAGTCGACCTAAGTATTTTGGAATACAAAGGCAAGTTGTCTTCCTTCAATGATGAGTCGACCCAAGCATTTTAAAATTCAAAGATAAGTTGACTCAAAATCTTAACAAGTTGACATTATGTGAGTAATGGATAAATACTCAGAAAAATTGTTTGAAATTAAATGAAAAGTTTCACTATCCGAATAGATTTTGCAAATGCATTCAATGGAATTAAATGACTTTCAATGACTAAATTCAACTCTCCAAATATAAATACAACACAAGGATGGAGGAAAAACAACTTTTGCACAATCAAAAAGCTTAACAAACATCATTTCTCATACTCTGTATTTTATCTCTCTTGTTGTAATTCATTTTGTATTATCATGAACACATCTAAAGGTTAAAAATTTCATTTTGTATTTTATTCTCACTCTATAATTTTTTGTAGAGATCAGAATATTGGATCTTCTTGATTTGAGTCCATGTTGTGACGAGTGAATATAGTTTGTGATTTCTTGCTTCCAGAAAAAAGCAAATATAAGTATTAGGATTAATACTTGTAAGGTTGGTTAGTACCTGTAAAGTTACTTGTATAAACTATTTATAAAAATAATAGATTAGAAAATTCAAATGAAATCTGGAAGTGGAATCGGTATCTGTTTCTCTCTCTCTTCTCTGTTTTTTAATTATTTCTTAATTTCATTTTTCAAAAGTCAAATATAGTCAAAATTTTAGATAATTTATTCACACCTCTATATTATCATACATGGTGCCTAGACAATAGTTGGCTATATACTATATGTAATAATAAAATTGAACAATTAAATAGTTATAACTATTTTTTTATAGTTAATAGTTAAAATTAGATTACTGAATAATTCTTATATATTATAAGCTCCATTGATATACAAGTAATGATATGATTAGAACGTTCATATTGGAGAACTCAATTTTAATGATAATTGCAAAAATCTAAGGTCAAGATTGTGAGGCTGAGTCTAATAGAAGTTATTCATAAGAATAACCTAAAAGAACTCATTCACCCATCTCTACCAGAATCACACGCGAAAGCAAAATTAGAAGGAACAACTGTTCTCCTAATATTTAAATAAAAAAAATTATATATATAATTTTAAAGTTATATACCCCGATATTTAAATTTATAATTTATATTTAAAATTATAATTTCAAATATATATTTTCACAACACAACTATTTTCAAACATTTTTTGGGAGGGGACTACAAAAATCTGGCGGAGTGACTGGAAGGTTTCCACAAAAGGCCAAAAGACGAGTGGGAAAAGTATCATAAAAGTCTGAAGAAGACTTAAGATATCAAGGTTAACAAGATATTTCTGAAGAAGACATAATATATTATGGTTAACAAGATATTTGTGAACCTTTACATATATCTCTCTTCTTCCCACAGAATATCTCTAATCCAGAAGTGCTAAAGCATCCGTCTCTCCCCTTGTCCTGAACTTTGTAGTTGAGCTTTTCTGTGTTGTGGGTTTCTGGAGGAAAATGGAGAATCAGATGGTGAGACGTAGATTGGACATTATTGCTTCCCATTTTGCTGCTTCTGATGACATTTTAGCCAACCCCATTTCACCTATGGTACTTCTCTTCTTTATCTAGTTTATTTTATGCTTGCTAACCCTGGTTTTTTATTATTTATTTATTTATTTTTATCTTTTGCTTGGTAGTTGAAGTTGATTAAAAATAAATAAATAAATAAATAAATTTAACGAGTAGACTACTTCACTACCCCGTCCTCCTTAATGTTTGTTAAAATGTCTCTATAAATAGTGTTGATATTATTTGCATCACACTCTTGGGCATGTTCTTGGGTTTAGATTTGCTTTTATGATCTCAGCAAAATCCATATGATCTGTTCATTATTTATGTGAACATGGGCTCTCAATGGCTCCATGGGTTGTGGTCTATTCAACCTTATTCTTTTGCTTTGTGATGACATAGATATGGGCTTGTTTTCCTCTAGCTCTTCCGCATCCTGTTATTCTGATTAATATCTCTACTAAATGTATGTCTCTCTCTTAATCATCTATGGTATTATATTGCCTCAGAGTTGCAGTGGCGGTTTAAATTCCCCGGTGCGAAGATATGACAATAGAATCTACTTTGCACGGCAAGGGTCAGCCTCTCAAGCCTATTTCATGAGACAGGTCTCAATGGACCAGGTGCCTATTTCAGCTTTTCTTCAGTCTGTCCTACATATTCCTTGCAAACTAAGTTCTTAATTTCGTTTCTCAGGGTTTAGCTCAGACTGGAGTCCTTCCTAAATGCTCCAACTTAGTCAATGAGGGTTCTTCCAATTCTTCACAAGATCCACATTCTAGACCTGTTAGACCTTGTACCAGCTCCCCAGATGTAGGAGTAACCCGTCCTGAATCACAAGACTGCAAATTGGCTGCTCCTGACACTCCTATGTTTGCCCAACCGAACAGAAGAGTGGTTGGATATAAGCAGTTTTGCCCAACTAAGGGTACATGATTTTTCTCTTACAAGTCTTTGAACCATGTTATTCATTTTCTCACCCTAAATCTTTTACTCATATTCTTGTGCAGGAATTGAGTGGTCCCCAAGAATGAATATAGCAGAATCAGGATGCAACTATGTTTTCACTATTGAACTTCCAGGTGTTGCAATGAAAGACATTAGAGTGGAGGTGACTCGGACCAAGTAATAGTCATATCTTGATTTAAGTTTTTCTATATCAAGTAAAGATTACATTTGATAAGGATCAAGGCCAGAATATTCGGATTTGAAAATTTGTTGGAATAATGTGTGGTGGGCATTTTCCTGCAGTTTGGTTGTGAAAGGGAAGAGGTCAATACAATGGTGGCACGAGACAAGCTGTCAACAGGACTCGATGTCGGCATATCACAAGATCGAGATTATGGAAGGCCCATACCAGGTCATATGGCCTCTTCCAGCTGATGCGAACAAGGGCCACATCTCTGCTGAGTTTGTGTATGTTTTTTAGTATTTAGCATTGAGTTTCAGATCTTCAAATGGCAATAGAAATCATGGTATAGGAGCATCATGGTTACAAAATCACATTTGGGCTAGCTATATTTTGTGGCTTTTCTTTGCAATTGTACTGGTAATAACAAATTCTTTTGGAGCAGGGAGGGATTACTACAGATCATGATACCTAAAGTTTGAGCTGGAAAATGGGGGTTGCGAGTAGCTGACGGAAGTGAAATATGTGAGAGGGAGTTGATAATACGTGTAACCATGTTGATTATCTTCTTTTCATGGTGGCCTACCTTGGTCGAATGTGTCAGTAATTATTGAGGAGCTAAAGTTAATACTGGTATATCCATACTGCTTCTTGTAGCATATATTTATTCGTAAGTGTTGAAATATTGTGTGTGTGTGTGTGTGTGTGTGTGTGTGTGTGAGAGAGAGAGAGAGAGAGAGAGAGAGAGAGGGGGGGTGGGAAGGAGGAGGAGGGGGAAACTGAGTTTATTCTCCATCGCGAGCTACAACAGTGTTTTTCTCAATTGCTCCTTGTTCGGAAGCCCAAAATCAAATCACTTGCCACAAATTCTTCATGGCTTAATAACTAGCCACAAGTCGTGGCCTAATTTTAAAATCTTTGAGTGTGCCTTTCATGGCTTCAACATCAAAGTTGTTCGTGTCCTTCATAGCCCCAAATTCTAAACCCAGAGTTGCAATAGCTACCGTATGTGATTTTAATGTTTCGCGAGTAGTGTTCATTCCTCGATCACCATCATGAGCAGGGTTGCATCCTCTCCAAAAATTCATGGTGGTTGTCTCCGACATCAAATCGAGTATATTCTAATGCCATTTGACATAATGGAAGTACAAGAGCGGAGTTTGTTAGGGTACAGATTCTCCCGAAACTCTACAATTGTTCATCGATTAACAAAGAAACTATGTTTCTCTAATAAAAAAAATATCAAAATCTACGTTTACAAATCTCATAATGAGTTTAAAGTGCCTAGACTAAAATGAAAATAAAAATAATATACTCTTAACACAAGTATTATAAAGTAAGGAAACTAATAATAGTTTAACACAATTTCAACTTGAGTTCCTGAAATCCCAATCGACCAAATAAAGTAAAAGGAAAAATGAAATTTAAATAAAAAAATACAAGTTCAAATTTTCACGGGATGGTGGGTGTGGTTGCCTAGAGTAGCTACCCTGCAGGCAGCATAGGTTTTGGGGAGAGGCTACTTTGCAGGCAGCCTAAGTTTTCTTGTTTGAAAACTTAGTTTTTGAGTTCTCTTGGATTATAAATTTAACCCCTTTAACTTGATGATAAAAATTTTGATCTTGGCTGCTACGTGTCCTTTGCTACTCACCGACCATGAATGGCTTAATTCTTTTCAAGACTTGCTTTTTTTATTTTTTTTTTATTTTTTTTTTTCATTTTGAGGTTAATTATTTGTTGACTTTTAGGTTTTTTAGGGTTAAAACTATTTAAAACTATTAGTTTGTTTATGCCCATCACGAGATGGGACATTTTAGGAAGGTATGAGATAACTTTTTATAACTCTCGTTATTTAATGTGATAATTTGTCATAACTCTTAAGTCAATCTCTCCCTAGTGAGTCTCATTTTGTTTTGAGAGAGTTACTTAGAATACGAATGAGAGATTGTTTTTCCTTGAGAAGGAAAAACACAGATTCTCTAGAATGAGAATAAATATGAGAGAATGAGAAATTTTTGCATAGAAAAATTTCTCCCATCGTTAAGATCATCGGACTGAGAATTGCGGTATTGTGACATTATGGTGGTGATTCAATTAACCTTGTGATCACCACTCCGACCACGAGATCCGATCGAGGGACATGCTGTTCGATTGACTTTGAAGTTCTACGTATTGAGATACCCTATATCATTTGTTTAGATCAATTTGTCTTTCATTGCAGGCGTTCAATTTATCATGTGCAATCCTCCCATGAGGTCCGTGACTTTAGGTGTTCAATTTGATCGGTTCGAGTATTAATCCTTCATAAAATCAAGTTAGGATGATTGAAGGAGGTTCAAATTAAATTTTCCAGTCGAAATCCATTGGAATATGGCCAGAAATGGAGGTTTTCGGCAACCGGGTCGAAGACTTGATTACAAAGAATTTGGGCAGACAAGAAAGGCTCCAAACCCACAGGCGCATGCATTGCATGCGCGGGGGAGGAGTGTGATAGGAAGGATTGCAGGCGTATGGATCTCATGCGCGAAGAGGCTTGTGAGCTCAGGAGTTTGGACAGGGTCGGTTTTGACCAAGATCCAGCCTCGACCCACGAAGGGGGTCTAACCCGCCCCAGGACCTGAAACCCAACTCGGCAAGTGGGTCGCATGCGTAGCCCACGCCTTGCGCATTAGGCGCGTGCGCCAATGCCCAGAGTATGCTTGCGAGCACGTGCTGGACTTGCTGTGCATCTAGCACACGCCTAGGGCTTTCCAAGGAGCTTGTATGTGCGTGGGGACACGCCGCCTACGTGTGGCGGCGCATGGACCCTCCTGGTGGCGAGTACGCTTGCCTAAAAATTGAATTTTTCCAATTTTTGAGGGTTTTATGCAAAATATGTGACTTTTTATGGGTTTTTGTGTTTTGAATCCTAGTCTAAATGGTGAGATGCAATCCCGGATTGTAGTGTATGGTATCCGTTGACTCATACATTCGTTTTGGGGTCTGTACTGGAGTCATTTTGGTCTTGATGATTCGTAGGGTGCACAAAATGTGACAATAAGTATCGATAAATCTCTAAAGTCTCTATGACTGCTTCAAAGATTGTCGTATTAAATCTTTGCAAGGAGGATAAAACTGAAAGGTGATAATAACGAGATTTCTCACCAATAAATTCAGTTTATCCCCGAGGAGCAAGATATAACTGAAATTCTGAGGTATGAGATGGTAAACTTTGGGAAGGGTACCACACCTCAAACAGACGGGATTAAGAGATATTACGGGATTGGAAGAGGAAGGATGGCTGAGTTAGGGCAATCCCCCTAAGCATTATGCGTAATGATGTGATCTCGGTCTATGAGCAATATTATATGGCCTTGTTGGTTTGGCTCGCCCTATAAAGAGCATTGTGGTGCTCTTATAGATCCTGAGACGAGGATATACCGACTTATAAGTTTAATAATTTCTAAGAAAAGGGTTAATCATACGATGATGCAACATTTGACGAAAATGTCGAGTATGATCACCGAGTTAGGGAATGTGAACGAACCTATTTTGGATGTGTTTTTTCAAGCACCAGATGCGATCCAGTCTTTACGTGATTCATGGGAACCTATGAAAATCTATTTCACATTCGATGAAAGGATTCGTACTTTTGCTAATGTGAATAGACACAGTGAACTCGAGTAGGAGCATCTGGAGGCGAGTAAGCCATACTCGGATCATACTTATGCAGTGGAGTCGAGCAAGGACTTCCGTGGTACCAACCGCAAATGACATAAGCATTCCTAATAGACTCAAAGTTCAGGTAAGAAGAAACTATCTGAGAAAACCGACAACAAAGTATTAAAGTGTAGGAAAAAGGAGTTGGATAAGACCAAGGTGTAGTGCTACATCTATAGTAGACTTGGTTATTTCACTCATAAGTGCGATGAGCAGAAATTATCTCTTTATTCTTTACGTGGTTTGAGATGCTCACTGATTTCTCTCATTTGTAGATTGTAGACTCAAGAGCTATTGACTACGTAACTCGAGATAGGAGCGCGTATATATAGTTCCACCGAGTGAGTCCTCATGTAGGAGGATTTACATGGGGAATGGAGTGTTTTGTTGACAATAGAGGTAATGGCACTTGCAAGTTCGAGTTGCTAAGTTGCTAGACTCTGTACGTTATTTACATTCTGAATATTCGACGAAACTTGATTCAAGCCTGGGATATGCTCTGTTAATTTGAAAATTTTATAGTTTCCATTCAATATGACAGTTCTTTGATTGGTTCTGGTATAGTCCATGAGGGACTCTATGCATTGAAAGTGAATCCTTCTTATGGTATTTCCTATTATCCTCTTAGCGTGAGAGATGATGAATTGGTTAGCACTGAATGGTCTATACGGCCTGCTAACCAGTTTTGCATAGATGACAAAGTTACAAGAAAGCCATTCGACAATGCAATGAGGGCAGGGACTCTATTGTAGTCGGTTCACTCCAACATCTGTGGCCTTATGAACGTGAAAACCCAAAATGGAGTTGGGTACTCTATTATGTTCATAGACAATTACACACGTTTCGATTATATCTATCTGTTTTTGCACAAGTCTGAGGCATTGAGATGTTTCAGGAGGTTTATTAGTGAGGTTTATAATCGTTAGACTTAAAAGTTGAGACTCTTAGAACGGATAGAGGGCGCGAGTATTTGTCTGAAGAGCTGTGTTTCGAAAAGAGTGTTACGAGATAACTGATTATTCCTACGACTCAATGGAGTAGAGTAGCCGAGAGAGGAATAAGACTTTGTTTGAGACTGTGACGTCAATGATGATGCATGCCAATATGCTCATTTCCCATTGGGGGGATACGTTATTGGCTGCAGTCTACTTCTTCAATCGTCTTCTATTGAAGTCCGCAGTCAGTATCCATATTCGATTAATCTCGTGATCACCATTCCGGCCGCGAGATCCGATCAAGAGACATACCGTTCGGTTGACTTTGAAGATTTTATATATTGAGATACCCTATACCCGATCAATTTTATTTTTTCGAAAATTATTGCATGCTTCCGCTATGCATGAGAATCCTAAAATTTCAACAAATACTGTGACAACCCGCTATCTGCATATCGTACCCCTAGCAAGGGAGATAAAATGCAAATGTAAAAGTAAATAACATAATTAAAATATAAAGTCTAGACTTGCGAGAGACACCATTCCCATGTGTGATAACATGAAAGTAATATATATAATAAAAAAATAAACAACTTTTCATTTGCCAAAAAATTGACAAAGTCTCCTATATTTGGAGATCATTTAACCACCAGGATTATGATGAAAACTTGATAGATTAATACATAATACTTCTATAATCAATAAATAAGTTAGCATTAATAACCTTCTTGACCACTCAACACAACTCATCGTAACATATAGATATTATATCAAACAAACTATACGTAAAGCCTTTTTTGGCCAACAACTATATATCTAGACTTGTGACATAGTCCATACCATACAACAGAACACATGTAAGTACATATCTAAATATTAATAGTATAAGATACAATCATCATAACATATGTACAATACAAAAGGGTGAAAGACAAAATAAAGTCTTTTTGCTTACACAACAAAAAAAGACAAAATTTGCAACAAAATTTGGGATGAAATTGCAAGAAAAATTTGTCGCAAAACACATTTGCGACGACTTTTGCAACAAATATTTTTTCGTCGCTAATAAGTTGTCGCAAAATTTTGGGACGAAAAATTAATTATTCGTCACAAAAATTTGCAACAAATATTTATATGTTGGGAAATTCGTTGCAAATTTGCAACGACATTTGCGACAAAAAATATATCGTCGTACATTTGCTACAAATATAATATTCATCGCAAATTTTGCGACGAATATTTTTTTCGTCGCAAAATGTGCGACGAATATTTTTTTCGTCTCAAAATGTGCGACGAACACATTGTTCATCGGAAAATTTGCGACGAATACATATTTCGTCGGAAAATTTGTGACGAACAATATTTCGTCGCAAATTTTCTGACGAACAATTTTTCGTCGCAAATTTTGCGACGAACACATTGTTCGTCGCAAATTTCCAACAAAAAAAATTTATTGTAAACTTTGCGACGAATAATTATTCGTTGCAAAATTCGTTGCAAAAGTTGCGACGAAATACATTCATCGCAAAATTTAGCGACGAATATTATTTCGTCGCAACTTTTCGGACAAAAACTATTTTCGTCGCAAAATTTGCGACGAATACTATTTTGTTTCAAAATTGCGACGAATCTTATTTCGTCCCAAATTTTTGCGACAAAACAATATTTGTTGCTAAATTTGCAACGATTTAGTTTTTTGTCGGAAATTACCAACGAAAAATAATTGGTCGCAAATTGGCGACGAATGTTTTCGTTGCAAAATTCATCGGAAATTTAAATTTACAGCACCATGGAACAAAATTTGTCACGAATAATATATGTTTTACAACGAATACAAATTTTATTATAATATTTGGACAAAATTTGCGTGCTCACCCAACCTCATCAACAATATTATCATCCAAATCATTTATAATATAAAATTTAAACAATCTATACTCATAATTATAACTACCTATTCAATAAGATCAAAAAATTAAAAATGTAACAAGCATTCATATTTATAATATCAAACCAAAAAGCAACATCTAAACTAAATATCGAATTATCAATAACCATACACTAAAAAAAAATCAATATAACAGTAACATAACAGTTCACAATTTCAAGTATGACCTCCACCATCACCATCATCATCATCATCATCAAAGAAATCATCACCCTCATCACCAACACCCTCATCACCATCGCAAGCATTATCAGGAGGAGAAATAGAAGGGGGAATCTGATTTGGAGCGGAGAATAACTGAAGATGCTGCATGATTAACATTTGTTGCGTGCGGACCTCGTGCAATTCTTGCGTGTGCTTTTCTTGAAGTTCACTAAATGCCTGATCTCTTTGCAGTAGCAAGTCCTTCAATTGGCTCACCTCTTCATTCAATTGATTTATTTGTACTCTAACTGCTGGTGGTGTGGAAGAAGATAAACCGGCGTTTTTGTATGTTCTGCTCAAAGAACCTAGCCCAACTACTCTACTCCCTTTTCGTCCACCAATCACTTCAAGCCATGTATTCTGTTATCAACAGATGGCTCAGATCCGCCAGCATCATCACTAGCACTCGAATTTCTATTTGCTAGCTCGTCATATTTCTCCTACATTGTCATGAGAAAAATTAAAATAAATTTACAATAACATTATAATTCAAACACATAATTAAGGAAAATAAAAAATTTTGTAACATAAATCATAACACCATATAGGATCTAAATTATGAACATTCATATTAACATTGAATAAGTTGAAATTTTAGGAAAAAAAAATAAAAGAGAATCTCTAGCAAGTAATTCATTAGAAATCAAAGAATCAAGTCAACAATAAAAATAAACTTGGGAGAGACTAACATAAAGAAATCATCTTCATACATCGTTATGATATGCTCAACATAAAATATTCATATCAACATTGAAAATGTACATAAAGTAATTGGAAAAATTGAAATTACAAACCTTAATTGCTCTAACTCTCTCCCCGCTCCAAGTCTTGTCTTTTTTCTGAAATGTACGCGTGAAAGTATCTATGAATGAAGGCTCGGTCCCTATTTCCTTTGCCTAAAATAAAAAAACACTATTACAAATAATGATATACTTTAAATTAGATAAAAAAAATTAATATTTGTATAAAATTACCAATTTATTTCTATGTTCACCGATAGTGATCGAGCCTCCCGCATAAGTCGCAGACAATTCCCCTGAATTATAAGCTCGATTTTTTTTTTATTTTGCTCACTCCTTCGTTGACTCTCCTCCGATTCCCAAAAATTAAGAATCCTGCCCCAATTTTGCTCGGTGATGCAGTTGGGCTTTTTTGCATGTCTCTTTGCATGATTTAAAACGTGTCGAATGTGATCGCCACATTTTTTCTTCCAAATCCTTCTTACTTCCAATTCTTCAGTCTCATCCCAAGTGAATACTCGCTGCAATAGAAAGCAAGCAATAACTTATAAAGCTATTAACTTCATTTCATATATAAACTGATTGGGATAACTTACCTTGAACTCGTTCCACCATAGTTCTTTTGTTTCGTTCGGAGTGCTTGTGTAAGACATCGAAGCCCCTCCTCAATGATTATTCACAATTCTATTCAGCTCGTGAATAACATGTACAGAATTTGTAAATCTATCGTAAAGTTTCAAACAAACAATGTTAAATAAATATGATAGTTAAAAGAAGAAATTATTTCATAAATAAAAGAAATAATACATCTATAAATTTAAAATTTAGTACTTACGAATCTCCATATGGGGCTATTATCTCTCGATTGTCTTCTCTATCGGCATGCGACTGTTCCACCGAAGGGACTGCTGAAGGTACATTGCTAGCGATGTGTTGAGAATGTGAAGGGCCTGCAACAGAAGGGGGAGGCGAAGGTACGTTGCCGGCAAGGGAATGCGATTGCGAAGCTACCGAAGCAGACTGCGATGGTGAAGACCGTGAATTTCCATCCGAATTGCGTCTATGGCCGCCACGTCGAAATTGTCAACCATAATACATTTTAAACAAAAAAAAGTAAATTGCATATTCATCATATACATAATTAAGAACATGAATAAACTTACCATATTTAATTTGATAAATTATTTCCGACGAAACAAGGTACCAATATGTGAAGAAATTTTCTTGAATGACCTATACAAAAAAAAAGATAGTATATTATAAAATTCAATATATAAATTTAAGAATAAGAATGTAAATAAACAAGAATTTTTTTAAAGAAATTTGCAAATTATACGTGTCGACTAACTTACCTACTTAAAAGAAATATATTATCATATATCAAGATAAATATCTGATTTTTATTATATGAAGAGAACAAAATTTACCCGTCAACAAAAATCATAATCGTCATTGTCATTCTTATCGTCATCATGCGTCTCAAAATTAGACTCTTCAACATCATTTTCATCATCCTCTTCATCATCCTCATCAGAATCCTCATCCTCATCATTTGTCTCAAAATTAGATTCTTCATCATCTTCTTCATGAATTTCACTTGCATCCACATCTATCACTACTCTGCTAGGATTTCGTAACGTTGGAATATTATATTCCTCGGTCTGAACTGTATTGACAACTTGCTCTTGTTGATATGCTGTTTCTTCCCAATGTTCTTCAATTTTTTTCCATGCTTTCGTTTTAAAAACAGCCCACCAATCAATTTTGTCACATTTTAAACTAGGATATGAAGCATAAAATACTTGAATCGCTTGTTGTGCCAACACAAATGGTTCATATCTTTTATACAATTTTTTATGATTTATTTCAACCAAATTAAACTGTGGATGCACTTTCATCCCTTTCACAGGGTTAAACTAGCGACACATAAATAAAACAACCCGTAATGCTAGACCAGGGTACTCTACCTCAACGATTTCATCCAACAAACCATAAAATCATTTTGACCTCCACCATCATTGGATGACTGAACACAAACTCCACTATTCATTGTCATTTTGCCCACTCCATATTCTTCAGTATGAAATTTATACCCGTTTATAAAATAGGATGGCCAAGTTCGTACCATTGCTTTTGGACCCATGACAGATGGATTAACAATTCTTGCTGAAGTTGAGCTTGATTATCATGGACCTAAAGTTAAGTAAATATGTTAAAATATTTTAACATAAATATTTAAATAATTGATAGTCTACTTACATATTTTTTGAACCATGGTGCAAATTCTTCATCACAGTAACGATCAAACTCATGTCTCGAAAGTTGAGAATATACGTTTTGGAAAATTCTACCATCAAAGGAAATAAAATTTATCACACATAATGTACGACATAATAAATATATAAAATAAAAACTATACACTTACTCGAAAAATGGTGTTATTTCTGGACAGTTCAGTAAAATATATGTGTGGGCTGCCCTCCATTCTTGATCAGTTAAATATCTACGCTTACATGATCCACTTGGTCGACCAAGGTAGTTAAAAATTGAGAATGAATTCTCATTTGGATCAATAGAACCCTCATCATTTCTTCCCGCTCTCCGCCTCTTGCACTGAACTTGAGGCTCAAAATAATATGATGCAAACGTTGTTACTTTCTCTACAATATATGCATTGACAATAGAGGCTTCAACATGTGCCTTATTTTTAACTTTCTTCTTCAAATGATATAGGAATCTAATTGTAATAAAACAAAATGTTTTAGAAAATTATATGTAATGAAATTACGAAATTTATATGCCTTCATAACGAAGAAAAAAAGATGAAAAACTCACCTTTCAAATGGATACATCCATCTAAATTGGACAGGACCTCCAACTTTCGCCTCATATGGCAAGTGAACCAAAAGATGTTCCATGGAATCAAAAAATGACGGCGGAAAAATCCTTTCTAAATTACACAAAATTATTGGAATCTCTCTCTCTAACATCTCCATGTGTGAATGTTTCAACACTGTCGAACAAATATCATGAAGAAAAATACTTAGCTCCGTAATGGCACCCCAAACAAAATTCGATAAGAGTTCCTTAAAAGAAATAGGAATTAATCTTTCCATAAATATATGACAATCATGACTTTTCAAACCAATTAACTTACATTCCTTTAAATCGACACATCTTCCAAGATTTGAGACATAACCATCAGGAAATCTCAATGATTTCAACCATTCACAAACAAGCCGTCTCTGATCCTTATTCAATGTATAAACTGCCTTCGGTTTTGGTCCCCTACTACTTTCATCGACATCAAGAGTGGGTCGTTTACAAATGAGTTGCATATCTTTTCTTGCATTCAAGTTGTCTTTCGTTTTCCCAGTGATATCCATCACTGTATTTATCAGATTATCAAAGACATTCTTCTCGATATGCATTACATCGAGATTATGATGAACCAACTGTGTCTTCCAATACGGTAAATCCCAAAATAAACTTCGTTTAGTCCATTTATGCGAATGTCCATAGCCATATGTTGTACCATGTGGCGCTTCAATAACAGATGGAAAGTTAATGACTCTATGCCAAATTTGTTCACCGGTTAATCTCAGTGGAGGAGGTGTTCTTTCATTTCTATTCTTAGTGAATTCTTCTTTATTTTTTCTGAATTTATGATTTAACGATAAAAATTGTCTATGGCAATCAAAATAACTCGCTTTCTTCCCATGTTTCAATCTGAATGATTTTGATCTTTCCAAACAAATTGGACATCCTAAAATCCCTGCGGTACTCTATCCTGATAACATACCATACGCTAGAAAATCATTAATGGTCCAAAGAAGAGCAGTCTTCATTACAAACATCTGATTAGTATGAACATCATATGTAGGAACACCTTCATCCCATAGTTGTTTCAACTCCGCAATCAATGGTTGCATGTAAACATCTATTAATTTCTTTAGATTTTGCGGGTCAGGCACAACCAATGTTAAAAACATATACGGTGTCTTCATACACATACCGGGTGGAAGATTATATGGAGTTAAGATAACTGGCCAACATGAATAATTTCTTCCTGATTTGCCAAATGGAGCAAATCCATCAGCACAAAGACCTAATCTAATATTTCGAGTCTCTCTCGCGAACTCAGGATATGTTCTATCAAAATATTTCCACGCTTCTGCATCTGAAGGATGACACATTAACCCCTCTTCTGTTTCATGATTTGCATGCCAGGTCATGTGTTTAGCAGTGGTCTCAGATGCATAAAGTCTTTGTAACCTAGGAGTTAAAGGCAAATAAAACATTTGTCTGTATGATTTACGCTGCTGATTACGACCTGACCTCCAAGAATTCTTGTATCTACTTTGATTACAGAATTTACAAAATTCTGCTTCTTTGTCATCTCCCCAAAATAGCATACAAGTATCTCTGCAAACATCTATTCTCTGCACTGGAAGACCTAATTCTTTCACAAGCTTTTTCATACTATAGAAGTCATTGGGCATGATATGATCACGCGGCAATACTTCTCCAATAACTTGAACAAAATCATTAAAACAATTCTCAGACACATTATGCTCTGCCTTGACATTCAACAATTTTGCGGTTAGAGATAGTTTGGTATAACTATCACAACCAGCCCATAAAGGTTTATCTGCAGCTCTTAAGACTTCCTGAAATTGGAGAGATGATTCATTTGACAGATTTTGATCAACACCTACTACTTCTACCTCCTCCAATGGTGATGCATAACTAGTATACCCATGTTCAAATGTTGGAGCAAAACTAGAACTTCCAGCGCTTGGATCGGGAACAAAATTCGGACCCACTGCATCAATTACCATCCTCTGATATGGATTCAATTGTTCATAATAACTCCGATCCCCACTAACTGAGAATTGTCTATTTCGTCCAAACTCTTCATCAGAAATGAATGGTTCACCATGGCATGTCCAATTATAGTAATTCGGGGTAAAACCAACTCTACAAAGATGTTCCCTAACTTTATCACACTCCAAAAATTTACCATTCCGACACCTTCTACACGGACACCTTAGCTTATTCCCATCCATAAAATCAACTTGAGTACAAGCAAAATGTAAAAATTGCTCCAACCCAAAAATAAATTCATCAGTTAAACCCCGACGATCAGATAAGTTCTTCTTATACATCCAACTTCTTTCGTTTTGCATTTTCCCTGTCTCCAAATTTAAACTTTTTGAAATTTTAATAAGAATTCAAATAAGAACTACAAACAAAACTACTAAATCATCATAAGTAATATCATCAATATTTCAAACTAAATTCATATAACAATAAATAATAACGTTAATTGTACAAAACTGAAAATCATCATAAATACAAAGATTAATTTCACAAAAATTAAATATATTAATAAATAATATTATAAACTTAATTAATATAAAACAAATTAACTAAATTATTACAATAACATTAAATATTATCATAAAAATAAATAAATTATCAAATATTAAACATTTAACAACATTGATTATTTAACAAATCGATATAAGATTTAATATAAACTACTGAATATTGTTAATCACAAACATCTCATAATCATTTATCACATAAAATTTACTATAAATTACATTTTAACATCATTAGAGTACATAATAAAACAATTTTCACCACCAATTAATAACTCACCGATGGAGTCCGATATCAACACCAGTAACAGCTTCCAATCCAAATAGTCGAGAATCGCAAAACCTAATACATAAAAAAAGATTTATAAATAACTAATAAGGTAGTTAAAACAATATAATAAAAACATCTTTTAAATAACATTTCTTACAAATTTAAATAATAAAATTCAAATACATTGCTTTTTGTACTGGACCAGTCCCATTGGGCCTGGCCCATCAATGGCCCAGTCCAATGGGCCCCGATGGGAAGTGCAGGGGCCATCGTGGCCCATCGCGCTGCAGGGACGCAAAAGGGGATGCGCGGCAGGCTGCGCGGCACCTTCCCGCGTCGGGGCCGCGGGCCACTACGGCCCCTTCGCGCGGCGGAGGCACAAAAAAGGGACAGCGGCCCCTTCCCGCGGAGGACGCGCAAAGGGCCCAGCGGCCCCTTCGCGCGTCTGGGCCTCGAAGGGGCTGCAAGCCCTTCGCGCAGCAGGGCCGCGCAGTAGGGCCGCGCAGTCCGGCCGCGCGGCACGGCCGCGCAGCCCGGCCGCGCATCAGGGCCGCGCAGCACGGCCGCGCAGCCCCTGCCGCGCAGCCCGGCCGCGCATCAGGGCCTCGCAGCACGGCCGCACAGCCCCTGCCGCGTAGCCCGGCCGCGCATCAGGGCCGCGCAGCCCCTGCCGCGCAGCACGGCCGCGCAGCCCCTGCTGCCCATTATCGCGGCGGAGGCGCAAAGGGGACAGCGGCCCCTTTGTGCCTTTGGGCAGCGAAGGGGCGACGGCCCCATTCGGCGTCTGGGCAGCGAAGGGGCGAAGGCCCCTTCGCGCACCTGAAAAGCGCAGGGGAGGCAGCGCCTTCGCGTACCTCGCCCTTCATGGATCTGCCATAAAAAACTCAGATCCGGCGTTAACTTTTCCTTTATTTCATTTTCTTTTCCCTTTTTTTTTTTGGTTTTACAACACTTAACACATAAAAAAATTTCATGCTCGAAATTTAAAAGAAACTTACACATTAAAAAGTTGAAGGTGTTATTTTCACATCAACTTTTTGGTCTCCCAAGTTTCCTCTTCCATTTTATTGCTTGTCCGTAACACCTAGACCATGGGAATTTGCTTACTCCTCAGTTGCTTGAGTTGTCGATCAAGGATCTACACTGGGTGTACCTTAAAACTCATGTTTTGATTCAACTTTATCGGAGGAGTTTCTAACACATGTGAGGGATCCTACAAGTATTTCTTCAACATTGAAACAAGAAAAATATCATGGATCCTTTGTAACTCCAGCAGCAATTTAAGCCAATCAGCCATTTTTTCAATTCTTTCCAGAATTTTGAAGGGACCAATATAACGAGAATTCAATTTCCCCATTTCTGAAATCGGATTATACCCTTCCAAGGAAATATCTTCAAAAATACCATATCTCCAACTTCAAATTCCAAAGATCTTCTTTTGTCGGCGTTGCTTTTTTGTCGATTTTGAGCTGCCTTCATTCTTTATCATATCATTTTTACATTTTCCTTGGTGGCTTCAATCAATTCTATGCTTTCAATTTTCCTCTCACCAATCTCGTCCCAACATAATGGAGTTTGGCATTTCCTTCCTAGAGAGCCTCGTAGGGTGGCATCCCAATACTAGTTTGATAACTATTATTATACACAAATTCGATCAATGAGAGATGTCTATACCAACTATCTTGGAAACCCATAACACATGCTCGAAGTACGTCTTCAAAGATCTAAATAGTGCGTTCGAACTGTCCATATATCTGGAGATGAAAGGTTGTATGGAATTTTAACTTAATCCCCAAGCGTCTTGTAACTTGAGCCAAAATCAAGAAATGAACCGGGGATCACGGTCCGATATAATAGACACCGAAATACCGTGAATTCTCACAATCTCATTGATGTACAACTTGGTCAACCTCTCCAAGGGATAAGAGTTATGAATCAGCAAGAAATGAGCTGATTTGGTGTGATGATCTACAATTACCCAAATGACATTATGACCACTCGGAGTACATGGCAAATCCATCACGAAATCTATAGTAATGTGTTCCTATTTCCATTCAGGAACTGGTAATGGTGGAGGACACTGACCGGCCTCTAGTGTTCAGTTTTGATTTGTTGACACACTATATATCTGGCTACAAAACTCGGTTCTCTCTCTCTTTAATCTGGACTACCAATATGTCTTCTTGATGGTTCAGATGCATGGTATAGGCCAAGGAATGTGCTTCTTCAAGTATGGCCTTCTAGAGATCCTTATCCTTTGGGACACAAATGTATCTCCTATAGATCACAATCTCATCCTCCCAAATTTGAAACTCACCACCTTCCCCTTTGTGGATCTTCTCAACTATGCCCTTCAATTCCTCGTCGATCGCTTGAAGCTCCCAAATATGATCTACCAAAGTAGGCCTCACTATAAACTTGGCCAAGAGTGCACCATGATCATTCTTAGCCAACTCAACTCCAAGTACTCAGCGACCAACTAGATAAGAAAGATAAGAACTTCCCTAAGATTCTATACTAGAAGAAGGTGATTTCCGGCTCAAGGCGTCAGCAACCACGTTAGCTTTCACAGGATGATAATCTATTACTAGATCATAATCTTTGATTAACTCTAACTATCTTCGTTGCCTCAAGTTGAACTCCTTTTGTATGAGCAAGTATTTCAAACTTTTGTGATCGATGAAAATCTTTCACATGATCCCATATAGATAATGCCGCCAAATCTTTAAGGCAAAAACAATGACAGCTAACTCTAAGTCATAAGTAGAATAATTCACTTTGTACTTTTTTAGCTGGCGAGAGGCATAAGCAATCACCCTATCGCCTTGCATCAACACGCACTCTAGCTCTTGCTTGCTGACGTTACTATATATGACAAAATCACCGCCAATACTAGTAGGGAGAGCAAGGCTGGGAGAAGATATTAACCTTTGCTTGAGCTCTTAGAAACTATTCTCATACTTTTCATCCCATTTGAATTTGAATCCCCTCCGAGTTCAATTAGATATTAGAGCTGCTATGTTCGAGAATCTCTCTACAAATCTCTGATAGTAACCTGCTAATCTGAGGAAACTTTTTACCTCGGTGAGCTCCCACTTCAAAATTGCCCTACCTTCTTTGGGTCTATAAAAATTCTATCCCTAGAAACCATGTGACCTGAAAAACCTATCTCTTTTAGCCAAAACTTACACTTGGAGAGCTTGACATACAACTCCTTCTCTCTGAGAGTTTGCAATATGATCTGGAGATATTTGGAATGCTCTTCATCATTGTTGGAATAAACCAAGATGTCGTCAATGAAAACTATGACAAATTTGTCGAGATAGGGATGAAATACTTGGTTTATGAGGTCCATGAAAGCTACAAGAGTATTCGTCAATCCGAAGAGCATCACAAAAAACTCATAGTACCTATACCGCATCGTAAACGCAGTCTTGTGGATATCATCACCTTTAATTCTCAATTGGTGATAACCCGATCTCAAATCTATTTTTGAAAAGAGTAAAATACTAGCCCAGTTTTTAAAGTTTACTTCATTTTCACAAATTAGTCCCTATAGTTAGGAATGCTACCTTGTAGTACTTAAACTTCCAAAAGTATAACGAGTTGGTCCTTCCGTCAATGACGGTGACAGACTGGCCGTTAACTGATGACGTGGCAACAAACCTAGCTATGAGGACGCTGATTTATCATTGACGTGGCATGATGCATCAGCATTTTGCTAACGTGGCAATTCCACCATGTCATCTTGCTGATGTGGTAGTGCCACCCTATTATTTTGTTGACGTGGCAATGCCACATTAGCACAAAGGGGGCATTATCGTCAATCTACATGTCAGTGTCCAGCTTTACCTTTTGGACTCCATATTTCTACTCGTTAGAAGGCTTGTTCTACTTGCTATAGAGGGAAAGAGAGAGAGAGATAGAGAGAGAGAGAGATGGAAGTATGAGGATGCCGTCTAGGTGATCTCTCTCAATCTACATCTCTCTCATACTCTTGCACTATGGTATAAGGTGTGAAGATTACTCTTGTACACACACACTCTCTCTCGCTCTAAAATTTTTAGATTTTGAATGGAAGATGCTCCGTTGAAGTGCAGATGTGATCTTGATGCCATCTTAGTGACTTCATGGACCTCTCGAAATCCTTCATGTAAGTTCTACGGTTGCCCTAACTTTTGGGTAAGTTGAGTTTTTTTTTTTTTGCTTTTTTGTTTTCTCTCAAACATAATAACAAAATTTGATATAAGGGCAATATTCTCCATTTTTGGTAACACCATTTCATCTCTATATTTTTAATATAGGATGGAAATGCTTGTGATTTTTTCCGGTGGTATGATCTACCATTGTCTGATCGTGCAATTGAGTTCATCCTAGGACTGAGGAACAAAATTGAGGAGGAAAAGACAACAAATAGTTATGTGGTACCTGATTTTAACATGAGAATGGTAGCTGCAAGTAGCATGATTGAGAGGCCGAAGGAGGAAAATCAGCTTCTAACATTGCAAAAGTTAGAGATGGAGGACATTTGTTCCAATATGAAGACAGAGATTCAAAGGTTGCAAAACAAAGATGTTCAAAGACAACAATGTTTTAGGGGTAGATATGTCTGGGTAATAATAAGTATTGTAATTTTCATGTTTGCTCTCATGATCCAAAATGAAAGGAGTGGAGACTCTATGTTGGTTTGGCTTGGAAAGTGTAAATTGTTGTTCGATTGAAATGGAATGAATGAAGCAATATTGTTGATCAGAAATATGTTACTTGTTAGATTTCAATTCAAAAGGAAAAAGTTGCTTGGAACCATCATATAACAAACAATTGAATAACATTCTGTAATGTTTAAAAATGAATGAAAATGTGGTACAAAATCTTCCTATACCAATTTCCTTGAATGAATGAAAATTGGGTACAAAAAGATCACATACAAAAATAGCACTAGTGCACAATTCACAGTAATAGTGTACAATTCATTTAACCATCCTGTGAATGGAAATGCTGAACCTTCATTTAAAATGCAAAACATTGATACAGGCTAAACAACATCGTTTACCATAGTGTACAATTCATTTCATTAACAAAAGGTGTTGGATTACAATTCAGAACATTTAGAACATTGAGAACCTTCACAATACAAGCTGAACAATGTACAACCTCATCCGATTTCAGTTGTTAGTTCTTCCGGTTACACATCATTCATATTTTACAGAGTCACAAAGCAAGCTTGAATTGTAATCTCACACAACTGCTTAGAACCATTACAATCTTGTAAGAGGCATCGGGTTATCCACTTGTGACCAATTTTGTGAAGCTTGAGGAGTTGTTTGACTGACCTCATGGGACTGGTGCTGGAAAGTTTGAGATGAGCTGACTTTACCCTTCGATAAATAAAGAGATATTTAAAGAGATGAATTGACCAATTTTAGCATTGGGGATAGAATAATAATAATACAACCAATAATAGATTAAAGAATAACCTTTTCTTGCATGATCTCTTGTTGTGTCCAACTCCCTTGCAAATGGTAAACTTAATTTTTGAACCAACTCTTGATAGACGACGGGAGTCTTTTGCTGGAACTTCAGTGGCTTCCTTGTGCCTTTTCTTTGATGGACGCCCAGGTTTCCTTTTGTAAATTGGAGGCAACAATGTTGGGACATCATTTTTGTCCCATACATTGGGACCATTGCAAGGATAGATAATGGGACTATAACATTCAGTATAGACAGAGGGAGAATAGCAACTGGAGACATATTTCTCAGCCTTATCCTTCAATGCAAAAATACAACTAATTGCATGAGGATATGGAATGCCACTTAATTCCCATTTCCTATAGCTGCATGTCCTATGATCCAAATCTATAATAAATTTGTTCCTAAAGCTTGAAACTTCATAAATTCCACCCCCAGCCAATAAAGGAAACCAATGCCTGCTTTGTTTCTTCAAACTCTCAAGCTTTCCTTGAATGACAGGACAAATTTTACCTTGAAAAGATGAAATCCTAGTCTGATCTTCACTAAACTTGGTCATCAAATCAGTTCTTATAATCTCCAATAAATTAATGACAGACAACTCTCTTGCATCCAATATTCTTGCATTAAAGGACTCACACAAATTATTCACCAATGTATCACATTTACTATATGCAGAAAAGGATGACCTTGTCCATGTTTTCCTCTCCTTCTCCATCAACCAAGCATACGCTCTTGGGTTAGTTTTTTGGATTTCTGTCATGGTTCTAAAAAATTCAGCCTCATAAGTGGCCCTTGCAGTAGCATAAAACATGTTTTTCAATTTCAAGACTGGGAATTGATTGTGGAAATTGTTGTACATGTGTTTGACACATATCCTATGCTCAGAATGGGGGGACAATGCTGAAATTGCATTTATCAATCCCTATAAGACACATGAGCTATGTTCAGTGTGCAACAAATTACAATTTCTGCAGTATGCAACAAAATAGGGGAACCAGGACAATACCTTTTGTTGATCAGAAATGAAAGTCCACCTTCTGTCCTCCCCAATGTCTGTTAGCAAATGTTGCAAAAACCACCTCCAAGAATCAGTCTCCTATAGCTCAACGAGGACAAAAGCCAAAGGGAAAATCCTATCACTAGGATCTCTCCCAATTGCAACCAATTATTGCCCTCCAAATGCTGTCTTCAAGAAATAGCCATCAAAGCCTATGAAAGGCTTACAAGCTGCCAAGAAACCTCTCTTACACGCCTCTAGACAAATATACAATCTTTTGAAAATTAGAGTACTAGGGTACATGTCACTCAAAGGATGCTCTCCACAAGGTACAATTGAACTCTCAATTTCGCAAGTACTCCCCTTATTCATTCTCAAATTTTCTTCAAAAATACTATCTTAATAGGAAAAATTGCTCCCTTTTGCACGTTCTTTAGCCAATTTTTTGGCTCTCCATGCCTTCATTCGAATACAATCCAACCCAAATTTATTCTTGGCTTTTTGCTGTAACACATTCACTTCGATATTGGGATCATCTTTAACCTTCTTCACCCATTTTTTTGCCAACCAAGCAGCTGTAGCATGCTTGTTCTTCCATGACCTAGCACAGGTATGTCTAGGCTTATATGTGACCAACAGGGCTGTCTTCTCATGATCACATATTTCTTTGCATACACTAACCATTCACAATGCTTAAAACACCCCATCTTGACCCTGAGGTTGTCATTTTTTATAAATCTCATGTTCTTCCCATTGTAAACAGCGTATTCCCTCAACACTTGTTTAAAAAAGTCCAAACTCTCAAATATTTGTCCCATCCTCAATTCTATGTGTCTAGGGTTGTAATCTCGTTTGAACTCCTCATAACTCCTATCTCCTTTCAGCTGTATCCTATCATCATTACTATCATTGTTTGAAATAGTGTAATTTAAAATTTCTTTATCTTCTATAGAGCAATTAGTCCAATCATTAAAATCTACAAGACCACTCTCATCCTCAAAGTCATCCAAGCCCACAGCTGTAAGGTCACTATCACTATGAAACAGGTCTGCCCCTTCATCATCACAATCACTATCTTCAAATCTAAAACCTAAGCCACTGTCTTTCAAATCAGAATCAGAAACTAGATCCTCAAAATCACATCTCTGTGCTGGGCTACCCTGCATTACTTCTACCTCCTCCCTAAGAACACTTTCATCAACAAAATTAGCCTCATCTATCGTGTGCTCTATGTAGAAATGAACTTCCTTATTTGTTTCTAATCTTTCCTCTAAATATTCCAACAAATCAGTATTACTAAAAAATTCACAAAACCTATCTCCATCAATTTGGCCCAATGCCCTTACAAAGTTTTTATAACCTAATTGTACTACCATGCTTTTCAATTCAACCAGAGACATCTTATCTATATCACAATTATCAAAATAGGTCAGGTCTCCACCTTCATATTTTTTAGGTCTTGCAAATTTCCCCATGATAAAATGCAGTAGTAAATTTTATGGAATCCATATCTAACAATGAAATGGAAATGTTTAATAATTTAGTGAAACAAGAACATCACAATAATTGAAACATGAACAATATAATTGATACCAATAAAATGTGAATGAAAACATAATTTAGAGACAGTTAGAATATATTTGAAACATGAACAATACAATTGGTACCAATTAACTGTGAACGAGAACATAATTTAGTGACATATTTAAAATATGAACAATATAATTAGTAAATTAAGAATTGGTGAATTAACAATTACAACCCCCAAAATTAAATCCCTTATTTTAAATTGAAACCCCTAATTTTGAAACCTAATTCGATAACCCAAATTTCAAATTAAATCCCATATTACTAAAACTCAATCAATTAATTTCTTTAACACTAATTTAAATCCATAATTTAAAAGACTGTTTTAAAACCCTAATTTTAAAGAATAATTTCAAACTCTAATTTCAAACCAATGGCTTAACAACCTTCGGACCCATTCGTAGGACCCATTTGAGCAAAACCTAACTGTAAAAAAAGAAATAAATATTAAAAGGAAACAAGTCTAATCGTTAGATTGCAAACCTTCCTTAGATGACTTGACTTCTTTGGCCTCACCTCGCTATCTGATGATTGAAAACCACACCTTCGGGACCACACAATCCACCATTGTCTCCTTCAATGCAACACTTTCTTTTGTTTCGACACTACAATCTCTCTCTCTCTTCCAAGCTTTCGCTTTCTGTATCTCTCTCTCTCTATCTCTCTTCGATAGAATAAAGAATGTGAAAGGTTCTCCTTTTAAGAATACGAAACAAAATAAAACCTACTGTACACATCCATGCAGATTGATGATAATGCCCCTTGTGTTGACATGGCACTACCACGTCAAGAAGATAACAGGGTGGCACTTCCATGTCAGCGAGATGACATGGTTGAACTGCCACGTCAGCAAAATGCTAACGTGTCATGCCACGTCAGCAACAAATCAACGTCCTCATAGCTAGGTCTGTTGCCATGTCATCAGTTAACGACTAGCTTGTCGCCATTATTGATGGAAGAACCAACTCGTTACGCTTTTAGAAATTTAAGTACCACAAGGTAGCATTCCTAACTATTGGGACTAATTTGTAAAAATGGAGCAAACTTTAAGGACTGAACAAGTAATTTACTCTTTTGAAAACATACTAGTCCCTTGAAGTTGATAAAAAAGATTGTCAATCCTCAGGAGAGGATACTTATTCTTGATTGTTGCCTTCTTAAGCGACCAGTAGTCAATGCAAAAGCGGAGGGTTCTGTTATTCTTCTTTACAAATAGAATTGGAGCACCCAAGGTGAGGTATTCAGTCGAATGAATCTCTTGTCCAATAACTCTTGGAGCTGAACCTTCAACTCCTTCAATTCCGTGGGTGCCATTCAATATGGAGGGATTGAAATCGGTGTAGTGCCAGGAGTCAAATCTATGGCAAAGTTGAACTCCTCAACTGGTAGCAATACAGGCAACTTTTTTGGAAAAATGTCCAGAAACTCATTCACTACGGGAACATCATTCAAATTAGGACTTTCCACCTAGCATCAATAATATGGGCTAAGTAAGCCTCGCACCATTTGTGTACTAGTCTCTGTGCTTCAAGGGCCGAAATCACACGGCTTGGTAACACTCGACACTCGCCAATAAAGACAAGTATCAGACACCTCGGTTTTTGAAATTCTACTTCTTTAGTAAAACAATTCATTGATACCCGATAAAAATGCAACAAATCCATACCCAAGACGACATCAAAATCGCTTACCTCTAATAAAATCAAATCTGCTTCAAGCATTATCTCACTGACCTTCACCTAGCAATCCTTATACATAGTTTCTCTAATCAGCTGTTCCCCTAAAGGAGTGATAACCAGCAAATCTTCTACAAGTGGAGTTAGAGGCCTATCAGAATGCTTAGCAAAACTCGTGCTCATAAATGAATTATTAGATCTAGTATCTATTAGCACACGAGTATCAATATCAAAGATTTTTATCGTACCTGTTAATATAGACCACAAAACAATTATTAGTTAATACACAAATTACATGATTCATATATGACTCCCCATAATATTTCATTACTCCACACAATTATGAATATTTCGAATATTTACTTATTCTAGGAATCCACACTATTGATATAGCCATAACGTCATACTGTTCATGTACAAATAATACTCTTAAAATTGACAGTTCTAGGCCTAAAGATCGTGATTAAAATATACAATCCAATACATTGAGTCGAGCAAATCCTTAGGTCAATAAGGATTTTCGATCATACCAAGTGATTATCTATCAATTGTTATCTACTTAATGGAAGTCTACAAGTCAGTAATTTTAAACACATTTCCTACATCCAACCTTATGCGTATACTAATAACAATACGAAAATCATAGTATCAACATACTTCAAATCATAACCACATATCACCTAAATCGCATTTCTAAATTTTCTAATTTAAGTTTTTAAAGGGTTTTACTTGTGACGACGTCCGGATTGACTTGAGTCTCTTCATTTGTCATTGCATAAATTCTTACTTGAGCCCTTGGTTGGGAATATTGAGTAGGGTTGGATATAATGTTGCTTCTTGTCCCTATTCTCAAAGTGGCAATAGTGTAAGGTGTTAAAGTAGTACTCGGCCTACTTTTGGAGCCACTAGAAGGACCCCGATCTTGTCGATTCCCTTGCCCTTCCGCATTCAACTTAGGGAAAGAATGCCTAAAGTAACCCTCATTCCCCCAATGGTAGCATCTTTTGGATCCCTTACATGGATCCAAGTAATATCCCTTGCAATGTGCAAGGATTCCTTTTGCTTTCTCCTGATCCAACACTAGTGCTAGGAGCATTTGGCTTGATGAACAATTGGCTTTGAGAAGTGCCAATCGACCTTGAGAAAGAACCACAACTATAAAAACCGGTGCCCTTGCTCTTCTTGGAGCTTTGGTCTGGTATGAATTAGTCATACCTCTTCTTCTTTCCATGATGCTCCCTACCTTGTCTCTTTCAACACTGTTTGCTCGGCCCTCAAGGCCAACTGTAGAACATTTTGGTAAGTGAGATTCTCTGTAACTGACATCCTCTCTCAGATATTTAGATTCAAGCCGTCCTTGAACTTGAAGAGCTTGTACTCCTCGGAAGCTGCTATCTCTGAAACAAATGAGGATAGACTTCTAAATTTCACTTTATACTCCGCTATTGACATACTTTCTTAATGGAGATTGAGGAACTCTCTTCTTTTTAAATCTCGATCAAATTGGGTATAGAACTTCTCATCGAATTCTCTAAGGAATTCGCTTCAAGTAAGTGGTGTGGTTGCTCTTTCCTTCATACCATCCCACCAAGTACTAGCATCATCATCCAGCAATTTCATGGCTACTGTAAGATTCATCTCATCATCATTTCTCATGTCCATTTTAGCTTCTTGGACCCTATTGATATATTTTTTGGCCATCGAAGGGTCGTTAGAACCCAAAAATGTCTCACACCCAAGTTGTCTAGCTTTCTTCAACAATTTGGACAATTCAATGGGTGGTCGAGTAGATGGCGTAGCTACCAAACTAGAAGGTACTACTGGCGCTATAGGAGGGGCCGATGGAACCATTAAATTGGGAGGTGGGGGTGGAACTTGTACTTGAGGTGGTGTTTGGAGATGTACTCCATATGCATTCCACTACTCGTCCATTGTCAGAGAGCATCGAGTGGCAGTGAAGGAATCCCGATTGGAGGAACCAGGAAAGTAGACGCTGAGATGGTAGAGCATGTGAGGATGACTCATCCTTGTACTTTTGAGGTGGAATTTCATTAATATTTCTCATTCTTCTACATGGAGGCATGATAATTTACAAGAGAAAAAGCTATCTTTAGTTTACTACTCTAAGTTGACGCTAGACCCTTATGTCTAGAGATGTGTCAATATCCTAGGACACATAGGAAATCTTTTTTTAAAAAAAAAACCATTCGAAAATATTTTGAACATCCAAACTTTTTGAAAATATTTGAAAACTTTAAAAACATTTGGAAGAATTTATTTAAAATTTCAAAACATTTAAAATCAAACCAGTCTCTAATACCAATAAAGTTGTCATGCCCCGACTCTCGAATCAAGTACGCGACAACTGCTGCATCATCCTGACATATGGGTAAACCCTGCCTGTATATTGAGATAATGTAAGGCGTTCATTGATATCCATCTTGTTTTCAAAATAACACAACAATATTCAAAGGACCCATTTGGTCCATCCTTATCTCAAAAGTGTGCATATAGTCAGCCCAACCATTTCTAAGTCTAATCAAATTTCACAATTTCAAAAGAAAATTGAACAATGTAAAATATAAAAGATTCAAATATAGTTTAAAGTTTAGAAATCCAAATGGGTTGACTAGGTGAAATTTTAAGTACAACTCAAAAAAATTCCCTCCATGTGAGTCTAACTTATCTCCTAAAAATTCTCATCCAAAGCAAGAATTAGTACCAGCAGTAGGAATCTTTACAAAACTAGAATTCGATAATAATCTGGAACTAGGATTAGCTAATACTCCAAAATTCAAGATTTCTCTAAAAAATGAAAGTAAAAAGAGTGGGTATAAAAATATTTAGTGAGTGGAGTGCAATGGTATAGTTGTGATAATAAAAGAGGAGTGAGTGTGGTAATGTCAAATCATGTAATTCAAATTGTTCATCAAGCAATATAGTTCCAACAATCATGGTAATTAAAAAGAAAAGAATAAATATATTCACAATTTTCATATTTTTCAAAAATCATGGGGTCTTCCTAAATAAACCACTTCTACCCAAGATTTAGCTGAAGCTGAGTGGAAGCCCACCAAAGGGTTTTTAATTCATTCGATTTACAACACTACATCACTCTTCCTTGGCGTTAACTCGTTCCTCACCAGTGGTGCAACCGGATAGTACGACGGGGGTGTAGGAGATCGCGTCTACCATCCTTTGATGATAATCCCTAATCACAGTACTACATTAGCTCGCTCCTCGGAGGTAATGACTATAGCCATTTACATCATATACACAATCCTTTCACAACCATTCAATTTACTCATTCAATATGTCATGATTTTAACTAATGGTTATCAAAGTATATCCAATATTCATGAATAAATTATTTAACAATATATGACATATATTCATTTGTAAATAAAATGGATGCATACATATTTCAAAATTTTATTTTGAGACATATCACAATTACAAATATTTATGCAAAATCATATAAAATAATTTAAAACCATTAACAAAAAAATTTTTGAAATCATTTTTCTCATTTAAAGGCACACTGGTCCGCCTACTCACCTATTGGAAGGGTAATCACTTTGAAATTCTAAATCTAACAAAATTCAATCCCTCCTTTGATTCCAAATACCTTAAGATATTGGTCACAAATTAATCATTAAATCATATACCAACTCTAGAGCAAATTGGTTCTTCTCAATATATCATAATTTCTAATTTTTGAATAAATTTTCCAACACAATATATCATAGAAAAATGATCGTATCTTGATCTACACTTCTCGAATTGTGAAAATTTCAGTTTTAGCCTCAAGACTAGACATAAAAATACAATTTTTATGTATATAACTTAGATCTATTCCAAATATTCAAAAACATGTAAATCTATTTTATGTTACCTTAACTGCATGATTTCCACTCTACGTAGTCATGGGAAAATGGCTGTAACGTTCACTACACATATCCATATCACATGCTTCTTACCTCCAATTAAAGATAAGACATAGATTTAAAAGTTATATATTCAGAGTTTAGCCTAATTCAGTTTAGAATGTATCTCAAAATCGAAGGAAAGCATGCAGTTGAAACAGGGCAGAACATAGCATTTTTCTGCACCTTGAATTTTTTTGAAAAATAATAAAAATTCAATTCTCATCCAAATATTTTGAATCATATGTCATTTTCAAGGTATGGAAGTCTAGTTTCATGAGAAGAAAATTTCACTTAATTTGCCTATACACAGAGGAAATTATGACAGAAAAATCACAGCATACTCAAGTTGCCCATCTTGCAAAAAAATCAATGGTTTTTGTTTAATCTAACATTCCACTTTTCCTATAAGTTCAGATCATTTATCCATACTAGGAAAATATAAATCTAGGTTTGAAGAGCAAGTTTACCTCTAGAGGAGTCATAAATTTTGTTCAAAAGTAACCCTTGCCAAAACCCTAACTTTCTCTCTCCTCAAACTTCAAATCTCTCTTTTCAAACCACCAATCCTATGAGTTTGTTAAGCAGTTTAGAGTTTAAATCAAAATATTTTGGAGTGATCGTAATTGATTTTGTAGGGAGAGAGAGAGAGAGAGATGAGACGAGAGAGAGACAAGAAAGGGAAGAGAGAAGAGAGAGAGCGAGAGAGTGAGGGGTGTGTTTTGGGTGAAAGGGGCATGAGTGAGGGGGAAGAGGTAGAGAAAATAAGTGGATGGATTGACTTTTCTTTTATTGCATTTTCTTTTCCCCATTTTTTTTAGGTCTTATATCTTTCCCCGTAGAAGTACCACACTTGGTGCATGTCTCATCTTTTCCTTTATCTTTCCAAAATAACATTCAATCATTAGTATAAGAATGAATTTATTCATGCCTTGAACTCAAAGCTGAAATGGTTTTCTTAAATTCATATAAGTTATCCACAAGTCTTTCAAGAAATCTAATAAACTAGTAAATGAACTTTTCGTCCACCTATTTAAGCATTTAAGATGAAACAAGTGTACCATAGTTGAAAGTCTAGTATACTTGTTATAATTTGGGTATATTGGTCGCTTATTATTTTCAAGCAACTCAAAAAACTTGTCTAAACTATGATCCTTGACATATTGTTCCCCTTGATTAGTTTCAGAAGTTTGGTTATTTTCTCGACCCATATTCTCATCCCTCGTATCTTCTACTTCATTCAAAATGAAGACATCATGCAATAAACCATACATATCATGGTCAAATATTTATTCATCTACAATAGATCTAACATTGAAACTATAAGTATCAACATGATCCTTACTATAAAAAATCCAATTGACATAAGTTCTCAGAAAACCATTTCATATAATATGATCCAACACAGTAGCTCTAGGAAATAAGTATGTATCGAAATATTTAACATACGGATACAAAATTTTTCCATCAATGGGCTTACTCTTAAATGTGAAATTAAAAAACTCAATAGCTCATTTAATATATTGTGTACTTGATTTTGCAACCAAATATATCCATGATTTATCATGTTATGATACCGATCAAGGAATTAGCACATAATATAAAATAAATTAGTTGATTTTCAAAAATTCACAATTAGAAGATAATGTCAAAGTTGGTTGGACTAATGTAAATGTAATATTATTCGGACTGCCAACAAATAATATGCCACTAACTAGAAAATACGCTAGTAACTAGAAACTTCGAAAGATTCAAGAAGAAACATTTGAAGAAATAAGAGGAGGAAAGGATACTAATTTGTTAGTACAAGGTAATGACATACACAATTTTGTTTAAAGTGTTTTTTTTTTTTTTTCATTAGACCATACTATATTTATACAGACAAAATATAATAAATAACCAAAAAAAGATTCTTAAATCTCCAAAAATTCGCACAAATACTAACAAATTTCAATTGAATTATAAATTAGAAAAAATAAAATAAAATCCAAATAACTAACCATAATATTTCAAATTGCACCAACAAGATTTTTTTTTTTTTTAGTGAATACTAGTTGTCTCTCATTGTTATATATGGAATTGGAAGCAAGTCTTAACCAATCTTGAATATCATGTGGACTAAAACACGAAACACAGTGAACAATAGTACAAAATAACAAATGAAATGTAGCCATTGGAGTACAAAAACAACATCTTGGCTGGCTTTTATAGAAAACTGATATTATAGAAAGCATATAAATGAAAATAAATAAGGTCTACTACTCACCCTTTAGCATGACGAGAATACTGGAATTTGAGTTAACTGTCATAAGAGCACAAACCCCTAAAGAGCAGTTATACAGTAGGATTAAAAATTTGTTGGATTGAAAATCTAATGAAGTAAATTGCTGTGGGCTATATTTATATTCCATTGAGAAGCATAATATTTTGGCTATCAAATGCAATTATTGTCTTGGAAATAGAGGACATAGAAAATACATAATCCTTGGTGATTTGGGGAAATGGGAAAACTTAGTAGAATAGCTTGGGTACCGAGGGCTAATGCTTTGAAAAGGTCAGTTCCCTGCTATATACATCCATCAAAAAGAGCATGAATTTTCCTACCAATAGCAGATATCATGTGGGAACCAAGAAACGAAAGACAATCAAACACATACTTAAACAAAAAATTCTAATCTAAAAAACAATAAGAAAGGACTTTTCTATAGAAATTGATTGGAAAAATCCTGGAGAGAAAAAGAGAACGAGAGATAACTCTAGAGAGATAGAGCCAGAAACCTTAAAGAGAGAGAGGGAGAGAGATAATGCACTTAAACCACAAACCCTAATCTCAAAAGTGAGGAAAGAGAGAGAGAGGAACCTGAATGGAGGGTCGATGATGATGAGGTAGAGAAGAATTGCCGTCAAGAATCGTACTTTATTGATTTGGAATATGATAAGGTAGAGATGAACCTGAGAAAGCTACTTTGTGAATAGGGTAGAGAAGAGAAGAGAGAGGAGAGGGAGAGAGAAATTCGCGATTTGGATGTTTTAAAATGACCTATATTAGTAGTTGTGAAGTTGTTGGCATAGGTTACGAGCTATGCTAGCCGTCAAAATCGAGTAACCGCTACCATACATTGTATGGCATAGACCATACCTTTACTAGTGGTAGCCGCTAGCATAGGTGTATATTTACTAATGATTTTTTTAGGTAAAATCGGTGTTTCTATTATCCGTTTCTATTGATGTACCTTTACTAAAGGGTTTTTCTTTTCCCACTGACAAAAAGGCAATAGTGCCAATGGTTTTGACAGTCGCAAGTAAAGGGGTTTTTTCTTTGTAGCGATCATCAACAAATACATCAATAAAAGAATCCAAATAGAGCTTAGTTCATCAAATCCATGAAAACCATAGGAGTATTCATCAATCCAAATGGTATCACTAAAACCTTATAGTGGTCATAGTGAGTACGAATAGGTGTCTTGGGTATATCTTCCTCCCTTACCTTAATCTGATGCTAATTCAATTTGAGATCTAATTTATAGGAGATTATAAAACCTCTCAACTAATCAAACAGATCATCAATTCTTAACAAGAGGTATTTGTTCTTGGTAGTAAGTTGATTCAATCTTCTATAATAAATACATAATCTCAATAGAATATCTTTCTTTTTCATGATTGGAATCGGTGCACACAAAGAGAAATACTGGGACAAACAAATCTTTTATCTACAAATTCTTACAACTAAGTCTTCAACAATTTCAACTCGATTCGTGCCATTCTATATGGAGTTATAGAGATTGGTACAGTATCTGGCATTAAATCAATGGTGAACTTTATTTCTTTAACTAGTAGTAATCGTTGTAAGTTATCTGAAAACAAACCAATGGTATATTAGACAATTGAGCCTGCTTGACAAAAACTAGGTACCCCTGACAACCTCTGGATAGCATCCTAGCAGCTCAAATAAAAGATACCCACTATAATTCTAACAAATATATCACTAACAAACAAAATCTATAGTTATCTTGGTGGTAAAAAGTTAACAATTTTCCGATAGTAATTAATCAACGAATAGTTAGCTGATAATCAATTCATACCGAGAATTGCATCTAAATCTATCAATTCTAATGGTAACAAATCAATACCGAAATCATATCTATGAAAACTCACAATGTAACTTTTATCAATCTCAATAACCAAAATCTCATCCCTAACCGGTGTAGAAACCCATAATGACTACTCTAAAGGCTTGAAGTTACACGGTAAATACATGATAAATGCTAATGAAATAATAAATGCATGGCACTATAACAATCAAAACACTTACATTATAAGAAAATATTGTTGTCTTACCTATGATCATATAAGGTGAAACTAGGTGAAACATGAGCCTCATGAGTAGTAACTCTATAGACTTTAGCCCGACCTCCTGGGCTGGTGGTATACCTTAAGGTCATCTTTTTTCTAGCTCTGGTGGTAGAGTTGATCTAGAAAGCACTAGCCTTTATGGAACTGGTGCATCATGTTGTAAAGGAATATGTTGTGGCCACTTGGGCCTAGGGGGACAACAAGAGACATAATGGCCTAGCTAATAACAAGTAGAACGAAACCTCGTCCTTCCCTCACATGGTCCTATATGGATACTCCTACAACTGGGACACGATGGCCTCCTACAAGAGCTCATGACCCTACTCATTCGACTTTTTCTTTCCCTTTTTTTTTCTTGAAGCTTGAATTTTTGTCGGTCTCTTCCCTTATGACATATCTTGCATGTTCTCAATGACTAATTTTAAGGCTTTTACCTTATTTAATAACTTGCTATAAGTAGAGAAAGCTTGAGTTACCAAATGCTTTTGGAAGAAAGGTCGCAATCATTTCCTGAACTTGTTTGCTCACTTTTCATTTGTATAAACTAACTCATGAGCATATACTGATAATTTGGCAAAGTGGTCATTATATTGACCGATGGTTTGATTACCCTATCTCAAGTCTAGAAACTTAGACACATTCATATCTCTAAGAAAAGGGTTGGCACATATCTCTTATGGAAGATTTAATTGAAATCACCCGAAGAGACATCTTGAAGGTTACTCTCAGATTTGAGTCTTAACTCTGAACTCCACCATAGGTAGCTTCCTTTAGATAGTGAGTGACAAGTTTGACATTGCACTCCTCTATAACCATAAATTGAAAGAGAAGTCTCTACATCTCAACAACCCCAAGTGTCTATAGCCTGAGCAACATTACTCTTTTGAAAAGTCATCAACTCTATTTTCTTAAACACGGTTATCAAATTCTAGAACTGATAATTCTCTCAAGATATACATCTATGTCTCTCTATGCTCTTTCTCTATGATCTATGTCTGATTTAGCTTGATCTAATCGAGAGATAGCTAATGGGGTTGGAGTCACAAGGCGGAATGACATGGTAGAAGGTATAGTAATGGCTTGAGTAACAAGAGAAACATTTACAATCTCACTCCATGTCACTATCTAAGACAATCTCTCTATCAATCTATGTATATCTCAAGATGAAGTCCCAACTATAGACAACAAGGTATCCGAAGCCTATTAAAAATTTGATACCTCTAGCCTTTAAACATCTAGAGTCTGGGGATAAGGCTCTACCTCTACTCATTATCTCTTTATTGTCTCTCAGGAGTTATCTGATCTAGTTTCCTAACCTCTAAATCTTAGGAAACTAGTTTCCTAACCTCTAAAGTCTGTGGTTATCTCTTTATCTAGTTTCAAACAATGTTACATATTAGATAAATTATTCTCTCTCTAGCATCTTATACCTATAGTTTGAATCTTAGGAGTAGATAACATTAAACGTTAAGTTATAATACCAACTGTGATAACCCGTTATTCAGCCGTCGTATCCCCTAGCAGTGGAAATAAACATGCAAATACAAAGACAAATAACATAATTAAAATGCAACATCTAGACTCGCGAGTGTCGCCCTCCCATGTGTGTTAACACAAAAGAAATAAATGTAATACAAGAAAATAAGAAACCTTTTATTTTCCAAAAAAAAAAAAAGTAAAATGTCCCATGTTTAGTGAACTTTTAGCCACTTTGATTGGGATGGAAACATTATAAAGCAATGCAGAACACTTCTATTATTAACAAACAAGTAGGCATCAATGGCCTTCCTGCCTAGCATAACTCGTCACAACATATTGACGTTATAGCAAACAAACTATACATAAGGCCTTTCTTGCATAAGCTGAGTAAATACATGGAGAATCTATATCATGCATAAGAGGCATAGCATGCACAATAAGATTAATATTAAGTGCATGAAACATAGTATCAAAATGTACGATGACATAAGCATTGGGAAAGATGCAAATAAAGCATTACTGTCTCAAAACACTCTCAAGGGAGAGAGTGTTGTTATCGCTTTCGGTTCATTCTCAATTTTCATTCTCATTGTACTTATTTCATCTTCTGATTAATGAAAGGAATACAATATTGAACCAAGTTAGTATATGAAGATCTATAATAACCAACCAAAAATTGGGATTCCTAAATAAAGTCTAGGTTTTTGGGTTGGACACCTCAAGCACTACACTTTTGTCTAGTTCTAACCTCAAAGGGATAAATGATACAATCAAAGATCCTTAAACTTTGCTAGCAGGCTTCAGAAAGTTTTTTGGAGGAATGACTAAGTTCTTATTTTCCCTTTTTATGTGATTCTCGACATGTCATAGTAAGCAAAACAACACTTATCACAAAGGTTCACACAAATATTACCATCAAAAATCATGTTTACGCGTATTGGATAGCGTAACACCTTATTGAGCATTTAAGTCAAAATTTAACAAAATTTATAGCATGAATAGGTTTCGGGTTGATAACTTAACTTGCATACCTCGATTAGGGTTATTCAAATGACCACTTAAAGTTAAAATATAAAGGTATAACTTTTATATTTATGACTAATCTTAATTCCAATCACATAAAAATAACCAAGTCAATCTAGTAGCAATATGAGATTTATGAAGACTGCAAGAGCAGTCTTAGTAAAATTAACATATTTTGAACTACATATATCTGATTGAAGTGATTCAAGTTCTCATTTAAAACTAAGACATAGGGTTACAATACTTATATTCAGAGTTCAATATAATTTAGCCTATAAGTAGTTCAAATTGGGCAAAAAATTAGAGCTCAAACGTGACAGTTTTCTATAGAAAAATATGCTATTTTGATGAATTATTAAAACTTCTCTCCTCAATAAATCTTTTGTATGATACGTCATTTTAAAATTTTGGAAATTTAGTTTGATTATGAGAAAAATTTATTCAAATTGGAGTTGTGTAGAAAAAGGAATGGATTAAAGAAGAGAACATAGTCAGGCTGCCCAGGTGCAAATTCATGAATTTTCATGCCTCAAGCCCAAAAAATAGAATTACCTTCTTTTCTATTCTACTCCACCCTTATCCCCGCATCATAACTGTATATTAAAAAAAATATCATAAATGATAATGAGATATCAATTTAATATATACAAGCATCGTACTTATCATTTTTAGTTTCAAATTTTACTTTTTTTCTTAAACCTTCAATTCCTTTGCTTAATTTGAGTTCTAAGCTTGGTTTAAGGGCTATAGTCACTTCTACAAGCTTTATTTATCTTAGATATCAAACTTATATTGATGAAAACTTCAATTTTCACACTTTGATGGAGTTTTTATGGTTTTAAGGACTGAGTTATTGGGTATAAATGGAAAAAGGAAATTAGATCAAGTTATGAATGAAAAAGAGAAGGCATGGAGGTGGTGCTAAATGGGGTATGGGGTCCCCTACTAGTGCACGAGATGGTTCGTGTCTTTGTGAAAGAATGACATGTGTGTTCTATGTTATTATTATTATTATTATTTGTCTTGGCAATAGAAGGGGGCATCACCCAAATCTAAGAATCTTATAAGTTATTTTGATAATTACTTGAATATAACTCTTTAAAATTTGTTTGCTTCCTCTAGAGGTTGTGGTGAATGGATTTCTCCTTGGCTTATTGAGAGAATGTAAGATCGGTGTTGCGAAAAGGGTTCATTGAACTACAATTGCTTAATAATACACTTAACATTATCTAAAATTAATAGATAATTGAAGAAAAGATTGTAATATCATAGAAAGAAATTTCTTTTTTTATGTATATGTTTTTTAATTTTTGCTCGAAACATAAGATTGACGCAATCGATTCAACAATAAATTAGTAATTGTACTTTAACATTTCATAATTTTAGATAATTATTTCATTCTTTAATAGACAATTAGTATTTAATTGGGTTAGTTCATTAATATTTACCATACAAATTTGCAACTTTGTTTAAATTCTTTTTAAAATTTTTTAAATTGTTTTCTAGGTCCTTTTCTTTGTTTTTGTTTGTATTTAATTATGATCCTTTAAACATTATCTATTTTGATAATAAACAAATTACTTTTTAGGTTTTGGTGTTGACGTATAAAAATTTATCGAAGTGAATTAATTTACATTTCCTTTCATAACTTTTATTTTCTTTTTGGTAGGTTTTTGGATTTATTGTTGTTTTCATGTGTGAAATTAGTTTGGGTTGTATTAGGATTAGGTAATTATTTAATGTTACAAATTTGTTACTTTGTTTAAAAAAAAAACTGTAATGTTAAACGTTGAGGTAGCCATAAGGTGAGACAACAAGGTAGCCGCAGCTAATACGTAAGGTATAAAAAAATAGTTTAAAAAGGTTTATACGTCTTCAACGAAGACGTCTTTTTTTTTTGTATGCCCTTGAAGTCGGTTCACCACTCGGTATCCGTAATTTCGCTTTGAGTAATTCAGATCAACCCGATTGAGATCTCTCTTAGGATCTAAGGGTCTTCCAACGTAGTCAACTTTATACACAAATTATGAATCGAATTTATAATTCATAATTTTAGTTAAGGGGCATATCGGCTTACTCGCTACCATTGGTACTGTTAGAATTTGTGACTCAATCACGCAGCGGAAGCAATAATAAATAATTTTTCGGAATCATAAAAGTTAAAGGTTCGTGATATACCTCAATCGGTGTTGCAGAAAATCTCGAGAACCGCAAACTCTGAATACAAACCACTTGTAGTTGGGATGATGGCCACGTATAACGAACTATCATCACAGAATCATGACATCTCAATCCTTAGTCCGATGATCCAAAAATTCCCTTCTTGGAATTTTGCAAAACCCTCAATAATGGTGTATTTTTCTCTCTAAGAAAAATCCTCTCACCACTCCAATGTGCATACTCTGTATTTTTCTCTCTAAGAAAAATACTTATTCTTACTCTCAATCAAGAAACCCACATCAATTACGTAGGTAGTATTGGAGTAAAACATGGAGAGGTTTTTGGGAGAGAGAGATTATTGGGATTTAACCACCCAATATTCTCTAAGTAAAAATTCAAATTTTTCCTTTTTTTAATGTCCCACGTGGGCACACTATTAACCAACATCTCCCACTTGCACACGAGGGCATCTATATTCGTCACGAGATCACAACTCATTCGATCTTTTACATCACCCTACTGGACTTTCATATAGGATTGGATATCGTGCGACTAGCGAGTATACCTGCAAGCAAAAACTTCTCGATACACCTGTTAGGATGATCGAAGAGTCATTGTTAGTATCAAAAGAAAGCTCGCTATACCCCAAATCCAAGACTAATTATATCCATCAAGCTACTTTTCTTATCGAAAGTAGTCCCCAGATATCACTCGACTATATATCCACTATTATGTTCAAATCCTTACATGGACAAACATAAAAGACCAGTCGGTGAGTACAACACAATGATGCAATGTCAATTGGTCTTTATTTTCCCGAATTCGAATCTATCGATCTCAATTCAGTTGCTTTTCTAAACCTATCCCTCAGATCTTAATTTATCTTTTGAGCCATCGGTAAACAGACTAAAGTAGCAAATACTGAATCATGACCTCAAGAGACAGCCGAAAGTAATAAGGGCACAAGGAGATCCCACCCAATGGATCTCGGGTTTCACATAGTAAGGCTTGGGGATGAATTTTAAGTTATTGTCTCAAGTAATATAGCTCCCATTATCCCAAGTCATCATTTCACACGTGGTATGAAACATGTGCCACAGTGTTACTCCTCCATTCTCAAAAGGGTATATGTTAGATTTCTCTAACACTGTACAGGTGTGGGGACTCAGTCTACACATAAAATTTTACCCAGAGATCTTAGAGAGAGTACCTCAGAGACAATATCACAAATCTCAGATGATATCCGAGATCTCAAACCTGGCTACTCACAGGCAACATAGATGTGGGTACTTCCATGTCGGTCATATCGTATATGACCTCATCCTGAACACATATCATGGCGACTTATATTCTACCAAGGCCACTCTTAAAACCTCTTACTGTTAGAAACTATCTCATCCCCACTTACTCAGAGTTGGAGGTGGTCACTCATGTGAGAGAGTCGATCTCGCCTGCCTGACATATCTATTATCGCATCGCAGAACATATATATGATAATAAAAAGTAAGTGTATTAAATGAAAATATAACACAAAAGTGACTGAATAATGCACTATAATCATATATATAGAAAATCAATAAGTATCAATGTCATCAATAAATACAAACTGAGAAATGTCAGAAGATACTCAAACCCAATAACTCTCTATACCTTAAAAATGAGTCTCTAGTGATGGGTTTGGTGAAGGGGTTAGCTACCGTATTGTGTATCGAAATGTAATGTGGTCACTTCACCCTTCTCGATGATGTCTCTAACGTAATGGTATCTGGTGTCAATGTGTTTGGTCCTACTATGAAACTTAGGGTCTCGAGTGTAAGCGATTGCGGTCTGATTATCATAATAAATCATTACTGGTCTCCCACTATCCGCTACAATTCCTAAGTCATCCAGTAGTCTCCGGAGCTAAATGCTCTTCTGAACTGCAACTGAGTATGCCACGAACTCAGCCTCCATAATAGATAAAGCAACACATGTTTGCTTCTTGCTGCTCCATGAGATGGCCCAGCCATTGAGCAAGAAAGCAACCTGATGTCGATTTGCGCTTATCGAAATCGCCTCCCCAGTTGGCGTCCGAATAGCTCATAAGGCGCAAATCGCCTCCTCTGTAACACAAAGAAAAGTTTGCAGTTCCTTTTAGATATCGGAAAATCCTTTTCACTGATCTCCAGTGACCCCTTCCAGGATTTGCCTGATATCTACTCACCAGACCAACTACATAACAAATGTCCGGTCTAGTACACAACATTGCGTATATTAAACTTCCCACTGCACTGGAGTAAGGTATTTTACTTATTTCCCTTACTTCTTCCTGAGTTTTCGGATACATTTCCAGGCTCAGGCCTTCACCTTTGGCGATTGGAGTATCTATGGGATTACAATCACTCATCTCAAAACGCTCGAGAATTTTTCTAATGTATGTCTCTTGTGAAAGAGCCAACATCTTTCTCAAGTGATCCCTCTGGATCTTAACTCCGAGGTTGATTTAGCTTCACCCATGTCTTTCATGTCGAAGCTGGATGACAACCACTCTTTGAGAGTCATTAAATACTGAATGTCATTCCCGATCAACATTATGTCATCCACATATAACGACAGGATCACAAAAGAGTTATCAGACCGCATCAGATAGACACAATGATCCCCTCGACCATCATAAGACCGTAAGATATCACCTCCTCGTGAAATCTTAGATACCACCGCTTAGATAATTGCTTTAAGCCGTATATCGACTTTGAAGTCGACAAACCCTTTCCTCTTGACCTACTAGAACGAACCCAGGGGCTGTTCCATGTAGATTTCCTCATCCAGACTCCCGTTAAGAAAAGAGGTCTTAACATCCATCTGGTGTAACTCAAAATCCATACTAGTGACAATCACCAAAAGGAAACGGATCGAAGTAAACTTGACTACTGAGGAGAAAGTCTCCTCGTAGTCAATGCCCTTAGTTTGCGTGTAACCTTTGGCTATCAGACGGGTCTTGTACCTCTCAATCGATCTGTCGGCCTTTCTTTTAATTTTGAAAACCCACTTGTTCCCAATGGCCTTTCTTTCCTTAGGTAAGTCAACTAGCTCCCAGACTTCGTTGACTCTCATTGATTCCATTTCCTCGTACATGGCTTGTAACCATTGGTTCTTTACTGAACCCTTGAGAGCCTCCTGTGCAGTCCTTGGCTTTTCATCGTCCTCAGGAGTCACAATGAGGATCTCATCCTCAATTGGGAAACGACGATGTGGCACTTGTCCCCGACTACTCTTTCGAGGAGAGAACGGTTCTACATCTTCAGATGGATCGCTCCTACTAAGACCAAGATCCATAATCGGCTCTTGAGTCCTGTCACTGGGTTCGGCTAAGCCATTAGGCTTATCCATCTCATAGAAGGTGAGGTTTTGATTGATTTCTCCTCTCTTAGGGAAATCACTCTCGAGAAAAGTGATATCACGAGACTGTATCTCAGTGACAGTGCCGTCTGTATGTTCTCCTAAGAACACATATCCTTTGGAGTGTTCAGAGTATCTAATAAAGATACACTTCTTTTCTCGCAAGCCTAACTTGTTGTACTGATACGAGGAATCACGAACATACGCAGCGCAACCCCATGGCCTCAAGTGGCTAAGGTCAGATTGTCTCTCTATCCAAAGCTCATATGGGGTGCTGACTACAGAATTTGTCGGAACACGGTTAAGGACGTAGGCCACAGTTAACAACGCATCCCCTAATGGGAGATAGGTAGGTTGGCTTGTGCCATCATCGACCTCACCATCTCCAATAGAGTCTCATTCCTTCTCTTGGCTACTCCGTTCTACTAAAAGTAGCAGGAATAGTTAATTGTCTCGTAATGCCTCTGTCGGAACAGAGCTCTTTGAATTGCTCAGACAAATACTCGCACCCCCGATCGGTTCTGAGAGTTTTCACTCTCAAGTCTAGCTGATTTTCAACCTCACTGATAAACCTCCTGAAGTACTCTAGTGCCTCAGACTTGTGCGAGATCAGGTAGACGTAACCGAAATGCGTATAGTCATCTATAAACATAATAAAATACGTGGCTCCGTTTCGGGCTCTCATATTCATGGGTCCATAAATATCGGAATGGACCAATTGCAATGGAGTCCCAACTCTCATTGCTTACCCAAATGATTTTTTAGTGGCTTTGCCCGCAAAGCAAAACTCACATACGGGCAACTGGACCTTGGTTAGCGGGCCTAACAAGTCATTCGTAGCTAACTGGGTCATCCTCTCTTGCCCTATGTGGCCAACCCTACTATACCATACATTTACATCATCCACTACACTATCAGATGTAAAAGCAATAGTAAAAGAATAATAAATCTCGTAAAATGAAATCATATTTAGTACATAATGTCCCTCATGGACCAAACCGGAACAAATCAAAGAATTGTCATAAGTAATGAAAACTCTAGAGTTTCCCAACAACAAAGAATATCCTAACAAATCCAAACATTGGACATATACTAGATTCCGCCTAATCTCAGGAGCATACAAAACGTCATGAAAATATAAGATTTGGTCATTTCGTAGCAATAGTTTGCAAGTGCCAATCCCTTTTACTTCTATAAATGCTCCATTCTCTACGTACAGCCTCCTCGCTTGGGGACTTAAACGGCGGAACTCCATGTATGCGCTCCTATCTCGAGCTACATGGTCTGTGGCTCTTGAGTCTACAATCCACAAAGTTGAAGAGTTAGTGAGTATCACATTAGATGACACATAACTCAAACCATGTAAAGAAGAAGGATATACTTTTCGTTCGCCACACTTGCGTGCGAAATGTTCAATCTTGCCACAAACATAGCATTGGACTTTGCTCTTATCGAGCTCATTTTTCTTATGCTTCTGTCTTTTGTCGTCGGTCTTGGCAGGTTGCTTCTTTTTGCCTTGGCCCTTGGCCTTCTTTTCATGCTTGCGACACTTACGCTTTAAACCTCGAGAGTCTTTACTCGACTCCGCAATATTAGCATGAGCAAAAGAAGACCTAGCCACCTCCTGACGCTTCTCCTCGAGCTCACAGTACCTACTCATGTCCATGAAAGTATGAATACTCTTAGTGTGCGTGAGATAGGTTTTAACCACATCCCAAGAGTCAGGCAAGGACTGGATCACGCCCAGTACCTGAAGCTCATTAGACATCGGCTCTCTCATATTCTTTAGAGAGGCGATCATACTCGATATTTGCATTAAATGTTGTTTCATGGTATGATCGTGCCTTTTCTTGTAAGTGATGAATTTATAAGTCAGCACCCTTAACTTAGGAGCTGACGGGGCACCATAATGCTCTCTTAGAGCATGCCAAATTGACTATGCAGTAGGATACTGCTCGTAAATCGGAATCAGCTCATCGTGCATGCTGCTAAGAAGGATCACCCTCGCTTGACCATCCTTCTTTTTCCAAGCACGATACAACTCTTGATCCCGTCGTGCTTTTGCCATGGTACCCTCCCCGGGTTCCACCATCTCGTTCTTAAGAACTTTCCCGAGCTCTTGTTCCTCGAAAATAAACTGAACCTTTCGGTGCCAAATATCATAGTTGTCACTGTTTAGCTTGTCTCTGTTACACAGTTTTTGTTGCAGCCATGTCTCTGTCACACAGAAAAGGAGACATTAGTGATAATTTATACTTAAATTCACAATTTTATGTACCATACGAATCACTAAAATCAAAATGACTCAAGTACAAAACCCAAGATGAGCATATGAGTCAACGGACACCATATATCACAATCCAGGATTGTATCTCATCCTTCGGATTAAGATTTGGTACATAAAAATCCACAATTAGACACAAAAATTGGAAAAATCCAATTTTAGGCAAACTTACGCACCACCGGGAGGGTCCACGCACCGCTATACCCCGGCGGCGCGTTTCTACGCACCCTCACGCGCCAGGAAGGCACTTGGGCACGTACAAGACGTGCAACGCGTCAGGCACGCGCTTGCAAGCGCCCGCACGCGCCCTGTGCACATTAGACCATGCGCCTTATGGGGGCGCAGGGGCAACGCGCCTGCACGCGCGCAGCCCGCGTCACCTGGGTCGGATCTGGACGCGGGGTGCGGGTCGGAACCCGGAACCCTTTCTGGATACCCGGACGCGGGTCGGGTCTACCATGTTTGGTCCAGACCCGGTCTGGACCGGGAACCTCATTCGCCTACGCGCGCGTGAGACACACGCGCCGTGTCCACTATGCACAAACACGCCTCCACGCGCGTGTTGTGCACGCGCCCGACCGTTGGGCTTCCTCTTCGCCCGAATCTGTCTGTAACACGGTTTTTCCAACCTATTTCTGAAAAACTCACATTCCGGTATAAACAACATGCAATATATATATATCAAAATGTAGAACTAGTAGAGGCAAACACATATCTACCATTTTCACGCACTGATTTAACCTAAAACTCACCAAATTTGGGATTGAAGGGTTCAGTCACTATTTACGGCCGAATATTTTAACCGGAATTTTTTTAGTCTAATCGTACTCAGAAAATTACGAAAAAATTATTTTCGTGTTCTACGTGAGTTGGGTAACACAGTGGTATAAATGGATTCACGAAATTTATCCGTAATCCGAACCCCAAATTTTATACCCTATATTTTTATACCCAAATTTAATTCCGAAAAATCATTTAAAAATATATCTAACACGCTCTGATACCAATGTTAGAATTTTTAACACAATCACACAGCAGAAGCAATAATAAATAATTTTTTAGAATCGTAAAAGTTAAAGGTTCGCGATATATCTCAATTGGTGATATAGAAAATCTCGAGAACCGCAAACTCTGAACACGAACCACTCGTAGTCGGGATAATAGTCACGTATAACAAACTATCACCGCAAAATCACGACGTCTCAATCCTTAGTCCGATGATCCGAAAATTCCCTTGGAATTTTGTAAAACCCTCAATAATGGTGTATTTTTCTCTCTAAGAAAAATCCTCTCATCACTCCAATGTGCATACTCTGTATTTTTCTCTCAAAGAAAAATACTTATTCTTACTCTCAATCAAGAAACCCATATCAATCACGTAGATAGTGTTGGAGTAAAATATGGAGAGGTTTTTTGGGAGAGAGAGATTATTGAGATTTAACCATCCAATATTCTCTAAGTAAAAATTCAAATTTTTACTTTTTTAATGCCCCACGTGGGCACACTATTAACCAATAGGTACAAATTGAAGACTATATAATGCTCTTGTGCGGATAAGTAATTGTATACAAATTGAAGGTACATGAAGACCTAAGAAAACTCTTGGAGTGGTGATAAACATGATAAGTAACTTACTTTGTATGGCTGAATAGAACAAACGAATTCATACAAGCCAGCTTGGTTTTGAGTTGAGTTGACATTGAATGTAATTGTTTCCTGATTGTAGATCACTACCAGAAAAAATGGACTTATCGACGGAAAAATCCATCGTTGAAAGTCCCTTTTTCATCGCTGAAAGGTATCAGCGACGAATTTTTTCCGTTATTAAATCCGTCGCTAAAAGTGACCCCGCTGATTTTCAACGACGAAATTTTTTTTCATCACAAATATTATCGTTGGATTAGCAATGGAAAAAATCCATCGTTGATATTAGCGACGAAAAAAAATCCATCACTAAAAAAGATATGAAAAAAATTTAGAAAATATCAACAACGAAAAAAATTTTGTCACTGATTTTTTAGCACATTTTTAAGCTCTCATGAACAGCTCTATGTGCTCCGCCATGTGGCACCCACCCCCGCCGGCCCGAACACCTGCCCATGTGTTGACTCGTTTAATTATGCATAAAATTCCTCCACAGCGTCAGTTGAGCCTCGAACCTGAGCACATTTAAGCCCTGCGCACATTTAAGCACTCATGAACGGCTCTACGCGCTCCGCCATGTGGCACCCACCCCTGCCGACCCGGACACCTGCCCATGTGCTACTTGTTTAATTATGCATAAAATTCCCCCACAGCGTCGGTTGAGCCTCGAACCTACGCACAAGCAAAAATCACACGACACCACAACCACCACACTACATTAGACTTTCTTACTATATTCCTTTTTTTTTATTTGTTCTCTTCATCACGCTCTTTTTAATAATAATAAAATAAATTAAAATGATATTTATTATAAAATAATAATTTAAAATAAAATATTACAAAATTTTAAAAAATAAAATAATATTATTTTTCACAAAATAAAATAAAAAGAAAATGAAAAAGAATTATTAAATAAAATATAAAAAATTTAAAATTTAAAAAATTTAAAAATTTAAAAATTTAAAAATTTAAAAAATTAAAAAATTTAAAAAATTTAAAAATTAATCCGTCGATAATATTACAAAATTTTAAAAAATAAAATAATATTTTTTCGGTAATCCGTAGCTAAATTTTTCGTCGGTAATCCGTTGCTAAAATTTTCATCTCTAATTTGTCGTTAATCCGTCGCTAATAGCTATATTTATTTATTTATTTATTTTTATCCTTCTCTACTATACCGATGATTTAGCGACGAACAATTTTCGTCGCTAAAAATTCCGTCATAATCCATTGCTGATGCATTTAACAATTTTTTTTCTATGGACCACTACAACAACAGATTAGCGACGAAAATATTTCCGTCGTTAATCTATCAGTATTCAGTTCGATATTAATCCGTCATAAATCTGTCACTATTACCGATGGAATTTTTTCTATTGGTAATTTTTTATCACTGATAATGTATTTTCTTGTAGTGGACGTAGAAATGGAACAAACCATTTTTCTTCTGATATGATTTGTTGTGGTTTCACTTAGACATTGAACTAAAACTTGCAGGGTTAAATTTAAATTAAAAAGAAAGAAATTTACTATTTTGTTTGAATGTAATGAATTTTTCCCTAATTTGAAGATTTTAAATAAATAAATCCATTCTCCCCAATGCATTTACTTTTCTATTCTATTATCCATATAAAATTAATCATGTATTGGAATATACTACAACTGATAGTTATGGTTATGGTTTAGACGAAACTGCTATAGGATTGAAATAGAATCTTTACATAAGTAAAAGGCAAAAATCATGGATCGCAAAATAAACAACCATCCTACTATAATTTTTCTCTGATTAGCTTTTACTACATATGCCTTTTTCTTTGAAAAGCAAACATATTTTGACATTTCAAATTTGTGATTGTTTCACACACACATATATATTGAAAAATATGTACTAAAAGTATGTACTTCACATGCCAATATTAACGCCTCAAGAATATTTTGGCACAACCATGCTCTCTTCAATATACAAATGTACTTCTTCTATGTCCCACTTCTGTCACAGTGTGCACAGAGATACGTATTATGAGGTACAGTCTCTCTTTCTAATTTAAATTTGTTAATGGATTGAGAAGAAAGTTAGGTTTGTATACTCTCTCACAAAATGTATTGTGTTACACATAATTATATATGACTATTTTTGGGTGATATAAGTTGAGGAAAGAAAAAGAAGTGTGTTTTTCTTTTTTTTTTTCTTCTTTTTTGGTGCGTGATGTGTAGGACAATGTAACATTCTGCTTAAGGGAATAGGACAAGTAAACACTAATAACTAGTGTTAGTTAGGAGGTTAGAAAATCAGTTGATTGGTTCACCAATTAACTGAATTTAGTTAGAAGTAGTTAGACCAAGCATTGTATAAAGACAGAAGAAATTCAGAAGAAAGAAATCAAGAAATAACATGATAGTTTTTCCTCTCTCCAGCTGCTCCTCTTCTCTCTCTGCCTAATTCTCTCTTCTTCTTCTCTCTCCTCTTACTCCCTTTCTCCTTCTACTCTTCTTCCCCACTTCTCTTCTTTCTATTTCTCATTTTCAATCAGCCTCAGCATCCACATCCTTAAGACCATTCGTGTGAGTTTAAATCATTTACATCAGAAGTTCCTTCCCAGTCGACTCACCATTCTCTTTCAAGTCGACTCCCTGCGAAGATCATTACAAATTTGGTATTAGAGCAGGTTCGCAAGAATTCCAAAAGCAACTATGGCAGATGGGACAAGGCAAAAAACCCAAGAAGAACAGCATAAGAAATACGAATCTAGATTTCAAGAATTGGTAAAGAAAAGTAATGGCCTTCATTCTTATGTAGACACAAAATTTGAAACTGTGACCCAACTGATGAAGAACAAAGTCAGAAGCCAGAAGCTTATATGGCCACAGCTGATACAAGATTTTACTCTGTCTGCAAGCTCCTGAACAAAGAGAAAGGAGAAGATTCAGATATAAATAAATCTCCTTTGTTGCCTACACCTGCAGATATAAGGCGCAAACAAGATAATGGATCTCAAGTACCAAAAAAAGACCATCTGTCATGCCCCGACCCACTCCCGAGCCGGGCACGCAACCAGCCTGTTGCGGCACCCAGATGCACGGGCACCATGTCCCGCACATCGAAGCACCGTAAGGCTGTCGACATTCAATAATCCAAATTTCCAAATCACAGAGAACCCCAAATGATAAAAATAATACATGTATGCCTCAATATAAATTAAAACAAGTGAGAGTTAACCTTATACAGACTAAAAGAATTATAAATACAGTCATCCCAATTTAAATAAATACAATGGTCATCCCAAGATCCTCAAGATGAAACAATAAACTCAATATATAGCGGAAGAGCGGGTAGTCATACCCCGTCCCAGTAGTCTCCAAAGAATACCCAATACAACAATGCGCACAAATCTCTTAGTCCGAGTCTACCACTATAGGAGGGAAATGTGAGGGGTGAGTACCGTAGAGAGGGGGGTTGGTACTCAGCAAGTCGGGGGGATGACATGCTACAATTAATTTTTGGGTGAATTAGGAGTGCCAAAATTATGTCCCAATAAATCCATAGTATGCAAAAAAATATTATGATATCTCAATAAATCATTCACGGCATACATATCAAATCAAATATGCATCCAGTATGCATGTCCGTTATATCATGTAGAGCCGGCCGAAAATATCACGGGAAGGGTAAACCATGGCCAAGGACGGGCAATGTTGGGGGTTTTCACAGTGCAAGTAATAAAATAAGGCTCTCTACTCTAACGTTGGCCATAGACTACTCCAACTTGCCTATATATATATATATCGTACACGTATCAAGACTCAAGCGTATATGGAAACCCGCCGGTGCTAGACCTACCAAGGTCCTCCCCGGAGTGGTTCAGCCGACGACTGTCCGTACAATATGTATGACAATCTGGTAGATACCCCTGTAGAGGCATATCTGGGTACAACAGGTGCCTCTACCAAATGTCTTTCGTAGCTACGGAATGCCATAGGAAGCATATCATCATCATCACAGTATCCACAGGGGCATCCAGCCCAAATCACATATCTCAAGCCAAATCATCAAGCACTGTCATGTCAAAAGCATGTGCCAATATGCAATGGAAGCATAAAATCATGTGAATATATCAAAGTGTGGTACAATCATCAAGTATCAAAATCATGGATGCATATCGATATAAACAAGTTGGGACACTCCATATATCACAAAACATTTTCATAAGTTCATGAGAATAGGTCAATCATACCATTTTAAATCATGCTTTTGAAAGCTTTTTAAAACACGGTATCAATTAAAAGTAGATGTCAAGTCCCACTCACAGTTAGGGGAGGATAACGCACTCCCCAATATCTCCACAAAGCGTAAATTAAGTGTTCCCTCCGTTCAACTCAAATAACTCTTAGGGAGACAAATAGTCTGCAGATTTTTAACCTGCGCAGTCATGGAAAATAGACTATAACTTTAGCTATACTAGTCCAAATTAGATGATTCATATCTCATTTTAAAGCTAAGGGATAGCACTATAACTATCATTTTGCACACTTTGTCAGATTCAAATCACAGAATTCCCGGTAAGCCTCATTTTGTTACAGCCATATTTAAGTTTCAGATTCTGTCCAGTTTTTGTGCAGAAGCTATAACTTTCATCCTACTCACCAAAGTCTAATGAAGTTTTAACATGTTATAGCTAAAATGTAGATCCGTGTTTTGAGCTTTATCCAAATATGTCTGGAAGGGGTTGAACAAAATTCATGAACAGGACAGATACGTTTTAGTGAAACATACAGTTTCTGTCAACACAGTTTTAAGGAATATTGTATAACTTTCAATTTCCTCATGTGAAATGGCTGAAAGTTTTATATGTTATAGGCAAGGAGTATATCTATAACTTTCATGTTTTGTGTTTCATCAAACTAAGACTGGAGAGGGGTCGTTTTTACTCACTACTGTCAAGATTCGAAACAGGACGCTTCTATGTCGAGTTTCCGAAAAAGTGTCATAACTTTTGGCACAGGCATCGGCTTTTGGTGATTCTTACTCGTTGCAAAGATAAGCCTTAGATCTACAATTCATATAACTAGCACATTTTCAAATTCTAGCTCTAAGATACCTTAAAATAGAGATGAAGTCACAGACAGAAATAAAATTTAAAGTGAGACAGGATAAAATTTCTTACCTCACTTTCTTTGTCTTCCTCTCTTGCTTCTCTCCTTGTTCTCACGAATTTGGGAAGAATGAACAAGCATTCTAAGGCCTTCTTCTTTTATTATTGTATTAATAACTCACCACCCTAGGATCAAATCTCCAATTAATCTAAACCATAGGATCATTTTGACTATTGCATGTGTTTTGATTGGTTTTTTTTTTATGTGCATGTGTTCTCATTGGCCTACCTTGCCTTTCTCATCTCCATTTGACCAACACTTGTCCTCCTCACTATAACACTTGTTCAATACAAGAATACACTTGTCACATTTCATTTAAGTTTTGTTAATTGCTAACAAGTCCTTTGACTTATAAAAATTCTAATTTGACCCCTAAAATTTTCATAATTACACACTAGGCCCAAAATCTTATATTAGATCTAATTAAATTTATTTAATGTGAAATTAAGGTTTTGAATCTCTTTGAGTCAAAATTGATCCGATTTGTATTTTACTGTCAAATATCATTTCTTTTTTTTTTTGTGAAAATTCATGAACATAGTAGGAGAAACATTATATATATATATATGAAATGGAATTCAGTATAGAATACACCGAGGGTCAGTGTTACATTTTCCTAACCCCCTAAAAACAAGTTTCGTCCCCGAAACTAAAAGCAAACTATATAGGGAAAGGAAAATTACTCAGTAAATAGATGAGGTACTGTCCCCTCATAGTTTTCTCGGGCTCCCAAGTCTCCTCCTCGATCTGGTTGTTATGCCACAAAATGCGTACCAATGGGAATCCTTGCTTCGTAGTCTACGGATTTGCTGGTCAAGGACTGCTACGGGCTGTACGGGTAAACTCAGGTCCTCCCATAGCTCAACTGGTGGAGGTTCTAAAATATGAGAAGGGTCAGGCATATATCTCCTAAGCACCGAGACATGGAACACATCGTGAATATGTGCCAACTTCTCTGGCAGGTACAATCTGTATGCCACACTTCCGATTCTCTCAAGAATACGGAATGACCCAATATACCTAGGGCTCAACTTGCCCTGCTGCTTGAAACGGATCACCCCTTTCTAGGGTGAGATCCTTAAGAATACCATGTCTCCCTCCTGAAACTCCAGTGGTCGCCACCTACGGTCTGCATATGCCCTCTGTCGATCGTGGGCAGCTCTCATCCTCTGTCGGATGATCTTGACCTTCTCCCTCATCTCCTCAACAAGCTCCACACTGCTGAGGTGCCTCTCACCGACCTCGTCCCAGCATAAGGTGTGCGGCAGCACCTCCCATACAATGCCTCGTATGGAGGCATCCCGATACTCACCTGGTAGCTATTATTATATGCAAACTCTATAAGTGGTAAATGCCGATCTTAGCTACCATGAAAATCAATTACACAAGCCCGAAGCATATCCTCAAGTGTCTGAATCGTACGCTCTGACTGGCCATCTGTCTGAGGATGATAGGCTGTGCTAAAATTCAGTTTAGTAACCAATGCCTCCTGCAAACTGGGCCAGAACCTAGACGTGAACCTAGGGTCCCTGTCTGAAACAATCGACACAAGCACCCCGTGAAGTCATACTATGGTGTCCATATAGAGACGTGCCAGTATCTCCAAGGAGTAGTCACCACGGATGGGGATAAAGTGTGCAGATTTGGTGAGTCGATCGATAATCACCCAAATCGCATCATGCTTTATGAAAGTCCTCAGTAACCCCATCACGAAATCCATAGTAATATGTTCCCACTTCCATTCAGGAATGGGAAGTGGCTGTAAAATACCTACTGGTTTTTGGTGCTCAGCCTTCACCTGTTGGCACACCAAGCACCGTGCTACAAACTCTACTATCTCCGCTTCATGTCTGACCACCAATAACTGCCTCTAATGGTGCGGTACATCTTTGTACCCCCGGGATACATAGCATAAGGCGAAAAGTGTGCCTCCTCAAGGATAGCATGTCGAAACTCAACATCAACTAGAATACATACTCTATCTCTAAACACCACGAATCCATCAGTACGGACTCAGAAATCCCCGCCCTCTCCTCAGCAAATCCGATCGTGAATATCCTGGAGCTCTATATCTGTACCCTGAAGCTCTCTGATGCGGTCAAGTAGTATAGGCCACACTTCAAATCTGGCTAACAGTATACCCTGCACATTGTTAGCCAAGCTAACTCCCAAAGCTCGGAGTCCTACCAAGCAGGAGATGTAAGCTCTCTCTGTTGCCCGAGAGTAGTAGAAGAAGATGATTTCCGGCTCAAGGCATCTACTACTACATTTGCCTTGTCCGAATGATAGTCAATAACCAAGTCGTAGTCCTTTAGCAGCTCTAACCATCTCTTCTATCTCAAGTTTAGAGCTCTCTGAGTAAATAAATACTTCAAGCTCTTATGGTCTGTGAAGACCCTGCAAGTAACTCCATATAAGTAATGTCGTCATATCCTCAGTGCGAAGACTATAGCTGCCAGCTCTAGACGTGAGTAGGGTAGTTCACCTCATGCTTCTTCAACTGTCTCGAAGCATTGGCGATCACCCGTCCATCCTGCATCAATACGCAACCCAACCTTTGCCGGCTGGTATCACTATACACAACATACTCCCTACCGCTGGTAGGGAGAGCCAAGATAGGTGCCGACGTCAGTCGTTGTTTGAGCTCCTGAAAACTCGCCTCACAGCGGTCATCCCAATAGAACTTGACATCTTCCTCGTCAATCGGGAGAGTGGAGCAGCAATTTTCGAGAAACCCTCTACGAATCGTCTGTAATAACCAGCAAGTCCAAGAAAACTCTGGATCTCAATAATGGTCTGTGGCTACTCCCACCTCAATATGGCCTTTACTTTCTGTGGATCAACAAAAATCCCCTCCGCAAAAACAATGAGGCCCAGAAATCCAATCTCCCTTAGCCAAAATTCACACTTGGTGAATTTGGCATATAACTGCTGCTCACGGAGAGTCTGTAAGACCACCCTCAGGTGTTGTACATGCTCCTCATCACTCCGTGGTATACCAAAATGTCATCAATAAAGACGATGACGAAATGATCCAAATAGTCATGGAAAACCCGGTTCATCAAATCCATAAAAGCCGCTGGAGCATTAGTCAATCCAAACGGCATCACTAAAAACTCAAAGTGACCATAGCGACTGCGGAATGCAGTCTTGGGCATATTCTCGGCCCGAATCTGTAACTGATGATAACCAGACCACAAATCGATCTTCGAAAAGACCCGTGCACCTTGAAGTTGGTCAAATAGGTCATCAATACGTGACAGAGGATACCAGTTCTTGACGGTCACCTTATTCAACTATCGATAATCCATGCACAGTCGTAGGGTCTCATCCTTCTTCTTCACAAAAAACACCAGAGCACCCCAAGGCGAAGTGCTCGGACGGATAAAGCCCTTATCTAGTAATTCCTGCAACTGGACCTTGAGCTCTCTCAGCTCAGATGGTGCCATTCTGTATGGCGGAATAGATATAGGGGTGGTTCCCGGAACTATGTAGATCTCAAAGTCAAATTCCCGAGCCGGTGGAAGGCCGGGTAGCTCCTCAGGAAAAACATCCGCAAACTCCTGTATTATAGGGACATCCTCATTCCTCGATCCCTTCATAGTAGTATCCACAACATGGGCTAAGTACGCCATGCAGCCTCGGTGTATTAACCTCCTGACCTCCATCACCGAAATAACATAGCGAGTCAATACTCTCCTCTCACCAAAAAACTCAAAGCAAGCCCCTCCGATCTCCGAAACTCGACCTCCTTAGTGAAACAATCAACGGAGGCTCTGTGTTTGCTCAGCCAATCCATGCCAAGAATGGCATCAATATCGGTCAGGTCCATAGGGATCAAATCTGCCTCAAGTACGGTGTTTCCAATCATGACCTCTATCCCTCTATAGATTGAATCTCTCAAGAACTGTTCACTGAGAGGAGTGAAAACCAATATCTCCTCTCCAAGTGGCGTCAAAGGCTTACCCATCAGGTGGGCAAAGGACGTTCTCACATACGAGTAATTCGACCCGGTGTTGATAAGGACACGAGCGTCGACTCCATAAATCCTCATAGTTCCTAAATGTTGGGAAAATAAAGAGATCACTTTAAATAAAGGTGGTAATAGATGTCCATCATATATATCTCAAAAGTATAAATATCTCAAAAGTAGGTACAACCAACATAGTCAAGACTCTAAGGCTTTGGCTTATGATGAGTCTCAAAATAAAAGTACAGGGGAAATCTCTAAGCGTGTGAGTCAGAAGGGGGAGTACCAATAATGACATCAGGATTCGTTTGCGCATCCTCCTGTGTCATCATGTACACTCGGGCCTGAGCCTTCTGCTACTGCTGCGATGGTCCTGGTGTCATACTACTCCCAGCTACTGCTCGCAGGGCTATGGGGGTAGAGTGTGCCGGTGCTTCCTACTGTCCCCCTCATGGAGCACTCGACTGAATAGAAATTGCCGGACCCCCTGCTCCAAGAACAGGGCACTGGCTCTTGATGTACCCCTGTCTCCCACACTGGAAGCAAGTCACTGTCACCCTGCAAGCTTCGAAGGGGTGATGTCTGCCGCATCGACGACAAAAAGGGTGTCGTCGGGCTGTAGTCTGAGTGGAGGCACTCAGGGCTGGTGCTCTAAACCCTTGGGACTGCGATCCCTGCCTCTGGGAAGGGTCCCTGCGAAACCCTGAGGTTCTCCCTTTCTTCGAACTCTGGCCCCCAGAAAACTCGAGCCTCTTCCTCCTCTGCTCCCAGCTCTCTCTTTATCGTCCCTCAGCATGGACGATCTCCTCAGCCCGGAGTACTGAGTCTACTATCTCTGGTAATGAGAAGTTAGGGGTCACCGTCATATACTTCCGGACATTCAAGTTGAGGCCTTCCTCAAACTTGAACCTCAACTGACTAGGTGTGGCTAGGTCCGGAACAAAAGCGGCCAGTCTCTTCAACTCGGCCTCATACTCGGTCACAGTCTGAGTCCCCTGCCGAAGGTGGTAGAACTCCGTCCTCTTCCTGTTCTATTGGAATGCTGAAAAATACCTGTAGTTGAACTCCCGTAGAAAGTCCTCCCAACTCTTGTGCTCCGCTGATTCATCACAAACTGCCTCCCACCACGAGAGGGCATCTCTATTCAATAATCTCTCGGCTACTCGGAGTCTGAACTCCTCACTCAAGCCAAGGTCTGTCAACACTCGGCGGGTGCGGATGATCCAGTGCTTCGCAGCAGTGGAATCACCCACCCCAAAGAACTCGGTACAGCCTAGCTGTCTCGCCTCCTTTACGAACTAGGTGAGCTCGTGAATCCGTCTCAACGTCGAAGAAGTACCGTCGCTGGGTCTAGAAACTACAGATGGACCCACAACCGGTCGAGGCTCTGGTGCGACTGGTCATGGCACGGCCGTAGGGGTTGGCTCGGCCATCGGTGGTGGTGGTGGTGGTGGCAGCATCTGAATATCGTGGGTAGCGTACCACTCGAACACCTGTCGGTAGGCATCCGGCGGTGGCGGTGGTGGTAGATCTGCGGCCGTGGTGGCCGGTGGTATAGGCATTGAAGGAGAACCGTGTGAGGAAGACATGTCCTCCGGTACACTGGGGAGCTCAGTAGGTAAGAAGTGGGTACCTCGCCTAGTCGTCATATTTCTGCGAGGAAAAAGGCACTAATTAGGCAGATATATAAGAATTAGGGTTAGTTATGAATAACTAACCCCATAAAAGAAATCAACTTGGCATCGGAACCAATGGATAAGGTATGCTAGGTTAGATATGACCCGTATTCAACCCCCTAAAAATGGATGAACTTATCTACCTATGACCATGTACTGGGATTTTATGACTGTACAGTAACTCTCACATGCATTAAGGACTTTCAAAATCAGATTTACCTGGGGATATTTTTTTTGAAATCAGTTTCTCAACTCAGCTCTAACCAAGAGCTCTAATACCAACCGAGGCCTGTCACGCCTCGACCCACTCCCGAGCCAGGCACGTCACCAGCCCGTCGCGGCACCCAGATGCACGGGCACCACGTCCCGTACATCGAAGCATCGTAAGGCTGTCGACATTCACATAATCCAGGTTTCCAAATCATAGAGATCCCCAAGTGATAAAAATAATACATGTATGCCCCAATGTAATTAAAACAAGTGAGAGTTAACATTATACAGATCAGAAGAATTATAAATACGGTCATCCCAATTTAAACAAATACAATGGTCATCCTAAGTTCCTCAAGATGAAACAATAAGCTCAATATATAGCGCAAGAGCGGGTAGTCATACCCCGGCCCAGCAGTGTCCAAAGAATATCCAATACAACAATGCACACAAATCTCTCAGTCCGAGTCTACCCTTGTAGGAGGGAAATATGAGGGGTGAGTACCGTAGAGAGGGGGGTTGGTACTCAGCAAGTCGGGGGGATGACATGCTACAATTAATTTTTGGGTGAATTAGGAGTGCCAAAGTTATATCCCAATAAATCCATAGTATGCAAAAAAATATTATGACATCTCAATAAATCATTCACGGCATACGTATCAAATCAAATATGCATCCAGTATGCATGTCCGTTATATCATGTAGAGCCGGCCGAAAATATCACAGCAAAGGCCAACTATGGCCAAGGACAGGCAACGTTGGGGGTTTTCATTGTGCAAGTAATAAAATAAGGCTCTCCACCCCAACGTTAGCCACAGACTACTCCAACTAGCCTGTATATATATATCGTACACGTATCAAGGCTCAAGTATGTATGGAAACCCGCCGGTGCTAGACCAACCAAGGTCTTCCCCGGAGTGGTTCAACCGACGACTGTCCGTACAATATGTATGACAATCTGGCGGATACCCCCTGCAGAGGCGTATCCGGGCACAACAGATGCCTCTACCAAATGTCTTTCATAGCTACGGAATGTCATAGGAAGCATATCATCATCATCACAGTATCCATAGGGGCATCCAACCCAAATCACATATCTCAAACCAAATCATCAAGTCCTATCATGTCAAAAGTATATGCCAATATGCAATGAAAGTATAAAATCATGTGGATATTTCAAGGTGTGGCACAATCATCAAGTATCAAAATTATGGATGCATATCGATATAAACAAGTTGGGACACTCCATATATCACAAAACATTTTTATAAGTTCAGGAGAATAGGTCAATCATACCATTTTAAATCATGCTTTTGGAAGCTTTTTAAAACACGGTATCAATTAAAAGTAGATGTCAAGTCCCACTCACAGTTAGGGGAGGATAACGCACTCCCTAATATCTCCACAAAGCGTAAATCAAGTGTTCCCTCCGTTCAACTCAAATAACTCTTAGGGAGACAAGCAGTCTGCAGATTTTTAACCTGCGTAGTCATGGAAAACAAACTATAACTTTGGCTATACCAGTCCAACTCAGATGATTCATATCTCATTTTAAAGCTAAGGGATAGCACTATAACTTTCATTTTGCACACTTCGTCAGATTCAAATCATAGAATTCCCAGTAAGCCTCATTTTGTTACAGCCATTTTTAAGTTTCAGATTCTATCCAGTTTTTGTGCAGAAGCTATAACTTTCATCCTACTCACCAAAGTCTAATGAAGTTTTAACATGTTATAGCTAAAATGTAGATCTACAATTTTCGTGTTTTGAGTTTTATCCAAATATGTCTGGAAGGGGTTGAACAAAATTCATGAATAGGACAGATACGTTTTAGTGAAACATACAGTTTCTGTCAACACAGTTTTAAGGAAAATTGTATAACTTTCAATTTCCTCATGCGAAATGGCTGAAGGTTTTATATGTTTTAGGCAAGGAGTATATCTATAACTTTCATGTTTTGTGTTTCTTCAAACTAAGACTGGAGAGGGGTCGTTTTTACTCACTATTGTCAAGGTTTGAAGCAGGACGCTTCTATGTCGAGTTTACGGAAAAGTGCCATAACGTTTGGCACTGGCATCGGATTTTGGTGATTCTTACCTCGTTGGAAAGATAAGCCTTAGATCTACAATTCATATAACTAGCACATTTTCAAATTCTAGCTCTAAGATGCCTTAAAACAGAGATGAAGTCATGGACAGAAATAAAATTTAAAGTGAGACAGGATAAAATTTCTTACCTCACTTTCTTTGTCTTTCTCTCTTGCTTCTCTCCTTGTTCTCACGAATTTGGGAAGAATGAACAAGCATTCTAAGGCCTTCTTCTTTTATTATTGTATTAATAACTCACCACCCTTGGATCAAATCTCCAATTAATCTAAACCATAGGATCATTTTGACTATTGCATGTGTTTTGATTGGTTTTTTTTTATGTGCATGTGTTCTCATTGGCCCACCTTACCTTTCTCATCTCCATTTGGCCAACACATGTCCTCCTCACTATAACACTTGTTCAATACAAGAATACACTTGTCACGTTCCATTTAAGTTTTGTTAATTGCTAATAAGTTCTTTGACTTATAAAAATTCTAATTTGACCTCTAAAATTTTCATAATTACACACTAGACCCCAAATCTTATATTAGACCTAATTAAATTTATTTAATGTGAAATTAAGGTTTTGGATCTCTTTGAGTCAAAATTGATTCGATTTGTATTTTACTATCAAATATCATTTTTTTATTATTATTTTTTTGTGAAAATTCATGAACGTAGTAGTAGAAACATTATATATATATATATGAAATAGAATTCACTATAGAATACATCGAGGATCGGTGTTACACCATCAATCTCGAGGAAATCTTCCAAACCCCTCAAGAATTGAACTACCCTTATTTCATGATGAAAATCCTAGAATATGGCTGAGGATTTGCAGTAAGTTTTTCAGTGTATACCGGATTCCAGAATGTATTTGGGTAGATACTATTGAAATATACTTAGAAGGCAAGGTTGAGATATGGTTCCAGGGGTTGAAATTGGCCAAACGAGACATTAGTTGGAGTGACTTTGCTCAGCTGTTGAATCAGAGATTTGAAAATAAAAGCTTGTAAGATGAGGTTGAAGAATTTAACAAGTTACAGTAGCATGGATCAGTGTCTGAATATCAAGAAAAGTTTGAAGAATTGTGGACAATCATGCTACAAAAGAATCCTAGACTAACTGAATCTTACTTCATTTCAAGCTTTGTTAGCGGATTGAAGGAAGACATTAAGCCTATGTTGAGACTTATGACGCCCACTACTCTTCCTCAAGCCTTTGAAATTGCAGTTCTGCAAGAGCAATCATTGGAGTTAGTTAAAAAAGGGAAAGTTGCATGGCATAAGCAATTGGACTCTGTAGAAACTAGTAAGGAAGGCAAGAGTGTAAGAAACATTCACTATTTTTCACAAGTTACTCATCCAACCAGAAGTGAATCAGAAAGAACCCAACCCTCAAACAATTGGCCTAAGATATCAACTCAGGAGTTATAATTTAGGAGGCACAACAATCTCTGCTTTAAATGTGGAGAAAGATTTACTCCTGGGCATAAATGTAGATTCAAGCATCTCAATTTCATCCTAGCAGCAGAGGAACCTGAGGAGACTGATGACTGTAATGGAGGAAATGCAGTGGAAGTGCAATCACAACAAGAGTAGGAGGATAGTATACAGGTGTCACTATGCGCACTATCTAATTTTTTCCAAGGGCAAACTATAGTTATTCAAGGATATTTAGGCGAACTTGAAAAACTTATTTTGGTGGATACTGGAAGTTCCAACAGTTTCTTGCACAAAAGACTTGTTGAACAACTAAAACTTAAACCTGAACCAACTACTACTCTTAAGGCTGAGATTGCTGATGGGAGTATGATCACTAGCACTACCAAAGTTAGTAATGTAAAATGGGTGATTCAAAAATGCACTTTTTCATTTGACTTGAGAGTGATCACACTGGGTAGATGGGACTGATCTTAGGGGTAGATTGGATGTTTAACTATAGTCCAATCACCTTCGATTTTAAGAAGCTACAAGTCAAACTATGTAATAATGGAGATGAAATGGTATTGGAAGCAAGAGTGGAATATCCCTCTATGAAGTTGGTCAGAGGTAAAGAGGTTAAAATGTTTAGACAGCAGCAGTTGTAGAGCTATTTAACATTAGACCTCTGCAAAGCATGCAACAGGCTATACCTAAACTATATCTGTAGTACTAGTAGATTTTGAAGAAGTATTTTCATCCCCAACTAGTCTTCTACCAGCAAGACAACAAGGTCACTCCATTCCTTTCAAACAAAATGCTCAACCTTTCAAGCTTAAACCGTATAGGTATCCTCATTCACAGAAATCAAAAATCGAGAAGCAGGTGCAAGAAATGCTCAGCCATGGTATTATCAGACCAAGTACCAGTCCTTTTGCCTCTCTAATCCTGTTAGTCAAGAAGAAGGATGACACTTGACACTTCTGTGTAGACTACAGGCAGCTAAACCATCTGACTATTAAAGATAGATACCCAATACCTAACATAGATGAGTTGTTGGATAAATTATATGGCTCTAAGGTCTTCTCCAAGATAGACCTGAGAGCAGGTTACCATTACTATGAAAAAGACCATAGAGGACTATCAATCTATGAAAAAGAACTTCTTGCTGTGGTCATGGTTGTATCTAAGTGGAGTCACTATTTATTGGGGTACCATTTCATAATAAAATCTGACAATCAAAGTTTAAAGTATTTGTTGGATTATAAATTAACTAATACCTTGCAGCACAAGTGGTTGGCTAAGTTGTTAGAACTGGATTATGAGATACAATATAAGAAGAGATCTAAAAACAAGGTTGCAGATGCCCTATCAAGAATACAACTTCAGGAAGATGAATCAGTCAGTGCTACTTTTTCTACAGTATCAGTAGTTCAACCTCAATGGATTATGGATGTGATACACAGCTACGAGGGTAATGAATACTGTTAGAATCTAATAGCTCAACTTACCATTCAACCAAACAAAAAATTCAGAGTTCCAATATAAGGGTGGGATCTTAAAGTACAAGAAGAAAATGGTAATAGGCAGTGGTTCCCAGCTCAGAGAGTAAATTGTAAAGCAAATGCATAACACTCTGTGGGTGGATACTCTGGACAACAGGGAACATTACAAAGAGTTAAGGCTATTTTTTATTGGACTCTCATGAAAAAGGTAGTCAACAAGTAGGTGTAGGAGTGTGATATCTGTCAAAGAAATAAGCATGAGAACAAACCATACCCAGGGTTGCTTCAGCCATTGCCAATTCCTACTCAAGCATGGTCACAAGCCACTATGGACTTCATTTAAGGTCTCCTTGATTCTCAAGGTTGTAATACTATCTTAATAGTCATTGATAGACTAACTAAGTTCAGCCATTTCATGGGGTTAAAGCATCCATCACTACTGTAGAGGTAGCAAAGTTGTTCCTAGACAATATCTTTAAACTACATGAATTACCTGATTCCATCATTTCAGACCGAGACAAAATTTTCACTAGTTCATAGTGGTAGGAGTTATTTAGACTTTTGGGAACAAAATTGAAACTTAGCAGTGCCTACCACCATTAAACTGATGGCCAAAGTGAGAGACCGAATCAATGCCTTGAATGCTACTTAAGATACATGTCCTCTGACAGGCCTTCCACCTGGTTTAAGTGGTTGAGCTTAGCTGAATGGTGGTACAACACAAACTTCCATAATAGCATTCAAATGACTCCATTTGAAGCCTTATATGGGTATCAACCTAGACATATTCCTATTGGTCCTTATGCTGATTCTATAAATCCTGCTGCAGGAGAGTTCATTAGAACTCGACAAGACATGCTTCAGATTCTAAAGGATCACTTAAAGCACAAAACAAGATGAAGTGGTATGCAGATCATAGAAGGTTAGAGAGGGAGTTCAAAGTGGGAGACATGGTTTATTTGAAATTACAACCCTATCGACAACAGTTTATAGAGTTGTGAAGACAGTTGGAGCTTTCTTCTAAGTTCTATGGACCTTTCAAGATGATAGCAAAGATAGGAAGAGTAGCTTATCAACTGCAATTACCACTAGATTCAAGAGTTCATCCTATTCTATGTATCATTACTAAAAAGAATTTTAGGCCCCACCCAGACTACTATGCCTACACTACCTTTAATTGGTACTGATAAACAAGCCATTGTAGAGCCTGAAGCAATTCTGCAAAGGAGTGTGAACTGGAGAAACCTTAGGCCAGTAACTCAAGCTTTAATCAAGTTGGTCAATCTCAGCTTTAATAAGTCCACTTGGGAAGATTGTGATTTCATTTGAGCTCAATTTTCAAATTTTAATCCTTGAGGTCAAGGATTTCAAGGGAAGGAAAAGTTGTAACATTCTGCATAAGGGAATATGACAAGTAAACACTAATAACTAGTGTTAGTTAGGAGGTTAGAAAATCAATTGATTGGTGAACCAATCAATTGAATTTAGTTAGAAGTAGTTGGACTAAGCATTGTATAAAAACTGAATAAATTCAGAAGAAAGAAATCAAGAAATAACATTGTTAGTCCCTATGCAATCAAGAATGGGGTTGAATTGGTTGACTTCAATTATAGATTTTACTTCACTTAAAATTTAGCTTAAAGGCTAAGACCGAACTAGATGGAATATGTAAATGCAAATATATGAAAATGCAGAAAAATAAAGAGAAAGGATAGAGATATCAACCCTGTTTATAGTGGTTCGGCCTTGTGCCTATGTCTACTCTTCCATCTCAACAAGTCAAGGTTCAACGATAGTTAGTTTCTAATATGAACAAAGAGAGTTACAAACATATGTACATGGTTTCAATGTTGACAATCTTCATCTTCCTTCTTGAAGATATCTTAGTCCAACATCTACTCAAATCTAACTCTCTCATACCTAGCCTATCAACCCAAGAGAATGTTCCCAACACTCCCCTTAAACTTATGAGACTGTACAAATACAAAATCAGAAAGTATGGAACAGAATCAACTCAGTCGGTAGTAGAAAAATAATCGGGTAGAGGTTTTTGGGGTCTGTTTTCTCTCAACCCAAAACCCAAAAATATTCTGTAAAAATTTCTGAATAGAGAGTGAATATTGCTCTTCAATGTTCAATTCGAGTTCTACTCAAAATCAGCTTGTTTCAAAATGATATATGCCTTTTAATATGCCTTCAGATCTAGCCTTGACTATTTTCATATTCTTATTTCCAGCCTTCAGTTCAGGAGATTCAAAAAACCCTTTACTGCTATAACTTTTTGAATTTAAAGTCTAACAACACTCTTATTAAGAGAAAAAATCGAAATTCAAAAAGTTTAGAAGTTGTAGAAGATGTATGAGATCAAAAACCTCCTAAATATCTATTAAAATATGCTGAATTCAAATTTTGAATTTGGTTTTACCTTTAGTAAAATTCTGATCTGAATTTAAATTTGAATCACCTATTAGAATAGATTTTATGGTTAAGTACAGCTCCCAATCTGTACTTAACATGCCCAACTAGGGTTTGAAAGTAAAACAAAATCACAACAGTTAAAAACTTGTCTGAAACTCTACCGCTTCTACCTATCACACTATTTCTATCCTACTTCTGTGATAGTGTTTTCTGGCTAGTTATATAGATATATATATATATAACCTTGCATTACGTATTTTAAATGCATGCACACTTGATAAATTATTAGAAACATATATAAAGTTTTGTTATCATCAAAATATACTAGAGTTCGACAACAATTTCCTTAACAAACATGATAGTTTTTCCTCTCTCCAACTGTTTCTCTTCTCGCTTTGCCTAATTCTCTCTTCTTCTTCTTCTTCTCTCTCCTCTTACTCCCTTTCTCCTTCTATTCTTCTTCCCCAATTCTCTTCTTTCTGTTTCTCATCTTCAATCAGCCTCAACATCCGCATCCTTAAGACTATTCGTGTAAGTTTAAAACATTTACATCAGAAGTTCCTTCCCAATCGACACATCATTCTCTCTCAAGTCGACTCCCTACAAAGATCATTACAGACAATGATAAGATTGGAGAATCAACATGAAGTGAGGGACATATTACAGAAAAATTGGTTGGTAGAGCTGAGAAATAATGCCCCGAGTGATGACATAATCGTCTTCGTTCTAAAGTCCAAATCAACTTAGTTGGCATGTTAATCATAAAACTTACAAAATTCGAACAAATCCGTCAAAAAGTATTCATACTTCAAAATTGAATTATAAAACTTTTATAGTATATGTATTTTATTTTGTACAATTGTTTTTATTTTTAATAATTTTTTAATTTATTTTAATAAAATAAATTAACTCAAGTTTGAATAGTAAAAAAAATAGCGTAACTTGCGCCCCTGATATGTTTGGTAGCAAAATGGATGGTACTTTGTAACAACTCGCAACCATTTTGAATAATAACGACTAGGTTAGAATAGTGAAAAATTTGTTAATTCCATTTATCCATCAACTAGCAAATAGAAGCTGTTAAAATATCGTTAGAATGCTCATGATTAGTTGAACAAAATGTATAAATATTGTAAAATTAAGAAGAAAAGACAAAATATGATTGTTGAGTTGTCTCCCTCTAACTTTGTTTCTGCCTCCTCCCTCCCTCTCTCTCTAACCCCTCTTTCTCTCTATATCTTTCTCTCTCAATCCCTTCTCTCTCTATCTCTCTCTAACTTTTCACTAATTCTCCCTTGGTTATACATTCTTCAACTCCATCGATCGACTAGTTGAGATAACTGGTAGACCTACCAACAAGCTTGCAGACAATCAGTTGTCTTGCCTACAAGTCTTCTTAACGGGTCGACTCACCAATCTTGCAAGTCGATTCATCCACTTTGGTCCATGATAAATTGGTATTAAAGCAGTTATTTCTCGACATCACATAGCATCAATGGTAGAAGGCACTAGAAAGAATATCACAAAGGACCGATTCAGAAAACCATAAGCTAAATTACAAGAATTCAAGAATGAGTCACAAGAATATTGACTGCAAGTTGACTAGAAATTTGAAAGTATGTGTTGGTTACTACAGGAACAAAATAAAAAATTGGAAGCATTTATGAGGAGCATAGATGTCATATTTTATTTAGTCTTTAAAATGCTTAATAATGATATGTCGGAAGAACCAGAAAATGATAAAACTTCAAAATCACATTTTCTACCAACTCCAACAAAAGGTAGAATAACATTAGAAATCAGGAGCCATTTATCGAAGAAAGATTCTTTCAATCATGGGCTCTTGCCAAATTCTCAAAAAATTGAACTTCCATTTTTTGTCGGAGAAAATCCTTGGATGTGGCTGACAAAATGTCATAAATTTTTTAATATGTATCAAATCCTAATTAGGACTGGCAATTGGTCCAGACCAAATCGTGCTCGGCCCATTTTGAAGGGTCGAGCTTGGCTCATTTTAGTACCAGGCTCAACTTGAGACCATTTTTTAAGCTCAATTTAATTATGGGTTGAGCTTGGAGACCAGTGGGATCGGCCCAATACAACCTTCGCCTGTTTAAAAATAAGAAGCATTCTAAGAGAGGCGCAGGGGTTTATCCCCTTTCATTCCTTATTTTTTCAAAAGAAAGAAGCCCAAGCCCTTAGAGAAGGAGAGTCCATAACATCCCTTTCTCTCTCTCTCTCTATCTACAAAATCCATTGTTGGGATTTGTGTAACCTCCTTTCTCCCTCTCCTCACCTCTCTCTCTCATATCACCGCCCGTGTCTCTTCCTCTCCCATCCCTCTTCTCTCTCTAGCAGCCACGCCACCAACCCCCGTCTCCTCTAACCGCCAGCATCACTATCCGATGATGGCAAGGTTCTCTTTCTTTTTGTCTCTCCTCATTGTTTTTTTCCCAAACCTGCCATCACCATCATCCCCTGCTTCGTTAGTGTTCGTACCATGCATGAGATGCCGGAAGTGAGAGGATCATCAGAGGAACCCTTTTCTCTCTCTGCATGATCGCCTCTCTCTCTCTCTCTCTTTCTCTCACTATAGTTGACAACAATTCATCTTCTCCTCTTGATGCTTCCTCATGAACATCTGCATTTGCGTCATTTAATCAAAACCCATTCCTACAGTTTTGATATGGAAGCTTCGCATTTTTTGTATGGGATTTGGATCTTAAACGGGCTGAGCTTGGCCCTTGTAATTTTTTGGGCCAAGCTCAAGCCATGATTTTTATACTTTATCGAGCCAGGCTCAGGCTCAGGCTCAGGCTCAGGCTCAGGCTCAGGCTCAGGCTCAGGCTCAAACCCATAAAATTTTAAACAGGCTAAACCTAGGCCAAGGTAAAGCTTGACTTAGAAAGCTCGATTGACGGACCTAATCCTAGTATATATATAGGTTGATACTATTGAAATGTACCTAGAAGGGAATGCGGGAATCTATTTTCAAGGGGTGAAATTGCCAAAAAAGATATCTACTGGGAAGAGTTTTCCAAGCTTCTTTTGCTAGCGTTTTGAAGTCAAAGGAGCCCAGGAGGTAGTTGAAAAGTTCAATAAAGTATACAAGCATGAATCAAGGGCAGAATATCAAGAAAAATTTGAGGAACTTTGGTCTCTCATGCTCCATTCAAATCCCAAACTCTTCATTTCCAGTTTTATCGGTAAAGTTAATGATAAGATCTTGCTAATACTAAGAATGTTTAGACTCACAATGTGACGACCCGCTATCCAGGCGTCGCACCCCCTAGCAAAAGGAGATAAACAAGTAAATGTGGAAGCAATCAATCCAATTAAAATATGACGTCTGGACTGGCGACAGTCGTACTCTCCATGTGTGTTAACACGGAAGGAGATTTATATTAAAAAAAAAATAAATCACTTGTTCTTTCCAAATAAAATCACGGTAAAGCCTTCCCTATTTAGTGACTATTTAGCCACTTGGGGTAATCTGATAAAAATTAATATAACACTTCTATTATCAAATAAGATGGCATCAATGGCCCTCCTAGCCGCCCAGCATAACATACGATAATATAAGAACACCATATCCACAAAACTATATATAATATGTTTTCATGTGTCAAAACTATACATGTATATAAGAATTCATCCCAAACTACTAACAAGAAAACAAATAATTACATACCTCAAACAAAATAAAAGGGGTCCACGATGGATAGGGATCTAAATCCCTCAACTCAAATACCTCTAACCTGGGCTTCCCTCTCGTCTCCCAAATCACCTGAAAATAAGGATATCGGGGTCAGCATAAATTGAGTAAGTACGTAAGGAACCAATAGCAAGCAATATAAGCAGCAGACACAAAAATATTAATATCACTATATACGAATTAGAATCATAATAAAGTATACTAAGAATGCACATTAACCCAAAAGAACAATCACAATTGTCACATTTAAAACCATTATGCTTTTTCCATCTTCATTGTTTTAATTTAATTTGACATTTAAAGAAATAAATGGAGTGTCGAATCAAGTTAGTGTATGAGAATCTGAAGAGCAAGCCAAAAAGTCGGTATTCTTAAATAAAATCTAGATCTTTTTAGGTTTGACACCTCAAACACTTCACCTGTTTTTAATTCCACCCTCGCAGGGAGAAGAGAAACATCCATAGTTCCTTAAGTTTTGCCCGTAGGCTTCTCAAAGCTTTCGGAACTTCATATACCAACTGTACTCCTTAAGTTTCGCTCGCTGGCTTCACAAAACTTTCAGAGTTATCATCGCAGTATCACTTTCTCTTATATTACTTCATATTCACATGAGTGATAATCACAAAGATTTCAATTCATCACAACAATCACATAGGATTCATAGCAAGATTCAGTACCAATTATACAAAGTATGTCATATCAAAAAATGTTAAACCCAAATTTAACAATATAATTTGCGTAGTCATAGAAAAATTATTATAACTTCTTCTACAAATATCATATTGAGATGATTCCAATGACCATTTAAAGATAAGATATAGGGTTACAATGTTTATGTTTAGAGGTTAGACTAATTGAGCCTAGAAGGCAGCCAACAATCAAGGCAAAGTTCAATAAAGAAACAGACTAAAATAGGGTTTTCTATAGAAAATGTAGCACTTTAATAATTCACAAAAACTTCATTGCTCAATGAAACCTTTCAAAATATATGTCATTTTAAAGCTATGGAAGTTTAGTTTTTACAAAAAAAAACCTCATTCGATTTGCAGTTCTATAGAGAAAGATATTTAACAAGGAATGGAGTATGGTCATGCTGTAAACAGAATAGTCTTTCTACAATTATCATGCTAATTTAAAAATTCACCAAAAATCCAATTCTCCTTGAAACTCTTTGAATCTTTTGTCATTTTAAGGATACAGAAGTCTAGTTTTATTAAGAGAAAACCATACTCAATTTGGAGTTGTGCAAAAAAAAATTATAGATCAAGTACTAAACCATGGACGGATTGTCCAGCATACCAACTCTCTATGGTTTCATTCAACGACGAAATTCTCTTTCGCTAATTCGTTTCCTTCATGTTACAACAACACAATTATATCAAGAAATATATATTTACACGATTAATGGTATCAATTTAACAAAGACAAGCAAAGTACTTGCCTCAAAATTGTAATCTTTTCTTGAGTTTTCCTTTCTTTTCTTTCCAAACTTCTTTTGGATTTCTAGCTTGTTCTCTAGGTATTTTGCACTTATTTTTACTTCCCAAAGGCTACGGTAATATATATATGGATGGAGTTATGTTATTTCAAACTTAAATGGTAGTTTTAATGGAGGTTGGAGTGAGTTTTTGGAGGAAAAGATGGAATCTGAAAATGAATATTTTGAAAGAAGAAAATTAAGTTTTTGAATTGTTTTTTCATCCTTACCTCTCTACCTAAGTGGAATGTGGGGTCCAAGTATGATGAGGTATCAAAACTAAGGTTGCCATGTGTTAAGTAATGAAGTGTCATGGTGTCCCAAAATTATGTTTGTTTTATTTTATTTTATTTTTGTTTTATTTTTGTTTTCCTTTATCTTTTTTTTTTATTTTCTTTTTGTGGGTCCCACACCAAACCCTGATTTGATTCTCTTGCGGCATTATTTCAATCATTTTCATTAGCCATTATGTTCCACAGTCTATACTAATTTCACTATACTTCATCTTTATTTGGGGTCATAAACACAAGAATCACAACATGCATTGCAAATGCATCTAATTTATCGCAACGTGATACAAAAGAATTTAAGTATAATAAGTAAAAATGTAAACGAAGATGCATGCTTTAATATTTTCTAGGAATGGGACCTAACACACAAATTTACTGTAAGCCTTTGAGATAAAAACACTTCAAGAACAGTCATTGGAGCTAGCTAAACAAAGGGAGATTGGTCTTGATAGGAGTTAGGACACTAGAGAAACTAAAACTGGGATCAATAATTTGATAGAAAAAATGACCACTTCTAGGAACATTGCATATAAAAGAAAAGGAGTATCAAATGGAGCTGAATTTGAAGATAGAACACCCATAATTTTATCTCAAAAAATATGGTTCAAAAGAGCTAATAATCTATATTTCAAATGTGAAGATAAATGTATGCCAAGACACAAATGCAAACTCAAACACCTCAATGTATTGATAGCAGTAGAAGAAGAGAAAGGATCAGATTCTAAGAAACAATCAGTCGGTCATCTAATGGTTAATCAATCTTAGTCCAAAAAAGCTCACTTGGGAAGATATGAGGCTTATTAAGCTCATTTTATTAGCTTCCATCCTTGTGGACAAGGATACTTTGAACGAGAAATTTGTAACAATTAGCAATCATTTCGAATAATAATAGCTAGTTTTGGATGGTTGAAAATTTGTTAATTTGGTTAATCCACCGACCAACAAATAGAAGTTGAAGATGTTGTTAGGATGATTAGAATTGGTTGAACAAAATGTATACATATTGTAAAATTAAGAAAAAAAGACAGAATATGGTTATTGAGTTCTCTCACTCTAGTTCTGTTTCTTTAATTTGGTTAATCCACCAACCAACCCCTCCCTCTTTCTTTCTCAATCTCCTTCTCTCTCTATCTCTCTCTAACTTCTCTCTAACTCTCCCTTGTTTATACATTCTTCAACTCCATCAGTTGACTTGTTGAGACAATTAGTTGACCTACCAACTAGCTTGCAGACAAGCAGTCGACTTGCCTGTAAGTCTTCTAAACTAGTCGACTCACCAAGTTTGTAAGTCGACACTTTGGTCCGCGAAATTTTCTCGCGGGCGCCGATACGGACTGGTGGATCCGTCCCGCGGGCCCAAATGAAAGAAAGAAAAAACGAGTCAGGGTTCGCGTGTCACACTCACACACGTCTCCCTGTCCCTCTCCTTCTCCCTCCCTCAAATATCTGAAACTACGAAAGCATTCTCCCAACTGCATCTTCCTTACTTAGGCGACGGTATCTTTCTCCGGCAATTGAAACGGAAACGGCAACCATTATTTCTTGTCTTTCTCCTTGTGTCCCTCTTTCTCCCTTCCTTTTTCCTTATATCTCTCTTTCCCTCTCTTCCAATCCGCGTTAAAACTCTTTGAATCTCCTTCCTCTTAAACACCCACGGTAATCCATCACCGTACCCACATTTTCGACCTCCAAGAAAAAACCCCCAAATTTTTTGCAGCTTCTCTCTCTCTCTCTCTCTCCCATCAATTATATATATATATATATATATTTTTAGCAGAGCCAAACACTTTGAATTCCCGAGTCCAAACCTATCACTCACGGAAACCAGAAGAATCCTTCATTTTTCTCACCAAAAGACTCAAGATTAGATTAGCGTTTTACTGCCAAATTCTAATAATGGTGAAGCAAAATTGGTCTCACAAGAAAGTTGCTCATACAACTGATAGATACCCAGAATTTTTCACAGTTTATATTCCACATCTCTGCTCTCAACGTTTGGTATTACTTTGTTATCTTCAATTTTAAATGTTTAATGAGCAAAAAATTGAATTTTATGGGTTTTTTTTTTTTTTTTTTTGTTAGGGTTTGATTTTGTACTTTGCTTGCAATATCCATATGCCTAGTTAGCCTTGTGTTAATTTTGTGATTTGAATCATTAAATCAAACTTTTTATTCTTTCAGAGTTGCAAGAGACATTGAAAATTTTCGTTCTTTGGACAACATTAAGACCCATTCCATGATACAATGTTCATTGTTTCTTGGTGGATATTTTTCTGAAAATGTGCATTTTATGATCATGCTTATGTTACAGAAACGTCTTACAGACACAATATCAAGAAAAATTCTACAATGTCCATGGGTATCAATCTATAATGTTAGGCCTTCCTAGGATAATTTAGGGTTTAGACCTTCTTGTAATAACTTTGCACCTTTCATAAATATTAGGCCTTCCGGTTTTTATATTAGGCATTCGAGTAATAATTTTAGGATTTCTTATAAAAACGTTAAGCTTTCAAGTGTTAAGTTTAGGTCTTCTCATATAAGCCATAAGCCATGGGTATCCTAAAACGGTAGTTTTTTAACTAAAACTCTGTCTAGTGCCTTGTGTTGCTGTGGGGTTGTGTTCGTGCCATACTAATCTTTTACAATTGTTATGACATTTATTAAGTAATGTGTAACTCTAAGCTTGGTTCTATATTTTATTTATTGATTTACTCATTTACAGCATGTTCCTCCGGCATTCCTCAGGCATTTTGGTAGTGTTGTCCCAAAAAAAGTTGTCTTCAAAGATATGAGAAAGAAGTTATATAATGTCTATGTGGAAAAAGTAAAAAGGGATTTATACTTCTTAGATGGATGGGAAGAATTTGTTAATGATCAACCAATAAAACTAGGGGACTTCTTGGTTTTCAAATACAATAGGCATGCTGTGTTTGATGTTAAAATATTTGGCACAAATGGATGCAAGAAGAAATTAAGTGTAGATAGTGAAAAGCCAAGCAAGAGTGAAGAAAGTGTAGATGGCACTAACAGGTTGAAGGCGAACGAACTGAGTCTTATGGAGAAAACAAATATATTTAAGGAAACAGAAGTGGTCTCAATATCAGACGGAGAAGGAAAAGAGGATGAGAAAGAAGAGGAGGAAAAAGCCGTAGAAAAATGGAAGGAAGTAAAAGAAGAAGATGTTGATGATGAAGAACAAGGATTATGGGTTAAAAGGAGAACTTTTGTTCCGAAGCGAAAGTTCAACGCGACATTGTTCTCCGACGATGTTCCCAGGGTGAAAGGGGCCACCATCTGTTTTCTTTCTTCAATTGTTCCGATTAGGACAAGTTTGTTGGCTCGTCTCCTTGTCACAGATGACCATCAAAGTGCTGAAGGACCATGTGAGTACTTTTCTTTTTGAAAATGTTGTATATCACTACAAAGGTCACCATTTATTTTCGTTTAAAGTTTTTCTAATATTTTTTCTGTTAGTAGTATAATGCCTACTTGATCTTATACAATTTGCATACCTTTTTCTCTTTAACATACCTCTTGCCAGAAACACGTTTCTATTGTGTCTTATAAGTCTTATGCTTGTAGGGGTACGCCCTACATGCCAAAATGCAAGATCGATGAAAGCTGCAGCAATTACCGATGAACAATACAAGTTGCTTAGAGAAGCAGGTATTGTCATACCTAGATGCCCACATTTTCTGGCATCCAGTTGTGCGAACAAGCGAAAATATCAGTTGGTAAGCTTCTTAGTGCTTTTGGTCGTTACAAGCGTTTGGCTTTTCAATGTGTCTGTTGACTTGAAAATCTTGTCAGTGCAGCAGCAAATTTGTTCATAATAATGCTCTGTTGGACTGCTTTGATCGATTAGACTTGGTTTTGTTTCACTTCCTCTTATCTTCATTCCTTTTGTTCACTGAGAATGATTTCACCATAACATAGTTTCTAAATGCAGACAATACCTAAATACTTGATTCAAAAGCACAATATTGGTATGAACCGTGATATAGTGTTTAGAGATGAAAATGGAAAGCACTGGCCTACACAAATTCAAGTTGGCACTGATGGTCGGACTAAAGTTACTTATGGTTGGAGGAGGTTTTGTGAAGAACACAATCTGTGTAGCAATGACAAATGCCTACTTGAACTTGTTATTGGTAGTGAAAACAGATGCAGTGAAATACGTGCACAAATTTTTCATGCTGGGGCAGTACCTTAAAAAAGGCCCACATGCTCAAGCACCGGCAGTGTTCTATTGATGATGTTGAATATTTTGGTAGACATACATGCTCAATGCTTATCTTGGGATGGTATGAAGAATTTTTGGATCTCAAGATACTTTCTAGTAAAGTATGTATGCTATTCTATTTACTGCTTTCAAGTTTGCTGTTAATTTTCCTACTTTAAGCTTCTATTGTGTTTGATAGTCTTCATGTGTTTGTGTATGATAAATTCTCAAGGAAAGTTCTTGTGAAACTTTTGAGTGGTGATTTGGTCTATGTTTAGGCTGTGTTTGGTTTTTGGAATGGGGTCGGATAGCTTTAGTACATTCACTGAACTATTTTTTATTTATTTTTTGAAACCAATTTTTAAAGTAGTATTTTGCTCATAGAAACCACTTAGATCTTGTGGATTTTCCTTAGTGCTGAGGATGTCTGTGTCTCACAATGTCCAGAAAATCAGACTTATTATAGATGGTATTCTCTTGCCCTAGATAATTCAGACAGAGATCCACACATCAGCTCCTGCAGTCATATTGGGGGGCGGGGGCATTCCTTTGCATCTATCATTTTTTCTTTCTTTCTTATGCTTGTTCGTCATTCATTAATGGCTTGGGAGTTCTTTCGGTTTTGAGCTTAATCATTCCAAATGGTAATTTTATTCCTTGGTAGTCTTGTTTTTCTATTGTCAATAAGTCGATGCTTTGAGTTCAAGCTCTTTGGCTGTATTAAGCATCTGGACTGTGAAACTGATTTTCAGGTGATTGGCATTGTAATTCTTACTAAACTACCAGTTGGAGTAAGGTAATTTTATTTTCTTAGCTTGATTATTCCTGGACTCAAGCATTGGGCTGGTCCTTGATTGACCGAACACAAAAGTACTTCATGCCCTAGCCACCAGATCTATATATTTTCCCCACGTCCTCAGGTTGGTTATGTAACACCGAAGACAAAAAAAAATCCCAAATTTGGATTAGGGCTAAAAAACTCTAATCTCTTTTTTTCTCTTTTTTTCTCTCTCTCTCTCTCTCTCTCTCTCTCTCTTTCTCTCTCTCTCTCTCTCTCTTTCTCTCTTTCTCTTCTCCTCCGCCGCTGCCCTTCTCCTCCGCCGCGGCCTCTCCCTTCTGCCACCCACCGCCACTGCTCCTCCCCCCTCACGCGAGCGCGCTAGCCTGCAGCGCCTCCTTCCTCGCGCAAGCACGCGAGCAGCGCTGAACCTTCTGCCCGAGTGCTCCACAGCGCGAGCGTGCGCCTGCTCGGGACCATGCCTGCGCACGACCGCGAGCCTGCGCACGAGCTGCGAGATCCTTGCACGAGCTCCAGTGTGACCCACTGCGAGCAATCTCTCATGACCCCAGCGCGCGACCCCAATGCTCTAGCGCGCGACCCCTGCGCGAGCACGTGCGACCCCAGCACGAGCAAGAGCGCGCGACCCATTGCGGCCTGCGAAGCCCTCTGCAGCCAGCAAGCCGGGCTGCGAGCATGCAAGCCCAGCAACGGGCCAGCCCACTAGCTCGCCAGCCCGCCAGCCCGCCAGCCAGCCGGCCGGCCGGCCCGCCAACCCACCGGCCCTCCAGCCCGCCAGCCCGCGACCAGTTTTCCCCGTTGAGAGCTCACCTGCATCTTCACTGTAGGTAACGACTATGATTTGATTGAAGTTCTAGGCTTTGGTGTTAGAAATTTAGTTGTTAATATATTTCAAATTTGAAAATATTACAGGTTTTAGGCCAATTCGACAGGCGAACGATAACTAGGTCTGAAACCCGAGGAACCCTAGGTGAGAGAAACGCACCCATTTCAAAATTTGAATAAATTTTGTTGATTTTAGGTTATATTAAATTGGAAAGAAAAAAATTAAAAATCCCTTATTAGGGTTTTATTTGATATAAAATTTAATGATTTGATTAAATTTGTCTTTTGGAGACTCGTTGAAAAATAGGGAATGACCACTCTCCCTAAATAAGTGAGTGAGATTCTAATCTCTTGCATAAAATAATAAAACGTGTTTTCGATAAAATATATTTTTGATATGCATTGATTTGACGTATGATACTAAATTTCAAATCTATTTTGTGATTATTGGAATGTCTTGAAATTATGTTCACAATGACTATGCATCCATGGTTTGAAATGAAACAAAAAATTGTGCCATTACTTGAAAATTGAAAATTTATTTTTCTATCGTTGCATTGATATGCTGTTTTGAAATGATTTGATGAAACGTATTGGCAAGCAGACTTGAAATGCTTTGATGAACTATCTGGGTCGGATGCCCACTAGTTATGCGATGATATGATTTTACTTGTGGGACGTTGTGCCCTAGGACGTTGTGCCATTGTGATACTATGATGATGACATTGATGATTCCGTAGTTACGAAGAGCGTTTATAGAGATACAGGTTACCCGAATACGCTTCTGCAGGAGGTATCCGCAAACGTCATTTATTCTAAGGGCTATAGGCGCGGCCGGTTGAACCCACGTAGGGGGAGGACGTATGTGACGCCACCATCTAGCACCGGGTGGGGTCCTATATACGATGATGAGTTAGTCCCAGTCGTAGTTACGAAGAGCGTTTATAGAGATACAGGTTACCCGGATACGCTTCTGCAGGAGGTATCCGCAAACGTCATTTATTCTAAGGGCTATAGGCGCGGCCGGTTGAACCCAGGTAGGGGGAGGACGTGTGTGACGTCACCATCTAGCATCGGGTGGGGTCCTATATACGATGATGAGTTAGTCCCAGTGAACTCATGGCCAACGTCGGGGTAGAGAGCATTTTAAAATCTATGCATAATAAACCCCCGATGCGCCTGTTCTTGGTCACGGTTGACTTTTGCCAGGACCATTTTTGGCTCGCTCTGATATTACTTGATTTTAAATGGATGCATACATGCTTGTTATCGTGTGATTGATTAAATGATTTCAAATTATTAAACATATCATATTTTGCTACGAAATGTAAATTTTTGTTTCAAATGATATTATTTGACACTCCAATGGTTCACCTACGCTATTTATGCTTGACATTTATCCTCTCACTCACTGAGTATCTTTCCATGATACTCACCCCTCTCTTTTCCCTCCTCAGACAGGTTTATTGTGATAGAGCGACGTTACAGGCTCTAGGGCAGATTTGGTATCCACGACGGTGAGATTTACTTCAAATAGAAATATGAAAATTTTATTTTATTTCGACCCTGCGAGATCTTGACATTTAGGTCCGTAGTTAGCCGTATATATTATGGGATGACTGTATAACTTATGAGCAGTTGTGTGCATAACTCTCGCTTTGGTTCATTTTACTCGCATTGAGGTATCTGTAAGCATTTTAAACTTTTTACTTGGAAAATGTGTTATACATTGTATAAACTTAGGTCCGCTCGGTGTAGCGGTTGCTCATGCTCTAGTTAGGCATGACAGTAGATGTCTGTGGTTAGGATTGTTGGAAATTTTATAGCTTTGCGTTGTCTTAGATGTTTGGGATGGAATTTGTTGATTTTAAAGAGGTCGGGATGACCATTTGTTTAAATTACAGGTTGATTTTGAATATATAGCTTTAATTGTACATGGAAAACCTCCGATTTATGGGGAGATTCTATCCGATTTTTTGTAAAAATACAGCCAGCATCCAGGGGCAATGGGCGGCTGTTCACGATCCTGGTTTGGGGTGTGACAGGTTGTCTCAATTGGTGTGTTGAGATTTCAACTTGAGAAAATGATTTCAAATTTTATCTCTATTGAAGTTCAATTCTAAGCAAGCTAGGCCCTGACCAGACGGCGAGGCTTCACAGTTGCTATTTTCAAACCTGCTAAGAGGGCAGGGTGGACTTGAGGTTAAAAAGGGAAATTTATTTATTTATTTATTTTGGGTGTTGGCAACAGAAAGGAGGCATCTCCCGAATCAAAGCATTTTATTACAAGTAAAGGGTTTAAGTTATTTTGATAATTACTTGAACGGAACTCTTTATTTTGATTATATCTAGGGGGTTCTGGTGAACACATTTCTACTTGGTCCATAGGGACAATGTTTTTACTAACACTTGTTGGCGTAGATGGGATGAGCACCTTCGTCCCTAACCAGATCGGGAGTTCGACTCCCCCTGGATATAGAAAAAACAATATTGAGAGACCTACTGTTAAGGTCCTTTGCAAGAACCTCCACTTTGACTGAGAAAGATGAGTTAAGCACTGCAGGGATGACTTTGCAGTGCCGAATAAGGAAATAATTTCCTCTAATAAACCTCACTGCAGAATGCTACAGTAACAAGAAAAATGGAGAAGAAGTAGGGGAAGAAAGAGGGAAGAGAGAGAGAAAGAGAGATAGAGAGAAAATAGAGAGATAAAGAGAGAGAGTAGGAAGAGAATTGAGAAGGAAGACTGTGATTTTATTTCTGAACTTGTGCATTTCTTCTCTTCACTTATGGTTATATACATTCTGAGTCTTCACTCCAGTAAAGTCATTACACTTTCTTCAACAACCTACTGTTAACCGGAGCTTACGGTTGAGCTAACTAACTAACTAGTTTTGTCTTTATCACTCTTACTAACTACATTTATAACAGACCTTAAGTTGTTACTTTCATAGTCGTTGCCTGCACTTCTTGAAGCTTGTGACAATCTTGCACTTCTTGAAGCTGTGACAATTTTCCCTCCCTTTAAGAAAACCTTGTCCTCAAGATTGAAAGTTTGGGAACTGCACTCGAATGAAATTCATATCTTCCCATGCTGACTCTTCTGGACTGAGATTTACCCATCTTACCAGCCATTGAATTACTGGTATGTTGTCCCTCAATATTACCCTTCGTTTGAGTATTGCTTCTGGTTCCACCAATATTTGTTTATCCACTCCCACTAGAGGTAAGGTAGATATAGTGTGGTGTGCAGGTCCTATCTTCTTCTTAAGAAGTGAAACATAGAAAACTGGATGGATCTTGGATTCTGAAGGAAGTTGTAATCGATAAGCCACCTTACCCACTTGAGCTATCACTGGAAAGGGATCATAGTACTTAGAAGATAGTTTCAATTGCTTCCTTACTTCCATTGAATGCTGCTTATATGGTTGTAGTTTAAGATAGACTAAATCTCCTACTTCAAACTTCCTCTCAGTTTTGTTATGATCAGCTTGCACCTTCATTTTATTTTGTGCTTTGCTTAAATGCTTACGCAACACTTGAAACATGGCTTGCCTGTTTTGAATAAAAGAAGTAGCTGCTGGCATAGTTGATTCCAAATAAGGACCAATAGGTATTGATCTAGGTTTGTAACCATAGAGAGCTTCAAAATGAGACATTTTAATGCTTGAATGAAAGCTAGAGTTATACCACCATTCAGCCAGGCTGAGCCAGTTGTACCGGAGTGATGGTCTGTCAAAAGTCATACACCTTAGATAGCCTTCCAAACATTGGTTAAGTCTTTCACTTTGCCTATCAGTCTGTGGATGGTAAGCACTACTCATGTTGAGCTGAGTCCCCACCAATCTAAACAGCTCCTGCCAAAACAGACTGGTGAAGATCCTATCTCTGTCTTTAACAATAGAGTCTGGCAGTCTATGCAACCTATAAACTGCATCCATGAGCAATTGAGCCACCTCTCGTACAGAATAGGAATGTTAAAGAGCCAAAAAATGACTGAATTTGGTCAATCTGTCAATGACCACTAGTATTGTATTGTAGCCTTGTGATTCTGGAAGTCCCTCCACAAAATCCATGTTGATTTGGGTCCATGCTTGAGAAGGGATAGGAAGAGGTTGTAGAAGGCCTGGATAGGAGATGTTTTCATGCTTATTCTTCTGACAGACTTCACATTCTCTGACAAACTTTATTACAAACTCCTTCATGTTAGGCCAATAAAAAACAGCCTTGATCTTTTGTAAGGTTCCTCTCTGCCCTGAATGACCTCCCACTGCAGAACTATGTAATTGCTGGATTACCTTAGTTCTGAAGTTATCTCCATTGCCTAAGTATATTCTGGACTTGTATCTAATAATCCCATCTTGTAACTGATAGTTCCTGTTGTTTCAGGCTGAAAGAGCAGCTAAGCTAAGATTGCTTGGCATTCCTCATCTCCTCTATAACTTTAAACAACTTCATCCATCCACTGAGGGTGAACCAAGGTTACTGCCATTAACATATCTCCTTGCTGTTCGTCTGCAGACATTTCTCTCCTAGATAAGGCATCTGCCACTTTGTTTTCCACCCCTTTCTTATATTGAATCTCATAATCCAGCCCCAACAGCTTGGTTAGCCACTTGTATTGTAGTGTATTAGTCAGTCTTTGCTCCAAAAGATATTTTAAATTCTGATAATTTGTCCTTATTATGAAATGGTAGCCCACTACGTAGTGCTTCCACTTATTTACTGCCATTACCACAGCCATGAGTTCTTTTTCGTAAATGGACAATGCTTGACTCTTTTGTCCCAAAGCTTTGCTTAAAAATGCAATGGGTTGCCCTCCTTGCATCAAAACAGCCCCCCATCCTTTTGCACATGCATCCGTTTCTATGACAAATGGCTATGAGAAATCAGGAAGCCTCATCACAGGGGTTGTGCTGACTGCTACTTTGAGTTGTTCGAATGCTCGACTAGCTTCTTCATTCCAAACAAAACCTTCTTTTCTAAGCAAGTCATTAAGAGGCTTAATGATTATTCCATAATCTTTAATGAATCTCCTATAATAACTAGTAAGGCCAAGAAAACTTCTCAGTGCTGTAACATCTGTTGGTTCAGACCAATTCATAATACATTCCACCTTTTGAGGATCCATGTTAACTCCTTCCTTAGATATGATGTGCCCCAAGTACACTACTTGTGACTGAGCAAACATACACTTGGAAAGTTTGGCATATAGTTGGTGCTTCCTCAGAAGTAACAAAACAGACTTAAGGTTCTGCAGTTGAGTTGCCAAGTCCGAGCTGTATATCAGGATGTCATAAAAAAAATAAGAACAAATTTTCTGATATAAGGTTGAAATATGTGGTTCATTAGTGATTGAAATGTAGATGGAGCATTTGTAAATCCAAAGGGTATGACTAGAAACTCAAAATGTCCATGGTGTGTTTGAAATGCTGTTTTCTCCACATCCTTGGTCTGACTCTAATTTGGTGGTAGCCTGATCGTAAATCAATTTTAAAAAAGAGTCTGGATCCATGAAGTTCATCTAGCAATTCATCAATGTTAGGGATGGGATACCTGTCCTTCACTGTAAACTTGTTAAGCTGTCTGTAATCAATACAAAATCTCCATGAATTATCCTTCTTTTTCACCAAGAGCACAAGGGATGTGAAGGGACTATTGTTGTGTTTGATTATGCCACTGCTCAACATTTTCTGAACTTGTTTTTTAATTTCATTCTTCTGTGAATGCGGGTGTTTGTATGGGTGGAGCTTGAAAGGTTGAGTTTCAGGCTTTAGGAGGATGGCATGATCCCATGACCTTTCTGGAGGTAATGAGTTTGGGACTACAAACACATCCTCAAATTGTTTCAGAGTTTCAACTACCTCTTGTTGTATATGCTGTTGTTATGCCTCATCCTTGAAAGTAACTGTAACACAGCCCTGCAATTGTTGTTCCTTGAATTTCTTTGTCGCTTTACCTTTGATCAACTTCATTCGAGAATTCTCCACCATGCTCCACAAAATCATTTCTTCCTCCTCACTAGCCAGTTTAACTTGTAACCGCTTGAAATCAAAAGTAATAGGGCTACAGTTAAACATCCAATCAACCCCCAAATAATATCCCAATTTCCTAGTTGTATGACTCTTAAATCAAAAGAGAAACTATAGCCCTGCACACTCCATTTGACTCCTCTAACTTGATTGGAACTGCTTACTTTACTTCCATCCGCCAGTACAGCATGCAGTGGTTCTCCTTTTTCTTGTTTCATTTTTAGCTCTACTACTAATTGGTGATTTAAGTAGTTATTTGTGCTTCCCGTATCCACTAATATGGATATTACTAGTCCTTGTAAAATTCCTTGCAAAGCTATTGTTTTTCTTTTCAAGAAACTGGATACAGCACATAAAGAAACATTTTAAGTGTCACCTGATAGTTCTTCACGGATTGCTTCTGTCTCTACTTCTGGATTGTCTCCTTCTTCTACTGCTATTATCAGGTTTAAGCTTCTAAGTTTGCATTGATGTACAGGTACAAACTTTTCTCCACACCTATAACAGAGATTATTGGTCCTTTTGTGATGCATTTCTTGAGCTGTTATTTTAGTACTCTTGTCTTCTGGTAATGCTGCTTGACTCCCTTCTTTACTTCTAGTCATGCTGTTCTTATGGACCATACCATTGCTAGTCCAATTTTTATATCCCATCTTAGCTTCACTGAACTCTGCACTTCTGTTCCAATTCACTCTTTTCTGTTTTGCCAGCTCCAAGGACTGTTCTTGAAGAGTTGCTATTTCGAAAGCTTTAAGTAAAGAATCTGGTTTGAGCATTCGTAACATGGGCTTAATTTCTTCTTTCAATCCACTTATAAAGCTTGATATGAAATAGGCTTCTGTCAGAGCAGGGTTCTTCTGGACCATGACAGACTACAACTCTTCAAATTTTTCTTAGTACTCTACTAAAGGACCTACTTGCTGCAGTTTGTTGAATTCTTCTACTTCATCTCTAACTCTTTCCCTTCAAACCTGCAACAAAGTAGCTTAGCAAATTCATCCCAAGTAACCTTTTTCTTAGTTCTCTTCAACCCTTGAAACCATACTTCGGCTTTCCCATTTAAATACATCTCCACTATCTCCACCCACATCTGCATGGGTATGTGAATACCACAAAAAAATTGTTACACTTTCTCAACCATGATTGAGGATTATCTCCTACAAACATGGGAAGTTCAATTTTGGGATGGTTGGGCCATTCTACTTTCTGACTATCTTCTTTCTTGGAAGGCACTGACCCAAATTCACTTTTACTTCTCCCATCGTTAGGGGTAGGCAAGATTGGAGTTTTTAACAATCTTTCCGTTTCAAGATTCCATTCTCTGCCATTTTTCATTGATAAAGCATTAATTCGAGAGTTCATATTACTCAAGATTGACTCCCACTTCTAATTTTTCTCATGCAGACTTTGACCATCCATTTGTTTATTGGCTTGAAAGTGTTGCTCTCTGACTTCAGTTGTCATTTCCTGCAACCTGGTTTCAATTTTCCTGAGTAGATCATCAGTCGCCTTCTGTCGAGTGCCTACTGCTGTCGAGTGCCTTCTGCCATCAATTCCTTCACATGTTCGAGAATTGTAGGCTCTCATACCAAACTTGTTAAGGTCCTTTGCAAGAACCTCCACTTTGACTGAGAAAGGTGAGTTAAGCACTGCAGGGATGACTCTGCAGCACCGAATAAGGAAATAATTTCCTCTGATAAACCTCACTGCAGAATGCTGTAGTAACAAGAAAAATGGAGAAGAAGTAGGGGAAGAAAGAGAGAAAGAGAGATAGAGAGAGAGTAGGAAGAGAATTGAGAAGGAAGACTGTGATTTTACTTCTGAAGTTGTGCATTTCTTCTCTCCACTTATGGTTATATACATTCTGAGTTTTCACTCCAGTAAAATCATTACACTTTCTTCAACAACCTACTGCTAACTGGAGCTTACGGTTTAGCTGACTAACTAACTAGCTTTGTCTTTATTCACTCTTACTAACTACCTCTGTAACAGACCTTAAGTTGTTACTTCCGTAGTCGTTGCCTACACTTCTTGAAGCTTGTGACAATCTTGCACTTCTTGAAACTATGACACCCACCTCCAAAAATGGGCCCTGCAGCGCTCTATCTAGATTAGTCGGTATGAAATTTCGGATATTGGGTAGTAGTCAAGTCAAGGTACCAAAAAAAAAAAAATAGGGACAATGTAATGTTTTTTTTTTTTTTTGGTACACTGGCTAGAGCCACGGCCTAGTATCCGATGCTTTACCCGACTAATAATCTAGATTGATCCCCTTTGGGCCCTCTTTCAAGGGAGATTTCCCGACGTTGTTTTTTTCATTTCCATGTTAAGTCGAATCTGGGTATGGTTAAGGGATTTCAGCGTCTTTTTCATTGAGCCAACCAAACATTGGTGTCCATAGAGACAATGTAAGGTGGGTGTTGAAGGAAGGGCTCATTGAACTAGGATTGCTAACTTTATGAAATGCTTAGCTTTGATATGATACTACTAAATAATTGAAGAGAAGAGGGTAATCTAATAGAAAGAACTCTCTTTTCTGTATGATTTTCTTAGTTTTGTTGCAATCACAGGCCAAGGGAAATCCATTTGACAATAAATTAGTAATAGTGCTTTAATATTTCATAATTTTAGGTAATTAAATCTTAGATTTTGTATATGTAGAAAATCTCTTGATTAATACCCCATATTAGGAAAAAAAGTAATAAAAAATAAATATTTTTCCATTTTCTTGAAGATCCCGTATAATGTTTTTTTTTTTTTTATTGGTACTGATCCCATATAATGTTGTAGTATTGTATGGACCCCAACAACTGTAAATTATTAAACATGGCTATGGCAAGTTTATAAAGTGAGAAGCAAAAAATTGTGTTGTGGCATTAGCAAAGCTTCAACCGGTCTCCCTTCTCTTTGGTGCTTTTCTTGTTTTTGCCCCCCCCCTCTCTCTCTCTCAGATAGTAAACTTACTTTCTAGGGTAGAATAATTTTGTAACGTGATATTAATATTATAGTTGTCAATATGATTTTGGATTGGCCGGTATGACTTGAATTTCCCAGATCATTTCTTAAATTGGTACAAAAAGAGTTTATTATATATCAATTAAAATATCGACTCATTTTTGAAATACTGGTCAGTAGGTTATTGGCATTATAGGTATAATACTTTTTATTTATTATTTTTTTTTCTTCTCACCAATTTGCATAAATTTGATTTTTCATTTTTGAATACATAAATTGACCAAAAGAAAATAATGAATTGTGTCTTAAAATTGTTATTATTGTCTTTGTTAATTTTTTTTTCTTTTCTTTTTTTGTGTAGAAATTAAACATCTAAAAATATATATCTAAGTCAATTTATTTTAACTCTTATTCTTATCCCTTTAATTGTGTCTCTATTTATAAAATATCTATAATATTTAGATGATGAAGAAGTTCATTTTGATGGTGAGGATGAAATTAGAAGAGTTCTCAATCCCCTTGAATGACTAGTTGAAGATTTTCCCTATGTACTATTGCAAAGGTCAATATCATTATCATTACGTGAATGTTGAAGAAAATATTAGAGGTTTTTAATTTTTGAATATTTAAAATTTATATGTTGGAAATTTAACATTTTATTGTTGGACTAATTTAAATTTTCTTTTAAATATTTTGTAGTGATTATATTCATAATTTATTTTTAAATGCATGATATTTTGTTTATATCGAAAGATTTGAAATTTATTTACCATTAGATATTACCATTAGATATTTGAATTAAATAGAAAGACTATAGCATTACAAAGCATAATGTGTGGAATGGTGATATCAGTGTTAGTAGACATTGGTAGCTCCAATAGTTTCTTAAATCAAATATTGGTGGAAGAACTTAGCACGCAGATAGAAATTGATGAACATCTCCACGTTCTTGGATATCGAAGCAAAATAAGCAATTATACAAAAGTTAAGAGAGTGAAATGGAGCATCCAAAGAAATGGGGCATCCAGAGATACAAATTTTCTTTTAACCTAAGGGTGATCAGTTTAGGTGGTTGGGACATAATTTTGGGGTGAATCGAATATACAATTTCAATTCCATCACCTTCGATTTCAAACATAAAGAGCTGAATCTTAACAATTTAAAGGGAAGGGGTGAATACGTTGGTGGCACTTTTTGAAATTTTCTAAATTTGAGACAAAAATAAAAAACAGAAAGAGAGAAGAATAATCAAATTTTCTAAATTTGAGAGAACAATAATTGATACCAATATTTATAGCAGTTACACTTTCCTAGTATACATCCACTCTTAGATTCCACATGAAGTTTTCAATTTGCTATTTGATCCCCAAATAGTACAACAAACTAGGTTCTTAGATTTTAGTTAAATCTTTACAAGAGTTCCTCCCAAAATACTCACGCACTAGATTTCATGGCTCTAGTAAACCCTCACTTGTCTCTCACAGACAATTTAACCTTATAACAAGAAAACCATTTTCTTGATCTCTTACAAGATTATGAAAGAAAACAAAGAGTACAAACTTGAGTCTTGATACTCAAATGAAGACTTTACAGTACATGAATTAAATACAACACTAAAGAATAATAATAAAAAAAAGAAGACCAAAAACACAAATGTATAATTAATGTTCACAGTGGTTTCAAAAGATTGTTTGATCTTCAATGATTGCAACATGCATGGTTTGAGCTCTCCCATCATCCCCCTTTGGTTCTGGTTTTATTTCATGTTCTTTCCTTTAAGTTTCTTCAAATCATATTGACTCTAATTCCTTTGAAAGCTCAATTGTATCCTCATCATCAAAACTCTTTTTACTTAGGTTTTCATTTTCATCAAATTCTATATGTATTGATTTTTCAATCATCATAATTATCTTATTATACATTTTGTATGCTTAATAGATGTTGAGTAATTTAGGAAGATTCCTTCATCATTCTTAATATCAAATTTACCAAAGGAATTCTTGTCATTATTTAGCTTATAGCATTTATATCCAAATACATGAAAGTAAACTATATTTGGTCTTTTGCCTTTGTAAAGCTCGTATGGAGTGTTTTTAAGGATGGATCTTATTAAGACTTTATTTAGAATATAACAGGCTGTATTAGCAGCCTTTGTCCAGAAGTATTTAAGTAAGTTATACTCACAAAAAATTATTCTAGCCATTTCTTCTAAATGTCTATTCTTTCTTTCTACAATTCTATTATGTTGGGGTGTTCTAGGAACTGAGAACTTATGGTCTATGTCATACTCTTCACAAAATTTTCTATAGCTTTGTTCTCAACTCCTTCCCATGGTCACTTCTGAGACTCTTAATTGAGTATTTTTTCACTCTGGATTTTTTTACATAATTTGATAAAGACATTGTTTGCCTCTTCTTTCTTTGTCAGGGACAACACCCATATAAATATAGAAGAATCATTTATGATCACAAATTTATAGTGGTTTCTTTTTATAATATGAGTTCTAGTAGATCCAAACAAGTCTATGTGTAGGAGTTCTAATGACCTACTGATTGGGAGTTCATTTTTTGGGCTTAAAGGATGTCCTGGTATGCTTGCCCTTTAGGTAAGTATCACATAGTTTATCTCTTTTAAATTTTAATTTGGACAAATCTTTCACTATATTTTTTCTCGCAAGTTTAGATATAAGATCCATTCTTATGTGGCTTAGTGTTCTATACCATAACCTGACATTGTCATAACTCACCACCATGAGACATCCTTAGACTGATCTATGTTGTCTAGATTGGTTACATAAATATTTCTTTACCCAAAACCTCTAAATCTAATTTTCTTGCTAGATTTATTAATAACTTTACAGCAATCAAAATTAAACAAAATAATGTAGCATCTGTCACAAATTGACTAATACTAAGAAGATTATGGTTTAAACATTTAATTAATGAAATATACTCAATAAGGGTAGAAGATGTACCTATGTTGCTAAAACCAATTATCTTTCCTTTAGAATTGTCTCAAAAGACAAATTTTTATCCATTCCAGTCTTCTAATATGTTAAATATGATTGTATCTCCTTCATGTGTTGGGAGTAGCCACTATCTAGGAACCATGTGTTTCTGGATCCTTCAGCTTTTAAGTAAGTCTGTTCAAGAGAAAATTCAACACTTTGGTATCCAAATCGTTTTGGGCCTATATTGGTTAGTCATAACATGACGCTTAGCCACTTTAGGTATCCATTTCATTGTGATTTTTCTAGGTGAGATGTTTTAAATCTAACATGCATTATTCATGTGGTCAGTTCTATGGCATTGTGAGCATTTCAAAATTTTTATTTGCCTTTTATTTTTACTCATGTTTGTCTTCTTAAATCTATAGTGCTGAGTCTTGTGTCCTATTTTCATGTATACATGGCATCTGATTTTGGCTTTGATAAGTCCTGAACTGGGCACAAAGAAACTGTATGGTTTCTTTTGGGTCTTGGATGGGTCATATCCTAAGCCAGTCTTATCATAGACTACCTTTTGGGTATTAAGTATTAAAATGTAGTTTTTCTTGGTCTTGGACAAATTTATATAACAAAAAACTAACTTTATGTTACCTGCTTTTCTCCTTTTTGAGTTTCTCTTGCATGGTTGTTCATTCAGGCTTTTTTTTTTTATTTATTTTTTGGGACAAACAAACATATTTATGAAATTTTCTAATTCTAATTCTAGTTCTTTAGTCCTTTTTGATTTCGATTCAATCTCAATATGCAATTCCTTGTTTTGATTTAGCATGTTATTTTTTTCTTTTAATTTTTGATTTTCTAACTTTAATCTATTTTTTCCTTCTAATTCAGCATATGCTTTCCTCGGAAATGTATTTTTCTTAGTTATCTTCCTAAGGTCTCTAAGGGCTTCTAGAAGTGCTTCATGTAATTCTTGTGCAGTCAATTCATCTTTAGAATCACAAGAATTTAAAGAGTCAAGAGTAATAATGAGTTACCTCATTGTTCTAAGACTCCTCCAATGCCATAAAGCACATGTTGGCTTCCTTAGTCTCGACTTCCTCTTCCGAAGAGTAGCTGTCCTCATCATTCCAAATTGTCAATGCCTTCTTCTTCTGTCCCTTTTTATCTCTCTTGTCAGCCTTATTGAGTTGAGGACACTTAGACTTAATGTGTCCAGACTTTTTATACTAAAAGCACCTGACTTCATTCTTCTTTTTCTGGTTTTCTAAACCCTGGCTTGCCTTTGTTTCTCTTTCTCCTCATGAAAAATCTCTTGAATTTTCGAGTCATCAATGCCATATCGTCCTTATCTTCTTCTTCTTCATTTTCAGAAGTGCTCTCTTCACTGTCCACCTTGAGTGTCACACCTTTTCCTCTATCCTCCTTTATTGGACCTTTTACATTTAGTTTCATTTCATGTGTAATTAGAGATCTTACTAGATGGTCTATGGTTAATGTTTCAAGTTTCTTAAACTTTTCTATGGCAGTGACTTTAGGCTCCTAAACCTTTGGTAGACATTTTAACACTTTATCAACCATGTTTTCTTCATAAAAGCCTTTTCCCAACAGTTTGAGATCATTAGTTATGGTGTTGAAACGGGTAATCATTTCTCTAACTGATGCCCATTCTTCATTTTGAAAGCCTCATATTCTTACTTTAACATCTTGATCTTGTTCTTACAAACTTGATTAGTGCTTTCATAGGTGGTTTCGAGTTTCTCCCAAATTTCTTTGACTATGATGCATGAGGAGACCCAGTTGTACTCATTGAGACTCAAGGTAAGGTGAAAAAGGTTGACAGCTTTGCAATTTGCCCAATAGGCATTCTTCTATTCTTATGTCATATTTTTCATTTTTACCGGTACATGAACACCATCGATTTTTTCAGTTGAGAATTGATCTCTTTTTCAATAATTTTCCAAACATTTTCATTTTGGACCACTACAAAAAAACACATTTTTTTCGACGAAATTTAGCGATAAATTCTTGTCGTTGCAATTTTGCGACGAATTTAGCGACAAAATATTTTTTCATCGCTATTTCTAACGAAATTTCCAACGAAAAAAAAGTTGTAGCTAATTTAGAGACGACGGGAAATTTGTTGCTAATTTTGCGACGAATTTCAAAATTCGTCGCTAATTTTGGGATGAATTTTGAAATTCGTCGCAAAATTTTGAAAATAATAAAATAAAATAAAATATTAATATATATTTATTAATTAATTAATTAATTTTACGACGAATTTTGAAATTCGTCGCTAATTTTGGGACGAATTTTGAAATTCGTCTCAAAATTTTGAAAATAAAAAATAAAATAAAATATTAATATATATTTATTAATTAATTAATTAATTTTACGACGAATTTTGAAATTCGTGGCAAATTTTGGGACGAATTTTGAAATTCGTCGCAAAATTTTGAAAATAATAAAATAAAATAAAATATTAATATATATTAATTAATTAATTAATTAATTTTGCGACGAATTTTGAAATTCGTAGCAAATTTTGGGACGAATTTTGAAATTCGTCGCAAAATTTTGAATAAAATAAAATAAAATAATATATTAATATATATTTATTAATTAATTAATTAATTTTGCGACGAATTTTGAAATTCGTCGCAAAATTTTGAAAATAATAAAATAAAATAAAATATTAATATATATTTATTAATTAATTAATTAATTTTGCGACGAATTTTGAAATTCGTGACAAATTTTGGGACAAATTTTGAAATTCGTCGCAAAATTTTGAAAATAATAAAATAAAATAAAATATTAATATCTATTTATTAATTAATTAATTAATTTTGCGACGAATTTTGAAATTCGTGGCAAATTTTGGGACAAATTTTGAAATTCATCGCAAAATTTTGAAAATAATAAAATAAAATAAAATATTAATATATATTTATTAATTAATTAATTAATTTTGCGACGAATTTTGAAATTCGTAACAAATTTTGCCACGAATTTTGAAATTCGTCGCAAAATTTTGAAAATAATAAAATAAAATAATATATTAATATATATTTATTAATTAATTAATTAATTTTGCGACTAATTTTGAAATTCGTAGCAAAGTTTGAAAAATAATTAAAAAAAATTAAAATATTAATATATATTTATTAATTAATTAATTAAATTTGCGACGAATTTCCAAATTCGTCGCAAAATTAGCGACGAATCTCAGAATTCGTCGCAAAATTTGAAAAATAATAAAATAAAATAAAATATTAATATATATTTTTTATTTTTTATTTAAAAAAATTATCATATTTATTATTTTTAATTAATATGTTATATTTTATTTTTATATTATCTTTTTTAAAAATAGTATTATTATTATTTTATAAATTTTATTATTTTATTTTAAACTAATATTTTATTATTTTATAATAAATTGATAATTTATATTGTTTTATTATTATTTGAAATATGTAAGGGAAAGATAATAAATAAAAAAAAAATTTATAACAGATACTAACGTTTAGCTTGATGGTTATAGGATCTTAAAAATTTACAGAAGCGCAAAGGTTCGAACCATGGTGGGAGCAAAGCGGTGGAATTTTTCAAGAATTAAGTGAGGGAGGGTGTGTGGGTGCCGGCTCGGGCAGGCGTGCGGGCGGATGTTGGCTTGGGCGGGCGGGCCGGCCGGATTCAGGCGGTTGAATTAATTAATTAATTTTGCAACGAATTTTTTATTTTCGCCTCAAAATTAGCGACGATTCTCAGAATTCGTCACAAAATTTGAAAAATAATAAAATAAAATAAAATATTAATATATATTAATTAAATAATTAATTAATTTTGCGACGAATTCCGAAATTCGTCGCAAAATTAGCGACGAATTCCAGAATTTGTCGCAAAATTTGAAAAATAATTAAATAAAATAAAATATTAATATATATTTATTAATTAATTAATTAATTTTGCGACGAATCTCAAAATTCGTCGCTAAATTTGAAAAATAATTAAATAAAATAAAATATTAATATATATTTATTAAATAATTAATTAATTTTGCGACAAATTTCAGAATTCGCCGCAAAATTTGAAAAATAATTAAATAAATTAAAATATCAATATATATTAATTAATTAATTAATTAATTTAGCGACGAATTTTTTATTTTCGTCGCAAAATGTAGCGACAAATAATTTTTTGTCGCTAAATTTGCGACGGATTTTGCGACAAAAAATTATTCGTCGCTAAATTTAGCGACGAATTTCTAATTTTTCGTCGCTAAATTTTTGCGACGCGTTATTAGCGACGTAAAATTTTTCGTCGCTAATGTTTTTAGCGACGAATTTTTATTAAATTTTTGTCGCTAAATTTGTTACTAAAAGCTGGTTTTTTTGTAGTGACTATGATAAAATTTTTTGTTCGCTGTTTCTATTAACTATAATTGTTTCCATTGAATAAAGAGGCTTTGTTTGCAAGTTTCGTAAGAAGCACTGTCTCGATTTAGTACCATATTTTTAGGTAAAGAAGGATCTTTTCTCTGAGGTTGTTAGACCTATCACCAGATACCTATTCTGATATCAATTAAAGAACTGAATCTTAATAATCTCAAGGGGAGGGGTGAATAGGTTGTTAGCATTTTTTGGGAATTTCTAAATTTGAGACACAAAAATAGAAAACAGAAAGAGTGAGAGGAATGTTTGACACCAGTAATTATAGTGGTTCTATCTTCCCGGTGTATATTCACTCCCAAATTTCATATGAAGTTTTCAATCCACTATTTGATTTCCAAATAGTTCAATCAACTAGGTTCCCAAGTTCTACTTAAACCTTTACAAGTGTTCGTCCCGAAACACGCACTCACTAGATTTCACGACTCTAGCAGACCCTCACTTGTCTATCACAAAAAATTTAATCTCAGATCAAGAAGACCCCATTTTTTATCTTTTACAAGATTATGAAAGAAAACAAAGATTACAAACTTGAGTCTTGATACTAAGATGAAAACCTTGCAACACATGCATTAAATACAACACTAAAAAATAAAAAAAAATAGAGAAGACTGAAAACATCAATGTATAATTAATATTCATAGTAGTTCCAAAAGATCGTTTGGTCTTCAATAGTAGTTGTATAGCTAGAGATGAGAATTTAGCCATTAAGGTAGATGAGAACTTGAATTTCAAATGTTAATCTGCATTAAATGTCTTCACCATTCAAGCAGCTTTTGAATTAATGCTTTCAGCTTTATTCAGAAATGACTGTTGAAGTCCTCATATCGAAATTACTTTTCTCACTTTGATATGATTAGCAAAAGTAACATACATATATTCAATAGATTGAGTTTGCTGTTTGACACGCTAAGTTAAATATAATTTTTATTCCAGGTGTTGACATTTTAATATTCTTGTGTTGACATTTTAATATTCTTGTGTTGACATTATGTAGCATGTTAAGGTTCTTGATCATGTGTCGACATTCTTCTCTGCTTATATCGACATCTAGTCATTTATGTATTCTAAGTCCCCATGTGTCGATATCATAATATGCTTATGTTGACATGGTTTGTTCAATCATTCAGTCTAAAAGTGTGTCGACATCATAAAGTCTCGTGCCAACATCTAATCTTCTATGTGCTCTATGGTTTCATGTGTCGACATTATAATTTTCGTGTGCTGACCTCTGATAATATCGAATGCTCCAAGTGATATGTCAGATACTTTTCTTCCTAACTTGTGAGGGACCTGTTAACATCTAATGTCTTGTGTCGACATCGTTTAGTGCTTTAAGTTGTATCATATGTATATGCACCAGTGTCGACACGTATTCTGTAATCCAAGAAAATTTTCTAAGCTTTCAACGTGTCAAATGGACTAAAGGCTCTTTTTAACATTTTTCTCCATGTCAATATGTTTAAAACATATCGTCGACATGTTTCTTTGTATGTTGGACTAGAAAGTTGTTCAATATTGCTCTTCATGTCAACATGTTAAGTAGGTGATGTCGACATTTTTTTTTTGTTTATCCTCATAGGGCTTTTGGGTTTAAGTTTTTCTATCTTAAATTCTTCTAAATTCTTCCTCCAATTCTTCCTGGTTGACATCAACATTGTATATATTAATTTGTCCAATATCAAAACTCTTAATGCTAACAAAACAACTTCAGGTTAAGTTTGTCAATGAAGAAGGTGAAGTGGTGTTAGTAGGCTAAGTGGAAACTTAGTAATGAAACTGGTAAGGGGGAAAGGTACCAAGAAATTCATAAAACAACATCTGCAAAACAGTGTCACCATTGCTATCAACCCAGAAAATAACTCAAAATATACACTAAAAAATTGAATGCATTTAGACACGGCTAGTTCAGGACACGAAAATTGAATGCATTTAGACATGGCTAGTACCTATATCTGTCAAGGCTTTGAAAAGTTTCTTAAGTCTTATTGAGTATTACAGAAGGTTTATCAAGAACTATGATATTATAACAAAGTTATTGAATGGTCTGTTAAAAAAAAAGATAACTTCCATTGGGGAGAAATGACTGATGGAGCTTTTCGGCAACTCAAAATGGCTATGAGTTCAGCAGCTATCATGAGGTTACTAGATTTCTCTAAACTTTTTGTGGTAGAGACTAATTCCTGCTCTAAAGGATAGGGGTTATGCTAATGCAAGAAGACAATTAATTGCCTATTGGAGCAAAGGTTTAGGATATAGGAGCTAAGGACTGTCTATTTATGAGAGAGTTAATGACAGTGGTGATAGCAGTGACAAAATAGAAGTACTATCTTATAGGATATCATTTCATTATAAGAATGGATTATCATAGCTTGAAGAATTTGGTAGAACAGAAGCTAACTAATTCACTGCAACATAAATAGCTTACTAAACTTCTAGATCTAGATTATGAGATACAATATAAGAAAGGATCTGAAAATATAGTAGCTGATGTACTATTGAGAAAGGAGAAATTAATAGAAGAACCATAGGTGGAAGAGATGATGGCCATATCATGGGTTAAACCCTAATGGTTAAGGGAAGTTACTTAGAGTTATGAGGCAGGTAAGGAGAGTCTGGATCTTACTTGTGCAGCAAACTTTAGAACCAACTAGGAGAACAAACTTCCAATTCATAAAGGGGACATTGAAGTACAAAAAGAATATCTATGTAGGAGGACGAACTTAGCTTACGACCAAGATAATCCAGTAAATGCATAGTTCAGCTATTAGAGGGCATTCTGGACAATAATGTACTCTACAAATGGTGAACGTTGTTTTCTACTGGCTTTCACTAAAATATTCTATGATAAAATTTGTCAATAAATGTGATATTTTCCAAAGAAATAAACATGACAGTGTCTTATACCCTGACCTATTACAACTATTGTCCATTCCTTCTCAACCTTGGTTTTAGGTAAGTATGGACTTTATTGAAGGTCTGCCTAAATCTCAAGGATACAATACTATCTTGGTAATCATTGATAAACTTACAAAATTTAGTCATTTTATAGGTTTACAGCAACCTTATTCTGCCATGACTATAACTTAATTATTTATGGATAATGTGTTTAAGCTACATGGATTACCGAACTCAATAGTGTTACATAGGGACAAGGTCTTAATCGATCTATTTTGACAAGAATTGATTAGGTTGGTAGGCACTCAAGTGATCCTTAGTAGTGCATATCACCTTTAGATTGATGGACAAAGTGAAAGATTGAATCAATATCTAGAGTGTTATTTAAGATGCATGACTACAGACAGACCAGGTTTGTGGCTGTAGTGGCTGAGCTTAGCAGAATGCTAGTACAATTCCAACTTTAGTTATAGTATTCAAATGTGCCCTTTTGAAACATTATATGTTTATCAGCCTAAAACCATCCCTTTTGATCCTTACATGGATTCAGTTAACCTAACTGTCGAGAATTTCATCAAGGACAGACAAATGATGCTGCAAGTTTTATATGAACATCTGGCCAAACCTCAGAATAGGATGAAGATGTATGCTAATCACAATCAATTTGAAAGGGAGTTCCAAGTAAGGGGACCTAGTTTATTTGAAGCTATAATCCTACAGGCAACAATCTGTGGAGCTTAAAAATCAATGCAAACTATTCTCTAAATTTTATAGACCATTTCTAGTATTGTCCAAAGGATGTAAAGTGGCAAACAAATGACAGTTATCACGGGGATCAAAAATTCATCTTGTACTTCATGTCTTCTTCTTTAAATAGAAGGTAGGATCTACCCAAGTGGCCATACCAACTCTTCCTTTGATAGGATCAGACAAGCAAGTCATAGTGGAGTCAAAATAGTGCTGAAATGATGAGTTAAAGAGATTAGACCAATCACCAATGGTTAATTGGATAGATCAATCTTAGTCCCGAGGAATCAGTATGGGAAGATATGGATTTCATCATTGCCCAGTTTTCAAAATTTCATTTTTGAGTGCAGGGATACTTTTAAAGGGGAAGGTACTATAGGAGTAGTGGGAAAAGTTTGAATTTAATGGTTAGTCTGTAAACTATCTATTCGTTTGTTAACTAGCCGTTAGTTAGTAGTTGGTTTGATTTTGTAACAAATATGAATTAGCTAATTTGATTTGTTGAATCGGTTACCGATAGTTGTAGGACTGAATTGTGTGATTGAATTGTGTGATTGTACAAAAGAGAAAGAGAGAAATTGAAATGAACAAGATTTGGGTTCTTAGTCTCTCTCTCTAGATTCTCTCTCTACCCTTTTTCGTGTGATTGTACAAAAGAGAAGGGGGGAAACTGAAATGAACAAGATTTGAGATCTTAGTCTCTCTCTAGATTCTCTCTACCATTTTTCTTTTAAATTTTGTTTCTTTCTCTTTACTTCATTATTTATATTTTTTTTATAAATAAATTATTTGTTATCAATTAATATTTAAATTTTATTGAATTATTTGTTGATTATATTAAAACCGTATATAAATGAATTAATTCTTTTATATCTTATTTTTTTATTTCCAGATCCTTCGTCGTATGAAAAGACACTTACCGAGATCATGTAAGGTTTGAGGACAATGAAACGTCACGTCGTCAACATAAGCTAAAGGAATTTGTATTGAAAGGACAGGACTAGACACAATAAAACAAAAGGACAGCAATTGTGGATTTCCATTTTTCTTCAAAATTGCTCTTTCCTTTTGACACCACACTACCTTTTTTTTGGGTGGGTGGTTAAACCCCCCCTCTCTCTCTCTCTCTCTCTCTCTCTCTCATTTTATGTTAATAGGGGAATCAATGGAACCCATATCCCCCACGTTTGGGTCATCTATTGTGTGGTAAAACCACCCTTTATGTAATTTATTACCATCGCATTCTTCTCTTTTTTCTTTTCTATTTATTTATTTAATTTTACTTTGGTAAAAGATGATAGGCAATTATTTAAATAATCACCGATCACCTTTCACTCTTTGTAGGATCACGATAAGAGCGAGTTAAATGGGTGTGAAACCTTCTTCTCATCATTTTTCATTTTTTTTTCAAAATTTTTTTGTTGCTTTTTATTTATATATTTTTTTTCAAAATTTTCACCACATTGATTAAAATTTGATCATCTGATATAAACATGACATTGTCATGAATTTTAAAATGATTTGTGCTAAAAAATAATGACTTTCTTATGGGTAAAAATGGTTCATTAAAATCGCTTAAAACTTTTGTTCCTTTTTATGTAATGATTTAATTAACGAAAATAAATAATTTCAAGTTTTGATAGAATTAGTGTTAATTTTATTCACTAATGATAAAATTCATGTTTATTCCATTTTACTGATTTCACTACATAGAAAAAAGATGGACCAATTCAAACTCTACTTCCCCAGGACTGCACAATGGCGTTAACTTGCACAAAATTTTCCAAGAAAATCTGCAAGGTTAGTAGCTGTGGATCCACCAGCTTCAATGGCTGCTCGACATGCTTCTTGAAGCTCTTTAGCTCTTGTCCTCAACCCTTTGCCTTCCTCTCCATTCAAGTCCATAATCCGTCTAACGGAGCGAGCAATTTCGTCTCTCCCAACTATGTTTTGAGTTCCCACATTCCTCTTCAAGTTCATTCCATTTTTCCAGACTTCCGCAATCAAATTACTGTTATAAGGTTGCTCTGCGAATTGAGGACAAGCGAGCATTGGCACTCCGGCATAAATGCCTTCCAACGTGGAGTTCCACCCACAATTTGACAAATAAGCCCCAACGGAGGAATGGCACAAGATTCTCAACTGGTCACACCAAGGCACGATTAGACCCTTTTCGTTAGCATTCTCTTGGAGGTTCAATGCCTCACTCCTTGCCGCCCAAAAGTATCTATGGCCACTTTCATTCAAGCCCATTAAGAGTTCATGCACTTGTTCCTTGGATTTAGACCCAAAACTACCCAGTGATATGTACAACACTGAGGCCTCGGGTTGCTTATCTAGCCAATCCTGATGCGCCCCGTGACAATTCTCAAGGGTTTTGTTTCCAAGTGATAAGTATGGGATTGAAGGGCCAAGGGTGTGGATTGGGATTGGAAGAATACCTCGTAGGGCATTCAGGACATTGGCTTCGAGGTCGTCAAAGCAGGAAAAGAGAAGAACTTGTGCATCTTTGACAAATGGGAAGGCTTCAAGGAGGAGTTTGTTAATGATTATGTCTCTGTCAGTCAAGTTAAAGAATGGTGAGTTAGCAAGGCGCATTTGAGAGATCCCTGGAATGTAGTCAATCACCTCCTTTCCTCTTTCTGCCCAAAAAAAAATAGAAAAATAAACAATCACAGCAAGAGAACAACGACGCAAGAATGTTAACTTGAGACATTTATGCACTTTGTACAACTAATTGTAACTCACAATATCTCGTGTTATATGAAAAATTATAGTTACTTGAATCACCTGAAAGGTCATCAAGGAATGAGTGTTGGTGTGCAACTAGAAGGTGAAAATGGTAATAACAGGAAAACAAGGAGGGCGCCATGGTAAAAAGAAGTGCCACCGGAGTATTCCTTCTTTTCCCAACGGCTGGCATCCAAGGCAAAAACAAGTCGGCTATTATAGAGGTGACCGGAGGCTCAAGCTGGTCAAGGAGCCGATCAAATGGATCCTCCATTTTGGTGTAGATGGCGCGGATGAACTCGCTGTAGTCATCGGCTCGTTTCTGCTCCAAGGGTACAACATTAGGTATTGTGCGGAACCTTATGTTGGGACTTGGAACAGCAAGGCTGTCCGGCTCCTGCTTGGAGCCGATTAAGCCGAGCCATTCTTCGGTGAGTACCAAAGTGATGAGAAGTTCTCCTGAGGAGGCTGCAATCAGGTGGGTGCAGAGGTCCACCATGGGATTGATGTGGCCTCGGCCGGGATATGTCATTGCGACCACGTGGGGTGTTGGAGTTGCCTTAACTTCGGAAGACATGGCCGACCTTGAGGCTAACGTTGAGTTGAAAGGAAGAATATATCCTTTGTATATGCCTATGGTGTTTTCGTTTTATGTGGGAAGTACGTTGCCAATTTATTCACGTTCAAGGACACGTTGCCTGTGGTGGTAGGTTTCACCTACTTTTCTATTCTCGACTAACATTAGATGCACAAAGAGCCGAATAAAAAATTGTAAAATCACTTTAAAAATATTAAATATTTTAATCAAATATTTGGTTTAAAACTTAAAATGAGAAAAACAATATCGAGAGAATTGTCTTTAAAATGGGTTCGATAAATACTAAAAATAGATTAGTTGGTGTATGATTTTGGATACTGATTGATATAATATAAAAAAAATTGTAAAATCACTTAAAGAATTATAGAGTTGGTTTCATTTAAAATTCATAAAAAAGTTTAAAAATCATGAAAAATTGTAAGAAAATATGAATTCAAGAATAAAATTTTTTTAGTTTTAGAATTTAAATCAAACTAAATCTGTTTGGCTTTTAAACTGAAATTGGGACCACCCAACAACCGGTTTTAATCTTGATGTTCTTACCATTGAAACTGTTCTGTTTCAAATCATGGACATATTTAATTTGATGAACCAAATAAATTATAAATCAAACAAATTGAATTTTACATGTCATATTTTAATAAATTTTAAATTAAATAATATATTGATAAAAACATAAAAAATTATTTAATTAAAAATTGATCCAACGTATGTGTTGATATAATATGATATATAAGATTTCGATTATAAATTGTTTGGTTTATTAAATATAAATATTCAATTTTTTGATATTATTCGTGTGACTAAGCTCTACTATTGTTTTAGTATGTACTGAATTGGTTTATTGAGTTTATTAAACGGGCATAATTTTAAAAAAATAAAGTTACTTGTTGAGTAGATATCATAATTTATAATTTGTATATATTATGATTAAAAGTATTAATTAATATCTATTAATATTGATTTTAATAATTATTTATAAAGATATGAGTATAAATGTTTATTTGAGTTAATGATTTTATATAGAAATGAATGAGGTGTAAGATTTTAAATTAGTTGAATTAATATATTATTATTATATTATTTCTCTCAATTCTCTTATATTAATTTCAAATAATGAATTTTAAAATTTAATATTAAGATCGATCGTTTTTAATAACTAAACCCTATACTTTATTTTAATAAAAAAGAAGTACGTGTCCTCTCCTCCGGCTCAATTTTTTTTTTTTTTTTTTTTTTTTTTTGTTTTTTTATGCTTTTTGAGAGTCGTTTCTACGAAAATGGAAAGTCCAACGGTCAAACCTACCAAGAAAAAGTTTATTGATGGATGTGGGGGCGTGCGTTGCAGACACATGGATTCACGGAGACGCGCAGTTGCCATGGTGGCTCAACAATATTTCAACTTGGATCAAAGTTGCTCATGGCACGTGCGGAATAATATTTAAAATTAAATTTGTTTACATAATAATTATTTTATGTTCTTTTATAGTACAATTTCACGACTTATTGAAAATTTTTATATTTTTCATATAAAAAATTTTATTATACCAGAAACCACTATAAAACAGAATAAGATAAAATCTCATATCAACGTAGGAAAGAAAATTGAAAGCAAGTAGAAACGGGAGAAATTAAAAGTTTAGATTCGGATGTGAAGCATAATATTCGAGAGATGAGAAAATATTATATTTTTAAAAAAGATAAAAACAATATTTTAGAAAATTTTAAAATTTACCAATATTTATTAAAAATATCGCTAATATATTATATATTATATATATCACATATTTATGGTAAAACATGTGAATAACAAATACTCTATTTTGCAATTCAATTAAGCATGAGGAGCAATTAAAAAATATGAAATTTTAAAATTCATTATTTTAGCAAAACTATAACGATAGATCGTACATAGAATATCTATTATTACAAATATCAAAATATAAAAGTAAAAAATTAAATACTTTTAAAATTAAATCAATTATTAATTTATTCTTATATATAATATTTTCTAATATTTCCTTTAAAATTCAATGTGATGTCATAAAAATCATTTAAAATTAAAACTAGTTATCCTCCTTGTAGACCTACAAAAAATGCAAAATAAGTCCCAAACATATGACAATAGACAAGTGGATAAAAGAAAAAGAGGAGGGGCAAGAGACTTGTTTTGACATAAACTAAAATCTTCGACACTAAAATAACACTATTCAGTGATATTGATTTTTTTAGAAGTTCGATAAAGAAAACAAATGCTCGAAGGGTAAATTTGATATGTATGTTAATATGAAAACAAGACAAAAATTATATATATTTTTCTTCTAAAGAAGTAAATGTTGGAAAGACTGAAATCTCTTGATAGCAGATTTTTGACATATCATAGAAATGAAATATCATAATAGAAAAACTACTAAAAATTGGCGTTTGTGAGACTATGTTAAAAATAAATAAATAAAAAAAATAAGCATCAGAAACTATTGAGATTGGATTTTGACTTCGCACATAATTACTTTTCTGACTCAAACGAGAAACCGGTGCTGAGGTGTTCATTGGATCTTCTTGGATGGGAAATTTACAAAAACCCAACTAGGGTTGGTCTAGCGGGGGACTCCAATGTTAAAGTTAGAAAAACTAATAAAGAAAGACTAAGAATAACCTGTAACTGTTACCCTGTGTTGCCCTTTGTATATTGTGTGTAAAGTATTGTATAATTAGCATTGTGTTGAAGGACATATTGTATATTGTGTATATAATACCATGTGACGTAATCTGTGTGTATGTATATGAAGTTATACCTCTGATTGTACATAAAATTAAGTACAAAATTGTACCTCTGATGGTATGGAATTGATTATGAAACAATATCTTCCTTGTAGAGAATTGAGTTGCCTCCTTGTGCCTCCTCCTCCTTTTTTATGGTATATAAAATGGTGTATCTAGTGCCTCTTGTGGTGGGTTGCCTTTGCTTTATATAAATAGCCTTTTGTGCACCAAGAGGTATAGACAATCCTACTTACTTTGTGGAGAAATTGTCTTCCAAAATGGTAGAGATTTGATTTAGAATCACTTGAGATTAAGAAAGATTTAAGATTTTAGAAAGGTTTCCCTTTTTACTAGAGTACAAGAGAATTGGAATTTTATGGGAATAAGAAATGTTTCTGGTGTTGAGGAGATTTCTTTCCTTATCGAGTCTCCTTTCTTATTAAGAGAATTGGAATCTTACGAAAATAAGAAATGTTTGAACTTATTAGGGTTTTCTTTTCTTATTGGATAACAATGAACAATTATGAGCTGTTGAGCTAGATATCATTATTTGCCCCCCCACTTCTAATGATATTTTAAAAAAATGGTATAGGAATAGAGTAATTGAAGGAATTGGTAGAGGTGTGAAAGTGGAGCATTAAATACGGAAGATGCCGATTAGCTTTTTGTGTTTCTTTAAAAAGGATGTATTAGATGAATCGTATTCTATGTATTTTTTTGTGATGGACTATGAGAACTATTTGAAAAAAGTTTTGATTTTAGGATTCATGAAATTTGTGGGGGCAACTGAGAGGTAGAGAAATCGAGAGGTCGAGTAACAAGGAGGTCGAATGATCGGGATGTCAAATGACTAAGAGATTGGGAGATTGAGAGGTCAAGAGAACTAGAAGTTGGGAGACCAAAAGGTCAAATGACCAAGAGGTCAAATGATGCAAAGATCGAAAGATCAAAAGGTCAAGAGATTGAGAGGTCGAGAGGTCAAGAAGTCAAGAGACCGAGAGGTTGAATGATTGAGAGGTCAAATAACTGAGAGGTCGAGAGATCTAAAAGTCAGGAAATCAGAAGGTCGAATGATTGGGAGATCAAATGATCGAGAGATTGAGAGACCAAGAAGTCGAAAGACTTGGTTTCTCGATTGGGAGGTTGAATGACTGAGAGATTAGGAGATCGAGAAGTCGAGAGACTGAGAGGTCGAGTGACTGAGAGATCAAGAGATTAGGTGGTCAAATGACCTAAAGATCGGGAGATTGAGAGGTTGACAGACTAAAAGGTCTGGGAGGTCAAATGACCGAGGATCAACAGACCGAGAAGTCAAGAGACTAGAAGTCAAATAACCAGGAGGTAGAATGACCAAGAGAACCAGAGACCAAGAGGTCAAAAGATCGAGAAGTCGGGAGACCAAGAGATCCAACGATTGTGTAGTCGAGAGACCGAGGAGTTAGGAGACTAATAGGTTAAATAACTGTGGGTCGAATAACCGGGAGGTCGAGAGAGGATCGAACAAGAGAGGATAGTAGATGTTGCTTTGTGCGATAAAGGTAGAGAGATAGGGTGTTTAAAAATTAATTTGAAGTTTGTGGTTTGTCAATGTAATGAGACTCACGGTGAGTATGAGAGGTCAGTGGTGTCATGTTAGTTGTATTTCATTTGTATGATATATAAGAATTTATATGAAATTAAAAACTGTTTGCTAGTTGCCATTGTGTCCTCCTTATATCTTGTGGTTGCATAATATATGAAAATTTCATGAATAAGAAAAAAGATTGTGTTGAGATAAAACAACTTGAGCACTAAGTTGTCCTCAAAGGCATTGTTGCTATGGACGGTATTAGGTGTTAGAGTCGAAAGAATTTATATATATTGGAGTAATGCTTCAATTAATATATTACGGTGTTGAGAGAAAGGAGTTAGATCTCGTCGAGTGTAGTAGTAGCCATATTAATTAAAAACTAAGAGAAAGGGAGTTAAATCCTGTCTAGATATCGAGGCCCATACATATATAGAAAATTAAGAGAAAGTGAGTTGAATCCTATCTGAGGGTCAGGCCTATATATAAAGAGAAGACCGAGAGAAAGGGAGTTGAATCTCATCTAGGGACCGGGCCCCATATATAAATAGAAAACCAAGAAAAAAGGAGTTGAGTCTTATCTGGGGCTCGGGGTCTATATATAAATAGAAAACTGAGAGAGTGGGTGTAGAACCTATATACGACGTGGAGCTAAGAGGATGTGAGAGTCACTCGCTCAGGACTTACATCCTATATATTGGCGATTAAAGATGTGTATAACTGAAAGGATGAGTGTAGAACTTATATGTGGCACAGAGCCAAGAAGATGTGGGAGCCACTCGCTCAGGAGTTACAATCTAGACATTGGAGATTAAAAATACGTAGAGTTGAGAGAATATGTACGAAACTCGTATATACGAAACCAAGAGAGTGGGTGCGGAACCCGTATGAGGTGTAAAGTTGAGAGAATGTGTTGTATCTACTTGGTTGGGTGTTAGGACCCGTATTGACAACACATTTGAGGTGTAGAGCCGAGAGAATTGCTCAATGGAGAGGTACCCCTAACTATGTTATCCTCGGCCAAAAGTCATTTTTGATTGCTACATGGTCAGCACGATCAACATATTGATGGATCCAGATCATAGTTGAGCAAATGACGAGAGGTGTCTTGAGGATGGGTAGTAACTCTGCTTGATGTTGTGCATAGATGATGGAGACATGACGATAAGAGAGATGAAGTGAAATAGGGCATGAAGTCTTTGCGGCTTATCAGTCAATCGTTTTTCATGGACGATACCAATCTGTTGAAATTAGATTTTGGCTTCATAGATTATTGCTCTTTCGACTTGAATGGGAAATCGGTGCCGAGTTTTTCACCAGATCTTCTTGGATGAGAAACCTATGAAAAACCAACCAGGGTGGCTTGGTGAAGGTACTCTAACGCTCAAATTAGAAAGAGTAATAACGAAAGATTGAAGGTAGCGTGTAATTTCTACCTTGTGTTGTCCAATGTGTATTATGTGTAGAGTATTGTATAATGAGCACTGTGTATAAGGACATATTGTATGTTGCGTATATTATGCCTTATGATGTAATCTGTATGTATGTGTATGAAATCATACCTCTAATTGTGCATAGAATTGAATATGAAGTCATACCTATGATGATATGGAATTGGTTATGAAGCCATATCACTCTTGTGGAGAATTGAGTTGTCTCCTTGTGCCTTCTCCTCCTTTCTAATGGTAGATGGAATGGTGTATTTGAAACCACCTATGGTGGGTTGTTTTGTTCTGTATAAATAGTTTTCTGTATGCCAAGAGGCGTAAAAAACCTTACTTTGTGAAGAAATTATCTTCTGAAATGACAGGAATTTGATTTAAAATCACTCGAAATTAAGGAAAGTTTTAGATTTTAAAGAGGTTCGTTTCTTATTGAGAGTACAAAAGAAATAAAATTTTACAGGAATAAAAAAAATTTCTAGTGTCATGGAGATTTCTTTCCTTATCGAACAAGGGTCTGCTTCCTTGTAAGGAGAATTGAAATTTTACGAAAATAAGAAAGGTTTGAATTCGTTAAAAATTTCTTTCCTTATTGGATAACGATGAATGATTATGGACTGTTGAGCCAAGTATAATCAGAAACAATAAAAATATAAAAGCATCGCGATTCATCGATTCACCTAAACTATTAAAATTGATTAGATACATTCTATAATACTTATTATTATAAATATAAAAATATAAAAATATAAAAAATAAAAAATTTAATATTTTTAAAATCAAATCAACTAATAATTGATTTTGATAAAAAAATATTCTTTATCAGCAACCAACAAACATTTTGAATGTTGAAATATTATGGAAAAAGTTGTCGAACATTCAATTTGACACTTGAACCTTAGAAAAACAACAAATAATATTTCTAGCTAGTTGTCTATTGTTACTGACTTACCCAATGAGGGATCAACATGTGGTGTCAAAAAAATGAAAAACCCTTACCATGTATGTGCTAGCTTGTCAATACGGTACCTTTCTTTGGAAGTCATGGCGATGGCAGCCAAGCCAACTAAACAAAAATAGATTGAAACAAATTTAGCCCTTACAATACTGCAGCATTTTGTACGCTTGGTAATGAAGGTGCACCTCCAACACGAGTTGATCATCATTTAACAGTGGCTTTCACTTGTGCATATTATTTTAAGAAGGCTCCATTACTAGCTTGCGTTGATCTACCCATTTGAATAGGTGCAACAATGTAGTTTCGTTGGTTTATAAGTTTTATCAATTTTGTTGGTTTCATTTCCACTTTTGCTTTATATACAGCAATGGTCAATACATGTTTTGAATTAGCCTACATGTTTTCAATACATGCGTTTGCTTGGCTTTGTTTCATTTCTAGGAGTGGGTCTTTTGAGATAGTTTCATTTCCAACACTAAACTATTGAATCAACTTCTCCATATTCATTTTTGTTATGCCAGACTGAAGAAGATAGCAAGTGCAGAATTAGCCTACATTCTACTTCTATAATGAAAATGTTCAAACATGTTCAATACATGTTTTGAATTAGTTTGCATTTTACTTCCATATTAAACATTTTCAAACATGTTCAATATATGTTCTGAATAAGCTAACATTTAGAATATGGTTCGAATATTCAAAAACTAGTTTGCAATAATCATTCAAAAACCAGTCTTAATAAATCAATCGGTCTGCAATAAACATTTGCAAAAGTTTGAGGTCCATCTTGCTGGTTTATCTATTACAACATAAAAATCAAGTCTATCTTGCATGTCTTCTTGTTCAAAAGATGAGGATCTGCCTATCTATTACAACATAAAAATCAGTCTATTTTGCAAATCTAGTGGTTTTCTTCTCTGTTTTGGAGGTATTGTTGATTGAATTTGAGAAGGTGTTGGGTAAACCACTTGGGATTGGCTTTGAAAATCTTGAGATGAACTACTTTGGTGTGATTGAGATGCATCATTTCAACTAGCACATGCTTGGTTCTTTGATTGTCTTTAGCCTTTCAGTTGATGTTGGATTAGTAATTCATCTAAGTACAACTACAACCATACCAAGGATAGTAAAAACTTAACCTTATTAGGATTGGAGTTGCATAACCTCATGTTATGTTCGACTCACTTGTAAATAGTGCACATGACGATAGTATCAACTCTAGAAATCTATAAGGATATTTTGGTGGAATTTCTGTGCCATCCTTTCTCGTATTTTTTGATGGATGTCCTGCTTTCCTTATATAGTTGGGAGGCAACAAAGTTGGGAGGCCACAAAGTTGGGAGAGATTATTTTTGTCTCATATATTTGGACCATTACAAGGGTATGCAATGGGTGCATAGTACTCGGCATAGGCTACCACACCACAGCAACTAGAGATAGATTTTTTGGGTTTATCTTTCAATGCAAATATGTAGCTAATTTTATGAGAACAGAGAATGCCACCTAGTTCCCATTTCTTACAACTGTATATCCTATTGTTTAGATCTACAATGAACTTAAAATAGCCGGATAATACTTCATATATTCAACCACCAGCTCAAAGTGAATGCCACTGTCAACTTTGCATCTTCAGTTGCTCAAACTTGCAATGAATAACAAGAAAAATATCACCTTTAAAAGATAATATTTTAGTCCTATTTTCAGTAAATTTAACCATCAATCCAGTTCTAATTTGCTCAAACATACTTGCAACTAGCATGTCTCTTGCAATCAATAGTTTAGCATTAAAAGATTTACAAAGGTTGTTAAGAGAAAGCCTACTTACTATATCATGCAAACCTTGTCCCTTTTTTTTTTTAATCTTTCTCAACCAATCATTTATAGGCATGTGACTCTCATTTCTCGATCTCTCCCATGACATTAGAAAATCGGCCACATATGTAACTCTTGTAACAACATAGAACATAGTCTTCAAGTCCAAGTCTCAAAACCTCTTGTGAAGGCATAGATGTCTGAGACATGATCTATGCTAAATGTATCAGTATCTTTCTTACTTTTAAGATTCGTATAATATTCTCATTTAATTCATATAATAGTTTGGATTTTCTTATTTCACCATAATGACTCTTTGCCTATTGGTGCCTAGTTCAAGATATGCTAAGAACCACTTTATCTAAATTCTTAATATTATTTGATATTTTTACCCACATGATTTTCGAATCATCATTAGCAGACCAGGTAATTACTTGAACTAAATTGTCTCTATAGGTTTCTACCTTTTTCTCTTTCCAGTTCCACTACTTAATTCTTAACACTATAGATCAACAATCATTCTATCTTGAAGGTACACACATATCTAAAACTTAAAGTTTATGTTGAGTTGCTACATTCTCATCTAATATAACCTTGTAATCCTAACAAATTATTCTATTGCCTCTCTTAATGAGAAAAAAATTTATTTGGTTGGCATTCAACTAACTTTTGTATGTAACTATATACGAGTCTCTTTTTTCGAATAAAGTGTTTATGGGTATCAAATTGAATGTTGTGATAAACTCTAAAATTGTGCCCCCACCTCATTCCAATTACCAAAGTCAAAGTTTTCATGTATAGTTCTAAATCCTTCATTATTCTCACTCACATGCCCATTTAGAACCACTCTAATAAATAATTTCTCCCTACAAGATATAACTTGTATAAATTCATCCAAATCTTCCAAGAACTATTGTTTACTAGTTTTACTTGCACCTATTTGAGGTGCATAAACACGAACTATATGAATTACGTCTTCTCTATAGCTTGTTTGTCAAGTAAAATTTTATCTCTCTTCCTTCATATCTCCACTACATCCTTTTGTAAGTCCATATTTTTTTTAGTACTATATCAATCAGTATCTAAAATCATATTTCGATTAATCCGATCTGAAACTTGCAGTAGTTCATTTAGGGGGCTACCTCCCAACATAGTCTACTCAATGCCCAAATCGTGAGTTGAATTTGAGATCTTGGTTAAGGGATCTATCACTTTCTACTAGGCCAACTGACCGTTGGTCGTCTCGTAAGTCCTCATGGACAATTGTTCTTACCATGTTATTAGCTCTATCATTATCTGTATACCAAAGGTTATGGCCTTAAGGCTTTTCTTCTCTAAACTGCTCCCCGCACTTAATTTATTGAAGACACATAATAACATTAATCATTCATTTAGTAGTCATTACTTCTCACATCTCTTCTAATTTACTTACCTAGCTTATGAGTTAAGGATCCCATATTCTCGCCGGGCAATTCCTATATTTGTGGACTACCTTCTTTTCCTCCATCTGTCTACATAAATACGGGAACCTTTGCCAACTTTACTTGGGTATAGGACTGTAAGATTAAAAAGCTCATGATGTGGATCGAATTCGTGACCTTTCACTTATGAAGTGCATGCACTACCACAATGCTACAAAAGCACATATTATCCCATTGCAATTATCAAAATATATCATTTCACTCTTCTTGTATCTATCACATCCCACAAATTTACCCTGCGATCAAAGATCAAATTTGGTATAACCCATATATGAATAGATAAAAATAAATGAAAATGCCTAAATTAACATTAACACCAAATTAGCTAAAAATTACATTTAAATTTAAAACATAGACTCTCATTTATTTGCTAATCAGTTTATAAATTTAAAAAATAACATTTAAAGTTAAAACTTTTTTGTTGAGAAAAATAGATTTTGATGATTATTAGGAATAATTAAAAAAGATTAGAGTTAATTATTTCAAGATTTAAAAGTTTTGAGAAATTGTTAAAAATTGAATTAAGTCTCAGTAAATCAACCTATGTCATTGATGAGGTGACCAATAGAGCTGTTATGACATTCGGTAGTGTTACGGGTACCCGTGACACTACCCGGTCAAGCCTCGAGCTCGACCTCGGTAAACTCGAGCTCGGGTCGAGCTTGGGCCCACTATTTCTGTCTTGAGCTCAAGCTTGAGCCCAAATAATGTCGAGCCCAAAGGCTCGCCGGGTTATCCGACATTTATGAAATTATGTAAATGCCCTGCTTGTTATTCTTGACTTTTAAAACTTTGAAGGACGGAAAGGTATTTTTGCTTTCATTTCTCCTTTCTCCTTCGTCCGTTTGCTTCTCATTTTTTTGGATCTCTTGAACTGAAATGCTCTTTCCTCTCGCGGTAACCTAGCAGAGCAGCACAGCGCAACTATCGCCTCCCGTGGCTATCTTGTTTCTCATTCTTTTTATGTTGTCCGTCGCTGCAAGGGTTTTGTGCTCTCTCCTCTTGATTGAAAGGTAAAATTTTTCTCTCTCTCTCTCTCTCTCTCTCTCTGTCTTTTAGGGTTTCTACAAGATTAGGACTTCTGCGATTTTTTTGCTTCTCCCTTAGAGTTTTGATGATTTCTTTGATGATTTGTTCTTCTCTCACCGTGATGTATCTTTCAAGTCTTCAATAGAGATCTGTGAAGTGCGACTGTGATTCATTGATGTCGACGTCGCTGGTCCCCACTGCAAGAGAAGGAAAACTCTTTCTTTCTCTCTCAATTACTTAGTCTAGGTGTGAGAACTTTAGGCCGAAGTGTAAAGTGCGAAGATATAGGTTTCTGCAAAATCTGCAAAACACAAAGTGTGTATGAGAACTTTAGGCCGAAGATACTTAGTCTAGATTTTAAATTCTAGTTCCATCTATTTCTTGCTAACTAGGGTTTCTCGTGCCCCAATTAAAGTCCAATAAAAGCTGCCCACATCTTCTCTGCTCTGGTGTTCTTGTGCTTGTGTTTCCATCAAATTCAAAAATCGAAGAACCCCTCTCTCTCTCTCTATGTCTGAGTTGATCAGAAGCAAAGACTTAAGGTCTCTTAATCAGGTACTTACTCAACCCTTTTGTATCCTGGATTCAATGTAATTATGCAGACCCATTTTTCATTTGCTACATTTTAGGGTTTTTATTCACTTTACTGCCAATTCATATTGCTTATTCACTTTATTCTCTCTCTGCCCATTCATGTTTAGGTGCACTTCATGTGAATTCCACTAGCTCTGCTCATTTTTGTCTATTGGCATCTGTTGTTTTTTAGGTTGCTTTTGACAACTTGGAATTGGATTTTCATTTAGATTTCAAATGCATTGATATTTTTGATATACATTGAGATTTCAAAGTTTTATAATCCAATTACATAAGTATTTTAAAATAATTATAATTTAAGACTAAGAAACCCAATAATCCAATTACAAGTGTTGTTGGTAGGGATTGAGTGTTTAAACCTTAATTAGATATATTAAAAATATCATTTGTTTTTTTTTTCATTTTTAATGCAAATGTGAAAAAAGGTTTGCCTTTTAATATATCAAACCTTAATTAGGGTTGCAAGTGTGACTAAATTAATGGGTTAGGTTAGGTTTGGATCTCCATTAGGGACTGTGAATATGCTGACAAATTTGAGTTGCTTCAACAAAATTAATTTTTCTACTTTAGGTTTGGATCTCCATTTTGCGTTACCATTCATTTTTCTGCAATAAGCCAACCATTCTAATAAACCAACTAATAAAGTTTATTCTAATAAACCTTAGGTTGCACACATTTTTCTGCAATTATGATTCATTTTGTGTTACCATTCATTTTGTTTTTTTCATTTTTCTTTTATCATAATAAATGCAATGATCTGCAATTATTTAATGAAAGTCCCTTCCACCATTCATTTTTCTTTTTTTTATGCATTATCATCGAATCATACTTGCTTTTGATTCTTAATTCTTTGTTTTTGTTCTTAGTAAAAGGATGGATCCAAAAGCAAGCACAAGTAGTGGTACGAAGAGAATGAGAAATGAATCTAAAGATATAAATCCAACCGAATTGTCAGCTACACCGATTATTGCTTCAACTGGTTCTACTACGCCTATTGTTCAAGGAGTACAAAATGTGCAAATCCCATATCAAAGTGCTGATGACAAATCCATTCCGATGGAGGTACAAATTGAATAATGGAACAAGGAAATGGAAGAATAAGGACTCGGTGGTGAAGAAGAAGGAGATGATGATGATGTTAAAGGAGGAGATGGTAGTGAAATGCCAGATATACATACAACTGAAGGTATAGAAGATGATCCTTTTGGGGGCAGCAAAGGGACAAAAAATCATGGGTTTGGGAACACATTTCTCATGTTGGCCTTGTAGATGGTGTTGAGAAGGTTAAGTGCAACCATTGTGATTCGAAATTGAAAGTGCATAAAACGAAGTCAACAAGCATCTATATTAGACATCTAAAAAAATGTCGATAGTTTGGGGGGAAAATGAGAAGTACACAATCTACTCTTATAAATTTTCAACCTATTAGAGGTGTCTCATCTTCTCAAGGTCCTCAAATTGTTTCAGCCAAGTTTGACATGCGAAGAATGAGAAAGGCAGCTGCACAGTGGATTATGATTGATGAGCATCCATTTAGCATTGTGGAAGAGGAGAGGTTTAATCTAATGCAAAGGCGTGAGATGCCAGAATGGAAACCAATATCAAGGCAAACGGGAAAAAATGATTGTATGTTGGTTTATGAAATTGAAAAGAAGATGATGAGGAATGTACTTACAAATGTTGGAAAGATTAGTTTGACAACAGATCTTTGGAAGTCAAAGACCCAAAAGATTGGGTACATGGTTGTAACAGGCTATTGGATTGACTCTGATTGGAAATTACAAAAGAGGATACTAAATTTTATCAATATTCCACCACCATATACGGGTAGAGAAATTACAGTCACTTTGTTCAAGTGTGCTAAAGAATGGAATATTAAAAATAAAGTGTATATCATATGGGTTGACAATGCCTCTAGCAATGACTTGGCTATAACTATTATGAAAGAAGACTTCTCTGGCTTTAGCAAGTTGATATGTGATGGAAAGATTTTTCATATACGATACTGTGCGCATATTTTGAACCTATTGGTTCAAGATGGCTTGGAGAGATTCGAGATGTTGTTGACAAAATAAGGGATACGGTTGATTATATCAACTGCTCAGAGGCTAGGGTCATAATATTCTCCGAATGTGTAGCTGAAAGAAACTTGGTTGGTCCCGGAAAAAAATTGATTAATGATTACAAAACCCGTTGGAACTCAACATTTGACATGCTGAGATGCGCTTATGATTTTCGTATTGTTTTTCCTCTTTTTAAAGACCAAGATCCCATATATATTTATTGTCTAACAGTGGAGGATTGGGAGAAAGTTGGTAAGGTTTGCAAGGTGCTTGAATATTTTAAATCTGCTACATTGCTTGTTTCTGGGATTGACTATCCGACAGCAAATTTGTTCCTCAAGGAAGTGGCTTCGATAAAAAAGATATTGGATGAAAAGGTTTATGATTCGGATGATTTCATAGTTAGAATGGTGGAAAAAATAAAAATCAAATTTGATAAATATTGGGGCGAAGTGAATTTGCTTATGGCAATAGCTACTGTGCATGACCCTACGAAGAAACTAATTGCCATTGAATATTATTATTAACTCATGGTTGGAAAAGAGGTAGCCAACCAATATGTTAGCGAGTTGAGAAATGTGCTGTATAAGTTGTATGATAAATATGCTTCCACTGAATCCTTACACGGCAAAGACCCAGCTTCATCATCCCATGTGAGTTCTTCTATTCGGAGATCAGAATTTTCACGTGATACTGATGCTGGACTTGAGGATTTTGTTAGGAGAAGATTTGGTACATGTCCGCAAATCAATGATAGATGATTATTTGGCCAAAGCTCCTGAAACAAAATTAGATAAGGATGAGAGTTTGGAGTGGTGGAAGGTCAATAGGATCACTTATAAAGTTTAATCTCAGATGGCTCGAGACATACTAGCCATTCCTCTTAGCACAGTAGCATCGGAGGCTGTATTTAGTGCAGGAACACGGGTGATAGACACATATTGTGGTTTTTCGGCTCCAGAAATGGTTCAAGCACTCATGTGTGGAGGAGATTGGCTACGGAAATTTTATGAGATTAAAAACAAAACAAAGGTAAGTATTTATTTTTGTTAAACAAATAATATATATTTTGTTGATATATATCGTATTAAATTTTTGTTAAACAATTTCGTTATGTTAATTTTATATATATGTTGCTAATATCTTGATTTTTGTTATATACAGAAAGATATCATTATGGTGAAAAAAATTCTGCTTGTACGTCTAACAAAAAAGTAAGTAAATAATCGTATCAACATCTTTATTTTTATTGTTGGCATAATTTTATTTCATAACACTTATGACTCGTGTACATTGAGTTGTTGTGTGCTGAAGGATGTTGAGGATGTTGCTAAACTATTATTTATTTGATATGGCTTTATTTTCTGAATGTTGTTGTTGGGAAAGATTTATTTTCCAAATGTTGCTGTTGGTGAGTGTTGGAGGAGGATGTCGCTTGTTGCTGGAGGATGTTGATGTTAGAATTGATTTCAGTACCTTTATTTATCTTATGTCATATTGTTATTAGGATTTGACATACTTTTATTCGAAGGGACTGTTATAAGTGTAATATGTAATTAGTTTTGATTTGTATGGTTGGAGACATGTGGTTGGACTTATTCAGTAGTTGTTATGGATTTTATTTAATTTTTGCTTGGTTGCAAACAAGATTGTGATTGTATTCAATTAGGATTTAGATTTTATTTAATTTTATAAGCAGCTTTGGATTTGGAATGTCCAAAAAATAGGGGAGATTCTGTCAGTTTTGAAATTACGAATTTAGACAATTATGAACTTAGGTAAAATTTTGCCTATTTTATAAGGAACTTGAATTTGCCCAACAAGAAACAGAAATTTGAAGCACATTTACAATCTTGAGCTGGGATATGATCTTGGGTTCGAGCTTGAGCTTGGGCTTTGGTATCATCTTGAGCTCGAGCTCGAACTCTAGCTTGGGTATCATGTTGGGCTTGGGCTCGGGCTCAATCATGTCTCCTCAGGCTCGTGACACTCGAGTTCGAGCTTCTCGATGACACTTCAAGTCGAACTCGAGTTCTACAATAATGGGCTCGATGAGCTCCAGCTCAGCAAAACTAAATCGAGCTTGAGCTCGGGTATTGTGATGCCCGAGCTCGACCTGGGTGTCATAACACCCCTAGTGACCAGCACTCCTAGAATGCTTCGACTTAACTTAACGTAACGACCTATCCACTACACAAATCAACCAATCAAATTATCAAGTCAACCTTATCATAACTTCAAGTCGACCTAGGACACAAAAAATATGAAATTTAACTAAGTATGTGTCACACCCCGAACCGGGGTCATGAACAACCACCCGTTGCCATGGATGCTAGCTACATTTTTACCGAAAATCGGACAGAAACTCCCCATATTTCAGAGGTCTCCCAAGTACAATTTGACCTGTTTATCAACATTCATCCTATAAAATAAATAAATGGCCATCCCGGCCTCTCCAAAATCAACCAATGCCACAGCCAACATCCAGACAACGCAAGGCTATAAAAATTTCCAGCAGACCTAGTCACAAACCTTTACTGTCATGTCCAACTAAAGCATGAGCAGCTGCCACACCGAGCGGACCCAAAATTTTACATAATATACATTAATTTTCCCAAGTGACATTCAAATACATACAATCGCCTCAATACAAATAAACTATGAGAGTTTCACAAATAAATATACATAAATTATACAGTCATCCCAAAAATAAATAAATGAATACATTTATCAAACTAAAATTTCCAATAATCGTAGCGGAAGATATGGTAACATCCATATCCAAGCCCGATACTATCAAGTCCACGTCGCAAGAATACAATAATTTTTCTTCAGTTCAAGACTAATCCTGTAGGGAGAAAGTGAGGGGTAACTATCTATGTGAGGATACTCAGCAAGTGAGGGGATTGACACCGTGCTATCAACATCAAGTGTGAACTTGTAGTGTCAAAGCATATAACACAACATCAAGTGTGCGAAAATAACGTGTTGTTTCAAGAATCACATATCTCAAGGCACACATAACAAAATAACATATGTATCTATCAATGTATCAAGTCACATATGTAGAGCCGGCCGAACAAACAACCCTGGTAATGGTCTACCTAAACCAAGGACGGGCGCATTGGGGGTTTTCACTATGCAAATATTAAATAATGACTCTCTACCCCAATGTTGGCCACAGACTATTCTAACTAACTTATAAATAATAATGATGCTACATATAAATAGTCGGCCGTATATGATGTCCCACCCAGTGCTAGACGGAGGTAAACTTACGTCCTCCCCGATGAGGGTTAACCTGGGACACCCATACACATGACGATCTGGCAGATATCTCCGGCCGAAGCGTATCTGGGCACAAGGGATGCCTTTACCAAATGTCCTTCGTAGCTACAGAATGCTATAGGAAGTATATCATCATATCACCAAGTCGGCTGGGCACGTAGCTCTATGCATCACATCATCATGTCGGCCAGGCATATAGCCCCATGCATCGTAACATAACTTCGGCCGGGTGTATAACCCAAATAGTATATGTAAATCCATTTAAAATTACGTGCCAATACAGTAGAATCATTAAAACATGTCAATATATCAAAAAGGTGGCACAATATGAGTTATCAAACTCATGGATGCATAATCTATAAAATCAGCAGTTGGGACACTCCAATGGTCACAAAAATATGTACATATTCTTATCAAAATCCAAACATTCAGTTTTCACACGTATAAAAATCATGTCGTTTGAAAATTGGTAAAACATGATTTGTCAATCAATAGAAGATGTCAAAGTCCTACTCACAGTTCTAGGGAGGGTGGTTACTCCCTATTTTCAAAATAAATCCAATCTAACTCCTCAAGTCTCTAAAAAGATCATCCTAATCAGATCATCACAAGTTAACATCAAATTTCAAGTATTATAGGGTTTATCTATTTTCCCTAAGTTTGTACAAATCTTAACTCTTCAATTTATGAATACATTCTAATGTTATCAGTTGAATTTCATTTATAAACAATTAACGTACCTTTAAACCAAGTCAAGTTCAACCCTAAAACCACTCAAGGTCTGAAATATGTCTTAAAATAAATAATTTTCCTATCAGATGGAAAATTTTTGAAAAATCATATACTTTCGATTCCCATCCAAATGTTTCAAACCATATGTCATTTTCAAGGTATATGAGTCTATTTTCATAATACGAAGATCGTATTTAAATTACCTATAAGCAGAACAATTTATAATGAGAAAGGCTGCATCAACCCTTGCACTCAAATCCCAATTTCTGATTATTTTCATGCATAGGTCAATTTAAACTCCAAGGGAAACTATTCAAAGTAATTTAATTTGATTCTATCATCCTAAATAGTCCCATTTCATATAAATTTCTACACTTAACCTAATAAGCCGCATATAATGTCCGAAAATGCATTCATTTAGAATCTATATACATTCTAGTATATACAAGACTTCTTATCTGAAATTTACCCTAAATTGGATAATCAAATCGAATGGATTCGAAATCACTCATCTAGGGATTTTCTCGGATCGCAAACCTTTGTCCGAATATCTCCTCGATCACTCCAAGATCTAAAATGCTATCTATCAAGATAGGATTTATTAGTTAGATTCAAACACTTAGATCGGAAGCAAAACCCAAAGTCAGTTACCTGCGTGGAGTTCTGTGGGCGGTTACGGCCTCACGGGCAGTTACGGGCTCGTGGGCTACAACGGGTCAGCGGGCCATTGGGCTTCGGATAGCGGGCTCACTGGTCTGCGGGCCAGTGGGCTAGCGGGCTGGCAGGCCTACGGGCTGATGGGCCTGCGGGCTGGCGGGCCTGCGGCTGATGGGCCTGCTGTTGATGGGCCTGCGGCTAATGGGCCTGTGGGCTGGCGGGCCTGCGGCTGATGGGCCTACGGGCTGACAGTGGCTGGCGGGCCGCAGTGGCTTGCGGGCTGGTACAAGCTCGTGTGCTGGCGCGCGCTCGTGGGCTGGGTCCTGCTCGCGCCCTGGCTCGCGCTCACGAGCTGGGTCCTGCTCGTGGCCTAACTCACGCTTGTGGCCTGGCTCGCGCTGTGTTCGCACAGGGAGGATCGCACAGGGGCGCGATCGTGCTCGCGCTGGGTGGATCGCGCAGGGGCGTGCTCGGCTCGGGCTGGGGAGATTGCGCTGCAGAAGGCACTGTAGTTGCGTGCTGTGGCGGAAGGCGGTGCTCACGGGAGGAAAGCCACGATCAGTCGTGGCTCATGGCGGAGGGATGCAAGGCGACGGATTTGGGTGAAGCCGAAAAGAGAGAGAATGAAATAGAGTGAGACAGTGAGCGGGGTAGAGAGAGAAGCCAGAATGGGAGAGGGTAGCGGTAGCACGCAGCGGAGGAAGATGATCGACTGTGGTGGAGGAAGATGAACGGTCGCGGAAGAGGAAAAGTCAGGAAAGAGAGAGAGAGAGAGAAAGAGAAAGAGAGGGAGATGAAGATGCGGGATTAGAGAGAAGGGGAATTAGGGTTTCACCCTAATTCCTTCGGGACGCAGCGTTTTGAAGCAAAATGCTGCGTCTCCTCCCCACTATGTTTTTTTTTTACTAAATAAATAACTATATATATATTTATACATATATATTTCTACACCCATATTTCGTTGGAAATGCGAATTTCATAAAAATGGGGTTTTGCTTTGATTTACCGATTCGGCAAATTAAAATATACAAAAAATTTAATTTAAATACCCCAAAATCAAAAAAATCAAATTTTATCTCATTTTATATATATATATATATTTCGAAAATGGTACTCTTCTACGGATACCGCAGTATCGGTGTTACATTTTCTAACCCCATAAAAACAAGTTTCATCCTCGAAACTAAAGAAAGACTAAACAGCAAACAATTAAGGGTACTATCTCCTAATAGTCTCCTCGGGCTCCCAGGTCTCTTCCTCGACCTGGTCACTCCTCCACAAAACTCTGACCAATGAAACTTTTTTGCTCCGTAGCTTTCTGACTTGTCGATCAGAATAGCTACGTGTTGAGCTGGAAAACTAAGGTCCTCTCTGACTGGCCGTCCGTCATCAGTTGTTGTTTGAGCTCCTAAAAGCTCGTCTCACAACGATCGTCCCATAAGAACTTGACGTCCTTCCGCATCAATATGCTAAGTGTAGCAGCGATCCGGAAGAATCCTTCTATGAACCGCCGATAACACCCCGTAAGACTAAGGAAACTCCACACCTCGGTCACTGTCTGTGGCTGCTGGTATGTTGGTCAGCCCAAACGGCATGACTACGAACTCGTAATGTCCATATCGGGTGCGGAATGCGGTTTTGGGCACTTCCTCAGCCCTAATCCACAACTGATGATATCCAGATCGAAGATCGATCTTTGAGAAAAATCCACACACCCTAGAACTGATCGAATAAATCATCAATACGCGGCAGAGGGTACAGATTCTTGATGGAAACCTTGTTTAGCTGCCTATAGTTCACACACAATCGTAGAGTTTCGTCATTCTTCTTCACGAATAACACCGGAGCACCCCACGGCGAAGTGCTTGGACAGATTAAACCCTTGTCCAGCAACTCTTGCAACTGGACCTTGAGCTCTCTAAGCTCAGTTGGCGCCATTCAGTATGGTGGAATAGATATGGGAGTAGTCCCTGAAGCTAAGTCAATCTCGAAATTAAACTCCCGAACTGGTGGTAGTCCAGGTAGCTTCTCAGGAAATATATCTGGGAACTCCTACACTACTGGGACCTCCTCAAGCCTCGGCCCCTCCACAGTGGTGTTAATAACATGAGCTAGGTATGCCGCGCACCCTCGGTGTATCAATCTTCTGGCTTTCATCACCAATACAACATAGCGAGGTAACACTCGCCCCTCGCCTGGGAACCTCGACAATGGCTCCTCGGATCTCTGAAACTCTACTTCTTTGGTGAAGCAATCTACTGAGACTCTATACATGCTTAGCCAATCCATCCTTAGGATGGCATCGAAATCTGTCATTTCAATTGGAATCAAGTCTGCCTTAGGTATCGCATCTTTGACCATGACCTCACTCCCTCTGTAGATGGAATCTCTAAGTATTTGCTCACCGAGAGGAGAAATGACCAATATCTCCTCATCAAGTGGCGACAAGACTTACCCAACCCGTAGGCAAAAGACATTTCTCATATACGAATGGTTCGACCCGATGTCAATAAGGACACGAGCGTTGACTCCCTATATTTTCATAACTCCTAATGTGAGAAAATAAAAAAGATCAGTTGATAAATATGAAAGAAAATATATGCTCTCATATATATATATATCAAAGTGTATATATATACCAACATAGTTAAGCCTCTAAGGCTTTAACTAGTGATGGTGCTCAAAAGAAGGTACATAAAAAGAAAATATCTCTAAATATGAGGATGAGTGGGAGGAGTACCAATAATCATGTCAGGACTCACCTGAGTGTCCTCCTGTGTCATGGAGTATACACAGGCCTGTGTCCTCTGCTACTGTCAGAATGGTCCTGGCACCGTGTTCCTCCCGACCGCTGTCCGTGGAGCGGTATGACTCGAGTGCGCAGGTGTTTCCTGTTGTCCTCCTCGGGGAATACTCGAGTGTCCTGAAGCTATCTGACCTCTAAATCCCAACTCAGCCTGGCTTCCCACACTGGAAGCATGTAACAGGAATCCTACACTCTGCAAAAAGGTGGTGTCTACCACATCCGTGGCAAAAGGGGTACCGCTGATCTGAAGTTTGAGTAGTGGCACTAGGGGCTGGTACTCTAAATCCTTGAGATCGTGATCCCTATCCAAGATATGCTTGTCTCAGCTGAGAAGAGTCTTCCTGATATCCTGAACTCCTGCCTTTCTTCAAGCCCTGGCTCGAAGAAGTGCTAAATCTCTTCTTCCTTAGCTCTCTGTTCTCTCGCTGTCTGCCCTCAGCACGAATGATCTCCTCCGCCCTAAGTGCTGAGTCCACTATCTCCGCAAAGGAGAGACTAGGAGTCACTATTATATACCTCCCGATGTTCAAGTTGAGGCCATCCTCAAACTTGAACGGTAGCTGTTTCGGCATCGCCAAGTCTGGAATAAAAGCAGCTAGTCGCCTTATCTCCATTTCATACTCTGTCACTATCTTGGTTCCTTACCACAAGTGCAGAAACTTTACCCTCTTGCGGTACTGCTGGAACTCAGAGAAGTACTTGCGATCGAACTCCCGCAGAAAGTCCTCCCATCGTAGCGGCTCGGTAGCTTCATCACAAATCGCCTCCCACCAAGTGAGGGCGTCACCATCTAAAAGTCTCTCTACTATCAGAAGTCGGTAGTCCTCATTCAACCCCAGATCAGTCAAAATTCTACGGATGCAGTTGATCCAGTGCTTCGCTGCTGTGGGATCACCCGTTCCCGTGAACTCTGTGCAGCCTAACTACTTCGCCTCCTTCACCAACTAGGTGAGCTCATGAATACGCCTCAAGGTAGAGGAGGTAGTGTCACTAGGTCCTGAAATAGTGGAAGGACCAATAACTGAGGACTAATCTGGTACAACTGAAGGTGGCATGGTTGTAGAAGTCAACGTGGCCATCGGTATTGGTGGAGGTGGCATGGCCGTAGTGGTCTACGACCCCGTATGGGACTTTAAATGACTGTACGAAACTCTCTATTACATTGAGGACTTTTAAATGTACTTGGGAATACTTTCATTATTATCCTTTCTTTAACCTAGACGCTCTGATACCAACCGAACTGTCACGCCCCAAACCGGGGTCATGAATAACCGCCCGTTGCCCTGGATGCCGGCTACATTTTTATCGAAAATCGGACAGAATCTCCGATATTTCGGAGGTCTCCCAAGTACAATTTGATCTGTATATCAATATTCATCCTGTAAAATAAATAAATGGTCATCCTGGCCTCTCCAAAATCAACGAATGCCATAGCCAACATCCAGAACAATGCAAAGTTATAAAAATTTCCTGCAGACCTAGCCACAGACCTCTACTATCATGCTCAACTAGAGTATGAGCAACCGCCACACTGAACGGACCTAAAATTTTATATAATATACAATAATTTTCCCAAATGACATTCAAATACGTACAATCCCCTCAATGCAAATAAACTATGAGAGTTTCACAAATAAATATACATAAATTACACAGTCATCCCAAAAATAAATAAATGAGTACATTTATTAAACTAAAATTTCCAATAATTGTAGCGGAAGATATGGTAACACCTATACCCAAACCCGATACTATCAAGTCCACGTCGCAAGAATACAATAATTCTTCTTCATTCCAAGACTAATCCTGTGGGGAGAAAGTGAGGGGTGAGTATCTATGGGAGGATATTCAGCAAGTAAGGGGATTGACACCGTGCTATCAACATCAAGTGTGAACTTGAAGTGTCAAAGCATATAACACAATATCAAGTGTGCGAAAATAACGTGTTGTTTCAAGAATCACATATCTCAAGGCACACATAACAAAATAACATATGCATCCATCCATATATCAAGTCACATATGTAGAGCCGGTCGAACAAACAACCCCGGCAATGATCTACCTAGACCAAAGACGGGCACATTGGGAGTTTTCACTATGCAAATATCAAATAATGCTCTCTACCCCAATGTTGGCCACAGACTACTCCAACTACCCTGTAAATAATAATAATGATACATATATATAGTCGGCCGTGTATGGTGTCCCACCCAGTGCTAGACAGAGGTAAACTCACGTTCTCCCCGATGAGGGTCAACCTGGGACACCCGTACACATGACGATCTAGTGGATACCTTCGACCGAAACGTATCCGGGCACAAAGGGTGCCTTTACCAAATTCCTTCGTAGCTACGGAATGCTATAGGAAGCATATCACCATATCACCAAGTCGGTCGGGCACGTAGCCCCATGCATCACATCATCATGTCGGCCGGGCATATAGCCCCATGCATCGTAACATAACTTCGGCCGGGCATATAGCCCAAATAGTACATGTAAATCTATTTAAAATTATGTGCCAATACAATAGAATCATTAAAGCATGTCAATATGTAAAAAAGGTGGCACAATATCAGTTATCAAACTTATGGATGCATAATCTATAAAATCAGTAGTTGGGACACTCCAATGGTCACAAAAATATATTCATATACTTATCAAAATCCAAACATTCAGTTTTTACACGTATAAAAATCATGTCATTTGAAAATCGGTAAAACATGATTTGTCAATCAATAGAAGATGTCAAAATCCCACTCACAGTTCTAGGGAGGGTGATCACTCCCTATTTTCAAAATAAATCTAATCTAACTCCTCGAGTCTCCAAAAAGATCACCCTAATCAGATCATCACAAGTTAACATCAAATTTTAAGTATTATAGGGTTTATCCATTTTTCTTAAATTTGTACAAATCTTAACTCTTCAATTTATAAATACACTCTAATGTCATCAGTTGCATTTCATTTATAAACAATTAATGTATCTTTAAACCAAGTCAAATTCAAGCCTAAAACTACTCAAGGTCTGAAATAAGCCTTGAAATAAATAATTTTCCTATAAGATGGAAAATCTTTGAAAAATCATACACTTTTCGATTCCCATCCAAATGTTTCAAACCATATGTCATTTTCATGTATATGAGTCTATTTTTATAATACGGAGATCGCATTTAAATTGCCTATAAGCAGAACAATTTATAATGAGAAAGATTGCATCAACTCTTGCACTCAAATCCCAATTTCTGACTATTTTCATGCATAGGTCAATTTAAACTCCAAGGGAAACTATTCAAATCAACTTAATTTGATTCTATCATCTTGGACAGTCTCATTTCATATAAATTCCTATACTTAACCTAATGAGCCACATATAATGTCTGAAAATGCATTCATTTAGAATTTAGTATACATTCTGGTATATACAAGACTTCTTATCTTAAATTTACCCTAAATTCGATAACCAAATCGAATGGGTCCGAAATCACTAACCTAGGGTTTTTCTCAGATCGTAGACTTTTGTCCGAATGTCTCCTCGATCACTCCAAGATTTGAAATGCTACCTATCAAGATAGGGTTTATTAGTTAGGTTCAAACACTTAGATCGGAAGTAAAACCCTGAGTTAGTTACCTGCGTGGAGGTTCGTGGGCTGTCACGGGCTCACGGGTTGTCGCGGGCTCGTGGGCTACAACGAGTCAGCGGGCTATTGGGCTTAGGCTAGCGGGCTCGCTGGTTTGCAGGCCAGTGGGCTAATAGGCTGGCAAGCCTGCGGGCTGATGGGCCTACGGGCTGGCGGGCCTGCGGCTGATGGGCCTGTGGGCTGGCAGGCCTATAGCTGATAGGCCTATGGGCCGGCAGTGGCTCGCGGCCTGGCTCGCGCTCGCGGTTGGCTCACGCTATGTCCGCACAGGGGTGCGATGTGCTCGCGCTGGGTGGATCGCGCAGGGGCGTGCTCAGCTCGGGCTGGAGAGATCGCGCTGTAGAATGCGTTGCAGTCGCGTGCTATGGCGGAACGCGGTGCTTGCGAAAGGAAAGGCACGATCGGTCGTGGCTCGCGGTAGAGGGATGCGAGGCAATGGATTTGGGTGAAGCCGAAGAGAGAGAGAATGAAATAGAGAGAGACAGTGAGCGAGGTAGAGAGAGAAGACAGAGGGAGAGGGTGGCGGTAACACGCGGCGGAGGATGATGATCGACTGTGGCGGAGGAAGATGAACGGCCGCGGAAGAGGAAAAGTCGGGGAAAAAGAGAGAGAGAGAGAGAGAGAGAGAGAGAGAGAGAGAGGGAGATGAAGAGACGGGATGAAAGAGAAGGGGAATTATGGTTTCACCCTAATTCCTTGGGGATGCATCATTTTTAAGCAAAATGCTGTGTCTCCTCTCCACTGTATTTTTTTTTTTACTAAATAAATAACTGTATATACATTTACGTATATATATTTCCACACCCATATTTCATTGAAAATGCGAATTTCATAAAAATGGGGTTTACTTTAATTTGCCGATTCGGCAAATTAAAATATACAAAAAATTTAATTTAAATACTCCAAAATAAAAAAAAATCAAAATTTATCTCATTATATATATATATATATTTCGAAAATGGTACTCTTCTACGGACACTGCAATGTCGGTGTTACAGTATGAAACATCACAAGTCGATATAAGAAATGGACAAGTCAACCTGAGGTGAGCAAGTCTAAAAAATTACTAATTCAAACAATGAGAAGGTTAAGTCAACCTAATCATACTTAGGAATGAACTTAAGTTGACCCAAGCTAAGAATATGTCCACCCAACCATAAAACATGTAATGTACCCGTACTTTACTTGAAAAATATGTTAGCAGTATGTTTTCAAATCTTTAAATGAACCTAAGTTGACCCATATATTATATAGAAAAGTCAATCTAGGCTTTGATCAAGTCGACCTAGAAATAGATTAAGTTGATCTATAACATCGAGAATTTGACCCAGGAAAACCACTCAAAAATTTAAAGTATGAAAGACAGTAAGTCGACTTAAGTAAAGTGTAAGTCGACTTAGCAGGAAAGAAATTGACCTAGGATAAGTCACAAGTCGACTTGACAAACATGGCTCTTGGAAATCCTATTTGAAACAGGCAGAGTAATAGTACTTTGAATCAAGTTGACCCGAGAGTGGAATAAGTTGACTTATGAAATTTTTTCTCAAATGAATCACATTAAGTCAACCTTTGAGAAGCATAAATTGACCCGAAAAGAATTGTATGTCGACCTGATAAACTTATTCTCACAAAGTACTAGTACTTTGTTTTGATCAAGTGGACCTGAGTATATGATAAGTTGACCTGAAGAAGTTAGCTCTTAGTAACTAACTATGCAATATAACTAAGTTGACAAGATAGAGTTGATGAGTCAACCTACAAAAACTCAACCTCAGAACCATTTCTGATGCTCATCTTCATGACAATTGTCAATATTATGACAACCTCATTATCAAGAAGGAATTAGGCTTATCTCCTACACTAACCACATGTAGACTATGTTTTGTATAGAAATTAATATCTTTCTATCTCCTGCCATCGAAATAATACAACAATACAACTTTAGTTAAAATTAGGCACAAACTATCTCCATGCAAATATAGCCATGACCATACATAGTTTTTATAAACTAACGTTGCTACCAATTGTTTAAATTCAAACATAGACATTTTAACCCTATCAAAACAACAAACTAGGTCCTAAACTTAAATTTTGAGATCGGTTATTTAAGAAATTAATATAAAAGAGGAGAGAAATAAAATACAATAAAATAAAATAAAATTAGATTTTGAAATAAAAAATATAGAAAATAAGACTAAAAATAAAAATAATGAAAAGAAAATAGTAAAAAATAAACTATCCAAAGAATAATAATAATAACAACAATAACAACAACAACAACAACAACAACAACAATAACAACAACAACAACAATAACAATAAAAGTATATTATTTCAATTAGTTTGAATTCTCCTATGCCATTTATTTCTATTTTGATAGGTCCTAGTCAAAGCCTTAAGAGTTTTCTTGACAATAAAATTCTGCTTTAGGTAAGAATAAACCTTGATAACTTTTGATTGAAAAACTTCCCATCCCCAATTATCAATTGACAGAGTTTAAATACAAAAAATGACTCAATAACTTTTCCTACTTTAGAGCACATAACACTTAACTTAAGGACCTCAATGACTAGTGGCAACAAATTAGCCAACAATTATTCAAATAACTGAATGCAAATTACTAGCTAACAACTTGACCTATTATTATGGAAAAGAAACAACCACTACTGCAAGGTTAATCAATGAACTTGGGATTCTTGATGGGAACCCGTTTAGATCTTCTTGGCTTATCAATACCTCCCCCTTTCTCTTGAACCTTGTCCTCAAGGTTCATGTTTAAAAACATGTCCTCAAATTCTCGTGCATTTTCCCAAGTGGCGTCTTCTACAGCTAGTTTCTTCCATTTGACAAGCTTTTCCTCTGCAAAGCTTGATCCTTTCTTGACCCATCTTGTATCTAGGATCACTTTTGGCTCCACGATAATTGCTGCATCATTTGCCAAAGGGGGCAGTTCGCTGCTGATTACATCCGCATCTCCGATTTTCTTTTTAAGCAGCAACACATGAAAGATGGGGTGTACCCGTAATCCTACTGGAAAGCTGAGTTTGTAGGCTACCTGACCAATCTTGGCTTCAACCCGATATAGCCTATAATATCGGCTTGCTAGCTTTTGATGAGCCCTTCGAAAAATAGATTGGTAGTGATAGGGATGAAGTTTAAGATAAACTAAATCGCCTACCTGAAAATGCACTTCTTGTCTTTTGGAGTCAGCTGCTTGTTTCATGCGATTAGCTGTAGCATGTAGGTTAGCTTTGAGCTGTTTCAATAATTCATCCCGAGAGGCCAATGTCTAGTCAACTTCATTAACAAGAGAGGTACCAACTTGATAATAGGGAATAGTTGGTGGCAACCTTCTACATAATGCTTGAAACGGTGTCATGCTAATAGATCCATGATAGGCTATATTATTCCAATATTCAGCCCATGGAAGTAAAGTGCTCCATTCTTTTGGTTGTTGAGAAGTGAAACAGCGTAAGTACTGTTCAACACATCTATTAGTCACCTCTGATTGGCTATCGGTTTGCAAGTGGTAGGCGGAGTTCATGTTGAGTTGAGTACCAGACATCCTGAAGAATTCTTCCCAAAAGTGACTAATAAAAATAGGGTCTCTATCACAAATGATTGACCTTGGCATACTATGAAGCTTGACTACTCCTTCAATGAATTTTTCTATAACCTTCTTTGCTGTGTAAGGATGTGATAGTGTCAAGAAGTGTGCTGATTTGCTCAGGTGATCAACCACTACAAGGATAGTTTTTTCCATTCGATGGTGGAAGCCCTTCTATAAAATCCATTGTGATGTCATCCCATACTTGACATGGAACTGGTAATGGTTGAAGTAGTCATACCGGTGATAGTGTTTCAGTTTTATTCCTTTGGCATACAACACAAGAGGCTATGTAATCTTGAATCAATTTATACATAGATGGCCAATAAAATTGTTGTGCTAACTGTTTATGAGCTCTTAAGACCACTGAATGTCCTCTAAGTGGTGAGTCATGAAACTCTTTTAATAGTTATAGGACTATAGGAGAGTTTGAAGGAATGACTACATGTTTCTTGTAACATAGTAAACCATTGCACGACATGTAACGTGCACTTGGATTCTCACTTGCAAATTTGCCGATTTTTTTCATATAAGAACTCTCAGCAACTTCGGTTTTGATAGCCTCCAATAGTGATGTTTGTGAAACAAATAAAGTATTTAAGCTAGGACTGTTTACCACACGAGATAGAGCATCTGCAGTAGAGTTGTTGTTGCCTGGCCTATAGGTGATCTCATAATCATAGCCTAATAATTTTGCCACCCATTCTTGTTGCTATGGAGTTGTGATGCATTGCTCTAATAGGTATTTGAGGCTTTGTTGATCTGTTTGGATAAAAAACTTTCGACCAAGCAACTAAGGTCTCCAAGTTCTAATAGCTTGAACTATGGTGAGCATTTCCTTGGCGTAAATGGACCAAGACTATTTAGTAACTCCCAAGGGTCACTCATGAATGCTATTGGCCTTCCACACTGCGTGAGCACCTCTCCAATGGCATCACCTGAAGCATCAGATTCAATAACGAATGGCTCATTAAAGTTAGGCATAGCAAGTATTGGGGGTAGAGGTCATAGCTGGTTGAAGTGCTTTAAATGCCACCTTTGCCCCTTTATCCCACTTGAATTGTCCCTTCTTTAAAATATTTGTAAGTGGTCGAGCTATAAGTCCATAGTTGTGGACAAATTTGCGGTAGTACCTTGTAAGGCTTAAAAACACACGTAATTTAGAGACATTAGTAGGCCTCGGCCTATTGAGCACTGCTGTAATTTTATTTTAATCCACTTTAACTCCTTATAAAGTAACAATGTGACCTAAATATTCAACTCTTGTTGGCTGAAAGCACACTTGCTCATTTTGACAAAGAATTTGTGTTGCCTTAATATTTCAAAAACCATTGCAACATGTTCAAGATACATAGTCCAATTGGGGTTATAAATTAAAATGTCATCAAAGATTAGCACAAATTTTCGAAGGTAAGGTCGAAATATAGAGTTCATAATAGTTTGAAAGGTGGAAGGGACATTACATAGCCCAAATGGCATGGCTAAATATTCATAATGGCCATTGTGTGTACGGAATACAGTTTTATGAATGTTTAGTGGATGGACCCGAACTTGATGATAACCCACCCTTAAATTTAGCTTAGTAAAGAAAAAAGCCCCACGGAGTTCATTTAACATGTCATCAATAGTAGGGATAGGAAATCTATCCTTTGTTGTGACTGCATTAAGAGCCCTATTATCAGTACAAAATCACCAAAAGCCATCTTTTTTCTTAACTAAGAGAACATGTGATGAAAATAGACTAGTGCTAGATCTTATAAGCCCTAATTGTAGCATGTCATGAACTTGTTTTTCTATTTCAGCCTTTTGAAAATAGGTATACCTGTAAGGCCTGACTTTGACGGGTTTTGCTCCCTCAAGATTGATATGATGATCAATTTCCCTTGTTGGAGGTAATTGCGTAGGTTCTTGAAGAGGTCTTCAAATTGTTTCAACAAGTGCTACATATCCTCTTGGATTTGTTGTGGAGACTCTTCCACTATTGCTTGAAGGCAAATAGCAAACAAGGAGTGGCCTTATCTTAGCTCTTTGGAGATAGCTTTTGCCGATGTAGCTTGGATGGGCTGATTACCTATTCCATGCAATTTGTGATGTTGGTTCCCCCGTTGAAACTCTATTGTCATTTTCTTCCAATTACACATGACTATCCCCAACTGTTCTAGCCATTGGACCCCTAGCACCAAATCCAATCCCATTAACGGTAAGGAATAAAGAGTTAGAGTGAATGGTATACCTTGGAGCAAAACTTGAACATTTTCAAACTTCAATCGACATGGTAAGAGATCTTCATTGGCCACTTTCACGTTGAATGGTTTGGTTGGAATGATTGGCAATTGCAGCAGACCCGCCACTTTTTCATGAATGAAGTTATGCATTGAACTACTATCAATGAGCACAACTAGCTCATATGGTCCTTTCTTGGCCATTACTGGCATGGTTCGAGCAAGGGACCATCTCGTGAGAGCATGAAGAGATATTTCAGGGCTGTGGTGCATAATGTTCTTATCTGATTCTTCTTCATTGTCATCGGAGTCACTACTTCCTTCTAACAATAAAAGCTATGGTCTGCGGTACTTGTGACCTAGTGTAAATTGTCGGCGCAATTGAAACATAGGCCTTGAGCTCGCCGTTTCTGCATCTCTTCCCATGTCATCCACCGTGTTATTGATGTCGTTTTGGCCGTGGATGAAGAAGAAGACTCTACCATTATTTTGTTAAAAGGTCGTGCTAACCTCTGCGAGCGAGTTAATTGTTCATCTTGCATATGAGCCAAGCTAATAGCTTCCTTCAAGGACTTTGGTTTGAACATCCTGATGCCATATGCAATTTCTGATTTAAGACCTCCTATGGACATCCCTGCAAGTATCTTTTGTATCCACCCTTGCTCTCTGTTTCCAAGAAAACTCCTTCTGATATTGTCTTAGAGAACCAATTTGTTTTACTCTTGATAATGCTTCGTCAAAATCCTCACATTCAGTAGGTCCGAATCTTGCCCATAGCTCCTTTTGGAAAACTGCCCATGTCACCTCTTGATTCTCTTCTTTAAAGGATCTATGTAACCATTGCCACCCTTGGTTAGCTTCCCCTTCAAGGTGGAAAGATGCCAACGACACCTTTTACGTATCATTAATGCTTTGGTACTCAAAGAATTGTTATACTCTTGAGAACCATTCTGTGGCATCATCTCCAGAGAATCGAGGAAACTCCAGTTTAGCCAATTTGGATGAAAATATTGGCCGTCCTCCATTATTGTGGTCCCGAGACTCCTCTCTTACATTGTGAAAATGGTCATTGTTGTTCTTCACTGATGGTTCTTATTTGGAGAGTAAGGCTTTGGTAAGTTTGCTAATGGCATCCTCCACCCTTGATTCTCTTCTTTAAAGGATCTATGTAACCATTGCCACCCTTGGTTAGCTTCCCTTTCAAGGTGGAAAGATACCAACGACACCTTTTGCGTATCATTAATGCTTTGGTACTCAAAGAATTGTTATACTCTTAATAACCATTCTGTGGGATCATCTCCAGAGAATCGAGGAAACTCCAGTTTAGTCAATTTGGATGAAAATATTGGCCATCCTCCATTATTGTGGTCCCGAGACTCCTCTCTTACATTGTGAAAACGGTAATTGTTGTTCTTTACTGATGGTTCTTATTTGGAGAGTAAGGCTTCGGTAAGTTTGCTAATGGTGTTTTCCAAATGATTAAACTTGCCAACCATCCCAAGCTCCACGTGAGAAAAATTATCCTACAATCCCCCGAGGCTGGCTTCCAGATTTTCAATTCTTTCTTTGTTGGTTGACATTGTGTCAAGCTCTGATACCACTGATAGGTCCCAGTCAAGGCCTTAAGAGTTTTCTTGACAATAAAATTCTATTTTAGGTGAGAATAAACTTTGATAAATTTTGATTGAAAAACTTCTCATCCCCATTTGTCAATTGACAGAGTTTAAATACAAAAAATAACTCAACAACTTTTCTTACTTTAGAGCGCTTGACACTTAACATAAGGACCTCAACGAATAGTGGCAACAAATTAACCAACAATTGTTCAAATAACAGAATGCAAATTACTAGCTAACAACTTGACCTATTATTATAGAAGAAAAAACAACCACTGCTATAAGGTTAATCAATGAACTTGGGATTCTTGATGGGAACCCGTTTAGATCTTCTTGGCTTATCATATTTAGAGTCATCTCCTTAACTAAATCATTAATACTCATGTTTTATGGATAACTTATATCCAGATTTTCACTGGTCTATTCTGACGTTTTACTAGATTTCTTATATTTATGGTCTCGCTTCTCATAATTTGGGTATTTTTGGGTTTTTGTTGCACATATCCAAACTAATTTAGGTGATATTCTCTCATCTTATCAATAATTGAACTTACTCTCAATTTAGTATGTATTTCTTTATTTTTAATTCTATTTTTTTTAATTTAACTATACGTTCATCTGAGTATCCTTATTTTAGTTATAGCCATTTTATACCTTTGTTGTCGTTTGGCACAATCTTTGGTGTTATACAATAATTCATGTCCTACTACCATTCTATAAAACTTGCCATTCAACTGCAATGAGATCGTACAATTACAAAGAACTCTATCTATATGTCTCCTTCCTTTGATTTATATCCTTATCACTATTGTCATCACTTTGAATGATGAAACATTTACTCTTTAGTACGTCATATCTCTTTTTTTTAATCATTTTTTCCTTATTCTAATAATTGTCATCAAACATACCTTACGTATACTCAATTTTTTACCAATTCAATCTAGATTTTAGTGTGTCTCTCTATAACTCTAATTTAGCGTTAATAATCACTTTAGCTTCATTGATATTCACTACATTATTTACATAAACACTACAAAAAAAGCGGAATTTAGCGACGAACTTTAGCGACGAAACATATTCGTCGCAAATCTGCAACAAATTTAGCAACAAAAAATGTTATCGTCGCAAATTAGCCATAATTTTAGCAACAAAAATATTTTCGTCGCAAATTTAGCAACTAAAAACTTTTTCGTTACAAAATTCGTCGCAAATTTGTGACGAAATTTATTTGAAGCAAAATTCGTGGCAAATTTGGGACGAAAAAATATTTCGTCGCTAAATTTGCGACGAATTTCAAAATTCGTCGCAAACTTTGCGACGAATTTAAAAAATCGTCCCTAAATTTGCGACGAAAAATAAATTCATCCCAAAAATAGGGACGAAAACGAAATTCGTCCCTAAATTTGGGACGAAAACGAAATTCGTCCCTAAATTCGGGACGAATTTAAAATTTGTTCAAAATTATTGGGACGAACTTCTGAATTCGTCGCTAAATTTGGGACGAAAATGAATTTGTCCCTAAATTTGCGACGAATTTCTAAATTCGTTGCAAAATTAGCGACGAATATTTATATTCGTCGCAACAAATTTGATTATTTGTTGCTAATTTTGTTGCAAATGAGTGGGAAAAATAACATTTATGATAAAATTCGTCGTTAAAATTTATTTTTCAGTAATTAGATACATTTTCTTGTATGATAAACATTTTGTAATATAAAAAATGATTTGAAAACGGTGTTATACACTTAGAGCGTATAAAAATCTTAAAATGTTCAAAAAATATTAAATAAAATCTTTCATTCATTGTCTATTTATATAAAAGAGTTATAATATAGTATCTTTTTATTTGTTACAAAATATTATTATTAGTATATTCATTTTTTATTCATTATCTGTTAAATTTTCCATTTATAACACTGATAACTTTATTTTATATATTTGTTTAAATATTCGATTAAGTAAATGAAGAGTTAAAGTAGAAATACTTGTTAAATAATAATCAATACATTGAATAATTTTTTATAATTATATCATAATACGCCAATATTATTAATAATTTATCGATTTAGTTTCTAATTTAGTGTATTGAATGAGTTTAATTATCAGAAACCATAAGTATGGTTGTTAAAATCGTAAAGAAAATAATTATTTTTCGTTAAATTTACTATAAATTGCTACGAAAACATATATTTATCGAAAATTTAGCGATGAAATCATTCTTTCGTCGTAGATTGTAGCGAAAAAAAAAAAATTTCGTCCCTGATTCAGGGACGAAAAAAAAATTTCGTCCCTGATTCAGGGACGAAAAAAAAATTTCGTCCCTGATTCAGGGACGAAAAACTTTTTCGTCCCTGAATCAGGGACGAAAAAATATTTTGTCCCTGATTCTGGGACGAAAAATAAATTTCGTCCCCGATTCAGGGACGAAAAGGTTTTTCGTCCCAGAATTAGGGACGAATTTTGGGACAAAAGAGTGTTCGAAGCAAAATTCAAAATATAAGGGAATGATTTCCGGGAAAATTAGTGGACTACTAAAGTCTATCTTCGGGAGGAACATTATAGTGTATCATTAATTTCCTCTACTAAACTTAAATTCAATTTTGAATTTGTTTATTTAGTAAAATTTATAAAAATACTATTACAATTTGAAATTTATATTTCGTAACATAATTGAAGGGTTAGTGAGTAAGAAAATAACTTGTCGAAAAAATTAAAAATTTATAAGCAAGTTCGATATTTTCGTTCCGTTTTGCATTTGTTATTAGTATAATTTAGCTTTAAACTAAATTAAACAAATAAAAAATATTTAATATGATTCCGTCGATAAATGATCGTTGATAAAAGAAAACATAAAATTGAGTTGTGATATCAAGCGAGATAATTTTTGTTGTACGTTGTTCCATCATCCTCAAAAAATAATTTTGTCGGTGAATTACGGTCGAAAAAAAATTTTCAGAAGAAAAAATTTGGTCCCTAAATCAGGGACGAAAAAAAATTTCGTCCCTGAATCAGGGACGAAAATAAATTTCGTCCCTGAATCAGGGACGAAAATAATATTCGTCCCTGAATCAGGGACGAAAAAAAATTTCGTCCCAGAATTATGGACGAATTTTGGGACAAATTTGTTTTTGAAGCAAAAGTGAAGATATTTCATATAAAAATAATAAAAAATAAAAACCATCTCTCCCATGACAAATTCTTGGCCATGTTGAAAAACAGAATATGCGTAGAAATCTATTTGAACAAAGATCTATTTTTCATTTATCGGGTCTTTTTCAAGCCCCTTTACGATCTGAATTTATTCCAATCTACACTCTATAAACTCTCTAATCTTCCCACTGCAAAAGGCATATAATTCACTCTCATTCCCTTCTTTACAATGTACATTTTGTGATATGTGATCAGATTAGCTCTATTAGAACTGGTAGTTAAGGTATTATGCTTTTGAACAAGAAAGCGTAAGAATAAATCATATCTTTCAGTTAATCAAAAATAGTAGACTCGATATTGTTTGATTGCTTTTAATATTTTTCCTACAATTTTGACTTGAAAAACCATGTTAATATAGTTGAGATGGGACGAAAAAGATATTCGTTCCGGCTTCAGGGAGGGAAAAAAATTTCGTCCCGGAATCAGGGACGAAAAATAAATTCGTCCCGGAATCAGGGACGAAAAAAAAATTCGTCCCTGAATCAGGGACGAAAAAAAAATTCGTCCCTGAATCAGGGACGAAAAAATAATTCGTCCCGGAATCAGGGACGAAAAATTAATTCGTCCCTGAATCAGGGACGAAAAAAAAATTCGTCCCTGAATCAGGGACGAAAAAAAAATTCGTCCCTGAAACAGGGACGAAAAAAAAATTCGTCCCTGAATCAGGGACGAAAAAAAAATTCGTCCCTGAATCAGGGACGAAAAAATAATTCGTCCCTGAATCAGGGACGAAAAAATAATTCGTCCCTGAATCAGGGACGAAAAAATAATTCGTCCCTGAATCAGGGACGAAAAAATAATTCGTCCCTGAATCAGGGACGAAAAAAAAATTCGTCCCTGAATCAGGGACGAAAAACAAATTCGTCCCTGAATCAGGGACGAAAAAAAAATTCGTCCCTGAATCAGGGACGAATTTCGGGACAAAAAAAAATTCGTCGCTATATCAGGGACGAAAAAATATTTCGTCCCTGAATTAGGGACGAAAAAAAAATTCGTCCCTAAATCAGGGACGAAAAAATATTTCGTCCCTGAATCAGGGACGAATTTTGGGACAACTTGGATTTTGAAGCAAAATCCAAGATATTTTTCCCACACTCTCTCTCTGTCTCTCTCTCTCTCTCTCTCTCTCTCTCTCTCTCTCTCTCTCGGGTTCATCTCGTTTGTGAAGAGCAGCCGCGAAGGGGTACTGCGAAGGGATGGCGGAAGGGATGCCGGATCTACGATAGTGTTAGGTAATCTCGCTCTCTCATTCTCTCTCTTGGCCGTAGACGGCAGATCCGGCGGCCAGCCGCCGGATCTGAGTTTTTTATGGCAGATCCATGAAGGGCGAGGTGCGCGAAGGCGCTGCCTCCCCTGCGCTGCCCAGGTGCGCGAAGGGGCCGTCGCCCCTTCGCTGCCGAGACGGCCAATGGGGCCGTCGCCCCTTCGCTGCCCAGAGGCGCAAAGGGGCCGCTGTCCCCTTTGCGCCTCCGCCGCGAAGCAGGGCAGCAGGGGCTGCGCTGCCCTGCTGCGCGGCCGGGCTGCGTGGCCCTGCTGCGCGGCCATGCTGCGCGGCCCCGCTGAGCTGCATGCTGCGCGGCCCGGCTGCGCTGCGGGGCTGCGCGGCCCTGCTGCGCGGCCGGGCTGCGCGGCCCTGCTGCGCGGCCGGGCTGCGCGGCCCTGCGGCGCGGCCGGGCTGCGCGGCCCTGCGGCGCGGCCGGGCTGCGCGGCCCTGCTGCGCGAAGGGCCTGCAGCCCCTTCGACGCCCAGACGCGCGAAGGGGCCGCTGGGCCCTTTGCGCGTCTTCCGCGGGAAGGGGCCGCTGTCCCTTTTTGCGCCTCCGCCGCGCGAAGGGGTAGCAGTGGCTGCGCGGCCCCGACGCGGGAAGGTGCCGCGCAGCCCTTGTTGCGTCCCTGCTGCGCGATGGGCCACGATGGCCCCTGGCTTCCCATCGTGGCCCATTGGACTGGGCCCGGCCCATTGGACCCGGCCCGGCCCATTGGACCCTGCCCGGCCCATTGGGCCCGGCCCGGCCCATTGGGCCCGGTCCCGTACAAAAAGCAATGTAGTTTGAATTGTATTTGATAATTTTGTGAGAAATGTTATTTAAAAGATTTTTTTATAATATTGAAATAACTAACTTATTAGTTATTTATAAATCTTTTTTTATGTGTTAGGTTTTGCGGTTATCGACTATTTGGATTGGAAGCTGTTACTGGTGTTGATATCAGACTCTATCGGTGAGTTATTAATTGGTGGTGATAATTGTTTTAGTTTGTACTCTAATGATGTTAAAATGTAATTAATAGTAAATTTTATGTGATAAATGATTATGAGATGTTTGTGATTAACAATACTCAGTAGTTTATATTAAATCTTATATGGATTTGTTAAATAATCAATGTTGTTAAATGTTTAATATTTGATAATTTATTTTATTTTATTATAATATTTAATGTTATTGTAATAATTTAGTTAATTTGTTTTATATTAAATAAGTTTATAATATTATTTATTATTATATTTAATTTTTGTGAAATTAATTTTTGTATTTATGATCATTTCATTTTTGTACAATAAACGTTCTTGTTTATTGTTATATGATTTTAGTTTGAAATATTGATTATATTACTTATGATGATTTAGTAGTTTTGTTTGTAGATCTTATTTGAATTCTTATTAATATTTCAAAAAGTTTAAATTTGGAGACAGGGAAAATGCAGAACGAAAGAAGTTGGATGTATAAGAAGAACTTATCTGATCGTCGGGGTTTAACTGATGAATTTATATTTGGGTTGGAGCAATTTTTACATTTTGCTTGTACTCAAGTTGATTTTATGGATGGGAATAAGCTAAGGTGTCCGTGTAGAAGGTGTCGGAATGGTAAATTTTTGGAGTGTGATAAAGTTAGGGAACATCTTTGTAGAGTTGGTTTTACCCCGAATTACTATAATTGGACATGCCATGGTGAACCATTCATTTCTGATGAAGAGTATGGACGAAATAGACAATTCTCAGTTAGTGGGGATCGGAGTTATTATGAACAATTGAATCCGTATCAGAGGATGGTAATTGATGCAGTGGGTCCGAATTTTGTTCCTGATCCAAGCGCTGCAAGTTCTAGTTTTGTTCCAACATTTGAACATGGGTATACTAGTTATGCATCACCATTGGAGGAGGTAGAAGTAGTAGGTGTTGATCAAAATCTGTCAAATGAATCATCTCTCCAATTTCAGGAAGTCTTAAGAGCTGCAGATGAACCTTTGTGGGCTGGTTGTGATAGCCATACGAAACTATCTCTAACCGCAAGATTGTTGAATGTCAAGGCAGAGCATAATGTGTCTGAGAATTGTTTTAATGATTTTGTTCAAGTTATTGGAGAAGTATTGCCGCGTGATCATATTATGCCCAATGACTTCTATAGTATGAAAAAGCTTGTGAAAGAATTAGGTCTTCCAGTACAGAGAATAGATGTTTGCAGAGATGGTTGTATGCTATTTTGGGGAGATGACAAAGAAGCAGAATTTTGTAAATTCTGTAATCAAAGTAGATACAAGAATTCTCGGAGGTCGGGTCGTACTCAGCAGCGTAAATCATACAGACAAATGTTTTATTTGCCTTTAACTCCTAGGTTACAAAGACTTTATGCATCTGAGACCACAGCTAAACACATGACCTGGCATGCAAATCATGAAACAGAAGAGGGGTTAATGTGTCATCCTTCAGATGCAGAAGCGTGGAAATATTTTGATAGAACATATCATGAGTTCGCGAGAGAGACTCGAAATATTAGATTAGGTCTTTGTGCTGATGGATTTGCACCATTTGGTAAATCAGGAAGAAATTATTCATGTTGGCCAGTTATCTTAACTCCGTATAATTTTCCACCCGGTATGTGTATGAAGGCACCGTATATGTTTTTAACATTGGTTGTGCCTGGCCCGCAAAATCCAAAGAAATTAATAGATGTTTACATGCAACCATTGATTGCGGAGTTGAAACAACTATGGGATGAAGGTGTTCCTACATATGATGTTCATACTAATCAGACGTTTGTAATGAAGGCTGCTCTTCTTTGGACCATTAATGATTTTCCTGCGTATGGTATGTTATCAGGATGGAGTACCGCAGGGATTTTAGGATGTCCAATTTGTTTGGAGAGATCAAAATCATTCAGATTGAAACATGGGAAGAAAGCGAGTTATTTTGATTGCCATAGACAATTTTTACCGTTAAATCATAAATTCAGAAGAAATAAAGATGAATTCACTAAGAATAGAAATGAAAGAACACCTCCTCCACTGAGATTAACCGGTGAACAAATTTGGCATAGAGTCATTAACTTTCCATCTGTTATTGAAGAGCCACATTGTACAACATATGGCTATGGACATTCGCATAAATGGACGAAACGAAGTTTATTTTGGGATTTACCGTATTGGAAGACACTGTTGGTTCATCATAATCTCGATGTAATGCATATCGAGAAGAATGTCTTTGATAATCTGATAAATACAGTGATGGATATCACTGGGAAAACGAAAGATAACTTGAATGCAAGAAAAGATATGCGACTCATTTGTAAACGACCCACTCTTGATGTCGATGAAAGTAGTAGGGGACCAAAACCGAAGGCAGTTTATACATTGAATAAGGATCAGAGACGGCTTGTTTGTGAATGGTTGAAATCATTGAGATTTCCTGATGGTTATGTCTCAAATCTTGGAAGATGTGTCGATTTAAAGGAATGCAAGTTAATTGGTTTGAAAAGTCATGATTGCCATATATTTATGGAAAGATTAATTCCTATTGCTTTTAAGGAACTCTTACCGAATTTTGTTTGGGGTGCCATTACGGAGCTAAGTATTTTTCTTCATGATATTTGCTCGACAGTGTTGAAACATTCACACATGGAGATGTTTGAGAGAGAGATCCCAATAATTTTGTGTAATTTAGAAAGGATTTTTCCCCCGTCATTTTTTGATTCCATGGAACATCTTTTGGTTCACTTGCCATATGAGGCGAAAGTTGGAGGTCCTGTCCAATTTAGATGGATGTATCCATTTGAAAGGTGAGTTTTCATCTTTTTTTCTTCGTTATGAAGGCATATAAATTTCGTAATTTCATTACATATAAATTTCTAAAACATTTTTTTTTATTACAATTAGATTCCTATATCATTTGAAGAAGAAAGTTAAAAATAAGGCACGTGTTGAAGCCTCTATTGTCAATGCATATATTGTGGAGGAAGTAACAACGTTTGCATCATATTATTTTGAGCCTCACGTTCAGTGCAAGAGGCGGAGACCGGGAAGAAATGATGAGGGTTCTATTGATCCAAATGAGAATTCATTCTCAATTTTTAACTACCTTGGTCGACCAAGTGGATCATGTAAGCGTAGATATTTAACTGATCAAGAATGGAGGGCAGCCCACACATATATTTTACTGAACTGTCCAGAAGTGACACCATTTTTCGAGTGAGTGTATATTTTTTATTTTATATATTTCTTATGTCGTACATTATGTGTGATAAATATTATTTCCTTTGATGGTAGAATTTTCCAAAACGTATATTCTCAACTTTCGAGACATGAGTTTGATCGTTACTGCGATGAAAAATTTGCACCATGGTTCAAAAAATATGTAAGTTGACTATCAATTATTTAAAATTTTATGTTAAAATATTTTAACATATTTACTTAACTTTAGGTCCACGATAATCAAGCTCAACTTCAGCAAGAATTGTTAATCCATCTGTCATGGGGTCCAAAAGCAATGGTACGAACTTGGCCATCCTATTTTATAAACGGGTATAAATTTCATACTGAAGAATATGGAGTGGGCAAAACGACAATGAATAGTGGAGTTTGCGTTCAGTCATCCAATGATGGTGGAGGTCAAAATGATTTTTATGGTTTGTTGGATGAAATCGTTGAGGTAGAGTACCCTGGTCCAGCATTACGCGTTGTTTTATTTATGTGTCGCTGGTTTGACCCTGTGAAAGGGATGAAAGTGCATCCACAGTTTAATTTGGTTGAAATAAATCATAAAAAATTGTATAAAAGATATGAACCATTTGTGTTGGCACAACAAGCGATTCAAGTATTTTATGCTTCATATCCTAGTTTCAAACGTGACAAAATTGATTGGTGGGCTGTTTTTAAAACGAAAGCACGGAAAAAAATTGAAGAACATTGGGAAGAAACAGCATATCAACAAGAGCAAGTTGTCAATACAGTTCAGACCGAGGAATATAATATTCCTACGTTACGAGATCCTAGCGGAGTAGTGATAGATGTGGATGCAAGTGAAATTCATGAAGAAGATGATGAAGAATCTAATTTTGAGACAAATGATGAGGATGAGGATTCTGATGAAGATGATGAAGAGGATGATGAAAATGATGTTGAAGAGTCTAATTTGGAGACGCATGATGACGATGAGGATGACAATGACGATTATGATTTTTGTTGACGGGTAAATTTTGTTCTCTTCATATAATAAATTTCATATATTTTTCGTGATATATGATAATATATTTCTTTTAAGTGGGTAAGTTAGTCGACACGTATTTTTTGCAAATTTCTTAAAAAAAATTCTTGTTTATTTACATTCTTATTCTTAAATTTATATATTGAATTTGTTAATATACTATCTTTTTTTTTGTATAGGTCATTCAAGAAAATTTCTTCACATATTGGTACCTTGTTTCGTCGGAAATAATTTATCAAATTAAATATGGTAAGTTTATTCATATTCTTAATTACGTATATGATGAATATGCAATTTACATTTTTTTGTTTAAATTGTAATATGGTTGACAGTTTCGACGTGGCGGCCATAGACGCAATTCGGATGGAAATTCACGCTCTTCACCATCGCAGTCCGCTTCGGCAGCTTCGCAATCGCATTCCCTTGCCGGCAACGTACCTTCGCCTCCCCCTTCTATTGCAGGCCCTTCACACTCTCAACACATCGCTAGCAATGTACCTTCAGCAGTCCCTTCGGTGGAACAGTTGCATGCCGATAGAGAAGACAATCGAGAGATAATAGCCCCATATGGAGATTCGTAAGTACTAAATTTTAAATTTTTAGATGTATTATTTTTTTTATTTATGAAATAATTTCTTCTTTTAACTATCATATTTATTTAACATTGTTTGTTTGAAACTTTACGATAGATTTACAAATTCTGTACATGTTATTCACGAGCTGAATAGAATTGTGAATAATCATTGGGGAGGGGCTTCGATGTCTTACACAAGCACTCCGGATGAAACAAAAGAACTATGGTGGAACGAGTTTAAGGTAACTTATCCCAATCAGTTTATATATGAAATGAAGTTAATAGCTTTATAAGTTATTGCTTGCTTTCCATTGCAGCGAGTATTCACTTGGGACGAGACTGAAGAATTGGAAGTAAGAAGGATTTGGAAGAAAAAATGTGGCGATCACATTCGACACGTTTTAAATCATGCAAAGAGACATGCAAAAAAGCCCAACTGCATCACCGAGCAAAATTGGGGCAGGATTCTTAATTTTTGGGAATCGGAGGAGAGTCAACGAAGGAGTGAGCAAAATAAAAAAAATCGATCTTATAATTCAGGGGAATCGTCTGCGACGTATGCGGGAGGCTCGATCACTATCGGTGAACATAGAAATAGATTGGTAATTTTATACAAATATTAATTTTTTTTATCTACTTTAAAGTATATCATTAATTGTAATAGTGTATTTTTATTTTAGGCAAAGGAAATAGGGACCGAGCCTTCATTCATAGATACTTTCACGCGCACATTTCAGAAAAAATACAAGACTTGGAGCGGGGAGAGAGCTAGAGCAATTAAGGTTTGTAATTTCAATTTTATCAATTACTTTATCTACATTTTCAATGTTAATATGAATATTTTATGTTGAGCATATCATAACGATGTATGAAGATGATTTCTTTATGTTAGTCTCTCCCAAGTTTATTTTTATTGTTGACTTGATTCTTTGATTTCTAATGAATTACTTGCTACAGATTCTCTTTTACTTTTTTTTCCTCAAATTTCAACTTATTTAATGTTAATATGAATGTTCATAATTTAGATCCTATATGGTGTCATGATTTATGTTACAAAATTATTTATTTTCCTTCATTATGTGTTTGAATTATAATGTTATTATAATTTTATTTTAATTGTTGTCATGACAATGTAGGAGAAATATGACGAGCTAGCATGTAGAAATTCGAGTGCTAGTGATGATGCTGGCGGATCTGAGCCATCTGTTGATAACATGAATACATGGCTTGAGGTGACTGGTGGACGAAAAGGGAGTAGAGTAGTTGGGCTAGGTTCTTTGAGCAGAACATACAAAAACGCCGGTTTATCTGCTTCCACACCACCAGCAGTTAGAGCACAAATAAATCAATTGAATGAAGAGGTGAGCCAATTGAAGAACTTGCTACTGAAAAGAGATCAGGCATTCAGTGAACTTCAAGCAAAGCACACGCAAGAATTGCACGAGGTCCGCACGCAACAAATGTTAATCATGCAGCATCTTCAGTTATTCTCCGCTCCAAATCAGATTCCCCCTTTTATTTCTCCTCCTGATAATGCTTGCGATGGTGATGAGGGTGTTGGTGATGAGGGTGATGATTTTTTTGATGATGATGATGATGATGGTGATGGTGGAGGTCATACTTGAGATTGTGAAATGTTATGTTACTGTTATATTGATTTTTTTTTTTTTTATGCTTGAACATAGATATTCCGACAACTTATTTAGTTTTGATGTTGCTTTTTGGTTAGATATTATAAATATGATTACTTGTTACATGTTTAATTTTTTGATCTTATTGAATAGGTAGTTATAATTATGAGTATAGATTGTTTAAATTTTATATTAAAAATGATTTGGATGATAATATTGTTGATAAGGTTGGGTGAGCACGTAAATTTTGTCCAAATATTATAATAGAATTTATATTCGTTGTAAAACATATAATATTCGTGACAAATTTAGCAACAAATATTGTTTCGTCGCAAAAATATGGGGCGAAAAAAGATTCGTCGCAATTTTGCAACAAAATAGTATTCGTCGCAAATTTTGCGACGAAAATAGTATTCGTCCGAAAATTTACGACGAAATAATCTTCGTCGCTAAATTTTGCTACGAATTTTGCAACGAATAATTATTCGTCGCAAAGTTTGCAATAAAATTTTTTGTTGGAAATTTGCGACGAAATATCTGTTCGTCGCTAATTTTACGACGAAAAAGTTTTCGTCGCAAAATTAGCGACGAATTTTTTTTCGTCGCAAAATTAGCGACGAATATTTTTTTCGTCGCAAAATTAGCGACGAATATTTTTTTCGTCGCAAAATTTGCGACGAATATTTTTTTCGTCGCAAATTTACCGACAAAGGCATTTTTCGTCGCAAAGTTTTGCGACGAAAAAGTTTTCGTCGCAAAATTAGCGACGGAAAAAAATATTTGTCGCTAATTTTGCGACGAAAACGTTTTCGTCGCAAATGTCGTTGCAAATTTGCGACAAATTTTCGAACATATAAATATTTGTTGCAAATTTTTGCGACGAATAATTAATTTTTCGTCCCAAATTTTTGCGACAACTTATTAGCGACGAAAAAATATTTGTTGCAAAATTCGTCGCAAATGTGTTTTCCGACGAATTTTTCTTCCAATTTCGTCCCAAATTTTGTTGCAAAATTTGTCTTTTTTTGTAGTGAAAGTGTATACCATGATATTTCATTTTAGATACTTTTCATTATTTCATCCATTACAATTACAAAAAGGAGGAGATTGTTTATTAGGAAGTTATCACTTAAATCTCCATACATTCTTATATTGGTAATAGTTCCATCATACATATCTTTGATGAGATCAATATATTTTAACGAGATTCCATTCTTTATCAACATCCACCGCAGTATGTCTCTGGAATCATATGGTTTTTTTAGATTAATGAATACCATATATAAGTCTCTCTTCTGTACTCTAAACATCTCCATCAAATGTCTAAGTAAGTAAATGGTTTCGATAATGGATTATCCTAACATAAACCCAAATTGATTCTGAGACGCTTGCCTTTTATCTCAATTTATGCTCCATTACTCTCTTCTATAATTTCATAATATGACTAATAAATTTAATTCCCCTGCAATTGGAATAATCTTATGTCACTTTTATTCTTATATAGTGGTGCAACTATACGTTCCCTCCATATTTGGGGCATTTTTTTTATTTCACAAATTTTGTTAAAAGGATGTGTCAACATTTCTATCCTTATTTTATCCAAACACTTCCACAACTCAATAGGAAAGATATCGGGTTTTATGACTTTATTATTATTCATTTTCTGTAAGGTTTCCCTTATTTCATGAGAACAAATTTTATGTTTAAAATCCTTATTGGCCTCCTTTACAGGTATGCAATATCATTGCTATCACTTGTGCCCTCAACATTAAAGAGGTTATTAAAATAATTTCTGCAATCTTTTTTTATATCCTCATTCCTTACAAAAATATTATCGGTTTTACATTTAATACACTTAAAACCATTGAGATCTTTTCCCTTCCTATCATATAGTTTGGCAACTTTGTAAACCTTTTTTTCTCCATCATTGGTTTCTAATTTTTTATATAATTCATTATATATTTTGCTTTTTGATTCGGAATATTCTTACTCACCTCTTTTTTTGTGCATTCTTATACTTCTCAAAATCATCACTATCTTTCTTGTTTTTAAGATTCATATAACATTTTTGTAACACCGACAGTGCGGTGTCCATAATAGTGTACAATTCTCGAATCCGCCGCCCTCCCTCGCCCGAATCTGCCACCCTCCTCCGCAGCGCACCACCACCACCATCCTCTTCTTGTTCTCTCCCTCTCTACTTCTCTCACTCTCCCTTTCTCCCTTTCGCTGTCGTTCTCTCTCTCCCTTCGCCGCGTGCACAGCGCGCTCTCCCTCTCCTCCGTCACCATCCGTCGCTCTCTCATCGCTGCTCCACCTTCCCGTGAACATGCCGTAGCACGATCTTCCCCGTGTTAGCGTGCCGTAGTGCGAGCTTCCTCGTACAAGCGCGCCACTACGCGGAACCTTCTGCCAGCGCGGCACAATGTAAGCACAACCACGCGACCATGTGAGCATACCACAGCGTGAGCGCGCCACAGTGCACCTACTCGTAAGCGCTTCTGCACACGAGTGCGCGCAACCTGTGAGCACGTGAGTACAGTCCAGCTCGCGAGCGCACGCTTTAGCCCATGAGCGCACAAGCCTGCGAGCATGCCAGACCGCGATCCCGCAACAGCCCATGAGCCCGCGAGCCCACTGCTGCCCGCAAAGCTTACTGCGGCCCGCGAAGCCCACTGCGGCCCGTAAGCCCGCAAGCCTGCTAACCTGCGGGCCCACGAATCCCTGCGTAGGTAACTAACTTAGGGTTTTGATCCTAATCTAAGTGTTTATGACCTAAATAATAAATCTTGTCTTGATAGGGAGTATTGCAGATTTTAGAGTGATCGAGACGACATTCGGACGAAGGTCTGCACTCTGAGAAAACCCTAAGTGAGAGAAATGCAATCTCTTCAACATTTGAAATAAATTTTATCGAATTTAGGTTGAAATTTGCATCGGAAGCTATATATATACTCTGAAATATGTTAAATTCGAGGAAAATTAGAAAAAATGGGAAATATTGAAAATTTGATCATTGGTGAGCTAATGATTCAAAATTTGATGAAACGAAAATCTAGAAAGGAGATTGTGTAAATTAAGGTTGTATTAAATTAGAAAGAAAAATGGAAAATCCCTTATTATACTTTTATTTGATATTAAATTGTGATAATTTGATTACGGAAATCTTTTGGGAGACTCGAGGAGTCAGATTAGATTTATTTTAAAAATAGAGAGTGACCATCCTCCCTAAAAATGTGAGTGAGACCCTAATCTCTTGCATAAAATAGTGAACTTGTTTTTCTTCTATATTTTTAATAAAACATACTTTCGATATGCATTGACTCGACACGTGGTATTAAATTTCAAAATTTGTTTTATGACATTTAGAGTGTCGTAAATTTGTGCTTCCGATAACTATATATCCATGGTTTGAAATGAATCAATGTCGTGCTATTATTTGAGAACTAGAATATTTTCTAGTCTACCATTGCATTGACATGTTGATTTAAAATGATTTGATAAAATGTATCGGCACACGAATTTGAAATGTTTCGATAAACTATGTGGGTCGGATGCCTGCTAGTTATGTGATGTTTGCGAAATGATTGGTACTTGTGCATGATTAATGGCTATAGTCATTCCTCCGACGGCGCGACTCGATAGGGTAACATGGATGAGGGTTGGATTATATTTGGAGGGAGAGACAGACGTGTCTCCCTCTGCGGTAAGTTGTGCTATATCTGGTTGCACCCCGGTAGGGTACGACCCAACGCCAAGGAAGGGGGGGTATGTTTTGAAACATGATGGAAAAACCCTTGGCGGGTTTTCATCTAGGTTTCGGCCAACCTGAGATGGAAGTGTTTTTGATGGGACCCTAGGATTTTATAAAAAAGGATGTTTGATACGGATGCATATATGTATGATATCGTGTGATTTATTAAATGAGTTCATATTTCGATACATATTATGTTTCGTTGTAAATTATGAATTGTTGCTTACGAAAAATGTTATTTGACACTCCATTGGTTCACCCACACTATTTATGCTTGATATTACCCCCTCACTCACTGGATATCTTCCCTGATACTCACCCATCTCTTCTTCTTTTTTAGACAAGTTTATTGTGATAGAGCAATGTTAGAGGTTCTAAAAGTTTTGATACTTTCGGTGGATTTGGTATTTACTACGGTGAGCTCTAAGTTTGATTTGAAAGATGAGTTTCTTACGTTATTTTGACCCTACGAGGTCCTGATATTGAGTTCCGTAGTTGGCTGTGTATATATTTATGGGATGACTGTATGAATAATGGGCTTTTTATTTGTGAAACTCTCGCACAGACTTATTTCATTTGCATTGAGGCACTTGTAAATATTTGAAATGTTAACTTGGGAAATTTGTTGTACATTTTATAAAAATATTTAGAATCGCTCGGTGTAGCGGCTGCTCATACTCTAGTTGGGCATGACAGTAGAGGTCTGTGGCTAGAACTACTAGAAATTTTATAGTTTTACGTTGTCCTGGATGTTTGCGGTGGGATTTGTTGATTTTGGAGAAGCCGGAATGACCATTTGTTTATTTGACAGGTTGATTTTGAATGTACAGATCAAATTGTATACGGGAGATCTCCAAAATATGGGGAGATTCTGTCTGATTTTCTGTAAAAATATAGCCAGTATTCAGGATAACAGGTGGCTGCTCACGAACCCGGTTTGGGGCATGACAATTTTTGTTTGGTTTACATAATGGTTTAGATTTTCTCATTTCACTAGTATAACTCTTTGCCTATTGATACGTGAGTTCAAGATACACTGAGACTCTTTATCTAAATTCTTAATATTATTTGACATTTATACTTACATGATTTTTGAATCATCATTAACAGATCAGGTAATTACTTGAACTAACTTGTCTCTAAAGGTTTCCACTCTTTTCTCTTTTAGATTCTACCATTTAATTCTTGAATCCATAAATTATGATCCTTTTTATGTCTTTTTGGCACATACACATCTAAAACTAAAAGTCTGCATTGAGCTGCTACATTCTTTGCCCCACCTAGAGAGGAAAAAGTCTATTTGACTGGTATTCGACTCGCTTTTGTATGTAATTATGTATGAGTCTCTTTTTTTGAATAAAGTATTTATAAGTATCAAATCGAATGTTGTGACAAACTCTAAAATTGTACCCCCACCTCATTCCAATTACCGAAGTCAAAATTTTCATGTGCAGTTTCAAATCCTTCATTATTCTCACTCATATACCCATTTAGAACTTCTCCAATAAATAATTTCTCACCACAAGATATGAATTGTATAAATTTATCTAGATCTTCCAAGTACCATTGTTTACTAGTTTCATCTACACCAATTTAAGTTGCAAAAATACTAACCATATTAATTATGCCTTTTCTATAACTGGTTTGGCAAACAAAATTCTATTACTCTTCCTTTTGATATCTATTACATCCTCTTGTAAGTTCTTATGGATAATTATTCCTACCATGTTCTTAGCTCTATCATTTATCTATATACGAAAGCTTATGGCCTTTAGGCTCTTCTTCTCGAATCTTCTCTCTCACCTACTTAGTTTCTTAAAGACACATAATAGCCCTTGGCATGGATCAATCTTGCGACCTTTCGCTTACAAAGTGAATGCACTTTCACTATGCTACAGAAGCAATATTATCCCGTCACAATTATCAAAATATATCAATTAACCATCCGTGTATCCCTCACATCCTACAAGTTTACCCCATGATCAGCTATAAGATTAAATTTGGTATAATCCATATATGAATAGATAAAAATAAATGAAAATGTATAAATTATCATTAACACCACATTTAAATTTAAAACATTGATTTATTTGCTATTCAGTTTATAAATTAAAAAATAAAATAAAATAAATTTCAACTCTTTTCACATTTAAAGTTAAAACTCTTTTTATTGAGAAAAATAGATTTTGATGATAATTAGTAATAATTAAAAAAGATTACAATTAATTATTTTAAGATTTAAAAGTTAAGAGAAATATTTAAAAATTGAATTTAGTCTGAGTAAGTCAACTTGCATCGTGGACGAATCGATCTGCACACCTACAATGCTTAGAATTAACCTAAGGTGTCGACCTATCCACTGCATAAATCGGCCTATCAAATTATCAAGTCGACCTAGGACTAAAAAATTTGAAATTTAATTAAGTATGAAACATCACAAGTTGACCTAAGAAAGAGACAAGTAGACCTGAGGTGAGCAAGTCTCAAACACTATGTCTGAAAAAATAACTAAGTTGACCTATGAGAAGGTTAAGTCAACCTGATCATACTTAGGAATTAACTTAAGTCGACCCAAGTTAAGAATATGTCAACCCGACCATAAAACATGCAATGTACTTTACTTTACTTGCAAAATATGTTAGTAGTATCTTTGCAAATTTTTAAATAAACCTAAATTAAGTCAATCCATATATTTTATAGAAAAGTTGACCTAGGGTTTGGTCAAGTTGACCTAGACATAGATTAAGCCAACTTAAAATATCAAGAATTCATTTTGGGAAAACCACTTGAAAATTTAAGGTATGAAAGACACCAAGTCGACTTAGGTAAAATGTAAGTTGACTTTGCAAGAAAGAAGTCGACCTAGGATAAGTTACAGTTGACTTGACAAATGTGGGTCTCAAAATCCTATCTAAAACAGGCAAAGTACTAGTACTTTCATTCAAGTCGACTTGAGAGTTAATAAGTGAAACGTGTCAAATTTGTTCTCAAATGAATCATATTAAGTCGACTTTAGAGAAACATAAATTGACCCGATAAGAATTGTGAGTCAACCTGGGGAATAACAAGTCGACCTGATAAACTTATTCTCTAGTACTTTTTTTTGAACAAGTCGACCTGAAGAAGTTAGCTCTTAGAAACTAACTCTACAACATAACTATGTCAACGTAAGAGAGCTCACGAGTCAACCTGCCAAAACTCAGCCTCAGAAACCATTTTTGACCCTCATCTTCATGACAGCTGTCATGCATAACGATAGTCTCATTATGAAAGAGGAAATTAGGCTTCTCTCCTATACTAACCTTAAGTACACTATGTTTTGTATAGAAATTAACATCCTTTTATCTCATTCTATCCAAATATTACAACAATGCACTATCAGTTAAAATTGGATACATACCAACTCCATTCAAATATACCCATGACCGTACATTGTTTTTATAACCTAACTCTGTCGCCATGTGTTCAAATTCAAACAAGGATATTTTATCTTGATCAAAACAACAAACTAGGTATTAATATTAAATTTTGGAGTCGGTTGTTAAAGAAATTAATAAAGAAAGAAGAGAAAGAAAATATAATATAGTCAAATAAAATAAAATAAAATTAGAGTTTGAAAGTTGAAAGTAAAAATAGATGAAATAAAACTCAAAAATAAAAATAATGAAAAAAACACTAAAAATAAACTATCCATAGAAATATAAAATAATAATAATTATAATAATAGTAACAATAATAACAATAATGACAATAAAAATAATAACAACAACAATAAATACAACAACAATAAAATTAATAAAAGTGCATTAATTCAATTGGTTCGAATTCTCCTACACCGTGTATTACTATTTAAAGTTATCTTCTTAACGAAATTCATAATATTCATATTTTATAGATAATTTGTATCTAGATTTTCAATGGTTTATTCTGATATTTCACTAGATTTTCTATATTTAAGATTTCGCTACTCCCAACTAGTGTATTTTTTGAATTTCGTTACACATGTCCAAATCAATTTAGGCGATATTCTCTTATCTTATCAACAGTTGAACTCACTCCCTATTAGTACATATTTTTTCATTTTTAATCCTATATTTTTTAGTTTTATCACATGTCCATCTGAGCATTCTTATTTTAGTTATAATCACTTTATAATTTTGTTGTTTTTTAATGGCACAACACTCGGTATTATATGATAATTCAAGTCTTACTACCATTCTATAAAACTTGCCACTCAACTGCAATAGTATCGTGTAATCACATAGAAATCTAGATATAGTTCTCTATCCTATGATTTACATGTTCATCCATATTGCCATCACTTTGAATGATGAAACATTCACTTTTTTGTGCATTCTATCCCTTTTATTTAATTATTTTTTCATTATTCTGATGACTGTTATCAAGCATATATCTCATTTACTCAAATTTTGACTGATTTAATATAGATTCCAACGTATTCCTCCATAACTCTAATTTAGTGTTAACAACCTCCCTAGTTTCATCGACTATCATTATATCATTTTCAAAAAGTATACACCATGGTAGCTCACCTTATATGCTTTTCATTATTTCATCCATCACAATTGCAAAAAAGAAGAGACTTAATGTTGAACTTGGGTGAAACCTAATATTGATTGAAACCTCTACGCATTCTTACATTGACAATAGCTCCCCCTGTAATATCTTTGATGAGATCAATATATTTCAAGGAGATCCCCTTCTTCATCCACACCCATTATAGTATGTCTCTAGAATCCTATCATATGTTTTTCCTAGATTAATGAATACCATATGTAAGTTTTTCTTTTGTACTCTAATCGTCTCTGTTAAATATCTAAACAAGTGAATGATTTCGATGATAGATCATTCTAACATGAACCCAAATTGATTCTAAGACACACTTGTATTCAATATCAATTTACACTCTATCACTTCCCACAACTTTATGGTATAACTAATAAGTTTAATTCTCCTGCATTCAGAACATTCTTATATGTTACTTTTATTCTTATATAATGGTGCAATTGTACTTTCCCTCCATAGGGGTATTTTTTGGTTTATCAAATTTTTTTAGAAAGATGCATCAAAATTTCTATATTCGCTTTATCGAAATACTTCTACATCTCAATAAGGAAGCTATTCAGGTATTATGGTTTTTGTTTTTTCATTTTCTATAAGGTTTGCCTTATTTCATAAGAATGAATCTTGTGTTTAAAATCTTTATCAACCTCTTTTACAGGTATCGTGATATCACCGAAATCACTTGTGCCATCAACTTTAAAGAGGTTGTCAAAATAATCCCTCAAATACTTTCTTATGTTTTCATTCTTTACATAAATATTATTGGTTCCACTTTTAAAATGCTTAAGTCCATTTAGATCTTTTTCCATTTTATCCTTTAGTTTGACAATTTTGTAAACATTTTTTTCTCCATCATTGGTTTCTAGTTTTTTTATATAATTTGTTATACATCTTGGTTTTTGATTTGCAAATAACCTTGCTCACCTCTGGTTTTTCATTTTTATACTTCTCAATGCATCACTATCTTTTTTACTTTTAGGATTCGTATATCATTTTCGTTTGGTTCATATAACAATTTGAATTTGCTCATTTCACCATCATAACTCTTTGTCTATTGGTATCTGAGTTCAAGATACGCTAAGAACCTTTTTATCTAAATTCTTAATATTATTTGATATTTTTACCACATGGTTTTCAAATCATCATTAGCAAACCAGGTAATTACTTGAACTAACTTGTCTCTAAAGGTTTCCACCTTTTTCTCTTTTAGGCTTTATCACTCAATTCTTGGTTCCATAAATCGATGATACTTCTTTTGCCTTCTAGTTATATGCACATCTAAAACTAAAATTCTATATTAAGTTGCTACATTCTCCCCTGGTATAATATTACAATCTCAACAATCTATCACCCCTCTTAGTGAGGAAGAAATTTATTTCGCTAGCTTCGACTCATTTTTTATATTTTAACTATGTACGAGTCTCTTTCTTTGAATAAAATATTTATGAGCATCAAATTGAATATCGTGACAAATTCTAAAATTGTACCACCATCATTTCAATTACCAAATTTAAAGTTTTCATGTACAGTTGCAAATCCTTCATTATTTTCACTCACATGGCCATTTAGAACTTCTCTAATAAATTACTTCTCCCCACACGATATGATTTATATAAATTCATCTAAATCCTCTAAGAATTGTTGTTTATTAGTTTCCTTTATATCTATTTGAGGTGTATAAATACTAACTATATTAATTACATCTTTTTTATAACTAATTTGACAAATAAAATTTTATATCTCTTCATTTTGATCTCTACTACATCCTCTTGTAAGTCATTCTGGATAGTTAGTCCTACCATGCTCTTAGCTCTATCAAGCTCTTAGCTCTATCATTGTCTATATACCAAAGCTTATAGCCTTAAGACTCTACTTCTTTAGCTTTCTCCTCCATCCACTTAGTTTCTTAGAGACACATAATATTAATCCTCTATTTAGTCATTATTTCTTATATATTTTTTAACTTACTCTTCTAACTTACAAGTTAAGGATCCTACATGCTAGCACCTTCGCTTACTTTACCTAGGATGGTAGTGCTAAAATGCTAAAAGCTCCTGGCGAGGATCGAACTCGCGACCTTTCGCTTACGAAGCGAACGCACTACCACTATGCTACAGAAGCACATAGTATCTCATTACTATTATCAAAATAAATCAATTTACTATCCTCGTATCTATCACATTCCACAAATTTACCCTATGATCAGCTACAATATTAAATTTTGTATAATCCATATATGAATAGAAAAAAAATAAGTGAAAATGCATAAATTATCATTAACACCATATTAGCTCAAACTTACATTTAAATTTAAAACATTTTAAAACCCTAATTTATTTGCTAATTAGTTTATGAATTGAAAAATAAAATAAATCACAACTCTTTTCATATTTAAAGTTAAAACTTTTTTATTAAGTAAAATAGATTTTGATAATAATCAGTAGTAATTAAAAATGATTAGAGTTAATTATTTCAAGATCTAAAAGTTTAGAGAAATTGTTAAAAACAAAATTTAGTCTGAGTAAGTCCACCTACATCATTAACGAGTTGATTAGCACACCTAGAATGCTTAGACTTAACTTAACGTGTCAACCTATCCATTTCACAAATCAACCTATCAAATTATCAAGCCAACCTTATTATAGCTCCAAGTCAACCTAGGACTAAAAAATATGAAATTTAACTAAGTATGAAACATCACAAGTCGACCTGAGAAGTGGATAATTCAACCTGAGGCTAGCAAGTCTCAAAAACTAAGCCTCAAAAAATAACTAAGTCAGCCTATGAGAAGGTTAAGTCAACCTGGTCATACTTAGGAATGAATTCAAGTTGACTCAAACTAAGAATATGTCGACCCCATTATAAAACATGCAAAGTACCCGTACTTTATTTGTAAAATATGTCAGTAGTATCTTTGCAAATCTTTAAATAGACCTAAGTTAGGTAGATCCACATATTGTATAGAAAAGTTGATCTAGGCCTCGATCAAGTTGACCTAGACATAGATTAAGTTGACCTATCACATAGAGAATTCGACCTAGGAAAACCACTTGAAAATTTGAAGTATGAAAGACACCAAGTCAACTTAGGTAAAGTGTAAGTTTAGCAACAATGAAGTCGACCTTGGATAAATCACAAGTCGACCTGACAAAAGTAGCTCTTAGAAATCCAATCTGAAATAGGCAAAATACTAATACTTTGAATCAAGTCGACCTAAGAGTAAAATAAGTCAACTTGCCAAATTTGTTCTCAAATGAATCACATTAAGTTGACCTTAGAGAAGCATAAACTGATTTGGTAAGAATTGTAAGTCGAGCTAAGGAATAACAAGTTGGCCAGATAAACTTATTCTCACAAAGTTCTAGTACTTTTTTTTGAACAAGTTGACCTGAGTATATGATAAGTCATCTTGAACAAGTTAGCTCTCAAAAACTAACACTGCAACATAACTAAATCGACTTGAAAGAGTTGATGAGTTGACCTGCAAACACTTAGCCTCAAAAACCATTTATGAAACATATCTAAGTTGACCTTGGCAGTTAACAAGTCAACCTGATAAACTTGATCTCACAAAGTACTATTACTTTGTCTTGAACAAGTCACCTAGGGATTTCTCAAGTCGTGTTGATCGTGTGCTATAGAATAGCTAAGTCGACCTGACTTAAATGTCAAAATACTATAGGTTTACCTGGCAAATATTCAAATTGACCTAACCTACACAAAGAATATAAGTCGACATGGCCAAATATCAAGTCGATCTGGACCAACATACTCTAAAACATATAATTTCTGATACATAAGTAAGTCAACTAAAGATAAGACAAGTTAACCCAAATATAAAATTTATACTACATAACAATAATATATGGTGACCTATGCTTACACAAGTTGACCTGGGAGAAGCACAAGCCAACTTGATACTCTCAAGGCACCAAAGACCAAGCTCCTGGCCAAGTTTGATTAAAATGAGTTTCCAAAAATCAAAAAGAGTAAGTCCTTCTCTCAAGGCTTTTGTAGAAGGAAGTTGAACTCAGGGAGATTGATAGATTGAGAATATTTAAAAAAGATTGAATTCTTATATGAAGAACACCTAAGCTATATTTGTCCTGGTTCTTTGTTAAACCCAAATGAGAAAGTTTATGAGAATCTAGTAAGAAAATTCTATAATAATTTGGAGGTAATTGGAAACCACCTTTTATAAATACATTATCATTTTGCCATGGGTATGGCGTCATGCATGTCTGTAACATATATTAAGGGCAAGGAAATAATAGTTGCTTCCAAGGTGATTTACAACATTGAATGGATGCCTCACATGATTTGTGAGAAATATATGGGGAATGTAGCTATTGAGTGTGCTAGGATGGTGTTTAAAGATGATTTCTTGATGGAGATAAACACCAATGCTAAGGCATTAGATGTACATAAGAGGATCCTTCATTTTATAATCGCCTGTGACTAAGAGGAGGAAATCATACAACCATTACTAAAGAAGACTTTTAGTTAATGGCATGTATAATGAAAAGGAAGAACCTTGGACTACATTTTATAGTGCTATACTTCAACATTGTTGTTGTAAAATCAAACTCAACAAACCTACCTACTGCTCTTTGATCATGGATATTTTTAGCTATAAGTAATATAGATTTTAAGGAAGGACATAAGCACTAGATTGCTAATAAAAAATGGCATTAGAGAGTTATTCTTGAACAAAGGCCTAATGGACTCTTAAAGTTAGGGTTTGGGAGAGAAAAAATGAAGATGAGCCCATGGTAGAATCAAAGAAAAGGAAGAGAGATGAGGCCGAGACTAGTGATACACCTAGGGAAGAACATAGGAAGGCAGCCCTTCAAATAGTCCTGGTTATTGATGGTGCATCATCTTCTACCTTTAGAGTAATGTTGGATATTGTGTGGGACACCATGTCCAAATACAAGGGCAATTGGATAGAGTTGTCGATCAAAACTCAAATATTTAAGGACAACTTCAAGATATGAGAGAGCAAAAGCTTAACATTGAAGCCCTTTTTAGGAAAGATCAACTTGAACCATCAAGCTCATCCTAGAACCTCCATTGTCATCCTATCATCATGGGCTACACTATGAATAAACCCATATTTAGTCTGTTTTCTCAATATTTGTTTTGAATCTCTTTTTTTCTGCTCATTTGATGTACTAAGGTGAACAATTTGTAACGAATTAAATATTATGATGTTAAGTTACTCCCATTATATGCTTGTGCTTGCCCATATGCATATATGAATAATATCCATGCTTAAATGCCTATATGCCTATGCCTACTCTTATGTATTTGTGTATGGTGTTGGATGCGTTACTAGGATAAAAGCGTGGTTGACAATAGTTTAAATAGCATTATGTGTTTATCCCCTGGCAAAGAAGGAAGAATCCTGCTTGCCCATTTGGAAAGATCTACATTGCTTGAATGCCCAGGCATATGTCTGTGTTTATGTATTGCTTAACCCCATTTTGTTGATGATAAAAATGGAGAGAAAATGCAGGATACGTAGGATATTGAAAATGTAGGATACATAGGATATTGGATTAAAGAGGAGAAAAGTATCAATGTTTGATCAAATTGAGGGGGAGTTAAGTTAGATTAGGAGTTAGAAATACAAATATGAAAATATAGGTTGAAAGGGAGAATAACATGAAATTTTCAAAATTTTTAAACAATTTTGTTAAGCTTTTAAAAAAGGCTTTGTCATTATCAAGAAAGGAAAGATTGTTAGTAAAATAAATTTTGATGATGATTAGGAGTAATAAAAAATGATTAGAGTTAATTATTTCAAGATTTAAAAACTTAGAGAAATTATTAAAAATTAAATTTAGTTTGATGAAGTTGATTTGTATCAAAGACTAGTTGGCCTGTACACCTATAATGCCTAGAATTAACATAATACGTAGACGTATCCATTGCACAAATCGACCTATCGAATTATCAAATCGACCTTAACATAGCTCCAAGTCGATTTAGGACTAAAATGTTTGAAATTAAACCACGTATAGAATACCATAAGTCGACCTAAGAAATGGATAAGTTGGCTTGAGGTGAACAAATCTCAGAAACTAAGTCTGAAAAAATAACTAAGTTGACTTATGAGATGGTCAAGTTAACTTGATCCTACTTAGGAATGTACTTAAGTCAACCTAAGCTAAGAATATGTTGGCCCGACCATAAAATATGCAAAGTACACGTATTTTACTTACAAAATTTGTTAGCGGTGTCTTTGCAAATCTTTAAATAAACCTAAGTTAAGTTGACCAACATATTGTATAGAAAAGTCAACCTAAGGTTTGGTAAAGTTGACCTAGACATAGATTAAGTTGACCTATCATATAGAGAATTCGACATGAGAAAACCACTTGAAAATTTTCTAAGTATGAAAGGCACCAAGTTAACTTTGTAAAGTGTAAGTTGACTTAGCAAGAAGCAAGTCAACCTAAGATAAGTCAAAAGTCGACCTGACAAAAGTGGCTCTTAGAAATCATGTCTAAAACAGACAAAGTACCGGTACTTTGAATCAAGTCGACTTGAGAGTAAAATAAGTCGACTTACCAAATTTGTTCCAAAATGAATCACATTAAGTTAGCCTTAGAGAAGCATAAATTGACTCGGTAAGAATTGTTAGTCAACCTAGGGAATAACAAGTCGACTTGGTAAACTTGTTCTCACAAAGTACTAGTACTTTGTTTTGAACAAGTTGACCTGAGTATGTCATAAGTGATGTGATCTTCAAGACTGCAAAAAATTTACAAAATTCAACTCAAGTTCCAATTGGGCCAGTAACAAAAGTTCGAGTTAAAAGGTCAAAAAAAGTACTGAATAACTTAATTCATAGGATTTTACAATAAGAAATTGAAGCCCAAATGAATGAAGAACCAAAAGGAGCCTCAATTATGCTCATGCAAGCCCAGTGGGAAGAATAAAAGGCCCAAACTACCCAAGACCAAGGGAGGACGAAAAAAAAGAAAAATAGCAGAAAGACTTGGTCAAAATAGATTGATTTATTTAGTTTCCTAATTCTTATTTTTTTTAACTTATGTTTAGTTTCCTAATTCTTTATTGTTTAGGGAGTTACTAAATTTTTAATTGCCAATTATGTTTTTACCTTTAGACTATAAATAGGTCATTATACATTATGTAAAAAAAAAAATACTTTGGAGAGAATTAATAAAATTGTGAGGATTCTTCACACAGGTTTTGTTCTTTTGAGAACTTTGAACTTATTCAAGATATGAGTCTTGTTTAGTTCTTTGACTTATCAATCTATGTTTCAAACCATCTAGATTGTGGTGTCATTCATTCCATCTTTATACCAAGGTTATTGATCTAGTGAGAAACGGGTCTAAGGTCATATACCTTAGGTTCTTCCTCCTTTAGGGCAAGGGTTGAGCTCTTTAATTTCACCGATTCAAATAATTCGTTGGAATGATTTTTGGGCTAAATTAACTTGTTCGTGGGTTTTAGGATTTTTATACTCAACCGGTTCACATCAGTTGGTATCAGAACAATTTTGGGTTACCCTTCAAATTGTTCATTTTTGTCTATAATTGTTCATATTTGTCTATAATTTTTCATAAAACAAAGGCAGTTTCCAATTTTTTTCTTTTCTTTTATTGTTTCTTCTTTATTTCTTCTTTTTTCCTTATTTGTTCACCTTCTTTATTTTTTTCCTTTATTCACCTTTCTTATTTAATTTATTCCATATTTGTTTCTTTCTTAATTTGGAATTTTTCCAAATTTGCGACTTCCTTATTTCTCACTTATTTTCCTTCTTTATTTTTCTTGTTATTCTTTCTTTGAACTTCACAAGACAATTATTTGTAAGTTAAATTCAAAGAGTTGTTGATTTATTAAGATGGTAAAAGACGTGTTCGAGGGATTGAATTCATTAACACTTTTTTCAAGCAAAATGCGGCTGCGGATGCATTTTCACACAGGTGACGATTTAGGGACAAATCGTTGTCAAAAAGGAGGGAATGATGTGATCTTCAAAACTGAAAGAAATTTACAAGATTCAACTCAAGTTCCAGTTGGGCCAGTAACAAAAGTTCGAGTTAAAAGGTTCAAAAAAGTACTGAATAACTTAATTCAGAGGGTTTTACAATAAGAAATTGAAGCCCAAATGAATGAAGAACCAAGAGGAGCCTCAATTATGCTCATGCAAACCCAATGGGAAGAATAAAAGGCCCAAAACTATCTAAAACTAAGAGAAGACGAAAATAAAGAAAAATAGTAGCAAGACTTGGTCAAAATAGTTTGATTTATTTAGTTTCCTAATTCTTATTTTTTTTAAACTTATGTTTAGTTTCCTAATTCTTTATTGTTTAGAGAGTTACTAAATTTTTAGTTGCCAATTATGTTTTTACCTTTAGGCTATAAATAGGGCATTATACATTGTGTAAAAAAAACACTTTGGAGAGAATTAATAAAATTGTGAGGATTCTTCACACAGGTCTTGTTCTTTTGAGAATTTTGAACTTATTCAAGATATGAGTCTTGTTTAGTTCTTTAACTTATCAATCTATGTTTCGAACCATCTAGATTGTGGCGTCATTTATTCCATCTTTATACCAAAGTTCTTGATCTAGTGAGAAACGGGTCTAAGGTCATATACCTTAGGTTCTTCCTCCTTTAGGGCAAAGGTTGAGCTCTTTAATTCCACCGATTCAAATAATTCGTTGGAATGATTTTTGGGCTAAATTAACTTGTTCGTGGGTTCTATGGTTTTTATACCCAACGGGTTCGCATCAATAAGTCAACCTGAACAAGTTAGCTCTTAGAAGCTAACTCTACAACATAACTAAATTGACTTGAGAGAGTTGATGAGTCAACCTGCAAAAACTTAGCCTCAGAAACCATTTTTTAAATATAAGTAAGTTGACTTAGACAGTTAACAAGTTGACTTGATAAACTTGCTCTCACTAAGTACTAGCACTTTGTCTTGAACAAGTCAACCTAGGGATTTATCAAGTTGACTTGATCACGTGCTATAGGATAACTAAGTCAACCTAGCTTAAATGTCAAAATACTATGAGTTGACCTGACAAATATTCAAGTCAACCTAACCTAAGAATGAAGAGAACATAAGTCTACCTAGTTAATATCAAGTCGAGCTAGACCAATATGCTCTCAAAAATGTAATTTCTAAAACATAAGTAAGTTGACCTAAAAATAAGACAAGTCGACCTAAGTGTAAAATTTATAGTACATATGTTGACCCAACAACTTTATAAGGCGATCCATGCCATGATACTCTCACAAAATGCTAGCAAGTCAACCTAAGTAGTTTATAATTCAAAGACAACTCGGCACAAAACTTTGATGAGTCAACACCTTGTAAGTAAAAGTTAAATGCTCAGAAAAGGCCATTCGAAATTAAATGAAAGCTCAACTCTCACAATAGCTTCTATAAATGCATTCAATGTTCATAAATGATACTCAATGGCTAAATAAATGTCTTTAACTATAAATGCAACCCAAGAATGACGGAATATTGATCTTGAAATGCTCCAACATGTCTCAAAAGTAAAATGCTGATACTCTATTTTTCATTTCTTAGTTGTATACTCACATGTACTACCACGAATACATCTGAAGATTAAAAGTTTCACTTGTATCTTTTTTTTTACTCTATAATGTTTTTAAAGATCAAAACACTGGTTATTCTTGATCTAAGATTGAGTTGTAATGAGTGAACGGTCTTAGCTTACTTTTGGGAAAAGCAAGTACAAATATTTGGGAAATACTTGTAAGGTTTGTTAGCACTTGGAAAATCAGTTGTTCGTACTATTTCTTGAAATAGTGATTAGAAAATTCCGATAAAATCATAGAGTGGATCTACATCAAGAAAGGTGGAGTTACTATAAATTTTGGTATCTTGATTTTCTTTCTCTTCCTTCTTAAATTTCTCATAAAACCAAAAAAATTATAAAAACTGTCAAAATATCCTATTCACCCCTTTTAAGTTATTTCTTCATTTTTAAGCCCTAATTTATTATGAAATCTTAGTTCAATTCACAACAAAGAGTACATGCAAAAAAATTGACAAATCCAAGAATTAGATTTCATACTTTATAACACTTGTGCAAACCCACTATCTAACCCATTGCATCTAATGAAGAACCGCAACCCTACCTTTGGGACCACACGCTACTTTGAGCATAATAGAGACAACCCCAGAGATTCTCACCTTAACATTATCATTCACCGGTCGCTCTCTCTCCCTCGAACACAATAAACTAATACTCTCTCTGTCTCTTGAAGGACATAAAGTAAAGACTCTCTCTTTTTGTTTAACACTCTTTGAACTATTTCGTTTTTTTTTTCTCTCTCTTTCTCTCTCTCTCTAAATCAAAGAAATTGAACTAACAACTTGACCAAGTTTATAGACATGGGTCAAGAAGTCAGCCACCTGCTGAAATGTTACTTGCCACATTAACAACCGGCTGACGTGGCATCTATGATTGTCGAACTTGTTAACATGGTTCCTGCCATGTAAGCAACATGGGCTAGGTATGATGCCAAATCAAAAATTGTTATTCCACATCTAACACCACATCAAAATAGCTTAGATTTTTATGACTAATATGTTGATATTATTAACAGAGGGACCAATTTGTTAAACTTTGAGAAGTTTGAGTACTCCTTTGTTGCGATTTGAAATTCAAGAATCTAATTGTGAGCTAACATCATAGTTCAAGAATTAGACAAATATTTTTCTCAACAGAAAAAAAATATATAGCTACTATACAGTTGATCTTTTGAAAAATAGGTAATAAAATTTTCATTACCGAAGGTAACTAACAATTATGTATTACTATGGGGTGTTTGATAGAGCAAAAAAGAGTATTTCTAATGGTTGAAACAATATTCAGTGACTAAGCTAATTGCTGATAGAACTCCAACTAATAATTCAAAAGTTGTTAAGAAAGTTATGAGCTACCAAAAGTAACTTTTAACTTTTCAAAAATTGCTTTTAGCTATATGTATTTTTTTGATTTTACCTTTTTTGCATTAATGACGATGGACATATTTAAGTAGTTAGAAATTATTTAAATTATTTAATTATTTTGACATTTTTTTATTGCTTTACTACTTTTACTCTTTTTTTTTTTTATAGAACAAAATTTATTTAAATTATTAATACGATGTGTATTTGGATCGATTGTTTTTATTAAGTATTTAAAAGAAATTATCTTTGCTTATAACATTATAGATGTTTATATAATTTACATTAACTTTTAATAATATATATTTGAATTAATTATTTAAAAAAAATTATAGATATTGTATTTATGAATTTTATATTTTAATATATAATAAAAATATAAAAAATATTTTAAAAAATAAAACATATTTAACTAATATAAGTATATCTTTTATTTTTATTTTCTACGTGAAGAGCAATTGTTAAATAACTAAATATTAATAACAATACAATCAGCTGTCACTTATCCCACATCATTCGTCAGTCGCTGCCGTCAACAATTAGTCATTAGAGACAAACTCAATTTAATCAGCTAAACCAAGCAGCCACTTAGACACCTTATTTATTCGGTGACATATTGACATCATAAATAAATGAAAAAGAAGAAAAAATAATACAGAAGAATCACTAGATAATGTTGGCACGGTTGAGGCAAGGAAAGGCTAGAGCTGATGGGTGATTTAACTGAAATGAGTGATGGTGGGTAACTAAAAGCTCAAAATGCTAATAAATGAAAGGGGCCTTGGTTGCAGGGGATTTTGCCTACAGGATTCGTTCACATGTCTTTATCTGACCCTGGTACCTTATCCATAAAGGCGGTTGGAAGCAATAAACCAGAACCTTTGATCCTCAAACAATCTGCCCTTCAAAGTCCTTAGACAATCCAAAGCTACCGTTCAAATTTCCAATTTGGGATAAGAGAGGTGGTTACGCTATTCTAGTAAATATTGATACGTATAAATATAGTAACATTTGAATTGTTATATAATAGTTATTGTTAATAATATTATTTTTTTCTCACCATTGATATCTAGAATCATGTTTTGTTAATCCGGCTTAAGCATTTGCGGAGTACTATTAAGAATGACTCTCTCAGTATAATTTTTTCTATTTTTAAGTTTCGAACTGGAAATTTAATTAAAAAATTTAACACCCCATGTAATATCGATTTTTAGTGACTGTATATTATGTATTATTTCTCATGATTCTAAATATATAAGCATACTTTTGAGATATCTATTTAATTATCTAATTATTTATTTTGAGATTTTGCCTTAAAATCGCAAAAACTGAAAATTTTATCGGTAACCCGAAAAACTTCTCGAAAAGTGTCGGCAAGGCCTAAAGAAATCAAAAATAGCTAAGAGAAGACCTACACACTTAAATAAAGATATTTAAATGAAATTTCACATATTTAAGAAATTTAAAACAAAATTTCACAGGAACAAAAAATACAATTGTTAAAAATTAGGGGCTTAAATGTAATTGAGAAAAGTTAAGGGACTAAATTATAAACCACTCAAGGATGGACAATTAGGGTCAAATGATTGGTCAAGAGGGAAATAAGATTAGTTAGTGGCCACATACGATTTTTCCACATTCAAGAAAACTCATTAAATATAAATTTATGTATGAAAGTTTATTGGGTAGAAATTTTTGCATGAAAACCAACTAGAATAGCTTGTTCTAGATTGTGACACTTCTCCCCCTTGACATGGACGTCCAAAGACACTCGGTGGAGTGCATGGAGGTTGCTTGAATCAATAATTGCATAGGTTAAGTGCTAGGACAAGTAGAAGGTCAAGATAATGTATGAAATAATCTAATGGTTAAGGATATTTGACTAAATTTATAAAAAAAACTTGTTTAAGAAGAGTTTGGCCTATTTTTTTCATTCAAACTCACCTTGGACCAAATTATGAGGGTTCTATATCCATTTTGAGTTCAACTATGGAGCCAAAATGGTAAAAATATTTTTGAAAATTCTTGAATTTCAATTGGAAGTATAAAGGTATTGTATAGAAGTTTATATTTATTGTGATTTGATTTTTTTCTAAGGTGATAAAAATTCAAAGATTCAAAAGGGGTGGTGATACATATTGTTAGTAAAAGATTTTACAAATGAGGTAACATATTCTAACTTATACTAAAATTAAATTATTTGATAAGTAGTTACTTTGGTATCCATACTAATATGCTAAATGTTGATTTTTAGATTGAATCTTGTATAGTTTTCTTAGAATATCTCATTTTGTAGAATTCAAAAATTTAAGATATTTATTTCTCTATAAACTAGATTTCCTAAGTTTTAAAAATGGTATATCATGTAAGACATTTCATGAGTAAATCAATTTTTGGTGATTTTTGGAATTCTAGCATGTTTCACAAATTCTGTTTCATGTCCTGTGTATGACCAGTAATTTTTATGAATTTTTGAGGTATTTTCTATTCCAAATTTGGAGAAATGTAAAACATGAAAGTTTTAGGTCTCTGACTTATCGTTAATTTGAGATAAAGATCACTTGAATCGAAATTGTATACAGAAAGTTATGATAATATTACTAAAACTGTGCAGAAATAGTTCTAAAACTGAAAACGAGATGAAAACCGAATTTTATAAAATTATACATTTAGAATCCGAGAATAGTCAAAACTAGAAAGTTTTAGATCTATGTCTTACCTTCAATTTGAGATAAGAAGCACTTAAATTAGAGATGTATACTCGGAGATATGGAATTTCTCCCAAAATTGTGTGGAATTAGTTTTAGGAACTTAACACGAAAAGTGATAATTTTTTTTATAAATTCGTGTATTCCAAATTTGAAGATGGTCTGAACATAAAAGTTGGAGATATATGTCTTAGTGTTAAGAAAAAATTTAAATCAATTTAATCTAATCAAGATTTTGAAAATATCATGATTTTACTAAACATACGCGTTATATATTTGTAGAAATTACTCTAAATATGAAAATTGAAATTTAATCTTATGAAAGAGGCCATTTTTATATGCATGTTGTAATCCAACTATATAATATTGAATTAATAAATGATATTGTTTAACTTAGGATTAGTATTCGAGAGATGACTCGTTCGAGAAATGAGAATAGTTAGGGGGAATGGCGTACCCTCTCCAGCCGAAATGAGTGGGACGAACTATTTTTGACTTTAAATGAAAAATAGTTTTGATCATGATTTTATAAATAAAATTTAAAATGTGATTTAGAAATGTTTTAGTGTTTGTGGCATGTCTTGAAATGTTGTTTGATAAAAATTTACATTCTAATATTATGGTTACTTGATAGTGTCTTGTTTTTACGAGTAAGGATTTATGAATGATGACATATGGCACATGTGTATGATTATGGGATGGTGTATAGTGGCTATAGCGCACTCCCTAACACGGTATTGAGTGTTTACCCGATGGGGTTACGTGATGGGGTAATACGGGGCAGGGGTTTGAGTCTCCTGTCTCTATCCAACGGATTCAATAGACGAGTACCACATGAGAACCGTGTCAATACCAAGGGAAAGGGAGAAAATATATGTGTTTTATTCTTATGACATTTTGGTGGCCCCTTGGTGGATTTTACTCTAATTAGACCAAACTATGGGTAAAATGTGTTTTTTACACCCCATTGATGCATGATTGATGATAATGATACTTATTATTTTGAATTACATGATATATTTGCAAAGAAATGAAATATAAATTTGAAAATGATGTTTTGACTTGTCACTCTCACAAATTCATCTATTATCATTATATAGTTATTGCACCTCACTCACTGAGTATGTGGATTATACTCACCTCTCGTATTAATATTTTCAGTTTATACTATATTTGACATACATTGAGATACTATCCCACGAGTTTTACTGAGAGACGCTATCAGGTAAGTGATCATATCTATTATTGTTTATGATTGAACCATGCATATAAATATTATATATAAATTGGAGGCAGATGTTTTAAAAAAATTTTTATTGAAAACTATTTTTTTTTCGCTATATGATTTTGACCTAATAATATCGAGTAGGGTTATAATATTAGTCTTGCGTCACCTCAATGTGTGAGTAGGGCATACCCGTGTCTCGAGGAGTCGTGGCGGTCTATTCACGTGTCTGACCTGCGGCTCGGGGCGTGACACCCCATCTTATTATGTCGACTATCTGTTAGTTATTGATAATATTATTATTCTGTTTTACTAGAAATAAAAATGGTTAAATAGCAATCTAATGAGATACCTTTCCACTTTTTGTGGATTGGTCATTAAGAATTTTTAGTTTAGAACTTTGTCGGGGAGACAGTTATTTATTGGAAATTTTAGACATGACCATCCTACGAGATGGGTTAGTTCGATAGAACATACCTCCCACTTCTGTGGATTGTCATGTAATTTCTCTGTTGACAGAATTCGCTAGGAACTTTATGGAGGAGACAAAAAGTTGTTTATTGGAAATTTCGGACTCACGCACTAACCATGGAAAGCGCAAGTCTGGTGCTAAATGTTACTGATATTTCATGTTTTCAAATGATCATAATTTTGAATCCTCATTGCATTAATAGGTCCTAAGCTAGGCACACCTAATAGACGTATGTTAGATCACTTACATTTTGATAGGGTTATTTGATTTTATTTTTTTGGGTTACATAAACATTTGAATATGAGATTTTCAGATTTGAAGTGGGAGATCATCATTACTAAATTATTTTTTTAGAGATATTTTGATAGGATTATCGTAGAACATTTGAATAGTAGTAAAGATTTAAATCGAATATTTCAAAGCAGTCCAATAATGATGTCCTTTACGTAAAAGTGAAATATACCGATACATGGAACATGACTTCAATTATTGAAATTGCTAGGCTATACCATGGATGTAATAAACCAAGCCGGCTAATACCACAAAATGATACCTCAACAACCAGTATTGTGGTTCAGAGCAAATGACATAACATATATATATATTTTATTAATATGTGGAAACAGATTGAAGAAGCTCTTAAAATATTTTCTAAAAGTCAGCGTATCTTGTTCTCTAGAGTAACCAAAGCATCAATTCCGAATACCATACTCTTATTCTTGTACTGCAGAGATTAGCAGCACTTACCCAAAAGGTTTACCCAACCCAGAATGAACTTCAAAGAAAGGAAAATTCACAAAGCTTGGGAAATTATGAAGCTAAAAATTCTGTATCAACTGCATTGTCCTTCTAAATGTTAGACATGGGTGCGGTCTGCCCATTGAGTGTAGACCCGATCCAATATCCAAACCATTTGTTTTAAGTTTTTGAATTTGAAAAGAGAGAAAAAAAAAAGAGGGATTGCTTTTTTAATAACCACCCTCAACTCTCTCTCTCTCGCGCAACTCCCTCTCTCTCTCTAACTCTCTCTCTCACTAAGAAAAACTTCCCAAAGTCTTTGTAGGAACGTGAAAAGAAAACAAGGAAGTTCAAAAATGTATTCCATTTTTAGAGAGAGAGAGAAATAGAATAAGAATTGCAAATTGTGAGAAGGCTTTGAGATAATTTCTTTTTTGTACTATACCAACCGGTATCCGGAGCCATACTCTGACTAATCCGGTTCTAGACTTACAGTGACCCTTTAAAGGAGTTACCTCCCAACGTAATTTTTTCTATATTCAAACCGTAAGTCGAATTCGGAAACACCCGAAGGCATTTGAATTGTGAACAAAAAAATGTGATTCAATTTACGTGATATATTCTAGACCTATAATACTCGATCATCGAAAAAGATAAATGATTATAATTCAACTTGGATTGTGGAATTTTATGTAAAAAAAATATGTTTGTTGGTATGTTTAAAAACCATCATAAATGATACAAGAATAATTTTTTTTTTAATAAAAAAAACATGTTTTACTGTGCATTTTCCTCGGGCATTGGCTATTGAATTGCCTTCAAGCATTTCTGATCATACCCACCAAGTCATTCAGATCAATCTCACCATCTATCTCCTCCAGTGGCAATGTTGCTAATGTCATCCATAAAATGTTTCCAAATGAATCATCAGGCGACCGAGGAATGCCTTTCCATGGCATATTCACGGCGTGTCTTATTGCAGAGGGGCATGTATATCCCAACTTAACCTTTGGCATATTGATAGCACATTTCCATATCAATGCAGAATCTAGTACGGTCCCCGGAACATGTTGATCCAAAATGTCTTTAGTACATTTTTTTGGTTGCTCTCATTGCATCTATCTTTGAGCCTTCAATCAAAAACTTCTTTACTATGATGTTCGGGCAACATCTCAGTAAATCTTTGGAGAGAAGAGGAAGGTTCCGATGACTGCGGGGTTGACAAGGTGGTCCAGTCCTCGAGCAACGGAACACCAAGCACTACAAAAACATAGCATTTCCCAGCGTTTTTTTCCTGATGTTTAGGCACTCTGTCACCAATATTTTTCTCTTCATGATGTTTACATGAAGAAACATCAGCAAAAGGACTTTTCGATGAGGTATAAATACCAAAACATCAGGAAAAGTTGTTGGCCCACAAATATGAACAGTGACAGGATTTTTGAAATGTTTTAGCACAAAAAATGCACAAAAATGGCGTAGATGAAGGCGAATGGTGAATCGGATGGCGAAGACAAAGAGGCAAGACAGCGAACAAATAGACATGGAATTCAAAGGTGACTAAATTCTAAAGACAAATAAGATGATGATGACAATTAGAACCATGGTGTGGATTGTGATGATGATGATGATGATGATGATGATGATGATGATGATGATGATGATGATGATGATGATGATGATGATGATGATGATGATGATGATGACGACGACGACGACGACGACGACGACGACGACGACGACGACGACGACGACGACGACGACGACGACGACGACGACGACGACGACGACGACGACGACGACGACGACGACGACGACTAAATTCTATAAGTTTCTAACAGTCCTAACAACAGACCTCTACTGTCATGCCCAACTAGAGCATGAGCAGCCGCCACACCGAGCGGATTTAAATTCTACGCATATATAAAATAAATTCCCAAGTTATTTTTAAATATTTACAAATAACTCAATGTAATCAAATAATCAACACGAAAGTTTCACGAATAAAAGTCCATAATTTATACAGTCATCCTAAAAATTTAGATAAATGGAATGGTTAAACTAAAATCTCCGATACATAACAATATCACCAATCATCGTAGCGGAAGAGATGGAAAATATCCATACCCAAGCCCAGTGATATCTCATCGGTCCAACACTAATCCTGTGGGAAAGAAAGTGAGGGGTGAGTATCTATGAGAGGATACTCAGTAAATGAGGGGATTGACATCATACTATCAATATCTAGGGTGAACTTGGAGTGTCAAAGCATAAGAAAATATCCACAGTGTGCAAACCGATCATGTTATTTCAAAATCATATATAATACGCACACATCAGAAAGTAAGATATGCATCCAATATTTATATCAATGTCATGAAGAGCCGGCCAATGAAATATTCCCGGCAATGGTCTACCTCGACCAAGGACGGCGCATTGGGGGTTCTTCCAAATGCAAGTATTAAAGAATGGCTCTCTGCCCCAATGTTGGCCACAGACTACCCCAACTAGCCTGTAAATAATAATAATGTACATATAACTAGTCAGCCGTGTATGGTGCCCCCGCCTGGTGCTAGACGGAGCCGTACTCAACGTCCTCTCCGATGAGGGTCAACCTGGGACACCCATACACACGACGATCTGGCGGATACCTCCGGCCGAAGCGTATCCGGGCACAAGGGGTGCCTCTACCAGATGTCCTTCGTAGCTACGGATCACAATATCATATCAGCCGGGCACGTAGCCCCATGCATCCCATCACCAGATCGGCCGGGCATATAGCCCCATGCATAATATCATAACGTCGGCCGGGCATACAGCCCAATATATAAGTAAATTCATTTAAAACCATGTGCCAATACAGTGAAAGTATTAAAACATATCAATATGTCGAAAATATGGCACAATATACAGTTATCAAAACTCATGGATGCATATGAATAAAGTCAGAAATTTAGACACTCCAAAGGTCACAAAACATTCATCAAATATTCGAAAATTCTAACAATCAGACATTTGTAAAAACATGTCATTTAAAAGTATTTTTGAAACATGGTTTTCAATCAATAGCGAATGTCAAAGTCCCACTCACCGTTCTACGGAAGGGAAGTCACTCCCTACTGACAAGCCAAATCGGATCTGACCGCTTGAGTCTCCAAAAGATCAACCTAAATCAGATTATCAACATTTAATATCAAATACAGGCCAAATCAGGGATTTTCAATTTTCCCTTCCAAATATATATCACCTAATTTACAAAACTTCGTTATAGATTCTCGTTTCCTCAATTTCGACTCATCTGACTCACCAATGGTCGAGTTTCTAATATTTCTCATTTGTTTTGACTAATTTTCCTCGGATTTCACACATTTTAATATATTATGCAACTCTCGATCTAAATTCGACCTAATTTCGATAGAATTAATTCAAATATTGAAAATGTTGCATTTCTCTCACCTAGGGGTTTCTCGGATTTCCGGATCTAGCTTTCGTTCGTCCGTCAACCTGGTCTAAAACCTGTAATGTTTACCATTTGAAACACAAATGAGAAATTTAAGTCAAATTACCAATAATTTTCGAAACCCTAGTATGTACGCGGAATCGAGAATTCATTTACCTTCGCAGAGGGTCACGGGTCGTCGTGGGCTAGCGGACCAGGGGCCGGACTGGGCCGCGGGCCGTACTGGGCCTGTGGGCTTGGACGGGCTGTCGGGCCTGGTGGGCCCGTGGACTTGCTGCTGATGGGCCTACGGGCTGGTGCTCGCCCGTGTTGGTGCGCGCTCGTGCGCCGGCTCGCACGAGCTCATGTGCTGTCGTGTGCTGGGCCGCGCGCCCGTGCAAGCTCGTGCGTTGGGTCGCGCGCGCTCGTGCGCTGGCTCGCGCTGGCTCCCGTGCGCTCGCCCTCCTGCACTCGCTCGCGCTGTGCGCTGGGGGATCGCGCTACAGAAGGCACTGCAGTCGCGCGCTATGGCGGAAGAAGATGCTCGCGGAGGCTCGTGGCGGTGTGCGGCGAGGCGGAGAGAGAGCGATCGTGGGAGATCGCGAGGGGGAGATCGCGGGGAAATGAGCCGCGGAAGAAAAAAGAAAAAGCAGAAGGAGAAGAAGAAGGAGAATGAGAAGAAGATGCCGGCGGAGCTCACGGGGAAGAGCAACGCCGCGGTGGGGGAGGGAGGCGAAGGGTCGGCGGAGAGAGGGAGAGAGAGAGAGAGAGAGAGAGAGAGAGAGAGAGAAACGAATTAGGGCTTTAGCCCTAATTCAATTGGGGGGAGGGCCAAAACGCTGCGTTTTGGCTCTCCCTTTTTTTTTTTTTTTTTTTTTTTTTTAACTTGGTGTTACATTTTCTAACCCCCTAAAAACAAGTTTCGTTCTCGAAACTAAAAGAAAGTAATCCGCTGAACAAGTGGGGGTACTGTCTCTTAAGTCTCTTAATAGTCTCTTCGGGCTCTCAGGTCTCTTCCTCGACCTGGTCACTCCTCCCCAAAACTCTGACCAATGAAAGTTCTTTGCTCCGTAGCTTTCTGACCTATCAATCTAGAATAGCTACGTGCTGAGCTAAAACACTAAAATCCTCTCTGTCTGGCCGTCCCTCGTCAGACGTTGTTTGAGCTCTTGAAAGCTCGTCTCACAACGATCGTCCCACAAGAATTTGACTCCCTTTGTATCAATCTGGTATGTATAGCGGCGATTCGGGAAAATCCTTCTATGAATCGCCGATAACACCCCGCAAGGCCAAGGAAACTTCGTACCTCGGTCACTGTCTGTGGCTGTTGGTGTGTTGGTCAGCCCAAACGACATGACCACGAACTCGTAATGTCCATATTGATATTCAAATAGAAAATCGATCTTTCAGAAAAAAAAAACACGCGCACCCTGGAACTGCTCAAATAAATCGTCACTATGTGGCAAAGGGTTCTGATTCTTGATGAAAACCTTGTTTAGCTGTCTATAGTTCACACACAATTTTAGAATCCCGTCTTTCTACTTCACGAATAATCACCGGAGCACCCTAAGGCGAAGTGCTCAAACGGATAAAACCGTTGTCCAGTAATTCCCGCTACTAGACCTAGAGCTCTCTAAACTTCACTGGCCCCATTCTATATGGCGAAATAAATATGGGAGTGATCCCTGGAGCTAGGTTAATCTCGAAATCACACTCCCGAATTGGGGGTAGTCCGGGTAGCTCCTTGGGAATATATTTAGGAAAACTTGCACCACTGGGACCTTCTCAAGTCTCGGGTCCTCAACAGTGGTGTCGATAACATGAGTTAGGTATATCGTGCAACCTCGCGACACGGCTTACCCAACCCATGGGCAAAAAGGCGCTTCTCAAATACGAATGGTCCGACCCGGTGTCAAATAGGACACGAGTGTCGACTTCCCATATTTCCATAACTCCTAATGTGAGGAATATAAAAGATCAGTCGATAAATATAAAATAAAATATCTATAGACATATATATCAAAATGTATGTACAACCAACATAGTTAAGCATCTACGGCTTTAACTAGTGATGGTTCTCAAAAAAAGTACATGGACATCTCTAAACATGGGGATCAGTGGGAGGAACACCAAAAATCTCATCAGGACTCGCCTCAGCGTCCTCCTGCGTCATCGCATATACACGGGCCTGTGTCCTCTGCTGCTGTCGTGATGGTCCTGGCACCGTGTTACTCCCGGCTACCGTCCGTGGAGCGGTGTGACTCGAGTGCACAGGTGCTCCCTGCTGTCCTCCTCGGGGAACACTCGAGTGTCCACTAGCTATGTGATCTCCATATCCCAACTCAAGGCAGGTGCTCCTGATGTGCCCTTGTTTCCCACACCGGAAGCACGTAATAGGTATCCTACACTCTCCCAAAGGGTGGTGTCTACCACATCGGCGACAAGAGGAGTGCCATTGATCTGAAGTCTGAGTAGTGGCACTAGGGGCCGGTGCCCTAAATCCCTGAGATCGTGATCCCTGTCCAGGGTGTGCTTGTCTCGGTTGAAAAGAGTCTTCGTGATATCCTAAACTCCTGCCCTTCTTCGAGCTCTGACTCGAAGAAGCCCCAGATCTCTTCTTTTGCTCCCTGTTCTCCCGTTGTCTGCCCTCAGCACGGACGATCTCCTCCGCCCTAAGTACTGAGTCCACAATCTCCGCAAAGGAGAAACTAGGGGTCACTGTCATGTACCTCCTGACGTTCAAATTGAGACCATCCTCAAACTTGAATCGTAACTGTTTCGGTGTAGCCAAGTCTAGAACGAAAGCGGCTAGTCATCTCAACTCAGTCTCAAACTCTGTCACTGTCCTGGCTCCCTGCCGCAAGTGCAGAAACTCTGCCTCTTGCGGTCCTGCTGGAACTCAGAGAAGTATCTGCGATCGAACTCCCGTAGGAAGTCCTCCCATCGCAGTGGCTCGGTAGCATCATCACAAATCGCCTCCCACCAAGTGAGGGCGTCACCGTCTAAAAGTCTCTCTGCTATCCGAAGCCGGTAGTCCTCGCTCAACCCCAGGTCAGTCAAAATTCTACGGGTGTGGTTGATCCAGTGCTTCGCTGCTGTGGAATCACCCATCCCAGCGAACTCTGTGCAACCTAACTGCCTCGCCTTCTTCACCAGCTGGGTGAGCTCGTGAATACGCCTCAAGGTGGAGGAGGTAGTGTCGCTAGGTCCCGACACAGTAGAAGGATCAGCAACTGGTGGCTGATCTGGTACAACAGAAGGTGGTACGACCGTAGAAGTCGGCGGCGGCCGTCGGTGGTGGTGGTGGGGGTGGCATCTGAATCCCGTGAGAGGTATACCACTCGTACACCTGCCTAAATGCCTCAAGGGACGGTGGTGGAACCTCGGCAGGAGCAGCTGACCGAGTAGGCGCTGCAGGTGGCGCCCGTGAAGAGGAAGCAGCCTCAGGCACTCCAAGGGTCTCAGGCTCTCTCGGAGGGTCAGGCACGTGAGGGGTCGCGGGTAGCGCGGGTCTAGCTCCGCGTCCTACTGGTCTACCGCGTCTAGGCGGCATAATTCTGCAACAAGAGAACTTTCATTAGATATAACTCTAGAATTTGACATGATTTAAAAATTAGGGCTAATTATTCGTAACTAACCCCTAAAATGAATATAGTTTTGGGTCTCAGAATTTAAATCAATTTGGTTAGATACCAATCGTATCAAACCCCCTAAAATGAATAACTCATATGTCGAAAACCATGTATGGGATTTTAAATGACTGCGTGAAACTTCCTATGCATTGAGGACTTTCAAAATCAAATTACTTGGGAATGTTTTCAAATCATTTTATAAAACATAGCTCTAAACCAAGAGCTCTGATACCAACCGAACTGTCACGCCCCGAACCGGGATCGTGAACAGTCGCCCGTTGTCCCTAGATGCCGGCTGTATTTTTACAGAAAATCGGGAAGAACCTCCCCATAAATCGAAGGTTTCCCAAGTACAATTTCACCTGTATATCATATTCATCCTGAAAAATAAGTAAATGGCCATCCCGGCCTCTCCAAAATCAACGAATACCATAGTCAACATCCAGAACAACGTAAAGCTATAAGTTTCTAGCAGTCCTAACAACAGACCTCTACTGTCATGCCCAACTAGAGCATGAGCAGCCGCCACACCGAGCGGATTTAAATTCTACGCATATATAAAATAAATTCCCAAGTTATTTTTAAATATTTACAAATGCCTCAATGCAATGAAATAATCAACACGAAAGTTTCACGAATAAAAGTCCATAATTTATACAGTCATCCCAAAAATTTAGATAAATGGAATGGTCAAACTAAAATTTCCAATACATAACAATATCACCAATCATCGTAGCGGAAGAGATGGAAAATATCCATACCCAAACCCAGTGATATCTCCTCGGTCCAACACTAATCCTGTGGGAAAGAAAGTGAGGGTGAGTATCTATGGGAGGATACTCAGTAAGTGAGGGGATTGACATCATACTATCAATATCTAGGGTGAACTTGGAGTGTCAAAGCATAAGAAAATATCCATAGTGTGCAAACCGATCATGTTATTTCAAAATCATATATAATACGCACACATCAGAAAGCAAGATATGCATCCAATATTTATATCAATGTCATGAAGAGCCGGCCAATGAAATATTCTCGGCAATGGTCTACCTCGACCAAGGACGGCGCATTGGGGGTTCTTCCAAATGCAAGTATTAAAGAATGGCTCTCTGCCCCAATGTTGGCCACAGACTACCCCAACTAGCCTGTAAATAATAATAATGTACATATAACTAGTCAGCCGTGTATGGTGCCCCCGCCTGGTGCTAGACGGAGCCGTACTCAACGTCCTCTCCGATGAGGGTCAACCTGGGACACCCATACACACGACGATCTGGCGGATACCTCCGGCCGAAGCGTATCCGGGCACAAGGGGTGCCTCTACCAGATGTCCTTCGTAGCTACGGATCACAATATCATATCAGCCGGGCACGTAGCCCCATGCATCCCATCACCAGATCGGCCGGGCATATAGCCCCATGCATAATATCATAACGTCGGCCGGGCATACAGCCCAATATATAAGTAAATTCATTTAAAACCATGTGCCAATACAGTGAAAGCATTAAAACATATCAATATGTCGAAAATATGGCACAATATACAGTTATCAAAACTCATGGATGCATATGAATAAAGTCAGAAATTTAGACACTCCAAAGGTCACAAAACATTCATCAAATATTCAAAAATTCTAACAATCAGACATTTGTAAAAACATGTCATTTAAAAGTATTTTTGAAACATGGTTTTCAATCAATAGCGAATATCAAAGTCCCACTCACCGTTCTACGGAAGGGAAGTCACTCCCTACTGACAAGCCAAATCGGATCTAACCGCTTGAGTCTCCAAAAGATCAACCTAAATCAGATTATCAACATTTAATATCAAATACAGGCCAAATCAAGGATTTTCAATTTTTCCCTTCCAAATATATATCACCTAATTTACAAAACTTCGTTATAGATTCTCGTTTCCTCAATTTCGACTCATCTGACTCACCAATGGTCGAGTTTCTAATATTTCTCATTTTTTTTGTCTAATTTTCCTCGGATTTCACACATTTCAATATATTATGCAACTCTCGATCTAAATTCGACCTAATTTCGATAAAATTAATTCAAACATTGAAAAGGTTGCATTTCTCTCACCTAGGGGTTTCTCGGATTTCCGGATCTAGCTTTCGTTCGTCCGTCAACCTGGTCTAAAACCTGTAATGTTTACCATTTGAAACACAAGTGAGAAATTTAAGTCAAATTACCAATAATTTTCGAAACCCTAGTATGTACGCGGAATCGAGAATTCATTTACCTTCGCAGAGGGTCACGGGTCATCGTAGGCTAGCGGACCAGGGGCCGAACTGGGCCGCAGGCCGTACTGGGCCTGCGGGCTTGGATGGGCTGTCGGGCCTGGTGGGCCCGTGGACTTGCTGCTGATGGGCCTGTGGGCTGGTGCTCGCCCGTGCTGGTGCGCGCTCGTGCGCCGGCTCGCACGCGCTCGTGTGCTGCCGCGCGCTGGGCCAGGCGCCCGTGCAAGCTCTTGTACTGGGTCACGCGCCCTCGTGCGCTGGCTCGCGCTGGCTCCCATGCGCTTACGCTCCTGCACTCGCTCGCGCTGTGCGCTGGGGGATCGCGCTGCAGAAGGCACTGCAGTCGCGCGCTATGGCGGAAGAAGATACTCGCGGAGGCTCGTGGCGGTGTGCGGCGAGGCGGAGAGAGAGCGATCGTGAGAGATCGCGAGGGGGAGATCGCGGGGAAATGAGCCGCGGAAGAAAGAAGAAAAAGCAGAAGGAGAAGAAGAAGGAGAAGGAGAAGAAGATGCCGGCGGAGCTCACGGGGAAGAGCAGCGCCGCGGTGGGGGAGGGAGGCGAAAGGTCGGCGGAGAGAGGGAGAGAGAGAGAGAGAAACGAATTAGGGCTTTAGCCCTAATTCAATTTGGGGGAGGGCCAAAACGCTGCGTTTTGGCTCTCCCTTTTTTTTTTTTTTTTTTTTTTTTTTTAGCTTGGTGTTACAAACATTCTCATCCTTTTTGATGATGACAAAACTTCTCGTGTTCAATCTATAATACTTAGTCAATTTAAATCCTTATTTCTAGACATTTGTATTTTAATGGTCTTCATTTTGGTATATTAGCATTTTTAGCCCATTGTAGACACTACACATGCATATACTACATTTGAGTATTCACATATCAGTTCATAAACAATATGTCTTTTCATTCAGCATACACATATCCTCTTACATTCTTAATTCAACATAAGTTTGTACACGACATTTAGTAGCACTAGCACACTTGCATACATGGATTTCACCACATATATATGTTAAGCACACAACATGCTTGTATGTTACTATTTAGCAAATAGCAAACAACACATATGTTTCAGCACACAAGCATAACATATGTGTCAGCACATCCTTAGACCATCGGTACTTCAGCACATTTCATCTTTGCAACATACTTTCAATCCATACATCACACCTGCATCTTATTTCAGCATAGATACACACACACTTCTCCCCCTTTTTGTCATCAACAAAACTAGAAAAACCATACTTTCAATCCATACACACATACCTACATCTTACTTCAATCCATACTTTAAGACCATCATGCAAGTCAGGTTATAGTTTACACATTTTTAAAACCAGCACAAGCATACTTCAAAACCAACATGCATCTCATATATACACTTGCAGCGTATGTTCAGCAAGAGCACATTTCAGCACAGGGGGTCTATGTAAATTGGCAAAAGAGAAAGAACCATAAAGTGGATTAAATAAAAGAGAATAACACACATCAGAGTTTGAAAACAAAGTCAGAAAAGAAAAAAGAAAATAGACTCCTAGACTAGAAGGATTTCGAAGGTTTGGGATCCTTCTTTGGCTTCCTCTTCTCCTTCATCAAAGTATCCAATTTTTCTTGTATGTTGGAAAGATTCATTCTGTTGAAATAACACATTTGACTAGTCATGGTTTGTCGCCTCTCAATACTCTACAATTTTTCTCAAATCATTTGAAAAGTGATTGGTTGGATGCTTGATGATTCACCTTCCAAAGGTTCTCCTTTCTTTTCTTGGAACATTTTCGGTTTTTTCATCAGGCTCAATCTCAGTCTCCTCAATCTGTCTCTTCCCTATTCCTCCTTCTTTCCTTACCCATTCTCTCTCATCATTGCTCATCCATCTTGCCCTTAGCATTAAGGATGCACTGATGGAATTCTTCTCACTCAATTCAATAATTGAATTCTTTTCCAATTCCACCCTATTTTTAGACAATATGTCAGTTATCATGCTAGCATAGGCCATGAGAGAGCTCTTGGATCTATGTGCGGAGATCATAAAATGGGGAACTATATAATGGAAGCCGAGAATTTTTCACTAATAATGCAAATCATTTACCACAAGTCTTCCTTCGAAATTGTAGTATAGTTGCCTCCTCTAAATCTCAATACATGGTTGACTATTAAATGCAAAATTCTTTCATGAAAGCCAAATTCAGTTGCACTAGTATTCACCACAGTTAGATTCTGATCATCATACACAATCCTAGCATTATCTAAATAGTTTGATTTCATGTACGGTTCACATTTTTCATAAGAGATCCAGGAAATTTTATTGTCCCCATATATTTTCCTAGGTGTCACTTTGAATTCCTTTCCATTCATAAAGATTTTGAATGCACAAGATACATAATGATCAACAATAGTGATTCGCATCTCATTCATGGTTCTTCATAGATAACTTCTAGATTATTGTAAAATAGTTTGACTTCTTTCTCATGAATATAATTGTTAGGGTATAAGAGAAAAGAAGGGCATACCTCAATAAGGTGTTCTTCATATTTGAAACCAACTCTTTTCAAGAACTCCTAATCTATCAATCTTCTGTGATTCACTTTCCTTTTCACGAAGACTCTATTGAACAAATTACTTTGCTCTATTTCCTGAGGGTTTCGCTGATTTCTTAGATGGTTCCGGAGGCTTTTCGATGGGGATTTTCATTTTAGGTGCCATTGTAGGTTGATTCATGCAAGGAACAGTGAACTAGGGTTTGGATTTAGAAGTTAGGGTTTCAGATTTTGAGAGTTAGGGTTTGAGAAGTAAGAAGGAAGTTTGAAATTTTGGGGTTTAGGTTTAGATATGTCAATGTGCGACTATTGGTATTCCATTAGATGTTACTCAGATCGACTTCCTTAAATGCACAATGACCTGCTTTGAAATTTAGAGTTATCAGGTCGACTAACTGGTCGACTAACTAAGAAGGGCATCGACCTGCCTTCTTATTGTTGGATAGCTCAACATCGTTAAAGACGGATCGATGTGCCAGCTCCTGGGTTTAGTTCTGAGTATGGATTCATGATCAGGTCGACAAGGTTCATAATACTAACGTTCATCAGGTCGATATGCTTCTGTACATTTTCAAAATTGTCGACATATTTCAATAAATAGGTCAACCTAAGGTCTGTTACAAAGAAACTAATGCTCTGTTTTTTGCTCTATCATGTTTATTTCTTTAATTCCATCATTCCCAAATCCCTTCTTAATTTACAGAATCTATTTTTGTCTAAGGGTTTAGTGATAATATCAATAATTTGTTTTTGAGTGTCAATATACTCAAGAACAATCTCATTCTTCAAAACATGATCACGAATGAAATAATGTCTCACCTCTATGTGTTTGGTTCGTGAGTGATGTACTGGGTTCTTTGTGAGATTTATTGCACTTTTGTTATCACATTTGATTGGAATACAATCAAAGTCTAACTCCTAGTCCTTCATTTGTTGTTTGATCCAAAGGATCTGAGCTGTGCATTGTCCGATTGAAACATATTCAGCTTCTGTCATTGACAATGCCACACTACTTTGCTTTTTGAAAGACTATGATACTAATATGCTTCCGAAAAATTGACAAGTGTCACTTGTGTTTTTTCTATTTATTTTGCATCTAGAAAAGTCAGTATCATAAAATCCATACAATTGAAAGCTTGAGTTTATGTCATACCAAAGTTCTAAGTGAGTTGTTTCATTAAGTATCTGAAAATTCTCTTAACTGCAACCAAATGAGATTTTCTAGGATCTGATTAAAATCTAGCACAAAGACATACACTGAATTATATGTCAGGTCTTGAAGTAGTAAGGTAGAGCAAAGACCCAATCATGCTTATGTAAAGTTTTTGACAATTTGATTTACTATTTTCATCTTTGTCTAGCTTAATGTTTGTGCTCATTGGTATTGCATTTTCCTTACAGTCACTGAATCCAAATCTTTTAATTAAATCATTTGCATATTTTGATTGATTTGTAAAGATTTAATCTTTTGATTGTTTGATTTGCAGTCCGAGAAAGTAGTTTAGTTCTCCCATCATACTTATTTCAAATTCTCCCTGCATTTTGACTGCAAATTCTTCACACATTCTTGTACTAGTTCCTTAAAAAATTATGTCATCTACATATATTTGTATGATAAAAAAATTATCATCTTCCTTTTGGATAAATAAGGTGGTGTCTATCTTTCTTCGTTCAAAGTCATTTTCTATCAAAAAATTACTTAATCTTTCATACTAAGCTCTAGGAGCTTGCTTTAGACCATACAAGTTCTTTGTTAATTTGTAAACATATTTTGGGCATTTAGGATCTTTAAAACCAGGAGATTGTTCAACATACACTGTCTTATTCAAATAACCATTCCAAAATGCACTTTTACATCCATTTGGTAAAATTTAAAATTCATAAAACAAGAGAAGGCAAACAACATTCTTATGGTTTTTAATCTTGCTACTGGTGCATAAGTTTCATCATAATTAATTTATTTTTCTTGATTGTAACATTGGCTATTAATCTTACTTTATTTCTTGTGATTGTGCCAAATTCATTAAGTTTATTTTTGAAAAACCATTTGGTTCCAATCACTGATTGATCTATAGGTCTAGGAACTATATTCCATACTTTGTTTCTTTCAAACTGATTTAACTCATCTTGCATTGCCATAATCCAATGTTCATCTCCTAAGGTGTCATCCACATTTTTGGGTTCACTTTGAGAGATAAAAACTATATACTCACATTAATTTTGAATTGTAGATATGGTTCTAACTCCATAATTAATGCTCCTAATTATGTTCTCAGGATTTACATCTTTCCTAATATGAGGATATTTGATCTCTTGCTCTTGTTGTGTTTCATTTCTTTCCTCCTACATTGTGAGTTCATTTGATTATTCTTTCTGATTGTTTGCTTTGTCAGGCAAACTTATCTCATTTAACTTCTCAGTCACTTCTTCATCATCCAACATTCATTGATTGAGATCATTTTCTTCTTCAAACTTTACGTGAATTGACTCCTCCACTGTTATAGTTCTTTTATTGTAGTCTCTACAAGCTTTGCTTGTTAAAGAATAATCTAGGAAAATTTTTTCATCACTTTTGGTATCAAATTTTTTTAAATCTTCTTTTCATTATTTAAGACAAAGCATTTGCATCCAAACATCTTAAAGTATGCTATATTTGGTTTCCTTTTCTTATAAAGTTCATAGGGAGCTTTCTTTAGGATTGCTCTCATTTGAGCTCTATTCAAAATATAACATGCAGTGTTCACAGATTCTGCCCAAAAGAACTTAAATAAGTTATTTTCACAAAGTATTGTCCTAACCATTTTATGGAGGGTTCTATTTTTCCTTTATACAACCTCATTTTGTTGAGATATCCTAGGGATTGAAAAATTATGGTCAATTACATAATGACCACAGAAGTCATCTATGGTTTTGTTTTCGAATTTCTTACCATGATGACTTCTAATGCTCTTAATGGACATTCCTTTTTCATTTTGAATTTTCTTGCACAATTTTATGAATACCTCACTAGCTTCTTTCTTCTTTGCAAGAAACAAAATCCATATGAATGTAGAGTAATCATCAATGATTACAAACTTATAGTGTTTTTCTTTTAGATTTTGTGTTCTAGTAGATCCAAACAAATCAATATGAAGAAGTTCTAAAGGATTTCGTGTTGACACACAATTTTTAGATTTAAAAGATGTTTTGTTTGCTTTTCTTTCATACATATATCACACAATTTGTCATTTTCAAATTTTAATTTTGGAAAACCCTTAACCATCTCTATCCTTACTAGTTTTGAAATTGTGTCAATCTGGCATGTCCTAATCTTCTATGCCATAGCCATGAAGAATTCTTATTTACAACAGCTAAACATGATTCATTTGAGAGTTCTAACAGATTGACATCAATTGTATATTTGTTTCCTCTTCTATGACCAGTAAACTTTATAGATCCAAAAGATTACAGAAGATTTATCAATAATGGAGCATGCATCAGCTTCAAATAGCACAAAATAGCCTTTGTCACACAATTGTTTAACAATTAATAAGCTAAATTTTAGTCCAGAAACAAGCAACACATTTTGAATTTGAGATTCAAAGGATTTACCTTCTATGTTGTCTATTCCGATGATTTTTTCTTTTGAATTGTCTCCAAAAGCAACCTTTCCTCCTTTTTTGCTTTCAAAATAAGAGAATTTTGATGCATCTCCGATTATGTGTCTTAAGCATCCACTATCTATACATCACACAGACTTGCCAGAAGATTTTCTTGATTTTTAGCATACCTACTGAGAAGAACAATCACACATTTGCCCTTGGGAAGCATATCTTTTTGGGTCCGGCTGAGTTAGCTTTAAATTTATCTTTGGGAATCCATTTTGAGGTTATTCTTGAGGAGTTTAGAAATCAGCAATCATAAATTGAATGTCCATTCCTCTTGCAGTAAGTGCAGTGTCTATTAGGTGCCATTGGTTTCTCAGTGTTATTTGAACCTATTATTTTGAATTTACAGATTTTAGATTTGTGCCCAATCTTCATGCATGTTGACATCTTTCTAATTTAGTATTTTCAGAGCTCGACACAAAAAATCTATATAAATTTTTTTGTATTTGGTTAGGGTTAAATCCCAATCCTGTCTCATCAAACACAACTATTTGGACTCCTAGCATGGCAACAAACTCTTATTATCCTTGAATAAATTTCATTAGTATAATGTTTTGCCTTTGATTCTTTTACTTTTGTTCATCCAATTCTTTCTTTAGAAGTTATTTTCATTTACTAGAGTGTCATTATCTTTTTTCTAAACATTCAACATTCAATTTCTTCTCGAGTTCATCAATATACAGATCTAATTCAATATTTTTCCTTTCTAGCTCATTTACTTCACTTTTTGATTTTTCTGATATTTTGATATTTTCAGCCAATTCCTTCTTTAGCAAATTAATTTTCCTTTTTAGCCTTTTTAATTCCTTTAGTGATTCCACTAATGCCTCACGTAATTCAGTGATAGATTCAGATTCAAAACATGATGAATAGAGTGTGGAGTTTACTTCACTGTCAGAAGATTCTTCATTTGCCATGAAACATACGTTTGCCTATTCCTCATTTTGCTTTTCATCACTTGAGTTTGAATTTTCATCACTCCATGCAACAAGTACCTTTTTCTTTTTCTTCTCTTTTCTATCTTTTTGTATTTCTTTTTATCCTTTTTGAGAGAAGGATAGTCAACCTTCATATGCCCCAGCTTTTTGTATTCAAAGTATCTGATTTCTTCCTTCTTTTCTGGCTTTTTGAAGAAGGACTTGTTTTTGTTCCTCCTCATCGTCATGAACTTCCTAAATTTTCTTGCCAAAAGAGCTTCATCCTCTTTATCTTCTTCTTCTTCTGAGCTTGATGTGTTTTCCTCATTATCAGCCTTTAATGCTACTCATTTGCCTCTTTCTTCTTAGGCAGACTCTTTCACATTCAACTTCTTCTCATGGATTATTAAAGATCCCCCAAGCTCATCCATTGTCAGAGTCTCAAGATTCTTGTATTCCTCATCACCTTGGGCTTCCAAGACTTTGGTAAACTTCTCAAAATTTTGTCCACCATATCTTCATGAGGAATTCATTTTCCAAGTAGTCTGAGCTCATTTGTTACTTTGTTGAATTTTGTGATCATCTCACTGATATTTTCTCCATCCTACATCTTGAAGACTTCATATTCTTGTTTCAGCAATCTGATTTTGTTTTTGCGAACTTGATCAGTCCCTTCATAGGTTGTTTTGAGTCTTTCCTAAATTTCCTTTGTTGTTATGCATGATGAGACTCGATTGTATTCGTTGACGCTTAGTGCAAGGTGAAGAAGGCTGATGGCTTTGCAGTTGGCTTGACAGCCTTTTTTCTATTCCACAGTCATATTTTTCAATTTGACGGGCACACGTACTCCATTTATTTCTTCGGTGGAGAAATCAACTCCTTCTTCGATAATTTCTCATGCATTTAGGTCCTATCCAATGATGAAGTTTCACATCCTTTGCTTTCAATAGCTGCAGTTGCTTCCATTGAAGAATGGTACACGGTTTGTTGAGCAAGTTTCGATTGGTACATTGTCTCTATTGATATCTTTGGTGTTAAGCTATTAAGTCTCTTAACAACATATTTGTTCTGATACCAATTGTTATTCAACTAGAGGGGAGGGTTGAATAGTTGAATATGGACTATTTGAAACTTTTTCAGAATTTAAAATAATATGGAAGTAAATAAAAATCAAGTACAAGAAGACACAGAGAATTTTTATGGTGGTTCCACAAATTTGGTATACGTCCACTCCTAGGCTTCCCTAGGATTTTTCACTAAATGTTTTGTTTACAAACTTGATTACAAGTTCAAGTTCAACCTTGCACAGTGTTATGTCTTAATACCACAATTCAATCTTACTTAGACTGAATTTAACTTCTCTAGACTTAAGGCAATGTCACACGCTCCTTAGTCTTTGACACTTGACTTAAACTATGAAATGTATATCAAGAATTGAGGCTTGCTTTTCTCAGATTTGACAGTGTGAAAAATTAATCGAGACAATATAATTTGAAGGCTTTCAAGTGCACAAAAATTTTGCAGTATTTAATAGAGCTTTTAATTCATGTCGTTGTGTCTCGTCGTAACCATCTCCATCTTTTGCTTCTCAATATTTATTAAGACATTGAATAGATCCGTTGAAAGTTGGTGGTAGTTTGTATCCGAACGTTGGACATTTAATTTCCGCTATTAAAGGTTCTGCTATTTCTTTGTTCACGCTGAGTTTTCGTTCCTTTCACTGGTGCCTCTTTTAAATATGCCAATCAGAACTTGTTTGCACTACATTTGAACGTTAGCTTTGATAAAAAAGGAAACATTTCAGAAATCGAAGAAATAAGAAGTCTGTTAGGTTCAAAATTGTTTTCCAGATTTGATTTCTAATGCACACAAGTCGACAAGCTTGATGAGGATATCAACCTGAATTTGAATCATTTCTAGTGTATTTCTATGTGAACACGTCAACAAGATACTATTCTAAGTTGACAAGGAACTATGCTAAACAAAATTGGTGGACATGTGATTTTTAATTGGTCGATGTATTCATATGTGTCGACAAGTTTTCAACGGTGTCGATGTGTGATGTTTTATACTTTGTGAAGAGTAGGTCGACAAGTCATTTTAATGTATCGATATGTTCCTATTCAGGCAACAAATTGGTCGACGTGTGTAATTCAATTGGTTGATATGCATATGTTGTGTCATCAAGAAGATGACAGGTCGACGTATGTTTTAATGAGCAAATACTCATTATGTCAACAGATCAGATAACATATATCGACATACCACTGTGTAAAATTAAATTGGTAGATATGAGTAATTTAATTGGTCGATGTGTCTCTACAAGTCGATAGTGATTTTGATGTGCCAAAGTGTGTTTTTCAGAAACCCATATCAACAAGTCAACATATATCAATATCAGGTTGATGTGTTACTATTCATTGATTTAATTGGTCGATGTATCTAAGTGAATTGGTTTATATGTTTTTTGCCAGGTCAGCAGGCATAGTAACGAGTTGATGTGTGCATTTCAGAATAAAAAATTGACAGGTTGATGTGTCAAACCATCAGGTTAATGTGTTATTATTTGGACTTTAAATTGGTCGACATAGTAAATGAAATTGGTCCACTTAGCACTATTCAGGTTGATGTATTGCAAATCAGGTCGTATTTGAACTAGCAAGTTGATATGTTGTACCAATAGATTGACATGTTACTATTCATAAGTTAAATTGGTTGATGTGCTAGAATGAATTGGTTGACATGTTACTATTCATGTTATTTTAGGTCGACATGATTTGTATCTAGATCGATGTGTTGGAATGTCATATCTACAAGACATTTAGGTTCGGGTCTACAAATCTTTTCTATACATCGACATTTCCATATTTAAATTAAAATTGGTGAATACATCATTCTAAATTTATCCGCCTGATAACCTACAGGTTGATGTGTGTTTATGTAGGTCGAAGTGTTCAGACATATGTTTTTATAGATGACATTTGGCTTAGGTCAACAAGAACATAAAATGGGTCGACGTGTGTGTGTAAATGACACAGGTCGACGTGTTTTCTAAGTAGGTCGACCTGTATTGTAAACTTCTGAATTTTTTAATTGTTTTCTTATTTTCTTGAACTATTTTTTTTCTAACATTTCATCATCAAAACTCTATTAGGTCAACAATAATAAAGTATATTGTTTTATTTCGGACTCTCGCATTCATAGGGTCACAGATATCAGAGTGGATCAGCTGCAATTGAGTCCTAACTCTTATTGTCTTGCCAAATGGTTTTCTTGTAGCTTTGTTGGCTTGACAAAACTTATATACAGGCAACTCCACCTTGGTTAGTGGGCTTAATAGACTGCTCGTTGCTAACCGGTTCATCCTTTTTTGTCCTATGTGTCCAACTCTACTATGTTATACATTCACATTATCATCAACTCAATCGGATGTGAAAACAATAGAATATAACAAGAATAATGATAAAAAAAATAGCATTCAGTGCATATAGTCCATCATAGATAAAACGAGAACAAATCAAAAAACAAACACAAGAAATAAAAATATAAGAGTTTTTAAAAGACAAAGCGTATCCTAGGCAATCTAAAAAAAGTACTGAAATAAGATTCCACTGAATATCCTGAGCATAAAGTATATCATGCAGTTATAGAGTCTGACCACTTCACACTCCAATCTCGAGCTACTTGATCGGTTACTCCTAACTCTATAATCCATAAAGGAGAGGAATTAATGAGTATCACAATAGAGCTGACAAAACTCAAACCATGTAAAGATGAACATATCTTTTGTTCGTCACACTCATGAATGAAATGACTAAGTCTGTCACGTACATAGCACTTCACTTTGACCTTATCCAATTCTTTCTTTATGCATTTGTGTACTTTGCCATCAGATTTTTCAGATGATTTCTTTTTGCTTGGACCTCGGGTTTTTTTCTCATGCTTATTCCATTTACGTTTGGTTCTATAGGAGCCCTTGCTCGACTCCGTTACATAAACATGACTCGAATGCAGCCTCATCTCTAATCACTCCTCCTCGAGTTCATAGTATGTACACACATCAGAAAATGTTCGAATACTCTTGTCGTGTATGAGATAGGTATTTATGATCTCCCAAAAAGCAGGTAATGATTGGATCACACACAATACCTAAAGTTCATCTGAAATGGGTCGCCTGCATTCTTTAGCCCGACGATCATACTTGAGATTTGCATCAAATGTTACTTCATCATATGATCGGAACTAATAAGTCAACATCTTCACCTTAGGAGCTAAGAGAGCACCAGAATGCTCTTTTAGAGTGAGCCAAATCGACATAACTGTAAGATACTGCTCATAGACTGAGATTATACCATCATGCATAGTATTAATTGGGATGCCCTAGCCTGGCTGTCTTTTTTTTTCCATGCATTATAGGCCTCCTAATCCTACTTAGCCTGAGGCGTGGTACCCTCCCCAGGATCCACCATCTCATGCCTTAGAATCTCATAAAAATCTTACTTTTCGAGAACAAACTAAATTTTCTGATACCAAATGACATAGTTGTCACTATTCAGTTTATCCCTCTTGAAAAGATCTACAATGATAGTTTTCGATACAGTTATAGTCTCTGGTACATAGAAACGAGTGATGCTAGTGACTTGTTGATATTTATTTACATATTTTATGCACCTTTCGAATTAACAAACACGAAATAGGTTGAGTAATCCCAAAGCAAACGAATAAATCAATAGACCTATCCACCACAACCTGAAATTATATCTTACTACATGTACCTGGATTTGATATACAAAAACTATAAAAAGTTATAATTATCGACATGGGACCTAAAAAAAGTGGAAAAAATCCAATTTGGGATAGTTTGACATGCTTCTGGAGGCCTGATGGTGGGTTACACGGGCCTATACGCACCAACAGCATGCTGGCGTAAGTACCAAACACATGGCACATCCTGCACGCGTACCCACGTGCTTGACCCACGTCCCGGGTCAGGACACAGGTCGTGGGGACGCAGGTCCAAGTTGGAACTAACCCAGACGACCTGAACTATCACACGCCTTCATGGCATGTGCCCTTAACACACTTTCTCCTATGCCAGTAACGTGGCTTAGCGCATGTGATGTGTGCGCGCCTTGCTTTGCAATTGGGTCTCTTTGACCCAATTGCTGGAAAATACTTTTCCGGTCTGTTTTTGGTATAGATTTCAACCGGATTCTCAAATCAAACATTCCATTAATTCTAAACTCGATTTTTTTGTGGAAGATTCAAGCCCAAAATTGGGGATTTAAACACCCTCCTTCGCGGTCCTTCGTGCTCGATGGAGAAACCCACATTCTGGCAACCATCGGTCACAATTAATGCATGAAAAATATAGATCAAAACATCAAGAACATATATAAACTAATTTTATGCATCAATTTGACCTCTAAACCAACAGATTTTTGGTTTTATGGTCACAGGCACTATTCATAATTGAAAACTTTGACTGGATATGTAATAGCCTAAACATACTCAAAAAATAAAATAAAAATCATATTCATGATTCTTGACTTATGGGTAATCTCGTGGTATCTTTGGATTCATAAAACTTATTCGTGATTTGGACACTAAATTTTACCATACACATTTTTATTCTAAAAATTTCAATTTTTTTTTTTAATAAATGTAAATATACTCCGATACCAATATTAGATTTATTATATTCATTCGGAAGTGTAAAAAATCACAAAATAAATGGATTTAAATTTCGGGATAACTACCTTGATGTGTAGATTTTTAAGATCCAAAATGTGAAATCTCTCAAATAAATCGCTTGGTCGGAATGGTAATCACGAAATCTAATCACCACAACTATATCACGATATCTCAACCCACAACCTGGTGATTTAAATGATAGCAGAAATTTTCTTACATGAAAATTTCTCGATCCCTTAATATTTTCTTGCTCAAGAGAATGTAAGCGCTGTTTTAGATTGTCCCTCACAATCTATCGCTGTAACACCATAATAACAAAAAAAAAACAAATAAATAAATAAAAAAATTTCGGGATTGGGGCTAAAAAGCCCCAATCTCTCTTTTTCCCTCTCTTCCAATCTCTCTCTCTCTCTCTCTCTCTCTCACTCTCCCTCTCCTTTTTCTCTCTTTCTCCTCTCCCTTACGCCACCCACAGTGGCTTCTCCACCTCCCTCCCGCTAGCACTCCACTGGGCAGATCCGTCCTCCAGCGAGCGCTGCCACCTCGAGCCATCACGAGCCATGTGCGCGATCTCCCGTAAGCCAGCGCGCGACCCAGCACGAGCCAGCGCGCGGCCCAGCACCCTACCCAGCCCGCGGCCCAGCGCGCGACCCAACGCGAGCCAGCTAGTGACCCAGCGCAAGCCAACGCAAGAGCCAGCGCGCGACCCAACTCGCGACCCAGCGCGAGCCAGCGCGAACCAGCGTGTGACCCAACGCGAGCCAGCGCGAGCCCTAACCCGTGAGCGGGCCAGCCTATCAGCGACCCAAGGCCCGGCCTAGCCCAGCTGCGGCCCACTGCAACCCGCGAAGCCCGCTACGGCCAGCAAGCCAGGCTGAGAGCCGCGAGCCACCAGCGGGCCAGCCCGCCAGCCCACCGGCCCGCGAGCCCGTGACGGCTTGCGAGCCCGCGATTGGCTTTCCCCTTCAAGAGCTCACCTGCATCTCTGTACTACAGGTAACGACTATATTTGGTTGAAGTTCTAGGGTTTAGTGTTAAAAATTTAGTTATTTCTAATATAATTGAAATTTGAAAATATTACAGGTTTTAGACCAACCCGACGGGCAAACGACAGCTAGGTTTGAAACTCGAGGAACTCTAGGTGAGAGAAACGCACTCACTTCACAGTATGAATAAATTTTCCCTGATTAGGGTTTTATTTGATATAAAATTTGATAATTTAATTAGGTTTGTCTTTTGGAGAGTCGTTGAAAAGTAGGGAGTGACCACCCTCCCTAGATAAGTGAGTGGAACTCTAATCTCTTGTATAAAATAGTAAAACGTGTTTTTTATCGTATTTTCGATAAAACATGCTTTTGATATATATTGATCTGACGTATGATATTGAATTTCAAAACCGTTTTGTGATTTTTGGAGTGTCTTGAAATATGTTTACGATGACTATGCATCCATGGTTTGAAATGAAAACAAAACTTGTGCCATTACTTGATAATTGATAAATTTCCTTTTCTATCGCTGCCTTAATATGTTGTTTTGAAATGATTTGATGAAACGTATTGGCACGCAGACTTGCAATGCTTTGATAAACTATGTGGGTCGGATGCCCACTAGTTATGCGATAATATGATTTTACTTGTGGGACGTTGTGCCCTTGTGATACAATGGGACGTTGTGTCCTTGTAATACTATGATGATTCCGTAGCTACGAAGGATATTTATAGAGGCACGGGTTGCCCGGATACGCTTCTGCAGGAGGTATCCGCAAACGTCATTTATTCTAAAGGCTATAGGCGTGGCCGGTTGAACCCACGTAGGGGAAGGACGTGTGTGACGCCACCGTCTAGCACCGGGCGGGGTCCTATACACGTTGATGAGTTGGTCCCAGCGAACTCATGGCCAATGTCGGGGTAGAGAGCGTTTTAAAGTCTATACATAATAAAACCCCCGATGCGCCTATCCTTGGTCTCGGTTGACCTTTGCTAGGATCATTTTTGGCTCGCTCTGATGTTACTTGATTTTAAATGGATGCATACATGCTTGTTATCGTATAATTGATTTAAATGATTTTAAATTGCTAAACATATCATATTTTGCCGCGAAATGTAAATTTTTATTTCGAATGATATTATTTGACACTCCAATTGTTCACCCATGCTATTTATGCTTGATATTATCCCCCTCACTCACTGAGTATCTTCTCATGAAACTCATCCATCTCTTTTCCTTCCTTAGACAGGTTTATTGTGATAGAGCGACGTTACAGGCTCTAGAGCAGATTTGGTGTTCACGACGGTGAGATTTATTTTAAATAGAAATATGAACTCTTAATTTAGTTTCGACCCTGCGAGGTCTTGACATTGAGGTCCGTAATGGGCCATGTACTTATTTTAGGATGACTGTATAATTTAACTCTCATATTTTCTTTGCATTGAGCCGATTGTACGTATTTGAATGTTACTTGGGAGAATTATTGTATCTTACATAAAATTTAGGTTTGCTCGGTGTGACGGCTATTCATGCTCCAGTTGGGCATGACAGTAGAGGTCTGTGGCTAGGACTGCTAGAAACTTGTAGTCTTGCGTTGTTCTGGATGCTGACGGTAGTGTTTGTTGATTTTGGAGAGGCCGGAATAGCCATTTATTTAAATTACAGATTGATTTTGATTATACATGTTTAATTGTGCACGGGAAACCTCCGATTTATGGGGAGATTCTGCTCGATTTTTTGTAAAAATACAACCGGCATCCTAGGGCAACGGGCGGCTGTTCACGATCCCGGTTTGGGATGTGATAGTTCTATTGGTATCAGAGCCTCTAGGTTGAGCGCTATATAGGAAGAAAATCTTGAAAATATTCCTGAGTGTGTTTGCGTTTAAAGTCCTCGATACATGAGAGTTTCATACAGTCATTTATATCCCTGCATATGGTCTTAGGAATTGAGTTTATCTATTTTAAGGGGTTAGATACTAATTCTTATCTAACCTATCATTTCTTCATTTTCAAAGAAGGAACCAATGGAGATGGTTCTTAAATTGACGATTTCATTCATTTTAGGAGGTTAGTTGTAACTAACCCTAATTCTTGAACAATGTCTAATGAGAATTCTTATATTGCGGGACCATGACGATTACATAGAGCGCTAGATATGTACCCCTTGATTCACTTAAAGAGAGCGAGGATACTTCCTCATTTCTGGCACCCCTTTCGGTGCCGAAGAATATATCCTCAAGGTGTGTGTTTTATCCAGCACCTTTTCAACCGACTATTATACCAACGTCTCCACCATTTACTCTTGATATTTTCAGGTAAGAGTACGAGTGGTACACGGCACATAGGGTCCAGATGTCACCCCATCACCTTTGATAGCAATGTCGATATCTACGGCTGCGCTTATTTCTCCTACAGTAGTTCTTACTAAGCGGCACCAAATCGTCCATCGGTGGCCGTTCTTCTTATAGTTTCGAATCTGAGTGATAATAATTGCGCCATACTTAGGTGCATCCCCGAGATGACCCAGCTAGTTACGGTAGCTCAACAATTTGGATGCACAGATTTTTGGACTTGGTGATGCTACGGTAGCACAGCACTGACTCAACTGAACCCGACGGATCTTGATAGATCTAGGCTTGCGCGAGGAGTATAGTCTACGAGTAATTGAGAGACTATTCGATAGGGATGCCCTCACTTGATGGGAGGTTATAAGCCATTGCGGCAAAGCGATTTCCTAATGGAATTCGACCGTAGATATTTCACGGAGTTTAGCGGGACCATATCCCCAGTGGTTATATTACCAGCCCTAGTGCCATGAGCTAGGCTACTGCTTAGCGACCTTTCTTTGCCGCATATGTAGCAAGCACCACGCTCGAATAAATATGTAGAGCACTTATTACATGCTTCCACTATGAGAAGCCGAGACATATAAGGAGTTTATGCCCTGATTGTGACTTGGAGGTTAGTTGGCTTCGAGTCATCGGAATACACCACATGTAGGACAGCAGGGAACACCTGCGCATTCTAGTAACACTGCTCCACGGACTGCAGCCGGGAGCAATATAGTATTAGGTTTTCACGAGAGTAGTTGAGGGTGCAGGCCCTTGTGTATGCGATGACTCAGGAGGACGCTCTGGCGAACCCAGATATGATCATGGGTAATCCTCCTCCAGATCCTTTCGTTTAGAGGTCCTTATGCACTGTTTCTTTTGAAATCGTGTATTTTGTGATGATATCACTACAAAATTAAAGCGTTGTGCTGACAGTAATTTTTAATGACGGTGACTTTTAGTGACGGTTTTTATTATTTATAAAGACGTACTATGACAAAATCGTCGGAAAATATATATTTTTATCAACTGACTAAAATATCTGTAAAGAAAAATTTATCAACTGTAGGTAAAACTACCACAACCATCTGTAAAGCAATATTCAATTGTGATAATGATAAGTAGAAGTAGTAGGTACGTAGGTGGTATGTAGATGGTATGTAGATGGTAATTGGGTAAGTAAGTTTCTATAGTGGTAAGTTTGTGATAAGTTTGTGATATATAATCGTGGTAAGTAGATGATAAGTGTATAAGTAAGTTTATATAGTAGTAAATTAGTGGTAAGTAAATAATTAGTGGATAAGTAAGTTTATATAGTAATAAGTTTGTGATATATAGTCGTGGTAAATAGATAGTAAGTAAATTATAAGTAGATGGTAAGTGGATAAATAAGTTTATATAGTGGTAACTTAGTTGTAAATTAGTGATAAGTATATGGTAATTGGGTAATTAAGTTTATATAGTGGTAAGTTAGTGATAAGTTAGTGATAAGTTTGTGATATATAGTCGTGGTAAATAGATATTAAGTAGATGGTAAGTGGATAAGTAATTTTATATAGTGATAAATTTGTGATATATAATCGTTATTTAATCTACTATCATTATATTTATTTTTATTTTTTATTAACATACATTTATTTAATATTTATTAACATACATTACTTATATACATTAAATAATTTTATTAAATATTTTAATTATTTATACTAATTTAATATTAACTTATATACATTTTTTTAAATTTTAAAATGTATAAAGAATTTTTGAAAAGTTTTATTATTTAATAATTTGAAAATTAAAAATCAAAAAACATCATTTATTTATAAATATTATATTTACTTTCATTTTTAAAATTTTTCTAAATAGTACAAAATTACATATATTAACTTTTATTTTTATTTTATGAAATTTTAAAAAATTATATAACACTATTTCCCTAGATTTTATATAGTATCGAGATTTTATAAATAATAAAAATATCATCAATTTTTCAAAATTTTCTATATTTTAATTTTTAACAATATATTTTAAATTTCTTATAACAATTAATTTTTATATCATCCATTATTCTATTTCATTTAATTTTATTGTTTTTGTTTTTTTTTCTCATTTTTTGTTTTTATAATAAGTATGAAATTTAAATTATAATATATTAATAATTTAAAAATATATATATATTTAATCACAAATATTTCCCCTTCAAAATATCTAAAATTAATAAATGATAATTCATTAATAATATTCAATTTAAATATCATTGGTTTTGAATATGTTAAAATCGGAAAAAAAATAATTCAAAAAGAATATAAAATGAAAAAAAAAAAACTCCCAGAAAAAGAAAAAAATAGAGGTGAGAGTGACATAGGGAAAAAAAAGTGAGAGTGAAATAGGGAGGCAAAAAAAAAAGGTGAGATTGAGATTGGTAGGAAGAAAGAAAGAAATAAAAAAAAAAAAAAAAAGAGAAACTTATACAAGAAAGTTGTGGATTAATGGTTAAAATCTCAAATATTCAGCTCACTTCTGGTCATAGGTTTGAATCTGGGTGCTTGCAACACTTTACCCTTTTTTGCATAAATAAAAGGAAGCTGAGCAAGCTGGCACCCGCACGGGCGCTGCTTGCGTGGGGCGCCTGCCCCCGCGGGCGCCCGCAGGGGCGCTGCTTGCGCGGGGTGCCTGCCCCGCTGGCGCCCGCACGGAAGCAGCTTGCGCGGGGCTCCTGCCCATGCGGGCGCCCACTCGAGCATAGGCAGGCGCCAGTGTGGGCGCTCGCATGCGTGCCTGCCTGCATGCAGCGCCCGCCAACACGGGCGCCAGCTCGAGCAAGGGCAGGCGCCCGCACGGGCGCTGCTTGCGCGGGGCGCCTGCCCACGCGGGCGCCTGCTTGCGCGTGGGCAGGTGCCGGTGCGGGCGCTCGCATGCGTGCCTACCTGCGCGCAGCGCCCGCCAACGCGGGCGCCAGCGCGAGCAAGGGCAGGCGCCCGCACGGGCGCTACTTGCTTGGGGCGCCTGCCCACAAGGGCGCCCGCTCGAGCATGGGCAGGCGCCAGTGCGGGCGCTCGCATGTGCGCCTGCCTGCGCGCAGCGCCCGCCTATGCGGGCACCAACGTGAGCAAGGGCAGGCGTTCGCATGCACGCCTGCCGGCGCGTAGTGCCCGCCTTTGCGGGCGCCAGCACGAGCAAGGGCAGGCGCCCGCACGGGCGCTTGCATGCGCGCAGCGGCTGCCTACGCGGGCACCTGCGCGAGCAGGGTCAAGCGCCTGTAGCAGCCTAACACGGTGTAGGCAAGCAATTTTTTAATTGTTTAAATTACTAGTAATTTTATTTAAATTAATAATAATAAAAATTAAGAAAATTATTTAGAGTTTAACGAACCTAATGATTTAAAATTATTAATATTGACATCGCTTGAAATATTTTTTCACATCTAAAATAATTAATTAAGTTATATAATATAATATTAATAATAATTAAATGATCATTATACAAATATTATATTATGAAAAAATACATTAGCTTGATAATTTGATCTAAATTGGTAAATTTATAATATAATTTATAATAATATATTTATTATATTATTTGTCTCCCAAAATATTTTCAAATTTTTTACAAAATTTTTATACTTCCGCTGTAACAATCTCTCTCTATTTTTATAAACAAATTTTGAAAATAAGTTTTCACAAAATTTTTCCTTTTCTGCGCTAATTTTTTGAAAATTTTCTATTTTAATATTAAATCTCAAATTAAAATAAAAATAATATGTTTATTTTTTAAAACCTGGGTAATATGTTGGATGATTGAGCTTGTTCGACTGAATTTGGAGTAGTTGTGATTCTTCGTATAATGTTCATCGTTGTTCTTTCAAATATACAAAATAAAACTTTATAAAGTGTGAGTAAAATGTTTAAATGAGTTAGGGAAGAAGAGCATGGGAAGGATGGAGAAATTTTGATAGCAGATAAAATTTTGTAAAATATGAGTGAGAGGTTTAAATGAGTTAGGGAAGAAGAGATTTCCCAGATAAAATTTTGTAAAGTATGAGTGAGAGGTTTAAATGAGTTTGGGGAGAAGAACTTTGAAGGGAAGGATGAAAAATTTTTGAGTTAGAGTTTGGGGAGAAGAACTTTGAAGGGATCGCCTGAATTGAATTTATAATATATAATTTTCACAAACAAATTTTTAAAACTTCGCTTTCGCGCTTTTTCTCCCGCCTCTTTTTTTATTACCGCATCTTTTTTCATTACCGCGTTTTTTAATTTCTCACAATTTTTTTTATACTTTTAATTAATACCGCCTTGTGATTTTTATTACTTACTTACAAAGTACTTACTAACTAATTACTACATTTCACAATTTTTTGACCCTCTCTCTTTTTTTCTTAGTCACTATATTATTATACTCGTTGCCTCCATTTCTCTATAGTTTTCATGCAATGCAATGTAATTTTTAGAATTAATTTTTAGAATTTGTTACTTTTTTCATATCTATACTCTTACAACTCCTTATAAGTAGTAGAGTATTCGCGGTTTGTCTTGCCAGATTAATCTAATTAAACAAATGATTAAATCTAGTTTTTACTTAAATTTTCATTTCAAAATACCAATTATACTGTTTCCATTTATTAATATCATTGTACCCATTTATTACATGATGAATAAACCACATAATAAAGTTTTTACTATGATTTACTATAAAGTTTCAACCATGATTGATTTATTCTTTGAACATATTACATTCACTTCATATGAAACAGTACATAGGATATTAGAGTTTAATAAAGTTTAATATTAATATATATATATATATGACGCAATTGAGTCACTATTGAGTAGTATGTATTGAATAGTATGTATTTATAGTATTTGTCATCTCTTTTAAAAATAATATTTAAAAAAATAATATCAAATTATGTAATAATAAATTTAAGGTTGTACTACTCACCAACAACTAACAATATCGTGTTTATTAGTTGTACTACCCACTGACAATATTCATCTCACCCACTAACAAGTGATATGATAAGATAGAATAAATATTTGCTCAATTGCTCAATTGCTCAATTATCTTTATTAACATTTAGGCACCAAGACCAAGTTAATGTTACTAGGGGCGAAAATAAAATTTATGTTACACTAGTAACATTATTCTTGGATAGATACTTAAGGCCAGATTTAATTTAGTTCATTGATTAAAGTAACCAATTTTAGAAAAACGCAATTGATATTTATGTAACACCTCTTAGTTCATCATGTTAATCTTACAAGTAGTTTAACAAAATTTAACAATAAAGTAATCTAAAATTTTTGCCCCAATTTTGTCAAAGGCAAAACATCATACACAATGAATTTTATTTTTCAAGTGGTTTGATTAATTTTGTTAAAGCTATCATATCATCTTCCAACCATAATGAGACAATGAATTTTAATGAATTTTATTTGAATTTGATGGTAAGGTGGTTTGATTTTCCTAACACAAAGTCAATTTAATTGAATAATTGTTTTAGATTGTTTTTGTTTAAATAAAAGCAAACAAAGAAAGTAAAAAAGAAAAAAAAAGAAATAGACATATAGCAAGTAAGTAACATAATAATTTGGTGCAAAAACTAAATTTTTCGCGGTTGAAACAAAAAACAAATAAAAAATTTTGGCGGCTGATACCAAAATGTAAAATGTTTTTGGGACTTTAACAAAATTTATTGCCTAATTTTTGTGAGAATTGCTTGATTGATTAAATATTATTATAATTTTTAAATAATAATATTAATAATTTAAAATAATAATATATAAATTACTAATTTAATAATATACTAATTTACGGGGGCGATTCCATGTGTGCATGCCCCATGCTAGGGCGCCCGTGTTTGCATAGCCGGGCGCCCGCGCGGGTGCCTTGCATAGGCACTTGCATGCGCTGTTGCCCTACGTGGGGGCATATGCCACTCATGCCATGCGGGCGCCCACGCAAACATTTGCATGGACTACCATGCATGCCGCGCAGGCACCCGTGTAGGTATGTGTCATGGGACGAGTACCGGCCTTTCAATCAATAATGCTATAATTAATATATAAAAAATTTTAAATATGAATTATGTAGAATAATGGTATAATTAATATTATTAATTTAAATAATATAATAATATAAAATTAAAAGTTTTTAATGTAATTTAGTAATAATATTATAACATAACATAGTAACAATATTGTAATAACATGTAACAATGTTGTAATGTTATAGTAGTAAAAATTTATAATGTTATAGTAATAGTTGGTAACAGAAATAAAAATACAAATGAAAATACAAAATTTTTTATGATATAATAAAAAAAGAACGGTAGATTAAGATAAAATTAAACTCTAAGGCGGTAAAAACTTGATGATCTAAAAGCAGTAAAAATGTTAAAAAAAAAGCGGGAAAAATTGATGGACTTTTGAAAATTTTAAAAATTTGTTTAGGCTGTGAAATAAACCAAGGCCGTAAAATAAACCAAATATTCTATAAATCATTCCCTTCCTCCCCTCAAAACCTCTCATCTCCGCTCAAAGCTCTTGCTTGTGAATCAACCAAAATCTTCGTGAAACAGGTAATCACATATTTTTTTAAGTAAAATTTAGATTATATTATATTTTGAAATATTTTAAATTTTCACAGCTTGTACTTATTTTGGATGAATTAAACGAATGATGAGTATTTTTGAAGAATCACAATCATCCTAGAGCAACTTGACTTTGAAGAAACCAATCATCTAGTTTAGTTCAGATTTAAGTGCGAATGTTATTTTTTTGTTTTCACACAATATTACTAATTTCAATTTCATTTTTGCTTTTAATAATAATATAAATTATTTGTATTCTTAGCTCCCAACCAACAATCATTATCTTTACGTGACTGCATGCAAAAGGTAATATTTTTATTTATAACAATTTTTATTTTTATGAATGGATTGACATACTCCATTCAGAAAAGATAATATTTTTTTATAACCCTTTTTATGAATAGATTGACATGAAGGTTGATACTGCGACTCAAGCATATTTGGGGCAGAAGATATGCTGAAGAGAAGAGAAGAGAAGATATATAGTTATTTGATATGTAATATTTTTTTTCTTATTCTGTTAATGTATCAATCATTCTCAATAATAATACAAGATATTTTATTATTTTAGTAATTTCTTTATTTTATAGTTTATAACATTTTCTAAAATGTCAACTTGTGTGGTAATCGTAGTATGTGATAACTGACGAAATAGTAACATTTGCTAATGGATGAATGACTGCAATAACCGATATAACATATGAACATATGTACTAACCGACCATAAATGACTAACCGACGATAAAAGGTAACAATTGTGGTAACCGAGTAGTAATCGAGTGGTAACCGACGATAAAAGTTATAACATTTTCTAACATATAAATAACCGTTTCTAAATGATAGTTACATTCCTTAACAGTTATATAGTAACCGACGACAAAAATAATACTTGTGTTAACGGAATGATAATAACCGAATCGTAACCGAGTGATAATCAAAATCAAGTAGTAATTGAGTAGTAACCAAATGGTAACTGATGATAAAATATAGTAATTTTTATCCATACTTAGTGTAATTTTACCAACACTTTCTGACCGTTACTATAAATATATGACATGCTTCAATGGTCATGAAAAGTGTCGGAATACACCTATCCCGACTGGTGTATTACCGACTAAAACCCCATCCGTCGGAGAAGCTTTTTCCGACGGTTTTATCATATTTATCATGTTTTGTAGTGTATGTACGGACATGATTATTACAGTACTAGAGGCTTAACTATTTTGATATACAGGTGTATATCCCTATTCTTTCCGTACTCTTAGTAAATTCTTTTTATTTTTATTTTTATTTATTTTATTTATTTATTTATTTTTTTTTTGAATCTTGGTGCTATGGAAATACATGGAGTCGACGTTTGTGTTCTTATTGGCACAAGGTCGAACTATTTCTATGTGAGAGTTTCTTTCGCTCAACAGTCGGGTGGGCTGTTATCGTTACTTGATGAGGAGCTATTAGTTGTCGCTCCTCTTGGTGAGCAGTTGGTTAGAGAATTCGTAAATAGAGAGTATGATGTCATGGCAGGTGGGACAATGCTGAGAGCAAATCTGATCCCACTGGAGATGACAGATTTCGATGCCATCTTAGAGATAGATTAATTGTATACTTATAGAGTTTCCTTAGACTGTTTTATCAAGAAAGACGATTTTTGGAGGCCTGAAGGGCCACCACTGACGTTTGCGAGTGAGAGACGGGTGTTACCCCGTGGTATTGTATTAGTGAGGAAAGCCAGACGTATAATACGTCGAGGATGTATGACAGATCTGACACAAATGATCGATACCACCATACAGAATCCGAGACTTGATGAGATTCTGGTGGTACAGAAGTTTCCTGAAGTATTTCCCGAGGAGCCACCCAAATTATTATTGATTCGGAAGTTCAATTTTGAGATTGATCTGGCTCTAGGGATTACTCTTATTTCTTTTCCGTCATATAGAATGGTACCATTTGAGCTGAGAGAGCTCAAGATTTAACTACAGAAATTGTTTGATAAATAATTCATCCATCCAAACACCACACCTTAGGGTGCTTCGGTATTATTTGTAAAGAAGAAATATAGAACACTTAAACTTGTTATGGATTATTGGCAGTTGACTAAGGTCACTACCAAGGATTGATATTCATTTTCCTACATCGATGATTTGTTTGCTCAGCTTCTCGGTGATAAGGTCTTTTCGAAGATAAATCTTCGATCGTGTTATATTCGGTTACGGGTTAGGGTCGAGGATCTGTCCAAAAATAGCATTCCGTATCAGCATGGACACTTTGAGTCCTTGGTCATGCCATTTGGGCTGACCAATGTTCTAGCTGCATTTATGGACCGAATAGATCGGGTCTTTTATGAATTTCCTAGATCGATTTGTTATCGTTTCCACTGATGACATCCTAATCAGCTTGCAGAGTATTGAGGAGCATGCTCAGTGTCTTACTCTCAGACGATAGAGAGAGTGCTTACCTCTCTTTATTGGTGGGACTCCGTACCTTAGGAGTCAGTGTGGTTAATGATGTGTAGGAAGCATCATTAGCCAGATATGAGGACAGGCAGACCTTGTTCAACCATGTCAAAAACTTCGGATTCCGAGAGAATGAATAGATAGTGTTTGGAGAACGGATTTGTATTTCAGTTGACATTGATTTCCACAAGGCCATACTTAAGGAGGCACACTCCTCAACGTAAACATTCATCCGGGTAATACCAAGATGTATTGGACTATTCGGGATAGTTATTGGTGGTCTAACATGAAACAAGAAATTGGGGATTTTGTGGCAAGATGTCTAGCTCGCCAATAGGTAAAAGGCCGAGCACCAGTGTTTAGCTGGTACTTCACAACCTTTTTTTCCCATTCTTGAGTGGGAGTGGGAGTATGTCACGATAGACTTCGTAGTAGAGTTGCATCGGACTTTGGCACAGTATGATGCCATTTGGGTGATAGCTAATTAATTTACTCGGTCCGTACATTTTCTCCTTAATCACAGCAGAAGCGTGTTGAGCCCAAAATGCAAGAGGCTTTGGGCACGCGGCCTAGTTTTAGTACAGCATATCACCCACAAACAGATGGTCAATCGAAGAGGACCATTCAGACGCTTGAGGATTTACTTCGGGTTTATGTTATGGATTTTCAGGGTAATTGGGACAGGTATTTACCGCTGGTGGAGTTTACGTATAATAATAGTTATCAGGCCAGTATCAGCATGTCACCCTATGAGGCACTCTACGGTAAGAAGTGTTGCATCCCGTTGTGCTGGGATGAGGTAGGCGAGAGACGCCTTATCACTGTTGAGCTAGTCGAGGAGACTAAAGAAAAGGTCAGAGTGATCAGTGAGTGGATGAAAGCCGCCCAAGACAGATAGAGGGCATATGCGGATCAAAGACACCGACCTTTAGAGTTTGAGGTGGGCTATATGGTGTTCTTGAGGATTTCCCCCTTGAGGGGACTAGTACGACATCGGCAGCGGGGCAAGTTGAGCCCCAGGTATATTAGCCCGTTCCGTATTCTCAGTAGGGTTGGGAGCTTGGCATACAGGCTAGAGCTGCCAAATGAACTATCTTGGATCCATGATGTCTTCCATGAATCCGTGTTGAGAAAGTACATCTCAGATCCTTCACACATTTTGGAGCCTCCACCGAAAGAAATGCTAGAGGATTTGAGCTTACCTGTTTAGCCTGTGGCCATATTTGACCAGCAGACCCGGTAGCTACGGAGCAGGGAGGTATCTCTTGTCCGAGTGCAATGGCACAACGATCAGGTCGAGGAAGAAACTTGGGAACCGGAGGAGGTCATGAGGAGACAATACCCCCATTCATTTTTTGTATAAACTTCTTTTAGTTTCGAGGACGAAACTTATTTTTAGGGGGTTAGAAAATGTAACACCATAATAACAAAAAAATAAAATAAAATAAAATAAATAAAAAAAATAAAAAGATTTCGGGATTGGGGCTAAAAAGCCCCAATATCTCTTTTTCCCTTTCTCCTAATCTCTCTTTCTCTCTCTCTTTCTCTCTCTCTCTCTCTCTCTCTCCTTTTTCTCTCTTTCTCCTCTCCCTTACGCCACCCACCACGGCTGCTCCACCTCCCTCCCGCGAGCACTCCACTGGGCAGATCCGTCCTCCCGCTAGCGCTGTCGCCTCGAGCCATTGCGAGCCTTGCGCGCGATCTACCGCAAGCCAGCGCATGACCCAACACGAGCCAGCACGCGGCCCAGCGCGCGACCCAGCGCGTGAGCCAGCACGAGCCAGCTCGCGACCCAGCGCGAGCCAGCACGAGCCCTAGCCCGTGAGCGGGCTAGCCCACCAGCGGCCCAAGGTCTAGTCCAGCCGCGGCCCACTGCAAGCCGCGAAGCCCGCTGCGGCCAGCAAGCTGGGCTGAGAGCCGCGAGCTACCAGCGGGCCAGCCCGCTAGCCCGCCAGCCCACCGGCCCGCGAGCCCGTGACAGCCCGTGAGCCCGCGACCGGCTTTCCCCTTCGAGAGCTCACCTGCATCTTCTGTACTGCAGGTAACGACTATATTTGGTTGAAGTTCTAGAGTTTGGTGTTAGAAATTTAGTTGTTTCTAATATAAATGAAATTTGGAAATATTACAGGTTTTAGACTAACCCGATGGGCAAACGACAACTAGGTCTGAAACCCGAGGAACTCTAGGTGAGAGAAACGCACTCACTTCACATTGTGAATAAATTTTCCCTTATTAAGGTTTTATTTGATATAAAATTTGATAATTTAATTAGGTTTGTCTTTTGGAGAGTCGTTAAAAAATAGGGAGTGACCACCCTCCCTAGAAAAGTGAGTGGGACTATAATCTCTTGCATAAAATAGTAAAACGTGTTTTTTGCCGTATTTTCGATAAAACATGCTTTTGATATGCATTGATCTAACGTATGATATTGAATTTCAAATCCGTTTTGTAATTTTTGGAGTGTCTTGAAATATGTGTACGATGACTATGCATCCATGGTTTGAAATGAAAACAAAACTTGTGCCATTACTTGATAATTGATAAATTTCCTTTTCTATCGCTATATTAATATGCTGTTTTGAAATGATTTGTTGAAATGTATTGGCACACAGACTTGAAATGCTTTGATGAAGTATGTGGGTCGGATGCCCACTAATTATGCGATAATATGATTTTACTTGTGGGACGTTGTGCCCTGGGACGTTGTGCCATTGTGATACTATGATGATTCTGTAGCTACGAAAGACGTTTGTAGAGGCACAGGTTACCCGGATACGCTTCTGCAGGAGGTATCCGCAAATGTCATTTATTCTAAAGGCTATAGGCACGGCCAGTTGAACCCATGTAGGGGGAGGACGTGTGTGACGCCACCGTCTAGCACCTGGCGGGGTCCTATACACGTGGATGAGTTGGCCCCAGCGAACTCATGGCCAACGTCGGGGTAGAGAGCGTTTTAAAGTCTATACATAATAAAACCCCCGATGCGCCTATCATTGGTCTCGGTTGACCTTTGCCAGGATCATTTTTGGCTCGCTCTGATATTACTTGATTTTAAATGGATGCATACATGCTTGTTATCGTGTGTTTGATTTAAATGATTTTAAATTGCTAAACATATCACGTTTTGCCGCGAAATGTAAATTTTTATTTCGAATGATATTATTTGACACTCCAATTGTTCACCCATGCTATTTATGCTTGATATTATCCCCCTCACTCACTGAGTATCTTCCCATGATACTCATCCCTCTCTTTTCCTTCCTCAGACAGGTTTATTGTGATAGAGCGACGCTACAGGCTCTAGAGCGGATTTGGTGTTCACGACGGTGAGATTTATTTTAGATAGAAATATGAACTCTTAATTTAGTTTCGACCCTGCGAGATCTTGACATTGAGATCCGTAGTTGGCCGTGTACTTATTTTGGGATGACTGTATAATTTAACTCTCATATTTCCTTTGCATTGAGGCGATTGTACGTATTTGAATGTTACTTAGGAGAATTATTGTATCTTACATAAAATTTAGGTCCGCTCGGTGTGGCGGCTGTTCATGCTCTAGTTAGGAATGACAGTAGAGGTCTGTGGCTAGAACTGCTAGAAACTTGTAGCCTTACGTTGTTCTGGATGTTGACGGTGGTGTTTGTTGATTTTGGAGAGGTTGGAATGACCATTTATTTAAATTACAGATTGAATTTGATTATACATGTTTAATTGTACACGGGAAACCTCCGATTTATGGGGAGGTTCTACCCGATTTTTTGTAAAAATACAGCCGACATCCTAGAGTAACGGGCGGTTGTTCACGATCCCGGTTTGGGGCGTGACAATCTTTCTCATCAATGTCTTCAAACTTCTCTACCTAGCGTTGAAGAAGTTTACACACAATATTGGATGTCTCACAAAAAATTATTGGGGAGTGGAGGTTAAGAGGCATTGAAAGTTATCCTATTTTTTCAAATTCAAAATCAAATTTGAATTAAATTTACTTGTGGTAAAAAGCCCCTCAAAGGCATATTTTATCAATAATTTTTATTTTGGGTTTTACTGGTGACAATTTTTATTTTGAGTAAAAAATTTTTTACCACTAAAATGTCCTGAGGCTACGGTTTACTTTATAATTGCATGAGAATTGATTATCCCCATTATGCAACATTAAACCATAAACTTCCTAATAAGCTATAAAAGAATGACTTGAGAAATCTCAGTGGCTAAATTTATAACTATTTTGTCGTCAATATTTTTCAATAAAAATAAATAATATTTTATGAGAAATGACATAAAACATAGATGAATAATTTTTTTTTTGTATTTTTCATTAATTGAATGAAATTATACATTATCATATATAGACCATTCTTGATTACAAGAATTAGGAAACCATCTAAACAATTAGAAAATTATCTAAACAAATCACAAAAATAATGGTAAAGTATTCTAATTTACAAAAAATAAGAAACAGTCTAATTGAATCATATGAAATAGGAAACTACCTAAAACTATCAATTTTATGTCAATCTCATAATTTATGGAGTTCAAAAATAAAACTTAAGTCAACTCTGCAATCCAACATATAAAATTTTACATGTGAAAATCAATTTCTCTACTAAAATTTTCTTAATTAAATATGCATAGTGTAACCCTATAAATTGTAATAATAGGTAACTCTATAAATTATAGTAATAATCTTTTAGAAGAATTCATAATTTAGTACTCTTTGCCCGTTATTAGGCAAGTAAAGATCATAACCTCATATTCAATTACATTGTGCGTATTGTCAGAACCTATATATAATCAACATTCCTAGGGCTTGTGTACAGAAAAGCGAAAACTTAGGCAATGGCATCAGTCAAGCTTCAACTAGTCTCTCTCCTCTTTCTTGCTTTCCTTTTCTTCGCCCATTCATATGGTATGCCTCTCTCTCTTCCCCCACATGAATTTCTGCTAAGAATCCTTAACGAAGAGCTTGTTTTTTTTCTTTCCTGATTACAAATATTTGTTTCTCATGACTTCACTTTCTTTTTGTTTTTATAAAATGTAAATTTAAATTAATTTCTCCACATTCTAGCGCTAATTCTTTTTTTTTTTTTAAATGGTTATAGAAATCAATGAGAATGGCGGTTGCCGCAACATTGGACCGTGCACAACAAGAGAGGCTTGTGGTCAACAATGTGCCACAATGGGTGAAGATGGGGATTGTATTCCTGATCCCTCCCTTCCTGGATCTCACTGCTGCTGCATAAACAAGACTAAGAACTAGATCAGTACTAGTTCATTGATGAATTTATTGCCTTTTATTTATAATAGTGAATATCTAACACATGTTTCACTTCTATGCATTCCTTATTTTAATAAATAAAGTTAGTTTATGAGTGGGAAGGAAAAAGAAAATAGAAATTGTGCTTTCTTGTCTACCTTTAAATTTGTTCTCTTTAGCTTGGCAATTTCATCAATGTCTTTCCATGGTAGGATCTTGCCTTTTGATTTGCAAAAGCAAAAAAAAAAAAAAGGGAAGCAACTTATATAATCACAATATGGAAAGAGCCAAAAAGGAAAGTAAAATTCAAGTTGTACTCAAACTTTTAGACCTAAGCCTCACCCAACACCGAATCAAACTTTTATAGTATGTATTCTCAAGTCGTACTCAATTTCCAAAGGAAAGTAAAATTTCATTGGCCCAAGTATTTTTCCTTCTCCTTTCCACAATACAAAAATTTTCCCCAAGTTTTTGCATTATACAAATATGACTTTTATGATTATTGAAAATGTGTAAGAAAGCCACACAAAATGGCTTTTATAAGAGTTTGAGATCCCACATTGACCTATGTTTTTTGTTTGGGAAAGAAACTCGATTCATCTTTTAATGGACTCTGTTGATCGATGTAGGACTCAACTTTTCCTCTCAATGGACTGGATTTTAAAGTAACTTTAATATCATATCAGCTCAAAACTTGATGCCTATTGTGAAAGTCGAATAACTAATGCTGAGCACAACAAAAAACTACGGTTTTAGCGTAGATTTGGTGACGTATAAAAAATCCGTTGCTAAAATAGCGACGCATTTAGTGATGAAAAATTTTTCGTCGCTAAATTTAGAAACGGAAATTCAAAATCCGTCGCTAAATTTAGCGACGGATCTGAGAAATCTGTTGCTAAATTATATTATATATAATTATATTATTTATTTATTTTATATATTTTATTTATTTATTATATTATTATTTTATTTTATTTTATTTTATTTTATTTTATTAGCGACGGATTTAGATTTCTGTCACTAAATTTAGCGATGATTTAGGAATTTATCGCTAAATTATATTATATATAATTATATTTTTTATTTTTATTATATTAATATTTTATTTTTATTTAATTAGTGACGTATGTTTGATCCATCGCTAACCTTGCACGTGGGAGACATGCCTTGCTCCGGCTTCGGCTCCCACGCCAGCGCCCGCGCCCCTGCCAATTGGATCCCTCTTATAGCCGCGCACGCACCCTATTGGTCCAACTCAAGAGCTTGCCCACCCTAGCCTAGCCCCACCCGAGTCCGCGCCCGCTGGCCCATGCTGCACGGCATCCCGCACGCCCGCCTGCACCCTTGCGAAAAATCCCTCAAAAATGCCTTCAACCCCGTTCAAACACCTGCACACGCGTGAGAATGTAAGAGCACCGAACCACCATACCGCATGTAAACCTTAATCATAATTCTTTTTTTTTTCCCTTATTATCTAATTCTAAAATTTTTATTTAAATAATAAAATAATAGATTAAAAAATAAAAAAATATTATTCTTTAAAAAAATAAAATAAAAATAAAATATAAAATATTAATTAAAGAAAAAATAATTTTTTATCAAATAATAAAATGCCAATTAAAATAAAAAAAATTAATTTAAAAATAATTAAAATTTAAAAATAAATTAATTTAAAAATAAAAAATATTATTCTTTAAAAAGATTTTAAAAAATAAAAAATATTATTTTTTATTATTATAAAAATATAAATTAATAAAATATTTAACAAATAAAAAAATATATTATTCTTTAAAAACTAAAAATATAAAATAATAAAATAAAATGCTAATTTAAAACATTATAAAATAATAAATATGATTATTTAATATAAATAAAGAAAATAATAAAAAAAATAAAATATTAAATGTTAATTTTAAAAAATTAAGTTTAGCGATGAATTTTAAATCCGTCACCAAGTTAGCGACGGATTTTTGAATTCGTTGCTGAATTTAGCGATGGATTATGAATTCGTCACTAAATCTATCGCTAAATAATAAAATATTTAAAAAATAAAAATATAAAATAATAAAATAAAATGCTAATTTATAATATTATAAAATAATAAATATGATTAAGAAATATAAATGAATAAAATAATAAAATTACAAAAAAAATAAAATATTAAAAGTTAATTTAAAAAAATTTAGTTTAGCGACGGATTACCAAATCCGTCCCTAAATCAATGACGGATTCTTGAATTCGTCGCTAAACTTAGCGACGAATTTTCATTTATCGCTAAATCCGTCGTTAAATAATAAAATATTTTTAAAAAATAAAATAATATTATTTTTAAAAAAATAAATATATAAAATAATAAAAAAATAATTTTAAATATTATAAAATAATAAATATGATTAGGAAATATAAATGAATAAAATAATAAAATAAAATAAAAAATATTAAATGTGAATTAAAAAAATTAAGTTTAGCGACGGATTGGAAACAAAATATTGTATGTGTTTCTAATACTGTTTTACTATCTAAATTTTATTTGTGTGGATTATAGATTCATGAGTAACAGATCAAGTAATTAGAGATTATGAAGCGTGTGTAAATTTTTGTCGAGTTCCTTCTGACATGAGATGAATATATGTAGGAAACAATACTAGAGTAGAAGTTAAAGAGATTGGTATTTGTAAACTTGAATTATAAGGTGGTCAAACTTTTATTATACATGATGTTCCCTATGCACCGTAGATTTGATGAAATCTAATTTCTATTGTTGTTCTTCTCGGACATGGCTATATTTTTAACTTTTGTCATAATATGATTAATACGTATTATGCTTTAGGATATCTAAGAAATAGTTTTATGCTTTTGGATTGTGACAAACAAACGTTTAATTATCATATTGATCATAACATTTATTTAAATATTTGTTTTTCTAACAATGCAAATATTGATGTTGACATATACCATAATAAATTTGGTCATATTAGGCAAGATAGGATAAATCGATTAATGAAAGTTGGACTATTCGGTTCACTTATTAAAGTTGATTTATTTACTTTTGAATATTGTCTTGTTGGTGAGATGACACGAAAACTATTTAGCAAATCCATAAATGCTGAATTTCCATTACGGTTAGTCCTTTTTATTATTTGTGATCTAATAAATGTGAATGTTAAACATGGAGTGTCATATTTTATTACATATATAAATGATTTCACATGGTTTGGTAAAATTTATTTGATTTTCACAAATCTAAAATATTTGAGTGTTTTATATATTATATGAATAAAGTAGAGAATCAAATGAATAGAACAATGAAAACTTTAATGACAAATCGAAAGTGTGGACATCTATAAAATCAATTTGAGAATCTATTAATAAAACATGAATAATAGTAGAATGGTGTTTCCTAAAGAAAGAATAAAATATCATTAGATATGACAAAATCCATAATGGCACGAACTAACTTACCTATTTCTTTTTGGGGAGGTTTTTTGTTGGTTACGACCTACATTTTAAACAAAGTGTTTCCAAAATCAATACATACTACATCATATAAACTTTAGACTGGTAGGAAGCTGAATCTGAGTAACTGAGATCTTGGAGTTCAGTCACTTATATTTAAAACTTTTTTAATAAATTTGGAAAGTTTGGTCTCATGTAAAAAAAATATATTTTTATTGAATATTCTAATCTATCTAAAAATTATGTATTTATTGGTAATCGAGAAGATGGTACTGCTAGTAAGATTTAATCATGAAATGAGACATTTCTGAAAAATGATTTTCTTAACAAAGGTGAAATAAAGGAAAGAAATTCTTTATTCGATTGATCATTGGAATTGTAAGAAAATGAATTTCTAGTTGATCTCACTGGGAGAGATTCATATTCAAATGATCCAAACTTCAGAAAACTGTTACGAAAAGTGTACCCAAATGTTATTATAACATTGAGATGCATGCTTTTATCATATTTTAAAGAGATGAAGAAGAGATTAAAGACACGAATGAGGCTTTATCTTGTCCTATAAAAGATAAATAGATAAATGTAATGGAATAAGAAATTGAGTACATGGAATCAAACTATGTTTCAGAACCGGTTGAACTTTTGTTTGGGTACAAAATTGGAAATAAGCCGACTTTAAAAATAAAGTGTAAAGCTGCCAGAACTATTGAAAAGTATAAAACTCGACTAGTGACAAAAGATTATACCTAACATGGGAATATTAATTATAAAAGGAACCTTTTTACCACTAGTGAAATTTATCTCTATTCACCTAATGTTGATTATAGTAGTCAATTTAGACAGAATTATATCTTATGGAAATAAGAACTGTTTTTCTCAATGGAGAACTTGCAAAAGAAATGTGACCACGAAAATAAACTTTGTAAATTGATTAGATCAACTTATGGGTTTAAACAGTTTTTGAGATAATAATATTTGAAATTTCACAAGATTGTAATTTTTTATGGTTTAATCATCATAGATGAAAACCATTGTGTTTATGTGAAAAACTCTAACCACAAATTTATAATTCTATATCTTTATGTCGATAAGAAATTGTTGGCCGGAAACAATAAGGAGTATGTCCTAAATATGAAGAGATCGTTATCTTCAAATTTTGAGATAAAGGACAAGAGTGAAACTGATTATATACTGAGTGTTAAGATCTATAGAGGTCGTTTTAATAGATTAGTGATATTATTTTAAGAAACTTACATCAAAAAGATTATGAAACGATTTAGTATAGAAAACTATAAGCCCATTGGTACTTATATGGCTAAAGATGCATAGGTTTATTTCTTGCTATTTTAAGAGATTACGTCATCATTTAGTAAGAAAATAAAACCAAACATGGATTTATGTTTATCTAAATCACTACCCTAAACATAAATCCATGTTTGGTTTTATTTTCTTACTAAATGATGACGTAATCTCTTGAAATAGCAAGAAATAAACCTATGCATCTTTATCCACAATGAAAGTAAAATTTGTGGTTTGTGCTTTTGTAATTCAAGAAGATGTTTGGTCGAAAAGATTTTACAATATTTGGGAATCATAAACAAGTCAATAGGAATTGTAATACTTTATTGTGATAATCAATTAACTATTATTTATATTAAAGATGTCAAGTGTTTTTGGAAAACCAAACACATAGATACAAAATTCAACTTTATTAGAAATATTGTTGAAAAAACGAAGGTAACATTGAAGTATATGACTACACATTTAATGATGGCAGATTTTTTCACAAAACTAATATCCGAAGATACATTATAAAACATGTTAGATTTCTCGAATTGTGTGGGATGTAATCATAATTAAATACATAATGACAATGATATTATGTTTATATTTCGTGACATTTGATTTTTTTTTTGTATTCATAAGTTTTTATGTCTTGATTTAAAAGTATATCAAACAAAATTTGAGATTGTCTCTCTCATATAAGCATTCGTTTTTAATGTTGAGTCCCATATAGAGAGGAGATAATATGAATTTTTTAGAATAATCAATATCTATGAAATTGTAAATTACTAAGCTGAAATTACTATTTATATATTTTCTTGATAATCAAAATGGATTTCTCAGAATCTATTAAACTTGTCTAATAGTCACGTGTGAGTTTTCTTGGGATTGTGATATTTTGAGAACTTATAAAAAGAAACTCAAGTGTTGCAATACATTTGGATTAAAATCAGTAAGATGCATTATTTTAGAAAAAAGACATATGATTTAATTGAGAAGAAAACATATCTTAGCATGTACTTCATACCATTTATGTTGATATGACCATGAGTAATGAATTAATGAATCCCTATATGTCTTATCGCGTGAGATCTAGAAATTTATATTTAACCTCATTTTATACACTTAGTACTTTCAACTATATCCTGACACTTTATTTTAGTGTTACTATTTTAACATGTCATCAAAAAATCAAGGTCGATTCGATTTTGTGATTCATATCTAAGAAAACGACTATAATGAAGTTGATAGATATTAGTGTGAAAGTAAAATTGTCTTTTAACTGACATATTATTTAGTATTTATAGGTCGACCAATTATGTTTTGACTAAGTGTTATGAAATATAATTGTGAATATATAAATTAAATTAAGCCATTTACTTATATTGTTTAAAAGATAAGAGATATGTTGACTGTGTATAATAAAAAACTTTGGGGTATAGCGAGATATAATATTCTCATTGTATTGAAAATTGTGGTGCTTATATATTTAAACGGTGTATAAATCTAAAATCTTGATATATTCACTAATCATATGATTCGATTCATTTACTTGTATGAAATTGGTGGTGTATGATAATGACTAAACTAAATGTAGGTTGAGCCATCACATGCTAATGGGAGATGTTAGAAAATTGGTACGGGGTTGCCTATGAGTGCTTGACCTGTCCCAAATGGTTTGAATTCAAAATAAGAGAAAAGGGAGAGGGTAGTTTTCTTTGAGGAAAAACTAACTCTCAACCACTCTTCTCATGTGAATTCAAACCGGGGGCTTTTGAAAACAATAAAAGGAACAAAAAGGAAAACATCGTTCCCGTATTAGATTTTGAAGGTTAAGAAAGGAGGCCATTAGTTGGTCATTTGTAAGAATTAAATTCCAACAGGTGGGACCAATTTCTCTATTTGGGGGGTGCCCAGTGAAAATGATTTTAACTAATTTATCTGTTGCTATGTTGGCTCCTTTGGGAAGTAAACAATACTGTGATCCTTCATTTGGATTTGAAAGCACCTGGTTTTTGGAAGTTTAACTTCCAAGTTTGGTGTAGAATGGTTATGTCACTTTGATAAATCAATCAGAATGGTGGTGGATAGTGGAGACATGAGCACTACTTTGGCCAAAAATAATGGCGGACTCCAACCATCACTACAAAAAAACACGGTTTTAGCCACAAATTTTTGCGACGGAAAAAATTCGTCGCCATTTTGCGACGGATTAAGCGATGAAAAAGTTTTTCGTTGCTAATTTGTCACAAAATTTGTAACGAAAAGAAAGTTGTGGCTAAATTAGTGACGGACACATCATTCGTAACAAAATTCGTCACTAATTGGGGACAAAAAATTTTTCGTTGCAAATTTCGTCACTAAATATGGCAAAATTTTGCCACGGATTTAAAATTCGTCGCAAAATATAATCTTTTTTAAATAAAATTTTATTTTTTTATTTTTCTTTTTATTTTATTAATATGTAATATTTAAGCTAAAAATTAATTTAGCGACGGATTTGTTTTCCGTCGCTAGATAAAAATCCCAATCCGTCGCTAGGTTTTTTATATATAATTAAATAAAATATATCTGGTAATTTAGCGACAGATTAAAATCCGTCGCTGAATTTAATCTTTTTTAATTAAAATCTTATTTTATTTTATTTTATTTTAATAATTTCAGCGACGGATTCCAAATCCGTCGCTGAATTTTATATTCTTTTAATTATAATTTTATTTAATTTTTATTTTTATTTTATTAATTTATATTAACAAATCATATTATTATTTTATAATATTTTAATTTACATTTTATTTTATTATATTATATTTCATTTTTTAGAAGAATAATGTTATTTAATTCTTAAAAAAACCATATATTTTATTTTATTTAAATTATATATATATTTTAATTAATTTATTATTTTTTTTACTTTTTTTGTTTGATTTAATATTTTCTATTATTGTATAGGTAATTTATTTTATTTGTATTATTTTATTCAATAATATAAATTTTTTAATTAAATATTAATAGTTGCGCGGGCGCCGGCGCATGCACTCACGGGTGCCTGCCTGCCTGGGCACCCGCGCAGGCAGGCAGGCGCCCAGGCCCCAGCGGGCGCGCGCGCCCGCGCTTGCTGGGGCGTGCCTGCCTGGGCGCCTAGGCAGGCACGCGGACGCCCCGCGTGGGCACCCAGGCAGGCAGGCAGGCGCGGGCGCCCAGTCCCCAGTAGGCGTGCGCGCCCGCGCTTGCTGGGCCGTGCCTGGCGGGCGCCCTTTGTTTTAATACTAAAAAATCATGCGTGGAGGGATTCGAACCTTGGGTTTCGGATTTGAACAAAAGACATATCACCACTGCACCACCGTTTAGTATTAGTGTTGTGTGATAATATTTGTGTTTTCTTTCTTTCTCCTTTTTGTTTCCTATTCTTACTTTTTTTTCCTTTGGTTTTTTTTTTCTTTCTATTTTCATTTCTTATATATAATAATTTTATTGAAATTTGAATAAAAATATGTTGTGATTAAATATATAGATTTTTTAAATTATTAATATATTATAATTTATTGATAATTATAATTTTATAGTTTTGAAAAAGAATAATAAAATAATAAAATAAAAGAAAAAAGAAGAAAGAAGAAATATAATATTAATATATTTTTTAAATAATTTATTATTTTATTTTAAATTAGTATTTTATTATTTTTTATTTTATTAAAAATTATCATATTTATTATTTTTAATTAATATTATTTTAGGTTGGTGGTATAAATAAAAAAAGTTTTTATATTTATTATTTTAAATTGTTATCATATATTATTTTATTGTTATTAGAAAAATGTGAAAAAAAGATAATAAATAATAAATAAAAAAAATTATATCACAATAATATCTTTGGCTTGGTGGTTTACAGGTTGCGTGTGTGTGCAGGAGTTCGGAGTTCGGAGTTCGAACCACGGTAGAGGCAGAAGGCGCGGCATTTTTCAACAATTAAGAGTTGATGCTGCGCGGGGTGCTGGCTCGGGGGGGCAGGTGGGGGTATTGGCTTGGGCGGGCAGGGCGGGCAGGTTGCAGGTTGGTGCTGGGGTGGGTGGGCACGTGGCTCTGCTGGCTCATAGGCAGGGCATATGGAATCAGCGACGGATAATTTTTTGACGGGATTGTTTTCCCCTAAATTAGCGACGGATTTTAGCGACAAAAATTATCTGTCGCTAAATTTAGCGACGAATAATTTTTCGTCGCTAAATTTTGTGACGAATTTTAACAACGAAAACTTATTTGTCGCTAAATTTAGCGAGGGATTCCAGATTTTCGTCGCTAAATTTAGCGACGGATTTCTAATTTTCGTCACTAAATTTGTGGTGAAAAGACTGTTTTTTTTGTAGTGCATTGGAATTTTGGCACCAACATTTTTGTTTCGTTTTAAATTTTGTTTATCTAAATTTATTATTTATTTTTTAGTTCAAAGAAAGCTTAAAATATTTTATATTTTTTATTGCCAATTAAGTTATTAGAGTTTGTTATTAACTATTATATTGATTTTTGCTCCACATTTCTACTAAAATGTAGAAGGTTACACTACAAAAAAACACGTTATTGATGACGAAATTAGCAATAGAAATCCTAGAGAAATTTGTTGCTAAATATTTTAGCGACGAACTCAACGATGAAAATTTTTTCATCGTTGACACGACGTCGCAAACGTTTAGCGACGAAAAAGGAAAATTCATCGTCAAATTAGCAACAAAAAAAATTTCTTCGCAAAATTTCGTAGCTAATTCAGCCACGGATAAAGAGATCCGTTGCTAACCTTAGTAACAGAAAGCATTGTCCATCACTAACCATAGCGACGGACAGCGATATCTATCGCTAACCAAAGTAACGTACAGTGATGTCCGTTGCTAACCATAGCGATGGACTACAATGTCCATCGCTCAACTTAGCGACGTGGAGCTCTGTTCATCGCTAATCTCAGTGAAGAAGAATCAATTCCATCGCTAATCTTAGTGACGGACAGTAATATCCGTCGCTAATCTTAGCGACGAAGAGTAACTTCCGTCCCTAATCGTAGCGACGGATAGCTCTGTCCGTCGCTAAGATCAGCGATGGATATGCGTTTCCGTCGCTAAAGTCAGCGATGGATATGCATTTTCGTCCCTAAGCTCTACAATGGATATGCATATCCAGCTCTCACTTTAGCGATGAACGCAATGACGAATCTAAAAATTATTTGGCGATAAACTTAGCGACGGATCTGTAAATTTAGGAAAAAAATTTTCGTTTGTTTTTAATGTTTCTGCCTGAATGTTTCCCCTGTTTAGATAAAAAAAATAATAAGAAAACCTATCCAACCAACATTCAATTATCCAATAGAACAAAAAAATCCATCAATCCAATCCAATATCATTTCGAGTCTAGCCAAATATTCCATTAATATCAAATAGAACCAAAAAATTATTGATATTCATCCAACGAATGGACATAGAATAAATCCACATCCATCGAATAAGAGTTTGTGCATCGAATAAAATGTTAATAAAATAAAAGTGAAACAAATGTGAACATGGTCTAATATCCAACATCGAAGAAACTAATAATAAAATAAATATCGTCCAACATCCCAAAAAACAGTAATAATAATATCAAACAAACATCCATCAATCATCATGTTGTTCATCGCATCGGGGTCATCAGTAGGGAGTATAGAAGGTGGAACCTGACTCTGCGAGGGGACAAATTGACTTGGATCCAATTTGAGGTGCTGTAACATTAGTCGCTACATTAGCTCAAGCGATTGTTTGAGTGCACTCATTTCTTCATCTTTCTTTGCAAGTTGTGCTTTGAGACTAAACACTTCTTTGTCTAGTTGTACTTGTTTCATTGAAATGGCCGCAGTGGAGCATGAAGGGCTAGGTGTGTACACTCTGCTCAGTGATCCCATCCCAAATATTCTTTCTTTTTTAACCCCACCAGATGCCTCTATCCACATTGCCATATTATCAACGGATGGCTCAGATGAGCAACCATCATCAGCACCACTTGAATGAGAGAGTAGTTCATTTAGATGTTAAAAGGAAAGTCAAATAAGGTTGTAAGAATGAACAATTACAAGTTCATCGAAATATAAAAAAGTAAAAAATATACAAATAATATAATGAAGTAAAAAATGTCCATCAAATCATACCATACCAAATGAGTCTAAGAAAAGACGACACCAGAAAAACATAATCCCAACAAAATGAAACCAAATTGTGGTGTTTTTTTTTTTTTTCTTTTTGTCTGCAAATGTCAAAGACTAAACCCTGCAGGTGGTGAATGTCCATTCCAATTCTAGCACTTCATCATGACCCTAATATATGAGGACTAGACATGGATCTTTGGCTTGGTCCTCCAACCTGTGTGGGGCTAAGTTTTGCAACCATAGAAGCCAAAGATCAATGTTTTTATTGTTTTGTAGTGCCACTGATGCAAACTCTTTCCCTTGCCTACATCCTCTCACCGACTTCGTTAATCACGACTAGACCTAAGCATGAGGTTCAGGTATTTCTCCACAAATTGTAAATTGTAGACCAAGATTAATTGTTCCTAGAGACTTGGCCGAATGTATACATATACATATATAAAATTTAAAGGAAAAGGACATATTGAATTGGAAGAAGATGTTCACGTAGAGTTCCTGGGTTCCTTTTCAGCCAATGCTCCAAATAACTGAAAATGAAATTAATTGCAAGATCTAACATCTTGCGTCTCTTCTTCCAGGTCTCTGAGATGAAAGCAGAATATTATCCCCCCAAAAGTAGATATTATCTTACAAAATGAAATTTCTACAGAGTTATATATCCTAGTATGTGGACCGGTGGTATGAGTCACTCTCTCTTACTAGTTCACCTTTTGAAAGCAACCAACATGAGGCTGACATCTTTAAATGTGCAGGATGTCTTGACATATAAGAATGGAACAGAGCAGGTATGTCCAAATAGCTCTTTCGTTGGAGGGCAATTTTAGAAAGCTTGGGTACATGTGGTGAATTCTTTGAAACAATAGCTGCAATTACTTCAATACCATAAAGATATGTATTGACTGAACAAAAGTAGGTAGAACATTCATGATGTATTTCAGCATAGCAAGCCTCACTTGCATTGTAAACTCCTGTTACTCTAAAAATCAAACACAAAAAGATATGTAACATCATTGAAGATGATGAATGAGTAAATAATACAACTAAAACTCCATATATTCCTTTAAAAGATGAAGATCATTGTATACTGCAAACTATTAAGATGCAAATTGTATTAGGTATGCATCAAATCCTGAAATCATGACAATAAGTGACTGATATATCTAAAACACAAAAAGAAGACTTGAATTCAAGTTGTAAGAAATAGATTAAAAGGCCAGCGCTTCTATATATATATAACAATAAACTACGAATTTGGTCAATTACATACTGATATAGCTTTTGCTCTCTCCCCACTACAAGTCTTGTCCAAGTGCGCTCAAAAGTGTCCATATATGAGGCTTATATCTCCTTTCCTTAGCCTATTGAAAAATAAATAAATAAATAAATCCACTATGCGTTTCCATTAATTGCTGAGTACGAACATAAATTATTTGATTTAAAGAAATATAGCTATTTTTATTGAATTATCAGCCTTTTTCGATACTCATCGATATTGATTGACTCCCCCCGCATAAGTGGCAGACTCTTGGCCAGAATTACATGATCTATTCCTCTTGTTCTGCTCACTTTTTTGCTCTCCTCCGACTCCCAAATCGCCAACATTCTCATCTAATTTTCTTTTGTGATACAATTTGGTTTGCTCTGAGTTGTTTTCGCTTTATTGATCATGAAATATGTGATCACCAACTTTCTTGTTAAAGATTCGTCTTATTTCATTATCGTCCGATTCATTCCAAGTAAATCTCCGCTGTAATAAAAAAGAAGTTATATTTAACATTATTAAAACATACACTTTATTCGATGTATCAATTGAAAGGCGAAACTTACCTTAAACTCTCTCCACCATAATTCCTTCGTTTCATTCGGAGTGTTTGTGTAAGTGAGTGATGCCCCCTCCCCAATGGTTATTAACAACTTTATTGAGGATACGCACCACATATACTGAATTTGTAAATCTAAATATGAAGAATTTACAAATGAACAATGGTAAATAACAAATATAATTAAAAGAACCGTATATATAAAAAGAGATCATATTAAATAAATTTATATAACAAAATACTAACGAATCTCCACATGTGGATATGAAATTTTGCATATCCTCTATGCATATGTCCTTTGCATTATTTGATTGTTGCATTGAAGGTGAACCGAAGAAGATGAGGCTGCTGCAAATTCAGAAGTAGAGGGGGATGGGGATGGCGAAGGGGAAGGCGTAGATCATTCTTGTCGAATTCGGGCATGTCCTCCACGTTTATACTGAAAAATATAAATGTTAGATAAATGAATAAAACAACAATTACATGTTTTAGGAATTGATAAAAATGTGCCTCAAGAAGCTTACCACGTTGAAACTTTTGAAGCTGACACCAGATAAGAATGATAAGAATGTGCCTCAAGTTTATCACCAGATACAATGAGGCTTTGCATGTTGCACATGCTCAAAACAAAGGTAAAGTATAAACATTCATAATTTACATATAGTCAATAATGTATAATATTGTAATGAATATTGAATGTGCTGAAAATATAGATATCTTCTACATACTCATGTATCATCCACCACATCACTTGATCCAAGTTCGTATTTACTAATGTGCAAACATTAGTTTGTAATAAAAATTGCATTTCAAAAGTTCAAACTTAAACAGCAGCATTAGTCAACGTCAATATATAATTGATCCAAGTTTGTATTTACATGTAGTCATTATTAATATCTCCAAGTCTATAATTTTTTATTTAATTCCATAAAATGAAGGATCAATAATTTGGCCTTATTTTTTGGACCCTACCAACTAAAACCCAACATCCATTGTGGAAATATTACTAAATTTGACCCCTCAGTTATAAGGTGACAATAAATAGTAGTGACTCAGTCAAAGACATGGGAGAATCTCATGGAACAGTTTAAAGTTTTTGAGGATACAGAGAAAAAAAATACACTGAAATATGAGATGCTGAAGCACCAGGGGTTCTAGCCAATATCCCCCCTCCCCCTCTTTTTTCTCTTCCGGAGGAAAGTAAAGATCATGAAGGATTCAGAGATTCAATGGGCCAGCAGTTAGTGAGGAAGACTTCATTCGCTAAATTGACAAACAAAGGTTATGCAAGATTCAAAGATCAAGGGGCTAGAGACTAGTGAGGGAAGACTTCATTGGCTAAATTGACAAACAACAAAGACGCATTCAATGGGAATAAGTGTCCCAAAGAAATTACAAAAACCTCATACTTTTTATGTCGAGTCCCATTCCAAAGGATGTGGACTGGATGAAGTGTCCTTTGAGGGGTTACAAGAGGAAACAAACCAAAGCATTACAATGGCTGCATGCAGACATGAACAAAAGAAAGTTTACAGGTAAGACTTGTAATCAACAAACCATCATAAAAACAAAAAACAAAAAGTAAAAGTAAACAAAGAGAGAATGCAAAATTCCTACACACAGCCACAAAGCATCAAACATGATTTCCTTCCGGCCTATCCAATGAACAATGGGTCAAAGAATGTCTTTAACTTTATACAAATGATCAAATACATAAATAAATATAGTTGTATAGCAAGGTAATATCCCAACTCAGCAATTTGCTCTTAATAAAAATACCTTAAAGAGATTAAACCTAAAGCAAGGTTTGTCTCCCAACCTAGCAAGGTAATAGTGAGGGAAGACTTCATTGGCTAAATTGACAAACAAAGATCACAGAGATCAATGGGCAGAGATTAGTGAAGGAAGACTCCATTGGCTAAATTGACAAACAACAAAGACAACCATTCAATGGGAATAGGCATTGCAAAGAAATTGCAAAAGCCTCATACTTTTATGTTTAGTCCCATTGAAAAGGATTTGTTGATCGGATGAAGTGTCCTTTGAGTGGTTACGAGAGGTTAAACCTAAAGCATATAAGGGAAAATTAATTAATTAATTACTTTTTTTTGGTTAAGTATGTAGAGGAAAATTACAATTAAACCTGGAGAATTACGATGGCTCCAACTGCAGCCATGAGCAAAAGAAAGTTTATAGGTAAGACTTACAATCAAAACATAAAAACTACAAGCAAAGAATAACAGTAAAGAAAGAGAAAATTCAAAACTACTACTCAGCAACAAAAATGAGATTTTTGCAAGTATATATTATTTAATTAAACAATCTGCAAACACAAGGAGGGAGGGAGGGAGGGATAGAGAGAGATACCCTAAGAAGCTGCTCCGGTATGTAGGTCAGAGAAGGATTACTAGGATTGAGAACAGAAGACAAGCTTGGGAACAGGTTTATGACAGAATCCTTTCCAGCCACTGCAGTAAATAAAGACAATGTCAATAAATTATTGAGAAAAAATTTGGACAATCATGCACAAGATAGCTGGAATTCGTAGTGGCTTGAATAGCTATTAATCTCATGAAGCTTTTAAAGCCACACAAGGATTTTTAGAATTCCCAATGCTTAGTTTCAGCAATAATTTGATTATCATTAAGGCTCCTATAACTTCATGATACTAAAGCAGCACCGTACCAACAATGTGGTCAATGCACAATCAACATTTTTAAGTAAAAGATAAATTAAATATGAATCTATCAGAAACAAATTACAGCAACGTAAACAAGAAAGAATTCTATGCAATGTACGTCAATGAAATCCGCAAGTAGAAATAAAGTAATTTGTAAGAAAAAAAGACTCTACTTAAGTAGGTAACTCTCCAACGTAGAACAAACTTTAAAGGACTATAGGCTCCACAATCTCTAAAAATTAATATAGTTTCAATTTGTATGAAAAAGTAAACTTGAAAATCCACACAAATAACTTGCAAACATCTCAATCTGTGTGAAAAAGTAAACTTATGTTGCATCAAAATCCAAAATCTTCATTGTCATATTCATTTTTGTCTCCATCATCACTCTGACCGTCTTTGTCATCCTCATCCTCAACCTCATCCTCATTATCTATTTCAAAATCAGATTTGTCATCGTTATCCCTCCAGACTTCATTTGGATCTACATCTATTATTGCTCCAGATGGATCACGTAAAGTTGGAATGTTATACTCCACAGATTGAATCGTGTTTGTAACTTCTTCTTGTTGATATGCTATATTAACCCAATGCTCCTCAATTTTTTTCCATGCTTTTGTTTTGCATACAGCCCACCAATCAATTTTGTCATATTTCAAACTAGGATATGATGCATATTATACTCGAATTGCTTGTTGTGCCAATATGAAAGGTTCATATTTCTTTTATTTTTTCTTTTGATTTATTTCAACAAAATTAAACTTTGGATGCACCTTCATGCCTTTTATGGGGTCAAACCAAGTGCACTTAAATAATACTACTCGCAATTCTACTCTAGGATATTCTATCTCTATGATTTCATTCAACAAACCATAAAAATTACCAATTGCACTTCGATCATTGGATGATCGAACACACACCCCACTATTCATTGTGGCTTTTCTGATTCCATATTGTTGGGTGTGAAAATTAAATCCATTTATGAAATACGCTGGCCAAGTTCGTACAAAAGAATTTGGACCCCATGATTTGTGATATAGCAATCCTTGATCCATTTGATCATCATTGCTGTGAATCTAAAGGAGAGTTACCAAACTAGGATATATTAGTTAAATAATGATTATCAAACAAAATACGATAGGACCTTGGTGCATACGTCACTTACATATGTTTTGAACCATGCTGTAAATTCTTCATCGCACATATGGTCAAACTCATTGTCAGGCAGTTCGGAGAATGAATTTTGAAAAATCCTATAATGAAATACCACTTATATATTGTATAAATGTCAGAGCCACACAAAATACATATGTTCATAAATGTATACTTATTCGAAGTATGGTCTCACACTTGGACAATTCAATAAAATATAGGTATGGGCTACTTGCAATTCTTGATCAATTAAATACCTTCCGTTACATGTCCCATTAGGTCGACCAAGATAGTTGAAAATAAAAAATGGTTTTGAATTTGGATTTATAGGGCCCTTATCATTTCTTCCGACTTTTCACCTCGTATGCTGTACATGAGATTCAAAATAGCATGATGTAAACGTTGTCACTACCTCTACAATATATGCATTAACAATAGATGTTTCGACCCATGCCTTATTTTTTACTTTTTTCTTCAAATGATATAAAAATCTAGTTATAACAAGAACAAAGAGATTATTACAATAAATCTATTAAGAAGTGAAATTTTCAAAAAAATAATATTAATATTTCACCTCTTAAAAGGATACATCCATCGAAATTAGACAGAATCTCCAACTTTGGCCTCATACGGCAAGTGAACCAAGAGATGTTCCATAGAATCAAAAAATGGAGGAAATGTCCTTTCTAAGTTGCAAAGAATGATCGGAATATCTCTCTCTAGCTTCTCCATGTATGATACGTTCAACACTGTTGAGCAAATATCACGAAAAAATACTCAACTCTATAATAACCACCCCATACAAAATTTGGTAGAAGTTCTTTCAATGCAATTGGAATTAGCCTTTCCATAAAGATGTAATAGTCATGACTCTTCAAACCTGTCAACTTACATTCCTTCAAATCGACGCATCTCCCAAGATTTGAAGCATATCCATCAGAAAACTGCACCGATTTCAACCATTCACAAATAATCCATTTCTAATACTTGTTCAATGTATAAACTGCCTTTGGCTTTGGTCCCTTACTGCTTGCATCCACATCTAGTGCAGGCTGATTACAAACAAGTCTCATATCTTTTCTTGAACTCAAATTATCTTTTGTTTTTGCAGGAATATCTATTACCGTATTTTGATATTATCAAAAACATTTTTCTCAACATGCATCATATCGAGATTATGACGGACAAGATGGGTCTTCCAATATGGTAATTCCCAAAATATACTCCATTTCGTCCATTTATGCATACTTCCATATCCAACAGTCATACCATTAGGGTCTTCCACAGCATATGGAAAGTTATGCTCTCGCTCCCATATTTGTTCACCTGTCAATCTCAAGGGTGGAGGTGTTTTTTCAACCCTATTTTTAAAAAACTCAACCTTATTCCTTCAGAATGAATGATTTAGTGGCAAAAATTGTCTGTAACAATCAAAATAACCGGCCTTTTTACCATATTTTAATCTGAATGATTTTGATCTCTCCATACATATTGACATCCTAAGATCCTAGTTGTACTCCATCCAGATAACATGCCATAAGCTGAAAAGTCATTTATCGTCCAAAGAAGAGTGCCTTCATTAGAAACCACTCATCAACATGGACATCATATGTAGGAACACCTTCACTTCATAGTTGTTTTAACTCCGCAATCTATGGCTGCATATAAATATCTTTTAACTTTTTCAGATTTTGTGGTCCAGGCACGATCAATGTGAGAAACATATATGGTGTCTTCATTCACATGCCGGGGGGGGAAGATTGTATGGAGTTAAGATAACTGGTCAACATGAATAAGTTTTTCCTGATTTGCCATAAAGAGCAACCCATCAGCACAAAGACCCAATCTAATGTTACGAGTCTCTTTTGCAAGCTCAGGATATGTTATGTTAAAATGTTTCCATCCCTCTGCATCTGAAGGATAACACATTAGACCCTCATTTATTTAATGGTTTGCATGCCAAGTCATGTGTTCAGCCGTGGCTTTGATGCATAAAGCCTTTGCAATCGGGGGGTTAAGGGCAAATAAAACATTTGCTTGTTTGGTTTATGCTTGTTACAACCCCGTCCTCCCCCTACTCTTGTACCTACATTCGTTACAAAATCATACATCAATCCTTATCACCGGAAGACCCAAGTCTTTGACTAGCTTCTTCGACTTGCTTCTTCATATCGTATAAATCAATTGGCGTGATGTGATCATGAGGTAATATTTCTCGAATCACTTGAATAAAATCGTTAAAGCAATCCTCGGACACATTATACTCTGTCTTAATGTTTAACAGTCTTGCTGTTACTGATAACTTTGTATGACCGTTACAACTTGACCACAAAAGTTCATCTGTAGCTTTCAAAACTTTCCCAAATCGATTGGACATAAATGTCTCATTATTTACATTTCCATCAACACCTGTTCCGTATACCTCCTCTAATGGTGATGCATAACTAGTATATACTCTTGTTGAAATATTGGACCAGAACTGCTACTTGCATGGTTAGATTGGGAAACAAAATTCTCATTAGTTGCATCAATCACCATTCTTTGATATGGGTTTAATTGGTCGTAATTATAATCTCCTCTAATTGAAAATTGTCTACTTCTTCGATTCTCTTCCTCAGATATAAACGGTTTATCATGACAGATCCAATTATAGTAATTCAGAATAAAACCAAATCTACAAAGATGTTCTCTAACTTTGTCAGACTTATGAAACTTACCATTACTACACTTTTTGTACGGACACCTTAACTTATTCCCATCCATGAACTCAACTTGACTACTAGCGAAACTCAAAAATTGTTCCAACCCAATAGAAACTCATCGGTCAATCCTCGACGTTCAAGTAAGTTCTTATTATATTTCCAAAGTCTTTCGCTTTGCATTTTCTGTATCTACATATGTAAGAAACACAAACTTTAACAAGAGCCAAATTACTTATATGAATGAAAATTCCTAAAAAAATCATAAGAAATGATGATGATGATATGATTAATGGCAAAAAGGACAGTTGTCTTGCAATTTTCTTAATTGAATACGATATAAACAGGGAAAGAAGGACAAAATAGAAACATACCTTCAACTTTGGTTATTGTACTATTTAACTAATCTTCACTCTGAATCAAAACAATGTTTGATGGATCTGAAATTAAAAGATTTTATTAGTGTAAAATAAGGCTTGTGTCTTAGAATTCAATGGACTGAACAAATGACAACATAAGGGAATACAAAATTACTTTGAAAAGCAAACATATTCCCCAGCTATCAAAGAAATAAAGCCTAGTTTCAGAAAGTAGCTAGCCATTGCATTTATACCATTACACTGATTTCTACCAAATGATTGCTCCTTTTGAATATCTTGCTAGTCATTGCATTGGCCAATGGTTGTTAACAACACGAAATACAACATTTCACAAAAATTCTAAACATGAATTTTGCATTTCAAATTAAGGATATGCAGTTAAGAACATCAGCATAAAATGAAACAAGCTGATTGGACATGTCTTTCAAGAACATGGTTTAGAGAGAACATGGTTTTAAAGCACAAGTCAAAGCCATGGTAGAGCATAAGACTTCAGCAACAAACCCAAGAACATGGTTCTACAGGCGCGAGAACTCTGTTTAAGCACTAGGTTATATATTCTCAACAGAATATGCCCCAAAAAAAACACATTTCCGTCGCTAATTTCGTCGCAAACTAGCGACGAAACTTCTCCATCGCTAAAACCGTGTTTTTTTTGTAGTGTTATTTCTTTACAAAAAATGAAATTTCATCGACACCATATTTACGATGCCATGGCGTCTCAGAATCTGCAATGCTACTAGCGTTGCACATGACATAAACAGCAATGTCACAAAGGAAGGCATTGCAAAAGTCATCATTCATAAAACTAGTAACGCCTTGGGCAATGCACTCCAGGTTGCAATTTTTTGTGCAAGCTCTACAAAACAAAGCACTTTTGCGATGCTGAAACTGCATTGCAACTTAATTGACGCATTTCATGACTCCATGTGATGAATTAGAGACAAAAAAGTCATGTCACAAGAGGTGTCACAATTTATGGCACAGAAAATTGTGACAACATGGCAATAATCCATGCTAATTCTCATGCAAATTGGTGCAGAATTTAAGTGACAATGATAGCGTCGCTCAGCCACTATTTCATTGTGGGCGTCACAACATACAATGCAAGAGCTACAAATATTTTGCATCATCGGACATAATCGCAAAATGCATTGCAAAATTTGTGATGCTATTTTCCCACATTGCAAAAGTCATCGCAATTTTGTTGCGATGTACTTATTGTTATCGCAATATCTTATTATCCCATGTTGAAATGATATGGTAACCTTTGTGATGACAAGTATCGCAAAAGTATTGTGATGTCCCATTGTTGTTGCAATATCTCATTTTTCCATGTTGAAATAATAGGGTACCATTTGCGATGCCTATTGTGGTCACAATATCCAATGTGCAACGCAAAATGCCATAACAAATGTCTTCACAAATTGTGACCACTTGTCTTCACAAACGTGGTCGCAATTTGTATACATTTTTCTTATAAATAGACTTGCTTTCTCTTTTAACTCACACTCTTTACTAATGGTTCCCTCTTCTTTCTTATTCCTCACTCTCTTTATTAATCATTCCTTTGATAGAAATTTATTTTGATACATTTCTCTCTATATTAATCATTCCGTTCTTGTGATGGGCCCTCAAAACCATTGTATTAATTTGGATACCATTTTTTTTCTTTCTCTATAATACTTATTACAACTTTTATTCATCTAAATTAATTTTTATTATAATTTTGTGGCTCGTACAATTTTCTGTGCATCTGCATATAAATAATTATTTTTAATAAAAAAATATCTATAACAAAATTGAGAGAACTAGGTTTGAGTATTTGTACATAAACAAATTAATTGTTTTGAATAAATTAATTCTATATTGTATTTCTTGTTTTGTATTTTTTAATAGAATAAGGTCACTATAACTATGTAACTATAGATGTTAAGAAATCAACATTTTTTTCTCTTTCTTTTTATAATTTACAAATAGGATGAGATGCTCCACGAGGACCTCAGCAATAGCAGCAACAACAATGTCAGAAAGGAGCATCAGATGTGGGTGTGGATAGGTATTTTATAGTATGATATGGAGATGGATCTTATCATTTGTTTCTATAATTATGTTTTGCAGTTTATTATATAGATTCTTTTTTTAAACACATATATATATATATTTTTTATATTAGCTTTCATAATTCTAGCTATATTATTAAAAGGTTAAATAAAATCACTACAAAAATACACGGCATTGCCAATAAATTTAGTGACGAAAAATTTTTCATCATTGATAACATGTCGCAAAAATTTAGTGATTGAAATCAAGATCTAGGAATGGAAGGGAGACTTCCATCACTAACACACATGCCCACGCATGAATGAGCAGTGCCTACGCATGAGTGCCCGCCCGTGCACCCGTCTGTGCATGCAAGGTGGTTTAGAGTTATGACAACTACTATACCATAATATCTTTTGTGAATTCTTTTTTTTTTCTCTTATTATCTTTTATTTTATTTTTTAATATTTATCTCTCTCATCTCTATTTTTTTCTTCTTCACCTAGGGGTCTTTTTTTTTCATTGAACTTTTCTTAGTGTATATTTTTTTCATTTATCATGGGGTAATTTTTTTTTCTTTTCTATTCTTATTGAACTTTTATTACTGTTTAAATTCGAATTTGATTAAATTGGTGCTAAATAAAGAAATAAAATATTTTTTGAGCCAAAAACAAATTATTTTTCTTGATTTACCCAATAAAATGAATAAAAAATAAAAAAAAATAAAAGGATGTTATGTTATACAATTACAAAGAAAAATAAGAAAGGGAAAATAAAAAATTAAATGCTTGTAGATAAATTCTTAATTTTAGTTTGAAAATTAAAAATAATTTATATTTTGAATTATAATAAAATTTATTTTTAATAAAAAATTATTGATTAATGATAAAAATTAATCATTACTATTGAATCTTTTTTTAACAAAAAATTATTGCAGCGAGTTAATGACAAATTTATCGATGGAAATATATATCAATCGCTAAATTTAGCTGCGAATTACAAATCCGATACTAAATTTAGCGACATAAGCTAAATTTAACAAGGATATGTTCTTCCATTGCTAAATTTTATGACAGAATTGTACTTCCATTGCTAAATTTATTTTTGAATTTAGTAGCCATCCGTTTCACTGTCGCCGTTCTCAGAAACTACTGTCTGTCAGCTTACCAGGGAACATGGATCACCGGATGAAGATGTTTGATATACTGTTTGATCGCATGAAAACCTTGTACAGAGTTCTGATTTACTGTCTTCCTTGCCGATAACTATAACGATGGAAAATGAACAGCTAAACTTTCAAAGTCAATTACACTATTAATGAAAGAAGTGAACGGGTGGGGAAGATGAAGAACATAAAGGGTGAATTCGATGGCAGCGTCTGATGGAAAATTATTTATTAGAAACTGTTTGAATTATTTATTATAAAAAGTTATCAATTTTGTGAGAATTATAACATTCACTATATATTCAACTCAATTTTGTTATTTAGAAAGAGTTAAAAATAGAAGCACGATCAAAAATGTTTCATAATAAATTGTAGAAGAAATTTAACTACAAAATTATTCCTAAATTTTGAAATACCTATATAAATTAGCAACAAATTTAGTTACAAATTTTTTTTGTAGTATTAGCGACGAATTTAACCATGGATATTTTTTGTGGCTAATTGGTGACGAATTTAGTCATGAATATTGGAGTTCGTTGCTAAATTTTTTGACAAATAATTTTTTTGTACCTAATTAGCGACGGAAAATTTTTGTGATTAATTAGCAACGAAATTTGTCACAAAATTTTTTTGTCGTTAAATTTAGTGATGTAAATCAAGATCCGTCGCTAATTAGCAACGAATTTTGTAACAAAAATATTTTTATCATCAATTAGCAATAAATTTAACCACGAATAAATTATTCATTGCTAATTTGGCCACGACTACCTTTTCGTCACAAATTTCGTCGCTAAATAACGACAAAACTCTTTTTCGTCGCTAAACAGTGATGAAACTCTTTTTCGTCACTAAATTTGTTGCAAAATAGCAATGAATTTTTTCTATCACCAAATTCAGTCAGCGACAGAAAATTAACGAGGAAAAAAAATTTATCTATAATAGCAACAGATTTGCAATGGATTAATGTCAGATATAATACCAAGAGATTTGCGATAGATGAGTGACGGAAATATTTCTATCACTAATTCATTGCTGTAGTGGTCTACCGAAAAAAAAAAAATTTAAAACCTATCAGTGTCGGATTACTGACGGAAATATTTTCATCGGAAATTTTTCATCACTAATCCGCCGGTGTATTTGTGAAGGAAAAAAACTTAGAAAAAAAATATGTATAGTCATCAGTGACAGATTAGCGATGGATTCACAATGGATTTTCGACGGATTAGTGAAGGATTGTATTTTTATTTTTTTATTGTTTTTATTTTTATTTAATAATTTTTATTTTTATTTTTATTTTATTTTGTACAAGAATAATATTATTTTATTTTTAAAAATTTTTTATTATTTTATTTTAAGCTAAAATTTAATTATTTTATAATAAATTATCTTTTTATATTATTTTATTATTATTAAAAATTATGAGATAAAGATAATAAATAAAAAAAAAATATGGTCAGATGTCTAACTTTGGTTTGGTGGTTGTATTGGTTAGATTATTTTACACGCGTTGAGGATCGAATCATGCAGGCGGCGTAGGACCGGGTTGCGCGTGTGATAGCGCATGGGCGAGTGAGGCATGGTGAGGGAGCTCGTTTAGGGCCGTACGGGCGCGTAAGGGTTTTAGAATTAGTGACGGAAAAAATCCGTCACTAATATAGAATTATCAGTGACGGATTTATTAGTGACAGAGAAATTTCATATCTAATCCGTCGCTGATATTGAATTATCAGCAACGGATTAATGATAGAAAAAATTTATCGCTGATATCAGCGACGAATAGTATTCCGTTAGTAAAAATTAGCGGGGTAGTTTTCAGCTATAGATTTAGTGACCGAAAAAATTTGTCGGTAATACTCTTTAACGATGGATTTTTTACCTTCAGCGATAGAAATTTTCATCACTGATATCTTATTTTCTAATAGTGCATGTTATTGTACAGGATAAAGATAGCTATGCTGTTTCGAATGAATTTGATTAAATTACAAAGGGATGTGGTTTTATGAATTTGAAAAAATTCTACCCCCATCTTTCCTAAAACTCTCTCTCTCTCTCTCTAAACGAACAGCCATACCCAACATTACGTCCTCCTGAGTCCTATTTTGGAATTTGTAGACCACATACTTTTTTCAGCTTAAATTTGAGTCTATAAATAAGAGGAAAGCAAATCACTCCTATTCATAGAATTTCATTTTGGTAACAGTCCCATTTTGGTTAAATGTTGATCAAATGTATCCACATTGATTTCAACATCTTCAAATTTCTAAATTTATATATACTCTCCTTAACTGTGCTTTATTCTCTGTGTATATAAGAAAGCGAATAGGGGAAATTTATGTGAATCCGTAACCCATTATTTCCTTCCTAATATACCAAATTTTAAATTCAAGCTCCTTACTCCAACCAACCACGCCACTAATTACTTCCTAATACTCACACCTCTATAAAAACACCTCATTTCTCCAAAGATCACATTCACTGTGAGCGTTTCTCTCTCTCTCTCTCTCTCTCTCTCTCTCTCTCTCTCACCACCATTTGCTGTGTTATATAATGGGTGTTTTGGGTGCCGTTGCAATATTGTCCGTGTGTTTGAGTTTAAGTTGGGCAATTCAAGTAAATGGGAAATTTGCCAAAGGGAAGAAGGGTTGTGATTTTTACCAAGGAGAATGGAGATATGACGAATCGTATCCTCTTTATGATTCAGCAAAGTGTAATTTCATAGAGAATCAATTCAACTGCCTCAAAAACGATAGGCCTGACAGATTCTATCTCAAGTACAAGTGGCAACCTTCTTCCTGTAATTTACCAAGGTATGTTTATGTCCTCTCTCTCTCTCTCTATATTATTTTTTTCTAATCTTACGTTCATATGCCGAATTCAGATGGGTATGATGTGTGCAGGGATGTCATGCCTGTTTCCCTTGTCCTGTGTGATGGGAGTAAATGATTGTTTTGTGCTTTAAATAGTATACCCTATGTATTTTTAATCTAATCTATTACATTTTTTTTAACGAAAGGACATTAACAAAAAATGTGATTCTCAATGATATAATGATGCAAATATTTGTCAAGTTTTATGTTGTATACGTGTGTCAGTGTGTGCGTGCGTTTGTGTATGTCTTCAAAATTGATCTCCCCACCCCCGTTATTTTCCTGCGGACAGGAACCATAATTTAGTATCTAACAATGGCAAAAAATGATGCATCATTTTCTTTTTTTTTTTTCTTTTCTTTTTGGGTGAGTTAAACCTCCAATAGTTGTACTCTGCAAGTAATTCTAATATTTCAGTCTTGATTAATTCTAAGTTCAAGTTGCAAGACACGTGTGATATAGAATTTTTTTTTTTTGTTTAATTGCATTATAATATATTATATAGTGTGAAAGAATCATATATGATATAAACACAATACGAATACAATTACTTTAAAAGGGTCCGTATAATATAATTACTTAAATGATAAAAACCCTTATATAAATGGTAGTCACAGAATTTGGAATTGGGTGCAGTATTGTCACATATGTTCTACACGCCACTGAAAGCACATAAAAGACCTCTATTGGAAGATTGTCTTACGAATCAGGATACCTAATTCACTCATTTTTGGCTCTCCTCTCCTTGCCCTAGAAAATGTTGTTTCTCTTTTCTTTCAAGTCTTCATCAATTTTTGCCCAAACTATAAGCAAAGCAAAAAATCTCCAGCTATTATCTTATTGTCATCTCTATTTACTAAGAATGATGATGTAGACTGTTGGACCACCAGGAGAGAACTGTTGGGGAGGGCACTTGTCCCAATCAACGATCTGGACCTTTACCTAAATGGCCAGAAATATAGGCCAAAGCCTACTTTTCTTGTGCACAAACATGCAAGACAATCTACACTTTCAAATAAGAAATTTAATATGAATGGAAGATGTTATGAAATAGGTAATATTTTTTTCGTTATATCGTTTCCCTATGTAGTGGTTGGTCCATAAATTTCTTAAACCACAAGCTTTTGTTAAATGCCAAATTAATTTCCAGTCGTGTCATTTAAGCAACATAAAAACAACCATTAATATGTTTAGTTAAGATTCTTTGGATCATTAATTATACTTTTAAGTACTCATTTAATTGAAAATAAATTCAAATTTAATCTTAGCGTTTTTAAATCAATCCTTATTATATTAGCCAAATACAATGTCCACATAGTTTTTTGATGTCAACTGGGCTTAGCATCAATTGTATCTCAACTGTCACCATTTACTTTTCTTTATAGATCTCGGGTTCAAGTATCTCTTATTGTTGGATTTAATTCATACAGTATGTACGTACGGAAGTGTGGTAGAAAGATCTGAATTATCGGGATAAATACCTCAATAGGGTCAATCTTCAAAAATCCAACCGTGTCGCAAAATCCCTCGAACGGATTGTCAGTCGGGATAATGATCATTTGATCGAACTACCATTGCAGTACCATAACACCTCAAGCCTCAAGTTCGGTGAATCCTTTGACAAAGGAGATTTTCTTACGTGAAAATTCATAAACCCTTAATATGTCTCTCTCACTAGAGATGTGTCTACTCAAGAAACCCTAGCCTCTTTCACAAGCCTTCAAACTCACTTGAGAGGAAGAGAGTCATGTAACTCACGTATTAGGGTTAATTAGGGAGTGATTAATAGGTGGTTAATGTGAGAGTTATGGAAATAATGAGAGTTAACCTATTATCTCTAATCCCAATAATGCCCCTCAATGGACATACCAACCAACACTTATATATCAAATGAATAGTATAATATTTTTTTATATATATATAGTTACTTTTATACAAGATATTGATATAAATAGTTTTATGATTTTATTGAATTTTGTTTATGATTAAATAGTTTGTGTGTAGAAATTTATATTGAAATTGTATGCAAAAACTACAAATCATACTTTTTTTTTTTGTTATGTAAGAATTCGAATTCGAAATCTTAAAGTTGGGGGAGGGGGATTATAACCACCAAACTGTCTCGTTTTGGGGACATACCACTCTTTATTCATGCTTGCAAGTTGTTTTCGTTTCTTCTTGTCGACAAATGACCATGCACCATGCGCAATTTACAATATTAAAGATACATGACTGAAGGAAGAACCGGCGAGGTCAACAGGGGTCCTTGTTCCCATTGTGGGCTTGTGGACCCAATACAGTTGACTCATCACATTCCACCAATCACCCCCACCATTCTAACGATTTTTGTTTTGGGTGAGATTTTACAATTATGGTTCTATCCTCACGCTAAGGTAATGGATGACGCCAAGACTGGATGGGTGGAATGTAACTATCATTCTAGGTTTTCCTTTTTTCATTTTTTTTCTAATTGGATTTTATTATGATTTGGGATCTAATTGTTGTTGGAGATCAAATTAGAACTACCAATGTCCCTTTTTTTTTAATATATAACTGGTTCAATATACTTGATACAGATTCAATGGTCCAAATTTCTTGCGTCAATATAGTGGGAAGAGTTTAATGTTTGTTGGGGATTCATTGAGCTTGAATCAATGGCAGTCACTCACATGTATGCTTCACACGGCTGATCCACATGCTACTTTCACCCAAAACAGAATTGAGGGCCTCTCTATTTTCAAATTCCCGGTTAGTTTCATTTTCCCTTTACTTCACTACATGCATAACCCCTTTACGTGCTGTGAAAATAAAATGAGTTTCGTATTTCTTTCTCATTCTCAACAATCCCATTCTCAATTCAATACCAGCTGTGTCCTTAGAATTGTAATGAACAAATTGCAGAGCTACAATGCAACGTTCATGTTGTACCGCAGTGGATTCCTTGTGGACATTAAAGACACAAAACTTGGGCGGGTTCTAGATCTGGCGTCAATTGAGGGTGGAAAAACGTGGAGAAATGTTGACACTTTGATTTTTAATACATGGCATTGGTGGCTTCACACCGGACGCAAACAAAAGTAAGTTTTTGTTTTTGTTTTTATTTTTATTTTATCATTTTTCTTCTTTATTTTGAAAAGAAAAAAATTGTGGTTGAACCAACTTGGAATTCTGCAGATGGGATTTCATTCAACATGGGAGTAAAACGTACAAAGACATGGATCGCTTAGTGGCATTTGAGAAGGCTCTGACTACTTGGGCAAAATGGGTGGACTCAAATGTAGACACTACCAAAACCAAGGTCTTCTTTCAGGGCATTTCACCTGATCACAACAAGTAAGTCACCGTGATTCACAAGTTTCATTATGATCCATTTACACTACCACAAAACACGATTTCAGCGACGAAAAATTACTGACGAAAAAATATCTATCGGTAATAACGATAGATTTACGACGGATTAACGTCGGATTTTTTACTGAGAGATTAGCGACAGATTAGCGACGGAAATTAGTGACGGATATATTTCCGTAACTAAACCCTTAAAAAAATAAAAAAATATATATTATAAAATTATCAGCGACGGATTACCGACGGAATTTTTAGCGACGGAAATATTCCGTCGCTAATTTCTATCGGTGAATTGGTGAAGGAAAAAAAAATTTAAAAAATATATTTACAGCTTTTAGCGACGGATTTTTTTTTATTTCTTTATTTTTTTTATTTTTTATTTTTTATTATTTTATTATTTTTTAAATTTTTAAATTTTAAATTTTAATTTTTTAATTTTATTTAATAATTCTAATTATTATTTTTTTTTTCAAAGAGTAATATTATTTTATTTTTGCAAATTTTTTATTTTTTATTTTAAGCAAGAATAAAATTATTTTATTATTTTATAATAAATTATTTTTAATTTTTAATGTAAAAATTTTATTTAATAATTCTTATTATTTGTATTTTATTTTGCAAAGAATAATATTAATTTATTTTTTACAATTTTTTATTATTTTATTTTAAGTAATAATAAAATATTATAATTTTAAATTATTCTAATATTAATAAGAAATAAGAAATAAAGATAATAAGTAAAAAAAAGAAAAATATATTAGTAGATGACTGATTTGGTTTAGTGGTAAGAGTGTTCATATATAAATATCGGCGCCCAGGTTTGAGTCTCAATGACAGGGTGTGGGCGAAAGGTGGTTAGTATATTTTTTTTTTCATAACTCAAATTAGCGACGGATCCCTGTCCGTCGCTGTTTTGTTTTTTTGTTTTTTATTTTTTCAGTTTTAGCAACGGATTTTTTTCCGTCGCTAATTTGAAGCTGATATTTGCGACGGAAAAAAAATCGGTCGCTAAAAATTAGCGGAGTCATTTTTTGCGACGGATTTAGCGACGGAAAAAATTCGTCGTTGATGTTTTTCAGCAACGGAAAAGGGACTTTCAGCGACGGATTTCTCTGTCGCTGAAAGTCCATTTTCTAGTAGTGTTATGCTCTACGACCATAGTTATTGAACCGGTCCGGTCACAAAGCTGAACCTGACCATGGTCTGACGGAAGGAAAATTGGTCCGACCGGACCAAACTTAAAATATTAAATATTTTTAAAAAATAAAATAACTTAGAGAAAGCTAGTATAGTACTTAAATGGAAATATATAGGCGATTATATACGACACGAGAAAATGAGTCAAGATTGACCCTTTTTTGTGATCAAATTGATCAACATTTAAACATATTAAAAGGCAAAAGCATAGGAATAAAAAGTCATGTACTTACCATAATAAAAGAAAACAAGAATTAGATAAGTCAAAATATGATAACAAGCAATGAGAACTGGACTTAATTAATACATATTTGGAAATAAAATTGTAAATGAAAACCAAAATAGTAAAAAAATAGAATATAATGTAAATAATAAACTTTATAATTTAAAAAATTATCTAAAAATAAATCAATTTAAAAGAAAATGACTTAAGTACCCAAAATAATTATTTCATTTTTATTTACCTAATCTTGAGCCAAAAACCAACTCGCAATGGAACCCAAATATAAAACCTCCGTAACTATGTGTTCCGATCAAAACTCAGCTGGTTTGTTCTACTCCACCAAAATATTTGCCGTTATCGGTAGATTTTGAGTGAGTGCAGTTTGGTTTAAATAACTACTTATACAACACAATAAGAGTAGCTCAAATTTGGGTTTAGTTCAGCTTGAATAAAGCTTCGATTTAAGTTTAGCTCTAAGTGAGTTTAAGAAAACCTCAGTTTTGAAATTGTTTTGTTAGATGAGCTGAATTTGAACATCAAATTATTCAATTTATAATTGATTTTTATGTTATCGAACTCAACTTAGAATATGAATCAAGGCTAAACACATTTTGAATATGCTTTACTAATTGAGCTAATGTTGAGCCTATGCTCATTTTTTCTCGGCTAGTGCAAAACTTATATTAGATTTATATTTATAAATTTGGAATTTCTTTTTTTTTTTTTAATATTAGACTGGAAACAATCTTGCAATGTTATTAGAAAGAAAACAATAATTTTGGGAATAGGATTTTTTTTTTTTTTTTAATTCTGAAGTGTAACCGATTGTACCATTTTGGCATAGTAATTTGATTTATGGTGCTAATTGAAATGAAACAGTGCAAGTGATTGGGGAAAACCGAATGAAAAGGGTTGTGTAAACCAAAAGCAACCATTCGTTGGTCACGATTACCCAGCAGGCCAACATCCAGCAGAAGTTGTTCTGGAAAGAGTACTTGAAAACATGAGAACGCCCGTGTATTTGCTCAACGTGACCAGACTGTCTCAGCTTAGAATAGATGGTCACCCTTCCTACTACGGCGGCTACCACAGAATCGCCGACTGCAGCCACTGGTGTCTCGCCGGACTCCCCGATACTTGGAACAAGCTCCTATACGCAACTCTCTTCCAAAGTTAATTTTTTATGACAATTTTCCTTTTTCTTTGCCGTTATTATTTATTTATTTATTTTTTAATTTCGTGGGTTTTGATTTCATTAATGCATGATTGATCCTGGACTGCAGCTGGTCATAGACGTCATAATTGAAACCATATTTTGTCGCTTTGCAATTGAGCAATTCACTTGCAAGCAATAATGCAAGGTGATTTTGTTTGGCGAGATTCATTTTTGTTAGTCTTGACTCATTGATAGTGCGAGAAAAACAGATGTTTGGTGCAAATTCACACGCTGAGGAAGCCTATCATAAGACCAGGCAAATGGTCACTCCTTACACAAAAGAAAAGACTACAGTGCAGAGAAAGTAACACCATAGTGACACAAAAAAATAGTTGAATTTCTTATACAAAATAAGGGTGAAGTTTTCTATGTTTCACATTGATGGAATGTAATTATACATGATAATATATAGACCATTTTAGATTACATAAATAGACTAATCAAATCATGAAAAAAAAAAAAAAAAAACTATCCAAAACTGTCACAAAAATCTATAAACCTCTCTTAGAGTGGAAAACAACACATGGATACTACGTGGGACCGACTTGCCAAACCGAGCAAGAATATCTTTACAATTATTATCCTCTCTCAAAGTAAATTGAATTGAATGAACCCTCTTTTCATCTATTAGTTGTTTACGGTCCTAAATAACATAGTAAGCCAGATGTTGTGGTACCACCCCAATTGAGAGAGCCATAACCAACTCTTTCGAATCAACCTTGACTATTACTAGATGAATTTTTGCTCGAAGAACAGGCGAAGACCCTCTAGAATTCTCCATAATTTCACCACCATGGGGTCTGCTACTCTCAAATTTTTGGTGAAACCCCGAACCCATAGACCAAACTCATCTCCAATATCCCCCAGTCCCTGCCCAATGAGTGTTCAGATTAAATGAACCATCAGTGTTTAATCTATAAAAACTTAGTTTTGGAGGAGACCACATGATCCATCTCCCTGCCCGAGGGGGGCTTGTGACTCCTTATTCCAAGCCAACCAATCCTCGCTAGCTTGTCTAGATGCCCAGAGCACAACTCCCTCCGAAGAAAAGGAGCACCCCTCAAACATCGTATGGCAGCGTTCCTTCCAAATAGTCCAAAGAGTGTAAACAAATATCATGGCCCAAGGTCGGCCCCTGAGTAAAGCATGGGATTTGCAGTTTTTTCTCAAACTAGTCCCTTTCTAGGAGAGGTTGAAACACCATGTTGATCAAAAAGGAGGAATTTAGAACTTGGAACCAAACCTGTTGGGAAACAAGCACTCACGGAAAAGATGAGTAATAAACTCCAGGCACCCTTGACAAAGGAGCAAAGAGGATCCTCAGTTACTCCTCTTCAAAAATGAGCCAAGTTTGTCATCAGCCTATCATGAGCCATAAGCCACACCATAAATTTAATCCGCTGTTGACATCGCAAGCACCAAATCCATCTCCACTGGCTTGAAGTAGTCGGACTTGATGAGTCATGACGATAAAGGAGTGCATATGCCGAGTTAGTAGAAAAAATCCCAGAAGATTCCCATATCCAACATATAGAATCTCGGGTAATGGAGTCTCTACGAATTATGATAGCCATGATTTCCTCTATAGTATCATCTAAAAGGATTGTCCTCAGATCAGCCATATCCCAGTCTCAATCTGTGTTAATAAACTGATGTACCCTTAGGTTTTTTGGAACCTCAAATCCCCTTGCTGAAATCTATGACCTAAGGAATTCGATCCTACCCAAGTGCCATCCAAAAATCGATATTTGCCCCATTTCCAATTCTCCACTGAATACCACTCCGAATTGATCCCGCAATTCTTAATAACCCCAGCCAAAGGGAGGAGCAATTCGACAGCTTACTTCAATCAAGGAATGAACCGTATCTTAAATACTTGGCTCTAACAACCTCACGCCAAAGAACTGCTTCCCCTAAAAGAAGTTTCGAACCCAACTTAGCCAACAATACCTGATTCATATCGCTTGCAGACCTAATCCCCAATCCTCTAAGATCCTTGGGATGACACACCATACTCTACCCAATATTATGCAGTTTACAGACTCCGTCCACATCTCCCTAAAGAAACTGTCTCTGAATTCTATCTATCTAAGAACAAATATGTTCAAGCAATCAAGTAGTCTGCATAGTACAAGCTAGGATCACAGGGGAGGTAGTTTGTATAAGTGTCCAACACCAAACGGAACTCAATATCTTTGTATTCCAACCCATCATTTTATTCTAAATCATTTCAATAAGATAATGATATTGATCCCGGGAATCCTGACCATGAGAAATAGGAACCCCCTAATAAAATCCCAGATCCTTCGTGAGATAGAATTGATACTGGGAGGCCACATACTGTTTCACTAGCAGAGCATGAGGGGAGACAAATAACTTAGATTTCTAAGGATTGATCATTAACCCACTCCTTTCCCCAAACTCTCTAAGGCACTTTAAAATGGTAGTCAAAGATCGTGGGGTTGCATCTGCAAATAACAGAACGTCATCTGCAAAGAAAATATGGGATTGTATCGGCCCTTGTCTTGAGACCCTAAAAGGCTTCCAAAGACCTTGGCTCACTTTGCTTTGGATCTAATAAGACAAGTGCTCCATGACAAATAGAAAGAGGTATGGAGATAAAGGATCTCCTGTCTAAACCCTTTCCCCTGGGCAAAATCTGGAAGAATCTCTCCATTCCACAGTAGAGCAAACTATGCATGTGTAACCACAAACATAATTAATCATACCAACTGATCTGGTATTTGAAAGTCCTATATTGTTTATCTGAAGAAAGACCCATTGGCACTATCATAGGCCTTTTGGAGATCAATTTTCAAAACCATCTTCCATCTTTTCCCTTGGAAAGTACAACTAGAGTGCATGATCTCCTTAGTTATAATAATGTTGTTCGTCACACCATGACACGGTAGAAAACTATTCTGATATTGACCCATTATCTTCTGTAACACTGATATAAGATGATGAGCAAGAACTTTAACCAAGATTTTATAATTGGTATATAGCAAACTAATCGGCCTAAACTGTCACGCCCCAAACCGGGATCGTGAACAGCTGCCAGTTGCCCTAGGATGCCGGCTGTATTTTTATAGAAAATCGGACAGAATCTCTCTATAAATCGGAGGTTTCCCGTGTACAATTAAATCTGTATAATCAAAATCAACCTGTAATTTAAATAAATGGCCATCCCGGCCTCTCCAAAATCAACAAACACCACCGCCAGCATCCAGAACAACGCAAGGCTACAAGTTTCTAGCAGTTCTAGCCACAGACCTATACTGGCATGCCCAACTAGAGCATGAACAGCCGCCACATCGAGCGGACCTAAATTTTATGTAAGATACAATAATTCTCCTAAGTAACATTCATATACGTACAATCGTCTCAATACAAAGGAAAAATGAGAGTTAAATTATACAGTCATCCCAAAGTAAATATATGGCCAACTACGGACCTCAATGTCAAGAGCTCGTTGGGTCGAAACTAAATTAAGAGTTCATATTTCTATTTAAAATAAATCTCACCGTCGTAAACACCAAATCCACTCTAGAGCCTGTAACGTCGCTCTATCACAATGAACCTGTCTGAGGAAGGAAAAGAGGGGTGAGTATCATGGGAAGATACTCAGTGAGTGAGGGGGATAATATCAAGCATAAATAGTGTGGATGAACCATTGGAGTGTCAAATAACATCAATCGAAATGAAATTCGCATTTCGCAGCAAAACATGATATGTCTAACAATTTGAAATCATTTAAATCAGTTACACTATAACAAGCATGTATGCATCCATTTAAAATCAAGCAATATCAGAGCAAGCCAAAAATGGTCCTGGCAAAGGTCAACCGTGACCAAGGACAGGCGCATCGGGGGTTTTATTATGCATAGACTTTAAAACGCTCTCTACCCCAACGTTGGCCATGAGTTAGCTGGGGCCAACTCATCAACGTGTATAGGACCCCGCCCGGTGCTAGACGGTGGCGTCACACATGTCCTCCCCCTACGTGGGTTCAATCGGCCGCGCTTATAGCCTTTAGAATAAATGACGTTTGCGGATACCTCCTGCAGAAGCGTATCCGGGCAACCCGTGCCTCTACAAACGCTATTCATAGCTACGGAATCATCATAGTATCACAAGGGCACAACGTCCCATAGTATCACAAGGGCACAACATCCCAGGGCACAACGTCCCACAAGTAACATCAAATCATTTCATAACTAGTGGGTATCCAACCCACATAGTTCATTAAAACATTTCAAATCTGCGTGCCAATACGTTTCATCGAATCATTTCAAACAGCATATCAATGCGATGGTAGAAAAGGAATTTTAAAATTTCAAGTAATGACATAATTATTGTTTCATTTCAAACCATGGATGCATAGTCATCGTAATTATAATTCAAGACACTCCAATAATCACAAAACGGATTTGAAATTCAATGTCATACGTCAGGTCAATGCATATCCAAAGCATATTTTATCGAAAACACAACAGAAAACAAGTTTTACTATTTTATGTAAGAGATTAGAGTCTCACTCACTGTTTACGAGAGGGAAGTCACTCCCTACTGACAAGCCAAATCGGATCTGACCGCTCGAGTCTCCAAAAGATCAACCTAAATCAGATTATCAACATTTAATATCAAATAAAAGCCAAATCAGAGATTTTCAATTTTTCCCTTCCAAATTTATACCACCTAATTTACAAAACTTCGTTATAGATTCTCGTTTCCTCAATTTCGAATCATCTGACTCACCAATGGTTAAGTTTCTAATATTTCTCATTTTTTTGTCTAATTTTCCTCGAATTTCACACATTTCAATATATTATGTAACTCTCGATCTAAATTCGACCTAATTTCGATAGAATTAATTCAAATGTTGAAAAGATTGCATTTCTCTCAACTAGGGTTTCTCAGATTTCTGGATCTAGCTTTCGTTCACCCGTCAACCTGGTCTAAAACCTGTAATGTTTACCATTTGAAACACAAGTGAGAAATTTAAGTCAAATTACCAATAATTTTTGAAACTCTAGTACGTACACGAAATCGAGAATTCATTTACCTATGCTGAGGGTCGTCGTGGGCTCACGGGCCATGGACTAGACTAGGCCGCGGGCCGTACTGGCCTGTGGGCTTGGACGGGCTGTCGGGCCTGGTGGGCCCGTAGGCTTGCTGGGCCTGTGGGCTGTAGTGCGTGCGCAGGCACTGGTGCACGCGCGCAGGCACTGGCGCGTGCGCACAGGCGCTGGCTCGCACACAAGCAGGGGCTAAGGCGCTCTGTGAGCCAAGGCGTGCTGTAGGGGTGCGCGGCAGGGGCGCGAGAGATCGCGCGCAGGCTGGGTCGCGGGGGATCGCGCGCTGGCTGGGTCACGGAGGATCGTGCGCTGTGGCGCGCTGGCTCGTTGGAGATCGCGAGCTGTGGCGCGCTGGGCTCGCGTGCTGGCTCGCGGGAGATCGCTAGCTGTGGCGCGCTGGCTTGCGGAAGATCGTGCTCGCGCGAGGAGGCAGCGCTCGCGTGGAGGAAGGAGCTGCTCGAGGGAGGGAGTTGCAACAGTGGGTGGAGTGCGGTTGCGGGAGAGAGAGGTCGCGGCGAAGAAGAGAGAGAGAAAGAGGGAAAGAGGGAGAGAGAGAGAGAGAGAGAGGGGAGAAAATTAGGGCTTTAAGCCCTAATTTTAATTTCCCTTTTTTTTTTTATTTGGGTATTACATAAACTCCGTCAACTGACTCGGCTGGTTATTCTTTGGGACTGGAACAATAAAAGCCCGAAGGAATTTAGGGGAAGGCAAACCCTCTTGGAAGGTATCCTCTATAAATCTATAAAGCACCGGATGAATAAAGTCCCAACATTTCTAATAAAAAACTGATTAAATATCGTCTGGACCTGGAGCCTTGAAGCTTTCAATGGAAAAAATAACCGATTTAACCTCTGATAACTCAATAGACCAAATGAATATCCTCTGATCTCTAGAGTCAACCGCCTGCTGCCCCTTCCCATAAACCCCAACTGGTATAAGTTGGAGCAAACAACCCCCGAAATAAGTAGTCACATATTCCTTAATCTGTTGAGGATCAAAACTTCATTCACCATCAATTTTGAGTCAGCTGATCCTACCATGGTTGCATCAAACTAGAGTGGTGAGGTGGAAGAATTGGGTATTCCAGTTTCCCTTACAATACCATTGGATCTGAGACTTCATGTCCTAAAAATTTTCCTCCATATCTAGAATCCTATGCTGCACACTAAACAATTAAGTCTCCAGATGGCACAAAAAGATTGAATTATGATAGTTATGTGAACCTTGAATACCCTAGAAATGGGCCTTTAACTTACGTTTTTCATTAAAGATATTCCCAAACACAGTCTAGTTCCACTTTTTGAGAGTCAAAGTAAAATCTTGGATAGCCTGAGTCAGAGAACGAGCCGTATCCTGACCATTCCATGCCCAAACAAACACCTATTGAAACTGGGGATGGCACAACCAAGCCGCCTCAAAGCGGAAAGGACGGTGTTCCTGCAATGGAGCCAGGTTCATACAAGTCCGCAAGAGAATAGGACAGGTCACCGTGTAATCTCGGTAGGTTTAAGATTCACTCGGTCTTTCACGTATCTCTGCTAAAAAAGAAGGTTGGGAATGCACCTGTTACTCCTCAATTGCCTAAAGAAGTCAATGAGCAAGGTCAATTGATAGTGGAGCCTGTGGCAATCTTGGACAGAAGAGTAGTAAAAAAGGGTAATGCAGCTATTACACAAGTTTTAGTTCAATGGAGTGATAGTTTTACTAAATATGCTAACTGGGTCAATTGGTATGATTTCCACTTAAAATATCATACCTTTAATCCTTAAGGACAAGGATCTTCTTGAGGGGAAGGGATATTGATGCACAAGAAATAGCTGAGTAGCTGAAATTAGTTGAAAGGGAAAGTGAAGGAAGTGAAGTTCAAGCAAGTGACATGTAGCAGAGATGGATAAACAAATCACATGGTAGCTGAGCTGTTGAAAAGAAACAGAGTTGGCAAGCAAGTTGGTTAGTCAAGATGTTGAACTGGCAGGATGTGCTAAGATGGCCAGAGAAAGACAGTTAGTTGTTAGTTGTGCTGAGATAGCAAGAGAAAAACAGTTAGTTGTTAGTTAGTTAGTTAGGGAAGCAAGTGAAAAGGCAGTTAGTTATTAATTAGTTAGGGAAGCAAGTGAATAAAGATTAGAAACAGGACAGAAAGACAGTTAGTTTTTTAGATTGAACATACATCTTCTCCTTCTCTCTCTCTCTGTAAACTTGCATTCTCCAATAATGAACATTCGATTTTTTCTTCAATGGATGTGCTCTTAATTTGAGTTCGGTTGGTTTCTTCGATTCATTCCGATCCTACTTAAGTTAGCAAGTGAGTTCTTCTTCCCTCTGCATCATTACCACTTGTGCTTTAGGAAAGCGAAGGCAAACTTGCGGATTCCCCAAAACCCTATCCAGCCTTTCCGTATGAGTGACAATACCGTTCCACCTTCGTACCCAAGTAAAAGGACTCCCAAAGGCACCTAGGTCCTAAAGATTACATTGATCTCAACAAGCTTGAAACCGTTGAACCCTCATCTAAATGCGAGCCCCATATTACTCATTTCAGACACTCCAGCAATATCGTTAAAATCTCCTAGCATGAACCAAGCCTTCATCATAGAACTCGATAGTGTGCACAGATCCTACCATGCCTCCGCCTTTTTGCTACTATTTGTTTGGATATATACAAAAGTGATGAACCAATCCACAATATCTTTCCAAACCCTACAATAGATTAGCTGATTCGAATTGGAAATCACCTCAAGATCACTAAACTCTGACTTTCAGATTAACCACAATCCTCCTCCAAAGCTAGATGCCATTACCATATACTCATGATCATAACCCAAGTGTTTTATAAAACTCAAACCCTCCGGCTATCTGTTCTTTGTCTCAATCTTACACACTACGTCAAGCCTAAGTAACTTATTAATCTCCTTAGCAACATGTCGCAACTGGGGATTATTAATACCCATTCATAGGTAACAAAGACCCTACAAAATAGTTTATGGAGTCCTCTACCATCTCTATTACCTTTTCACCATCCTCCGACATTCATCGTGACTTATCTGCCCTCTGGTCTGCAAAGTCCTTTTTTTTCTTCCAAAACCTTCAAAGAATTTGCTTCTACCACCTCCTTTGCTCACGGGTGCCGCATCCCCTTTCCAGTAAACCTCTCCCCTTCTTCTAGAGTCGAGGAAGGTCATTCTAATAGCCCTCCATCAGTTTGCAGGTAATTTTGCTTAGGTTAAGTCTGAAGTTGAGGGAGATTTTGACCAGCAATAGATGTATTTCTTCCTTTCCCAACACAGGCAAGTCAAGCTGCATCGGCTTCACGATAACCCTCTCCCTCCTTATCCGTGAGAGGGAAATCTATCATCACCCCAATTGCTGAATCTACTTGGACATTAGATTTCTGGATCTGAGAAGATTGTGCTAGTCAAATGGGGGTAAGAGATTTATTACTAGTTTCGACCTTTAATTCCAACCGGATCGAGGGCATCTCCTTTGTCCCCGATGAGTTCATCTTCCTTGTCGTCGATATTAGGTAGGTGGAATGCTCCTTGGACATAAATTGATGGTGTTTGGGTATTCTGTTTGGGCCTCTCCATCCTCAGTTCATTCCCCTAGTCTTGGTTTGAGTTCCTTGTCTATTGTTGCTATTGCTAGGGCCAGACTCGATTGAAGTGGGCTCATCCCCATTACATTCTTTCATTTTAAGACCACTTTTTCTGGGGTTTGGCCCGCTTGTCTGCCCTTGGCCTATTTCCTTTGGCCTTCTCAATTCAAATTCGTTCCTTCTTCAACCACATAATCCACACCTTTATATCAAATTATTTTGGGTCAAGTGGTCATACACTCTAACTCCTTAACTAGAGATCTCGAGTTTGAGCCGTGCGAATGACGAAAAAAGATTTTGGAGAGCCAACCCTTAAAATAGATTCCATAGTACTCAAACCAGATTAATCGGACAAGTAAAAACAAAAAAATAATCCACACCTTCATTTTCCTAATTTCCTGCCTCTATCACCTCGTCCTCTTCCATGAATCCCATTAACCTACCCAAACGATAATGCATTCCACATCCTGCCAATAAATCAAGGTCAACTGGTCTACTATTCCGTCAATGTGGTCTTACTTGAACCTGCATACACAAGCCAAATTCCTCCTTTACTGCTCCTTGAACAGTTTTCGTCTTTTATGGGCAAATTCATCCATGAGCTGAATCCCTCCTTTATCAAAGTCCTCCGTTGAACCTACATCCATTGCGGTTTCCACTTGGGTTAGCACAATAGAGGAAGCAGGGTTAGGCACCTTGTTCCCTGTAATAACATCACCATTCCTCAGCTCCTCTATTGCTCCTTAACAGTTTTCCTTAGAATGTTCCACACGTCCACAATGAAATTAAATAACATGAATGCCTTCATATTTGGCCCTCTGAACCCTCTTTCCAATTCTTATTCTTAGTTTCAAGGACTTCAGTAGGTCTGTAACACCAAACTAAAGAAAAAAAAAAAAAAAAAAAGGGAGAGCCAAAACGCAGCGTTTTCGCCCTCCCCAATTGAATTAGGGCTAAAGCCCTAATTCATTCCCCTTTCTCTCTCTCTCTCTCTCTCTCTCTCTCCCCGACGGTTCCTATTCGGTGGCCGTTCGTCTTCTTCCGCGGCCGTTCGGCTTCCTCCGCCACCGCTACCCGCCTTCTCCTTCACCTTCTTCTCCTTCTTATTCTTCTTCTTCTTTTTCTGCTTCTTCTTCTTTCTTCCCGCGACTCTCTCTCCTTTCTGCAGTCGCGATCGTTTGCGATCTCACCTCCTTCGCAAGCTCCGCCGAGCGCCGCCACCGCGCGATCTTGCTTCCGTCCGCGAACAGCCGCCACCAGCCGCCACCAGCAGCAACCCCTCCTTCTGCCACCTTCGCGCGAGCTTGAGTGCTCCACAGCGCAACTGCAGAACCTCCGCGATCGCAACCCACCCTTGCACACGACCGAGCCAGCGAGCAGGCGCGCGAGCAGGGCGCGCGAGCGAGCAGGGGCGCGCAGCAGCGCGCGAGCGCGCACGAGCCAGTGCAGCACACCGCACGGGCGCGCGCCAGCACACGGGCGAGCACCAGCCCGCGAGCCACTGTCAGCCCGCAGGCCCATCAGCTGCAGGCCCACCGGCCTGCCGGCCCATCGGCCCTCCAGCCCGCTGGCCCGCAGACCAGCGAGCCCGCTAGCTATAGCCCACGAGCCCAGTCCGGCCCGTGGACCACGAGCCCGCGACGGCCCGTGAGCCCGTGACAGCCCACGAATCTCCACGCAGGTAAATGACTTAGGGTTTTGCTTCGGATCTATGTGTTTAGATCTAACAAATAAACCTTGTTTTGATAGGAAACCCTACAGACTTTGGAGTGACCGAAGCGACTTTCGGACGAGACTCGGCGCTTTGAGAAAACCCTAGGTGAGGAGATTTCGGTTTTAATTGATAAATTGGATGAATCTAGGATTGAATCTAAGATGAAAGGTTTTGTATATGTTTAGAGTGTAAGTGGAATGCGAATAGAATACAATTTCTGAAATGATTATATGTGACTTTGAAAGTTAAGTATAGAATGTTATAGAAATTGAATGATCTGATACGAAAGAAGCGTATTATAGAATCACAAAATCATGTCGAGTGAATTCGAATAGTTTCTTTAGAGTTAAACTTTGGAATATGCATGAAAGTATCTGGGTTGTGGGGATGGATTGAAATGAGCTGTAAAGTGGAGGATATTATACATTTCATGTCTTTCGGATAAACCCTAAAAATGCTTGAGAAAATGATATGCAATTTTGATGATCTGATTAGGTTGATCTTTTTGGAGACTCGAGGAAGCAGATCAGATTTGATTAGTTTTGAAAATAGGGAGTGACCACCCTCCCTAGAACTGTGAGTGGGACTTTGACATTCGCTATTGATTGAAAACCATGTTTCAAAAATATTTTTAAATGACATATTTCTGCAAATGTCTGATTGGTAGAAATTTCGAATATTTGATGAATGTTTTGTGACTTTTGGAGTGTCTTAACTGCTGACTTTATTGATATGCATCCATGAGTTTTGATAAACGTATATTGTGCCACATTTTTGACATATTGATATGTTTTAAATACTTCCACTGCATTGGCACATGGTTTTAAATGGATTTACTTACACATTTGGGCTGTATGCCCGGCCGACTTTATGATATTATGTTTTGGGCTGTATGCCCGGCCGACTTTATGATATTATGTATTGGGCTGTATGCCCGACCGACGTTATGATATTATGCATGGGGCTATATGCCCGGCCGACTGGTGATGGGATGCATGGGGCTACGTGCCCGACCGATATGATATTGTGATCCGTAGCTACGAAGGACATCTGGTAGAGGCACCCCTTGTGTCCGGATACGCTTCGGCCGGAAGTATCCGCCAGATTGTCGTGTGTATGGGTGTCCCAGGTTAACCCTCATCGGAGAGGACGTTGAGTACGGCTCCGTCTAGCACCAGGCGGGGGCACCATACACGGCTGACTAGTTATATGTACATTATTATTATTTACAGGCTAGTTGGGGTAGTCTGTGGCCAACATTGGGGCAGAGAGCCATTCTTTAATATTTGCATTTGGAAAAACCCCCAATGCGCCGTCCTTGGTCGAGGTAGACCATTGCCGGGAATATTTCATTGGCCGGCTCTTCATGACATTGATGTAAAATTTTGGGATGCATATCTTGATTTTCTGATGTGTGCGTATTATATATGATTTTGAAATAATATGATCGGTTTGCACACTATGGATATTTTCTTATCTTATGCTTTGACACTCCAAGTTCACCCTAGATATTGATAGTATGATGTCAATCCCCTCACTTACTGAGTATCCTCCCATAGATACTCATCCCTCACTTTCTTTCCCACAGGATTAGTGTTCGATCGAGGAGATACCACTGGGCTTGGGTATGGATATTTTCCATCTCTTCCACTACGATGATTGGTGATATTATTATATATTGGAGATTTTTGTTTGATCAATGTATTTACCAAATTTTTGGGATGACTGTATAAATTATGGACTTTTATTCGTGAAACTTTCGTGTTGATTTATTCCATTGCATTGAGGTATTTGTAAATATTTAAAAATAACTTGGAAATTTATTTTATATATGCGTAGAATTTAAATCCGCTCGGTGTGGCGGCTGCTCATGCTCTAGTAAGGCATGACAGTAGAGGTCTGTTGCTAGGACTGTTAGAAACTTTATAGATTTGCGTTGTTCTGGATGTTGATTGTGGTATTTGTTGAATTTGGAGAGGCCGGGATGGCCAATTGTTTATTTTTACAGGATGAATGTCATATACAGGTGAAATTGTATATGGGAAACCTCCGATTTATGGGGAGATTCTGTCCGATTTTCTGTAAAAATATAGCTGGCATCCAGGGACAACGGGTGACTGTTCGCGATCCCGGTTCGGGGTGTGACAAGGTCAATCTCCACATAGAGATGAGCGTACTTGCCACTGGAAGCTGTGGCTGTACAGATATCTATTTTAAGTGGTCGACCTAATATTTGCCTAATCCGGAATAGAATATCTTCGTCAAAGAATTCAATGGGCAACCCCGGCAGTCTAACCCCTACACTACAATTCACCGCCAGTGCCCTTCAATAATCCATTTCATTATGATCTAGTAGTGACTCTGGATGATCCAAGGTACCTTTGTAAGTCCCTTACAATAATCCATCTGGGCCAAAAGTTTCACTGGGTAAAAACCATCACCCATATCAATTAGTTCAAGCTCTCCCTCTACTTGCCACATCGTCAAAATTCTAGATCATAGGAAGTGATATCCAACATCACTACCCCATAGTTTAACAATAATCGATCTCTTCCACCAACTCCAAAGGTGATTCATCTGAACATCTATCAACGTTACCAAAGGAATAGTTGTATCTTCCCCAATACCTTCTATGTTCTCCCCTTCTCCATCAATCTCATCCATCTCCTCTTCAGAGTCTGAGAGTAGCAGTCCATCAGTAGGCGCTAGTATAGTGTCTGGGCCAAGAAGTGTAGCTATGAAACTGCGAGTGAAAGCTAGCCGCTCTTCTCCTTTATTACATTTTACTTTCTTTGTGCTCTGATGGAGATGATCCTCTTCTTCCGTCGAGATTCTTTGACTGTCTTCTTATCTCCGGTTCCAACCCTCTGGGAAAAGGGGGAACCATGGTTCCCTCCATTGGACGGAGGGAGACTCGTATTGTTGCCGTTCTCTTCATACACCTTCCTATGTGTCTTGTTTTTTCATGGAAGCTTGGAATTCAACTTGGAAATGATTTCATTAAAGGTCATACAATTTTATTCCTTTATTAAAACATTTACGTATTGAATTTCTAAAGGAATACAATGTATGCAGACTACTATTCTAGTTTTTTCTTGATGAAGTGTCTGTCGATCTCTATATGCTTTGTCCTGTCATGTTGTACAGGATTATAAGCAATGTTATTTACTAATTTATTGTCAAACTGTAGTTTTATAGATCCTTTCCACTTGATCCTCAAACTCAAATCAACTTGAATGATCTTGAGTCACAACAATTCGAACAATCCTTGAGCCAATGCCCTGAACTCTATTTTTGTACTAGACCTTGCCACCACTTTCTTTTTTTTCTTTTTTTTTTTTTTGCTTCTTCAAGTTATGAAATTGCTACCATTAAACATGCAATAGTGTAAGGTCCCGTTCTTAGAAAACATTAACGCAGGCATTTTTGTTTGCATTTCTACTTGTCATACTTAAATTCGTTCATTCGCATTGTGATAAATTTGATGTGCTATGATTTTAGATGCAATTGCGATACATGTTTTGATTTTTGTGTAACATCGACACTTCGGTGTCCGTAATAGTGTACTATTTTAAAAAAATATATATAAATAAATATTTTTCAGTCTATATATATATATGTGTGGAGAGAAATTTTATTTATTGATATTGATTTTTGATTTTGGGGAATTTAAATTGAATTTTTGATATATTTTAAATTTTGCCGTATCCACGAATTTTAGTGTAAAATGAATATAAAAAAATATGTAAATATATAATAATAATAATAATAATAATAATAATAATAAGAGTGAAAAAAAAAGGAGTGCTGCGTTTTGAGCCAAAACGCAGCACACCCAAATCAGATTAGGGCATTTAGCCCTAATCTCTCTCCCTCTCTCTCTCTCTCTCTCTTTTCCTCTCTCTCTCTCTCTCCGCCTCTTCCCCTTCCTGTAACCCGCCGCACTCTCTCGCCCGAATCCGCCGCCCTCCTCCACAGCGCACCACCACCACCATCCTCTTCTTCTTCTCTCCCTCTCTACTTCTCTCACTCTCCCTTCGCCGCGCGCACAGCACGCTTTCCCTCTCCTCTGCCACCTTCCGCGGCTTTCTCATCACTGCTCCACCTTCCCGCGAGCGTGCCGTAGTGCGATCTGCCACGCGGGAGCGCGCCGTAGCACGAGCCTTCTTACGGGAGCGCCCCACTACGTGCGACCTTCCGCCAGCGCGCCACAGCACAAGCACGAGCGCGTGAACATATCACAGTTTGAGTGTGCCACAGCGCGCCTGCTCGCGAGCGCTTCTGCATACGAGCGCGCACGACTGCAGTCTAGCTTACGAGTGCACGCTTCAGCCCGCCAGCCTGCAACACCCCACGAGTACGTGCAGCCCATGAGCCCACTACGGCCCGCAAGCCCGCGAGCGTGCCAACCCCGAGCGCGCACAGCCCGCGAGACCCACTGACCCGCGAGCTCACGAACCTCTGCGCAGGTAACTGAGTTAGGGTTTTGATCCTAATCTAAATGTTTATGATCTAAATAATAAATCTTGCCTTGATAGGGAGTATTGCAGACTTTGGAGTGATCGAGGAGACTTTCAGACGAAGGTCTGCGCTCCAAGAAAACCCTAGGTAAGAGAAATGCAATCTTTTCAACATTTGAAATAAATTTTATCTAATTTATGTTAAAATTTGTATCGGAAGCTATATATATACTATAAAATATGTTAAATTCGAAAAAAATTAGAAAAAATGATAAATATTGGAAATTTGATCATTGATGAGCTAATGATTCAAAATTTGATGAAACGAGAATCTAAAAAAGAGATTGTATAAATTAAGTTTGTATTAAATTGGAAAGAAAAAAGAAAAATCCCTTATTAGGCTTTTATTTGATATTAAATTATGATAATTTGATTAAGAAAATCTTTTGGGAGACTCGAAGAGTAGATTGGATTTGTTTTAAAAATAGAGAGCGACCACCCTCTCTAAAAGGTGAGTAGAACCCTAATCTCATGCATAAAATAGTGAACTTGTTTTTCTACCGTGTTTTTAATAAAATATGTTTTCGATATGCATTGTCTCGACGTGTGGTATTAAATTTCAAAATTTGTTTTGTGACATTTGGAGTGTCATAAATCTATGCTTCTGATAACTATGCATCCATGGTTTGAAATGAATTAATGTTGTGCTATTATTTGAAGCCATGATTTGAGAGCTAGAATGTTTTCTATTCTACCATTGCATTAGCATGTTGATTTAAAATGATTTGATGAAATGTATCGGCACACGAATTTGAAATGTTTCGATAAACTATGCGGGTTGGATGCCTACTAGTTATGTGATGTTTGTGAAATGATTGGTGCTTATGCATGATTAATGGCTATAGTCATTCCTCCCACGGCGTGACCCGATGGGGTAATGTGGATGAGGGTTGGATTATATTTAGCGGGAGAGACAGACGTGTCTCCCTCTGCGGTAGGTCGGGCTATATCCGGTTGCACCTCGGTGGGGCACGACCCAACACCAAGGAAGGGGGTATGTTTTGAAACATGACGGAAAAGCCCTTGGTAGACTTTCGTCTGGGTTTTGGCCAACCTGAGACGGAAGTGTTTTCGATGGGACCCTAATATTTTTTTAAAAAAGATGTTTGATACAGATGAATATATGTATGATATCTTATGATTTATTAAATGAGTTCATATTTCGACACATATTATTTTTCGTTACAAATTATGAATTTTTACTTAAGAAAAATGTTATTTGACACTCTAATGGTATACCCACACTATTTATGCTTGATATTAACCCCTCTCAATCACTGGGTATCTTCCCTGATACTCACCCCTCTCTTCTCCTTTCTCAGATAGGATTATTGTGATAGAGCGACATTAAAGGTTCTAAAAGTTTTTGATAGTTTCGGTGGATTTGGTATTTACTACGGTAAGTTTTAAGTTAAATTTGAAAGATGAGTCTCTTATTTTATTTCAACCTTGCAAGGTATTGATATTGAAGTCCGCAGTTGGCCGTATATATATTTATGGGATGACTGTCTGAAAAATGGACATTTATTCGTGAAACTCTCATGTAGACTCATTTTATTTGCATCGAGGCACTTGTAAATATTTGAAATGTTAACTTGAGAAATTTGTTGTACATTTTATAAAAATATTTAGAACCGCTCAGTGTGGCGACTGCTCATACTCTAGTTGGGCAAGACAGTAGAGGTTTGTGGCTAGAACTGCTAAAAATTTTATAACCTTGCGTTATCTTAGATGTTTGTGGTAGGATTTGTTGAATTTGGAGAGGCTGGGATGACCATTTATTCATTTGACAGGTTGATTTTGAATATACATGTCAAATTGTACATGGGAGACCTCCGAAATATGGGAAGATTCTGCCTGATTTTCTATAAAAATACAACCGACATTTAGGGTAACAGACGGCTGTTCACGCCCCCGATTTGGGGTGTGACATTTGTGTTAATGATTTTAAATAGAGATCCGGCATATTAAAATTAGTATAGATTATGAAATATATTGACTTGTGGAACGATCGGAAAAATGTAACAAGAGAACCAAATTAAGGTTGTGGGACCCACAAAAGAAAAAAAAAAGAAAAAGGAAAAGGAAAAAAAAATAAATAATAATAATAATAATTTGGGACACTATGACAGTTTATTACTTAACACATGGCAATCTTACCTTGACACCTCACATTGCTTGGGCCCTATATAGAACTTAGGTAGATGGAAAGGGAGGGAGAAAGAGGCTTAAATATAATAAGTGTCTTCTTCAAGGTTCACTTTTAGCCTCCATCTTCTTGCTCCAAAAACATACCATAACCTCCATTAAAACAACCCTTTAACTTTGAAATAACACACCTCCATCCATGTATAAGGTAACCCTAGTCTTTGGGAAGTAAAAGGAAATACAAAATATCTAGAGAATAGGCTAGAAATCCAAAGGAAGTTTGGAAAGGAAAGAAAGGAAAACCCAACAGAAGAATTGCAAGTTTGAGACAAGTACCTTGTATGTTTTTGTTAAATTGATGTCTAATAATTGTATAAAACATATTTTTGATATAATTGTGTTGCTAAAATTTGGAGGAAATGAATTTGGGAAAAGAAAATCCCGTTCTTGGATGAAACCCTAAAAATTTTGTATGCTGGACAGCCTGATCATGACCTATTGTTTACCTAATATCTTTGTCTGCGCAATAGCAAATCAAGTAGGGTTTTCTCTTGATAAAACTAGACTTCTATAACTTTAAAATGAGATATGAATCATAGAGTTTTGAAAAGAATTGGATTTTTGGTGAATTTTGGAAATAGCATATTCTCTATAGAAAAACTGTTCTGTTCATAACATCACCATGCCTTATTATTTATTCAATATCCTTTTATGCACAAGTAGATTCTTCTAAAGAACCTAGACTTCCATAGCTTTAAAATGACATAGAATTCGAAGATTTTCATTGAGAAATGAATTTTTGGTGAATTTTCAAAGTGACACGTTCTCTGCAAAAAATCCTGCTTCTACCAGTTTCTACCTATTTCTATACTGAATTTTGCTTGGATTTTGAGCTGCCTTCTATGTTGAATTAGGTTAATCTCTGAACATAGAAACTCTTATCTTCAAATGACCACTTGAATTAGCCTAATCTGATATATGTAGAAAAAGTTACATTATATATTTTAAGCCGCGCAAGATGTAGGATGAATTCGGATCATAAAATTGATTAGTTTGGGCATCACTGAATGATTGGAATTGAACCTGGCTATAAACATGGAAGTTATAGTATTGAACAAATTTTTGGTTCAAGTTATGTCACTTTCCTAAAACTGCTCGTATTGAAAACTATTGAACAAATTTTTGGTTGCACAATAAGTTGTATGGCATGCATAATTATGATGTTGAACTACAATTTGTGTGGAACTTGTGATGAATTGTGGTTATTGCATCTGGGAATCATGAAGAAATATATATAAAAAAATGATAATACCAGAATACCTCCGAAACCTTTGTGAAATTTGCGGGCAAAGCTTAAGGTGTATGGTTGGCATATAGGGTTCCGAAAGCTTTGCGAAGCCTGCAGGCGAAACTTAAGAAACTATGGATATATCTCTTCTCCCTATGAGACTAGAATTAGAAACATGTGTAGTGTTTGAGGTGTCTAACCTAAAAAGACCTAAATTTCATTTAGAAATACCGAATTTTGGCTTACTCTTCCAAACCCTCATACACTAACTTGGTTCGACGTTGTATACCTTTCTTTAATTATTAAGTGGAATGAAACAATCAATATGAGAAAAAATAATGGATTCATCTGTAACTATCATAGTTGCTTTCTTGAGAGTGTTGGTAATAATGTGCATCTTTGGTACTATTTGTAAATTTATATTACTGTATGAGGATCTTGATATCTTGGTACCTATTTTCTTACTATCCATGCCATTGGTTCCCCGTATAATTGCTCAGCTTATAGTGACCTCGATATCCTTGTTTTCAGGTAATCAGGGAGACGAGAGAAAACTGCAGGGTAAAGGCCCTTGAGCCAAGAGATTTCATTTCCTACTCTTTTCTGACCTATTGTAGCTTGTGTTTCCTTTGGATTTGTATGAGTACTTGTTATATGTAAAAGAATAGTTAGAGGTCAATGAGAGTCTTATATATATAGTTTTGGTTTATGTTGAGACTATATTCCGTAGTGTGTTGTTGGATGGCCAGGAGAGCCATTATACTAGTTTGTTTGATATTAAAGGTGTCTTGTTTGTCTTATCAGGTTTTATATTAACCCCAGGTGACTAAATAGTCACTAAGCATGGGATACTCTATCATTATTTTATTTGCAAAGAACAAACAATTTATTTTCTTTTAATAAAAATCTCCTTTTGTATTATCACACACGGGAGTGCAATCATCGCGAGTTCAAACGTCATATTTTAATTTGGTTGATTACTTCCACATTTGCATATTTATCTCCTTTTACTAGGGGTGCGACGCTTGGATAGTAGGTCGTCACAGTTGATATCAAAGCCCAAGATTTTGGATAATCTGCACCTAGGATTTGTGATTATAGATATAGATTATTAGGTAGAGGTGGTTTATATCTTGAATGATGTTGTTTGTCATTTATATGCATCAGGTTACTAGGATAAAAATGGTTAAGACCAGGAGATAGAGTGAAATATCTCTTGAGGAAGAGCATAGGGATGATGAGCAGAGGTAGGAGTCTCAATCTTAGGTACTAAGCAACCAGAGGCTAGAAGGGGTAGGTTTGCAGCAGGCTTTAGCCATCCTGATGGCTATGGTAGGTACTATGTCAGGAGATATTCACAGACTGACGGAGAGATTGTCTTAACCAGTAATAGGGAGTGAGACTGCAGATGTCTGTCCAGCTACTCATACCACACTTATCTCTTCAGCTATGTTAGTTTCAACAACTCCAGTGCTATTTGTTGGTTCTGAATTAGATCGAGTTAGATCATATAGGGATCAAAGGACCCCCGAATGTGGAAAGATACATGAAGACAAAGGGAATGTATACATGCCACTAGAAGGTCGACGATTCCAGAAACTAATGACTAAGTTTAAAAAGATAGAGCCCATGATATTTTCCGAGAGAGATAATCCTCTGGTTGTAGAGACTTGGATTGTAAAGATGCAAAGACTTTTTTTTGAGTTTATGGTTGCGGAGGAATATAAGGTCAGACTGGTCACCCATTATCTGAAAAAAGCTATATATGACTGGTGGAGTTCGGAGTTGAGACTCAGATATGGAGATGACCTTTAGTATGTCACATGGGGTGATTTTATGCAAATATTCCATGAGAGATATGTACCAATATTTATTAGAGATGAGAAGATGTTTGAATTTCTGAATTTAAGGCAAGGCAATCAAACTGTTGGTCAGTTTGAAGATCGCTTTGCTAAATTATCAGTATATACTCCAAATTTAGTTTATACGGATGAAAAAAGAGCCAAGAGATTCAGAAAAGGATCGAGATCCTTTTTTCCAGATGTACCTAATAGCTCAGCCTTTTACAACTTAGTAGGATTTAGTGAACAATGCTAAGGTTCTGGAGTTGGTTACTAAGAATAGACAGGAAAGATTACAAGGAAAGAGGCCAGCAGAAACCCAATCTACAAGTTTGAAGAAGAAAAAGAAGAAGAGAGGCAATTTGAGCAGGGCGAAAGTTCCCACAAGAGGCCATCGTATCCAATTTGTGAAAATCTTCACGCGGGGCTATGTGAGGGAGGAATAAGACTTTGTTTTACATGTTTTCAGCTAGGTCATTATGCTTCTTATTGTCCTCTTAGGCACGGGCAATCATAGCTTATTCATTTACAGCATGTTCCACACCTAGACCTTTACTGGCTCAATGTGTGTAGTAGCCCCTCAATTTCCATTGAGGCTGGGACCACCTAGACCATCTTTACCACCACAGCCATAGCAGAGATGACCTCAGGGTATACTACCCGGCCCAAGGGGTCATACTAGAGTTCATGTCGTCACTGCTTATGAGGCTCATGCTGTACCTAACGTGATTACAAGTAGAATGAAGTTATTTTCTTATGATGTTCATGTATTGATTGATCCGAGTACCATGCATTCATTTATTTCTTTAGCATTTACCATATATTTGCCATATGGGTCTGAAACTCTAGAGCAGGGGTTGTGGATTGCTATCCTGCTTAGGGATGGGGTTCTTGTTACTGAGATTTATAAGGGTTGTATTGTGAGTTTTTAAGGGCATGATTTTAGCATTGATTTACTACCACTGGAATTATTAAATTTGGATGTAATTTTGGGTATGGATTAGTTATCAGCTAATTATACATTGGTTGATTGTTACCAGAAGATTGTTTGTTTTTCACTACAGGATAACCACATATTGTCTTTATTGATGATAGATTTGTCAGAACTCCAGTTGTGTATTTCATTAGAGCAACTTGGATGCTATCAAAGGGTTGTCAAGGATATTTAGTTTATATCATTAAAAACAAGAAAGAGCAAACACAATTGATTGACATACCAGTGGTTTGGGATTTCTCGGATGTATTCCCATATAATTTGCCCAGACTACCACCAGTTAGAGAGATAAAATTCCCGAATGATGTGGTGTCAGATACTATTCCCATTTCTATGGCCCCATATAGAATGGAACCAGTTGAGTTGAAAGAATTGAAAACTCAGCTATAAGAACTGGTAGACAAGAGATTTATTCATCCAAGTGTTTCTCATTGGGGTGCACCAGTTCTATTTGTAAAGAAGAAAGATGATTCCTTGAGATTGTACAATGATTACCGCAAATTGAATCAAGTAACCATTAAGAATAAATACCTTTTGTCGAGAATTGATGATCTGTTTGATCAATTGAGAGATGCCACAGTTTTCTCTAAACTAGATCTTAGATCCGGCTATCATCATATTAGGGTCAGAGAGGAAGACATACCAAAAATGGCTTTTCGTACTCGATATGGTTACTATAAGTTTTTGGTTATGCCATTTGGGCTAACCAATGCTTTAGCAGTTTTCATAGACTTAATGAACCATGTATTCAGACCCTATTTAGATGATTTTATTGTGGTGTTTATCAATGATGTTTTGGTATATTCTAAGGATAGAGACTAGCATGAACAATATCTTCGCATCACCTTATAAACTTTGAGAGTTGAGAAATTATACGCCAAATTAAGTAAATGTGAATTCTGACTTAGTAAAGTAATTTTCTTAGGTCATATTGTCTTTGGTAGAGGACTTTCTGTAGACCCGAAGAAGATTGAACCTATTGTTAATTGGTCCCCACCTACTACAGTTACAGAGATTCATAGTTTTCTGGATTTGGTAGGTTATTGCCATAGATATGTTAAGGATTTTTCTACGATAGCTGTTCCACTTACAAGATTGACTTGTAAGAATATACCTTTCAGGTGAGATGAACAATGTGAAATCAGTTTTTGGACTCTAAAAGATAGGCTTGTAATGGCCCCAATACTAACATTACCGGTTAGTAAACAAGAATATGTGATTTTTAGTGATGCATCCAGGATTGGGTTGGATTGTGTACTGATGTAGGGACGGAATGTGATAGCCTATGCTTCTAGACAATTGAAATCTCATGAAGCAAATTATCCCACCCATTATTCGAAGCTTGCAGCTATTGTGTTTGCTTTGAAGATTTGGAGACACTACCTCTATGGTGAGCATTGCGAGATATTCACTGAACATCAGAGTTTCAAATACTTGTTTACCTAGAAGGAGTTGAATCTAGAACAATGTAGATGACTCGAACTATTAAAGAATTATGATGTTACTATTCAGTATCAACCTGGCAAAGCAAATGTTGTAGTAGATGCCCTCAGTTGTCAATCTACTATTCCAGTAGTAACTCCATGAGTAAGTGAATATCAGATGATAGCTGAGTTTGAGCAATTGAGGATTAATGCTGAGGTAACCAGCTAGGGCTCTCTTTTGGCTTGGTTTGTGGTTCAACCAGATCTATCTGATCATATTAGGGTGGATTAATAAGTTGATGAAACAATAATTAAGCTCAGAAAAGACGTTCTTGAAGAGGGGAAGCCTGAATTCAATATATCCAATGAAACAGTTAGATTTTGGTATAGATTAATAATTTCGGAGGCTCAGGGATTTCGGAGGTTGATTTTGGAGGAAGCACATAGCTCAGCCTTTTCTGTTCACCCAGGAACCACCAAGATGTATAGGGATTTGCATCAATTCTTTTGGTGGCCTGGTCTGAAGAGAGACATTGCAGAGTTTGTTCTCAAATGCTTGACTTGTCAACAAGTAAGGGTTGAATACTAGAGACCTGGTGGACTACTTACGCCACTCCCTATTCCTGAGTGGAAATGAGAGTATATCACCACAGATTTTGTCTCAGGGTTGCCTAAAATTATGAGAGGATTTGATGCTATATGGGTAATAGTGTATCGACTCACTAAATCAGCTCACTTTCTCCCTATTGCAGTGACCCATTCCATGGAAAAGTTAACTAAACTCTATATTGACAAAATCGTGAGGTTGCATGGCATACCAGTATGAATTGTTTCCGATAAAGATCCGAGATTTATTTCTCGATTTTGGTAGAACTTTTAGTCTAGATTAGGAACTAAACTTGATTTCTTCATGGTATATCATTCTCAAACAGATGGTCAATCAAAGAGAACTATACAAACTTTGGTGGATATGTTGAGAGCTTGTGCTATCACTCTAGTATTGGTATGGCACCGTTTGAAACATTATATGGGAGAAAATGTAGGACTCCTCTTTGTTGGGATGAAGTAGGTGAGAAGCAGCTATTTTAGTCCGAAACATGGCCTATTTATCTAAAAGAAATCACATAGAAAGTTTGGACCATTTGAGAAAAGCTTAGAATAGGTTAATCTCGTCAGAAGAGTTATGTAGAATATAGGCACAGAGATTTGGAATTTGAGGTATAAAGTTTTTCTAAATGTCTCTTCAATCAAAGGGGTGGTGAGATTTGGGAAGAAAAAGGGAAAGCTCAGCTCCAGATTTGTTGGTCTTCTTGAAATTCTAGCTAGGGTTGGGTTGTTTGCTTATGAGTTGACTCTACCTTCAGCATTTGATGGAGTTCACCTAAACTTTCATGTTTCAATGCTAAGAAAGTATGTTTGTGATTCTTCGTATATAATCAGCTATGAGCCACTCCAAGTTGTAGAATATCTAACTTATGTTGAGCAATCGATCTAGATTTTAGACTATCGAGACCAGAACTTAAGGAACAAAACTATTAAGTTAGTAAAAGTTCTATAGAGGCACCATACCTCCGAGGAGGCATCTTGGGAGTTAGAGTCAGAAATGAGGAGGCGATACCCCTATCTTTTGAGTCTGAGCTGTGATACTATGACACTTCATTATTTAACACATGGCAACCTTACCTTGACGCCTCACAATACTTGGGCCTCATAGAGCACTTAGGTAGATGGAAAGGGATGGAGAAAGAGGCTTAAACATAACAAATGTCTTCTTTAAGATTCATTTTCTGCCTCCATCTTCTTGCTCCGAAAACATACCCTAACCTTCATTAAAACAACCCTTTAAGCTTGAAATAACACATCTCCATTCATGTATATGGTAGCCCTAGCCTTTGGGAAGTAAAAGGAAGTGCAGAATACTAGAAAACAAGCTAGAAATCCAAAAGAAACTTGGAAAGAAGGAAAGGAAAACCTAAGAGAAGAATTGCAAGTTTGAGACAAGTATCTTGTATGTTTTTGTTAAATTGATACCTAATAATTCTATAGAACATATTTTTGATGCAATTGTGTTGCTGAAATTTGGAGGAAATGAATTAAAGAAAAGAAAATCTCATCCTTGGATGAAACCCTAAAAATTTTTATATGTTGGATAGCCTAGTCTTGACCTATTGTTTACCTAATATCTTTCTCTACACAACTGCAAATTTAGTCGAGTTTCTCGTAATGAAACTAGACTTCTATAGTTTTAAAATGAGATATGATTCATAGAGTTTCGAGGAGAATTGGATTTGTGGTGAATTTTTGAAATAACATATTCTCTATAAAAAACTGTTCTATTTACAATATCACCATGTCTTGTTATTTATTAAATATCTTTTTCTGCACAAATAGAACTTTAGTATGGTTTTCTTCTGAGAAACTATACTTCCATAACTTTAAAATGACATAGAATTCAAGAATTTTCATTAAAAGATTAATTTTTGGTGAATTTTCAAAATTGCACATTCTCTGCAAAAAATCCAGTTTCTACTTGTTTCTGTGCTGAACATTGCTTTAATTTTGAGCTGCCTTCTATGTTGAATTAGGCTAAGCTTTGAACACAAAAATTGTAGTCCTACCTCTTATCTTCAAATGAGCACTAGAATTAGCCTAATAAGATATATGCAAAAAACGTTACATTATATATTCTAACGCTGCGCAAGGTATAGGGTAAATTTAGATCGTAAAATTGATTGGATTGGGTATCATTAAATGATTGGAATTGAATCTGGCTATAAACATGGAAGTTATAGCCCGATGAATTAGCTTTAAATGATAGTTGGAATTTCCTTAACTTGAGTATTGTAGTTCAAGTTATGTCACTTTTCCTAAAACTGCTCGTGTTGAAAACTGTTGAACAAATTTTTAGATGCACAATGAGTTGTATGGTATGCATAATTATGATGTTGAATTACAACTTGCATGGAACTTGTGATAAATTGTGGTTATTGCATTTGGGAATCATGAAAAAATATAAAAAGAAAGTGATAATACTAGAATAACTCCAAAAGCTTTGCGAAACCTCCGGGCCAAGCTTGAGGTGTATTGTTGGCATATGGAGTTCCAAAATTTTTGCGAAGTTTAAGGAACTATGGATATATCTCTTCTCCCTATGAGGGTAGAATTAGAAACAAGTGAAGTGTTTATGGTATCTAACCTAAAAAGACCTAAATTTCATTTAGGAATACCGAATTTTGGCTTGCTCTTCCAAACCCTCATACACTAGCTTGGTTCGACGTTGTATACATTTCTTTAATTATTAAGTAGAATGAAACAATGAATATGAGAAAGAATAATGGCTTAATCAGTAACTATCATAGTTGCTTTCTTAAGATTGTTGGTGATAATGTGGATCTTTGGTTATATACGTAAGTTTATATTACTGTATGAGGATCTTGATATCTTGGTACCTATTTTCTTGCTATGCATGCCATTGGTTCCTCGTATACTTGCTCAGCTTATACTGATCCTGATATTCTTTTTTTTAGGTAATTAGGGAGACGAGAGAGAATCGCAGGGTAGAGGCTCTTGAGCCGAAGGATTTCATTCCCTACTATTTTTTGATCTATTGTAGTATTAAGGCATGTGCTTTTGTGTTTCCTTTGAATTTGTATAAGTATATGTTATATGTAAAAGAATAGTTGGAGGCCAATAAGAGCCTTATATGTATAATTTTGGTTTATGTTAAAACTATATTCCGTAGTGTGTTATTAGATGGCCGAGAGAGCCATTAATAATAGTTTGTTTGATATTGAAGGTGTCTTGTTTGTCTTATCAGGTTTTATATCGAACCCAGATGACTAAATAGTCATTTAACATGGGAGACTCTGCTGTTATTTTATTTGAAAAGAACAAGTGATTTATTTTCATTTAATATAAATTTTCTTCCATGTTATCACACACGGGGAGTACAACTGTCATGAGTTCAAACATCGCATTTTAATTGGGTTGATTGTTTCCGCATTTGCATGTTTATGTCCTTTTGCTAGGGGGTGTGATGTCTGGATAACAGGTCATCACAAATAGAATGATGTTGATCTCGTATCCACTATAGATCTTGCATAGTCTACATCCATATAAGCATCCTATGAGAGGTTATTGGTTTTTTGAAATAGTACTCCTTAAGTGGTGTAACACTCAATAAACAACTTATAGATATGAGACTCTTGGATTGTATATAAACTGTCTAATTATACCTATTGAATATGCTATTCTAGTCGAGTATGAGCAAGATAGGAGAATTTTCCCACTAACCTATGATACATTTTCATATCAATAGTTGGTTCTTTTTTTGCCTCCCGGTGTAACTACTAATTTACAATCTAGTTTTCCTTTTTCTCTTAAAAGATCCATCACATACTTTTGTTATAAGATGAAAATTCCTTGTCTCAAGTAAGAAATTTTGTTTTCAAGAAAATATTCTAGCCTTCTTAACTACATCTCAAATTCTCAAATCAAACACTATTGTAAGCCTTTTTTTCCCTTCCTTATTATTCTTGGTGACAATGATATTACCAACATATACAATAAGTTTGTCGTCTCCCTGTTGTTGAATGTTTGATGAAAAGAGTATGATCTCTTTGGCTCTGCTTGTATCTTGTTGCCTTTATTACCCTAACAAATCTTCCAAACTAGGTTCTTGGCAATTGCTTCAACCCATATAGAGCATTTCTTAGTGTACACACTTTATTGGTTATTTCTTTTCCTTCAAAACCCAATGGGATGCTAATGCAAATTTCTTCTTCCAAGTCTCCAAGTGAAAAGGCATTAACATCATAATGTTGAATTTGCTAATTGAAATGTGTTGCTAAGGATAAATAGGATTCTTACAGTGTTTATCTTCACCACTGGAGCAAACATCTCTTGATAATTGATTCCATATGTCTGGTATAGCCTTTAGCAACCATTCTTGCTTTATATGTTTTGAGGGAACCATTGACCCTGTAGTTTAGAGTAAAGATCCATTTTCAACCAACTGGATTCTTCCCCTTGGACTTGTCAACAATATCCCAAGGTTTTTTTTTTGCCCTCTAGGATCGCCATTTCTTTTGTAATAGAATTTCTCCATTCAGTTTTTAACAATGCCTTAGATAAAGTGTTTGAAATAAAGATATTGTTTAAGCTTACAATAAAATTTTTAAAAAGTGGTGACAGACATTTAATTGAGATATAGTGTGACTAAGTGTGTAAAGGTCATTTTGTGCATTCTTAGGTCCCTTTTCTAATAGAAACAGAAAGATTGAAATCATTTTTTGTATTTTAGTAGAGTGCATATGCAAGGAGGGATTAGAACTTGCCATGTTTTCATTTTTAGAACTTAGATTAGAATCTTGGACATCTATCAGGTTAGGAACAAATAGTTTTCTCGAATACACCTGAGGAATCCTATTATAATCATAAATTTAAATAGTTTTGGGAATAGATTTGGATTCAGGAATTGACTCTAAAGTGGATACAAATTTTGAGACAAACGTAGGGGTGGGCATTGACTCATTCTGTTTATTAGTATAAGAAAATGAGACCGAGTAAGAAATATCAAGAGAACTAAAGGAACTTAGATCACTAAGGTTTTTATCATCCATGTGTGAAATCTTACCTTGAAGGTAAGACTCTGAGAAATATGATTTATTCTCAGTAAAAGCAACATTTGCAAATATATAAAATTTTCTAGAATAAAGGTAATAGCATTTATACCCTTTCTATGTAGATGAATAATTGAGAAACACACTTAATTAATCTCGGATCTAATTTTCCTCTATTTTGGTTGTGCACATAAAGAAAACATGTACAACCAAACACTCTAGGTGTGAGACTATTTGACATTCTAAAATGTGGATAAAACTTGGCAATGACTTCCATAGGAGTTTTGAAATCTAATGTTCGTGAGGGTTGTTTATTGATGAAGTATGTTGCAATAAGAATGACTTATTCCCAATAAGATTTAGGAGCATTCCTTTGATATGACTATTGTAAGATCCCGTTTCGAGAAAATATTAAAGTATGCATTTGCATTTGCATTATTGTTTTTTTTAACGCACTCAAATTCTCTTACATCGCATTATGATAAAATTGGATACAATATAATTTTAGATGCATTTGCGATGCATGTTTTGATTTCCATATTTATGATTTTATGTAGAGGTCAGGCATATTGAATTTAGCATAAACTGTGGGACATAATGGCAGATGAAAATGATTGAAATAATATTGCAAGAGAACCAAATAAGGGTTTGGTGTGGGACCCACAAAAAGAAAAGAAAAATAAAAATAAAATAAAATAAAATAAAATAAAAATAATTTAGGGATACCATGGCACTTCATTACTTAACATATGGAAACCTTAACTTTAACACCTCACCATAAAAAAAGTTTTGGGATGGTAACAAGTTGGTGCAATGAGCTTGCATTTGGAAGTAATCACGTTAGGGATTTATGTGAGTCCTTTAAGCCAAGTCCAAGGTAAGCTTAAATTCATGATTTTAAGTTTTGATTTATCATTAGAATCTTGGGGAATAGCATGGCATAATGATCTGAACTTATAAGAATGTTTGAATGTTAGATTAAGATGAAACTCTTGATGTTTTGCAAACTGGATAGTTTGAGTTTACTATGGTTTTCATCCATAATTTTTTATGAGCATAGGCAAATTGAGTAACATTTTCCTTTTGAGTGTCTAGACTTCCAAACCTTGAAAAGGATTTCAATGAAAATTGAATTTTTGATGATTTTTCAAAAGAACATGTTTTGCAGAAGTCCTTTGTTTTTTGTTGTGTTCTAGACATGAACTTTGTTGTGTATATCAGATGTCTTCAAGGAAAACTTAGGCTAAAGTCTAAACATGAAAGTTGTAGAATAATTTGAGACCCGAGTCACATAATTTTGATATATGTAATGAAAGTTATGGTAGTTTTTCTATGATTGTGCAAAAAATTGGGTTATGAAGATATGAAATCACATTATGACTTGAATATTTTTGTGTGAATGGAATGGACATGGGGTATAAACATAAATTTCGTAGTTTTATGATTAATCTTTAAGAAAAAATTGAAATTTTGGCAATCCAAGAATTTTAGTTCAAGATATGATCATTTTTCTAAGCATGAATGTGCTAGGAATTTGTAATATTTATTAGATTTGAAGAAATTGAAATGGAAATAAGTATTAAGTAGAGTTAATAGATGTCATATTAATAGAGTCACACTTGTACATCATATATTTAGTTTCATGTTTGCAACACAATAATGTGTAACTTTACTTTATGTCATGGTGCATACAAAACTTAGGCGAAAGCCCTTCAACTAAGGACAAAACTAAAGATCTGAATTGATGAAAGTACGAGCCCTCCCCAAACTATGAGTGGGACATTTATCTTTTGTTTAATGAGAAATGATTTTATGTACTTTGTAACCTTATTTTGGTAAAATGATTTTATAATTTAATTTTGAGTGTGATATGTACTCTTTGAAATTTTGATAATGAAAATATGAATTTGTCATGTTATTGCAATGAAAATTGATTCTCATTTCATGATTGATTAAATGTTCATTTGAGACAAAGATAAAAATGGGTTGAGAAATAATTTTGGAATTTAATTATGAACGAAGAAAATGTTTTTATGGTAATTGATTATACACGCAGCTGCTATTGCTTATTGCACACTCACGATTGGCTAGAGAAAGAGCGGTATAAGTGAAGCCAGATATTGGATTGGGGTAGTATGTTGCGCGAGGTTCACCTACTCAAGGTTTATGTTGGGCTAGCCATGAGTCTCCAATGGTGAGATCCAAACCAACACCAAAGTTGGGACATTTTTTAGATAAACAAATGAATAAAAACCCTAGACGGATCTAATTCTTGACTCCAGACAAGGTCTTAGATTAGAAGGTACGTTTTTAGTAGTTCCAAGGTTTTGAATGAATTGCAATCCATTTTGATGCAAAGATGAATGTTTTTGAATGCATTGGTTTTAAAAATTATGAATGATTTTGTTATAGTAAAATGAATTTAGCTGTTAATGGATTTAGGAGATAATCACATTCCCATTCATTGGCATGTATATAGATTTTTCACTCATTGGGCACAATTGTACTCACCCATTTTCTTTTCTCTTATGATTTCAGATTTGTAGCTAGTAATCTAGTTCGAAGACAACTTTTCTGCCTTGTGGCAATCCACCTCTGTCGAAACCATTTATATTTTGGCTTATGTAGTCCATAGATGGATCTATGGAGATTAAAGGTTAAAGGTTGAAGGGGAATTGAACTTTGTCATATTATGGATTACTTATAAACGCTTTATTCCTTATGTATATGTACATTCTTATTTTAATTAGTCACTTTTGTGTTAAAGTTATTGGGACTCTACCCCTCTCATCTCAAAGGGGATTTTTTGAAGAAAAAATAATGAATTTAGAGAATTGATTGAGGATTGAGAATATGTTAATGATGGATTAGCCTTTTGGGTCATGATGTACATGTCCAGGGTAGCACGTAGTTCACGACAATATGGCGGTGTCATGTGCTTGGGTTTGAGGAGCAGCGCGTGACAATTTCATTGGTATCAGAGTTTATAAAAGCCTTAGGTTCTTAACAGTTTATTAGAGTGTCTTTGAGCTTCCAATGGATCCTAAGATAGGTGAGTTTCATGCAGGATTAGTTAGGCATGCATAGGTTAACTTGTTTTGTGAACTGAAATTTGTCTTCTTTTGTAGTTAATGGCGCCTAGGAGACAGACGAGGGGAATTACTTTCCTCCTTTCTAAGCACGAAGACACCTCTTTTTCTCATGCTTTGATACCAACATCCACCCCTAGTTATTCAATGCCACCTAAAACATCAGAGATTCCTCCTCCTCCCATGGCAACTTTCCAAGAATATATGGAGCAGTGGAGTAAATATGGTACTAGGTTCAATCAACGAAATCAACTTGAGACTTGAACACCACCTTTGCCACTACAGAACAGTACCACTACACGTCGGGCAATGGCTATACCTTCGATGTTGGTTGCCACATTCTTTACTCGCTCCACCACTATTTTATCCACATTAATCAAAGAAGTCCAATAATTGGGTTGTGAAACCATTACTAGGTTGAGCGATGCTATAGTAGCTAGGAATTGGATAAACTATAACACCGACTCTCGGTATATCCTATAGTGTATTCCAGTTCATGTATATATACATATATATAAATATATATATATATATGATGTTTCCATGACTACGTTCATGAATTTTAAATTAGAAAATTTTCGATAAAACGACCCAAGAAATTTACCGATAAAAATGTAAACTTGGGTCAGTTTGACCCAAAGAGACTTACCTTAATTTCACATTAAATAAATTTAATTAGGTCTAAAATGAGATTTTGGGTCTAGTGTATAATTATGAAAATTTTTGGGGTTCAAATTAGATTTTTTATAAGGTAAAGGACTTGTTAGCAATTAACAAAATCTTAAAAGGAAATGTGACAAGTGTATTCTTTTAAAACAATACATTAAACAAGTGTGAGAGTGCGGAGGACAAGTGTTGACCCAAATTGAGAGGAGAAAGGTAAGGGGGCTAATGAGAACACATGCACATGAAAACCAATCAAAACACATGCAAATTGGCAAAATGATCCTATGACTTAGAATAAATTTGAGACTTGATCCTAGGGTGGTGAGTTAATAACACAAGCATAAAGGAAGAAGACCATAGAATGCTTGTTCATTCTTTTCAAACCGTGAGAACAAGGTAAGAAGAGAGGAAGACCAAGAAAGTTGAGATAAGAAATTTTATTTTGTCCCATTTTAATTTTTATTTCTATCTATGATTTTACCTTTGTTTTGATGCATCTTATAGTCTAAATTAGCAAATGCTCTAGTTAAGTAAATTTTAGATCTAGGTCTTATCTTTCCAATGAGATAAGAACCACCTTAATCTGACATTTGTGCCAAACGTTATGATACTTTTCCTGAAACGTGACAGAAAGTTGTTCTATTTCGGAATATAAAAACAGTATGTAAAAACGACCCTTTTCCAGTCCTATTATGTTGTAGGTATCACCCTTGCCTACAACATGTAACAATTTCAGCTAATCTACACAAGGGAATCAAAAGTTATACCCTTTTTCCTAAAGAAGTTTTGACAGAAACCTTGTTTCCAATTGAAACCTGACAATTCTGATCATGAATTATTTCAATCCCTTTCTCGGCATAACTGAGCAAAGCTCAAAACATGAAATTTGTAGATTTATGTCTTAGGTATAACATGTTTAAAGTTCATTACATTTGGATGAGTAGGGTGAAAGTTATGGTTTTACGCAAAAATAGGACAGAATCTAAATATAGAACGCCACAAAAACAAAATAAGTATTTTGGGAAATTCTATGATGCGATTCTGAGAAAATGTATAACATGAAAATTATAGGCCCGACATTATCTACAACATATCAAAATTGTGCTTAATTTGGAGCTGTGTGCAAAGAGCTAAGTCATTTCTACCATACAGGGACATAGGCTTTGTGCGCATGGGCGCCGGGCAATGGGCCGACATGGGCGCGGCATGAGCACGATGTCCGTGCAGTGATTTTGACCAGACCAAACTTTGAAAATTTTGATATTTTTGTATAAATACACTTAGAGATTTATTTAAAATGCCCTAGAACTTGGCCTTAGACAAAGAAATTGTTAAGTACAATTTATTACATATATTTTCCTATAATGACATATGTGTACATATATGATCATTGTAGTGACGTGATTGGTGATTGATTCGAGAGAGTTCCATTTACTGTTATAGTGGTATTGTGGGGAGTAATCTACCCTCCCCCATACAGTGAGTGGGATTTTGACATCTACTATTGATTGACAAATCATGTTTTACTGATTTTCAAACAACATGATTTCTATACGTGTGAAAACTGAATTTTTGGATTTTGATAAGTATATATACATATTTTTGTGACCATTGGAATGTCCCAACTGTTGATTTTATTGATATATATCCATGAGTTTGATAACAGGATATTGTGCCATTTTCTTGATATATTGACATGTTTTAATGCTTCCATTGTATTGGCACATGGTTTTGAATGGATTTATATGTACTGTACTATTTGGGCTGTACGCCCAGCCGATGTTATGATACGATGCATGGGGCTGTATGCCCAGCAGACGTGATGATGTAAAGCATGGGGCTACGTACCCAGCCGACTTGATGATATGGTGATATGCTTCCTATAGCATTCCGTAGTCACGAAGGACAATTGGTAGAGGTACCCCTTGTGTCCAGATACACTTCGGCCGGAGGTATCAGCTAAATTGTCATGTGTATGGTTGTCGCGCCCCGAACAGGGATCATGAATAGTCGCCCGTCGTCCTGAATGCCGGCTGTATTTTTATAGAAAATCAGGCAGAACATTCCCATATTTAGGAGGTCTCTCAAGTATAATTAATTCTGTATAAATCACAACCATCCTGTAAAATAAACAAATGGTCATCCCGGCCTCTTCAAAATCAACCAATCCTACAGCCAACATCCAGAATAACACAAAACTATACAAATTTCCAGCAAGCTACCCACAAACCTCTACTGCCAAGCCCCCGTCAAAGGCATGGACAGCCGCCAGTCGCCCCTCCTGTGATTTAGAGGTGGTACCGAGTGATCTTAGAGTATACTTTTAAGACATAACATATTTCCAAGTACATACACAATGAATAAGAAATGCCTCAATACAACGTTATGCAATGACATGAGGGTTCCATAATTTAAATATCCATATTTATACAATCATCCCAGAATTATACAATGGTCGTCTATAGACCTCAGAATGCATATACATTACCAATACAAATTTATAGTAGAAATATATAATAACTCCTCAAGTCCAAACCAAATCTCCCAATGATACTGAGCCTCCTAAAAGCGACGCTCCTTGTCAAGTACTATCTCTAGAACAAGAAAGGAAATGAGGGGTGAGTACTCGAGGAAGAATACTCAGTGAGTGAGTGGGTCAATGCCAGCGTCTAACATGAAGTGTGAAACTAGAGTGTCAAAGCATAAGTATACGAATCATATTTCAAATTATCATGCTTTTCATTTCAACAATATATCATTAGCACGCATTTTCAAGTCCAATATGCATCCAAAGTGCTGTCACTAAAATCATAGTACTGCCAGTTGAAAATGTCCTGGCAGAGGTCTACCACGACCTCTAACAGGTGTACCGAGGGTATTATATGTAAATTTATTTAAAGTGCTCTCTACCCCGGTGTTGGCGACGGACCTCGTCCAGGTGCTAAACTTGGAGAGAATATCCAAATCTTCCCCCTTTCGTGTTCAACATGGCTAGTACCGTGTCGTTAATAAAAATCACGATAACTCGTGGGATACCCAAGGCCAAAGCATATCCAGACGCCACCAAAGCGTCTCTCACAGTGTCCTTCGTAGCCACGAAACAATACATACCAAAGCTCTCAAGGCCAAATTCAAATTCGTATCAAAATGTGCTGAAATCAGGTTCACAAACCAAATGCAACATATAGCATAAAATGGCACATTATACATTTCAACCACATGGATGCATAATTTTAATATTTCAACATAGTTTTTGGATACTCCATCAATTCACAAAAATCAATTTCCAAACTAGTCAAAACATTTCAAACACACTACAAATCATGCTCATTTATCAAATATTTTAAAACAGAGTTTACACATTAAACAAAAATATTGAAATAAATCTCACTCACTGTTTTGGGGAGGGAATCGCATTCCTCAATAAAATCACAATACGTAGAATCAAAACTCCCCTCAATCGAATCACCAAGAAAGCCAACCTAAACAAATCATCACGAATTTCATCAAATTTCTGACTATTTTCAGGGTTTATCATTTTCCTTAAGTTCGTACAAACCCTAAATTCTTCAACTTATAAATATACACCAATGTCATCAATTTCGTTCCATTTCCAAGGTATTGAAGTCTATTTTCATAATAGAGACGTGTTTTAATTTCCTATAATAGGACAATTTATAATGAAAAGACTGCATCAATCCTTAAACTCAAATCCCAAATTCTGACTGTTTTTAAGCATTCGTCAAATCAAACTCTAAGAGAAGCTATCTAATCAAGTCAATACGATTCTATCATCCATAATAGCTCAATTTGTATGAAATCCTATATTTGACCTAATTAATTTCATATAATGTCAAACAATACAATACACTCTTACTCTAATTTACTCTAAATTCGTCCAAATAAATCAAGTGAGTTAGAAATCCTCTCCTAGGTTCTTCGCGGTTCACAATCCTATGGTCCAAACGTCGTTCTACTCAGTCTAGGACCTGCAATGCTTCAAATTTGAAGCAAGGTTAAGAAATCTAGCTTAATTACCAAGAGAATATCGAACCCTAGAACTATAACTAATCACAGTCGTTACTTGTAGTGAAGGATTTTTGCGAGGATGGCAGATGGCTCTCAAAGGAGAAAGCTGGTCGCGGGCTCGCGGGCCAGTGGGCTTGCGGGTCAGCAGGCCATAGTGGGCTCGTGGGCTGTGCGCTCGCGGGCTGGCGCGCTGTGAGGCACGTAGGGGCGCGCTAGCGCTTGTACAGGGGCACGCTCGCTCATACAGAGGCGCACAGGGGCGCGCTAGTGCTCATACAAGGGCACGCTGGCTCGTGCCGAGGTATGCAGGGGCTCGTGCAGAGGTACGCAGTGCGCTGTCACGCTCGGGAGAGCACGCAGTCGAGCTCGGGAGAGCGCACAATCGCGGAAGCCACTACAGTCGGGGGAGGAAAGAGCAGCGGCGATTAGAGTGGAAGTGGGCGGCGGCATTGGCTGAAGAAGGCGCAGCTACGAAAGACAAAGAGGCGGGGATAGAGAGAGAGAGACGAAGAGCCAGAGAGAGAAATCGAGGAAGAAAATAGAGAGAGAGAGCGGTGGCGATGGCCGGTGGGTGGTGGCGGATCGCGGCGGAGAGGTGCGAAACAGCCGCGGAGGAGGGCGGCGGCCACAGGAGGTGAAGGGTTGGGGAGAGAGAAAGAGAAAGAGAGAGAGAGGGAGAGAGAGAAACTGATTTGGGCTTTTAGCCCTAATCTGACAAGGGGGAGGGAGTGCCGCATTTCAGGCCGAAGTATGGCGTTTCCTCATTATTTTTTTAAAAAGGAATATATATTTCAAAACCAATATACATTGTTCGGGCACCGAGTATCGGTGTTACATTTTCTAATCCCCTAAAAACAAGTTTTGTCCTCAAAACTAAAAGAAGGCGAAATAGCAAACAACTAGGGGTGCTGTCTCCTCATAGTTTTCTTGGGCTCCCAGGTCTCTTCCTCGACCTGACTGTTGCGCCATAGCGCTCGGACAAGAGATACCTCCCTGTTCCGTAGCTGCCGAATCTGTTGGTCAAGTATGGCCACCGGCTGAACAAGTAGACTCAAGTCCTCTTGTACCTCTACTGGCGGAGGCTCCAAAATATGCGAAGGATCTGGGATGTACTTCCTTAACACTGATATATGGAAGACATCATAGATTGAAGACAACTCGTCTAGCAGCTCTAGTCGTATGCCACGCTCCTAACCTTACTGAGGATACGGAACGGGCCAATGTACCTGGAGCTCAACTTGCCTCGCTGCCGATATCGAATGAGTCCCTTTAAGGGAGAAATCCTCAAAAATACCATATCGCCCACCTTAAATTCTAAAGGTCGGCGTCTCCGATCCGTATATGCCCTCTGTCTATTTTAGGTGGCTTTCAACCGCTCGCGGACCACCCTGACCTTTTCCTTAGTTTTCTCGACTAACTCAACATTGGAAAGGCGCCTTTTGCTTACCTCATCCTAGCACAACGGGTTGCGACACTTTCTGTCGTAAAGTGCCTCATAGGGTGGCATGCCGATACTGGCTTGATAAATATTATTATATGCAAACTCCACCAGCAGTAAATGCCTATCCCAATTACTCCAAAAATCCAAACACAAGCCCGAAGCAAATCCTCGAGCGTCTGAATGGTCCTCTCTGACTAACCATCTATCTGTAGGTGATATGTTGTGCTAAAACAGAGCCGTGTGCCCAAAGCTTCTTGTAGCTTGGGCCAAAATCGAGAAGTGAATCTCGGATCTCTATCCGAGACTATGGACACTGGAACTTCATGCAGTCTGACTATTTCGTCGATATATAGACGTGCCAATGTCTCCAGTGGAGAGTCACTACACATCGGGATGAAATGGGCAGACTTGGTGAGTCGATCGACTACTACCCAAATGGCATCATATCTGGCCTGAGTCCGCGGCAATCCCATAACAAAGTCCATAGTCACATGTTCTCACTTCCATATAGGAATGGGAAGAGGCTGTAGTAAACCCACTAACCTCTGATGCTTAGCCTTCACCTGCTGACGGACTAAACATCAAGCCACAAACTCCGCAATGTCCTTTTTCATACCTGGCCACCAATAGCTGTCCCGAATAGTTCGATACATCTTTGTACTACCCAGGTACAAGGCATAGGCCGAGGAGTGTGCCTCCTCTAATATGGACCTACAGAGATCCTTATCGGCGGGTACAACCACTCTATCTCGATAAGTCAGAAGTCTATCACTACGGACTCTGAAATCATTTATATCACCTCTACGGGCTCTCTCAGTAAGAGCCTGGAGCTCGGTATCAGTGCCATAAAACTCTCTAATATGGTCCAACAATGTCGGCCTGACCTCAAACCTGGCTAGCAGAATGACCTGATCATCACTAGCCAATCTGACTCCCAAATCCCGGAGTCCCATCAAACAAGTGAGGTATGCCATATTGTTCTCCTGATATGATGAAGCTAATTTTCGGCTCAAGGCATCAGCAACCACATTGGCTTTGCCCGGATGATAATCAATGACAAGAGCATAGTTTTTGAGGAGTTCCAACCATCTCCTCTGTCTCATGTTAAGTTCTCGCTGGGTGAATAAATACTTCAGGCTTTTGTGATAAGTATACACCCAGCAAACCCCGTACAAGTAATGGCACCATATCTTCAACGCAAAGACTATGGCCGCAAGCTCCAGATCGTGTGTCGGATAATTCACCTCATGTTTCTTCAACTGTCTAGAGGTATAGGCGATCACCCGACCATTTTGCATCAAAACACCACCTGACCATTTTGCATCAAAACATAACCCAACCTCTGTCGGCTAGCATCACTGTACACTGTGTACTCCCGACTGCGGGTGGGAAGTGCCAAAATCGGAGCTGTAGTCAACCGTTGTTTGAGCTCCTGAAAACTCGCCTCACAATGGTTATGCCATACAAACTTGATACCTTTTCACGTCAATCTACACAATGGAGCAGTTATCTGGGAAAACCCCTCAACAAATCTACAGTAATACCCGACCAGACCAAGAAAACTCCTGATCTCAGTCACTGTCTATGGCTGCTCCCATCTCGTAATGGCATCGACCTTTTGCGCATAGACAAAAATCCCTTCCGTAGAAAGGGCATGCCCCAAAAGTCCAACCTGTCTTAGCCAAAATTCACATTTTGTGAATTTGGCATACAGCTGCTCATCATGGAGGATCTGTAAAACGGTACGAAGATGCTGAACATGATCCTCGTCACTCCGTGAATATACTAGTATATCGTCTATGAACACTATGACAAACTGATCCAGATAGTCATGAAAAACTCTATTCATCAAGCCATGAATGCAGCGGGGGCATTAGTTAATCCAAATGGCATGACTAGAAATTCGTAGTGTCTGTATCGAGTGTGGAAAGCTGTCTTTGGCACATCTTGACTCCTAATCCGCAACTGATGATATCTCGATCGAAAATCAATCTTTGAGAAAACTCGGACACCTTGCAATTGATCAAACAAATCATCTATGCAAGGCAGCGGATATTTGTTCTTCACAGTCACCCGATTAAGTTGCCTGTAATCCACACACAATCTCAGTAAGCTATCCTTCCTCTTTACAAACAGCACTGGAGCGCCCCAAGGGGACATGCTAGGACGGATAAACCTCTTATCCAGCAACTCCTGTAGCTGGATCTTGAGCTCCCTCAGCTCAGTCGGCGTTATCCTGTATGGTGGTATAGAGATAGGGGTAGTCCCCGGAGCTAAATCGATTTCAAAATCAAACTCCTGAACCGGTGTAAATCCAGGTAGCTCTTCAGGAAAAACATTAAGAAAGTCCTGTACCACTGGGACATCCTCCAGTCTTGGTCCCTGAGTAATGGTGTCTATGATGTGAGCCAGGTCAGTCACACATCCGCGGCGAATCATGCGTCTAGCCTCCAAAACTGAAATGACACAGTGGGGTAAAACCTGTATCTCGCCCTAAAAAATCAACACTGGCTGATCGAGTTTTCGAAACTCCACCTGCTTCTTAAAGTAGTCAACTGAAACCTGATGCATATGTAGCCAATCCATCCCCAAGATAGCATCAAAATCAGTCATGGGTAGAGGGATTAGATCTGCCTTCAGCACTGTATCCCTAACTTTAATCTCACATTCTCTATACACTGTGCCGCAAACAATCTGCTCACCCAGAGGAGTAAAGACCAATATCTCCTCGTCCAAAGGTGAGAGCGGCCTGTCAGAATGTCAAAAAAATTGATCACTGGCATACGAATAGTTAGACCTTGTGTCAATAAGAATACGAGTATCTATTCTGAAGATAGGTAGAGTACTTATCATTGAACAAAATGCACATAAACTTAGAATAATTTCAAACTTGATATATATATATATATGTCAAAATAGTTGAGCTTCTAAGGCTTTTACATTTTCAGTGTACAAAGATGTCAGAATAGTATCATGTCGACAAAAGGGTACACAACATAAAATACCTATACGACTATCATGATACAATGCTAACATCCCCAAAAGAAGTAAAAATATGAATAAAGATCCTATTCTACAGGATCAAAAGGAGGAGTACCCATGATGATGTCGGGGATCGCCTGGGCGTCCTCCTGCGTCATGGCATAAACCTGGGCCTGAGCCTTAGGCTGCTATCGTGCCTAGGTCTGCACTTTGTTACTCCCGGTGGTCATCCTGGGAGTAGAAGCTGCTGGCCGAGTAGGCTGCCCCTGCTATCCCATACGAGGAGTACTAGTGCAACTCTGCGAACTCTGTCCTCCTAATCCTAACGTAGGGCAAGAACTCCTAATATGCCCTAGCTTCCTACAGTGGAAGCAAGTAACCGTCACTGAACAAGCTCCTATTGGATGTGACCTATTGCATCTGTGGCAATAAGGATGCTGTTAAGGAGTATACTGTACAGGGTGAGTTAGAGCGGGCTGTCTGAACCCCTGGGAGTACTGTCCCCGTCCCAGATTAGAAAATCTAGATCCAAATCCGTCTTTGTGCAGACTAGATCCCCTGCCCCTCTTAGAGTTCTGCGTAAAATGAGACTTTTCTTTCTTTCTTTTCTGCTCTCTGCTTTCTCTCTACCTAGCCCCTGTGCGGACCAAAGCCTCTGCACGGTGAGCAGAGTCTATCACCTCGGCTAGTGTAAACTGTGGGATAACAATCATATACTTCTTTATGCTAAGGCTAAGACCGTCCTCAAATTTGAAGTACAAATACTAAGGTGTAGCCAAATCTGGTACGAATGCGGCAAGTCTCCGTATATCTGCCTCATACTCCGAGACAGATTTGGACCCCTGTGTAAACCGTCCCAACTCTGACTTCATCCGGTCCTGCTGGTAGAGTGGGAAGAATCTATGGTCAAACTCCCGAAGGAAGTCATCCCACCGTAGTGGCTCTGTCGTCTCATCAGTGAAGGCCTCCCACAATAAGAGGGCCTTTCCTTATAATAATCGTTGTGCCACTTTCATGCAGAGCTCCTCTTCAATCCCCAGATCGGTCAAAATCCTACGGGTGCGGTTAATCCAATGCTTGGCAACCGTAGCATCACCAAATCCCGTGAAATTAGTGTACCCTAGCTAGCGGGCCTCCTTAACTAACTGAGTCAACTCATGTATCTGTCTAAGAGCAGCCGATGTGGTCTCACTCGGCTCGGACAAAGTAGAAGGACCGGGCACTGGCAGTGGAACCGGTATCGAAGGAACTGGCGCTACTGCAGGTACAGGCGCCGCTGTAGGAGGTGGTAGGAGCAGAATCTGGACCCCATGCGAAGCGTACCACTCGTACACCTGTCGAAAAGCGTCGAGTGTGGGTACGGGAATCTCAGCCTGAGCAGCTAGCTAAGTAGGTGCCAGTGGTGGCATGAGAGTCGAGAAACGATCCTCCGGCTAATCTAATTCCACTAGTAGAGTAAAACTGGTGCTCCGTCTGGTCGTCATATTTCTGTAAGAAAATGATCCTTATTAGGTATCATTCAAAGAATAGGTATGGTTCAAGAAATTTAGGCTAGTCACATCTTGACTACCCTCACAAAGAATGGAATCCAATCCAAAAAAGAAGTATGTTAGGTTAGAAATAACCGTATCTAACCCCCTAAAATGGATGAACTCATATACTAATGACCATGTACTGGGACTTCATGACTGTATGAAACTCTCATGCATTAAGGACTTTAAACACAAACACACTCGGAAATGTTTTCAATACTCTCTTCCTACATAGCTCTCATCCTAGATGCTCTAATACTAATCCAACTGTCACGCCCCGGATCGGGATCGTGAACAGCCGTCCGTCATCCTGGATGCCGACTGTATTTTTATAGAAAATCGGGCAGAATCTCCTAATATTTAAGAGGTCTCTCAAGTATAATTAATCTTATATAAATCACAACCATCTTGTAAAATAAACAAATGGTCATCCCGGCCTCTCCAAAATCAACCAATCCTACAACCAACATCCAGAATAACGCAAGGCTATACAAATTTCCAGTAAGCTAGCCACAGACCTCTACTACCATGCCCCCGTCAAAGGCATGGACAACCGTCAGTCTCCAGTCCCCCTCCTGTGATTTAGAGGTGGTACTGAGTGATCCTAGAGTACACTTCTAAGACATAACATATTTCCAAGTACATACGCAATGAATAAGAAATGCCTCAATACAACGTTATGCAATGACATGAGGGTTCCACAATTTAAATGTCCATATTTATACAGTCATCCCAGAATTATACAATGGTCTTCTATAGACCTCAGAATGCATATACATTACCAATACAAATTTACAGTAGAAATATATAATAACTCCTCAAGTCCAAACCAAATCTCCCAATTATACTGAACGTCCTAAAAGCGACGCTCCTTGTCAAGTACTATTTCTGGAACAAGAAAGGAAATGAGGGGTGAGTACTCGGGGAAGAATACTCAGTGAGTGAGTGGGTCAATGCCATCGTCTAACATGAAGTGTGAAACTGGAGTGTCAAAGCATAAGTATACGAATCATATTTCAAATCATCATGTTTTTCATTTCAACAATATATCATTAGCACTCATTTTCAAGTCAAATATGCATCCAAAGCGCTGTCACTAAAATCATAGAACTGCCAGCCGAAAACGTCCTGGCAGAGGTCTACCACGACCTCTGACAGGTGCACCGGGGGTATTATATGCAAGTTTATTTAAAGCGCTCTCTATCCCGGCGTTGGCGACGGACCTCGTCCAGGTGCTAGACTTGGAGAGAGTATCCAAATCCTCCCCCTTTCGTGTTCAACCTGGCTAGTACCGTGTCGTTAATAAAAATCATGATAACTCGTGGGAGACCCAAGGCCAAAGCATATCCAGACGCCACCAAAGCATCTCTCACAGTGTCCTTCGTAGCCACGAAACAATACATACCAAAGTTCTCAAGGCTAAATTCAAAATCGTATCAAAATGTGCTGAAATCAGGTTCACAAACCAAATGCAACATATAGCATAAAATGGCACATTATACATTTCAACCACATGGATACATAATTTCAATATTTCAACACAGTTTTTGGACACTCCATCAGTTCACAAAAATCAATTTCTAAACCAGTCAAAACATTTCAAACACGCTACAAATCATGCTTATTTATCAAATATTTTAAAACAGAGTTTACACATTAAACAAAAGTATTGAAATAAATCTCACTCACTGTTTTGGGGAGGAAAGCGCACTCCCTAATAAAATCACAATACGTAGAATCAAAGCTCCCCTCAATCGAATCACCAAGAAAGCCAACCTAATCAAATCATCACGAGTTTCATCAAATTTCTGACTATTTTCAGGGTTTATCATTTTCATTAAGTTCGTACAAACCATAAATTCTTCAATTTATAAATATACACCAATATCATCAATTTCGTTCAATTTCTAAGGTATTGATGTCTATTTTCATAATATAGACGTATTTTAATTTCCTATATGCATGACAATTTATAATAAAAAAATTACATCAATCCTTAAACTCAAATCCCAAATTCTGACTGTTTTTAAGCATTCGTCAAATCAAACTCTAAGAGAAGCTATCTAATCAAGTCAATACGATTCTATCATCCAGAATAGCTCAATTTGTATAAAATCCTATATTTGACCTAATTAATTTCATATAATGTCAAATAATGCAATACACTCTTACTCTAATTTACTCTAAATTCGTCCAAATAAATCGAGTGAGTTAGAAATCCTCACCTAGGTTCTTTGCGGTTCACAATCCTGTGGTCCAAACGTCGTTCTACTGAGTCCAGGACCTGCAATGCTTCAAATTCGATGTAAGGTTAAGAAATCTAGCTTAATTACCTAGAGAATATTGAACCCTAGAGCTATAACCAATCACAGTCATTACCTGCAGTAAAGGATTTCTGTGAGGATGGCAAATGGCATTCTAAGGAGAAAGCTGGTCGCGGGCTCGTGGGCCGATGGGCTGGCGGTTCAGCAGGCCACAGTGGGCTCATGGGCTGGGGCGCTCGGGCTGGTGCGCTGTAAGGCATGCAGGGGCGTGTTAGCGCTCGTGCAGGGACACGCTGGCTCGTGCAGAGGCATGCTGTGCACGCTCGCACTCGGGAGAGCACACAGTCACGGAAGGCACTGCAGTCGGGGGAGGAAAGAGCAACGGCGGTTAGGGCGGAAATGGGCGGCGGCGTTGGCTAAAGAAGGCGCGGCCGCGGAAGACGAAGAGGCTGGGATAGAGAGAGAGAGATGAAGAGTCAGAGAGAGAAACCGAGAGAAGAAAATAGAGAGAGAACGGTGGCGATAGCCATTGGGTGGTGGTGGATTGCGGCGGAGAGGCGTGAAACAGCCACGGAGGAGGGCGGCGACCGTGGGAGGTGAAGGGTCGGGGAGAGAGAAAGAGAAAGAGAGAGAGAGGGAGAGAGAGAAACAGATTAGGACTTTTAGCCCTAATCTGACAAGGGGGAGGGAGTGCTGTGTTTCAGGCTAAAACGCGGCATTTCCTCCTCTTTTTTTTTTTTTTTTTTTTTAAAGGAATAGATATTTCAAAACCAATATATATTGTTTGGGCACCGAGTGTCGGAATTACAATGGTTGTTCTAGGTTGACTCTCATCGGGGAGGAGGTGAGTTTACCTCTGTCTAGCACTGGGCGGGGCATCATGCATGACCGACTATTTATAGATATATATATATATATATATTGTTATTATTATTTACAGGCTAGTTGGAATAGCCTGTGGCTAATATTGGGATAGAAAGTCATTATTTGATATTTGCATTATGAAAACCCCCAATGCGTCCGTTCTTGGTCGAGGTAGACTATTACCGGGATTGTTTGTTCGGCTGGCTTGACATATGTGATTTGATACATGGATGGATGCATATGTTATTTTTCGATATGTGCCTTGAGTTATGTTAAAACTGCACGCTATTTTTCCCACACTAGATATTGTATTACATGCCTTGACACTCTATGTTCATACTTGATATTGATAGCACGATGTCAATCCCCTTACTTGTTGAGTATCCTCTCATAGATACTCACCCCTCACTTTTCCTTTCACAGGTATAGTTTTAGATCGGGGGAATGGTAGAGACTTGATTTCGTTGGACTTATATTGGAGACTGGACTGGGGTATGGTTACCCATTTCTTTCGCTATATTCAATTTTAGGTTATCATATTATTTTGGAGTATTTATTTTGACCATTGTAATTATTTGTTTGGGGATGACTGCATATTACTATTGGTGCATGTAAATGGTAACTCTCATCTTGGGTTTACATATTTATGCATTTGAGACATATTGAGATATTTTACTTTTATTACTTGGGAACTCATGTAATTTTGTAACCTGATTTGGACATATGTGTTTTTAGGCTTATGATGCCTCGATGTCTCGGAGGGTTGTGCCCGTGCATTGAAGTGTCGCGGCATTTGCTCACGTGCTTGGCCCAGGGGTGGGTCGGGGCGTGACAACTCGGTTAGTATCAGAGCTCTTGGTTTAGAGCTCTTGGGTCGGGTCGTATCTAACCTAGTACATCTTTTCCATTGGTTCCTAAACCAGATGTTTCCTTTATTTTAAGTGGTCAGTTAACCCTAAAACTTACCCTTTTATCTATTGAACTTTATTTCCTCGCATCTACCGAACCTACTGGAGCACTAGAGGATGCGACTTCTTCACACGCACCTCCTCGAGTACCTACTCTACCGGCTACTACATCTGTAGCTCCACCAGCACCACCACTGGATGCCTATAGACAGGTCTTTGAATGGTATACTACATATGGTGTTCAGATGCCACCACCACCGATGGCCGCGCCAACCCCTACGGCCGTACCACCTCCAGTTGTATCGGAGCCTCCACCGGTAGTTGGTCCATCCACTGTTTCAGGACCTAGTAACACTACCTCCTCCATCTTGAGGCGTATTTATGAGCTCACCCAGTTGGTAGGGAGGCGAGGCAGTTAGGATGAAAGGAGTTCGCGGGAGCCTATGATCCCACAACATCGAAGCACTGGATCAACCGCACCCGCAAAATTTTGACTGATCTGGGGTTGAGCAAGGACTATTGGCTTCGGGCAGCAATGAGACTCTTGGATGGTGACGCCCTCACGGAGGCGATTTGTGATGATACTACCGAGCCCTTACGATGGGAGGATTTCCTGTGGGATTTTGATCACACGTATTTTTCTGAGTACCAACAAGATTACAAGAGGACGGAATTTTTACACTTGCGGTAGGGTGCGAGGTCGGTCACGGAGTACGAGGCCGAGTTATGGAGGCTTGCTACTTTTGTTCCAGACTTGGCGACGCCAAAGTAGCTACAGTTCAAGTTTGAGAACGGCCTCAACTTGAACATCAGGAGATACATGATAGTGACTCTTAGTCTCTCCTTTGCGGAGATAGTGGACTCGGCATACCGGGTAGAGGAGATTGTCCGTGCTGAGGGCAAGCAGTAGGAGAGTAAAGAGTAGAGGAAGAAGAGGCATGGGTTTTCTATGGACCAAGGCTCGAAGAAAGGCAAGACTTCAGGATATCAGGGAGGCCCTTCTCAGTCGAGACAGGCATATTCTGGAGAGGGATCACGATCTCAGGGGTTTACAACACCAGTCCCTAGTGCCACTACTCAGACTTTAGCTCAGCGGCACCCCTTTTGCTGCCGATATAGTAGACACCACCCTTTTGGAGAGTGTAGGGTGGCTGTTACATGCTTCCGGTATGGGAAGCCAAGGCACATCAGGAGCGCCTACCTTGAGTTAGAATTTGGAGGTCAGACAACTTCAGGATACTCGAGTGTTCCCCGAGGAGGACAGTAGGGAGTGCCTGCGCACTCGAGTCACACCACTCCATAGATAGCAGCCGGGAGTAACAGCTGCCAGGACCATCCCGATAGTAGCAAGGACATAGGCTCGTATATACGCGATGACATATGAGGATGCTCAAGCGAATCCTGACGTGATTATTGGTACTCCTCCCACTGATCCCCATGTTTAGAGATTTTTCACGTACTTTCTTTCGAGAACCATCACTAGTTGAACCCTTAGAAGCTTAACTATATTGGTTTGCACATACATTTTGATATGTATATATATGTGGGCATGTATTTTCTTCCATATTTATCAACTGATCTTTTTATTTTCTCACATTAGGAGTTTTGAAAATATGGGGAGTCGATGCCCAGGTCCTTATTGACACCGTGTTGAACTATTCTTATGTAAGAGGGTCTTTTACCCACTGGTTGGGTACGCATTTATCGCCACTTGATGAGAAGATATTGGTCATCACTCCTCTCGGTGAGCAGATACTTAGAGATTCTGTCTACAGAGGGAGTGAGGTCATGGTCAGAGATATAGTACTTGAGGTAGACTTGATTCCCCTCGAGATGACGGATTTCGATGCCATCCTGAGGATGGATTAGTTGAGTACGCATAGAGATTCAATGGATTACTTCACCAAAGAAGTAAAGTTTCGGAGACCTGAGGGGCCATTGTTGAGGTACCTAGGCGAGAGGCGAGAGGCGAGAGGCGAGAGGCGAGAGGCGAGCGTTACCTCACTGTGTTGTATCAGTGATGAAGGCCAGGCGATTGATATGCCGAGGGTGCATGGCATACCTGGCTCATGTTATTGACATCACTGTAGAGGGGTCGAGGCTTGAGGAGGTCCCAGTGGTACAGGAGTTCCTAGATGTATTTCCCGATGAGCTACCCGAACTTCCACCAGTTCAGGAGTTTGATTTCAAGATTGATCTAGCTCCAGAGACTACTCCCATATCTATTCCACCATACAAAATGGCACCAGCTGAGCTTAGAGAGCTCAAGGTCTAGTTGCAGGAGTTACTGGACAAGGGTTTTATCCATCCGAGCACTTTGCCTTGGGGTGCTCCGGTATTGTTCGTGAAGAAGAAGGACGGGACCCTACGGTTGTGCATAGATTACCGATAGCTAAACAAGGTTACCATCAAAAATCGATATCCACTACTGCATATTGATGACCTATTTGATCAGCTTCAAGGAGCAAAGGTTTTCTAGAAGATCGACCTTCGATCTGGTTATCATCAGTTGCGAATCAGGGCTGAAGATGTGCCCATGACCGCATTCCGTGCCCGCTATGGACACTACGAGTTCTTGGTTATGCCGTTTGGGCTAACCAACGCACCAGCTGCCTTTATGGATCTGATAAACCGGGTATTCCATGACTTTCTGGATCAGTTCATCATTGTATTTATTGACGACGTCCTTGTATACTTGCGGTGCGATGAGGAGCATGTGCAACACCTTAGGGTAGTCTTGCAGATTCTCCACGAGCGACAGTTGTATGCCAAATTTACTTAGTGCGAATTTTGGCTGAGGTAGATTAGTTTCCTTGGCCATATTGTTTCTGCAGAGGGTATTTATGTTGATCCACTGAAGATTGAGGTCATACTAAGGTGGGAGCAGCTGCAGACAGTGACCGACGTTCGGAAGTTCCTTGGTCCAGCAGGGTATTACCAGCGGTTCGTAGAAGGATTCTCACGGATCGCTGCTCTACTTTCTAGATTGACGTGGAAGGACATTAAGTTCATTTGGGACGATCACTGTGAGGCGAGCTTTCAGGAACTCAAACAACGACTGACATCGGTACCAATTTTAGCTCTCCCCACTAGTAGTTGAGAGTACATTGTGTACAGCGATGCCAGCAGGTAGGGATTGGACTGCGTTTTGATGTAGGATGGTCGGGTGATTGCTTATGCTTCTCGACAGTTGAAGAAGCATGAGTTGAACTATCCTACTCATGATTTGGAGTTGGCAGCCATAGTTTTCACATTAAAGATATGGCGTCATTATCTGTATGGAGTAACCTGCAGGATTTTCACTGATCACAAGAGCTTGAAATACTTGTTCTCTCAGAGGGAGTTGAACCTCAAGCAGAGGCGATGGTTAGAGTTACTGAATGACTATGATTTGATTATTGATTATCACCCGGGCAGGCGAACGTTGTGGCAGATGCCTTGAGCCAGAAGTCATCTTCAGCTCCTTCTTCTCAGATAGCAGAGAGTGCGTATGTCTCTTACTTGGTGGGACTCCGTGCTTCAGGAGTCAGCTTGGCTAGCGACAATCAGGGAGCACTGCTAGCCAGGTTTGAGGAGTGGTCGAGTTACTCGATCGCATTAGGGAGATTCAGGGATTTTATGAGGAACTCTGAGGTATTCATGACAGGATCCGCAGTGGAGAGGGCGAAGACTTCTGACTCCGTGATGATGGACTCGTGATATTTTGAGATAGGGTGTGTGTCCCAACTGATACTGATCTTCGACGAGCTATCCTTGAGGAGGCTCATTCCTCAGTATATGCTATGTATCCCGGGGGTACAAAGATGTACTGAACCATCAGGGGTAGCTATTGGTGGTCGGGTATGAAGCGGGAGATAGTAGAGTTTGTAGCTCGATGCTTGGTATGTCAGCAGGAGAAGGCCGAGCATTAGGGACCCGCAGGCAAGTTATAGCATCTTCCCATTCCTGAGTGAAAATGGGAGCACATTACTTTGGACTTCGTAATGGGATTGCCACGGACTTCTGCACAACACGATACGATTTGGGTGATCATCGATCGACTCACCAAATCTACATATTTTATCCCCATCTGCGGAGATCATTCATTGGAGGTGTTGGCACGCCTCTACATTAACACCATTGTCCGATTGCACGGGGTACCCATGTCGATTGTTTCAGACCGAGACCCTAGGTTCACGTCTAGGTTTTGCCCTCAGTTGCAGGAGGCGTTGGGTACTAAACTGAACTTCACACAGCTTATCATTCTCAAACTGATAGACAATCGGAGAGGACCATACAGATGTTCGAGGATATGTTGAGAGACTGCGTAATAGATTTTCATGGTAGCTGGAATCGACATTTGTCATTAGTAGAGTTTGCTTATAGCAACAGCTACCAGGCAAGCATTGGGATGCCGCCGTATAAGGCTTTGAATGGGAAGAGATGCAGGACTCCTCTGTGTTGGGATGAGCTAGGTGAGAGGCGACTCAGCAACGTTGAGTTTGTTGAGGAGACAAAGGAGAAGCTAAGGATCATCCGCGAGAAGATGAAGGTTACCCAGGATCAGTAGAAGAAATATGCGGATTGGAGGTGGAGACCTCTTGAGTTCGAGGTTGGAGACATGGTATTTTTGCGAATCTCGCCCTGGAAAGGGGTGATTCGGTTTAGGCAGCGGGTCAAGTTGAGCCCCAGGTATGTTGGGTCATTCCGTATCCTTGAGAAGATCGGGAGTATGGCATATAGATTGGAGCTGCCCGAGGAGTTATCACGCATACATGATATCTTCCATGTCACAGTACTTAAGAAGTATATGCCGGATCCTTCACATGTGCTAGAGCCCCCACCAGTTGAGATACGGGAGGATTTGAGCTTACCTGTTCAGCCCGTGGCCATCCTTGACCGCCAGATTAGGAGACTGCGGAGCAAGGAAGTCCCTTTAATTCGTGTTTTGTGGCGGAGCGACCAAGTTAAGGAGGAGATCTAGGAGCCTGAGGAGACTATGAGGGGACAGTACTCTCAGTTGTTCACTGTATAGTTTTTCTTTCCTTGTATGGTTTCCTATTAGTTTCGGGGACAAAACTTATTTTTTGGGGGTTAGGAAAATGTAACACCGACCCTCGGTATATCCTATGGTGTATTCCAGGTCATGTATATATATATATATATGATATTTCCACGACTACGTTCATGAATTTTAAATAAGAAATTTTTTGATAAAACGACCCAAGAAATTTATCGATAAAAATGTAAACTTGGGTCAGTTTGACTCAAAGAGACTCAATAACCTTAATTTTACATTAAATAAATTTAATTAGGTCTAAAATAAGATTTTGGGTTTAGTGTGTAATTATAAAAATTTTTTAGGGTTAAGTTAGATTTTTTATAAGTTAAAGGACTTGTTAGCAATTAACAAAAACTTAAAAGGAAATGTGACAAGTATATTCTTTTAAAACAATACATTAAACAAGTGTGAGAGTGAGGAGGACAAGTGTTGACCCCAATTGAGAGAAGAAAGGTAAGGTGGGCTAATGAGAACACATGCACATGAAAACCAATCAAAACACATGCAAATTGGCAAAATGATCCTATGGCTTAGAATAAATTTGAGACTTGATCCTAGGGTGGTGAATTAATAACACAAGCATAAAGGAAGAAGACCATAGAATGCTTGTTCATTCTTCCCAAACCGTGAGAGCAAGGTAAGAAGAGAGGAAGACCAAGAAAGTTGAGATAAGAAATTTTATTCTGTCCCATTTTAATTTTTATTTCTGTCTGTGACTTTTACTTTGTTTTGATGCATCTTACAATCTAAATTAGCAAATTCTCTAGCTAAATAAAATTTAGATCTAGGTCTTATCTTTCCAATGAGATAAGAATGATACTTGTGCCGAACGTTATGACACTTTTCTTGAAACGCTACAGAAAGTTGTTCTGTTTCAGAACATAAAAACAGTGTGCAAAAACAACCCTTTTCTAGTCCTATTTTAGAGAAACTCAAAACATAAATGTTGTACGTATCACCCTTGCCTACAACATGTAAAAATGTCAGCCAATCCGCACAAGGGAATCAAAAGTTATACCCTTTTTCCTAAAGAGGTTTTGACAGAAACCTTGTTTCCAATGGAAACCTGACAGTTTTGATCATGAATTATTTCAACCCCTTTCTCGGCATAATTGAGTATAGCTCAAAACATGAAAGTTGTAGATATATGTCTTAGGTATAACATGTTTAAATTTCATTATGTTTGGATGCGTAGGGTGAATGTTATGGTTTCTGCACAAAAATAGGACAGAATCTAAATATAGAATGCGATAGAAACAAAATGAGTATTTTCGGAAATTCTGTGATGAGATTTTGAGAAAATGTATAACATGAAAGTTATAGGACCTGACATTTCCTACAACATATCAAAAGTTCGCTTAATTTGGAGCTGTGTGCAAAGAGCTAAGTCATTTCTACCTTGTAGGGACATAGGCTTTGTACGCGTGGGCACGGGGCAATGGGCCGACATGAGCGCGGCATGAGCACGATGTCCGTGCAGTGATTTTGACCGGACCAAAATTTGGAAAATTTGATATTTTTGTACAAATACACTTAGAGGTTTATTTAAAATTTCCTAAAACTTGGCCCTAAACTAAAAAATTGTTAAGTGCAATTTATTACATATATTTTCCTATAATGACATATGTGTGCATATATGATCATTGTAGTGACATGATTGGTGATCAATTCGAGGGAGTTCCATTTGCTGTTATAGTGGTGTTGAGGGGAGTGATCTACCCTCCCCCATACAGTGAATGAGACTTTGATATCTACTATTGATTGACAAATCATATTTTACCGATTTTCAAACGACATGATTTCTATACGTGTGAAAACTGAATTTTTGGATTTTGATAAGTATATATACATATTTTTGTAATCATTAGAGTGTTCCAACTACTGATTTTATTGATATGCATCTATGAATTTGATAACAGGATATTGTGCCATTTTTTTTGACAAATTGACATGTTTTAATATTTTCACTGTATTGACATATGGTTTTGAATGGATTTACACGTACTGTACTATTTGGGCTGTACGTCCAGCCGACGTTATGCTACGATGCATGGGGCTGTTTGCCTGGTCGACGTGATGATGTGATGCATGGGGTTACGTGTCCGGCCGACTTGATGATATGGTGATATGCTTCCTATAGCATTCCAAAGCTACGAAGGACATTTGGTAAAGACACCCCTTGTGCCCCGATACGTTTTGGCCGGAGGTATCTGCCAAATTATCATATGTATAGTTGTCTTAGGTTGACCCTCATCGGGGAGAACGTGAGTTTACCTTGTGCCCCAGGGTTGTTTGTTCGGCCAGCTCTACATATGTGAGTTGATACATGGATGGATGCATATGTTATTTTTCGATTTGTACCTTGAGTTATGTTAAAACTGCACGCTATTTTTCGCACACTTGATATTGTATTACATGTCTTGACACTCCAAGTTCACACTTGATATTGATAGCACACGATGTCAATCCTCTCACTTGCTGAGTATTCTTCCATAGATACTCACCCCTCACTTTCCCTTTGACAGGTATAGTCTTGGATTGAGGGAATGGTAGAGACTTAATTTTGTTGGACTTATATTAGAGACTGGGCTAAGGTATGGTTATCTGTTTATTCCACTATATTCAATTTGAGGTTATCATATTATTTTGGAGTATTTAGTTTGACCATTGTACTTATTTGCTTGGGGATGACTGCATATTACTATTGGCGCATGTAAATGGTAACTCTAATCTTGGGTTTACATATTTATGCATTTGAGGCACATTGAGATATTTTACTTTTATTACTTGGGAACTCATGTGATTTTGTAAACTAATTTGGACATATGTGTTTTTTGCCTTACGAAGCCTCGATGTCTCGGAGGGTTGTGCCCGTGTATTGAGGTGTCACGGCGGTTGCTCACGTACTCGGCCCGGGGGTGGGTCAGGGTATAACATTAACTAGGTCTCAGAAATCATGCAGGATATGGAATTTGATGATGAAAATAAACTAAAAATGATTGTTAGATTGCTTGATAAAGGAGCACGGATTTGGTAGAAAAACCTAAAGAAGTATTCCTCTATTCTCATTACTTGGAGCGAATTCCTAAGGGAATTTGACGAGAAATATTATATCCAATTCTACAGAGATCAAAAGTGGAAGGAGTTCTTCAACCTCCAGCAAGGGAATGAGTCTATAACTGAATATGAAATAGAGTTAACGGAGCTTTTAATGTATGTGTCGGAAATGGTAGCCATAGAGAAGTATCTTTATTCCAAGTTTGACGAGGGACTGAACCACAACATTTGAGAGAAAATGTAGTCACCGATGCCATAATTTCATGGATGCATTACAGATGGCTTTAAGGGTTGAGAAATTGGTTTAAGAGAGGGTTCAAATCTGAGAAAATATTGGAAAGAAAAGGACGTTTGAAAATAATCCAAACCAATCATCCAAAAGGAGTCATAGTACGACTTCTCAAGGTAATGCCTCAGTTGTCGGCTCAGTTGCTTTATCAATGAGCCAGTCCTATCTGAAAGCGGGTGCTTCCCCCGCTAGTGCCACTCCTAGTGCGAGGACTTTCTAGGGAAATCATGACTAATGCCAAATTGTAAGAAAGTTTATATTAGAGCTTGTCTGAGCCTAAATGATTTTTTAATTGTGGAAAGACTGATCATTTTAAAAGGAATTGCCCCGAGCTAGGTCGTGACGAATAAGGGAACTTTGCAAGTTAAGACGGGTTCTCCTAAGGGATATCATGAGAATGTTCCCATTCCTTCCTCCATTACCGTGCCTAAGATCAGAATAGGGAACAATATAGTGATCCAGAATCCTTCCCGTCCTCAGGCACCTACACAAACCTGAATATTTGTAATGATTAAGGAGGATGCTTAGACCAATCCCAATGTTATTATAGATAATGAGTTTAAGGTCTAAATTTTTATAGTTAATATTGTCAAAAAGAATGCACCAAATTTAGGATACGGTGAAATATGGTGATTGGGTATGTAGATGATTGATTTATGCTTGGGATTTAAATTTCTTTAGCAATGACACCAAAGATTTTGCATGATGATGTTTATATGTTTTGGACCTATGAGATTGCATGAAAGGAAAATGATGAATCAATATATTATATTAGGTTTAAATAGGGAATGGAGTCTAGTTGTGCAAATAGAGAGTCTTCGACATTAGATAGGGGTAGTAACCAACACTGGAATATTTCAGGAATAGTAGATGATTGGAAGTTAGAAAAGTTATGGTGCCAGGAATATTCTATGGAAATAATTTTAGACTATTTAAAATAAAAATATGTAGGTTTAGAGATTGTTAATCTAACCATGTTATGATGAATCTAACATTAGAGAAATTTCTTGTGAATAGGTATGATGACTCTCTTAGATCAAAATGCATCATATTAATTGATACTAGTGCTGATAGTTCCTTGCTTAGTATTGCATTTCATAGCATGCTAATAGAGAATCATCTCTACTTGAGAATCAATTGCTTGTACAGAATTATTTGGGTGAACTGTTAGTGAGAAGCTCAATGTGTAATACCCAATTAAAAAAAAAAAAAAAAGGACAAAAAAAAAAATTAGGGCTTAAAGCCCTAATTTTCTCCCCTCTCCCTCTCTCTCTTTCCCCCTCTTTTCTCTCTCTCTCTCTCCCTCTCCCTCTCTCCTTTTCTTCTCTCTTATCCCGATCCCACGCCACCGCACCTCTCTCCCCTCCCGCTGCCTTCGCCAGCACCGCCGGTCACCACCATCGCCACCGTACCCAGCCACCGCAGCTCCTCCTTCCCGCGAGCGAGCCGCTGTAGCTCCTCCCTCCCGCGAGCGAGCCGCTGCAGCACCTCTCTGCACGAGCGCTACTGCACTCTCCTTCACGCAACAGCGCGCGAGCCAGCACGAGCCCAGCACGAGCCTAGCTTGAGCAACGCGCGAGCCCAGCGCGAGCAGCGCGTGAGCCCAGCGCGAGCAGCGCGCGAGCCCAACGCGAGCCCCGCGCGAGCAGCACTCGAGCCCCGCGCGACTAACGCGCGAGCCCCGCGCGACTAGCGCGCGAGCCCAGCGCGAGCAGCGCGCGATCAGCGTGCGACCCCCAGCACGGGCTCCCCTGTGCCAGCGCGCCCTCCAGCACGTCCCAGCACGAGCACAGCGCGCTCCAGCGCGTGATCCACTGCTCGAGCGCGCCCCAGCACGAGCGCGAGCGCTCCAACGCGCGACCCATTGCACGAGCGCTCGATCCAGCTCGCGAGCGCGAGCCCTAGCCACTGCGGCCCAGTCCAGCACACGGCCCAGTCCGGCCCGCGGCCCACCAGACCTATCAGGCCCGCAGGCCCACCAGGCCCGCCAGCCCATCAGCCCGCCAGCCTGCGGCCCATGGCCCGTGACAGTCCGTGAGCCTCTGCGAAGGTTTTAGACCAAACCAACAGGCGAACGAAAGCTAAATTCGAGATCCGAGAAACCCTAGGTGAGAGAAATGAAATCTCTTCAACCTTTGGATAAATTTTGTCAAATTAGGTAGTATTAGTTGGTTTTTAAATTCGAATTAAGATTGATTTTGATTTTTTTATTTATTTATAAATAGAATGAAATTGATGAAATTGGAATATGTTTATAAATTGAGGAATTTAGGGTTTGTAGGAATTTAAGGAAAATGATAAATCCTGACAATAGTCGAAATCTGATGAAAATCGTGATGATTGAGTAGGTTGGCTATTTTGGTGATTGGTGATTCAATTGAGGGGAGTATTGCTCTACGTACTGTGGTTTTATTGGGGAGTGCGCTATCCTCCCCAAAATCTGTGAGTGAGATTTATTTCAATACTTTTGTTTAATATGTAAATCCTGTTTTACAACATTTTGATAATGAGCATGATTTGTCGTATGTTGGAAATGTTTTGACTGGTTTTAAAATTGACTTTTGTGAACCGTTGGAGTATCCAAAAACTGTATTGAATTATGAAATTATGCATCCATGTGGTTGAAATGTATAATGTGCCATTTTATGCTCTATGTTGCATTGGTTTATGAACTTGACTTCGGCATATTTTGATATGATACTGATTTTGGCTTTGAGAGCTTTGATATGTATTGTTCCGTAGCTACGAAGGACACCGTGAGAGACGCTTTGGTGGCATCCGGATATGCCTAGGCCTGGGGTATCCCACGAGTTGTCGTGATTTGATTATCGACACGGTACTAGCCAGGTTGAACCCGAAAGGGGGAGGATTTGGATTTGGATTGGATATCCTCTCCAAGTCTAGCACCTGGACGAGATTCGTCGCCAACGCCGGGGTAGAGAGCACTTTAAAGAAATTTGCATATAACACCCCCGGTGCGCCTGTCATAGGTCGCGGTAGACCTCTGCCAGGATATTTTCGGCTGGCAGCTCTATGATTTTAAATGATGGTACTTTGGATGCATATTTGATTTGAAAATGCGTGAAATGATATATTGTTGAAATGAAAAGCATGATAATTTGAAATATGATTTATATACTTATGTTTTGACACTCCAGTTTCACACTCCATATTTGATGACTGCATTAACCCACTCACTCACTGAGTATTCTTTCCCGAGTACTCACCCCTCATTTCCCTTTTGTTTCAGAGATAGTATTTGACAAGGAACGTCGCTTTTAGGACGCTCAGTATCTTTGGGAGATCAGGCTTGGACTTGAGGAGTCATTGTGTATTTCCGCTGCAAATTTGTATTGGTGATGTATATGTATTTTGAGGTCTATAGATGACCATTTTTATAATTCTGAGATGACTGTATAAATATGAACATTTAAATTGTGGAACTCTCATGTCACTACATGACATTGTATTGAGGCATTTCTTTTCGTTGCGTCTGTATTTGGGAATGTGTCATGTCTTAGAAGTGTCCTCTAGGATCGTTCGGTGCCTCCTCTAAATCACAGGAGGGGTGACTGGCGGCTGTCCATGCCTTTGATGGGGGCATGGCAGTAGAGGTCTGTGGTTAGAACTGTGGAGAATTGTTTGTTAGCCTTGCGTTGCCCTGGATTGTGCAGTATGGATGATCTGGTTTGTTGTTGAGGATAATTTATGCATTTTGAGGCCGGGATGACCCCTTTTAGACAGGTAACAGGTTTATTTTAATATGGGAGACCTCCGATATATGGGGAGGTTCTGCCCGATTTTCTGTAAAAATACAGCCGGCATCCAGGGTAACGGGCGGCTGCTCACGCTCCAGGTTTGGGGCGTGACACAATGTGTAATGTGTAAAAATTGTGAAGTTAAGATTGGAGAAATAACATTTGAAGTTGACTTGATTTCTATTGAGATGTACAATTTTAATATAATATGGAGAATGATTGGTTATCTCGACATAGAGACATGGTGGACTGTTTTATATTTATAAGGTTAGATACCCCAAGTGCAATGTTTATTGGGAAACATCGAGTAATACCGACTTGTGTGGTCTCAGCTTTGGAAGCTCGAAAGATGATTAAAAAAGGATGTCGGACTTAGCTCATGTAATTAATACGATGAAAGAGAGTCCAAACTTAAAAGATATTTCGGTGATGATTGAGTTTCCGAATATTTTTTCTGAATAATTACTGGGGTTACCCCTAGATCGAGAATTTAATTTCACCATTGATTTACTCTTGGGAATAGCATCAATCTCTATCTCTTCTTATAGGATGGCTCCTGCAGAGTTAAAGAAGGTAAAGGTGTAGTTGCAAAAATTACTTGATAAGGGGTTTATTAGGCTAGGTTCTTTACCATAGGGATCATCGGATTTGTTTGTTAAAAAGAAGGATGATACCTTGAGACTTTGTATTGATTATAGACTCAAATATTGATTTTTGATCGGGGTGTCATCAACTCAAAATCAAGGAGAGAGACATTCATAAAACTATTTTTTAGACTAGGTATGGTCATTATGAGCTTTTAGTGATGCCCTTTATCTTAACAAATGACCCAGCTACTTTTATGGATCTAATGAACCATGTATTCCCCCAGTATTTGGATAAGTTTGTGATTGTTTTTATAGATGATATGCTGATATATTTAAAGAGTGATGAAGAGCATGGAAGGTATCTTTAGATTGCACTGTAGGTACTTTGAGAAAAACAACCATATGCAAAGCTTTCTAAATGTGAGTTCTAATTGAAAGAAATTGGTTTTATTGGTCATGTTGTATCCAATGAAGGAATTTTTATAGATTCTAAAATGGTAGAAGCAATCCTTATGTGGGAGCAACCTAGGATCATTGAAGTTAGTAGTTTCCAAGGGCTGGCAGGATACTATCTAAGATAAGTTGAAGGGTTCTCTTTGATAACAGCTCTATTGTCGAGGTTAACCCAGAAAGGTGTCAAGTTTGAATGAGATAACAAGTGTGAGGCAAGTTTCCAAGATTTCACAAAGAAATTGACTTCTACTCTTATTCTCTCACTCTTTATGGGTGGTAACAGATCTGTTATGTATAGTGAGGTTAGCAAGCCAGGGCTGGGGTGTGTATTGATGCAAAGAAACAAAGTGATAGCACATACCTCTAACAACTAAAGAAGCATGGCATAAACTACTCCACCCATGATTTGGAGTTAGCTACAGTAGTATTTGCTTTGAAAATATGAAGACATTACTCGCATATGGTGATATGTCGAATCAATACAGATCATAAAAGTCTGAAATATTTGTTTACTCAAAAGAAGTTAAATTTAAGACAACATAGATGGCTGGAATTTATTAAATAATCTTGCTATTGACTACCATGCAAAGCAAATGTAGTAGCAGATGCTTTGAGTAAGAAGTCATCAATAAGTTTGGTAAGTATTAGAAGCAGTTATCTCTTCCATCTTATTAGCATTTAGTCCCTTGAAGTAAAGCTGGTCAGTGATGGACATGGTGTTCTTGTGGCGAGATTTGAAGTAAGGCTAACCTTGACGGATAGAATCTGGGAACTACAAGTATCATATGAAGAATGCAAATTGAGAGATGATGCTATAATGGTGTTTAAAGATAGAATTTGTGTTTCGAAGAATAGTGATCTTCGTAAGGCCATGCTAGAGCAATCATATAACTCAGCTTGCATCTATGGAGTACAAATTTGTATCGGACCATCTGAGAGAGCTACTAGCTACCTGGAACAAAAAGGGATATAGCTGAATATCTAGCTCAATACCTAGTATTCCAGCAAGTGAAGGTGGAATATCAAAGGCCCATCGGAGTTCTCCAACCCCCTACAAATTCTCGAGTAGAAGTGGGAAAATATAACAATAAACTTTGTTGCTGAATTGCAAAGATCTCAGGCTGGACATGATACCATATGGGTAATTGTGGAAAGGCTTACTAAGTCTATTCATTTCTTGCCTATATGACTATATATTTATTGGAGAAGCTAACCAAAATGTACATTGATGAGATTATGAGATTACATAGAGTGCCAGTGTCTATTATATCAAATAAAGATTCATGATTCACTTCTCGATTTAGATACTGTGTCGGATAGAGATCTGTGATTCCCTTTTTGGTTTTGGCTAAAAATACAAAAGTATTTAGGGATTAAGTTGAAGTTTAGTACAGTGTTCCATCCTCAGACTGATGGCCTATTTGAGAAATGAACCAAACTTTGGAAGATATGCTTCCAGCATGTGTACTTGATTTCTCTGGTAGCTGGGATAGGCATATTTCTTTAGTGGAATTTGCTTACAATAATAGTTATCTATTTAGCATTGGGATGCCACCATATGAGGTGTCATATGGGAGAAAGTGTCGAGCTCTATTTTGTTAGAATAAAGTTAGAGAGAGAAAGATCAAAAGCTTGTAGTTGATTGATACTACGGTTGAGAAAGTTAAGATAATTCGAGAAAGAATGAAAGTGGCACGAGATTATCAGAAAAGCTATACCCATAAAAGAAGAGGGCCACTGGAAATTGAAATCGCTAATATAGTATTCTTAAAAGTATCTTCTTAGAAAGGAGTGATCCATTTTCAAAGTTGAGAAAAGCTAAACTCTCGATACATTGGTCCGTATGAGGTCATTGAGAGAATCAGAAATGTAGCATATAGACTCTAATTGCCTCTGGAATTGAAGCAAATCGATGATGTGTTTCGTGTGTCCATACTCAAGAAGTATATACTAGATCCATCGCTTGTTTTCAAAAAGCTTCCAATCGAATTGAGAGAAAATTTGAGTTTTGAGACTAAGTCGGTTGCGATTTTAGATCGTCAAATTAAAACCTTGAGAAATAAGGAGGTACTAATAGTTAAAGTTTTGTAGAGAAATGATTGAATAAAATAGATGACATTGGAACTGGAGGATCGAAAATGAAAACAATATCCCCATTTATTTGAAGGTGAGACATAGTGAATTTCAAGGATGAATTCTTTTTATAGGGGTAGAACTTGTAAAATCAGAAATCAATGTCTAGTTTCTTAACATCTTGTATCCTATAAGGTGAAATTTGATAGTGTAAAATTTAAACCATGAAATTGGGATAATTAACTATTGAAATTGGGATTGGTGTAAACTAGTGTTAAAACCCAAAATAAGGGAGTCCAATTCTTTGCACTCGTTACAAAGTCCAAATTCTTGAGTTAGCAAACTCTCAAAACCTTACCCACATTTTTAATTTTATTCTTTCATTCCCTTGAACTATGGGATAAAAAAGCTTGAAGTGCCGGATAAAAAGTTAAAAGGAGCATTTATTGTTGCTATTCTTTGTGATTGGTTACATTTAAGAAATAAAAATTGGGTGAGAGTGTTTATGTGGTTGTGTGTGTGTCAGCCGAGAAAGAGGAAAGAGAGAAATAAGAAGAGAGACAAAGAGAGAGAGAGAAAGAGAAAGAGAGAGAGAGAGAAAGAGTTCTTGAACCTTCTTTGGTCCTCTACACTTTGTTCTTTTCTCTTCACTTCAATCGTCTCTCTCCATCAACTTCTCAACAAGGGTCATGATCTCTAAGCCTTCTTAGCTCATTTTTAGTCTCTTCTAGCAGTTTTGAGTTGATCATAAGAAAAAGGTTTGGAATTGTGACAAGTTGGTATAAGAAGCTTGCATTTGGAAGTGATTATGTTGGGCATTGATGTGAATCCTTTAAGCCAAGTCCAAGGTAAGCTTAAATTCATGGTTTTTGGTTTTGATTTATCATTTAAATCCTGGTGAATAGTATGGCTTAATGATCTGAAATTATAAGAGTGTTGGAATATTAGATTAAGATAAAAACCCTTGATGTTCTGCAGGCTGGATAGCTTGAGTTTACTATGATTTTTCATTTATAACTTTTTTTTCAAATAGACAAATTGAATGATGTTTTCCTTCTCAAGAAACTAGACTTCTAGGACTTGAAAATGACATATGTTTCATAGGATTTTGATGCGAATTGAATTTTTTGTGATTTTTCAAAAGAACATGTTCTGCAAAAATCCTCTGTCTTCTGTTCTGTTCTAGACGCTAATTTTTTTTGTGGATTTGAGCTGTCATCAAGTCAGATTTAAGCCAAAGTCTAAATATCTGTATTTTATCTTCAATTTGATATCTGAATCACATAATTTAGATATTTGTAGCGAAAGTTACGACAATTTTTCTGTGATTGTGCAAAAAAATTGGGTTATGATGATTGGATATCACATTATAACTTGAATATTTTTGTGTGAATGGAATAAACTTGGGGAATAAACATAAAAGTCATAGTTTGATGATTAGTTTTTAAGTGAAAATTGGAATTTCCACAATATGAGAATTTTAATTTGATATATGATCATTTTTCTAAAGCATGAATGTACCAGGAATTTGTAATATTGGTTAACATTGGAGAAAGTGAAATTGAAATAAGTATTAAGTGGAGCTAGTCGTGGCAATAGAGTCACATTAGTACATTATGTGTTTATTTTCATGTTTGCAACACATTAATGTCTAAATTTACTTTATATCATGGCGCATATAGAACTTAGGCGAAGGCCCTTTGACTAGGGACAAAACTAAGGATATGAAATAATAGGAGTGTGCACCCTCTCTAAATTGTGAGTGGAATATTTATGTCTTCTCTAATGAGAAATAATTTTATGTACTTTATAACCTCATTCTGGAAATGGTTTTATAATTTAGTTTTTAGTATGATATGTCCTCTTTGAAATTTTGATAATGGAATAGGAATTTGACATATTAATGTCATAAAAATTGATTATTATTTCATGATTGATTAAATGTTCATTTGAAACAAATATGAAAATGAGTTGAGAAATGATTTTGGAATTTAGTTGTAAACGAAGAAGATGTTTTTATGGTGACCAATTGTACATGTAGCTACTATGACTTATTGCACACTCATGACTGGCTAGAGAATGTGGGGTATGAGTGGAGTTGGATATTGGATTGGAGTAGTTTGATGTGGGGATTTCGTCTACCCAAGTTTATGCCGGGTTAGCCATGAGTCACTAATGGTGAGATCCAAACCAACATCAAGGTTGGAATATTTTTTGAATAAATAAATGAATAAAAACCCTTAGTTGATCGAATTCTTGACACCAACCAAAGTCATGGATTTAGAGGTATGATTTCGAGAGTCCCAAGGTTTTGAATAAATTGTAACACATTTTGATACAACGAGAAATGGTTTTGAATGCATTGATTTTAAAAATTGTGAATACGTTTGTGATGATAAAATGAATATGGTTGTTAATGGATTTAAGATATAAACATACTTCCATTCATTGGCATATACATAGGTTTTCCAGTCACTAAATACAATTGTACTCACCCATTTTCTTTTCTCTTATATTTTCAGGTTTGTAGCTAGTAATCCAATTAAGAGACTTCTTTTGCGCCTTGTGACAATCCATCTCTATCGGAACCACCTACCTCGTATGAGTTATTCTCGTTTTGGCTCATGTAGTTCGTAAATGGATCCATGGAGATTAAAGGTTAAAGGTTAAAAGGGAGACGAAGTTTGTCATATTATGGATTACTTGTAGAAACTTTATTGTTTATGTATATGTATATTTTTATTTTGATTGGTCACTTTATGTTAAAGTTACTGGGACTTTACCCCTCTCATCTTAAAGAGGATCTTTTGAAGAATGATTTATGATTTTACAGAATTGGTTGAGGATGGAGAATGTGTTGATGATGGATTAACTTTATGGGTCTCAACGTATGTGCTTGGGGTTGAACATAGTTCGTGGCAACACGGCGGTTGTCCCGTGCTCGGGTTCGGATTGGGGTGTGATAGAATCATTCAATTTCCATTTTGTGTTGCTCAATTTTGTCTTCAATTGCTTTTTATCTTGCCTATAACCTATTCCACTGCATTATTCAGTAGCACTTGGTAAGTAGTAAAAGGTTGAATTACAATATACTAATGGAAAAATGATTGAAATTCTTTGTTGGAGCTCATTGCTCTCTTTTCATTTCTATCAACTAACTAAAGAGTATAAACTCATAGACTAGCAAAAGACTCCTTGTACTGACGATGGTCTTGCCACCCTCTCTCAAATATAAAACTCAAGCATTTTTTTATCTTTAATAATGGTAGGCAAATACCTGTTGTGTTTTGAAGGTCACTCTTATAATGGAGTCTCAACTCAAAACTCCGCCAATCATAGGTGACTTCTTTCAAATAGTGAGTGACTAGTTTGACCTTGTATTTTTCTACAACAATGAACTCAAAGAAAAGTCTATGCATCTCAACAATACAAGTCTTTACAGCCTCATGATCATTACTCCCCTGAAAAGTCATCTGCTTCATTTTCCTAAACTTAGTCATCATTTTTTGGAACAACTATATTCTTGTGATATACTTCTACTCCTAGTCCTATTTCCATCTTTGTACTCTCTGCATCCCTAATCTCTATATGATCTAGCCAGATCTGATTGAGAGGCAATTGATGGAGCTGGAATTGCTAGTAGGGCAAATGTTGCTAAGGGTGTACTAGTGGCTTGAGTAACTGTAGAGTCTTCTGCAGTTTCACTCCTTGACACTAGCTGAGACATTCTCTTTGAATCGATGTATGTTTCTGGACATAATACTAACTATAGCCAATAAGATATCCAAAACTTTGCTGAAAATTTGGCCGCTTTGACCTCTGAACACCGGGTGTTTGAGGCTAGGTTCTTATTTTTGTTTGTCATCTCTCTATTCTCCCTCATGAGTTATGTGAACTAGTTTTCTGGTTCTAATCATGTCATTGTGATAACGTGATAAGTACATATGTTAAACAACGCCACTCATAAGATTAGATATCAGACATATATGAATGGAGGTTTCCATTTTCCAGCTTTCATGGAATTCCTTTCTTGTAGGTGTCAAGAGGAAAAAGGGATCAGAGAGAGATAGAGTTTTAGAGAGACGAGTCCAAATGAAAAAGAAAGGCATGTAGGTGTCATGGAGGTGATTCTTAGTGGGGGTGCGGGGTCCCCCACTAAATCCTTGTGTTGAGGTGTCAAAACGAGAAGTCAGACACTCCTCTCTTGTAGGTCCCTTCTTTAGTACCCACACAAATCTTAATTTGGATTTCTTGCTGGTCTTGCTATATTTTTTCTAAGCCTCATTCTCATTCTAATGTGCTTGAGCATAGGGTCCAATCATAAAAAATCAACCAAAGCATACATTATAGAACAAGAATCCATAAATCATAGTCAACTGTAATGTAAAAAAATTACACATGTTAAAGAAAATACAAACGCAAATGCAAAGACTTGGTTTGATGATTTTAATGGATGGAATCTTAAACTTCACACATTAAATGATTGCCCTCTTACTCATGAGACTTGGTGCCATTTAGTTCCTAGTGTAAGGGAATATTGAGTTGTCGACTGCTAGATGTTTTGGACATGGTGAAATAAAATTCTATTCGATCCATAAATTGCGACCAATGAAGAGGATTGTATTGTTCAGATGGCCTCATTATTCCTCCAAGCCAAGATAAATTGTGACTTGATTGTTAAACCAAGGAAAGCTCTTGGGTCGGCTCAAGGCAATCTGAGACTAGCAAGGAGGGGAGGGCGAATTTTGAGAGATGGGAGTGGTCACTATATTTTTGTTTTGCTCATAATATAGAAACTGGCACTTCAGTTAAGACGGAGCTTTGGGATGTCAGAATCCTGAGCTTGCATATAAGTATTCTGAGGTGGATTCTGGGATAGACCTAGCTTGCATATCCAGTGGAAGTTGACAGGTCTATCGGTGCTTTCACAGGGTTCTTCGAGGTTGATTTGGAGGTTATTAAGCACTTAATCATTGACTGAGATTTGTGTGCTCCCCCTTGCTTAGCTGGTGAGACTCATTCTGGAATTGTAGAGAAAGACGAGCAGGTGAAAGGCAGTCATATTTACTAGGAAGAGAATTGTTACGTTGATCGGATAGTTTCCGTGGTCCCCTAGATTGCTTTTGGGTCCTTATTTCTTTAGTCTTCGTGTAGTGGGCATTGGAATATCTTTGCTAGGTGATGTTATTGAGGCTATATTACCCATTTGTGTGTCCTTTAATCTCTTTTAACTTTGTTTTGATTTGGCGCCTAGCCCTGTTTATCCACCTAAAAAAGTTGTGAAGCTGCTTTTGGTGGTGAGGAGGATGACGACAGAAACAACAACGACAATGGCGTGGAAGAGATGACTGGCCATCCGTAGCGGCATAGAGGCAGTGGCCCCAAAAGTCCAGACTACCTTTGACATGGAACATTCTCCTCACTGAAAAGAAAAATTCAAGAAACAGGGAGTGAGAAGCGAGTGGTACTTGGGGATATGACGTCAAGGGACCACACAACTCTTTATTTTATATTTTTTAGGGTAATTATTGTAATTAAAGTTTTGGACATTTAAACATAGCTGTAAGAATATATGTATGTATGTATGTATGTATACACAAGTGGGAATGTACACTTGCACGGAGACTACCTTCACCGATAAAAATGAAAAAGGGAAGTAGAAAAACCCAAACAGAAATGGAGCCAGAGCATGGCCAAAGATATCTATATTTCACATTATGCCAAACCATGTCGGCCACTGAAGTCCAAATTCCCAATAAGTCCGAGATTTCAGCTTCCTGAATTTCAAAAGTTGACCAGATGAGTTGCCCCTTATCCCATATCCAACTACCCATTATGTTCTTCTCCACCATCATCATCCCCATCATTATTTGTCCATTACGAAATGATCCAGTAAGAATAAATAATTTGATGCATATCTATTCGGTAATATTTGTTTGTACATTATTATTATTATTATTGGACTTGTAATAACAAATTTATTTAAGATAAATATGAAATACTTCAATTCAAATTTATAATTTAGATTAGACATTTTCCAATGCTTTTTATCAGCTCACAAATTTTTTAGAGGTCCCACCCCACCCATTTATAAGACACAAATAGAAGAAAATACAAATTCTGATTGTTCAAAAGAAGTCGGCCCAAAAGTTGAAGGAAAAAGAAAAGACAATTAAAAATCATAACGGGATTGACTTCAGAAATCTACAGTCAGGTCTGCTTCATACCAAAGCAACCCCATCATATATGATAGGCCTATTCAATGTAACCCAAGTTCATACTGTGAACATGATGAGAGAAAAATGTCTCCACAGTCCTTCAAAACTAGTCCTAATGCACTGCATTATCACCTTCGTAACCTGCTTAGATTCTGCTGCAGCAAACTACTACAACATAGAAGAGTCCGCACTCCTAGCACTAAAATCAAGCATAACGAATGATCCAACACACACCATAGCAACCAATTGGTCAACCGCAACCTCCTTCTGCGACTGGTTTGGCGTCACATGCGATGCGCACCGCAGAAGAGTTACTGCCTTGAATCTTCCTTACATGGGTCTTCAGGGCTCCATTCCACCAGATATTGGGAACCTCTCCTTCATCGTCACTTTGAATGTCAGTGGCAATAGTTTTAGCGGAAGTTTGCCCATAGAGATGGGGCGTTGGCAAAGACTAAGAGTTCTTAATGTCAGGAATAACAGCTTCTCCGGAGATATTGCTTCTTGGTCAGGTAACTTTTGCCTTCTTTTTTTCTGTTTTCACTTTTTTTTTTCTTTTTTTTTTGGCGGGGGAGGGAAGGAGATTGTGACATTTTTCCTCAATCTTCAACGAATTTAAATCTTATAATGCTGGGATAAAAAAAAAATAAAAAAAATCAGGTTCAGTCATTCAAATGAATATTTTAAGTTCGCACCGGTGTAGTTGTGTATTCACTTACTTTTCACTCTGGGAAGTCATGTCACCTCGGCATGTGAAAGTCATCGAACTAATAATACATGCGCACCCTTCAAGGAAACACTGAGTTGGTTTCCGTTTAATATAATACAAAACGATGGGCGAGATTGGGTTTCTGACAAAAGCTATGATGCTTTCTAACCATTATAACAATTAAAATCTAATTATGCTCTTGGATTTAAAACGTAGGCAAGATCTTTTTTTTTTTAATCAAATCATTTGTTTCTGAAAATATACTTTTATTAATCCATTTGAATATTTATAAGAATTTTATTTAGACGTAACTCTATCAATATAGTATTTTTTATTTTTAAATTTCGAATCGACATTTAATTAAATGACTTAATAACTTATCTTACTAAATGAACTATTCATTGTCCGGTGGTCAAGACCAACAAGCCTTGTTTAAATCCATTCGAAATTAAGTTTGGTATTAGCTCATAAGTATTGAGATATATAAATTGAAAATCCTTACTTTTTTTAGTTTTCCTTTGAAAAAGGAAAAAAAAAAAAAAGATGAACTCTATTATGTGATGCCAAAAGTTTGAAGCTCACAAAATGGGCAAAAAGCCAGCTGATTTTTCTATTTTGTTTTATTTATTATGGACTGAAGATGCAGTTTGCAATCAGAATTCGAGTCTAGAATGGATGGCAATATCGGTGAATCAGTTTGAGGGTAAAATACCACCGAGTTTATTTAGATGCAAGCAGCTTAAAGCTCTATCTTTGTCATATAATAACTTTGTGGGAAGCATACCTCCAGAAATTGGCAACCTCACTCTTCTTAAACAGGTTTATCTCGGAATTAACAAATTACAAGGTATGCTTTTGCTTACCATTTACCTCGTACCAAAAAAGAATTTCAATATTTTTTTTCATTTCCTAATAAACAGGCTTTTCATGTTTCTTCTCACTCATAAAATGCATATTTTGATTGAAGTCTCGTTGCATTAAAGTTCTTATTTGTTGCTACAAAACTTGGTTTTAAGTTGGGTTTGGATTTGCCTGACGGCATAAGCCCCCGATTTAACTTTTCTTTGGAAGTCCTGGCGAGACCCAAAATATGTTGTATAAATTTGCCCCTATTGTCCTGTTGGTTAAAACTAATGGAGTGAGACCGGATGGTTTTGGTCCCAGAAACGTAGCAGAATCCTACATGCAACAGTTTAGTCACAGTTCTCGTATTTTGAGATTAGAATTGGAACCAGACCAAAATTATAAAGAAAAACAACTGAAAACAGAAAAAAGAATTCAATTAATATTCAAGTTCTTGAGATCAGAACCACCTGAACTGGGAGCATGTCTATATGAACCCAACCCAGCCTTGGCTTCAGAATTATTGTTGGACACGAACTCAGGTCGTTATTCTGTAGTTCCCCTTTAGTCCAGCCACTTTTCGAGTCTATTTGGTATAAATACTAAGGACATATTTCATAAACTAGAACTTATGGCGAAACTCTTGAAGTGCTCAGCTATTAAAAATTTCATGTTCATGGTTTTGCAGGTGAAATCCCAGAAGAAGTAGGTTATCTCAGCAACTTGGAAATATTATCACTATCGGATAACAATCTCACAGGTCCTTTGCCACCAAGCATGTTCAACATCTCTACATTGACACAGGCAGTACTCTCAAACAATAGCCTTTACGGCCATCTCCCAACCTTCATATGTGACCGGCTTCCGTTGCTGCAATCCTTTTACGCTTCCAGTAACCTTCTCTTCGGAAGCATACCAAAAGAAATAAGCAACTGTACTTCCTTATCCTATCTAGAAATGATGAGAAACTTTTTGACAGGTAACATCTGTTTCGGTCTTAATTTCTTTCTTATGCCACAGTTGCATGCTCTCTGCCACAATTGAATGCTCTCTCACTTGGTCTAATGTGGCAGGTATGATACCACAGGAGATGGGGAACCTGGGTAACATAATTGAGCTCGATATGTCCATTAATGACCTACAAGGTCCGATTCCATTGCAACTCTTCAACATCTCAACAATGGAATATTTTGGTCTGGTGGGAAATCGCCTGACGGGCTCTCTCCCGTCAACCATAGGCTTCATTCTACCGAATATCAAGGAGCTGCATCTAGCCAATAACAACTTTAGTGGAACAATACCAGACTCAATTGCGAATGCTTCACAACTTCTTGTGCTAGAGCTGTCCACCAACTCATTCTATGGCTACATACCTGACACACTCGGTGACTTGGAAGTCCTCCAGTGGTTAAACCTTGGTAGCAATAATTTGGAGGGTGAATCTTTGCCATCTGGGGAGCTAAGCTTTCTGACTTCCTTAACAAAATCCCAAAGTTTAACTGCATTGATTTTGGAAGCCAATCCTATAGAGGGGCTTATCCCAACCACCATTGGAAATTTGACGAATTCCCTTCAGATGTTTGTGGCTAGCAGTTGCAAGTTGAAGGGCAACATCCCTAGGCAAATTGGTGAGCTAAGCATGTTAACAACCCTAATGCTAGACAACAATGAGTTGAGGGGATCAATCCCAACAACAGTAGGTGAAATGCAAAGCCTCCAATATTTGGGTCTCAGAGGAAACAGAATCCAGAGTTCCATTCCAAATGAGTTATGTAACATGAGGAATCTTGGTGATTTGCATTTGGCAAACAACAACCTCTCTGGACCTTTACCTAAATGCATGGGTAGCCTCACCTCATTAAGAAATCTCAACCTAGAACTCAACAAATTTGACTCGGAAATACCTACAACCTTGTGGGGTCTGCAGGACATCTTGGTTCTAAACTTGTCATCAAACACTTTTAGAGGCAATTTACCAACAGAAATTGGAAACTTAAAGGTTGCTACAATGATAGACCTATCAAGGAACCGATTTTCAGGCAACATCCCAAGTTCTCTTGGAGACCTCCAACAGCTTATCAACCTTTCTTTGGCTCAAAATACGTTTAAAGGCCCTATACCTCAATCCTTTGGTAAGATGGTAGCTCTCGAGTTCTTGGATTTGTCACATAACAATCTATCAGGACAGATTCCCACATCAATGCAGGATCTCTTGTATCTCAAAAGCTTGAATTTATCTTTCAACACCCTACAAGGAGAGATTCCACAAGGAGGACCTTTTGTTAATTTCACTGCTCAATCATATAAAGGGAACTATGAATTGTGCGGTCCAGCTAGGCTCCAAGTCCGGCCATGCCAAAATGCAACAAGTATTCATAAATCAAGCCCCAGACTCCTTAAGTATCTGGTACCTACCTTGAGTTCTTTTGTGCTTATATTGATTTCATTCATGACCATGGTTTTATGTTGGCGAAAAAGGGGCAAACATGCTCAATCTCCTGGAAATTTACTTCCTTTAGGTGCACCACAAAGGATTTCATACCATGAACTTGTAAAAGCAACAAATGGATTTAACAAGAGCAACTTGATTGGTGCTGGAAGTGTTGGTTCAGTCTACAAGGGAGAACTTCAATCGGGTGCCATTATTGCCATAAAGGTTTTCAATTTGGAGATACAAGGAGCATTGAAGAGCTTCGATGTAGAGTGTGAAGTAATGCGCAGTATTCGACATAGAAATCTGGTCAAGATCATAAGTAGTTGCTCGAACATTGATTTCATGGCATTAGTGTTGGAGTATATGCCAAATGGGAGCCTTGAGAAGCTATTGTACTCAGGTTGTTGTTGTTTGGACATCCTACAAAGGTTGAATATTATGATAGATATTGCTTCATCACTGGCATATCTCCACCATGATTACTCATCCCCAATCGTCCACTGTGATTTGAAGCCGAGCAATATCTTACTAGATGTTGATATGGTTGCGCACTTGAGTGACTTTGGCATTGCAAAGTTTTTAGGAGAAGGTGAATTGTTGAAACATACTATGACATTTGCCACTGTTGGTTATATGGCACCAGGTAAATATGCTCTTTTCCATCTTTTACTCACATTTGCATTCTCATTCTCTTTTTCTTTTTAATCTTCATTTTGACTGCAGAGTATGGAACAAGAGGAGAAATTTCACCGGAGGGCGATGTGTATAGCTTTGGCATTACAATGATGGAAACCTTTACAAGGAAAAGGCCAACGGATAAAATGTTCACAGAGGAAATGGGGTTGAAACATTGGGTGCGCAATTTTCTTCCAGATGCGATCATGGACATTGTTGATGAAAATTTGTTCAAGGGAGATGGATTTTTAGATGATAAGAGGAGTGATTGTATTTCGTCCATCATGAGATTGGCTTCGGATTGTTGTGCAGATTCACCTCAAGACAGACTAGACATGAAGGTTGTGGTATCAACGCTTGAGAAAATCAAAAAAGAGTTCCTAGCAAATGTTGAGTAGAATTATTTGTGAAATGTGAGAACTAGAGTTTTTAAGGCCATACTATTTTTGCATCTCTCTCTCTGTTTTTCATTTCCCCCCCCCCCCCCACTGGGATGGGTGGAACTACAAATAGAGGTTCCTCTGAAAATCTTAATTAGTTGACAATTTTTCATAAAGAAAAAAAAATTAAGAAAATTTTAATTTTGGTACAGCAAAGGAAAAAAAAAGTTCAAATTTTAAGGTCTTTGTTTCAGTGTTTGGGAGTTTCATTGTCCAAGCTAGCATCACGTTAGCATGAGCCATTTTTCTTGTGAGATGATTTAAAATTGTTATTCAAGATAACGGTTTGAAAACCGTAATGGTGAACGACGGCTCTGAAGGTCCTACGTTACAGTGGAGTTTCTACCAAAGGATTTGAGTTGTATCTCACGAATGAAAAAGCAGAACAACCATTTTAGTGGCGTCTAAAAAAAACGTCACGTCATAATGCACTAATGTGGCAGGACAAACTTATAAGATAACAATTAATTTTGAGATCCTAAAATTTAGAAATTTTTTCTAATGTCAAAATTACAATTTTTTTCAAAAAAATAAATGTCATGTTTTGACCCTTAGATCAAGTACACGATAATTGCTGCATTACCCTAAGATATGAACAAATCTAATCCGTATATCAAAGTATTACAAGACATTCATCGATATCAATTCATTTTCTAAAATAATTCAATAAATCCAAATAAAATAACATGCATTCAACATACAATTAAAGTATCAACCCAGACCGTCCATATTCAAAACATGCATACATAAAACTATCCCAGTCATTAAAATCCAAATACATGAATAATATCAGCCCGACCATTCCTTACTCAAAGGATTCCAAACAAATTCAATCAAAAACAATTTTCAAGTAAACTTTCGATAAATCAATAGATTTTCATCATACGTATACAAAACCAAACGTAATTTAATATTCAAATTCAACAACGATAGTATTAAGGTAATGTTTTAAAAATAGTTACAACAAATACCTCCATCAGATTCCACTAATACCTCAAAACATGATCAAAAGTGATTGATAGCTGAAACGATTCTCAAAATATCTTTGGTTCGGCTCAAAATAGGGGCTAATTTCCAAACTAAGCATCATATGAAAAAAATAGAATAAGAAAATTAAATAAATACTCAGCGAGTGGAATAATATGTTATGCAATGAATGAAAGGTGAGTATAGATATATCTAATAATTTTCCTAAAATCTTTTTCATCGTAATCAATTATATCGATTGCCATCATAAAAGTAAATGTTTTCATCTAAGTCCAACCATCATGATAAAATAAAATTATACAGCCAACATATTTCATATTTTCTAAACATGGGGTAACTAAAATCATTGATCTCGATAAAAGTTTATCATGATGTAGGGCAGAACCATCAAAGATTTTTAATACTTTAAGTTCACAAATAGCGTATCCATTGGATGCGGTGTTTTGTTGGTAATACAATCAACTATCTCACGATTTTATTTATAATATTTGGTCATAGAGGCACAACACGTGCTTAGTTATCTCCCATGGTTTACTAACCCTATTACGTCACCCTGTCGGATCACATCGTAGAGAGAAATGACCAATCATTTAATAGGAGGTTTAAGCTCACACCCCAAACTTGTCACGCCCCGAACTGGGATCGTGACCAGCCGCCCGTTGTCCTGAATACTGGCTGTATTTTTATAGAAAATCGGGTTGAACCTCCCCGCATATCAGAGGTCTTCCATATAGCAATCAACCTGCTACCTGTACAATAATGCCAACCCGGCCTCACAATACATAAATCAAATCTTAATATCAAACCAACACATCCATACCGCACAATCCAAGACAACGCAATGCTAACAAAACGAATTTCCATGGTCCTAACCACAGACCTCTATTGCCATGCCCCTGTCAAAGGCATGAACAGCCGCCAATCGCCCCTCCTGTGATTTAGAGGTGACACTGAGCGGTCCTAAAATACACTTTTAGGACATGACACATTCCCAAGTAACATACAAATGAATATAAATTGGCTCAATTCAAGTCTTATGCAATGAAATGAGAATTCTACAATTTAAATATCCATATTTGTACAGTCATTCTAGAATTATACAATGGTCATCTATAGATCTCAAAATACATATATATCATCAATACAATTTTTTTACTCACGAAATTATAGCGAAAATATACAATGACTCATCAAGTTCAGACCAAATCTCCCAATGATACTAAGCATCCTAAAAGCAACGCTCCTTTTCAAAAACTATCTCTGAAACAAGAAGGGAAATGAAGGGTGAGTACTCAGGGAAAGAATACTCAGTGAGTGAATGGGTCAATGTAATCATCTAATAAGAATTGTGAAACTGGAGTATCAAAGCGTAAGTATACAAATCATATTTCAAATCATCCTACTTTTCATTTCAACCATATATCATTTGCACGCATTATCAAGTTAAACATGCATCCAAAGTACTGTCATTAAAATCATAGAGTTGCAAGCCGAAAGTGTCCTGGCAGAAGTCTATCTCGACCTATGACAGGCGTACCAGGGGTGTTATATGTAAATTTATTTAAAGTGCTCTCTACCTCGGCGTTGGCGACGGATCTCGTCCAGGTGCTAGACTTGGAGAGAGTATCCAAATCCTCCCCCTTTTCGGGTTCAACCTGGTTAGTACCGTATCGTTAATAAAATTAAGACAACTTGTGGGATACCCCAGACCTAAGCATATCCAAATGCCACCTAAGTACCTCTCACGGTGTCCTTCGTAGTTACGGAACAATACATACCAAAACCCTCAAGACCAAAATCAATCTCGTATCAAGAATGTGCCGAAATCAGGTTCACAAACCAAATGCAATATATAACGTAAAATGACACATTATACATTTTCAACCACATGGATGCATAATTTCATAATTCAACCCAATTTTTGGACACTCCAATGGTTCACCAAAGGTTAGTTCCAAAACCAGCGAAAATATTTCAAACACACGACAAATTATGATCATTTATCAAAATGTTATAAAACAGGGTTTATATATTAAATAAAGACACTGAAATAAATCTCACTCACAGTATGAGGGAGGGTAGCGCACTCCCCAATAATATCACGAAACGAAAAAAAGTGTTCCCCTAAATCAAAGCACCCAATACCTATGAATATATATATATATATATATATATATATATATATCAACAAGTTTCAAATCGACGCAGTTATAGGAAATAGGCTATCACTTCTAATATCTGTATACAAATCAGGTAGTTTGAATCCTTTAGAACCCTACCTTAATTCCTCATATTTTGTTCATACATACAACATGTCTACAAGACTCAAGTGTTAGTACTCAACCAATCTTGCACAGGGCTCACACCATTCAAATCTCTCGCTCGCACCCAAAGGCCAGCAAGGCCATAGCCCAGCGCTCCTCTGTACAGTGCGCAGCGCTCATGTGCAGGGCGCGCAGTGCCCATGTATAGGTTCCATGTGTAGGGCAAGCAGCGCCTGCACGCTAACTATTTCTCCTCATTTCTAAATTTAACCCTAACATTCATTCAAATAAATCGAATGGGTAAGAAATTTCTTTTCACCTAGAGTTTTCTCGGAGCGTAGACTTTCGTCCGAATGTCTCCTCGTTCACTCCAAAATTTACAATACTCCATATGATGACAAGATTTATTAGTTAAGTCATAAACACTTAGAACAAAATCAAAACCTTGAGTCAGTTACCTACGTAGAGACTCGTGGACTGTTGCGGGCTATCACGAGCTGCGGACCGTAGTGGGCTTCACGACAGTAGTAGGCTCGCGGGCTGGCACATGCGCTCGTGAGCTGGACTACAGTCGCGTGCTTGTGGGTTGCGCACGCTAGTAGGCTGGAGCGCGCTCATGCGCAGACGCGTTCGTGCACAGGTACACTCCCAAGCAGGTGCCCTCACACTGTGGTACGCTTGCGCGATCGCGCGCTCACGCACTCGAGCTTGCATTATGGCACGCTCGCCTGGGGAAGCACGCGCTACGGAGCACTCGCGTAGGGAAGCACGCGCTGCGCAGCGCTCGCGCTCTTGCAGGAAGGATCGCGCTGCGACGCGCTAGTGAGAGGGAGGAGGTGCAGCGGCTGTGGTGCGTTCGTGGTGGTGGCATGCGTGGAAGTTTGAGGCGTAGTGCGATCGAGAGGGAGGGAGATCGCAGAGATAGAGAAAGAGTGAGCAGCGGAGAGAGAGAGAAACAGTGAGAGAGAGACCATGAGTGAGATAGAGAGAGAATAAGAAGATGATGGTGGTTGCTCGCAGTAGAGAGAGGTGGCGGGGCGAGCGACTGATCGCGGTGGAGGAAGAACAGCCGTGGGAAGGTGAAGAGTCGGGGAGAGAGAGAAAGAGGAAGAGAGGGAGAGGGAGAGAGAGAGAGAGAGAGAAAAAAAATTAAAATTAGGGTTTCCAACCCTAATTGGTAAGAGGGGGAGATGTTGCGTTTCACTCCAAAACGCAGCATCTCCTCTCTCTTTATATATATATATATGTCTTCACACTCACACTTAATTAAAATTAAATTTTTTTTAAAAAAAAAATGGGATTTACTTTGATTCGTAGATTCGGCAAATTAAAATATACCAAAAATTTAATTTAAATACCCCAAAATTAAAAATTAAATTAAATTAATAAAATTTCTGTCTATATAATTAAAGTATAGATATCGCAGTGTTGGTGTTATAATTTCTAACCCCCTAAAAACAAGTTTCGTTCTCGAAACTAAAAGAGAACTAAACAGCAAACAAATGGGGGTGCTATCTCCTCATAGCCTCCTCGGGCTCCCAGGTCTCCTGCTCAACTTGGTCACTCCTCCACAAGACTCTGACCAATGAAACTTCCTTGCTCCGCAACTTCCTGACCTGCTGATCTAGAATAGTCACGGGCTGAACTGGAAGATTGAGGTGCTTTTAGTAACTCAACAGGTGGAGGCTCTAAAATATGCGAAGGATCTGGGATGCATTTCCTCAATACTGATACATTGAAGATATCATGGATCTGAGATAACTCGTCTGGCAGCTCTAGTCTGTATGCCACGTTCCCAACCTTACTGAGGATACGAAACGGGTCAATATACCTGGGGCTTAATTTGCCCCGCTATCGATGTCGAATGAGTCCCCTCAAGAGAGAAATCCTCAAAAACACCATATCACCCACCTCAAACTCTAAAGGCTGGCGTCGCCGATCCGCATATGCCCTCTGTCTGTCTTAAGCGCTTTCAACTGCTCGCGGATCACCTTGACCTTTTCCTTAGTTTCCTCGACTAACTCAATATTGGTAAGGTGTCTCTCGCCAACCTCATCCCAACACAACGGGATGCGACACTTCCTGCCATAGAGAGCCTCATAGGGTGGCATACCGATGCTGGCCTGATAGCTATTATTATATGTAAACTCCACCAGTGGTAAATGTCTATCCCAACTACCCCAAAAATCCATGACACAAGTCTGAAGCAAATCCTCGAGCATCTGAATGGTCCTTTCCAACTGACCATCTGTCTGTGGGTGATATACTGTACCAAAACTGAGCCGCGTACCCAAAGCTTCTTATAGTTTTGGCCAAAATCAAGAAGTGAATCTCGGATCTCTATCTGAGACTATGGACAAGGGAACTCCATGCAGTCTAACTATTTTGTCAATAAATAGACGTGTCAATGTCTCCAATGGAGAGTCGCTGCGCATCAGGATGAAATGGGCGGACTTGGTGAGTCGATCGACTACCACCCAAATGGCATCATATCTGGCCTGAGTTCGTGGCAATCCCATAACAAAGTCCATAGTCACATGTTCCCACTTCCATACGGGAATTGGAAGAGGCTGTAGTAAACCTGTTGGCTTATGATGATCAGCCTTCACCTGCTGACAGACTAAACATCTAGCTACAAACTCCGCAATGTTCCTCTTCATACCTGGCCACCAATAGTTGCTCCGAGTAGTTCGATACATTTTTGTACTACTCGGGTGCAAGGCATAGTCGAGGAGTGTGTCTCCTCTAATATGGACCTGCAGAGATCCTCATTGACGGATATAGCCACTCTATCTCAATAAGTCAGAAGTCCATTGTTACGGACTCTGAAATCATCTATATCACCTCTGCGGGCTCTCTCAGTAAGAGCCTGGAGCTCGGTATCAGTGCCTTGGGCTCCCTAATACGGTCCAACAGCATCGGCCTCATCTCAAACCTAGCTAGCAGAGTACCCTGATCATCACTAGCTAATTTGACTCCCAAATCCCGGAGTTCCATCAAACAAGTGAGGTATACCATATCGTTCTCTTGAGACGATGAAACTGATTTCCGGCTCAACTCATCAGCAACCACATTGGCCTTGCCCAAATGATAATCAATGACAAGATCATAATTTTTGAGAAGTTCCAACCATCTCCTTTGTCTCAGATTAAGTTCTCGCTAGGTAAATAAATACTTTAGATTTTTATGATCCGTATCACCCGGCAAGTCACCCCGTACAAGTAATGGCGCCATATCTTCGATGCGAACACTATGGCCGCAAGCTCTAGATCATGTGTTGGATAATTCACCTCATGTTTCTTCAACTGTCTAGAAGCGTAGGTGATCACCCGACAATTTTGCATCAAAATGCAACTCAACCCTTGTCAGCTAGTATTACTATACACTGTGTACTCCCGACTACTGGTGGAAAGTGCCAAAATCGGAGCTGTAGTCAACCGTTGTTTTAGATCCTAAAAACTCGACTCACAACGGTTATCCCATACAAACTTGACACCCTTTCGCGTCAATCTAGTCAATGGTGCAACAATCCAAGAAAATCCCTCAACAAATATGCGGTAATACCCGGTCAGACTAAGAAAACTCCTGATATCAGTCACTGTCTGTGGCTGCTCCCATCTCATAATGGCATTAACCTTCTGCGGATCGACAAAAATCTCCTCTGTAGAAATGACATATCCCAAAAATCCAACCTGTTTTAGCCAAAATTCATATTTTGTGAATTTGGCATACAGCTGCTCATCGTAGAGGATCTATAAAACGGTGCGAAGATGCTGAACATGTTCTTGTTACTCCGCGAATACACCAACATATCGTTTATGAAGACTATGACAAACTGGTTCAGATAGTCGTCCAAATGTTTGTTCATCAAGTCCATGAACGTAGCTGGGGCATTAGTCAACCCAAACGGCATGACAAGGAATTCATAGTGCCCATATCGAGTGCGGAAAGCTATCTTTGGCACATTTTGAGTCCTAATCCGCAACTGATAATATCCCGATCGAACATCAATTTTCGAGAAAATTCTGTCACCTTGCAATTGATCAAACAAATCATCTATGCGAGGTAGTGAATATCTATTCTTCACAGTCACCCGATTAAGCTACCTGTAATCCACACACAATCTCAGTAAGCCGTCCTTTTTCTTTACAAACAGCTCTGGAGCACCCTAACATGCCGTGCTAGGACGGATAAACCCCTTATCTAGCAACTCTTGCAGCTGGACCTTGAGCTCTCTCAACTCAATCAGCGCCATCCTGTATGGCAGCATAGAGATAGGGGTAGTCCCCGAAGCTAAATAAATCTCAAAGTCGAACTCCCGAACCGGTGGTAATCCGGATAGCTCATCGGGGAAAACATCAGTAAACTCTTGTACCACTGAAACATCCTCAAGTCTCGGTCTCTGAGCAGTGGTGTCTATGATGTGAGCCAGATATGCCACATACCCACGGCGAATCATGCGTTTGGCCTCTAAGACTGAAATGACACAACGAGCTAAAACCCGCCTCTCACCCTAAAAAATCAACACTAGCTGATCGGCTCTTTGAAACTCCACCTACTTCTTAAAGCAGTCAAGTGAAACCCGATGCATATGTAGCCAATCAATCCCCAAGATGATATTAAAATCAGTCATGGCAAGAGGGATTAGATCTGCCTTCAGCACTGTATCCCCAACTTTGATCTCACATTCTGTATACACTGTGTCGTGCATAATCTGTTCACCCAGAGGAGTGATGACCGATATCTCTGCGTCCAAAGGTGAGAGCGGCCTGTCAGAATGTCGAGAGAATTGATTGCTCACATATGAATAGTTAGACTCCGTGTCAATAAGGATACGAGTATCTATTCCGAAGATAGATAAAGTACCTATCATTGAACAAAATGCACATAGATTTAGAATAATTTCAAATTTAATATATATATATATATATATGTCAAAATAGTTGAGTCTCTAAGGCTTTTACATCTTCTGTGTACAAAGATGTCAGAGTAGTATCATTTCGACAAAAGGGTACACAACATAAAATACCTATACAACTATCATGATACAATGTTGCATCCCCAAAAGAAGTGGAAATATGAATAAAGATCCTATTCTACAGGATCAGAAGGAGTACCCATGATGATGTCGGGGTTCGCCTGGGCATCCTCTTGCGTCATAGCATAAACCCGGGCCTGAGCTCTAGGCTGCTGTCGTGCCTGGGTCTGTACTGTGTTACTCCCGGTGGTCACCTTGGGAGCAGAAGATGTTGGCCAAGTAAGCTGCCCCTACTGACCCATATGAGAAGTACTAGTGCGACTCTGTGGACTCTGTCCTCCGCGTCCTGACTCAGGGTAGGAACTCCTAATATGTCTCGGCTTCCCACAGTGGAAGTAAGTGATCGACACTGAACATTCTCCTATCGAATGGGACCTATTGCACCTACGGCAATAAGGATGTCGCTGAGTAGTATACTATGTAGAGTGAGTCGGAGCGGGCTGTCTGAACCCCTGGGAGTATTATTCCCATCCTATATTAGAAAATCCATATCTAAATCCGTCTCTGTGCGAACTGGATCCCCTGCCCCTCTTAGAGTTCTATACAGAATGAGACTTCTCTTTCTTTCTCTTCAGCTCTCTGTTCTCTCTCTGCCTAGTCTCGGTGCAAGCCAAAGCCTCCGTGCGGTGAGCAGAGTCTATCACCTCGGCCAGTGTAAACTGTAGAGCAACAGTCATATACTTTTTTATGCTGAGGGTAAGACCATCTTTGAATTTAAAGCGCAAATATTGAGGTGTGGCCAGATCCAGTACAAATGCGGCAAGTCTCTGCATGTCTGCCTCATACTCTGAGACAGATCTGGACCCTGTATAAGCCGTCCCAGCTCTAATCTCATCCGGTCCTGCTAGTAGAGTGAGATGAATCTGCAGTCAAACTTCCGAAGGAAGTCATCCCACCGCAATGGCTCTGCCACCTCATCAGTGAGGGCCTCCCACCATAAGAGGCCTCTCCTTTTAATAATCGTTGTACCACTTTCAGGCAGAGCTCCTCTCCAATGCTCAGATCGGTCAAAATCCTGCGAGTGTGGTTGATCCAATACTTGGCTGCCGCAGCATCACCAAACCCTATGAAATCAGTGCACCCCAGTTGACGGGCCTCCTTAACCAACTAAGTCAACTCATGAACCTGTCTAAGAGTAGCCGATGTGGTCTCACTCAACTCTGACAAGATAGAAGGATCGGCCACCAACAGTGGAACCAATACCGAAGGAATTGGCGCTGCATTAGGTGCAGGTGCCGCTGTTGGAGGTGGTGGGGGTGGAATCTGGACCTCATGCGAAGTGTACCACTCGTATATCTTCCAAAAGGCATCGAGTGTGGGTACGAGAGTCTTAGCCTAAGTAGCTGGCTGAGTAGGTGCCAGTGGTGGCATGCGAGTCGAGAAATGGTCCTCTGGCTCGTCTAATTCCTCTGGTGGGGCTAAACGGGTGCTCCGTCGGGTCGTCATACTTCTGCAAGAGAAGGATCCTTGTTTGGTATCGTTCAAAGAATAGGCATGGTTCAAGAAATTTAAACTAGTCACATCATGACTACCCTCACAAAGAATGGAATCCTAAAAAAAATGTTAGGTTAGATACTACCGTATCTAAACTCCCTAAAATGGATGAACTCATATACCTATGATCATGTACTGGGACTTCATGACTGTTTGAAACTCTCATGCATTGAGGACTTTAAACACAGACACACTCGGGAATGTTTTCAAGACTCTCTTCTTACATAGCTCTCAACCTAAGGCTCTGATACCAAGTCAACTGTCACGCCCCGAGCCAGGATTGTGAGCAGCCGCCCGTTGTCTTGAATGCAAACTGTATTTTTACAGAAAATTGGACAGAACCTCTGTAACACCGACACTGCGGTGTCCGTACTACTGTACTACTGTTCAGAAATTTAATAAAACTATTTCTCAGTTATATATATATATACAGAAATATTTCATTTATTTTGATTTTTTGATTTTGGGGTATTTAAATTGAAATTTTTGGTATATTTTAAATTTTTACCGTATCCGAGAATTTTGGTGTTAAATATATATATATATATATATATATATATGTAAATAATAATAATAATAATAAGAGAAAATAAAAGAAAGGGAAGTGGGAAGTGCTACGTTTTGGCTAAAACGCAGCACCCCTTTCTCTCTCTCTTCCTCTCTCCCTTACTCTTTCTCTCTCTCTCTACGCTTCTTCCCCTTCCCGCGGCCACCTCACCTTCCACCCCCTCTGCCGCTGCTCTCTCTCCACCGCTGCTCCTCCCTCCTGCGAGCGTAGCCTCCTTGTGAGCGCAGCCTCCCTACGAGCACAGCCTCCCTGCGAGCGCAGCCTCCCCACGAGTGCAATCCTCTTCGCGCGAGCGCGAGCCTCAGCTTGCGAGTTCGTCAGCCCCTGTGCGATCTCTCCCTGCACGAGCATGAGAGGGCTGCAGCGCGTGTTTCCCTGCGCCAGCGCTCCACAGCGCGAGCGCGCCCCTGCTCGGGAGCACACCTGCATTCGAGCGTACACCTGCGCACAAGCACGCTCCAACCTACTGGCCCGTAACCCGAGAGCGCACCCTTGCGCGATCTCCCCAGTGTGAGCGCGCCCTTGCGCGACCCTCTTCACACCACAACACTCCACCAGCCCGCTAGCCTGCCAACCCACCAGCCCACGAGCCCGTGAGCCCACCAACCCACCAACCCACTAGCCCGCCATGGCCCGCGAGCCTGCGATGGCCTGCGAGCCCGCGACCAGCCGTCTCCTAAAAGAGCTCACCTGCAGTCCCCACAGAAACCCTAGGTCGTGGCTTATTCACTATAGGTAACGACTATGTTGGTTGTAGTCCTAGGGTTTGGTATTTAGAATTTGAGTTAATTGCTAATATTGTTCAAATTTGAAAATATTACAGGTTTTAAACCAATTCGATGGGTGAACGAAAGCTAGATCTGAGATTTTACGAAACCCTAGGTGAGAGAGAAATGCGATCTTTTAAATATTTAAAGTAAATTTTATCAAATTTAGGTTTCAATACCTTTAAGATGACATTGGTGTATATTTCTAAATTAAGAAATTAAGATTTATACAAATTTAGGAAAGATGATAAACCCTAAGAATAATTGGAAATTTGATGACAATTGTGATAATCTGATTAGGTTGACTTTCTTGGAGATTCGAGCAGTTGATTTGGTTTGATTTTGGAAAATAGGGAGTGACTACACTCTAGAAAAGTGAGTGGGACCCTAATCTCTTGCATGAAATAGTAAAATCTGATTTTATCGTGTTTTTAATAAAGTATGCTTTTGATATGCATTATCTCGACGTATAGAATTGAAATTCAAATATATTTTGTGATTATTGGAGTGTCGTACTTATGTTTTCTACGATTATGCATTCATGTTTGAAATGAAATGAAATTGTGCCATGATTTAAGAACTTGAAAGTTTTTTATTCTACTATTGTATTGGTTTGTTGAATTTAAATGATTTTGATGAAATATATTAGCACACGGATTTGAATTGTTTTGAGTATATGATGAGATGATTTGGCTATGTGGGTTGGATGCCTACTAGCTTGAGATGATTTGATAATATGGTATTATTTGATAAATTTCATAGCTACGAAGGGCGTTTGTAGAGGCACCGGGTTGTCCAGATACACTTCTACAGGAGGTATTTGCAAACGTCATATTTCTAATCGCTATAGGCGCGGCCGATTGAACCCAAGTAAGGGGGAAGACGTGTATGACGTCACCGTCTAGCACCGGGTGGGGTTCTGTACACGATGATGAGCTAGCCCCAGTGAACACATGGCCAACGTCGGGGTAAAGAGCGACTTTTGAACTTTATGCATAATAAAACCCCCGATATACCTATTCTTGGTCACGGTTGACCTTTGCCAGGATCCTTTCGCCTTGCTCTATGATCTACTTGATTTTAAATGGATGTATATATGTATGTTATTGTGTGAATGGTTAAATGAGTTCATTTTAACGAACATATCATGAATTATTGTAAAAATTTGAATTATTGGTTATGAATGATATTATTTGACACTCCAATATTCACCTACACTATTAGTACTTGAGATTAATCCCTCACTCACTGAGTATCTTTCTTGATACTCACCCCTCTTCTTTCTCTCCTCAGACAGGATTATTGTGCTAGAGTGACGCTTCGGCTCTTGAGGAATTTGTAGCTCGTTGGCGGATTTAAATGTTTTTCGACAGTGAGATTTAAATTAAGTTGAGATATGAGCTCCGTATTTTTATTTTCGACCATGTGAGGTCTTGACCTTGAGGTTCGTAGTTGATCGTGTATTTATTTGGGATTGACTGTATAATTTACGTATATTAAATTATGAAACTCTCTTATTTCATTTGCATTGAAGCAAATCATAGTGTTTGAATGTTAAATTGAAAAAATTGATTGTAAATTAAATAAAACTTAGGCCCGCACAGTGTGATGGCTATTTATGTTCTAGTTAGGCATGATAGTAGAGGTCTGTGACTAGAATTGTTGGAAATTTACATAGCTTGGCGTTGTTCTGGATGTCTGCTGTGGTTAGTGGGTTGTTGTGAGGCCGGGATAACCATTTTATTTCATTTACAGGAGGTTTTTCAATTATACAGCTCTAAACAGCTTTATTTGTACATGGGAGACCTCTGATTTATGGAAAGATTTTGTCTGATTTTTTGTAAAAGTACAGCCGACATTCAGGGCAACGGGCGGCTGCTCACGACCCGATTCGGGGCGTGACAGTTCTATTGGTATCAGAGTGTCTAGGTTAGAGAAAGGATAGTAGTAAATGTCCTCCCAAGTTCGTTTAAAAGTTCTCAATGCATTAGAGAGTTTCATACAGTCATTTAAAGTCTTGTTCACAGTCATAGGCATACATTCCATGATTCCACATTCGAATGCCTTCATTCATAATTCAAATTCTACTTTTAGGGGGTTAGTTACCCGGTAATTAACCTAATCTTTGCTTATATCTAATGAAACGGTGCGCTCTTTGCATAATTATGCCGCCTAGACGTGGTAGATGTGGTACACCACCAGAGAGTCCCTTAGTGTCTGAGGTTTCTAGGGTACTTGAGGCTCCATGAGCACCAGAGGGTACTTCTTCTACTTACGCACCTTCTCCAGTACCACCCCCAGCACCTCCACCGGCTGGTACAGCCAAGATTTCTCCACCACCACTCGATGTCTTGAGGCAATGGCAGGAGTGGTATAGTAGATAGGGGACGCGAATGCCACCGCCTCCACTACAGACTCCAGTGACCGCACCTGCGGCCGTACCTCCACCTATGGCACCGATTCCTCCTTCGATGGTCGGTCCTTCTATTTCTACTCCGACTGATAAGACGTCGGCTACTTTGAGGCGTATCCACGAGCTCACTCAGTTGGTGAAAGAGTCTCAGTAACTCGGATGTATAGACTTTTCAGGATCCAGTGATGCCGTAGCGGCGAAACACTGGATCAACAGGACTCGTAGGATCTTTACAGATTTGGGGTTGTTAGAGGAGATCAAATTGTGTTGCTGAGAGACTCCTCGACGGAGATGCCCTCTTGTGGTAGGAGGCTATGCGTGATAGTGCTATACAGACCCCATGGTGGGAGGACTTTTTACGAGAGTTCGACCGCAGGTACTTCACCCCATTCCTGTTAGACCGGATGAGGATGGAGTTCCTGTACTTACGCCAGGGGACGATGTCAGTTTTAGAGTACGAGATTGAGCTCAGACGACTAGCGGCCTTTGTCCCCAACTTGGCTATACCGGCTCAGTTGAGGTTCAAGTTTGAAGATGGGCTCTAATTGAGTATCAAAAAGTATATCATAGTGACTCCCTCTTTTACACTATCAGAGATGATTGATTCAGCATATCGGGCAGAGGAGATCGTCCGAGCTGAGGCTCGACAAAGGGAGAGTCACCAGAAGAGGAAGATTGGGTCACAAGGGAGATAGTCTTCGAAGAAGGGTAGAGGTTTTGGATATCCCAGAGGTTCTTTTAGCTTCAGACCAGCAGGATCGGGATAAGGGTTTCCATCACAAGGTTTTGGGGTACCAACCCCTAGTGTCTCTACATAGTCCACTATATAAAGACAGCCTTTTTGCCATAGATGCGGTAGCCACCATGCCTTTGGGGTATATAGAGTACCAGTTATTTGCTTCTAGTGTGGGAAACAAGGTCACGTTATGAGTGTTTGCCCAGATTTAGGTCGAAGAGGATCGACTTTGTAGAGTCATACCGGTACTTCTGGTACAGGCCAGCAGGGGGCACCTGTGTACTTAGCTTTTACCGCTCCCTGGACTACAGCTGAGAGTAATACAGTGTCAGGACCGTTGCGACAGTAGCCTAGGGCCTAGGCTCATGTGTTTGCGATGACGCAGGAGGACGCACAGACAAACCCTAATGTTATTATGGGTAATCCTCCCGTAAATCCCTCAATATAGTACTTTTGTTATATTTCTGTATGAGCTTTTTGTATATCATGATGTCGATATACAGTTTTGACTAACTAAAGTTTTAAAAACTTAACTAGTTTGATATATATATATATATGAATTTGTCTACTTTTCTTCGCATTTTAAATATCTTCAATTTTTTTTTTCCTATCTTTAGGTACCATGTGAATATTTGGTGTCGACGCCCGTATTCTTATAGATACCCGGTTGAATGTTTCATATGTGAGCGACACGTTCGCTCGCCATTCTGATAGACCTCTCTCGCCACTTGATGAGACGATTATGGTGGTCACTCCTCTTGACAAGCATATCATTCGAGATACAGTCTATAGGGGCTGTGAGGTCGGTATTGGGGAGGTGGTACTAAAGACAGATTTGATTCTGCTCCCTATCACGGATTTCGATGCCATCCTAGGGATGGATTGGCTGAGTTTATATCGGGATTCTGTGGATTGTTTTACAAAAGAGGTTAAATTTCGGAGGTCCGGGCAGCCACCATTAGTATTCTGGGGTGAGAGACGAGTATTGCCCCGCTGTATTATATCTATTATGAAGGCCAAATGCTTGGTACACTGTGGTAGTGTGGCTTATCTAGCTTATGTTGTCAACACCATCGTTGAGGGACCGAGACTTGAAGAGGTCCCTGTTGTACAGGATTTTCCAGAGGTATTCTCCGAGGAGCTTCCCAGATTACCACCAGTTCAGGAGTTCGATTTCGAGATTGATCTAGTACCGGAGACCAATCCTATTTCTATTCTGTCGTATAGAATGGCGCTTGCGGAACTGAGAGAGTTTAAGATTCAGTTGTAGGAACTCCTAGACAAGAGATTTATTCGCCCGAGTACTTCACCTTGGGGCGCTCCGGTACTATTTGTAAAGAAAAAAGATTGTACACTTAGACTTTGTGTGGATTATAGGCAGTTGAACAAAGCCACCATAAAAAACTGATACCCCCTGCCACGTATCGATGATTTGTTTGATTAGTTGCAGGGAGCCAGGGTTTTCTATAAGATTGATCTCCGTTCGGGTTATCACTAGTTGAGAATTCGGGTCGAAGATGTGCCCAAGATAGTTTTTCGCACCCGATACAGCCATTACGAGTTTCTAGTTATGCCGTTTGGGCTAACTAATGCCCCAACTGCTTTTATGGATCTGATGAATCGAGTTTTTCATGACTACTTGGATCGGTTCGTCATCGTATTCATCGATGACATCTTGATATATTCACAGAGTGATGAAGATCATGTTCAGCACCTTCAGGTGGTATTGCAGATATTTCGTAAGAAGCAACTATATGCCAAATTCTCAAAATGTGAGTTTTGGCTAAGACAAATTGGATTCTTGGGGCACATTATCTCCGCGGAGGATATTTATGTTGATCCGCGGAAGGTTGAGGCTATAGTGAAGTGGGAGTAGCCACAAATAGTTACCGAGATTCGAAGTTTGTTTGGAAAGACCGTTGTGAGGCAAGCTTTCAGGAGCTCAAACAACGGTTGACATCCGCTCCTATTTTAACCATTCCCACTAGCAGTCAGGAGTATACAGTATACAGTAATACCAGCCGACAGAGATTAGGTTGTGTTCTGATACAGGATGGTCGAGTTATTACATATGCCTCGCAACAGCTGAAGAAACATGAGGTTAACTACCCGACGCATGATTTAGAGTTGGCAGCCATAGTCTTCGCATTGAAAATATGGCGATATTATCTTTATGTGGTGACTTGAAAAGTATTTGCAGATCAGAGGAGTTTGAAATATCTATTTACCCAAAAAGAGCTAAATTTGAGACAGAAGAGATGGTTAGAACTTTTCAAAAATTATGACCTCATTATTGACTATCATCTGGACAAGGCAAATGCTGTAGCAGATGCCTTGAGTCGGAAGTCAGCATCATCCTCACAGTCGATAGAGAAAGCCTACCTTTCTTGTTTAGTGGGACTCTGAATCTTGGGAGTCAGTTTGACTAATGATGATCAGAGAGGCTTACTAGCCAGATTTGGGGTCAGACCGACTTTGTTCGACCGTATCCGAGAGCTCCAGAGTACAGATAAGGAGGTTCAAAGTATTGCAGATAGAATTCGCAGAGCTGAGGGCGGAGACTTCGGGATCCGAGGAGATGGTTTAATAGTGTTCAAGGAACGGGTTTGTATTCCCACTGTTTCAGATCTCCGCAAGGCCATACTCGAGGAGACGCACTCCTCCGCTTATGCATTGCATCCGGGTGGTACCAAGATGTATCGAACCATTCGGGATAGTTATTGGTAGCCTGGCATGAAACGAGAAATCGTGAATTTTATGGCTAGGTGTATAGTTTGCCAGCAGGTGAAGGCCGAGCATCAGCGACCGGCTGGTACATTACAGCCCTTATCCATCCCTGAGTGGAAGTGAGATCACATTACTATGGATTTTGTAAATCAACTCACCAAGTCTGTGTATTTTCTTCCTATTCGCAGCGACTATCCTTTGGAGACCTTGGCATCTCTTTACATTAATATGATAGTCCGGCTGCATGGTGTTCCTATGTCCATAGTATTAGATAGGGACCCGAGATTTACTTCCAGATTTTGGCCCAAGTTGCAGGAGGCAATGGGCACAAGGCTGAATTTTAGTACAGCCTATCATCCGTATATAGATAGTGAGTAAGAGAAGACCATTCAGACCCTTGATGACATGCTGAGAGCATGTGTGATAGATTTCTAGGGTAGTTGGGATCGACACCTTCCACTAGTCGAATTCGCATATAATAACAGCTATCAGGCCAGTATAGGGATGCCCCCGTATGAGGCACTGTATGACAGGAAGTGCCACACCCCGATATGCTGGGATGAAGTCGGAGAGCAACGTCTCAACAGTGTTGAGCTGATTGAGGAAACGAAAGATAAAGTAAAGATCATCTGTGAGCGGATGAAAGCTGCCTAGGACAGACAGAAGGCATATACTGATCGTAGACGGCGACCTCTTGAGTTTGCTACTGGAGATATGGTTTTCTTGAGGATATCTCCTTGGAAGAGAGTTATACGGTTCAGGCAGTGGGGCGAGTTGAGCCCGGATATATTGGGCCCTTTTATATTCTTGTGGAGGAGTGACCAGGTCGAGGAAGAGACCTGAGAACCCAAGGAGGTTATGAGGAGACAACACCCCCATTTGTTTGCTATTTAGTCCTCCTTTAGTTTCGAGAATGAAACTTATTTTTAGGGGGTTAGAAAATGTAATACCGACACTGCGGTGTCCGTACTATTATCCTCCTATTCAGGAATTTAATAAAACTATTTCTCAGTTTTATATATATAGAGAAATATTTCATTTATTTTGATTTTTTGATTTTAGGGTATTTAAGTTGAAATTTTTGGTATATTTTAAATTTTTACCGTATTCGCGAATTTTGGTATAAAATGAATATATATATATATATATATGTAAATAATAATAATAATAATAAGAGAAAAAAAAGAAAGGGAAGAGGGAAGTGCTGCGTTTTGTCCAACGTCGGGGTAGAGAGCAACTTTTGAACTTTATGCATAATAAAACCCCCGATGTGCCTCTCCTTAGTCATGGTTGACCTTTGCCAGGATCCTTTCGGCTTGCACTATGATCTACTTGATTTTAAATGGATGCATATATATATGTTATCGTGTGAATGGTTAAATGAGTTCATTTTAGCGAACATATCATGATTTACTGCAAAAATTTGAATTATTGGTTATGAATGATATTATTTGATACTCCAATATTCACCTACACTATTAGTACTTGAGATTAATCCCCTCACTCACTGGGTATCTTCCTTGATACTCACCTGTCTTTTTTCTCTCCTCAGACAGGATTATTGTGCTAGAGCGACGTTTCGGCTCTTGAGGAATTTGTAGCTCGTTGGCAAATTTAAGTGTTTTTCGACAGTGAGATTTAAATTAAGTTGAGATATGAGTTTCGTATTTTTATTTTCGACCCTGTTAGGTCTTGACCTTGACGTCCATAGTTGACCGTGTATTTATTTGGGATTGACTATATAATTTATGTGTATTAAATTGTAAAACTCTCATATTTCATTTGCATTGAGACAAATCATAGTATTTGAATATTAACTTGGGAAAATTGTTTGTAAATTGAATAAAACTTAAGTCCGCTCAGTGTGGCGGCTACTCACACTCTAGTTGGACATGACAGTAGAGGTCTGTGACTAGAATTGTTGGAAATTTACATAGCCTGACGCTGTTCTGGATGTCTGTTACGGTTGGTGGGTTGTTGTGGTCGGGATGACCATTTATTTCATTTATAGGATGTTTTTAAATTATACAGGTTTAAATAGGTTTATTTATACATGGGAGACCTCCGATTTTTGGGAAGATTTTGTCCGATTTTCTGTAAAAATATAACAGACATTCAAGACAACAGGCGGCTGCTCACGACCCAGTTCGGGGTATGATAACCTCCCCGCATATCGGAGATCTTCATATAGCAATCAATCTGTTACCTGTACAATAGGGCCAACCCGGCCTCACAATACATAAATCAAATCTCAACATCAGACCAACACATCTATACCGCATAATTCAGGACAACGCAAGGCTAACAAAATGAATTTTTATAGTCTTAACTACAGACCTCTACTGCCATGCCCTCGTCAAAGGCATGAACAGTAGCCAGTCATCCCTTCTGTGATTTAGAGGTGACACTGAGCGGTCCTAAAATACACTTTTAGGACATGACACATTCCTAAGTAACATACACAACGAATAGAAATTGTCTCAATGCAAGTGTTATGCAATGACATGAGAGTTCCACAATTTAAATATCCATATTTGTACAGTCATCCCAAAATTATATAATGGTCATCTATAGACCTCAAAATACATGTACATCATCAATACAATTTTTTTACTCACTAAATTGTAGCGAAAATATACAATGACTTCTCAAATCCAAACCAGATCTCCCAATGATATTAAGTGTCCTAAAAGCAATGCTCCTTGCCAAATACTATCTTTGAAACAATAAGGGAAATGAGGGGTGAGTATTCAGGGAAAGAATACTTAGTGAGTGAGTGTGTGAAAGCAATCGTCTAATAAGAATTGTAAAACTGGAGTGTCGAAGTGTAAGTATACAAATCATACTTCAAATCATCATATTTTTCATTTCAACCATATATCATTTGCACGCATTATCAATCAAATATGCATTCAAAGCACTGTCATTAAAATCATAGAGCTGCCAGCCAAAAGTGTTCTGGCAGAGGTCTACCTCGACCTATGACAGGCGTACCGGGGGGTGTTATATGTAAATTTATTTAAAGTGCTCTCTACCCCGGCGTTAGCGACGGACCTCGTCCAGGTGCTAGATTTGGAGAGAGTATCAAAATTCTCCCCCTTATCGGGTTCAATCTGGCTAGTACTGTGTCGTTAATAAAATCAAGACAACTCGTGGGATACCCAGGTCTAGACATATTCGGACGCCACCTAAGCGACTCTCACGGTGTCCTTCGAAGCTACGGAACAATACATACCAAAGCCCTCAAGGCCAAAATCAATCTTGTATAAAAAATGTGCTGAAATCAGGATCACAAACCAAATGCAATATATAGCGTAAAATGACACATTATACATTTTAACCACATGGATGCATAATTTCATAATTCAACCCAATTTTTGGACACTCCAACGGTTCACAAAAAGTCAGTTCCAAAACCAGTCAAAACATTTCAACCATATGACAAATTATGCTCATTTATCAAAATGTTATAAAACAGGGTTTACATATTAAACAAAGGCATTGAAATAAATCTCACTCACAGTATGGGGGAGGGTAGCACACTCCACAATAATTCCACAAAGCGAAGAAAAGTGTTCCCCTAAATCAAGGCACCCTACACCTATGAATGTATATATATATATATATAAAATCAGCAAGTTTCAGGTAGTTCGAATCCTTTAGAACCCTACCCTAATTCCTCATATTTTGTTCATGCATAAAACATGTATACAAGACTTAAGTGTTGGTACTCAACCAATCACACAGGGCTCACACCAATCAAATCTCTCGCTCACACCCAAGGGCCAGTAGGGCCACAGCCCAGCGCTCCTCTATGCAGCGCGCAGTGCCCATGTGCAAGGCGTGGACTGCCCATGTGCAGGGTCCATGTGCAGGGCGGCAGTGCCCATGTGCAGGGTGCGCAGTGCCTGCATGCTAACCATTTCTCCTCATTTCTAAACTTAGCCCTAACATTCATTCAAATAAATCGAATGCGTAAGAAAATTTTTTTCACCTAGGGTTTTCTCAGAGCATAGATTTTCGTCCGAATGTCTTCTCGATCACTCCAAAATCTATAATGCTCCCTATCAAGACAAGATTTATTAGTTAGGTCATAAACGTTTAGAACAAAATCAAAATCCTGAGTCAGTTACCTATGCAGAGACTCACGGACTGTTACGGGCTATCACGGGCTGTGGGCCGCAGTGGGCTTTGTGGCCGTAGTGGGCTCGCGAGTTGCGTGGGCTCGTAGGTTGTCGCGTGCTGGTGGGCTCACGAGCTCGTGGGATGGTGGGTTCGCGGGCTGGCACGTGCGCTCACGAGCTAGACTAGAGTCGCGCGCTCGTGGGTTTCGTACGCTTGCGGGTTGCGCGCGCTAGTGGGCTGGAGAGCGCTCGTGCGCAGGTGCGCTCCCAAGCGGGTGTACTCACGCTATGGTACGCTCGCGCGGTCGTGCGCTCGTGCTTGCGCTGTGGCATGCTCACGCGTGGAAGCGCGCGCTGCTGCACGCTCGCGCTTGTGCAGGAAAGATTGCGCTGCGACGCGTTCGCGGGAGGGAGGAGCTGCAGCAGCTGTGGTCATTCGTGGTGGTGGCGAGCGTGGAAATTCACGACGTAGTGCGATCGAGAGGGAGGGAGATCGCAAGAGACAGTGAGAGAGTGAGCAGCAGAGAGAGAGAAACAATAGGAGAGAGATTGTGAGTGAGGTGGAGAGAGAAGAAGAAGATAGTGGTGGTTGCTCGCGGTGGAGAGAGGTGACGGGGTGAGCGACTGATCGCGGTGGAGGAAGAACAGCCACGGGAAGGTGAAGAGTCGAGGAGAGAGAGAAAGAGGAAGAGAGAGAGAGAGAAAAAATTAAAATTAGGGTTTCCAACCCTAATTGGTAAGAGGGGGAGGTGCTGCATTTCACTCCAAAACGCAGCATCTCCTTTCTCTCTTCTTTATATATATATATATATAAATATATATATATATATATATAGATATATATATATGTTTTCATACCCACACTTCATTGAAATTTAAATTTTTTGTAAAAACGGGGTTTACTTCGATTTGCAAATTCGGCAAATTAAAATATACCAAAAATTTAATTTAAATACCCAAAAATCAAAAATCAATTTAAATAAATAAAATTTCTCTCTATATAATTAAATTACAGATACTGCAGTGTCGGTATTACAAAACTAATGTATGTACCATTCCATTTCAAACCATATTCTGTACCAATATAACCATACAAAATTCAATTCAAATCATCATCAGCAAAAGTTGCGATATATAGATATAAATATGACACATAATTGATTTTCAACAATTTGGATGCATATATATATATCAAATTTATGTATAGTAACATTCCACGTATACAAAATATTTCAAAACTCATTTTAAAAATCAAGAAAAATATTTTACTTATTCAAAACATATCATACAATTCCCTTACTTTTTGGAAAGGTTAAAACTTCTAATCCACAATCCAAAACGAACTTAATTCCTCTTAAACGTTCAATTGTCTCCACCTAAGACAATAAACACCATTTTATTGTTAAACATAAATCGAATTTGAGGTTAGTTGATTTTTTCCTAACTTTTCCTAACCTAAGATTTTCAATGTCACGCCCCAAACTGGGATCGTGAACAGCCGCCCATTACCCCTGGATGCTGGCTGTATTTTTACAGAAAGTCAAGCAGAAAATTCCCATAAATCGGAGGTTTCCCGTGTATAATTAAACCTGTATATTCAAAATCAACTTGTAATTTAAACAAATGGCCATCCCGATCTCTCCAAAATCAACAAATTCCACCCCAAACATCCAGGACAACGCAAAACTATAAAATTTTTAACAATCCCAGCCACAGACCTCTACTGTCATGCCCAACTAGAGCATGAGCAGCCGTTACACCGAGCGGACCTAAGTTTGTATAATGTATAACACATTTTTCAAGTAGAAAGTTTAAAATACTTACAGATGCCTCAATACGAGTAAAATAAATCAAAGCGAGAGTTATGCACACAACTGCTCATAAGTTATATAGTCATCCCATAATATATACGGCCAAATACGGGCCTAAATGTCAAGACCTCATAGGGTCGAAATAAAATAAAGATTTCATATTTCTATTTGAAGTAAATATCACTGTCGTGAATACCAAATCCGTCTTAAAGCCTGTAACGTCACTCTATCACAATAAACCTGTCTGAGGAGGGAAAAGAGATGGGTGAGTATCATGGTAAGATACCCAGTGAGTGAGGGGGAAAATGTCAAGCATAAATAGCGTAGGTGAACCATTAGAGTGTCAAATAATATCATTTGAAACAAAAATTTACATTTCGCAGCAAAACATGATATGTTTAGCAATTTGAAATTATTTAATCAATCACACGATAACAAGCATGTATGCATCCATTTAAAATCAAGTAATATCAGAGCGAGCCAAAAATGGTCCTGGCAAAGGTCAACCGTGGCCAAAGACAGGCGCATCAGGGGTTTTATTATACATAGACTTTAAAACGCTCTCTACCCTGACGTTGACCATGAATTCGCTGGGGCTAACTCATCATTCTGTATAGGTCCCCGCCCGGTGCTAGACGGTGGCGTCACACACGTCCTCCCCTTACGTGGGTTCAACTGGCCGCCCCTATAGCTCTTAAAATAAATGACGTTTGCGGATACCTCCTGCAGAAGCGTATTCGGGCAACCTGTGCCTCTACAAACGCCCTTCGTAGCTCCAGAAACATCAATATTATCATCATAGTATCACAATGGCACAACGTCCCAGGGCATAACATCCCATAAGTAAAATCATATCATCGCATAACTAGTGGGCATCCGACCCACATAGTTCATCAAAGCATTTCAAGTCTGCGTGCCAATACATTTCATCAAATCATTTCAAAATAGCATATCAATGCAACAGTAGAAAAAGAAATTATCAATTTTCAAGTAATGACACAATTTTTGTTTCATTTCAAACCATGGATGCATAGTAATCGTAAACATAATTCAAGATACTCCAATAATTACAAAACAAATTTGAAATTTAATCTCATATGTCAAATCAATACATATCAAAAGCATGTTTAATCGAAAATACGGCAGAAAACATGTTTTACTATTTTATGCAAGAGATTAGAGTTCCACTCACACATCTAGAGAGGGTGGTCACTCCCTATTTTTCAACGAGTCTCCAAAAGACAAACCTAATAAAATCGTCAAACTTTATATCAAATAAAACCCTAATAAGGGATTTTTAACAAATTTTTTTCAAACTTTGAAATGGGGGCGTTTCTCTTACCTAGGGTTCCTCGAGTTACAGACCTAGCTGTCGTTCGCCCGTTGGATTGGTCTAAAACCTATAATATTTCCAAATTTGAAATATATTAGCAACAACTAAATTTCTAACACCAAACCCTAGAACTTCAACCAAATTATAGTCGTTACCTGCAATGAAGATGCAGATGAGTTCTCGAAGGGGAAAGCCGGTCGCGGGCTCACGGGCCGACGAGCTGGTGGGCTGGCAGGCTTGTGGGTTCGCAGCCCTGCTTGCTGGCCGCAGTGGATCGCACGCCGGAGTGTGCTTTCGCTCGTGCTGGGGTAGCACGTGCTCGCCCAGGGGTCGCACGCTGAAGCTCTGGGGTCGCGCGCGGGGTCGCGCTGGGGTCGCACGCTGGCTAGCGCTGGGGTCCTGCGCTGCTCGTAGGAGATTGCTCGTAGTGGGTCATGCTAGAGCTCATGTAGGGATCGCGCAGCTCGTGCGCAGGCGTGGTCTCAAGCAGGCACGCGCTCGCGATGTGGGGTGCTGGCAGCAGATCGTGCTTGGCTGGGCTCGAGCAGCTCGCGGGAGATTGCGTTGCGCAGAGGAGGAAGGCACTCGCGGGAAGGTGTTGTAGCGGCGACTGGGTGCGATGGCAGAAGGGAGAGGCTGCGGTTGAGGAGAAGAGAAAGAGAGAGAGAGAGAGAGAGAAAGGGAAAAAGAAAAAAAAGAGATTAGGGCTTTTTAGCCCCAATCCAAATTTGGGATTTTTTTTTTCTTTTTTTTTCAGTGTTACATTTTCTAACCCCTAAAATCAAGTTTCGTTCTCGAAACTAAAAGAGGACTAAACTGTAAATAAATGGGGGTACTGTATCCTCATAGCCTCCTCAGGCTCCCAGGTCTCCTTCTCGACCTGATCACTCCTCCACAAAACTTTGACCAATGAAATTTTCTTACTCCGCAGCTTTCTGACCTGTTGATCTAGAATAGCCACGGGCTAACTGGAAGACTAAGGTCCTCTCGTAGCTCAAGAGGTGGAGGCTCAAGTACATGAGAAGCATAGGCCAAGTATTTCCTGAGTACTGAGGAATGGAATACGTACTGAATACGGGATAGTTCCTCTGACAGCTCCAATCTATATGCCATATTCTCGACCCTCTCAAGGATACGGAAGAACCCAATATATCTGGGGATCAACTTGCCCCGCTGGCTGAACCGTATAACTCCCTTCCAAGGAGATATGCTCAAGAAAACCATATCTCCCGTAGCAAACTCAAGAGGTCGCCACCTACGATCAGCATATGTCATCTGTCCATTCTGGGCGGCTTTCATCCGCTCACGGATAACCTTAACTTTGTCTTTTGTTTGCTCAATCAACTCAACGCTACTGAGACATCGCTCTTCGTCCTCATCCTAGCATATTGGGGTGCGGTTCTTTCTGCCATACAATACCTCATACGGGGGTATCCCTATACTGGCCTGATAACTATTATTATATGCGAACTCGACCAGTGGATGGTGCCGATCCCAACTACCCCGGAAATCCATCACACATGCCCTCAGCATGTCCTCAAGAGTCTGAATGGTCCTCTCAGACTGGCCGTCCATCTGAGGATGATATGCCTTACTGAAGTTCAATCTAGTACCCAATACCTCCTGCAACTTGGGCCAAAATCTAGATATGAACCTGTGGTCTCTATCTGAAACAATCGACACGGGCACCCCGTGAAGCCGAACTATGCCAACGCCTCTAAGGAATAGTCACCGCGGATAGGGATAAAATGTACAGATTTGGTGAGTTGATCGACAATCACCCAAATCGAATCATGCCGTATAGAAGTCTGTGGCAACCCCATCACGAAGTTCATAGTAATATGCTCCCATTTCCACTCAGGAATGGGAAGAGGTTGTAGTGTGCCTACTGGACACTAATGCTCGGCCTTCACCCACTGGCACACCAAGCATCGTGCCACAAACTGTGCTATATCTCTCTTCATGCCTGACCACCAATAGCTACCCCTGATGGTCCGGTACATCTTCGTACCCTCGGGATACATAACATATGAAGAAGAATGTGCTTCCTTAATGATAGCATGCCGAAGATCACTATCGGCCGGGACATACACTCTGTCTCTGAATATCACGAGTCCATAATCACGGACTCTGGAGTCTCCGTCCTCAGCTCTGTGGACTCTATCTGCAATACCCTGAAACTCCTCATCCGTACTCTAGAGCTCCCTGATACGGTCGAACAAAGTCGGCCTGACCTCAAATCTGGCTAATAAGCCTCCCTGATCATCGTTAGTCAAATTGATTCCTAAGGCTTGGAGTCCTACTAAACAAGAAAGGTAGGCTTTCTCTGTCGACTGTGAGGATGATACTAACTTCCGACTCAAGGCATCTGCTACAACATTCGCCTTACCCGGGTGATAGTCAATAACGAGGTCATAATCTTTGAGGAGTTCCAACCATCTTCTCTGTCTCAAATTTAGCTCCTTTTGGATAAATAGATATTTCAAACTCCTGTGATCTGTAAATACCCTGCAGGTCACCCCATAAAGATAATGTCACCATATTTTCAATGCGAAGACCATGGCTGCCAACTCCAAATCATGTGTCAGGTAATTAATTTCGTGTTTCTTCAGCTATCGCGAGGCATATGCAATAACTCGACCATCCTGCATCAGAACACAACCCAATCCCTATCGGCTAGTATCACTGTACATTGTATACTCTTGACTACTAGCGAGAAGGACTAAAATAGGAGCGGATGTCAATCATTGTTTGAGCTCTTGGAAGCTCGCCTCACAATGATCATCCCAAACAAACTTGACCCCCTTCTGAGTCAATCTCGACAACGGAGTAGCTATCCGGGAGAATCCCTCTACAAATCTACGATAATACTCAGCCAAACCGAGAAAACTACGAATCTCGGTAACTGTTTGTGGCTGCTCCCACTTCACTATAGCCTCAACCTTCCGCGGATTAACATAAATACCCTCCGCAGAAACAATGTGTCCCAAGAATCTAATTTGTCTCAGTCAAAACTCACATTTTGAGAATTTGGCATATAGGTGCTTCTCACGGAGTATCTGCAATACAACCCAAAGATACATAACATGATTTTCATCACTCCATGAATATATCAAGATGTCATCGATGAACACGATGACGAACCGATCCAAGTAGTCGTAAAAAACTCGGTTCATCAAATCCATGAAAGCAGTTGGGGCATTAGTTAGCCTAAACGGCATGACTAGAAACTCATAATGACCGTATCGGGTTTGAAAAGCTGTTTTGGGCACATCTTCGACCCGAATTCTCAACTGATAATAACTCGAACGGAGATCAATCTTAGAGAAAACCCTGGCTCCCTACAGCTGATCAAACAAATCATCTATACGTGGCAGGGGATATCTGTTTTTGATGGTGGCTTTGTTCAATTGCCTGTAGTCCACACAAAACCTAAATGTACCTTCATTTTTCTTTACAAACAGTACCAGAGCGCCCCAAGGTGAGGTGCTCGGGCAAATAAACCCCTTATCCAGAAGTTCCTGTAACTGAGTTTTAAGCTCTCTCAGTTAAGCAGGCACCATTCTGTATGGCAGAATAGAAATAGGATTAGTCCCCGATACTAGATCAATCTCAAAATCGAACTCCTGAACTTGTGGTAATCTGGGAAGCTTCTCGGGGAATACATCTGAAAACTCCTGCACCACAGGGACATCTTCAAGCCTTGGTCCCTCAATGGTGGTGTCGACAACATATGCCAAATAAGCCGCACAACCATGGCGTACCAAGCTTTTGGCCTTCATAACCGAGATAATACTGCGGGGCAATACTCGTCTCTCGCCCCGGAATACTAACGGTGGCTGCTTGGACCTCTTAAACTCAACCTCTTTCGTAAAACAATTCACGGAAGCCCGGTGTAAACTCAGCCAATCCATCCCTAGGATGGCATCAAAATCTGTGATAGGGAGCGGAATCAGATCTGTCTCTAATATTGTCTCCCCAATACCGACCTCACAGCCCCTATAGACTGTATCTCGAATGATATGTTTGTCAAGAGGAGTAACTACCATATTCTCCTCATCAAGTGGTAAGAGAGGTCTATCAGAATGGCGAGCGAACGTGTCGCTCACATAAGAAAAATTTGACCCGGTATCTATGAGAATATTGGCGTCGATACCGAATATTCGTATGGTACCTAAAAGTAAGAAAAAGATCAACAAAATTTACAACGCGAAGAAAAAGTGAATGAATATATATATATATATATCAAACTAGTTAAGTTTCGAAAGCTTTAACTAGTCAAAACTGTACATCAATATCATGATATACAAAAAAAAGTCATACAAAAAGTACAACAAAAGTACTATACTGAGGGGTCTGCAGGAGGATTACCCATAATAATATCAGGGTTTGCCTATGCATCCTCCTGTGTCATCGCAAACACACGAGCCTAGGCCCTAGGCTGCTGTCGCGATGATCCTGGCATTGTATTACTCCCGGCTGCAGTCCAGAGAGCGGTAAGAGTTGAGTGCGCAGGTGCCCCATACTAGCCTGTGCCAGACGTACTAGTACGACTCTGTAAAGTCAATCCTCCTGAACCTAAATCGGGGTAGACACTCCTAACGTGACCTTACTTCCCACACTGGAAGCAAGTAACTAGTACTCTACATGCCCTAAAGGCATGGTGGCTGTTGCATTTACGGCAGAAGGGCGGTCTCTATGTAGTAAACTACGTAGAGACACTAGGGGTTGGTGCCCCAAAACCCTGTGGTCGAGGTCCCTGTCCTGGTACTGCTGGTCTGAAACTAGAAGAACCTCCGGGATATCCAGAACCCCTACCCCTCTTCGACGACTGTCCACCCTATAACCCAGTTTTCCTCTTCTGGTGACTCTCCCTCTGTCTAGCCTCTACTCGGACGATCTCTTCCACCCGATAGGCTGAATCAATCTCCTCTAATAGTGTAAAAGAGGGAGTCACCGTCATATACTTCTTGATGCTCAATTGGAGGCCATCTTCAAACTTGAACCTCATCTGAGTTGGTGTAATCATGTCGGGGACAAAGGCCGCTAGTCGTCTAAGCTCAGCTTCGTACTCTGAAATGACCTCGTCCCCTGGCGTAAGTATAGGAACTCTATCCTCATTCGGTCTTGCTGGAACGGGGTGAAGTACCTGCGGTCGAACTCTCGTAGAAAGTCCTCCTACCGCAGGGTCTGTGTAGCACTGTCACGGATAGCCTCCCACCACGAGAGGGCATCTCCGTCGAGGAGTCTCTCAGCAACTCTTAATCTGAGCTCCTCTAACAACCCAAAATCCGTAAGGATCCTACAAATCCAATTGATCCAGTGTTTCGCTGCTACTGCATCACTGGATCCTGAAAAGTCTATGCATCCGAGCTGCCGAGACTCTTTCACTAACTGCGTGAGCTCATGGATGCGCCTCAAAGTAACCGACGTCTCATCGATCGGAGTAGAAACAAAAGGACTGGCCACCGAAGGAGGAACCGATGCCGTAGGAGATGGTACGGCCGCAGGTGCAGTCGCTGGAGTCTGTAGTGGAGGTGGTGGCATCTGCGCCCCATATCTACTGTACCACTCCTGCCATTGCCTCAAGGCATCGAGTAGTGGTGGAGGAATCTCGGCTGTAACAACCGGTGGAGGTGCTGGGGGTGGTGCTGGTGAGCGTGGTCAAGTAGAGGAAGCATCCTCTGGCACTCGTGGCACCTCGGGTGCCCTAGGTGCATCAGGCACTAAAAAACTATCACCTAAGATGAATCTATCACCTCTCCTACCACGTCTAGGTGGAATAATTTTACGAAAAGAATACATTGTTATTAGATAGAAATCAAGAATGAAGGTTAGTTGTTCCGTAACTAACCCCCTAAAAAAATAAACTACAATTTAAAGCATTTGAATGCGAAATAACGGGTTAGATGTGCTATGTATCCAACTCCATAACATAAATGAATTTATATATCTATGGCCAAGTATGAGACTTTAAATAACTGTATGAAACTCGCTAATATATTAAGGGCTTTTCATATACTTGGGAAGACTTTTACTACTATTATTTTTTAACCAACCTGGCTCTGATACCAATAGAATTGTCACACCCCAAACCGGGATCGTGAATAGCCGCCCGTTACCCCTGGATGCTGGCTGTATTTTTACAGAAAATCGAGGAGAATTTCCCCATAAATCGGAGGTTTCCCGTATACAATTAAACCTGTATATTCAAAATCAACCTATAATTTAAACAAATGGTCATCCCGACCTCTCGAAAATCAACAAATTCCACCTAAAACATCCAGGACAACGCAAGGCTATAAAATTTCCAACAATCCTAGCCACAGACCTCTACTGTCATGCCCAACTAGAGCATGAGCAGCCGTTACATCGAGCGGATCTAAGTTTATACAATATATAACACATTTCCCAAATAGAAAGTTTAAAACGCTTATAGATGTCTCAATGCAAGTAAAATGAATCAAAACGAGAGTTATGCACACAACTACTCATAAGTTATATAGTCATCCCATAATATACACGGCCAACAACGGACGTAAATGTCAAGACCTCGCAGGGTCAAAATAAAATAAAGATTTCATATTTGTATTTAAAGTAAATCTCACCATCGTAATACCAAATCCGCCCTAGAGCCTGTAACATCACTCTATCACAATAAACCTGTCTGAGGAGGGAAAAGAGAGGGGTGAGTATCATGGGAAGACACCCAGTGAGTGAGGGGGAAAATGTCAAGCATAAATAGCGTGGGTGAACCATTGGAGTATCAAATAATATCTTTTGAAACAAAAATTTACATTTCGCAACAAAACATGATATGTTTAGCAATTTGAAATTATTTAATCAATTACAGGATAACAAGCATGTATGCATCCATTTAAAATCAAGTAATATCAGAGCGAGCCAAAAATGGTCCTGGCAAAGGTCAACCATGACCAAGGACAGGCGTATTGGGCGTTTTATTATGCATAGACTTTAAAATGCTCTCTACCCCGATGTTGGCTATAAGTTCGCTGGGGTTAACTCATCATCGTGTATAGGACCACGCCCGGTGCTAGACGGTGGCGTCACACACGTCCTCCCCCTACGTGGGTTCATCCGGCCGTGCCTATAAATCTTAGAATAAATGACGTTTGTGGATATCTTCTGCAGAAGCATATCCGGGTAACCTGTGCTTTATCATCATAGTATCACAAGGGCACAACGTTCCACAAGTAAAATCATATCATCGCATAACTAGTGGGCATCCGACCCACATAGTTCATTAAAGCATTTCAAGTCGTATGCCAATACGTTTCATCAAATCATTTCAAAACAGCATATCAATGCAACGGTAGAAAAAGAAATTATCAATTTTCAAGTAATGGCACAATTTTTGTTTCATTTCAAACCATGGATGCATAATCATCGTAAACATAATTCAAGACACTCCAATAATCACAAAACAGATTTGAAATTTAATCTCATACGTCAAATCAATACATATCAAAAGCATGTTTTATCGAAAATACGGCAGAAAACACGTTTTACTATTTTATGCAAGAGATTAGGGTTCCACTCACATATCTAGGGAGGGTGGTCACTCCCTATTTTTCAACGAGATTTCAAAACAGCATATCAATGCAACGGTAGAAAAAGAAATTATCAATTTTTAAGTAATGACACAATTTTTGTTTCATTTCAAACCATGGATACACAATCATCGTAAACATAATTCAAAACACTCCAATAATCACAAAACAGATTTGAAATTTAATCTCATATGTCAAATCAATGCATATCAAAAGCATGTTTTATCGAAAATACGACAAAAAACACGTTTTACTATTTTATGCAAGAGATTAGGGTTCCACTCACATATCTAGGGAGGGTGGTCACTCCCTATTTTTCAACGAGTCTCCAAAAGACGAACATAATCAAATCGTCAAACTTTATATCAAATAAAACCCTAATAAGGGATTTTTAACAAATTTTATTCAAACTTTGAAATAGGTGCGTTTCTCTCACCTAGGGTTTCTCGGATTTTAGACCTAACTGTCGTTTGCCTGTCAGATTGATCTAAAACCTATAATATTTCCAAATTTGAAATATATTAACAACAACTAAATTTCTAACACCAAACCCTAGAATTTCAACCAAATCATAGTCGTTACCTGCAGTGAAGATGCAGGTGAGCTTTCGAAGGGAAAAGCGGGTCGCGGGCTCGCGGGCCGTCGTAGGCTCGCGGGCCGATGGGTTGGTGGGCTGGCGGGCTAGCCCACTGGTGGGCTCGCAGGCTCGTAGCCCGGCTTGCTGGCCCCAGTGGGTCGCGTGCTAGAGCTCGCTCTCGCTCGTGCTCGCGCAGTGGTCGCGCGCTTTCGCGCTGGGGTCGCGCGCTAGCTCTCGCCGGGGTCGAGCTGGCTCGCGCTGGGCGCGCGCTGCTCGCGGGATATTGCTCGCAGTGGGTCACGCTTGAGCTCGTATAGGGATCGCGCAGCTCATGCGCAGGCGTGGTCCCAAGCAAGCACGCGCTCGTGCTGTGGGGTGCTGGCAGCAGATCGCACTCGGTTGGGCTCGAGCAACTCACGGGAGATCGTGTTGCGCAGAGGAAGAAGGTGCTCGCGGGAAGGTGTTGTAGCGGTGGCTGGGTACGGTGGCGGTGGCGGAAGGGAGAGGCCGCGGCGGAGGAGAAGGGCAGTGGCGGAGGAGAAGAGAAAGAGAGAGAGAGAGAAAGGGAAAAAGGGAAAAAGAAAAAAAAAAGAGATTAGGGCTTTTTAGCCCTAATCCAAATTTGGGACTTTTTTTTTCTTTTTTCTTAAATGTTACATTCAACATCATCAAATTTGTCTTCAAATTCTTCTAATAACTATCATAAATTTAGGGAAACAATCTTTCATTTAACATTTCTCTCAATTTTATCATTATACAAACTTTAGACCTAAACCCCCAAACTTAGTCCTTAAAATCCCCACATAGTAATCCAAAAATATAATAAAGTAACTCAAATCTAGTTAAGAAGAGAAGATCAATTTAAATGGAGTAACTAATTTCGTTTTTAAGTAGAATTACACCAAGACCCTAAAATTTCTCTTTCTATAAAATCCCAAATTTCAATATAAATTGCAATTTCATGCAAAATAACTTAATTATAAGTTAAGAGATAAAAATTATCTCTATTGGGACCACCAATTTCACCTCTTGTTAAATTACACCAAACCTTAAGCTTTTTCTTTCTCTAAAAAATACACTTCTCTCACTAAATCCAACCTCCAATGGTTTTGTTGGAAATTTTATAAACTTCAATATATGGGCTTTTGCTTGAGTTTGGTTGTCTTTGAAGAGAGTAAAGAAAGTGGGAGAGAGAGAGTGCTGAGAGAGAGAGAATGAGAGTGAGAGTAAGGGGTGGGTCCTCTTGCAAAAAAGAGAGAAAGTAGGGGAGGGGAGGGAGAGAGAGAGAATAAAAATAAAGGGGAGTTAGGAATGGGTTTTGACTTTTCTTTTTTTTTTTTTCACCTCTTGAGGGTATTGTTTTTCCATAGTATTTTTGAGTTCCCAAGTCTCTTCTACTACCTGATCACTTGTCTGTTTTGCAATGTTTTGATTTAGCGATCAAGAATTGTTATAGGTTTGATTTTGAAAATCAAGTCTTCCCTTAGTTCAATTGGGAGAGTCTACAATATATGAGAATGATCTGACAAGTACTTTTTTATCATGGAGACGTAGAATACATCGTGGATCTTCATTAAATCCAGAAATAACTCAAGTCGGTAGGCCACCTTTCTTATGCTCTCTAGGATCTTGAAAGGGCCAATATACTGAGTATTCAATTTCTTTTGCTTTTGAAATTGGATCACACCTTTCGAAGGTGATATCTTCAAAAAGACCATATCTCCGACCTCAAATTCCAAAAGTCTTCTCATTCAAGAAGTATGTTGACTTGGTGAACCAATCTTCTATCACCCATATAGTATTGTGTCTTCTCAGTATATGTTGCAATCCCATTACAAAGTCAATGATGATGTGCTCCCATTTCCACTTGGGTATCGGCAACGGCTGTAGGGTCCTAGTCGGTTTCTGATATTTGGCCTTGATTTGTTGGCATACAAGGTACCTATCTACAAACTTGGCTATCTCCCGTTTCAGCCCCGGCCACCAATAAATTTACTTGATGGTTCAATACATTTTAGTACTGTTGGGATATATCGCATAAGCTGAGGAGTATGCCTCTTCAAGTATAGGCCTTCAAAGATCATCATTCTTGGAAACACAAACTTATGCCAACTTGCCATCCTCTCTGATATAGAACTCACTATCTTCACTTTTGTGAATCTTCTCCACAATGCCCTTTATCTTCTCATCGGTTGCTTGGAGCTTTCTAATATGGTACACTAATGTTGGTCACACTTCAAATTTGGCCAAAAGTACACTATGTTCATCATTGGCCAACTCAACTCCAAGTGCATAGAGTCCTGTCAAGCATGAGGATAAGAACTCTGATGAGATGTCGAAGAAAAAGACTTATTACTTAGGGCATCCGCGACCAAATTTGCTTTACTCATGTGGTGTTCTATCAGTAAGTCATAGTCCTTGATTAATTCTAACCACCTCTACTGCCTCAAGTTTAGCTTCTTTTGAGTGAGCAAGTACTTGAGACTTTTGTGCTTGGTGATGATCATGCACGTAAACCCATCTAAGTAGTGTTGCCAAATCTTCAAGGCGAATACAATGGTGGCTAAGTCTAAATCATGCGTAAGATAGTTCAAATTGTACTTCTTCAATTATTGAGAGGTATAAGCAATCACCTGCTCATTTTTTATCAACACACAACTTAATTCTTGTCGGCTAGCATTGCTAAACACCACATAATCATCATCGTTAGTAAGGAGGGCAAGGATTGGAGTAGATATAAGCCTCTTCTTGAGTTCCTGAAAACTCCCTTCGCATCAGTCATCCTACTCAAATTTAACTCCTTTCCGAGTCAAGATGGATAATGGAGTTGTGATCGTAGAGAACCCATCATTAAATCCTCAGTGATACCTAGCCAATCCAAGAAAGTTTCTCACCTCGGTGACATTCTCGGGTTGGTACCACTTCAATATGGCTTCCACTTTCTTTGAATTAATAGATATCCCATACCTGGATCCTATATGCCCCAAAAGGCCAATCTCCCTTAGTCAAACTCAATCTTAGAGAACTTGCATACAATTCCTTCTCTTGATGACTTTGCAATACTATTTAGAGGTACTCGGAATGCTCCTCATCATTCTTGGAATATACCAAGTTGTCATTAATGAAGACTATGATGAACTTGTCAAGATTAGAGTGGAAAATCCAATTCATCAAGTCCATGAAAACTATGGAAGCTTTGATCAAACCAAAAGGTATCACTAGGAACTCATAATGGCCATACCACATTCTAAATACGATGTGAATGCCATCCCCTTTTATCCTCAACCGTTGGTATCTTAATCTCAAGTCTATCTTTGAGAATACAGAAACCCCTTGAAGTGGATTAAATAGATCATCAATTGTTGGCAACAAGTACTTGTTCTTGATGATCACTTTATTTAGTTGCCGATAGTTTATACATAATCAGAGGGTGCCATCCTTCTTTTTCACAAATAAGACTTAACCACCCCAAGGTGAGGTACTCAGTCGGATAAACCCTTTCTCCAATAACTCCTAGAGTTACATCTTTAGTTCCTTCAACTCTGCAGGTGTCATTCTATACAGAGGGATCGAGATTGGGATCGTTCTGGGTGTCAAATCAATAGCAAAGTTGAACTTCCAAACCGGAAGCAACCTAGGCAACTCTTCGAAAAATATTCTAGAAATTCTTTCACTACCGTGACATTAGCCACATCCAGACTATCCACTATGGTGTCGATGATGTGTGCTAGGTAAGCTTTATACCCCTTACACACTAACTTCCTTGCCTCCATAGCCGACATGAAACAACTCGACAAAATCTATCGCTTACAAGTAAATACCACTATTGGATACTCCGATTCTGGAATTCCACCTCTTTCATGAAACAATCAATTGAAGCTCGGTAGACATGTAGCTAATCCATACCTAGTATAGTGTCAAAATCTACCATTTCTAATGGTATCAAGTCTGCCTTAAGAGTAGATTCCCTCATTTCTGATTAATTGTTCTCCCAATAGAGTGATCTCTAATAACTCTTCATCAAAAGGGGTCAAGGGTTAGTTGGAGTGCTTAACAAACCTAGTACTTACAAATGAATTATTAGGCCCCGAGTCAATCAACACCAGTGCATCAACTCCAAAAATACTCATCATACCTAATAAAATATATCACAAATATTTATCAAACCATAACACATAGTCTCAAATATGATACCCAAGAGCATTTTATCCTATATCTTGATCATAAACAATTCCACATGCCTATGCCAATTACACATGTATGTGAAACTCCTAGCATCATGATATAGGCCCAGAGACCAAAATTACTACTAGGTCCTCTACCATTTGGCCAAACAAACCATAATCAAAGGAGGTCCTTAGTTATAATTGAGTAACTATTTATTGAGTGATACATTACTTGAGGGAACTCTATGGGTCAACTCCTAACCGTTCATCTCTTTTCAATTTCACAATTTCCCAATAACAATCACATTAATACATATCATGCAATTTCAATTTTCGAACCATTACTTAATTATATACATTATCACTATGCTTCAAGGTCATGACCTATGCATCTTTCATCTTATAACTCTAAATGCCCAAGGTTTATGTCTAGAGATGTACTTATGACTACATTTGGGTTAGTCTGGGCCTTTTCATTTGTCATTATATAAATTTGGGTCTGAATTCTTGGTTAAGGGTGTTGGGGAGGAGCAACCACCATATTGCCGCTGGGCCCCATCCTTGGTGTTGTGTTTGCCAAGGGTGTAGGAACTCTTGACTGATCAACTCTCTAGCCACTCGCGTGACCTTAACTCATTTGGCCCCTTGTCAGCCTATGCCCAACTTAGGACAAGTATTTAGGAAGTGTCCCTCCTTCCTGCAATAGTAACATCTCTGGGACTCCTTGCATATGCTAGGATGGAATCTCTTACAATTTGGGCACGGTTCTCTTTGGCTCCCCGCTAATTTACTCCCATAAGTGGCACTATGGGTGAAAACATCAAAATGATAAGGTCTTTGGTTTTGTGGAAAAACAGCAATGGATAAGGATGCATCTCCGTAAAAGCCTGAACTTTTACTTTTCTTAGCATCTAAGCTTGAGGAAAACCCGAACCACTTCTTCTTTCCTTTGTTATCTTTAGCTTTTATCTCTTGTTCCACTTTTTTCTCAGCTTTAGAGGCCATTTCCAATACTTCCTTGAAAGAGTGGGCATGGGCGATAGACATTTTCCTAAAATGGAGGTACTTTTCAGAGGCCATCACCACTGGAACAAATTGCCTTGGTAGAGATGGAAGAATTCTTTCCTTTTCATATCCCATTGGAATTGGGTGTAGTACTTTTCATCGAATTCTCTAAGGAATTTGTCCCATGAGATGGTTGCCAACGACATTTCCCACAAGTTATCCCACCAAATGTTGGCATCCTCTTCCAACAACTTCCTCGCCACCATGAGTTTCATCTCATCTTCAAGTCTTATATCCACTACTACTTCTCAGACATGGTTAATCCAACTCTTGGCCGCCGCGATGTGACATGTCCCTGAGAATGCCCCACATCCAAGTTGGTGAGCTTCTTTGATCAACTTGCATTGTTAAACGATGGGTCAGGTGCTCGGCATGACCAAGAAGGTAGAGGGAGCCGCTGGTACCATGGGAGGTGTCAAAGGAATCATTGGATTCGTCAGAGGAGGGATCAGCACTTGAGGCGATGCTTGTAGATGTGCACTGTAGGCATTCCACCACTCCATCTATTGTGGCAGGGCATCAAGTGGTGATAGAGAAATCCTGGTCCTGGGAGCCAGGTGAGTAGAAGTCGGAGGATGCATATGCGAAAATGATGTGGCCTCGAAGGAGATGGTAGAGGAATCTCTTTGATATTCCTCATTTTTTGTCCAGGAGTTATTATAATTCTACGAAAGAGAAACTGTGTTTAGTATGTAAGATTAGATGAAAAACTAAATAGCTAACCCCCTAAAAATAAACTCAACTTCTTAGCACTTATATGAGGCATTTTAAAAGCTCTTTGAAAACACTTTGAACATCAAAACTTTAAAATTATTTGAAAACAATTGAGGATCGTTGAAAATACTTGAGAATATTTGAAAACTTCTCAAACTTTTACAAAAATAAGAACCTAAGCTATGATATTAATAAAATTGTCACATCCAACCCTCAGATCAAGCACATAACAACCAACGTGTTATCTTGAAATATGGGTAAGCCTAACCCGTCTACTAAAGTATTGCAAGACATTTATCGATATCTATCCATTTTTCAAAATAATTTAACAAATTCAAATAAAATAACATTTATTTATCACACAATCAAAGGACGAGTCATGTCCATCCCTATTCAAAATATGCATGCATAAAACTATCTGGCCATTCAAATTCAAATACATGCACAATGCCAGCCTTGTCATTTTAATCAATTCTATCGAATATAAAACAAATCCCTACTCAAGGGATTCCAACCAAACTCAATCAAAAATAATTTCCAAGTAAACTTTTGGTAAATCAATAAGTTCTCAATATACAAAACCAAGCGTAATTCAAGGATCAAATTCAACAAAGAAAGCATTAAGATAGTTTTCCAAATATAGTTACAACCAATATCTCTACAAGAGTTCACTAATGCCTCAAAATATAATCAAAAGAGACTGATACCCGAAGAGGTTTTCAAAATATCTTCAATTCGCCTCAAGACAAGGGAAAATTTTCTAGCTAAACATCATCTGAAAAAAAAAGAAATGGGGGAAATGAGTATAAATAATACTGAGAGAGTGGAATTACATGTTATGTAATAAATGAGCGGTAGGTGTGGATATGCCAAAACACTTTTTCAAAATCTATTTCATCGTAATTAAATACATCAATTGTTATCATAAAAGTCAAGGTTTTCATTTAAGTCCAATCATCATGATCAGATAAAATTTATGCATTCAACATATTTTACATTTTCCAAATATGGGGCAACCAAAATTATTATTCTCAATAAAGGTCTACCTTGACCTAAGGCAAGACTGCCAAGGGTTTTTAATAATTTAAGTTCTCCATTTAATAATTTAAATTCGCAAATACCTCCATCCTTGGTATTAGATATAGTATTTCATTGGCAATATAACCAACTATCCCACAATTTTATTTATAACATTTAGCCATTGAGGCACATACATGCTCGGCTACCTCCCATGGTCTACTAACCCCACTATTTCACCTTGTCAGGTTACACGGTAGAGAGAAATGACTAGTCATTTAATATGGGTTCAGGCTCACACCACAAAACAATGTATACATCATTCCATTTCAAACCATTTTATGTACTAATATAACCATACAGACTTCAATTCAAGTCATTAATGGCAACACTTGTTATATAACAGATATAAACATAACATATAATTAATTTTCAATAATTTGATTGCATATCTATAACAAATTTATGTATAGGGACATTTCTAGCATATAAAACATTACAAAACTCATTTTAAAATCATTTTAAAAATAAAGTAAAATATTTTACTCATTCAAAACATAACATACAATCCACTCACCTTTTGAGAGGGTTAACACTCCTATTCCATAATTGAAAGTTAAGTTAATTCTTGTTCAACTTTCAATTATCTCCACCATAGACAATAAACACCATTTCACTATTAATCATAAATCGAATTTGGAGTTAGTTGATTTCTCTCTAAATTTTCCTAACTCAACATTTCCAACATTATCAAATCCTTCTAACAAATATCATCAATCTAGGGAAACAATTTTCCATTTAACATTTCCCTTAATTCCATCATTATACAAAATCTAGCCCAAAACCCCAAAACCTAATTGTTGACCTAGTAGAGTTTTGATGATGATAGATTGAAAGAAAAATAGTTCAAGAAAATAAGAAAAAAAGTTAGAAAATTCAGAACTCTGCTGTTTATGTCGACCTGCTTAGTAAACACATTGACCTGCAAAGCAGGACCACCAATTGTAAGTACTATGTCAACCAATTCATGACATTCACACATACACATCGACCCATTTGTTATTCTTGTTGACCTAAGATGAATGATTTCTATAGAAACAAGTATCTGAACACTTCAACCCACACAAGCACATATCAATCTAAACAATGAATCTCCCATAGATCATACATTCCAACACATCGACCTGAATACAAATCTGGTCTACATGAAACTATAGGAACAGTGCCACATCGATCAATTCATTTTAACACATCAACCAATTTTACCTATGAATAGTAACACATCAACCTGCATGACACACATATCAACCTGTTTTCTAAAAACACATCAACCCGACCCGCAACACATCAACCTGAACAGTTTTATGTAGACCAATTTTAAACACTATATCGACTAATTTAATCTCTGAATAGGAACACATTAACCTGTTGGTTCAACACATCAACTTGATAACACTTGTGTAAAAAACACACACTTCATCCCGTTATTGTACTTGTTGACCTAGCCATCACACATCAACCGATTAAATTGCTCAAGTCCACCGATTTGTAATTGTATAGTAGTATTTTGATATATGCTATCACACCTATCAACCTAATGTCTGTTTACTCATTAAAACAGACATCAACCCGCCTTCTATATTGTTGATATGACACATACACAATGACCAATTTAGTTACACACGTCGACCAATTTATTACCTGAATAGGAATATGTCGATGCATTAAAATAACTTGTTAACTTACTCTTCACTAAGTCTAAAGCATCACACATCAATATGCGTGAAAACTTGTCGACACACATGTACACAACGACCAATTCAAAAACATATGTCCATAGATTGAATTTTGCATAGTGGCTTGTCAACCTAGAATAGTAACTTGTCGACATGTTTTGATAAAATTACACTAGAAATGTTTCAAATTCAAGTCGATATCCACTTTGATGTTGTTGACTTACGTATTTTAGAAATCATCTAGTAAACAAATTTGAAGCTAACAGAATCTTATTTCTTCGATTTCTGAAATGTATCATTTTTTATCAAAACTAACATTCAAATACGACGCAAACAAGTTTTGATTGGCTTATTTAAAAAAGACACCAAAAAAAGGAATGGAGATTCAACACGAATGAAGGAATAGTTATAGAAACTTTAATGGCAGAAATTAAATGTCCAACGTTTGAATTTAACAACCACCATCAATTCTCAACAGATTCAGTATCTCAATAAATATTGAGAAGCAGAAAAATAGAGGGGGTTACGTTATGACACGAGACGTTATGAGAATTAAAAGCTCTATTCAATACACTGAAAAATTTACTTTGTGTACTTAAAAACTTCAAAACTATCTTAAGTGTCTCTGTCAATTTCTTACATTGTCAAATCTGAGGAAATCAATCCTCAATTCTTAACATTTTTTTTCATAGACTAATACGAGTGTAAAAGATTAAGAAGTGAGTGTCATTACCTTAAATCTAGAGAAGTCAAATTCAGTCTGAGTGAGATTGAATTGTGGTGTTTAGACGAAATACTATATAAGGTTAAAATTGAACCTGCAATTAAGTTTGTAAACTAAGCAATTAATGAAAAATCCAGGGAGAGTCTGGGAGTGAACATACACCAAATTTGATGGAACCACTATAAAAATTCTCTGTATCTTCTTTCATTTAATTTTCATTTACTATAATCTTGTTTTAAATTTTCAAAAAGTCACAAAAAGTCAATATTCAACTATTCACCCTTCCTCTCTAGTTGAATAAATTTAATCCTTCAAATTTCAACATAATAACCTAAAGACATGATAAACAAACTCAAATCTAGTTAAGAAGAGAAGATTACCTTAAATGGAGTTACCAATTTCATTTTCAAATCGGGTTACATCAAAACCCTAAACTTTCTTTCTCTACAAAATCCTAAATTTCAATATAAATTCTAATTTCATGCAAGCATAACTTAATTATAAGTTAAAAGACAAAAATTACATCTATTGGGACTATCAATTTCATTACCTTGTTGAATTACACCAAACCCTAGGCTTTTCTTTTTCTAGAAAATTCACTTCTTTCACTAAACCCAATCTCCAATGGTTTTGTTTGGGAGTTATAGAAGGTTCAATATATCGACTTTTGCTTGAGTTTGGTTGCTCTTAAAGAGAGCAAAGAGAGAGGGAGAGAGAGAAAGTGCCGAGAGGGAGAGAATGAGAGTGAGAGTAAGAGTGAGAGTGAGGGGGTGGGTTCTCGGGTAAGAAAAGAGAAAGTAGGGGGAGGGGAGGAAGAGGGAAAGAATAAAAATAAAGGGGAGTAGAGAATGGGTTTTGACTTTTTTTTCTCCTTATTTTCTTTTTTTTGTATTTTTTTTCGATTCTACAAAAAAAATTGAATGAACTTGCCCCAAGAAGGATAAGATAAACTTAGTTGGATTTTCAAGTCATTTGATAGAGAATCCTCTGAATGTTTATTTCTAAGCTGTGATGAAGAATAAATATTGATTTCAAAAGTTTGATTTGAAAATTTAGAATTGAATCTCAATTTTTTTTTGTTGTTTTTATGGAGAATATATATAATTTTGTTTGACTGATGCTTCCTCTTTTAATTGGCTCCTTAAAATTTATATAAGCTATACATGCTAAAATCTATGCAATGACTAGTTTTCCTGTATGCTTTCTGCATACAAGGTTTCAGACTTTAAATTCTTTTTTTGATCCTTGAATAATGACGGAAAATTAGTTTTAGCCCTCAAATCTTTAAGAAAGTGCTATCAAGAAACTTGAACTTTGTAAAAGTTTATATTTTTGATACCTCTACTTGTTCCACTATCAATCAATCTTTCTCGACTGATAAGTATTTACATGATATTTTATGTTTTAAAAAATATGTATACATATCATATGGCACCCCACGTCACCTAAAAATTAGAAAATATATAGGATAAAATTTAGAAATTATTCAAAATATATTTTGGGTAAGGTAATAAAATGACTTGCTTAATTATTTTTTGATGGAATAATGAAAATAATTATTTATTGATTATTTTAAGGAAGAATGACTTTTATTTCCTAATAAAATAAAATAAAGGTATTTCTAATTAGGGGGTTTGTAATTTTTAATTAAAATGTAAAATAATTATTTTCACTCATTTAAAAAATAAAATAATTATTTCTTAGCAAAATATTTTTAAGTCTAAAATTTATTTTTAAAATAAAAAATTACTAAACCTTAATTTCATGCTTAAATGATGTGGTATATCACATGTCATTTTTGAAATGTTACTACTTCATTCTTGTCATTGATAACTATACCACGATGACATGGGTGTACTTTATCTGAGAAATGTTGAAAGTATTCAACATCTTCAAAAGTTTCAAGAATTTTGTTGGAAAACAAAGTAATTATAAAATTAAAATAATTAAGGAGTGATCAAGGAAAGGAATATACGTCAAAACAATTCAACAAGTTTTGTGAAGATGAAGGAAACCAGCTCACCATTAGATATGCACCGGAGCAAAATGGTGTGTTCAAGAGGAAAAATCGCATGGTAATGGATGTAGCCCGATCCATGCTTGAAGAGAAGAAGATGCCAAAGGTGCTTTAGAAAGAAGTAGTATATGCTATAGTCTACCTACTCAACAAATACCCAACCAAGGCACTTAAAGATAAGACACTAATAGAAGCTTGGAGCAGACAAAAGCCATCGGCACAACATCAATGAGTATTTGAAAGCATTTGCTATGCGCACATTCCAACAATCAAAAGACATAAGCTAGAAGAGAAGAAAGAGAAAGGTATCTTTTTGGGCTACAGTAAGCAATCTAAAGGCTATGCATATATAATCTAAAGATGTAGAAGCCAATGATAAGCAAAGATGTCAACTTCGATGAAAATGTAGTATGGAACTAGGAGGAGTAGAAAGTTAAGCAACAAAGCATATTGGTCCCAAGAAGGGAGATCTATACAGAAAAAAGTACTAAAGAAGCAGAAAACCCTCACTCAACACCAAGGTCACCAAGATCACCTGCTTCTTCGAGATCAATACTGTCACGCCTTAACTCTCGGGTCCAACACATGACAACTGCCATGTGATCTAAAAGTACATGCAATCACTAGTTCTCACCCCAACATTCTGCCAGACTGTAATGATACCACTTTCTTGTTAAGAAAATCCAGGTTTCAAAATATTTTCAATCCAACCATGTAAGTAACTAGTAAATGTTTAACAAGTCAAAATATAACTTCAAAAATATAAATTTCAATTTTAAAAAAACATACATAAAATATAATACAAGAAGAGTTTAAAAATGCCCTTCAATGGATCCGTCTACGTGCCTCAAAAATCAACAATTAAGAAAGACTAATATGAATAGTTGGTCCTAGATAGTTCTCTCCTCGGCCGGGTCTTGCTATTGGTGAAACAGCTTTTATCTCTACACTTCCTCTAAAAAGAATAGAAATAAAGGAGTGAGTATAAAATATTCAGTAACTGGAGTGCAATGGCATGTTGAACATGAATAAGGGGTGAGGGTGGTTGTACCAAAAGAAGGTGAGGGTGGTTGTACCAAAAGAACATGTCAAATTTATTCAATTTCAATACTAAAGGTCATTCGCATAAAATAAATTTAGAGCAAATTTTTCATGACTCATATGTTTCCTATTAACAACTAGTTTTATTTTCTTTTCAAATTTTCTTAGGCATTGCCGAAATCACATTTCTATCAATAGCCATTGGTAGAATCCACCAAGGTGTTTTTCATAATTTTTATAAAATATTCTCTATCCTTGGCATTGGCTCAGAATTCCGTGGGGAGCCGCCATGTTATCACAACAATTTGGGGAGGCCCTCTATCCCGCCTTTCACCAACGCCAATTTCTTTTAAATCAGCCTTAAACACGCTTCTCCAATGGTCCTGATCCATAGAAGACTTAGACTATAGTTATTTATTTTTTTCAATCCACTATGTTACAAAATCCATTTCATAATCCAATGTCATGACCATTTACAAGGGAGTGAAATTCCACAATTCACAATTATGATCAATTGTAACATGGTGCAAATTATTAAAAAATCAATAATAGAGTCATGGATTTATTTAAGTCGGATACACGATAATCACAAACATTTTACAAATCCATTTAAAAATTCATTTCAAAATTTGTTTCACAATTCATAGTTGTAATCTTTTTTATTATTTATACTCAACATAACCATCAACTCATAGTTTTAGGGAGGATAGTCACTCTCAAACTTCTTCACAAAAAATATCCTGCTTTGATAAGCTTTGTTCAACCTCTAAAGAATATCATCAAGTAACCAAAATCATCAATATCACTCAATCCCATTTAACCCAAAAATCCTAACACCCAATACCTATTTTTCTCTTACTTAATGTAACTTTAAATCATCCAAATCCAAATGGACAAATAGAAAATCAGATCAAAGATTTGAAATAGGAAATCATTAATATCTAGTTTGGGTTACACTAAACCCTTGGATTCACCCCCTTTTTGATGATCACTCAAGTTCCTTCAACTCTTGCAAAATCAAGCTTAAATCTAATTTTGGGGATTAATATGGGTAGTCTAGAACTTTTGATCCTGGATTTTGGTGATGGATCGATTTGAGGATGGGAGAAGAGTGAGAAGAATGGTCTAAAGAGATATGAAATTTTAGTCTCGTGGGTTCTGGAGTCTCATCTCCACTTTTATCAACTAACCCATTTCCATTATTCGCTTAATTGCTCTTTTTCATTTCTAAATTGCACAAGTGTCCAATATGTTCTTTTGGATTATTGGGAAGGTCACCCAAAGAATTTTGAGTACTTGAAATTGGGTTTTGTATTGAAAATATGTTCGATAATAAGTAAGGAGAATTGGAATGAAAAATATAGTTTATGAGAAATAAATTAGGAATATTGAAAATTTTGGAATATTTAAAAATATAGGATATAATATAAATGATGATGGTAAAGAGTTTTTTGGGAGATTGGTGGGCTTGGGCTCAATTCCAAATGACTACAACCAAGAAACACAAATGACTACAACCCGAGAAGCATATGGAAATATTGGCAAGGCAAGAACCAAGGAGTGCAATTCACAATGGAAAATGCAAGTATTCCACACAAGACTGAGAGGCTTCCATTTAGGCAAGAACCGAAAGGTTCGAAGCAATACCGAGAGATGTAAATGGAATATGTACCAAGGAGTTTCACAATGGATACACCAAGAAGGTAGGGGGAAGTGTACCGAGAACATGATGAAAAATATACCGAGAGACTATGAGTTTCACAATGGGAAATGTAGGCGCTCCAATCACAGACAAGTATATGGAAATTGTAAAATAATAGATATACCGACAGGCTACAAATTTCATAATATGCCAAGGAGCTTCATAGTTTCCATTTATCTAAAATGGTGTACCAAGAGATAGTAATAAAATAGTGGCTTAAGAGATACCAATCCCCAAGAGATGGTCACTACCGAGGAACCAAAATTAGAAGGGATAGTTCATCCAATGTTAGAACTCTACCAAGCAACTCAATTTCTCACAACAAGTCAAATTCTATTGCAGAGACCAATCCTGATAAGAACTCAAGGTCTATCAAGTATTGAGCACTCTAGTAATCTAATATTTAAAAATTTAAAAGCCTATCAACCGAGAACTTGAGGAAATTCTTGTGCAACCCAAAGGACAAAATCTACAATCAAAACTCAAATTAATTATTATCCCATATTTTACAAAATATAGAAATTTCAAATAGTCACTTTAGTGTAAACACCACTACAACAAGATTTCCTTGTATTACAATTCCTATCCCTCTAATAGAAAATTTTGTTCTCAAAATTTCATTACATGATTATTCTTCAAACAGTTGGGGATGTTGCTTCCTCATCGTCTCTTTAGATTCTCAAGTCATCTCTTCAACATGGTTGTTCTTCCATAAAACCTTAACAATCGAGATCTACTTATTTCTCAAATTCTTAACTTGCTTCCCTAGGATGGCCTCTGATTGGACTCCAAAATTTAAATCTTCCCTCAACTCAATGGAGGAGCCTCAAGGACATGGAAGGGATTTGACAAATATTTTTTTAACACTGAGATATGGAAAATCTTATGAATTCTTTCCAGTTCTTGAGGTAGTTCCAACCGATAAGCTATATTTTCAATCTTTTCTATGATCTTGAGATGACCAATGTAACAAGGATTCAACTTTCCTTGTCTTTGGAATCGAATTACATCTTTCCAAGGGGATAATTTCAAAAATATCATGTCGCCGATCTCAAATTCCAATGGTTTTCTCCTTTTATCAACATAACTCTTCTATAGGTCTTGATTTGCCTTAATCCTCTCTTGGATCAATTTTACCTTCTCGATAGTGGGCTCAATCAACTCTACACTCTCAATTTTCTTTTGCGATACTAGATTGGTAACTATTATTGTAAGCAAACTCTATCAACGAAAGGTGTCTATCCCATGTATCCTGAAAATCAATTACACAAACTCTAAACATGTCTTCTAATGTTTAGATTATGTGTTCCGATTGCCCATCGGTTTGAGGGTAAAAGGTAGGGCTAGACTTTATTTGAGTGCCTAATGATTCATATAATTTTGGCTAAAACCAAACGGTAAAACGGAGGTCACGATTAGATACGATCGACACCGGGTAACTTAGCTAACTTCTCCAAAGGATAAGTGTTATGGATCGACATGAAGTGAGCTGATTTGGTGAGACGGTCTACAATCATTCAAATAGTATCATACCTATTCGGTGTTGATGGGAAACCGACTACAAATTCCATAGTTATATGCTCCCATTTTAACAAATTCTATGGTTGGAGAACACTGGCAGGCCTTTGGTATTCTACCTTCACCTGCTAACACACTAAACAATACAAAAAAACATGCTTTTAGCCACAAATTTAGCGACAAAAATTTTTAAAAAATTCATCATTAAAAACATTAGTGACAATAATTAGAAATCCGTCGCTAAATTTAGCGATAAAAATCTGAAACCGTCTCTAAATTTAGCGACAAATAATTTTTCGTCGCTAAAATTCGTCACAAAATTTAGCGATGAAAAATTATCCGTCACTAAATTAGCAACAGAAAAAAAAAAATCCATTGCTAAATTTAGTGACAAAAATCTAAAATTCGTTACTAAATTTAGCGACAGGTAATTTTCGTCCCTAAAATCTGTTGCTAATTTAGTAACAAAAAATTATCCGTTGCTTTAACGACGAAAAAATTATCCCTCGCTTTAACGACGAAAAAATTATCCGTCACTTTAGCGATGAAAAAATTATCCGTAACTAATTTAGCGACAAAAAAAGTCCGTCACTAAATTAACTAAATTACGACAAAAAATTATTCGTCGCTAATTTTGCGAGAAAAAAAAGTCTGTCACTAAATTAGCGACGAAAAATTATCCGTCACTAATTTAGTGATGAATAAAAAAATCCATCGCTAAATTAGCGATGGATTCCAAATTCGTCGGAATCCAAAATGCCCCAAGAGAGCACGTGCCTAGACGGCCCCCGCCCACCCGAGCCAGCTCGAGCCAACACCCGCCCGCCCGCCCAAGCCAGCACCCCTATCCACACGCCCGCTGCACTAGCCTGCAAGCGTGCCCGCCTGCCCGAGCCAGCCTGAGGCAGCAATTGCCTGCAAATGCACCTGCCTGCTTGAGCTAGCACCCCCGCCTACAAGCGCGCCCGTCCACAGGCCCGCTCCAGCGCCAACCCTCCTCACTTAATTGCTGGAAAATGTCTCTGCTTTGCCTCCCCCGTTGTTCGAACTCCTACAGATGCATAAACCGTAAAAGTATTTAACTACCAAGCCAAATGTTAGTATGTGATATAAATTTTTTTTTTTTTACTTATTATCTTTCCTTCACATTTTTCTAATAATAATAAAATAATATATAATAACAATTTAAAATAATAAATATAATAACTTTTTTTACTTAAACCACCAACCTAAAATAATATTAATTAAAAATAATAAATATGATAATTTTTAATAAAATAAAAAATAATAAAAAACTAATTTAATATGAAATAATAAATTAATTAAAAAATATATTAATATTATATTTTGTTTTCTTCTTTTTTCTTTTATTTTATTATTTTATTATTCTTTTTCATTTTTATTTTATTTTTTAATCTATAGTTTAAAAATGGATGACGGTATCTTAATAATATAAAATTATAATTATCAATAAATTATAATATATTAATAATTTAAAAAATTTATATATTTAATCACAAAATATTTTTATTCGTTTGAATATATAAGAAATTTCAATATAATTATTATATATAAGAAATTTCAATAATGAGAATAGAAAGGAAAAAAAAACCCAAAAATAGAGATGAGAATAAGAGGAACGAAAATAAAAAGTGAGAATAGAAAAAAAATGAGATTTAGGAGGAAGAAAGACAAAAAAAATATTATCACACAATATTTAGTGGTGGTGCAATGGTTGACATGTCTTTTATACAAATCCGAGAACCAAGATTCGAATCCTTTCAATAGCATTTTTTAGCATTTTATAATGATAAAAAAAATGAAGGGCGGGCGCCCCTGTGTGCATGCACACATGCCTGCCTGCGCTCAGCGCCCATGCGTGCATGCGCGGGCACCCGCGCAGGAGCGCTCCCAGGCAAGCGCGCCAGCGCCGACACGCGCCTGCCTAAGTCTGGCGCCCGTGCGTGCATGTGGGGGCGCCCGCGCAAGCTTGCATCCGGGCAGGCCCACCGGATTAATATTAATTAAAAAATATTATAAAGCAATAATAATTTGATTTGTATTATTGAATAAAATAATACAAATAAAATAAAATGTAGCTATACAATAATAAAAAATATTAAATAAAACAAAAATATAAAAAAAATAAAATAACAAATTAATTAAAATATATATTAATATTATTCTTAGAAAAATAAAATAAAATGCTATTTTAAAAAATTATAACATAATAAATTGATTTGTTCATATGGTTTTAAATAATATAATTTAAATAAAATAAAATATATGATTTTTTTAAAGATTTAAATAATATTATTCTTTTAAAAAATGAAATATAGTGTAATAAAATAAAATGTTAAATAAAAATATTATAAAATAATAATATGATTTGTTAATATAAATTAATAAAATAAAATAAAAACAAAAAAAAAATTCTAATTAAAAAAATATTAAATTTAGTGACGGACAAATCCGTCACTAATTTAGCGACGGATAAAATTCATCATCGCTAAATGAATTTTTTAATTTAAATATTATATTAATATTATATTTTATTTAATTATATATAAAAAATTTAGCGACGGATTGAGATTTTCATCGCTAAATTTATCGACGGAAAACAAATCCATTGCTAAATTAATTTTTAATTTAAATATAACGTATTAATAAAATAAAAAGAAAAATAAAAAAAATTAAATTCTAATTAAAAAAAATTAAATTTTGCAACAGATTTTAAATCCATCGCTAAGTTAGCGACGGATATGAAAATTTGTCGCTAAATTAGCGATAGATATAAATTCATCGCTAAATCGGCCGCTAAATTCGCAACAGATATAAATTCGTCGCTAAATTAGCGACGGATTCTTTATTCGTCGCTAAGTTACCGATGGATTTCTCGATCCGTCGCTAACTTAGTGATGGATTTTTAAATCCGTCGCAAAATCTATCGTTAATTTAATCTTTTTTTATATAAATTTGTATTTTATATATTTTGTTTTCTTTTTTTTTTTCTTTTTTTTATTATTTTATTATTCTTTTTCATTTTTATTTTATTTTTTTAAATCCATAGAATAGTTTAAAAATTGATAACTGCCTAACCTAACCATCCATGTCATTCGTATCATTATATCCATTCTCCGAAATCTAATGTTTGATTTACTTGGCAAACGAGATGGATCGTCGAACATGGATGTATCATCTATTATCTTCCTTGTTGATAACAATGACAAATGAAAATGAACAACTGAATTTTCAAATAAGATTGAACTATATGAGAGAAGCGAACGGATATAGAAGATGAAAAACATAAATAGTGAACTCCACAATCGCGACTTATTTAAAATTGTCTATTACAGATTTATTGAATTATTTATTGTTGTAAAAGTATAGAAAAAATTTAGTTATAAAATTAGCCTTAATTTTGAAATATAGATAATAAATTAGCGACGAATTTAGCCACGAATACTTTTTGTGGTTAATTAACGACGAATTTAGCTATAAATATTTTTTTGTGGCTAATTAGTGATGAATTTAGCGACGAATTTTAGAGTTCGTTGCTAAATTTAGAGACAAATATTTTTTTGTGGCTAATTAACGATGAATTTAACGATAGAAAATTTTTGTAATTAATTAGCGATAGAATTTCCCATTAAATTTTTTCGTTGCTAAATTTAGCGACGAATTTTAGAGTTTGTTGCTAAATTTGGAGACAAATTTTTGTTGCTACGGATAATTGTATACGTGGCAAAATTTAGCCACAAAATATTATTCGTCGCTAATTAGCAACAAAATTTGCAACGAAAATTTTTTTGTCACCAATTAGCGACGAATTTAGCCACGAAAACTTTTTCATCATTAATTAGCGACGAATTTAGCCAAGAATGATATGTCTGTCGCTAATTTAGCCACGACTTTCTTTTCATCGCAAATTTTGTGGCAAATTAGCGACGAAAAAGTTTTCATCGCTAAATTCGTCATAAAATAACTACAAATTTTTTCCGTCGTGAAAATCCGTAGCTAAAAGCGTGTTTTTTTATAATGAAACACTTGGACACAAAATCAGTAATCTCCCTTCTCATTCCAGAGCACCAATAAGTCTCATTAACTATTCGGTACATCTTAATATTTCCCGATGCAAAGCATATGCCAACGAGTGTGCTTCCTTAAGAATAGCCTTACAAAGATCAATGTTCTTGGGAACACAAATTTTGTTCTTAAACACAAGCATTCCATTGTCTCGAACTTTAAACTCACATTTTTTTTTCATTGTGGACTTTCTCAACTATCATTTTCAATTCATCATCGGTAGGTAGCTTGGGGTTCTCAAATACCATCTACTATGGTTGATTTTACCTTAAAACTAGCTAGCAATGCACCTTGATCATCACTTGCTAGTCTAACCCCAAGAGATTAAATTCCAACCAAATAAGAAAGATAAGAATTCTCATAAGACTCCAAATTAGATGAAGACTTCGTCTCAATGCATTAGCAACTACATTGGCTTTACTGGGATGGTAATTTATCACTAAATCATAGTCTTTCATTAACTCAAGCCACCTCCTTTGCCTCAAGTTTAAGTCCTTTTGTGTTAGCAAATACTTCAAGCTTTCATGATTGATGAAGATTCTATAAGTCTCTCCATATAAGTAATGTCTCCATACATTCAAAGCGAATACAATTATAGCCAGTACTACTAGAAAACAAGGTAATAGCAAGTGAAATATCCGTCGCTTAAAGTTAAGATTCCATCGCTAAAAACTATTAGCAATAGAAATTTTCATCTTTAATTCCATCACTGAAAATATCATCGCCAAATATTAGCGACGGAGAGATATCCATCACTAACATTTTTGACGGATTTGTGAGGGTAATTTTCATCACCAAGATATCCATCACTAATTTGTCACTGAGAAATCCATCGCTGATAGATTAATATGACAAGAGATATCACCGATAGATTAATGACGAATAACTTAGCGATGGAAAATTTTCATTACTAATCCATCACTGAATGTAATTTCCCTTCCCTAATCCATTCAAATCAAATCGATTGACTTGCTAACCTGTAATTCAATCAACCTGTTTCATCACAATTCTCATATTACGAACTATATTACAATAAACTCCTTTTGATTGATATTAAAAGCAACTATATTAGTTGCATACAATACATAGAATCTCAAGTTACAAAGTACAGTATATATATCAAATAACGGTATAAAATGAATTACAATCTGCAATGTTCAACACCATAAAAGTAAAGTACATAAAAATAAAATCAATACTGTCACAGAGGTGGGTGATCAGAATTTGGTGACTGAGTGCTATTTGGACCAGGTGATATATATTGGATACATATTTATGGGAGTATGTCACAAATTTGTGCCTCAGTTTGCTCCCTTACTCAACTTTGCACTTGTTCAAAAATTTGGCTTTACATGTTCTCGATTATTTGACTTCTCATTTCCTCCATTTTATCTACCTCCTCCTTAGTATGCATCTGAGATGAACGCATGCATGGAAATGAAGTGACACCAGACAAATTTATGGTCAATATGTCATCAACTTTCTCTCCAAAACCATATAAATGTCCCTTCATTGGACCCCGAGTCACCTCATACCATGATCCGACATTAAACTCTGGCCGAGATGTGCTATCTATGCCATATTTTTCCTCAAGCAATTGTTTATACTTTCCTTACAATAATCATATATAATTATATTTGTGAAATTATTAATGTTTCAATGTTATCTATAAATAAGCAATAATGAATTTGTCTTACAGTAATTGTTTATATTTTTTGTCAACATACTGTCCTTTTCCTTTATCACACTTGTGAGTGCGATTAAAGAGTTCGAGATGGGTAATTGTGTGGTTGGTTTCTTCAGATTGAAAATAATAAAAATCATTAGTAATTTTATCAGTATAAAAATTATAAACACAATTTATAAAAAATAAATAAATACAAACCATTCTTTCATGTGCATTGCAAGCGGGATTGAACCAAATGTGTGTTTTGTAATTTCTTCTTCTTTCTTTATATGTTTCGATTTTGCTTTGCAGCATTTGACTTCTATTACCACTTTGGTGCATTCTGATATTTATCATTTAATTCATCACAAACAGCAGATGTCAAGTACATAGGGGGACGAATTTTGGTTTTGGTTATATTTGTAGTATCAACAACTTGCATTGCTTGCTTCATTGCTACCACAAGCATATCAGAATTTCTCCTTGTGCATGAAGCTTTCCATGCATGATATATTGAGAGTGAATCTTCATCTCGCCATATGAATTTTTGACGCACATAATAAGTAAAGTAAGAATAAGCAAGTGAATTAGATGCTTAAGATGATAACTATGTATATGAAATGACATGCCTTAAATGGATTTGCAACTTTTGCTAATGTAATCATGGTGGCAGCCCGTCGGGTTATTATACAAATTATGGCACTCATGTAGAATGTTTGGTTTATTAGTTGAGCTAAAATAAGTTCAATGATGCATATTCACTTTTCACAGCAGCAAGTTATATGGTGTAAGGATGCACAGTTTAGTTTAATAAATTTTTGCATTCATATGCCAAATGTTTCAATCAAATACCGTAATTTTGGAAATTGAAATTCTTGGAATGCCTATATGTAAATGTCTAATGTCCTTAACCTGTTTCATTTGGAATGTAAAGAGTTGTGCAAAAATTACTTTTCTTTGGTCTATACAAATGGCATATTAGCACTAATCTGTTTTCCATTGTTAATTAGTATTTCTTGGCACCTGTGCATTTTGGCATAACAATATGTGGTTATTCTGCTAACTGATATATTGTAAGGGAACAAGTGACCTGCAGGACGAACTCTTGGGAAAGGTATCAAAGTTGAAGGGTAAGAGAAAACTTTGGAGTGAGAAAGAAGAAACCCTCGAGATCCAAGATTTGAATGCCCCAAAAGAGGGCAGAATTGAAGAAGTCAAGTCAATGGCTGATAACATTTGACAAATTTTGCAAATTCAGAATGCAGCTCACAACATGTAAGTAATATTTGTTCTTAAATATGATTTTATAAATTCAACTTCCAAATTGGTGTTTCATTGCAAAAGGATGTCATTCGCTTCCCAAGAAATCTTTGTTTCTTGGAATTTGAACAATTCTAGCATGTCAAGTGACAAATTAATATCCAAAACTGCCATATCTTGAATGGTTTTCAATTAAAAGACAAAGAAAGAAGAAGAAATCTACATGATCATAGTTTAATCTAGGATGCAAGAATACAACTCGAGGGAAAGGAATAATATTGGAAAATGCCCACCAGGGGCATTTTGGTAATTTCAGAATAATGGAGTTACTCCCATTATCCCATTTACCATCTCATTTAATTCCCACATAATGATTGCCTAATGACACTTGAATGTGCCCACATGAGTTGTGCTCCTTTCTCTCCCTATTGTGAGTTTGGGGGTTAGAGAATGAACATGGCTAGGGTTTGCACATATCTCTAGAGATAGAGATCCGTTGAGGGTTAAGGAAAATTCTGATTAAGGAATTTTTTGTATGTTCTTCGTCCCCAGACTTGAAAATCGAAACATCGTGGATATACGGTAGTGGTTCGGATCTCATGATCACCATCTCGACCGTGTAATCTGTTTGAGAGATTTTGAGATACGGTTGAAGTTTTGAAGACCGATCCTAACGAGGTATTTACCTGAAAAATTCTGAATTTATTTAGTTACGCTTCTGTTTGTGCGATTAAATTCAACATTGGTATCAAAGCATATATTGGATTTAATTAAAAAGTTTTTGAAATTATTTTTGGGTATAAAAAAATTTTAGCCTCTGGATCATGAATGAGTTTCATGAATCTGAGTAGACCACAGGAATACCCATGGCCTAGGGATTACAAAATTGATTTTTGTTGAATTTTCTGAGTATATTTTGGTCATGAAAAGTTCGGTCGAAGTTTGCGACTGTACGGACTTTAAAACCTTAGATCTATGGTTTTAGAGAGCAGATCGATACATGAAATGGTTTATGTGTGTTCCTTGCATCCAGATTTACATTTTCATGCATTTAAATTTTGAGTTTCGCATACCGGAAACTGGGATTTTCAAACGGCCCTAGAGGGTCGTGATTGGGTGGTTAGATCCACCAATTTTTAGGACTTAAATCCTCCTAAAATCAAGCCTAGGAAGTTTAGAGGATGCCTAATATTCATTTCTAGTTGAAAAATATGAGAAAAACTAGCCAAAAATGAATTTTTCGGCAACCGGGTTGAAAGACCAGTTGCAGAACCCGTCGGGTGAAGAAGACCCAATCCAGACCCACAGACGCGTGCATCTCACGTGTGCACCTCACGCTTGCTGAGGTGCCACTACAAAAAATTAAGTTTTTAGCCACAAATTTAACGATAAAAATTTAATAAAAATTCGTCACTAAAAATATTAGCGACAGAGTTAGCAAAGAAAAACTTTTCGTCGCTAATAACGTGTCGTAAAAATTTAGAGACGAAAATTAGAAATCCATCGTAAATTTAGCAACGACAATATAAAATTTGTCGCTAAATTTAGCGACGAATAAATTTTCGTCGCTAAAATTACAACGAAAAATTATCTGTTGCTAATTTAGAGATAAAAAAAATGCGTCGCTAAATTAGCAACGGATATAAATTCAATGCTAAATCCATCGCTAAATTTGCAATGAAAAAAAAATGCGCTCTCGACTGCACCTGAGCCTGCCCGCCCATCCGATCCAACATTTGCCCGCACGCCCTCCTTGAATTCGTCGTTAATTTTGCGAGGAATTCCAAAATTAATTTATTATTCAAATTAATTTTATTTAATAAATATATATTAATATTTTATTTTATTTTATTATTTTTCAAAATTAGTGACGAATTCCAAAATTTATCGTAAAATTAGCAACGAATTTCCAGTCGTCGCTAAATTAGCTACGACTAATTTTTTGTTACAAATTTCATTGCAAAAAGCGATGAAAAAAGTTTTCATCGCTAAATTCGTCGCAAAATAGCAAAAAAAAAATTCATCGCTAAATTTTATCGCAAAAACCATGTTTTTTTGTAGTGTGCGTCAGAAGGCAAGCAGAGGGCGCGTGCACTTCACGTGCGAGCTAGGCATGTGAAGAGGTAAGTACTGGTTCAAGTCCGATCCCAACCCGAATCTGACCCATGTATCGACACGACCGGGACAGACCACGACCCGTTGACCACCGATCGGGTCAGACGTTGACCCGTTGACTAACCCTCTTTCGGCCAGTTGCTGACCCCGGAGACACGGCTCAGCACATGAAAGCATGTGAGCCGCGCGCCGTGACTGGGCAAGTGTGACCCGTGCCGCGCCAAGGGGCATGGTAGTGTGCCGTGCATCTGGCATGTGAGCCAAGCTGCTGCCAGCGCATGGAGGACCACCACTGGTATATGACGGCACGTATGGGCCCCGATGGCGAGTCAGGTCGTATAAAATTGGATTTTTTCAATTTTGTTAGGGTCGTACCTCCATAATTGTGACTTTTTGTGGATTTTTGTATGCCCAATCCAAGTCTGAATAATAAGATGTGATTCCAAGTTGTGGTGTATGGTATCCGTTAACACATACACTCGCTTTGGGGTTTATATTCGAATTATTTTGGATTTGTTGATTCGTATGGCGCACAAAATGTGAGAAATAAGCATCACTAAGTCAGTAATTCTCTCTTATTACGTTAGGAACTGTAGTATTAGATTTTTGCGAGGAGAGTAAACTGAATGATGTGTTTTGTGAGATTTCACATCGATAGATTCAATTTATCATCGAGAAGCAAAATCTATTTGAGATTTTGAGGCACAAGATGGTGGGCCCTAGGGAAGGTACAACACCTTAGGATAGACAGGATAAGGAGGTCTATCGTGCGTGGAATAAAAGAACAATCAAGTTAGGGCAATCCTTATCAGTGGCATTTACGATGACTTGATCTCGTTCTATGAGCAATATCTTATAGATATGTCGGTTAGGCTTGCCCCAAAAGAGCATTGTATTGTTCTCTTCAGCTCCTAGTGTGAGGATGCAGAAGAAAAGGGCTGATCATATAATGATGCAATATTTGATTCAAATGTTGAGTATGATCACCGCGTTGAGGAATACAGACGAGCTAATTCGGATGAGATTCAGATACTGGGTGTGATCCAGTCTTTTACTTGATTTATGGGAAACCATGAAAATCTATTTCATGCATGACAAGAGTATTCGTACTTTCGCTAATGTGAGCAGGTATTGTGTACTTGAGGAGGAGCACCTAGAGGCGAGTAGATCGCACTCGAGTTATGCTGATGAAATGGAGTTGAGTAAGAACTCCCATGGCATCAAGCCAATAACATAAGTATGTAAAGAAGACTCGAGATCTAGGTAATAAAACCATCCATAAAAACCGACAGCAAGGTACAAAAATGCAGGAAGAAGTAGTTTAATAAGACCAATGCAAAGTGCTACGCTGAGGTAAACATGGTCATTTTGCTCGTGAGTGTGAAGAGAGGAAAGAATACCCTTCTTCTTTACGTGTGTTGATATTGTGATGCTCGTTGATTTCTTTCCTTTGTGGATTATAAATTCAAGAGCCACTAACCACATAACTCGAGACAGGAGTGCGTAAATAAAGTTCAGTCAAGTGAATCCTCAAGTTGGGAGCATTTAAATCAGCGATAGAGCATTTGTTGTCGTCAGAGGGATCGACAATTGCTATGACGTTCTCTATGCTCCGGGCATTCGACGGAACTTGAATTTAGTACCTTGTCTAAGATTGACTAGGATATGCATAAATTCATCTATTTTAATAAATTCGATAATTCTCTAAATTGTTCTGGTTTTGATCCAAGATGGATGGAATGCACTGGGTATTGTTCTTTCTAATCGTTTTCTTGTCATTCTTCTATGCCTTTGCATCTGATTGCATAGATGATGTTGTAGATGAGTGGCATAGTAGACTTAGACACATAAGACAAGAGATGATGAATCGGTTAGTAGCGAGTAATTTGTAAGACCTGCTAACTAGATTCATGTTGTTCTTATGTGAGTTTTTTGCCTAACCGGCAAAATCACAAGAAAAATATTTGGCAACGCAATGAGAGCTTAGACTCCATTGCAGTTGGACTACTCTAATATTTGTGGCCTTATGAGCATGAGAGCCTGAAATGGAGCTGTATACGTTATGACATTCATTGCGTTTCGGTTCGTCTCACTACAATGGAAATAGCTTATGGTAACGGACGAAAACCGTGAGGAAAAGGTGATAAATCCGTCGATAAAATCTTCTCCAATGGATAAAGGTTCAGTTAGCTAAAAAGGGGTTGGGATAGAACTATCCTGACACTTGTGATGACCGTTGGAGCAAGTTCAACATCCGGACGGTTAGAGAAAGTGTCGGTAAAAATCAACGTTATATCATTGGTTATAAAGGGTAGTAAGAGTTAATACAGTTATCATCAGGTGTAAAGGCGTAGTAAGAGTTACTACATTTATCATCGGTTGTAAATGGGTAGTAAGAGTTACTACATTTATCATCACTTTTGCAAAGGATAGTAAGAGTACTACATTTATTGTCACTTTTGTAAAGGGGTTAGTAAGAGTTACTATATTTATTATCGATCGTAAAGAGTTAGTAAAAATTACAATTTGTATCGTCACCTTATTAAGGGTTAGTAAAAGTTATTACTTTTTTCATCAGTTTAAGGGTTAGTAAAAGTTATTACCTTTATCATCAGTAAATGACTCAATATAACCGTTAGAATTGGTATAACTATTTATTGTCGTTAATGAAATAATAGTATGTTAGGAAATGTTGTAACTTTTATCGTCAATAAATACAAATGTCAGTAAATATTACAATAATACCATCGGATCTTAGGACATAGGAAATTTGAATTCTTTATTGTCACACGTGGGTTAGTAAATATTACTATATTTATGGTCGTATACAGAAGTATTAGGTTAGTAAATACTACTATCTTTATTGTCACTTATTGGGTTAGTAAATATTACTACTTTTATTGTCATTGTCGCTTACAGAGTCATTGGTCAGTAAATGTTACTGCTTCATTATCACTTACAGAATTATGGTTCAGTAAATGTTACTATGTTTGATATCGGTTATAGAAATAATTTGTTAGTAAATGTTACTACATATATTGTCGTTGGATAGTAAATATTACTACTTTATAAAGAATTATTGTTGGTGAGTAAATGTTACTAGCTGAGCATATGTTGTTTGTAACTTAATATTGATAACCAAATGTTACTACTCTTTTGGTCGGTTATCACAAGATTAGTGAATGTTAGGATATGTCAATACAAATAATACAAAGAGTTAGGAAAAATTATAAATACTGTATCTTAGGAAATGAAATACCTTTTATATCATCATGAAATATACATGATAATGTTACAAATATATTACAGGTGAAAGAAAAAGATAATAATGTTACAGACACATTACAAGAGAAAGAAAAAGATAATAACTTCCGTTCAGTACATATCTTTGTATCTTCTAAAATGAAATGTTCATTTAAAAAATGTTGACTTGGAGCACCCAAAATATTCCAGCGTCCGTGGCATCCAGTTCTAGGATCCAGCGTGATATGTGGTATCATTCTATAGTAATGAAATTAATATAATTATAAGGTATATTATAAAAACTTGTACATTTAAATATTACCTTTCGGGATGGACTGAGGAAGTGGTGATGATGATGATGGTTGGTTTCGTTGTGCACTCCCAGTATCTTGTATCAGAGGAAGCTAACAATACAAATGTAAATAATATGGATTATTATTCAGAAATAAAAGTAGTTAGATCATGGTAAGAAGTAAAGAAATGATATTTGTACCTCAACACCAGTAATGAGTCTCACTTCATTAATGAAGTTCAACAATTCATCTCATTGTCCACTTCCAAATACATAGCAACATGCATAAGAACATTGCTCACCAGATTAGTAAGATTCTGATTTTGTTACATTAATCGTTCCATCATAACAGTTATATGTTCGTTCTGAGATTTGCTTGAATGCTGCTGTTGTGATGGAGTTATAGCTTTGCTAACACATCTGATTCTTTCCCTGGAATCAGGCCCATTAACTTTGGATACGATATCAGTCGTCCAAGATAAATTTGAATTTTGTGCTTCACTCTCATTATCCATTCCACTCTTCATCATTTCCTATGTAAAAAAGAATTAAACTCTGTGTAAAATGAATTAAAGGTGAATATTCATTAAAATAATCAATTTAGAATACAAAAAACAATCAATCATATACCACAAGTTCTGATACTTTTGTAGAAACTAAACTCTATCTGATCGTGTTCTACTTGTAATATAAAGTTCAGCTCTACAAGATTTTGTCCCAGATTATGTTGTCTGATAAAATAATTTAGTTTGTATTATGATGTAATAAAAATTAATTTTAAATAAAATAAGATATGAATACCTTCTCATGTATGAGTTTGGTAAAGGACTTAGATCCTAAGCAATGCGGATTGCTTAACTTTGCACGACATTCTGAATTTCTTCTACTCATTTCCTAAACAGAAAAAAGTGTCAGACTACAATTAAATTTTCCAAAGAAAAAAGTAAAAGTAATAAACTTCTATATTCCCTTTATCACTCAACCAAAAAACAACAAGATCCTTGTACTGATTCGGATAAACTCTCTCATCCTCCATTCACTTTATATTTTCATCTATTCCGAGTAAATCATCGAACCATTTTGATTTGAGAGAATTTTTCAAACTCTTCCATTTGTCGGATAAATTTGCAAGAACCCATTTCTTGGTATCATCTCTGAGTAGGTTGAAGGTAATCTTTGACTACAATATAAGAAAAAGAATTAGATGTCTTAATTTTCATGTATGGCAAGATTCAATTGAGTAGTAGAGGTAGATATTCATTTGGCATGTCACCCCAACTTGTATAGTTTATTGGAGCAATAGAATGTACTCTGACTATGGAGCCAAGGAATCTGGTGAAGATGGTACCTTCGATTCCTATTGGTTGATTCAAATCGTTCATTTCAACCCGCATTGTAACACCAAGCCTGAAAAAAAAAAAAAAAAAAAAAAAAAAAAAAAAAAAAAAAAAAAAAAAAAAAAAAAAAAAAAAAAAAGAGGGAGAGCCAAAACGCAGCGTTTTGGCCCTCCCCCAATTGAATTAGGGCTAAAGCCCTAATTCGTTTTTTCTCTCTCTCTCTCTCTCTCTCTCTCTCTCTCTCTCCCTCTCTCCGCCGACCCTTCGCCTCCCTCCCCCACCGCGGCGTTGGTCTTCACCGCAAGCTCCGCCACAGCCACCGCCGCCGCCGCCATCCTTCTTCTTCTTCTTCTTCTTCTTCTTCTTCTTCTTCTTCTTCTTCTTCCCTCTCGGTTTCTCTCTCTACCTCACTCTGTCTTCTCTCCCTCTCGCGATCTCCCACGATCGCACTCTCTCCGCCTCGCCGCACACCGCCACGAGCCTCCGCGAGCATCTTCTTCCACTGTAGCGCGCGACAGCAGCGCGATCCCCCAGCCCGCGAGCTCGAGCGAGGCCGCGAGCTCGAGCGAGCCCGCGAGCGTAAGCGAGCCCGCGAGCGCAAGCCAGGCAGCGCGCGAGCTAGCGCCCTAGCACGCGAGCCAGGGTGCGAGTCAGCGCGAGCGCAGGACCGCGAGCGCACAAGGCCCAGCACACTATCGCGCGAGGCCCAGCGCACTAGCGCGAGCGGCCCAGCGCACGAGCGTGCACGGGCGCGCGGCCCAGCGCACGAGCGTGCACAGGAGCGCGGCCCAGCGCACGAGCGCGCGCGAGCAGCGCACGAGCGCGCGCGAGCAGCGCACGAGCGCGCGCGAGCAGCGCACGAGCGCGCGCAAGCAGTGCACGAGCACGCCCCAGCACAGCGCACCAGCGCACGGGCGAGCACCAGCCCGCGAGCCACTGTCGGCCCGCAGGCCCGCCAGCCTGCAGGCCCATTAGCCGCAGGCCCATCAGCAGCAAGCCCACGGGCTCACCAGGCCCGACAGCCCGTCCAAGCCCGCAGGTCCAGTACGGCCCGCGGCCCAGTTCAGCCCATCGGCCTGCCAGCCCGCTGGCCCGCAGACCAGCGAGCCCGCTAGCTGTAGCCCACGAGCCCAGTCTGGCCCGTGGCCCACGAGCCCGCGACTGCCCGTGACGGCCCACGAGCCCGTGACAGCCCACGACTCTCCACGCAGGTAAATGACTTAGGGTTTTGCTTCGGATCTATGTGTTTAGATCTAACAAATAAATGTTGTTTTGATAGGAAACCCTACAGACTTTGGAGTGACCGAAGCGACTTTCGGACGAGACTCGGCGCTTCGAGAAAACCCTAGGTGAGGAGATTTTGACTCTAATTGATAAATTGGACGAATCTAGGATTGAATTTAAGATGAAAGGTTTTGTATATGTTTAGAGTGTAAGTGGAATGCGAATAAAATACCAATTCTGAAATGATTATCTATGAATTGAAGGTTAAGTATAGAATGTTACAGAAATTTGATAATCTGATTTAGGTTGATCTTTTGGAGACTCGAGCGGTCAGATCCGATTTGGCTTGTCAGTAGGGAGTGACTTCCCTCCCGTAGAACTGTGAGTGGGACTTTGACATTCGCTATTGATTGAAAACCATGTTTCAAAAATATCATTTAAATGACATGTTTCTGCAAAATGTATGATTGTTATGACTTTCCAATATTTGATGAAATGTTTTGTGACCTTTGGAGTGTCTTAACTGCTGACCTTATTGATATGCATCCATGAGTTTTGATAAACGTATATTGTGCCACATTTTCGACATATTGATATGTTTTAAATGCTTTCACTGCATTGGCACATGGTTTTAAATGGATTTACTTACACATTTTGGGCTATATGCCCGGCCGACTTTACGATATTATGTTTTGGGCTGTATGCCCGGCCGACTTTATGATATTATGCATTGGGCTGTATGCCCGGCCGACGTTATGATATTATGCATGGGGCTATATGCCCGGCCGACTGGTGATGGGATGCATGGGGCTACGTGCCCGGCCGATTTGATATTGTGATCCGTAGCTACGAAGGACATCTGGTAGAGGCACCCCTTGTGTCCGGATACGCTTCGGCCGGAGGTATCCGCCAGATTGTCGTGTGTATGGGTGTCCCAGGTTGACCCTCATCGGAGAGGACGTTGAGTACGGCTCCGTCTAGCACCAGGCGGGGGCACCATACACGGCCGACTAGTCATATGTACACTATATATTTTTTACAGGCTAGTTGGGGTAGTCTGTGGCCAACATTGGGGCAGAGAACCATTCTTTAATACTTGCATTTGGAAAAACCCCCAATGCGCCGTCCTTGGTCGAGGTAGACCATTGCCGGGAATATTTCATTGGCCGGTTCTTCATGACATTGATGTAAAATTTTAGGATGCATATCTTGCTTTCTGATGTGTGCGTATTATATATGATTTTGAAATAACATGATTGGTTTGCACACTGTGGATATTTTCTTATCTTATGCTTTGACACTCCAAATTCACCTCGATATTGATAGCATGATGTCAATCCCCTCACTTACTGAGTATCCTCCCATAGATACTCATCCCTCACTTTCTTTCCCACAGGATTAGTGTTGGATCGAGGAGATACCACTGGGCTTGGGTATGGATATTTTCCATCTCTTCTGCTACGATGATTGGTGATATTATTATGTATTGGAGATTTTTGTTTGATCCATGTAATTACCAAGTTTTATGGGATGACTGTATAAATTATGGACTTTTATTCTTGAAACTCTCGTATTGACTTATTTCATTGCATTGAGGCATTTGTAAATATTTAAAAATAACTTGGGAATTTATTTTATATATGCGTAGAATTTAAGTCCGCTCGATGTGGCGGCTGCTCATGCTCTAGTTGGGCATGACAGTAGAGGTCTGTTGCTAGGACTGTTAGAAACTTTATAGCCTTGCGTTGTTCTGGATGTTGGCTGTGGATATTGTTGATTTTGGAGAGGCCGGGATGGCCAATTGTTTATTTGTACTGGATGAATGTCATATACAGGTGAAATTGTACATGGGAAACCTCCGATTTATGGGGAGGTTCTGCCCGATTTTCTGTAAAAATCCAGCCGGCATCCAGGGACAACGGGCGGCTGTTCACGATCCCGGTTCGGGGCGTGACAGTTCGGTTGGTATCAGAGCTCTTGGTTTAGAGCTATGTTTTATAAAATGATTTGAAAACATTCCCAAGTAACTTGATTTTAAAAGTCCTCAATGCATAAGAGTTTCATACAGTCATTTATATCCCTGCATATGGTTTTCGACATATGAGTTATTCATTTTAGGGGGTTAGATACGATTAGTATCTAACCTAATTGATTTAATTCTGAGATCCAAAACTTCATTCATTTTAGGGGGTTAGTTACGAATAACTAGCCCTAATTTTTAAATCATGTCAAACTCTAGAAATATATCTAATGAAAGTTCTCTCCTTGCAGAATTATGCCGCCTAGACGCGGTAGACCAGTAGGACGCGGAGCTAGACCCGCGACCCCTCACGTGCCTGACCCTCCGAGGGAGCCTGAGACCCTTGGAGTGCCTGAGGCTGCTTTCTCTACACGGGCGCCCCCTGTAGCGCCTACTCGGCCGGCTGCTCCTGCCGAGGTTCCACCACCGTCCCTTGAGGCGTTTAGGCAGGTGTACGAGTGGTACACCTCCCACGGGATTCAGATGCCACCCCCACCACCACCACCGACGGCCGTGCCGACTCCTACGGCCGTACCACCTTCTGTTGTACCAGATCAGCCACCAGTTGCTGATCCTTCTACTGTGTCGGGACCTAGCGACACTATCTCCTCCACCTTGAGGCGTATTCACGAGCTCACCCAGCTGGTGAAGGAGGCGAGGCAGTTAGGCTGCACAGAGTTCGCAGGGACGGGTGATCCCACAGCAGCGAAGCACTGGATCAACCGTACCCGCAGGATTTTGACTGATTTGGGGTTGAGCGAGGACTACCGGCTTCGGATAGCAGAGAGACTTTTAGACGGTGACGCCCTCACTTGGTGGGAGGCGATTTGTGATGATGCTACCGAGCCGCTGCGATGGGAGGACTTCGTACGGGAGTTCGATCGCAGGTACTTCTCTGAGTTCCAGCAGGACCGCAAGAGGGCAGAGTTTCTGCACTTGCGGCAGGGAGCCAGGACAGTGACAGAGTATGAGATGGAGTTGAGGCGACTAGCTGCTTTTGTTCCAGACTTAGCGACGCCGACGCAGCTACGGTTCAAGTTTGAGGACGGCCTCAACTTGAACATCAGGAGGTACATGACAGTGACCCCTAGTTTCTCCCTTGCGGAGATTGTGGACTCAGCATTTAGGGCGGAGGAGATCGTCCGTGCTGAGGGCAGACAGCGGGAGAACAGGGAGCAAAAGAAGAGATCTGGGGCTTCTTCGAGCGAGGGCTCGAAGAAGGGCAGGAGTTCAGGATATCAGGAAGACTTTTCTCAGCCGAGACAAGCACATCCTGGACAGGGATCACGATCTCAGGGATTTAGGACACCGGCCCCTAGTGCCACTACTCAGACTTCAGATCAATGGCACCCCTTTTGCCGCCGATGTGTTGGACACCACCCTTTTGGAGAGTGTAGGATGCCCATTACATGCTTCCGGTGTGGGAAGCAAGGACACATCAGGAGCACTTGCCCTGAGTTGGGATTTGGAGGTCACACAGCTAGTGGACACTCGAGTGTTCCTCGAGGAGGACAGCAGGGAACACCTGTGCACTCGAGTTACACCGCTCCACGGACGGTAGCCGGGAGCAACACGGTGCCAGGACCATCACGACAGCAGCAGAGGACACAGGCCCGTGTATATGCGATGACGCAGGAGGATGCTGAGGCGAGTCCTGATGAGATTTTTGGTGTTCCTCCCACTGATCCCCATGTTTAGAGATGTCCATGTACTTTTTGAGAACCATCACTAGTTAAAGCCGTAGATGCTTAACTATGTTGGTTGTACATACATTTTGATATATATATATATATCTATAGATATTTTCTTTTATAGTTATCGACTGATCTTTTATTTCCTCACATTAGGAGTTATGGCAATATGAGAAGTCGACACTCGTGTCCTATTTGACACCGAGTCGAACCATTCGTATGTGAGAAGCGCCTTTTTGCCCACGGGTTGGGTAAGCCTTGTCGCGAGGTTGCACGGCATACCTAACTCATGTTATCGACACCACTGTTGAGGACCCGAGGCTTGAGAAGGTCCCAGTGGTGCAGGTTTTCCTAAATATCCCCGAGGAACTACCCGGACTACCCCCAATTCGGGAGTGTGATTTCGAGATTGACCTAACTCCAGGGATCACTCCCATATTTATTCTGCCATACTGAATGGCGCCAGTGAAATTTAGAGAGCTCTAGGTCTAGTTGCGGGAATTACTGGACAACGGTTTTATCCATTTGAGCACTTCGCCTTAGGGTGCTCCGGTGATTATTCGTGAAGTAAAGTAGAAAGACGGGATTCTAAGATTGTGTGTGAACTATAGACAGTGACCAAGGTGCGAAGTTTCCTTGGCCTTGCGGGGTGTTATCGGCGATTCATAAGAGGATTCTCTCGGATTGTCGCTATACATACCAGATTGATACGAAGGGCGTCAAGTTCTTGTGGGACGATCGTTGTGAGACGAGCTTTCAAGAGCTCAAACAACGTCTGACGAGGGACGGCCCGACAGAGAGGATCTTAGTGTTTTAGCTCAGCACGTAGTTATTCTAGATTGATAGGTCAGAGTTTTGGGGAGGAGTGACTAGGTCGAGTAAGAGACCTGAGAGACCGAAGAGACTATTAAGAGACTTAAGAGACAGTACCCCCACTTGTTCAGCGTATTACTTTCTTTTAGTTTCGAGGACGAAACTTATTTTTAGGGGGTTAGAAAATGTAACACCAAGCCTAAAAAAAAAAAAAAAAAAAAAAAAAAAAAAAAAAAAAAAAAAAAAAAAAAAAAAAAAAAAAAAAGAGGGAGAGCCAAAACGCAGCGTTTTGGCCCTCCCCCCAATTGAATTAGGGTTAAAGCCCTAATTCGTTTTTTCTCTCTCTCTCTCTCTCTCTCTCTCTCTCTCTCTCTCTCTCTCTCTCTCCCTCTCTCCGCCGACCCTTCGCCTCCCTCCCCCACCGCGGCGTTGGTCTTCACCGCAAGCTCCGCCACAGCCACCGCCGCCGCCGCCATCCTTCTTCTTCTTCTTCTTCTTCTTCTTCTTCTTCTTCTTCTTCTTCTTCTTCCCTCTCGGTTTCTCTCTCTACCTCACTCTGTCTTCTCTCCCTCTCGCGATCTCCCACGATCGCACTCTCTCCGCCTCGCCGCACACCGCCACGAGCCTCCGCGAGCATCTTCTTCCACTGTAGCGCGCGACAGCAGCGCGATCCCCCAGCCCGCGAGCTCGAGCGAGGCCGCGAGCTCGAGCGAGCCCGCGAGCGTAAGCGAGCCCGCGAGCGCAAGCCAGGCAGCGCGCGAGCTAGCGCCCTAGCACGCGAGCCAGGGTGCGAGTCAGCGCGAGCGCAGGACCGCGAGCGCACAAGGCCCAGCACACTATCGCGCGAGGCCCAGCGCACTAGCGCGAGCGGCCCAGCGCACGAGCGTGCACGGGCGCGCGGCCCAGCGCACGAGCGTGCACAGGAGCGCGGCCCAGCGCACGAGCGCGCGCGAGCAGCGCACGAGCGCGCGCGAGCAGCGCACGAGCGCGCGCAAGCAGTGCACGAGCACGCCCCAGCACAGCGCACGGGCGAGCACCAGCCCGCGAGCCACTGTCGGCCCGCAGGCCCGCCAGCCTGCAGGCCCATTAGCCGCAGGCCCATCAGCAGCAAGCCCACGGGCTCACCAGGCCCGACAGCCCGTCCAAGCCCGCAGGTCCAGTACGGCCCGCGGCCCAGTTCAGCCCATCGGCCTGCCAGCCTGCTGGCCCGCAGACCAGCGAGCCCGCTAGCTGTAGCCCACGAGCCCAGTCTGGCCCGTGGCCCACGAGCCCGCGACTGCCCGTGACGGCCCACGAGCCCGTGACAGCCCACGACTCTCCACGCAGGTAAATGACTTAGGGTTTTGCTTCGGATCTATGTGTTTAGATCTAACAAATAAATGTTGTTTTGATAGGAAACCCTACAGACTTTGGAGTGACCGAAGCGACTTTCGGACGAGACTCGGCGCTTCGAGAAAACCCTAGGTGAGGAGATTTTGACTCTAATTGATAAATTGGACGAATCTAGGATTGAATTTAAGATGAAAGGTTTTGTATATGTTTAGAGTGTAAGTGGAATGCGAATAAAATACCAATTCTGAAATGATTATCTATGAATTGAAGGTTAAGTATAGAATGTTACAGAAATTTGATAATCTGATTTAGGTTGATCTTTTGGAGACTCGAGCGGTCAGATCCGATTTGGCTTGTCAGTAGGGAGTGACTTCCCTCCCGTAGAACTGTGAGTGGGACTTTGACATTCGCTATTGATTGAAAACCATGTTTCAAAAATATCATTTAAATGACATGTTTCTGCAAAATGTATGATTGTTATGACTTTCCAATATTTGATGAAATGTTTTGTGACCTTTGGAGTGTCTTAACTGCTGACCTTATTGATATGCATCCATGAGTTTTGATAAACGTATATTGTGCCACATTTTCGACATATTGATATGTTTTAAATGCTTTCACTGCATTGGCACATGGTTTTAAATGGATTTACTTACACATTTTGGGCTATATGCCCGGCCGACTTTACGATATTATGTTTTGGGCTGTATGCCCGGCCGACTTTATGATATTATGCATTGGGCTGTATGCCCGGCCGACGTTATGATATTATGCATGGGGCTATATGCCCGGCCGACTGGTGATGGGATGCATGGGGCTACGTGCCCGGCCGATTTGATATTGTGATCCGTAGCTACGAAGGACATCTGGTAGAGGCACCCCTTGTGTCCGGATACGCTTCGGCCGGAGGTATCCGCCAGATTGTCGTGTGTATGGGTGTCCCAGGTTGACCCTCATCGGAGAGGACGTTGAGTACGGCTCCGTCTAGCACCAGGCGGGGGCACCATACACGGCCGACTAGTCATATGTACACTATATATTTTTTACAGGCTAGTTGGGGTAGTCTGTGGCCAACATTGGGGCAGAGAACCATTCTTTAATACTTGCATTTGGAAAAACCCCCAATGCGTCGTCCTTGGTCGAGGTAGACCATTGCCGGGAATATTTCATTGGCCGGTTCTTCATGACATTGATGTAAAATTTTAGGATGCATATCTTGCTTTCTGATGTGTGCGTATTATATATGATTTTGAAATAACATGATTGGTTTGCACACTGTGGATATTTTCTTATCTTATGCTTTGACACTCCAAATTCACCTCGATATTGATAGCATGATGTCAATCCCCTCACTTACTGAGTATCCTCCCATAGATACTCATCCCTCACTTTCTTTCCCACAGGATTAGTGTTGGATCGAGGAGATACCACTGGGCTTGGGTATGGATATTTTCCATCTCTTCTGCTACGATGATTGGTGATATTATTATGTATTGGAGATTTTTGTTTGATCCATGTAATTACCAAGTTTTATGGGATGACTGTATAAATTATGGACTTTTATTCTTGAAACTCTCGTATTGACTTATTTCATTGCATTGAGGCATTTGTAAATATTTAAAAATAACTTGGGAATTTATTTTATATATGCGTAGAATTTAAGTCCGCTCGATGTGGCGGCTGCTCATGCTCTAGTTGGGCATGACAGTAGAGGTCTGTTGCTAGGACTGTTAGAAACTTTATAGCCTTGCGTTGTTCTGGATGTTGGCTGTGGATATTGTTGATTTTGGAGAGGCCGGGATGGCCAATTGTTTATTTGTACTGGATGAATGTCATATACAGGTGAAATTGTACATGGGAAACCTCCGATTTATGGGGAGGTTCTGCCCGATTTTCTGTAAAAATCCAGCCGGCATCCAGGGACAACGGGCGGCTGTTCACGATCCCGGTTCGGGGCGTGACACGCATACATTTCCCTTTTTCTAAATCCCAAACATCTTGACAATGGGTTGGACCCCTACATTTTCTCTTGAGAACTAGTGCAAATGAAAAAAAAAAAAAAGATAATATAGTAATTACATAGAAATGTATGAAAAAAATGAAATGTAATATAAATATAAACAAAACCAAACCTAGGATATCATCTTCAAATAATTGGGCTTCTTCGGAGTCAACTTGTTCTTCAGATGATTCTGATTCTTTGTCTTCAGCTACAATTGTAATTTTTCGTTTATTTTGTCCCATAATTTTCACTGAAATTTTTTGGTTGAAAATATTTGATGGAATGAGATTTTGTTTGAGTTAGAAATTTTGAGTGATGTGAGGGAGGAGTTTTTGAAGGAAATGAGAAGTTTCGATATTTGTGGAGGGAAGAAGGTCTGTGGTATATATATTTTGGTTTAGCGCCAAATAAATTTTGGTTTGTAGTATATATAATTTGTTTAGCGTGAAATTTAGGCATCACGCCATTTTGCCCCGTTTTTCACATTTTAGGTTTTGAATTATTTACTGTTTACATAAAGTTTTGACTTTTACCTATATAACTCCGTGAAGTAGTAGTAAATATTACTACCATATTACTACATCTTGGGTGAATGCCTGCGCGGCATAACCACCGGCAGAGCTACCCAGGCAAAAGCACGCGGAAATGCCTAGACAGCACAACCGCTGGCTGAGCCGCCACTCGCAAATGCCATCACTGCACAACCAGCGGCTCAACCGAACAGCATAATTTAAAATAATAATATAGTGTCATAATACATTTATTAAATTTTTTTATGAATATATAATTTTGAAAAAAATCATATATTACAAAAAGTAATATATTGTTTATTTTATTATTACTACATTATTTACATAATTTTATATGATCATATAATTTAAAATAATAACATTTGAAACTTAATTTATAATTTAAATTTTCCGGGATAATATGGTTTGGATGGATTGCATATGATATGATGTATGAGTATGAGTTATTTAAATTAATAATATAAATTAGATATGTTAATGTCTAATTTATATTTTAAATTTTATAATTAAGGAATTTGATAGTTATATTTAATATTATTTATTTAGAAATGTGAGGAATTGAGATCAAAATATATGATAGCGAACTTTACGATCTATAATATTATCGAAATTATTTTAATTAGTAATAATTTAATTGAAAATAATAATAATAAGAAGCTAAAATAATTAAATGAGATATGAAAAAAATAAGAAAGCTACCATAAAAATATTATGAGTATATATACCAGTACCTTATAAAAAATGTTACCCTACCTTAATAACAATAACTAAATTTAATAATTATTTGATATTAGTAATAGAACATGATTATTGAAATTAGTAAATAGTATTATTTAATATTATTAATATTGATAAGTAATTAAGTTGTATGGAATAATAATATTAAATTATAGTAATATAATGTTAATCAAATAATTTTGATAATCATAATCATAATAAATTTATAAATTTATATTATGAAACAATATCATTTATAATTTATAAATGTATATTATGAAATAATATAATTTATAGTTATATTATATTGGGAAAATAATATATTTTTGCACATGCTTGTATTATACCGCCATTCATATTTAAATACTAATTATGTTCAAGCGAAGCTGCAGGAAATGTTGAAAATCCATCCGCGCGTTTTTCCCTCCTTTACAAATTTATTGGGATTGGGTTTTTAAAATTTTTACCATATGGTTATAGTTTGGAATGGAATGGTTACAGTGAATACTCTTGAAGTAGTGTTTCATATGTGTATTGTTACTTATGTAATTTTTAATATTACATTATTTTCCCTATTTAAATAAATTTCAGTTTAAAAAAAAATAATTGTTACCATACTTATTACTATTTGTTATCATTTGTACGAAAAGAAATTAATAATTCTTACCACTTGATACCATGCGACCTTATTCAATTGTTACCATTATTATGATATTCTATTATACAAAATTTTTATAATTATTGTCTTACCACTTGTTACATTTACGTTGGACCAAGACCACTTATTATCATTATCACAATAAAAATCTTTGTTATCAGAATTAAAGTAATTGTTATCATTTATTAGAAGAGAAACTAGTAATTGTTACCACTTGTTATCACGCGACCCGTTTGTTACCAATTGTTACCATTGATACTATGTTATATTATACCAAATTTATATAACTATTGTCTTACAACTTGATACATTGAACCAAAATCACTTGTTACCACTTATTATCATTATTATTACAACAAAAATCATTGTTATCGGAATTAAAGTAATCGTTAGTATTTGTTACCATTTGTACGAAGAGATAGTAGTAATTCTTACTACTTTTTACCACGCGACCCACCATTGTTACGATATTATATTATACAATTTTTATATAATTATTGTCTTATCACTTATTATATTGGATCAAGATCACTTGTTACCACTTATTATCATTGTTACCATAATAAAAATTATTGTTACCGGAATTAAATTAATTGTTACTATTTGTACAAAGAGTAAGTAGTAATTTTTACCACTTATTACCATTTATTCTTTATTAGTTATCATTTGTTATATTGTCTGGATGGCACAACCGTCGACTGAGCCGCTGCGCGCAAATGCCATCACGGCACAACCTGCAGCTCATTCGAACCGCATAATTTAAAATAATAATATAGTGTCATAATACATTTATTATAATTTTTTATGAATATATACTTTTGAAAAAATTCATATATTACAAAAAAGTCATATATTGTTTATCTTATTATTATTACATTATTTACATAATTTTATATGATCATATTATTTAAAATTATAACATTTGATACTTAATTAATAATTAAAATTTCGTGGGATAATGTGGCTTGGATGGATTGCATATGATATATGAGTATGAGTTATTTAAATTAATAATATAAATTAGATACATTGAAATAATTAAATGAGATATGCAAAAAATTAAGGAAGTTATCAAAAAAATATTATGAGTATATAACTAGTATTTTATATAAAATGTTACCCTACCTTAATAACAATATTTAAATATAATAATTATTTGATATTAGTAAGAGAATATGATTATTAAAATTTGTAAATAGTATTATTTAGTAATATTAATATTGATAAGTAATTAAGTTGTATGAAATAATAATATTAAATTATAGTAATATAATGTTAATCAAATAATTTTGATAATCATAATCATAATAAATTTATAAATTTATATTATGAAACAATATCATTTATAATTTATAAATGTATATTATAAAATAATATAATTTATAGTTATATTATATTGGACAAACAACATATTTATGTTTCGTGTTTATATTATACCGCCATTCATATTCAAATACTAATTATGTTTCAAGCGAAGTCGCGGGAAATATTGAAAATATATCCATGCGTTTTTTCCCTCCTTTACAAATTAATTGGGAGGCTTGAATTTTTAACAGGTTTTTTAGAATTTTTACCATATGGTTATAGTTTGGAATGGACCAGTTACGGTGAATACTCTTGGAGTAGTGTTTCATATGTGTTATTTTATTGTTACGTATGTGATTTTTAACATTACATATTTTCATTAGCATTATTTTCCCTATTTATATAAATTTCAGTTTTAAAAATTACTTGTTACCATATTTGTTACCATTTGTACGAAAAGGAAGTAAGAATTCATGCTACTTGCTACCACGCGACCCGCTTGTTCAGATGTTATCATTGTTACAATATTCTATTATACAAAATTTATATACCTATTATCTTACCACTTGTTACATTTACATTAGAATAAGATCACTTCTTACCACTTATTATCATTACCACAATAAAAATTATTATTACCAGAATTAAAGTAATTGTTACTATTTGTACGAAGAGAAAGTATTAATTGTTACCATTTGTTACCACGTGACCCGCTTGTTATCAGTTGTTACCATTAATACGATGTTATATTATACAAAATTGTAGGACCATTATTGTTTTACCACTTGTTATGTTGGACCAAAATCACTTGTTACCATTTATTATCATTGTTACCACAAAAAAATTTATTGTTACCGGAATTAAATTTATTGTTATCATTTGTTACCATTTGTATGAAGAGAAAATAGTAATTCTTACCACTTGTTACCATTTATTCTTTGTTATTTATCACTTGTTACCGTGTGCATACAGAATAAAAGTTACAATTTTAATTTTTATTATACTATAATAAAAGTACACGTAGAGTTTATATTTGTTATTTGTTATAGATAACTTTTTATCAAGGATATTGATAGAGAATAAAGGTAAATCTTATCATTTGTTAGCATTTGTAGGAAGAGGAAGTAGTTATTATTACTACTTCTTACCACATGTTCGATGCCACGTCACAATAAAAAAGAAGAACGAAAGTAGAGTGATTAAAAATAAAAAAATTTAGAAGATAAGAAAATAAATATGTATAGGAAATTACATTTCATATGTATATGCATCCCATCCTACTTTATCAACACCTTCATCATCATTCATTTCTGTTGATACATTTCCTTCATCTTCATCTACATTAGTCCGAACCCACACTTGAGTTGAGGGGTTAGTTTTTGAATTCATATGTTGACTGATCAATGCATCACTCATATCAAATTCATCTCTAACTTTCACATGTTTTATAACAAGCTATCCTTTATGTCTTTTGTCAGCTACATAAAATACCTTCCTTGCTTGGGATGCCAAGACATAAGGATCATCCAGCAAATCAATACCCATATGAGTGAGAAAGGAGAAATTTACAAGTGTTAAACCAAATCCGTCCTTCTTACATCCCCGTTGTAGATCAACCCAATCATATCGAAATAAAACAAAAGTAGACATTCCATTATAGTTTACTTTAATAATTTCCAGTAATATTCCATAATAATTAACTTTACCTTGAATGGTTGCTTTATCGCTCATAGTTGTATAGGTAATATCATCCACTGCTACCTTAACTCCAGAATTCTGAGTTTGAAGGCATTTTTCATTATCATTTATATGGAATCGAAATCCATTGATTATATAGCCATTGTAATTTCTAATGAATGGATGTGGTCCACGAGTGAACCATTTAACTTTATCTCTAATCTCTGTGTGTTTTTTGAATTCGTAACCTGAAAGAAAAAATCATTAAAAAACAATTAATAAGAAATTTAACCCAGAATATATATTTCAAAGATTAAATATCAATATACTTACATGATAAGAAAGCCAGCTACTGAAATCTTTACTATAAAATTTGTCAATTTGAAAAGTATTTAACTTTTTTCCATGATTTATTCTTCGAAGATATTGTATATGTTCCCTGATCATGAACATATGATATTAAATCATAGTTTAATATATTTAAAAAAATATATGAGAATTTAGACTTACAATTCAGAGGCAAGTAAATCACTATTAAATAGTATATATCTATGGCATTACTCCAAGGATTTCTCATTCAAGCGAATTCGAGATATCCTCTTTTTTCATCTTTTAGTAGATTTATGTGTTCTTAGTCCCAAAGGTCTTCCAATAGTCGTAAAAACGGACTCATCTTCTCCGTATATAATCTGGTTGTCATCATTTCGCAGCACACGATTAGACCTTGTCTCAACTCTGTCTAAATATCTCAAACAAAATAGCAGGCACTCATTTGCTATATACCCTTCGGCGATGGATCCTTCGGGTCATGCTCTATTACGAACATAAAATTTTAGTTGAAGCAAGTATCTGCATGGATTTATATAGCAATAAGTTAACCTAAATTAAATGAGCATTATTATTACTTAAATAAGTTATGGAAATAAATAAATTATGAGAATAATAAAAACCTTTCCACTGGATACATCCATCTATATGTGACTGGTCCACCGATCCTTACTTATGTTGTTAAGTACACGATTAAGTGTATCATACTAGTAAAAAATGATGGCAGAAAAATCTTTTCAAGCTTACAGATAATTTGTGGAACTGATCCCTCCAAATCCTCAAGTTCCCGTGGGTCAAGGACCCTAAAGCATAGATATTTAAAAACGCTACATATTTTAATGTTAACAAAGCTTACATTGTGAGGTAACGATCTCCGGAATGCTATGGGAATAAACTTCTGCATTAAAATATGACAGTTATAACTCTTTAATCCTATTAACTTCCGTTGTTTCAATTGAACACATCTGGAGATGTTAGTAGAGCACTCGTCAGGAAGTTTTAAATCCTTCAAAACCTTGAGAAAAACATCTTCTCTTATAGCGTCATTTGGTAACATGCTTTAGGTATAAATATATTTGAAGAGTTTGAAGTACGTAGATGTAGATATTTTCTTATCCCCATATCTTCAAGATCAAGTCTACTCATATAATTATCCTTAGACTTTCCTTCTTGCCCCAGAATTGTACCTACAATTGCATCAAAACAATTTTTCTCCGTATGCATCATGTCAATATTATGTCTAATTAAAACATGTTCCCAATATGGCAAATGAAACAATATGCTCTTTTTTTTCCATCCATGCATATCATTCGGACTTGTTAAGTCAATCTCATGTAATTCTCACAAGACATCGCTCCTGTTCGTTGTTTGGGAGCAACTCTACATTCCTCGGTCCCATCGAAAGAAAATTTATCAGACCTGATTGGATGAGTTGAGTCCAACCATCTCCGATGTCCCAAATAACAAAACTTGCGGCCATGACTTAACCATTAAGAACATGTATCATATCCACATACGGGACATGCAAATCTACCTTTAGTGCTCCATCCAGATAAATTAGCATATGCAGGAAAGTCATTAATAGTCCATAAGAGTGCTACATACATTTTAAATCTTTCACCGACTGAAGAATCATATGTGTCTTCTCCCGCATTTCATAATTCTTTTAGTTCTTCCACCAGTGGTTGCATATACATATCGATCTTATCACCAGGACTTGTAGGACTAGGAATAAGTAATGTCAGTATAGAGTTTGTAAACTTAATGCATAACCAAGGAGGGAGATTATATGGTAAGATGATCAGTGGCCAAGTGCTATGTGCAACATTCATTGTTTTAAATGGATTAAACCCATCCGCAGCTAACCCTAATCAAATATTTCTCGGATCAGAAAAAAATTAGGGTATAGGGTATCAAACTCTTTCCACGTAGGAACATCAGCTAGATGTCTTAGGAGTCCATCTGTTATTCTCTTATCATGATGCCATCTCATTAAAGAAGCAGTTTCAACACATGAAAATAATCTTTGCAATCTAGGAATCAAGGGAAACCATCTCATTATTTTGATAGGTTTTTTTTTTCCATCTCCATTTGGAAACACCACATATATAACATGCATCATCTTTAGCTCTATGTCTCTAGTACAATATACAATCATTAGAACAAGCATGTATTTTCTCATATCTCAACCCTAAAGTTGAAATTTTCTTTTTCACTTGATGATAACTATTTGGCAATCTGGAGGTAACAATTCTGCTAAAAACTCTAAGCATAATGAAAAAGATTTGTTGGTCCATCCACATAAACACTTTAAATGAAATAAGTGCACAATCGTTGCCAGCATGGTATATTTGGAATTTGGATATATTGATTTTTTGGCTTTCTGAAGTAATTCAATAAACTTATCTAAAGTTGAAAGTGATGTTGAAGTTGAGGTTGATGTTGATTCATTGACCTTAGATGGATAAGAGGTTGGTTAGGATGGGTGTGAGGTTGGTTCAGGTGGTAAATGTGTGAATGTATCACGTAAGATACCATGGTCAAAAAAATATTATCATATAAGGTGGATGAATAAGATGTATGAGAGGTATGAAGTATAGAATTTTCCTTACCCTCCCCATGATATATCCAGTTAACATAATCCCTTTGAAAACCATAGCGTAGCAAGTGATTGAAAATGGTATGTGTAGGAAATCTGAAAGTGTTGAAACATTTCATACAAGGACATGATAGCTTCCCATCGACAGATTTAATATTCGTAGATGCAAATTCAATAAATTCATTAACTCCACTGATATATTCATCACATGCCCTCGATTTACAATACATCCATCTTTTATCCATTACAAAAATCAAGCGGAGAAATAAATGAAATCTGAGATAAGAGAAGCAAATGAAATTAAGAGAGAATGGTAGAAGGAGAGAAATTAATTAATAGATAATATTTTCTTGGCGGTGGCAAATTCTAAATATGGAACAAAACTAATACGTAACACTTTTTAGCACGAAACTTTTGGCGCCTCTTTATTTGGCGCCAAATACGAAAATGGAGGAGAGGGAAGTGGGAGGATTATGTTAATTTGATTTGATGTAAAATTAGTTACTCATAATAATATAATAATAGAGGGCAAATAAGTCAATAATTAATAATTAAATTTAAATACAAATTGTATATAATAAAATTTGTAACACAATTATATATTTCATATCATTATATCATAAAATATCAAAAAAATAATAATATTATTTTGTTAATTAAATTAATAATGTTATTTTTTAATTTATGTTCGGGGCGGGGCGGTGTGGCACGAGGCATGAACCGCCGGCACAAGCAGGTGATGGTTGGACAGAGTAGTACAGCATGAGGCATTAACCGCCGGCACAACCAAGTGATTCATGGGCAGAGTGGCACGACATGAGGCATGATCCGGCGTCACAAGGAAGTTGGAGCAGGGAGGTATAATTAATTAAAATATATAAAATATAATTATATTTAATTACAAATGACAAAAGCTGGAAAGTACACACATACATTCATACTTTGATACATCTTGATCACTACATATTCAAGCAAGAAACAAATTCAAAACCTAAATTTATAAATAAATACAAATTAATAAAGTGAAAATTATGTAAATTTAACTCGGGATCTATATTTTTTCGATTGGTGAGAAGGGGATGGACTTCCAGCAGAGGATTCAATTGCAATAGTAGCAGAAGAGGATGAGGATAGTATAGGAGCTGCAGCAAGAAAAGATGGAGGAGACGATGGTGGTGGAGCAGTAGAGGATGGAGCGACAACAGCAGGTGCAGATGTAGATGCAGGAAATTGAAATGGATTATGCCGAGGTGGAAATGAAGATCTCGAGGGAGAACCAAATGGTCTGATCAGAAACGGATAAGCAGTTGAAGCAGACTGAGGATGAGGTGTAGAAGAGGAAGAGGGTTCAGCTCTACTTATGGTTATGACCCAGTCCCTTAAGGACATAATAAAAATTGAATTTATCCTTGCAACATCACTCCTTTGCGTCAACTTGAATAAAAGTTGTTTAAACTATTCTTCATTTCGTTCTTGGAATTTGTCATTTTGGTGCATGGACTGACAAAAACTTTGTTTCATTTAACCCATTTCCTTTCGAACTTCTGCCATTTCTCCCTGAATTTCTTCCATTTCCCTTCGAACATCACCAAATTTGTTATCAACATCCGTGAACCCTACTTTGAGACCATTAATAGATTCAATCAGTTCAGTCCATCGATCATCCTCAGTTTCCTTCCCACTCTCTGGCTCTGCAGCTACTACCTCATTTGCCTTTGCTTCTGCCCTATAATTTTTATCTCTTCTTTTAACATTAATCCAATAACCATCTTCAATAATCCAAGAATCTCTTCATACCATTCTCTCATTTATGGAATGTGTAATAATTAATTGCACATGGTCTTCTTTCCTTAAATTTATTTCTTGACTTTTTAAAACTTCCCTAACCATGCTGCAATATGCCAAATTATTTGAAGCATGGCTTCTCCTTATCATAAAGTGAGGAATCCAAAAATGCAAACCTGGATTTTTTCTTTCTATAATTTGAGCCATCAACCAGAAATCATCACGGGTAATAGAGGTTAAATTTCCTGCGTGGGGCTTCATTACACGTATTACTAAATAGTAAAGAATTTTTTCCTGAAAATTTAATTCTGAAGCATTTGTACTAAAATTTTCTAAACTGTAATCATTAAAAACTATTTGAGTATCCATCAATATGTCAGTTTTCAAAGACTGGGCACATTCTTCATAGTCAACCCATTGAATACCTCCCTCATTGTAGATCATTGTTGGATCAATGTAAATTTTTTGTCCACCAAAATAACTTCCAAAAGCACATGCCATATTTTTACCATTAATAACAATATCATGCTCACCATGAATTTGTTCTATATTATTATCAAAAACTCTAACGACATGCTCATAAACCTTTTTTTTTTATGAACAAGTCAAGAAGGATAGATATGTTTGATAAAACTTGCGTTCAGAAAACCTATTTTATCCAAATAATCCAATCAATTAAATGACCTTGAGTGACTTTTCTATCAGAAAATACCTCATCAAAATTTTTGCTTTTTCTGAACGAAGGAAAATAATTACCGTTGTAATTTTGTCGTTCAATGATAATCCCTTTCCGTTTTCGAGAAGACTCTATATCTGCGATTTGAGATATATCTGATGGAATGAAAAGTAACAAGGTGTTATTTGGTCCGCAGAGGAAGAATAAGATGAAGAAGAGGATAGCCGAGAGATAGATTTACGGTTCTTCGTGATTTTGAGTGAGGAAGAAGAAGAAGAAGATCACAGGTTTATGGTGTTCTGAGAGAGAGAGAGATAGGAGATTGTGTGTAATGTTAATCTGGCAATAATAAGAGTAAGGACAATTAATAGTTAGGTTGAACCACAATAAATGGACATAGTTGAGCAAGTGTTTAATGGGATTTAATCCGTTCATTTCATGTTTGATTTTCAAACTCATGCACATGCCTGCTGCACAATTAATTTCTTCCTGCTGCACATCCTTTTTGTGCACGGCAGCCTACTGCACATTTGCTGTCGGCACATCACATTTGTAGCCTTTAGCAGAATTTGAACAATGTGCACTAATTAGACTTTACATAACTGTAACTTAATAGTAACCGTTATATATTAACAATATAAATTTAATATATTAAACATAATATAATATTATAGTAATAGAGAGTGATATAGTTGTAATATCATATAATTGAAGAATATAATCCCCATATTATTACTTATTATATATATATATATATGTAATAGTAATGTTAACGATGTATTACTCTAATAGATAGTAAATAATAGTAACTCTTACTCTATTACTACATAAATGTAATGTTAATAATTACTATATTACAAAAAAGATATATTACGAATATAAATATAATCACATATATTATATATTATATAGTAGTAATAACATAGTTTAATATATTATATACTTGTAATAACATATTATATATATATATATATATATATATATATGTTATTATATATTATATAATTAGTTTGTAATTGTTAACAGATTTTAAGTTAGGGTCATGAAATTCAAATATAATAATAATAATATTTTAATTAGGCGATTATAGCCTACGATTAATGGCTACGATGGGTAGGGTTGGGGTTTCAAAAAGTTTTTACAGGAAATGTCTTTTCAGCTTCCTCTTCCTTCTTCACTCAAGATGGATGCTTCACCTTCACCGTAGATAGAAGCTTCATCGACGGTTACGATTTCTTTTGACAAATAATTTGACAACCCTAACCCACCATCATGAATGAACAAACCCACGAACCCACAATTCCACCGCCAATGAAGATCAACAACTTTTCCAAAAGCAGAATACGTTTTGCAAACCATAAAACAGAAAGAAGAAGACTGGTAGAACGAGAGAGAGGAGTCACAGTTTTAGAAGATCAAAAAGTTGAGAGAGCAGAGGAAAACCAAAAACCAAAAAATGAGAATGAGGAGAAACAGGGAGGAGAACACAGAAAACACAGTCCCAGAAAACAGAGGAAACACGGATGACACTGAAGACACAGAAGATGCAGATCACAGGTTAATCTATTTTAATATGTGATAGGTTTTTCTTTTGTCTTTATTTTTTAAAAATATAATCAAAACTTCATTTCAAATAAATTTTTAGCATAAAAACAATCTGCGTATTTGTATGGATCTAACACATACCAACCATTTTTCCTAAAATAGAGTAAAATCCACCTCTGTATTGTGCTTGGTTCCATTTACGGTTAGTTAGTTTCTTCTTTTATATTTCTATGATTATTTAATCTTATAGTTAGTTTCAATTATGTATATTGTTATTATCTATATTTTCATTTGTCTGTTCTTTGTGAATAGACCAAGAATTGGAAAGAAAATGAAGATCAAGAGAAGTTTAAAAAATTTGATAGGGTAAGGAGGAATAGGACAGAAACAATGCCCATCCTAACAAGGTGCTCTTCTAAACAACTGAAGGAATTATTTTCTACCTTGATTGAAGAGATGAAAGTTATTATACAAAATATGGGATTCGGGAAACTTTTGAATCTTACATGTGACACACTAAGTAGAAAATTATGTCAAGAACTTGTCATGAGATTTGAACCTATTGAAAAACGTCTTTGTATTGCTGGAAATCAAAATTTTAAGCTAACTTCAAAAGAGGTAGAACGAATTTTAGGTATTCCTTATAGGGGACTTGATGTTTTGGGTTCTCTCAATGAATCGTTAAAGGAATCCTCAAATATGAAAAAGTTTTCCTCAAGAATAAAGGTTAGTCAGTTAAAAGAGATGATGATGAATATTGAATATCTCTCTTCCCCTGACTTCAAAAGATATTTCCTTTTATTTATTCTCAGGTGCTTTTTGTATCCTACAACCAATGTATTTCCTACTTCGAGACACGTTTCTGTTACTATTACCATTGATCTTGATAATATTGGAGAATACAACTGGGCCGAGTATGTATTATAATGCTCGGCCGATGAAGTATGGTATTTCAATGATCTTCTAAAGACAGGAAGAAGAGAGGAGGAAGAGAGGAAGAAAACAAGAATTGGTGGCTATTTATTTCTACTTATGGTAAGTTTACTTTCAATCAATGCAATTGAATTAATATAAATATTACTCTAGAAATATTTGATGTATTGTCATGTAACTCATATGTGGTTTGTGGTTTATGCATAGCTTTTTTATTTTGAAAAGGTGAAGGTTGGTGATTTAGGGGGGAGAGAACCAAACTACCCGTTCACTATTGGAGTACTGAACGGGTTAATAGAAGAATCGGATTTGAGCGTGTGAATGTAAGTTAAAGATCACTTTATATATAGAGGAATCAATTATCAATATTCTCTATAAATAAATTATCTGTTTATATATTCTTTCAATATGTCATCAATATATTTCATCAACTTGTTGCCAAGGTTTGTTGTCTCTGAAAAAAGAAACTACTGTTGAACTAGATACTGGTGAAGAAAAAATTCAGGGCCAAAAATTAAAGGTAAACTTCCTTAAAAAGCACCCGTCTCTGTAAGAGTGTGAATGTGAACTTATCATTATCCCAATCTTACTATCTCTTTTTTGATAGAGACACATTAAAGAGGCACTTAAAAAGTTCTTCAAGGAGTCTATTCAAATTCACTCCAAGCTGGTCCAGATGCATTCTGATATGTTGAATAGATTATGCTCATAAGAATATAGATAATGACAATGATATAGAGGATGTACATGAAGAAGAGAAACAAACAAAGAATGAACAAGGGAAGGGGCGAAGAAGCAAAAGAAGCAGGGGAAAGGAAAGGTGGAATTAGAGCTACAGGAGGATAGGTTTTTTGAAGATGAGGAAAGGTTAGATAAGGATGAAGATGAGGATGAAAATGAAGATCTAGATCCTGAATTATATGAAGTAGTCAATACATTAAGTGAGATGAAGGAAATGAAAAAATACACAACTTCTCATTTCCCTTTTGCTAACCTTAGGGATTTTTCAGAGGAAGAAGAAACTATTTGGATTTTCTATGGACAAAAAGCCAGAAAAAATAATGTAAGGCAAGTGTGCAAATTTCCCATTTCACATTTCTGTTGTTTGTCCTTTATGCTATTTGATCTTTGATTGTCATATATCTTACTTATTTCAAATTTTATGATATTTGATAGAACAATTTTATGTAATATTTCTGGAAGCTACATGTGGTGGAGTGATGTATATGAATTGCTTCCCCCTCGTTGGATTGGGATACTGGTATGAATTTATAAATTTATTGCTACTTTTTTTTAATATTACGATGATTATATTATGATTATGATATTATATATTTTTTTAGACTATGGATTGCTACATCTGTTTCCTCAACACCAACACCTTCGATACCAACATGTTTAGATGTGTTCTTCTATTATGGTTTTCGGTAAGAAATATTTATCTATATATTTCATCATTCCTATTCTTTCCTATTCCATCAATGCCTGTCTTCTTCTTCCATTATTCGAGAAAGATACTAGTCCACCAAATAGGTATAAGGAGCACATCTTATTAATATGCATATATACATAATGCAATATATTGTAATTATCAGTGTTTTATTTTTTATATTGGAAACATATTTCCTTTTTTCTATTCGGTTGTACGTATTTTTAATTTTCTATCTTCTCATATATTTCATTTTATTTTTCCTCTCTTAATAGATGTCTGTGGTTTCTGCTTTTTAGACAAAACAAAAAACCAAAAGCAATGAAACCAACTGGGAAGTTTTTACGGTTGAGAGTTCCTTGTCGCAGAAAGCAATTGGAATTGATTTCTGTTTCTGTAATTTAGAGAGTTATTTATATCAAAGTTATACATTTCTATTAAGCATATACATGTCTAAATATACTATTCTACTTTATATTTTGATTACAAGTTTTTATTCCTATAATTTTCAAACAACATTGGTTCTATTATGCTCTTCATTTGGCGGAGCAAATTATGTATATTCTGGACTCAAGATCTTGCTTTAGACGCGATGAAGATTCTCACCTACAAACTTTCATGGTAATTTTATTTATTATATTTAAATATCAAAAATTTAAATTGGTTCAACTATAAATTTTTCATTTTTGTCTTGCAGAAAGATTGTATTGAGAAGATTTATGGAAATTCTTTCATTATCTCTCAAATTATGCTTGTTCAAATTCCACAACAGCCTAACACGTAAGATTAAGATTAATATAAGTTTATTTACTCATACTACATCTTTTTAAACTATTACTTTAGACTTTATACTTTATATCTAAATATTTTTCTATTATTTTTATATGTAGAAATGATAGTGGAATTTTTGTTATGAGATTTATGGAAATAAGGGAACCGGGCGTGATTATAAGTTTACCCACTCAAGAAGTAAGTTGTCTATGACTATTTTCTTGTTTTGGTATTCCTAAATTATATTTCTCTACTTATGGTTTTATGATTGATTTATTGCAGGATCTTAATTTCTTGAAAAAACAATATTTTCTCAACCTTCTCATGTCTCACCATAATATTGTTCGTCCTGAAATTATGGCCAAGATGGAGAAAGCAAGGGAAAAAAAATTTAAACGAGGATCAGAAGAAGAAAGGAAAATGCACAAAGGAAAACAAAAATTGTGAATCTCTTAAATTTCAGATTGTATTCATTTTCTTCAAAATTGTAATCATCGGAGGTTTTTCTCTGCTCAAAATCAATTTCAAGAAAAGAATTTTTTTCTCCTCCAATCCTACCATAAAACGATAAATCAGACCCAAGATGAGTCAAAGTAAGCTGAATGATGGATAAACCAGGTGTTAAATATCAATACAAATCATTTTTTGTTCTCCACCATGCAGCGATATGAATCAAACTTACCACTAAGTATTCATCTTAACTAATCATCCTACATATGAATCAAAGACTACAGTTTCCATACTCACAATCCACTAAATTTATCACAATCCACTTACTAACCACCTATACCAAATTTATCACATTTATCACACAATGGGATGTATATGTAATATAATTCAATTTTCCAAACCATGCATGCGAAAATGCCTGGACGGTACAGCCAAGCCAATGCTGACGGTACAGCTGTGTAGGCGTGCGTACGCATTCATTCTCGCATGCGCGGCACATCCGCGCTGGTCTTCGCGGTACAGCCGTCCATGCGTACCAATGCAAGAATTATTTCAGCAAAGGTACTGCCGCGCTGCCCTCGCGGCACAGCCGTCTAGGCCTGAGAACGCATGTGTTATTGCACGTGCGGCACAACCGCCCTTGCCTCGCGGCACTGCCTTTTAGGCTTGTGCATGCATTCTTGCATACTATAATATAGTAAAGCTTTTTACTACAAAATAGTAATGCTTACTACTACACAATAGTAACGCTTACTACTACAAAATAATAACATTTACTATAAATTAATAATATTTACTATAAATTTGCATCATTTACTATTATATGTGAAATGTTGTAAATTTATTTGTCTCTCATGATAGAAAGATAGTAACCTTTACTTAGATTAGCCACAATAGTCAAATTAACAGATAATAACTTACGGTAACAATTACTATGTAATCGCAATAAAAAATAGTAACATTTACTATTATAATTAACATATGTGAAAGGTAGCAAAATTATTTGTCTTTCATCATAAAATGATAGTGACATTTACTATTAATCTAATCACAATAGTCTAATTAACAGATAAAAACATATAGTAACAATTATTATGTAACCACAATAAAATATAATAATATTTACTATTATAAAAACGGATGTGAAAGATAGTAAATTTATTTGTTTCTCATGATGAAAGGATGTAACATTTACTATTAAACAAAGCACAAAATCCCAATTAACCTAATCAGAATAGTCTAATTAACAGATAATAACATATAGTAACAATTATTATGTAACCACAATAAAATATAGTAATATTTACTATTATAAAAACGAATGTGAAAGATAGTAAATTTATTTGTTTCTCATGATGAAAAGATGTAACATTTACTATTAAACAAAGCACAAAAATCCAATTAACCTAATCACAATAGTCTAATTAACAGATAATAACATAGTAACCACAATAAAATATAGTAATATTTACTATTATAAAAACGGATGTGAAAGATAATAAATTTATTTGTTTCTATTGATGAAAGGATGTAACATTTACTATTAAACAAGGCACAAAAATCGAATTAACAGATAATAACATATAGTAACAATTACTATATAACCACAATAAAAAATAATAACATTTACTGTAAATTAATAACATTTACTATTATAATAACATATGTGAAAGGAACCAAAATTATTTGTCTCTCATCATAAAAGGATAGTGACATTTACTATTAATCTAACGACAATAGTCAAATTAACAGATAATACTATGTAGTAACATTTACCATGTAACCAAAATAAAATATAGTAACATTTACTATAAAATAGTAACATATACTATTATAATAACGGATGTAAAAGGTACTAAAATTATTTTTCTCTCATGACCAAAGCATACCAACATTTACTATTAAGCTAACATAATAGTCATATGAACGGATAATTTGATATAGTAACATTTACTATGTATCGATAAAAAATATAGTAATATTTACTACAAAATAGTAACATTTACAATTATAATAACGGATGTGAAAGGAAACAAATTTTTTTTGTCTCTCATGATAAAAAAGATAGTAACATTTACTATTAATCTAACCACAATAGTCAAATTGACAGATAATAAGATATAGTAACATTTATTATGTAACAACAATAAAATATAGTAACATTTACTATTATAGTAATGGATATAAAAGATAATAAATTTATTTGTCTCTCATGATGAAAGAATAGTAACATTTACTATTAAGCAAACCATAATATTCGAATTAATAGAAAATAAAATATAGTAACATTTATTATATAAAGTAATAAAATACAGTAAAATTTACTATAAAATAGTAACATTTATTATTATAAAAACACTCGGGAAAGGTAGTAAAATTATTGATCTCTCATGATAAAATGATATTAATATTTACCATTACGTTAACCACAATAGTCAAATTAACAGATAACACCATATAGTAACATTTACTATGTAACCACAATCAAATATAGTAACATTTATTATAAAATAGTAATATTTATTATTATAATAACACATGTGAAATGTAGTAAAATTATTTATCTCTCATTTACTATTAAGCTAACCACAATAGCCAAATTAATAGATAATAAGAAACAGTAACATTTACTTTATAATCACAATAACATTTACTATAAAACCTATATTTTGTGCAACAGTTGAAACACCTTTCAAAATCGTGACTACAAAACCTATGTTTTGCCATCATAACTAATAGCCGTAAGGATAGGGGTATATAAATGCAGACGTTCTTATATCTGTAAGTATAAAGTATTGTTTATACAATTGCTACGTTTACTCACAGTTCAAATTGTTTTATCAACGAACATTTTAATACCGTTGAGAAATATATACTATTACCGATGGTTTCAACTATTACCGTCTGTATTGTTTCAAAAAATCGTTGACAATATGTATCGACGGTAAAAGTCACCGTTTGTGTAATGCTTTTAGTTTGTAATGTCTATCTGATCTCGCACAAATCTGAGTCATTAGAATGCTTCAGTAGATTTATTAGTAAGATTGAGAATCAGATAGATTTTAGAATGAAAACTCTTAAAACCGATTGGCGAGCATTTGTCAGAACGACACAGAAATCTCTATTTCGAAAAGAGTATTAAGAGATTAATCGACTATTTTTGCTGCTTCTCAGTAGAGCGAAGTAGCCGAGATATGTAATAGGATTTTGTCAGAAATTATGAGCTCTATGATGGTACATATCAATATGTCCATCTTCTATTAGGAAGATATTTTAATGACTGTTGCCTATGTTCTCAACTATATCTCATTAAAGTCCGTAATCAGTACCCCACATGAGTTTTGGATAGGGAGATAGCCTAACCTTAGCCACTAGTGGTTATGGGGTTATGTCGCGATTTCTCACGTCTAAAAGGTGAGTTAGGCCTGCAAGAAAGTATGTGTTTTTAGATGAACACACAGATGACACTATTATCGAGATTGAGTCTCGTGATACCACATTCCTTGAGAATGATTTCCCTAAGAGAGGTGAAATCTGTAACACTGACATTACGGTGTCTGTAATTTAATTATATAGAGAGAAATTTATTTATTTAAATTGATTTTTGATTTTAGGGTATTTAAATTAAATTTTTAGTATATTTTAATTTGTCGAATCTGCAAATCAAAGTAAACCCCGTTTTTACAAAAAAATTAAATTTTAATGAAGTGTGGGTGTGAAAATATATATATATATATATATATATATAAAGAAAAGAGAGAGGAGATGCTGCATTTTGGAGTGAAACTAGCACCTCCCCCCTCTTACCAATTAGGGTTGGAAACCCTAATTTCTATTTTCTCTCTCTCTCTCTCTTTCTTACTCTTTCTCTCTCTCCCCGACTCTTCACCTCCTGCGGCCGCCTTCTCCCTTCCCCGCAATCGTCACTTGCCCCGCCACCACTCTCCACGCATAAAACCACCACCACCTCCTTCTTCTCTCTCTACCTCACGGTCTCTCTCTCACTGTTTCTCTCTCTCTCCGTTGCACACTCTGTCTCTATCTCTTGTGATCTCCCTCCCACTCAATCGCCCTCCACCGTGAATCCGCCACCTTCCACAGCGATCCGCCACCACCGTGAGCGCACCCTAGCTGCTGTAGGTCCTCCCTCCCGTGAGCGCGCTGCAACGCGATCTTCCCTATACAAGCACGAGCGCGCCACAGCGCGAGCACCCCCTGTGAGCGTGCTTGCTTGGGAGTGCACCTGCGCACGAGCACGTGACAGAGCACGAGTGCGAGCCACGCACGAGCGCGCTTTAGCCCATCAGTGCGCAACCCGTGAGCGTGGGACTACAACCCAACTCACGAGCGTATGTGCCAGCCCGCAAGCGTGCCAGCCCGCGAGCACACTAACCCACGAGCCCATGAGCTTACTAGCCCACGACAGTCCACAAGCTCGCGTAGCCCGTGACCCGCTGTGGCTGCGAAGCCTACTGCGGCCCGCAACCCGTAGCCCGCAATAACTCGTGATAGCCCGTGAGTCTCTGCGGAGCATTGTAGATTTTGGAGCAATCAAAAAGACATTCGGATGAAGGTCTGCGCTATGAGAAAACCCTAGGTGAGAAAAATTTCTTACCTATTTGATTTATTTGAATGAATGTTAGGGTTAAGTTGAGAAATGAGGAGAAATGTTGGCGTGCAGGCGCTGCGTGCCCTGGGTGCTGTAAACTGCACATGGGCGCTGCGCACTACACATGGGCGTTGTGCACCCTCCACACAGGCCCTGCACATGGGTGTTGCGCGCCCTGTACATAGACCCTGCACATGGGCACTGTGCGCTCTGCACGCTGCACAGAGGAGCGCTGGGCTGTGGCCCTATTGGCCCTTGGGTGCAAGCGAGAGGTTGGATTGGTGTGAGCCTTGTGCGAGATTGGTCGAGTACCTACACCTGAGTCTTGTAGACATGTTGTATGCATGAACAAAATATGAGTAATTAGGGTAGGGTTCTAAAGGATTCGAACTACCGGATTTGCATACGTGTATTAGAAATGATAGCATATTTCCTATAATTGCATAGATTTGAAACTCGTTGATTTTTTATATATATGTATACATTCATAGGTATTAGGTGCCTTGAGTTAGGGGAACACTTTTCTCCGTTTCATGGTATTATTGGGGAGTGCGCTACCCTCCCCCATACTGTGAGGGGAATTTATTTCAATGTCTTTGTTTAATATGTAAACCCTATTTTACAACATTTTGATAACTGAGCATGAATTGTCTTGTTCTTGAAATGTTTTGATTGGTTTTGGAACTGACTTTTTGTGAACCGTTGGAGTATCCAAAAATTTGGTTGAATTTTGAAATTATACATCAATGCGGTTGAAATGTATAATGTGCCATTTACACTATATATTGCATTTGGTTTGTGAACCTGATTTCAGCACATTCTTGATACGAGATTGATTTTGGTCTTGATGGCTTTGGTATGTATTGTTCCTTAGCAATGAAGGACACCGTGAGAGACGCTTAGGTGGCGTCCGGATATGCCTAGACCAGGGGAATCCCAGAGTTATCATGATTTTATTAACGACACGTACTAGCCAGGTTGAACCCGAAAAGGGGGAGGAATTGGATACTCTCTCCAAGTCTAGCACATGGATGAGGTACGCCACCAACGCCAGAGTAGAGAGCACTTTAAATAAATTTGTATATAATACCCCTAGTGCGCCTTCATAGGTCGAGATTGACCTCTGCCAGGATAATTTCGGCTGACAGCTCTATGATTTTAATGACAGTACTTTGGATGTATATTTGACTGGATAATGCATGCAAATGATATATTGTTGAAATGAAAAGCATGATGATTTGAAGTATGAATTGTATACTGACGCTTTGACACTCCAATTTCACAATTCTTATTAGAGGATTGCATTGACCCACTCACTCACTGAGTATTCTTTTCCTAAGTACTCAACCCTCATTTTCCTTCTTGTTTTAGAGATAGTATTTGGCAAGGAGTATTGCTTTTAGGACGCTTAGTATCATTGGAAGATCTGGTCTGGATCTGACAAGTCATTGTATATTTTCGCTACAAGTTCGTAAGTTAAAAATTTTATTGATGATGTATATGTATTTTGAGATCTATAGATGACTATTGTATAATTCTGGGATGACTGTACAAATATGGATATTTAAATTGTAGAACTCTCTTGTCATTGCATAACACTTGCATTGAGGTAATTTCTATTCATTTGTGTATGTTACTTGGGAATGTGTCATGTCCTAGAAGTGTATTTTAGAACCGCTCGGTGCCACCTCTAAATCACAGGAGGGGCGACTAGCGGCTATTCATGCCTTTATGGGGGCATGGCAGTAGAGGTCTGTGGTTAGGACTGTGGAAATTTGTTTTGTTAGCCTTGCATTGTCCTGGATTGTGCGGTATGGATGTATTGGTCTAATGTTGAGATTGGAATTATGTATTGTGAGGCTGGGTTAACCCTATTATACCGGTAGCAGGTTGATTGCTATATGAAAACCTCCGATATACGGGGAGATTCTGCTTGATTTTCTGTAAAAATATAGTCGGCATTCAGGACAATGGGTGGTTGCTCACGATCCCGGTTCGGGACGTGATAGTTGACTTGGTATGAGAGCCTAGGTTGAGAGCTATGTAGGAAGACTTTTGAAAACATTCCTGAGTGTGTTTGTGTTTAAAGTCCTCAATGCATGAGAGTTTCATACATTCATGAAGTCCCAGTACATGGTCATAGATATTTGAGCTCATCCATTTTAGGGGGTTAGATACGGTTGTGTCTATCCTAACATGTTTTTTTTAGTATTCCATTCTTTGTGAGGTTAGTCAAGATGTGACTGATCCAAATTTCTTAAACCATGCCTATTCTTTGAAAGATACCTAATAAGGATGCTTCTCTTGCAGAAGTGTGATGACCCGACGGAGCACCCGTTTTGCCCCACCAGAGGAATTAGAGAGTTGGAGGACCGTTCCTTGACTCGCATGCCACCACCGGCACCTACTCAACCAGTTGCTCAGGCTGAGACTCCCATACCCACACTCGACGCCTTTCGGCAGGTGTATGAGTAGTACGCTTCACATGGGATCTAAATTCCGCCCCCACCACCTCCTATAGTGGCGCCTGTACCTGCCACAGTGCCAGTTCCTTCGGCACCTGTTTCACCGTTGGTGGCTGGTCTTTCTATGTTGTTAGAGCCGAATGAGACCACATCGGCTACTCTTAGATGGGTACATGAGTTGACTCAGTCGGTTAAGGAGGCCCATCAGCTGGGGTGTACTGATTTCACAGGGCTTGGTGATGCTGCGACAACCAATCATTGGATCAACTGCACCCGCAGGATTTTGACCGATCTGGGGATTGGAGAGGAGCTCTGCCTGAAAGTGGCATAGTGATTATTAGAATGAGAGGCCCTCTTATGGTAGGAGGCCCTTACTGATGAGGTGACAGAGCCACTACGATAGGATGACTTCGTTCGGGAGTTTGACCATAGATTCTTTCCACTTTACCAACAGGACTGGATGAGGTCAGAGTTGGGACGGCTTACATAGGGGTCCAGATCTATCTCAGAGTATGAGGCAGACATGCGGAGACTTGCCGCATTTGTACCAGATCTGGCCACCCTCAGTATTTGTGCTTCAAATTCAAAGACGGTCTTAGCCTCAGCATAAAAAAGTATATGACTGTTACTCCATAGTTTACACTGGCCGAGGTAATAGACTTTGCTTACCGCACGAAAGCTTTGGTCCTCGCTGAGACTAGGCAGAGAGAGAATAGAGAGCTGAAGAGAAAAAAAGAGAAGTCTCATTCTACACAGAGCTACAAGAGGGGCAAGGGATCCAGTTCGCACAGAAATAGATTTGGATCTGGATCTTCTAATCTGGGACGGGGATAGTACTCCCAAGGGTTCAGACAGCCCGCTCTGACTCACCCTGCACAGTATACTGCTCAACGGCATCCTTATTACCACATGTGCAATAGGACCCATTCGATAAGAGTTTGTTCAGTATCGGTCACTTGCTTCCACTGTGGGAAGCTGGGACATATCAGGAGTTCCTGCCCTGAGTTAGGACGTGGAAGACAGAGTTCACAAAGCCGCACTAGTACTCCTCATATGGGTCAGTAGGTCGGCCAGCATCTTCTACTCCCAAGGTAACCACTGGGAGTAACACAGTATAGACCTAGGCACGACAGCAACTTAGGGCTCAGGCCCGGGTTTATGCCATGACGTAGGAAGACGCCTAGGCGAACCCTGACATCATCATGGGTACTCCTCCTTCTGATCCTGTAGAATAGGATCTCTATTCCTATTTCCACTTCTTTTGGGAATGTCAGCATTGTATCATGATAGTTGTATAGGTATTTTATGTTGTGTACCCTTTTGTCGACATGATACTAGTCTGACATCTTTGTACACTGAAGTTGTAAAAGCCTTAGAGGCTCAACTATTTTGATATATATATATATATATCAAGTTTGAAAATTTTCTAAGTTTATGTGCATTTTGTTCAATGATAGGTACTCTACCTATTTTCGGAATAAATGCTCGTATTCTTATTGATACGGGGTCTAACTATTCGTATATGAGTGATCAATTCTCCCGACATTCTGACAGGCCGCTCTCACCTTTGGACGAGGAGATATTGCTCATCACTCCTCTGGGTGAGCAAATTGTGCGCGGCACAGTGTATAGAGAATGTGAGATCAAAGTTGGGGATACAGTGCTGAAGGCAGATCTAATCCCTCTTGCCATGATTGACTTTGATGCAATCTTGGGAATGGATTGGCTACATATGCATCGGGCTTTAGTTGACTGCTTTAAGAAGCAGGTAGAGTTTCGAAAACCCGATCAGCCAGTGTTGATTTTTGAGGGCGAGAGACGGGTTTTACCCCGCTATGTCATTTCAGTTTTGGAGGCCAAACGCATGATTCGCCACTGGTGTGTGGCATATCTAGCTCACATCATAGATACCACTGCTCAGGGACCGAGACTTGAAGATGTTCTAGTGGTATAGGAGTTTACTGATATTTTCTCTGAGAAGCTACCCGGATTACCATCGGTTCTGGAGTTCGACTTTGAGATCGATTTATCTCCGGGGACTACCCCTATTTCGATGCCGCCATACAGGATGGTGCCGACTGAGCTGAGAGAGCTCAAGGTCCAACTGCAAGAGTTATAGGATTAGGGGTTTATCTGTCCTAGCATGTCACCTTGGGATGCTCGAGTGCTATTTGTAAAGAAAAATAAGGGCTCACTGAGATTGTGTGTGGATTATAGACAGGTTAATCAGATGACTATGAAGAACAAATATCCACTGCCTCGCATAGATAATTTGTTTGATCAATTGCAAGGTGCCTGAATTTTCTCGAAGATTGATCTTCGATCGGGATATCATCAATCGCGTATTAGGACTCAAAATGTGCCAAAGACAGCTTTCCGCACTCGATACGGGTACTATGAATTTCTTGTTATGCCGTTTGGGCTGACTAATGCCCCAGCTGCGTTCATGGACTTGATAAACAGAGTTTTTCAAGACTATCTGGACCAGTTTGTCATAGTCTTCATAGACGATATATTGGTATATTCGCGGAGTGACGAGGATAATGTTCAGCATCTTCTCACCATCTTACAGATCCTCCGCGATGAGTAGTTGTATGTCAAATTCACAAAATGTGAATTTTGGTTAAGACAGGTTGCATTTTTGGGGTATGTCGTTTCTGCAGAGGGGATTTTTGTCAATCCGCAGAAGGTCAATGCCATTATGAGATGGGAGCAGCCGCAGACAGTGACTGAAATCAGGAGTTTTCTTGGTCTGGCTGGGTATTACCACAAATTTGTTGAGGGGTTTTCCTGGATAGCTACACTATTGTCCAGATTGACGCGAAAGGGTGTCAAGTTTGAATAGTATAACTGTTATGAGGCGAGTTTTCAGGAGTTCAAACAATGGTTGACTACAGCTCTGATTTTGGCGCTTCCCACCAGAAGTCGGGAGTACACAGTGTACAGTAATACTAGCCGACAAGGGTTGGATTGCATTTTGATGCAAAATGGTCGGTGATCGCCTACGCGTCTAGACAGTTGAAGAAACATGAGGTGAATTATCCGACACGCGATCCGGAGCTTGCGGCCATAGTCTTCGCATTGAAGATATGGCGCCATTACTTGTATGGGGTGACTTGTCGGGTGTATACGGATCATAAAAATCTGAAGTATTTATTCACCCAGCGAGAACTTAACTTGAGACAGAGGAGATGGTTGGAACTTCTCAAAAATTATGATCTTGTCATTGATTATCATCCGGGCAAAGCCAATGTGGTTGCTGATGCCTTGAGCTGGAAATCAGCTTTATCATCTCAAGAGAACAATACGACATACCTCCTTGTCTGATGGGACTCCAGGATTTGGGAGTCAGATTGGCTAGTGATGATCAGAGCACTCTACTAGCCAGGTTTGAGGTCAGGCCGACGCTGTTGGACCGTATTAGGGAGCTTCAGGGAACTGATATCTAACTCCAGACTCTTACTGAGAGAGCCCGCAAAGGTGATATAGATGATTTTAGAGTCCGTAGTGATGGACTTCTGACTTATCGAGATAGGGTGGCTATACCCGCCGATGATGATCTCTGTAGGTCCATATTAGAGGAGACACACTTCTCGGCCTATGTCTTGCACCCAGATAGTACAAAGATGTATCGAACTATTCGGGGCAGCTATTGGTGGCCAGGTATGAAGAGAGACATTGCGGAATTTGTAGCTAGATGTTTAGTCTGTCAGCAGGTGAAGGCTGAGCATTAGAGGCTAGCAGATTTACTACAGCCTCTTCCCATTCTCGTATGGAAGTGGGAACACGCGACTATGGACTTTGTTATGGGATTGCCACGGACTCAAGCCAGATATGATGCCATTTGGGTGGTAGTCGATCGACTCACCAAATCCGCCCATTTCATCCCGATACGTAGCGACTCTCCATTGGAGACATTGGCACGTCTGTATATTAACGAGATAGTCAGACTGCATGTAGTTCCCGTGTCCATAGTTTCAGATAGAGATCCAAGATTCACTTCTCAATTTTGGCCCAAACTATAGGAAGCTTTGGGCACACGGCTCAGTTTTAGCACAACATATCACCCACAGATAGATGGTCAATCGGAGTGGACATTCAAATGCTTGAAAATTTGCTTCGGGCTTATGTCATGGATTTTTGGGGTAGTTGGGACAGACATTTACTGCTGATGGAGTTTGCATATAATAATAGCTATCAGGCCAGTATCGGTATGCCACCCTATGAGGTACTCTACGGCAGGAAGTGTCGCACCCCGTTATACTGAGATGAGTTAGGCGAGAGACACCTTACCAATGTTGAGTTAATCAAGGAAACTAAGGAAAAGGTCAGGGTGATCCACGAACGGTTGAAAGCCGCCCAGGACAGACAGAGGGCCTATGCGGATCGGAGACACCAGCCCTTAGAGTTTGAGGTGGGTGATATGGTGTTTTTGAGGATTTCTCCCTTGAGGGTACTCATTCGACATTGGTAGCAGGGCAAATTGAGCCCTAGGTACATTGGCCCGTTCGGTATCCTCAGTAAGGTTGGGAGCGTGGCATATGGATTAGAGCTGCCAGACGAGTTATCTTGGATCCATGATGTCTTCTATGTATCAGTGTTGAGAAAGTATATCCCAGATCCTTCGTATATTTTACAGTCTCTACCTGTTGAGTTACGAGAGGACCTCAATCTTCCAGTTTAGCCTGTGGCTATTCTAGATCAGCATGTCAGGAAGCTGCAGAGCAAGGAAGTCGCGTTGATAAGAGTCTTGTGGAGAAGTGACCAGGTTGAGGAGGAGACCTGGGAGCCCGAGGAGGTTATGAGGAGACAACACCCCCATTTGTTTGCTAGTTAGTTCTCTTTTAGTTTCGAGAACGAAACTTGTTTTTAGGGGGTTAGAAAATATAACACCGATACTGCGATGTCTATAATTTAATTATATAGAGAGAAATTTATTTATTTAAATTGATTTTTGCTTTTGGGGTATTTAAATTAAATTTTTTACATATTTTAATTTGCCGAATCTACAAATCGAAGTAAATCCCGTTTTTACAAAAAATTTAAATTTTAATCAAGTGTAGGTGTTCAAAAAAATATATATATATAAAAAAGAAGAGAGAGAGGAGATGCTGCGTTTCGGAGTAAAACGCAACACCTCCCCCTCTTACCAATTAGGGTTGGAAACCCTAATTTCTCTTCTCTTCTCTCTCTCTCTCTCCTTCCTCTTTCTCTCTCTCCTCGACTCTTCACCACCCGCGACAGCCTTCTCCCTCCGCCGCGATCGTCGTTTGCCCCGCCACCCCTCTCCACCGCGACCAACCACCACGCGAGCACGCTTGCATGGGAGCGCACGAGCGCGCTCCAGCCCACTAGCGCGTAACCCGTGAGCGCGACTACAGCCCAACTCATGAGCGCACATGCCAGCCCACGAGCCCGCGAGCCTGTCAGCTGGCGAGCCCACCAGCCCGTGACAGTCCACGAGCCCATGCACGAGCCCACTGCTACCCACAGCCCGCAGCCCGCGAGTTTCTACAGAGCATTTTAGATTTTGGAGCGATCGAGAAAACATTCGGACGAAATTCTACGCTCTGAGAAAACCCTAGGTGAGAAAAATTTTTTACCCATTTGATTTATTTGAATGAATGTTAGGGTTAAGTTGAGAAATGAGGAGAAATATTGGCGTGCAGGCGTTACATGCCCTGGGTGTTGCACACTGTATAGGGGCGCTGCGCACACTGCACAGGGGCGCTGCGCACCCTGCACACAGTCCCTGCACATGGGCATTGCGCGCCCTGCACACAGGCGCTGCGCGCCTTCCACATAGACCCTACACATGGGTACTACGCGTCCCGCACATGGGCGCTGCACACTGCACAGAGGAGCGCTAGGCTGTGGCCCTATTGGCCTTTGGGTGTGAACATGAGATTGGATTAGTGTGAGCCCTGTGTGAGATTGGTCGAATACCACTACTTGAGTCTTGTAGACATGTTGTATGTATGAACAAAATATGAGGAATTAGGGTAGAGTTCTAAAGGATTCGAACTAATTGATTTGCATACGTGTATTAGACGTGATAGCCTATTTCCTATAACTACGTAGGTTTGAAACTCGTTGATTTTATATATATATATATATATATACATTCATAGGTATTGGGTGCCTTGAATTAGAGAAACACTTTTCTCCGCTTTGTGGTATTATTGGGGAGTGCGCTACCCTCCCCCATACTGTGAGTGAGATTTATTTCAATGTCTTTGTTTAATATGTAAACCCTGTTTTATAATATTTTGATAACTGAGTATGATTTGTCGTATTCTTGAAATGTTTTGATTGGTTTTGGAACTGACTTTTCATGAACCGTTGGAGTGTCCAAAAATTTGGTTGAATTATAAAATTATGCATGCATGTAGTTGAAATGTATAATGTACCATTTACGTTATATATTGCATTTGGTTTGTGAACCTGATTTCGGTACATTCTTGATACGAGATTGATTTTGGTCTTGAAGGCTTGGGTATGTATTGTTCCGTAGCTATGAAGGACACCGTGAGAGGCGCTTAGGTAGCGTCCGGATATGCCTAGGCCTAGGGTATCCCACGAGTTGTCATGATTTTATTAACGATACGGCACTAGCCAGGTTGAACCCGAAAAGGGGGAGGATTTGGATACTCTCTCCAAGTCTAGCACCTGGACGAGGTCCGTCGCCAACGCCGGGGTAGAGAGCACTTTAAATAAATTTGCATATAATACCCCCGGTGCGCCTGTCATAGGTCGAGGTAGACCTCTGCCAGGACACTTTCAGCTGGCAACTCTATGATTTAATACCAGTACTTTGGATGCATATTTGATTGGATAATGCATGCAAATGATATATTGTTGAAATGAAAAGCATAATGATTTGAAGTATGAATTGTATACTTACGCTTTGACAATCCAGTTTCACAATTCTTATTAGACGATTGAATTGATCCACTCACTCACTGAGTATTCTTTCCCTGAGTACTCACCCCTCATTTCTCTTATTGTTTCAAAGATAGTATTTGGCAAGGAGCATTGGTTTTAGGACACTTAGTATCATTGGAAGATCTGGTCTGGATCTGAGGAGTCATTGTATATTTTCGTTACAATTTCGTGAGTTAAAAATTTTATTGATGATGTATATGATTTTGAGATCTATAGATGACCATTGTATAATTCTAGGATGATTGTAAAAATTTGAATATTTAAATTGTGGAACTCTCATGTCATTGCATAACACTTGCATTGAGGCGATTTCTATTCATTTGTGTATGTTATTTGGGAATGTGTCATGTCCTAGAAGTATATTTTAGAACCACTCGGTGCTACCTCTAAATCACAGAAGGGGTGACTGGTGGCTGTTTATACTTTTGATGGCGGCATGACAGTAGAGGTCTGTGGTTAGGACTATGGAAATTTGTTTTGTTAGTCTTCCGTTGTCCTGGATTGTGCAGTATGGATGTGTTGGTTTGATGTTGAGATTGGATTTTTTGTATTGTGAGGCCGGGTTTGCCCTATTGTACAAGTAGTAGATTGATTGATATATCATAAACTTCCGATACGCGGGGAGCTTCTGCCCGATTTTCTGAAAAAATACAGTCGGCATTTAGGATAACGGGCGGCTACTCATAATCCCGGTTCGGGGCATGACAAAATCAATTTGGACCTTATTTTCTATGAAATGGATAAGTCTAGTGACTCGGGTGAACATAGTGATGGGTTACAAGAATCCATTACGGATCTTGGTCTTAGTGGGAGCGATCCATCAAGAAGTGAAGAGTTTTTTTTCTTTTCTCGTAAGAGTATCGATAATGCATACTTAAACGCCGCTTCCCGATTAAGGGTGAGGCCTTCATTATGACTCTTGAAGATGATGAGAAATCTCAAACGATCCAAGAGACTCTCGAAGGTTCTACAAAGAACCATTTGTTGAAAGCAATAAATAAAGAGAAGGTGTTGATGAGAATCAACGAGGTTTGGGACCTAGTTGATTTGCTTGAGGGTAGAAGGATGATTGGAAATTAGTAGATTCTCAAGGTCAAGAGAAAAGTCGACGGATTGATGGAGAGGTATAAGACCAGTCTAGTAACCAAGGGTTACATTTAGACTGAGGAGTTTGGACTACCAGGAAGTTGTAGTATAATTTATCTCGATCTGTTTAGCGATTGTTACGAACATGAACTGAAGTCATACCAGATAGACATATAGATCACTTTCTGTAATAGAAGTCTGGATGAGATGATCTACATGGAGCATCCCTCTGGGTTCGTTCGAGTAGATCAGGTGGATAAGGTCTGTTGACTTTGGCAATCAACATACGACCTTAAGAACTCATCCAGGAGGTGGTACGTGAGATTTCACAAGGAGGTGATATCCTATGATGTTATAATGATCGAGGAGAATTATTGTATCTATCTGATACGTTTTGATAACTCTTTTTATGATCATGTTCTCATATGTGGGTGACATTCTATTAGTTAGGAACAACAGAGAGTATCCAATGGCCATAGCAACATGGTTATTGTTCATGGGAGAGTTTTTAGTTTATTCTTGGAATTTGGATCTAAATAGATCGTTTGAGAATGGTATTGATTCTTTAATAAGAGTTTTACATCAGGTTGATTTTTAAGCATTTCGAGACGAGCGATAATAACCTAATAGATGCTCTATCGCTAAAGGTGAAGAGCTGATTCCTAACATATGTCCTCAAATTCAAAAAGAAATAAGGGAGATGAGCAAAATCTCTTATGCCAGTGCAATGTGTATTCTAGTGTATGCGATGAGGCATATACGTGCAATGTATACTCTAATGTATGTGATGAAGCGTACATGACCATACGTTTATTTTGCAGTCAATCCGGCGAATAGTATCAATCGAATTCTGGAAGGGATCACTGTAGAGTAGTAAAAAGGATTCTGAGAAATCTCATGAGAATTGCGGACCTCTCCGTGTGTTACGGAGAAGGTGATTTGCATTTTTTTTTGGGTATTCAGATGTTAACTGGGAGTAGCGATTTGGATGAATGCAAACTGACATCAGGTTTTATCTTCTTAGAGTGGTAGGAAGTGAACCTATATATCTCTATTTACGATAGGGACTAAACTTGTAGTATGCTCAATGGCAGTTGATGAGAGTGGTTCGCTCTAGAAATTTCTGGATGACTTAGAGGTTGTGGCAGATAGTAGAAGGTTAGCGATGATTATTATAATAATCTGACCCCCATTGCTAACAACTGAAAACCTAAGTATTATAGTAAAGCCAAACATATTGATACCGGAGACCGCTCTGTCAGAGACACTACTGAGAAGGGTATTGTGATATTTAAGTACACCTTGATATACAGTATGGTAGCTGATCCCTTCAGAAAATCCATTGTGAGAGTTTTCTTTGTGAGACAAGGAATCATCGGGTCAGTGTACTTTGAAATTTCTCATTATGTACTATTTTTTATGCTTATTGAAATATATAACATGCGTGCATTATTAGGTTGCAAGTCTATTGTTTCATACAATTATTTATTGTTATATATCTTGTGAGATGTTGTGATAAAAGATGTGTCAGGTAGGCGTGGTCGATTCTTTAACACAAGTCACTACCTCCAGCTCTGAGTGAGCGGAGATGAGACAGTTTCCGATCGTAAGAGGTTTTGAGAGTGACCCTACTAGAACATAAATCACCCTGATATGTATTCAGGATGAGGTCCTTTACGATATGACCGACATGGAAATACCCATATCCATGTTGTCTGTAAGTAATCAGATTTGAGATCTCAGATATCACCTACGTTTAGTGATATTGTCTCTCAGATGCTTTCTCTAAGATCTCTGGATAAAGTTTTATGTGTAGACTGAGTCCCATACCTACACAGTGTTAGAGAAATCTGACATATGCCCTTTGAGAGATGGAGGAATTGTAACACCAAGCTTAAAAAAAAAAAAAAAAAAAAAAAAAAAAAAAAAAAAACACAATATTTGGAGACGCAGCGTTTTGGGACAAAACGCTGCGTCCCCAATTGGGGATTAGGGTTAACCCTAACCCCCTTTCTCTCTCTCTCTCTCTCTCTCTCTCTCTCTTTCTCTCTCCCCGACGTTCCCTCTCCTGCGGCCGTTCGTCTTCTTCCGTGGCCGTTCGGCTTCCTCCGCCACAGCCACCACCGCCGCCGCCGGCAGCTTCTTCTTCTTCTTCTTCTTCTTCTTCTTCTTCTTCTCCTCCTTCTTCCCTCTCGGTTTCTCTCTCTCCCTTCGCGATCCCTCTCGCAAACGCTCTCTCTTCGTTGTTCTCTACCCTCCTCCGCGCGCCACCGCGCGACCCGCTTCCCTGCACAATCGCACCACCCGCGACCTTCCGCAGGCACCACCACCACAGCAACAGTGATTCCCTCCCTCGTGCGAGCGCGCGATCACCCGAGCACGCCGTAGCGCGAGCACGACTGCTCGCGAGCGCGCGACCCTTCTTGCGCGAGCGTGAGTCCGAGTGTGCCTCAGCCTACGCGGTTTCTGCCCCAGCGTGCACAAGAGCGTACGGCCCAGCGTGTACGGGTGCGCGGCCCAGAGTGCACGGGCATGCACGGGCGCGCGGCCCAGTGCACGAGCGAGCAGAGCGCGCGAGCAGAGCGCGAGCAGAGAGCGCGCAGAGCGAGGGCGCAGGGGCGCGCAGCAGCGCGCGAGCGCACAGGGGCGCGCAGCAGCGCGTGAGCGCACACGAGCCAGCGTGCGAGCGCGCACGAGCCAGCGCAGCGCACGGGCGCGCGCCAGCACACGGGTGAGCACCAGCCCGCGAGCCACTGTCGGCCCGCAGGCCAGCCAGCCTGCAGGCCCATTAGCCGCAGACCCATCAGCAGCAAGCCCACGGGCCCACCAGGCCCGACAGCCCGTCCAAGCCCGTAGGTCCAGTACAGCCCGCGGCCCAGTTCAGCCCATCGGCCTGCCAGCCCGCCGGCCCGCTACCCCGTAGCATGCAGACCAGCGAGCCCGCTAGCTGTAGCCCACGAGCCCAGTTCGGCCCGTGGCCCACGAGCCCGCGACGGCCCGTGACGGCCCACGAGCCCGTGACAGCCCACGAATCTTCACGCAGGTAAATGACTTAGGATTTTGTTTCGGATCTATGTGTTTAGATCTAACAAATGAACCTTGTTTTGATAGGAAACCCTACAGACTTTGGAGTGACCGAAGCGACTTTCGGACGAGACTCGGCGCTTCGAGAAAACCCTAGGTGAGGAGATTTCGACTTTAATTGATAAATTGGATGAATCTATGATTGAATCTAAGATGAAAGATGTTGTATATGTTTAGAGTGTAAGTGGAATGCGAATAGAATACAATTTATGAAACGATTATATATGAATTTAAGGTTAAGTATAGAATGTTACAGAAATTTGATGATCTGATTTAGGTTGATCTTTTGGAGACTCGAGCGGTCAGATCCGATTTGGCTTGTCAGTAGGGAGTGACTTCCCTCCCGTAAAACTGTGAGTGAGACTTTGACATTCACTATTGATTGAAAACCATGTTTCAAAAATATTTTTAAATGACATATTTCTGCAAATGCCTGATTGGTAGAATTTTCGAATATTTGATGAATGTTTTGTGACCTTTGGAGTGTCTTAACTGTTGACTTTATTGATATGCATCCATGAGTTTTGATAAACGTATATTGTGCCACATTTTCGACATATTGATATGTTTTAAATACTTCCACTGCATTGGCACATGGTTTTCAATGGATTTATTTACACATTTGGGCTGTATGCCCGGCCGACTTTATGATATTATGATTTGGGTTGTATGCCCGGCCGACTTTATGATATTATGCATTGGGCTGTATGCCCGGTTGACGTTATGATATTATGCATGGGGCTATATGCCCGGCTGATCTGGTGATGGGATGCATGGGGCTACGTGCCCGGCTGATATGATATTGTGATCCGTAGCTACGAAGGACATCTGGTAGAGGCACCCCTTGTGTCCGGATACGCTTCGGCCGGAGGTATCCGCCAGATTGTCGTGTGTATGGGTGTCCCAGGTTGACCCTCATCAGAGAGGACGTTGAGTACGGCTCCGTCTAGCACCAGGCGGGGGCACCATACACGGCTGACTAGTTATATGTACATTATTATTATTTACGGGCTAGTTGGGGTAGTCTGTGGCCAACATTGGGGCAGAGAGCCATTCTTTAATACCTGCATTTGGAAAAACCCCCAATGCGCCGTCCTTGGTCGAGGTAGACCATTGCCAGGAATATTTCATTGGCCGGCTCTTCATGACATTGATGTAAAATTTTGGGATGCATATCTTGCTTTTTGATGTGTGCGTGTGATATATGATTTTGGAAATAACATGATCAGTTTGCACACTGTGGATATTTTCTTATCTTATACTTTGACACTCCAAAATTCACCTCGATATTGATAGTATGATGTCAATCCCCTCACTTACTGAGTATCCTCCCATAGATACTCATCCCTCACTTTCTTTCCCACAGGATTAGTGTTGGATCGAGGAGATACCACTGGACTTGGGTATGGATATTTTCCATCTCTTCCGCTACGATGATTGGTGATATTATTATATATTGGAGATTTTAGATTGACCAATGTATTTATATAAATTTTCTGGGATGACTGTATAATTGATGGATATTTATTTTTGAAACTTTCGTGTTGATTATTTCATTGCATTGAGGCATTTGTAAATATTTAAAAATAACTTGGAAATTTATTTTATATATGCGTAGAATTTAAGTTCGCTCAGTGTGGCGGCTGCTCATGCTCTAGTTGGGCATGACAGTAGAGGTCTGTTGCTAGAACTGTTAGAAACTTTATAGCCTTGCGTTGTTCTGGATGTTGGCTGTGGATATTGTTGATTTTGGAGAGGCCGGGATGGCCAATTGTTTATTTTTACAGGATGAATGTTATATACAGGTGAAATTGTACAGGGGAAACCTCCGATTTATGGGGAGGTTCTGCCTGATTTTCTGTAAAAATACAGCTGGCATCCAGGGACAACGGGCGACTGTTCATGATCCCGGTTCGGGGCGTGACAGGAATAATACTGTAACACGTGTTTCATACCACGTGTGATGAAACAACCATGGAACAGTGAGAGTTATTACTTGAGACGATAGTATAATCATGATCGCCGTTCGCACTGCGTGAAACCCGAGATTCATTGGGTGGAATCTTTTGTGCCCTTATTACTTTTGGCTATTTCTAGGAGTTTTGGTCCAATATTACTACTTTAGTCTATTTACCTATACCGCGGAAGATAAATTGAGATCTAAGGGATAGATCTAGAAAACCAGTTGAATTAAGACCGACAGATTCGAGTTTGGGAAAAAAACCAATCGACATTACATCATGGTGTTGTATTTACAGGTCGATCTATTATGTTAATCCATATTGAGATTCAAATATAATAGTGAATACATAGTCGAGTAAACAATTGGGGATCACTTTCAATGAGGAAAGTGACTCGATGGTAATTGCGTTGGATCTGGGATATAGCGAGTTCTTTTTATATTAACGATGGCTTCTCGATCATTTTAACAGGTGTATCGAGAAATATTTTCTTACAAGTGTACTCGCCATTCGCATGACGCCCAATCTTGTATGAAAATCCAGTAGGGTGATGTAGATAGATCGCATGAGTTGTGTTATTGTGACGGATATAAAATGCCCTCGTTTGTAAGTGGTAGATATTGGAAAATGCCTACGGGGGTATTTTGATAATTTTGGAAAAATGGAATAACTCCCATTATCCCATTTATTAATTCCCACATAGTAACTACCTAATGACCATTGAATGTGCCCACGTGAGTTGTGCTCCTTTCTCTCCCTATTGCGAGTTTGGGGGTTAGAGAGAATGAACATGGCCAAGGTTTGCACATATCTCTAGAGATAGAGATCCATTGAAAATTCCGATTAGGGAATTTTCTATATATTCTTCATCGCCGGACTTGAGGATCGAGGCGTCGTATATATGTAGTGGTGGTTCGGATCTCGTGATCACTATCTCGACCGTGCAATCCATTCGAGGGATTTCGTGACACGATTGAATTTTTAAAGACTGACCCTATCGAGATATTTACCTTAAAAATTCAGAATTTATTTACTTACGCTTCCGCATGTACGATTAAATCCAACAAATAAAGTTTCTTATGTAGCTTTTTTGTGATTTGTTTCATCATGATTGCAACCCTATTGATATGAATTATTGTAATGAACTTTGCTGTGTGGTCTGCAAAATGAGTAGAGAACTCGTTTTGTAACTATTTATTATAAAGCAAGCAAAGTGGTGCTAAAAGTGTCATTTACATTTTATATGCTGATGTTGGTTCTAGTGCAATGATTTGGTGACTTCTGGTAAGCTAACTGCCATAACTTCAGTTATAAAGCTGTTCATGTTGCTGAAGAAAATGATTTGGAGAAGACAAAAAAGAGGAGAAAGTAGACTAAAACACTGATGAGTGCAGATATAACTACAGGGCAGTCTCATGTGGCAACACAAATAAAGACATTCGCAACAGAGCACCGGGTGATAAAGTTGATCTCGGTTCATCAAAAGTGAAGATAATGTCCAATGGATTAGTTGTTGAGGAACTCGAGACCGGAAAGCTTGATGGAAAAATAGCTACTGTAGGGAAAAAGGTAAAATTGTTATCACTCTCATGTTTTTTGATCAATTACTTTTCATTTGATCGTCTGCCTGGTATCAAGAACATAGACTTGCATTGCACTTCTCTTCACATTGTGGTGCTTTATTTTCTTCCATGAAAATTCGTTCAAAAAGATCATTAGTTGGAAACTGGAAAAGACTTGGACAAATTTTCAGATTAGCATCCATTATACAGCCAAGCAGGAGGACAATGGAGAAATAGTTGACTCAAGTAATGATGGGGCACCTCAAAAGTTTAGTGTAGGTACTTTTAAAAGAAATAATATTTTCCATCAACTCTTTCCTCAAGTTTTTTTTTAATTATTTTTTTTTATTATTTTCTATGCTTTCTTTGTTGCTAATAAACCATTTGTCGCAGGTGATCCAGATGTGATGCAAGGATGGAATATGCCATTTTTTTGGAAGAAACTATGACATGTATATGATAAGGGGTGAATGGAGGGGGAAAGGAGGTGATCAATCTTTACCCTTATTCTATTTGACATGAAATGGGCTTGTGCTCCTGCAATTCATGAATTTGTGATTCTTTATTAACTCAAGGAGATGTTTTATTTATTGTTTATTTATCATAACAATTTCACAATATGAATTTCTAGTACAATGGTTATTGTGTACTTTCTCTTAAGGGTAATGCTGTGTCGATCCACTGGTCTCTGTGTATTGGTTATAGCAGCTATCTCAAATATGAGGGCATAAACATGGGAGGAAAGAAATGGAGTCCTGGAGATGTTTACATGTATGTAACTGGGGCTTCTGTTTTCCTTCATTTTTCATGTTGTGAATGCTTAACTTAGAAAAGCCCTTGGTATTTTTGGTCAAAATAGTTTTGCCTGAACTTCTGTTTTCCTTCATTTTTCTTGTTGTGAATGCCTAATGTAGAAAAGCACTAGGTGTTTTTGGTCAAAATGTTTTTGCCTGTGGATATACGCTCAATTATAATCTGAGATATCTTGGTCTTTCAATGGTGCAGTACAAGAATGTGAGGCCTGATTATCTAAAGAACATATGGAATGTTATCAATTGGAAATATGTAAGTGAAGTGTAAGAGAAAGAATCTGCTTGAGGGCCAACCAGCAGCCTCAGGAGCAGCAACGGTTTTGAGGGGGGGCAAGATGGGTTTAATATTTCTCATTTCCCAGAGGGAATAAAATGTTGTGATGTACCAAGAGGAGAACTAGTTTTTTTAGGGGGGACAGTTGCATCCTGGTTGTCACTACCAGAGTCGTTTCGTGGTGGCTTCTTGACACCAAATTTGTGTTTGCTTTTGTTGCTTTGTGTTCCTTGGCTCATGTAATACTGTTCCTTTGTGTTCCTTGGTTCATCGCATTCATACACATCATCCGTATATGACATAATATGGTTTCCATTGGTACAGATGAAGAAACCTAAGATGAAAAAATTAAACCAGGGTAGAAAATAAAAGAAAGGCAGAATTATGCCACTCATTTGGCCCAACTGGAAAGTTGGTTGAACATTTCCACTGGAACAACTCATCTTATGTAAAATAATCAATTGGAGCAATCAGGATGTGAAGGGACTTCTCGATAGAAATTATGCAGAATACTTCAATGGAAAGGTATGGGGTTTATGAATAAAATGTAGCACAGTTGTTCTAGAAAACAACCGGAGAGTCTTTGTTATATGCTACTCGAGCTTCTAGATGTATCTCAGTAACAAAGTACTAAGAGGTGCCCTGCACAAAGTTGCAGCCTTGTATAACCAATCTAGAGGTCATCTGCTATAACCATAGGGTCTGTTCTTATTATCTAGAGGAGAGTCATCTATGCAGTAAAATAAAGATAATGATCTTCATGTTTTATGTACCTATGAGATTCCCCCTTCCATTAGATTTGGGTTTCCCTAACTTGTTGAAGTTCATATCCTTGCAAAGACGAAAGAAGGCTATGAGAGATTATAACTTTTTTCTCATTGAATCATCTTTATTTGTAATCTATCATGCATTCAACCATGAACACAGAAAGGCTAAAGCTACTAATCAGCCACCTGACATATACCATCGTGGTGAAAAATGTCTGCATCTTCATTAGATAGCCAAAAATGCCTGCACAACTGTTGCACATGCAAGTGCTAGAAAAGGTCGTTAGTTTCTGTTTCACAAGAAACAGAAACACTATGTTGGCCAACACCAAAAAGAATTCACCTTCTCAACCTGCTTTAGCTTCACTAAGCCGTTTTTTTTTAACTTAAAAAAGTCAATTACAGTTACACTTCAGCAGATCTTCCCCTATTCGTGCAGTTGCTAAATTTTAATGAAACATGTCCTTGTTTCTACCTATATCAAATGCAGTATTCCCACGAGTTAAGGCAGAAATGGAGAAAATAAGAACTTTCTGTAATTTGCATTGTGCACTAACCACAAGCTGGGGGATCTCCCATTAGACTATTTTCGAGTCTGCACATGGGACTTGTTTCCCTTTTATGGATATTATTAGAGGCTGTTTTTGATGTTAATGTCACGAACTGTTGATTAATCTTGCTTTCTCCTTCCTAATCTTTCATGATTTGTGGATCTTTATCTTTATTATTTGTAAGGCTACCCGATTGCTTAGCCCACAGAAGAAGAAATTAAGGGATAGATAGACCAAGAAAAAGAAGAAATGATATGCTAACCTCTCTTTTTAAGAACCATAATTTGGAAGAAAGCATCATGAGATTCCTCTACCGGAAGATCTATTATTTTTGTGGCCTAGTCGACCCCACAACATATTGTGACCTTGTAAAAGACTAAGAATATAAATAACAAAAGCCCACCATTCCAATGAGGCCACCTAGAAAACATATGTACTACTTTTTAAGGATCCTTTGGAGATTCTACCACAGAATCCACCACCACCACTACTTGTACAACTTATCTTTACCTCTCACGGCAATAGACTTACTATTTGTCGCAAGTCAAGTAATTATTGTATACAAAGAAGATTTTCCTAAGATTATGGGCAAGAAAAAAATAGTTTTAAAATGCGGTCAAAAGAATTATGATCCGGGTATCACCAAATTGCTAATGGAATCTATCAAAAGTATGCTAGGGATTATAATTTAGGATTGGTAGCATCCTGTGAATGTTTATATGTTTATATAAGTCTATATACATACATGCATACATACATATGTTTATATATTTACATGCACGAGAAAGAAGACAAAGTTTATAGAAATCCACAAGTATCAATAATAAACATAATTTATGTTAAATAAATTCAAACATGAAATTTCTCTCAAAACCCAAGCACCATGCGCCAAGTAGGCCATGCCACAGTAAAGCTATTTCCAAAAAAATTATTAATTTAGTAATAATTTTACACATAAAATATAATAAACACATAAATATAAAATTAAAAAAACTATTTATCTTACATATGATTAGCTGATTCAATAAATGTTTTAACCTCTGCATCGACTAGCACCTTAGTCCCACGGTTTGGGCCTCTAGTTTGAGTGGAAGAGGAACCCACATTAGCCTTATCCTTAACATCGAGAACTAAATTTTGTGCCTTACACATTTTATATTAAAAAAATTTTGAAATTTTTTTTAAATAAATCAAACGTTGCTATGATACCAATATTAAAATTTATTACATAATAAATGCATGCGGAAGTATATAAAATTAAAAGTTTTTGAATTTACGGATAAATACCTCTATATGTAGTTTTTCAAAATTAACTAGAAGTGTATCCCACGAATGGATCGCTTGGTCAGGATGGTGATTACGAAATTAAACCACCACCATAGATCCACAACATCTTAACCCTAAATCTGGTGACCCAAATGGTGGAAGGAATTTTCTTACACAAAAATTCCTCAAACCCTCAATTATTCTCTCAAGTAATTTTCCATCTTATTCTATGGCAATGTATTCATCTTCTCATCAATCTCACATCCAAGAAACATTAGTGCATGAATCTGTTTGCCTTTTGTGATGTTTCTTCAAATGAACCAAGCTTGATGGTGTTGGACGCAATGTGTTTGGCAGCAACACTGCCCTATTTGCCACTCCCAATTATCGTGACTCTAGATGAAACCAATTTTGAATATATGAGAGAAAGAGATTGCGCTCAACCAAAAATGCGGAGATATTTTGGGGGGGTTAAGGGGTTAGTGGTAGTTATCCTACTAACCCTCAATTTAAATTATTTCCACAAAAATGCCCCTCATGGGCATACCAACTAACAATTTCTTCCAAATTCCAACAATACGATTCTATCAAAAATATATTTTATAGGATTATTATGCATCAATTTAACAAACACATACAAAATACTTGTCTTTTTAGGTTTGAGAATCAACTTACTCCTATGTGCTTCTTCCTTCAAATCCTTTGCTTATGTGTTTTCTGACTTAATTTTTTCAACTTCTCTACCATTTTTTACGTTAGGGACACTTAGTAGTTTGATGGAATTTGCTGGATTTAAACTTAAATGGTTGTTCCTATGGACTTAGGGTTGAATTCTTTGAAGGGGAAGAAAAACGTTAATTGAGTTGAAAAATGAAGAACTTCTCTCCTTTCCCCCTTTTCAATGTTATCCTTAGTGATTTGTGGGTCCCCCAACCAAGTTGATGTGTCTAAAGTGGTTGTACCATATGGTAAGTAATGAAATGTATGGTGTCTCCAAATTATTTTTATTTTATTTTATTATTTTTTTCTTTTCTTTTTCTCTTGTGGGTAACACAAAAACCGTAGTTTGATTCTCTTGTTGAATCCTTTTGATCATTTTCATGAGCCAATATGTTCCATACTCTTACTAATTTTAATATACCCGACCTCTACTTAAAATCATAAACACAAAATTCGAAACATGTGTCGCAAATGCGTGTAAAATCACAGTGCATCTAATTTATTACAATACGATACGAAAAAAATTTAAGCGTGATAAGCAGAAATGCAAATGAAAATGCATACCTTAATGTTTTATAAGAGCGGGACCTTACATCCTTTGGATCATAGCTCAAACTCAAAAAGATAGGGGTATCGCCTCCTCATTTATAACTCTAACTCCCAAAATGCCTCCTTGGAGGTGTGGTGTCTCTATAGAACCTTCACCAACTTAATGGTTTTATTCCTTAAGTTCTGCTCTCGAAAGTCCAAAATCTAGATCGGTTGCTCAACATAGGTTAGATCTTCTGCAACTTGGAGTAGCTCATAGCTGATTATATGTGAAGGATCATGAACATATTTCTTTAGCATGGAAACATGGAAGGTCGGGCGAACTCCCTCAAATGATGGAGATAGAGCCAACTCATATGTAGATAACCCAACTCTCGTTAGAATCTCAAAAGGACCAACAAATCTAGGATTGAGATTTCTCTTTTTCTTTCCAAATCTTACCACTCCTTTGATTAGAGAAACTTTATCCCTTGCCTCAAATTCCAATTCTATGCATCTCTAATCTGCATAACTCTTCTGGCGAGATTGAGTTATTCTAAGTTTTTTTCGAATGGCTCGGATTTTCTCTGTGGTTTCTTGTAGATAAGCAGGCTCTGTCTCGGATTGAAATAGTTGCTTCTCTCCCACTTCATCCCAACAAAGAAGAGTCCTATATTTTCTCCCATATAATGCTTCAAATGGTGCCATGCCAATACTGGTGTGATAGCTGTTGTTATAAGAAAATTCCACTAATATTAAATGTTCAATCTAATTACCATGGAGTTATAAAATACAAGCTCTCAAAGCATTTTAGAGTCTATATAGTTTTCTCTGATTGACCATCTATCTAAGGATGATGTGACATGGAGAAATTAAGTTTAGTTCCCAACCTGGACTAAAAGCTCTGCCAAAATTCAGAAACGAATCTCGGATCTCTATCAGAAATAATTGACACTGGTATGTCATACAATCTCACGATCTCGTCAATGTAAAGTTTCACTAACTTCTCCATGGAATGGGTCACCGCAACAGGTAAAAAGTAAATAGACTTGGTGAGCTAATCCACTATCACCCATATAACATCAAATCCCCTTAATGTTTTAGACAGTCCTAAGAAAAAATCTATAGTGATATGCTCTCATTTCTATTCTGGAATAGGGAGTGGCTCAAATAGTCCTCCAGGTCTTTGGTGTTCAGCATTTACTTGTTGACATGTCAAGCATCTATGAACAAACTCTACAATGTTTCTCTTCATACTGGGCCACCAAAAGGATTAACGTAAATTCTTATACATCTTGGTAGATCCAAGATGAACGGAAAAAGTTGATCTACGTGCTTCCTTTAAAATCAATTTTCGCAATTCTTGAGCTTCTGAAACTACTAACCTGTCCAAAAATCTGACTATTTCATTTGATATATTGAATTCGGGCTTCCCCCATCAAGAATATCTTCCATGAGCTTAATTATTGCTTCATCAGTTTGCTGAGCCACCCTAATGCAATCAGATAGATCTGGTCGGACCATAAACCGAGCCAAAAGAGACCCTTGGTTGGTTACCTCAGCATCAATCCTCAATTGCACAAACTCAGCTATCATCTGATATTCTCTTATTCGTAGAGCTACTACTGGAATAGTAGATTTATGGTTGAGGGCATCTGCTATAACATTTGCTTTATCGGGTTGATACTGAATAATAATATCATAATCCTTTAATAGTTCAAGTCATCCGCATTGTCTTAGATTCAACTCCTTCCGGGTAAATAAGAATTTGAGACTCTGATGATCAGTGAATATCTCATAGTGCTCACCGTAGATGTAACACCGACGCCTTGGTGTACTCATTGTTATACTCTTCTTCGTTTTATATATGCTATTACTCATATTCTATGTAGAAATCCACTAAAAAAATTTTTCGCTAAAACCACTCTCGAAAATTTTGACTATTTTGACTTAATCACCAGAAATTCAAAAATATCCAAAAATAACCACCGATGGTCCAATGATAATGAGAACGACTCTAAAGAATATAAGAATCTCAAAATTTGGTAGATCTTACTTCGTAGAGCTAAATAAGGCTAAAACCCTAGCCTGGTCAAATGAGACTCAATAAGGCTAGGCCACTATGTTTTGACACGGGAGAAATTAAATTAAGTCTAATGCGAGGTTTTGGGGTCTAATTTGAAATTTAAAAATTTTTGGGGTTAAATGTAAATTTTTATAAGTCAAGAGATTAATTTGAAATTTATAAGAACTTAAAGAAATAAGCAATTAATGAAGTTGTGAAATGAGTGGATGATTAGTTCTTTATTGGGTTGTGACTAGATATTAAATATTGATAAATGGAGTGGGAGAAAATGGTTCTTGGGTTGGTACAAAATGATCCAAAAGTGAGAAATAATCCTTGAGATGATCCATGGTTGAGCTAGAAGTCCTGTGACAATTTCTTCTCCCCCAACCGTGACCAAACAAGAGAGAAAAGTATGGGATTGGTGAGGTGGCCGGATGAAGGATGGAGAGAGGAAATATTTTTGGCCTTTGAAGAGTTAATCCAATGGTGAAAATTGAGTTGAAGTGAGATGAATTAATTTGGGCTCTTGGATTGAGTTAGTGGGAGACAAGAATACTATTCATTGAGTTAAAGTATAGATTTTCTTGAAAACCACCAATGGTGAGGATTTGGCTTGGAATTGGATCAAAATTGTGAGCTTTTGGATCTTGATAGGTGGGAGACATACAATTAATGAAGATTTGAGTTTGTAGTGTGAGAGTGTGCAAAACCATGAGTGTTCTTGTTGAGAGAGAATGGATACTTGCTTATGACCAAGTAATCCTAGGGCATAGAATAGATCTTGAAAATGTTTAAGGGCTAGGATTTAATGGAGCAAAAATGTAACGAAACTAAACACTTAGTTTTTCTTCCAAAGTCTTGAAACGTCAAAGCAAAAGAAGCAAAAAGCTCTCCATTTTCCTCTCTAGGCCGTGAGCAACCCCATTAGAGAAAGACTTGATTTCTTCAAGCTCCATCCGAAAATGTTGGTGTAGATTCATTCCCCTCAAACCCTAATATAACATAATTTGTTTTGGAGTCAAAAGAAGGAGACTAACTTGGTGAACTTATGTTGACCGAGAGCTAGGAGCAAGGGAGAGATTGAGATATTGTGAAGAGAAATCTTGGTTGGGCTTGAAATATCCAAATTTAAGGTAAATAAAATTCTGTACTCTGCTAAAATTGAAAAACCCTTGTATGAATGTGTTAATGTGATGTTTTTAGCATATTTGTTTAACCTAAAGTCTAGGAGGAACCCAAGTGAACCATGAGAAATGTGTGCAGAAATTTGAATGAGATTATGAGTATGAAATTGTACCTGTTGGCTGAAAAACAGGGTATTTGTTGGCTGAAACCAAATGGATGTTGTTGTGCAAGAAAACTAACTTAAAAGCCAAAGAATATGGTTTAATATGTGCAGAAATTTTCTGCACTAACGATGATTGAAGTGAGGCCATTTTTATGCTAGCAAGGAGTGAATGGTAAGGAGAAAGGGTCAAAGTGTGAGTAGAGGTTTAGAAGTGTGATAAATGTGTGTGTGCATATATAATTTGTATATGTGTGCTAAGGTGATGGGATGAAATATGTATTAAATTTGTGAGTTGCCGAGAATGTAAGGAATGCGTATGAGCATATGTATGTGTAATGTTTGTAGAATGTGAAATCTTATGAAGGAACGATGAATGCAATTGATGTGTTAGCATGCAGAATTTTAAAGGATGGATTATATGATGTGCAAGGTGAATATGGACTATTTGTACATAAAGAAGGTGAAATCTTGAGCATACTAATTTCTGAAATTTAGCGGACTGTTTTGAATATACAAGGAGATAGAATGTGATAAAGATTGGGAATGAGTTTGGCATGTAATTTGGAGACATATATGTATATATGGTGAGTCATATATAGGGAGTTATAGGGAGAACCCTAAATTGACAATGTAGATTTTTATTTGTCAATATTTGTAGTGAACTTATAAAGTGTATTTATAAATGATCAATTGAAGCTGCCGGTTTGATAATAAAATATGGACAACCTATGTACACATTAGAAGCCTACCTATAATGTCCTAAACTTTGGTTCTAGATGAAGGATCAATTTAAAATATAATCTAACATAGTGATTTTCAATTTTATTTATATGTATTATGTGTTACATCTAGTGACATGCTTGATGACCAAGCAAGGAGTGTATAATTCTTACACTTCGTGGAACATTTCAGGGAGTGACATACCTTCCCATATAGCTGAGTGAGACTTTGATGCTATATTCTTGATTGAGCAAAAATACATATTTTATAGTTTTTCAAAATGACATGTTTTATGGCATGTGTAAAAGTATGAAATTTGATCTATATTTTATAAATACTTTTTTTTGTGATCATTGGAGTGTTTAAAATGATTGATTTAAATGATATGCATCCATGAATTGTGTTGAAATGATATCGTGCCATTCTTTGAAAACTTGATATGATTTATATACTTCCATTGCATTGACACACTAATTTGGAATGGTTTAATTGAAATGTATGGGTCAGATGCCTACTTATGATGTGATGATGTCCTTGGTAGACTACCATAGCTACGAAAGGTGTTTGTAGGGGCACCTATTGTGTCTAGATACGCTTTTGCAGGAGGTATCCCCAAACGTCATAAGTATAGTTGCGACCGGTTGAATCAAATCGGGGAGAACATAGAACATGTGTAACGTCACTGTCTAGTATCGGGCGGGATTCTTTACATGACTGATTATGTATGTACGCGTAGACATGGGCTAGCCCTTGGTGAGGCTCGTGGCCAACATTGGGGTATAGAGCTAATTATTTTTATACTTGCATATATACCCCAATGCGTCTGTCATTAGTCACGGTAGACCATTGCCACGGATATTTTATTGACAAACTCTAAATGATTTTCGAAATGTAAAGAGATGCATATGTTAATATTATGATATATGATACATGATCACTTGATTTGTAAAAATGTTATACTTGATTTATAATATCATCATGTTTTTAAAAAAATATGCTTTGACACTCCATGCTCATACATTTTATTGATAACATAATATCAATCTCCTCACTTACTGAGTATTTTCCTTAATACTCACCTTCACTCTTGTATGATGACGGACTTGGCAGGGAGATGTGTCGAGAGATTTTTGACACACTTGACATTTATTTTGGAGATGTCGAGTTTTGGATACAGTATAAACCATTCTTCCATGATAAAAGTTAATGATGTATATTTGAGGTTCATAGAATGACAATGTACATTCTATGCGATGACTGTAATTATGTTATGAAAAATTAAGTTGAAATTCTCGAAATTGTTGTATCTTTATTCATTGAAATGTATTGAGGCAAAGAGTTGTATTTTAAATTTTTTGTTACTTGGGAGATTATATTTTTAGGAAAAACATATTTTAAACAGGTGAAAATATTAGCCTTGCGTTGTCTCAGTATGTATGTGGTGTGATGGACAGCATACGGGGTAATGAGCGGCTGTTCATAGCCTTCGATTGAGAGTCGGGGCATTACAGTAGATGTAGTGTCTCCAAATTTTCAAAACAAACACAATAGTTGCAAGCTTTAGATCATGAGTGGGGATAATTCGTTTCATGAAATTTCAATTGTCTAGAAGCATAGGCTATCACATTCCATCCCTACATCAATACACAATCCAAACTAGTCCTGGATGCATTACTAAAAATTACATATCCCTGTCCACTAACCGGTAATGTTAGTACTAGAGCCGATACAAGTTTATCCTTTAGAGTCCGGAAACTAGTCTCACATTGTTCATCCCACCCGAAGGGCACATTCTTACGAATCAATCTCGTAAGTGGAGTGACTATCGAAGAGAAATCCTTAACAAATTTACGGAAATAACCTGGCAAACCCAGAAAACTATGAACCTCCATAACTATTGTAGGTGGGGACCAGTTAATAATAGTTTCAATCTTCTTCAGATCTATAGAAAGCCTTTTATCGGAGACAATGTGACCCAAGAAAGTTACTTCACTGAGCCAGAATTACGTTGTCTTAGTTTGGCATATAGTTTCTCAGTCCTTAAAGTTTGTAAAGTTATGTGGAGATGATAGCCCAAATGGCATAACCAAAAACTCATAGTAACCAAATCGAGTATGAAAAGCCATCTTTGGCATATCTTCCTCTCTTGCCCCCTAATCTGATGATAGCCCGATCTGAGATCTAGTTTAGAGAAAACAGTGGTATCTCTTTACTGATTAAACAGATAATCAATTCTCGGCAAGGAGTATTTATTCTTGATGGTAACTTGATTCAATTTTCAGTAATCGATGCACAATCTCAAGGAACCATCTTTCTTCTTTACGAATAAAACTGGTGCACCCTAAGGAGAAACCTCGGACGAACAAATCCTTTTTCCACAAGTTCTTGCAATTGAGTTTTCAACTCTTTCAACTCAGTTGGTGTCATTCTACATGGAGCCATAGAAATAGAAAAAGTATCTAGTATCATATCAATAAGGAATTCTATCTTTCTAACTGATGCAATCTAGACAAATCATTAGGAAATACATCCAGAAAATCCCAAACTATTGGTATGTCACACAATTGGGATTTCTCCTTCTTATCTTCAATGACATATGTGACGACCCGCTATCCAGGCATCGCACCCCTAGAAAAAAGAGATAAACATGCAAATGCGGAAGCAATTAACCCAATTAAAAGGCGACATCTGGACTCACGATAGTTGCACTTTCCTTGTATGATAACACGGAAGGAGCTTTATATTAAAAAAAATAAATCGTTTGTTCTTTTCAAATAAAATCATGGCAAGGTCTCCCTATTTAGCCACTTGGGGTAACTTGATAAAGATTAATATGATACTTCTATTATCAAACAAGCTGGCATCAATGGCCCTCCTGGCCTCCCAGCATAACATACTATAGTATATGAATACCATATCCACAAAACTATATATAATATATTTCATGTGTCAAATCTATACTTGTATATAGGAATACATCCCAAACTACTAACAAGAAATAAATAATTACATGCCTCAAACAAAATAAAAGGGGTCCACGATGGATAGGGATTTAAATCCTCAACTCAAATGCCTCTACCCTAAGCTTCCCTCTCGTCTCTCAGATCACCTAAAAATGAGGATATCGAGGTTAGCATAAGTTGAGCAAGTACACAGGGAACCAATAGCAAGTAATACAAGCAGTAGGCACAAGAGTTTTAACATCACTATATAAGAATCAGAATCATAGTAAAGTACACCAAGGATGTACATTAACCCAAAAGGATAATCACAATTATGACATTTAAAACTATTATACTTTTTCCATCTTCATTGTTTCAATTTAATTTAACATTTAAAGAAAAGAATGGAGAGTCAAACTAAGCTAGTATATGAGGATCTTAAGAGCAAGCCAAAAAGTCGGTATTCTTAAATGAAATTTAGATCTTTTTAGGTTAGACACCTTAAACACTTCACCTGCTTTTAATTCAAACCCTTGTAGGGAGAAGAGATCCATCCATAGTTCCTCAAGTTCCACTTGAAGGCTTTGAAAAACTTTCGAAACTCTACATACCAACTGTACTCCTTAAGTTTTGCCTGCAAGCTTCGCAAAACTTTCGAAGTTATCATCGCAGTATCACTTTCTCTTCATATTGCTTTATATTCACATGAGTGATAGTCACAAAGATTCCAATTCATCACAAGGATCACATAGAATTCATAGTAAGATTCAATACCAATTGCAAAGAGAAAGCCATACCAAACAATGTTAAGCCCAAAATTCACAACATAACTTGCACAACAATAGAAAAACTAACATAACTTCTTCTGTACATATCAGATTTAGGTCATTCTAGAGGCCTTTTAAAGATAAGGCATAGGGCTACAATACTTATGTTCAGAGGTTAGCCTAATTCAACCTAGAAACCAGCCAACAATCGAGGCAAATTTCAACACAAAAATAGGTAGAAACAGGGTTTTTTGAAGAAAACGTGACACTTTAAAAATTTACTAAAAATTCATTTTTTAATGAAACTCTTCCAATCACATGTCATTTTAAAGATATAAAAGTCTAGTTTCTTACAAAGAAAACCTCATTTGATTTGCAGTTCTGCAGAGAAAGATATTTAACAAGGAATGGAGCATGGTCATGTTATAAATAGAACTGTCTTTTTGCAACAATCATGTTATTTTAAAAATTCACCAAAAATCCAATTTGTCTTGAAACTCTTTGAATCGTATGTCATTTTAAAGCTACAGAAGTCTAGTTTCCTCCGGAGAAACCCTTTCAATTTGGAGTTATTTAGAGAAAGATATTGAATAAAGAATAGGGTATGGTCAGGCTATCTAGCATAGCAATTTCTACGGTTTCATCAAAGAACGGGATTCTCTTTTTCCCTAATTCATTTCTCCAAATTCTAGCACATAATTACATCAAATATATTCTATAGCATTATTAGGTATCAATTTAGCAAAAATATACAAGATCCTTACCTCAAAGTTGCAATCTTTTCTTTTGATTTTCCTTCATTTCCTCTCCAAGCTTCCTTTGAATTTCTAGCTTGTTCTCTAGGTATTTTGCATTTCCTTTTACTTCTTAAAAGCTAGGGTTACCATATACATGGATGGAGGTATGTTATTTCAAACTTAAAGGGTAGTTTTTATGGAGGTTGGGGTGAGTTTTTGGAAGAGGAAGATGGAATCCTAAAATGAACATTTTGGAAGAAGAAAGTTAAACTTTTGAATTCTTCTCCATCCTTTCCTCTCTACCTATGTGGAATGTAGGGCCCAAGCATGGTGAGGTGTCAAATCTAAAGTTGCCATGTGTTAAATAATGAAGTGCCATGGTGTCCCCAAATTATTTTTTGTTTTATTTTATTTTATTTTTATTTTATTTTTATTTTATTTTTATTTTTATTTTTATTTTCTTTTTTGTAGGTCCTACACCAAACCCTTATTTGGTTCTTTTGTAGCATTATTTCAATCATTTTCATCTGCCATCATATCCCACGGTCTATAATAAATTCAATATGCCCAACCTTTACTTAAAATCACAGTGTATCCAATTTTATCTCAATGCGATGTAAAAGAATTTAAGTGCATTGAAAAAAACAAAAATGCAAATGCAAACGCATATTTTAATATTTTCTCGAAACGGAATCTTACAATATAAGCTAAATATCACAGACAACCCTTAGATAGCATCCTAATTGTTCTAATAAAAGAAACAACTGGAGTTCTGATAAATATATCACCAACAAAGAAAATCTGTGGTTGTCCTAGTGGTGAAAAATAGATAATCTTTTGGTGACAATCATCTTGTGCATAATTGACAGATAACCAATCCATACCCAGAATTACATTCAAATCTAACAATTCTAATGGTAGCAAATCAATACTAAAATTTTGCCCTTGGAAGCTCATAATATAACCCTTATAAATCTCAGTAATAAAATGTCAACTTCAAGAGAAGTAACAACCCACAACCACTGTTTTAGAGACTCAGACTCACGAGGCAAGTGCATAATAAATGCAAATGAAACAAATGAATGTGTGGCACCCGGATCAATCAAAACATGAACATCACAAGAAAATAATTTCATTCTACCTGTAATCATTTCGGGTGAAGCACGAGCTTCCTGTGCAGTAATTGCATGAACTCTAGTCTGACCTCCTGGGCCTGGTGGCAAACCCTAAGTGTGATGCCCCGACCTACAGGTCGAGCATGCGAACAGACCGCCGCGACTGCTCGAGGCACGATTGTGCCCTACTCGCACACCGAGGTGACACAAGCTTAATATTTTGACTAATATCATGACCGTGCTCGTCATCTTAAGTTAAATCATATAGCGGAAGATTTGAAGAAAAATATTTTTCAGAAATTTTTTTTTAAAACATTTGCCTCCAATTTACATATAATATTTATATGCGTGGCCCAATAGTATACAAGGATGGGTATGAATACTTATTTAGTAGCGTCTCTCAGTAGAACTCATAGAAGAGTATCTCAATGTAAGTTAAATGTAGTATAAGCTAAAAATTTTAAATATGAGGGGATAAGTATAATTCACATACTCAGTGAGCGAGGTGCAATGACTATATAATGACAATAAATGAATTTATGAGAGTGGCAAGTCAAATCATCATTTTCAAATTTATATTCATTTGCAACATATCATGTAATTCAAAATAATATACATTCTTATCATAATCATACAGTATGAGGTATCAATTAGTAATAAAACACATTTTACTCATAGTTTGATCTAATTTAAGGTAAAATCCACCAAGCGATCACCATAATATCATAAAAATGAACATATATACTTCCCCCTTCCCTTAGTGTTGACACGGTCCTCACGGGTGCTCGTCTATTGGATCCATTAGCCAGAGTCAGGGGGCTCAAACCTCTGCTCTCGTGTTATCCCACCACGTCACCCCATCAAATAAACGCTCAATACCGTAGTAGGGAGTACGCTATAACCACTATACACCAACCCATAATCATATACATGTATCACATTTCATCATTTATAAATTTTTACTCGTAAAAGAAAAATATGGCACTATCAATGATCATAATATCATGATGCAAATTTTCACAGAATATCATCTTTTCAAGACATAGCATAAACACTAAAATATTTTTAAATCACATTTCAACATTTATTTATAAAAACCATGATCAAACTATTTTTCAATTAAAGTTAGAAATAGATCGTTCTACTCACCTCGACTAGGGAGGGTACGCCACTCCCCCAACTATTCTCGTTTCACGAACAAGTCAGCCCTCATACGAAAGCGTAATCTTACACTTAGGTTAAACAATATGTATCATTCATCAATTTAATTACTTTGAAAATATCATATCGCCAGATTACAAGATGCATATAGAAATGTTCTCTTTCATAAGGTTAAATCTCAAATTCCATATTTAGATAAAAATTTCTATAAAACCTATCACGCGCATGTTTAGTAAAATCTTGATCGGATTCAAATGATTCAAATTGTCATTTAAAGCTAAGACATATATCTCAAATGTTTGTGTTCAGACCAACTTCAAATTCTAAACACACGAATTTAGAAAAATTTATAACTTTTTCAGTCTAAGTTTCTAAAATCAAATCTGCACAGTTTTGGGAAAATTTCCATATCTTCCTGTGTACTTCTCAAATTTAATTGATTCTTATCTCAAATTGAAGATAGTATATAGATATAAAACCATATAGTTTATACCATACTTAGAGTTTAAATGTATAATTTTATAAAATTCTACTTTCATCTCAGTTTTTATTTTAAAACTACTTCTGCACAGTTTTAATGACAACACCATAATATTCTGCATACAATCTAATTCAATTGATATTTATATCAAATTAAAGATAAGACAGAGTCTTAAAATTTTCATGTTTAAAGTTTCTCCAAATTTCGTACAGAAGATATCTCAAAAATTTATACAATGTACTGTTCATATACAGAATATGAAACAAAGTTGGCGAAACATACTAAATTTTAAAAAATCACCAAAAATCGATTTTTTCATGAAATGTTTCACATAATATACCATTTTAAAACTTAGGAAGTCTACTTTATAGAAAAATAAATGGTTTATATTTTTTATTTCTACAAACTGAGATATCATAGAATACTCTACAAGACTCAATCTACAAATCAATATCAACATGCTAGTATGGATACCATCGTTACTACTCATCAAGTCATTAAATCTTTATACAAGTTAAGACATGTTACCTTCTTTGTAAGATCTCTTATTAATAGTAAACACCAGAAATCCCTTTGAATTCTTGAATTTTTTTATCATCTTAGCAAAATCAAATCACCATCAACATGAATTTTTATACAACACTTCTATACTTTCAACTCAAATTCAAGAATTCTTAAAAATGTTCTTATCTTTTTGACTCCATGGTTGAACTAAAAATAGATATGGAGTCTACATATTTCGTGCAAGGGGGGTTTGAATGAAGAAAATGAGCTAATTCTTTTCCTAAGCAAGTTTTTTATAAATCTAGCAAAATATCCTTGACCATTGGATTATTTCATGCATCATCTCAACCTTCCACTAATCCTAGCACTTAAATCATGCAATTGTTGATTCAAGCAAGCTCCATACACTCCAATAGGTGTCTTGTTGGATGTCCATGTTAAGGGGAGAGATGTCACAAACTAGCACAAGCTATTCTTATGAAATTTCATGCATAAATTTCCATCCAATAAGCTTTCTTGAATATGGAACAATTTTATGTGGCCAATAACCAACCTTCCTACCCTTTTGACTAATCATTTGGCTCCAATTGTCCACCATTGAGTGGTTTGCAACTTAGTCCTTCAATTGTCCTTAATTGCATTTAGATCCCTAACGTTTTACAATTTATATTTTCGGTTCCTATGAAATTTTGTTTGAAATTTCTTAAAAATATGAAATTTCATTTAAATATTTTTATTTAAGTGTGTAGACTTTTTCTTAGCTATTTTTGTAATATCAATTTTTAGTGACTGTATATTATGTACTACTTATGATTCTAAATATATAAGTATCCTTTTGAGACATCTATTTAATTATCTAATTATTTATTTTAAGATTTCGCCTCAAAATCGCTAAAATTAAAAATTTTATCTATAAGTCGAAAAACTTCTTGGAAAGTGCCGGCAATGCCTAAAGAAATCAAAAATAGCTAAGAGAAAGCCTACACACTTAAATAAAGATATTTAAATAAAATTTCACATATTTAAGAAATTTGAAACAAAATTTCATAAGAACCAAAAATACAATTGTTAAAAGTTAGGGGTTTAAATGTAATTGAGGAAAGTTAAGGGGCTAGGTTGCAAACCACTCAAGGATGGATAATTGGAGCCAAATGATTGGTCAAGAGGGAAATAAGATTGGTTAGTGGCCACATAGGATTTTCCACATTCAAGAAAACTCATTTAATAGAAATTTATGCATGAAAGTTTATTGGGTAGAAATTTTTGCATGAAAACCAACTAGAATAGCTTGTTTTAGATTGTGACACTTCTCCCCCTTGACATGGACATCCAAAGACAGTTGGTGGAGTGCATGGAGGTTGCTTGAATCAACAATTACATGGGTTAAGTGCTAGGACAAGTGGAAGGTCAAAATAATGTATGAAATGATCAAATGGTTAATGATATTTGACTAGGTTTATTAAAGAACTTGTTTAAGAAGAGTTTGGCCTATTTTCTTCATTCAAACTCACCTTGGATAAAATTGTGAGGGTTCTATATCCATTTTGAGTTCAACTATGGAGTCAAAGGGGTAAGAACATTTTTGAGAATTCTTAAATTTCAATTAGAAGTATAAAGGTATTGTATAGGAATTTATGTTTATTGTGATTTGATTTTTTTCTAAGGCGATAAAAATTCAAAGATTCAATGGGGGTGGTGATACATATTGTTAGCAAGAGATCTTACAAAGGAGGTAATATATTCTAACTTATGCTAAGATTAAATTATTTGATGAGTAGTCACTTTGGTATTCATACTAGCATGTTAAATGTTGATTTCTAGATTGAGTCTTGTATAGTTTTCTTAGAATATCTTATTTTGTAGAATTCAAAAATCTAAGATATTTATTTCTCTATAAACTAGACTTCCTAAGTTTTAAAAATGGTATATCATGTAAGACATTTCATGAAGAAATCAATTTTTGGTGATTTTTGGAAGTCTAGCATATTTCACAAATTCTGTTTCATATTCTGTGTGCGACCAGTAACTTTTATGAATTTTTCTTCTATTCCAAATTTGGAGAAAAGTTAAACATGAAAGTTTTAGGTCTCTGACTTATCGTTAATTTGAGATAAAGATCACTTGAATTGGAGTTGTATACAGAAAGGTATGATGATATTACTAAAACTATGCATAAGTAGTTTTAAAACTAAAAGCGAGATAAAAACCGAATTTTATAAAATTATACATTTAGAATCTGAGGATGGCCATAACTAGAAAGTTTTAGATCTATGTCTTACCTTCAATTTGAGACAAGAAGCACTTAAATTGGAGATGTATACTGGGAGATATGGAATTTCTCCCAAAACTATACGAAATTGGTTTTAGGAACTTAGCACGAAAAGTGATAATTTTTTTATAAATTCGTGTATTCCAAATTTGAAGATGGTCGGAGCATAAAAGTTGAAGATATATGTCTTAGTGTTAAGAAAAAATTTAAATCAATTGAATCTGATTAAGATTTTTGAAACTATCATGATTTTACTAAATCTGCGCGTTATATGTTTGTAGAAATTCCTCTAAGTATGAAATTTGAAATTTAACCTTATGAAAGAGACAATTTTTATATGCATGTTGCAATCCAACTATATAATATTCAATTAATAAATGATATTGTTTAACTTAGGATTAGCATTCGAGAGATGACTCGTTCAAGAAACGAGGATAGTTAGGGGAAGTGACGTACCCTCCCCAGCCGAGGTGAGTGGGACATACTATTTTGACTTTAAATAAAAAATAGTTTTGATCATGATTTTATAAATGAATTTTGAAATGTGATTTAAAAATGCTTTAGTGTTTGTGGCATGTCTTGAAATGTTGTTCGGTAAAAATTTACATCCTAATATTATGGTTACTTGATAGTGCCTTGTTTTTACGAGTAAGGATTTATGAATGATGACATATGGAACATGTGTATGATTATGAGATGGTGAATACTAGCTATAGCGCACTCCCTACCACGGTATTGAGCGTTTACCCGACGGGGTGACGTGATGGGGTAACACGGGAGGAGGGGTTTGAGTCCCCTGTCTCTGTCCAATGGATCCAACAGACGAGCACCACGTGAGGACCATGTCAACACCAAGGGAAGGGGGGAAAATATATGTGTTTTATTCTTATGATATTTTGGTGGCCCATTGGTGGATTTTACCCTAATTAGGTCAAACTATAGGTAGAATGTGTTTTTGGCACTCCATTGATGCATAATTAATGATAAGGATGCTTATTATTTTGAATTACATGATATATTTGCAAAGGAATGAAATATAAATTTGAAAATGATGTTTTGACTTGTCACTCTCACAAATTTATTTATTGTCATTATATAGTCATTGCACCTCGCTCACTAAATATGTCGATTATACTTAACCCTCATATTAACATTTTTAGTTTATACTGTATTTGACATACATTGAGGTACTATCCTATGAGTTTTACTGAGAGACGCTATCGGGTAAGTGATCATATCCATTCTTGTTTACGATTAGACCATACATATAAATATTATATGTAAATTGGAGGCAGATGTTTTAAAGAAAATTTTTATTGAAAACTATTTTTTTTCTTCCATTATATGATTTTGACTTAATGATATCGAGTAGGGTCATAATATTAGCCTTGCGTCACCTCGATATGTGAATAGGGCATACCCGTGCCTCGAGGAGTCCGGTGGTCTATTCGCGTGCTCGACCTGCGGGTTAGGGCGTGACAAATTTAGGTGGTATCAGAGACTTAGGTTCTATGTCTACTCTATTTTGATTCTAGTATTTGTAAAATGTTTTTCAAAGAGTTTATAATTTGCCTCCGATGGTCTTATAACATCAATCCTTATTAGGGGGTTAGGTTGGCACCTAATCCTTTACTTTTCTACTCTTAAGTACTAAGCGTGATCCTTTATGTAGAACTATGCATCCTCGAGGATGACCAAGGTATACTACCGAGACCCCGCTCAAGGCCGCATCATCACCTCAAGTGCCTTAGGCCCCTCTTGCTAGAGAAGCACCTCCGCCTCTACCGCACCCCACACTCCAGGAGATGATGGAGTGGTAGACAGCCCACCGAGATCAGATGAGTGCACCACCTGCATCGGCGGTTGAGACTCCGCCTATACGCACAGCGGCACCAGCACCCACTCCTACGTTGACAACTACATCGGTTACTCGACAGATGACAGAGGTCTCTACTTTGTTGAGAGAGGCTAGGAGTCTAGGGTATGAGTCCTTCTCTGGGACCCACGACCCTGTTGTGGCCAGGAAGTGGCTCAAATGGATCAAAGAGGCTGTAGAGGACATAGGCGTTGAGGATAGACTCAATCTGGTGATAACAGTCAGACTGCTAGAGGATGACGCCCGTGACTGATAGGACGGCATCAAGGATAGAGCAAATGAGTCGTTGATTTGGGGTGACTTTCTGAGGGAGTTTGATTCCCAGTGTTACACAATGTTCGACCGCGACATGAAGCGGTGAGAGTTCTTGGAGTTGAAGCAAGGGCAGAAGTCTGTGTTAGAGTACGAGACTGAGTTCTGCAGACTGGCGGCATTTTTCCTAGAGTTGGTGGCATGGAGGAGACCAGGAGATTCAAATTTGAATATAGACTAAATCTTGCCATCAGAGACCGGATGACAGTCTCCAACGAGGATACATATGCTAGAGTTCTACAATGGGCACTGGGAGTAGAGCAGAATATCAAAGAACGGAATAGAATATGTGACCAGCAAGACCAAAGGAAGAGGCCTGGATTTGGGCAGGGACAGAGCTCCAAGAGGAGTAGAGGTCGAGATTCATTTTGTGACGGCCCTAGACAGGGGCCCGGGTCCACACCTCATGGGCAGTATGGGTAGCTATCAGCCCCCGATGAGCACACCGGGAGGTAGCTTGGGCACTGCACCATGGTCGGAGGAGTGCAGAGAAGGTCCTGCCCGATTTATAAAAAGGCACATCCAGGGCCATGCCGATTCTCTGGTAGATGTTATCAGTGTGGAAAGGAGGGATACTTTAAAGACTGCTGTCTGGATCTATGAGCTGAGGGGTACAATCATGCCCCAGATCAGAGCTTTCCTTATGGCCCCAAGGGAAGTTCAGCACCTTCTACGGCACCTCCTCATAGTACCGCGGGGAAGTCTTTCACTAGGAGTAACATGCCTGCTCCACCTGCTCATTAGCAGCCCAGGACGTAGGCTTGACCGATGAGGAGGCACAGGCCAGTCTAGATATAGTAACAGGTGCTACTCCTACTCCTCATCCTGATGATGTACAAGAACTTTAGACTCTGATGTATTTTGGTGAACTTTGAAAGATGATATATATATCCATTTTGAGGTTTTATCCTTAAGTAATTTTCAATTATTTTGATAATATTGGACTAATGGACTTTATAAATTTGGGTGATAAGCACAAAGATTATCTTCGGAAGAGAAGCCAGTGTGTTGGTTGACACTGGGGCGAATAGTTCATTTGTGAGCTTGGACTTCGCTCACTACACTAACAAGGTTCTAGTACCACTGAATAAAACACTGTTAGTTATTACTCCCTTGGGGGAGCAGATTGTTAGGAAAGAGGTATACCGAGATTGTGGAGTCGAGGTGGAGAGCATAGTGTTAAAAGCAGATCTGATTCCACTAGACATATGGGACTTTGATGCCATCCTAGGTATGGATTGGTTACACTAGCATAGAGCTTTAATGGACTGTTTCGCTAAGACAGTCGAATTTCGGAGACCGGGGTGTCCTTTATTGGTTTTCCATGGAACCAGACGGGTTCTCCCGAATTGTGTGATATCCACTTTGGAAACCCATAAATTGACAGTTGAATCAAGTGACCATCAAAAATCGATATCCGTCACCTCAGATTGATGATTTTTTTACCAGTTGCAGGGGGCCCGGGTTTTTTCTAAGATCGACCTAAGATCTAGATATCATCAGCTACGGATTAGGGAAAGTGATATTCCCAAGATAGCCTTCAGAACTCAGTACGGTCACTTTGAGTTCCTGGTGATGCCGTTTGGGCTAACTAATGCCCCGGCAGCTTTATGAACCTGATGAACCGGGTATTCCACTCCTTTCTGGATAGATTTGTTATCGTCTTCATCGATGGTATTCTTGTGTATTCGAGGAGTGATAAGGAGCATTCCCAGCACCTACGGGTTGTATTGTAGACACTTCGTAGAAAGAACTATATGCCAAATACTCCAAGTGCGAGTTTTGGCTGAGGGAGATTAACTTTTTGGGTCATGTGGTTTCTGCTGATGGGATCTTTGTGGACCCAAAGAAAGTTAAAGCTATTCTAAAATGGAAGCAACCACGAAGTGTTACGGAGGTGTGGAGTTTCTTTGGATTGGTAGGATATTATCGGAGGTTTGTAGAAGGATTCTCCAAGATTGCCGCTCCACTCTCTAACTTGACGCAGAAAGAGGTCAAGTTTGTTTAGGATGGCTGCTGTAAGGCGAGTTTTCAGGAGCTCAAACAATGACTAATGTCAGCACCCATTCTCACTCTCCCTACTAGCGATAAGGAGTACAAGGTATACTGCGATGCTAGCCGACAAGGACTAGGTTGTGTCGTGATGCAGAAGGGTCGAGTCTCGCTTACGCCTCCCGGTAACTGAAGAGACATGAACTAAATTATCCTACCCATGACTTAGAGCTTGCTGCTATTGTGTTCGCCTTGAAGATTTGGCGACACTATCTATATGGGGTTAGTTGCCGAGTGTATACAGATCACAAAAGTTTAAAGTATCTACTCACTCAGCGGGTGCTCAATCTCAAGCAAGGGAGATGGTTGGAGCTTCTCAAAGACTATGATCTGATTATTGACTACCACCTAGGAAAAGCAAATGTCGTTGTTGATGCACTGAGCCGTAAGTCATCGTCGTCAACACCTACCAAGAGTTATTATCTCTTGTGTCTTATTGGACTCCGCTCCCTAGGAGTCAGACTACCCATAGATGATTTTGGAGCACTTTTGACCAAATTTGAGGTGAGAACGACTCTACTTGACCACATTCAAAAACTTCAGTCTACCGATGAGGAGCTTCAAGGGATTGTTGAGAGGATCAAGAAAAGGGAAGGTGGAGACTTCAGAGTTAGGGATGATGACCTAATAGTTTTTGGGAGACGTATATGTATTCCAAAGGATGATGACCTTAGACGTGCCATATTAGAGGAGATACACTCTTCAGCCAATGCTATGCATCCTGGTAGTACAAAGATGTACCGAATGATTCGAGAAAGGTATTGGTGGGCAGGCATGAAGCGTGAGATAGCCAGTTTTGTTATTCGGTGCTTGGTATGCCAGCAGGTGAAGGCTGAGCATCAGCGACCTGCCAGCACACTACAGCCTCTTCCCATTCCTGAATGGAAGTGGGAGCATATCACCATAGATTTTGTAATGGGTCTTTCACGGACTTCAACACGACATGATGTTATCTAGGTGATCGTAGATAGACTCACCAAGTCCATACATTTCCTTCCCATTCGCAACAGCTATCCGTCTGTACATCAATGAGGTAGTTCAACTGCATGGAGTTCTAGTGTCCATTGTATCGGATAGATACTCACGTTTTACTTATCGATTTTGGCCGAAGTTGCAAGAGGTCATGGGTACCCAACTGAAATTCAGTACTATATTTCACCCCAGATGGATGGTCAGTCTGAGAGGACCATTCAGACACTAGAGGATATGTTGAGATCTTGTGTCATGGACTTTAAGGGAAGTTGGGACCAGCAACTCCCGTTGATCGAGTTTGCCTACAACAATAGCTACCAGGCTAGTATTGGGATGCCACCATACGAAGCCTTGTACGGGAAAAAGTGTCGGACACCCTTGTGTTGGGATAAGGTCAGGGAGAGACAGCTCAGTTGTATAGATTTGATTGAGGAGACCCGAAAAAAAGTAAAGGTCATCCGTGCTCGGATAAAAGCTGCCAGGATAGGAGAAAAGCTATGCAGATAGACGACAGCAACCTTTAGAGTTTGGGGGGGAGACATGGTATTTTTGAGGGTATCCTCTTGGAAGGAGATGATCCGATTCAGACAGCGGGAAAAGCTTAACCCCAGATACATTGGACTTTTCCGAGTCCTTGAGAGGATTGGAAAAGTAGCATACAGATTGGATCTACCTCTTGAGTTAGCACGGATTCACGATGTACTCCATGTTTTGATGCTGAGGAAGTATCTTCCTGATCCTTCCCATGTATTGGAGCCTCTACCGATAAAGTTGAACGATGACTTGAGTTTCCTCGTCCAGCCTGTAGCCATCTTAGACAGACAAACCAAAAAGCTACGGACCAAGGAGGTCCCCCTAGTCAGAGTACTTTAGAGGAATGACCAAATCAAGGAGCAAACTTGGGAGCCTGAGGATGCTATGAGGAGACAGTACCCCCAAGTATTTGCAGTATAGTTTCAGTTTAGTTTCGAGGACGAAACTTTTTATTAGGGGGTTAAGAATTGTAATATCGATTTTTAGTGATTGTATATTATGTACTACTGGTCATGATTCTAAATATATAAGCATCCTTTTGAGACATCTATTTAATTATCTAATTATTTATTTTGAGATTTCACCTCAAAATCGCTAAAACTGAAAATTTTATCAGTAAGCCGAAAAACTTCTCGGAACGTGCTGGCAAGGCCTAAAGAAGTCAAAAATAGCTAAGAGAAGGCCTACACACTTAAATAAAGATATTTAAATGAAATTTCACATATTTAAGAAATTTCAAACAAAATTTCATAGGGACCAAAAATGCAATTGTTAAAAATTAGAGGTTTAAATGTAATTGAGGAAAGTTAAGGGACTAGATTGCAAACCACTCAATGATGGATAATTGGAGCTAAATGATTGGTCAAGAGGGAAATAAGGTTGGTTAGTGGCCCATAGGATTTTCCACATTCATTATAATATCGATTTTTAGTGATTGTATATTATGTACTACTGGTCATGATTCTAAATATATAAGTATCCTTTTGAGACATCTATTTAATTATCTAATTATTTATTTTGAGATTTCGTCTCAAAATCGCTAAAATTGAAAATTTTATCAGTAAGCCGAAAAACTTCTCGGAACGTGCTGGCAAGGCCTAAAGAAGTCAAAAATAGCTAAGAGAAGGCCTACACACTTAAATGAAGATATTTAAATGAAATTTCACATATTTAAGAAATTTCAAACAAAATTTCATAGGGACCAAAAATACAATTGTTAAAAGTTAGAGGTTTAAATGTAATTGAGGAAAGTTAAGGGACTAGATTGCAAACCACTCAAGGATGGATAGTTGGAGCTAAATGATTGGTCAAGAGGGAAATAAGGTTGGTTAGTGGCCCATAGGGTTTTCCACATTCAAGAAAGCTCATTGAATTGAAATTTATGCATGAAATCTTATTGGGTAGAAATTTTTGCAGAAAACCAATTAGAATAACTTGTTCTAGATTGTGACACTTCTCCCCCTTGACATGGACGTCCAAAGACACTTGGTAGAGTGCATGGAGTTTGCTTGAATCAACAATTGCATGAGTTAAGTGCTAGGACAAGTGGAATGTCAAGATAATGCATGGAATGATCCAATGGTTAAGGATATTTAACTAGGTTTATAAAAGAACTTGTTTAAGAAGAGTTTGGCCTATTTTCTTCAATCAAACTCACATTTGACGTAATTGTGAGGGTTCTATATCCATTTTGAGTTCAACTATGGAGCCAAAGGAGTAAGAACATTTTTGGAAATTTTTGAATTTCAATTGGAAGTATAGAGGTATTATATAGGAATTTATGTTTATTGTGATTTGATTTTTTTTTAAGGTAATTAAAATTCAAAGATTCAAAGGGGGTGGTGATACATATTGTTAGGAAGAGATCTTACAAAGGAGGTAACATATTCTAACTTATGCTAAGATTAAATTATTTGATGAGTAGTTACTTTGGTATCCATACTAGCATGCTAAATGTTGATTTCTAGATTAAGTCTTGTATAGTTTTCTTAGAATATCTCATTCTGTAGAATTCAAAAATCTAAGATATTTATTTCTCTATAAACTAGATTTAGTGCTTGTGGCATGTCTTGAAATGTTGTTCGGTAAAAATTTGCATCCTAATATTATGGTTAATTGATAGTGCCTTGTTTTTACGAGTAAGGATTTATGAATGATGATATATGGCACATGTGTATGATTATGGGATGATATATAGTAGCTATAGCACACTCCCTACCACGGTATTGAGCGTTTACCCGATGAGGTGACGTGGTGAGATAACACGGGAGTAGGGGTTTGAGTCCCCTGTCTCTGTCCAACGGATCCAAGAGACGAGCACCACGTGAGGACGATGTCAACACCAACGGAAGGGGCAAAATATATGTGTTTTATTCTTATGACATTTTGGTGGCCGCTTGGTGGATTTTACCCTAATTAGGCTAAACTGTGGGTAGAATGTGTTTTTGACACCCGATTGATGCATGATTGATGATAAGGATGCCTATTATTTTGAATTGCATGATATATTTACGAAGGAATGAAATATAAATTTGAAAATGATGTTTTGACTTGCCACTCTCACAAATTCATTTATTATCATTATATAGTCATTGCATCTCACTCACTGAGTATGTGGATTATACTCACCCCTCATATTAATATTTTCAGTTTATACTGTATTTAACATACATTGAGGTACTATCCTACGAGTTTTACTGAGAGACGCTGTCGGGTAAGTGATCATATCTATTCTTGTTTACGATTGGACCATGCATATAAATATTATATGTAAATTGGAGGCAGATGTTTTAAAAAAAAATTTTATTGAAAACTATTTTTTTTCTTCCACTATATGATTTTGACTTAATGATATCGAGTAGGGTCAGAATATTACTCTTGCGTCACCTAGATGTGCAAGTAGGGCATACCTGTGCCTCGAGGAGTTGCGACGGTCTGTTCGCGTACCCGACTTGCGGGTCAGGGCGTGACAATTTTTGACTTCTTTAGGCCTTACTGGCACTTGCCGAGAAGGTTTCAGCTTACCGATAAAATTTTTGGTTTTAGCGATTTTGAGATGAAAGCTCAAAATAAATAAATAGATAATTAAATTTTCATTTTAGATGTTCCAAATGATTGTTAATATATATAGAACCATGAGAAGTGGTACATGATATACAGTTATCGAAAATCGGTGTTACATTGAGGTCGTCTCTATTGTGGCTACAGTGGTAAAGCTGGTCTAGGTGGTCTCACACTCTACGGAACTTGAGGGGCAACCGCACACTGAGCCGATAGAGGTCTAGGTGATGGAACATGCTGTAAAGAAGTAGGTTGTGACTGCCCGGGCTTAAAAGGACACGGGAAGCATAATGACCTAGCTAGAAACATGTAAAAAAAAGTCTCATTTCTCCCTCACATGGCCCTGCATGCAGATTTCCACAAATTGGACACGATGGCCTCTTGTGGGAACTTTCGTCCAGCTCAAACTGCCTCTTCTTCCCCTTTTTCTTCTTTAGACTTGAAGCTTGGGCTTCTGTTGGCCTCTTTCCCTGCAATCTTTCCTGTCCATCCTCAGTAACCAACTCCAAAGCTTTAGCATTGTTTGTTAATCTTGGTAAGTTGTAAAAGGCTGAGCTACTAGGTACCTCTAAAAAAAGGATCTCAATCTTTTTTTGAACCTCTTGGCTCTCTTTTCATCCGTATCAACTAATTCCAGAGCATATACTGACAATTTAGCGAAACGATAATCATATTGACCAATAGTCTAACTGCCGTGCCTTAAATTCAGAAATTCAAACATTTTCTTATCTCTAAGAAATAAAGGTACGTATCTCTTATGGAAGATTTGCATAAAATCACCCCATGTGACATACTGATGGTCATCTCCATATTGGAGTCTCAACTCTAAACTCCACCAGTCATATGCAGCTTCTTTTAGATAATGGGTAGCCAGTCTGACCTTAAATTCCTCCCCAACCGTAAACTTAGAAAAGAGTCTCTGCATCTCTACAATCCAAATCTCTACAACCTGAGAATCATCACTCCCAGAAAATATCATTGGCTCTATTTTTCTAAAATCAATCATCAGTTTCTAGAATCAATGATCTTTTAGTGGCATGTATACATTCCCTTTGTCTTCATGTCCCTCTCCACATTCGGTAGCCCTCTGATCTCTAAACGATCTAACTTGATCTGACTCAGAACAAACAGATACCACTAGAGTTGCTAAAACTGACATAACTGAAGAGGTAGGCATGGTATGAGTAGCTAAAGAGACATATGCAATCTCATACCCTATTACTAGTTCAGACAGTTTCTCTGTCTATTTGCGAATCTCTCCTGACATAGTGTCTACCATAGCTATCAGGGCTACTAAAGCCTATTGCAAACTTACCCCTTCTGGCCTCTGGTCGCTTGGTACCTGAGATTGAGACTTCTGCCTCTGCTCATCATCCATATGCTCTCCCTCAGTTGATACTTCATTTTGTCTCCTAGTCTTAACCATTTGTATCCAGTGACCTGATACGTATAAATGACAAACAACATCACTCATGATATAAACCACTCTCTACCTAATAACTTTATACCTATAGTCACAAATCCTAGGTGCAGATTACCAAAACCTTGATCTTTGATACCAACTATGGAGACCTGCTATCCAAGCGACGCACCCCCTAATAAAAGGAGATAAACATGCAAATCAGAAGCAATCAACCTAATTAAAATGTGACGTCTAGACTCACAACAGTCACACTCCCCATGTGTGATAATACGGAAGGAGATTTATATTAAAAGAAAATAAATCACTTGTTCTTTCCAAATAAAATAATGATAAGGTCTCACATATTTAATGACTATTTAACCACCTGAATTTAATATAAAACCTGAAAAAACATACAAATACTTATAATATCAAACAAATGGCATTAACGGCTCCCCAGCCATCCAACAACATGCTACGGAATATAGTCTCAATATAGACCGAAATTATACATACAAGGCTCTCATTGGCCTCCAACTATTAATTTACATATAATAAGTATTCATACAAAACCAAAGGAAAACAAAAGCAACATGCCTTAATAATACAAGTAGGCCAGAAAAGAGTAGGGAATGAAATCCCTTTGCACAAAGGCCTCTACCTTGCGATTCCCTCTTATTTCCCTGATCACCTGAAAACAAGAATATCGAGGTTAGTATAAGCTAAGCAAGTACATGGGGGACCAATAGCAAGCAAAGCAAGCAAGCAGGCACAAGAATATTATCATCACTATATAAGAATCAGAATCATAGCAAAATATACCAAGAATACATATTAACTCAAAAAGCAATCACAATTGCCACATTTAGAATCATTATCTTTTTTCCATCTTCATCGTTCCAATTTAATTTAACATTTAAAGAAAGGAATGAAATGTCGAACCAAACTAGTGTATAAGGGTCTAGACTGCAAACTAAATTCGGGAATTCCTAAATGAATCAAGTTATTTTTGGGGTTACACCTAAAACACTTCACTTATTTCTAATTTCATCCTCCAAAGAAGAAGAGATTCATCCATGTTCCTCAACCTTCACCCGCAGGCTTTGGACAAGCTTGTGGAACTTTATATGGAACCATACTCCTCAAACTTCGCCGCAGGTTTCACATAAGCTTAATTCATGTGTAATCACCACAAAGGCCACAATCCTTGACTAGTTTCACACATAAGTTCTAATCCAACATCACAATTATACATGCCATACAATCCTTTGAGCACTCCAGAACTTGCTCAACAAATTTCCAACACAAGTAGTTTTTAGGAAAAATGGCATAACTCAAACTACAATGTTCAAATTAAGGTGATTTCAGTTGCCATGTAAAGCTAAAACACAAAGCTATAACTTTTATGTGCATAGCTGGGTTCAGTTCCAATTACATATGGAAACACATATCAATCAAAGTTACGTTTCAAAATCAACAACACGCAGTCATAGAAAAATGAACATAACGTCTCCTGCAAAAATCAGATTGAGGTGATTCTAGTGGCCATTTAAAGACAAGACATAGTTCTACAATTTAATTGTTCAAAGCTTAGTCTAATTTTGTCCAGAAGGCAGCCAACTATCTTGGCAAATTTCAACACAAAAATAGACAGAAAACAAGGTTTTCTACAGAAAATGTGGCACTTTAAAAATTCACCAAAATTTCATTTCTCAATAAAATTCTTCAAATATTCTGTCATTTTAAAGCTATAGAAGTCTAGTTTTTTTAGTAGAAAACTCTACTTATTTTGCAGTTACGCAAAAAAAGATATTGAATAAAAAACAGAGCATGTCCACATTATGAAAGAACAATTTTTCTACAAAGATCATGCTATTTCAAAAATTCACTAAAAATCTATTTCTCTACAAAATGCTTTGAATCCATGTCATGTTAAAGGTATGGGAGTCCAGTTTTATCAGAAGAAAACCGTACTCAATTTGGAGTTGTATAGAAAAGGATATTGAATAAATAATAGGGCATAGTTAGCCTGTCTAGCATACAAAATTTCTAGGGTTTCATTCAAGGACGGGATTCTCTTTTTCCTAATTCATTTCCTCCAAATTCTAGCAATACAATTACATAAAAAATATGTTCTATAGGATTATTTGGCATCAATTTAACAAACACATACGAGGTATTTGCCTTTTTAGGTTTGAGAATCAACTTACTCTCTTATGTGCTTCTTCATTCAAATCCTTCTCTTCCTATGTGTTTTTCAACTTATTTTATAGCTTCTCTACCCTTCTTTATGTTAGGAACACTTAGCAGTTGGATGGAGATTGTTGGATTTAAACTTAAATGACTGTTCCTATGGAGTTAGGGTTGAGTTCTTGGAAGGGAAAGAAAAAAAACGTTAATTGAGTTGAAAAATGAACTTTTCTTCCTTTCCCCTTTTCAATGTTATCCTTAGTGGTTTGTGGGTCCTCTAACCAAGTTGATGTGTATAAGGTGGATGTGCATTGTGGTAAGTTATGAAATGCTATGGTGTCCCCAAATTATTTTTATTTTATTTTATTATTACTTTTTCTTTTCTTTTTCTTTCCCTTTTTCTTTGCCATTTTCGTTTCTTTTTTTGTGGGTCTTACACAAACCCTAGTTCGATTCTCTTGTTGCATCTTTCCAATCTTTTTCATGAGCCAATATGTCCCATACTTTTGCTAATTTTAATATGCCTGACCTCTATTTAAAATCATAAACACAAAATTCAAAATATGCATCACAAATACGTGTAAAATCACAGTGCATCTAATTTATCACAATGTGATGTGAAAAAAATTTAAGTATGATAAGTAGAAATGCAAACGAAAATGCATGCCTTAATGTTTTCTAAAAATAGGACCTTACATTTTAACTTAGGTAGACCTTTAATAATGTCTTTCCTAACTAGCTTTGAATCTCTAATTGATTTAAATCAATCACATGGATGTTTCCTCTTTTAAAGCCAGTAAATTTAATATTACCAGAGGATTTATCAATAATAGAGCAACCATCAGATTCAAATATAACAGTATAACATTTATCACACAGTTGACTGATACTTAATAGACTGAATTTAAGATCAAAAACAAAAAAAAACATTCTGAATTTGAGAGTCAATGGACTTATCTCAAATGTTGCCTATCCCAATGATTTTCCCTTTGGAGTTGTAACCAGAGTCCACCTTTCATCATTTCTTCTTCTCAAGAAATAAGAATTTTGAGATACTCTAGTCATATGTCTTGAACATCCACTGTCAATACACCAGACTGATTTTCCATGAGATTCTTTTGATTTGAGACAGACTTGAAATAAGATTCAATCACATTTTTGCCTTTGGTATCCATATCTTCTTGGATTCGGCTAAGTTAGCTTTGATTTGATTATTGGGAATCCATTTTAGGTTCATTGTTAATGAGCTCTTAAACTAACAAGTGTAAATAAAATGTCCAAATCATTTGCAATGAGCACATTTGCTATCATTCACTCTTGTGTTCTTTGTATTGATGGAAAATTTATTTCTGAATTTGCAATTTTTTGACTTGTGTCTCAATTTCATGCATGTGTGGCATCTCTGTAATTTATCATTTTTTGAACTAGGTACGAATAATTTATATATCTTTTTCTAGGTTTGTGTAGGATTATATCCTAATCTAGTCTCATCAAACACTGTACTTTATACTCCTAAAATGACATCTAGTTTTTCTTGCCCAATATGAATTTCATCAGTATAGTGTTTTGCCTAATGTTCTTCTCCTTTTGTTTAGTTAGTTCCTTTCCTAGAGCTACGTTTTTATTCTTCTTATTTTCACTATCCTTTTCATTTTTCTGATCCAATTGTTTATTCTCTAATTCCTTTTCGGTCTCAGCAATTTCCAATTCCAATTTAGCATTTTTCTCCTTTAATTCATTTGCTTATATTTTTGATTTTGTAATGTCTTAACAATTTTAGTCACGTCTTTCTTTAACAAATTATTTTTCATTTTTGGTCTTTTTAATTCTTTGAGTGATTCTAGTAATACTTAATGCAATCCTGTGATAGTGAAATTGTTTTCATCAGAATTAGAACGGGAGGAATAGAAAGTAGAATTTACCTTGCTGTCAAAGAATTCTTCTTTGGCCATGAATCATACGTTAGCTTGTTCTTCTCACTTATGCTAGAGTCTTCATCACTTCAGGCTGCAAGTTCCTTCTTATTTTTCTTCTCCTTTCTTTCTTTCTTGTTTTTCTTTTCGTCCTTTTTTAGGTTGGGACAATCAGCGATTATGTATCCTAATTTCTTGCACTCAAAGTACTTGATTTCTTCTTTCTTGTCTGGCCTTTTGAAGAATGATTTGTTCTTGTTTCTTCTTCTCATCATAAACCTCTTAAATCTTCTGGCCAGCAGTGCTTCATCTTCTTCTTCTGAGTTTCAGGTGCTTTCGTCACTATTAGCTTTGAGAGCCACTCCTTTGCCTCTTTCATCTTTTCCTAGTTCCTTTACATCCAACCTCATCTCAAAGTTATTAAAGACCCCACAAATTCATCCATGGTCAAGGTTTCAAGATTTTTGAACTCTTCTATTGCTATAACTTTAGGTTCCCAAGATTTTGACAGACTCCTTAGAATCTTGTCTACCATATCTTCTTGAGGAATTCTCTTTCCAAATAATCTTAATTCATTTGTTACCTTATTAAACCTTGTTATCATTTCACTAATAGTTTCACCTTCTTTCATTTTGAAGACTTCATACTTTTGTTTTAGCAGTCTAATTTTACTCTTGTGAACTTGATCAGTGCCTTCGTATGTAGCTTTGAGTCTTTCCAAGATTTCTTTTACTGTGATGCATAAAGAAACTCGATTATATTTGTTGAAACTTAAGACAAAGTAAAGGAGCTATAGCCTTGCAATTAGCTTGATAAGCCTTTTTTTGCTCCATTGTCATGTTCTTTAACTTGATTGGCACACGTACACCATCAACCTTTTCTAAGGGAAATTCAACACCTTCTTCAATTATTTCCCAGGCATTAAGATCCAATATAATTATGAAATTGCACATTCTTTACTTCCAATAGCTAAAATTGCTTCTACGGACTCAAGTAAAACCTTTACAGTGTTCCTATGCAACATCAGTTTACCAACCCTACACAAATTGGTTCTCTCATATTAGACCCAAAGTAGTAACACACTCTTTAGTTTTTTGAACACTCAATAAGGTGAGAAGGGAATGCCAAGGATGAGAGGATTTAATCCTCACATTTGATAGAGTAGATCACAAATTTAATACATTCGAAAATTAATTTGAGAATAGAGTAAAAATAGATGCATATAGATATATGTTGTTTAGAAAAGTTAGTCAAGCATCTCTCCATTTTCATTTCTCTTCTTTGGTATTTATTGTGGCATTGAAGAGATCCATTGAAGGGTTGTTGAAATCGAATGTTGTTCATAAATATTTGTCAATAAATGCTCAACAACAGTACCCATTTTTCGCGCTGAATCTCCATTCTCTTACTGGTGCCACTTTCTTGTTAACCAATCAAAGTTTGTTTTTGCTATATTTGAACATTAGCTTTAATCAAAATAGAAATATTTAGAGAATAAAAAAAAAGATGATGACCGTTGAGTTCAAATTTGTTTCAAAAATTTATTCTCTGATAACTTTGGGTCAACAAGACTAATTGACACATCGACCTAAATTCAAAAATTTAGTGTTGTATTCTTGACTAAACAGGTCAACAAGAGAGTATCTATGTCGACAAGAACATGTACGAGATTAAATAGGGGGGACACATAGAGTTAAATTGGTCGATGTGTTATGATATGTCGACATGATTCTAATCGACATCAACATGACTTACTTGAAAATCAATAGGCTAGGTAGACTTAAATTGGTCGATGTGTTTGGTGTGTCAACAGAGTTAAAGTTCATGTCGATGTATGATATCTAAGCAACACCTTACATCATGTCGACATGTTATAGGCTCATATCGACATGCTTCTGTGCTAACTTAAAATTGGTGGACATGTCTCTTAAAATAGTTCGATGTGTTTTTCATGTCGACAAGGTAAACAAACAAGTCTTATGTGTCTTTAAAGAAACAAAGGAATCAGATCAACAAGTTATCAAACATGTCAACCTTTTCAGACTTTTGCATTGTGCATGTCGATGTGTTATGAAACTGGGTCATTGTATTCCTAAAATTGGTCGACATGATACTTTAAATTTGTCTACATGAGGTTAATGGGTAGATGTGTACTAGAATTTAGGTTGTTGTATGAGATAGGTCGATGTGTTCAAGGGAATGCCAACATACATTTACTTAGCAAAATGGATTATGCTTCTATTGTTTAGGTCAACAAGGGTTATTTATCAAGTTGATGTGCTTATGGTCAGTCTAAAATTGCTTAATATAGATCTTAAAATTGGTAGACTTGAGGGACAAGTTGATGTGTGTGAAGATTAGGTCGATACGGTTTGCAAAGTCTTGTTTACTAATGGTTTTCTGATTTACTTCAAACTTATTTTTTTCCAATTTATCAGCATCAAAACTTTTTATTCTCAACAAACATGATGCAAACAATTCAAGAAATCGATGATAGAGTCGTGGATTTATCGCATCATTTAAGTTGGGCACACCACGGTTACAAACATTTTACAAATCCATGTCAATATTCATTTCAAAACTTGTTTAACAAATCATAAATTTGAAAACCATTTTATCATTCATATTCAATATAACCATGCACTACCTCTTGGGAGGGTAATCACTCCCAATCAACAATCAATTTGATGTTTAGTCTCACTTTATGCTCCATATGCCATGACCTATGACATTCAACAAACAATCTAGAGTCTGTATAGTCCTCTCTAATTGATCATCTGTCTGAAAATGATATGCTGTGGAGAAATTAAGTTTAGTTCACAACTTGGACTAAAAGCTCTGCCAAAATTGAGAAACAAATCTCGGATCTCTATCAGAAACAATTGATACCAATAAGTCATGCAACCTCATGATCTCGTCAATTTAAAGCTTTCACTAACTTCCCTATGGAATGGGTCATCGCAACAGGTAGAAAGTGAGCCGACATGGTAAGCCAATCTACTATCACCCATATAACATCAAATCCCCTCGAAGTTTTAGGCAGTCTTTAGACAAAATCCTAAGTAATATGCTCCCATTTCCACTCAGGGATAGGGAGTGGTTCAAGTAGTCTACTAGGTCTCTAGTGTTTAACCTTTACTTGTTGACATGTCACGCATCTACAAACAAACTCTGTAATGCCTCTATTCATACCAGGCCACCAAAAGGATTCATGCAAATCCCTATACATCTTGGTGGATCCTGGATAAACAGAAAAGACTGAGCTTTGTACTTTCTCCAAAATCAATTTCCGCAATCCCTAAGCTTACGAAACTACTAATCTATCCCGAAATCTGACTATTTCATTTGATATATTGAATTCAGACTTCCCCCTTTAAAAACATCTTCCCTGAGCTTAACTATTGCTTCATCAGTTTGCTAAGCCACCCTAACAAAATTAGATAGATTTAGTCGGATCATAAACCGAGCCAAAAGAGACCCCTGGCTGGTTACCTCAGCATCAATCCTCAACTGCTCAAACTTAGTAATCATCTGATATTCTCTTACTTGTAGAGCTGCTACTGGAATAGTAGATTTGCGACTGAAGGTATCTGCTATAATATTTGCTTTGCCGGGTTGATACTGAATAGTAATATCATAGTCCTTTAATAGTTCGAGCCATCTACGTTGTCTTAGATTTAACTCATTCTTGGTAAATAAGTATTTGAGACTCTGATGATCAATGCATATCTTACAGTGCTTACCGTAAAGGTAGTGTCTCTAAATATTCAAAGCAAAGACAATAGCTACAAGCTCCAAATCATGGGTTGGATAATTCGTTTCATGAGGTTTCAACTGTCTAAAAGTATAGGTTATCACATTCTGTCCCTACATCACTACACAACCCAAATCGGTCCTGGATGCATCATTAAAAATTACATATCCCTATCTACTAACCGATAATGTTAATACTAAAGCCGATATAAGTTCATTCTTTAGAGTCTGAAAACTGGTTTCACATTGCTCATCCTACCTAAAGGGTGCATTCTTACGAATCAATCTCGTAAGTGTTGCCGCTACTGAAAGAAATTCTTAACAAATCTATGGTAATAATCTGCCAAACCCAGAAAACTATGAACCTCTGTAATTGTAGTAGGCAGGGACTAATTAATAATAGTTTCAATCTTCATTGGGTTTACAGAAAGCCTTCATCGGAGATAATGTGACCCAAGAAAGTTACTTCATTGAGCCAGAATTCATATTTATTTTGTTTAGCATACAGTTCTCGATCCTCAAAGTCTGTAAAATTATACTGAGATACTGTTCATGTTAAGCTCTATTTATAGAATACACCAGAATATTATCAATAAATACCACAATAAAATAATCTAGATAGGGTCTAAGAACATAGTTCATCAAGTTCATGAAGACTATTGGGGCAATAGTATGCTCAAATGGCATAATCAAAAACTCATAGTGATCATATCGAGTATGAAAAGCCATCTTTGGTATATCTTCCTCTTTGACCCTAATCTGATGATAGCTAGATCTAAGATCTAACTTAGAGAAAACTGTAGTACCTTTTAACTTATCAAACAGATCATCAATTCTTGATAAGGGGTATTTATTCTTGATGGTAACTTGATTCAATTTGCGATAATCAATACATAATCTCAAGGAACCATCATTCTTCTTTAAGAATAAAACTGGTGCACCCCAAGGAGAAACATACGAACAAATCCCTTGTCCACGAATTCTTGCAACTGAGTTTTCAACTCTTTCAACTCAGATGCTGTCATTCTATATGGAGCCATAGAAATAGGAATAGTATCTAATATCACATCAATAGGGAATTCTATCTCTCTAAGTGGTGGCAATCTGGGCAAATTATCAGGAAATACATCAAAAAAATCTCGAACCATTGGTATGTCACACAATCGAGATTACTCCTTCTTGTCTTCAATGACATAATCTAAATATCCCTGACAACCCTTGGATAGCATCCTAGTTGCTCTAATGAAAGATACAACTGAAACTCTGATAAATCTATCACTAAAAAAGAAATTTTGTGGTTGTTCTGGTAGTGAAAAGCATATAATCATCTGGTGACAATCAACCTATACATAATTAGCTGATAACCAATCAATGTTTAGAATTACATCCAAATCTAACAACTCTAATGGTACTAAATCAATGCAAAAATCATGCCCCTAGAAACTCACAACACAACCCTTATAAACCTCAGTAATAAAAATCATCTCCCAGAGGGGTAGCAATCCACAACTACTGTTTTAGAGTTTCAGACTTACGAGGCAAGTGCATAATAAATGCAAATGAAATGAATAAATGTGTGGCACCCGGATCAATCAAAACATGAAGATCACAGGAAAACAATTTCATTCTACCTGTAACCACATCAGGTAAAGCACGAGCCTCCTGAGCAGTAACTACATGAATTCTAGCCTAACCTCCTGGGCTGGGTGGCATCCCTTAAGGTCTTCTCTGCTATGGCTGCAGTCGTAAGGCTATTCTAGGCAGTCCCAACCTCAATGGAATTTGAGGGGCTATTGCACGATGAGCCAGTAGAGGTCTGGGTGGTAGAACATGTTGTAAAAGAGGAGGCTATGACTGTTTAGGCCTAAGATGACAATGGGAAGCATAATAACCCGATTGGAAACATGTAAAACAAAGTCTCGCTCCTCCCTCACATGGCCCTGCATGTAGATTTTCAGAAATTGGACATGATGACCTCTTGCGGGAGCTTTCGCCCTGCTCAAACTGCCTTTTCTTTTCCTTTTTCTTCTTCAGACTTGAAGCTTGGGCTTTTGCTAGCCCCTTTCCTCGTAATCTTTCCTGTCTATTCTTAGTAACCAACTCCAAAGCCTTAGCATTGTTCATTAAATCCCGATAAGTTGTAAAAGGCTAAGCTACTAGGTACCTCTGGAAAAAGGATCTCAATCCTTTTCTGAACCTATTGGCTCTCTTGTCATCCATATCAACTAATTCCAGAGTACATATTGATAATTTAGCAAAGCGGTCTTCAAACTAACTAACAGTTTGACTACCTGTCTCAAATTCAGAAATTTAGACATTTTCTGATCTCTAACAAAAGTGGGCACATATCTCTCATGAAAAATCTGAGTGAAATCACCCCAAGTGATATACTGAAGGTTACTACCATATCAAAGTCTCAACTTCGAACTCAGCTAGTCATATGCTACTTCTTTCATATAATGAGTGGCAAATTTGACCTTATATTCCTCCGCCACCAAAAATTCAAAAAAAGTCTCTGCATCTCTACAATCCAAGTCTCTACAACCTGAGGATCATTACTCCCCGAAAATATCATCAGCTCTGTCTTTCTAAACTTAGTCATCAGTTTCTGGAATCAACGATCTTCTTATGACTTGCATACATTCCCCCTATTTTTATGTCCCTCTCCATATTCGGTGGCTTTCAATATCTAATGATCTAACACGATATGACTCAGAACCAATAGATATCACTGGAGTTGCTGAAATTAATATACCCAAAGAGGTAGGTATGGTATGAGTAGCGGGAGAGACATCTGCAGTCTCACTCCTTATTACTGATTGAGATAGTCTTTCTATCAGTCTACGAATATCTCCTGACATATTGCCTACCATAGCCATCAGGGTAGCTAAAACCGACTGCAAACCTGCCCCTTTTGGCCTTTGGTCACCTGGGACCTGAGATTAAGGCTCCTGCCTTTGCTTATCATCCCATTTCTCTCCCTCAGGAGAACTTCACTCTGTCTCCTAGTCTTAACCATTTGTATCCTAGTGACCTGATGCATATAAATGACAAACATTGTCACTCATGATATAAGCTACCCTCTAACTAATAACCTATACCTATAGTCACAAATCCTAGGTACAGATTACCCAAAACCTTGATTAAGTAAATTACTTGTTCATTCCAAATAAAATAATAGGCAGAATTACCCAAAACCTTGATTAAGTAAATTACTTGTTCATTCCAAATAAAATAATAGGCAGAATTACCCAAAACATTGTCACACTCCCCGTATATGATAACATGTAAGGAGATTTATATTAAAAAAAAGTAAATTACTTGTTCATTCCAAATAAAATTATTGGCAGAGTTTCCTCTATTCAGTGAATATTTAACCACCTGGGGTTAATAGGAAACCTGGTCCAGATTAATATGACACTTCTATTTTCAAATAAGCTGGTACTAATGGCCCTCTTGGCCACCCAGCATAACATACTATAGTATATGAACAACATATCCCCAAAACTGTATATAATAGGTTTTCATGTGTCAAAACTATATATTTATATAGAAATACATCCCAAACTATTAACAAGAAAATAAATAATTACATGCTTCAAACAAAATAAAAAGGGGTTCATGATAGGTCGGGATCTAAATCCTTTGACTCAAATGCCTTTACCATGGGTTTGCCTCTCGTCTCTCAGATTACCTGAAAAAGAGGATATTGAGCTTAGTATAAGCTGAGTAAGTATACAGGGAACCAATAGCATGCATGTCGAGTGAGCAAGTATATAAATATCAATATCGATATATAATAGCATAACATTAAAGAGTACACAAGAGATGCACGTTATCTCAATCAATGCCAAAGGAATATGAGCAATTACCACTCTAGATTTATTATCCTTTTCCACCTTTGTTGTACCAATTTAAATTGATATATAAAGAAAGGAATAGAATGTCGAACCAAGTTAGTATATGATGGTATGGAATAATAAGCCAAAATTTGGTATTCCTAAATGAAATCTAAATTTTTTTAGATTAGACACCTCAAACACTTCACTTGTTTCTAATTCCACCCTCATAGGGAGAAGAAATACATTCTAAGTTCCTTAAACTTCACCCACAAGCTTCACAAAGCTTTTGGAACTCCATATACCAATTGTACTCCTTAAGTTTCGCCCGTAGGCTTCGCAAAGCTTTCGGAGAAATCACCGAAGTATCACTCTCATTATATTACTCATGTTCACCTGAGTAATATTCACAAAGATTCCAATTCATCAGAAGGATAACATAGGATTCATAGCAAGATTCAATTCCCATTTGCACAAAGAAAGCCACAACGAGTAATGTTAAACACAATATCACAATATAACTTGCGCATTTATAGAAAAACTAGCATACCTTCTTCTACAAATATCAGATTGAGATGATTCTAGTGGCCATTTAAAGATAAGACATAGGGCTACAATGTTTATGTTCAAATGTTTGCCTAATTCAGCCTAGAAGGCAACCAACAATCAAGGAAAATTTCAACACAGAAATAGATAGAAACAGGGTTTTCTTTAGAAAATGTAGCACTTTGAAAATTCACCAAAACTTCATTTCTCAATGAAACTCTTTGAATTTTATGTTATTTTAAAGCTATAGAAGTCTAGTTTCTTTTGAAGAAAATTCTACTCAATTTACAGTTGTGCAAAAATAGATATTGAATAAATAATAGAGTTTGGTCATGCTATGAACAGAATAGTTTTTCTACAGAAAACATGTTATTTTAAAAATTCACCAAATATCCAATTCTCCTCAAAACTCTATGAATATTATGTCATTTTAAAGCTATAAAAGTATAGTTTTCTCATGAGAAAACCCTACTCAATTTGAAGTTATGTAGAAAATGATATTCAATAAACAATAGAGTATGGTCAGACTATCCAGCATACAAAATTTCTAGAGTTTCATTCAAAGACGGGATTCTCTTTTCCCCAATTCATTTCCTCCAAATTGCAATAGCACAATTACATCAAAAAATATGTTTTATAATATCATTAAGCATCAATTTAACAAAAACATACAAGACACTTGCCTCAAACCTTCAATTCTTCCTTTGAGTTTTCTTTCCTTTCCTTTCTAAGCTTTCTTTGGATTTCGAGCTTATTCTCTAGGTATTTTACACTTGCTTTCACTTCCCAAAGGCTAGGGTTAACATATATTTGGATGGAGGTATATTATTTCAAACTTAAATGGTTGTTTTAATGGAGTTTAGGGTGGATTTTTAGAGGAAGAAGATGGAGGCCGAAAATAAACCCTGAAGATGATGCTTGTTATGTTTAAATCTTTTTCTCCATACCTATCTCTCTACCAAAGTGAAATGTGGGTGCCATGTGGTGGGTGATAATGTGCCATGGTGTCCCCAATTTATTTTCATTTCATTTTATTTTTTTCTTTTCTTTTTCTTTTCCATTTTCTTTTTCTTTTGTGGGTCCCACACAAAACCCTAATTCGATTCTTTTGTTACATTCTTTTCCGATCGTTCCACAAACCAATATGTTCCATAATCTATACTAATTTTAATATGATTAATCTTTACTCAAAATCATACACAAAATTTGAAACATGTATCGCAAATGCGTCTAAAATCACAATGCATCTAATTTATCACAATGCGATGTGAAAAAATTTAAGCGTGATAAGTAGAAATGCAAACGAAAATGCATGCCTTAATGTTTTTTAAGAACGGGAGCTTCCAAAGATGACAATGCCCGTATCAACATTCGAATTGCTAGGACATTGTAAGTTTGTAGATTAAAAGCATGAACCTTCTTTCACTCTGTGAGATACATATCTTTGGCCTACACCTTTTTTGTGTATTATATAGGAATTACAAAAGAATGCAAGCTATGCTATCAAGCATTAGAAGATGTAGCTTTTTTTCTAAATCATTTGAGTTGAGATGACATTTCATGAATAAATATTACTGCAGAATGGTATAGAGGCTATAAGGACCTGAGTATGCAATGTGTGGGTACTTAACAGACAAAGCCGATGTTCATAGCTTTGGAATTGTTGCCTTGGAAATCAACAGCAGAAAGAGCAACACAAACTATAGGCTGAGGGAGGAATTCGTGTATCTTCTTGACTAGGTACCTCAAATCTTGATTAAGCTTTACTATTTATTTTCAATTATATTAGCTATTTACACCTTAAAACATTTTGAGAATACTAGCGGAAACTTATATGCATTAACTTATCTTCAAGTTATTGCAGATTTTTATCTTCCATTGTCAATTGAAAGATGTATGATGGAAGATCTCATTTTGATTCTTAATATTTTTAACTTATTTCTTTGGTTATTGTAGGCCTATGTTTTGCCTGAAAAAGGAAGTCTACAAGAGCTGGTTGATCGAGATTTAGGGTCTGAATATTCATCAGAAGAAGCAATCCTCATGCTGAATGTGGTGCTCACATGTGCCAATGCCACCCGAACTCTAAGACCAACAATGTCTCAAGTGGTAAGCATGCTAGAAGGCTGGTCAAATGCTTAACACATACTTTTGACTCTTGGATTTTCTAGAATTAATTCAAAATAGACAGTTGTAAGAAACCATTTATGGTATGATCTTTCCCAAGTAAACAGCATGTCACCTAAGGCCCATGTATCGATTCCTCAAGCACTGAAGAGTTAACTCTGATACGTCCACTACATTGGGAGAAGTCCTTCTATTTATGATCTCAATATCTTCCCTAATTTGGGGTTTTTCTAAATTGTAGTTAGCAAGTAGATTGTAACATCAAAAATTTGGTGTTAGAAAATTTTCATATGAATTTTCTTGTAAATTGCTGAGGGAATTGGTTGCGATCAATTATGGCTTATAAATGAAAGTGTAACACCAGAAAATCTGGATTGTGATGTCGACTCTAAATGGACTATGTAAAAATTTGTTGTACTTTGTGAAAATATGGGAGAAAATTAGTTTAGATATAAATGTGAATTTTTAGCCTTTGGACTGTTTGGGGACTTTCTTAGACTCTCGGTTGATAGGCTTTTAATTTTTAAGTATTCAGTCATTAGACTGTTCGATACTCAATAGAATTCGATGTGGGTTTGGTATTCGGTCACTAGGATTCTCTATGTTCTGTAGAATTTGACTTTTCGGTAAGAAATTGATTTACTACCTCTCCATAGCAATACTTTTTTTATCTATATCATGATATATGTGCCTCTTAGTCTTCTCAGTGATGGACCAATTCCATACTTCTCGGCACTGATATTAAATTTCTAGTCTCTCTTGCTATACAATGAGACCTATAGTCAATTGATACATTCTTTGACTTCTTGTCGACTCCACTGCCTTTGGTACTTTCAATTTTTCAATTCTTCTCGGTACCATTCAAGAACCTCTCGGTATATTTTTATCCATTTGTCATCAGTACACTTCAATTACTTGTCGGTGATGGCTAATAGTATTTGCATTGTTCTACAATTTTCATGTAAGTATCGTTGATTGCTACCGATTACTATATATCGGTGTTTACCCATTAGCCTTTTTTACTCACTAGTCTTTTTCTTTCAGTATCTACCTTGAAAATGGGGGAGATACCTGTCAGTTCATCCAAATATTTCCAAAAGCCCATGGGTGTAGGATCAAGCCTGCCGGTAGCAACCTTGTTGGTGTACCCTATTGTGAACTGTTTGGCATATCCTTGCTATTTCCTCTTTGCATTGCCTTGCCCATATTCTCCTTGGACATGCTTGCCATTGCCCATATTCTCCTCATCCATGCTTACTAATATTCTCAAATGCTTCTCGGTTGTAGCCAATTGAACCCAAGACCACCAACTTCCCAAAAAGCTTTTACCCACCATTTATGTTATATCCTATATTTAGGGGGCGATTCCAAATTTTTAATAATTCTAATTTATTTTCCATAAGTTACACTTTTATTCCAACTTTGTTAATTCATCAGCAAACACATCTTTCTCAATAGAACATAAGTTTCAGTACTTAAATTGTTAGGGTGACCTTCCCAATAATCTGAGAGAACACATTAGACATTTGTGCAATTTAGAAGTGAAACATGGCTTCTAAGCAAATACACTACAAAAAAAATATCCTATGCAAACGGATGAAAAACGTATGCTAAATCTACTAAAATCGTTGGCAGAACCTTCTCCAACAGATGGATTTTCAGTTGGCTATACACCAGTCAGGATAAGTTTATCTCGACAATTTTGATAACGTTTGAGCATCTCCTGGATTTATAGTGACAGCTAAAAAAGTGTTGATAAAATTACTGGCTTTTATTATTGGTTTCAAAAACATTGGTAAAAGTTACTACCTTTTATCTCGATTACCACATGTGTTATAAAATGTTATTATCTTTATCATCAGTTATCACAACTGTTAAGAAATGTTGCTATCATTTATCGTTAGTTACTACATATGTTAAGAAATATTACTCCATTTATCGTTGGTTACCATATATGTTATGAAATGTTACTAACTTTTATTATCAATTACCACCTTTTATCATCAGTTACCACAACTGTTAAAAATTATTACTGTCATTTATTGTTGGTTACACATATGTTAGGAAATTTGACTACCATTTATCGTCAATTACTACTTAATTACCATATATGTTAGGAAATGTTACTGTTATTTATCGTCGGTTACCACTTATGTTAAAATGTTATTAACTTTTATCATCGGTTACCATAAGTATTAGGAAATATTACTACTTTTTATTGTCAGATAACCGTCATTTTATCATAGTCATTTATCGTCTATTACCATTAGTTACCACATGTGTTAGTATAATTTACTGTCATGTATCATCAATTACTATAGTTGTTCGGAGCTGCCTTTTTATCATTGGTTATCATATGTTAGTATAAGTTACTACTTGTATCATCGGTTACACAGGTGTTAATCAGTTACCATCATTTTATTCTAATTATTTATCGTCGGTTACCATTAGATAGCACATGTGTTAGTATAAATTACTGTCATGTATCATCGATTACTACAAGTATTAGAAACTGCATTTTTATCATTGGTTATCATATGTTAGTATAAGTTACTACTTGTATCATCGGTTACACAAGTGTTAGTCAGTTACCATCATTTTATTGTAGTCATTTATCGTCAGTTACCATTAGTTACCACGTGTTAGTATAAATTAATGTCATGTATCATCGGTTACTACAGGTGATAGAAACTGCCCTTTTATCGTTGGTTACGACATGTTAGTATAAATTACTACTTGTATCATCGGTTACACAAGTGTTAAGAAATATTGTTTTCTTTTATGATCGATTACCATCATTTTATTGTAATCATTTATCGTCAGTTACCAATAGTTATCACATGTGTATTAGTATAAGTTACCATCATGTATTATCGGTTACTACACTCTCTTGGGAAATGTACTCCCTTTTATCATGTTAAGAAATGTTACAAAAAAATTTACTATTACTACACTCTCTTGGTTACGACATGTTAGTATAAATTACTACTTGTATAATCAGTTACACAAGTGTTAAGAAATGTTGTTTTCTTTTATGATCGATTACCATCATTTTATTGTAATCATTTATCATCAGTTACCATTAATTATCACATGTGTATTAGTATAAGTTACTATCATGTATTATCGGTTACTACACTCTCTTGGGAATTGTACTCCCTTTTATCATGTTAAGAAATGTTACAAAAAAATTTACTATTACTACATGATACATTTTTTTTAAGATGGTATAAATTTGAATTGCTATAACTAAAAACAGTAGAAAATAAAAAATTATAAAAATAATATAAATAGAGAATGTTAATACATTGATTTCTAAGTAAAATGATATATACATATAAGAACCAAAAAAAAAAAGAAAAAAAAAGGAGAAAAGAATGCAAGTCCTACAATTGCATGTCTTCTAAGATGTTATCAACACAATTAGAAGTTATCTTTATTTACAATCTTTCATGTCAATCTATTGATAAAACAAATAGTGAAATAGTGAAATTAATATAATGACATTGTAAATAATGGTTGTAAATAAAAATATTACCTTTTGGAGTCGGTAGTGATGATAATGGTTGGGTTTTATGTGCATTCCTAGCATCTAGATGGTAGTGAGTAAGTAGAGAAAGGTAGTGATCTGGATGGTAGTGAGTGAGTGAGTAGAGTCAATGGTAGTGATGATGATGGTTAGGTTTTATGTGCACTCGCAACATCTGGATGCTAGTGAGTGAGAGGTTTATGGATCAAAACACATATATTTCTAGATAATACTAAAATCTTCTTCGTATTTATATCACAAAAAATCACAAAGGCGTTGAATAAAGAATTCAATCTCTCACATTTCCACACTCCACACAACTTTCACACATATACCATTACCATTTATTGATACCACCTCCAACCCCACCTCAACTACTAATTTCTCACATGTAATAATATTTAAAATTACTAATTATTTAAATTTACTAATAATCCTCTAACATAACATTTCTCATCATTATTTAAATTACTAGATAATTAATTAAGTTATGTAATGATAATTATATTATCTAAATAATATTGATAACGTGAGATTCAATGGTTAAATGGTGAATTTAATGTCCCACTACGATAATCTAATTTATAGCAATACATATAGTAATAGTAATTTATTATATAATAATATAAAATTGATATTATTATATTATTAGAAAATGATGAAATGTCAACAATAATGCCAATGGCACGAAACCAATTCCAAAATTTTTTGTAAATTTTTTGCATGTTGTTGGATATCACCAATTAATCCAATCGGATAATGTCATTTAACTGCCATTTTGACAAACAAATTTTCAAAATCCGCTTTAGCGCACCTTTTTCATTACACAATTTTTTTTTTCATATTTTTCCATAGTTTACTATTTTCCCACCTCTTTTTTCATTACATACGCGTTATTCTTAATTCCTCCTATTGTTTTATACTTACTTAATACCAATGACGTGTCATTCCCATATCTTTGCCATATGTGTTATTGATGTTAATCACTTACATTACCTTGTTATCTTACTGTTACTACTTATTATTTTGTTTGTAATAGATTATTTTCAAATCTAGTATTTACATAAATTTTCATGATCAAAACCTAATTAAAACCTAATTTTTGTGTGAGATAGGATGCACTTGACCTGTATTTTTGTCACTCAAGAACTATAAATGGTACAAGTGGACAATAGTTGCAAGCAAAATGTATGATTTTTTTTTGCAAAGAAATTCCTAAAATTGGTTTATCTAGTATTAAATAATTTAAATTAATAATTCCTTATCATTACATTATTTAAATTAATAATATTAATAATTTAAATTAAAAATATAGTGTTGAAGGTAGCCCGCATGGTACGGGACTATGCAAACTACGCGGCATGCGTGCATTGCTTGCCTGCTTGGTAGAGCCATGTGGGCAACACGGTGGAACCGTGCATGCCGCGCGGGCATGTCCTCACCCTATGCTTGCATGCCGCGTGCACTCCGTACATTACATAATCCAATCTCACTTTATCACTTTTCTTAGCAATTTAGTATACTTCAATAATAATATTTTCACCCACCAAACTTTTAGTAATTGTTTAAGGTATCATTTGCCACAATTTAGTTACTTACCACCACCCCATGACAAACTTAACACTTAACACCAACTTACCACTCTCTCACAAAACTTACCATCTCTTATTACTTTCAAAATTATCACAATTTATCACACTGTTATTATCACAGCACTTAAAATTACCACAACTTACCATCTATTATCTATTATCACATCACATCACACCTGCAAGCACTCACATATCCCTATTACAACTTATCATATGCTACCATCCCTAAAACTATATATCATATATTTTCAATATCTTAAAACTATATACCAAACAATTTCAATATTTTTACGACTATATACGATTTAGGATGGCATAACTCTTCATCCACGAGAAACTCCCTACGTTGGATCGATCATGAATCATGCAAATGTGTGAATGTAACATATGAAACATATTATGGTCAAAAAGATTATCTTGATTGGATACATTGATGATATATCCACATTGAAACCATATGTTGAAGTATTTAATTTAACATGAAGATCTTGCTGAATTAACCCACTAATATATTTTTAGAATACTATGACTTGTCCATTATATTAAATACAAATCAAATGTTTTGCACAAGTTTACATTGAAATAAATATACAGAGTAAAATAAAAAGAAATTGTTTTCAGTGTTTTGACGTGAAAAAATTTGATTAAATTAGAACTGAACTGAAAAATTGACACGAAAAAGAGAAATTTGATTAAATTGGATTTGCCCTGAAAAATTATTTTTCGCACGAAATTTGATTAAATTGGATGTGAATAGAAAAATTGTTTTTGTTGCGAAGATTAGAGATTTTATTGTAAAGCTATCATTGAAATATTAAAATTGCAGATTGTAAATGTTAAAATGGTAAACTGAAAAATTAAATTAAATGTGAATTAAAATAAATTAATAGTAATGTTAATGTTGTTAATTGTTTTTTTTAATTTATATAAAATTAAATAATATTCATAATTAATGTATTATTATGATGATTTCATATTATAAAACTATATTATCCAATAATAAAACATAAATTATAACACTATATTATATAAATTACTAATTTAATATCATTACATTATTTAAATTAATAATATTAATAATTTAAATTATATTAATTAAATTAATGATTTTAAAAATTAAATTAAGTGCTTGCTTGAGCAGGGGCATGCCTGCATACGACTCTACCGCGTGGATAGGACGGTGGAACTGCACATGCCGGCGCGGTGCAACTATACGGGCATGTACAGTGAAACTGCTCGTACCTGTGCTTGCGTACGCGGCGCTATGCATGGCTCTACCGCGCGGGCAGGATGGTAGAACCGTGTATGCCTGCGTGGTTCTGCCCATGGCTCTATCGCCCCGCGTGGGTAGGATGGTGGAACTGTGCATGTCTGTGCCGTTCTGCGCACAGCTCTACCGCGTGGCTAGGAGGGTTGAACCGTGCATGCCTGCGCCCACGTGCTTGCCTACGCAGTGTAACCACTCGTGCCTATGCTTGTACGCTAGGCTGTACCTCACGGGTAGCACGGTGGAACTGTGTATACCAGCGCCCGCGCTGCATGCGTGGTAGAGCCACACATGCGGGCGCCCGCATAGGCATGCCCTTGGATGCGTAAGCACATGTGGCATGACACGCTCGGCTTTTTTTTCTGCCAAAAATGTATGAGTTTGAGTGCAGGTGGGTTCAAATCTAGATATGGTGGCAGAAGTTTGACAATATCAACCGCTACACCACAATTTCCCACATGCATGATCTTTTTCTTTTTTCTTTTTTTTCCTCTCTTCCTTCCTCTCTCTCTCACTCCCTTTTTTTTTCTTTTTCTATCTCGCTCTCACCCAATTATAAGTTATTAATGTTATATATTTTGGTTAATATTTGTAATTAAATATATAAATTTTTTAAATTATTAATATATTATAATTTAAAATAATATTGATATGCTAAATTTGGTTCAACAATAATATAATTTATCATAATATATATAGTATTATATATGTATTGTATAGTAATGTAAAATTGATATTATTATATTATTGAAAAATAGTGCATTTGTATGTCAAAATAATTCTAAATTTTTTGTAATTTTTTTGCACTTTCATTGTACCAATTGCACATATCACCAATAATTAATTCAAAGCCTGCAATAATATTTTTCAAATTAAATAAACATATCATATCATAGATGAATTTAAAATTACCATGCACCGCACATTTTCTCAAACAAATTAAAAATTACTATGCACCGTGAATGCTCCATTTTCCTATTTTGAGACAAGAAGTTTTTTTTTTTCAAATGCTACCTCTTTTCTTCTTTTTTTTTCCTTATTTTTTTCCCCATTCAACTTTTCTTAATTTTTTTCCTTTTTTTTCTCCATTCAACTTTTGTTATTTTTTGGGATATTTAAATATCCTATGTAATTGTTTAGATAAATATATATTTTTGGAGATGATTTTCTGATTTCGTTTTAAGTGTATTAAATATATAGATTTTTAGATTTTTTTCCTTTATGGTTTAAATTTATTTATGAAAGTTATTCACGAAAAACAAAAATTTAGAAAAAAATTAAAATAGTAATGGAAATAAAAAATGGTAAAATGTAATAGTTGTATGAGTTGAAGTGTAAAAAAAATAATTTGCAAACTTGCGATGGTAACACTTACCATGCATGATAACACTTACCACAAAGTTACATGATAAGAACGAATTTAGCAAAGTTAGCATATGCATGTTTAGTGAATTACATGAACACTATTAACAACACGAATGAAATTACCATACCAAGTTATGGGAGAACCCATATTTATATTCAATCTCTCTCTCTTCAAATCTTTAACTTTACCTTACTACTCTATGCGTTATGTTTACTTTGTTTTTATTATTTACTAATTTAGCATTGTTTAACGAAGTTACCTAGCGAAGTTACCTAGCAAACTTACCATAAAGTTACATGATAAGAACAAGTTACATGATAACAATCGACATGAATTACCATCCAGTTACCGTACCAACTTACCATGTAACTAACACTAACCCTATAACCCAGTCTCTCTCTCCTCAAATCTCAAATCTCACTACTAGTACTCTATACTTTATCTATATTTTTTTTTTCATGAGGGAAATAAAAAAAATAGAAAAAGTTGTTGGAGGATTCCTCAAGATTCTTGACTACTGGATCAAAGATTCCTGACCTACTTCTGGTCCTCACCACCTAGTTTTGATTGGTCTTCACCACCTAGTTGACTGGTCGTCACCACTTAGTTCACTGGTCGATGTGGCTTTGGCTTTATAAACCCACATCTGCCCTCTTTTTACACCTAAAACTTTTCCCTTCCTTCGGCCGCCAAGAACCTCTCCTTCTTTGCTGCCAACTCTCTAGTCTCCACCCTCATGTATAAAATTTCACGGAGGATTCTAGAGGATATGTTTATATTGTTTTATTGATTTTTTTATGTGAATACGTTGAAATTTTTTTGTTCAACAAAACTATTTGGCATTGAGGACCGCCACGACAACAAGGTATGTTTCATTCTTTCAGTTAAATAATGTGGCCAAATGATATTCAAATTATATTGTTATAATAAATTTATTTCAAATTAAAAATTAATTGTTATAAGAAATTTGAAATATATTGTTAAAATTAAAAATATAGAAAATTTAAAAATATTTATAATATTTTTAAAATTTATAAAATCTGTATAAAATTTAGGGACGTAATGTTATATAGTTTTTTTAAAAATTATAAAATAAAAATAAAAGTCAATATATATAAAATTATTTTATAGATTTTAAAATATAATACAAATGTATATAAGTTAATATTAAATTAATATAAATAATTAAAATATTTTATAAAAATATTAAATGTATATATATAAGTTAATCTAAAATAAAAAAATGTATATGTGTACCTGACTATATGAGCACCTTACATAACAATAATAATTTTTATATTAGAAACAATACAATGGTTGATAGTATTTACAAACAATCCATATAAACATTATTATAAAAAGATTGTTTGATAGCTTGATAGCAGTAAAAACATCATCCCAAATACTTTCATCACTTCTACATGTCCATGGATTACAACTAATAAGGATAACTGTCAGATTCTGCTATTTTTTTTTTTTTTTTTTACTTTTTACAGTGGTAATGATAAGTGGAAGTAACGGTTATCACTATATATCACAAATTTATTACTAACTTACCAAACTTACTTACCTACTTTACCTTAACTTACCACTACTTAGTTTCACTATGTTTCACTAGTTATCATATTATCAAACTACCATTATTATAAATTTACCACAACTTACAATCTAGACTATTTTTTATCAGACTACCACTCTTTAAATTTACCATTATTTTTTACTAGACTACCACTATCATAAATTTATCACAACTTACCACCACCTAGTTTATTTTCAAATAGTCACTAAAGTACCACATTACTATGAGAATAACAGAATGATGATAACATGATTTTTACATGTTATAATATATAAGTTAGTATAGGCAGAATTTATAGAATCGGTTTGATTAATATATACTTTAGTATAGGTAGAATTTGTAGAAATGGTTTGATTAAGTGTTTTCAAACCATCGCTAAACATAGTTTATTGACCACAAGTAATAACAATCAAAATTGAATATAGTTTTAAAGATGGTAGAATTTGTGTGTTACCATACCCTAAAACTTATGCAGACGGACGGTCGACACTAAAAAAGATTTATATAGTGTCTATTTTCAAATCGTGATAAAAACTATCATATTTACTGAGCACAAGTCATAACATCAAAATTGAATATGCTTTACAGACTGTTGTAGTATCATTATTGACAATTGGTAAACTTTTTGTTGACAGACATTTTATCCCATTGGAAAAAGCATACAATTTCTAACGTTTTCATCATAAGGTGTCTCTATAACCCATAAAAACCATCACTGAAACTCAGTGACAATAAAAAGTTACTGTCAGCATAGCACTTTAATTTTGTTGTGATATTAGAAATAGGTTTGAGAATAAAGGAGAAGTGAGACAAGATTTCAGAATACACACACCCCCTCATTCGCTTTCCCCTCTTGGCTCCCTTTCCCCTCTCTCTCTCTCTCCCCCAATCTCTCCCTCCCTACAACTCACCCAAATCACACCCAAAATAATTTGTTAAAACTTCCAAACACCCAAACATCAACCCTAGTAAGAAATCTAAGAAATTTTAAAGAGCGAAAATCTAGAGTTTTGGGAAATTTGGTGTTGGATGAGATTGGTGTCTTAAATCAAGGTAATAATTCATTCCCAACATATATTGGAGTTATTTATGGTTGTATCGATGATTTACACAATTTTTTGAAAATTTTGTAGAGAAAGAAAAATTAAAATTTGTTGTGATTTGATTTTGGGGACGAAATTTGTGACTCTATTTGAGGTAAATTATCTTCCTCAACTTAGATTTATGTTATTTATGCAAGTATTTGAAATTCTAGGATGAGAATGTAATGAAAGCCATGAATGTTACATGCTGGACAGTTTTGAGCGTACCGTTCTTTTTTTGTTCCTAACTTTCTCTGCACAATAATAAACGGATTAGAGTTTGCTCCTACTAAAACTAGACTTTAAATTGATGCATTGTGGTAGACATTTTAATGAGAATTGAATTTTTGGTGATTTAAAAAAAAAACAAATTCTATGTAAATTCTCTGTTTTCTATCTCGTTTTGACTATAGGATTTATTGCGATTTTAAGTTATCTTCTCTATTGAATTAGACTAAACTTTGAACATGAAAGTTGTAGATATATGTCTTAGCTTTAATTTTAGAATTGAATTACTTAAATCTGATTTGTATAGTGAAAGTTATGCCAATTTTTCGGTAACTATGCAAATGTGGGTCATGAATTTAGGAAAATCTAAGGGAAAATCAACTAACCCAAAATTTGATCTATGATTATTAGTAAAATGGTGTTTATTGTCTTAGATATAGATAATTGAAAGTTAGGGGGGATTTACTCAGCTTTGGATTATGGATTGGGAGTGCTGACTCTCCCAGGAGGTGTATGTTGCATGCTTGCTGTTAAACAAGAAAAATGTTTTTATTAAATTTTTCAAATGATTTTCGAAATATGATTTTTCATGTTTTAGTTTGTGTGAAATATCCCAAAAATTGATTTTGAAATACCTATGCGTCCTATATATTTTGAATGAATAAATGTGTTGTGTTGATTTATTGATGATAAATACATTGTCAAGTTGACTACTAATGAGCAATTGTTAAATTGATGGCATATGAAATGATTTGATAAATGTTGAGAAATTGTGCATATGATTGACTTGGGGGAAGAATCTGATCCTCAAAACAAAATGACTAGTCATTTCTCCTGACGGAGTGACCCAATTGTGTGATACTATAGGCTTAATAAACATGGTATGTAGCTGAGTGTGATGATACATTCATGGTCGAATAACACATAGCCTAAAGGGCGTGGGACAGTTGGTTGCACCACCAACGAATCACAATAGCCAACGCCAAGGAATGTGGTATTTGTAAACTGAAATTACTAAAATGTTTGGCGGTACCATTTTAGATTGTGGTAGACCTTTATTGGGAACCATGCTTTTGGCTCTCCCATGTTTGAAAATGTGAAATGTCTAGATATATATGAAATTGAATCACAATGGTTGGAAAAATCTATTTATTGTTGAATGATTTTGAGATTGAAATGATGATTTGAAATAGACATATGTGTTTGATATATTCACCACATAAATCTTATTTATGTACAATGTGCATATTACTCATTGGTTATAATATATACCCACCCCTTCTATTTTTATATTACAGAGGAAGTCTAGTTAAGACTTGTGGGTGCTTAGCGATAGACATCAAGAAGCTAGTTTTGTTGGATTTTGTTTGGGTATTAATCTTCTTTTGATTTGAGGTATTAGTGGATCCAAATGGAGATAAACTATGTAAACTATTTTGGAAATATATTTTATACTATGTCTATATGATTTGGGATTTGACTAGGGTTTTCTATGCCTACAATGAGGACCTTGTTTTATATCTTTGAAATTATGTGGAAAGGCCTTGCTAATCTATTGGTGATTGGCACTTGTTTGGAAATGATTGGAACCTTGATGAATGCCTTACTGTATTTTGGTATACGTGTTAGACTTATCCATTCTCAGGGGTAATGCAGCGGTTGTCACGTGCTCGATTTAAAGGTTGGGACATGACAATTCTATTGGTATCAGAATTTAGGTTTTTGATTTAAGAATGTTTTAAAATTTTGAAAAGTTTCCCAAGTATTTTTAGAGATACTCAGTTGTTTTCAAATTATTTTAAAAAGGTTGATACTCAAAATATTCCAAATGATTTTAAAAACCACCTACAAGTCCAAGAAAATTAGGAATATTATTTTAGGGGGTTAACCGCTTAGTTTAAATTCCTATTATATTTGCTAAGTCTAGATTTCCTTTTGTAGAATTATGCCTCCTAAACAAAGAACGAGGAACTCGAGTAAGATTCCTCCAACACCGATGCATGTTGCTCTTCCAATTAGGCCCCTACTCCTCCCTTAGCTATCCTCTAGTAGGTAATGGAGTGGTGGAATGCTTATGGAGCTCAGTTACCAGCTCCACATCAAACCCCAGTTCCCCTACCGGTTTCTCCTTCTATGTATTCTTCTCCTTCAACCATAGATGAATTCCTTAGAGTATCCAATGAGAAGTCCTATACCTACTTCTATAGAGATCAAAAGTGGAAGGAATTTTTTAGATTAGTATAAGGAGACAAAACAGTTATCGAATATGAGACAGAGCTTAGGGAGCAATCATCATATGTCCTGGAGTTCATCAACATGGACATAATAGAGAAGATGCCAATTATTGAAGCCTATTCAAACAAGGATGTATTACAATTGGCTTGCGGGCCGAGGAAATGGTGGTTGAGCATGGGAAAGTTAGAGAGAGTTATGGTAAGAAAAGGAAGTCCAAATTCACTTTAGGCCAAGGCTCCAAGAAGAATAGGAGCACGGGCCCCCTATAGTGGTATCTCTATTTCCATACCTGTTGGCTCTCCACAATGCCAATGATCACCTCAGTTTTGTGTTCCCATAGCTAGTGCCACATCTAGAAGTAAGGCGGTGAGCAGTAAAGACTATTGTCCAAATTGCAAGAAGTTTCATTTAGGAATTGGTTGAGCACCACGAAGATGCTATCGTTGTGGGAAGGAAGGTCATTTCTGCAATGTTTATCTCAAATTAGGCCGAGGTCGATGTGGAGGCCAATTGAGCTGAGGCCACTAGAGCAGTCAATCAAATATGCCTACACCATCAACTAGCATCACTCCATGGATGAAGATTGGGAGCAATGAAATGGAGCCACTTGATCAATTTGGAAGTGGCTATAGGTACTTTTTCCTAGACTTAATCTTTGATGAATTAAAAAAACAATAAATTGATATCAATGCCATATATCGTATGATGTTGAGGAAAAATATTGGTAGATGATTTTGAGTAAGGAGAAATTTTGATGTTGTATGTTGGTTAGCACTTGGATTGAATCTTGGTACACTCTTGTAAAATGGTTATTAGTTCATTGTTTAACTAAATGGGATATAAGATAGGGTTATTAGAAAGTTTCAATCACTACCCTCACACTTTTGGATACCATGGCATTGCTTGCTTTCTGCCGCATTGGATCAACCATGCAATTTATTTTTATGCAATTAAATCTACTCATTTAGGCAAGCTATTTCCAAGTCTTGTGGGAAATGAAAGCTTTAAAAGAGCCATGTGTTGAATCCTTTTCTTTCACATCCACCATGGAATGGACCAACAATATTTATATCTCTTTTACAATGCTTATGATAATGAAATTAGCGTAAGAATAATTGAAAACCATGTCATATGTAAATTTAGTTAAGTATGAAATTTATTGATTTAAAAAGTATATTATTGATATTGTGTGATCTTTGAGGTTTGCTGATGGCATTGATCATTGCATGGTAGAGATAAATTGATGATTATGTGTGTTTTGTTGAGTATCTTACATGATTTGAGGTATTGATGGCTATTCTTGAGGAATATTTAGAAACGGTTGATGTTTATATATGATTTAATGCAATGTTTTAGGAAACATATATGGAGTGTGCAATATAGGGAGTGACAAATATTCACTTGGTGATTTGTACTAATCAGTATAATGTAAACCTTAGGTGTTGGTGCCTGCATACTTATTGACATGGGGTCTAATAATTCCTTATTAGTGCAAGCCTTACCAGGCATGCCAGAGACTCTTGACCCCACTTGAGAATGATTTATTGCTAATTACACCTTAGGGTGAGCAGCTAGTTAGGAGTACAGTTTACAGAGATTGTGATGTACGGCTAGACAGAACGACTCTTGACGCAAAATTGGCTTCATTAGAAAGTAGGGACATTGGATTTTATTTTAGAAAGTTTGGGGATCAATTTATTGCAATAATTGTTTGAAAGGTGGTCGGGTTATCGAAACCTTCAAATTAATACTGATTCCCCCCAATACAACAACTGTAGCAATAGTGGTTATCAAGTTGAATCCCAAGGGAACTAATTAATTTAATCTCTTAGTTAATGTTAAAAGTAAAGTCGGGGGTTTTCAAACAACTTGCTAAAATAAAAATTGTTAAATAAAAGTTAAAAACCTAAAATTAAGAAATAAATCAATAATGTGAAATACAAAAATTAAGGAAGAAATTCAATTTACCAAGTACTGATCCAAGGTTTCATATATTCGATTGTCTAATTGATCATTGGTTAAAATCTTATTCTTACAATTCAAGTATTTAACCTGAGATCTATTGGGATAGCCGTAATAAATCTTGTGTTTTTCTAATTTAATTGACCAAATCCAGCATCCAATCAAAACTTATCATTAATCAACTAGGCACGATAACATTCCATATTGACATAATGATAGCATTAAGTTATGTGAAAATAGTTAAACCAAAATAGAAATAACTGGGAAAGTCACAATTATTCAATTTTGTTCCATTGATTTCCTAGATCATATGAATACCGATAAAAGACCCATAAACAAAATTAACCTAGTTGTTACTTGTACCATTCATTCATGATAATTACGGATCACTGAATTCCTGGATAGCAATAGAAAAACTAATATTGAATTAAATTGTCAGATTAATCAATTTTAGGTTTCCCTAAAAAGAAATCAAGAATCAACGAATACTTAAATAAAAGGCAAGAAATTAAATTAAGAACATAACCTCACAATAAAAAACAATCGATTAAAATTCCCCTTGAATCAGAATAAAAGAACTAGCCACTCATGGTGGTAAGTATCAACACAAGAAAATAAAGAAAAATAATGTTCCTAAGAAGAATAAAAATAAACCTAATGGAGAAGGAATGAACAGCTGTGAAGTCTTGGAAGGTATAGCAACCGGCCAAGTGTGTAGAGAAGAATATGCTGCCATCCTTTGAGGAATTATAGAAGAAGTGATGTCCTGGTGCTTGGGTCTTTAAGGAGTATATATAGCCTTCAACCTCCTTCTTGAAAATGGTAACATGGAATTATTTTAATAGCACTTTCCTTTCCTCTAGACTTCTAAATTAACTTGGAGTCTTTAAAATTAGGTAAATTACAAAACTTTTCTCCTACTAAAATAACTATTACTAAAAATTAAAAACTTTACTAACGATGTTAAAATTAATTTGAAGCTCCTTTTTTTTTCTTCTTCAAAGCCCAATAAGATAACTTGAGTTCAAATAGTTCCAAAATTTCTTCATTAAGCCCAATTGCTCCAAGCCTTCAAATTCAATCTCCTAAAAATAAAATTCAATAAAAACAACCATTAGGGCATCAAACAATTCAAATTCAAACCATGATAACAATAATAAATTTAATAAATTGTATGTTATCAAAGGGTGAATTAAAATGGGCATAAAGTTTGAAAGGATAATTTGGGGAAATGTGAGAAGTGAATAAATAGATAAGAGAAGTGGTTTTCTGGTTAAGGTTCTAAACATGTTTTGTTATTCCAGAGTACTTGATATTATATGAAAATTTTGAAAATTTGGGAAATATTATACTATATGAAATACGAAGTTAAGGTAGTTTGATTTTTTGATATGATCTATATGGTTTACTTTTAGTTGTCTGAGACTAGTCTCCAATTATAGAAACAAAAGGGTTACTTGTCAGATTTCCCCCATGTTCTTAGAGCATCTCCAATTGAGTTGAGAGAAGACTTGAATTTTGGAGTCCAACCTGTAGCTATCCCAGAGAAGCAAGCAAAGAGGTTGAGAAATAAGTAGAATCCAATTGTTAAGATTTTATAGAAGAACAACCATGTTGAAGAGGTGACTTGGGAATTCAATTTCATAATCCTAGACATGAGAACTTTACCAAGACTAATTGAGATGTAGAGTCTCACCCTAATAATTAGGGTTCTACTCCTTTTAGGTTCGAGAACATGTGGATTTCTTCCACAGATCAAATAAAATTCATAAAAGATAGGTAAACTAGCAACTATATAGGAGGATGAGAAAGGTTCGATTTCATAAAAATGTTGAATAGCCACGAGGACGCACTATACCACACTTTTTTTTGTACGATTTTCTTTTAAATCTTGATGACGAAATTTTTTTTAGGGGGTTAAGTGTTGTAATACCGAAAATTAAGTGTTATAAAATTTTCATATGATTTTTTTTTTGTAAATTACTGAGGGAAATTGGTTATGATCAATTATGGCTTATAAATAAGAGTGTAACACCAAAAAATCCAGATTGTGATGTCGACTCTAAATGAACTACTTGAAAATTTGCTGTACCTTGTGCAAATATGGGAGAATATTTAGTTTATGTAAAAATGTAATTTTTTAGCCATTGGACTGTCTGGAGACTTCTTTAGACTCTCTGTTGATAGGCTTTTAAATTTTAATTGTTCAGTTATTACATTATTCAATACTCGATAGAATTTGATATATTCGGTTACTAGGATTTTCTATGTTCGGTAGAATTTGACTTCTCGGTGATAAGTTGATTTACTACCTTTCTGTAGCAATGCTATTTTAATCTCTCTCATGGTATGTGTGCCTCTTAGTCTTCTCGGTGATGGAGCGGTTCCACACTTCTTGGTGATAAGCTGATTTACTACCTCTCCGTCAGTACTCCTCAATTACCTGTCGGTGATGGGTGACAGCATTTCCATTGCTCTACAATTTCCATGTAAGTTTCATTGATTGTTATTGATTGCTATGTATCGGTGTTTACCCATTAGAAGTTTTCTTTTCTTTCATTATTTGCCTTGCAAATGGGGAAGATTCTTATCGGCTCTTCCTAATATTTCCGAAAACCTCGTTTGTAGCCATTTGGAATTGAACCCAATACCAGTTCCCAAAAAGCTTCTAACCACCATGCCAATCAAACTCTCTAATCACTTGATACTCTATTTATATTATATCCTATATTTTGGGGGTAAATTTTTAATAATTCTAATTTATTTTTCATAAGTAGTACTTTTATTTCTACTTTCTTTTCTCATCAGCTAACACATCTTCCTCGAAAAAATATAACTTTCAATACTTAAATTCTTAAGGTGGCCTTCCCAATAACTCAAAAGAACACATTGAAAATTTGTGCAATTTAGAAGTGAAGAAGGGTCACTAAGCAAATAATAGAAATGGATTTGAGCATAAAAGGGGAAGTGAAACAAGATTTCAGAGCACATGCAAACCCTCGTTCACTTTCCTCTCTCGGCTCCCTTTCCTCTTTTCCTCTCTCTCCCTCTCTCTCACTCTCTCTCTCCAATCTCTCCCTCTCTACAATTAACCCAAATCACACCCAAAATAAATTGTTGAAATTTCCAAACACCCAAATATCAACCCTAGAATAAAACTATAGTAAGAAATCTAAGAAATTTTAGAGAGGGAAAATAAAGTGTTTTGGGAAATTGGGTCTTGGACAAGATTAGTGTCTCAAATCAAGGTAATAAGTCCTTTCCAACATATATTGAGTTATTTATGGTTGTATTGATGATTTACACAATTTTTGGAAAATTCAATAGAGAGAAAAATTATAGGTTGCTGTGATTTGATTTTGGGGATAAAATTAGTGGCTCTATTTGAGATAAATCATCTTTTCAACTTAGATTTGTGTTATTTATGCAAGTATTTGAAATTCAAGAATGACATTGCAATGAAAGCCATGAATGTTACGTGCTGGACAGTTTGAGCTTACCGTGCTTTCTTTGTTCATAACTTTCTCTGCACAATAGTAAACAAAGTAAAGTTTGTTCTTGCTGAAATTAGATTTCTATGGCTATAAATTGACACATTGCAGTAGTCATTTCAATGAGAATTGAATTTTTGGTAATTTTTCAAACAAACAAGTTCGGTGGAAATTCCCTGTTTTCTATCCCGTTCTAGCTGTAGAATTTGCTATCATTTAAGCTATCATTTGGCTTGAATTAGGATAAACTTTGAATATATAAATTATAGATCCATGTCTTAGATTTTTTAGACTTGAATCACTTAAATCCAATTTGTGTAGTATGACAATTCTTCGGTAACTATCATGAATTTAGGAAAATCTAGGGGAAAATCAACTAATCCCAAATTTGATCTATGATTAATAGTTAAATGGTGTTTATTGTCTTAGGTTGAGATAATTTAAAGTTGTGAGGGATTAATTTAGTTTTGGATTATGGATTGAGAGTGTTAACCATTTCAAGAGGTGAGTGGTTGAATGTTTACACTTATCTAAGAAAAATGTTGTTATTGAGTTTTCTAAATGATTTTCGAAACTTAAATTTTCATACTTTAGTGTGTATAAAATATCCCAAAAATTGAATTTGAAATATCTATGCATCCTATATAATTTGAATGAACATGTGCCATGTTGATTTGATGATGATAAATACATTATCACGTTGACTATCAATGAGCAATTGTTAAATTGATGGCACTGAAATAGTTTGATGAATACTGAGAAATGGTGTATATGATTGAATTGGGGGAAGAGCTTGATCCCCGGAATAAAATGTCTAGTCATTTGCTTCCACGGGGTGATATGGTGGGATTAATAGGCATGGTATGTAGCTGAGCGTGATGGTATATTCATGGTTGAATAACATGCTACCTAAAGGACGTGTGATAGTTGGTTACACAATCAATGAAATACTATAGCCAATGCCAAGGAATGGGGTGTTTGTAAACTAAAATTACTAAAACCTTTGGCGGCCCACCCTAGATCTTGGTAAACCTTTGTTGGAAATCATGATTTTGGCTAACCCATATTTGAAAATATAAAATGGCTGAATGCATATGAAATTAAATTATGATGGTTGGAAAAATAAAAGTATTGTTGAATGATTTTGAGATTGATACGATGATTTCAAATAGACATGTGTTTGGCATATCTAACATATAAATCTTATTTATATATAACGTGCATATTACTCAGAGGGTATAATATATACTCAACCCTCCTATTTCCACATTTACAGAGAAAATCTAGTTGAGAATTGTTGGTGGTTAGCACCGAACTTGAAGAAACTAGTTTTGTTGGATTTTCTTTGGGTACTAATTTTCTTTTGATTTGAGATATTAGAAAATTTAAATGGAGGTAAATTTTGTAAACTATGTTGAAAATATATTTTATACTATGTCTATATGGTTTGAGATTCGGTTAGGGTTTTCTATGCCTAAACTAAAGACCTTCTTTTATATCTTTGAAACTATGTGGGAAGGCGTTACTAACCTATTGGTGATTGACACTTATTTAGAAATGATTGGAATATTAATGAATGTCTTGTGGTATTTTGATATATCGGGTTAAAATTACCCATATTACAGGGTAACACGTCAGTTGTCACGTACTCGATCCGGGGCGTGACATAGAGGCAACCAATTGAGCTTGTAAACATAAGTTATTTAGGACAATCATATCATTCTCAAGGTAGAAAGCCTCATACAACATTGAAGTCGATCTTTGTCACGTATCTGGTTGTTTTCGGAATTAAATTACATAAGATCAATCTTACATTAGTCTATAACGTACCCACATATAGATATTGAGAATCACAAACATAAAAAATAAATAATAAAGTCTATCCCTTGCAGAAAGCGATGAGTCTCCCTGCTGATTTCATCACTGAAAAGACAATCACCATTTGAGCTTCTCGGGGAAATACTGCAAATACATTTTTCAAATGAACAAGTTAAAATACAAATTTGGGAAGAGTAATAGAAAATCAAATGGAAGCCTAAAATCTTTTACCTTCTTAATGAGAGACAAATAATATGGCTTCACCTCCTCAACATTGATACGCACCTTGCTCTTGCTGTACAAGTCATACTTGCTACGCAATGGACGTACACCACAAAGATGAGCTTAAAAAGAATTAAAGAAAAAAGTGGAAAATGGAAAAAGAGTTGGGGGAAATCTTACTTGAAAGCATGGAGCCACTTGATGTCCTCATGATCTTGCTTGTTCATCAAGTACTTATATGCTCCTCCCCTATGCAGAGCTGCTTGCACCGCAAGTTAATGAATAATTGTTTTTAGAAATAACCATCATTTGACACCTCAACAGTTGTCCTTGTACTTACCATAGAAGGAGTGATATCTGACGATGAAAAGAGCAGGAGAAGGTAGGGTGGTCTTGTTCTCCTTGGCAACCTAAATTGGTGAGATTAAAATTAGATAAAAAGGGTAAAATTTTCTCTTAGATATAATTCATTAATCACATTGAGGAAAAAAAAAAAAAGAAGGGTCTGAGAGAATTACCATGTACATGTAGTCGTCATGTCCGAATGACATGAATACACTGTCAAGTCCACAACCTTCAGAGTAGACCCCTAACCTAGTGTTATACTTTGGGTTGTTATAATCCAGATTTTCCTTAAAATACTACAGAAGCCAGGTAAAGAAAAAAAAATTGTATTAGATTTTACCAACTAGTAGCTTAAACATATATATACACCTACATATATATATATTCAAGTGAATAGAAATAGACCTTGTGGTGAACAATTTTTTCATCAAAAGCGCAGCCTACAGGGTAGGTATCACCCACAACAGACCATTGAGGAAGCGCTCCAAATTTGGGATGAAGAAGAACCTTTCCAAGATCTGGAAACCAAGAAAAATTAGAAATTTTTTCCCCTTTTTATATTACTCATTAAGTTACTTGAATTCCACTTGGGAAAGTGTAGAAATGGGAATACCATGAATAAGGCCAGTCAAGTGAAGCCAATCTTCATTAGGATGATCTCTCCTAATGGCTTCTGCAGTTTGCAGCAGGTGCTCAATTTGTGGCTCATCCAAGTCTGGATCGCTCTCATCAACAAATTCATTGAGAAGTTCACAAGCTTCCCAAATGCTCATTTCACACCTGTTCAGCTGACCATACTCCTTCCTCATCTTTTGAACCTGCCATCACATAAAACCAATAACTTGTGTATTTCTTGCCCGCAATAACCCACAAACCATATGCTTGGGCAAGGATACTCTGCAAATCGTACATGGACTTCAGAGATCTCTAGTATAATGTAGATACCTACAATTTTTGTGAATTTAGAACTAAACTCCACAATTTTTATGGAGTTCATTTGAAGCCGGGCAATAGCCCACAAACTATGTGTTTAATAGTTTAGAAATTTTTACGACAATTTGAAAGTTTACAATTCTTAAGGAGAATCTATGAATTCTACATTTTCAATATGAAGTTCATTTGGTTCCAAATATCAAAACTAGAAACTAGAAATGAATTTCATTTGATGTCGAGTTCTTTTCATTTCGAGAAGAGTCTTAGATAATGTTCAACCTCTTCTGATTCCAATTTATTCGGGATCTACATAACTTGTGCATTACATTGGGCTAAATAAAGAAATTAAATTTGTGATACTTGAAAGCAAGTGAAGCTAGAGCAATGGAGGATTTGCTTACATAATCATAAGTTTGATTGATGTGATTTGTCCGATAGAATTCCTCAACGCCTTTTTGTCTGTCACTTTTTTCATTTTCGTAGTCCCTGTATTGCATTTCAATCATAATCAAACATAAGAAAGTAACCAAAAGAAAAGGAATCAAACTACATACTCTTTTTTTTCCTCCTCAAGTTTTTTTTTTTTTTTAATCCTTTTTTCTATGTTTGGTACAAAGAAATGGAGACAAACCTAAAGTTGTGGCCAAATGCATTTGCACCAGGCGCTACAAATCCATTATCTGCACCATTTCCAGCTCCTGCCTGCATCTTGAATCCAACAGTTTTCTTCCTGGGCTCCTGCACAATGTAGAGTCAAAGGTGAGAATTTGATTTTTCAGTTTGAAGGCAATGGTATTTATGGTTTTCAAGTGCCAACTTCCACCCCCAGTTTAGTTAAAAGGTTAGAAACGATCTCTGAATATTTGGGTTCTTCTTGTTTTGGACAATTGGATGTGAGCCAAAGAAATATATCCAAAATTTGACTAAAAATAGGATTGTGGCGAATTTTGAGTTAGAAGAGATAGCTTTTGGATATGAAAGAGTCAACGAACACAAACGCACATCACCAAAGACTTAGTTTTATGCCTTTTCTGGCCTTTTGGATCAAGTCAAAACTTCTTATTTGTTTAATAATTGTTTGTGGGTTTCACCGTAGAAATAGAAAAATGAGATTTGAAAAAGTTAACCTTTTAATAGATCCCAGTGCTCGGACCGCATGATTAAAAAAAAATAGTAAAATGTGATTTGCTAACATTATACAACTATCCCTAACATGCTTGAGGGCTGAGAATCCTCATTGAATGGTTTCAGAGGGTATCAAAATTTGATTTCTATGCACTCCGAAATCTACTAATCCAGAATCAATATTTTCAAAACCATTTTCCAAAATTCATACTGATTTGCATTTGCGGTCTAGATGAGGCCGGTTATTTTGTTCCAAAAATTTTTAAACTTATATAAATTTTGTATGAAGTATTAATTTTTATATCATATTAATATTTCCCAATGTACTATTTTTAAAATTCTTATATTTTTGAAATTATTTTAATTTTATTCCTTTTTTCTTTGCAAATTTAAAAAGTATAATTAACTAAAAATTTCAGAAAAAAAAAACTATTAAAAACAAGAGAGAAAAGCTGTAGAGAATGATTTTATTTCTTGGTTTAATATATATATATATATATATATATTTAGAATTTGCACCTTATTTATAGGTTTCTAAGTAAACATTTGGAATAAATGACTTCCAAATTACATAACATTTGATTTTATGACATAAATAAGGAGAAATAAATTTGTATAACAAAATGTAAAATAAACTCAAGACTTCACAAATTTTTGGATTAGCCGCATTCATAAACCTTTAATATTCAATATTACCCTTTCAATATCCCTTATGAATTATATGGCTCATTAAAAGCTAAATAGGAAAATCAATGGTATAAAAATTTAGTGAAGGAAAAACAATACATTATTCATGTTATAAAGATTGCCTTATTAAAAACCTTAGCAGAAAAATCCATTGGCACAAAACATTGGTGAAAGAAAAATGCAATATATATGTATGTTCTCCCCTTAATGACATTTCTTGATCTATTTCACTACAAGAAAAAGACTTTTAATGGCGGTCAAAAATCGCTAGTAAAGACCCTAAAAACTGCTGGTAAAGGTTGTGAGGTCTTCTCCGGCGGTCAAAATTTCCGCTGGCACTAGTAAAAGGTTTTACCAGCAGTCACACCTTTGCCAGCAGCCTGGTAAGGGTTTGACCTTTGCGGCAGTCACCCTGGCCGCTGGGATAAGTTGGATTATATGCCATCTATGACCGGCCGCTGGTATAGGTTAAGATCTATGCCAGCACCAACCTAGCATAGGTTTGAATATCCTGTTGTCTCTCCAACCTGTCTATAAGAACCATATATCGTGTATGTTATTTTCTAATATTATTAACATTTAAAAGAACGATATGTAACTAAATTTTTTATAAATATGCCTTTTAACAAAAAAAAGTTGTAAAACATTAATACGTTGTATAGTTATACCCAAAGTATGAAGTTATATACAAAATCATTACAAAACCAAGTCATATTCTGAATTCAAATTATTATAAATTATAAAAAAATCTGAATAGCTCAAAAAATCATAAAGTTTCCCTAATCTAACTCTCGGTTAAATAGGATCAATGATAAGAGTTAGAATGAGAGATTTGTGACAATAACTCTAACCAAACTGCCTGCAACCATTCAAACCCCACCTGTGATGAATGAGCCACACAAATCTTGATCAAGTCAATTAAGTTCTATTCATTGAACAAAGCATAGGATGTACATAGCAAGCAGCAGATAATGAACGTGGGGGTAGAAGTTGGTCAAATAGCACATACAGTGACTCTGAGGAAAATAAGATGCCATTTAATTTTCAGTCCTAACATAAAGTAGAGTGCACTTTTTCAATGGGATTTCCTCCATTTCAAAGTAACCAAATTAACCAAAAGGAGCTTCATTCCAAAACAACCTTCTTGTATCCTTCCCAGACATTCCACCACAACTAAGAAACACTTCCATCATCATATCGAGCATTAGCCTATTGACCTCATAATATACCAACGTAGGTTGGCTCAACTGGATGTAGGGTTGAGTTTCCTTAAGCATGACCGAGATTCGACTCCCGCTAGGAATATCGGGCCCTCATGTGTATAGAGCATTCCCCGTTGGGAGACTCACCCTCTGAAAAGGAGCCACTGCAGCGGTTGGTCCGGATTTATCGGAACAAAACCCTGGATACCAAGCGGTGTCCAAAAAATGATACCAAAAAAAAAATTGACCTCATAATATGAAAAGAAATAGACCCAAATCCAAAAGCTTGTTTATTTATTTATTTTGTTTTTTCACTCGGTTGAAGAAGTCTACAGCTGTAACAAAAGAAAGCAATGAGTAACTTTTAGATTGAAGACCATTGCTTTTACTAATAACAAATTTGCATTTAAACAAGATACTACAAAGAGATACATGCTTGATAAAATTTCCATGTATCGGAAATTACTCTTGGACCCACATTCACTGCTACCCTTGATCCATCAAGCCATGGTTTTGATTATAAGGTCCACACGCCAATCATGTGTTCAAATTTTAAGATTAAAGGAGAGTGATAGCTATGGTCCTGTCTAGAGATCTACTTTTTCATAGCATTGAGTATGGTATCAGTTAATGGATCACACGTCCGGGCAAAGCAACACAAGCACAAAACCAGAAGAAGATCTTAAGGTTCACATTTTTTTTTTCTTTAATCACCGCCCATATTCAAGACATGATCTATGGTGATAGCAAATGACAGAACAAGTTTCTTACTATTAACAGCCAGCCATTCATTTATATTTTCTCCCGGGGGGGGGGGGGGGGGGAATCGTACACATTTATTTATTTATTTATTTTCTTTTCGCCTATTGACCTCATAATATGAAAAAACAAGATGGTATATATATGATTAAAGGAGCACAGAAAAAACATATATAGTTCTTTCCTTCATTAGGATTAAAGGAGCCATCTTGTGATTGGTGTGCACTATAAGCAGATAAAATCTAATAATAAAAAAAAAAAGATGACGAGGGTATATATAATTATAAAAATCTTTGCCTTCAAGGAAAATTTAACTATAAAAATTATGATATGAAAATAGTATATATATCAAATTGGTACATCACAAATTTGTCTTGCATCCATAAGAAAATTGCCTACGCGCTCATCATTATTATCGGCAAAGTGTTTTTCGAAGAGTACAAATATTGAATTCTTGAATTGAATAAAATCTTGTTTAAAATCTTTTGCTGCCACTATTTTGCCTTGTTGTGATTGCACCACTAGAAAACGGACTTTCAGCGACGGATTTTTTTCGTCGCTAAATCTGTAGCAAAAAGTGATCCCGCTAATTTTTAGCAATCGATTTTTTTTCCGTCGCAAATATCAGCATCAAATTAGCGACGGATTAACTCCGTCACTAATATTAGAGACAGAAAAAAAATCCATCGTTAAAACTAAAAAAAAAAAAAAAAAAAAAACGAAAAAACAAAACAGCGACGGACAGAGATCCGTCGCTAATTTGAGTTATGAAAAAAGAAGAAAATGCACTAACCACCTCTCGAACCCACGCGCTGATGCTTATGCTTATGTCTGAACACTCTTACCATTAAATCAAACAAGTCATCTACTAATATATCTTTCTTTTTTTTACTTATTATCTTTATTTCTTATTTCTTATTAATATTAGAATAATATAATATTATAATTTATTATAAAATAATAAAATAATTTTATTATTACTTAAAATAAAATAATAAAAAATTGTAAAAAATAAAATAATATTATTCTTTGCAAAATAAAATAAAAATAATAAGAATTACTAAATAAAATTTAAAAATTAAAAATTAAAACTAATTTATTATAAAATAATAAAATAATTTTATTCTTACTTAAAATAAAAAATAAAAAATTTGCAAAAATAAAATAATATTACTCTTTGAAAAAAAATAATAATAAGAATTATTAAATAAAATTAAAAATAAAAATAAAATAAATAAAATAAATAAATAAATAAATAAATAAAATAAAAAATCCGTCACTAATCCGTCGTTAATTTTTGTCACTAATCTGTCGCTAATATTTTGGTAAAAAATCCGACGTTAATCCGTCGCTATTACCGATGGAAATTTTTCCGTCGGTAATTTTCCGTTGCTGAAGCCGTGTTTTCTGATAGTGTTGTGATTATGTGTTTTTTGATGTAGAGGCAACAAGTCCTATGCATCTCACTCTACCTCTACTCTCAGCACCTTTGACTTGGGTAAAAACATCATCCTCCCAAGTGTTCGAATTAATTGGCCTTCCCTCACTTTGGGATCGAGAGCTTTCAATTTTTTTTCTCATCATCTCCTAAAAAGTCATTTGAAAAGAAATTGATAAATAGAAGGTTTATAAACCAATTTTATATTAAAAAAGTATACACAATTGAAAGAAGAAAAAAAAACATACCACAATTTCTGAACAATATCACTTATAATAGAGCCATCTTTTTTTGTTTTGCTTGCTATATACAATTCTACCCTACTCAGACCAATGTCATTTGATTTCTTTTTCAAACACCAATGAAATGTAAAAAAAAACAACATTGTCATTAGTTATCCAATAACTTATCTTTATACAAAAATAATAAAAATAAAAATAAAACAAAAAAAACAACATTTTCATCCACGAGCATAGGAAAAGATCTTGAATCAAGACAGTGACGTTCTTAATTTCTAGAATAACATTATTTGTTCCTAGCACTTATAATCTATTCAAACAAAATTTGAGTTTACCATAAATATCATATAAAATCACAATATTCATGCTATTATATAACTAATTTTGATTCATATCGTATATATTATATTTACCTTTCCCTCCTCACTTTTCCAATATTTAACGAGCTCCTTAAATTGAACAAGATCGACTCAGTCATCTTTAACTTGAACTACCATTTTCTCTAGGTCAAGTGACTCATCAAACCACTTTGACTTTATAGCATTCTTCCAATTTCTCCATTTTTCTCCCATGTTTTTCATAACTCATTTTCGAACTTCTGGGTTGTTGGACTCAAAATGACACTTTGACTATAATTAAAACCAATGTTAGCATGGAAAACAAATATAACTAAAAATAAAAAAGAGAAAGCTACACTATTAGAAAAACCAGTATTAGCGACGGATAAAGACCAACGAAAAAAAATCCGTTAGTAATAACGACGGATTTCTGACGGATTAGTGACAGACTACCAATGAAAAATTAGCGACGAAAATATTTCCGTCGGTAAATCCTAAAAATAAAAAATAAAAAAATTGTAAAATTATCATCGACGAATTACCGATGGAATTTTTAGCGACGGAAATATTCCGTCGCTAATCCATCGGTGAATCGGTGATGAAAAAAAAATTAAAAAAAATATATGTATGGCCATTAGCCATGGATTACCGATGCAAAATTAGCGACAGATTTCCGATAGAAAATTAGCGACAGATTGCCGATAGATTTTTTTATTTTTTTTATTTGTTTTTTTTTTAATTTTTAAATTTTTAAATTTTAAAAGTATAATTCTTTTTATTTTTATTTTATTTTAAGCTAAAATAAATTTATTTTATTATTTTATAATAAATTATAATTTTATATTATTTTATTATTATTAAAAAATATTAGATATAGATAATAAGTAAAAGAAAAAAGAAATCTGTATAGATAACTAAGTTGGTTTAGTGGTTAGCTTGCTCTCTTCACGTCCGTTGTGCTTGGGTTCGAAACTCACGAGAGGCAATTTGAGGCAATATTCACAAATTGGGCGGGCGGGTAGTCCGTCAGGCTCTTAGAGCATGTTTCCTTTTTTTTTTTTTTTTTTTTTTTCTGTTTTAGTGACGGATTTTTTCCCTCGCTAATATCAGCGACAAAATTTTTTCCGTCGTTGATATTAGCGAAGGAAAAAATTCGTCGATGATAATTAACGAGGTCATTATCAGCGACGGATTTAGTGACGGAAAAATTTCGTCGCTGATACTCTTCACAGCCGAAAAATAGACTTTCAGCGATAGATTTTTCCGTCATTGAAAACCCATTTTCTGGTAGTGTTAGAAAAGGTAAAATATATACCAAAATGATTTTCCACTTGTCATCCTTTTTTTTAGGAACATCATACCAACTTAGATATTGGATTGGAGTAAGGTTACTTATCCTCACAACTAAACCAAGAAAAGTGATAAAATATTTATAATCCTCTCCACATGGTTGGTTTCGATCAGTAAACCTAACAAGCAAGCGCTTGTCATCTTTCAAGGACCAAAGTTCAGCACAACGTGTTGGACCTCTCGTTCTTCTCACAGGCCTTTATTCACCTACATCATCTACGTATATAATTGAAGTGGTAAAACCATATAAAAAAAATTTAATATGAAAGATGTTGAAGACCAAATTTGAGTTTGCATCATCATATATTGTATTGAAATCTTTATCCAAGGTTACATCTCAAGTTGCCGATCTAAAGGTGGAGCTTCATCGTTTGCTAGTACAATACGTACATTACCTTTTCGTTTCAGTATACATATTAGTTAAAAAAATAAGATTAGTAACAAATATTTAAAAAATAAAACTTTTGATAAATAAAGTAATTAATAAATCCAAATATTTGATTAAAAAAGAAATTGATAAACCAAACACTTGATAAATATAGTTATAAATAAAACCTAAATTTTCAATACAAAAAATTAAAAGGGATCATGCATCTCATTATCATCAAAATATTCAACATCGGGGTGTCGTCTAATGTCTATTCCATGTGCATCTGCATTATTTCTTACCCAATTTAGATTTATAGTGATATCATTACTTGTTTCAACAACCAACTGTTCATTGGTTCGTATATCACCCATATAAAAAAAAATCTCTAAGTTTCACATATTTGACAACAAATCAATTTTCATGCCTCTCATCCTTAACATAAAAAACTTTCTTAGTTTGGGATGCAAAGACAAATGGGTCATCTATCAAATCTTAACCTGTATGAGTCAAATGAGAAAATTTGACAAGTGAAAAACCATTTATCTTTCTTGTACCCTCTTATTAAATCAACCCAATCATATCTAAACAACATAAACTTTAACATCACACTATAATCTAACTCAATTATTTGCTTCAGTCTTCCAAAGTAATTAACCTTTCCTTCGGTAGATCTCTATCCCTTGTACTAGAATAACTAATAGTTTGCCCTGATACTAGAATACCACTATTATGAGTTTTTAGGTATCTCTCACGGTTTGTGGTATGAAATCTAAAGCCATTGCTCATATAACCAGTGTACTGTTTAACCCTAGCACTTGGTCCACGTGAAAGCCATTAGGGGTCACTTGTTACCTCTACACTACCATTCTCCAATAGATGATCCACCTAAAATGAAAGCTATAGCTGTCAATAAAAAATTTAAATTAAAACTAATACCATATATTACGAATTTTATTATGCATAGTTTACGTTTCAACCAATCAACAAATGATTGTGAATGAAGTTTATTAATTATATATGGTGCCAAACATAATCTACGATTCTGCCTCATTACAATTTGTTTATGTTCCCTAAGAAAGGAAATAAATATTAAAAATTAAATTAGTAAAGAGATATTGATTCTATCTCATTACATATCAAAAGTTTGAGTTAAGAAGATAATCTTACTGCCAAAATGATGTAAATACATTAGAGTTAAATATAACATATCTATGTGCTTTTTGCAATGATTTATCATCAAGAGATACCATTTTAACCCATTTTTGTTTTTTGACATTGATTCCCTTTTGTATTTTCCTACCCAAATGTCATCCTGATGCAAAAAACAAAGTCCCTTCTTCATCAAGTGACTGGTGAGCATTGTCATCTTTTCATAAGGGATGATTCAATCTAGTTTCGAGTCCTAATAAGTACTATGAACAAAAGATCAAACATTCATTTACTATATATCCTTAAGCAATTGAAACCTCTAGTAGAACTCTATTACATACAAAACACTTAAGAATTAACAAAAACCTATAATAATAAAATACACAATAAGAATAAATATTTAAACATTGAACTAACTGCGATAAACTCTATCTATACAAGAGTTTAAAGACATACAGTTCTACAGAATACATCCATCGATACTTGACCGGACCTCCGACTTTAGCTTATGTCATCAAATGATAAGGAGATGAACCATACTAGTGAAAAAAGATGGAAGAAAAATTTTTTCCAAATCACACAGAGTTAAAGAAACAAAAGATTCCAATTGTTCAAGATCTTTAGGATAAAAAATCTTAGCACAAAGAGTTTTAAAAATATTACAAATATCAATAATAACTTTGTTAATTTCATCTGACAATGATTCTCTTATTACAATTAAAAGGAACTCTTGTAGTAGAATATGACAGTCATAACTTTTTAGTCCAATTATCTTCCATTTCTTAAAATGAACACGTCTTGATATATTAGTAGAATACTCACCTGGAAGTTTCAACTCCTTCAGCACCTTTAGGAAAGCATCTTTCTCTCTCAATATCATTTGATAATAAGCATGAAGAAGATATTTAGTATTACCATCTCCTGAAGATCAAGTCAAGACTTATAAATGTCCTTCGACTTACCCTCTTGACCTATAATTGTGCCTACAAGTATGTGATACCAATTTTTCTCTATGTGCATCATTTCAATATTGTGGCGTGCTAGATTATACTCCCAATATGGCAATTCAAAGAAGGTGCTGGATTTTTTCCATCCTTGTAACTCATTTGCATTCACTGAGAAGTCATTACCCTCCAACTCTCTAAACATGTCTGTCCCCGAGCGTTCTTTGGGTACATGCCTAAATTCTTGAGTCCCATCAAAAGACTGACCATTATATCTATATTTATGATTCATATCTATCTGCAATGTCCCATGTAACAATACTTCCTACCATTAGTTAACCATCTAGATTCTGCATTATAACCACAAATAGGACATGCATATTTTCCTTTAGTACTCCATCCTGATAAATTGGTATATGTAGGAAAGTCGTTGATGGTCCACATCAATGCTGCACGCAATTGAAATCTCATTTTATTACAATAATCGAATGTTTCAATACCTGTATCCCATAACACCTTCAATTCTTCCACCAATGGTTGCATATACACATCAATCTTATCACCAGGGCTCTTTAGGCCAGGAATAAGTAAAGAAAGTATGAAATTATGTGATTTAATACACAATCACAGAGGTAAGTTGTGAGGAATAAGTATAACAAGCCATGTGCTATGAGTGACATTCATGTTTTTAAAAGGATTGAAACCATCAGAATCTAATGCCAACTGAACATTACGAGAATCATTTGAAAATTTGGGAAACCGAAAATCAAAATCTTTCCAAGCAATAGAGTCAGTTGCATGCCTTAAGAGACATCCTTAGTATAGCCCTCATGGTGTTATCTCATAAGTGAAGCTGTTTTTGAGGACATAAATAGCCGTTGAAGTCTAGGTACAAGAGGAAACCATCTCAAAGCCTTGATTGGTTTTTTCTTCCTCTTTATACACTACAAAAAAACACGATTTTAGCCACGGATTTTCGTGACGGAAAAAATTCGTCGCTATTTTGCGACGGATTTAGCGACGAAAAACTTTTTCGTCGCTAATTTGCCACAAAATTTGCAACAAAAAGGAAGTCGTGGCTAAATTAGCGACAGACACATCATTCGTAGCAAAATTCGTCGCTAATTAGTGATGAAAAAATTTTTGTGGCTAAATTCGTCGCTAATTAGTGACGAAAAAATTTTCGTCACTAAATTCGTCGCTAATTGGGAACAAAAAATTTTTTGTTGCAAATTTCGTCGCTAAATATGACAAAATTTTGCCACAAATTTAAAATTCATCGCAAAATTTAATCTTTTTTAAATAGAATTTTATTTTTTTATTTTTCTTTTTCTTTTATGTAATATTTAAGTTAAAAATCAATTTAGCGACGGATTTATTTTCCGTCGCTAGATGAAAATCCCAATCCGTATATCCGATAATTTAGCGACGGATTAAAATCCGTCGCTAAATTTATTTTATTTTTATTGTATTTTAATAATTTCAGCGACGGATTCCCAAATCCGTCGCTGAATTTTATATTCTTTTAATTATAATTTTATTTTATTTTAATTTTATTTTATTAATTTGTATTAACAAATCATATTATTATTTTATAATATTTTAATTTACATTTTATTTTATTATATTATATTTCATTTTTTAGAAGAATAATGTTATTTAATTCTTAAAAAAACCATATATTTTATTTTATTTAAATTATATATATTTTTTAATTAATTTATTATTTTTTTTACTTTTTTTGTTTGATTTAAAATTTTTTATTATTGTGTAGGTAATTTTATTTTATTTGTATTATTTTATTCAATAATATAAAATTTTTAATTAAATATTAATATGCCTGCGCGGGTGCGGGCGTCGGCGCATGCACGCACGGGCGCGGGCGCCGGCGCATGCACGCACGGGCGCCTGCCTGCCTGGGCGCCCGCGCCCTGCCCGCGCCTATCTCGGCGCTCGCGGGTGCCTGCCTGGGCCCCCACGCCTGGGCGTGCCTGCCTTGGCGCCTAGGCAGGTGCGCGGGCGCCCAGGCAGGCAGGCGCGGGCGCCCGCGCCCCAGCAGGAGCGCGCGCACGCCCGCGCGTGCCTGCCTACGCGCCCGCGCCTGGGTGTGCCTGCCTGGGCGCCCAGGCAGGAAGGCACGGGCGCCCGCGCCTGGGTTCCCTTTGTTTTAATTCTAAAAAAACATGCAAATGGAGGGATTCGAACCTTGGACCTTCGACTTCAGATTTGAGCAGATCACCACTCCACCATCACTTGGTATTAGTGTTATGTGATGATATTTTTGTTTTCTTACTTCCACCTTTTTGTTTCCTATTCTTAATTTTTTTTCTTTTGGTTTTTTTTTTCTTTTTATTTTCATTTCTTATATATAATAAATTTATTGAAATTTGAATAAAAATATTTTGTGATTAAATATATAGATTTTTTAAATTATTAATATATTATAATTTATTGATAATTATAATTTTATAGTTTTAAGATACATTTTTAAATTATGGATTAAAAAAATAAAATAAAAATGAAAAAGAATAATAAAATAATAAAATAAAAGAAAAAAGAAGAAATCAAAATATAATATTAATATATTTTTTAATTAATTAATTATTTTATTTTAAATTAGTATTTTATTATTTTTTATTTTATTAAAAATTATCATATTTATTAGTTTTAATTAAATATTATTTTAGGTTGGTGGTATAAATAAAAAAAGTTTTTATATTTATTATTTTAAATTGTTATTATATATTATTTTATTATTATTAGAAAAATGTGAAAAAAAGATAATAAATAATAAAAAAAAAACTTTATATCACAATAATATCGTTGGCTCGGTGGTTTACAGGTTGCGTGTGTGCAGGAGTTCATGCAAGAGTTCGGAGTTCGAACCACGGTGGAGGCAGAAGTGCGGCATTTTCCAGCAATTAAGAGTTGATGCTGCTGGCTCGGGCGGGCAGGTTGCAGGGCGGGCGGGCGGTCAGGTTGGGTTGGTGCTGGGGTGGGTGGGCACATGGATTTGCAGGCTCATGGGCAGGAATCAGCGACGGATTCGGAATCCGTCGCTAATTCAGCGACGGATAATTTTTTGACGAGTTTGTATTCCGCTAAATTAGCGACGGATTTTAGCGACAAAAATTATCTGTCGTTAAATTTAGCGACGAATAATTTTTCGTCGCTAAATTTTGTGACGAATTTTAGCCACGAAAACTTATTTATTGCTAAATTTAGCGACGGATTCCAGATTTGCGTCGCTAAATTTAGCGACGGATTTCTAATTTTCGTCGCTAAATTTTTGCGACGCGTTATTAGCGACTAAAAATTTTTCGTCGCTAAATCCGTCGCTAATCTTTTTAGCGACGAATTTTTTTAAAATTTCCGTCGCTAAATTTGTGGCTAAAACGCTGTTTTTTTTGTAGTGATAGTTGTTCATTTCTCATCATTAGTTTCCAAATCATCCACTACTTCTTTCCACTTAGAAGCACTTCACTTGGAGCATGTCTCATCTTTCTCTTTGTCTTTCCAAAATAGCTTGCAATCATTAGGACAAGTATGAATTTGTTCATACCCCAAACCCAAACCTGAAATAGTTTTCTTGTATTCATGAAAATTATTTGGTAAAATATTTCCCTCGGGTAACTAGTCCTTCAAGAACTCTAATAAACTAATAAATGAGCTATTCGTTCACCCATTCAAGCATTTAAGATGGAACAAGTGTACCATTGTTGAAAGTTTTGTGTGTCTGCTACAATTTGCATATATTGATTGCTTAGCATCTTCAAGCAACTCAGAAAACTTGTCTAAACTATGACCCATTTGTTCCCCTTGACCAGCTTCAGAAGTTTGGTTATTTTCTCGACCCATATTCTCATCCTCTGTATTCTCCATCCCATTCAAAATGAAGGCATTATGCAGCAAGCCACACATAACATGGTCAAACAATTGTTCATTTACAGTAGATCTGAGATTGGGACTAGAAGCACCAATGTGATCCTTACCATGAAAAATCCAATTGACATAACTTTTCAGAAAACCATTCCATATAATATGATCCAACACAGTGGCTCTAGGAAACAAGTATGTGTTGAAACATTTCACACATGGACACAATATTTTTCCATTAGGGGGATTATTTTTAAATGCAAAGTTTAAAAACACATAGTCGAAGCTTGAAAATTGCATCAGGAAAATGGGAAAAAGGAAAAACCAAAACAACTATGTTTCCTCCGCAGATTTCAGTACTTGGTACCTTTTCATCAGGCACAATCAATTTTTTTTAAACTCTCTCTAACAATCTTTTGAACAAGTATTCTTCATTTACATGCCCAATAGTTAGGGTAGTCAAATCTGCATTTTTGTATCAACTGAGACATAAAAGACCAAAAGCAAACAAACCAGAGAAGCCAACAAAATTAACACCAATAGGGCAAGAAATATAGAGAACTATGATCTTGACCAAAGATGATACACTAAGTGATACTGCATATCGTTCTGGGGACACTATGTAAACATTAAATTCAACAATTTAATGCTACCCAAAGAAAAGGGCAAGTGATGCTACACTAGCTTCAACATGCTGCTAACATAGTTAACATGTGACCGGAGACACTGTGGATCAAATTTTTTGAATTTTTGGAGTTTAAAGAAAATGATGATATTAAATTTTAGGAAAAGAAATAAATGAATAGAATACAATTCTTTTCAATTGAACCAAAATATGAACTTCATTGACTGATTTCATGTATAGTATACAATATGCCAATATGCAAGTCCATGCCGATCAGTGAATCGCAATTTTTAATCCTGCCAAATCTATGTATAAGTACTGTGCCAAGTTGTGACTGTCTCATGTCCTATGTTTGTGTCTGATTGGGCTTAAATAAGTGTAATATTTACAATTGATTTTATATTATTTTTAAATAAATATTACACTAATATTTATATTTTATGACATTTGACTTGTTATGATTAATGGAGGTAACTCATTAAAGAAAGTGAAGAAAAATAAGATAAATTGGAGTAATTTTATAAATCATGAAAAATTAGACACCAATGTTCTTTTATTAGCACGTGGGCATGTGGAACTCAAGAGGTAATGAAAGATTTTGAAGATTTATGATAGTAAAATTTCCTTTCCCTATGGCACATTCAAGAGAAAATTGAGATGGAATTGAAAATATTAAAAATTTTTTATTCCATTCCTAATGTTTAGAAAAAGGAATCTTTGAAGATGTAAATCTCAAATCAATTTATTTTTTTAGAAAATTCTTTTATTATCTTTTAAGAGTTTTTCCTTTTTTAAAAATCAATTAGAATATTTTTTTAAGGAAAAAGAGGAGGTATAACTTCACTTTCTAGGGTCACAACCGGCAGCACATGGGGATATAAATACATATGTTATTCTTGACTTAAAGGCACTTTTTTTTGGGAGGGGAGGCAGCTTCAAGGGGGGGTAGTAGCCACTCCAGCCGGGAAAGTACATTTCTTTTGTTTAGGAAAAGCAATAGCCGATGAAGTATTTTTCAGCCATGTAACTCCAACATTTTTCACCCAATTTTATTTATTTTGTGAGTTTTATTTTTATTATGTTTTATTTCTAATTTATTTTTTTAGTAAAAAAATTATTAAATTCTAGATAAATGATGATTGTGAAATCTAAATGATCTTTTTTACTTGATATTTGTAAATATTTATTTAATTTCTATATTTAATGTTTATGATTGTTTTAAAATTGTTAAATAGAGCGCTAAGTTAATAACCCTAAAATAATTTACAACCATTTAAAAATAACAAAATTTGTGTGTTTTTAATAAAGTGATGATTTATATGGTTTTATGGTCTCGCAAGTGGTAGGATTTATGTTAAGAGATTAGATAATCTAATTTAAATAAATCCGATTTGAAATTTACTGGTTAGAATTGGATCTCTTTATATCGTAATACTGTTGGAATATTAAATCCAACAAGGGTATCTTGGGTTGTTTTTCGATTAAAAAAGTAATTAATGATGGTATCTTGATTATAAAAAAGTAAGGAGAGATTGGTCGTTTCGTGATATTTAACGACTATAACCAATTTATTCATATAATGTCGAGTAATTTTTGTATCATTGTTCAATCAAATATGTCAAGATAGAAATAACTCCTTTGGTTAGGTTTACTCTCATTGGCATTCTCTTTTTCAACTGCTATTAGCTAGTTACTGTATTTTAGTTATTTTCATTGATTTATTTGATTTCTTAGTTTCAGATAGTTTTCACAAACACCCTAATATTTTTATTTTTATTTTTTATTAAAAGAAATAGATCTGTCGTTATTTATGGATACGATTCTACTCACGTTATATTAATATTGCTTGAAGTAGGTACTTTTTTTTTGTTGTTTGACGATGCATCAATGTCCATACTTCAGAGTGAAACTTACAACTAGCTCCTGTATCAGATTTCATGGTGCATGCATTGGGATCTCACAACAGAAGATAACAAGGATGTCCAATCATTCAACCAACAACACAAAATATCTTGCAAGTGAAAATATTTAAAATCCATTAAAATTATTATCAAAACAAATTCAATTCATTATTAAAGAGTGCACAAATATCCCGCTATTGATCCCGATAGTCAGACAGACCAAAAAAGACTTGAGTACCTGTAGTGTTGCCTGATAGATCAATCTCTCGTCAGTTCCAACAGTAGGTTTATCACCAGCCCCAATACCAGCCCAAGAACGATATGCAATATCACTTGCTGTAAAAAATAAATTATGTTTCCGCTCTGCAAACAAATATTTTAAAAAATAAATTAAGGGCAAGAAAGAAAATTAACAAGGGAACAATGATCTTGACCCTAGGTGTTGAAAGAAAAAACCCAAGTGTTATATAAAAAGAACCATGTTAATGTAGAAATATAGAGAATGTCACTCTAACATATGACAAAATAATATTTTTGTAAATCCACTCTCTATATGAGAGCCTAACTCATGAAAGAGCTCCTACTACCAATCTCACCATACCTCTCAGAAGTCACATAAACAACCACTTGTCCCATTGTGAATAGTAAAGGAGGCACATTACCAGACTCTGACTAAGACTCATACTCTTACCTTATTTACCACTAAACATTTGATCGGCAGTCAATAAATTGATCAATGATTAGTTAATTACAAAAGAAATGAATGTTGCGGTTAAAATATAGACAAAAATGGTGCTTTATGTAATACCCAAAACAAAAAAAAAAAACAAAAAAAAAAGAAATTTAAAATTAGGGCTTAAAGCCCTAATTTTTCTTCTATTGCCCCTTCTCTCTCTCTCTTTCTCTTTCTCTCTCCGACTTTTCATCTCCCCTCCCCCCGCCGCTTCCTCTCCCACGGCAGAGCCTCCTTCAGCCATCGCCACCGCAAACAACCACTACCACCACCATCTTATTCTTCTTCTTCTTCTCCCTTACTGTTTCTCTCTCTCCGCGGCTCACACACTCTCTCTCTCTCTCTTTGTCTCTCTCTCCCTCCCGCTGCCATCCTCTGCCGCGAAGATCGCCGTACGCCACCCAGCCACTGCAGCTCCTCCCTCCCGCGAGCGAGCCACTGTGGCTCCTCCCTGCACGAGAACCACTGCGCTCTCCCGAGCGCGAACGCACACAGTGCAGGCCCAGCACGAGCCCAGCACACGAGCCCAGCCCAACGCGAGCAGCGGGCGAGCCCAGCGCGAGCAGCGGGCGAGCCCAGTGCGAGCAGCGCGCGACCCCCTGCACGCTCCTGCACGCTCCTGCACAAGCCCCTGCGCGGCTCTAGCACGCCCCAGCACAAGCACAGTGCGCTCCAGTGATCGATCCACTACTCGAGCGCTCCCCAGCACGAGCGCGAGCACTCCAGCGCGCGACCTATTGCTCGAGCGCTCGATCAAGCTCACGAGCGCGAGCCCTAGCCACTGCGGCCCAGTCCATCACGCGGCCCACGGCCCAAGGCCTAAACCAGCCCATGGCCCACCAGACCCAGTAGACCCGCAGGCCCACCAGGCCTGCCAGCCCATCAGCCAGCCAGCCAGCTCACGGCCCACGAGCCCACAACGGCCCGTGACAGTCCGTGAGCCTCTACGAAAGTAATTGACTCTAAGTTTTGATTTTCGCACTAGGGTTTCAAAATTCTTTAGTAATTGGACTTAAATTGTTCACAATTATTTCAAATTTGGAAACATTCAAGTTTTAGATCAAACTGACTGGCGAACGAAAACTAGATCCGAGATCCGAGGAACCCTAAGTGAGAGAAAGGAAATCTCTTTAACTCTAGAATAAATTTTATCAAATTAGGTAGTTTTGGTTGGAAAGAAAAAAAATTGAAGATTCATAACTAGACCTTTATTTGATATCGAACCGTGGTGATTTGATTAGGTTGGCTATTTTGGTGATTTGATTGAGGGGAGCATTGTTCTACGTATTGTGATTTTATTGGAGAGTGCGCTATCCTCCCCAAAAACGGTGAGTGAGATTTATTTTAATGCCTTTGTTTAATATGTAAACTCTGTTTTACAACATTTTGATGAATGAGCATGATTTGTCGTATGCTTGAAATGTTTTGACTGGTTTTAAAATTGATTTTTTTTATGAACCGATGGAGTGTCTAAAAACTGTGTTGAATTATGAACTTATGCATCCATGTGGTTGAAATGTATAATGTGTCATTTTATGCTATATGTTGCATTTGGTTTGTAAACCTGATTTCGACACATTTTTTATACGATATTGATTTTAGCCTTGAGGGCTTTGGATTGTATTGTTCCGTAGCTACGAAGGACACCGTGAGAGACGCTTTGGTGGTGTCCGAATATGCCTAGGCCTGGGGTATCCCACGAGTTGTCGTGATTTGATTATCGACACGGTACTAGCCAGGTTGAACCCGAAAGGGGGTGGTTTTGGATTTGGATTTTTATATCCTCTCCAAGTCTAACACCTGGATGAGATTCGTCGCCAACGCCGGGGTAGAGAGCACTTTAAATAAACTTGCATATAACACCCCCGGTGCATCTGTCATAGGTCACGGTAGACCTCTGCCAGGACATTTTCTGCTGACAGCTCTATGATTTTAACGACAATGCTTTGGATGCATACTTGACTTGATAATGCGTGCAAATGACATATTGTTGAAACGAAAAGCATGATGATTTGAAATATGATTTGTATACTTGTGCTTTGACACTCTAGCTTCACACTTCATATTTGACGATTGCATTGACCCACTCACTCACTGAATATTCTTCCCCGAGTACTCACCCCTCATTTCCCTTCTTGTTTCAGAGATAGTATTTGGCAAGGAGTGTTGCTTTCGGGACGCTCAGTATTATTGGGAGATTTGATCTGGATCTGAGAAGTTATTGTATATTTCCGCTGTAATTTCGTGAGTTAGCAATTATATTGATGATATATATGTATTATGAGGTCGATAGACGACCATTGTATAATTTTGGGATGACTGTATAAATTTGGATACGTCATTGCATAACATTGCATTGAGGCATTTCTGGCTCATTGTGTAAGTATTTGGAATGTGTCATGTCTTAGAAGTGTCCTCTAGGATCACTCGGTGCCTCCTCTAAATCATATGAGGGGCGACTGGCGGCTGTCCATACCTTTGACGGGGGCGTGGCAGTAGAGGTTTGTGGCTAGGTTGTTGGAAATTTTTATAGCATTGCGTTATCTGGATGCTGGTTGTGAGATTGGTTGATTTGGAGAGGCCGGAATGACCATTTGATTATATTATAGAGTGGTTGTGATTTATAAAGAATAAATTGTATTTGGCAAACCTCCGAAATATGGGGAAGTTCTGTCCGATTTTTTATAAAAATACAGCCGACATTCAGGATAACGGGCGGCTGTTCAAGATCCCAATTCGGGGCGTGACAATTGGATTGGTATCAAAGCGACTTGGAAACATTCCTGCGTATGCTTGTGTTTAAAGTCCTCAATGCATGAGAGTCTCATACAGTCATGAAATCCCAGTGCATGGTCATAAGTATATGAGTTCATCTATTTTAGGGGGTTAGATACGGTTGTATCTAATCTAACATGCTATATTCTTCTCCTATTAAACTAAGAATTTCATTCTTTTGTGAGGGTAGCCATGCTATGATTAGTCCAAAATTCTTGAACCGTGCCTATTTTTTTTTTATGATATTTAATAAGGATTCTTCTCTTGTAGAATTATGCCACCTAGACGTAGAAGGAGAGGTGCTAGATTCGCATCACTCGAGGGTCTGTTAGTACCAGATGCACCTCAGGCACCCGAGACCCCACGAGTACCAGAGGAATTAGACGAGCCGGAGGATCATACCTCAACTCGCGTGCCACCACCGGCACCTACTCAGCCAGCTGCTCAGGCTGAGACTCCCGTACCCATACTCGACGCCTTTCGGCAGGTGTACGAGTGGTACGCTTCGCACGGGGTCCAGATTCTACCCCCACCACCTCCTACAACGGCGCCTGCACCTACAGCAGCGCCAGTTCCTACGGCACCGGTTCCACCGCCGGTGGCCGGTCCTTCTACTTTGTCCGAGCCGAGTGAGACTACATCGGCTATTCTTAGACGGGTACATGAGTTGACCCAGTTGGTTAAGGAGGCCCGTCAGTTGGGGTGCACAGATTTTGCAGGGCTTGGTGATGCTGACTGATCACGGGATTGAAGAAGAGCTCTGCCTGAAAGTGGCAGAGCGATTATTAGAGGGAGAGGCCCTCTCATGGTGGGAGGCCCTTATTGATGAGGCGACAGCGCCACTGCGGTGGGACGACTTCCTTCGGGAGTTTGACTGCAGATTTTTTCCACTCTACCAGCAGGACCGGATGAGGTCAGAGTTGGGATGGCTTATACAGGGGTCCAGATCTGTCTCGGAGTATGAGGTAGACATGCTGAGACTTGCCGCATTTGTACCGGACCTGGCCACACCTCAGTATTTGTGCTTCAAATTTGAGGACGGTCTTAGTCTCAGCATAAAGAAATATATGACTGTTACTCCACAGTTTACACTGGCCGAGGTGATAGACTCTGCTCACAGCGCGGAGGCTTTGGTCAGCACAGAGACTAGGCAGAAAGAGAGCAGAGAGCAAAAAAGAAAGAAAGAGAAGTCTTAGTTTGTGCAGAACTCCAAGAAGGGCAGGGGATCCAGTTCGCACAGAGGCGGATTTGGATCTGGATTTCCTGAGCTGGGACGAGGACAGTACTCCCATGGGTTTAGACAGCCTGTTCCGACTCACCCTGCACAGTGTATTGCTCAGCGGCATCCTTATTGCCGTAGGTGCAATAGGACCCATCCGATAGGAGCTTGTTCAGTGACGGTCACTTGCTTCCACTGTGGGAACCCTGGGCATATTAGGAGTTCTTGTCCTGAGTTAGGACTCGGAGGACAGAGTTTGCTGAATCGCACTAGTACTCCTCGTATGGGACAGTAGGGGCAGCCTACTCGACCAGCAGCTTCTACTCCCAGGGTGACCATCGGGAGTAACACAGAGCAGACTCAGGCACGATAGCCGCCTAGGGCTCAGGCCTGGGTTTATGCCATGACGCAGGAGGACGCCCAGGCGAACCCCGACATCATCATGGGTACTCTACCTATCTTCGGAATAGATGCCCGTATTCTTATTGACACGGGGTCTAACTATTCGTATGTGAGCGATCAATTCTTCCAACATTCTGATAGGCCGCTCTCACCGTTGGACGAGGAGCTATTGGTCATCACTCCTCTGGGTGAGCAGATTGTGCGTAGCACAGTGTATAGAGAATGCGAGATCAAAGTTGGGGATATAGTACTGAAGGCAGATCTAATCCCCCTCGCCATGATTGATTTTGATGCTATCTTGGGGATGGCTTGGCTACATATGCATCGGGCTTTAGTTGACTGCTTTAAGAAGCAAGTGGAGTTTCGAAAACCCGATCAGCCAGTGTTGATTTTTGAGGGCGAGAGGCGGGTTTTACCCCGCTGTATCATTTCAGTTTTGGAGGCCAGATGCATGATTCGCCACGGATGTGCGGCTTACCTGGCTTATATCATTAACACCACTGCTCAGGGACCGAGACTGGAGGATGTCCCAGTGGTACAGGACTTTTCGGATATTTTTTCCGAGGAGTTATCCGGATTACCACCCATTCGGGAGTTTGACTTTGAAATCGATTTAGATCCGGCGACTACCCCTATCTTTATGCCGCCATACAGGATGGCGCCGGCTGAGCTAAGGGAGCTCAAGGTCCAGCTACAAGAGTTGCTGGATAAAGGGTTTATCCGTCCTAGCATGTCCCATTGGGGCACTCCAGTACTGTTTGTAAAGAAGAAGGACGGCTCATTGAGATTGTGTGTGGATTATAGGCAACTTAATCGGGTGACTGTGAAGAACAGATATCCACTGCCTCGCATAGATGATTTATTTAATCAATTGCAAGGTGCTCAAGTTTTCTCGAAAATTGATCTTCGATCGGGATATCATCAGTTGCGGATTAGGAGTCAAGATGTACCAAAGATAGCTTTCTGCACTCGATACGGGCATTACGAATTTCTAGTCATGCCATTTGGGCTGACTAATGCCCCCGCTGTATTCATGAATTTGATGAATCAAATTTTTCATGATTATTTGGACCGGTTTATTATTGTTTTTATTGATGATATCTTAGTCTACTCGCGGAGTGATGATGAGCATGCTCAGCACCTTAGGGTGATTCTGCAAACTCTTCGTGAGAGATAACTTTATGCCAAGTTCACCAAGTGTGAATTTTGGTTGCGGTAGATTGGTTTTCTTGGCCACATAGTTTCTGCGGAAGGTATTTTTGTCGATCCGCAGAAAGTCGATGCCATTACAAGATGGGAGCAGCCGCCGACAGTGACTGAGATCAGGAGTTTTCTTGTCCTAGCCGGGTATTACCGTAGATTTGTAGAGGGCTTTTCTCGAATTGCTGCTCCGTTATCTAGATTGACGCGAAAAGGTGTCAAGTTTGTATGGATGATCATTGTCAGGTGAGCTTTCAGGAGCTCAAACAGCGATTGACGTCCGCTCTGATTCTAGCCCTTCTCACGAGTAGTCGAGAGTATGTGGTGTACAGTGACGCCAGCAGGTAAGGATTGGGCTGTGTATTGATGCAGAATGGTAGAGTTATCGCCTATGCTTCGCGACAGCTAAAGAAGCATGAGGTGAATTATCCTACGCACGATTTGGAGTTGGCGGCCATAGTCTTTGCGCTAAAGATATGGCGCCATTATTTATATGGGGTCACATGCAGAGTGTTTACAGATCACAAGAGTCTGAACTATCTGTTCACTCAGAGGGAGCTGAATTTGAGGCAGCAGAGATGGTTAGAGCTGCTAAAGGATTATGAACTCATCATTGACTATCATCCGAGCAAGGCTAATGTAGTGGCTGATGTCTTGAGTCGGAAGTCGTCTTCCTCTTCTCAGACTACCGAGAGTACTTATCTCTCATGTTTATTGGGACTCCGAGCCTTGGGAGTCAGGTTGGCTAGTGATGATCAGGGAGCTATACTAGCCAGATTTGAGGTTCGGCAGAGTTTGCTCGACCGTATTAGGGAGCTTCAGTAGAGTGATGAAGAGCTCCAAGGTATTTTTGAGAAAGCCAACAGAGGTGATATTGATGACTTTAGAGTTCGCAAGGATAGACTGTTGGTTTTTCGAGATCGGGTATGTGTACCAGCAGATAGTGATCTCCGTAGGGTTATTCTTGAGGAGGCCCATTCATCTGCCTATGCTTTACACCCGGCAGTACTAAAATGTACTGCACCATCAGAGACAGTTATTGGTGGTCGGGTATGAAACGGAAAATTATGGAATTTATTGCTCGTTGCCTTATATGTCAGCAGATAAAGGCTGAGCACCAGCGTCCAGCTGGCACTTTGCGGCCCCTTCCCATTCCTGAGTGGAAGTGGGAGCATATCACGATAGATTTTGTAGTGGGATTACCGCGGACTTCGGCATAGCATGATGCTATTTGGGTGATAGTTGACCGACTTACTAAGTTCACACACTTCATCCCGATTAGGAATGATTACTCACTTGAGGCGTTGGCATGCCTCTATATTGATATGATTGTTAGACTGCATGGGGTTCCAGTGTCGATAGTATCAGATCAAGACCCCAGATTTACATCCCGTTTTTGGCACAGTCTGCAGGAGTCTTTGGGTACTAAACTGAATTTCAGCACAACATATCACCCCCAGACAGATGGTCAGTCAGAGAGAACCATTCAGACTTTAGAGGACATGCTTAGGGCATGTGTTATGCATTTCCAGGGGAGTTGGGATCAGCATCTTCCGTAAGTGGAGTTCGCCTAGAATAATAGCTATCAGGCGAGCATTGGCATGCCACCTTACGAGGCATTGTATGGGAGGAAGTGTCGTACCCCGTTGTGCTGGGATGAGGTTGGTGAGCGACGACTCACCAATGTTGAGCTGGTAGAGGAGATGAAGGAGAAAGTAAAGATTATCCGTACACGGATGAAAGCAGCTCAAGATAGACAGAAATCCTATGCAGATAGTAGGCGGCGACCTCTAGAGTTTACTGTGGGAGACATGGTATTCTTAAAGATATCTCCTTTGAAGGGAGTCATTCGATTTGGGCAGCGAAGGAAGTTGAGCCCTAGGTATATTGGGTCTTTCCGTATCCTTGAGAGGGTCGGAAGTGTAGCATATAAATTAGAGCTGCCAGCAGACCTATCACGCATTCACGATATATTTCATGTCTCAGTACTTAGAAAATATCAACCAGATCCCTCACACATTTTAGAGGCTCCGCCAGTTGAGTTTCGAGAGGACTTGAGCTTACCTGTTCAGCCCGTGACTATTCTGGATCGACAGGTCATAAAGTTACGAAGCAAAGAGATTCCTCTTGTTAGAGTTTTGTGGAGGAGCGACCAGGTCGAGAAACAGACCTGGGAGCCTGAGGAAGCCATGAGAAAACAACACTCCCAACATTTCTCTGAATAGTTTCTTTTAGTCTCGAGGACGAGACTTGTTTTTAGGGGGTTAGAAAATGTAATACCCAAAACAAAAAAAAAAAAAGAAATTTAAAATTAGGGCCCTAATTTTTCTTCTATTGCCCCCTTCTCTCTCTCTCTTTCTCTTTCTCTCTCCGACTTTTCATCTCTCCTCTCCCCGCCGCTTCCTCTACCACGGCAGCGCCTCCTTCCGCCATCGCCACCGTGAGCAACCACTACCACCACCATCTAATTCTTCTTCTTCTTCTCCCTTACTGTTTCTCTCTCTCCGCGGCTCACTCACTCACTCTCTCTCTTTGTCTCTCTCTCCCTCCCGCTGCCATCCTCCGCTGCGAAGATCGCCGTGCACCACCCAGCCGCTGCAACTCCTCCCTCCCGCGAGTGAGCCGCTGGAACTCCTCCCTGCACGAGTACCACTGTGCTCTCCTTCGTGCGACTGCACGCTCTCCCGAACGCGAGCGTGCACAGCGCCAGCCCAGCGCGAGCCCAGGGCGAGCCCAGGGCGAGCCCAACGCGAGCAGCGAGCGAGCCCAACGCGAGCAGCGAGCGAGCCCAGCATGAGCAGCGTACGACCCCCTGCGCGCCTCTGCACGCTCGTGCACGAGCGCCAGCGTGCCCTTGCACGGCTCTGCACGAGCCCCTGCTCACCTCTGCACGAGCCCCTGCGCGCCTCTGCACGCTCCTACACAAGCGCCAGCGCACCCTTGCGCGCCTCTACACGAGCCCCTGCGCGACTCCAACACGCCCTAGCACGAGCATAGCGCGCTCCAGCGCGCGATCCACTGCTCGAGCGTGCCCCAGTCCGGCCCGCGGCCCACCAGACCCATCAGACCCGTAGGCCCACCAGGCCCGCCAGCCCATCAGCCCGCCAGCCCATCAGCCCGCCAGGTCACAGCCCACGAGCCCGTGACGGCCCGTGACAGTCCGTGAGCCTTTGCGAAGGTAAATGACTCAAAGTTTTGATTTTCGTACTAGGGTTTCGAAATTCTTTAGTAATTGGACTTAAATTGTTCACAATTGTTTCCAATTTGGAAACATTCAGGTTTTAAACCAAACGGATGGGCGAACGAAAACTAGATCCGAGATCCGCGGAACCCTAGGTGAGAGAAAGGAAATCTCTTTAACTCTTGAATTAATTTTGTCAAATTAGGTAGTTTTGGTTGGAAAGAAAAAAAATTGAAGATTCATAACTAGGCTCTTATTTGATATCGAACCGTGGTGATTTGATTAGGTTGGCTATTTTGGTGATTCGATTGAGGGGAGCATTGTTCTACGTATTGTGGTTTTATTGGGGAGTTCGCTATCCTCCCCAAAAACGGTGAGTGGGATTTATTTCAATACTTTTGTTTAATATGTAAACTTTGTTTTACAACATTTTGATTAATGAGCATGATTTGTCGTATGTTTGAAATATTTTGACTGGTTTTAAAATTGATTTTTTTTGTGAACCGATGGAGTGTCCAAAAACTGTGTTAAATTATGAAATTATGCATCCATGTGGTTGAAATGTATAATGTGCCATTTTATGTTATATGTTGCATTTGGTTTGTAAACCTGATTTCTGCATATTTTTGATACGATATTGATTTTAGCCTTGAGGGCTTTGAATTGTATTGTTCCGTAGCTACGAAGGATACCGTGAGAGACGCTTTGGTGGCGTCCGGATATGCCTAGGCCTGGGGTATCCTACGAGTTGTCGTGATTTGATTATCGACACGGTACTAGCCAGGTTGAACCTGAAAGGGGGAGGATTTGGATTTGGATTTTTATATCCTCTCCAAGTTTAGCACCGGGACGAGATTCGTCGCCAACGTCGGGGTAGAGAGCACTTTAAATAAACTTGCATATAACACCCCCGGTGTGCCTGTCATAGGTCGCGGTAGACCTCTGTCAGGATATTTTTGGCTGGCAACTTTATGATTTTAATGATAGTGCTTTGGATGCATACTTGACTTGATAATGCTTGCAAATGACATATTGTTGTAATGAAAAGCATGATGATTTGAAATATGATTTGTATACTTGTGTTTTGACACTCCAGCTTCATACTTCATATTTGACGATTGCATTGACCCACTCACTCACTGAGTATTCTTCCCCGAGTACTCACCCCTCATTTCCCTTCTTGTTTCAGAGATAGTATTTGGCAAGGAGTGTGGCTTTTAGGACGCTCAGTATCATTAGGAGATTTGATCTGGATTTGAGAAGTTATTGTATATTTTCGCTGCAATTTCATGAGTTAGCAATTGTATTGGTGATATATATGTATTATGAGGTCGATAGATGACCATTGTATAATTCTGGGATGACTGTATAAATGTGGACACATCATTGCATAACATTGCATTAAGGCATTTCTGGTTCATTGTGTAAGTATTTGGGAATGTGTCATGTCTTAGAAGTGTCCTCTAGGATCGCTCGGTGCCTCCTCTAAATTACAGGAGGGGCGACTGGCGGCTGTCCATGCCTTTGACGGGGGCATGGCAGTAGAGGTCTGTAGCTAGGTTGTTGGAAATTTTTATAGCCTTGCGTTAACTGGATGTTGGTTGTGAGATTGGTTGATTTGGAGAGGCCGGAATAGCCATTTGATTATATTACAGAGTGGTTGTGATTTATACAGGATAAATTGTATTTGGAAAACCTCCGAAATATGGGGAGGTTCTGTCCGATTTTTTGTAAAAATACAGCCGGCATTCAGGATAACGGGTGGATGTTCACGATCCCGGTTCGGGGCGTGATACTTTATTTATAACGAATGTGAATATAAGAAAAAGAAAAGGGGGAAAAGGGGGAAGCAGATCTGACCTTTGAAAGGCCCTGAACGTTGAACTCGCAAGCAAGGAGGAAAGAGTGTGTCTATGAGACGCGAATGAAAAAAGCCGAGCGAAAAATCAAAAAAGAAAGAAAAAATTGTTCCGTTGAGATCAATCACTGTCACGGACATGAGAGAGAAAGAAAATGCAACAGAACATCATCAAAGAATATATTGAAGAGGAGGAAAAATAGTAAGATCTAAATCGATGAAGAAACCATCAAATCAATGCCTTGCATGCGAGAAAAGATCAAAAGAAAAAGAAAGAATATGAGGTGGAGAACAGAAGAGAGTGGGAGAGAAGACAAACCTGAGAGATAAGCCGAAGAGAGAACAAGCCTTCGTCGATTTGTATGGAGATGAAGCTGAGAGACAGGAAGAGGGTGAGACGATGAGAGAAGGTAGTGAAGAGAGAGCAGAGGGAGAGAATGTGAATATTAGGTTTATAATAATGTATACTGAGGGTTGAGCCGCTGGTAAATAACATTGAGCTTTGTACCAAATTACACCTAAAAAAAAATTTAAAATGCATCGAGAGAGGAGTGCAGTAGGGGGAAAGAGAGAGAGATAACCACGGGTAGGGGAGGGAGAGAGAGAGAAGCAGAGCTGCTGGCGGGCAAGGGAGGGGAAAGAGAGAGCCGCATAGGGGAGGGAGGGAGAGAGGAGTAGAGCCGCAGGTGGGGGAGGGGGAGAGAGAGCAGCTACTGGGGGAGGGAGGGGCCGTGGGAGAGCCACGGGAAGCGAGGGAAGGGGAAATGTCACGTCTTGAAGACGCGACATAGCCTGTCATGGGTTGAACCCATAACAAATAGGTGTTAGATTCTGAATTTTTTTGACCACGAGATCATTTAAAAATTTTTTTTTTTTAGGTTTCATTCGGTACAAAGCTCAAAGAACATCAATACTAGCGGTTGTCCTGGCCACTCATAAAGGGAGCCACTAGTAAATGACTTTTTTTTGTAGTGTTTTTTCTCCCCTTATCAATGTCATTGAAGATTTCAAAGTCTACCCATTTCAAATTCGTGAACAAATTCTCAAAAAATTGTAGTAGTTAATGCCTTGATAAATAAATCTACTAGGTTATCACTTGAACAAATTTATTAAACACTTATTTTGTCGTTCTTTTGGAGATCATAAGTGAAACAGAACTTTGAAGAGATGTACTTTGTTCTATCTTCTTTGGTGTACCCTTCCTTCAATTGTTATACAGCATGTATAATTTTCATATAAAATTGTCGGATTTTCTTTCCCTGATGGCAAACCACACCATTCTTCAATATATTGAATCACTGATTTTAACCAACAGCACTTACTATTTGTAACACCAACTATATATTAAAAAAAAAAAAAAAAAAAAAAAAGAAAAATCGAATTAGGGCTTAAAGCCCTAATTCTTCCCCTTTCTCTCTCTCTCCCTCTCTTCCTCTCTCCCTCTCTCCCTCTCTCCCCGACTTTTCCCCTTCCCGCAACCGCCGCCGCAGGTTCTCCTTCTCCTCCTTCTTCTTCTTCTCCTACTCCTCCTTCTCTTTCTCCTCCTTCTTCTTCTCCTACTCCTCCTTCTCCTTCTCCTTCTTCTTCTTCTTCTTTTTCTGCTGCTTCTTCTTTCTCTCGCAGCTCACTCTCCCTTCTGTAGTCGCGATCATTCGCGATCTCATCTCCTTCGCAAGCTCCGCCGCACGATCTCGCTTCCGTCCGCGAACAGCCGCCGCCAGCAGCAACTCCCTCCTTCTGCCACCATCGCGCGAGCTTGAGAGCTCCACAGCGCGATTCCTCCGCGCGATTGCTGCCTCCTCGCGCGATCGAGCCCCAGCGCACGAGCGCTCCAGCCCCAGCGCACGAGCACTCCAGCCCCAGCGCGCGAACGTGCCCCCAGCAAGAGCGCGCCTTGCTCGCGCACGCCCTGCTCGCGCCCCTGCCTCGCATCCCTGTAGCGCGCCTTTGCTCACAGAATGCCTTAGCCCCTGCTCGTGTGCGAGCTAACGCCTCTGCGCGCGCGCCAGCGCCTGCGCGCGTACACCAGTGCTTGCGCACGCACTACAGCCCGCAGGCCCAGCAAGCCCACGGGCCCACCAAGCCCGACAGCCCGTCCAAGCCCGCAGGCCAGTACGGCCCACGGCCCAGTCCGGCCCATGGCCCGTGAGCCACGACGACCCGTGACCCTTTGCGTAGGTAAATGAATTCTCGATTTCGTGTACGTACTAGGGTTTCAAAAATTATTGGTAATTTGACTTAAATTTCTCACTTGTGTTTCAAATGGTAAACATTACAGGTTTTATACCAGGTTAACGGGTGAACGAAAGCTAGATCCAGAAATCTGAGAAACCCTAGGTGAGAGAAATACAACCTTTTCAACATTTGAATTAATTCTATCGAAATTAGGTCGAATTTAGATCGAGAGTTACATAATATATTGAAATGTGTGAAATTCGAGGAAAATTAGAAAAAAAAAATGAGAAATATTAGAAACTTGACCATTGGTGAGTCAGATGATTCGAAATTGAAGAAACGAGAATCTATAATGAAGTTTTGTAAATTATGTGGTATAAATTTGGAAGGAAAAAAAAAATTGAAAACCCTAATTTGGCTTTTATTTGATATTAAATGTTGATAATCTGATTTAGGTTGATCTTTTGGAGACTCGAGCGGTCAGGTCCGATTTGGCTTGTCAGTAGGGAGTGACTTCCCTCCCGTAAACAGTGAGTGGGACTTTAATCTCTTGCATAAAATAGTAAAACGTATTTTCTGTCGCATTTTTGATGAAACATGCTTTGATATGCATTCGTTGACGTGTGATATTAAATTTAGAAATCTGTTTTGTGATTTTTGGAGTGTCTTGAATTATATTTACAATGACTATGCATCCATGGTTTGAAATGAAACAATAATTGTGCTATTACTTGAAAATGTATAAATTTCATTTTATACCGTTGCATTGATATGCTGTTTTGAAATGAATTGAAGAGAGTCGTATTGGCACGCAAATTTAAAATGTTTTTGATGAACTACGTGGATTGGATGCCCACTAGTTATGTGATGATGTGATGATACTTGTGGGACGTTGTGCCCTTGTGATACTATGGGACGTTGTGCCCTTGTGATATTATGATGATTCCGTAGCTACGAAGGGCGTTTGTAGAGGCATGGGTTGCCCGGATACGCTTCTGCAGGAGGTATCCGCGAACGTCATTTATTCTAAAGGCTATAGGCGCGGCCGGTTGAACCCACATAGGGGGAGGACGTGTGTGATGCCACCGTCTAGCACCGGGCGGGGTCCTATACACGTTGATGAGTTGGCCCCAGCGAGCTCATGGCCAACGTCGGGGTAGAGAGTGTTTTAAAGTCTATGCATAATAAAAACCCCCGATGCGTCTGTCCTTGGTCACGGTTGACCTTTGCCGGGACTATTTTTGGCTCGCTCTGACATTACTTGATTTTAAATTGATGCATATATGCTTGTTATCGTGTGATTAGTTAAATGATTTCAAATTTGTTAAACATATCGTGTTTTGTCGTGAAATGTAAATTTTTGTTTCAAATGATGTTATTTGACACTCCAATTGTTCACCTATGCTATTTATGCTGGATATTACCCCCTCACTCACTGAGTATCTTCCCATGATACTCACCCCTCTATTTTCTCTCCTCAGACAGGTTTATTGTGATAGAGCGACGTTACAGGCTCTAGAGCGGAGTTGGTATTTCCGACGGTAAGATTTACTTTTAATTTAGTTTCGACCCTGCGAGGTCTTGACATAGAGGTCCGTAGTTGGCCATGTACTTATTTTGGGATGACTATATAATTTAACTCTCATATTTTCTTTGCATTGAAGCGATTGTACGTACTTGAGTGTACTTGGGAATATTATTGTATCTTTCATAAAATTTAGTTCCGCTCGGTGTGGCGGCTGTTCATGCTCTAATTGGGCAGGATAGTAGAGGTCTGTGGCTAGGACTGTTAGAAACTTGTAGCCTTGCGTTGTTCTGGATACTGGCGGTGGTGTTTATTTATTTTGGAGAGATCGGGATGGCCATTTATTTAAATTATAAATTGATTTTGATTATACAGGTTTAATTGTACATGGGAAACCTCCGATTTATGGGGAGGTTCTGCCCGATTTTCTGTAAAAATACAGCCGGCATCTTAGGGCAACGGGTGGCTATTCACGATCCCGGTTTGGGGCATGACAGTTCTATTGGTATCAGAGACAGGTTGAGCGCTATATAGGAAGAAAATCTTGAAAATATTCCCGAGTGTGTTTGCGTTTAAAGTCCTCGATGCATGAGAGTTTCATACAGTTATTTATATCCCTGCATATGGTCTTAGGAATTAAGTTTATCTATTTTAGGGGGTTAGATACTAATTCTTATCTAACATAGCATTTCTTCATTTTCAAAGAAGGAACCAATGGAGATGGTTCTTAAATTGATGATTTCATTCATTTTAGGGTGTTAGTTGTAACTAACCCTAATCCTTGAAGAATGCCTAATGAAAATTCTCATATTGCGGAACCATGACGATTACATGGAGCGCTAGATATGTACCCCCTGATTTACTTAAAGAGAGCGAGGATACTTCCTCATTTCTGGCGCCCCTTTCGGTGCCGAAGAATACATCCTCAAGGTGTGTGTTTTCTCCAGCACCTTCTCAGCCGGCTATTATACCAACGTCTTCACCATTTACTCTTGATATTTTCGGGCAAGTGTACGAGTGGTACACGGCACATGGGGTCCAGATGTCACCCATCACCTTTGATGGCAATGCCGATATCTACGGCTGCGCTTATTTCTCCTATAGTAGTTCTTACTCAAGCGGCACAAAAAAAAAAAGTCCATCGGTGGCCGTTCTTCTTACAGTTTCGAATCTGAGTGATAATAATTACGCCATACTTAGGTGCATCCCCGAGATGACTCAGCTAGTCACAGTAGCTCGACAGTTGGGATACATAGATTTTTGGACTTGGTGATGCTACGGTAGCATAGCACTGAGTCAACTGAACCCGACGGATCTTGATAGATCTAGGCTTGCGCGAGGAGTATAGTCTACGAGTTACTAAGAGACTATTCGATAGGGAAGCCCTCACTTGATGGGAGGCTATTTGCGATGAGGCTATAAGCCATTGCGACAAAGCGATTTCCTAATGGAATTCGACCGCAGATATTTCACGGAGTTTTAACGGGACCATATCTCCGGTGGTTATATCACCAGTCCTAGTGCCATGAGCTAGGCTACTGCTCAGCGACCTTTTCTTTGTCGCATATGTGGCAAGCACCACGCTCGAATAAATATGTAGAGCACTTATTACATGCTTCCACTATGAGAAGCCGGGACATATCAGGAGTTTCTGCCCTAATTGTGACCTGGAGGTTAGTTGGCTTTGAGTCATCGGAATACACCACATGTGGGACAGCAGGGAACACCTGCGCATTCTAGTAACACTGCTCCACGGACTGCAGCCGGGAGCAATATAGTATTAGGTTTTCATGAGATTAGTTGAGGGTGCACGCCCTTGTGTATGCGGTGACTCAGGAGAATGCTCTGGCGAACCCAGATATGATCATGGGTAATCCTCCTGCGGATCCTTCCGTTTAGAGGTCCTTATGCACTGTTTCTTTTGAAATCGTGTATTTTGTGATGATATGTACGGACATGATTGTTACAGTACTAGAGGTTTGACTATTTTGATATACAGGTGTATATCCCTATTCTTTCCGTACTCTTAGTAAATTCTTTTTATTTTTATTTTTATTTTTATTTATTTTATTTATTTATATATATATTTTTTGAATCTTGGTGCTATGGAAATACATGGAGTCGACGTTTGTGTTCTTATTGGCACAAGGTCGAACTATTTCTATGTGAGAGTTTCTTTCGCTCAACAGTCGGATGGGCTGTTATCGTTACTTGATGAGGAGCTATTAGTTGTCGCTCCTCTTGGTGAGCAGTTGGTTAGAGAATTCGTATATAGAGGGTATGATGTCATGGTAGGTGGGACAGTGCTGAGAGTAAATCTGATCCCACTGGATATGACAGATTTCGATGCCATCTTAGAGATAGATTAATTGTATACTTATAGAGTTTTCTTAGACTGTTTTATCAAGAAAGACGATTTTTGGAGGCCTGAAGGGCCACCACTGACGTTTACGAGTGAGAGACGGGTGTTACCCCGTGGTATTGTATTAGTGAGGAAAGCCAGACGTATAATACGTCGGGGATGTATGATAGACCTGACACATATGATCGATACCACCATACAGAATCTGAGACTTGATGAGATTCTGGTGGTACAGAAATTTCCGGAAGTATTTCATGAGGAGCCACCCTAATTATCATTGATTCGGAAATTCAATTTTGAGATTGATCTGGCTCTAAGGATTACTCTTATTTCTATTCCGCTATATAGAATGGTACCATTTAAGCTAAGAGAGCTCAAGATTTAACTACAGAAATTGTTTGATAAATAATTCATCCATCCAAGCACCACACCTTAGGGTGCTTCGATATAATTTGTAAAGAAGAAATATAGAATACTTAAACTTGTTATGGATTATTGACAGTTGACTAAGGTCACTACCAAGGATTGATATTCATTTTCCCACATCGATGATTTGTTTGATCAGCTTCTCGGTGATAAGGTCTTTTCAAAGATAAATCTTCGATCGCGTTATACTCGGTTACGGGTTAGGGTCGAGGATCTGTCCAAAAATCGCATTCCGTATCAGCGTGGACACTTTGAGTCCTTGGTCATGCCATTTGGGCTGACGAATGTCCTAGCTGCATTTATGGACCGAATAGATTGGGTCTTTTATGAATTTTTTAGATCGATTTGCTATCGTTTCCACTGATGACATCCTAGTCAGCTTGCAAAGTGTTGAGGAGCATGTTAAGTATCTTACTCTCAGACGGCAGAGAGAGTGCTTACCCCTCTTTATTGGTGGGACTCCGTACATTAGGAGTCAATGTGGTTAATGATGTGTGAGAAGCATCATTAGCCAGATATGAGGACAGGCAGACCTTGTTCAACTATGTCAGAGACTTCGGATTCCGAGAAAACGGATAGATAGTGTTTGGAGAACGGAATTGTATTTCAGTTGACATTGATTTCCGCAAGGCCATACTAGAGGAGGCACACTCCTCAACTTAAGCATTCATCCGGGTAGTACCAAGATGTATTGGACTATTCGGGATAGTTATTGGTGGCCTAACATGAAACGAGAAATTAAGGATTTTGTGGCAAGATGTTTAGCTCGCCAATAGGTGAAGGCCGAGCATCAGCGTCCAGCGGGCACACTGCAACCTCTTCCCATTCCTGAGTGGAAATGGGAGCATATTACTATGGACTTCATGATGGGGTTGCCGCGGACTTCTTCACGCATGATGCGATTTGGGTGATTGTCGATCGACTCACTAAATTTGCACATTTTATCCCTATCCGCGGTGACTATTCCTTAGAGGCGTTGGCACGTCTCTACATTGATACTGTAGTTCGGCTTCACGGGGTGCCTGTGTCGATTGTTTCAGATAGAAACCCCAGGTTCACATCTAGGTTTTGGCCCAAGTTGCTGGAGGCATTGGGTACTAAATTGAAATTCAGTACAGCATATCATCCTCAGACAGATGGCCAGTCTGAGAGGACCATTTAGACCCTTGAGTACATACTGAGGGCATGTGTGATGGATTTTCGAGGTAGTTGGGATTGACACCTTCCACTGGTCGAATTCGTATATAATTACAATTATAAAGCCAGTATAGGGATGTCCCCATATGAGGCACTATATGGCAGGAAGTGCCGTACCCCGATGTGCTGGGATGAAGTCGGAGAGCGACGTCTCAACAGCGTTAAGTTGATTGAGCAAACAAAGAATAAAATTAAGGTTATCCGTGAGCGAATGAAAGCCGCCCAAGACAGATAGAGGGCATATGCGGATCGAAGACGCCGACTTTTAGAGTTTGAGGTGGGCGATATGGAGTTCTTGAGGATTTCTCCCTTGAGGGGACTAGTACGACATCGGTAGTGGGGCAAGTTGAGCCCCAGGTACATTGGCTCGTTCCGTATCCTCAGTAGGGTTGGGAGCGTGGCATACAGGCTACAGCTGCCAGATGAACTATCTCGGATCCATGATGTCTTCCATGTATCAGTGTTGAGGAAGTACATCTCAGATCCTTCACATATTTTGAAGCCTCCGCCGATAGAAATGCGAGAGGACTTGAGCTTACCTGTCCAGCCTGTGATTATTTTGGATCGACAGGTTAGAAAGCTACAAGCAAAGAGGTTCCACTTGTTAGAGTTTTGTGGAGGAGCGACCAGGTTGAGGAACAGACCTGGGAGCCTGAGGAAGCCATGAGGAGACAGCACCCCCAGTTGTTTGCTGCTTAGCCTTCATTTAGTTTCGTGGACGAAACTTATTTTTAGGGGGTTAGAAAATGTAACACCAACTATATATTAAAAAAAAAAAAAAAAAAAAAAGAGAAAAATCGAATTAGGGCTTAAAGCCCTAATTCTTCCCCTTTCTCTCTCTCTCCCTCTCTTCCTCTCTCCCTCTCTCCCTCTCTCCCCGACTTTTCCCCTTCCCACAACCACCGCCGCAGGTTCTCCTTCTCCTCCTTCTTCTTCTTCTCCTACTCCTCCTTCTCCTTCTCCTCCTTCTTCTTCTCCTACTCCTCCTTCTCCTTCTCCTTCTTCTTCTTCTTCTTCTTTTTCTGCTTCTTCTTCTTTCTCCCGCAGCTCACTCTCCCTTCTGCAGTCGCGATCATTCGCGATCTCATCTCCTTCGCAAGCTCCGCCGCACGATCTCGCTTCCGTCCGCGAACAGCCGCCGCCAGCAGCAACTCCCTCCTTCTGCCACCATCGCGCGAGCTTGAGAGCTCCACAGCGCGATTCCTCCGCGCGATTACTGCCTCCTCGTGCGATCGAGCCCCAGCGCATGAGCGCTCCAGCCCCAGCGCGCGAACGTGCCCCCAGCAAGCGCGCGCCCTGCTCGCGCACGCCCTGCTCGCGCCCCTGCCGTGCACCCCTGCAGCACGCCTTTGCTCACAGAACGCCTTAGCCCCTGCTCGTGTGCGAGCTAGCGCCTGTGCGCGCGCGCCAGCGCCTGCGCGCGTACACCAGTGCCTGCGCATGCACTACAGCCCGCAGGCCCAGCAAGCCCACGGGCCCACCAGGCCCGACAGCCCGTCCAAGCCCGCAGGCCAGTACGGCCCACGGCCTAGTCCGGCCCATGGCCCGTGAGCCACGACGACCCGTGACCCTTTGCGTAGGTAAATGAATTCTCGATTTCGTGTACGTACTAGGGTTTCAAAAATTATTGGTAATTTGACTTAAATTTCTCACTTGTGTTTCAAATGGTAAACATTACAGGTTTTATACCAGGTTAACGGGTGAACGAAAGCTAGATCCAGAAATCTGAGAAACCCTAGGTGAGAGAAATACAACCTTTTCAACATTTGAATTAATTCTATCGAAATTAGGTCGAATTTAGATCGAGAGTTACATAATATATTGAAATGTGTGAAATTCGAGGAAAATTAGACAAAAAAAATGAGAAATATTAGAAACTTGACCATTGGTGAGTCAGATGATTCGAAATTGAGGAAACGAGAATCTATAATGAAATTTTGTAAATTATGTGGTATAAATTTGGAAGGAAAAAAAAAATTGAAAATCCCTGATTTGGCTTTTATTTGATATTAAATGTTGATAATCTGATTTAGGTTGATCTTTTGGAGACTCGAGCGGTCAGGTCCGATTTGGCTTGTCAGTAGGGAGTGACTTCCCTCCCGTAAACAGTGAGTGGGACTCTAATCTCTTGTATAAAATAGTAAAACGTATTTTCTGTAGTATTTTCGATGAAACATGCTTTGATATGCATTCGTTGACGTGTGATATTAAATTTAGAAATCTGTTTTGTGATTTTTGGAGTGTCTTGAATTATATTTACAATGACTATGCATCCATGGTTTGAAATGAAACAATAATTGTGCCATTACTTGAAAATGTATAAATTTCATTTTATACCGTTGCATTGATATGATGTTTTGAAATGAATTGAAGAGACGTATTGGCACGCAAATTTAAAATGTTTTTGATGAACTACGTGGGTTGGATGCCCACTAGTTATGTGATGATGTGATGATACTTGTGGGACGTTGTGTCCTGGGACGTTGTGCCCTTGTGATACTATGGGACGTTGTGCCCTTGTGATATTATGATGATTCCGTAGCTACGAAGGGCGTTTGTAGAGGCACGGGTTGCCCGGATACGCTTCTGCAGGAGGTATCCGCAAACGTCATTTATTCTAAAGGCTATAGGCGCGGCCGGTTGAACCCACGTAGGGGGAGGACGTGTGTGACGCCACCGTCTAGCACCGGGCGGGGTCCTATACACGTTGATGAGTTGGCCCTAGCGAGCTCATGGCCAACGTCGGGGTAGAGAGCGTTTTAAAGTCTATGCATAATAAAAACCCCCGACGCGCCTGTCTTTGGTCACGGTTGACCTTTGCTGGGACTATTTTTGGCTCGCTCTGACATTACTTGATTTTAAATGGATGCATATATACTTGTTATCGTGTGATTGGTTAAATGATTTCAAATTTGTTAAACATATCGTGTTTTGTCGTGAAATGTAAATTTTTGTTTCAAATGATGTTATTTGACACTCCAATTGTTCACCTATACTATTTATGCTGGATATTACCCCCTCACTCACTGAGTTTCTTCCCATGATACTCACCCCTCTATTTTCTCTCCTCAGACAGGTTTATTGTGATAGAGCGACGTTACAGGCTCTAGAGCGGAGTTGGTATTTCCGACGGTAAGATTTACTTTTAATTTTGTTTCGACCCTGCGAGGTCTTGACATAGAGGTCCGTAGTTGGCCATGTACTTATTTTGGGATGACTATATAATTTAACTCTCATATTTTCTTTGCATTGAAGCGATTGTACGTACTTGAGTATACTTGGGAATATTATTGTATCTTTAATAAAATTTAGATCCGCTCGGTGTGGCGGCTGTTCATGCTCTAATTGGGCAGGATAGTAGAGGTCTGTGGCTAAGACTGTTAGAAACTTGTAGTCTTGCGTTGTTCTGGATGCTGGCGGTGGTGTTTATTGATTTTGGAGAGGCCAGGATGGCCATTTATTTAAATTATAAATTGATTTTGATTATACAGGTTTAATTGTACACGGGAAACCTCCGATTTATGGGGAGGTTCTACCCGATTTTTTGTAAAAATATAGCCGGCATCTTAGGGCAACGGACGGCTGTTCACGATCCCGGTTTGGGGCGTGACATTATTTGCTTCATGTGTAACAAAAATTTTTCATGATTGGAAGAAGTGGCTATTATAGTTTGTTTCATACAATGACATGAGATGGTTATACCACCACAAATGAATAGAAGCCTATTTGTTATCGAGAATTGGGTGGATCAAATAGATACCCAAAATTTGCATTGTCAATTACATCCGAACTAAGTGCATTATGATAATACAAAACCATATCAATTTTTCCCCAAAGATATTTAAACACATGTTTAACTCCATCCCAATATCTTCTTATTGGTGAAAAATTATATCTTGGGAACAAATTTATTGAAAACTATATATCAGGTCATATATAACTAGCAAAATACATTAGTGCTCTAATTGTACTATATGGAATTTCTGGAGTAGGAAGTTCTTTATCACCATTTTGAGGTCAAAATGGATCTTTATCCACATCAAGGGATCTTACAACCATTAGAGCACTTAAATGATGTGTTTCATCATATAAAAATGTTTAGTTGTTTCTGATTGTAAACTGTTTAATCTATAAAAATCTTATTTTGAATTTTTTTTTAATTTGTAAATAAAAACAAAGCTTTGTTTTCCCAAAGTTCTTAATCTCATATTCTCTCTTTAGATGTTTTACTACCTTTCATAACTCTTATTGTGTCGCCATGTTATTTAAATCATAAATATATACAGCTTTTTTAACAAATTTAGATCCATACATTTTTTTTATATAAAGACACACGGACTAAGGGAATCATTTTTATATTCTTCTTTGGTCAAATATTCACTAGAACAGTTATACTATATGTGTCTAGTTTGTCATAATCTATACAAAGATTTGTGTAAATTGGCCAAATAAAACTTTCGAGAAATAGAATTATGTGCTTCTGATAATTTTTATCCTTTTATGATTTTTCAATAAATATCATTATCAAGTGAACCATACAAATAAACTTTAGAGAACAGCTAGGCCGACGAGGGTAATCAAGCTCTTTTTTCTGAGGGTGTTTGTCACACGAAACCATGTAGGACCCGCGAGGTGCGGAACAAGGGGACATAACATACATTATACAGCATGGCAAGTCTAGGAGTTTGCCAAACATGGGTAGACTTTATTTGGTGTCGATATTTGGGTCGGATTCTTAGACATGACAGTAATCTCAGAGATTGGGGAGCATGGAGACATGGGTGGATAGTACAAGCAGAGGTAGATAGTGTACCGGCACACAAAGAGACATACGCATGATGGTTACTGCAATGCACCAAGACACAAGGGAGACATGCGCATGATGGTTGCCAACAGCTGTAGAGCTTACCGAGCGTGCAGCACCCACACTCTCAATTCTTCAATGGACACACAACTAATTAAAGAACCAAAAACACATAGCAATATTTACTGAAACCCTTTCCTATCCATTGTTACTTTCTCTCAAAGTTACAAAAGATACAAAGGAGGCGTATAAAGAACTATATTCCCACAATTCTTCTCAAGAACAATGCGTCTCATCTTAAGGCTACACTATTTATATGCATACATGTTGGCGGTTAACACCCCTAACTGGTTGAGGACAACTGTCGTGTCGCGGATATTCCCAACCGCTTTAGGAATTTTCTATAAAACATGAAATTGTTTACATATTGTTTGAGCCATTGTTTCCATCATTCACATTTTTTTTTCATTTTTGTCTTTTTGTCAAGTGTCTTCAGATCTGCCGATTTAGGGTAACCACTTATGTGCTTCTATCCTTTCGCCACTTGCCTGTACCCATGCATGCCATGCCAACATTTTTTATTATGCCACAGCCTCATTGTAGAAAGGGTTCTGTCTGTTGATATCTTATTGTACCACTGGTCCATTTGCATGTGCCAAGGGATTCAATCACTTGCGTGCGAAGGCATTCATGCACTGAGGGGTTAGATTCCTAGCGTACCGAGGCACTAACACTTGTGCACCGGCATTGTTGCGCCAATATCCATATGCTTGCCTTAAGGTCTCCCAATCCTTGTTACCTCACATGTCAAACTAACAACAAATAATGGTTGGGATAAATATAGATGGAGATATGAGGCTAATAACTTAAAAACTAGGCATATGAATTCTCACAAACAAACAAAAAAACATTATGATTTAAGATATTTGCAATTGATGTAAATATGACAGGTATAATGACATGTAAAGACCCAAGATTGTCGGTCAATAAGATATGCACGCAAATAATGAAAATCAAGACAAAGATGTGTGTAACTATAGAAAATTAGTGCTTATGCTCCCTCACACACATAATAATAAATCAGAACAAGGGCGTATCATATCACCAGTAAAACTGGTTAGTGGGGGCATATATGGGTTCGTACAACACATGCCAAAATAGGATAAGGGGCTGTTTCTCATGGTTAAGAGATGTTAGCCTTAAAGTGGAGTAAGAATTTTTCCTCAGATGGTTGGGATGTAACCACCGTGTAATCCGACTTAGGGGGAGCCTTTATAGAGCTGTGAGTTCGACAAGGTCATCAGGCTCTCTTGGTAAGGGTCGTTTGTCACTCTTGTGCCATATGGGGTGTCATGCCTTGACCCTCGAGTCGAGCATGCAACAACCGCTACGTTATCCTAAAACACGTGTGAACTCCACTCCGTTCCAATATCCGAAACATTTTAAAATAAATTCGAATTATCACCCAAACCGGCAATCTAAACAAATCCCAAATAGTTAAAATAAATTCACGAGTTCAACATAAATATCTACGCAAGGGACAATTTAACATCAACTAGATTCAAAATTTATCAAATAATTCAAATGTCCCAATAAAACCAATAAGTCTTGTAAAAGAAATTTTACACCAAATCAAGAGAGTTTCAAATTGAGTAAATAAGGATTTTTCAATATTTACCAAAAATAAAGAAGTATTCAACAAATCTAAACTTTCAATAATTTACAAAATTCCCTCCATGGGTCTAGATTACATAATTCCCAAAAAAAAGTTCTCGAAACTAGAACCTATTGAAGATCAACAAAAAAAAAAAATTCAAACTAGCACTAGATGATATCTAAATCTTCAAATTAAGCTTCCTCTGAAAAAATCAAAAGAGAGGAGCAAGTATAAAATACTTAATAAATGGAGTGCAATGATATTTTGAACATGAATGAGGGGTGAGGGTAATCGTGCCAAATGTATATGTCAAATTTATTCAAATACAATACTAAAAGTTATTTGCATAAAAATAAATTTAGAACAAATTTTCCATTGACTCATGTGTCCCCATCAACAACCAATTTTATTTTTCTTTCCAATTTTTTTAAGATTTGTCAGAACCATATTTCTATCAATGGCTGATGGTAAAATCTGTCGAGGTTTTTTGCAATCTTTTGTTTTTTTTTAACAAAACATTTCCTGTAAGGTCCCATTTTGAGAAATTATTTAAGGATGCATTTGCATATATATTTTGCAATTATATTTTTAGTTGTTGAGTGCATTTAAATATTTTTGCATTGCACTATACTAAAATTCATTCCTTTTTATGTGCAATGCGTGGTTTGGATTTTATATTTATGGTTTTACCTATAGGTCGAGTATATTAAAATGATATAGACTAGAGGGATATATTGGTGAATAAGAACAAATGGAATAATCTCACAAGAGAATCAAATTAGGGTTTAGTGTGGGACCCACAATGTAACACCTTTTTTCGGTGACTGAGTATCATGTATCACTTCTCATGGTTCCATATATATATATATTGAACATCCATTTGAGGCATTTAAAATGAAATTTTAATTTTCTATTATTTACTGTGAAATTTTCTTTAAAATTGCTATAACCGAAAATTTTATCGGTAAGTCAAAAATCCTCTAGGCAAGCGCCTACACGAACTAAAGAAGTAAAAAATGGCTAAGAGAAGGCCTACACAATTAAATAGAGATATTTAAATAAAATTTCACATATTTAAGAAATTTAAAATAAAATTTCACAGAGACCAAAAATGTAATTTGTTAAAAGTTAGGGGTCTAAATGCAATTAAGGAAAATTAAGGAATTTGGTTGCAAACCACTCAAGGATAGACAATTGGAGCCAAATGATTGGTCAAGAGGTAGCAAGTTTGATTAGTGGCCACCTAAACTCATTCCACCAAGGACAAATCTCATTGATTGAACAATGCTTGCATGAATTCTCATTGCTTGGTCAAAAATCACTCTCTTGTGCTTGGAATCTATCATGAATGAAATTGACACAAAGGAGGTGCATGAAGGTAGCTTGTAAGCAATCTTGCATGGGAGAAAGACTTAAGACAAGTGTAGAGTAAAGATCTTGCATGAAAATGGATCAATGGTCAAAATTTTTGCTAGGTTTGCATAAATGAGTTGTTTAAAGCATTAGACCTCATTTTCTTCTCAACATTCACCCTCTTGGCTGTGAGTTCTAGTGTAGGAAGTGAGAATTTCTTGTATTCATCTAAGTACTTGAGGTTTTGAAGAGGTAAGGAAAATTTTTGTTTGATAGGATTTTAATTGTTTAGATAGTATTAGTATGATGTAGAGGTTTTTTTTTATATATATTTATATTAATGTATATGTGTTTGCAAGATGTGACAATCAAGTGCTAAAGGATGGTTTTGATGATGAATAATTGTACGTCAAGATCTTATTAAAGAGGTAATATATTCTTCTTTGAGTATACATTGGATTAAATTGGTTCCATGAAATAGGTTTATTCAAGTAAGCTAGCATGGTTAGCAAGTTGTAGTAATTCCATGATATCTTATTATATGATGATCAAAATTTAGATTGGTTTGTTTCTGGTAAAACTAGACTCCCTAAACTTTAAAATAAATTATGACACGAAAATGTCAATTAAGAATGTGATTTATAGTGATTTTAGAAAGGGACAGCAAAATGACACATTTTATTTTTCATCCTCTATGTTCGGTTAGTATGTTTTATAATTTTTTAAAATATCTTCTGTACACAATTTAGAGAAAATTAAAATATCAAAGTTTTAGCTCTTAGTCGTATCTTTAAATTGAGCTAAAATTCACTTGTATCGGAGTAGTATGCTAGAAGTTATGGTGTTTTTACAAAAACTGTGCAAAGCATAATTTAGAACTAGAACTGAGGCACAAATGAAATTTTATAAAATTCTGCACTTAGCATTAAAGGAAATACTAAACATGAAAGTTGTAGGGCTGTCTCTTATCTTTCAATAGAACTTGGAATCATGTAAATCATATATGTATATCCTGAGATATGAATTTTCTACCAAAACTGCGCAAATTTAGTTATATAAGTACGAACTGTATTGAAGATAGACTTTTATAAATTCGTGCAGTAAGAATTTGGAGATGAGTGGAACATGAAAAATGTAGATATATGTTTTAGCTTTAATTAGCAATTTGAATCATTCGAATCCAATTTATACAGAAAAGGTTATGATATTTTTTCCAAAATTGCACAAGAGTAAAAACTTGAAAATCTGAAATTTTATTAAAAGAAATAGGGGGATTGACATATATATATATATGTTATTGTCTTCGGAGTAGATTACTATACTATACTTGAGGGGCGAATCAGTTGAGAATTGAGGTTTTAGGGGAGTGGAATACAATTCTCGTACAAGTGAGTGGGTTTTACTGTTGCCATGTAGTTAATGAGCAAAATCATGTTTTATTGTTTTTAAAGCATGATTTGTGAAATGATTGTAAAATGACTTTGATAACATACTTTGTGATAAATGGAGTGTCCCAAAATTTCAAAATATGCATCCATGAATTTTGATGAGAAATATATGTGCCATGTTTTAAATCATGAAATATACTTTGTTGATATATGCAATAGTATACTATATTGGATTTTCGTGATTTTCTTCGACATGTATGACACGGTTGGTTTATTGATGATTTTGATACGAGACTAGGTACTTAGGCATTAGTACCTAAATCCTGTTGATCGTTAATCATAGATCGGGGATATGATATGATAGGCATCGTCCCGTGCAGACTCCCCTCGTATGCTCTTGTAGAGCCATCTCGTTATATAGATTGTCATACGTTTGCGATATCTCGAGATGCAGATACTCCACATGGTTAGGTGGCTTGTATACGATACTATGTTTCGGACTAACCAAGTTGAACCGAAATGGGAGGACTGAATGATGTTTCAGTCTAACACTTGGGGAGGCCCGATGCCAACACCAAGGTTTTGGTGTTGTTTTTTGTTAACATACAAAAACCCCTTGGTGGCTTGCCATTGGTTGAGGTAGACCTTTGCCGAGAACATGATTTGGAATGACCCTACGATTTTTGACATAAGATTTTGTATGCATGTGTTTAGATTGGATGGAAAATTGTGTTAAAATTGCTATGATTTGATAATGTCTTGCATGGATATACATATATATATATATATATGACTTTGACACTCCATCCTCACCTCACTTATTAATTACCTGTTACGGATTTCTCACTCACTGACTATTTGATTAAACTTACCCCCTCAATATTTTTAAATCTAGACAGAACTAGTCATTGAAAGAAACGTTGACTTATTTCGACGAACGTAGTATCGGAGACCTCTTACGGTAATTATCTTCCGCTGTATTTTGAGGATATTAATTGATCATGTCGGGTTGACGGTATGAAACCAAGGAACTTTCATTTGTATAATATATATATATATATATATATTTGAGGACTTTGTATTTTCAATACTAATAAAATATTTGTAACTGAAATTTTGATTAGTTTTGCATTACCTTGAGGATACATGGCGGGGTTGGGCCGGTTCCGAGATAACGGGCGACTGTTCACGGCCTCTGGATCATGGATCGAGATGTGGCACACAAAGCATGTGTCATACTTCTACAAGACATGGCAGATCATTGTTCAACACTTGCCACACCCGCCTTTGACACATCATCATCTGGGGGACCCATAACCCACTTAGGATAGAAATGAATGAGAGAGAGCCGTCCTTCACTTTGAACTCCATCCACGTTTTTCTTCTCCCCTTTCCTAAAACCAAACCCTAACTCTATAGAAACTGCACTTTAAGCTTTGATTAGGTCACCTCCATCCATATACTTACTGTTCCTAACATACAAAAGTGTAGAAAAGTTGAAAAACAAAATGAAAAATACAAAGAAAACAAGAATGTAGAGGTTGAAAAGCAAAGTGAGATGAGAGGTTTGTAAAGACAAATACCTTGCTTGCGTTTGTTTACTTGAATCTTAATAGCCATGAATAACATGTTTCTTAATTTGTTATTATGCCATGATAACAGTAGAGTGGGAGACGAAGAAAGAAATTTCAAATCTTGAACATAAGATTTGGAAATTGAGAGATTCTACCCTATTTCATGGCATGACCATGCTCTGCTATTTATTTTAGATCTTTTTTTTGCATAACTACAATTTGAATGAACTTTTCTTCTGAAAAAACTATACTTCTCTAACTTTAAATGATATATAATTCGAAACCTATTATTGAAAATTGAATTTTTGGTGAATTTTTGGTGAATTTTTGAACTAATATGATTTCTGTAGAAAACTATTCTGTTTTCTACTTTGCTTCGTGTTTGAATTTTACAACAGTTTTGAGCAATCTGCTAGGCTAACTGTGCAAGCTATATTATGAATTTTGAACCATAACTTTGCTTAATATGGATATCCCTGTGTGATTGGAATTAAATTTAGTCATAAACATAAAAGTTGTAGTCTTAAATCTTAACTTTTAGTGGCAATTGGATTCATCTCAATCCAAGCATTGTAGCTCAAGTTATGATAGTTTTATTAAAGCCAATTTATGTTAAAAACTCACTAAAATGGCTCATTGGTGTGCAAGAAGTTAGTGGACTATATAGATTGCATATTTGTGATATTTGGTTGTGAATCTTGTGTAACTCTTGTGATAGATTGTATTCTTTGTGATCATTATATCATGAGAATCATAGAGAAATATAAAGTGAAAGTAATAACAAAAAAATTTCTCCGAAACCTTTGCGAAGCTTGCGGACGAAATTTGAGAAATTATGAATGTATCTCTTCTCTCTACGAGATTAGAATTAGAAATAAGTGAAATTTTTAAGATGTCTAAATCAAACAGACCTAGATTTCATTTAGGGAGTTCAAATTTTGGCTTGCTCATCTAAATCCTCATACACTAACTTCATTCAACAATCTATTCCCTTCTTTAATTATTAATTTAAAATTAGAATAATAAAGATTGAGAATGATAATGAATCTAGAGTAGTAATCACACTTATGTCCTTGGGATGGATTGAGATAATGTGTATCTCTTGTACACTATGATAGCAATATTTTTGTACACTTGAATTAATTTTTTAGCATTTATTTATGAATTTTAGGACTATTTCCTATTTCATGATTTTATATTGATTAATTTCGTAAATTTTGATTTAGGGAACATTGAATTTACTTTCTAAAATTAGACGAGACGAGCAGTAGTCAGTACTTTGGGTATAACTTTCTATTTTGATGCCTGATTGAGGTGATTCTTGTGGCAATGGAAAGAAGACCCCTAAAATTCTTGTGAAGATGTCAGAAGCTAATTTAGGTAGCAGGACATCAGAAAATTGGCCCGAATTTACCGCAGTGCTGGAAGTAAAGCTCCTACCATAGAAGGAAACTAAGTGCTAGAAATTAGGAAATTGAGTTGCTGATAATTTTAGAATTTATTCTATGAAGTTTCTGAATTTCTGAGGAAGCAACAGACACTTTCGTTCCAACTACTGTAGGTTTCGAATTTTAAGTCAAACATCAAAGTTTACAAATTCTTCTAAGGTTCTACCCTTATAAAAATAGTGGCCGGATAGTAGGGAATTAATTCAATCACACCTCCTTTATTTTTCTCATTCCCTCACCACATTACAAACCCTAGCAACTGCCCCCCATAGCATACACCTTCCATATCCATTTTTATGCAAACAAGGGCTGTAATGTTTTCTTTTATTTGCTTATTTTTCTTTTCAATGTCTAACTAAATTTCTTATTCCTAGGACTTGATAAATTCTATTTTTAATTAATTACATGATTTGATTTAATTATTTCTCTTATGTTTTATTGGCATAATTATTATTTAATGAGATTTTATTATTGAACTTAATGTCTCATATGTATAGGTAGTTGTATTATGATGATTTGAGCTTGAATGCATGCGTGACCACTAAATTGCTCGAGATTAGTCCAAACAATAAAATCCTAATGAGATTATAAGTATGACCATTGGATTAATTTCATGTGTGGGTATTTAGGGGGAATTATAATCAATAGATTTTTCATAGATCTTAATGCAATTTGGTTTAATTAAAATTGCATGACCGTTGGATTTTAATTAATCGAATTAGGGTTTCATTGCATGACCATTGTGTGAATCTAATTTAGGGGGAGTCTACCATCATCAACAATACCTAATTAGCCACTGAACTTAGGGATTAAAGAGATTCAATAGTGTAAAAGATTAAAATAAACGAAATCGATATCTTAGAGCTTCCATCATATTAGGATTTTTTCACATTAGGGGTTTGCATCTTAGATCTTCTTTTTAGTAGTTTCTAAGATCTTCACAACTTTAATTCATTTTCTCCAACTTAGATTAAGTTTATTCATACTTGGTAATATAAAATATGCTCATGGGAACGATACTTGAACTTATCATTATACACAATATTCGACTAGGGTATACTTGTCAAAATTTTGTGATATCGAAATCAAACATCAAGCTTTTGGCGTCGTTGCCGGGGATATTTTTGTATACCAACTAGAATAATCTTATTTGAGATTGTATTTTACTATTTCTTGTTTATTTTCTTAGATTAGGGTTTAAGTTATACAATTGCTATTTTAGGGATAGCTTTTTTTTGGAATTTTGGCAAGAATTTTCAAGGTCTAAAAAACTATTTGATATCTAGGGTTATGCAACTACTTATTCTAAAGGATTTCGGGCTGGCCAAATTCCATCATTTTCATTGATTTTTCCATTTTCTTTGATTTTTTCATGATTTTTTAGTTTTACGGTTAATTGTTTTAATGTCTTTTGTGTATTTGTTTATTGTATTTTTGTTATTTCCACTTTTATATAGGCAATATAGATTTGTAAGACTGTTTTGTGTAATTTATTTTAGAAATCTGATTTTGACCTACTTTTGTGTAAGTGCAGGGTTTATGCTAATAATGAAAAGTTTGGACCTAGATGATTTTGATGCTGAGATAGAGAAGACTCTAAGAACCATTCGTAGACAAATTAGAGAAGCCAAGGAATGTAAGGAAGTAATGGATCTTTCTATGCCTAGATTTCAAGATGTTCAAACTAGTATTGCATGACCCTCTATGGAGGCAAAATAACTTTGAACTAAAACCTAATTTTATTGGCATGGTGCAGGCAAATCAATTTGGAGGATAGACTTTTGAAAATATGAAGAAATTCTTGGAGATCTGTGACACAATCAAACTAAATGGTGTAAGACCTGACGTAATAAGGTTACGACTGCTCCCTTTTCCTCTTAAGGAAAAGGCAAATGTATGACATAACTCATTCCCTCTTAATTATTTTACAAATTGGGAAAACCTATGTCAAGCATTTTTAATTAAGTACTTTCCATCTGATAAAACTGTTAAATTATGTAATGATATTACTAGTTTTTTGTAATGTGATTGTGAATCTTTATATAGTGTTTGGGAACGTTTTAAGGATTTGATTAGAAAATGACTACATCATGGTATATCCGATCGGTTAGTTTTGCAAACTTTTGTTAGTGGTATTTTACATTTTGTTAAGATTACTATTGATGTTGCGGCTGGGGGTGCATTCGTGAGCAAATCATATAATGAGGCATGTGCATTACTAGATATTATGGCTTTTAACCAATATGATTGGTCCAATGAGTATTTCCTAGACAGAATGCTAGTGTGCATAAGTTGATATTCTTAACATGTTTAGTGCAAAAATTGATTCATTGATTAATGCCATGAAAATAAATCAACTTAATTCTATAACAAATCAAGTCTTCTATTGTGATTTTTGTATTAATCTACTCACATGTTTTCTAAATGTCCACAGGTACATCAAGCGAACTATATTTCTAATTTTGGTAGGCCTCAAAATAACCTTACTTAATCACATACAATCCTGGGTGGAGAAACCATCCCAATTTTTCATGGAGTCAAGGGGCACCACAAAGACCAAACAATCCAATTGTGTTCAATTCAAATTTGCAACCACAACAAGGGAAAACAAGGCATCATGGGAGTTGACAATCGAACAATTGGCAATAGCAACAATGACAGGATTGAGAGGCTTGAAAATAAGATTGAATAATTAGCTAACACCTTTCATTCTCATATGCCAAGTAGATTGCCAAGTGATATTAAGAAAAATCCTAAAGAGCAGGCTAAGGCAATCACATTAAGGAGTGGAAAAGAATTGCAGGAGGAGCCGATTCAATAAAAGGAGGAAAAAGTGGAACAAGAAGTTGAGAAAGAGATTAACCAGCCCACCGATGAGAAGTCCAAGCCATCTGAAACAAAATGGGTAAGTACTTCTTTGAATAAATATAAACCCCTTGTTCCATTCCTCGGTCATCTTTTACAAGCTAATGCAGAAAAACAATTTGAAAAGTTTTTGGAAGTTTTTAAAACACTGCACATCAACATTCCTTTTTTAGATGTGATTAATCAGATATCAAGTTATGGGAAGTTCTGAAGGATATGATCTCCAACAAAAGGAAGATGGATAAAGTCTCGATGGTCAAGCTTATAGAGAAGTATTTGGTAATCTTATAAAGGAAGCTCCTAGAGGCTATTTCATTGATACTAGGTCAACCTTTTCTTGTTACTACCCATACTTTGATTGATGTTCACGATAGGAAATTGATGCTAAGAATCAACGATAAAAAAATTGAGTTTGATGTTTTCAATCACATAAAAAATTTTGATAAACATGATATCTTTAGAGTTGATTGCATCAATAGGATTACTGAGCATGATTTTAATGTCCTCTGTTATGATGATCATGTTGAAAATTGCATTTCTAACTCCTTGCATAAGAATGATGAATTTCTAGATGATGAGCATGTTGATGCATGTGCTATTTTGGATGCAAGTTTAGGCAAAGTTCAGACACATTGGGAGAGCTTACGATAGTCTTTGAGTGTTGAGGAGAGAACCGACAAATCATAACAAACTGCTTAACCATCTTCCGCACCAGAACTTAAACCTCTCCATTTTCATTTAAAATATGTCTTTTTAAATAGTTCTTCAATTCATCCATAAGAAAGCAATATGGTGTGCCATTGCCAACATCCGTGGTATAGATCCCTCAATCTACATGCATAAGATTCTCTTAAAAAGATGGGTTCAAAGCCATGGGTCAACCACAAAGGAGGATGAACGAGCACCTTAAAGAGGTAGTAAAGAAGGAGATCATTAAATTGCTTGATATAGGTATTATTTTTTCTATCTCTGATTCTGTTTGGGTGAGTCCTTTGCAAGTTATGCCTAATAAGGATGGAATTACTATGGTTGAGAATTATAAAAATGAGTTGATCCCTACACATATAATCATGGGTTGGAGGGTTTGTGTGGACTATAGGAAATAAAATGATGCTACTAGGAAAGCTCACTTCCCCCTCCCCTTTCTTGATCAACTTGTTGAGAAATTGGTTGGTCATACATCTTATTGCTTTCTAGATTGCTTTTCTGATTAATTATAAATTGCCATTGATCTTGTTGACCAAGAGAAAACCACATTCACATGCCCATATGGTACATTTGCAATTGGATGCATGCCTTTTGGCCTTTGTATTGCTCCAGCTACTTTTCAAAGATGCATTATGTCTATTTTTGCTGATTTTATTTATGATTTCATGGAGGTTTTTATGGATGATTTTTCTGTCTTTGGTTCCTCATTTGATAATTGTTCAAATAACTTAGTGAAAGTTTTAAAAAGGTATGAGGAAACCAACTTGGTGCTCAATTGGGAAAAATGTCACTTTATGGAAATAGAAGGCATAGTTTTGGGATATAAAGTATCTTCCAGTAGAATAGAGGTTGATAGGGCAAAAGTTTAACTAATTAAAAAACTTCCTCCTCCTAAATCATTAAAAGATGCTAGAGAATTTCTAGAGCATGCAAGCATTTATCGTAGGTTTATCAAGGATTTTTAAAAAATTGCAAGACCTCTAACTTATTTTTTAGTGAAAGATATGCGTTTTTTCATTGATGATTCATGCTTGAGTGCCTTTAATTGCCTAAAGTTGAAATTGATTGAAACTCTTATTGTGCAGCTACCTATGGGTTTTGCATTTTTATATTTATTGTGATAATAGTTGTCACGTTCCGAACCGAGATCGTGAGCAGCCGCCCGTTGCCCTGGATGCCGACGATATTCTAAAATAAATTGGGCAGAACTTCCCCATATTTTGGAGGTCTCCTATATAACAATCAACCTGTATATCAAATGATCATCCAACCGCTTAATAAATGGGCCAACACGGCCTCACAACAAATCAATCACATTCATATAATACCCATCAATCTACCCGCACAAACCAAGACAACGTAAGGCTATCATGAAATACTATTAGTCTTAGCCACAGACCTCTACTGCCATGCCCCCATCAAAGGCATGATTAGTCGTCAGTTACCCCTCCTGTAATTTAGAGATGGCACCAAACGAACCTAAAGGACACTTCTAGAACATGACACATTTTCCAAAGTAAATGTACACAATAGTACATTTCATGCCTTGCAATAGAATAGAATTTAGAGTTTCAATAAGATGCATATAATTTTTCATACAGTCATCCATTTTTATACACAATGGTCTATCTACAACCCCAATAAACAATTATACAATTTCATTGGTAAATCATTCTCAATATCATATTGAGTACCAAATCAACGGCCTCGATCTCCAACCAAAAGCCTCGTGCGCTGATAATTCTCAACGCGTCCTACTATAAATATCTCTGTACACAACAAAAAATGAGGTGTGAGTATCAAGGAAGATACCCAGTGAGTGAGAGGGTATATATCATGTGTTCAATGAGTCGGTGAAAAATGGAGTGTCAAAATTCTCAATAATTCCATATATTGTAAGAAATCATGTATAATGCTCAATTTATCATAAATCATTCTTTTCACATACATTTCAAACATATAAGCATCCATATCATCAAATCATGCAACAATAGAGCATGCCAAAATTAGTCTTGGCAAAGGTCGACCACAATCGGGAGTTTTGTATGCAATAGGTTAGAAAAGTTCTCTACTCCAATGTTGGCAATGGACCTAATTTGGTGCTAGACTACGGCGCACCATAGCTCTACCCCTTATGGGTTCAACCTGACTAGTACTATGTCGAATCACAATATATTTACCATTCTCCGATATCATGTGAGATACCTTCCATAGAAGCATATCGGGTGCAAATATGGATCACGTTACACATGCATCTTTCATAGCTACGGAATGGGATTTACCCATCACAAAATTATCGTTCATCACATGTCAGGGCCCTCGGCCCATATATAATATAATCATCAAATCAATCACATGCCATGCCACATTTCTCAAGCAATGTCAATCATTTCCATAATAATGATTTCATAAAACATGTATAAATCAAATGCAATGGAACGGTTTCACATTTTAGAACTCATTTGGATGCATATATAATCACGTAAAACATATTTGTGGACACTCCATGAATTCACAAAAAAAAAACATTTCAAAATTCATTCACAATTTCACCTCACATTTTCATTAAATCATGCTTGCATAAAAAACATTTTAAAACATGATATTGTGTATCGGACACATAATATAATAAATCTCACTCACTGTATGCGGGAGGGTACGCCACTCCTGGCATGAATCTCGAGGCACACACAAAAATATACTCCTCTCAATATCACCAACAGGGCTCTATAAACATAATGTAGAATATGAGTCATTTAAGAGATCATATGATGCGTATATAATAATGTAAATGTGATGCAACCCTAGTTATGGACAACTCTAGGGTTTTCAAGTTCTATTCTTGTGTCATTTTAGAGAATTTACCACAAGTTCCTCAACCGGGATCAGAATTGGGAAATTCCAATTTCTATGGTTGGCACACATAAAAATTCACACTTTTCGTGTTGAACTTATCTCCAAAATCTCGATGGAATATTTCTGTCCACATTTTCAAACCAATCCAACTCTCACTTTCTATTCTATCCTATTTTAGCAAATTTCCCATATCTCACAATCTATTCATGTAAAGACTCTGATTTTTGACTATGTTGGAGTTAGGACACAAGGCTATAACCTCTTAGTTGGGCACTTCCTCAGATTCTTAGTGCAAGTCCCTCAAATAGCGCCATTGTACCCACATTACATTTTAGAAGTCTGTTCTGACTAATCTTTAGCACAACCATCACAACTTTTAACACACAACTCCAAATTACCTGAACGTTTTACAGTACCTAGAAGACACATAACCGTACATTTTTCATGTTTTGGGTTTCTTCCAATTATGCCTAGAAGGGGTCTAAAATTGATTACAAAAATCTCTGTTCAGTTTTGGCCGAGAAGTAGAATCTTTTTTGCACAGTTTTGGGAGATTTTGTATTACTCTTGATTCCCTTGGCCACAATGGCTGTAAGTTTGCTAGTAGGTGGCTAAGAGGGATGCCTACAACATTTCTTCTTTGAGGTGTTGCAAAAAGGGGCTGGAAGGGGGTCAGCAATGCTACTGTTTTTAGTGTTGGAAAATGGAGGACCCTCTGATGAGTTTTAGAAGATTGTCTGTAACTTTTGATACAGGGGTCGGATTTAGGCGATCCTTACCTTGTTGGAAAGCTAAGACATGGTATACAATTCTTTCAACTAGCACAAGATTTGAATCTATCAGGAAGGGACTTGAAAACTTAGGTTAGTATTGCTACCGAAATCATGGCAAAATGCAGGACTGAACAGCGAATTAATACAGAACACCTAACTTTGAAAAATCATATAAAATCCATCTCTACTCAGAATGCAACGGTTCTTATCTCATTTTAAATCACTAAATTTGACTTTGTGCAGAAAATGCTATAGCTAAAACACTACAACCAGTTCAGAATATCCAGATTCCAGAATTTCTGGTTTCCTCCTTAACTTCAAATTTCGGCTAACCCTAGTTCCCTACGCAAACCTACTCATTTTGACCCAATTTAAGATATGTTATACTATAGAGCATGGAAGGTCTCATACCTAAAGATAGAGAGTTAAAACTTGAAGAAACCATAGAAATTTGGTCTTGAACTCTCAGCTCCCTCATTGGATTTCACCAAGCAATCATTCTCCTTTTTTCTTAAATTTTGGATATGTTGTAATAAGTGGTGAGTGGATTATTTCTAACTAAAAAGTTCAAAAAATAAAGTTGAAGAGATCAAACTTCATCTCTTGGTGAAGCTCACGGCCATGAGAGGATGAAGGAAGAAGAAGTTTGGTGTTTGGTTATTTGGCCATTGGATCACTCTACAAGGTCATTCTCTCTCACTATCAATTCAAACTTCATTAATTACATGTTCCACAAGTCAAGCTTCATTAATTACATGTTCCACAAGTCAAGCTTCATTAAATGTTTGTCTCCCAACAACCCAATCAAATGGCTCACATTGATTCCTTGACTTTTCAAACAAATCCAAGCATTCCATCTCATTACACACTTCCCATGGTCATTAATTGTCTCCAACCCCTTTTTTTCTAAATTGCATAAAAGGTGCTTCTTGGATTTGCGTGAAAATTCTTACCTCGATTTTCACGTCACGCACGGCGGAGTCAATATTCGACCCGAAATCCAAGAAATTCAAATTTATATATATGGTTTAATTTTTCGCACTTAATTAAATAGAGTTGGTCTCGCATTAATCTGAAATCATTTGATAGCCTAAACGTCTCTCGGAGTAACGAAATTCTCGATCGGTCAAAATTTAACATCGACCTTGAAATGCGTGAAATCACACTACGGACTCCGTTTTACACGTAGATTTAAAAAAATATAGGTCTTGGGTGGAAATGAGACCGTTTACTCGGACAAATTTTAATTCTGCAAAAAACTAGGGTTTCTCGGGTGAAAATTTTAGAGTACCGAGCGTTTTTGTGCTATGACTTAAATTTCACTTTTACTCCTTGATCCTTCACTTTTAAAGTGAATTTAGGATGTATATATCTCACGGCATCAAATTTGAACGTGTGGTTTTTATTTTGGCACGGTAGGATAAATTTCCCTTCATTCCGTGCGAATTTCAACAAAATTTTCCAAAATTTCATTTTAACTTGACAAAATATTAATTTAGCCAAATTTAGGCTTCCTGGCAGAATTTTAGCAGTTTGGCACGGGTAGAATTAAATTTGGCTCGGTGAAGACAAATTTTCGTCTCCGATGATTGAGTATCAGGCATTTCTTCACAAACGATTGAGAATTACGCGAATTCAAGTTTCTTTAACCTTTTAAGTTGCTTTAGCATGTGAAATTTCATCGGGATCAAAATTGCATGCATAGATTTTAAAATGGCTCAGAGGGAAAAATTTTATTTTTTAGCAATCTCGCCAAAATTTTTCAAGAAAATTTTAAATCGGAAAAAGTTCTGAGTGACTTTTCTCTATATTAAAATGAAAATATATTATATACAAAATAATGAGAAGTACAATATACAGTGCACTGAGTGTCAGTGTTACATATCCTAATCCCCTAACAAGTTTCGTTTTCGAAACTAAAAGAAAACTATGTAGTAAACAAGTAGGGCTACTATCTCCTCATAGCCTCCTCAGGCTCCAAGGTCTCCTCCTCGACCTGGTCGCTCATCCACAAAACCCTAACAATAGGAACCTATTTGCTCCGTAGCTTTCTAACCTGTCGATCCAGAATAGCCATGGGCTGAACACGTAAGCTTAAGTTCTCTCGAAGCTCAACTGGCGATGCTTCTCTAAAATGGATGAGGGATCTGGCTGATATCTCCTAAGCACCGAGACATGGAATATATCGTGAATACATGACAGGTCTGTTGGCAGCTCTAATTTATATGTTGCACTTTCGACCCTCTCAAGGATACGGAAGGTTCCAATATCCTAGGGCTCAACTTACCCCGTTGCCCAAATCGAATGACTCCCTTCAAGGGAGATATCCTCAAGAATACCATATCTCCTACAGTGAACTCTAGACGTCTACAATCTGTATAAGATTTCTGTCTATCTTGGGCGGCTTTCATCTGCATACGGATAACCCTGACTTTTTTCTTCATCTCCTCTACCAGCTCAACATTGGTGAGTCGTCGCTCACCAACCTCATCCCAGCACAATACAGTACGACACTTCCTCCCATACAATGCCTCATAAGGTGGCATGCCAATACTCGCCTGATAGCTATTATTATAGGCGACCTCTACTAACAGAAGATGTTGATCCCAACTCCCCCAAAAATCCATAACACATGCTCTAAGCATGTCTTCTAAAGTCTAAATGGTCATCTCTGACTGACCATCTGTTTGGGGGTGATACGCTGTGCTGAAGCTCAATTAGTACCCAAGGCCTCCTATAGACTGGGCCAAAAATGGAAAGTAAATCTGGGGTCTCGATCTGATACTATCGATACTGGAACCCCATGAAGTCTTACAATCGTATCAATATAGAGGCGTACCAATGCCTCAAGCGAGTAATCACTCCTGATCGGGATGAAGTATGCGGACTTAGTAAGTCAGTCAATTATCACCCAAATGGCATCATGCTGTGCCGAAGTCCGTGGCAACCCCACTACGAAATCTATCGTGATATGCTCCCACTTCCACTCAGGAGTAGGAAGGGGCTGTAAAGTGCCAGCTGGACGCTGGTGCCTGGCCTTTACCTGCTAACATACAAGGCAACGAGTAATCAACTCTGAAATCTCCCATTTCATATCCGACCACCAATAACTGTCTCTGATGGTGTGATACATTTTAGTACTGTCGGGATTTAAAGCATAGGTAAGTGAATGAGCCTCCTCAAGAATAGTGCTGCAGAGATCACTATCTGTTGGTACACATACCCGATCTCGGAAAACCAACAGTCCATCTCTATGAACTCTGAAGTCATCAATATCACCTCTGCTGGCTTTCTCATAAATACCTTGAAACTCTTCATCACTCTGCTGAAGCTCCCTAATACGATCGAGCAAACTAGGCCGAACCTCAAATCTGGCTAGTATAGCTCCCTGATCATCACTAACCAACCTGACTCCCAAAGCTCGGAGTCCCAATAAACACGAGAGATAAGTACTCTCAGTAGTCTGAGAAGAAGAAGACGACTTCTGGCTCAAGATATCAGCTACTACATTTGCCTTGCCCGGATGATAGTCAACGATGAGGCCATAATCCTTTAACAGCTCTAACCATCTCCACTACCTCAAATTCAGCTCCCTCTGAGTGAACAGATATTTCAAACTCTTATGATATGTAAATACCTTACATGTGACCCCATAAAGATAGTGGCGCCATATCTTTAGTGCAAAAACTATGGCCACTAACTCCAAATCGTGCGTAGGATAGTTCACCTCATGTTTCTTTAGTTGTCACGACGCATAGGCGATAACTCTACCTTCCTGCATTAATACCCAGCCCAATCCCTACCTGCTAGCGTCACTGTACACTACAAACTCTCGACTACTCGTGGGAAGGGCTAGAATCAGAGCGGACATCAACCACCATTTGAGCTTCTGAAAGCTTGCCTCACAACTGTCATCCCATATAAATCTGATGTCCTTCCACATCAATCTAGATAACGGAGCAGCAATTCGGAAAAATCCTTCTACAAATCTACGGTAATACCTGACTAGACCAAGAAAACTCCTGATTTCTGTCACTGTCTGTGGCTGCTCCCATCTCAATATAGCCTCAACTTTCTACGGATCGATAAAGAAACCCTCCGCAAAAACTCTGTGGCCAAGAAAACCAATCAGCCGCTGCCAAAATTCACACTTGGTGAACTTGGCATAAAGCTGTCTCTCATGAAGAGTCTGCAGAATCACCCTAAGGTACTGAGTATGCTCATCATCGCTCCGCAAGTAGACTAAGATATCATCAATAAAAACAATAAAAAACAGGTCCAAATAATAGTGGAAAACTCGGTTCATAAGGTCCATAAATGCAGCAGGGGCGTTAGTCAACCCAAACAGCATGACTAAAAACTCATAATGTCCGTATCGGGTGCGGAAAGCCGTCTTAGGCACATCCTCGATAATCCATAGCTGATGGTAACCTGACCGAAGATTTATCTTTGAGAATACCTTAGCACCCTGTAACTGATCAAAGAGATCATCAATATGTAGTAGTGGGTACCAATTCTTAATGGTAACTTTGTTCAGCTGTCTATAATCTACACATAACCGAATTGTATCGTCCTTCTTTTTCATAAACAATACTGATGCACCCTATGATGACGTGCTAGGATGGATAAATCCCTGGTCCAATAGTTCTTGTAGCTAAACCTTCATCTCCTTGAGCTCAGTTGGTGCCATCCAATAAGGTACCATAGAAATTGGTGTAGTCCCCGGAACTACATCAATCTCAAAATCAAACTCCCGAATTGGTGGTAATCCAGGTAGTTCCTCGGGAAACACATCTGGAAACTCCTGTACCACCAAGACCTCCTCAAGCTACGGGCCCTGTATGGTGGTATCAATAACGTATGCCAGATATGTTGTACATCAATGGCACACCGAACGTCTAGCCTCCATAACAGAAATAACACAACGGGGTAATACTCGCCTATCTCCCGTAAAAACCAATGGTGGCTACCCAGGTTTCCTAAACTCAACTTGCTTCATAAAGCAATCAACTGAAGCCCGGAGTGTACTCAACCAGTCTATCCCTAGGATGGCATCAAAGTCGGTCATACTGAGAAGAATTAAGTCTGCCTCTAACCCGGTATCCTCTATCCTGACCTCGCAGCAATGATATACTGAATCCCGAAAATTCTGCTCACCAAGAGGAGTGATAACCAAAATCTCCTCATCAAGTGGTGAGATAGGCCTATCAGAGTGCCTAGCAAAGGAATTGCTTACATATGAATAGTTCGACCCTGGTCTATGAGAACACGGGCGTCAGCACCAAATATATGCATGGTACCTAATGATAAGAAGAGTTAAGCGGAATTTAGAATCCGAGAAAACTGAATTTATATATATTAAAACATATATATACATCAAGGTAGTCAAGCCTCTAAGGCTTTAACATGTCATGACTGTACACGAGTATCATGGCATACATGATATCAAAAGAAAATATAATACAATATAGATCCTATACTGCTGGATCTATAGGAGGGTTACCCGTAACTACATCAGGGTTCGCCTGAGTGTCCTCCTGAGTCATCGCATACATGCGAGCCTGAGCGCTAGGCTGTTGGCGCAACTGAGTCTGTGCGGTATTGCTTCCGGTGGCCATCCGTGGAGCTGTATGTGCTGAATGAGCAGGTACTCCCTACTGTCCCATGCATGGTGCACTAGTATAGCTCTATGATGCCTGACCTCTGAAACCTAGGTCAGGGCACGCACTCTTAATATGACCCGGTTCGCATACTGGAAGCAAGTGATTGGGCCTCCGCAAGGTCCGGAATGGAAACGGCTACATCTACGGCAAGGAGTTGGCTGCTGTGCCGTATACTGCATAAAGGTGCTAAGGATGGGTGGCCTAAACCTCTAGTAACGAGGTCCCTGCCCTGAACTCTGTGGTCTAAACCCAGAAATGCCACTATACGAGCCAAAACCTCTGCCTCTCCTAGAGGTCTGCCCGGAATGTGACCCAATCCTCTTCCTTTTCTGCTCTCTACCCTCTCTCTGCCTGGCCTCAGTGCGGACTATCTCCTTCGCATGATGAGCTAAACTAATCAGCTCTGAGAGGGTGAAACTGGGGGTCACAGTCATACAGCGTCAAATACTCAAACTGAGGCCGTCCTCAAACTTAAACCTTAGTTGCTGTGGTGTAGATATGTCAGGGACTAAGGACGCTATCCTCCTGAGCTCTGCTTCATATTCAGCAACAAATTTAGTCCCTTGTCTCAAATGCAGGAACTCAACTCTCAAACGGTCCTGCTGGAAATCCAGGAAATATCTACGGTCAAACTCTCGTAAAAAATCCTCCCACTGTAAAGGCCCTGTAGCGATGGATAAAAAGTCGTCGCTAAATTCATCGTTAATATTTTTTAATATATAAATTTACATTTTATATTTTATTTTCTTATTTTTTCTTTTATTTTATTATTTTATTATTCTTTTTCATTTTTATTTTATTTTTTTGAAACCATAAAATAGTTTATAAATGAATAACCGCCTATCAGTAGCCATTCGTGTCATCCAAATCATTATCGCCATTCTCCGAAACTAATGTTTAATCTACTTACCAAACGAGATGGATCGTCGAACATGGATGTAACATCTATTAAGTTCCTTATTGATGGCAATGACGAATGAAGATGAATAACTAAACTTTTAAAAATGATTAAATAATATGAGAGAAGCGAACGAATGTAGAAGATGAATAACATGAATGGTGAACTCCACAACCGTGACTTATTGAAAATTGTCTGTTACATATAGATTGAATTATTTATTGTTGAAAATTCTCAATTTGCTGAGAATTATAATATTTATTATATATTTAATTCAATTTCGTTATTCAGAATTGATTTAAAAGGGGGACACGGTTGAAAATATTTCATAATAGAGTATAAAAAAAATTTAGTTACGAAATTAACCATAAATTTTGAAATATAGGTAATAAATTAGCGACGAATTTTGTCACGAATATTTTTTTATTGCTAATTAGCAACGAATTTAGTCACAAATATTTTTTGTGGCTAATTAGTGACGAATTTGTGACGAATTTAGCCACTTATTTTGGAGTTCGTTACTAAATTTTTGCTAAATTTCGAGACAAATATTTTTTTCGTGGCTAATTAGTGACGAATTTAGTGATGAAAAATTTTTGTAACTAATTAGGTACAGAATTTGCCACAAAAATTTTTTGTTGCTAAATTTAACGATGAAATTTGTCACAAACTTTTTTTGTCGCTAAATTTAGCTACAGATACCAGTATCCACGGCAAATTTAGCCATGAAATTTTATTTGTCGCTAATTAGCGACAAAATTTACAACGAAAAATTTTTTGTCGCCAATTAGCGATGAATTTAGCTACAAAAAGGTTTTCATCACTAATTAGCGACGAATTTAGTCACGAATAATGTATCCGTTACTAATTTAGCCACGACTTATTTTTCGTTGTAAATTTTGTTGCAAATTAGCGACAAAAAATTTTTTGTCGCTAAATAGCAACGAATTTTTTTGGTCGCGAAAATCCAAAAAATCCGTTGCTAAAAGCATGTTTTTTTGTAGTGAAGCATTATGAGATTCAAAAATAAGTCAGGTCAAATCTAATTTTTTATTTTATTATATGACAGAAGCTAGGCTTACAGAAGTAATTTTATAATTAGTCTTGGCTTATTAAAATTTTGGTGTGATTTGGCTTGACTCGTTTCCACTGTTAGTGCTCTTTAATTCTAACTTGTAATTGTTCTCTAACCATGTGCTTATTTAGCAAGCAATAGATATTAGCAAGACAGGTGAAAAATCATATATTCTCCTCATAATATCTTCCACAATAAAATTGAACCAATTTATTACAATACCATCAAAAGGCTATTGAAAACAATAGAGAGACTAAAACCCTTAGTTTATTATGGCAAGAGCAAGAAACTTTACTCAAATCTTATGAACTAAAGCTCTGTGTAAGAAACGAATGACTTGAAAGTAGAAGGAACCTCCGTGAAAACAACTACCTCATACTTATGGACAACATCACCCGACCCCACGGTGGTAATATGAACCTTGAAATTTGATCCTTGAAGTCCTCGGACAATAGCAGGTTGATACCAAGCTCGGTCAACGGATCTTAGCTGAAAATTTCCAGGGGAGATGCGTTTGTTGAGCTCACTAACACCAAATATTGCAGCATCTACGAGACGGGAATCACTAAGGTTGGCGATTACTTTCCATGGCCCTCCAGAGAGAGTCGAGACACCATGAAGTAGTACTAAAGAAACAAAAAGCAAAACCAGAATCTCGACTTTTGCCATTTTTTGTTTTACAACTTTCTAAATTTTCAATCTTCTATACTTGTGTTGTGGATGATGATGAGCTACTTTGTATTTATCGGCGTTTCTAAGGCACAATCTAATTCCCAAAGTAAGAAATTCACAATATTTACATGTAATTACAAGGAAAGTAATTACTATCGCTCGTTTCCCAATTTTTTTCCAAATTTGCCATATTAATATATATGTCCACTTATGACACCATTATGTTACAATTCATTACTACTATCAATATATCTTCTTATATGTCAAGTTATATTAACATGTAAGTCACAGTATATCAAAATTCAATTAGCATGTATGTTGCAATATGTTAACATATCTATATTGGTAAAATATATGATTAGCTTGACTTTAGTGTTTTTCCTTAAATGTACATATCCTAAATTATATAAATATCCTCTTTGTTCAATGTATTAAATGCACAAAAATACATAGAATTCTCTCTTTTTTTTATTCTCTCTCTCTCTCTCTCCCGCTTATTTCTAATTGGTATCAAAGCCTCCCTTTGCGAAAAGGTTCGCAAAACACCTTTAGGTTTTAGGTCCTCTATCTATATTCAGTGCCACTCATTAGATAGTCTAGTAGCCATATGGTATAGACCAAAGATGTTCCTTTCATTTCTTTTGATTTTCAATTATTATGGGTAAGCATTCTTTACTATATGCACAGTAGATGTTTCTAAATTCTCTACCACATTCCTTAACCAATCAATATCATCTTCGATGGTTTTGGTTATGATTTGTGGGCTGAAGAAATATGTAGTTTTCATAAAAGGTAGGCTTTTTTGGCATATTATTACTAAAGAAATATCCAAACCCACACAAAAGAAAGATAAGGAGGAAGATGTATTCACAAAGTGTCTCATAACTTGGGATGGCATGAATCATTAGATTCTGACATGGTTTCGGAATACCTGTGTCAAAGTTATCAAACTCGACTTCTGACGTTTTGATACTAGTAAAGAGGTATGAGATTTCTTGAAAACTCACTATCCAGTTTCTAATGGTGTCATTCAATTTCAACTATATAGAAGTATTCATCGCATACAATAACATCTTGATCAAACTATCCATAATTATGGTATGAATTGCAAGAACTTTGGGATCAATTAGCACTTGGATATCCTGTATGGCCCTATACTTATGCAGCCACTCTATATGTGAATCTACATGATTGTCAACCCATATGAAAATTGTTTATGACACTTAGAGATGAGTTAGAGTCCTTTTGCAGCTCCTTTCTTCATCGTGGCTATTTACCGAATCTTGATATTGTCATTAAAGAGTTATCACAAAAGAAAGCCACCTCCATTCTCTTTTGCATCGAAAAGTTTGCACCATTTGCTAATGTTATCCTTGCCACTCATACTTCACCTCATCAGTTTTCTTATTTTCACAAATTATCTCCAAAGTCTTGAAAAGTAGTTTGCACTTACTATAAAAAAAAATGGCCATTACATCATTTCATGTAGAAAAAGACTCAAACAAACTTCTAGATAAGGTAATTCTTCTAAATCCTTTCACACTCAGCTAACTACTACTGATATTGCTACCAGTAGGGGTCTAAAAAATAATACATTTCCCATATTTTCATTAAAAGATCTTCAAGCACTTATTTAACAACTTCAACCGGATTTTGTTACTGCTATTTTATGTTCTTTCATTTTCAGCCTACTATTATTGCTTACTGCTACCTGTGGGGTCTAAAAGAGAGTATATCTCCCTAATTTTCATTAAAAGATCTTCAAGTACTTCTTCAACAACTTCAACCATATTTTGGCCTCTCAATCATGCCAGGTACATCCTTTTCATTGTACTTTGATTCTGTATATTGTAATCACATGACTTCTAACTCACACATATTTGACTCACCCACAGTTTTCCCCACTTCTCATGTTATTCACACCATTGATAATTCTACTATTCATGTTCAAAGTATAGATACTATTCAGACATATAACTTGTCTTTACCAAATAGTTTTCTTGTTCCTAAGCTATCTCTAAATCTTATATTTGTTGGTCAACTATATGATCTTGGACATACTTATATTTTTCGAGTTGCGGTTGTATTGTGCATGATCCGTAAACAGGCGAGATCCTTGAGTAGGGGATAAGGTTTGTTGACTACTCAAGCTCACTTCTCTTCACATTCCATCCAAACTAGTTGTTGCTATTGTTACATCAATATCTAGCATTCTCATCTTAGTCATCTTTCTGATATCAGATTAGGAACCCTAATGTTTAGCGGTTCCTTAGGTCAAGTCAAATTTGAAACTTTCAATTATGCTCCATATCAACTTTCAAAAGGTCAAGCATTAAATTTTCTTAGTTATAAGTTTACTGCTTTAGCACCTTTTCACTTAATTCATTATATTAGCTAGGACCTACTCCTATAAAACTATGGGCAGTTCATGATATTATGTTATTTTGGTTGATGATTTTTCTCGTTATACATTGTTTTATCTTATGTGTTATAGGTTTGAATTATTCACTATTTGCTCTTGTTTTGAAAATATAATCCAGACTCAATTTTCTTATAAAATCAAATTACTTTGCACTGATAATGCCATGAAATATAAAGAAAAACCCTTTATTTACTTTCTTACTCAATAAAGGACTCTTGTTCAAATACCATGTTCAAGAACTTCTTAACAAAATGGTTGAGTAAAATAGAAGCATACACACATTCTAGATATCATTCAAGCCCTCCTGTCTAGAAACATTTTGAGAAAAAGTTGCTCTATTAAAATACTTGAATTAATGGACTTCATTTGTTTTCAGTTTTTGCACCTGACTGAATCTTTTCAATCCACTTAAGTGTATTGTATAAAAAATCATTGTTAATATTGGCATATTTATCTAAATTAGCTTTACCCAATGGTCATACAATTAAACCCTAATTTGACTAATCAAAACCCAATGGTCATATAATTTTAATTAAATTGAATTGCATTCAGTTTTATACAATATCTATAATTTAAAATTCCCTCTAAAATCTTGAACATGAAATTAATCTAATGGTCATGCTCATAGTCTTATATGCATATTACTGCTTGGACTGATCTTTTATAATTATATTGGTTTTGTATCCATTCAATCTCAAATTATACAAAACGCAAGCCTAAACATTTGAAATATTAAGATCAATAATAAATTCTCACAAAACAATGATCATGCCTATAAATTTTAAGAAAAAGAAATAAATTCAAATTATGATATTAATCAAAGAATAGAATCTATCAAGTTTTAAGAATAAGAAAATTTACTAGACATAATAAAGAAAAACAATAAAGGTAAAACCCTAAAATCTATGTAGAGAAAATTGCATGTGGTGTGTAGGAGATGCCTCCCATTTATAGACCTAAAATCCTAAATCAATAAAAATTCATGAGTTTCTAGAAAACTTGGGTTTTTCACCTTGACTTGGAAACTTGCGTTGTGATGATAGATTTTATCTTCTTACTTTCCCAAAATTTAAAAACTTAATCCTTATCCTTGATCTTGAAAATTCTTAAAATTATCGGTAATTTATCCTAAAGATCTCTCATTAGATAAGTTCAAGTGGTTTTCCTCATGCAGTAGATTGTTTCCAATTTTTGGATACCTTCTAGCCTAAATTAGATTCTGGACTCTTCAAAAATTTGTATGCCTCGAAGTCCTCTTTCAAATCTAACAAGAATCACCTCAATCGTATATCAGAGAAAAACGTTATGCCCAAAACACTAGCTGCTATTTGTTTGGTCTGAATTTTCTTAAATAAACCCAATAGTACCTAAAACAAAACCTACAAATTTAATTAATGTAACGTCACAAAATAATATTTAAAACAGTCCTAAACATTATAAATAAATACTAAAATAATATAATTCAAGTGTATAAAAATATTGCTATCAAATACCCCCGCACTTGAATATTTGTTTGTCCTCAAGCAAGACAAATTTTCTCCAAAACCAATTCTATCTTCTTGATTCTCTAACCATGTCTATAACAAATTCAAATGGCAATTGCAATCAAAATAATCAATACTTCATAACATTCAACACTAAAAAAACTATTACATCTCCTATAGTCTCGTTAAAATCAAGAACAATATAAGATTCAATCACTCTCACAAAGAATCCACTCAAATCAACAGAATGAGATGTCATTACCATAAAGATGTTATGATATCAAATCTCCACCAGTCAAATATAGAAATCCGTACACTATTAAAAAGGTATTTTATTTGATTGTAACGAAGATAGGGTTAAGGGTGGGATGAATAGGTAAAAATGTTGGGTAAAAATAAATCACTAAAAATACTCAAGAATTAAGACATAGTATTCTTCACATCAAAGTAAAGAAAATACTAATTTCCATAACTTCTAATCCCAAAACATATAGCACTCTAATTTCGAATATGTGTAATGTCATGCCCCAAACCGGGGTCATGAGCAGCCGCCCATTACCCTGGATGCGAGATACATTTTTACAGAAAAGCGGTCAAAACATTCCCATATTTCAGAGGTTTCCCATGTACAATTTACCCTGTAATATTTATAACCATCCTGTCAATTTAATAAAAGGGTCATCCCGGCCTCACAACCATTAACCAAACCACAGCCAACAACCAGAACAACGCAAGGCTATAGAAATTTCTAGCAGTCCTAACCACAGACCTCTACTGTCATGCTAAACTAGAGTATGAGCAGCTGCTACACCAAACGGATCTAAATGTTTATACACATGTACAATAAATTCCCAAGTTAATATTTTAAATACATATAGATGTCTCAATACAAGTGAACCGAGTCAATTTGAGAGTTTCTCGAATAAATGTCTATAATTATACAGTCATCCCATAAAATAAATAGATGAGTATATTGATCAAACTAAAATCTTCAATAATTATAGCGGAAGATATGGTAACATCCTACCCAAGCCCGGTGCTATCAAGTCCACGTCACAAGTATGAAATCTCAAAATTTTTTTCTTCAGTCCAAGACTAATACTGTGAGAAAGAAAGTGAGGGGTGAGTATCTATGGGAGGATACTCAGCAAGTGAGGGAATTGATATCATGCTATCAATATCAAGGGTGAACTTGGAGTATCAAAGCATGTAACATAATATCGAGTGTGCGAAAATAACGTGTTGTTTCAGAGTAAAACATATCTCAAGGCACACATCAGAAAATAATATATGCATCCATCCATGTATCAAGTCACATATGTAGAGCCGACCGAATAAACAACCCTAGCAATAGTCTATCTAGACCAAGGATGGGCGCATCGGGGGTTTTCACTATGCAAATATCAAATAATGGCTCTTTACCCTAATGTTTGCTATAAACTACTCTAACTAGTCTGTAAATAATAATAATAATACATATATATAGTCGGCTGTGTATGATGTCCCGCCCAGTGCTAGACAGAAGTAAACTCACATCCTCCCCGCTGAGGGTCAACCTGGGACACCCATACATATGACGATCTGACGGATACCTCCGGCCGAAACGTATCCGGGTACAAGGGGTATCTCTATCAAATATCCTTCGTAGCTACGGAATGTTATAGGAAGCATATCACCATATCACCAAATCGGCCGGGCACGTAGCCCCATGATCACATCATCACGTCAGCCTGGCATATAGCCCCATACATCATAACATAACGTCGGCTGGGCGTACAGCCCAAATAGTACATGTAAATCCATTCAAAAACTACGTACCAATATAGTGGAAGCATTAAAACATGTCAATATGTTAAAAAAATGGCACAGTATCCGATTATCAAACTCATGGATACAAATCAATAACATCAACAGTTGGGACACTCCAATGGTCACAAAAATATGTCTATCTAAATCTAAAAATTTAGTTTTCACATGTATAGAAATCATGTCGTTTGAAAATCAGTAAAACGTGATTTGTTAATCAATAGTAGATGTCAGGACTCACCTGTCTAGAGAGGGTGGTCACTCCCTATTTTTAAAACAAATCCAATCTGACTCCTCAAGTCTCCAAAAAGATCAACCTAATCAGATCATCACAATTTAACATCAAATTTTCAAGTATTATAGCATTTATCCATGTTCCATGAGTTTATACAAAGGTTAACTCTTCAATTTATGAATACACGCTAATATTATCAGTTGCATTTCATTTATAAATAATTAACATACTTTTAAATCAAGTCTAATTTAACCCTAAACCACTCAAGGTCAGAAATAAGCCTTAAAATAAATAATTTTCCTATAAGATAGAAAATCTTTGAAAAATCATATACTTTTCGATTCTCATCCAAATGTTTCAAACCATATGTCATTTTCAAGGTATAGGAGTCTATTTTCATAATACGGAGATCGTATTTAAATTGACTATGAGCAGAACGATTTATAATGAGCAACCCTTGAATTCAAATCTCAATTTCGGACTATTTCCATGCATAGGTCAATTTAAACTCCAAGGGAAACTATTCTAATCAACTTAATTTGATTCTATCATTCTGTACAGTCTAATTTCATATAAATTCCTACACTTAACCTAATGAACCGTATATAATATCTGAAAATGCATTCATTTCGAATCTAGTTTACATTCTAGCATATACAAGACTTATTATCCTAAATTTACCCTAAATTCAATAACCAAATTGAATGGATCCGAAATCCCTGACCTAGGGTTTTCTCAGAGCACAGACCTTCGTTCGAATGTCTCCTAGATCACTTTAAAATTTGAAACGCTCCCCATAAAGACAAAATTTATTAGTTAGGTCATAAACACTTCGATCAGAATCAAAACCCTAAATCAGTTACCTGCGTGGAGGTTCGTAGGCAGTCACGGGCCGTCGCGGGCTCGTGGGCTCGTGGGCTACAGCGGGCTCGCGGGTTAGAGGGTCAGCAGGCTGGCGAGCCTGCGGGCCGCTGTGCGATCGCGGCCTGCAGTGGGCTCACAGGTTCTCGGGTTCGCGGGTCAGCAGGCTATTGGGCTTCGCAGGCCGTAGGGGGTTCGTGGGCTGCGCTATCGGGCTGGTGCGCGCTCGTGTGCAGGCTCGCTCATGCGTAGGCACGCTCTTGCGGACTGGCTCGCGCTCGCGGACTGAGGCGCGTGCTCGAGGACTGAGGCATGCGCTCGCGAGCTGAGGCGCGCTCTCGCAAGAGGGTCGCGCGTTGTGTTCACGCTGTGCTCGTGCTCGAGACTGAGGCGCGCTATGTTCGCGCTGTGCTCGCACAGGGAGGATCGTGCAGGGGAGCGATCGTGCTCGCGCTGGGTGGATCGCGTAGGGGCGTTCTCGGCTCTCGCTGGGAAGATCGCATAGTTGCGGAAGGAGTTGCAGTCGCGCTCACGGAAGGTCGGTGCTCACGAGAGGAAGGAGCAGCGGCGGCGAAGCGAGCGACGGCGATGGGTGGTGGGTTCGGGTGAAGCCAAAGAGAGAGAGAAAAACAGAGAGTGAGGTAGAAAGAGAAGACAGAGGGGTGGTCGGCTAGGGAGTGGTGACAGTACCCGGTGAGCGATGGAGAGGATGGCGGAGGAGAGGAAGGGCGGCTGTGCATGCGGTAGAAGGAGAGAGAGGCGGGAGAAAGATGAAGAAATGGGAGAGGGAGAGATTAGGGCTAAAAGCCCTAATCCCATTTGGGGGAGCTGCTGCGTTTTGGGCCAAAACGTAGCTCTTCCCCCCACTTTTTTTTGTTACAAATATATATATATATATATATAATTTCAAAACTAGCACACTTGTACGGACACCGAAATATCAATGTTACATTTTCTAACCCCCTAAAAACAAGTTTCGTCATCGAAACAAAAAGGAAGCAATATACTAAACAAGTCTCCTCGGGCTCCCAGGTCTCCTCCTCAACCTGGTCACTCCTCCACAAAACTCTGACTAGTGAAACTTCCTTGCTATACAGCTTTCTGACCAGTCAATCTAAAATAGCCACGGGCTGAACTGGAAGACTAAGTTCCTCTCGCAACTCAACAGGTGGAGGTTCAAGTACATGAGAAGGATCAGCTAGATATTTTCAGGGTATTTAGATATGGATGATGTCATGAATACAGGGTAATTCATCTGGCAGCTTAAATCTGTATGTCACTCTCCCGACCCTCTCAAGGATACGGAAGGGTCCAATATATTTAGGGCTCAACTTTCCCCACTGCCTGAACCGTATAACTCCCTTTAAAGGAGATCCTCAAGAAAACCATATCTCCATTGACAAACTCAAAAGGTCGCCGCCTACAATCGGCGTATACCTTCTACCTGTCCTGAGCAGCTCTCATCCACTCACGGATGACCCTAACTTTATCTGTCATCTACTTCTGTAGTTCAACTCCCTCTGAGTGAATAAATACTTCAGGCTCTGGTGGTCAGTGAAGACTCTACAGTTCACTCCATAAAGATAATGTCGCCATATCTTCAATGCATAGACTATGGCCGCTAACTCCAAATCATGCTTCGGATAATTCAGCTCATGCTTCTTTAACTGTCATGAAGCATAAGCAATCACTCGACCGTCCTACATTAGTACACAGCCCAATCCTTGTCTGCTGGCATCGCTGTATACCATGTACTCCCTGCTGCTTGTGGGGAAAACTAGCACTAGTGCCCTTGTCAGTCGTTGTTTGAGCTTCTGAAAGCTCGTCTCACAACGATCGTCCCAAAAGAACTTGGTGTCCTTCCACGTTAGTCTGATATGTGGAGTAGCGATCCGAGAGAATCCTTCTACGAACTGCCGATAATACCTGCAAGACCAAGGAAACTCCATACCTCGGTCACTATCTGTGGCTGCTCCCACCTTAATATGGTCTCAACCTTCTGTGGGTCAACATGTGGGTCAACATAAATACCCTTCGCAGAAACAATAAGGCCAAGAAATCCAATCTGTCTAAGCCAAAATTCACACTTGGTAAATTTGACACATAACTGTCATTCGTGGAGAATCTGCAAGACCACCCTAAGGTGCTGTGCATGCTTCTCATTGCTCTGCGAATATACAAGGATATCATCGATGAATAAAATGATGAACCGATCCAAATAATCATGGAAAACCAGACTCATCATGTCCATAAAGGCTGCTGGTGCGTTGGTCAGCCCAAACGGCATGACCACTATTTCAAAATGTCCATATCGGGTGCGGAATACGGTCTTGGACACATCCTCAGCCCTGATCTGCAACTGATGATATCCAGATCGAAGATCGATTTTTGAGAAAACCCGCGCACCCTCGAACTGATCAAATAAATCATCAATACACGGCAAAGGGTACCGATTCTTAATGGAAACCCTATTTAGCTGCCTATAGTTCACACACAATCGTAGAGTCTCATCCTTCTTCTTTACGAATAACACAAAAGCACCCCAAGGCGAAGTGTTCGGACGGATAAAACCCTTGTCCAACAACTCCCGTAACTAGACCTTGAGCTCTCTAAGCTTAGCTGACACCATTCTGTATAGCGGAATAGATATGGGAGTGGTCCCTGGAACTAGGTCAATCTCGAAATCAAACTCGCAAACTGGAGGTAGTCCGGGTAGCTCCTCGGGAAATACATCTGGGAACTCCTGCACCACTGCGACCTTCTCAAGCCTCGGCCCTTCCACTGTGGTATCAATAACATGAGCCAGATATGTCGTGCACCCTTGCATATCAATCTCCTGGACTTCATCACCGATACAACATAGCAAGGTAACACTTGCCTCTCGCCTGGGAACCTCAACAACGGCCCCTCGGGTCTCCGAAACTCCACTTCTTGGGTGAAGTAATCTACTAAGGCTCTATGCATGCTTAGCCAATTCATCCCTAGGATGGCATCGAAAGCCGTCGTCTCAAGTGGAATCAGGTCTACCTCAAGTACCACATCTCCGATCATGGACTCCCTCTATAGACGGAATTCTAAGTATCTGCTCACCAAGAGAAGTGATGACCAATATCTCCTCATCAAGTGACGAAAAAGGTTTACCCAATCCGTAGGCAAAAGACGCTCTCACATACGAATAGTTCGATCCGGTGTCAATGAGGACACGAGCGTCGACTCCCCATATGTTCATAACTCCTATTGTGAGAAAATAAAAAGATCTGTCGATAAATATGGAAAGATATATACTTACATATATATATATATATAAATGTATATACATACCAACATAGTTAAGCCTCTAAGACTTTAACTAGTGATGATGCTCAAAAGAAGGTACATAAAAAAAATATCTCTAAGCATGGGGATCAGTAGGAAGAGCACCAATAATCACATCAAGACTCGCCTCAGTGCCCTCCTGCATCATTGAGTATACACGGGCCTATGTCCTCTGCTGCTATCGGAATGGTCCTGGCACCTTGTTGCTCCCGACTGCTATCCGTGGAGCAGTGTGACTCTAGTGCGCAGGTACTCCCTGCTGTCCTCCTCGGGGAACACTCGAGTGTCCTAAAGCTATCTGACCTCCCAATCCCAACTCAGGGCAGGCACTCCTGATATGCCCTGGCTTCCCACATCGGAAGCATGTAACAAGCACCCTACACTCTCCAAAAGGGTGGTCTCCACCACATCGGCGGCAAAAGGGATGCCGCTGATCTGAAGTCTGAGTAGTGGCACTAGGGGCCGGCGTTTTAAACCCCTGAGGTCACGATTCCTGCCCAGTATGTGTCTGTCTCGGCTGAGAAGAACCTCCCTGATATCCTGAAGTCCTGCCCTTCTTCGAGCCCTGGCTTAAAGAAGCTCTAGATCTCTTCTTCTTTTGCTCTCTGTACTCCCGCTATCTGCCCTCAGCACGGACGATCTCCTCCATCCTAAGTGCTGAGTCCATGATCTCCGCAAAAGAGAGACTACGAGTCACTATCAAGTCTGGAACGAAAGCGGCTAGTCGCCTCAACTCCGTCTCATAGTCTGTCACTCTCCTGGTTCCCTACCACAAGTGCAAAAACTCTGCCCTATTGTGGTCCTGCTGGAACTCAGAGCAGTACCTGTGATCGAACTCCCGCAGGAAGTCCTCCCATCGCAGCGGCTCGGTAACATCGTCACAAATCGCCTCCCACCAAGTGAGGGTGTCGCCATCCAAGAGTCTCTCTGCTATCCGAAGCCGGTAGTCCTCACTCAAACCCAGATCAGTCAAAATTCTATGGGTGCGGTTGATCCAGTGCTTCGCTGCTGTCGAATCACCCGTTCCCGCAAACTCCGTGCATCTTAACTTCCTCGCCTCCTTCACCAACTGGGTGAGTTCGTGAATATGCCTCAAGGTGGAGGAGGTAGTGTTACTAGGTCCTGAAATAGTAGAAGGACCAACTACTGGGGGCTGATCTAGTACAACTGAAGGTGGCACGGCTATAGGAGTCGGCGCGGCCATCAGTACTGGTAGAGGTAGCATGGTCATAGGAGTCGGCACTGCCGTCGGTGGTGGTGGGGGTGGCATCTGAACCCCGTGGGAGGTGTACCACTCATACATCTGTCTAAACGCCTTAAGGGATGGTAGTGGAACCTCGACTGGAACAGCTGGCTGAGTAGGTTTTACAGGGGGTGCCCGTGAAGAGGAAGCAGCCTCAGGCACTCTAAGGGTCTCAAGTTCCCTCGAAGGGTCAAGCACTTGAGGAGTCTCGGGTTGTGCGAGTCTAACTCCGCGTCCCGCTGGTCTACTGCGTCTAGGCGGCATAATTCTACAAAGCGACAATTTTCATTAGATAAAACTCTAAAGTTTGGCATGATTTAAAAATTAGGGTTAGTTACGTAGTAACTAACCCCCTAAAATGAATGAAATTAGTAGTCTACGACCATGTATGGGACTTTAAATGACTGTACGAAATTCTCTAATGCATTGAGGACTTTTAAATATACTTGAAAAGACTTTTATTACTATCATGTCTCTAACATAGACGCTCTGATACCAACCGAACTGTCACACCCCGAACCGGGGTCTTAAGCAGCCACCCATTGCCCTGAATGCCGGCTATACTTTTACAGAAAATTGGACAGAAGCTCCCCATATTTCAGAGGTCTTCCATTTACAATTTACCTTTTAATATTCACAACCATCCTATCAATTTAATAAAAGTGTCATCCCGGCCTCACAACCATTAACCAAACCACAGCCGACAACCAGGACAACGCAAGACTATAGAAATTTCTAGCAGTCCTAGCCACAGATCTCTACTGTCATGCTAAACTAGAGTATGAGCAGCCGCCACACCGAACGGATCTAAATGTTTATACACATGTACAATAAATTCTCAAGTTAACATTTTAAATACATATAGATGTCTCAGTGCAAGAGGACCGAGTCAATATGAGAGTTTCTCGAATAAATGTCCATAATTATACAGTCATCCCAAAAAAATAAATAGATGAGTACATTGATCAAACTAAAATCTCCAATAATCAGATCATCACAATTTAACATCAATTTTTCAAGTATTATAGGGTTTATCCATTTTTCCTGAGTTTGTACAAACCTTAACTCTATAATTTATGAATACACTCTAATGTTATGAGTTGAATTTCATTTATAAACAATTAACGTACTTTTATACCAAGTTTAATTCAACCCTAAACCACACAAGATCGAAAATAATCCTTAAAATAAATAATTTTCCTATAAGATGAAAAATTTTTGAAAAATCATATACTTTTCGATTCTCATCCAAATGTTTCAAGCCATATGTCATTTTCGACATATATGAGTCTATTTTCATAATACAGAGATCATATTTAAATTGTCTATAAGCAGAACAATTTATAATGAGAAAGGCTGCATCAACCCTTGAACTCAAATCCCAATTTCCGACTATTTTCATGCATAGGTCAATTTAAACTCCAAGGGAAACTATTCTAATCAACTTAAATTGATTCTATCATCCTGAACAGTCTCATTTCATATAAATTCCTACACTTAACCTAATTAACTGCATACAATGTCCGAAAATGCATTCATTTCGAATCTAGTTTACATTCTAGCATATACAAGACTTCTTATCCTAAAGTTACCCTAAATTCAATAACCAAATCGAATGGGTTCGAAATCCCTCACCTAGGGTTTTCTCGGAGTGCAGAACTTCATCTGAATGTCTCCTAGGTCACTCCAAAATCTGAAACGCTCCCTATCAAGAGAAAATTTATTAGTTATATCATAAACACTTAGATCAGAATCAAAACCCTAAATCAGTTACCTACGTAGAGGTTCGTGGGCTGTCACAGGCTCACGGGCCATTGCGGGCTACAATGGGTTCACGGGTCAGCAGGCTGGTAGGCCTGTGGGCTGCAGTGGGCTTCACGGGCCATAGTGGGCTCGCGGGTCAGTAGGCTGGCGGGCTTGCGGGCCGCAGTGGGCTTCACGGGATGTAGGGGGCTCGCGAGCTACCCGCTAACAGGCTGGTACGCGCTCATGTGCAGGTGCGCTCGTGCGCAGGCACACACGTGCGCAGGCATGCTCGTGTGTAGGTGCACTCTCGTGGACTGGCTCACGCTCGCGAACTGAGGCTCGCGTTCGAGGACTAAGGCATGCGCTCGCGAGCTGAGGCGCGCTCTTGCGAGAAGGACGTGCGCTAGGTTTGCGCTGTGCTTGCACTCGAGACTGAGGCGTGCTCGTGAATTGAGGCGCGCTGTGTTCGCGCTATGCTCGCGTGGGGGAGGATCGCGCAGGGGCGCAATCGTGCTCGCGCTGGGTGGATCGCGCGGGGGCGCACTTGGCTCGCGCTGGGGTGATCGCGTGGTGGTGGAAGGTGTTGCAGTCACGCTCGTGGAAGGTCAGTGCTCGCGGGAGAAAGGAGCAGTGGAAGCAAAGCGAGCGGAGGCAATGGGTGGTGGGTTCGGGCGAAGCCGAAGAGAGAGAGAGAAACAGAGAGTGAGGTAGAGAGAGAGGACAGAGGGGGTGGTTGGCTAGGGGTGGTGATAGTACCACCGGTGAGCGGTGGAGAGGATGGCGTAGGAGAGGGAGGGCGGTTATGCGTGCTGCGGAAGGAGAGAGAGGCGGGAGGAAGATGAAGAGACGGGAGAGGGAGAGATTAGGGCTAAAAGCCCTAATCCCATTCGAGGGAGGTGCTGCGTTTTGGACCAATACCATGCTATCAACTAAAAGTATTTTAGTGAACTTGGATTGAAAATCTCGAGCTTGAAAAAAAGATCATGGGGTAAATTTTCGTGGGTAATTTAAGAAAGAAAAAATCTAAACTCAAAGTGGTTAACTAAGGGATATAAAATGTTAGGTATGGTATTTTTCGAAAGTGAAAAGTGTATAAATCTAGATGTTTTAATCATTTTGATACATGAAAATAAAAAAGTCTCAAAATGTATAACAAAACAAATTTTAGAATGAGCAAATCACGTGTGATATATGCTTAACAAGAAAAATGAGAGCAAGAAATTGATCTTTAGGGCTCAATTCCTTACTTTGGTAAATTTGGTGTCAAATCTTTTATGTACATTTTTCAAATCAACAAAAAGATGAATAATTAATCATGTATGAAATAACTGCTAATACCAATCATTTTTCATGTAATCCAATTCAAAACAAATAACACACAAGAACTAGAAAAATTGAGAAAATTTTATTGGCATAAAAAAATTCATCAAAAATCAAGATTTTTTCTTTTAAAGTTTTAAGTTTTTTTTTTTTCAAAAATTTCCTAAAAAATCACAAAAAAATAGAATTCATGTCCCCACACTTAAACCAAACATTAGCCAAAATGTGTAAAATAAAATACTAAAATAAATAAAAGATAATAGAAAACTCTCCTAAATGCGCCGACGAACCTGCAACTGCCTCTTTAGCAACTTCTTCTCTTCCTCTTGTGCAAATGGTTTCTTATTCACCTATAAAATACCATCAAAATTTAAACCTAACTCAAATTAACAAAAACAAATATTAAATAAAATCATAAAAAAATTGTGTTGCCTCCCATTAAGCACTTTTTTTTATTGTCTTTGGTCAGATATAATCTTCTTATTTCAACCTGACTCATAAATCAGTTCGGTCCATCTAGACTTCAACTTGTCTAGGATAAACTTTATGTCATGCCCTGACCTGCCCCCGAGCCGAGCATGCGACAACCGCCGCGGCACCTCGATACACGAGCACAACGTCCTGCATATCGAGACACTGTAAGGCTAATAACAACATCCAATCTAATGTATCACAGACCAAATCAATTCCCAAGTCATCACAATGTGCCTCAATGCATCAATATATCAAATCAAATGAGAGTTATCATTTTCACAAGTCAACATAAGTATAATACAGTCATCCTAGGTATATAAATACAATGGTTAACTAAATGCTCCAAATATAACAATAACCTCAAATGATTACCGCGGAAGAGTAGGTAACCGTACCCAAGTACAATCGTCCTCAAACGCAGCTAGTCTCCTCAACTCAGTCCTGTACTTCGTGACCGATCGTGTGCCCAGCCGTAAGTGCAAGAATTCCGCCCTCTTGCGATCTTGCTGAAACTCTGAAAAATATCTACGATCAAACTCCCATAGGAAATCTTCCAAACTCAGGGGCTCAGTGGCATCATTACTGACCGCCTCCCACCAAGTGAGGGCATCGCCGTCCAGTAACCTCTCTGCCACTCTTAATCTAAACTCCTTACTCAAGCCCAGATTAGTTAACACTCTACAAGTGCGGTTGATCCAATACTTCGCTGCTGTGGAATCATCCGTCCCCAAAAACTCTGTGCAGCCTAATTGCCTCGCCTCCTTCACTAGCTGGGTCAGCTTCAAGGTGGAGGAGGTAGTGTCAGTGGGTCCTGAATAATAGAAGGATCAACTGCTGGTGGTAGATCTGGTACAACTGAGGTGGCATGGCCGTAGGAGTCGGCGCGGCCATCGGTGCTGGTGGTGGAGGTGGCATTTGAATGCCATGTATTGTGTACTACTTAAACACCTGTCTGTAAGTATCCAATGGTGGTGGTGGACCTGCGGCTGTAGTAGCCAGTGGAGTAGGTACTGTAGGAGGAGCGTGCGAAGAAAACGCGTCCTCAAGTGCGTTCGTGGGCTCAGTAGGACCAAAACGACTGCCTCACCTAGTCGTCATACTTTTGTGAGGAAAAAGGTATTGATCAGATAGAAATATAAGGATTAGGGTTAGTTATGGCATAACTAACCCCTTAAAATGAGTGTACAACTCGTTTATAAAGCAATTAAAATGATGTGTTAGGTTGGATACGGCTCGTATCTAACCCCCTAATATCGGATGAACTCATCTGCCTATGACCATGTATTGGGATTTCATGACTGTAATGTAACTCTTCTTATGCATTGAGGACTTTAATACCAAGTGCTTGGGAATATTTTCAAAATCCTTTCATAAAACATTGCTTTAGCCAAGAGCTCTGATACCAACCGAGTTGTCACGCCCCGACCTGCCCCCGGGCCGAGCACGTGACAACCGCCGTGGCACCTCGACACACAAGCACTACGTCCCACATATCGAGACACCGTAAGGCTAATAACAACATCTAATCAATGTATCTCAGACCAAATCAATTCCCAAGTCATCACAATATGCCTCAATGCATCAATATATCAAATCAAATGAGAGTTATCATTTTCACAAGTCAATATAAGTATAATACAGTCATCCCAGGTATATAAATACAATGGTCAACTAAATGCTCCAAATATAACAATAATCTCAAATGATTACCACGGAAGAGTAGGTAACCGTACCCAAGCCTAGTGTCTCTAAAATGCCCAACGAAATCAAAACTCTACTAACCCTCAATTCAAGACTAAACCTATAAGATGGGAATGTTAGGGGTGAGTACCTAAAGGGGGATAGTACTCAGCAAGTGAGGGGATTGACATCGTACAATTAATATCGATGTGAACTTGGAGTATCAAAGCATAAGGTAATAATATCCACAGTATGCAAACCGATCATATCATTTCAAAACCATATATCATACGCACACATCAGAAATCAAGATATGCATCCAATATTTATATCAATGTCAGGAAGAGTCATCCAATGAAATATTCCCGACAAGGGTCTACCTCGACCAGTGATGGGCGCATTGGGGGTTTTCACAATGCATATATGTAAAAACAATAGCTCTCTACCTGAATATTGGCCGTAAGCTGATCCAACAAGCCCGCAAATATCACAAGTACAATCGTCAATATAGATCCAACATTTGGGGGATAGCTCTAGCCAAAGCGTATCCGGGCACAATGAGTTCCTCTTCCAAATGTTCTTCGTAGCTACAGAACATTGCTATACAGCGGGGAAATGGGGGGCACCAAGCCCAAAGCATGGAATCATCATAGGACATCCAACCCAATCACAAGTTCAAATCTAAGTTATATGAAACCGTGTGCCAATAGATATAAAAATCATATAAATACCACATGTTATGAAAAAGTGGCACAATATCATTTTTGAAAGCGCGTGGATGCATATCAAACAAGTCAAGTAATTGGGACACTCCAATGGTCACAAAAATATGTGTAAAGCATATATCAAAATCCGAAAGCTCAGTTTATCACACATTTGAAATCGTACTATAAAAAGCATTTAAAACAGGATTTTCCAATCAGTAACAGACGTCAAAGTCCCACTTACAGTTTGGGGAGTGTAACGCACTCCCCATATTACCACGAAGTGTAAATCAAGTGCTCCCCTCGTTCAAATCAAATAACTCTTATGAAGAAAAATCAGTCCACAAATTTTCAAACTTGCGCAGTCATGGGAAATAAGCTATAACTTTTTGCACACACTCCATTCCAAACGAAATTGTGACATGTTGTAGGTAACTTCATGATCTATAACTTTCATTTTATACACTTTCTCAAATTCACATCACAGAATTCCCAGAAATCCTCACTTTGTTTCAGTCGCACTCCAATTTCAGCTTCTGTCTAATTTTTGTGCAGAAGCTTTAACTTTTATTGTACTTATCAAACCTAAATGAAATTTTAGTATGTCATTCCCAAGACATAGATCTACAATTTTTGTGTTTTGAGTTTCACTCAATTATGCTGATAAAGGGGTTGAAATAAATCATGATCAGAACAGGCAGTTTTCAGTTGGAAACAAAATTTCTGCCAACACACCTTTAGGAAAAAACAATATAACTTTTGATCCCCTCAAGTATTTTGGCTGCAATTTTAATATGTGGTAGACAAGAAAGATAGCTACAATGTTTATGTTTTGAGTGTCTCCAAAATAGAATTGGAAATGGTTCGTTTGTACACACTGATTTTATAGTCCGAAATAGAACAACTTTCAGTCATGCTTCAGGACAATGCCATATCTTTTGGCACAAATATCTGATTAAGGTGGTTCTTATCTCATTGGAAAGATAAGACTTGGATCTACAATTTACTTAACTAGAACATTTTCAAATTATGACTATAAGATTTCTTAAAACAAAGGTGAATTCACAGACAGAAATAAAATCTAAAACAAGACAAAACAGAAAATTTAGCTCAATTTCTTTGCCTTCCAAAACTCAAGCAAGCTTTCCACTTAATCCCAGCCTTTGGTCACCATATGTACACTAAGTTAAGAGTCTCCCTTTGGGTTCAAAACAAAAATATAGTATTCTAGGATGCATAAGAAGGCCTTACCTTGTTTTCAAATGTGTCAGAGATTTGAAGAAATTTTCCAACATACTCTTCTCCTCCTAGATTGAACTCACTCATTTTCACTCTTGGCTCTTGAAGGAATGAAGAATGCTCCACATTTTTCTTTCTTCTTCCTCTCACTCACGTCCACTTCATGGTACAACAAATGAAGGGGTTGGAATCTTTTAATCATTACAAGCATACTTCATTCCCCAAAAGTCAAGGTTTGTACATCATTAACATACTTCAAATAAATGCTTACTTTTTCATTCCATACCACACCATGCTTGTTTGTCTCAAAATATCAAGAATTTCTTTTCCTCAACATGCTCTTCACGTCCACAAGACTTCCTCACCATGCTTTGGCATTAAATGCTTGTCCAATTTGTCTCTTACTTTGTTAAATTAATGGTTCAAACAATTTCATTAAATCTCCAATTTAATTTCTACCCTTCGATTGAAATTCCAAATTTTCAACACTCCATAACTTGCCCATACTTTGTTGTCTATCATCTTATTGCATTGAAGTCCCTATCTTTTGAGAAATTACCTTTTGGTTATTGTTAATTACAATTTGGTCCCTGGACTTATAAAAATTATAAATTGACCCCAGAATTTTTTATAATTTCAAATTGGACACAAAATCTTTGTTGGGCATAATTTATTTCATCACGTGTTAAAACGTGGTCATGTAGTCTTTCCGAATGGTCTTTGACCCAAATTATTATCGATGATTTCTTTGAAAATTGTCGATTTTTTTTTATTTGCCCTTATTTGATGCTTGTGAGCATTAGAATTGATATTTCATGGTTTCGGGTCGTCCGTAGTTAATTTCGGACAATTTAGGTTTTGGTATTTGCTTATAAGCCCTCCAACTTTTGATAATTTGAAAACGACCCCAAAAATTCTCAAAATTACACGTTAGGCCCAAAATCACATATTAGGACCAATGGGACCGATTTAGAAATTTAATATGGTCGTCTCGACCTTGTTTGTTAAAATTGATCCGAATTAGGTTTACGGACCAAATTTTTGGACTTTTGCCGTTTTAACCCTAAAAATAATTATTTATCAAATTTAAAAATTTTCTCACACTCAAAATCACATCTTATCATCATATGACCATTTTTAGCCCATTTCGAAATTATTCACTTACGCCTAAAAATTGGAGCAAAAATTTTCTAGGGGAATTTTATCGGAAAAATTTCTGAGGGAAATTTATAAACAGATTTATGAAAAATCATCATATATAAAAATAAAATAGGATATATGAGCATACACCGAGAGTCGGTGTTACACTTCAATCTTGAATCAAGTTGATGGAATTTTTTGCCTACCATGGACTGCTGTGATTTGTCACTTTTCTCAACGCCCAAAGATTCATGCAAGCTCTCATATCGTATACAAACTTGACATAAATTTGCATTCCAAATAGCGCACGCATCAATATGTTCATTATCTAGAAACTCATGACTCATATACAAGGAGTTAGCAATACAATTTTCAATAGGATTAGTTGAGTAAAAGACATTAAAATCATAGTCAACAATTCTTTCAACGCAATTGAGTTCAAAATCAACTCTAAAGACTTCTTGAGTATCAAAATTTTTCATTCACCTAAGAATATCAAATTCAATTTTTTCATCATTAACTCTCAAAATCAATTTTCCATCATAAACATCAATCAAAGCACATCCAATGACAAGGAAATGTTGACCTAGAATCAAAGATATACACTCATCATCATCCACATCCAAGACAATAAACTCAATACGAAAAATAAATTTATAAACTCCAACCAATATATCCTCAACAACATCTCTTGGATTTTACATTCCTATCAGCTAGTTGTAAGAAAATGTTAGTTGGTCGATATTCCTTTAACCCTAACTGTCTCCATTTATTGCCATATATTTCATCATACTCATTATATTATAGGATAAAACCTTATTCTTTGTAACATATCTCTGTTAATGTATTAATTGTACTAAGAATTGGTGAAGGATTCACCGTCTGGGTTTAGAGAGAGAATAGCAACTTGCTAAGATTGGGTTTTAGAGTTTGGGTAGAAACACTATAAGAAATCTAACTTGAATCTTGAATGATGTTTGCAACTATTGATTCAATAGTGGAAAAATCCAAAGAGAGTTTGGGAGAGGATGTATACTAGTGTTTGGTGGAACCACTATAAAACTTGGTATCTTCTTTGTTTTCTTTTCTTACTTGTCCATACCTCTATCAACTTAGGTCTTCAACATTCTGTAAATTCTTAGAAAACCTTAAAATTGACATTCAGCCTATTCAACTCCCCTCTAGGTTGTATTTCAATTGGTATCAAAGTGGGCATATAGGTTAAAAAACCTAACAATTTCAATAACAATGATCATAAATGGCAATAAATGGAGACAATGTACCCTTCGAAGCATATTCAATAAACTGTGGGCCATTCTTTCATGGCAATAACTATAGTTATTGGAAGCAAATAATGCAAAACTTCATTACCTCACAAGATGAGATGGCTTGGGAGATTATCAAAGAAGGGATTGAGTTGCTTACAGAAGAAATTAATGGTGTTCACGTTCCTTTAAAAATGAAGAACATGACTATAGAAAAAAAGAAGGCATATCTATTGAATTGCAAAGCTATCAATTTTCTATACCTAGCTTTAAGTCTCGATGAATATAATCGAGTCTCTTCGTGGGTTATAGCCAAGGAAATTTAGGCGAGACTTGAAGTTACATATGAAGGAATTGATCAAGTTCTAAAGAACAAGATCAGAATGTTGAAGCAAAAGTACAAGGCCTTCAAGATAAAGGAAGAAGAAATAGTCTGGGAGATGATGATTCGCTTCAACACAATTACAAATGAAATGAGACTGCTTGTGAAAGGTATCCCTTAGGAAGACATGTTGGACAACGAGTTGAGATGTCTACCAAAATCTTATGAGCCAAAGGTTACTATGATTGAGAATTCTAAAAACCTTGAGACATTAATGACGGATCAACTCGTAGGCTCATTGATTACTCATGAGATGAAGTTGAATTTAAAGGGCTCAGAAGAGAAGAGAAGAGAAATGAAAAGGCATGGCACTCAAAGCAGACGGTGAGGAAAGCACGTCTGACAGTAAGATAACCATGAAGAAGTTATGGCATTATTTACAAGGAAGTTCAAGAGGTTTATTATGTGGAGGAAGAACAAGGGCAGAACCAGCTTCAAAAAAGCAAAGAAGAAAGAGGAAATTCGCTATTATGAATACAAGAAGCTGGGGCACATTAGAGCAAACTACCTTCAATTGAAAAATCTTGAAAAGAAAGACAAGAAAGAAGAAGAAGAAGAAAAAAAGGAAGGCTTTGGCAGCCTAAAGTGATAAAGATTAGACCACCAGTGAAGTGAAAGTTGCTGAAGAGCAAACAAATCTATGCTTCAAGACTTTGGAGGAAGCCCAGCATGATGAGGTAGCCTCCTAGTACTCAAACTCATAGAATTTTTCTGATTTTGAGTCTGAAAGAGAGTTAACAACTAATGAATTGCATGAAGTATCATTAGAATTCTTGAAAGACCTTACGAAACTAACTAGGAAAAACTTATTAATTAAGAAAACCCTTGCTGAAGTAGAGTTAGAAAGAGATAGGCTTAGGGGAAAAAATGAAAAATTAAGACAGGATCATGAAAACATCAAGGTAGAAAAGATGTACATATGTATTGAGCTAGAAACTAAGGTCATAGAGGTTGAACAATTAAAAACAGAACTTCAAAATTCAAAAATCAGTTGCATTGAGACTAGCACTTCTAAAATAACTAAACTGAAAGAAACGTTAGAAGAACAAAAGAACAAAAATATAAGGCTTAGTGTACTATTGCATAAATATGCTCAAGGTCAGAAAAAATTGAACTTAACGCTTAGTGCTCAACGTGTTGTCTATGATAGAACTGGTTTTGGATCCCTCAACAAATCATAAAAAACTTTATAACTTCTTTGTACCTAGTTTAAAGTCTAGCGAAGGCACAACTAGATGTTATGCTTGCATGATATTAGTACATAAAGCAAAACACTACAAGCTTGAGAGGAAAACAGTTGTAAGAAAAAGCAAAGAACCAACTAAACTTACGAGATGCACATATTGTAGAAGAACAGGACACAGCAGCAATGCATCCTAGTTTAAGTATGAAATGTCTAAGAAAACTAAAATGCAATGGGCACCTAAGAAGGCAACTAAGACTATTATTCAGCTAACCCAACCGGACCTGAGAAAGTGTGGGTACCAAAGATGCCAAAATGATTATTCTTCATCACAAATATGCTTGAAGTCTAAGAAGACTTAAGATTCATCATCCTAGTGCATTGACAAGGGATGTTCAAGGCACATAATAGGAGATGCTTCAAAATTCCCCAACTTAGAGAAGAAGAGAGAATAGGCAGTCTTTGGAGATAATTCTAAATGCAAGATGGTTTGCGTTGGCTGCATACGTAAGTCTTCTTCCTCTACTCAAATTCAAAATATGTTGCTTGTTGATGGTTTAAAATTCAGCCTGCTTAGTGTGAGTCAGTTGTGTGATAGAGGTTATAAGGTTACAGATGATTCTTAGTTAACCTGATAGTTGATAAAGAATTAAATGAAACAAAGTTCACTCGTCATAGGGAAGGAAACATCTACATAATAAAATTAGAGGAATCAAAAGACAGAAATGAGTCTTGCCTAGTAATGTTGGACCAAAACAACACATTGGTTCAGTATAGGAGATTAAAACATGCTAATATGGACTTGATATCTCAACTCGTTAGGAAAGACATTGTAAAAGGTCTTCCAAAGCTTAAGCTTGAGAGAGACAAACTTTGTGATACCTGTATGAAAGGCAAACACACATGAACCTCATTTAAACCAAAAAAAATAGACCTCTAGCGCTCCTTCACATAGATCTCTTTGAACCAACAAGAACTCAAAGCTTAGGTGGAAAGCATTGTGGTTTTGTGATCATAGACCACTTCTAACATTACACTTGGGTATTGTTCTTGGCTATGAAAGAGGAGGCAAGTGAAACCTTCATTATGTTATGTAGAAAACTTCAAAATGGGAAAGAATATCCAATTAGGAGCATGAGGAGTAATCATAGGAAAGAATTCAGAAATGGAATAATGGAAGAATTCTATGGAGAACATAGAATAGATCACAATTTATTAACTCTTAAGACACCTCAATAGAATGGAGTGGTACAAAGGAAGAATAGCACCCCAAAGGAGATGACCAGAACTATACTCTATGAGCATAACTTGCCTAAGTATTTCTGGGTAGAGACTGTGAATATAGCCTGCTACATTCTAAATAGTGCCCTTATTAGACCAATCCTAAAAAAGACTTCTTATGAACTACAAGGGAAGGAAATCGAACATGGCTTACTTAGAGTGTTTGGTTGCAAATGGTATGTTCTAATAATGGTAAGGATTGCTTAGCCAAATTTTGATGCTAAAAGTGATTAAGAGATCTTCCTAGCTTACTCAACATCTAGTAAAATATATAGAGTTTACAACAAGAGAACCATGATGGTTAATGAGTCAATCCACATTGGATTTGATTAGAATAATGCCTTATGAAAGAAGAGCTATAATGATGAAGACATTAATGAGCTCATTAAGGAACTAGAATTAGTAGAACATGAAGATGCTAAAAAGAAAGAACCTGAATCAGAACTAGAACCAAAGGAAGATGAGGAGAGTTATCAAGAGCAAAATATTAGATATCCAGCAGTGAGCAAGAGTGTTAATCAAGAAAATATAATAGGAAACGTGAACTCTGGTGTTTGAACTAGTACTTTATTTCAAAATCAATGTGAATATGTGGCATTTATCTTATAAATAGAGGATAAGAGTGTAGATAAAACTTTGGAAGATGAGAACTAGATTATGGAAACGCAAGAGGAATTGAATCAATTTAAGAGGAATAAAGTCTGTAACTTAGTCCTTATGTCACGCCCTGGTCCTCAGATTCGAGCATGTAACAACCACCGTATTGTCTCGATCAATGTGCAACCCTGGGCATGCACTCCAAGACCCTACAAGGCTAATTCATCATCAACACAATCTCAATCCTTAACCAATTCTCTATAATCATAAGTCATTATCCATAAAACCTCTTTCAAAATGAGACAAGTAAAGTCCTCATAACTTTAACACAAAATGATCAATCAAAATATAAATGTACATATACGAAAGTAATAAGGCTTCTACAATTAAACCATAATACAACAAAGTTCAGCTTGCATTAATCTTCCCCATGGTTCCATCTACAACTAAGTAAGCCAAAACAAATATACCTCATACAAAGTATATAGTTTCAACAGAGGTGGATCTCACAAATAACAAAAGAAGGTCCTCTATCTGCACTTAGTAGATACAAACCTGAAATAAGGAAAGAAGAAGATAGGGATGAGTACAAATGTACCCAGATCCTTATTTGTATCAAGATAATTTATATGTACTTTTTGCATATGTTTGAAATATTATAGATTTTACTCGATGGAAATAACAAAATTCAAACAATCCTTGTTTCTCACATAATATCTAATATAGAATTTTCACATGCGTTTGAAACTGATTGAATTTTATTCGAGACAAATAACGAAGTTCATATAATCCTTATTTATAACATAATAGTTCGTGCAAACTCACAATTAGATTGAAATGGTTTGGATTCTGTTACAAATAAAAAATACTATTTTATACGATCGTTATTTATAACTAAATAATTCATACAAACTTTCCACACAAGTCTAAAATAGTTCTGATTTGTTTGAGTAACTTAATAGTTTGAATACACTTTTCATGGCAGTTTGAAAATGTATTGATTCTAGTTGAAATGAATAGTGAATCATATAATCATTATTTGTAATGTAACAGTTCGTGTGAACTTTTTGCATGAGTTTTAAATATCTGAATTCTATTTAAGACTTAGAGCAAAGTTTTGTATGAGTTTTCTTTGTAATAAAATAATTCATACATACTTTCTGTATGAGTTTAAAATGGTTTAGATTCATTTCATAGGAGAATTATAATATTTATGATTCTTATTTGTAACATGATAGTTCGAATATACTTTCCAGATGATTATTAAATGTTTTGGATTCTATTTGAGACAAAAAGTAAAGTTTCTTATGGTCGTTATTTATGACACATTAAATTGCATGAACTTTTAGCACGAATTGAAAATGGTTTAGATTCAATCGATAGAAATACGAAGCTTTGTAAGAATGTTTTGCACATGTTATAAATGGTTCACATCCTATATGTGATGAAAAGTAAAGTTTCTTATTATTGACTAAAACGTATTTTGATTTGATCAAATGTTAATTGAAAAAATTAGAATTAATTAAACAAAAATTTGGAATAATAGAAAAACTATCAGAACCAATATTGGTAGAAATAATTCGACCTATGTAGGAAAGAAGTTGATCTGTACTATAAACTTGTGGAGACTTAAGAAGTCTACCTACCTCTAAGATTTGTGGAGAGAACCTCAATTTGTTGAAGGGGTTGATTTTTCTCAAAGAGCACTTGAGTTCTTGAAGGATGGTTATCGGCATAGGGAAATTGTTGCTAATGCTTTATTGGGAATCGCACTTCATGCTCATGCTAAACCTGTTGTGAAACAAAATGAGACACTTGAGGCCATAAAGACTGCTTAGAGAGTATAGAGCAAAGAAAGTTAGATGTTGCACTTTATTGTGCAAAGCTCTTGGTAGCCATAAAATCCAAACTTGACTTGGTTTGGAAATAGCCATAAGATTATAGACCAGTTTATTTTGCCTGGTATATAACCAAATGAAGGATCTAACATCACTAATAGTTTTGAAATATAAGTAAAGATTTTCTGTTGATTGTTGGAGCTAAAACTAGAATCGAACACTACAAAAGAAATGCATTATAGAGACAGAGGAAAACTGTCAGCTAAATATAATAAAACCGTCAACAAAATCTTCTCCGACAGATAGACGTTCAATTAGTTATACACCACTCAGAATAGACCTATGTCGACACTTTTGGTCACTATTGGAGCATGTCCCGAATCTGGACGGTTAGAAAAGTGTTGGTAAAAATCAGCTTTTATCATTAGTTTAAAAGCGTTAGTAAAAGTTACTACTTTTATCGTCGCCTAGTACAAAAATGTTACAACCTGTTACTACCTTTATCGTCCCTAACTATAGCTATTAAGAATTGTTACTACTATTTATTATCGGTAACCATATAATACATATGTTAGGAAATGTTATTACTTTTATTGTCAGATATTACAAATGTTTGTAAATAGTACTACAGATATCGTCGCTTACCACGTGTGTAGGAAATGTTACTACTGGAAATGTTACTACTGTCGCTTACCACGTATATAAGAAATGTTACTACTGGAAATATTAATATTGTTACCATAATCGTTAAGAATTATTATACTATTTATTATTGGTAAATGAGCCATTATAATCGTTAAGAATTGTTATGCTATTTATTGTCGGTAAGTACAGAGTTATATGTTAGGAAATGTAATAAAATTTTTGTTTGTCGGTTATGATAAGTGTTAGTAAATATTACTACTTTTATAGTCGGTTATCACAAGTATTAGTAAATATTACTACTTTTATTGTCATTAGGAATTGTTACTACTATTTATTGTCGGTAACCATATAATACATATGTTAGGAAATATTACTACTTTTATTGTCAGATATTACAAATGTTTATAAATAGTACTACAGTTATCGTCGCTTACAACGTATATAGGAAATGTTTCTACTGGAAATATTAATACTGTCACCATAATCGTTAAGAATTGTTATACTATTTATTATTGGTAAATGAGCCACTATAACCATTAAGAATTGTTATACTATTTATTGTCGGAAAGTATAGAGTTATATGTTAGGAAATGTTACAAAATTTTTGTTTGTCGGTTATGATAAGTGTTAGTAAATGTTACTACTTTTATGGTCAGTTATCATAAGTGTTAGTAACTTTTATTGTTATTAGGACATGCTACTAATCGTGAGTCACCTAACTGTTAAGAATTGTTAGTGTTATATATTGTCGATAACTATGTTAGGAAATGTTACTATTAGTAAATATTACTATTTTTATTGTTGGATAGGCAGGTGTTACAGAATACCCTTTTCTCATTGGTTACACAAGTATTAGGAAATGTTACTATCTTTTATCGTCGTTACCATCATTTTATTGTAGTTATTTATTGTTGGTTACCACAAATTGCCACATGTGTTAGTATAAGTTACTGTCATCTACACTCTCTTAGGAAATTCACACGCTTTTTATCATGTTAGGAAATATTACAGAAATATTTACTGGATACGATTTTTTTAAGATGGTATAGATTTGATTGCTATAAAACTAGAAAATAAAGAAATTACAAAAATAATATAAATAGAGAATGTTGATACATTGATTTCTAAGCAAAATGATGGAAACATATAAGAACAAAAAAAAAGAAAAAAAACAGAGAAAATATTGCAAGTCTTACAACTGCATGTCTTCTAAGATTTTACCATCACAATTAAAAACCATTTTTATCCACAATTCTTCCTTCGTTTCAATCTATTCATATAAAACCATAGTGAAATTAATATAATGACATTGTAAAGAATGATTGTAAATAAAATATTACCTTCAGGAGTCAGGTATGATGATGATGGTTGAATTTTATGTGCAATCCCAACATAGTAGTGAGTGAGTAGAGTGATGTAGTAATGTTGATGGTAGTGAGGTAGTGAGCGACGAAGTGGAGTCAATAGTAGTGATAATGATTTTTTTTTTTGGTGGAAATAGTAGTGATAATGATGGTTGGGTTTTATGTGCACTCTCTGGATACTAGTGAGTGAGAGGTTTAGAGGGGTTAGGGAAGGAGAAATTTCAAGGGAAGGAGACGGTTTGATGGTGAAGTTTCCTTTGTATGATTTATATAATATATCATATTCATAAATAAATTTTGAAAACCTTTTCAAAATCGGCCCATTTTTTCCACTTTTTTCCTTTTTTCCCCGCCCTTTTTTTTATTCTTTTTTTTATTACCGTGCACGTTGTTTTTAATTCTTCACATTTTTTTATACTTTTAAACTTTTAAACAATGCCTCGTGTCTTTCCACTAAAAAAAATTACATACTTATTTTTACTGCTTATTACCTTGCTATTACTACATATTAAGGTTTAATAATGTGTTTCAAGCGATATATCATATGTTTATGTTTCAAGTGACATATCATAGGCGTGAAACAAATATTGAAAATAACTTTTTAAAAGCGTCATTTTTCATTAGAAAATTTTTTGTGGGATGTGTTATTATTTTTTACCATCTTTTTTTTAATCATCTCATTTTTCAGACTTTAATAACTGTTTTAGCCCTCTTTCTTCTTTTCCCATATGTTTCAAATGTTTCTATATATGTTATTTTCCTATTAGCTTGTATTTTTAAGACTTGTTACGATTACATACAAATGCAGCATATATGTTTCATTCAAATTTTATGCAAGTATTGCCTTAGCATTACCTTACCACTTGTTACCAAGCACTTGTTACCTTGTTACCTTGTTACCTTGTTACCTTGTTACCTTTATTTTTTATAAATCACTTGTTACTATGTCCTTATTATACAAATTTTATACGATTATTATCTTACCAAGAGCACTTGTTATCACTCATTACCATCACTTGTTATCACTCGTTACCATCACTTGTTATCACTCGTTATCATTATAGAGAATGAAAAGTACTTGTTACTATTTGTAAATCACTTGTTACTATGCAAATTTTATACAATTATGCCAGGTATTGGAGCAATTGTATCACTGTGCACAATTGTATCACTGTGTTACACACAATAGAAGTACTTTTTACCACTTGTTACCATGTCATATCACTGCACATATGGATCATCCCTACTTTGTGCATACGTGTGCATGTGCTTGCCTGCGCAGTTGAGCTACACAGGCATACGCGGCGCAACCGGGAGCCTACGATGCGCGATGCTTGCCCACGTGGTTAAGCTGTACGGGCATACGTGGTTGCGCCGCCCGGGCATACGTGGTTGCGCCGCCCAGGCATGTGCGGGCGCTCTCACATGTGCTTGCCTTGCGCTTGCTCACACGATTGAGCCGCACAAGCTCCCATGCATGTGCAGTGCACATGACCGTGCGAGCATGCGGGATTGCACCGCACAGGCTATTCTTTGCCTTCTTTTTTGTTTTGTCAAAAAATTGCTAGGCTGGGGGTTCTTGAATCTCCAGAATTAACTTGTACCAACCACTAAGCCAAAGTATCTTGTGTGAGTTTTTTCTTTTTTATTCATCTCTTTATATCCTTTCTCACTCTCAACTTTTTTTAATTTTTTTTATCTCACTCTCACAATTTTTTTCCTTACCTCCCTCTCACCTTTTTTTTATAGGTCATTTTTTTTCTTTTTTTTTCCTTTTTCATTCTCATTGATGATACATTCAAACCATTATGACTTATTAATATAACATCATAATTAATAATTGATTAAGTTAGATAACATACTAATATTATATTATATTGTACTAATATTATACACTCATCCAAATGAGGATATCCAAATCCAAAGTGTTGTATTACCTAAATTGATCTGATCAATGGATTATTAGATAATGTAATTTATAGTAATACGTATAGTAATACATAGAGTAATAAATATGTATTATATAGTCATGTAATAATAGTATTATTTTGTTATTGGAGAATATTGCATTTATCTTTCAAAATAATCTCAAATTTTTCATTAATCCAGTAGAGTATATCACCAATTAATCTAATCCAATGGTTGCAATAATATCTTTCAAGTTAAATGAACATATATATATTATTTTCACAAACAAATTTACAAACAAATTTTTAAAAACCGCCCCTTTTTTCCGCTCCTTTTATCATTACACAATTTAAATTTTTCATTACACAATTTTTTGGACAATGCCTTTTTACCCATCTCTTTTTTCATTACACAAGTTTTCAAAACCTCTTTTCACCTTTTTACCTATCTTACATTTTATTATATTTTTAATCAATACTCGTCTTTCTTTCCCATATATGGGTTTTTTGTTATTTGTGTTATTTTGTCATATGCTTACTAATGCAAGTTTTAGAACTTGTTATGATGTGTTACTTTTGTTATGTAAATTACTAGATAACTAATTAAATTATGTAATGATAATTATATTATTTAAATTAATATTGATAATGTGAGATTCAATAGTTGAATAGTGAATTACAATGCGTAATAGTAATGTAGTAATGTATTATATAGTAATATAATATTGATATTATTATATTATTAGAAAATCCGCACGAAACCAATCCCAAATCTTTTGTAAATTTTTTGCATATTCTGGGATATCACGAATTAATCCAATCGGATAATATTGCCATTTTGACAAACAAATTTTCAAAATCCGTACACTTTTTTCATTTGTTTAAATATTTTTCCATAGTTTACTCTTTTCCTGCCTCTTTTGTCATTACGTACGTGTTATTCTTATTTCCTCATATTTTTTCATTAATTGTTTAAGTTATCACTTGCCACAACTTAGTTACTTATCACAACTTTTTACCATCACCACGTGTGACAAACTTAACACTCGACACCAACTTATCCCACTCTCACAGAACTTACCATCTCTTATCACTCTTAAAATTACCACAATTTATCACACCGACAACACTAAACACTCAAAATTACTACAACTTTCCACCTATTGCCTATTATCACATTGCATGCACTCACATATCCCTATTGCAACTTATCACATGCAATCATCCCTAAAACTATATGTCAGACATTTTCAATACCTTAAAACTATATACAAATATTTTCAATATTTTTATGACTACATACGATTTAGGATGTATCATGGCATAATTCTTCATCCACTCCCTATGTTGGATCGATCATGATCATATAAATGTGTGAATGTAACATACCAAGCATATTAAGATGAAAAAGATTATCTAGGTTGGATATATTGATGATATCCACATTAAAAGCAACAAACGATTGAAAACCATGTGTCAGTATTTAATTTAACACAAGGATCTTGCTGCATTAACCCACCAATATATTTATCACTTCCTCTTTATGACTTATCCATTATATTAAATACAAATCAAATGTTTTGCACAAATTTGTATTGAAATAAATATTCGAAGCAAGACAAAAGATAAATTGTTTTTGGTATTTTGGCGTAAAAAAATTTGATTAAATTGGAGCTGAACTGAAATTACTGTGGTTAAAAAAGTATTCATAAAATTACTGTCTTTTATCATCAGTTTCAAAAGTATTGGTAAAAGATATTACTTTTTATCGTCAGTTACTATATATATATATATATATGTGTTAGTAAATGTTACTATATTTTATCATTATCATTATGATTTATATAATATATGATTTATATGATTTATATAATATATCATCTTCCCAAACAAATTTTTAAAATCTTTTCAAAAGCCGCCCATTTTTTCTTTTACGCTTTTTTTCCCGCCTCATTTTTCATTACCCGTTTCTTAATTCATCACATTTTTTAATAATACCGCCACTGCCTTTCAGTTGAAAAAATCACTTACTATGTAATTGTTACTACTTACCTTGTTATTACTACATTTACTATATAGTGCATGCCTACCTTGTACTGTGCTGTGCTAATTATGTCCATTTGATTAATCACATGAGGATCAAGTTATTAATATTATTAATTTAAATAGTATAAAATTATTAATATTATTAATTTAAATAATATAATGATATAAAATTCGTAATTTATATAATATAATGTTATAGTTTTGAAAATTCATTAATAATTTGAAATTATAATGTTATAATTTGAAATTATGACGATTATGTAATTAATTATGTTGGTATAATGAATGAAGAGCACTTGTATCTAATGATGTATTCACAGGATTTTTATCTAGATAACACTAAGATCTCATCCCTATTTATAATGACTAGGAATCACAAAGGTGAATAAATAAAGAATTCAAGGTCTCATATTTCCATACTCCACACAATTTTCACACACACAATTTTCGCACATATACCACTTCCAACCCCACCTCAACTGTAATATTATTTAAAATTACTAATAATCTTATAATATAATATTGCTCAATACTATTTAAATTACTAGATAATTACAAATAATCCTATAATATAATAATCCTCAACATTATTTAAATTATTAGATAATTAATTAAGTTATGTAACGATAATTATATTATTTAAATTAATATGGATAATGCAAGATCAATAGTTGAATGGTAAATTACAATGCCTCCCTACGATAATCTAATTTATAGTAATACATATAGTAATTTATAATAATGCATATAGTAAGTAAGTAATGTATTATATAGTAATGTAAGATTAATATTACTATATTACTGGACAATGATGCAATCTCAAAAGCAATGCCGATGGTATAAACCAATCCCAAAAAAATTTTTTTGCATCACCAATTAATCATTTAATTGTTATTTTCACAAACAAATTAACAAATTAATTAACAAATTTTCAAAATCATTTTAGCACACTTTTTTCACATTTTTCCAAAATTTAGTTTTTCCTGATCTTTTTTTCATTACATACCCACATTATTTTTAATTCCTCTTATTTTTTTCATACTTACTTAATAACCATGACGTGTCATTCCCATATCTTTGTCATATGTGTTATTTATTTAAGTTATTCAAATGAGATGTTATCTTGTTATTTTATTGTTACTATATTTCATATATATACTTATTACCTTGTTTGCAATAGTATTCACTTAAATTTTCATCATCAAATTAAGACCTCAAATGCTAATTAAAAAATCTAATTTTTTATTAAATTGACTCTAAAAGTAGAAAATTGTTTTTGGCACAAAAAAGGAGATATTATCTCAATTGTCTTAATGAATTAAATGTATTGATATTAATATTAATATTGTTAGCAATTTAGTATACTCCAATAATAATATTTTCACCCACTAAACTTTTATTAATTGTTTAACTTATCACTTGCAACAATTTAGTTACTTACTACTTACTTACTACTACTACCACTTGTGCCAAACTTAACACTCAATACTAACTTACCACAATCTCACAATCTCACAAAACTTCTCATCTCTTATCACTCTCAAAATTATCACAATTTATCACCTTGTTATCACACTGATAATTGTTATTATCACAACACGTCAAAATTATCACAATTTACCACATATTACCTATTATCACATCATACCTACATGCACTCATATTGCTATTGCAACTATCATAAAACTATTGCAACTTATCACATACAACTATCCCTAAAACTATATACCAGACATTTTCAATACCTTAAAACTATAAACTAAATATTTTCAATATTATTACGACTACATATGATTTAGGATATACTTGTCTTGGCGTAATTCATAAAACTTATCTGAAACTGCTTCATCCATGAGACATCCGTGAGAAAACTCTTACATTGGATCGATCGATCATGAATCATGTAAATGTGTGAATATAATATGGTCAAAAAGATTATCAAGATTTTAAAAATAACAATCGATTGAAAACCTGAAATATTTAATTTAACACAAAGCGAATATATTCATCAATTTAGAATACTATGACTTATCCATTATATTAAATACAAATCAAATGTTTTATACAAGTTTATATTGAAATACGGAGCAAAACAAAAGAGAAATTTTTTTTGGTATTTTGGCGTGAAGAAATTTGATTAAATCGAAGTAAACTGAAACATTGGAATGAAAAAGAAAATTTTGATTAAATTGAATTTGACTTGAAAATTTGTTTTTGACGCGAAGATTAGAGATTTTATAATAGAGTTTTTATTGAAATATTAAAATTGTAGATCGTAAATGTTAAATTAAATGTGAATTAAAATAAATTAATATTAATGTTAATGTTCTTAACTGTTTTTTTAAGAATTTATATAAAATTATATAATATTCATAATTAATAATTAATGTATGATTATCATGTATATTATCTAATAATAAAAAATAAATTATAACACTATATTATATAAATTATTAATTTAATATCATTGCATTATTTAAAATAATAATATTAATAATTTATATTATATTAATTAAAAATAATATTATTAAAATTTTAAATTATTTTATTTTATTACCACTATATTACTATATTACTACTAGTAAATATTACTACTATATTACTATATTGTATTATTTATTTTATCTTATTATTACATAATTTTATATTCGCATAAATAATAAAAATAAATAAATTATAACACTATATTATATAAATTATTAATTTAATATCATTGCATTATTTAAATTAATAATATTAATAATTTAAATTATATTAATTAAAAATAATAATATTAGAAATTTAAATTAAGCACAAGCACAGGGGCATGCCACACGGCTCAACCGCGCAAGCTTAATCTTATCTTATTACTACTATATTACTATATTACTACTAGTAAATAATACTATATTACTACATTTACTATATATTTTATCTTATTATTATTATATTGTTACATAATTTTATGTTGTAATATTATTATAAATTATTATTAATTTTATATAATTAGTATCATAGTTTTACTTAATTCATTTCTAATGTCATATATATAACATTGACACTGCGGTGTACGTACTATTGTACTCCTCTTCATGAATTAAATAAAAATATTTCTCAGATTATATATATAGATAAATTTTTATTTATTTTGATTTTTGATTTTGGGGATTTTAAATCGAAATTTTTGATATATATATATAAAGTATCGATATTACCGATTTGAGGTATACCCTATTTTGTTAAAAATGGAAGCTTAAAAAAAATAGAGGAGGAAAACACAACGTTTTGCCCAAACCGCTGCGTTTTTCCTCCCAATTTGGATTAGGGCTTTAAGCCCTAATCTCTCTCTCTCTCTCCCGATTCTCTCTCTCCACCGAATCCACCGCTACTCGGCCACCACACGCCACCTCTCGTCTCTCCCTCTCTACTTCTCTCACTCTCCCTTTCTCCCTCTCGCGTTACTCGCTCTCTCTCTTCGGCTCCGCGACCCTCCGCCGCTTTCTCTCCGCTGCTCCTCCCTCCCGCGAGCATAGCCTTCCCGCGAGCACAGCCTTCCCGCGAGCGCGCGGCAGCGCATGACCTTCCCTGAGCGCGCAACTGCAGTCCAGCTCGCGATCACGCGCCTCAGCCTGTGAGTTTGCCAACCCGCGAGCGTGCCAGCCCGCTAGCCCACAAACCCACGAGCCCGCGACAGCCCACGATCTGTTCTCTCCTTCTAGAGCTTTCCTACGCACGAGCCCCCTTGCTGCAACCCCAACTGAAGCCCAAATCGCAGTCATCAACCGACCCCCGAACCCTAGGTCGCGGCTTCTTCACTGTAGGTAACGGCTGCATTGGTTGTAGTTTTAGGGTTTGGTACTTAGAATTTGAGTTAATGGCTAACGTAGTTTCAAATGTGAAAATATTACAGATTTTAGACCAATTCGACGGGTGAACAAAAGCTAAGTCTGAGATCTGAAGAACCCTACGTGAGAGAAATGCAATCACTTCAACATTTGAATCGATTTTGTCGAATTTAGGTTGAATTTAGAATCGGAAACTATATTCATATATATTCTGAAATATTTTTAATTTGAGAAAAATTAGGAAAATGAAAAATATTAGAAATTTGATCATTTGTGAGCCAAATGATTCGAAATTTATGAAACGAGAATCTAGAAAAAAGATTGTGTAAATTTAGGGTTGTATTAAATTGGAAAGAAAAATTCAAAATCTCTTATTAGGCTTTTTTTTTATATTAAATTGTGATGACTTGATTAGGGAAATCTTTTTGGAAACTCGAGAAGTCAGATTGGATTTATTTTGAAAATAGGGAGTGACCACCCTCCCTAGAAAATTGAGTGTAACTCTAATATCTTGCATGAAATAGTAAAACTTGTTTCTGCCGTATTTTCCATAAAACATATTTTCGATATGCATGGACTCGACGTATGATATTAAATTTTAAAACTTGTTTTGTGACAGTTGGAGTGTCATAAATTTATATTTCCGATGACTATGTATCCATGGTTTGAAATGAAATGATATTGTGCCATTATTTGAGAACCAGGTATGTTTTCTATTCTACCGTCGCATTGGCATGGATTTGAAATGATTTGATGATTATATTGGCAAATGGATTTAAAATGTTTTGATGATCTGTATGGGCCGGGTGTCCATTTGTGATGAAATGATCTGTATGGGTCGGGTGCCCACTTATGATGAGATGATATTTGTTGATAAATTCCGTAGCTACGAAAGGCGTTTGTAGAGGCACCGAGTTGCCCGAATACGCTTTTACAGAAGGTATCCGCAAACGTAAAGGGGATGATCTAATGGCTATAGGCGCGACTGGTTGAACCCACGTAAAGGGGAGGATGTGTGTGACACCCCCGTCTAGCATCAGGCGGAGTCCTATACACGATGATGAGATAGCCCCAGCGAACTCATGGGCAGATTTTTGAACTTTATGCATAATAAAACCCCCGATACGCCTGTTCTTAGTTATGGTTGACCCCCTGCCAGGATCATTTTTGGCTTGCTCTAAAAATACTTGATTTTGAATGTATGCATATATGTTTGATATCGTATGATTGGTTAAATATTTTCAAATTACTAAACATATCATATTTTACTGTGAAATGTAAATTATTGTTACGAATAATATTGTTTGACACTCCAATGGTTCACCCACACTATTTATGCTGGATATTAATCCCCTCACTCACTGGGTATCTTCTCTGATACTCACCCCTCTCCTTACCTTCCTCAGACAGGATTACTGTGATAGAGCGACGTTACAGGCTCTAGAGGTTTTCGTAGCATATTGGTGGATTTGGGATTCACGACGGTGAGATTTAATTCAAATAAAAATTTAAAGTCTTTATTTTATTTCGACCCTGCGAGATCATGATATTGAGATCTGTAGTTGGCCGTATACATTTATATTGGATGACTGTATAAATTATGGACATTGTTTGGGAAACTCCCATATTTTTACTGGTATTGAGGCACCTGTAAGCATTTAAAAATTTTTACTTGGGAAATTGTTGTACATTATATAAACTTTAGGCCTGCTCGGTGTGGTGGCTGCTCATGCTTTAGTTCGGCATGATAGTAGAGGTTTGTAGCTAGGACTGCTAGTAATTAAAAAGTTGTGTTGTCCTAGTTGTCTGCTGTGGTTTGGTTCATTGTCTTGAGGCCGAGGTGGCCTTTTTATTTGATTGACAAGATGGTTGTGAATTATACAAATCAAATTATACTTGGAAGACCTTCGAAATATAGGGAAGTTCTATCCGATTTTCTGTAAAAATACAGCCGGCATCCAGGATAACGGGCCGCTGCTCAAAACCTCTGTTCGGGGCGTGACAGTTTTATTGGTATCAAAGCCGTCTAGGTTAGAGAAAGAATAGTAGTAAAAGTCTTCCCAAATATATTAAAAGTCCTCAATGCATTAAAGAATTTCATACAGTCATTTAAAGTCTCATATTTGGCCATAGGCATATAAGTTCACCCATTTTAGGGGGTTAGATACATGATACATCTAACCATTTCGTATTCAAATGTTTTGATTCATAACTCAAATTCTTTTTGCGGGGTTAGTTACTAGTAAATAACCATAATTCTTGATTTCTACCTAATAAAAAGATACTCTTTTTGCATAATTATGCCACCTAGACATGGTAGGCGTTGTGCTAGAGTCGCACCACCCGAGAGTCCCCCAGTGCCCGATGTACTTAGGGCACCCGAGGCTCCACGAGTACTAGAGGATGCTTCCTCTACTCGAGCACACTGACCAGTGCCACCCCCAGCACCTCCACCAACTGTTACAGTCGAGATTCCTCCACCACCACTCGATGCCTTGAGGCAGTGGCAGGAGTAGTACAGTAGATATGAGACGCAGATGCCACCACCTCCACTACAGACTCCAGCGACCGCACCTGCGACCGTACCTGCACCTACGACACCAATTCCTCCTTTAGTGGCCGGTCCTTCTGTTTCTACTCCGACCGATGAGACATCAGTTACTTTGAGGCGCATTCATGAGCTTACTCAGTTGGTGAAAAGGTCTCAACAGCTCGGATGCATAGACCTTTTAGGATCTAGTGATGCCCTAGCGGCGAAACACTGGATCAACAGGACTCGCAGGATCCTTACTGATCTGGGGTTGACAGAGGAGATCAGGTTGAGAGTTGTTGAGAGACTCCTCGACAGAGATACCTTCTCGTGGTAGGAGGCTATCCGTGATAGTGCTACGCAAACCCTGCGATGGGAGGACTTTCTACACGAGTTCGACCGTAGGTACTTCTCCCCGTTCCAATAGGATCGTATGAGGACGGAGTTTCTACACTTACGCCAGGGGACTAGGTCAGTCTCAGAGTACGAGGCTGATCTTAGACGACTAGTGGCATTTGTCCCCGACATGGCTACACCAGCTCAGATGAGGTTCAAGTTTGAAGATGGCCTCCAATTGAGTATCAGAAAGTATATGACAGTGACTCCCTCTTTTACACTATCAGAGGTGATTGATTCAGCATATCGGGCAGAGGAGATCGTCCGAGCTGAGGCTAGGCAGAGAGAGAGTCACCAGAAGATGAAGACTGGGTCACCGGGCGGACAATCTTCGAAGAGGGGTAGAGGTTTTGGACATCCTGGGGGTTCTTTCAGCTTCAGACTAGCAAGACCGGGACAAGGACCTCGACCACAGGGTTTTGGGGTACCAGCCCCTAATGTCTCTACACAGTCTACTACACAAAGACAGCATTTCTGCCGTAGATGCGGCAACCACCATACCTTTGGGGCATGTAGAGTACCAGTTGCTTACTTCTAGTGTGGGAAGTAAGGTCACATTAAGAGTACTTGCCCAGTAGGCCAAGGAAGACAGACTTCTCAAGGTGGTACTGGTACTTCTGGTACAGGCCAGCAGGGGGCACCCACGCACTTAGCTCTTACAGCTCCTCAGACTGCAGCCAAGACTAATACAGTGTCAGGACCGTCGCGACAGTAGCCTAGGGCCCAAGCTCATGTGTTTGTGATGACATAGGAGGACGCACTGGCAAACCCTGATGTTATTATGGGTAATCCTCCCGCAGACCCCTCAGTGTAGTACTTTAGTTCTATTCTCTTTTTGAGATTTTGTATAACATGATGTAGATATATAATTTTGACTAATTAAAGTTTTAGAAACTTAATTAGTTAGATATATATATATAAAGATATCTATTTTTTTGCATTTTAAATACCTTTAATCTTTTTCTTACCTTTAGGTACAATGCGAATATTCGGTATCGACGCCTGTATTCTCATAGATACCGGGTCGAATTTTTTATATGTGAGCGATACATTCGCTCGCCATTCTGATAAACTTCTCTCGCCACTTGATGAGGAGATTATGGTAGTCACTTCTCTTAACAAGCATATCATTCGAGATACAGTCTATAGGGGCTATGAGGTCAGTATTGGGAGGTGGTATTGGAGGCAGATCTGATTCTGCTCCCTATCACGGATTTTGATGCCATCTTAGGGATGGATTGGCTGAGTTTACACTAGGCTTCCGTGGATTGTTACACGAACGAAGTTGAGTTTCGGAGGTCCGGGCAGTCACCGTTAGTATTCTGGGGTGAGAGACGAGTATTGTCCCGCAGTGTTATATCTGTTATGAAGGCCACACGCTTGGTACGCCGTGGTTGTGCAGTTTATCTGGCTTATGTTGTCGACACCACCGTTGAGGGACCGAGACTTGAAGATGCCCCTGTGATGTAGAAGCTTCCAGATGTGTTCCCCGAGGAGCTTCCCGGATTACCACCAGTTCGAGAGTTCGATTTCAAGATTGATCTAATATCGAGGACCAATCCTATTTCTATTCCGTCATACAGAATGACACCTGCTGAACTGAGAGAACTTAAAATTCAGTTGCAGGAATTTCTAGACAAAGGGTTTATACGCCCGAGCACATCACCCTTGGGTGCTCTGGTGTTATTCATAAAGAAGAAAGATGGTACACTTCGGATTTGTATGGATTATAGACAGTTGAACAAAGCCACCATCAAAAAAAGATATCCCCTGCCATGTATAGATGATTTGTTTGATCAGTTGCAGGGAGCTACGGTTTTCTCAAAAATTGATCTTCATTCGGGTTATCATCAGTTGAGGGTTCGGGCCAGAAATGTGCCCAAGACAGCCTTTTGCACCCGATATGGCCACTATGAGTTTTTAGTCATGCCGTTTGGATTGTCTAATTCCCCAGCTAATTTTATGAATTTGATGAACCGAGTCTTCCATGATTTCTTGGATCGGTTTGTCATCATATTTATCGATGACATTTAAGTGTATTCACGGAGTGATGAAGATCACGTCAGCACCTTCGGGTGGTATTACAGATACTCCATGAGAAGTAACTATATACCAAATTCTCAAAATGTGAGTTTTGGCTAAGACAGATAGGATTTTTGGGGTACATTGTCTCCGCGGAAGGTATTTATGTTGATCCACGAAAGATTGAGGCTATATTGAAGTGGGAGTAGCCACAGACAGTTACCGAGATCCGTAATTTTCTCAGTTTAGCTGGGTATTATCGCTAATTTGTAGAGAGATTTTCCCGAATAGCTGCTCCATTATCTAAATTGACCCGGAATGGGTTCAAGTTTGTTTGGGATGACCATTGTGAGGTGAGCTTTCAGGAGCTCAAACAACGGTTAATATCTACTCCTATTTTAGCCCTTTCCATTAGCAGTTGGGAATATACAGTGTATAGTGATGCTAGCCGACAGGGATTGGGTTGTTTTGATGTAGAATGGTCGGGTCATTGCATATGCTTCTCGGCAGTTGAAGAAGCATGAATCGAACTACCCGACGCACGATCTTGAGTTGGCCGCCATAGTCTTTGCCTTGAAGATATGGTGACATTACTTATATGGGGTGACTTGTAGGGTATTTACGAATCACAAAAGTCTAAAGTACTTGTTCACCCAGTGGGAGTTAAACCTCAGACAGAGAAGATGGTTGGAGTTATTGAAAGACTACGACCTTATCATTGATTACCATCTGGGAAAGACAAATGTGGTGGCAGATGCATTGAGCAGAAAGTCATCATCCTCCTCTTCTCCCTCTACTATGATAGAAAGTGCTTACCTCTCTTGCTTTATGGGACTCCGTACACTCAGAGTCAGTTTGACTAGTGATGATCAAGGAGCACTATTAGCTCGATTTGATGTGAGGCCGACTTTGCTTGATCACGTTAAAGAGCTTCAAGGGTCAGATGAGGAGCTCCAGAGTATTCTTGAGAATATCAGCAGAGGAGAGAGTAGAGACTCCCGAGTCCGCGATGACGAACTAGTAACATTTACTAATATAGTGACATTTACTATGATAAGCCACAATAAAAGGTAGTAATATTCTTAACAAATATGGTAATCAATGATAAAAAGTAGTAACATTTACTAACATATGTGGTAATTGACAGTAAATGACATAACATTTCCTAACATAATAGTAACCGATAAAAGGAAGTAACTTTTACCAATACTTTTTTAACTGTCAATCTACCCATACCTTACATGTTCTACACTTAGCATATATTATCATATCTTACCGCAACTTACCATATCCTACATGTCCTACACTTACCATACCTTACTACACTTACCATACCTATATGTTCTACACTTACCATACCTTACCGCTACTTACCATATCCTATATATTCTACACTTACCATACCTTATTACACTTACCATATCTTACTATACTTACCATACCTTACCATAACTTACAGTAACTTACCATGTCAATATCTTATCACATTTATAACCTTCCATCTTTGTATCTTATTACTTCTTTACCCCCTCTCACTCACAAAAACAACCCTTATACTAATTAATTAACGCACTCAATATAACTCTACATATACAGTGGATGATAACTGTCAATATAACTATAAGTCACTACTTACTAAGTCATCAAGTTACTAAAGAAAATTAACTATATTTACCCATCACAAGTTATACCCCAAGTTATAGCTATGCTATATAGAGAGAGCATTCAAATAATGGCTCAGAACCGCAACAATAGAGATAAAGCATTGCTTATACATATAAAGACACCTTTCAAATCGTGACTAGAATACCTAGATCATAAGTTGTTATAGTCATAAGGATACAACATTTGTGACTATAAAACATATATTTAGCAATCACGAGTTATAGCTATAAGCATACAACATTGCCTACACTTACACCTTTCAAATCATCACTACAAAACCTATATTTAGTGATCACAAGTTATAGCTGTAAGGATAGGGGTATGTAAATATAGACGTATTTATATCCGTAAGTATAGAGTATTGTTTATACAAATGCTATGCTAGCTTTAGCCACAATTGAAAATCTTTTGTCGACAACCATTTTAAAACTGTAAGAAAATATATAATATTTCTAATGGTTTCAACCATAACCGTTTATATAGTTTCAAAAAACCGTAAGTAAAACTTATCGATAATAAATGTTACCGTTAAGATAATTCTTTAATTTTGTAGTGGAAAGAAGAAGATGAATACTTGCTTGGAATTCAAAGGAAGACTTCCTTGACAACTTTAACTTCACTTGAATTTTATTTTTTTATTTTATTTTATTTATTTATCTATTTATTTATTTGTTGGCTTTCTTGAACACAAATGAATCACCCAAATCTATCTATAGCCTTTACCGGAGGTGGAGGAAGGTTCTAAATCTCTATTACATGTGCTCTTAATTCACCCTTCTAGATTCTTCTACTAGATATCCATTAATGTTGTCCTAATTCATCCTTTTAGATTTTTCTTCCTAATTATCTAATTTTATTGCTAGTTACATATAGCTTCTAAGGTTGTAGGGAATTGAGTAGAGCTCTTGGAGCTAAAGAGCACATCTGATGAAGATTTCATTACTAAAAAAATAAGGTATCAGCGATATAAATATCAATCGCTGATAATAAAGAATTCGTCGTTAAATAGTATGAGTGATGAAAATTTTTTTTCGTTAATTTTGTCACTGAAAGTCTACTCGCTAAATATTACTGATGGAAGACTATTGGTCGCTAAATTTTCTAACGGATTAGCGACGAAATATTTCCGTCAGTATAACTTTTCGTTATTAATCCGTTACTAATTTCAAACAATATATAAAACTATCAACGACAAAATATTTCTTTGCTAAAAATTTCATCACTGATAGCTTGTTTTACGTAATTCGCCGATGCCCGCGCATTCGCCCAACACTTCCACCAACTCCCAGTGCCCGCGCGCACGCCCTGCCTTTTTTTTTCTTCCCAAAAGTGTCATCATGTGAACTCGAATCTAGGCATGCAACGAGAGTTTGAGTTGTATCAACCACTTTGTCACAATATCATTTCAGATCATTTTTTATTTGTTATCTTACTCTCTCATTTTTTAAAAAAAATAACAAAGTAATATAAAATGTTAATTTGTTATAAAATAATTAAATAATAAAATGCTAAGTTAAAATAAAATAATAAAAGATTTAAAAAATAAAATAATATTATTCTTTAAAAAAAATAAAATAAAATGCTAATTTAAAATATTATAAAATAATAAATATGATTTGTTAATATAAAATAATAAATTAAAATAAATTAAATTATAAAATGCTAATTAAAAAAAATTAATTTTAATGATGGATTAGCGACGGAAAATTTATGTCGCTTTGATGATAGTTTTACATAATTTCTAAAATTAGAAACAGATTAATGATAGAAATTTTCCATCGCTGATAATTTTACGAAGTTTCTGAAATTAGTGATAGAAATTTTTCATCGCTAAAAATTCTGTCACTGATAGTTTTACATAATTTATTTTTTCTTTTTTTTTTGTTTATTTTTTCCCTACACTAATATACTGACGGATTAGTCACTAATTTCCATCGCTAATCCCTCACTAGGTAACACTATTTTTTCTGGTTTCGACCAATTAACGGCATAAATTTTTTCATCGCTAATTTCTCAATAGTTTTTATCCTTTTTATTTTGTAACGTCTAACGTTAATCCGTCACTAATCCGATATTAATTGTGATAGATTTTTTCGCCATTGATATCTTATTTTCTTTCGGTGTTTCTAGAAAAGCATCTCTTCAAGCTGCTCAGCATTTTTCAGGCAAGTTGTTTGTTAACTTGAGAACAAAACTTAGCGATGCATAGCCTCACGTGTGATTGTAACTTGGTTTTGTCCCTTTTTGCTTTTTCTTCTGCTTGAGGTTCCTCAATTTGTAGCCAATATAAACTAAAAGAATGAAATTTCAGTTTCCAACAATCTCTCTCTCTCTCCCCCCCCCCCAATCCTTAATTTTGTATTAGTTATTTTTGATGGTTTGTTAGCACCTTTAATTTGAGAATTCTTATTTCTACGTGAAGAAGATGTATGGTTTTGGCCAAGCATAAAAATAGCACTGCAATAGAATTTAGCCACTTTAGGAGAACGTTGCTCTCAAATAGACCTAAATTTGGGTCACTCAGAACATAAATTTAGTATTTAAATTTTTTTTTTGTATCTTGGCTATTTTTTTAATACTCATAATAATCAAAACTTTTTTTTATGTCAAGTCTATACTGCTGGAAGCCCCTCCTCATGGACTAAAGTCTATTGGGTGTTCGTCCCCCGGGTTTGTGGCGTTGGCCATGGCCATTGGGATGGAAGTCATTTTTTGGTAGTTAATCACTGATATTCAAAAATTTAATTAATCTGATTTAAATAGATGTGAAATCTAATTAAGAGATAGACTCTCCTAATATCTATTTTTTTATTCCAAAAACTCAAACTCAGTTTAGTTAAAAGAATTTAATGTTTTGTTATTAGACTCGCATATCTTAGTGCCATTGGGATGGAAATTATAGTGTTTACTTGTTTTTGTCCAGAGATAAGATATTTTAATAATCCTTGGTTTTAGGTTTTGATTATTGTTACCACACAAATATACAAGAATTATATCATTTTATTACAAAAATTAGATATATCCAATTTGTTAAATTCAAGTGTTAGGTTTTGAACAAATTTGTCATCCTGATATATGTTGACGCAATCGATATATATTGGCGTAGTTGGGAATGGCACCTTCGTTCCTTAACCAGGTTAGGAGTTCGACTCCCACTGGATACGGAAAAAATATTATTGAGAGAGAACCCCTCAATTGAAATCTGACACATTTCTCGATCCGGATTAGTCGGGATAAAATTCCAGATTCCGGATGATCAAGTTACCAAAAATAATATATATATATATATGTTGACGCACACCCGGGCCCAAACCCAAAGCCCAAATAAACTTGCCTTTGAACAACAACCAATATTCTAATTTTTAAAATAAAATTCTTATTTGATATAAGAGTTAGATCGGTTTATAATAGTTATTAATTATTTTATTATTTTATTTTATTAAAAATAATAATTATTAAATGATAATTTAAAAATTATAAATTTTATGATGATCGATTATTATAAAATTTAAGAAAATTGGAAGTGAAAATTTTCTGCGAAAGACTTTCCAATACATAGCGGGACCTACGCAAAAGGTGTTCGGGGCTTAGATTTGTCCTTAGTTCCTGAAAACAACTTCCCAACAAAATCAAAAGGCATTTTTGTTTTTTGCTTGCAGCGGTTAGATATTGCTGCTAAAAACTCATCTCTTATCCAAGGGTAATTAATTTAATGAAAATAATTTAGTGAAAAGAATCATAAACTTCTTAATCAAAATTTGATTTAAATTCAAATTTTAAGAATAAAATAATTATATTCAAAAAATTTCTTAAAAAGGGTTTAATAATAATTTAAATTGAATTAATTAAAATATAAATATAAATATCAATTGATCAAATTAAAAAAAATACGTTGCATATAACGATTAAACTAAGAACAAAAATCTCTTATATCTCTCAAACTTCCCCACAACCTGAAATTGTACACAAAATAGAACATCTTTACTTTACTTTATTATTATTATTATTATTATTATTATTATTATTATTATTTTACATAAAAAGGTACTTGCTATAACTGGTCAATATGTTTCATATTTTGGGTAATTAGTAAATTTATGGCATAATATAGAAATTAAACATATTTGAAAAATTTTCCTTTTGTACTTGGTAAATGCTCAAGCATATGAGGGTGTCTTTAACACGGTTCGAGTACAAATTGGGAGGACTTTGGAGTACCATCAAACCTAAAAGAGCTTAGTTTTCCCTGCCATCATCCGTTGCTTCCGTGATTGTACATTGATTTTTCTTAATTAATATATCAAATTTAAATTTTATGTATTAAGAAAATAAATATAAAAAAATTTTTCTTTCAAGAACTCTACGCGATTAAAATTATATTTAGTTAAATTTAATATAATTATCGAATATCGACAGTTTATTAGAAAAAAAAAACTTAGTTTTCACTCTCTCTCTCTGGCTTTTTTTTTTAACCGGATTCTTTTAAGTCTTTTAAAATGATAATTTTATCCCATTAGACCAGTATTGACTTGCAATTGTTTAAGTAATATCTGGATTAGATCGAATTCAACTTGCGGTTTAGTTATAGAAAAAATTACGTTGAGATGATAGATTTCTTAAATAGGTTACTGTAAGTTTTAAATCGGATTAATTAGAATATGATTTTGAATATTAATTAGTATAATATATAAAAAAATAAAAATATCTGGTTGGATCAGGTAAATTTCAAAACAAGTGATTCTCATGCCCATTTTGACCGGGGTCGGGTCTGGCCCACGTCAAAACCGTGACTCTACCCATTTCGGAAAGTAACGTCAATAATTCAAATACTCGTTGATCAAATGTGCTTAGCCCAGCTTGGTAAAGCCGGGGCGGATTCCCTAAAATATTGTACAGCCTCACAATTGTGGCACATTAATGGACAATCAGCTGCAGGCCCGCAGAAATTTTAACTTTGTACGTACCGCACGGCCAGAGACTTCTCTTCGCACGATACAGCAAACATGGTTGATGATCCATATACATGACGGCAGAGAGTAGATTGTTATTTTAATTTATTTAGTATTTATATAGGAAAATATTATCTGTTATTCTAAAACGTCATGTCATGACTTTCTAAAGAACCGATAAAGAAAAAAGCATATTCCACCATTTGTCATCATAACTTATCCAATCTTTGTGGCTGATGGGCAAGGATAATAAAAATTTTGCTAATAAATTGAAGAAGTTAGTCTATCTTTTTTTCTTTCTTTTTTTTTTTTTCCCTTTAAGCCTGTGCATAAAAACCATACACCACAGTTAACCTTTTAATTAAAAAAGAAAAAGAAATATAGCATCATTTGGAATAATTTGGGATCTAAAAAATATGGTAGTCAATTTATAACCTATAGCTACAAGTCACTCAACAAAATTCAATTCCAATAACAGACTTATCCATTAAATATTAGTCAGATTACGAAGAAAAAAAAATTATAAATGATATTAGTTGAAATGTGAGGAACATAGATGACTAGTAATAGGATTTTTTTTTTCCGCTTTCTTTCTTTTTTTCCCGATGGAACACTAATTAAGATCAACTAACAAATTTTTTCTTCTTTTCATGAACCACTCCTTCATTTCCTGCAAGCATCAAATACTTGTCCCTTCTAGTAAGTGTAGTGCACTCAAAGCCCAAAGCATCTGCAAGTTGTCTTTGAATGAAATTAGCAACTTCACAGCCAGCCTTACCACCAGCACAAGTGAGGTGTCTAGGAACTTTACCAAGAACATGAACATGGTAAATAGGGGTAGGATTCATCAAGAAGAAGATGGGATCCAAGCACTTAAGCCCGCTTGCAGTAGTACCGTAGAACATGCTCACATGGGTGTTCATAGCAACAGGTACAATCTCATCAGCAAGCTCAGCAAACAAAGAACTGAACCTCAATAAGTAAGGCTCCCTACATGTGGTTCCTTCAGGACAAACCGCCAGGTCACCTTCTCTCAATAACTTCTGCATGGTTTCCCCATCTTGACTTCTGTCCCTTGTCAACCTCACTGTTTTTATTGGAGCTATAAATTCTGACATCTTGCTTAGACTGTAGGTAACTGTAGTTAATGGCTTCATTAAAACTGTGCTCAAAAACACAGGATCTAACAGAGTCCTATGGCTGCACACATACAGAACATGCTTTTGATTTTTAGTACTATTTGGTCTATCTTGTGAGTTGCTGAGTTTGACTCTCACTCTCACACCACTGCAGGTGCCTAATAAAAGGGCCAACCTGAAGGGCAAGAAGATGCCCGCAGAGAGTCTAAAAAAGGCAAGAATTATGCCAAGAGGAAACCACATGAACATGGAGAGAGTAGCTAAGGGTGTTGGCAAGAAAGCAAGCCTTCCATCATGGAAAACAAGAGGCTTTGGATATTTTTCTCTTGGCAATATCGTTGATGTCGTTATTGCACTGTTCTTGCCATGTTCTTCCTTATCTACCACATACGCTTCCTGTCAGATTCACATTAAAGAGAGAGAGATAGAGCTCAGAATATAGAACAACAGACATATGCTAATAAATTGATTTCTGCACTAATTTATAAGGTATAGTGACGCCTGATCAGCTGGCAATAAAGGGTAGTACAATGCCTTGAAGAAAGTAAAATGAAGTTATTATAGAAATCATCCAAATGACTCAAAACTGTGGGTTCGAGTCCCGGTTTGTAGAAGTTATTGCAGAGGTCTTTCATGCTATCAATGTTTTAACACCAAGGGAAGAAACTAGAGTTTATCACATTTGTAAAAAAAATAATATATAATAATAATTCATCATATTTAAAAAAATAAAAGAAAATATTATACCTTGCATAGTGAGATAAAGAGTTGATCATGAAATCCAGGACTTCCAAGGCCAATATCAGGCAATTTTTCTCCAAAATATTCTTTGAGTGCTCTATGCTTTACAAGCATACCACTTTGAGAAAACAAGCCAGTAAAATAGTTGCCAAAAGTGTGCAACTCCGTCCCCACAACTTCATCAACACTCAAATATTCCTTGAGAAACCATTCAACCATAACTCTGGGAATGCTTGTGAACACAATTTTTTTGCCTGTTGAAGCGAAGATTTGGTATGCCAAACAGTTGAGGTTCTCAAGATAGAACTTAGGCAAAACTGCCCTTCCAACACCCTCCACTTCTTTCAACCTAAGCCCACAAAAGGAAATGAACACCATGACCCTTAATTTGAGCTCATAATCCAAAACCCACAAAAGAGGGCACGACACGAGCAAGAGAAAAGCTCTAAGTATGCTCCCACCTTCGAAAGCAACAAGCATGAAATAAGGGAAAAAGGAGTGAGACCTCAACAAAGTTCTATGGAAGTCACAAACCAAAGTGTGTGAACTTCTATTTTCCAAACTACACTTGGATACACTAGGGAAGATAGAGGACTGTGGTAATGAAATAAGTGATGAATTTTTCCAAAAGATGCCATAATTCTTCACTTTCATAACAGCTCTGTAGCATGAGTTGGCTAGGAGCTGGTATAAGACCCAGTCTGCTAGCTTGAGTAAAACCATTGGAAACATGTTGATATATCTCTTCTTCTCTGACTATTGAAGAATATATTCTGTAGTATGCAATGAATATATAGCAAGTTGAGGAGTGCTTTTATGAGAAGGGGAGAAAGAGAGAGAGAGAGGATTGTGAAGAGAAGATGAAGAGTTGCAGAGAGAATTTATAGTGATTAGAACGGGAAAGGGGATAGAGAGGTTGACCGTGATATTTGGTTAAGCCGCACTAGGCATTAACTGCACCTCCTCAACACCCATTTACACATGCTTTCCTTTTCCATATTAAAATCTAAATTTAACATTTTTGTGCATATATTGTCTTGTGGCTATAATATTAGTTGTGGTGTTGGTGACCACCTTTGCAATTCCATGGTCCTTATATGTTCATGTAAATAATGTTGCATATATCAAAGAAAAAAGCCAAAACTTAAATATACTCACTCTGAATGAATGCAGTAGATTTGGAAAATACCCTAATTAATAGTTGCGGACCTAAACACTTTAAACTTTGAATTTTCAATCAAAACCCATTACCTTCTCAAAATTTTTGTAAATCATTCTCTAAAACAAAAGTTTCCTCTCTCTCCCTCTCTATCTCTCATTTCATTCGTACTTTGGAATGTGTGCACATACATGCCCAAGGGGATACCGTAGTGGGCCCTTTCTATTTAGATAAGCCCAGAAAACAATTAAGAGGTATACTACATATTTATTAATATCTTTGTAATCCTTGTAGATCTTACGAGAATTCTCCGACATAAATTATAAGATGATTTCAACCATTGGACCAAACTTGAGGCTTCAAATTAAAAAAATAAAATTACCACAAGTCAACCACTTGCACTTTAATTTGATTGATCTGTCTACTCACTTTCTTTTGACTTTCTGGAAACATTTTTGGTCAACCGGATCATCGTGCTGATCAAAGTTTCTGATTTTAGATGTAATCCTAACCCTTTATTCTCGATTATTTTGGACCATAGTTGTCAACCATATTTCACCAAATAAATTTATGACTAAGAGCAATAGTTTGGTTCTCGCGAGTTACCGAGACATTACTTCAGGACGGGACAACTGTTGGTGGGGTATATGATTAATAATGTGCAGCCAAGCAAACCCATGTGAAAAGGCAATAATAATTTTGAAAAAACAGATAATAATATTTAATATTCATAAAATAAAATAAATGATAATCAATTAGTTCATGCAGAAGGACTATTGGGGTATATTTTTGATAATACGTGTGACGGTTGGAAATCATGTGTATCCCATTACTTGTTTGGTATACCTTTCAATCATTTGCTTTTGATGTCTGTTCGTACATGTTCATTCATACCATTTGCATGTGCACCCACTACCAAAAAGGAAAAAAGAAAAAAGAAAAAAAATTCTTCAATGCCAAAAAAGAAAAAAAAATCTTGCAATGCCAAAAAATAAAAAAAAAAAAAATCTTGCAACGCCAGTCTCGCAAAACACTGATATCACCAATAGTGAACTACTTGATAAAGCAGCGCTAATCAAAGACACGACACAAAACTTGTCGCTACACACGTGTGGCAACACACATCACTAAAAAAAAAAAGCAAAAGACATTACAAGCAATGATGTGTCATAGAGTGAAGCTTCGTCGCAAGCCTAATGACGCGTCATTATCAACGCCACACCACCGTCGTTGAGAGGTTGCAAATATCATTGAGTGGCATCGTCACCAAAGGCGGAGCAAACGCAGTTTTCCCAAATTCCTACCTTTAGTACGTTGCAGCATCATTAGTGATAATTTTGAGTGTCATTGATTGTTTTGCGTTGGCACGAACATTGCAGAGTGTGTCGCGAAGCATGTCACTAGATTGTTCAAAAGATTAGGATGCTTTATTGCGTCCTTAATTCACACCACAAATAGGTTACTTTTCTCACGCTTTTCGCAACTCATCCATATTCATTCTCTCTATTTCTCTTTTACTACTCATACAACAACAAAATGTTGTTAGATTCATTCTCTATTTCTCTTTTAGTACTTATACAACAATAAAATGTTGTTGATTGTGAAAAATAACCGCAGTTAATAAAATAACAATTTCTCTTGATTTTTGTTCTTGAAGAAACAATAACGAACAATCTCAACACTTTTGAATTTTTTTAGATTTTGAATAAAGATTAAGAGAGTAAACAAAGTAAAATTGTGCACTCAAGATATATAATGACTCCACTTTCTTCGATGTACATCCGCTCTTAAACTACACCAGAATTTTCAATCAAGTACTTTTCAAATAGTACACTATTAGTTTGCTTAGCTACTAGTCAAACATTACAAGTATTTCTCTCAAACACTGCTCACTAATTTTATGCAGAAATTAGCAAACCTAAATATCTCATATTTCACTAAATACACTTTGAATGTTTAGACCAAAGGTATCTTTTCTTTTGGTCTTTTACAAGATCTGAAAGTGAAACAAGAATTCAAAATAAAGATTTAATTTCTAATGTTATCGTTAAAGCACACTTAATACAATAAAAAGAGTTTTTCTCAGTGATGCACACTTCCTCTTTTTCTTTTTCTTCCTTTCCAACATTTGCATTCGGTTCAAATGTTGTATTTTTAGTGATTTAATTGAAATAGGTGTTGGGAAGAATCGATACCTTTAGAAGTAGCCATTGCAAGATTGTTGAAGTTTATTAATATCCAATAGTTTTTCTAAACTAGTTGTTATTAACATTGAGTCAATTTGTTTCCACTACGAGTCAACTTGAGCTTGTATTTTGTATAGTACAAGGTTATTGTGAGTTGACGACACATGTGTGCCATGAACCAAAATAAAAAAAAGACTACACATGTGTGCCATGTCGACTTATACTGTACTCTACTTAATTGCTTTGCATGGCTACTCATGCAAGTCGGCTAGCACTACCTTTAGGTCGACTTAGACTTCAATCTGCTTAAGCATATTTACAGTGCTACTTATGCAGGTCAACTTCTCTTATACTTCTGGTCGACTTGTTTTTTTATGATACTTAAATATTTTTACTTTGCAGGTCACATAGGTCTACTCGTAACAGCTGAAGGTTGACTTGTTGACTTGTGCTCGATGGTGCTTAAACATTTTTCTCTTTGCTACTCATGTAAGTCGACTCATTATCTTCGCAGGTTTACTTCTTTAGTGTTGCACAGATTAGGTTATAGCTCTTCTTTCAAAGCTCTAAATTTATGTAGACTACTCTGACTTGTTTGCCCCTTAGGTTGAATAATCTTGAAGTTCTGTTTGTATAGATAACTCATCAATTCTTCATGATCAACTTCTTTATGTGTCAAGTCCACTTGCATTTTGATTACATATACTTTATCTTAACTTCAGTACTCGATTTATTTATGATAATGTCAACTCATATTTTCCTACTTTAAATTTTTAAGGATATGTATTTATGACATAAAAAAATTGCGGTCGGTTAATATAATTAATATAATTATTCGTAAAATGTTTTAGATTCTTGCGTCACCTCAAGAAAAAAATGACAAATAAAGTGCATGTTAAAGTCTCGATTGCGAATGTATATATTTATGAAAAGGTGGCAATGTTTGCATCCTACTATTTTGAACCTAGCATGCCACGCAAGTTACAAACACCAGAGAGAAACGACAAATGTCCAATTGACTTGAATTTCCCACTATTCTCTACTATCAGCTACCTTGGCAAGATTTCAAGAAGTGTGTTCAACGGTATTTGGACGATGAGGGTTACAAGAAAAAACTCAAACATACAATCTGTTGAACTATCATGAAGTGGACCCACATTATTAGTACTTGTGGAAAAATATTTTCCAATACTTACAATTGAGAAACATTGTTTCCATTAATGAACTTCCCTATGTCGACTGGTATCATCCAGCGTTCAAAAGTTGAGAACAATTATGAGTCACAGGTTGATCATGCATATAACAATAGGCTTGTGGAATGGTTCCGAATTAACATCGATGTATAGCCGTTGATATTTTTGGAAACCATAATAGGGTTTAGATACTTACAAAAAAATTGTATATTTTTGTTTTAGATATTTGATGATCCCCAACTAATGGCTGAGAGGGGAATGCTATTGTATTTAGCATCCTTAAGTTGAGATCTTGGCTAAAATATCTACGAGAGGACAAGGCGACTATGAATTTCAGAGTATGTATTTAGTTGTCAGTGTAGATTTCTATGGAATGTTTGGATGAAATCATTGAGTTAGAATAGCATATACCACATATAGAATAGCATATACCACGTATGGTGGTTTTATTGTCCAAGTGCCATTGGTTCTACCTTTCTAAAGGAACAAGAGTACATCCGACTTATAATTTTGTCGAAATGAACTGCGAGAGGCAATATAAGGTAGTGGATCTGTTTGTTTTAACACAACAAACAATCCAAGATTACTCCGCACCTTATCCTACTCTAAGGCTTGAAATGATAGAATGGATGGCCATTTGCAAAACTAAAACATGATGAAAAATTCAACAAAAGATACCACCGCCTATCAATAGGAGGAGGCAAGTCGTACCGAGAATCGGACTCTCTTAATTCACTTCTTAGCCTCCACAGGATCACCAGATCCAGAGAATGTCTCACACCCGAGTTGTCTCGCCTCTTTGATTAGATTGGACAACTGAATTGTGGGGCGGGTGATTAGTATCGTAACTGGAGGAGGAGGTGCTACTGGAGTACTGGGTGTAGTAGCTGGCATTGAAGAAGGAGCCGGTGGAGGAGTTGAAGTTTGAGGTGGAGCTTGGTACTGTGCTATGAAAGTGCTCCACCACTCCATTACTTGCTGGAGGGCAACTATAGGGGGTGCAGGAATCCCGGTTGAAGGAGCCAGGTGTGTGGACTCTAACGAAGGTAGAGCATGTGAGGATGACTCGTCCTCGTGTTTTCGAGGAGGAATTTCGTTTACATTCCTCGTCCTTCTACGTGGAGGCATGGTTGTCTACAAAATAAAAAGCTATAATTAAGTCAAAGGGTTAAGCGAAAACTGATTATTTAACCTCCTAAAAAGAATTTTTCAATTCCTTAAGAAATCTATGGAATGCTTTATACATTTTTTGAAAATTTTTAGAAATCTGAATTTTCAAAATCAATAAATATTCCAAAATTTTCGGAAAAACTATTGGGAACACTTGGAAATATTTCAAATCTTCAAACATTTAAAAGAAAATCAATATCGGCTCTGATACCAATAAAGTTGTTACACCCCGACTCTCGAGTCGAGTACGCAATAACCACCGCATTATCTCGACATACGGGCAGTATCTCCCCATATACCGGAACAACGCAAGGCATTCCACATGTTTAACATATTTTAAAAACAACTCAATAACATTCAAATGACGCTCCTAAATCATCAATTATCAAAGATATGCAAGGACACACAAACAGAGGATCCACCGATCCATCCCTGTACATGCATGCATGCAATTTGACCAATCTGGCCTTCCAGACAATTTCCAATACCCTTTCATCCATATATAACCAAAAAAAAATTTAATCAAAAGTCCAAATATCCCATTTGAAACAATAAGTTTGGCAAAAAGAGAATTTAAACAAAAATAACCAAATTTCACAATAAACAAGCGTGAATTCTATCAATTCTTGCCTCTCGTCATAGGACAAATATCGATTAAATCCAAACCAAAAGATTAATACAAAGTTTTCCCTTCTATGGATTATACATCAACTCAAAATAAACCCTGCATCATTAAATACCTATGCAAATTAGCAAAAATAATTCTTCCGCAACTTCCAAGTGAAATCTTCCTGCTAAGTATTATCTGAAAAATGTAAAGAGAGGAATGAGTATTGAAAATACTCAACAAGTGGAGTGCAATGGTGTTGTGACAATAAATAAGAGGTGAAGGTGGGGAGATCAAAACATAACTCATAAATAATATTATATATATAAGAAAATGATTTCAATAAACCAGAATAATTCAACAAACGTACATCCATTTGATTTGAAATGTTGGGATTCATTATTTTCTTTCGATTTTATGAAGTTTTGTATATCTCATATCGTTTGAACTTTACTGATACTTGCTCATTTTTTCAGGTGAGTGTTAGTAAAATTTTGTGACTATAATTTGAGACTTCCTTTATTGTAAATGCTTTATTTGTGATGAGAATTCTGGAATGGCTGGGATGGCCAATTTTGCATGCGTGCATGTATAGGAACCCCCGCCCGAATGTGTGTAGACACATACTTGTGTGTACAGAGATGGACCGCATGGGTCCTTTACATATGTGTTTTATTTGGAAGAGATATTGTGTAACACCAGAAAAAAAATGGATTAGGGCTAAAAAGCCCTAATCTCTTCTTTCCCTCTCTCTCTCTCTCTCTCTCTCTCTCTCTCTCTCTCTCTCTTCCTCTCTCTCTCTTTCTCTCTTTCTCTCTTTCTCTTCTCCTCCGCCGCTGCTCTTCTCCTCCGCCGCGGCCTCTCCCTTCCGCCACCCAACGCCATTGCTCCTCCCACCCCCGCTGCTCCTCCTTCCTCACGGGAGCACGCTAGCCTACAGTGCCTCCTTCCTCGCGCGAGCGCGCAAGCAACGCTGAACCTTCTGCCCGAGCGCTCAACAACGCGAGCGTGCGCCTGCTAGGGACCACTCCTGCACACAACCGCACGCCTGCGCACGAGCTGTGCAATTCCTACACGAGCTCCAGCGCAACCCACTGCGAGAGCCCTGCGCGCAATCTCCCGCGAGCAGCGCGCGACCCCAGTGCAAGCCAATGCGCGATCGACCCTGCGCCAGCAAGCGGGGCTGCGAGCATGCGAGCCCACCAGCGGGCCAACCTACCAGCCCACCAACCCATCGGCTAGCGAGCCTGCGACCGACTTTCCCCTTCGAGAGCTCACCTGCATTTTCACTACGGGTAACGACTATGATTTGACTGAAATTCTAGGGTTTGGTGTTAGAAATTTAGTTGTTGCTAATATATTTTAAATTTGAAAATGTTACAGGTTTTAGACCAATCCGACGGGCGAACGATGGCTAGGTCTGAAACCCGAGGAACCCTAGGTGAGAGAAACGCACTCACTTCAAAATTTGAATAAATTTTGTTAATTTTAGGTTATATTAAATTGGAAAGAAATAAAAATTAAAAGTCCCTTATTAGGGTTTGATGAACTATGTGGGTCGGATGCCCACTAGTTAGCGATGATATGATTTTACTTGTCGGACGTTGTGCCCTGGGACATTGTGCCTTTGTGATACTATGATGATGACATTGATGATTCCGTAGATACGAAAGGCGTTTGTAGAGGCACAGGTTGTCCGGATATGCTTCTGTAGGAGGTATGCGCAAATGTTATTTATTCTAAGAGCTATAGGCATGGCCGGTTGAACCCACGTAGGGGGAGAACGTGTGTGACGCCACCGTCTAGCACCGGGCGGGGTCCTATACGCGACGATAAGTTAGCCCCAGCGAACTCATGACCAACGTCGGGGTAGAGAGCGTTTTAAAGTCTATGCATAATAAAACCCCCGATACTCCTGTCCTTGGTCACGGTTGACCTTTGCTAGGATCATTTTTGGCTCGCTCTAATATTACTTGATTTTAAATGGATGCATACATGTTTGTTAACGTTTGATTGATTAAATGATTTTAAATTGCTAAACATATTATGTTTTGCTGCGAAATGTAAATTTTTGTTTCGAATGATATTATTTGACACTCCAATGGTTCACCCATACTATTTATGCTTGATATTACCCCCTCACTCACTGGGTATCTTCCCATGATACTCACCCTCTCTTTTTCCTCCTCAGACAGGTTTATTGTGATAGAGCAACATTACAGACTCTAGGGCGGATTTGGTATTCACGACGGTGAGATTTATTTCAAATAGAAATATGAAATCTTTATTTTATTTCGACCCTATGAGGTCTTGACATTTAGGTCTGTAGTTGACTGTGTATAAATGAATGGATGGTCCATTATGTTATAAATGAGCAAAATGAGTTTAAATTCTTTTGTGAATGATTTTGAATGATTTTTACATGTTATATATGAAATTATTTGTGACTGTGGGATGTCTGAAGCGGAAATCTGAATTAAGAATGCATCCTATGAAATTGAAAATGAATCTGTGCAATTTGTATCGGATATTTGATATGTAAATACTTATAGCATGAATTGGAAATTGTTTGATGAAATATGACACATTGATTGTAATTTGAACGATTGTAAAATGATGGTACACGAGTGTAATGGATGTAGTCATTCCCTCCATAGAGCAACCTGACGGGATGACGTGGTTGGGGTTTTATTGCAAGAGAGGTGTACGCGGCCTCTTCTCTGCCACGTCGGACTATTCGGATTGCACCCCGATGAGGTACGAGCCAACGCCAAGGAAAGGGGTAGTGTTTTGAAATACTAAAATGGAAAACCCCTTGACGGGTTTCCGTCTGGGTTCAGCCAAACTCAGGATGGAAGTAATTTCGATGGGACCCTTGTGATTTTCAAAAAGAATATTTGATGTGGATGCATATTTTGTGAACTACCTAATTTATTGAAAATGTTTTTACATATACAAAGTGTTGTTTATGAGATATACTTTGATTTTTCCACATTCACCCCTCATTTATCACACAATAATACCATTACACTCCACTTACTGAGTATTCCCCAATACTCACCCCTCTTTTCACATTTTACAGAGCATACTTAATTCAGGGACTGCACGTGGGAGCTTGCAAAGAATTTTTGTTGATTTGTATAGGTATTTTAGTGATGTAAGGTTATTTTAGTTGCTTTGAAATCCATGGAAGGAAAGAGTTGTATAATTCTTTTTGTATGAATTAAATCAATAGTTGTTTCATATATAGGAGCAAGTATTGATGGAATCCTTATATAGTTTGTATTGGAGTTTATACGGAACTTGTTTATTTTCTTTTAACTCTCATTTTTTGTTAAACTTATGCTTTAAATGGGACATTTGATTTGAAATATTGGAATTCGTTATTTTCTTTCGATTTTATGAAGTTTTGTACACTCATATTGTTTAAACTTTACTGATACTAACTCGTTTCTTCATGTGAGTGTTAGTAATGTTATACCCTGATTCTCGGATCGAGCACGCAACAACCACCGTGTTGTCTCGGTATACGGGCAGAACCTCTCCATATATCGAGACTCCGCAAGGTTACAAACTAGTACAACAATTTTTTTTCAATTCAAAATTCATCCCAAATAAGAAAACATATCTACAGTACACACACAAAGGACCTATCCGGTCCATCCCTATACACATAAGTATGCGTCGACACACAATTGGGGAGGGGGTTCCTGTACATGCATTCATGTAGTATGGCCATCCTAGCCAATTCAAAATTCTCAGTACAAATAAAGCATTTAAAACGAAATCCCAAATCATAGTCGTAGGATTTTACTAACACTCGCCTAAAGAAAACGAGCTAGTATCAGTAAAGTCCATACGGTATGAGATGTATAAAACTTCATAAAATCGAAAAAAAATAACGAATCTCAATATTTAAAATCAAACGACCCATTTGAACAGTAAGTCTAACAAAAAATGAGAGTTAAGAGAAAATAAACAAGTTCCGTATAAATTCCAATACAACTATGTAAGGATTCCATCAATACTTGTTCCTATGTATGAAACGAGTATTGATTTAATCCATACCAAAAAAATTATACAAGTCTTCCCTTCCATGCATTCCAAAACAACCAAATTAACCTTATATCACTATCATACCTACACAAAACAGCGGGTAAACCTTCCCAAGTTTCAATTGATGTGCAAACCTAAGCTTACTCTGAAAAATTTAAAAGAGAGAGGTGAGTATTGGGAAATAGTCAGTGAGTGAAGTACAATGATATGATTATGTAATAAATGAGAGGTGAATGTGGGACAGTCAAAGCCTATCTCATAACCACACTTTATATATGTAAAAACATTTCAATAATTCAATCAATTTGCAAAACATGTATCCACATTGATCATTTTATCAAAAAATCATGGGATCCTATCGAAAACACTCCCGTCTTAGGTTGGCCGAACCTAGACGAAATCCTGCCAAGGGTTTTTCCATCCAATGTTTCAAAACATACCCCCTTCCTTAGCGTTGGCTCGTATCTCACCAGGGTGCAAACCAGATATAGCACGATTTCGACAGAGGGAGGGACGTCTAACTCCCCCACACATCTAACCCCAACCATGCCACCCCGTCGGGTCGCTCTGTGGTGGGAATGACTATAGCCATTAACTATCAGCACCTTTCATTTCTCAAACACCTCATTTCACAAATCATGTACCATAATTTCCAACAAACACTCATAAATTTTTTGCTATAGCAATTTATAAAACAATATCAAATAACATATGACACACATTCATTCATAAACACAGTGGATGCATTTATACTTCACAATCCAGTTCAGACATCCCACAATCATAAAATAATTTATATAAAATAGGTAAAAATCTTACAAAATCATTTTACAAGAATTTCAAAATAATTTTGCTCATTTACTACACAATGGATCATCTACTCACCTCTTAGGAGGGTTTTCACTCCCAATTTTCAACTCTGCAAAGTCCAACCTCTTCTTTAATTCAGAAGGCGTTAACCTAAGACATTGGTCACAAATTAATCGTCAAATAAGGTCTCATTAAAGGATTTTCAAATTTCTCATTAATTTTGTATAAACCTTAATTCCTCCTGTTCATGAATGCACTCTAATGCCATATGTCATTTAACACCTCAAAAATAACCTAAGAAGGATATGAAATGCAACAATATCCTTCATTCTGTAGATTATTCCATTCAAACTCCAAAATCCAATATTTTCATACACATTTCCAATCAAACTCTCAAGAAAATGCATTTCCTTTGAATCTAACATATTTCAAAATATATATACGCGTATTCTCAACCTAAATTCGACCAAAATAGTTTGAATATTGAAGGGATTGAAATTTCCTCACTTAAGGTTTCACAGTTCACAACCCTCGTCCGAATGTCTTCTCAGTTCAATCCTAAACCTGCAATGCATTCCAAACCAACGCTGACTCTATTAATTAGGCTAAATTACTGAAAGAATCAAACCCTAGAGCTACTGTTCAGAGAATCGCTCTTACCTGCACAGGGGATGAAATCGCAAGTCACGGTCTAGGGCATTTGAAGGCTCTGTTGAGTGTCGGTCTTGGGTTTTCAGTGGAGGTCACAACAAAGGGGCATCGCACGCAAGTGAGCGTGCGAGGGAGGGGAGACAGCACTGCTACCACTTGCGGAAGAGAGGGAGTGAATCGCGGGAGAGAGCAGAAGCCGAGGGAGAGGGAGAATGAAGCCGGGAGATAAGGGAGAGAGAGTTCGTAAGAGGGTGAGAGAAACAGAGAGGGAGAGGTTGAGGATGAGAAAATTGGTGTATCATAAGGGATTTGCCTTTTCTATTGATTCCCGTATTCCCATAATAATGATATTTTTCCAAAATCAAACTTTGTTGTTCAGTACCTTGGACTAACCATACTGGGTCTAATCCTCCACGAAAAGTAAGAAATTCTACATATTTTGACCAATTCAAGTTGAAAAAAGGGGTTTCTCATAAACAAGAATAAAATTAGTCGATGAAACAGGAAAGATAGGTATGGGGATTAACCGGTAGTATCAAAAATTTGTAACGTGAAATAAATGCAATTTGATCCATTTTTGGGGATTTAAATTATTATTATCAATTAAAATAATTTATGGTTGGAGATTGTGTAATGCTTACTCTCAAACTCTTTGTTTACACAGTACTTATATTTTTTGTTCCTCTCTTTATCTTTGGATTCCTATCTAATGATCCGGGGCATAATCCTATCCAAAGGCGCATATCCAAACGGAAACTAAGTTCCCATGCACGAAATCTAAAGCTTCTATAAATATAGATATACCCGATAGATCAAAACTCATTGTCCATGGATAAAGAAATGTAATTTCAACATCAAAAGCAACAAAAACTAAAACAAACATATAATAATAGATTTGAAATTGTAAAGTATCCCATTGGTTCTGTACCCAATTTATAACCGGAAGTTTGAAATACTCCACCCATTTTATTTATTTCAAAAATTTTAGAAACAAATATATACGCAATCTAGTTTCTCATAATTTTGGTGAATTATTTTTCTCCCAACCATTTGAGAATATTTTAAATTTTGAAATTCAATTTTAGATACTTGTGAATATATTTGTATTTCATAATTTGAACTTAATTATCGTTAGATTTAAATTAAAATTCATCTTTCTGGATTTAGTATGTACAAAATCCTTGAAAGGATGACACAGCATCAAAATATGTAGTACTAATATGAAAAAGGAACCAACTGGAATGAAATTGACTACCTAATTTGTTACAAGATTAGATGATTTAGCATCAGCCTCATGGGTAGGTGGTTTTAGGTGCAAAAATTTTAATTAGATGTCTTCCTTGTAACCAAAGAATTAATGGTCCTAATATTACACATTTGAAGTATCACCTTGATGGTATTAAAGACTAAATTAGGTTATCAACGGTGTAGGTAGCATGGGCACCTTCGTTCCTTAATTAGGTTGGGAGTTTGACTCTCTCTGGACATAAAAAAATAATGTTGGGAGATCCGCCCCCACAAAATAGGCCCCGCAATGATCAATTTAGATTAGTTATGACGAAATTCCGGATACTGAGTAATGGCCAAACTATGATAAAAAAAAAGACTAAATTAAGTTCTTCCAAATGTGAATCGGCTAATTAAGCAATTGGTTGAAGACAGCTAATAGAAATAGAAAATAAAGAGACTTAGAATTAGAAACTATGAAATCTAGATTTCCTTTGTTGAAGCTGATGAGGTTCCAAAGCAAATAAGAGAGTAACATGATTTGCTTTGCTTCACGAACTACCCCTAGTTTGCCGACCTATAATTAAAAGTTCAATTGTTTCCAAATAAAAGGAACTTAATACTAGGATGGCCATTACACCATTTAATGATGTTAAATCATACCATTACCAATCAAAGATAGACGACAAAACCAACGTGGGTCGGTTCAACTGGATATGGGGTTGAGTACTCTTAAACATGACCGAGATTCGACTCCCGCCGGAAGTATCGGGCTCTCATGTGTATGGAGTGTTCCCCGTTGGGAGGCTCGCCCATCTTTCGAAAGAAACTACTACAGCGGTCGATCTGGATTAGTCGGGACGAAACTCCATATACCGGACAGTGTCGGTACCAAAAAAAAAGATAGATGACATGGGATCAATGGGACCTAGTCTTAAAAGGTCATCATATCGTGATTTTTTTTGGGGGGGGGAAGGAGAACAACTTTTGAAAGATATAGTTCTTGATGTATATAAATTCCTCTTCAGAATCAAGGCTAAGTTGAAACTAAGGATGCTTGATTATAGGGGAGGGTGGTGAAATTTCTTGCTTATTCTTCGAGCGGCACCATAGTCTTAAACTTGGTTGACACTTCAAATTTACAAAAGGATAAAGAAAACGATGCTTGAAATTTTTGATCAAATTGCCAAAGAAGTGGGATCAGAAAATATAGCCTAATTCATTAGTTACCAGGAGTCCACATTCAAGGTCGCGAAGAATTATTTAGAGGTATGGCATCCGTTTCGGAGCTCTTGGTGTTGCCCATTGCATTGATTCGATGTTAGAAAATATTTATGACACTAGATACCTTTGGATGAATGACAAAACCGTTAGGAAGGGCTTAAACATAACTAAATCTATATAAATCATGCATGGTTTTAGCTTTGATGAGGAAGGACTTTACTAATCGAAAACAACTCTGTGGTCTCCGCAATACATGGGGGTGCTACCCAATTTTACAGCTTATAATGTTTACCTAGTTTAAAAAAGAGCTTCATCAAAAGTATATTTGCATGAAATAGGTAGAATCAATGGTAAAAGAAAAGGAGGAAAGGGAATAATAGCCAAAATTTTGGACTCATTAGAGTTCTTCGATAAGAAGATAGTGAAGAAAAACCATCAATGGAGTATCTCTGTAAGATAGCATTAAGGTTCTTCATCATCCATTACATGTGGCAAAAAAAAGGAGTACTACATCGAAGATGCAATTAGTGTCCGTCGGGTGATTTTGGCATTTTCCTTGCTAATCATCAAATAGAGAATTAGATGTAGGTATCTAATTTAGTGAAACTTTCATTTCAGTTAGTTGCATAGTGGGTGCTATTTGGCACTAATACTCCGTTCATCTTTGTTTTTTTTTTTTGTTGTATTCGAAAACATATTTTGATTAATTCGATTTTGAATTTATAATGATCCATCTAAAAAGACTATCCTCCCAATATAGTTTTTTCTATGTCCAACCCGCGAGTCAAACTCGTAAACTGGGTTAAGAAACCTAACACCATATACCATTAGACCAACTATCGATTGGTATACTCCATTCATTTAGAGCAAAATAAGTCAAGTGATTTAACCTCTACTATTTGATGATTAAAAAATTGATGTAATTAGTAATGTATGTGCTTTATTTTATTTTTTGGTCCCCGACCTCGGCATCTGAAATTTCACTCCGACTAATCTGGATTGACCTAACTGTCAGATCTCTTATAGAGGGGAAAGTCTTCCAAAATAGTATTTTTCGTTCTCAAGGAGGCTCGAATCCGAGCACTTGATTAAGAGATGTAAAACTCTTTCTGCTGTATCGACTGAGCTTTGGTAATGTATATGGTTTATATTGATGTTATTTTCTTTCATGTTACTTTGTAGGGATTTTAGCAAATCAAAGGGTGTTTTGGATCACATACTCTTCTTAATAATGAGTGAATTTGTGGAAAGGATGACCTTTTGATGGAGAGGATTTAACCTCAGAAACATGGTCTAGATTGTCCATTTTCATATCCTCAATGGGCTACTGGCCTTGTAGAGAATCAATGGGCCGGACAAAAGTAAAAGTTTTTTTTTTTTTTTTGGTGAAAAAGGTTGAAGCCTCAGTTTTTTTAAGTGGGCAGAGAGAGAGAGAGAGAGAGAGCACCAAGTTGAACCGCGTTCTTTTTTTTTTTTTTTTTAGGCGAAACACCAACATGCCGTTCTTTAAAGGCAGCGTGTTGTTCATATGTGCCAATCACAATGTGGAAATTAATAGTCAATTGCAATCCATGTGGGATGGGAATGGGATTGGGACGAAGACATAACATACACGACATTTTCCTTGATTGAATCAACATAAATAGTACTTACAAAAGAATGCTGGAATCCGAAATTCCTGCACATTCATTCATGTTTCCAGTAAAATACATTATGATACACCACTTGGAGGCACATTATGATGAAAAGGTTCAGGGTCTGTCCCATTCTCCTATCTATACAATTTGGATAACAGCCCATGTACAAATTAACTATATCAGCATCAAGGTTTGTCTATACATAAATAGACACGGTGGCCCCATCACATAAATACTGAAGCCGAAAATCAAATTATATTTGCAGAAAATCAATGTGTAGCGTAATAAAATTTAGCAGAAAGACTCTTGTTTCCAGCACTTTGCTTCACCTTTCTTCTTCTCACGAAGAAAATGATCCCTCTGCCTCCTTAGGAGCTTTATCTGTAGATCAATCTTATGTCTGTACGATCAACAATTCTATTTAATAGTTGGAGCTCGGAACCATCATTAAGCAGGCTTGGAGTAGGCAATTTGCAGGTGCAGAGTCAATTCTTATCGGACTTCTCATCTATAGTACTCTTTGGGCTATCCAATAAATCAGCAGAGTAAGATCCATCAGGTTGACGGATGCACACGTTAAAGTTGCTGGAGATGAAGATTTCCTGTATGATCAGATGTTAGTTCCCCCATATAAAATTATCAGCAAACTATGTCAGCGTGTAATGTCAGAGATGCTTAAAGGAAGAACAGGCTGTTACAAACTATGATCAGAAAACGTCAAAAGATTTTGCATTTACACCCGAGTCAGATTCCACTATTACCAATTTAAGAAATTTCATAAATTCTGGCTCATGAGCTTCAGACTAGACCACTATTTACATCGGGTTTCAGCAATTTGCATTCAATTTCAAGCAGTGCCACATCTTTCACCTCGAGACACATTAATCCAATTTAAACCATTACCATTTTCACGCAAAATTTGAGTGCCCAAACCAACATTTTTTATTTTCAAAAGGAACAAAGATTAGTTCACAAAAGCAGCCTGCACCAAACCAAGAAACACATTTATATCATCAACAGATCACATCTCTATGGTCAGCAGATAACTAATATTCTACACTACAGTATGCTAAGAATGAAATCATTATTGAAGTATCCACAATGGCAAAGAAGGCTCAGAAATTAAAACAAATCACCTGATCACTCTCTAAGCCCTCAGATTGAAAGAGAATTGGTCGACATCGCTTGTCTTCATTCATTAGGCCTGATTTTTCAAAATGTGTAATAAGAGCTGCTTTACCCTGTATTCTTGCATAAGCCAATAAAGCCACTTTTTCACTATTGAACTTTTCCCATTTCTTGCCATTGAACGCCTGCAAGTCATAGGTGTCAGTCATAACAAAACGAAACTTTCACATATGCAGTATTAGAGGTGCAACATACTGAGGGCATGTCGATCACCAATCTTTTGTGTTGATTTACAAATTTTGACATGGTTAAGAGTAAGGATACAGGAAATCACAAACAAATAGTTCAGCTTTGAGAAAATATAGCAACAAAGATTGATTTACTGATTGATTAGATTTTATAACTTAAAACCCCTGAAACCAAAGAAAACAAACAATAATAGAAAATTGATAAACAAGAAACTGTACCTGATAGAAGGATGCTATGTGTGAAGGAGAGACCATATTTATAAAGGCATAACCTACATTACATTTGTTCTGCACCAAAAGAGAAGAATGGTATTAAAGGACATGCCAATCATGTTAGAATACAACTAATCCGTTCTCATAAATACCTTGAAATCGATTGGCAAGTAGAGAAAATCAAAAGTACCCCGGTGGATTTCATCTATAGCAGTGAGCAACATCTTAGAAGTGTACCTGAAAGACAAAAGATACTCAGCACCAAACTTCAAAATATAATCATTTTGCAGCATAGAAACACACACACTTACTTATTGGGAATGTTTTTAATCATCAAAGTAGTCCTAGCATCTTCCCCGCTTGCAATTTTCTCCAAATCAAGCTCATATTGCTTCTTGCTATCCATTTGGCTCCCACTGTTATCCAGTCGACGGCCTCGACCACGTTCAACAAACCCCTCTATGGGCACAACATAAGAGCCATTACCAAAATAAAATGATGCATGTCTGGGTATGGATACCATTTTAAAGTTGGGTGAACCAGTTTCAACCATGCTACTTGGAATAGAAACACCAGTAGATGAATGGCTACCCATATTCATTAAATAGCTTGCAGTGTTGTGACTTGAACCAGCACCACCAAATGCAGCTTGATTTATATATGACGTATCAGGTGACTCTCCAAAGTAGCCATAGCTTCTATCAAGATGAACACCAGGTGGAGCTGATCCCACATGAGGCTGATATATATCACTAAAAGAACCAAGTCGATTAGAGTAAGGAGAACCATGTCCAGGTCCACTGGTTGTATAAGGTTGCGTAACGGATGGCGTTGACCAGCCAGAAGAATTATTGTGTTCCGCATAAGGTGTTGGCCTTCCCCATAGAAACTGCGGGCCAGATAATGTTTCAAAGCCAGAGGAATTCGAATTTGATTCTCCAGAAGAAGACATTGGTCCAGGACTTGAGCTTAACTTTTGGTCAGGGAAGGAATGAGATTGTTGGGTTGGTAGTACTAGCGCAGACCTGGTATTATCAATTAGTTGGTTGAAATGGTTACTTCTGCCTTGGACTTTACCGATAGGTGCAATCTTGACAGTATTTGAAGCATGTGGTGGAACAATAGAAGCTAATCCAGGAAAGCTGCTGCTCTTTATAGGGCTCCGAGCTCCCGAGGTTGGTGACAGACCAAAAGGTTGGAAAGGGTTTTGTTCGACAGGGCTACCAAATCTCGCCCAGTTACCTGCATCATTGTTCAAAAATTTTAGCTTACAAGCAACCATACTATCTTTCAGTCCCATAACCAACATCAGGTGCATGATAAGAAGAATGCTACCAACTGATAGGCATAAAAATATTCAAGCTCTCAAATAGATCAAAGCATTAAAAATCAACATTACCTGGTGGAGAGTTTGCTATAGGGGAACCCACCGAGTGCCGGAAACTTCGAGCATCATCATGTTCTAGTTCTTGACTCAATTGCTGCATCAAGCTGAATATTCAAAGAATATTTTCAATCAAACTGTTTTGCAAACAATAAACAAATATGAACATGCATACACACAATGACAAAATTCCAAAGGTTTAACAACTTTGGATTATTCTCATCCAGCAAACTAGGGCAACCAAATTCAGAGAAGATAGGATTACTACACAGTAGCCATGACCCTAGCAATGTCTATGAACACAACAAATTGCATACCAGGGGACAATTAAGAATGTCAATTCTGATTCAGTGGGGAACAAGCCTCCTCCAGAAAAAGGAACCATGTTAATTGGACTAGATAATGACAATTCTATCTTTTTTTCGAAAGTGATGTTGGCACATGTTAACGTGAATATCATAAATTTATACATATAATAAACCAAATTGATGTTCATAGTTCATAATGCAAATTTTTAGTCCTGAGGATCACTATGGGACAAGGATAACCTCAAACTCTATATTGAGATTCTCACCAATTTCCAGTTTCAGATGCTCCAGTGTTGCTTATTGTCACTTCCATTTCAACCCTTCCAATTTGCATAGCACATATTGAGCATAGATTTCCATTCCATTGTGCTAAGCACTTTCATAGGAAAGTATCATTATGTCACCGTTAGGCTTTTAGTATCTACGTGTTTCATACAGTGATTAATTTGCTTAGCATCATCTCTAGCCTTCCATAACATCGATATGATTCCCTTACCAATCCCTGACAAAAATCAAGTATACATCAAATAACTATAGCACAATCAAGGATATATAAAAACAATGTAAACACACATTGAGTTTATAAAAGAGCCACCAGCAAAGAAGTTGGGTCTTGAAGCAGAACACTCGACAGCGTAAACTATTACTATTAAAAGAGAAGTGCTCAGCTCAAATAAACCTGAATTGATTTTTTTCTGTTAGCTACATGAATTACTCTTCTCAATTATGTGTGAGTTAAGGCCACAGCAATAGTTAGATTGAGCAACAATACATCTTTGCTCATTTTCTCCCCAAAAGTTTTCTTTAGCCTTCCTATTAATATGTTCATTTTTATGTTATCAATCCTTTTCAGTACATTAGATAGTCTTCTCTCATACAAATCCATAATAATCTATAGGTAAATCACAAGTTGCATCATGTATTTAACTTCCGATAACACTTTGCTTCCACGTTTTGGTCAATTACACTTTACACCCTGAATTTTAGGGTTAGATTACACATTGCAGTAAGGGCATAACAATATTAAAGATTCCATTGAATGGTTGAAAATTCCAAAAATGCCATACGGGTTTTCTTTTTTATTTTTTTGGGAATTTCATCTCACTTTCTCCTCTTTCATCTTGCTCTGGAATCAAAATCTGATTCTGGAAGTCCTTTTCCTTTAATTTTCATTGGCTTCCCTATTGATCAGAAGAAATTTTCCACTGACCAGATAATTTCCAATAGTTTAAGCACAAAAGCATGTAAAATGCCCTCCAAGAAGTTATTTTCTAAGAAATAAATGGAATTTTGGTGTTTATATTTGATGCTCACCTATCCTAGTGTGTATCTCAATTATGTTTCTTCTAATATTAGTCAAATTCATCACCATGCATTTCCCTATCCAAATTAATATAGCTCAACCAGGATTCCTGACTTCTTCAAAACTCTCCACATCAGCCCTCTAGATACTTAACTACACTTTATCTCCTGATGCACTAAAAAAAGGTAAATTCAATATTTTTGTTTCTCTCCCAAATCTTGATTGCATATTTCCACCCAGTTGATATAGTGTGAATACAATCTCATAGCTCCATCATTGGAAAATTCAAATATTATAGCTTACTCTCATTTATTGGTCTCAAAGTATTATTCTCCATTCATCTAGCCTTGTTCTAATTTTAATATCTTATTACTTAGAATGATCAACGACATTATGTTTTTATCACATAAACATCTTCAAACTTTCATGCCATCTTGTCCTATATCTGTCTACTTCCATTTCTCAAGCCTTTCTAATTTCTCTATCATGCTGAGAATAATAGTCTCACAAGGAATATTAGATTCCATACCACTTGTTAAAACAATGTCTCAATCACTCTTTAGTATCTTCATCCCCACCAAAACAATCTAAAGAGAGCTGCGACTAAAGAATAACAAAAGCTTTTCAATATATGGAAGAAAAATATATTGAAAATAATTACTCCCAGTGCAATAATAATATCCCAGCAGACATGCAGCATTTACAAGGATTACCAGGAATAAATGGTGAGCCAAGCTCACAAGTGGCAAGCCATACTGTAGAATAATTCTTCCTGAATGGAACTCAATAAGAGAATTATGTTGAAATATATAGCTCAAGAACCACAATTCAACATCTACAGGTACAACAACATTCACCAGAAAATGTCAATAATCAGTAATTCTTTATACTAGCGTTCATATCCTAGATAAGTAAGATCATCTAAATAGAAACAATGAATCAGTCTTTTATAGATCCTTTAAACCCAAGTCATTTAGTCTGCAGTCCATGCCAAAATCAGCCATTGCGATTTCAATGGCTATATGCACAGGAAATTTAACTTTTCATACAGAACAAAACTGATATAGAGCCCACAAAGCCTAACTGATAGCATACGGAACACTAAAAATTAAACTTCTCAGATATTTCTTTTTCTTTTTTTTTTTTTCAGATATAGAAGTTTGGCCCACAGTGAACACCATTTCAAAGCAGAATCCTGGATAGTCCTAAACATAAAGGAAGACCTTAGAATTGGCTAAGAGATTTCAGACAAGTCATCCCCTCAATGATAGATCTCCGTTGAAGCAGAATTTCAGAAATCAACAAATAATTTTGATTTCTCATGCACCAACTAACTGTGGTGGATATTCACATTTGAAAAACACTAGTATGGCTATGACACATTTAAGATTTGACCAGGAGCCAAAACAGAAGGTAAGCAATCAAATCTTAAAAGAATAAGGGTGCAGAGAGAACAAAGAAAACATAACTTTAAATAAGAAACGTAATACAGGTAGCAGGTTAACAGATACAGCACCTACAAAACAAATCAAAAAAAAAAAAAACCCCAAACATACAAACATACAAACAAACAAACAAACAAAAACAAAACAAACAAAACAAAAGGAAAAAATGCCCTTTGATTCTAATTTAATCAGAAGATAGATACATACGTGCGACGAGCACCCCCAGGGCGGCTAGGCTCAAGCTTTATCCGCTTCCCAGCAATGTCACTCCTGTTTAAGGCCTTGAGAGCAGCTTCTGCATCTCTAACATCATAAAACTCAATGAACTTATGGTGCCGCTTGTGTGGCGTTTCACGAATCTGCATGTTGTATGAAACAGTTTATCAAATCATACGTGTTATCAGAAAAAGTCCAAGAACAGTAAGAAAACAAATACAATGTAAATGTATTATAAAGTAAAACTTGATTTACCTCTTTGACCTCACCATAGGCCCCAAATATTTTGTGAAGATCTTCATTTGATACTGATGCATCCAAATTGAACACCACTAATGTCCCTTGATTGATATCTTTTTCTGATGGATTATCCTGAAAAAGCAAATTAGAATGTGTCATACAGGTATTGTTAAAATTCATTGCCAAGCTGCTAATACAATTCATATATGAGTTAAGAGTGTGGACCTTTGGAATTGAAAAATGAATATCAAGTTTTCTTCGTCTTAAGGGCTTGTTCTGCAGTGCCCGCATAGCTCTTCTTGCTGCTCGGATGTCATAGTAAGATATCATAACAAACCCTCTATGCTTGCAGGCAGTGTATAGTGTTCTTATATCACCATGGGGCTAGAAAAATTTGAAGAATTTGGAGAACCGATTAGAAGAGCTATGTGGTACTAGATATTTGGGTTGTCAATATACATTGTACACTAATTGGAAATGTATACAACAGAACCAATGCCTAGTTAGTCCAATAGCTGGACATTGGTACCCCTTAAGTAATGTCTCGGGTTCAAATCTTGTAGACAACGAAAACGGACGCCTGTAGAGCTTTGCCCCGTAAGGGTCCAATGCGGCTCAAACTGAATTTAGTCAGACCCAACGTATTTACTAGATGCTGGTGGTTTATTTATATATAAAAAAAAAGGCTATACAACAGAAACTTACACCAGAAAAACTAGTCAACAGAAAACTTGTATGAAACACATGAGAGAGAATTTAAATCAATGAAATTAAAGCCAAGGATTGTCACAAACGTATGGACAGAACATCCAGATTATACAGATTTTCTAAAAGGGCCAAGATATTAACTACCTCCATGTCATAGTTAAATGCATATGCATCAGTCTTACCGCAGTTCACAATACCATAATTAGGCAAGATAAAAAGGTAAACAGCTCACTAATGGTATATGGGTTCTATCTGCAAGCAGATTACATTAGGCAAGATAACATCAATTAGACTATAGTCCATACAAAACCATGTCAAACATCTATGCAATCCCAAGACCCCCATGTCTTGATACATGGTCACAAAATAGGAAGGAAAAACAAGATGACCAAACACAATGCTTAGGAGGTTACAAATTCAATCAATGGGCTAGTTTCATAACCTTTCCTTCACAAAGGAACTATCAGAAGAACCATGCTTTCACAAGCCATCAATTTCATTTCAGGAGACATGTGCCTCCGGTAAGTACAAAATTCCAATGATGACAAATATTATATGGCAAGAAAATACATCACATAGATTCTCTATTAGAACAAATAAACATCCTTCAATAATTATGATATCCGGTTTCTCTCATCAAATAGAGTGTTATAACAATAGCAAGAGACAAAATACTAAGGAAGCGAATAACATGGTAACCAAATAACAACAAGAAGGATGCAACTAGTTATGTGTCCAAAGGTTTCTTAGGCCTTCCTCCAGTTCTTGAAGCACCTTCAATTTGCATGTCATTGATTCTCCTAATTAAGTGTTTCAAAATGCCCAAATCATCTTAACATATTCTCTCTAATTTTATTTGTGGTTGGAACTGTTCCTAGGTTAGCTCTAACATATTCACTTCTTCTGTTTGACAACTAGTTCTTATATGAAAAAGAAATGATCAATTTATAGGTCAATCTGATGCCTAGCACAAAGATTCTACCCTTTGAAGAATCCTGACACAAAGTTCATAAATCCCAACTACAACTTGTTACAACAATCCATCAAAAGAAGCAAAACAAAATAAATCAAGATGGTTCTTTTTTTTTTTTTTTGAACAAACTTTATACATCACAAACTCAATGATAAAAACTTGAGAGTAACAGCTTTTTCATGTCTCTTGTCATGGCTATAGGGAAGAAAAGAAAGTCAAAATGGAAAAGCAAAGTGAAATAACAAAGAAATCAAGCATGTAAAATACCTCAAAGAATGCCCTCAGCTCAGAATCCTCAACATTGCTATTTATGTTTCTAACAAATAATGTCCTTGAAGGATGCTCCCCATATGGATGTTCTCCAGCAATCGTTCCCATGCCATTTGAAAAGCCATAGTGGCCAATTCCATTTGCAGCATCATTTTCAGTTATACCTACCTTCGACATTCCACTAGTTAGTCTTTCCTGAGTATCAAGATCCAGTTCCATACCACCTCCACTGCTAAAGAGATCGTACTCATCAAGATCCTCCAATTTACTTGGCAAACCAGATAGGTCAAAATCTTCCATTATGTGAGCTAGAAGCTCATCTTCATCATCAGGAAGGAAGCTTCCAATTGCATTCAGATCAGAATCTTCTTGGCAATCCTTAGCTTCATTATCTTGAAGTTTTTGGAAGAAGGGGGAGCCATCATCAAGAGATTGGCCACCTTGCTCTGACCCCGTGAAATCTACTGAACATTAGCAGAAATAAGTCTAAATTAATTCCCAATCCTTGAATTCCACATATCACATAAGTAAGAATAGGTGCATACATATTTCATGTGGAAGAACAGGCAGTGAGTTAGAAAATATACTAGCATCATCTGATGAAGAAGCATGATATGCATCAGTTCCACATGGAATCTTCCATTCGCTATTTCCTGCTTCTGTGGAGAAATTAACCGGAGGATCCTTAAAAGAACCTGGAAAACAAAGTTGAAGAGTAACCATAAAATGAACACAAGTTCTAGACTTTTCTATGAAATCATAAAATCCTGAGTAAAAGAATTTGCCAATTGCTAAGAGAAAAGGGATGCACCATCTGAAGGGGAAAATGAATCTTCTGAGTCATCCATCAAATTGCCTCCTGCATCATAAGAACAAGACAGGAAAAATATTGTCAGGCCATGTATAGGCCCCAAATATCGCTTGAAGATCTTTTAGGTTTAAAGGCCAAAGAACATAGCACACACATGAATAAGTCATAAGGAGGAAAAGACAATAAAATTATTAAGAGTGGTCATAAGGAAGGCTATCTACACATCACAATTAACTATATCAGCAAGCAAAACTGAATTTAACATAATGCCGGTACTTGTCAAAGACAAGGAGTAGCCTAACCTGCCTCTTAATGATTAGGACATCAGTTGAGGTGCCATGAGGATAGTTGATACTACTAATTCAAGCATTATCAATATAGGGCAATACAGGGGACCCCAAGATTTTGTTCTATGTCAAATAGCTTGAACGTGTTGAAGCTTGAAAGAAGCACAAAACTAGAATAAGTTCTGCACGCACTTTCCAGCACAAATATGTCTGGCATTAAATTATCCCCTATGTCGAGAGACATGTAAATGGGGCTCAGACTTCCCATATTAAATTGCAACCTTAAATGCATAAACACAAAACAAAGATTCAATAACAAAAACCCGGATGGCAGTTGTCCTAGAAAGTCCATTAACTTGGCACAGCTTCGTACATTTCAGGTCCTAACAACAGGCTATAATGAGTATGCTAATAAAAACAGAATCCTAATCATATATGAGACAGATCTTGTGCTGTTATGCAGCCATTCAGGCAAGAAACATGTCTCAGACATTTTAAAGTAAAACAGCGGCCTTGAACTTTCAAAGAAATAACAGCGTTTACAAATATTAATACTATGTTGCACTTGCTGACAGATTTTCCAAATATTTTTATTTTTCCTTCTTTTTTCTCAACTTAGAAAATTGACAAGGAACTTCGAATTGAACATGATAAATTCAAAAAATTAAGAGGAAACATGCGTGCCCACAGATGACCCACTACTAATAATTGACCGTATCAGCCATAAGAAATTGCAAAACACAATATAAGGTTCAGGATCACAGTGAAAACTTACTAAAAGAACAAACAAATTGGGGAAGATCACTTACCCAAAACAAAATATTGATGATTAATGAAGGAAACCCAGAAGTGGAGAGAGAGGGTTAAAGACCCAAGATAAAGAAAATAGGTGGGAGGAAAGTGATGGAGCCAGCGAAAGATTCAAAAGAATGCCAGTGTCGTGATTAAGAAGATGAAGAGAGTATTAGTTTCGTAAAGGCAGAGACTTTTGTTTCTTCTACTCCTCTACTTCCTTCACTCTCGCCGGGAACCGAGAGAGAGAGAGAGTTGAAAGAAACTCGAGAAATAATTGGAGGCAAAAGAGTAAAACATCGGGAAATGATTGGGAGAAGCTCCCCACAAGTATCTCTCTCTCTCTCTCTCTCTCTCTCACCCCCTCTCTCTCTTGCTGATTCGACTGCATTTGAATCCTATTTGGCGTCCGTTGACACAAAGCTCTCTTGTTTTTCCTAACCTTTTCTACTTTTCTTTTCTTTTTTTATTTATTTAAATTAAGATTAAGGATAAGATTGAGACAAATAATTTCGGTTGACGAAGAAATGCAAATGGCCGTTTCTTTCGATGAAACTGCCATGAAATTTCTATTTAATTAATAACAAAAAATAAATAAATAATGAATAAAAATGGTAGCTTGTTTGGCATCATGGGGCTTCTTCTTCGGGTTATCATTGGGCCAAAAAATTACTTGTCTAATGGGATAAAACATTGCAACTGAATGACCTCCCGCGTGCATTTCTATTTTTTTTTTAATATAAATTAAGTATCTTATAAATATATTAAATCTAATAGGTTAAACTTGTAAAATATAAAATTATATCTAAATTATTTTTTTATTATAGTAGATTCATATCTACAATTTTATTTTAATAATATTAGTGGATACCCATCCGACTAACTAAACATTAGTCTCTCTTCTTTTATACGATGAACCGCAAATAATTCTTATTATATTATTTATTTTTATTATATATAAAGAATGATAAAATTAAAAATTCATATTAAGTAAATAAAATTTATCATATTTTTAAAATTACAATTTTAGATAGTTGATTAAAAATAATTAATATTTGAGTTATTATTTTTAAAATTATATGTCTATAAGAAATTAAGGGGTTGTTTTTGTTCGTCCTTTCACTCCTTGTACATATTCACCCAGGAAAGTAATGTTTTACTTTCTTTCGAATGGATCTGGCCCAACCAAAATGTTATTTATGCTTAAACAAATTTATATCCGTATTTTTAAGTAATAATGAATCTTTATTAAACTGATAAATAAAAAAGTAATATTATATTATACTAATAAAATCTTACCAAGATAGTATCGGGGAAAACAAGCACGAGAGAGAGAGATTTTGTGCAGAGAGAAACAAGCGATCAAGATTTTTTCTAGATTTACTATAAATTTTTACTTATAAAGGACAAACAAAGCGACAACCTTAACAAATGCTGACCAAATAGATTTTAACATGTCAGACTCTTACGTCCGCATGACAGCATTTTAAGCTTTTGTTTTTTTTTTCTCTGACAATATTCAGTCCTCAAGCTTGCATCAACTGTTACTCAAATCTCAAATGTCATTTTTCCCTGACATACAAAAAATGGCATACGTGCCCAACCCGACTCACACTCCGTACAACCAATTTTCCTTTATATATTCACCTTTAATCACCTCAAATTAGTTTATTTTTGAGAATTTAACTCTCTCTCTCTCTCTCTCTCTCTCTCTCTCAAACTTGCATTCCTCCTTTTTTTTTTTCTCTCTCTAACTTAGAGATTCATTTCTCCTAGTTTGGTGTGTTGAGAAGTGAGGCAAGGGGGCAATCCAAACGGGAACCCAAGGAAAGAGATAATGGAAAGGTGGTTCAAGCAAGTGGCTTCACGCGCACCGCCTGCCGTTGCATTAGCATGCAGGTGCATGCGTAGGTGGTGCTTACAGGCTTGTGACCTATAGGCCGACCCTTTTTTTTTTGGTTTCCTATCTTTTTTAAAATAAATAATTTTCTTAAATTAAATATTTTATAATTTTTTTTTTTTTAAAAAAAAAGAGAGAAATCATTTGGTTTTTCCTATTGGATCCTTCTTATGAGTATGAGATCATGTTAGGATCCTTGCAAAATTTGTTGAATATTTATGGAAAATTAAATTCATAAGTGAATATTATTATTGGATAAATAACACTCTATGTCTGTGACATTTTAACTTCATCACTAGATAGTAACGATATTATTTGTTTGATTTGCCATAACTTAGGTATAATTATCAAAATACCCCTTAATTTCATAAGTCATGAACAACACTTAGCACAGCTTGCCTGTTATGACTATCTAACTAATAAGGAATAATTCTATCATTCAAAAATAAACTATGAATATGTGTAACAAATACTTGATTCATTTTGTTTGAAGATCCCCATTTATCCCCATTTGTCTAGAGTCATACTTACTATCAAATGCTAATTAGTAAATCATATGAACTCATCTAAGGCTGGTTCACATAGGAAGATCGAGATTTATAAAATAGGACTAGTGATGAAAAGTCATCACCAAAGAAGTTGACTATGAGAAGAATTTCTCACATGTAGACATACTGAAACTGATAAGTATTTTACTGACCATATCTGCATACTATGATTACAAAGTCTGGCAAATAGATGTCAAGACTTTTTCTTGGTGGATAGACATTTACACACCCAAAATATTGAATCTCAATATAGTTTCTAATTATGCAAACTTAAAAGATTAATATATGGTGTTAAACAAGTCTCGAGTAGCTGGAATTGATGTTTTGGTGAAATTGTAAAGAGTTACAAATTTATCGAAAACATAGATGAGCCATGCGTGTACAAGAAAACCCGTAGGAGTGTTATGACTTTTTTGTTCTTGTATGTCAATGATATTCTCCTAATAGGAAATGATACACATATACTGAGTTTTGTGAAAATCTACTCATTAAACACATTCTTGATGAAATATTTGAAAGAAGTAATCTATATACTTAGAATTCATATCAATAAAAATGGCACAAAGCGGTTAGTTGGTCTATCGAGAGTCTATACTTGAAAAGGTGTTGAAAGATTCAACATGGAAAATTTCAAGAGAAGAGTATAACCAGTCAAGCATGACTTTAATCTCTTAGAGGAAGTATCCAAGAGCGAGAATAGCCAATGTTTCTTATGTTTTGGCAATAAGAAACCTAATGTACACAATATTGTCTACAAGCCCTAGTACTTCCTATGCTGTGATCATAATCAATAGGTTCCAATCCAACCCTAGACTAGAAAAATGGACGATACTAAAGAATATCTTTAAGTACTTACAAAGGACTAGGGATTTGGTATTGGTTTGCAAACTCTCACATCTAGTTAAATATAAATAGTAGAAAGCGTATCTTTAGTTATGTATTTACTTGTAATGGAGGTGTATCAGTTGGAAAAGTTCTAAGCAATCGACCAGAGACTATTCCACTGTAGAAGTTGAATATGTTACACTATCAGATGCTGCAAAGAAAGGTGTTAAGATTAAAAAGTTCATAACTAATTTCAATTTGTAGTTCCTACAATTGAGTTACTGTTATATCTCCACAGTGACAACAATGAAACCATTTCATAAGTTAAGGAACCTAGGTCTCACCAGAATCCAAAACATTGAGAGAAAATACTATATTATATGCAAAATATAGTTGGATGAGTTGATATTGCCTGCAGAAAATAGTTTCAGTAGAAAATATAGTCGATCCATTTACAAAGCTAATCTTTCAGAGGCAACTAGAAGGACATCATAGGAAGATGGGACTTCAATACTATAGAGAATGGTGATATCGCAACTGTGACACGCTTAAACCTCGATTTCTCTATGTTGATCATTTTCTAGCAATATTTCAATTTCAAAGCCTAGGATGACAAGGGGATTCATTTTGATGATTACACACACAGAGCTAGTTCCATGTCTTTATCTCCTTTATCCCAGTCCCTCCATCTCATAATTTGACCTGCATTCCTTGGCCCAATTCCTACAGCTCTTTACCACTCTTCCTCGCCTTCCTCCTTGCAATCATCCATGGATCAAAAATGTTCAAATCCGCTTCCTTTCTCTGAGCCTATGAGATGTTGATTTTGACACAATTCTTACAATTCTTTTGCACCCTTTTCCATATTAGAGTCTTCTTCCTGCGAAAGATTGTTTTTCCCCACAATGGAAGGTCCTAACCTCCAATAGTTTATGCTTGAAACATACCGTTCCCATTGCCATATCTTTGTTTACGTTGTAACTGCAGGTCTTTGAGACTATGAGACATCAGTCAAGCAGATTTTGAAGGCAAAGGTTCAATGGTCCAAACTTCTTCTTGTCATTTAGTTTTCATAGTGTTCCTCTCATATATTATTCTTATTCTTATTCTTATTCTTATTATTATTATTATTATTATTATTATTATTATTATTATTATTATTTTAAGTTTCTATAAAAAGTTTATTTTTACTTATTTCTTTTTATTATTCTTATTTATATTTTTTTGTTTTATTTTCTTTATTTTTATTTTCAAATTTTAATATTGTTTTCCTATTTCTTATATTTCTCTCTTAAATAATCGATTCCAAAATTCAAAATTAAGATTCAATTTATTATTTTTGAGTGTTACTCTCACATAGATCTTCTTCCTTCCTTGTTCTTCTCCCACTTTCGTCTGCTTCCACTGGAAGCACAATGCCATCTTAAAAGAAATAAAAGTTAGCTACTTCTTTATTTTAGAAAGTTTTATAATCAAATGTCATAAGCTGATTTTATTCCATTTTATTTTCCCGGACCCATGTTTGGAAAAGAAACAAACAAATAAATAAATAGTCTGACTAGCAAGGAAATTTACAAAATAAAGCTGAATATTCCTCTTTTGATCCAATATACACGAGGGTGAGTCATAAGCAAAAGTTGTTTAATCTTTTATTTTTGGGTTTTGTTGACTAGGAAATGGGAACAGAAGAATCATGTAGAAATTGGTGAACATAAATCAATCATCACCACCACCCAGAGACCCAAAATAAATATATTAAAAGAAGTGGACCTACCAAGATTCAATTATTTGGTTATAGTGCCCAGTGGGGCTCATTGTCCAAATTTGCACAGAATCAAAAGAAAGTGCCCTCCCCCACACATACCCTACTGACTCGACATGGAGGTATCTTTTCATCCAAATTTTTTATTTGATTCGATAGTTGTTTACTTTGGCTGTGTTGGCGGCTTGGTGGATAACCCACAAAATGTCACATTGATGTGATTATGATTTTAACACATACCAACTAAATAATCCATTTATCCATAATCCCTTCAAAGTTGATGTATTTATTTTGTATCCTATAGTATCATATGGAACTATTTTACATAAATCTATTGACATGAATTGCCACCCCTTATAAATGACATAAGAGAGCGTGTGTGTGTGTGTGTGTTCATACAAAATCTTAAATATATTAATACACATATACATATATATATATATATATAACCTAAATCGTTATATTTTTATTAAAAACCACTATAAAAACACACGTTTCTAGTCATAGATTTTCGCAATGAAAAAAATTTATCTCTATTTTGCGACGAATTTAGCGACAAAAACTTTTTCGTCGTTAATTTACCACAAAATTTGCGACGAAAAGACAGTCGTGACTAAATTAGCGACAGACACATCATTTGTCGTTAAATTCGTCGCTAATTAGTGACGAAAAAGTTTTCGTGACTAAATTCGTCGCTAATTAGCGACAAAAAATTTTTCGTTACAAATTTTGTCGTTAAATAGCGATGAATAATATTTCATGGCTAAATTTTATCACGGATACAGTTATCTGTAGCTAAATTTAGCGAAAAAAAAAGTTTGTGACAATTTTCGTCACTAAATTTAGTAATGAAAAAATTCCGTAGGAAATTCTGTCGCTAATTAGTTACAAAAATTTTTTATCGTTAAATTCGTCATTAATTAGTCACGAAAAAATATTTGTCTCTAAATTTAGTAACGAAATCTAAAATTCGTGGATAAATTCGTCACTAATTAGCCACAAAAAAATATTTATAGCTAAATTTATCGCTAATTAATCAAAAAAAAGTATTCGTGACTAAATTCGTCGTTAATTTATTATCTATATTTCAAAATTTAAGACTAATTTCATAACTAAATTTTTTTTATACTCTATTAGAAAATATTTTTAACCATATCCCCATTTTAACTAATTCTGAATAACGAAATTGAATTAAATATATAATAAATATTATAATTTTTAAAAAATTGAGAATTTGCAATAATAAATAATTAAATAAATATATAACAGACAATTTTAAATAAGTCACGGTTATGGAGTTCACCATTTATATTTTTCATCTTCTATATCCATTCGTTTCTCTCATATAATTCAATCGTATTTAAAAATTCAGTTGTTCATCTTTATTTATCATCGGATGGCACGGATAACTAGGTTAGGTGACTATCAATTTTTAAACTATTCTATAGATTCAAAAAAATAAAATAAAAATGAAAAAAAATAATAAAATAATAAAATAAAAGAAAAAAGAAGAAAACAAAATATAAAATACAAATTTATATAAAAAAAGATTAAATTAGCGACGGATTTTGAAATCCATCACTAAGTTAGCAACGGATCGAGAAATCCGTCGGTAACTTAGCGACGAATAAAGAATCCGTTGCTAATTTAGCGATAGATTTAGCGACGAATTTATATGCGTCACGAACTTAATAACTAATTTTGCGATAAATTTTATATCAGTCACTAATTTAGCGACAAATTTTCATATCCGTCGTAAAATTTAATCTTTTTTAAATAGAATTTTATTTTATTTTTATTTTTATTTTTATTTTATTAATATGTTATATTTAAATTAAAAATTAATTTAGCAATAGATTTGTTTCCTATCGATAAATTTAGAGACAAAATTTCAATTCGTCGTAAAATTTTTTTATATATAATTAAATAAAATATAATATTAATATAATATTTAAATTAAAAAATTAATATAAAAAATCGGTCGGTAATTTAGCGACGGATTTTCAAGTCCCAGGTCCATCGCTGAATCAGTTTTATTTCATTTTTTTAATTTATATTAACAAATCATATTACTATTTTATAATATTTTAATTTAACAATTTATTTTATTATATTATATTTTATTTTTTTTAAAGAATAATATTATTTAAATCTTAAAAAAACACCATTTATTTTATTTTATTTAAATTATATTATTTAAAACCATGTGATCTGTTATAATATTTTAAATTAACATTTTATTTTTCTAAGAATAATATTAATATATTTTTTAATTAATATATTTTTTTCTTTTTTTTCTTTTATTTAATATTTTTAATTATTGTGTAGGTACCTTTTATTTTATTTATATTATTTTATTCAATAATACAAATCATTTATAATATTTTTTAATTAATATTAATTCAGCGGGCCTGGGCGCGAGGTTGCGCGGGCGTCTGGCGCAGTCAGGGGCGCACGCCAAGGCGCGCCCGCGCAGGCATGCACTTGCGCCCTCGTGGGCACGCATACGCGGGCTGCGCACGGGCGCCCGCCCTTAATGCTAAATAGGGCCTAGGCGCGAGTCTGCACGGGCGCAGTCAGGGGCGCGCGGCTAGGTGCACCTGCGCATGCATGCACTGGCGCCCGGGTGGGCGCGCATGCACAGGCGCAGGCAGGCGCGGGCGCCTGCTGCGCACGGGCGCTTGGCCTTAATGCTAAATAATGCTAAAAATACTATTGAAGAGATTCGAATCTTGGAGCTCGAATTTGAACGGACAACGTGTCAACCATTGGGCCACCCTAAGACTTGTGTGTAATTTTTTTTTCTTCCTCGTCATTTTTTTTCTGTTCTCATTTTTTCTTCTTCTTCTTACTTGGGTTTTTTTTTCTTTGATTATATATAATAATTATATTTACTTATATATTCGAATAAAAATATTTTGTGATTAAATATATAGGTTTTTTAAATTATTAATATATTATAATTTATTAATAATTATAATTTTATATTATTGAGATGCCCCATTTTTAAACTGATTAAAAAAATAAAATAAAAATGAAAAAGAATAATAAAATAATAAAATAAAAGAAAAAATAAGAAAACAAAATATAATATTAATATATTTTTTAATTAATTTATTATTTTATTGTAAATTATTTTTTATTATTTTTATTTTATTAAAAATTATCATATTTATTATTTTTAATTAATATTATTTTAGGTTGGTGGTTTAAGTAAAAAATATTATATTTATTTTTAAATTGTTATTATATATTATTTTATTATTATTATAAAAATATGTTTATTATTTTTAATTGTTATTATATATTATTTTATTATTATTATAAAAATGTGAAGGAAAAATAATAAGTAAAAAAAAAAAATTTTATATCACATACTAACATTGGCTTGGTGGCTTGGTGGTTAAATGCTTACAGGTTGATAGCGTGCGCAGGAGTTCGAATCACTTTGGAGGTAAAGTGGAGACATTTTCTAGCAATTAAGTGAGGACGGGGTGCTGGCTCTGGCTTGGGGGCGGGAGGGCGCGCTTGCAGGCCAGGGTGCTAGCTTGGGTGGGCGGGCAGCTGCTGGTGCTGGCTCGGGTGGGCAGGCCCGTCCAGGCATGTGACTTGCAGGCTAGTGCTGGCTCGGGTGGGCGGGGCATCCAGGCACGTGGCTTGCAGGCAAGTGGCAAGCAAGTGCTGCTCAGGTGTGTAGGCCCGCGTTCGTTCGACGAATTTGGAATCAGCGACGAATTCCAAATCCGTCGCTCACTCAGTGACGGATTTCAAATCCGTCGCTAAATTAAAGATGGATATTTTTGTGGCTGGATAATTTTTCTGTCGCTAAATTAGCGACGGATAATTTTTCTGTCGCTAAATTAGCGACGGATAATTTTTCTGTCGCTAAATTAGTTACGGATAATTTTTTTATCGCTAAATAACGAAAGATAATTTTTTGTTCCTAAATTAACGACGGATTTTAGCGAAAAAAATTATTTGTCGCTAAATTTAGCGACGAATTTTAGATTTTCGTTGCTAAATTTAGTAACGGATTTTTTTTGTCGCTAATTTAGCGATAGATAATTTTTCGTTGCTAAATTTTGTGACGAATTTTAGCGATAAAAAATTATTTGTCGTTAAATTTAGCGACGGATTTCAGATTTTCGTCGCTAAATTTTGCGACAGATTTCTAATTTTCGTTGCTAAATTTTTGCGACGCGTTATTAGCGACAAAAAATTTTTCGTCGCTAATGTTTTTAGCAACGAATTTTTTAAAAACTTTCATCATTAAATTTGTGGCTAAAAATCTGTTTTTTTTTTGTAGTGAACGAATTTTCTTCTCCCCCGGTCTGATTTTATTTTTTTTGTCTTTTTAGTGAAGGGCTTTATTTTCAATGTGTTGGTTGATAACCTATCAATTTTTGTAAATTTGGTAGGGGCTTGTACTTAGTATTTTGGAAATAACGAACACCCATGATATGGGAGGAGGACGCTTATCACATTTAACATTTGTCCGTTGCTCTATGGCATATTTAGGTGGAAGCTCCCCTGGTGGACTGGAGAACACACTAATATTGTTGATGTTTTATTTATACATAAGAAGTTTTTTAAAAAAAAATCAATAAAACCCTTCACGCAAAAAAAGAAAAATGATACAGACCAAAATCTGTATTAAACCCTCTTCATGAGGCAAATTGAAATTTGTTTAACAGAAAATAGTATTTTTGAATAATTGAGATTTACAATGCTCTAAATATAATTACATAGAAATATAGATTTTTGTATTTAAGTATAGTCCACTGGATGTACACACGATTATTATTATGTGATTTATTGAGAGAAGATTATCTCACTATTGTCTATTAATTAAACCCAAGGTAATCAAGCACTTTTGTTCAACAATTTAGGCTGTTTTATATTAACTACAATGATATTCAAACAATTATTTTAAAAGAATATTAACAACTATTGCATTAAGGCATCAAACAATTAATCGCTCATAGAATGAAAATATCAACCATAATTAAAGGAAAACATTAAATCAAGAAGAGCAAAAACCCAGCATTATAAAATCGAGTTAAAATTGAAGTAAATAAAAGGTGTAAACATATGTAAATTACATGTATATCACATACTCTCACACTTAAACCCGTAGGCATCATAGGTACATTTATCATATGCAATAAGTCTTTAAACCCATAGGTAATCCCTAGTGGATGAGATGTGTCTTGAAAGGGTTTTCAGAAAATATATCCACAAAGACTAAATTTTGTTTATTAATAATCCCACACTTATAATTCTAGTGCATGTGTAAATAAGCATGAAGTCAAGATTTACATATTGACCTCTACAACCAACCAAATCAATAGAATCAGAAATAATTATTGTATGAAAGGCTCGACTTCTCTAAAATTATTCTCTACTCCTCTCAACTAAAAAATCCAGAAGCCCAAATTACATCAATTAGGATTTTATAAGGTTGTAATGGAGTTTAAGAGACAAAAGGTTAAAAAAGAAAAAGGGATGAAAGGAGTAAAAAGATATAGAAATGTGAGCATGATCTCCAAGTAAGACAAATGAATATATATATATATATATATATATATATATATATATATATATATATATATATATCTATATCGCTTATACCTTAATGAATTACAAACCATAATTTAATAGCATATGACCATGATTAACTTTAAAACTCAATTTCAAACCAAGTTTCAACCGAGGTCAATCTCATGCTTCACCTCAATCCAATTCCATGTCTTCCATTCCCACTTTCAATTCCTAGTGCAATCATGACTTCCGATACAATACAAGATAATTCCTTACAAGCCTAAGTTCTCAGAAATAATAATAAAAGTATGCTTCTCATCAAAGTAGAATATTCTATACTTGAGAAAATCAACAAATACCGCCCAAAACATGCTTAATTTATGATGATTCTTAAATTTCAAACTCAATTACAAACTTTTTTGTGAACATGTAAAAGAAATGTCAGAGCAACTAAAAAGTCTTAGATTATTCTTAACTATTTCTGACTTTCATTGATTCTCTCCTCTTTCTTTTTTTCCCTTTTTTCAGAACATTCACATCCAAAGGACTATGAAATACAAAAATGAAGCCTTTACAATCAAAACCTTTCAACTAAGAGTTTTCCCATGAGTAAATATTTAATAATGCTCATGATCAATCCTTTATTTACTTAGGTTCATTGCAATTCTATAGTGAGACAATAAAAAAATTTCAATTTTTGGAGCCATCGAACTTACATGAAGGAAAGTTAATGCGAGTAGCAAGAACATTGGCTACCTATGGCTACGGAAAGGGTAATGGTTATTTATATGTCAAGTCTATGAACTTTACACAAATTTCACAATTAAGTCACTAGAATTTAAAATGCAATGACTAAACATTCAAAATTTTAAATGTGTTACAACTAAGTCTCTCCATTATTAATGGGTACCAACATAAACGTTAAGTGTTGAGTTAGCGTGATATGGCAAGTGAACTGAATTATTGCGTTCTGACGTAGCATGATACGTGGAATCACTATTGATGTGGCATGTGGCATGTGCCACATCAGTATATTGACACAATATTAATGCCAAATCATCTAGCGATCACATGGCACATATGACATCCGCATATTGTTACAACACTTATGTCATGTTATCAAAAATGTGACATGGACCAAAATTGTGATTTGGTACAAAGTTTTGGCGCAAGACATGTAATTGACCTCAATTTCTAACCTTAGTTCATTTAAAAACAACATTTTTTTGAGTAAAATTTCTGAATTCAAAGTATCAAATTAATTGAAAATCTTTAATTCGATTTAAAACACAAATTTAATTTGAAATCATATTTTAATTTAAATTCAAATCAACAATTCAATTTAAAACCCTGACATTAAAATCCTCAATTTAATTCAAAAACTTCAATTCAACTTAAGACTTTAATTTGATTTAAAACCCTAATTTGATTCAAATTCTCGATTTAGCTTAATATAAAACCCTAATTTAGCTTAATCCTTAATTCAATTTAATTTAAATTAGCCTTTTATAGCTACTAAGGGTTTCGATTTTATTTAGGCTTTTAAATAAATCTAGAATTTCAATTTAAATTGAATTAAATTAGCACTACAAAATTAGAGTATTGAGGTGACGGTAAAAAACCGTCTGCATAACTCATCAAATCCGTCAACAATACTTTCTCCAACGGAAACACATTCAGTTGGTGTACACCAGTCAGGATAGATATATCGTGATGCTATGAGTTATTGTTGGAGCATGTCACATGTGTATACTGACAGTTGTTAGATGTATCGTCAGTCACCATGTGTTATCAGATGATAAAACTTGTGATGGTTAACATGTATTACCATATGTTACTACCTTTATTTTCGGTTGCGATTGAAATAGAAAATATTAGAAAATGTTGACGGCTAGAAATGAGTTAGAAAATTGTACCAAATATTGACGGTTACTATTGAGTTACAAAATTATACAAATTGTCAATGATAGAAAAATGTTAGTAAAATTAGTAGTTTATATAGTCACTTATCATACGTTAGGAGATGTTACAATTCTATCATCGGTTATCATCAAGTTACAAAATGTTACAAAATGTTGACGGTAGAAAAGTGTTAGTAAAATTAGTATTGTATGATCGGTTACTATTGAGTTACAAAATTATGTAATATGTGGACAGTAAAAAAGTATTACGAGACGTTACTAATATTTATCATCGATTACTGTTGAGTGACAAAATGTCACAACATATTGACATTAGAAAATGTTAGTAGAATTAGTGACTTCACCGTCAGTTACTATATGTTACCATATGTTATCCTGTATTACAGTCACCATGTGTTATCACATGATACAAAATGTTAACGGTGCAAAATGTTAGTAAAATTTATGGTTTTATGGTCGGTTACTATGTGTTATCATTTGTTACTAGCATTAGCATCGATTGCTATTGAAATAGAAAATGTTAGAAAATATTGAAACTTACCAATGAGTTACAAAATTATACTAAATATTGATGGTTACCATTCAATAATGAAATTGTACATAATGTCCACGATAAAAAAGTGTCAATCAAATTGGTGGTTTTATAGTCACTTATCATGTGTTAGGAGATCTTACTAGTTCATCATCAGTTACCACTGAGTTACAAAATGGTTGTTGACGGTAAAACAGTGTTAGTAAATTTTTTTATTTTAACGTCGCTTGTTATTAAATTACAAAATATTTTAAAATATTGACGATAGAAAAGTGTTAGTAAAATTAGTTTTTAATGATCGGTTACTATTGAGTTACAAAATGGTACCAAATATTGACAGGTGAAAAGTGTTACAAAACGTAGTTAACATTGAATGACAAAATACAGTTATTATATGTTACTTTGTGTTACCATAGTATGTGTTACTATATGTTACTACTTTTATGATAGGCTATGGTTAAAATAAGTTACTGATTTTAATATCGCTTACCATGTGTTATTGGAAGTTGCTACTTTAATTGTCGGATTACGATTGAGTTGGGAAATCTTATTGATCTATCATCAGTTACCATATGTTATAAAATGTTACTACTTTTATCATCGGTTACTGTCGCTTACCGTGTCTTACTATTTGTTACTATGGGTTATTGGAATTACTTCATAGACGGGCGCAAAAAGGGCGCAAGCATATGCCTCACAAGGGTGGACGGGCGCAAGAAGGGCTCAAGCATACGCCTCATAGGGGCCATCGCATGATGGACGGGCATAAGCATATGCCTCACAGGGGCCCGTGCATGCATGTCGGGCTTAAGAAAATACCATGCATGTCAGAGCGATTACTTCATTATTTTTTATTTTAAAAATATTATTATTAAAATAAATACACCTTGATTATTATCAAATTAAATAGTATAATAATATAAAATTAGTTATCACCACCATATGATTTAAGTGTGTATAAAAAAATTACAAAAATATTATAAATTTAAACAGAATTGTATTAACATATCAAAATTGAGTAGTATATTACATTGAGTAATAAATATAAGATCAAGAGGAAAGAAAGATTCATGTTTCACAATAACATGTCTATCTTGTACTAATAGTAAGAGGGTGAAATAAAAATGAAACAAAAAACATCTCTTGGTGAAACCCAAAATGAAATAAAAAACATTCATTCCATCACAAAAAATATTACCAATACAATTTGAAGGTCACAATCCTACCATATTTCCAAAACTATGTAAAGTAGTGAGCAACAAGTTTATGTCAAACTTTCTTCCTGTCAATAAAAAAATAAATAAAAAAGTGAAATTAATACAATCATGTAGTAGCATTATAAAGAATATAAAGAATGGTTATAAAAGAAAATATTACCCGTGGGATTAACTTGGGCCTCTTCATTCGTCATGGCAGCATACCTTGTTTTGATTTAATTCGTTCATTTCAACGAGTATACGTTATCCTTTTTCTAAGTCCCAAATATCTTGACAGCGTGTTGGACTTCTACATTTCTTCACAACTACTGAAAAAATAAATATGAATTGTCAGTTGATATCATGATAATGTCAAATCTCAAATTAAAATAATATCTGGGGAAACATTTTTATAAGATTGGGTTTCTTCATATTGAACTTGTTATTAGGATTGTTGTGATTCTTCATGCTAAGTAACAATATTCATCCAGCGTTTAGTTCATCCCATAGCTAGGTGGTTCGCAGAGCAGATGTTTTCAGAGTAAGAGTTTTGAGGAGTTTTGAGGAAAGAAATGCTTCATACTTAATATAATATTTTTGGATTAGAATCCAATTACAAAGCGCGCCATTTTGTACTGCTCTTTTTTTTCTTCACCCGCCTTTTTTTCGCACTTCTTACTGCATTTTTTAAATTAAAATTCTTACCACTGCCTTTTTCTTCTTTCATATATTTCTTTTTTTCATATTTTTAAATCGGTAAGATTTGTTGCATATTGATTTTATATAATTTTCAATTTCATGTCGAGAATTTAGAATAGTGAAAAAGTCACTCAATCTAAAATTTATTATTAAATTCTTTTTAAATTAGATTTCATCATGACTTAATTGCTACCACTTTATTACCACTGGTTAGTATGTATAATTGCAAATAACAATTAAATAAAACTGATAACACATATCTCAAAAATCTTTATCTATTCAAAATATATGTTTATGAACCAAATTAAATGAAATTACATGTAAATTAAATTAAAGAAATATATAGAATATATTTATATCGAGTTGAATGGTATTGAATAATTTAATTAATTAATTAATTAATACACTATCTTTAAAGTAAAAATGAATATCGAGATTGAAATTAATATTAATGTTGTCATTCGTTTAATTTGAAATTTATATAAAATTATATAATGTGAATAAATAATAAGAATTTCTCCATTTTTCTTTGAAATTTTATTGGTTCATATAATATTGATGATAAGATGTTTTGCTTAAATATTACTCTTATTTATGTAACTTATTATATAAAATCGGTAATAGAAGTGAACTGTCAATATTAGATTAAATGTATCTATAATAATCTTATATATTAATAATATAATAGTAATTTATAATAAAATAGTAATTGTAATTAAAAAAAGTACTAATATATTAGAACAAGATTATGTAATAAAATAGTAATATATGGGTAATAGTAATATAAAGTAATAGATAATAATATATTGACACTCCAACAAATATGACCTAATATGGTAATGTATATTAATATATAATAATATATAGTAGTTTGTAATACTACTATGTAATAGCGATAGTTATTTAATACTAAGTATATAGTAATTGTAATTAAAAATACACTATAGATTGTAATATATAGTAACGTTATAAAATATAGTAGTATATAGTAACAAATTGTAATAAATAGTAATAAATTGTAATATATAGTAACATGTAGTAATATTAGTAACGTGTGTATATAGAGTTGTCGATTGATTTGTGGTTGATAATTAAGATTTTTTCTTTAATTTTGAAAAAATTTCTGACAGAAATTAATACTAATTAATATTGTATTATATAATATTCTTAATAAATTAGGTAATAGATAATATATTATTATCTAAAGTAATAGTACATTTAAAATTTCAAAATTTGATACAATGCAATTTGGGGATTTGGTACCTATAATTTGTTACTATACTTTATCACTTGTTACATGATATCTTGTCATCCATAAATTGAATATTTGCGAATACAAATTCAAGAAATACATTAACTCCGCCAATTATTTATCACTATCTCTTGATTTAGAATACATTCATGACCTCTCCATTTTCTCTGTTTTGTAGAAGCAAAGATAGAAATATTAGAGAAATATTTGTATATGTCAAATAAATGAATGAAATGACATATGAAATAAATTGTGATTTTTTATTTATTTTTTGGCAAAAAAAAAAGAAATAGAAAAAGAAGGAAATATAGTGTTGGCGCCAATATTCGTGCCAAAAAGCTTTGTCCATATCAATATATCAGAAATTTAAGATTAAATAAGTACAAAGTATTTGTAGCCATATTTTGCTCTTTAAAAAAGTTTTTGGTTTGTAAACAGACTACTGTAATTTGGCATTCAATCAAACTCGATTTTTTTGATTGTCTTGATAATTGTTATCTTCATAATTAGTAATTGTCATGTTCATAATTGAATAAACTTTTTTTGTAATTTGTTATTAAATAAATATAGTATTAAAAAATAGTTAATAATAATAATGTGGTATTATTTAATCATTAAATATCAAATATTATAAATTACACTAATAGAGCAATGTTTGGTGTACATTGCAGTTGCCCGATCCAACTCTACTTTCCTCACTTAACCTTAACATTATCATTATTTTCATATAGTAAATTAATGATATAGTAATTGTAATTACATAAATATACTTTTATTTAAATATAAAATATAAAATTAAACAGATTATAGTATTATATAGATTTAGTAATTAAATATAGTAAATTGAAACTAAAATATTTTTTTCAGACATTGTGCAATTATGCAATAGCAATTGATGGATGGGGGTAATTAATGGTAATTGATGGTTATTATTAATTGATAGTAAGTCATGGTAATGGATAGTAAGTTAGTACGCAAAATATCGACGGTTAGCGTTGGTTATTGATTATCTTGCTTGATTCAATGACCGGGATTCAAAGTCATCAGAAGAGGAGACATGTCACTCACACGTCTTTTCAACAATAAGTTCCAAAGCACACACGGCTCACAACACCCACGAACACAACACCCTATGAACACCATCAACGATAGGCATTTGATCCAGTGAAAGGCATTTTATCCAATGGTGGTGAAATAATGGTAATGTCTCCACATTGCTCAGCATTTCTCGATAACATGTCACCATTTCAGCTTTTTTCGGCATTTCCTACCATTTCTCCGTAAAATTACTCACTTTGATGGTTCATCGAAGTTAGATTTGCAGAAGAATACTTGTTGTAAGAACTGAGTCAAAGAGAGGGAGAGAACGAGGGAGGAGGACAAGAAAGAGAGAACGATGGACGAGGAGAAAGAGAGAACGAGCGAGGAGGAGGAGAAGAAAAAAGTAAGAGGAGTAAAGAGTGAAGACTGAAGAGTAAAGATAAGGATAGGGCAGAGAAGAAGAATCGATAACTTTTTTTGAAAACAGAGAGGCCAAGAGTAGAGGTTTGAAGATATTATTTTTGAATATTTTCAAATTTTCAAATCAGAACTACAAATGGAAGTTTATTTCGACTATGAGGCTTTTGCAGGTTTGTCCGCTAATATATTTATCCTTTATTTGAGCTTATTTATGGTTATTGGTTATTAGAGTATTTAGGAATTTTTAGTAATTGATTTGACATTTAGTGATTTATGTTATAAATTCTAGAAATTTAATATACGTTATTTACATTTCTAGATACAGAAGAGAAGAAGAAAGGAGTGGCTAAGAACAAGAAGAAGAGGAGTGCCTTGTGTACGAGTAAGGTAATGAAATCTAACATCGTCTACATATATTAATAATTTTATTATTATTACTATCAATAATGTAAAAATTATTGCAAGAATAGAGTCAAAGTATTGAAAAATAGACGGAAATAAAGGAAGGGGAGAGAGACAACTACAACAAAGTGAAAAAAACAAAGAAATTACTTACACTAAGTAGAGCAATGGCATCACCTGCATCGGCACCGATTCAAACGAGGTGCTCTCCAAAGCAATTAAAGGAGGTAATTCTTTCGCTTAGTCATGAGATGAAAGAAGAGGTAAAACATATGGCGTTTGGCAATATCTTGAAGCTCAGTTGTGATACATTAAGCCGAAAATTGTGTGAAAAATAGATAATGAGATTCGAATCGATGGAAAAACTTCTTTGTGCTCGTCCAAACCAAAACTTTAAACTAACACCTATGGAAGTAGGACGAATCCTAGGAATCACTTCAACTGGACGTGAAGTTTTGGGCTCTTCATCTTTGGTTGAGTCCATACATCAAAAAGTTTTTTTCAAAACTAAAACATACAAAGTTGAAAGAGAACATGCAAATGGAAGATGCCTCCTCCCCAAAATTTAAATGCTACTTCTTGCTCTTCCTTCTCGGATGCTTTTTATGTCCTACCACAAGTGTCTTCCCTTCTTCCAAACACCTAAAGGCAACTGTTGATGTGGATAAAGCGGGTCTATATAACTGGGCTGATTTTGTATTAAAATGGTTATGTGATGAGATTTGCCAATTTCAAGCTCTTCAGACAGGAGGAAGAGAAGACGAGAAGAGGAAGAAGAGGGCAATTGGTGGATGTATATTCTTGCTTATGGTATGTTCATAATTATAATTTCAATATTGAATAAAATTAATTTAATGTTATTAATATGAATTCAAGGTTTTTAAATATTGAAATTTGTTTTATATGAATTATGTGTATATATAGATATTTTACTTTGAGAAGGTGAGAGTCGACAATTTGGGTGGTGAAGAAAACAAACTACCAATTGCTTATTGGACTAGCGAGCGTGTAAATAGGAGGCTTGTCTTTGAGCGTGCAGAGGTAAGTTAATTAAATTAACTGCATTGTCTCCATATATAATTCATATATGTTGCATTATTGTTCCATATTCATATATGTTGCATTATTTTTTCATAGGGTTTGTTGTCATCAAAAGATGAAAAAAACAAAGAAGTGAAGGAAATGCAACTGTATTATCCTGATAGAACCGGAGAAGAAACGAAGGTACAATTTACTAGTTATTATCATATCCCGCAATTTTTGAATATTATAATGTATATATATTTGTGTAGAAAATTGGCACCAAATAAGAAATGAAAATGTTTTTACAAAAGTCAATTCGAATGTTGGAGGAGTCAATTCAATTTCAGTCTCATTTATTGCAAATGCACTCTGTTATGTTAACAAGACTCTGCAACAATTCTGGAGATGAGGTTGAGGCATCATTGGATGAAGAAGACAACATTCAAAAGAAGCGAAGGAATGATGATGAGGAAAAGGTAGCAGAGGAGGAGGAGAAAGGGGACAAAGGTTTGGAAGCAGAGGTGGGCGAATTGTGTGAAGTCGTTAATGTTTTAACTGAAATAAAGGAGGGCAAGGAGTTGAAGGTGGAGGACGTGAAGACAAATGCAATTTTAACCTTTGCTAAGATTAGAAATTTTTCCACTGAAGAGGAGAGTGTACGGAATTTGTTTGGAAGAAAACCCATACCAAATAAAGTGAGGCAAGTTATGGTTTACCTATACACGTTATATAATTTCATGAAAATTTTTAACTTTGATTATTACTGATATATAAAATTATTGAGAATGACAGAACAATTTTGTGTAATATCTGTGGAAATTACATCACATGGACTAATACTCATGAATTCATGCCCCCTCAGTAGGTTGGGACATTGGTATGTATCAAAAATTTTAAATTAAAAAATTTTGATCTTATCTTTAATTATTAGAAATATTTAATCTAGTGTAAGAATTTTTTTTCTTACTATTACCTTCAAACAGAATTACATAACGCTACAAATGAATTTTGTTACATTTGCAATAGCTTACATAATGATAATGACTTTGGTTATATTTGCAATAGTTGACTTAATCATTGTAATGATTTTGGTTATATTTATAGACGATGGATTGCTATATCAGGCTTCTTAATACCTACAATCTGAACTCATCTCCATTTTTCTCGAGATGTATTCTTCCGTTATGGTTTTCGGTAAATTTTTATTGTCTTAGTTTTTGTCCCCATTCTTAATCTTTACAATCTTTAATCTTTTTATTGTTCTTAAATATTTACAAATGCATATGCATATACTCTTCCTGAGTACACACACATCACTTTACACCTTACAAATGCATATGCATTTACTCTTCCTGAGTGCACACACATGAATCTTGCTGACTAAACACTAATGAACACTAATTACCATACTATCAGTCTCTTATTCACTCCTTATTTTGTCATCTATATATAGTATTATTATTTGGTAAATAAGAAGAACTTGAATTGGACTGCACCAACTCAGGAAGTATATATATTTTCTTATTGCATTTCATCATTTTTATTTGCATTGGACTGATATGATTAATTTATGAATTTTCATGGCCGGATGGTTTCGGAGCTAAATTTTTTGAGAAAGGAATATTTTTTGAAACTTTTAATGTCTGAGTATAATAGTGTTCGAAGGACATCATGGAGAAGATCTCACGACCATCAGCACCGCAAAGCAAACTAATCAAAGCAAAGCCAAAAAAATCGTAAATAAATCTTGAACGGATAGAATTGAGATGTATGGAATTCAGATTGTATTGATGAGAAGTATTCAGATGAAAATTGAAATTTTTACCACTAATTACCACTACTTATAATTACTTACCACTACTTATCATACTTACCATTACTAATGATTATTATTACAGGGTTTATGCCCATGACTGGGCGGGGGCAGCATGAGCACGAGGCTTTGCCCGGTAGGGGTTGCCCATGCCTGGGAGGGGGCAGCATGATCAGGAGGCTGCGCCCGCAAAGAGGTTCCTGGGCTTATGCCCATACTTGAGCAGGGGCAGCATGAGCAGGAGACTGCGCCCGCATGAGAGGAGATTGCGCCCATGAGTGATTCTGAGCTTGTGTGGCTAGCAGGGGCCTCCGCCCTTGGTGCACGGAAGCACGGTGGCTTGCATGGGTGCTCACCCTGTGACCCATTACTCAGGTGGCACAGGACTAGAACATAAACCCAAATGGAAATAAAAAAAAGAGCAAATATACACATGAAATGGAACGAAAAACAGAGTAAGAAGTCAAAATAAAGTATGGTTGGTTTGTGCATTCTGATAGAGTTCATAGGGGCCATAGAAGAAAGGTTAGAGATTGAAAAAAAAAATTTGAGGAGAGCATAAAGAAGGAGTTACAGAGATGGAGAAGATGAGAGATAGAGATAAGAGATAGAGACAGATAGGGAGAGAGATAGAGAGATAGAGAGATAGAGAGAAGACTCGGAACAAATTAAGGAATCAATCATTTTTCCCTCTTTCTTCTAGAGTTTACCCCTTTTTATACATTTTGTTTAACACTCCTTACTGTCCTAACTGACCTAACAGCTAGGTTGATCAACAAAATTTAATCAAGACCAAACTCACGTTCTTAATAAACATTATAGCTATAACATATCATTATATTAGAAAATTAAAATTCAGATACTTACAAATACAACTAAATATTACATTACAAATCAAAATACAATGAGAATAAAAAATTACAAAACATATCAAAATACAAATAGAAAAATACAAAATAGACATAATTACTAGAATTTTTTAACATTGAAAAACAAAAGAGATCAACACATCAACATTGAAATACACATGAAAATACAAAATGAACAAAACTACAAATACAAATGCAAAAAATAAGGGAAGGGAAGCAAATATACATAATTACTTCAAATTGTTATTTTTAACTTTTGGTCTAAATTTTTTGACACTCTTTCTTGTAGCATCTTTCGACTCCGGATTTGCTATTACAGCATTAACAACTTGCTCAATGGTAAAAGGATTGGAAGTAGTAATAGGGGTAGGAGTGTTACCCTAGGTAGTTGTTGTGGGTGTGTGAGGAGAACAAAATATCGGAAACGGATGCCTAGGGGTAGGATTGTCATGGCTAGGCTGAGTGTCAGGAGCACGAGGGTGAGTATCAGGAGCAGGAGAACCAAATGTACAAGGTGGGTATAAAACAATTGGGTGGGCAAAGCCAGAGTGACGTGGTGGTGTAGGAGTGGTAGAGGAAGAAGGTTGAGTGGCAGGACTGGGAGATAAAAAAGGTGAGTAGCAGAGCATGGAGGTCGGGCCGGGTTGTCTATCTGCAAATGGTCTCTGATGCATTCAATAGATTTGGAATTTGCCCCAAGGTCTGCTCTGATGTTCAACATTTGACATATCATTTTGCGATACTGCTCTGTATTCTGATCTGCAAATTCATAAGTATATTTTTGCATTCTAAACAGTCGTCTCTCTATTTCATCCATTTCACTACTCAGTTGACCCATTTCTGTCCTCGTTTCTCCCATTTCTATCCTATGTTCTCGCATTTCCGTCCCAAGTCCTCCAACTTGCTCATTAAACATGCCAATGTCTGTTTTCAGACTATAAATACATTGAAACAAATCATTTCATCTTGCCTCGTCATTGGCATTCCGATGGTAGTCATTCCATCCTCCATCTCCTCCCTCGTTTCCTTCATTTTCATTCCCATCTCCTCCTTCATTCCCTTGATCTTCTTCTTCTTCTTCTTCAGCTTCATTACCAATTCCTCCTTCATTCAATTCTTCTTCATTCCTTGCTTCTTCTTCCCTATCCTTCCTAAGAAATCTGTTTTTCAGATGAACCCACACATCATCTTGTAAAATCCATTGTGCTATTTTTAGCATTCATAGATTTATACTTCTATCTCTTGAACTTAGTTCCACTCTGTTTTCTCTTATTAAATTTATCCCAACATTTTTTAAAATATCGGTGATCACACTACAGAATGACAAATTAGATTTTGAAACTCTTGTAGTCATAAAAAATAATAACTATCAGAATTGAGTAGAACTTATAAAAACGATATGCTTAAATAGTGAGTTAAAATAGTTATAATGAAAATGTTTGCAAATTGTCTCTAAAAACTCTACATATTTACTGACTACAAAAGATAAACGTCTGAATTAGACATAGTTTTTAAAGACTATATAATATTTGAATTCGTATCGATATAGAATTTATACAAACAGTTTGGTTAGGTTGACAATAAAAATAGTCATATAGTGACTGTTTTCAAATCTTCCCTCAAACTCCATATAATAACTCTTACAATTAAATAGAAGTTATAAAATTTGTATGCTTAAGTAGACAGAAAAAAGAAAAATATTGAGACTATTTTAAACCGTTCTCAAAACTCTGTTATTTTTACTAACCATAAATGATATGCGTCAAAATTGAACATAGTTATTAAATACTGCATAATATATAAATTAGCATAAATATAGAATTTATCTCGACGGTATGGTTAACTAGATTGTAAAAGATGAGTCATATAAAAACATTTTTCAACCCCTCTTTATAGCTCTGTCATATTTACTTATCACAAATAATGACAGTCAGAATTGAGTACAACTTATGAAGACAATATGCTTAAGTAGCAATCAAAAATAGTCTTATCGAGACACTCTGACATATTTACTAATCATAAAATATTAGCATTTCAATTGAATATAACTTTTAATGACTACATAATATATGAGTTAGGAAATATGAAAAACTTATGCAAACAGTATGGTTAAATAGATAGTAAAGAATAGACATATAAAGACAATTAAATAACAGTCCCTAAAACTCTACTATATCTTCCAACCACAAATAACAACTGTCAGAATTGAATAGAACTTACAAAACTGGTATGCTTACGTAGACCGTAAAAAAAGTCATATCGAGACTATTTTCAAATCGTTCCTAAAACTCTGTCATATTTACTAACCACAAATGATAAGCGTCAAAATTAAATATGTGTCTTAAAGACTGTACAATATATAAATTAGCATAGATATACAACTTATGTCCACGATATGATTAACTAGATAGTAAAAAAGAGTTATTTACAGACATTTTTCAAACCGTCTCTAAAACTCTGCCATTTTTACTAACCACAAATAATAATCGTTAGATTTGAGTTAAACTTATGAAGACGATATGATTAAATAGTGAGTAAAAATAGTCATATCGAGACTGTTTTCAAATTTTTTCTAAAACTCTACAATATTTACTAACAACAAAATATGAGCGTTTCAATTGAACATAACTTTTAACGACTGGAAAAATATGGGTTACGATAGATGAAAAATATATGCAGACGGTATTGTTAAGTAGATAGTAAATAATAGATATATAGAGATAGTTAAATAACAGTCCCTAAAACTCTACCATATCGACTGATCACAAATAATAATTGTCAGAATTAAATAGAACTTATGAAACTGGTATGTTTAACTAGATTATAAAAAAAGTCAAATCAAAACTGTTTTCAAACTATCCCTAACACTTTGTCATATTTACTAACCACAAATGATAATCGTTAGAATTGAATATAAGTTTTAAATATGTACAATGAATAACTTAGCATAGATATACAACTTATATTCACGATATATTTAACTAGATAGTAAAGAAAGTTATTTACAGATATTTTCAAATCGTCTCTAAAAGCTTGTCATATTTACTAACCACAAATAATAATCATTAGATTTGTGTGAAGTTTATGAAGACGATATGCTTAACTAGTGAGTATAAATACTCATATCGAGACTATTTTCAAACCGTTTCTAAAATTATACCTTATTTACTGACAACAAAAAATAAGTGTCTGAATTGAATATAGTTTTTAAAGACTGTATAATATATGAGTTAGCATAAATGTAGAATTTACGCAGACGGTATGAGTAGATAGACAGTAAAAACGGTCCTATACTGATTGTTTTCAAACCATCCCTAAATGTGTTCTATTTACTGACCACAAACAATAATAGTGAAAATTCAATATCGCTTTTTACAAACGATTATCTAACCTTTACTAATGATTGCTAAACTTTTCTTAACGAATAATATTATACTGATGTAAAATATATATATTTCCTAACGGTTTCGTCACAAGTGTTGCTATACGCCATAAAAAACGGTCGCTACATGTCACCGCCTATAAATGTTAATGTACCTCAATGCTCTAATTTTGTAGTGTAGGGTTTCAAGTTAAATTAAATTGAGGGTCAAATTAAATAAGGATTTAAATTAAATTAAAGTAGAGTTTCTAACTAAGTTAGGGTTTTTAACTAAGTTAGGGTTTTGAATTGAATGAGGTTTTTTGAATCAAAATAGGAACTCAAATTAAACTTGGGTTGCGAATCAAATTAGGGTTTTGAATTGTATGGATTTTTTGAATTAAATTGGGAGATGTGAACTAAAGTAAAATTTCAAATTAAATTGGGATTTGAATTAAATTTGAGTTTCGAATCAAATTAGGATTTTCAATTGAATTAGTGTTTTAAATTTAGTAACATTAATGGAAATAAATTATTGTGTTTAAATAAATTAAGGTTAAAAATTTAGAGTTAATTATATGTTCAGTTTTTGAACTTTTCATCAAATCACAATATGATCCTCGCTGCATTAGCATTTTTCAATGGTGTGGCATAAATGTTGTGAGAATATGCTTACGTGCATGTGCCATGTTATTATTTTGTTGCCATGACATTAGTGTTGTGTCAATATGTTGATGTGGTACCACATATCATGCAACATCAGAATGCAAGAATTCAATGCATGTGTTACGTCTCAGCAACTTAGCACTTACCCTTCACGTAGGAATCAATAGTGAACGAAGAACTTAATTGTCACACTTGTGGAAATTTGAGTAATGTTCGAGCTGACTTGAAATATTGTTCAAACGGTTTAAAAACAAATTGCCTACATCATCTCTAATCTGATCGTTGAATTTATTCTTTTAACTCGTACTCATAATTTCTCGTGAAAAATTGAAATAACTCTATCATGGCTATTAAGTCCCATAATTGGCCTCTAGAATTCTCACTTAAAGCTCTCTAAAGGTTATGTGCATTAAAGTGGTTAGAGAGACAATTAAAGATTACTAATCTACAAGTTAAGAAAAAAATTATACATGCTAAAAGTAAAACAAAAACTGCTAACTGTTTTACCACTAATCTACCCTACTCCCACACTTAAAATTAGACATTATCCTCAATGATCGCAAAGACTCATAATGGAGTCGATTACGTGGCAAGAACTAAGCAAAATAAGAAAAAAAAAAACTAAAAATTGAAAATAAAGAATAAGAAAGAATAAGAAGACTACCCTAATAAGTATCCTACTCCGCATTGCTATCCTCATCCTCTTCATCAGTATCAATAGAACCCACGAAGACCTATTGACGATAGAGAATAATGGGTGATGGTGGCTTTATGGGAATGAAATATGTTTGAATAAGTGTGATATATATATATAATTTTTCTTTTTAACCTTGCTTTCTTTCTCTCTCTCCAAAGGTCGGCCTCTTGCTTTCTTTGTTTTTAGGTGCACTATATACACGAAGTTGCGTTGCAACATAAGTTAGAGTTTCTTACATCGCAGGTGCGTGTATATAGTGCAAATGTACTGATAGCCACAATTGAGATTGCAGTGCACAATATACAGGAGAATATATTAAGACTGCAAGTGCATATACATAGTGCAAATACACCGACCGTCAGAGTCTTTTATCACTCATTTTTTCGAGTGTTGCTTTTTCTTTTAAAAAAAAAAGTTAAAAAGAAAAGAAAGATAGGGCCTACAAAAAGAACGAAAAATCATCACAAAGCCATGGAAATCTAAAATAAAAGAAACTGCAAAAAAAAGGGTAGAAGAAATAAATGAAGATTTTCATTGTCTCCCAACAAGTGCTTTAGTTATTGTATATAGCTAACACTACAAAATAAATGATTTATTCAGAGGGACGAAAATAGTATGGTAAATCAACTAAAACCGTTGACAGATCCTTCTTCAACGGATAAGATTTTAGTTGGTTATATACCAGTTCGGATAGATTTATACCGACAATCTTAATCATTGTTGGAGCATATCATATATTTATAGTAATAGTTGAAAAGTGTTGGTAAAATTTCGCTAAATATGGATAAAAATTATTATATTTTATCATCAGTTACCACTCGGTTACTATTTGGTTACAACTCAATTACTACTTGATTTTGATTACCACTCGGTTACGACTCGGTTATTATTACTCGGTTAGCACAAGTATTATCTTTTATTATCGATTCAGAAATATAACTGCCATTTACGATTATTCATATGTTAGGAAATATTATAACTTTTATCATCAGTTACCACTCGATTACCACTTGGTTATCACAATTGTTACCTTTTATCATCGGTTAGTCATTTATTGTCAGCTAGTACATATATTCATATGTTACATCGGTTACTACAGTTATTTATCCGTTAGCAAATGTTACTATTTCGTCAATTATCACATACTATACGATTACAACACATGCTGACATTTTAAGAAATGTTATAAACAATAAAATAAAGAAATTAATAAAATAATATAACACCTTATATTATTAAAAATGATTGATATATTAATAGAATAAGAAAAAAAATATTACATATCAAATAACTATATATCTTCTTTTCTCTTCAACATATCTTTGCCCCAAAAATGCTTCAATCGCAACATTAACCTTCATGTCAATCTATTCATAAAAATAAAAATGATTATAAAAAATATTATCTTTTCTGAATGGAGTATGTCAATCCATTCATAAAAATAAAAATTGTTATAAATAAAAATATTACTTTTAGGATGTAGTCATGTAGAGATAATGATTGTTGGTTAGGAATTAAGAATATAAATAATTTGGATTATTATTAAAAAATAAAAATGAAATTGAAATTAGTAATATTATGTGAAAGCAAAGAAATAACATTCATACCTAAATCTATACTAAACCAGATGATTGAGTTTCTTCAAAGTCAAGTTGCTCTGGGATGGTTGTGATTCTTCATGGTCAGTAAAAATATTCATCCTTCATTTAATTCATCCAACATGAGCACAAGTTGTGAAAATTTAAAATATTTCAAAATATAGTATAATTCAAATTCTATTTAAAAAAATATGTGATTACCTGCTTCACGAAGATTTTGGTTGATTCACAAGCGAAAGCTTTGAGTAGAGAAGAGAGGTTTTGAGGAGAGGAAGGTAAAGAGGGTTCAGAGGGAATGATTTATAGAATATTTGATTTATTTTACCACCCAAATAAATTTTCAAAATTTTTAAAAACCCGTCAATTTTTCCTGCTTTTTTTTAACCTTTTTACCGTCTTTAGATCATCAAGTTTTTACCACCTTAGAGTTTAATTTTATCTTAGTCTACTGCTCTTTTTTATTACATTATCAAAGATTTTGTATTTTCATTTGTATTTTTATTTCTCTTACCAACTATTACTACAACATTACAATATTATTACAATACTATGTTATGTTACAATATTATTACTAAATTACATTAAAAATCATTAATTTTATATTATTACATTATTTAAATTAATAATATTAATTATACAATTATTCTACATAATTCATATTTAAAATTTTTTATATATTAATTATAACATTATTGATTAAAAGGGCAGTGTTTGTCCCATGACGCATGCCTACACGGACGCCTACACGGCATGCATGATAGCCTGTGCGAATGTGTGCGTGGGCGCCTGCATGGTATAGGTAGCATATGCCCGCGCGCAGGGCAACAACACATGCAAGTGCCTACGCGGGCGCCCGACCATGCCAATGCGGGCGCCTTGGCATGGGGCATGCACGCATGGAAGCGTCTGCGTAAATTAGTATATTATTAAATTAGTAATTTATATATTATTATTTTAAATTATTATTATTATTATTATTTAAAAATTATAATAATATTTAAACAATCAAGCATTTTTCACAAAAATTGGACGATAAATTTTGTTAAAGTCCCAAAAATATTTTTCATTTTGGTATCAATCAACCCCCAAAATTTTTTATTTGTTTTTTGTTTCAATCACAAAAAATTTAGTTTTGGCATCAAATTATCATGTTACTTACTTGCTAAATGTCTATTTCTCTTTTTTTTTTTTATTACTCTCTTTGCTTATTTCTATTTAAACAAAAACAATCTAAAACAGTCATTAAATTAAATTGACTTTGTGTTAGGAAAATCAAATCACTTTACCATCAAATTCAAATAAAATCCATTGTCTCATTACAAGATGGTTGGAAGATGATATGATGGTTTTAACAAAATTAATCAAACCATTTGAAAAATAAAATTTATTGTGTATGATGTTCTGCCTTTGACAAAATTGGGGCGAAAAGTTTGGATTAGTTTATTGTCAAATTTTGTTAAACTACTTGTAGGATTAACAGGATGAACCAAGAGATATTACCTAAATATTAATTGTGTTTTTCTAAAATTGGTTACTTTAATCATTGAACTAGATTAAATCTGGTCTTGAGTATCTATCTAAGAATAATGTTAGTAGTGCAACATAAATTTTAGCTTCACCCCTAGCAACATTAACTTTGTCTTGGTGCCTAAATGTCAACAATGGTAATTAAGCAATTGAGTAAATGTCTGTTCTATCATATCATATCACTTGTTAGTGGGTAAGATAGATATTGTTAGTAGGTAGTACAACTAATAAACACGAAATTGTTAGTTGTTAGTGAGTAGTACAACTTTAAATTTATTATTACATAATTTGATATTATTTTTTTAAATATTATTCTTAAAAGAGATGACAAATATTATAGATATATACTATTCAATACATACTACTCAATAATAGTGACTCAATTGCGAGTGTAAGTATATACTGTCATATATATATATATATATTAATATTAATATTAAATTATATTAAACTCTAATATACTATGTATTGTTTAATATGAATTGAATTCAATATATTCGAAGAATAAATCAATCATGGAAGAAGTTAAATATTGAAACTTTATAGTAAGTCATAGTAAAGACTTTACTATGTGATTTAGTTATCATGTAATAAATGAGTATAATGATACTAACAAATGAAAACAGTATAATTGGTATTTTGATATGAAAATTTAAGTGAAAACTAGATTTAATCATTTGTTTAATTAAATCAATCTGGTGAGACAAACCGCGAATACTCTACTACTTATAAGGAGTTGTAAGAGTATAGATATGAAAAAATTAACAAATTCTAAAAATTACATTGCATGAGAACCATGGAGAAATGGAGGCAATGAGTATAATAATATGGTGACTAAGAAAAAAAGAGAGAAAAAAAGAGTCAAAAAATTATGAAATGTAGTAATTAGTTAGTAAGTAATTAGTAAATACTTTGTAAGTAACTAAGTAGTAAAAATCACAAAGCGGTATTAATTAAAAGTATAAAAAAATTTGTGAGAAATTAAAAAACGCGATAATGAAAAAGAGGCGGGAGAAAAAGCGTGAAAGCGATGTTTTAAAAATTTATTTGTTAAAATGATATATTATAAATTCAATGCAGATAAAATCTCCACTATCAAAATTTCTCAATCCTTCCCTTCAAACTTCTTCTCCCCTAACTCATTTAAACATCTCACTCATACTTTACAAAATTTTATCCACCATCAAAGTTTCTCCATCATTCCCTTGAAAGCTCTTCTTCCTAACTCATTTAAATCTTTCACTCATATTTTGTAAAGTTTTATCTTGGATATTTGAAAGAACTACGGATGAGTATTATACGAGAAATCACAACTACTCCAAATTCAGTCGAACAAACTCAATCATCCAACATATTTCCCAGATTTTAAAAAATAAACATATTATTTTAATTTTAATTTGAGATTTAACATTAAAATAGAAAATTTTCAAAAAATTGGCACAAAAAAGGAAAAAGTTTGTGAAAACTTATTTTCAAAATTTGTTTATGAAAATAGAGAGAGATTATTACAGCGGAAGTGCAAAAAGTTTGCAAAAAATTTGAAAATATTTTGGGAGACAAATAATATAATAATTATATTATAAATTTACAAATTTAGATCAAATCATCGAGCTAATCTATTTTTTCATAATATAATATTTGTATAATAATCATGTAATTATTATTAATATTATATTATATAACTTAATTAATTATTTTGGATGTTAAATAATATTTCAAGTGGTGTCAATATTAATAATTTTAAATAATTGGATTCTCTAAACTGTAAATAATTTTTTTAATTTTTATCATTACTAATTTAAATAAAATTAATAGTAATTTAAACAATTTAAATATTGCTTGCCTACACCGTGCTAGCCTGCTACTGGCACCTGTCCATACTCACGCGGGCGCCTGCGGGAGCAAGCGCCCCCCGCAAGCAGCGCGCGGGCACTTGCTTGCTCAGCTTATTTTTATTTATGCAAAAAAGAATGGAGTGTTGCGGACACCCAGATTCGAACCCCTAATCTAAATCTAAATATTTAGGATGTTAACCATTAATCCACAACACCCTTGCATAAGTTTCTTAATTTTTTAATTATTTTCTTTCTTCCTATCAATTTCAATCTCAATCTTACTTTTTTTTTGCCTTCCTATTTCACTCTCACTTTTTTTTTCCCTATCTCACTCTCACCTCTATTTTATTCTTTTTCTGGGAGCATTTTTTTCGTTTTGTATTCTCTTTGAATTATTTTTATTATGATTTTAACATATTCAAAACCAATAAATGATATTTAAATTGAATGTTATAAATGAATTATAATTTATTAATTTTATATATTTTGAAGGGCAAATATTTATAATTAAATATATATACATATATATATATATTTTTAATTTATTAATATATTATAATTTAAATTCCATACTTATTAGAAAAACAAAAAATTAGGAAAAAAAAAAACGAACACAATAAAATTAAATGAAATAGAATAATGGAAATAAAAATGATAAAATGAAATAAAATAATGGAAATAAAAAATGATAAAATGTAATAGTATAAATATAAATAAAAATAAAGTTAGATTTAATAAAATTATATGATTTACTATATATCGTGGCAATTATCGTGCCTCATAGCACTAAATTAAAATTATATTATTATAATAAATTAAATTTCAGATTAAAAATTAATTGTTATAAGAAATTTAAAATATATTGTTAAAAATTAAAATATAGAAAATTTTGAAAAATTGATGATATTTTTACAATTTATAAATCTCGATACTATATAAAATTTAGGGAAGTAGTGTTATATGATTTTTTAAAACTTCATAAAATAACAATAAAAGTTAATATATGTAATTTTGTACTATTTAGAAAAATTTTTAAAATTGAAGTAAATATAATATTTATAAATAAATAATGTTTTTTTATTTTTAATTTTCAAATTATTAAATCATAAATCTTTTCAAAAATTCTTTATATATTTTAAAATTTTAAAAAATGTATATAAGTTAATATTAAATTAGTATAAATAATTAAAATATTTTATAAAATTATTTAATATATATAAGTAATGTATGTTAGTAAATATTAAATAAATGTATATTAATAAAAAATAGAAATAAATATAATGATAGTAGATTAAATAAACGAGTATATATCACAAACTTACCACTATATAAACTTATTTATCCACTTTCCATCTACTTAATATCTACTTACCATAACTATATATTACAAATTTATCACTAACTTATCACTAATTTACCACTATATAAACTTAGTTACCCAATTACCATCTACTTACTACTAACTTACTACTATATAAACTTATTTATCCACTTACCATTTAGTTATAATCTACTTACCATCTATTTACCACGACTATATATCACAAACTTATTACAAACTTATCACTATATAAACTTAGTTACCTACTTACCATCTACTTCTCACTAACTTACCATTATATAAATTTATTTATTTACTTATCATCTATTTACCACGACTATATATCACAAATTTATCACTAACTTACTACTATATAAACTTACTTATCCACTTACCATCTATTTACCACCTACTTATCTATTACTGCTACTTATCATTATCACCTATTTACTAAACTACCACTATCATAAATTTACCACAATTTATTATCTTGATTATTTTCGAATATAAAATATATATGATATAAAAATATAACAATATTAGGTTTTTACAGACATTACAATATATTAATTAGAATTTAAACAAATCTAGTTTTAAAAAACTGTAGAATTTGTTGTTACCATATATCTAAAATCTATGAAAAATGTATTGTTAAATATATAATAAAAAAGATTTATATTGAGATTGTTTTTAAACCGTACAAAAAAGACTATTACATTTACTGATCATAATTTTTAACCATCGCAATTGAATATTGCTTTACAAACGGTTGTGATAGCTTTATCTACAATTGATAAACCTTTTTTCACGAACATTTTAGTCAGTTGGGAAAAACCTATATTTTTTTACGGTTTTATCATCGGGCGTTTTTATAAACCATAAAAACCGTCACTAAAAGTCACCGTCATTAAAAATTATTGTCATCACAGCGCTTTAATTTTATAGTGTAGACCATCGCGAAGCACGTCATGTGGCTTCAAATCAACAGGTTGCCCCACTTATTCCAAGGAACTACATGAAAATAGGTCATCAGGATAATCAAAAGGTTTGCAGACATGAAAACTAACGTGCTTTTGTTGCATCAAGCTAGAGTGTCTTGTTGAATATCAATAATTGTTCTCCACATGGCAATAAACGGACACCCTAAGATAATCGGAATATGTCTATCCTCTACGATGTCCAATAACACAAAAGCGATCGAATATATGAATTTTGTACCTTGACAAGCACGTCCTTAACAATGCCTTTCAGGTACACGAGCAATCTACTAACTACAAACACATGGAAGTCTGCTTTAGTTATTTTAAACCAAGTTTTTGGGATACCCTTAGTGGCATAAGACATCCACACACCTAAATCACACAGATCTCTATCAAAATACAAATTACCTATATTACAAGGAACTGAAAACTCCTTGTGTTTTCACGGGTAACTTCTTTTGTAATATTGCACTAACGTTTTCAATTAAATTGATTGTTTCCTTATTCCCTATTTTAATTTTTTCTTACATAGAATATTTTTAAAAAATTCACATGGACAGGAATTTGCTTGGTCTCATTAATGGATAGAATCCTATATCTAGTTTCTTAAAAAACACTACCAAAAATACGGATTTATCGACAAACTTTAGCTACAAAAAATATTCGTCGCTATTTAACAACGAAATTATGGATGAAAAAGTGTTTTGTCGCTATTTTGCGATAAAATTGGTGATAAAAAATTATTCGTGGTAAAATTAGCAATGATAGACAATTCATGACCAAATTCGTGGTTAACTAGCGACGAAAAAATTTTTTCGGTCAAACTCTTGGCTAATTAGTGACAAAAAAATTTTCATGACCAAATTTGTGGTTAGTTACACTACAAACTAAAAGCATTATGCCGACGGTGACGTTTACTCTCATTAAGTATTACTGACGATTTTTTGAAATAATACAGAAGGTTATAGTTGAAACCGTCAGAAGTAATACATATTTTTCGACGGTTTTAAAATGGTAGTCGATAAAACAATTTGAATCATGGGTAAAGATAACAAACCATTTGTATAAACAATACTCTATACTTATGGATATGAGGATGTTTGAATTTACATAACCCTATCCTTACGGCTATAAGTTGTGATGGCAAAATATAGGTTTTGTAGTCATGATTTTGAAAGGTGTCTCAGCTGTTGTGATAATAGGTGAATATAGTAAAAAATGATAAGTGTAAAAAAAATGATAAATAGCGGTAAGTGTTACTATTTTACCGTAAATGTTACTATATTATAGTAAATGTTACTATTTTATAGTAACTGTTATTATGGTTATATAGTAAATGTTTCTGTATCTTATTATCTGTTAATTTGAATATTATGACTAGTTTAATAGTAAATGTTAGTATCTTTTTATGATGAGAGACAAATAATTTTACAATATTTCACATGTGTTATTATAATAGTAAATATTACTATTTTATAATAAATGTTACTATATTTTACGGTGATTATATAGTAACAGTTACTATATGTTATTATCTGTTAATTTTACTATTGTGATTAGTTTAATAATAAATATTACTATCTTTTTATCATAGGAGATAAATAAATTTACTATCTTTCACATTCGTTATTATAATAATAAATATTACTATATTTTATTATCTGTTAATTCGATAATTATGGTTAGTTTAATAGTAAATGTTATTATTCTTTTATCATGAGAGACAAATAAATTTACTATTTTTCATATCAATTATTATAATAGTAAATGTTACTATTTTATAATAAATATTATTATATTTTATTATCTGTTAATTCGATAATTATGGTTAGTTTAATAGTAAATGTTATTATTCTTTTATCATGAGAGACAAATAAATTTACTATTTTTCATATCAATTATTATAATAGTAAATGTTACTATTTTATAATAAATATTATTATATTTTATTATCTGTTAATTCCACTATTGTGTTTAGTTTAATAGTAAATGTTACTATCTTTTTATCATGAAAGACAAATAAATTTGCTACCTTCGACATTCGTTATTATAATAGTAAATATTACTATTTTATAGTAAACGTTACTATATTTTATTGTGGTTATATAATAAATATTACTATATTTTATTATCTATTAATTCGACTATTGTGGTTAGATTAATAGTAAATGTTACTATTCTTTTATTATAAAAGACAAATAAATTTATTATATTTCACATCCGTTATTATGATAGTAAATGTTACTATTTTATAATAAATATTACTATATTTTATTGTGATTACATAGTAAATATCACTATATATTATTATTTGTTAATTTGACTATTATAGTTAACTTAATAATAAATGTTATTATGGAGTTTTCGTTGAAATGTTAAAATTGAAATGTTAAAATAATATATTGTTAAATTAAATGTGAATTAAAATAAATTAATCTTAAAACTGACGGTTCATGACTCATGCCATTGGTTTATTATAATTTTTATAGTAAATGTTATTATATTTTATTGTGATTATATAATAAATGTTGCTATATGTTATTATCTGTTAATTTAACTATTGTGATTAGCTTAAAAATATATGTTACCATGGAGTTTTCGTTGAAATATTAAAATTGAAATGTTAAAATTATATATTGTTAAATTAAATGTGAATTAAAATAAATTAATGTTAAAATTGGCGGTTCATGCTCATGCCGACGGTTCATTGTAGTTTTTATAGTAAATGTTACTATATTTTATTGTGACTGGACTATTATGGTTAACTTAATAGTTAATGTTACTATACTTTTATAATGAGAGACAAATAAATTTACTACCTTACACATCCGTTATTATAATAGTAAATGTTACTATTTTATAATAAATATTACTATTTTATAATAAATATTACTATATGTTATTGTGTTTATATAGTAAATGTTCTATATGTTACTATCTGTTAATTAGACTATTGTGGTTAGTTTAATAGTAAATGTTATAATTGAGTTCTCGTTAAAATGTTAAAATGATATATTGTTAAATTAAATGTGAATTAAAATAAATTAATATTAAAACTGACAGTTCATGCCTCATGCCGACTGTTCATTATAGTTTTTATAGTAAATGTTACTATATTTTAATATGATTATATAATAAAAGTTACTATATGTTATTATTTGTTAATTTGACTATTGTGGTTAGTTTAATAGTAAATGTTACTATTTTTTTATTATGAGATAAATAAATTCATTATTATAAGTAATTGTTATTATATTTTGTTGTGATTACATTATAAATGTAAATATATGTTATTATCTGTTAATTTGATTATTGTGGTTAGTTTAATAGTAAATGTTACTATGGAGTTCTCGTTGCCATGTTAAAATTGAAATATTAAAATGGTATTTTGTTAAATTAAATGTGAATTAAAATAATTAAATGTTAAAACCGACGGTTCATGTCTCATGTCGGTGGTTTTTTGTATAAAATATAGTAAATATTACTATATTTTATTGTGATTATATAATAAATGTTACTATATTTTATTGTGATTATATAGTTAATGTTACTATATGTTATTATCTATTAATTTGACTATTGTGGTTAGTTTAATAGTAAATGTTACTATAGAATTTTCGTTGAAATGTTAAAATTGAAATATTAAAATGGTATATTGTTAAATTAAATATGAATTAAAATAAATTAATGTTAAAACCGACGGTTCATGCCTCATGCCAACGGATCTTTATAATTTTTATAGTAAATGTTACTATATTTTATTATCTATTAATATGATTATTGTGGTTAACTTAACAGTAAATGTTACTATTCTTTTATTATGAGAGACAAATAAATTTATTATTTTTCATATCTGTTATTATAATAGTAAATGTTACTTTTTTATAGTAAATATTTTTATATTTTATTGTTATTACGTATTAAATGTTACTATATATTATTATCTATTAATTTAACTATTGTGGTTAGTTTAATAGTAAATGTAACTATTCTTTTATCATGAGAGAGAAATAAATTTACTAACTTTCATATCCGTTATTATAATAGTAAATGTTTCTATTTTATAGTAAATGTTACTATATTTGATTGAGGTTACATTATAAATGTTACTATCATATGTATTCACGCCTGGATGGCGGTGCCGTAGAGGTAAGAGTGGTGGTGCCGCTCATGCAATAATGCATGCGTGGATACGCCTGGACAATTGTACCGCGAAGGCAAGCGCGACTGTGCTGCTCATGCAATAATGCATACATGGGTACGCTTGGATGACTGTACAGCGGAATCTAGTGTGGCTGTGCCATGCATGTGATAATGCATGCGTACGTATGCCTGGACGACTGTACCGTGTGCGGCGGCACGGCTGTACCGTGTAGGCATTATCCATATATGGTTTTGAAAATTGAATTATGCCAACAGCCACATGGTCAAAGGAAGCCCCGCATCTTTAGCAAAGTCCAAGTTTTTTTGTTTAAGTGCCAACTATTTCTCCTCAACAACTTCGTGCTCAGTTAAGGAGCCAAATTGCTTGGGATACTTCAATGCTTTCTCACTGATATCACTATAGAATTTATTGCCAACCTTTAGTTCCTTCACTTGGCTGCCCACCTTTACCACTACACTAGTAACATAAATGCTTGGAACGGTTTATAGTACAACAAGAGTTGTTATAATGCTTAAAATTGACAACAAACTCAAGATTTGGTATAAAAAAGAGTGCATAAGGAGTTATATTGCAATGCTTCTCATGTTAAATGAAACATCGTTCTATAATTCCTCTATAAGTAGTACCAAACAAAATAATGAAAAATAAAATCATATATCGCAGCTGACGGCTCATTATAGGATGGAAGTGCTGTTGATTAACAACCATAAATGGGACAACTCATAATCTTTTCAGTGAACATAACTATGATAATTTTCACTTTAAATTATGCATCAATTACTGCATAGAGACTGAAATAAAAATCATGTTTTCTCTTTAAATATTGGAGATTTAACCCCACGTATAGAATTCCATGTTTCCGTCTTAATCCTCCCCCGCAAACATAAACCAAGAAAATGTAGTTAGCCATAAAAGAAATGATCAATGATTAGTTAATCATAAAAGAAATGAATGATGCAGTTAAAATATAGACAAAAATGGTATTTTATTTATAACAAATGTGAATATAAGAAAAAGAAAAGGGGGAAGCAATCTGACCTTTGAAAGACGTTAAACGTTGACTCGCAAGCGGGGAGAAAGAGTGTGCTGTAGAGGCCAATGAAAAAAGCTGAATGGACAATCAAAAAACAAAGAAAAAATTGTTCTGTTGAGATCAATCACAGTCACAGACATGAAAAAGAAAAATATGCAGCAGAACATAATCAAAGAACAGATTGAAGAGGAGAAAACACAGTGAGATCTAAATCGACAAAGAAACCATCAGATCAATGCTTTGCATGTGAGAAAATATCAAAAGAAAGGTGGAGAAGAGAAGAGAGAGGGAGAGAGGATGAACCTGTGAGATGGGCCGAAGAGAGAAAAACCTTCGTCGATATGTATGGAGACGAGTCGTCCTTTGTCGATTTGTATGAGATGAGCGGTTGTCTCGGTCATGGTAAAGGGGCCGCTAGTAAATGGCACATTTTTTGTAGTGCTTCCTCCCACTTCCTCCTCCTCCTCTTTCGTATTTGGCACCATTTCTCAGTGCCAAATAAAGAGGCGCCAAAAGTTTGGCGCTAATACTATTACGTATTGGTTTTGTTGAATATTAAGATTTTGCCACCATTAAGAAAATATTCTCTATTAATTAATCTTTCTACTTCTGTCATTCTCTCTTTATTTCATTTACTTGACTCTTCTCATATTTCATTTATTTCTCTGCTTTATTTTTGCAATAGATAAGAGATGGATATATTTTTATATTTTTAATCACTCTATTTTCATTCTTTTTCTTCATACTATGTATTGTGATGTGGTATGGTGATGTGGTATGGTAATAAGTGGTAAAAAGTAGTAATAACAACTACTTTCTCTTCCTACAAATGATAACAAATGGTAAGAATTACTTTTATTCTTCATTTATATCGTAACATGATAACAAAAATAAAATGTGATAACAAGTGATCTATAACAAATAACAAATATAAACTCCATGTATACTTTTATTATAGTTTAATAATAAATAACATGGTAACTTTTATTCTTTAACTACAAGTAATAGCTAACAAAGAATAAATGGTAATATGGAATGGTCCAACATAACAAGTGGTAAGTAAATAATTATATAAAATTTGTATAATATAACATGGTAACAAATGGTAACAAGTGGGTGGCATTGTAACAAATGATAAGAACTAATAATAACAAATACTTCCGCTCAAGCAAGAGAGTATGCGTGCTCATACTTGCGTGGCTATACCGCAGGGACCCATACGGCAGTACCACGCAAGCAAGAGAGGATGCGTGCTCATGCCTGCGCGACTAAACCGCGGGGGCCTGCATGGCAATACCGCGCAAGCAAGAGAGCATACATGTGCATGCCTATGCGGCGATGCCGTGGGGGCCACATGGCTGTACCATGCAGGCGCACTACCTGTGCTGCGAGCCCCGCGTAACCCACATGATGGTATAATTAATATTATTATTTTAAATAATATAATCATATCAAATTATCTAAATATAAAATTATGTAATTAAAATTGCGTGACAATGTAGTAATAATAATAAAATAAGAAATATACTAACTGTAATATAATAGTAATATTTATTAGTACTTGATGTAATTATATAGTAATAGAGGTAAAAATTTTATGTTAATTGTAAAACAAAAACAATAATAAAAGGGTAAAAAATATATAATAATCAAAATTTCAAAAACTTAAAGTATGAAAAAGCGGGAAAAAATGACGGATTTTGAAAATTTTGTTTGACGGTAAACAAAATATATATACTATAAATCATCTCTCTTTCAAAAATATCTAAACTTCTCATTTCCTTTAAAAACTCTTCTCCCTCAAACTCTCAAAATTTATAATTCAAACAAAATCTCATTCCCATCGGATAATATAATTAATATTATTATTTTAAATAATATAATCATATCAAATTTTTAACTCAAACAAAATCTCATTACCTTTTGTTTTATTTCGGTGTGATTGGGTTGATCTACAATGGGAATATAAGAAGGACGAATTTGGTTTAACATTTATAAATTTCTCCTATCTCAATCATACGGATGTTGATTTATTGGATGATCCTTATGTCTTGGTATCCCAAACAAGGAATGTATTTTATATAGTTGACGAAAGACATAAAAGATGGCTTGTTATAAAACATGTGAAAGTTAGAGATAAATTTGACATGGATGATACATTGATCAATCAACATATGAATTCAGGAGGTAATCCCTCAACTCAAGTGTGGATTCAGACTAATCTAGATGAAGATGAAGCAAATGTATCAACATAAATGAATGATGATAAAGGTGTTGATAGAGTAGAATGGGAGGCATATATATATGCAATGTAATTTCCTATACACATTTATCTTTTGTATTTTTTTTATTTTTAATCACTCTATTTTCATTCTTCTTCTTTATTGTGATGTGGTATGGTAAAAAGTGGTAAGAACTAGTAATAATAACTACTTCATCTTCCTACAAAGGCTAACAAATTGTAAGATTTACTTTTATTCTCTATCAATATCCTTGGTAAAAAGTGAATTATAACAAATAGCAAATATAAACTCCACATGCACTTTTATTATAGTATAATAAAAATTCAAATGGTAACTTTTATTCTGTATGCATACGGTAACAAGTGATAACTAAAAAAGAATAAATGGTAACAAATGCTAAGAATTACTACAATATTATATAATATAATATCGTAACAATGGTAACAATTGGTAACAAGCGGGTCGCGTGATAACAAATATTACGAATTATTACTTTCTCTTCATACAAATGGTAACAATTATTTTAATTCTGGTAACAATGATTTTTATTGTGATAATAATGATAAAAAATTATAACAAATGATTTTGATCCAATGTAATAAGTGGTAATATAATAATTATATAAATTTTGTATAATAGAATATCGTAACAATGGTAACAATTGGTAACAAGCAGATCGCGTAGTAATAAGTGGTAACAATTACTACTTCCTCTTCGTATAAATGGTAACAATTAGTTTAATTCTAATAATAATAATTTTTATTGTGATAACAATGATAATAAGTGGTAACAAATGATATTGGTCTAATATAATAAGTGGTAAGACAATAATTATATAAATTTTATATAATAGAATATCGTAACAATAGTAACAATTGGTAATAAGTAGGTCGCGTGCTAACAAGTGGTAACAATTATTACTTTCTTTTCGTACAAATAGTAACAATTATATTAATTCTGGTAACAATGATTTTTTTGTGGTAACAATGATAATAAGTGATAACAAGTGATAACAAGTGATAACAAGTGATATTTGTCCAATATAACAAGTGGTAAGACAATAAAGATACAAATTTTGTATAATAGATTATCGTAACAATGGTAACAATTGGTAACAAGCGGGTCGCGTGGTAACAAGTGATAACAATTACTACTTTCTCTTCGTACAAATGATAACAATTACTTTAATTCTAATAATAATGATTTTTATTATGGTAACAATAATAATAAATAGTAACAAGTGATCTTGGTTCAATTTAATAAGTGGTTAGACAATAATTATATAGATTTTGTATAATATAATATCGTAACAATGGTAACAATTGGTAACAATGGGTCACGTGATAACAAGTGGTAACAATTATTACTTCCTCTTCGTACAAATGGTAACAATTATTTTAATTCTGGTAACAATGATAATAAGTGGTAACAAGTGATCTTGTTCCAATATAAATATAACAAGTGGTAATACAATAATTATATAAATTTTGTATAATAGAATATCGTAACAATGGTAACAATTAAACAAGCAAGTCGCGTTGTAACAAGTGGTAAGAGTTACTACTTTCTATTTGTACAAATGGTAACAAATAGTAATAACTATGGTAACAAGTATTTTTTTAAATTGAAATTTATATAAATAGGGAAAATAATGCTAATGAAAATATGTAATGTTAAAATTACATACATAACAATAAAATAACGGATATGAAACACTATTCCAAGAGTATTCACTATAACCATTCCATTCCAAACAATAACCATATGGTAAAAATTTAAAAACCCCATTAAAATTTCAAAAATTCAAGCCGCTTAATAAATTTGTAAAGGAGGAAAAAAAACGGGTGTATAGATTTTCAACATTTCCCGCGGCTTTGCTTAAAATATTTGAATATGAATGGTGGTATAATACAAGCATGCGAAGCATAAATATGTTGTTTGCCCAATATAATATAACTATAAATTATATTGTTTCATAATATACATTTATAAATTATAAATTATATTGTTTCATAATATAAATTTATAAATTTATTATAATTATGATTATCAAAATTATTTGATTAATATTATATTACTATAATTTAATATTATTATTCCATACAATTTAATTACTTATCAATATTAATATTACTAAATAATACTATTTACTAATTTCAATAATCATGTTCTATTACTAATATCAAATATAATTATTATTTTAAATTACGCTGCCTAGTTGAGCCGCAGGCTGTGCCGCGATGGCATTTACGCACGGCGGCTTAGCCAGCGGTTATGCCGTCCAGACATTTTTGCGCACTTTTGCCTGGGCAGCTCTGTTGGCGGTTGTGCTGTGGAGGTATTTGCCTAGTATTATTTCATATAACAATTACTAATATAATTTAAAGATTTTATATAATAATATATATGTTTTGTTATTTAAAATAATATAATTATTATTTTAAATTACGCTGCCCTGTTGCCCAGTTGAGCCCCAGGTTATGCTGCGATGGCATTTGCGCGCGGGCGGCTTAGCCAGTGGTTGTGACGTCCAGGCATTTCTGGGCGCTTTTACCGCGGCGGCTCTGCAGGCGGTTGTGCCGCGCAGGCATTTGCCCGAGATCTAGTAATATAGTAGTAATATTTACTACTACTTCACGGAGTCATATAGGTAAAAGTCAAAACTTCTCTGTTAATTGCTCAAACTAAAAAGAGAAGTAAATAGCAAAAAATTAAAAAAATTACTAAAACTAAAAAGAGAGGTAAACAACAAAAAATTCAAAAACTAAAATATGAAAAACGGGATAAAATGTCGGGTATATTTCGCGCTAAACAAATTATATATAATACAAACCAAAATTTATTTGGCGCTAAACAAAATATATATACCACAAACTCTTCTTCCCTCCACAAATATCGAAACTTCTCATTTTCTTCAAAAACTCTTTTCTCTCATGTCTCTCAAAATTTCTAACTCAAACAAAATCTCATTCTATCAAATATTTTCAACCAAAAATTTTCAACAAAAAATATAGGAGAACATATAACTGTTATGATGGACGATTAATAGAACAAGATCAGAATCTTACTAATCTGGTGAGCAATGTTCTTATGCATGTTGTTATGCATGTCGGAAGTGGACAACGAGATGAATTGTTGAACTTCGTTAATGAAGCGAGACTCATTGTTGGTATTGAGGTACAAATATCATTTTTTTATTTCTTACCATAATCTAACTATTTTTATTTCTGAACAATAATCCACATTATTTGCATTTGTATTGTTAGCTTCCTTCGATACAAGATATTGGGAGTGTACATCGAAACCAATCATCATCATCATCATCACCACCTCCTCAGTCCATCCCGAAAGGTAATATTTAAATGTACAAGACAATTTTTTTCTTTCTCTTGTAATGTGTATGTAATATTACCATCTTTTTCTTTCTCTGTCTGTAATATTATCATGTATATTTCATGATGATATAAAAGGTACTTTATTTCCTAAGATACGATATTTATAATTTTTCCTAACTCTTTATATTATTTGTAAAAAATTGACATATCCTAATATTTACTAATCTTGTGATAACCGACCCAAAAGAGTAGTAACATTTGGTTACCAATATTAAGTAGCAGACAACATATGCTCAGCTAGTAGAATTTACTCACCAACAACAATTCTGTAAAAATTAGTAATATTTACTATTTAACGACAATAAATATAGTAATATTTACTAACAAATTATTTTTATAACCGATATCAAACGTAATAAAATTTACTGATCCATAATTCTGTAAGCGATAATAAAATAGTAACATTTACTGACCAATAACTCTGTAAGCGATAATGATAATAAAAGTAGTAATATTTACTAACTCAATAAGTGACAATAAAGGTAATAATATTTACTAACCTAATACTTTTGTAAGCGACAATAAAGATAGTAATATTTACTAACCCAACAGTAAATGTATGACAATAAAAAATTCACATTTCCCATATCCTATGATCCGACGGTATTATGTAATATTTACTAATATTTATATTTATCGATAATAAAAGTTATAATATTTTCTAACATACTATTATTTCATTGACGACAATAAATAGTTATACAAATTCCAACGGTTATATTGAGTCATTGAGTGATAATAAAGGTAAAAACTTTTACTAACCTTTTACAAGGTGACGATAAAAATTGTAATTTTTATTAACTCTTTACAACTGATGATAAATATAGTAACTCTTACTAACCCCTTTACAAAAATAACGATAAATGTAGTAACTCGTACTACTCTTTACAAAAGTAATGATAAATGTAGTAACTCTTACTACTCCTTTACAACTGATGATAAATGTAGTAACTCTTACCACCCCATTACAATCGATGATATAATGTTGATTTTCCCGGTATTTTTCTAACCGTCCGAATGTTGAACATACTCCAACGGTCATCACAAGTGTCAGGATAATTCTATCTCGATCCCTTTTTAGCCAACTGAACCTTTATTGTTAGAGAAGACTTTATCGATAGATTTATCACATTTTCCTCATAGTTTTTGTCCGTCTTCATAAGCCATTTCTGCTGTAGTGTTAGCGATAAGACAATTTCTGTGGCAAAGTTAGCCACAAAACAATATGTTCGTTGCTAAATATAATGACAAATAACAATTTTGTGACAAAATTTTGCTATGAAAAATCACTTTTGTTACTAAAATTAGCGACAAAATGTATTTTTTCATTAATTTAATGATAAAAGAGATGTTTGTATCTATAATTTTAGTCACGAAAGTTACGTTTGTTGCTAATTTTGGAGACAAATGCAGTGTCGTCACTAATTTTAGCAATGAACTCATTTTCCGTCACTAATTTTAGTGACAAAAACACTATTCGCCACATCTGTCCCTAAAATTAGTGACAGTCTCAGTTTGCATCACTAATTTTAGTGACAGATTCATTGTTCATCCCTTAAAAAAAAACCAATAAGTCAGGGGGAGTCACGCACAGAGCTCCGTGCTCTCTTTCTCTCCCTCTCTCTCTCTCTTCCTCTCTCTTCTCTCATCCCCTCGAAGATGACCAGGCAACGGTGACGGTGATGATCTCTCTCTTCGACTATCAAAGATCGACCTCAGACCTTTGGGCTAGGTTTCGTATCTCTCGTCTTCGAAGGTGATCAGACCTCAGACTAAAATTGGAACGATTAGGGTTTTCTTTCTTGACTTGAGATCTTCTCTTTGGGGTGATATCCTTTCACGATGGGTTAACTACCTCTCTTTCGCACTTTCCATACAAAACTAGGGTTAGAGTTCTTCTTCTTCCATAATCACTTAACGCCGTTTTTCTAAAACCCTAGCTGTACTTAAGAAAAATATTATTTAGGGCTTTCTCTACTTAATCTTCCATTTGGGGATTTCAATCCTAGGATTTGATTTCACTTCCTTTTCTTCTATTTCTCACTTCTTCGGAATGGATAGATGACAATTGAGGTCTTTGGAATGGATGCTGAAACAATGTTAGAATTGGTAAAGAAAGACATCACTGTTCTACTGCTTGATGTTCCTCAATACACAGTCATCAGAATTGACACTCAAGTCATTATGTCCTTTTTCTTGGGGCCAATACTTGGAAGAGAATCTCTAATTGGAGTAATTACTTATCTTGAGATTGATTGATTATAGCAGGTTGTATCTGTTGGACCTGCTTTTAAGGGCATCAAGATGATTCCTCCTGGTCCTCCTTTCCTTTATTACTGCTCTTCCAACAGGTTTTCCTATAATGCCTCAACAATTTTTATATTTATTCTTTTATGTCAATTTGTTGAATCATAGAGTACAAGTTATGTGCTTGTTTATGCTAACTTTAATTATTATGGTAACATAAGAAAAGTCAAAGAGAGAGAGAGAGAAAAAAACCGGGGGGAGTCAACATTCTACTTTCCTAATTGCTCAAACTCATTTCTCCCGCACCCTCACTTTCGTATCTCATTCTCTCTCTCTGTGTATTCGCTTTCGTCGAGCGCTCGTCTCCTCCTCCACCTTCAATTGTTGTTCTCTCTCTCACTCTCGACATCCCATGATGGAGTATTCTCTACCTCTCTCTCTCTTTCTCTTTCTCTCTCTACCATTCCTGATATGATGAAGTAAATTTAGGGTTTGGTTACAGCTTCTCTCTTCGTGTGACAACTTCTAATTTCAACAAAATCCTACTCCTCCAACAAGTTAATAGGATTGATCCAGGTACATTGTCTTTCCTGTTTGCAAGGTTGTTACTTCAGCTTGATCAAGTTCTGTAAATTTCATGTAAATGTTGCATTTAGGCATAAGATTTATATTATATAAAAAAATACCCATTAGATCATGGTGGGCAGAAGATGTGGCCCTGAAATTTCTTTTCTACGAAGTTAAAAGTCCAATGAAGTCATATGATATGGCAAGAATGAATGAAAAACAAGAGAGAGGAGAAATGACAAAAGTTTCCTTTTACATTAAAATTTGCAAATCTAAGGAAAAAGCCGAATATCTCAAAAATGGTTGGTAATAAATATGTGATTATCCATCTTTTTCTTTGGTTGATAAATTGTCTTGAGTTAGATGTTTATAGAATGGGTTTGAAAATGCACATAAATAAATTGTGAGGCTGATATTCATGATTTTTGCTTAATGAGCAAATGGTAATCTTTATATCATAATTTCCTCTGCACAAAAGCAAATGATAGGAGGCTTTTTGCATATGAAAGTACACTCCCATATCTTGAAAACGAGCTATGATTTGTTGAAATCGGATGAGAAATGAATTTGTTATGATTTTTCAAAAAACTTTTGTGGTGTAGTTCTACCCCATTCTGGCTGCATGTTTCCCCTCAACTTTGAGATGCCTTTTAGGCTGAAATAGTCTAAACTCCAAATATGAAAGTTGTAGATCTATATTTTATCTTTAATTTGAGAGAAGAATCGTGTGATTTGAATGTGTAGTGAAAGTTATAACCATTTTCCGATACCTGCGCAGATTTAGAAAATTTATTGAAAAACTAGAATTTGTGAAAATATTGGAGAAATTGATTTCTCTAGTATTCGTATATGATTTAATGATTAAATTAATTTAACTAATAAATTAGGATAAGGCCTTAGAAGAGCTGAAAGATGGATAGATCTCATTTAGTTGGGAAATTTGGGAGTAATTGCCCTTCCAAAGGTGAGTGGATGGTTCATTATGACCTTAAATGAGTAAAATTATTTAAAATCCTTTACAAATGATTTAGAATGATTTTTATACGATTGATATGAATTATTTTGTGATCATGGGTGTCCGAAATGTGAAATTGAACTCGATATGCATCAATTATATTTATAATTGAGATTGTTTCATGCGATTATTAGATATTTGATTTATGAATACTAAATTATGGTTTGACAACTGATTATTGAAATTTTGACACATTGATTGAGAAATTGAATGGTTGTGAAAAAAAAAAGAGAAATGATGCTGTGAAAATGGCTATGGTCATTTCTTTCCCCCCACGAAGCGACCTAACGGGGTAACGTGATTGAAGGTTGGATCAAATTAGCGGGGGAGACAGACGTGACTCCATTTGCTGTATGTCGAGCTATAACTGGATGCACCCCAATGAGACACAATTCAACGCCAAGGAAGGGGGTTTTGATATTTTTGAGATATATAGAATGAAAACCCCTTGACGGATTTTCGCCCGAGTTCGGCCAAATTTGGTACAAGAGTGTTTTCATAGAAGGACCCCATGATTTTCGGGAAATATGAATTAAATGGATGCACGTTTGTTAAATTATCATGATTTATTAAAATAATTTTCTTATATATATAATATTGTTTATGAGTTATGCTTTGACCTCCACACTTTCACTCCTCATTTATTTTCACAACACCAGTGCACTCCTCTCACTGAGTATTCCCAATACTCACATCTCTTTCACATTTTTTGGAGAAAACTTATGTGGGAGACATCGATTTGGAACCAGTGGAAGACATTATTTTGCTGAAATTATATAGATATTTATGGTATAAGATTATTTTTGGATTGATGTAGTATAACCCATGGAAGGAAATGATTGTACGATTTTTTTTATTTGAATTTGATTGATACTTATTCTAACTCTTGGAGCAAGTATTGATAAAAGTCATACTTAGTTGTGGTGGAACTTGGTTCATTTTATTTCAAACTTCGCTTTTTGAAAAAAATTTATTGTTTTATTGGGACATTTGGACTTTACTTGTGAATTTTGAGACTTCTGGAGTTTGAGGAAATTTTATTGATATTTCTTTGATCGGCTGAGATGACCTTATGCATGTATTTGATTTTGATTGGTTATGATAGCCTCCTGCATGCTTGTTGTTATAAAATGGACTGGTATGGTATTTTGTATGCTGTTGAGTTGTTTTTAAGCAGATTGAACATGTGGAATGCTTTGTGTTGTCCCGGTACATGGGGATATGTTGCCCGTATGCTGAGATAATGTAACGGTTGTTGCATACTTCGACTTGAGGGTCGGAGCGTGACAACTTTATTGGTATCAGAACCCAAGTTCAAATTCTTTTAAAAAAACTATGTTTGAAAATTTGAAATATTTCCAAATGTTCTCAACAGATTTTTCAAAAATTTTGAAATACTTATTGTTTTTGAAAATTCAGATTTCTAAAAATTTTTTCAAAGAATATACAAAACCTTCCATGGATTTTCTAGGGAATTAGAAATATTCTTTTTAGGGTGTTAAGTAATTAATTTTCGCTTAACTTTTTGACTTATTTATAGATTTCTATTTTATAGATCACCATACTTTCACGAAAGAGAATAAGGAATGTGAACGAGATTCCCCCTCAGGAGCACGAGGATGAGTCGTCCTCACATGCTCTACCCCCTTCTGCATCTACACACCCGACTCCTTCCACTGGAATTTATGCTCCTTTAATTGCCGCTCTTCAACAAGTAATGGAGTGGTGGAGCACTTTCGGAGCATAGTACCAAGCTCAACATCAGACTTCAACTCCTCTACTAACTCCTCCTTCAATGCCGGCTACTACACCTAGTACTCTAATAGCACCTCCTCCTCCGGTTGCTGCACCAATCACCCACCCTACAATTGAGTTATCTAAGCTAATCAAAGAGGCGAGGCAACTCGGGTGTGAGACCTCGAGATCTGGTGATCCTACGGAGGCTAAGAAGTGGATTAAGAGAGTCCGATAAGTTGTAACAGATATGGGAATTGACGATAGACTGAAACTCACGGTGGCTGTTAGATTATTGGATGGTGATGATAGCACTTGATGGGAAGGTGTGCAAGAAAGGGCAACTGCATCACTTACATGGGACGATTTCCTTAGGGAATTCAATGAGAAGTTCTATACTCGATTTGATCGAGACTTGAACAGAAGGGAGTTCCTTCGACTTCGCCAAGAAAATATGTCCGTGGCGGAATATGAAGCGAAATTTAGAAGCTTATCCTCTTTAGCACCGGAGTTAATAACCTCTGAGGAGTACAGGCTCTTTAAGTTTGAGGATGGTTTGAATTTAAATATCCAGGAGAGCATGTCGGTTACAGATGATCACACATATCAGAATGTATTGCAATTAACCTTAAGGGCCAGGCAAATGGTGCTCGAAAGAGGCAATGTGAGGGATCATCTTGGAAAGAAGAGGTCCGGTGGGTTCACATTGGACCAAGGTTCTAAGAAAAGCAGGACCACAAGTTTTTATAGCGGCGGATCCATTTCAGGGTCGATTGGCCTTTCTCAAAGCAAATGCAAGATTGGATTTGAGAACCCTACTCCTAGTACATCCTTAGAAATCAAATCAATGGGTAATACAAAGGAGAAATGTAGAACCTGTGGAAAATTTCATTATGGGGTTTGTCGAGCACTCAAGAAGTGCTACCACTACGGAAAGAAGGGCCATTTCTGTAATATTTATCCAGAGTTGGGGTGAGAGAGTCAAGCAAGCCAAGACTGTTCTAGTAGATCTAGGGGTGGCCAAGTCAATGATCCTTCCCTACCTTCAAATGTCATTACATGGACAAGAATAGGAGCAACACTGTGGCTGCTCCAGCTCAGCATCCGCAAACGAGGGTTCAAACAAGGATCTATGCAATGATCAATGATGATACCCAGAACAACCCTGATATAGTCATAGGTAAATTTTTTAAAACCCATATTTGATGATTTAGAATGTTATGAGATTTTAATTACTTAATTCTGAATTTGAAGTATATTAGATTAGAGACTTTGCATGATATTAAGGTGAATAGAGGTGATTTTGATATTTGGTGATGAGTTTGATATTGATGACGATATGGTGTCATAGAAGATTATAATATCTTATTGAGATTGGTTAAATTAGAATTTAATTCTTATTTGTTTGCGTATATATAGGTATGATGAAAATTTTTGGAGTTGACGCCGGTATTTTAATTGATACGGGGTCTAATAGTTCTTTTGTGAGCACCAATTTTGCTAAACACTTAAATAGCCCTTTGACCCCACTCGAAGATAAGTTATTGGTTATCACTCTATTGGGAGAACTGTTAAATAGAGATACTGTATTCAAGGCACGTGAAGTATTTATAGAAGGTACAAATCTTGAAGCAGACTTGATTCCATTGGAAATGAGGGACTTTGATACCATATTGGGCATGGATTGGCTTCACTTACACCGAGTTTCGGTAAATTGTTTCACTAAAGAAGTGGAATTCCGTAGGTCGGGGCACCCATTACTTGTGTTCGTCGGCGAACGTCGAGTTTTGCCAAACTGTGTGATTTCAGCTCTTGAAGTACGAAAGTTAGTGCATAAAGAATGCATAGCTCATTTAGCTCATATTGTTGACATCACGGCGGGAAGCCCTAGTCTAGATGATATTCCTGTGGTGAATGAGTTTCCGAACATTTTTCCGGAAGAGTTGCTTGGATTGCCACATATTCAGGAATTTGATTTCACCATAGATCTTATTCCCGGTACGGTACCAATTTCGATTCCTCCCTATCGAATAGCACCCGCAAAGTTGAAAGAGTTGAAGATTTAACTCCAAGAGTTATTGGACAAGGGGTTCATCAGGCTGAGTACATCACCTTGGGGTGCTCCAGTTCTTTTTGTAAAGAAAAAGAACGGAACTCTTCAATCATATATTGACTACTAACAGCTCAACAAGGCAACAATCAAGAATAAGTATCCTCTTTCGAGGATTGATGATTTGTTCGATCAACTCTAAGGTGCAAGTGTCTTTTCAAAGATCGATTTGAGATCCGGTTATCATCAATTGAGGATAAAGGATGATAATGTTTACAAAACTGTGTTTAGAACGCGGAACGGACACTAAGAATTTCTAGTAATGCCCTTTGGGTTAACGAATACTCTAGCAGCTTTCATGGACCTCATGAACCGAGTCTTTCATTCCTACCTTGACAAGTTTGTCATAGTCTTCATCGATGACATCTTGGTGTATTCCAAGAGTGATGAAGAGTATTCTAAACATCTCTTAATCATCCTGCAAACTCTTAGGGAGAAGGAATTATATGCTAAATTCTCCAAATATGAGTTCTAGCTTAGGGAAATTGGGTTTCTGGAACATGTTGTAACTAAAGATGGGATTTTTGTATATCTAACAAAAGTGGAAGCTATTCTAAAATAGGGGATAGGGTATTTTTGAAAGTCTCTTCTTAGAAGGGTATCATCCGATTTCAGAAACGAAAAAAGTTAAACTCTCGATATATCGGACCATTCAAAATCATTGAAAGAGTAGGAAAAGTGGCATATCGGCTAGAATTGCCATCGGAGTTGCAAAGGATCCATGATGTGTTTTACATTTCAATGTTGAAAAAATATTTATCGGATCATTCGCATGTATTGAAAACTCCTCCGATATTGAAAACTCCTCCGATAGAATTGAAAGAAGATTTGAGTTTTAAGATCCAACCCGTAAAGATCATAGATCGACAAGACAAACAATTGAGGAGCAAACAAATTTCAATAGTTAATGTGCTATGGAGAAGTAACCAAGTTGAGGAAGAAACTTGGGAAACCGAGAGTGCAATGCAAAAACAATTCCCCCAATTATTTGATATATAATCATGTTTTAAATTTCGATAACGAAATTTCTTTTAGGAGGGTTAAATATTGTAACATAAGAAAAGTCAAAGAGAGAGAAAAAAAAGGGGGGAGTCAACATTCTACTTTCCCTATTGCTTATACCCATTTCTCCAGCACCCTCTCTTTCGTCTCTCATTTTCTCTCTCTCTCTCGCTCTCTCCTCACCCTAAATTCACAGAACATCTCATTTCTCTCTCTCTCTCTGCATTCACTTCCGTTGAGTGTAAATCTAGGGTTTGGTTAGGGCTTCTCTCCTCGTGTGACAACTTCTAATTTCAACAAAATCCTACTCCTCTAATAAGTTAATAGGATCGATCCAGGTACATTGTCTTTCCTGTTTGCAAGGTTGTTACTTCAGCTGGATCAAGTTCCGTAAATTTCATGTAAATGTTGCATTTAGGCATAGGATTTATACTATATATATATATATATATATATATATAAAGAAATACCGATTATGGGATGAAGTCAAGTGATATGGCAAGAATGAAAGAAAAACAAGTGAGAGGAGAAATGACAAAAGTTTCCTTTTACATTAAAATTTACAAATCTAAGGAAAAAGCCTAATATCTCAAAAATGGTTGATAAAACAAATGTGATTATCCATCTTTTTCTTTGGTTGATAAATTGGCTCAACTCAGATGTTCATAGAATGGGTTTGAAAATGCACATAAATAAATTGTGGGGCTGAAATTCATAATTTTTGCTTAATGAGCATATTGTGATCTTTATATCATAATTTCCTCTGCACAAAAGCAAATCATGTGAGGATTATTGCATATGAAAGTATACTCTCATATCTTGAAAATGAGATATGATTCGTTGAACCCCATGTTGAACCCCAAAAGAGTAGAACTTTCACAAACTCTGCTTCTTAATTATTTATTTATCCATGTTTGTAAATAAGTATCTTCTAAAATAAATACAAAGGAAGAGTTTTCAGAAGTTCATTTTCTGTTGTATTAAAGACGGTCCTAAGTCAACTAACCACAATTGCAGTGAGGGGATGGATTTCTTTTACTTTTCAAAGCTTTTGTGTTGTTTCTAGTGGGATAAAGGACCTCAGAAGAGAATAATGGATTTTTTCTTTCCTTGAAGGGGGATTTCACTTGTTACTTCACTGTGCAGAAATACATAGCCCAGCTGGTAACCTCTTTTGGGTACTGTATACCTATTTCTCCTTTGCAGATGGAGGTCTATGCAGTTCTACGCATGCTTTCCTTTTGTTATCTGAGTTTTCCTTGTGTTCAGTATCTAAGTTTGTAGTTTTGGGTTTTGGCCTTTGACTTATAGTTTGATCCTTAATTAATCTACATTCCCTGTGAAGGAAACACCCTTGGCACCCTTCCTGCGAACTTTGCTTTCTAACATCCAAGATTCTATGTCTGAGAGTTTGATTCTGTTGCCTATTTTCAAATTGGCTTATATGGAGTTGGAAGCGGTCGCTTATGGGATGATTAGTATCATTACCATCTATCTAGCAACTCTTCTGAACCTCTAGTAGTTGGGCATGCTACATCTTTTGCTTCGTGGTGTTCATTACTCGGGTTTTTTAGTTCTCCTGCTTTTGGACTGGATGCAATTATTTTGTTGATGATAGTAAGTTGCTATATGCCAATATTTGGCCACTTGAAACGGTCATCTTCTCATCTTCAACTAATTTTGTTCCTCCTTGTCTCTGAAACAGGTCAAACTTTAATTGGCTAAACTTCAGTGGCTTCTACACAGCTATATTGGAGAGGGGTGATGAAATTATCTCTGCTGCATCTATCAGGTTTATGTTAATAATTTAAAATGTTGTATGCTCAGTTTACTACTTCAATGGATGTTGATGCTGCACCAATGTAATTTTTTTTAAGGTGAATTAAATTTTGAAGAAAGTGATAAATCCTGAATTAATTAGCACAGTTCTGCAATATTTGGATGTTGCTTAGTTTTTGTATCTCTTTACTTGTCAAATGACAACTCCTGGGAGTCCCCTTCCTCCCCCTTCTCTCTCTGTTATAATGAGATTTTGTGTTTAGTTTCTATACATCTTGTACTATATCGACATGTATATACTTTGGGTCAAGTGAAAAGTGGGCTGAGAATCAAAAGATATTCTGAATCTATACCGTCACGTTTCAACATTAGTCAGTTGTTTCATCTTTAAACCTGACTTTTTAATCTCATCTGAAATGTAGTTGAGCCTAGTTGGCATTTGTACGGTCGGTCAACCTGGACAGTACACAAAAGAATTGCTTAATCGGAGTATGATCCACCGAGTATGATCCACGACATCTTGGCTGCTTCAAGGACACAAGTGCAACTAAACCAAGAATTCATTAATATCAATCAAAGGGCAACTTGTAGAGAAGGACGAAGAAATCAAAAGACTTCAAGCAAACTAGATTATTATGTTATAAGAGGACATTTTTTTTCATCAAGAGTATTTTTGTTACGTATAAAATTGATATTTGTTTGATTTTGTTCCTATTGATACTTTGATGGTCGAACAATTATAGACAATATCAAATTTTTGGTTTTGAAAAAATGTTTGAAATCATATTATTTTGTTGGTTGGATCGAAAAAATTTTTAGATTTATTTGATTGATATTTATGACTAAATTTGATATTTATATTTGTTGGACATGATATTTTTTTAATAGGAAAAAATTTTAAAAATAATAAAAACTTTTTCGCTAAATTTTCAAATCTATCGCTAAATTCGTTGCCAAATCACATTGTATTCATGGCTAAATTTCTAGATTCGTCGTTAAATTCGTCACAAAAAAATTACTAAATTCGTCATTAAAATTAGTGATGGATTCTCGTATCCATCGTTACATTTAGCCAAGAATTCTCGTGTCCGTCGCTAAATTTAGCAATGGATGCTCGCATCCGTCGCTAAATTTAACCATGGATGATCATATCCGTTACTAAATTTAACCACAAATTCTCATGTCCGTTGTTAAATTTAGTCACTAATTCACCTATCCGTCGTCATTAAATTTAATCATGGATGATCCTAAGCCATGGATTCTCGTATTTGTCACTAAATTTAGTCACGAATTCACCTAATCATCACTAAATTTAATCACGAATTCTCAAATCAGTCACTAAATTTAGTCACGATTCAACTTTCCGTAGCTAAATTCAGCCACGAATTTACGAGTCCGTCACTAAATTTAGTAATAGATTTCTGAATCTGTCACTAAATTTAGTCACGGATTCATCTTTCCGTCGCTATATTTAATCATGGATTAAAACATTCATCGCTAAATTTAGTCATGAATTACTAAATTTTATCGCTAAATTTTCTCGATGCGTTATTAGCGATGAAAATTTTTTCGTTGCTAATTCCGTGGCTAATGACATTAGCAACAATTTTTTTTTTTAAATTTCGTCGTTAAATCTTTCGTTAATTTCGTGTTTTTTTTTAGTGAAATCTAAGAATTTAGATAAGTGCAAAATCCAAATTTTCTTAAGCTTATTAGGATAAGGGGAGGATAAGAGGGTGAGAGTTGCATACCTTTGTAATTCTGGTGGAAAAGACTCATGTTTCAATTCAAAATCATTCATTTTTATGTCCTCGTGGCCTAGACCGCATCACAGTCTCGGCCCTAGTACACCTGTACCCAGCTGGCGTCTTCTTTATACCAACTCAAGTGCACCTACTTAGCACAGCTACACTGATACTCTGATTTTCAGCTTGTGTGCTTCTCAACGTCTGCTCTTTTAACTGTCCATTTTTGCCCTTGTTAACATTAAACAAAACTTTTCCGCTCCTCAATTTTACTACCATACATTGCTACTTAGAATTTAGCTTGGTGTTGCTTAAAAATATGCCTCGTACTCAAACGTCACCGATTGTCTTTACCAATAGATCCACTTGTGTTTCCAAGTTCTGAATAACTGCATCATTTCAATTTTGGTGTTTCCTTGTTTCTTCTATCTTTATGGCTTGGGTTGTTGCAAGTGAGGCTATAAGTTTCTCCAATTTCTTTACATCCTCATTAGCATGAGAAGGTTGGAAGTTGCTCATACCTTGCCTTCCATTATTCCAAAAGAATTAGGACGGTTCCTCCATCCATGATTGTGTATTGGAGTAAGAATATTTGCCTTGCCTCTGGTAATTTCCCACATAGTCAAAACGTTATGAACCAAGCATTCCACATGTTCTCCACTTGGCAATCTCCATTCTGATGAGGTTTCCCACAAAAATCGCACAACATTTTGTCAAACCATGTTAAGGCTAGTATTCCCAAAATACTTTGAAAAAGCATCTATCATTGAAGGTGGTCATTATATAAATTTCATATATACTTGCCCTTTTTTGTAGGATTCCTTTCTAGTGACCATTGAGATCGGTTGGTTGTTATACATTCGATAAGCTCCCGTCTTTTATTGTTAGTCTTCAACATGAAAGAACCTCAGCTCGCCATATCAATCAACAACCTCAAATTGCTCCCTTATTCCTTGTAAAAGATATTAAGCTGTATTCCATCTACAAGGTTGTGGTGAGAAAGCTTTCTTCGTAGTTCTTTAAATCAATTCTGCAGCTTCATATAAAGACTCAATTTCATTTTGCCTGAAGCTTAATCTTTGCTGCCATTTTGGTGGTTTTGCTTGATAGGAAGAAGTTCCTCGAAAACTAGTCGATAGAATTTCCAATGTCAAAATCGATCCTTGCAACCTTAATATCAAGGCATTTAACCTATCTCTTAGAGGAAATGGGAATAGCCTTGGTTTTATAGCAATAGTGGGAACTCCATTTTTTTTTTTTTTTTGGTGAAAGTGGGAACTCCATTTGGCTTTACTATGTTACTATAAACCATAAGTATCACAACGTGCAAATTATATTTTTGGCAACCACGCAAAAAACATGATGCGAGAATTCACAAATAAATGAATCATTCAAGTGATAAAGTGATAAATACAGATCATTAAAATGACGAATGTTATCTTATCACTAACCTAGTCTACTATAAAAAATATTTAAAAATGATATTATAAGAGATATGTCTAACTAAAATCTATTAGAGGCAACTAAATTATAAGGCATCAAAGGTATGGTTTCATACCCAATTATACACTTTCAGAAATATAACTTCATACTCTATTCTATACACCATCAAAGGTATCTTAGAATCGATCGGGAGTGTGAATATTTGTCAAAATTATTCAGAGAGCTCTGTTTCAAAAAGGTTATTACGAGACAACTGATTATTTTTGTTACTTCTCCGTAGAATGAAGTAGCTGAAAAGAGAAATAAAACTTTGTTGGAGATAGTAAAATCTATGATAGCACAAGTCAATTTATTCATCTCTTATTAAGAAGATATTTATTGATTGCAGCCTACATTCTCAAACGTATCTCATTAAACTCTGCAGTCAGTACTCCATTTGAGTTTTGGACATGGAGATAGCCTAACCTTAGGAGCTGAGAAGAGGAATAGGACTTTGTTGTAGATAGTAAAGTCTATGATGGCGCAGGTGAATTTATTTATCTCCTATTGGGGAGATGTTTTGTTGATTATAGCCTACGTTCTCAACTGTATCTCATTAAAGTCGGCAGTCAGTACCCCATTTGAGATTTGGACAGGGAGGTAGCTTGACATTAGTCACTTGAGATCATATGGTTGTATCGCGTATGATCACGATTTTTTATATCCAATCGGTAAGTTAGGCCCGTAAAAAAAGAAACGTATCTTTATAAAATACTCAAAACATTTCAGGGAGTATATGTTTTTAGGTAAACATACAAACAGTACTATTACTGAGATTGAATCTTATGATACCACATTCCTTGAAAATAATTTCCCTTAAAGAGGTGAAATTGATCGGTACTTTAACCTTCTATTAGATTGATGAGCTTAGTGGCTTAGGTGAGCCCGGCGGTGGAATACAAAAACCTATTATGGATTTTGATCCTAATGGGAGTGATTCATTTAGAGGTGAAGAGGTTCTCTCTCTCCTCGTAGGAGTATCGAGAAAATATCGCTTCCTGATTGAGAATGATACGTTCATTGTAACTCTTGAGAATGATAAGAAATTTAAAATAGTTCTAGAGACTCTTGACAGTTCTGCGAATGACCGTTTGTTGAATGCTATTGATGAAGATAAGGAGTCGATAAGAATCAACGGGACCTGAAATTTAGTTGATTTGCCTAAGGGCAGAAGAACCACCGGGAACGAGTAGCTTCTCAAGGTCGAGAGAAAGGCTGACGGATCAGTAGAGAGATATAAAGCCTGTTTAGTAACCAAGGGTTACACTTACACTAAGGGCGTGGACTACCGGAGAGTTATAATCCAATTTATCTAAATCTGTTTACTTTTAACGATTGTCACGAATATGGATTTGGAGGTATACTATATCGACATAAAGAATCGCATTTCATAATGGAAATTTGGATCAAAAGATCTACATAGAGTAACCCTCTAGGTTCATTCTAGTAGGTCATAAGAACCAAATCTGTTGATTTCGGAAGTTGATATACAATTTAAAGCAGTTATCAAAGCGGTGGTATCTAAAATTTTACAAAAATGTGATATTTTATGGATTTATAATGATTAAGGATGATCATTGTATCTACCTGATATATTCTGATAACTCTTTTGCGTTTATATTCTTATATGTTGATGATATTCTGTTGGCCGGAAATAACATAGAGTATCTGATAACTATTAACATATGGTTATTATCGAATTTTGATATGAAAAATATGGGTGAGACTTAGTTCATTCTCGAAATTAGAATCCAGGAGAATTATTTAAAAAAGATGTTGACTCTTTAACGAGAGTTCTATATCAAAAAAATTTTTAAGCATTTCGATATAAGCAATTGCAACCTAATAGGTACTTCTATCGCTAAAGGTGAAGACCTGAATCTTGATATATATCCTATAACTCAGGAAAAAATAAGAGAAATGAGTAAAATCCTTTATGTTAGTGTAATATATAGTCTAGTGTATGTGATGAGGCGTATACGATCAGATATTTATTTTTGCAGTCGATCTGGTGAATAGGTATCAATCAAATTCTGAAAGGGATCACTAGAGAGTAGTGAAAAAGATTTTAAGATATCTCAAGGGAATTGCGGAGCTCTCCTTGTGTTATGGAGTAGGTGTTTGTGTTTTATTGGGTATTCAAACGCCAACTGGGAGTAGCGATTTGGATGAACTCAAACCGATATCAATATTTACTATATTGCTTAATAATTGTGTCATATTTTGGAAAAAGAAGAATCAAATCTATGTATTTCTATCTATGATAGAGACTGAGCTTGTAACATGATTAGTGACAGTTCATGAGAGTATTTGGCTCTAAAATTTTCTAAATGACTTAAGAATTGTGGTAGATAGTGAGAGTTTAGTAATAATTTATTGCGATAATCATATTGTTATTGCCACAATCGAGACCCTAAATATTATAGTAAAATCAAACACATTGATATCAGATACCATTTTATGAGAGATATCACCGAGAAATGTGTAGTAACGATTAAGTATATTTTTTTATACAGTATGGCGGCTGATCTTTTCACTAAACCCATTGTGAGAGAATTTTTTGTGAGACAAGTAATCATTGGATTTGGTGTATTTTGATATTTTTCACTATATACTGATTTTGATACTTATTGATATATATGACATATGTACATTATACAGTCATAAGTTTATTTTTTTGTGCTTGTTTATTTTCATATATTTTATAATGTGTTATAATAAAAGATATGTCAAGCAGGTATGGTCGACTCTCTCTCACGAGTGACCACCTCCGGCTTTTTTTTCTTTTTGGTTTTTTTGGGGGGGTTGAGAGGAATGAGGGATCCATGACCACCTCCAGCTTTAAGTAAGCGAAGATGAGATGGTTTTTAGTCGTAAGAGTTTTTTAGAGTAACCCTACTAGAATATCCTGATATGTATTCAGGATGAGTTCATATGCGACATGACCGACATAGACATACATACGTCCATATTATTTGTAAATAGTAAGATTTGAGATCTCAGATATCACATGCGTTTAGTGATATCATCTCTGAGATACTATTTCTGAAATCTCTGAATAAAGTTTTATGTGTAAATTGAGACCCATACATGCACAATATTAGAGAAATCTGACATATACTCTTTTGAGAAATGGGAGAATAACACTGTGGTATGTGTTTCATACCGCATGTGATAAGATGACTATCGGATAGGGGGAAATATTATTTGAGACAATAATATGATTATGATCTCTGTTTTCACTGTCTGAGATCTGAGATCCATTTGTGGGATCTCTTGTACCCTAATTATTTTCGACTGTTTCTAAAAGTTTTGATTCAATATTTACTATTTTAGTCTATTTACCTATAACCCGAAAGATAAATTAAGATCTAAGGGGTAGATTTAGGAAAATAGCTGAATTGAAACAGATGGATTCGAGTTTGGGAAAACGAAAACCAATCGACATTACATTATTGTGTCGTGTTTACCGATCAACCTACTATGTTAATCCATATTGGGATTCAAATATAATAGTAAATATATAGTCAAGTAAATGATTGAGGATCACTTTCAATGAGAAAAGTGGCTCGATGGATGTAATTGCGTTGAGTCTGAAATATAATGAGTTCTTTGTTGTACTAATGGTGGCTTCTTAGTCATCTTAACAAGTATATCAAGAAGTCTTTGTTTGTAGGTATACTTGCCAGTTGTACGATATCCAATCCTGTATGAAAGTCTAGTTAAATGATGCAATAGATCACATGAGTTGTAATTTTATATCGAACGTAAAATGTCCTCGAGTGCAAGTGAGAGATATTGGTAGTTATTCCCACATTGAGACATTTTTTACATAGGGTCAGTTTTTTTTTAATTGCCCTTTAACTAACCAATAATCAATTAAACCTCCCTAAGGATCTCTTTGTGAAAAAATTGCTCTCTTTTCCCCTACATGAGATTGACTAGATTCTTTAAGAGAACATTATCAAGAGAGAGTGAGAAGGATCACATTGTCTTGAGAGCGAAAAATTGAGAGTTTGAGGAATTTTTGCATTTTGGCATAGGAAAATTTCTTCCGTCATTTGGGTCACCGAATTTGGGCTAAGATATTGTGGATTAGTGGTGATGGTTTGATTTCGTGATCACCATCTTGACCAAACGATCCGTTCAATTTTGGAGATCCATATATCAAGAAATTTATCCGTATACTCTAACTTTTTAATTTATACGCTTCTGCATGCACATGTAGTGTATAATTCTAACAGAAATAGAGACACGAGGAAAGAATTTTTTATGAATATGGGGGGGTGAAGACTTTACCAGTTATTGGAAGTAGTTAATGTCATATGTTGTTGGCTAAGATTTTCTAAGTATCACCATGGACTCTCTTAGCGGCACCCCACTTGATAAATCGATTGTTTATTGGTAGATAATCTTCAATTTGACATAACGTCTTCTTGATGATACAAGTGGGGCCGGTTTTAATTATTAACAAACAAAAGCAACATAATGAATTTTGTTTTATGATGATGTATAGAAATCTCCAACTTTTTAAAATTTTTCTCAAACTTATCTTTTTTATTTTATTTTATTAGTTTCAAACTGCTCTTATATTATTTCACGTGTGATTAGTACTTATCATAGTGTGTGACACTATGAATTCACTAATGAATATATTCAAATAGATTTTAAAATGTTCAATTAAACTTCTAATGACAATCGTTATGCACTCAAACTCTTTTTTCTCAAAATTCTCATTCTTGTTAGAGTCATTGATATTTGTTGAATCTTTTATACTCGAGTCATATGTTATCATTTAATTGTTCTAATTGGTAAACTTAATACAAAAAAATTTTTCTAATCAAGTTAGTTCATTTTTGCTAAAAAAATTCACAAAATATCAACTTAAATAGTCATAAAAACTTATCTTTCTTTTTGGTTGGGTGATCAATCTCATATATGTGATCACCTGTCTCCATAAAGAACTAATTAGGGCCCACTAGTTGCTAAGCATTCAAGCATAGTACAAATGTGTGGACATTAATAGAGCTTAATCACCTATGCACAAAATAAGTGTGTCATCTCACGATTTAAAGATAATATTCACTATTCTAACATTTTTTCATAGAAGGAGATGCAACCAATTGAGTTCTGTCCCCAAGGGACTTAACTATTCTAACATAAATGCTAATGTTTGTTGACTTGAAGTAAAGGACTATACTATGATCATCCAATAGTCAAATTTAACCCACCTATCAAACAAATGAGTGTCTTCCTACTCGTAACATAAGACCAGACTCACTACTTCATTATCAATAACATCACAAACAATCACGGATTTGAGTAAGAAGATTTTCCGAACTAATGATTGACTATACAAAAGTTCTTCATCAAGAACGTCTTGTGCAAAATTATTCTGTCATCCATATTCTCAACTTTTGAGAATAGAATAATTAATCAATCTCTTATGAATATATTCTTCTTAAATATGAAAATTTTTCTAAAAAAATATTTTTATTTAACAAAAATATTATCATTATTATTGATAATATATATTTATATGTAATACAATTATTGCTCTAAGGCAAAATCCCAACAACGTCGCATGTGCCTATGCTCGTGCTTGGCATTACAAGCCTAAAGTGGCCCTTACACAGGGGTGCATATGGCCACGTGCACGACTACAAGTGCAAACATGGCTATGCACCATGTTTGTGGGAACCATGGTTGCTTGCTCCTGAGTGTTCCACCTCAAAATGCTATAGAGAGCCCCAATGTGGCCCTTATGCATGTGCGCGCATGGCCACATGCGCGATCACAAGTGCAAGCATGGCTATACGCCATACTTGTGAGACCTACGAGTGCTTTCTTGTGTGTGTCCCACCTAGAATCGATGCTTATACATTCAAAGCCTTCCAATTATGATTTTTCCTTTTCAAAATAATAAAATTTCACACTTTTAGAAACTTTCATAATCTTATTATGGACCACACCTTTTGTTACATTCACTGATCAATTCTCAAGAGTTGCATGGTTATATCTTTTTAAAACAAAAAATGAAGATGAATTTGGAATCTTGTGACCACTCAGTTTGAATCTAATATAAAGATGTAACATGAAAGTCTTGAGACCACCAATAATGGAGGTGAATACGAAGGGACTAACTTCTTGAGTTAGGATTTATTCATCAAAATCTTGTGCAGAAACACCATGACAAAATGGTCTTTCTAACCACGACAAAATGATCTTGCAGAAAAAAAAAATATTAGTAAACACTTGATCGAGGTAGCTCACTTAATGAGATTTAACATGAAAATATGCCTATGGAGTTTTGGTCTAATGTTATAACAACTGCATGTTATGTTATTAACTGGATACCTAGAAAGGAAACCAAATCTGTCTCATTTATAAAATATTTGTTGTGTGTGTGTATATATATATATTCTCACTATAAGTATCTGGAATTATATTTCAATTAATTTGGTTCGAGTATTTGTGAGATTTTTATTTAGGGGTAACTCTCTCAATTTATTATTTTCTATTCTCAAATCTCAAATTTAAAATTTAGATAAGAAAATTAATATTTTATCTCATTAGATCGACTATATATTGATCGTTGCACGTGTCTTATTTATGTTTTCTTTTGTTTATTGGGGGGGGGAATCCTAGTAACTTGGAAAAGAAAAAACAAAATGTTGTAGTTGGATCGAGTGTAGAGACATAATACATAGCAATGGCTTTGGGAATCTCTGAATTAATTTGGTTAGGAAATTTACCATAGAAATAGGATTTATCCGATAAAAATGCTTTGTGATAATCAAGCAGCTAAAGCCTATGTCTCATGAACATACAAAGTGCATAGAGGTTGTCCGTCACTTCATGAAATCACAAGTTCAAGAACTAATGGTCAGCACACCCTATATAAGAAGTAAATTTCAGATAGCAAATGACCTTTAGATTTAGAACAACTTCACTACATTCATGTACTGACGGGGGGTGTTGGGTGGATTTTTTTTTTTTTTTTTTTTGTACAAAGGGGTTCGAACTCGAACATATTACGTGAAAAAAGGGAAATGTGCCATCAGAACTAAAGCTCTTTGGATTTAATATTATAGGAAATTGTACATATTTTGTTGAGAGCTGTTAAATATATTTAATTAGGCACTCAACTATCAACACTATTTTACCGTTCAAACACACCTCCTAAAAAATCAAAATTTTATTTAATATAATTATTATAGTTATCATATTTACAATTTTCTCTCTATCTCCATGAATTACGCATTTGAAACCACCACTTTGAACCTCTCCGCAATCAAAAAAGAAAGCAAAGAAGCTCCTTAGGATCTTGTGGTTGTGATCAATTTCGTTTATTATTAATATTCGTGTTTAGTTATCAATGTTTATAATTAATTGTTAGTATTATTTTCAATAAATCTATGCATATTTAGAAAATGATATGTGAATGCTTAATATACTTATTTAAAAGGAAAAAAGGAAAAATTGTTGTCCGGTCGGGCTTGCTGAATTGGCAGTCGGAAGCTTCATCACCGGTGGGGTTGGTAGCTGCATCCAACGGTGATGGGACCCACAAGGGTCCACAGCATCAACGGTGCTCCCATCACGTGGACACGTGAGCCAGGGAAAGCGCATATACTTGTGACGAACGTTAGGGATATCCCTTCTTCTCGTGAGTACAACAAATACGTATTCGAGGTCAGGGTTATAATCGTAAATTTGGATGGAGCTGTCTTTTTTTGACCTTACATTTCCATGTTACGGAACCGTGCGGATGTGCGTTTTGTTTGGGAGAGTAAAAAAGTATTCTGTCAATTTTTCGTCTCCTTTTCTAAATTTGTAATTATTGACTCCGTATGAATCTATTAATTTTTTTTTTATTTAGACCAAATTAACTTAATATTTATATAAATAAATTTTAATTAATTTTTTAATCAATAAAAAGAAAGAATTCATTCTACTGTTTAGATTTAAGTTTTTCTATTTTTAATTTTTCTTTTCTGAATTATTCTTTATTCGATTTCATTTTTTACCGACAATTTTATTAAGCAAAATTCTTAAAATATCAAAATTTGAAATATTAAATTTTTCTTTAAACAAAATTTTTTTTCCTGCCAACTTGTTTAGGATTTGAATACGTCATCATCTAAGAACTTTATTTTGTTTTAGTCGAACAATTTTTTTCAATTTTTCACGCAAACTCTTAAAAATTTTGAGTCAAGATTTAGTTTATAGATTATATGAAATTTTTATATAAAAATTATTCATGCACTAATAGTTTAATATTTTTTGGAAGATTATTTTAATTTTTTTAAAAATATTTTATAATTTTATTTAAAAATTATTATTAGTAAAATATAGATAAGATATGAAGGTGGGTATGTTTTGTTTGGGCTCCCCCTCCCCCAATTTGTGTTGAATTTTATTTTGATACTGTTTTTTGGCCTGCCTATATGTTAAGATGTCCACATTAATCAACTCTAAAATTTTGGCTTTTTATTTATTCATTTTTAGGTCAGCTGGATGACATAGTTCGGCTGACATGGGTGCCCTCAATTTAGGATTTTTTTTTTTTGACGGCTTTGACTTTTTTTCCCCAGAAATGATGTTTGAAGCTATATATTTATGTTATTTCTGCCAACTTTCTCATTATTTTATCTTTGGACGGCTAAAAAAGAATTTGATTTTAATTTTGAGTTTATGGTAGCTTAATGATGAGATCAAAGAAAATTGATTTGTCACGTCTCTCTGCATGCTTTAATACGTAACGAAAGTCCACAATTTTTGAGAAAATTTTTAATTTTTAATACAATTCGACTAAAATATGCATCAACATTCCCATATGAGCGTTGCTCATTTGTATTTTATACGACTTTCTTTAATCATAAACTGTTTCAGAGATTCTTGGCACAACAAACAGTCCATGTTCACATGGGAGGACCCTCCCCAAGAGTTGAGCCGCTCCTTACTTGGGGGTTATATAGGGTATCGTGTTTTCTAGGCATTAATTGTAGCTCCTCTTATATACCCCCAAAAAATAAAATAAGTAATAAATAAAGAGAGAAAAATGAAAAATTTTCAGATATTTTATCGACTCTGAGGGTTTGTTTTTGTATACGAAGGGACTGACTTCAAAATCCCCAGACGATGGTACCGTAAAATTTGTGTGAATTTTATAAGTGGAATGGATCGAAGTTTTTTTTTTTTATTATTGGTTTTTTGTTTTCGTAAATTATGAGTTTGAAAATTATAATATTTTGCTAGGGTTACCAGAATTATGACTTACCAGTAGAACTTTTTCTGTATACCCTTTGGCTGCATTGGGCGGCATAAGAGTCAGGATTTGCATCATTTTGTAGAAGGGTTTTGGCCCCTTGGCTAGATTTCCTTTAAACAAAATTAACTTGAAAACAAACCTTTAAAATTAATGGAATTTTCATATCAAATTCAAACTTGGATTCTGAGATGTCTATACCTTTTCGGGAGGGCCTGCAGTTTCAACTTTGACAACCAAAATCCCACCTCCAAAATTTATAATTTCTTTTGTTGTTTTGGGAAAACTTTATGAACAAGACAAAGCTCAAAAGGCATTCTTCCACAAACTTTTCATTGTCCACTTGCTAGTGTATGTTTTAAACTTTTGGAAAATGTTTTTTTGGAGAAAGACAACACTCTTTGAAACTACACTCGAGATCTAATAATTTTAGGGGATATTTGTACTGAGATTTTTAAAAATAATTATTGTATTTGTATCGAATATGGTTTTTAAGCACAATACAAATATTCACAACTCATTTTACTCTATGTTTATGTTGTGTCATAGCCTTTGTCTTGTATTTGTGTATGCAAATGAAAGGTTCAAAGTGGGTCAGAGAATAAAAAATAAGCATTTCAAAAGGCATGCAGGCCATGCAGATAAAAAGCAACTAGGGTCTTGAATCTTTATTGGCACAGAAGTTATGATGTGTCATATCCTTTGTCTTGTATTTGTGTATGCAAATGAGAGGTTCAAAGTGGGTCAGAGAATAAAAAATAAGCATTAGTCAATCAACATGGTCTAGTGAGAAGGGTATTAACACCCTATATTAAGAATTGAGATTTAAATTTTGATAATGACAATAACTATGTTGGAAGAGCTCCCTCCCGATTGGAATCTGATAACAATTCAGTCAAAATTAATCGGAGTAAAGATCTGAATACTCGATGGTGAATCAAATTCAGAAGAAAAAAAAAAAAAGCAGCAACTGGGGCCTTGAATCTTTATTGGCACAGAAGTTAAAAAAGAAGTATTGATGGTGGTCCTTTTGCAAAGATTAGAACATGTGAAATCCAATCTGGCATGGCCATAAATTTCAGTACTCTATTCAACAGGCCGGTGGGGTTATGCAGTTCCAAGGAAGCTCCCAACAAATCTCCGCCACACCCCATAGATTTTTTTCCTTTTAAATAATTATAATTTTTTTCTTTTTTCTTTTTCAATTTTATGTATGGCACTCCCCTTAAATGATTAGAATTAAAATCCTTTTAGTTTTTTCCTTAAAAAAAAAACAAAGTATTAATAATCATAAAAATTTACGATGCTTATTTAGTAAATTAGATCATAAGTCTCAATCAGGGCGGAGTAGAAGCTTGACAAAGTATCCCCTAAAATTTTGGGAAAGAAATTTGAGGGGATGATCACAAATAATCTCATAAGGTTTAACCGGGTTTTAAATAATCCCTTATAGTTTTAAAATCATTAATTTCACTACAAAAAAATCGTTCCCTTGCCGATGATTTTTTTTTTCATTCCTGACATTTTATAACAATGGTTAAAGGGTAGAGCGACGAAGCAATAAATGTTAGGAAAAAGAGATTGGGGATTTTCTGTCGTTTGTAAAAAAACGTCAATACTTTACCAACGTTTCTTGCCAAAAATGTCAGCGAAGTTTTATGATTTTCGATTTTTTAATGTGTTTAATGGGTAAAAGGTCGGGATATGTGAGCATTTCCCGACGTTTACTCATAAAACATCGACAAATGCTAAGGGGTTTGTTGACATTTTACTCTAAAAATGTCGGCAAAGGCTATTTAAAAAAAATAGTTAATTTAACTCTTAAATTCAAATCTGTATATCACATTATCATCAATCATCTAACAAGTATATATACATTGCATACTCCAAATTTCATTTACACTTCATATTTCAAACAAACAACCATTAATTTTCAAACACTTCAAACTCCAAATAAAATATACCAATCACCTTTGAACCACAAATAACTTATTACTCAAAATATAATGTGCATTTCAAAAATAAATAAATAAATAAATAACCATCTACGCATAATTTTGAACCAAAGAAATAAAGATTTTATTAACAAAAATATAAAAAAAAAAAGTTAACAAACTTATATCACATTACGTACAAAATCTGCATCACCTCTCAAGATGTAGAACCACTCCCTAAATGGAGTGAAAACCATTACCTTCACTAGACGAACCATCGTCAGCTTGTAGAAAACAAAAGTTAATGTGTCGCATAAAATGTCATATAAGATAATTTCTATTATATAAACAACAAAAGTTGGTATATTTCATCTTTCTACATCTCAGCTAGCATTTTCATATCTAGAAATTTTGTTTTTGTTTTCTTCAATCACGGCACACCTTGGTTCTCTTGGGTAGAGCTAGCCTTTATATGCAAAGATGATTTTTCGTAATAGCTTGTTAAGTGTTGGTCTCATCCCTTTAACTCTAACTATATCTAGATCTTCCTTACCAATCACTTCGAGGAACACTCTATTCTCGATTTGATTAATGCACTCTTGCGTTGACACAACTTGATAAGTTGCTATCATTTCATGAGTTTGTTCCTGTGTGTAAAAAATACAAATAATATATCAGTACAAATTTTCACGAAAATATCAACACAAATGTTTAAAAATAAGTGATATCTAAAATTCATGTTACTTACCATTATACTGACAAATTCTGCATTCACATATGAACAGCTTTTCATAAAGTTCAATTCTGTCGAAAGATGTCCTGTCATTAATTCATGAAATAAAATCTTTAACAAGTAAAAAAATACTATTAAATAAAGCATGAGAATTTAAAATAATTACCAATTTCTTTATCCACCTCGCAAATGACTTTGAGCCATAAATGTGTTGTGTATATATCACTAAAAAAAACACGGTTTTAGTCATGAATTTTCGCGACGGAAAAAATTCGTTGCCATTTTATGATGAATTTAGTGACAAAAATTTTTTCGTCGCTAATTTACCACAAATTTTGTAACGAAAATGAAGTCATGGCTAAATTAGTAATGGACACATCATTCGTAGCTAATTAGTGACGAAAAAATTTTCGTGGCTAAATTCGTCACTAATTGGCGACAAAAAACTTTTCGTTGCCAATTTCGTCGCTAATTAGCGACGAATAATATTTCGTGACTAAATTTTGGCACGGATTTAAAATCTGTCGCAAAATTTAATCTTTTTTAAATAGAAATTTATTTTTTCTATTTTTCATTTTATTTTATTAATATGTTATATTTAAGTTAAAAATTAATTTAGTAACGGATTTGTTTTCCATTGCTAAATTTAGCGACGAAAATCCCATTCGGTCGCTAAATTTTTTATATATAATTAAATAAAATATAATATTAATATAATATTTAAATTAAAAAATTAATTTAACAACAACGAAATTCATCTGGTGGTAATTTAGCGACGGATTTCCAAATCCGTCGCTAAATTTAATCTTTTTTTAATTAGAATTTTCTTTTATTTTTATTTTATTTTATTAATTTATATTAACAAATCATATTATTATGTTATAATATTTTAATTTACATTTTAATTTATTATATTGTATTTCATTTTTTTTAAAAGAATAATATTATTTAATTCTTAAAAAAAACCATATATTTCATTTTATTTAAATTATATATATATTTTAATTAATTTATTATTTTTTTCTTTTTTTGTTTGATTTAATATTTTTTATTATTGTATTGATAACTTTTATTTTATTTATATTATTTTATTCAATAATACACTTTTTTTAATTAAATATTAATCCAGACATACTGGGCGCGGGTGCAGGCAAGGACGTGCACGCCCGCCCTTTATTGTTTTAATGCTAAAAAAATGTTAAATGCTATTGAAGGGATTCGAATCTTAAACCTCGCATTTAAACAAAAAACATGTCACCACTGCACCACCATTAATGTTGTGTGATAATATTTTTTTACTTTCTTCCTTCTCATTTGTTTTCTATTCTCCCTTTTTTTTTTCCTTTCTCTTACTCTCATATCTATTTTTAGGTTTTTTTTCTTTTTATTCTCATTATTGAAATTTCTTATATATAATAATTATATTGAAATTTCTTATATATTTAAACGAATAAAAATATTTTGTGATTAAATATATAGATTTTTTAAATTATTAATATATTATAATTTATTGATAATTATAATTTTATATTATTGAGATGCCGCAATCCATTTTTAAACTATGGAGTAAAAAAATAAAATAAAAATGAAAAAGAATAATAAAATAATAAAAGAAAACAAAATATAATATTAATATATTTTTTAATTAATTAATTATTTTATTTTAAATTAGTATTTTATTATTTTTTATTTTATTAAAATTTTTCATATTTATTATTTTTAATTAATATTATTTTAGGTTGGTGGTTTAAATAAAAAAAGTTATTATATTTATTATTTTAAATTGTTATTATATATTATTTTATTATTATTAGAAAAATGTGAAGGAAATATAATAAGTAAAAAAAATTTATATCACATAATATCATTTGGTTTAGTGGTTTAGGGTTTATGCTTATGCGTGTGCGTGCAGGTGTGCAGGAGTTCGAACCACGGTGGAGGCAAGAGGAAAAGCGGCATTTTTTAGCAATTAAGTGAGGAGAGCGGCTGGAGCAAGGGTACTGGCTAGGGAGGCAAAGCAGCATTTTCCAGCAATTAAGTGAGGAGAGCGGCTGGAGCAAGGGTGTTGGCTAGGGCGGGCGGGCAGCTTGCAAGTTGGTGCTGGCTTGGGTAGATGGGGGTGGGTGGGGCCATCTAGACACGTGGCTTCCAGACTAGTGCTGGCTCGTGGGTACGGCAGGCACGTGCTGGCTCGGGTGGGCAAGGGCCCATTCAGTGACGGATTTTTTTATTCGTCGCTAAATTAAAGACAGATAATTTTTCGACAGACTTTTTGTTTTCCTAAATCAGCGATGGATTTTAGCGACAAAAATTATCTGTCGCTAAATTTAGCAACGAATTTTAGATTTTCGTCACTAAATTTAGTAACGGATTTTTTTATGTCGCTAATTTAGCGACGAATAATTTTTCGTCGCTAAATTTTGTGACGAATTTTGGCGACGAAAAATTATTTGTCACTAAATTTAGTGACGGATTTCAGATTTTCGTCGCTAAATTTAGCGATGGATTTCTAATTTTCGTCACTAAATTTTTGCGACTCGTTATTAGCGACGAATTTGTTTAAAATTTTCGTCGCTAAATTTGTGGTTAAAATGCTGTTTTTTTGTAGTGTATTATCTGCAATCGAATCTATTTCTTGTGCAAAATTTTGAGTTATTATAGTAATTATATAAAAGTAAATATAATATTATTAAGTAAAACATATTATTATCTTCTCACATCTTGAATACTGCGAAACAATATCCTCCATTCGTGAGTTTTGTGACACTCCGAGACATTTGTTGAAATCTCTTTTAACAGTTTTCATTTTAGCACAATATTTTTTTTAGAACATATCTATACTCTTTACATTTGTACAAATTGATTTGAAAACGAATGTTTCAGCACCGTCTTCATTTTCTATTTTGAAAACAAATCTTTGCTATAAAAGAAAACAATTGAATTAGAACATATTGTAACAATAATAAAAGAAAGCGAATCAAGAAGTTACCTCAATAAAAGATTTCATTTGCTCTTTCAATGCCGCAAGGATACACTGCCAGTTCTTAGTTGTAGACTTCTAACCACAAGACTACAGAAATTGGATAATATTTGCGACTCTTGTCCATTGAGTTGTAACTCAGCATTGAATGACACTACAATTCACTGAAATCTTAGGTCCCATATGTCCTCAAGAGTGGTTCCTACCTCTTCTTTGAATACTTCGAAAATCATTAGTTATAAAATATAAGATTATATATTAATAAACAACCAAATTCAATGTACTTCTAATTAATACTGAGTTTTGATATATCAGCAAATGTAGTTTCTTGTATGATAGAGGTTCCTTCCACACTCGAGCACTCATCAATATGTGTCCACGATGCTTTCTCATATAATTATATAATTTTGATTCTCTTAAATTTTTCTCTTCCTTAAGATATGTTTCTAGCACAAAAATTAAATGTTTGAAACATGTGTTAGTTTAACATAAACAAAAAATTAAACACAATAATGAATTAAATGAATTTAGAGTAATTGGAGAATAACTAATTAATTTATAGTGAATATAAAATCAACATTCCTTTTTTATACATATATATATATATTAATCAAAATAGAAAAACTAATATATATATATATATATATATATATATATATATATATATATAATGAATGAACATTATATATATATATATGTAAAGAGAATATTAAACCAATATACATATGAAATATTTAAAATAATTGGAGATTAACTAATTAACCAATAATAAATTTAGAGTCAAAATTCATTTTATATATATATGTTAATCAAAAGAGAAAAATCAATACATATAATGAATGAGCATTATATGCATACAAACATAACATTAAATCAATATAGAAATATATAATGAATAACTAGTTTATCACTTTTCAAAATTGCTATCAAATTTCTACCAATGTACATGATTAAAATACACCCCCCCCCAAAAAAAAACATGCAAACCAATAGGTATGCAACCGAGCAATGTAGTGAAAAATATCAAATATATGTTTTTTCAGCCCAATAAGCCACATTGGTATTTGATCAGAGAACAGATGCTTCTTGCTTTTTTTGCGGGGTGGGAAGTGGTGTTTGATCAGAGAAAATTATAGGGGGCCAAAATAATGCAAGAAATTAGAGGAACTAGCAAAAGAGCTGCAAAAGAGAGCTGCAAAACTACACACCTTATTATGACTGCCCAGTAAGTGATTTCAGCAGTATCAGAGGCACAAGACCAATGAAACTGCACACCTATAATGACTCAGATTTAAGCAAAAGAGAAGTTGACGGCCTGCCAACCCTGTTGAAGAGCACGAAGAACATTCAATTCCTTAGAAAGTGATAAAAAGCATTCAAGTTCAGCAAGAGCAAGGACCTATAAAGAGATATGAGAATGCCCAACATCCAAACTCTACAGATGATCCAATAAGATATTTAGATATGCACAAGAGCAGTGAAAATACAAATAATCAGCGAGGAGCTATCAGAGCTATATCTTTCATATGTCTACTTCTCTTCTCTAGGTAAACATGCCACATAAAATATTTAGATACGCATAACAAAGAGAACAATAAGATCTCTGAATCCGGCAGTATGCAGTGCACGTTGCAGTGTAATCAATAGAATAAACATGACATATTGTCCTTACATATTTGTCTCCAGCACGTTAATCTAAAGCGAGAAGATATTTCAATGCATATTCACAGTGATCGACCTTCATAAATGCATCTGCAGCTTCAATGATAAAGGAAACATGATCTTTTGCACCCTCCCCATGCAAAACTTTGAAGATAACCTAGATAGCAACTCAGAGAATATAGAAGCAGAACTAGGATGACTGATAATGCACAAATCGTCATTTTTGTTATTGATATTATAGTATGGTTTTGGTTTGATTAGTACCCTAATAGATTTGTTTTTATAATCTTTTTATTTTTAGGGATCAAAAGTGAAAATTGGATCAAAATGAGCTCAAAGAGATAGATTTTGAGCTAAATGGTTGAAGGCAACATTTGAGCCTACAAATGAAGGAGGAAGATCTAGAGTGTCTTACTTGTAGTAAAAAAATTTTACTTCAAGTAATTTATTTTTAAAGGGGTTGTTTGTTCCCCCATTTTTAGGGATTTTTCAAAGAAAAATATTCTTAGATCTAGATCTAGATCTAGGGCAAGCACATTTGCTTCTTCTAGGAAACCTTGGCTATATATATGGTGGGTGGTGTGCTCCTGCCGGCTGCTGTAGGTGGTAAAGAGGTCACTTGACTAAACAATCACAATTGCACATTTGTTTATTTGTTTATTTCCCTTTCTTTCCATTAGTTCATTTGTTTTCCTTTTATTATTGAATAATATGATTGCCAGTGGCTAATTTTCTTTTTCTAATTCAAGAAGAATTTCATTGATTGTATTCATTGTAAGGTTATATATTTTATTTAAATTCTTACATTTTTAATTCAAATATTTATCGATTCTTGGTTTGTTTTTATGAAGAATTGGTATTGGTTAATCTGATAATTTAATTCAATATCAATTTTTCTACTCATCTAGGATTTTAGTAATCTGTAATTATCATGAATGAATAGTACAAGTAGCAAATATGTTATTTATGTTTATGGGTCGTTGCCGATATTCATTTTAACTTAAGGAATTGATTGAACAAAATCGAATAATTGTTCGGTTATCTTGATTATTTGTATTTTGGTTTAACTATTTTCATAAAACTTAATGCTGTCATTATTTGATATGGAACGCTATCGTATCCAGTCCATTAATGATAAATTTTGATTGAATGCTGGATTTGGTCAATTAATTTAGGAAAACATAAAATTTATTACAATTATCCTAATAAATTTTAATAAATCTAAGGTTAAATGGTTGAATCGTAAAAATAATATTTTTTAACCAATGATCAGTAAAACAATTAAATGTGTGAACCATTGGATCGGATATTTAGTATATTGAATTTCTTCTATAATTTTTAGTAATTTTTGCATTATTGATTTATCTTTTAAATTTTAATTTTTAAGTTTTGCTTTCGTAATTTATTTTATGAACTCCCCCATTTTATTTTTAGTTATAGTTAAGGAGTTAACTCAACATAGTTTTCGTGGGATTCGACCTGATACCACTATTACTACAAATTGTTGCATTGAGAGATCAGTATTAATTTGAAAGACTCGACAACCCGATCAAATTTTGACGTCATTGCTGGGGAATTATTTTAATTTCTTAATCTGTGCTTTTCACTTGTTTATTGATTTTTGAATAAAAAAAGATGAAAAATCGTGAAATAACTCTGAAAGAGTTAACTGCACCAATTTTGAACCAGCAACCTTATGGATCAAATGCCCAACTCTTGAGGTAAATCACTTAAATCTTGAAAATCAAAAATTTGAACTGACTACTTTGTCTCGTCAATTGGCTGTAGGGCAAATTCAAGCAACCAAGGTTTGTGGAATATGTTTAATTTCTGGGCGTCCGACGAATATGTGTCCATCTCTACAAGAAAATCTCACTCATCAAGCGAATGTTATAGGAGGATTTCCTGGTTAGCCTCAAAGGAAGTATGATCCATCTTCCACTCATTACAATCATGGATGGAGAGATCACCCCAACCTGAGTTATGGAAACCAAGGAGGATAGACTAGATATCCACTTCAATATTTCAACAGATCAACACCCGCACATGCACAACCCTCAAATTCTGATACGTCTTTAGAGGATATAGTGACAACTCTTGTGACTAACACTCAACAAATTCAACAGGAAATGAGAATGAGCGTACAGAACTTGAGGAATCAAATCACTCAATTGGCAACCTCACTTAGCAATTTAGAAGCTCGAACTTCAGAGAAACTACCTTCACAAATGGTAGTAAGCCCTAAGGAGAATGCTAGTGCAATGGTGTTGAGAAATAACGAGGAGTTGAGATCAACCCCATCATCGCCCCAGAAGGTAGCTAAAAGAAAGGTTGAAGAAGAAGAGGATGAGACTACAAATGAAAATCCTATTAAGGTAAAATCTGATTCCCCTTCTCTGATGAATTCTAACCCAATTGTGCCACATTTTCCCAATAGGCTGGAGAGATCCAAGAATGAAACTTATGAGAAAAAGGTTTGGGAAACTTTTAAGAAGATAGAAATAAACATACCATTGTTGGATGCCATTAAGTAAATTCCAAAATATGTAAAATTTTTTACGGAGTTGTGCACAAATAAAAGGAAGTTGAGAGGTGATGAGAAAATAAGTGTAGGGTAGAATATATCTGCTGTGATAAAAAAAATCTCTACTCGAAAAAATGTACAGATTCAGGTATGTTTCCCTTACCATGTGTAATTGAAATAAAGAAATTTGAACGTGCTATATTAGATTTAGGAACATCGATCAATGTCATGCCATATTTGATTTACATTGCTCTGAATATAGGTCCTTTGAAGGAAACTAGAGTGGTTATTCAACTTCCTGACTGTTCCATTGTGTATCCGGAAGAAATTGTTGAACATATTTTGGTGCAGGTTAACGAGCTAATTTTTCCACCAGATTTTTACATCTTGAAAATGGAAGAAGACACCATTACAAATTAAACACCACTGCTACTAGGGAGACCATTCATGAAGACAGAAAGAACAAAAATAGATGTGAATGAGGGTACCCTCTTCGTCGAGTTTGACGGCGAAATTGTTAAATTCAACATTTTTTAGGCCATGAGGTACCCAAATGAATGCCATTCGATTTGCTTTGCTAACATCATTGATTCCATTGTGCAGGAATTTTTCGAAGAAGAAAATGACACAAATCTTGAATTGGATGCACAATTGAACATTAAGGAAGAGATGACTAAAATTTACGAAATTTCAGAACCAATATTGGAACCACAATTAAGGTCATTAAATTCGGGTACATTATTGCCTATTTCTCATAAAAAAATTGCTGCCCTCTATTTTGCAATCCCCAAAGTTAGAATTAAAGACCTTGCCGGATCATCTTTAGTATGTTTACTTAGGTGATGAAGAAACCTTGCCCGTGATCATAGCAAGGGAGTTTACGGATGAGCAAGAAACTCGGTTACTCCAAGTTCTAAAGAAACACAAGACATCAATTGGTTGGACTTTAGCTGATATAAAGGGAATCGGTCCTTCGATTTGTATGCATCGAATTCTCATAGAAGAGGAAGCCAAATTGGTGAGGCAATCATAGAGGAAACTCAACCCAACCATAAAAGAAGTGGGGATGAAGGATATTCTTAAAATTCTGGATGAAGGAATAATTTACCCAATTTCGGACAGCAAGTGGATGAGTCCAATCCATGTGGTACCTAAGAAAACAGGAATTACGATGGTAAGAAATCAAGATAATGAGTTGGTACCCATGCGAGTGCAAAATGGTTGGCGAATGGTTATTGATTTTAGAAAATTCAATTTAGTTACTAGAAATGATCATTTCCCTCTATCCTTTATTGATCAAATATTAGAGAGATTAGTTCGAAAATCATTCTTTTGTTTTCTTGATGGTTTTTCATGTTATTATCAAATTGTGATCACACAAGAAGATCAAGAGAAGACCACCTTCACATGCCCATTTGGAACATTTGCTTATAGGAGGATATCTTTCGGTCTATGAAATATGCCAGGTATATTTCAAAAGTGCATGTTGAGCATATTTTCTGAATATATTGAGAAATGCATTGAAGTGTTCATGGATTACTTCACCGTTTATGGAGATTCATTTGATAATTGTTTAGCACATTTGATAAAATTTCTGAAAAAATACATGGAAAGGAATTTGGTCCTAAATTATGAAAAATGTCATTTCATGGTGAAGGAAGGCATTGTATTAGGACATGTGATTTCTTCTAGAGATATAGAGGTAGATAAGGCAAAGATTGATTTGATCAAAGGCTTACTTTACCCTACAAATGTTAGGAAATACGTACTTTTCTTGGATATGCAGGCTTTTATCGTAGGTTTATTCAAGACTTCTCAAGGATTGCTTTGCCATTGTCCAAGTTGTTTCAAAAAGACGTACCTTTTGAGTTCAGGAAACAATGCAAGGAAGCATTTGATAAACTCAAGCATCTACTGACCATAGCTCCAATCATTCAACCACCTAATTGGGACTTGCTTTTCGAAATCATGTGCGATGCAAGCAATTTTGTTGTAGGAGCTGTTTTGGGCCAATGGATTGATAAGAGGAGCTACGTCATCTATTATACTTCAAGGACATTGAATGCTACTTAATACAACTACACAACTACTGAAAAAGAGCTCTTAGCAATTGTTTTTGCTTTAGATAAATTCAGATCATATTTTATTGGTTCTAAAGTGATTGTGTATTCTGACCATGCAGCTTTGAAGTATCTATTGACAAAAAAGGAGTTAAAACCAAGGTTGATAAGATAGATACTCTTGTTACAAGAGTTTGACCTGGAAATCAAGGATCGAAAAGGAGCTAAAAACTTGGTAGTAGATCATCTAAGCAGGTTGGTAAGGGAAGAGGAACCTTTACCTATCTCTGAAATTTTTCCTAATGAGCAATTGTTTCACTTAAAAGGTATAGCCCCTTGGTATTAAATATTGTGAATTATTTGATCACTCATATTTTGCTTAATCGCCTTAATAAGTCTAGAAAAGAAAAAATTCGATGTGAGACAAAATATTATATGTGGGACAAACCTCATTTGTGAAAATTTTATTCTAACCAAATAATTAGGAGGTGTGTTCCAGAAAATAAGCATAAGTCCATCTTAACATTTTGTCATAGTTATGCTTATGGGGAAACATTTTGAGCTAAAGAGAACTGCTAAGAAAGTTTTAGATAGTAGACTGTATTGGGACACCTTGTTTAAGGATAGTTACTTGTTTTGTAAGAGTTCTGATAAATGTCAAAGAACAGGTAATTTATCCCACAGAAATGAGATGCCCCAAAACCTTATTCTTGTTTGTAAAATATTTGATATATGGGGTATTGATTTTATGGACCCTTTTCCTTCTTCTTGCTGGTATGCTTACATACTTTTAGCAGTTGATTATATTTTGAAATGGATGGAAGCAAAAGCCACCAAGATTGATGATTCTAAATTTGTTATAGCTTTTATCAAGTTTAACATTTTCAACAGGTTTGGGATCTTTCGAGCCATTATAAGTGATCAAGGGAGCCATTTTTGTAATCGAGCATTTGAAACGTTGATGAAAAAGTATGGGGTACATTATCGGGTTACTACGGCATATCATCCACAAACAAACGGACAAGCTGAAGTTTCAAACCGAGAAGTTAAATCCATTTTGGAGAAGACGGTCAATCCGAGGTGAAAGGATTAGAGTTTATGTCTAGATAATGCGTTATGGACATATCGGATACCATTCAAAACACCAATAGGGATGTCCCCCTATAGCCTAGTCTTTGGTAAATCTTGTCATTTACTAATTGGAATTGAGCATAAACATATTAGGCGATCAAACGTTGCAATATGAATTTGGATGAAACTGATACATCAAGGAAATTGCAATTGCAAGAGTTGGAGGAGTTGAGATTGGAAGCCTACGAGAACTCGAGAATTTATAAGAAAAAAACCAAATCATTTAACGATGGTTTAATCTTGAGAAAACAGTTTGAGATTGGGCAAAGCGTGCTTTTGTACAACTCCCGACTCAAACTTTTCTTGATGGACTGGTCCATTTGTTATAATTAATGTATATCCTCATGGTGCAGTGGAACTAAAAAGTTTTGATACAAATAAGATCTTCAAAGTGAATGGACATAGGTTAAAAATATTTCATGAGGGCATGGTGATCTCTACAACATTGGACATTGCATTAAAACTCCCTGCTTACTCATCAAACTGAGTCACCAATGAATACCGTCAAGTATAACAACGTTAAACAACTGCGCTTGTTGGGAGGCAACCCAAACATTTCTCCTAGAAATTATTTTCGTTGATTTTAGATTTTTTTATTTTGGGTGTTATCTAGTAACATTTGTTTCTTTTATTTATTTTATTTTATTTTATTTTATTTTTAGGTACCTAAGAGGAGAATTCAAAGAGTTTTAGTTGTTCAAATCGAAAGGCAGACAAAAAAAAAATTGGACAGAAGTAGTCTATAGGTTAAGGCATGATCACGCAGTTTTCAGGAGGAAGTTCAAAAATTGGACAAAAGCAGTCTATGGGTTATGGCGTGATCACGCGGCTTTCAAAAGAAAGTTCAAAAATTGGACATAAGCAATCTATGCATTAAGGCGTGATCATGCGATTTTGGGCCTAAAAAAAAGGGAAGAGAGACGGTTCTGAAGACACTTCATGTGTCCATACACGGTTCCCATTCCCCCAAATCGAGCCCAACATCAAACCCTAACCTACCTATATCGCGCATCACCAATCCGAGACCTTGCTTCGTTCATCCATCCATTGATCAACACCATCTCTCCGATCAAACCCTAGGCTTCGTTCTGTTCATCTCAAATAGCGCAGTCCCGTTTCTGAAGACGTTGTTGAGGTTTCGTACGTGTATCTTCAACAAAAGGTCTATCTCCGAAAATCCAAATTATTGCAATCAATTCACCATGGGAAAGAAGCGAATTCCCGAACATCGGTATGGGGTTCGAGATCGCCAGGATGCATCTTCCTGACGCGAAGCCTCATCTAAACGCACAAGAGCCACAAACCTTAGCGACGAACTAATCTCTCTCTCTTCAGACAATCAACCGTTACCTTCAGTAACTTCTTCCACGCAATCTTTCAGCATCGCATGTCGGACCTTGGGTGCGCATGCCCCAGCCAACGGATCCACAGCGAAGGCCTCGCATGCTCTTCTGCGGGCGACTGCAACCTCTTCGAGTACCAACGCTGAAACTAAAGACCCTGAAGCACCTTCCCCTTCAATGGAACCTCACAACCCTTCAGTCAAGCTTGACACCCCTTTAATGGACCCTGCACACCCCACTTGCACAAAGCAACAACAGCGTTCTTCTTCCAGAAAATCCAAATTGCGATCTCGAATTGCAAAACAGAAAGCAATCATTCCTCCACCACCAGTGAAGTTGGGAGGCTGCTCAAATTCACTGCTACAGATCACAAACGCAAGTATAACGACATCTCCACCAGAACGACTATTTCCTACAAACATTTACATGCTCCCACACTTGAATCTCTTGGATTACTTGATAGAATCATAAGTTTTTTAACTGCAATTGGCTAGAGCAACTATATGAATTTGTCATTCCCTGCATTTAGAGAACTTACATGTGAATTTTACACAATATTTAGGTTTGACACATCTACACAATCGACAGTTGAAACCCCGGGTATCATTGAATTCTGATTGATGAACCGAGCATTTCACTTTTCCTTGACACAATTTAATGAAGCTTTAAGGTTTCTAGATACTTCTAGCTCCGGTATATCTGCATGTTCTCCTATTTGTGATTACACGTCTCATTTTAACTCGTATTGCTCCAGCATTTGGTCTAAATTGACAACTGATCATAATAGCTTTGATCTCAATCATTCCAAGAGTTATTATCTTAAGGATCATGCATTGCAAGTCATATAGAGATTTTTAGCCTTTAGTTTTTCTAGAAGAAAGGCTAGTTCTGCTGTTTGCACAAAACCTAAATTGTTTTTCTTATGGTCAATGACTCAAGGTCAAAGGGTTAATTTTGGTTATTGGCTTGCTACTCAATTTCGGAATGTTGTGAATTCTTCTGCTAGACCACTAATTCTTTGCTCATTAATCACACATTTGGCTGTCAGTTTGAAGGTTTTAGACTTGGCACATTATACAATGAATATTGTTTGTTCGGCTGAACCTTTAGATTCTGAATGCTTGATGCGAATGGGTGTTGTTTCTATGGAGGATGGTGTTTATCATTTCAGCTCGCTGGATGATATTCGGTCGAGAGTTTGTTCTAGTTTTGCAAGTCCTTCTGATACTTGGAGACACCAGCCTTTTACCTCTCTGTCCCAAACTGTACAAGATATGCAATAACATATATTAAGGTTAGAAAGGAACATTCAAGCTCTAGTCAAATTTATGGGTTTTGAACTTCCATTCCTGCCATCACCTTAGGGGAGTTCTCTCATTCTTCCTCTTTCTTTTCATTTGTTCTTTTTACTTGCCTAGTCTCTTCCATTTATGAGATAACTTTTCCATTATGCTGGTTGTGAGGTCTTTTAGGCGTTGTATCCAAATTTTCTTATTCTTTTGCATACATTGAGGACAATGTAGTATCTAGGTGTGGGGGAGGATTTTCATGCCAATGTTAATTCTTTTATTCTTCTTTGGAATTTTGTACTCTTTGAATTTTGTCAGATAATAATTTTGAGTTAGTATGCATTGTTGATTTGAGTTGGAATGCATGAAGGAGACAAGCGTAATTGGTTGTTTTTGGATAAAATTGTTTTGTATCCCACTGATGTTGATGATTGAGTCATTTGAAGATGTGATAAATTTGATACATATTAAACACTTTTGTGAGTTTTTGAGCTTTAAGAGCATTCATCATTTCGCTCTAAATTTTTAAAGGAGTGTTTATCAATCATAGTATGCTTGTTCTAGAACTTAGTTTGCTATACTTTTTTAGACTATATCAATGAGTTCATACATTAATATAATAGGGGCACTTAAGTTTACCTTTTTTTAGCTCTCGAAAAAAAGACCTTCCCGTACATATTATTCCCTCTAGTGAACCCATTTGAGCTTGTATCCATTTTTTTTGCTTTACCCTCATTAATTAAAATATGGCATTCTTTTTACGCTTAATCTTATTTTTTATCCTTATATCAAAGAAGTATGTGCTTAGAGCAAGAATTGAGTGGTTATTTGTAAAAAAGAATGGGATAACTTCAATTTGGGGATTATTTTTAGGGATTCGATCATATGTTGGGGTGATTTGTGTATGCTTTATATTTTCATTCATCATCAAATCTGATTGTCTTCGAAAAAAAAAGAGAAAAAAGAGAGAGAGAGAGAGTAAAAAGGGCAAAAAAAAAGGGAAATGAGAAAAAAAAATTGAGAAAAAAAAAAGAAAAGAAAAAGAAGAAAAAGAAGAAAAAGAAGAAAAATTCCTAAAAGTTGAAATTGGGGAATTTGGAGAAATTCAAAAATTTGATCGAGAAATAAGATAGTTTTGATTGGGTTATTTTTCTTTGGGTAGATTGTATTTCATGATATGGGATATGAGAAATGATTTTGTATTCTTGATATGCTTTTTTGATATATTCATTACATATCACATTTATCCTTTTATCTCATATTTACCCAAACCACGTTATAACATTTTTAAAGATCTCCAAATTTTTGTTTAAAATTCATATAAGTGGTGGTAGACATTTGATAAATAAGCAAATTTATGATAATGACATGTTTTGATTTGATTTTGAGAATTATTGATAAATTTCTTTAAACACTTTGAGTATATAGAGTGAACTTCTTGTGAGAGTATTGGATTTTGATACATTGAATTTTGATGAAATTGTTGAATTTGATGGGATGCTTATATTCTCTTTTAAGGATATGAAATTATGATCACTTACTCTCCAGATTGTTATTTTGGTTTGAATTTTTCAATATGCACTGATTTGGATTGTTTGAAAATGAATTGAAGGAAGGGAATGAGTGAAAGAGATGATGGTTATGAGTTATTGATTTAGAGAATGCTTGAGGACAAGTATTGGTTCGGTGTCAGAGAATTTGATAATGCACAAATTATCATTTTTATTGTTGATATTTTAGTTTGGTTTTGGCTTGATTAGTACCCTAATGGATGTGTTTTTCTGACCTTTTTTATTTTTAGAAATCAAAAGTGGAGATTGGATCAAAATAGACTCAAACAGTTATTTTTGGAGCTAAATGATTCAAGGTAGTATTTGGGCCTACAAATGAAGGAGGAAGATCTAGAGTGAAGACTTAGTTGTAGTAGAAAATTTTTATTTCAAGTAATTTATTTTTAAAGGGATTGTTTGTTTCCCCAATTTTAGAGATTTTTGAAAGAAAAATATTCTTAAATCTAGATCTAGGCAAGCACATTTACTTCTCTAGGAAACCTTGGCTATATATATGGTGGGTGGTGTGCTCCCGCCGGCTGCTGTAAGCGGTAGAATCACAACTGCACATTTGTTTATTTGTTTATTTCCCTTCCTTTCCATTAGTTCATTTGTTTTCCTTTTATTATTGAATAATATGATTGCCACCATTAGTGGTTAGTTTTCTTTTTCTAATTCAAGAAAAATTTCATTGATTATTTTTATTATAAAATTATGTGTTTTATTTAAATTCTTGCACTTTTAATTCAAATATTCGTCGATTCTTGATTTATTTTTATGAAGGATTGGTATTGGTTAATCCGACAATTTAATTCAATATAAATTTTTCTACTGCATTCAGGATTTCAGTATTTCGTAATTGTCATAAATGAATAGTACAAGTAGCAAATAGGTTATTTATATTTATGCGTCGTTGCCGATATTTATTTTAATCTACCTAAGGAATCGATGGAATAAAATCGAATAATTGTATGTTATCCTGATTATTTGTATTTTGATTTAACTATTTTCACAAAACTTAATATTGTCATTATTTGATATGCAACGTTATCGTGCCCAGTCAATTAATTGATAAATTTTTATTGGATGCTGAGTTTAATCAATTAATTTAGAAAAACACAAAATTTATTATGGGTATCCTAATAAATTTAAGATTAAATGCTTGAATCATAAGAATAATATTTTTTAACTGATGATTAGTGAAACAATCAAATGTGTGAACTCTTGGATCGAATGTTTAGTATATTTAATTTCTTCTCTAATTTTTAGCATTTTTTACATTTATTTGTCAAATTTTAGATTTTTAATTTTTGTTTTAGTAATTTATTTTATAAACTCCCTCATTTTATTTTTAGTCATGACTAAGGACTTAAGTCAACAAAGTTTTCGTGTGATTCGATCTGTTATCACTATTGTTACAAGTTGTTGCATTGAGAGATCCGTATTAATTTAAGCGATTTGACAACCCAACCAATGACAAGTTTAACAGAGTCAATAATACCTCAGGAATACATGTAAATAGACCCATTTAAAATGGCTATACTGTAAGACTAGATTCTGTACACAAGATACATGGAGGGGGATCCCAGCCCACTCCCAAGATATCCCAGTCAAATGAGAGCAAAAATTTCAGGCAAAATGTTTCAAAACCCAATATGTCGCATATTAGAACTCCAGAGTCAACAATTTCCTACTGATTCTTATAATACACACCTAAAATGAAAGGCATGAGAAACCACAATAATCACAGACACAATACAGAGATCCAATATTAGGAATAATAAATCCTAAAAGTCAAGCTCATGTAGCCACGCCTGCTAGGAGGTCAATAATTAAATTTGACATAGAGAAAAAAAAGGGGGCAAGTTTGGTCCAATAGGAATGTGTAATAGCATATACAACACCCATGGATTATTTTGAACACGAGACAGGGCAAAGAAAACCATACACGAGGAAATATCAAAAGAAAGAGAAATGAGAGAGTTCGGCGGTAACTCAACTTTCGTGTCTATGAACATCCATAAACCCTAATTTTTCAAAAATGAAAACAAAAATATAATCAAAACACAGAAATAAGAAACCCTAACTGAACTCTAAAAATTTTAACCCTAAATCGTAACTAATCTAAATTTCGTGAAATGAAAAGAACGACAAAACTCACCAAAAGGAGAATTTGGGGTAGATGATGAAGATCGCAAGGAATGTGAGCCGTAACCTGCTTCTCTCACTCTATCTGAAGTAGAGAGGGACAATGCACATGAGAGATGAGAGAGAAGGAGAAGAATTGAACAGAGGTGAAGACGGCGATGAGGTGGAGAAGAGAAGAGAGAGGGAGAGAAGATGAACCTGAGAGATAAACCAAAGAGAGATGAACCGAAGAGAGAACAAGCCTTCGTTGATTTGTATGGAGATGAGTCGTCCTTCGTTGATTTGTACGAAGATGAAGCTGAGAGTAGGGAAAGGGTAAGACGAAGAGAGAATAGGGTGGTGAAGAGAGAGGAGAGGGAGAGAACGTGTTTGTTAGGTTTAAACCAGCGGTTGAACCGGCCGCCTGTGAAGAACACCAACACTAAGTCCCGACCGCTGGTAAAAGGGTCGCTAGTAAATGGCTTTTCTTTTGTAGTGTGCATTACATATAAAAAGTAATATATGTTAATAAAATAATTAAACCTTAAGGATAACATATATATATATATATATATATATATAGCATATATACATATATATTTTCCATAAAAGTATATATGAGATTTATTTATGTGTATAATATATTAATATAATTTATTGATAATAATTGTTATTATTATCTTTTATATGTATTACTTTTAAAAATTGTTAATAACTTATATGCATTACATGTAAAAAGTAATATATGTTAATAAAACAATTAAACCCTAAAAATAATACATATATAGCATATATAAATATATATATATATATATATATGTATATATATTATCCATAAAATTTTATATGGGATTTGCATATGTATATAGCATATTTGTATAATTTATTAACAATAATTATTGATATTATCTTTTATATATACTGCTTTTAAAAATTGTTAATAAAATTTTAGTTAATATATATGCGATTTACTTTTACATAAGTATTGACTTTTATTATTTGTTAATAAAAGTAAACAAAGTTTAAACCCTAAACCATAAATACTAAATTTTAAACCTTAATTTTGCCTTAATGTTGCTCTAATTTTGCTCTCATTATACCAAACCCTAATTATAACATGACAATATGAACGGTCCTTAATTTAATCTAATTTTTCCTAATTTTTCCCTATTTCTCTATAATTTTAATCTAATTATATCATAAAAATATATACAATCCCTAATTTAACCTTAAATTAACCAAAATTTGCCCTAAATATCCTAATTTTGTCATAATCTCTTCTACCCTAAATTCTAATCATGTGTGGGGTATCCAAAAATAGTAATAAATCCATCGATAGTTACAAAATTGGAGGAATTTACCTCCATAAAAAGTAGTGTTCGAGGTGAGGAGAGAGAGCAAATGATTTATTTCCCGTAGAAGATGGTGCTCATGGCAAAATGGTAGCCTCTGGTTGGTCAAAGATCTTCAAATTCAGCGAGATTCAGTGGCAATCACAATTGGAGAGAGCAACAGAGGAAAAAGAGAAAAGAGAGTGAATAGAAGAAAAAAGAGGTCTAGAGTTTTTTAAAACACCTTCCTGACGCTCCCGACGCATCTCTAGAAAACGTCAGTGATTACTTTCCATATATATTTAGCTTTTATCAATATTTCTATTGAAATGCTAGTAAAGATTCCCGCTAGTGGTATTTTTTCACGGTAATTACTTTTTCTCTTAAATATCTTGAAAATTGATTCAACGTTTTTATGAATAAATATCAAGGAAGAAATTTTTGGCAACGAAATACTAAAATGTTGGGAAAAGACCGTCAGAAAAAAAAAAAAAAAAAAAAAAAAAAAAACCTTATGAAATGATTCAACATATTCACATAAATTAGAAACAAATAAAATCCATATAATCAGCTCTCATCGACAAACACACGTATGCAGCCATTCGGTAACTATATCGGGGAACTCTAAGAAAGAAATGATTTTGTAGCAGCATTGAATAAGTAATTTCTAAATTCGAGAAGAAGTTGACTGGAGCCACTAGATGGGAGGTTGCTTTATGGCTCATGGAGGAAAAAGCTAATCACATTACTAAGTAAATACTTTTGACAATGATCCCACATGCTATGATTTTACTAAAAAGATTAGTAGCTTCTCCTACATGGAAGTTGTTCTTTAATGATTAAAACTTGCTTTATCTGCTTTGAACCCTGATGAAAATGGAGTTCAAATAGAAGAGGGAGAGGTACATGTGGTGATTAACAATTCAAAGCAACTATGGGCTGAAAACATGTTACGAGCACTACCAAAAACAAGATTTTTTCCTATGATCTTTTCCCGATATTTAAAGCATACATTGTCATAATTTTTATTTCCCCATTTATAGGCAAAAATGCCGACAAAATCAATTTTTCATAACATTTAAGAGTCAAAATATCAAAAAAGGTAATTATCATGAAAAAGTAAATAGCAGCGGGAACTTTTATCTACGTTTGGATCAAACATGAAAGAGTAAAGAGAGATAGAAAGAGAGGGAGATATCCCGATAGTTTTCTTCAAACATCAGAAAAGATTTTTAGAGAGAGAGAGGAAAAGAATGTTCTAAAGAGAGAGACTGCATCTGATGACATTTTTACTTACAAACATCGGCGTATGCAAAGGCTTTCACGACATTTTCAAGAGAAACATTGGGAGGTAGCTTCTCTCCTCTTCTCTCTTTCATCTCTCTTTTCCCTCTACTACTTTCTCCATTCGCTGCCGCCATTGAAACTGAAGATGCCCACAGAAACAAACGCTGCCGTTCTGTCTTGCTATTGAAGGAAGGTGTCGGAGGCTAGTTCTTCTGCTTTCTCCATTCACTATTCTACTCTCTTTCTCCTCATTATGAACTCCGTTTTTTGTCAAGGTAAGTTTATTTTCTACGACCATTGATATATTATTTACTATTTTTTGATATCCATACATGATTAAAATTTTGAGTAAGGAAAGATTAGGGCAAAATTTAGGTAAAATTACATTAAATTAAGGTTAAATTAGCATATGTTCATATTGTTATGTTATAATTAGGATAAAATTATGGAAAAATTAGGATAAAATTAGGGCTAAATCAAGACAAAATTAAGGAGAAATTAGGATAAAATTAGGATTTATGGTTTTTGGTTTTGATTTTGGGAAATATTTACCTATGTATAAAGCACATAAGGCACTTCCTGTTCATCCAAAAATTTAAATGTCCCTGGGTGGTCGTCCGAGTATTTCCTTTTTTTGTTTCATTCATGTCCTTTTTTTTCGTATAGTTTCTTTTTGTTTTCTTTCGGGTCCTTATTTTGTTTGGGTCTTTTTTTTTGTTCACCTCCTTTTACCATTCTGCCATAGCTTCTTTTTTTTTCTCTCGTTTGCGTCCTCTTTTTTCATACAACTTCTTTTTTTTTACACTTTTCTTTTTCACTTGAATTCTTCATCTTTATGGGACCACGCTTTGGTTTTTTTATTTCGTTTAAATCTTTAAACTTTTTTTTTACCCACATTTCCGGACCTTGCATTTTTTTGTTTTGACCCTTTTTTTTATCAAGTCCTTTGTCTTTTTTGAATTATACTTTTTTTTTTTTGTTTCGTTCAAATTCTTGTAATTTTTATACCCATTTTTTGCTTGGCTCCTTTGTCTCTATGAAACCGGACTTTTTTTTTTCATTTAAATCCTTTCACTTTTTTGACCCATTTTTGTCACTTATGTTTTTCATCTTTTTGGAATATGATTTTTTCCCTTTTGTTTTTTGGTTCCATGGATAGTTATCCCTTTATTTTTAAACCATAATTTTTTTTTTCCATTCAAATCCTTGTTTTTTTTTTAATTCAGTTTTTTTTCCTCTTAAGTCCTTTTTTTTGGGATATAGGTTTTTCTCCGCCTCACGGATAATCGTCTCTTTATTTTTATATCATAGTTTTAAATTTTTTTATTCAGGTCTTTACTTTTTTTTTACCTAATTTTTTTTCTCTTAGATTGTTCATCTTTTTTAAATACAAGCTTTTTCCCCCTTCTTTTTTTGACCCGACTTGTCCATTCAAATTCTTTTTATATCCAATTTTTTCACTTTAATCCTGTCTTTTTTTTTTTCCTTTTTTTGTTGCACAGGTCATCGTTTTTGTATTTTTAAACCACAATTTATTCTTTTTCCGTTAGGTCCTTACTTTTTTTATTTTTTGATCATATTTTTCTTCTTGAGTCCTTTATTTTTTGTTTTACATGGGTTTTTCTCCTTTCGTTTTTTTGGAATCCACGGATGACTATCTCTTTATTTTTATTATCTTTTCACTCTACTTATTACACTTTTTTATCTTATTTCGCCCCTTCTCACAATCATTTGCAAATAATTTCTTGTTGGAATAATTTTTATCTTTTTTGCTAATATAATTTTGGTAATAAAATATTCACTATCATGATAATACAATACAATATTCACAATATATTGAAAATTATCGACAATGTTATCGTATATTTTACAATATATTCACCACTATTGGGGTTAAAGATTGGGCATGTACAATTAATAATATAAATATGCACTAATCTATTCATTTTCTTTTCTCACAAATTCCTTTCTCTTTCTTTTTTAAAAAAAATAAAAAATAAAAAACTTTCAATTGAAAAAAAAAAAACAGAAAATTCTGAAACTCAACTATCTCTCGATCAAAATCGATTTGAGATAGATATTTCACCCTTCCATCTAGTCCTGGTTTGAGAGAAAATAATAATAATAATAATAATAATAATAATTGAATACAATCTGAATGTCAGGGATAAAGTAAGAAAAACATATCTACAAAAGGGGTATTATAAACCTCTCAATTACAATTTTCTACTAAGAAAATTTGGTAAAGTATGTTTTCGCTTTAATCCTGTTTGATTTTTAGCGTATAAAAATTAGTTAGAGTATCGTATTGCGAAAAAATGTTGTAATATTGTTTGTATTGTTATATTTTTAAAATTGAATTCGGAGAGTGAAGCGGTGAAAACTCTTTTTGCGAAAATTAGGTTTACAAATCAGAAAAAGAAAGAAAATTTGATGTTCATGCTGGTACTCATAGTAGTTTACATAATCAAGTGCGAAAAATTAATGAAGCAAAGCCAAAGTATCCAAATAGTAATGAGAAAGCAACCAAATCGTAAAGCAGCTACATCAAATCGTAAATATTGTTATTATTGTTATTTTTATTATTTTAATTTTATATAAAGGTTCGTCTCATCCGAACCCAAACCGAATATGGATCCCGCTGCATTGCCAATGCATCAAAACTTCCCCACTTCCCCTAAATTTGAAGATTTGTATGAGAGATTTCCTCATTATTTATTTAATTAGCTACGCATCAATTCAATTTTCCATTGATGCATTCTCAAGACGACGTGCTTTCCAAAATCGGAGAACGATTCATTCGGGTAAGCACTGCTCTTCACAATAGTATTCACACAAACCCTCTAACTAAACCTTAGAAATTAACAAAAACCAACAACTTTCCCTAATGTTGTGCTTATGAGCCTAATGAATTTTATAAGAATTGTATGGTTCAATTCAAATTCTGGTTTAATTGTACGGATACAATAAAATAATATAGAATTCAATTTTAATTATATAAAAAAAAATTATAAAACAACAAAAAAAATTTGGAAAATGAACTCTACAGGAATTCATTGTATGAATATTATTTTTCAATAAAAAACAATTTTTAAGTTAATTCCGAGATCATTTAGTTGTTTAAAGCAATGAAATTCAATTAGATCCCATTTTTCCTCTTAAACTCCCTTAATAATAATAATAATTATTATAATAATTGTCTAAAGCCATTTAAGATAATTGTGTAAAAATTAGGGGGGGAAAGATTGGACAATCACAATTAATTCTGAAAAATAAAAGTATTTATTGTCTAAATTATCATTTAAAAAGTTATTTCTATTATAGTATTTTGTGGAGGTAACAAGAAATAAAGTTAAAAATAAAAAATAATAATAATAATAATAATAATAATACTTTTTTATTTTTAAAATAAAACTTGAAGCGGAGCAACAAATTTGTTTTGAAATGACAGGTGAAGTAAATGCTAAATGTAAAACGGTAATTCTACAAAGCAACCGAATGTCTCGTCAAAAGAAATTGTGTTAAATCTGTCTTCTCATATTTATTGATACTTTTCAATAGGTACAAACTTTGAAAGCTCCTACCTAATTTGTCTTTAGTCATAATTGGCATGTCATGATTGCTGGTTTAGATACTTAAACGTGTCAAACGTGCCAGTACAGAATTCAAGCCTCACCTTTGATTTTAAGCTCTCCAAATTCATTGGCGAAGTTAATATTTTCGATGTTGCCATCTGCATGGCTTCATTGAAACATACAAGCAAGTTGCCAATTGAAAGGAAGGGGCAAGAAAAATAATTATTCTCGCAAGAAATGGATGTCGTTTTGAAAGTTCTAACGGTTTATCTCGATCTTTTCTTTCAAATTTTTATGGTCAAGAGAACAAATGATCTCTTTTTATAATTTCAATAATACGAAATTTAAATCTTATATAACAAAAAAAAAAAAAAATCTTTTCTTTCAAATTTTGATAAAAAAAAAAAAAAATAGGCCATACACAGCCCTTTCTTGTTCTTTTACAAATCCTTGGTCAGAAAAAATGGCAACATTATCAGGGAAATGTTTGGATGGATTTTTAACGTCAAAGAAGCTTACTCCTCTAAACCCAACCTTGAGGTCAACTAGACAAGAAACTATGGGGAAAAAATCACAAATTCATTAAATTTGAGTGGATGAGTCAAATAAGAAGCGAAGAGGAGGAAAAACCTAAAAAGACTTTTTCTTTATTATTCTTTAAATTCGAGTTTTTAAAAAAAATGAGATGTTTTTTCTATCATTTCATATTATAAGAAACAATAACTATTTAATGATAATATAACAACAATAACTATTAAATAATAATACAATAATAAAATTCCTTTGTTCAGACATTTGAATAAAAAAGAATTTTTTTAAATATTTTTATTAAAATTTATTTTTTAAATTTTTATAAATACATATATTTTTATAATTTTTATAATTTTTACATAAAAAAAATTATAAAAAATAACATCATTCATTTGCACGACAAGAAGGTTCTTTCTTTCATCATTGAATTTGCTGTTCCCAAAAAGAAGGCAATCCAGAAAAGGAATAGATCATTTGAGTTGTAACAAAATTTGGAGCTACTAATTTGTCGTGGTGCTGGGAAAATGACATTAAGATTGGATTATGGGTAGGACCCCAGCTGCTTTTTAACTTTAATCTCTGTCTTTTCCCGACACTATTATCTGTATTAAAATATCCACTCATTTCACAACTGCGGCTCCATCATCCTCCTTTCCTCTTAACAGGTGCAGCTTCATATGGCCATGCTTTAAATTAAGAAACAAAGAAAGAAAAAACCTAAAGGAATGGAGCTAATTTATCTTTGTATAATTAAGTATAATAAACTATATTCTATGGAACTGACGGCCACTTAATTTACTGTTATATTAAATTTTTTAATCAAATTTCAATTTAAAAAATTAAGACTCAAAAATATTATACCGGAAGAATTGTCTCATAGATAAAACTCCAACAAAATCTCGAAACGAATTAATCAGAATATAAATTTAGATACCAATAATAGAAACAAAAAAAAAACTATATTATACAGAATTCTTACAAATAATCGGTGTTTGTGTCGAATTTTATGTAATAATTAACTTGTGCTTATAATAAAATAAATTTCATAAAAATATACAACTTAATTTTGCATTCTAATTTTTATTAATGTTGAGAAAATTATTGTCCCCTTAGTTTTTATAATAACAAAATTTCTCATGTTATTCTAATCAATTTATTTAGTGTGCAGAATTTTTTATTCAATTGAAAAGTAATAGAATCAGTTATAAAATGTCATAAAATCGACCATAGAAGCAAAGTTTATTTGGTCATAAAAATAAGATTTTTTTTATATTTGTTGAAAACCCAGTCAACGAGGTAAGTATAGTTTTGGTACTACACTTAATTTATAATTAATCCTAAATGTACACAAAAATGCCTCAACATGAAAACAATTTATATTCCACCATTTAGAAATTTTACTAAGTATAAAAACAGTGATCATTTGATCATATTTGGATTTTCATATCTTTCTATATGCTGAAATACTTTCAATACCGAAAATTATGTTTCAAAGAGAATATATGGTATTTCAAATTCAAGTAATTACAGTACAATTATCTTGTTAGAATAGTAGAGAAAATTCATGTAGAAGTTTTTGGTTACTCATTTTACATAGTAGAAATTTTGGACAGAATATGATTTTCAGTAAATATTTGGACCTCGATATCTTCATCACAGATTAAAAACTTATGAGTTTATTTATTCAATATTATATTATTACAGTTGGACAATAAATATGTGTTGTTATATCACAATTTCATCGAGATTTTGATGGAGAAATAAATGGGCGAATTTAGCAAGTTATACTGAAATGCTCTGAGTTGGAACTGAATTTTTGGACTGATTTCGAATTTTTTAGAGGATTTATCATATAGATATAATTCAACCAGCTTTTGAATATATTGGATGGATATTTAAATTTCAAAAAAAAAATATTTACAGCTAGTAAACATTATTATTCAAGAAAAAATTGGAGCTTATTTTTCAGGATGGTAACTCTGAGAAGTATATGGTAGAGTTGTTGCTAGTAACTCTGAGAAGTTTTTACTATAAAATTTTGAATTTTGAAATAGCAGATTTTTCAGCAACAAGAAAGTTTCGAAATTTAAGAGAGTTGAGCATATTCAACAGCAACTTTAAGAGAGAAATGAAGAGCAACGAGATCTCTGATGAGTAACAAATTCTGCATTCTGAACACAAAAATCTTGCAGCTATATTTCTGAATTTCTACCTCTATATTCATTTGTTTAAGTATTTTTTAAGTTGTAAAAAAGTGTTGAGTAAGTGAATTATTGTATGAGCTATCTTCCATTGTTGGACAAAGGATTCTTCATGATATGAAGATCAGAAGTCAACAAGTGAAATGTATGTTATTGATTCGACTATTGTATAAACTAGTTAGTAGTTAGACCCCGGCTTGCTTGGCTGGAAGAGTGGATGTAGACACAAGTCCGAACCACTATAAAAATAGATTTTTCTCCTTACTCTTACCTTTAATTAATGCATTAAATTGACTATATGTTTAATTATTGAATTTAGGTGGAGTTAAATTTTTGAAAAGCTAAGTTTAAGACAACCAATTCAACCCCCCTTCTTAGTTGTTTTTGGGACCAACAATTGGTATCAAAGCTGGTTCTCTACTCCATTAAAGATACCTCTTTAGAGTGTTTAATACATGACTTTTCCCTATAACTATGGTCAGATCATGAACTGGATATCATATTTCGATGGTGCAAACTTTTCCTATTGGAAATGTATGATGAAGACATTTATTCAAGCTACTGATTATAAGATTTGGAAAGTGATTATTTATGGAAATTTAAAAGTTAAGTTGCCCATAATCACAAAGGATAACAAGAGAAAGATGTCTATTAATTCTCGTGCTAAACATTTGCTTTTATGTGTAATCTCACAAACTGAATTTAATCTAGTTTCTTCGTGTGCAACAGTAAAGAAAGTTTGGAATAGGTTGTGCATTACACACGAAAGAACCAGCACTGTCAAAGAGACTCGAATCAATCTCTTGATACAAGAATATGAATTGTTTCGATTTCAGCAAAGATATGGTGTAAAGGATATGTTTAATAGATTTTCTATAATAACTAACGAACTTGATTCACTTGGAAAAAGAATTTCAGATTCATATCAAGTGAGGAAGGTTTTTTGAGTCTTGCCAAGAACTTAGGATGCCAAAAAACTACTATTGAGGAAGCACAAGACTTGAACAAGCTGTCCTTCAATGAAGAGGAAAATTGATATCCTATGAGACTGAAGTTTTTCATACTGCAGAATCTGAAAATAAAAAAAAAAAATCCATAGCATTTAAAGCTGAAGAAAATGAAAATTTTGCAGAACAAGACAGTAATGATCAAGATATCAAGATCAAGATATCAACATGCTGGCTAAGAAGCTCTCTCGTGCCTTTGAGAAAATGGGTAACAAGTTCTTTAAATATAAGAATTTTCAGAACTCACAAAAGTTTAAGTTCAATACAGGGAAGAACAGTAGAAAAATGGAGTAAAAATATGACAAAATCTGTTATGAATGCAAGAAGAAAGGACATATCACATATGAGTGTCCAGTACTACTGAAAAAGATTGAACTTTCAAGAAAAAAGACAAAGCCATGATAGTGACATGGAATGATTCAGAAGATGAAAATTTAGATGATGAAAGTTCTGAATTATCAGATGAGGTTAATTTTTATCTTATGGCAAAGGATGAGATGATCTCTGATAACTCAATAGACATTGTTGAACCTGATAACTTATTGTGCATAATTTCAAAATTGAAAAAGAGAATTATGACATTAGAAAATGAGGAGGATTTGTTTAAACAAATCAAGAACTTATTAAATACTGAAAATGAAAACTTAAAATCTGAAAATAATGATCTAAAAAATGAGATACATATTCTGAAAAATAAAATTGCTAAACTATTAAAATCAATAGACAATACATTTCAAAAGTTCCATGAGAGTGATGAAAAATTAACCAAGTTACTTTCCATACAAATAATGGATTTTTTCCAACAAAGCTTTAGGTTATGTTCATAATTGTCATGTCCCGAACCAGGATCGTGAACAGCCGCCCGTTGTCCCTGAATGTCGACTGTATTTTTTTACAGAAAATCAAACAGAATCTCCCCTTAAATCGGAGATTTTCCATGTACAATTTCACATGTATATTACATTCATCCTGTAAAATAAACAAATGGCCATCCCGATCTCTCCAAAATCAACAAATACCACAGCCAACATCCAGAACAACTCAAAACTATAAATTTCTAACAGTTCTAGCAACAGACCTCTACTGTCATGTCCAACTAGACCATGAGCAGCCGCCACGCTGAGCGGACCTAAATTCTACGCATATATATAAAATAAATTCCCAAGTTATATTTTAAATATTCACAAATACCTCAATGCAATGAAATAAATCAATACGAGGGTTTCACGAATAAATGTCCATAATTTATACAGTCATCCCATAAAACATGATAAATACATTGGTCAAACTTAAATTTCCAATACATAAAGATATCACCAAATCATCGTAGCGGAAGAGATGAAGATATTCATACCCAAGTCCAGTGATATCACGTTCACGTCACAATTATACAACCTAACAATATCTCCTCGGTCCAACACTAATCCTGTAGGAAAGAAAATGAGGGGTGAGCATCTATGGGAGAATACTCAGTAAGTGAGGGGATTGACATTATACTATCAATATCGAGGGTGAAATTGGAGTATCAAAGCATGAAACACAATATCAAGTGTGGAAAAAATAACATGTTGTTTCAACAAATCAGATATCATCAGGCACACAATTGAAATTTACATATGCATCCAATGTGAAAATCAATTCATAAAGAGCAGGCCAATCAAACAACCCCGGCAATGGTCTACCTCAACCAAGGACGGCGCATTGGGGGTTTTTCCAAATGCAAGTATTAAATAATGGCTCTCTACCCCAATGTTGGCCACAGGCTACTCCTACTAACCTGTAAATAATAATAATGTACATATAACTAGTCGGTCATATATGGTGCCCCCGCCTGGTACTAAACGGAGCCATACTCAACGTCCTCTCCGATAAGTGTCAACTTAGGACACCCATACACATGACGATCTGACGAATACCTCCGGCCGAAACGTATCCGGACACAAGCGGTGCCTCTACCAGATGTCCTTCGTAACTACGGATCACAATATCATATCGGCCAGGCACGTAGCCCCATGCATCCCATCACCAAGTCGGCCGGGCATATAGCCCCATGCATCATATCATAACGTCAGCCGGGCATACAGCCCAAAATATATATAAGTAAATCCATTTCAAACCATGTGCCAATGCAGTGGAAGCATTAAAATATGTCAATATGTTGAAAATGTGGCACAATATTCAGTTATCAAAATTCATGTATGCATATCAATAAAGTCAAAAATTAAGACACTCCAAAGGTCACAAAACATTTCATAAAACATTCGAAAGTTCTAACAATCATACATTTGCAGAAACATGTCATTTAAAAAGTATTTTTGAAATATGGCTTTCAATCAATAGCGAATGTCAAAGTCTCACTCACAGTTCTAGGGAGGGTGGTCACTTCCTATTTTCAAAACCAATCAAATCTGATTTCTCGAGTCTCCAAAATAAAGATCAACCTAATCAGATCATCAAAATTGAATATCAATTTCTCAAGTATTTTTAGGGTTTATCCGAAAGACATGAAATGTACAATATCCTCCACTTAACGGCTCATTTCATTCCAACCCTACAACCCAGATATTTTTATGCATATTTCAAAGTTTAACTCTAAGAGAAACTATTCAAATTAACTCGATATGATTTTGTAATTCTATAATATGCTTCTTTCGTATCAGACCATCTAGTTTCTGTAACATTCTATACTTCACTTTCAAAGTCACATATAATCATTTCAAAAATTATATTCTATTCGCATTCCACTTACACTCTAAACATATATAGAACCTTTCATCTTAAATTCAATCCTAGATTCATTCAATTTATTAATTACAGGTAAAATCTCCTCACCTAGGGTTTTCTCGAAGCGCCGAGTCTCGTCCGAAAGTCGCTTCGATCACTCTAAAGTCTGTAAGGTTTCCTATTAAAACAAAATTTATTTGTTAGATCTAAACACTTAGATCAGAAGCAAAACCCTAGTCATTTACCTGCGTGGAGGTTCGTGGGCTGTCACGGGCTCACGGGCCGTCACGGGCTCGTGGGCTATAGCTAGCGGGCTCGCTGGTCGGCGAGCCAGCGGGCTGGCGGGCCTGCGGCTAATGGGCCTGCGGTTCGCGGGCTGGCGAGCCTCTGGTTGATGGGCCTGTAGGCTGGCGGGCCTATGGCTGATGGGCCTGCGGGCTGGCGAGCCTGCTCGTCTAGCTCCGTGTCCTGCTCGTCTACCGCGTCTAAGTGGCATAACTCTGTAAGGGAAAATTATCATTAGATATAATGTTATAGATTGTCGAGATTTAAGAATCAGGGTTAGTTACATAGCAACTAACCTCCTAAAATGAATGAAGTTTTGGGTCTAAAAATTTAATAAAAAATGACATACTACGTTAGATACGAATCGTATCTAACCCCCTAAATGAATAACTCATATGCCGAAAACCATGTATGGGACTTTAAATGACTGTGTGAAACTCTCAAATGCATTGAGAACTTTTAAAACCAAGTTATTTGGGAATGTTTTCAAATCATTTTATAAAACATAGCTCTAAACCAAGAGCTCTAATACCAACTGAACAGTCACGCCCCAAACCGGAATCGTGAACAGCCACCCGTTGTCCCTGGATGCCGACTGTATTTTTTATAAAAAATCGGGCAGAACCTCCCCTTAAATCGGAGGTTTCCCATATACAATTTCACCTGTATATTACATTCATCCTGTAAAATAAACAAATGGCCATCCCGGCCTCTCGAAAATCAACAAATACCACAGCCAACATCCAGAACAACGCAAGACTATAAGTTTCTAACAGAACTAGCAACAGACCTCTACTGTCATGCCCAACTAGAGTATGAGCAGTCTCCACACCGAGTGGACCTAAATTCTACGCATATATATAAAATAAATTCCCAAGTTATATTTTAAATGCTCACAAATGCCTCAATGCAATGAAATAAATCAATACGAGGGTTTCACGAATAAATGTCCATAATTTATACAGTCATCCCATAAAACTTGATAAAAATATTGGTCAAACTAAAATCTCCAATACATAAAGATATCACCAAATCATTGTAGCGGAAGAGATGAAGATATCCATACCTAATCCCAGTGATATCACGTTCACGTCACAATTATACAACCTAACAATACCTTCTCGGTCTAACACTAATCCTGTGGGAAAGAAAATGAGGGGTGAGTATCTATGGGAGGATACTCAGTAAGTGAGGGGATTGACATCATACTATCAATATCGAAGGTGAACTTGGAGTGTCAAAGCATGAAACACAATATCAAGTGTGGGAAAAATAACATGTTGTTTCAACAAATCAGATATCATCAGGCACACAGTTGAAATTAACATATGCATCCAATGTGGAAATCAATTCATAAAGAGTCGGCCAATCAAACAACCCCGGCAATAGTCTACCTCGACCAAGGACGGCGCATTGGGGGTTTTTTCCAAATGCAAGTATTAAATAATGGCTCTCTACCCCAATGTTGGCCACAGACTACTCCAACTAACCTATAAATAATAATAATGTACATATAACTAGTCGGCCGTGTATGGTGCCCCCGCCTGGTGCTAGATGGAGCCGTACTCAACGTCCTCTCCGATAAGGGTCAACCTAGGACACCCATACACATGACGATCTGGCGGATACCTCCGGCCGAAGCGTATCCGGACACAAGGGGTGCCTCTACCAGATGTCCTTCGTAGCTACGGATCACAATATCATATCGGCCGGGCACGTAGCCGCATGCATCCCATCACCAAGTCGGTCGGGCATATAGCCCCATGCATCATATCATAACATCGGCCGGGCATACAAACCAAATATATATAATTAAATCCATTTCAAACCATGTGCCAATGCAGTGGAAGCATTAAAACATGTCAATATATCGAAAATATGGCACAATATTCAGTTATCAAAACTCATGGATGCATATCAATAAAGTCAAAAATTAAAACACTCCAAAGGTTACAAAACATTTTATAAAACATTCGAAAGTTCTAACAATCATACATTTGCAGAAACATGTCATTTAAAAAGTATTTTTGAAACATGATTTTCAATCAATAGCGAATGTCAAAGTCTCACTCACAATTCTAGGGAGGGTGGTCATTCCCTATTTTCAAAACCAATCAAATCTGATTTCTCGAGTCTCCAAAATAAAGATCAATCTAATCAGATCATCAAAATTGAATATCAATTTCTCAAGCATTTTTAGGGTTTATCCAAAAGACATGAAATGTATAATATCCTCCACTTAACGGCTCATTTCATTCCAACTCTACGACCCAGATATTTTCATGTATATTTCAAAGTTTAACTCTAAGGGAAACTATTCAAATTAACTCGACATGATTTTGTGATTCTATAACATGCTTCTTTCGTATCAGACCATCTAGTTTCTGTAATATTCTATACTTAACTTTCAAAGTCACATATAATCATTTCAGAAATTGTATTCTATTCTCATTTCACTTACACTCTAAACATATACAGAGCCTTTCATCTTAGATTCAATCCTAGATTCATTCAATTTATCATTTAGAGCCGAAATCTCCTCACCTAGGGTTTTCTCGAAGCGCCGAGTCTCGTCCGAAAGTCGCTTCAGTCACTCCAAAATCTGTAGGGTTTCCTATCAAAATAAGATTTATTTGTTAGATCTAAACATTTAGATCAGAAGCAAAACCCTAAGTCATTTACCTGCGTGGAGGTTAGTGGGCTGTCACGGGCTCACGGGCCGTCACGGGTCGTCGCGGGCTCGTGGGCTACAGCTAGCGGGCTCGCTGGTCGGCGGGCCAGTGGGCTGGCGGGACTGCGGCTGATGGGCCTACGGCTGGTGGGCCTACAAGCTAACGGGCCTGTGGGCTGGCGGGTCTCTGGCTGATGGGCCTGCAGGCTGGCGGACCTGCGGGCTGGCGGGCCTTTGGCTGATGGGCCTGCGGGATGGCGGGCCTGCGGGTGATGGGCCTGCGGCTGATGCTCGCCCATGCGCTGGTGCACGCTCGTGCGCTTGCTCGCGCATGCGGCCTGGCTCGTGCTCGCGGGCTCGGTCCTGCTCGCGACCTGGGGGATCGCGCTGTAGTCGCGCGCGGTGGCGGAAGGAGGTGCTCGATCGTGGCTCACGGCGGTGTGCGGCGAGGCGGAGAGAGGGCGATCGTGGGAGATCACGAGAGGGAGAGAAAGAAACAGTGAGATAGAGAGAGAAACCGAGATGGAAAGAAAGAAGAAGAAGAAGAAGAAGAAGAAGGTGGCGATGGCGATGGCGGTGGTGGAGGAAGGCGCGGAGCAGCGGCGGAAGGAAGAGAGGCGCGGCGCCGCGGGAAGATGAAAGGTCGGTAGAGAGAGAGAGAGAGAGAGAGAGAGAGAGAAGGGGGAGTGGGATTAGGGTTTCCAACTCTAATCCCCAAATTTGGGGACGCAGCGTTTTGCCCCAAAACGCTGCGTCTCCATATTTCGTTTTTTTTTTTTCTTGGTGTTACAATAATCATGATATAGTATCGAGTTTTAACAATGGTAGGTTTGTTAGAGCTGTAGAAACAGAAAATAAAAACGTAGTTCAACTAGCAGTAAACACTCACAAAAGTTTACAAATAACTGCTGAGAAAAACAAGATTCAAGTTCAAAAAATTACCCAACAAAGTATACAAAACTTGCAAAAAACATACTCACATTATACACAATATATGCATAGAAACTTTTCACATACTGTAGAAAAATATTATAGAATAACACACAGAAATGGATATAGAAATACCCATAGAAAATCTGGTGAAAAATAATATTTTTACAAAAAATTTAATTCTGGATCTAGGTATAATAAATTTAGTAGTATATAGAATTATTTCGCTTATGGATTCAGTTATGCAAGAAAGAAAAATAATGGTTCATGTTACATATGTCATAAAATTGGTCATTTTGCTAAAAGTTATTTTTTTAACAATCTTAGTACACATCAAGGCAAATTCAATTACTATATAAGCTTGTCTTCAGACGGACCCAAATATGTTTGGATTCCCAAGAACAGATGATGGTTTTTCTTTATGTGTAGGAACAAGAGGCAAAAATAAAAGAAAAATGACATGTTGATAGCAGATACTCGAGACATATGACCGGTGATACCTCATTATTTAAGAAACTCGAAAGAAGAAACCATGCATAGGTGACATTTGGAGACAATCAAAAATGAAAAATAATTGAAAAAAGTACTGTACATACAAATTCTACCTCCATAAAAAATGTGTTTTTTGTTGATAAATTGATACATAATTTGTTGAGTGTAAATCAATTGTGTGATTTAGGTTATAATGTGTTATTTAAAAGTGATAAATGCATAGTATTTGATAATAATTCGCATGAACAAATCTTTAAAAGAATAAGATTAGGTAATGTCTATATAGCAAACTCTGCAATATTAAATTATTTAAAAGAAAATTGTTTGATATACCTTAATATTGATATGTTTTCATGACTTAAAAAACTAGGTCACATAAATTTCAAACAAATAGAAAAATTGACTAAAGAAAATATGATCAGAGGAATTTTCGAGTTTTCATTGAAAGAACATATAACATGTAATGCATACTTTTTGAACAAACAAATAAAAATATCATTTAAAAATAAAAATCATATTTCCACATATAGATCACTAGAAATGTTGCATATAGATTTATTTGAACCGATTAGGAATCTAAATATTGGAGGAAACAAATATGGACTAGTTATTATAAATGATTTTTCTATATTCATTTGGATTTTATTTTAAACTCACAAAAATAAAACATTTGAATCCTTTAAAATTTTTACAAAGAAAATTCAAAATGAAAAAAATTTAAAAATAGTTAATTTAAGAACCAACCATGGAAAAAAATTTGATAACTTAGAATTTATAAACTATTGTAATAAAAAGGGAATAAATCAAAAATTTTCAGTACCTTACACACCTCAACAAACACTCACAGAAGATTACAAATGACTGCTAAGAAAAACAAGATTCATGCTCAAAAAATTATCCAATAAAGTATACAAAACTTACAAAAAATATACTCACATTCTGCACAATATATGCACAGAAACTTTTCACATACTGTAGAAAAATATCATAAAATAACACACAGAAATTGATACAGAAATACACATAGAAAATCTGGTGAAAAATAATATTTTTTACAAAAAATTTAATTATGGATCTAGATATAATAAATTTAGTAGTATATAGAATTATTTCGCTTATGGATTCAGTTATGCAAGAAATAAAAATAATGGTTCATGTTACATAAGTCATAAAATTGGTCATTTTGTTAGAAATTGTTTTTTTAACAATCTTAGTACATATCAAGGCAAATTCAATTACTATACAAGCTTGTCTTCAAACGGACCCAAATATATTTGGATTCCCAAGAACAAATGATAGTTTATCTTTATGTGTAGGAACAAGAGGCAAAAATAAAAGAAAAATGGCATGTTGATAGCGGATGCTCGAGACATATGACTGGTGATACCTCATTGTTCAAGAAACTCGAAAGAAGAAACCATGGATTGGTGACGTTTGGAGACAATCAAAAAGAAAAAATAATTGGAAAAAGTACTGTTCGTACAAATTCTACCTCCATAAAAAATGTGTTTTTTGTTGATAAATTGATACATAATTTGTTGGCTGTAAACCAATTGTGTGATTTAAATTATAATGTATTATTTAAAAGTGATAAATGCATAGTATTTGATAATAATTCGCATGAACAAATCTTTAAAAGAATAAGATTATGTAATATCTATATAGTAGACTCTACAATATTAAATTGTTTAAAAGAAAATTGTTTGATATATCTTAATAATGATATGTTTTCATGACTTAAAAAACTAGGTCACATAAATTTCAAACAATTAGAAAAATTGATTAAAGAAAATAAGATCAGAGGAATTTTCAAGTTTTCATTGAAAGAACATATAACATGTAATGCATGTTTTTTGAACAAATAAATAAAAATATCATTTAAAAATAAAAATCACATTTCCACATATAGACCACTAGAAATGTTGCATATGGATTTATTTGTACCGATTAGGAATCTAAATCTTGGAGGAAACAAATGTGGACTAGTTATTGTAGATAATTTTTCTAAATTCATTTGAATTTTATTTTTAACTTACAAAAGTAAAACATTTGAATCTTTTAAAATTTTTACAAAGAAAATTCAAAATGAAAAAAATTTAAAAATAGTTAATTTAAGAACCGACCAAGGAAAAGAATTTGATAACTTAGAATTTATAAACTATTGTGATAAAAAGGGAATAAATCAAAAATTTTCAGTACTTTACACATCTCAATAAAATAGGGTTGTTGAACGTAAAAATAGAACCATTCAAGAAATGACTAGAATTATGTTAAATGATAATGGTGTAAAAAAAATATTTTTGGATCGAAACTGCATCTACAGCATGTTATATAATAGATAGAATTTACACAAAATCTATGACAAACAAAACCCCTATGAAATTTTTAAAGAAAAAAAAACCAAATATTTCATACTTTCATACATTTGAATGCACATGTTTTATTCTAAAAAATAGTATGAATATTAGAGATAAATTTGATAAAAAAACCATTGAAAGAATTTTTCTAAGTTATTCTTTAAATAGCAAAGTTTATAGAGTTTTCAATAAAGAGTTCAAAATTGTAAAAGAAATAATAAATGTTAAATTTCATGAAAATAAATTTCAAAAAATAGAAATGGAAAATGATCATGAAATTTCTCTTAAAAAACAAAATGCAAAACAAGATAATCAAAATGAATAAAGAGAGAAAATAGTTAGAAATTGAAAATTCTTACATAGTCATTCACCTAATGATATAATGGGAGATGTAAGTAAAGGAATAAGAAATAGATCAAATTACAGAAATATTGAAAATCAATTTTCTTTAATCTCTATCATAGAACCGAAAAACCATAAAAGAAGCAGTAGAAGATGAAAGTTAGATAGAAACTATGTAAGAAAAATTAAATCAATTTAAAAGAAATAATGTTTGGACTTTAGAACCGAAACCCAAAAATAAATCAATAATTGAAACTAAATGGGTTTTTCGAAATAAATTGGATGAAAATGGAAATGTTGTAAGAAACAAAGATAGACTAGTTGCAAAAGGATATTCACAAGAGAAAGGAATTGACTATTATGAAACTTTTTGCACCCGTTGCTAGATTAGAGGCAATACGACTACTTTTAGATTTTGCATGTTTTAAAAATTTTAAATTATATCAGATAAATGTTAAGAGTGTATTTTTAAATGGCTACATAAAAGAAAAAATATATGTTAGTCAACCCCTGGTTTTGAAGAACATAATAAGGAGGAAGATTATGTCTATAAATTACAAAAAGTATTGTATGATCTAAAACAAGTACCAAGAATATGGTATGATAAACTAAGTGAATACCTTGTGAAAATTAATTTCAAAAAGGGAAATATAGACATTACTTTATTTATCAAATATGTTAATGATGATATTTTTGTTGTTCAAATATATGTTGATGATATTATGTTTGGATGTACAAATGAGTATTTGTGTGATGGTTTTAGCAATATTATGATGAGTGAATTTGAAATGTCAATGATAAGTAAATTAAATTTCTTTCTTGAATTGCAAATTAAACAATCTTTTCATGATATATTTATAAGTCAATAAAAGTATGCAAAAGAATTAATTAAAAAATTTGGTTTAAAAAATTCAAAACATATTAATACCCCTATATCTACCTCTGTTAAATTAGATCTAGATGAAGATGGGAAAAATGTGAATGAAAAACTCTATAGAATCATGATAGGATCATTGTTATACTTAACCGCTTCTAGACCCGATATTCTATTTAGTATATGTTTGTGTGCTAGATTACAAAACAAAATTAAGGAATCTCATCTTAAAGCCACCAAAAGAATTTTAAAATATATAACCGGTACAAAAAATTTAGGAATATAGTATCCAAAGAATTTAAAATTTGAACTAATTGGATATTCGGATGCTAATTATGCCGGTTGTAAAATTGACCGAAAAAGTATTTCAAATACTTGTCAATTTTTAGATGACAGAATCATAAGTTGGGTATCTAAAAAACAAAATTAAGTTGCATTATCAACCGCCGAATCGGAATATATCTCAATAGGAAATTGTTGTACTCAAATTTTGTAATTAAAACAACAAGTTAGAAATTATGGGTTAGATTATACAAATATTGTCATAAAATGTGACAATACAAGTGTTATTTGTTTTACTAAAAATTCCATAAATCATTCAAAATCAAAACATATAAAAATTCGACACCATTTTATTAGAGATTATGTTTTAAATGGAGATATAATTTTGGAATATATAGAGATACAAAATCAATTTGTCGATACTTTTATAAAATTAGACAAAGAAAAATTTGAAAACATTATAAATGAAATAGGAGTGTGCTTTCCATTTTAAAAATTAAACAAAAAAAAATTTCGGTACATAAAAACTTAAGCTGACAACACACATAAAACCTCTACAGCAAATAGTCCCTCTCTCTTTTCGAAAGCCCTATCAGAAATCCCAAAATTCAAACCCTAAAAGACCACACGCAAATTTTCAAGAATCATGATAAGAACAACAAAGAATTCATTTTCTTCACATATTAACATCTCAAGTTCTGATTCTCCAAACTCTGATTTTTCAACTTCTGATTCTTCAAGATTTTGTTTCAATCATGACCCTCAAAACCCTAGATCAAATTCATCACCCTCTCGTGATTCTGATTCTCAATCAACTGAAAGTCAAACTCATTACTCGACTCAAGAAACCCATCAAATCTTCTCAGAAAATTAGATTCTTCAATCTCTTTGAATCCAAATTCCCTACACTTCGTTACGTCCAATCATGTTCGAAGTTAGTTTTTGTAGGTACGTAGATTTCAACTATTTTGAACAAATGGGTTTGGAAATACGAGCTATTCTTGAAAGGATTGGAGGTATTGGATTGTGTGACAGCAATTAGAAGTGTATAAGGAAAGTAATTTTTGATTTCTATAAGAATTTAGATGCTGAACATTCTGATATTTTGAGATCAAGAATATTGGGTATTAGAGTTGAGATTACCAAGAATGATATTGCTCATTGTTTAGGACTTAAACGGATAGATGATCAGTCACTTGAAAACCTGAAGAAAAGAGATGTCTATAAGTTGCTACATGCAAATTCTTACTCTGGAATATGATACTTGTATGAAAAAAACTTTCCTATCATTGTTAGAATTCTGCACAATGTTGTGTTGATGTGTCTCATCCCAAAGTATGGAAGTTCTACCACTGTGACTGTAGAGGATGGTAGAATTTTGGTTGCATTGCTGCTGAACAAACAAATAGATATGGTGAATGTCTTTCTCAATCACATTCATAGGAATAAGAGCAACAAACCATATGGAAATGTTCTAATGAGGCTATTTGAGTTCAAATGATTTGATTTTTCATGTTTAAAGGATCTTGTCCTAGAGCCATTAGTTTGGGAGAATCAATGGTATTTCATATGGGGATAACCATTTCTGATGATAATGTCTAAAAAGACAAAGATGATTCCTTTTGAAAAGGAAAGTTTCAAGGAAATGGAGAAATAAGCTGTCCATTTGTAGAAAGAGCAAATGAAGAATCTCTGAAATCCACATTGACCATGGTGCATCTTCAGAAAGGAAGAAAAAACAAGCTAATACAACTGATGAAGATGACTGGAAGCAAAAGATTGAAAAGAAAATTGATAAGTGTATAGAAAGACAAAAAGAAACTTAATCTCAAATTTATGAAATTCTGAAGTTGCTGTCCAAGAATGCATCTTGAGCTTTCGTGTTCTGAAATTCTGAAGCGTATGGCAAATTGTTAAGTGTATGACATAGGTTGTCTCTATACTCTGTCATTTACTTCTATGTTTTGATAAAGTCATATCCTTTGTATTTCGATACTGCTATATCTTTGTCAGACTTCAATACATTTAATATCTTCTTTTCGTATCAGAATACATCAAGCCTTCTATCCTACAATACTTCAATATTTCAATATTTCATTGCTGTAATTCTTTTTAATGCAACAAAAAGGGAGAGAATGAATAAAAAAGAAAAGACAAAAGGAACCCATACAATCAGAAGTGTACACAACCAAAAGTCAGAAACTACATTCTGAAGACAAAATGAATCTGCACATATTGAGGGGGAGAACATTAAAAACATTATGCAAAAAAATGTTCAAAACCATTGACAACACTTTAAACTTTGAATTTTGAAACTCACAACTTAAATGAAACAAACAATCTTTAAATTGGATGAACATTGGTGAGTACTAAGTATATGTATTTGATTGTATCAATTGATATTGTATTCATATGACTTACATGATTATTTGAGAATGTGTTGTATTGAACAATTATTGTACATTTATTTTTTAAAGGTTCTGTTGTCATAAAAAATGGGGAGAACGTTGAGAAAATTGTTGCCTCCTTAGATTTGATGATAACAAAATATCTCATATAGTTCTAATCAATTTATTTAGTATTCAGAATTTTTGTTACAATTGAAAAATGATAAAACCAGTCATAAAATCGATCATAGAAGCAAGCCATATTTGGTCATAGAAATAAGATTTTTTGATATCTGTTGAAAACCCAGTCAGTAAGATAAGTGTAGTTTGGGTACTATACTTAACTTATAATTAATCCTAAATATACACAAAAATACCCCAATATGAGAACAATTCATATTTCACCACTTAAAATTTTTCTAAGTATAAAAACAGTAATCATTTGATCATATTTGGATTTTCATATTTTCCTATATGCTGAAATATTTTCAATACCAAAAATTATGTTTCAAAGAGAATATATGAAATTTCAAATTCAAGTAATTACAATACAATTATCTTGTTGGAATGGTGGAGAAAATTCAACTATAATTTGTTTGGTTACTCATTTCATATAGTAGATATTCTGGACAAAATATAGTTTTCGGTGGATATTTGGACATCGATATCTTCATCACAGATTAAGGACTTATGAGTTTATTTATTTAATATTATATTACTACAATTGGACAAAAAATATATATTGTTATAGCATAATTTTAACGAGATTTTGATAGAGAAATAAATGGGCGAAATTAGCAATTTATGCTGAAATGCTCTGAGTTGGAACTGAACTTCTGGACTGATTTTGAATTTTTTGAAGAAGCTATCATATAGATAATCCAATCAGCTTTTGAATATATTGGAGAGATGTTTAAGTTTCAAAAAAAAATATTTACTACTGATAAATATCATTATTTAAGAAATATTTGGAGCATATTTTTCAGGATGGTTGGTGGAGTTGTTGCTGGTAACTTTGGAAAGTTTTTATTGCAGAATTTTAAATTTTGAAATAGCATATTTTTCAACAACAAGAAAGTTTTGAAATTCAAGAGAGTTGAGCATATTCAACAACAACTTTAAGAGAGAAAAGAAGAGCAACGAAATCTCTGAATTCTAAACAACAAATTCTGCATTCTGAACACAAAAATCTTGTAACTATATTTCTGAATTTTTACCTCTATATTCATTTGTTTAAATATTGTTTAAATTGTAAAAATGTGTTGAATGAGTGAATTATTGTATGAGTTATCTTCCATTGTTGGACAAAAGATTTTTCATGGTATGAAAATCAGAAGTTAACAAGTGGGGTGCATATTGTTGATTCGACTATAGTGGAAACTAGTTAGTGGCTAGACCCTGGCTTGCTTAGCTGGAAAAGTGGATGTAAGCACAAAATCGAATCACTAAAAAAACAGATTTGTCTTCTTACTCTTACATTTAATTATTATATTATATTAACCATAGATTTAATTATTGAATTTAGGTGGAGTTAGATTTTTTAAAAGTTAAGTTTAAAATAATCAATTCAACCCCCTTCTTAGTTATTTTTGAGACCAACAATTTGAATAACTAATAAATAATGTTAGATCAAATCTATCACTATAAAAGTAGAAATTTGTAAATCCATTAAAAATGAAAAAGGAATTTCAAAGTAAATTCAACAATAATTTGTAAGCTCTATATAATTTCTTTAGGGATGCTATTTAGTAATAAGTTAAAATTTGAGGTTTATAATATTTTGATTATTTCAAAAATTGATAGTATCAATCACTCGATCACACAACGATATGATTAAAATTTTTTCACATTTTCATGAATTAAGATTGATGGAGCATCTTCGACTTCGTAGCCAACTAATGAAGAAATCAAGAGATGTTGACACAATTAACTTTGTAAATATAGCATAAACATTGGATCCAATCCTATATAAACATTACCACTTTACAAATGCAAAGACGCATAGTTCTCAATTAACTCTTCATCTCTGAATGCTAAAAAAGGCACATTACTATTGCAACAACTAGAATTAAAATTTGAATGTCATAAAATAAATTACAAGTTGATAGAAAAAATCAAAAATAAAATATCAATATCCAAAAATTTAAATTGTTGAAATAATAAAGGCAAAGATTATTCATAGTAGCATTTACATTTTTTACTAAAAAAATTCAAACCTATCAAAGGAAAATCACGTGTTAAAGATCAAACAAACATATAATAAGTCACAAATCAATCCTCCAACTGTTAAATGATTTAACGAAAACTAAAAATTTTGTGGGTATACTTCTTTTTTTTTTTTTTTTTTTTTGATCAATTGATATGCAAATTATCTGAATAATTTGATTTAAGTATTGTGGAGCCCATTTACTCTCCTGATACATATTTTTTTTTTCAAAATTTATATTTAAAATTTTAATTAAAAAATTTTAATATCCGATTATTACATTGCATTGGTGTACGGTTGATATTAGTCAAATAGAATAAAGCATATGCAATACAATTTTGGTCTAAACCATTGAATTAAAATATGAACAAGTTTTCAACCAATTCTTTTTACATGCAGTGCCAGCAATTTGCACCATAAAGGTCACCCGCATATTCAATTATTCAATCTGTATCCAAACAAAAGACCAAATATCTGACACTTGTACCTCGGACAAATAGGATTCACATAATTAAAAAAAAAAAAAATTCTATCTTTCATCTTTATTGCACGACTCTTTCGGCAATATTTTTTTATAAGAACAACAAAGTTCCTTAAGCACAACTATTCCAACCAATTACTTTGGCCATTCTTCCTTCAACAACCACCATTGATCGCCCCATTCTGCATTTGAACTCCTTTTTTCATGTCTCTCTGCAAAACAGAGAGAGAAAAATAAACCTTCCGTCCCATATCCATTTACCCCATCTCAAAATTTGAAGTTTGAAGAAGAAGAATATGAGAAAACCCCATTTTAAGAATCTCTCTCTTCCTCAAAAAAAAAAAAAATAATAATAATAAAAAATAGAGAAAGAAAACTTCTTTTTTCTCGAGTTCATCTTTTTGATTATAAGAAATCAACTCAAATTATAAAGTCCATCATTCTTTTTCGTCCAAATAAAAAAAGTTGAAGTTGAGATTAAGAGTGTTGCTCACTTAAAGACCAATGGCAACATGATGAGGCACTCGGTTTTCATCAACAGAATTTTTTGATTGTTTCACAATTTTGGTCTAAAGAATCTTTTGGTTGTGTTCACAATTGATGGTAAGAGTCGGCAATGTCCATGAATTTTTGATTTTGTGATTGTTTCACGATTATTATGTTTTTCATACGATTGTTATGTTTTTCATCTGCATGAGCTTTATATGCATTCGGATGTCAAAAAATTGGAGAACGTTGAAAACTTTTATCAATTTTTTCAATATCTGAGACACGGATCCAAATGCATTTTTAATGTGTCATTTCCATTTTTAAAATATTTTAAAAATAAAGTTATTTTTGTGTATAAGAGATTATATCATTTGATTAATTGAGAAATCAAAAGATTTTGATATATTTTTTTTGTTACATAAAAATTCGAATTCTAAATCTTAAAATTAAAAACGGATTTTGATATTTTTTTTATAATATAAGAATTTAAATCTTGGATTTCAGGGATGAGGATGGATTTTGACATAATTGACTTTTAAATATATCATAAATATTGGGTCTTCTCATATGTAGATATGACTATCGTACAAATCTAAAGATACGCAATAGATTTCAATTGCATTTCATATTTATTCTTAACCTTTACTTGAAAAAATGAATTTATTTGAAATCTATTAAAATAAATCAAATATTTTTTTTTGTTTAATTTCAAATAGAATATAGATTTTTACTGGGATTCATCTTCTTTAGAAAATTATTTAAGATATTATTGGTTAAAAAAATTGAATATCTTCCGTTATGGTTTTACTTTAAATAGTGGTGTATTTGGTTTTAGAGGTTTAAATTATTTTTATAAATTTAATAATTATGTATAAAAAAAATGATTTTAGAGATAAAATTCTGAAGAGATCGGTGGGATGAAAGGACAAAGGGGATTCAAATAACATATGCTTCACATGTCACCGTTCATAAATACCGCATTAAATTACTCATAAAGAAAAATCCACAAATTACTTGAACTGATTTGACTCTTCAGGACAAGGCAATGGCAAAGGCTAGGAGTTGAATAACTTTGGTCTTGAGGACAAGAATTGATGCTACTCTGGAATTTTCTCTGGTTTTCCTGACCAAATTCATGCTTATCCGTTTGGGAAAGAGACCGGATTTTGGGTAAATTTGAAAAAAAAATATATAAAAAATGGTTGTATTTGAATCAAGTGCTTAATGTGAGGAACATATAATTTGTTTTTTCTCTTTGACAATTTCACCGTTTTCTTTAGATAATATAGAATGAAAATTCTTTTTTTTTATCATCGATCTAAATTATCTAATTAATTCGGTTAAAATATTATTAGATTCAATTTAAGAACGGATTCTTCCGATATTTATATTTTTATTTCCAAATATCAAATTTAATATTTTAATTAAAAAAATTTAATATTTTATCACTGTATATACAAAATGTTGATATATAAAATAATAAATTTAATATCGAATTTCACGATCTGCCTGCAATACTGCAACTGTTTCCAGAACAAAGATATGGGCTATCTAAGAGGGATGATAAATTCATGTCTCAGTCGAATTTAAGGGGTAGTTAGTTCAAAGAGATGAGGGTCAAGAATTGGGTTCAATTCAAGTTCATGTTAGTTGTTTGGATCAATAACATGGAAAAAGGGATATGAGAATTAACCCATTAAAACAAGAGATTTATAAGATATCATGAAATCTATATAAAGAATCTTTAATTTTAGATCGGATATCAATTTTTGAATGCAAACCAAACAATTCTATATTTCAATTTTGATTTTATCGATAATTATTAATTACATAGAATAAATTTTTTATCTATACTCTTAATCTTTTGTTCTAAATCTATCTCTTATTAAAAGTGTGATTTTCTGATTTTGCCTACTTGGAAATTATGGATCGATGAGTTCCATTTAAATTAAAAGTTTGATTTTTCTTTTATTTAACCTTCCTTTATGATATGATTTAATTGTGCATTTGCCGTTTAGAATCAATTATAGCAGGAGATAAGTACAAATAAAGATGAGAGAACCAAAGATTTGTCCTCCCCTTGATTCTCTCCTCAAAGCACCTCCCCTCCTTTGTAATCATGGATACAGAAATACGAGCCTATAAAACGGATCCTGTTCAAGTTAGGTCGTTACTCAAAGCACTCTATGAGCCAGAATTCTTTCTTTCACTTTTTTATGCGGAAATAATTATGCTTCTCAATTTTATTAAAAATATTTTCTAAGTTTTTCCTTAAGTAATTGAGATAAACCAACAATTTATTTATTTTTGTATATATTTTTACTAAATCAATTGTAATTCGATATTTAGTCTAAAACTAAATATAAAGTATTAATCAAACAAAAAATAAATATAAAGTAATTAGAAACTTAATAATTTGGTGAACTATGGCCGGTAACTAAGTTACTCGTCCTAGGTTTGATAAAATTCAATGAATACCCACAATTAACATTTATTGTACGAGTTTTAGCAGTATCCTAGAATTTTCTTCGCAGTATATATAAATAAATATACCTTGGGAATTTGGTAACTTTTTTAGATTTAATGGTTATATAAGAAAATTTTTTTCTATTATATAGTTTTAAACTTACAAACAGGTTATTAAAGTATAATAATAATAATAATTTTGAGCTATACAATATAATTGGAGTTGGAAAGTAATTTGCAGCTATAACGGTATTTCTGAATTTTATTGTTTATAGTCCCAGCGCTCTTTATGTGGACTGAGTGCAATAGATAATTTTTAATTTTGAGTGAGATATAATAGCAAAAACATATATTTTTTTAATTATCGTTATTCCTATTAATTAGAGTTTTTTTTTTTCTCATTTAGAGTATATATATAATGAGATGTTTTCAAAGACTTACCCAAGATTTGCACTATATTTTGCGGATATTTAGAAGGAAATGCTCAATAATTTCATTTTATATGAAGTGTCGATTTAGATGAGAAAAAAAAAATCAAAATGGAGAATTCTCTAATATTGATATTTTTCTATTTTTTTCTGATGTTTTTTATTATAGTACTAATGATTTTGATCCTTAATTTTATGGGTCAAATAATTTTTTGAGATGGCAATCTTAGGATTTTTTTTCTTAAAAATCTAAAAAATGCTAAGTACAGTGTATATTATAACTCTTTTTCTTCCTTATATTATTGACGAGAATTTGTATTATTTTATTTTTATTAAAAGTTAGAAAATATTTTTATAGAACTACAACATTTTTCAGAAATTCATAATTTTTGGTGCAAATCTCTAATATCATACATATAAAGATTTTGGACAAGGATCTATCCTTCCTTTCCTTCATCTTCTATTCATCGAAACATCGTGTCTTCAAAATAACAGACTAATAATATAAATTCCCTCTCTAATATAATAATCTCAATTTTAAATTCTTGTATAATAAAAAATAAATAAAAAAAAAAACACGGCCACCCAAAACTCAGCCCAAGTAAAATCGCGGGCCCTGGTTGTGTAGGGTATGAGGGTGCACGTGGTCCCAGGGTGTAACGGCTAGGAACAGTACACGTGTAGTGATGACGTGTTCAGCACTTCAACCGGGTGATTCAGACGTTGAAGGGAATTTAGGAAACACTCTAAGGTAATTCCTTTCCAAAATAAATTGAAAAATAGAAAAAGAGAGAGACGGAAATAGTCTCCGGTGTGGCCGTGAATGGAAGCAGACCGTATAACTAAATGCCTTTGGTATAGTGGATAATTACAGTATAATGCCACTATAGTATATTCGTATCTATTCCAGTTACCGTATTTATACGGTCTGGATAAGGAACCCAAGATACACCGGTTATAATTAAATAAAGCCCCCCTACTACTCCCAACCCTCCTAGATCCATGCCGTAGAGCCTTTCTCTCTCTCTGGGGACTGTCGGTGTTTGTTCTGCTTCTGATTTTCTTCGATCGTTACAGCTCCGCTACCTTAACCATCTTTTCTCATTTTTCTTCCAGAAGCTTCTTTCTCCCTCTAAGTCGCTTTCTGGGTTGTCGGTGTTTATATCTTCGGTGAGTTTTGGAGCTTCTTTAAAATTAAATCATTTCTCATAATCTCTCTCTCTCTCTCTCTCTTTGTTTGCAGTGAGGGATTGGGGTGGGGCGGAAGTTATTGTTTCTTTGACATCTTGATTAGTGACACTTTGCCATACACCAAAGCGTCTTCATTATGAAGAAATCATACTGAAAATATCTACAAAAAAGAGGACGATGAGATTGAGAGAGAAAGTGAGGTCTCAAAGTCTATGATCCAAGTGGGTTTATCATACAAATTGGGAAATTTGGAGAGAAGAAGAAGAAGAGGAAGAAGAGTGTATGTGCATGGTTCGATTTCTTCTATGTTATTGTATTGTCAATCGAATAATTTTGGATTGTGGACTTGTGATCCGGAGCAGGGGTAGATGGGGCAAATGTGGCTAATTTCCTTCTCTTCTTCTTCTTCATCTCTTTCTCTTCTCTATTAATTTCGTCCTTTTCCTCTATAGCGCATTTTTTTTTCTTGGTTTTTTTCCCCTAAATTTTCAACCGAATTTTTGAATTATACGAAGAAACAATGCAGCAAGACCACCGCAAAAAGGTCAGTTTCTCTCAGATCTTGCCCAATTTTGATTCATAAACGTCAGTACTCTTAGCGTTTATTGCCGTTTGATCTTGCATAATTTTAATCTGATAGCTGATTGGTCTCTTTTACTTTTAACAAAAAATGAGGCGAATGTTGATATTCTTATTCTGGGAACTCTCTTTATTATAAGACTTTGTTGTTCAGCATCTGGTGTTAATTGTTTGTCTATGTCGATGTGGGTGTGCTTATACTACAAGGAGAACCTGATTCTTTTCTCCATGATGATCACATTTTATTGGTTCTCGTAAAGACACATATGCAATTTCCCACTTTATCTCTTTGTATCGCTTGAATGGAGTTTGCCAGGATCTGTTTGAGATTTTCCCCTTTGATCTCTTCATCATAAGCAGGGGTCTTCGAATCGTTTTTTCCCCCTTTATTTTTTAATTTTTGGATTTGTAATAGGCTTATTGATTTGCCTTTGGTGTCAAGGTTTTGAGGTGATTTCTTCCTTTGTTCACTTATGTAGAGATCTTGCAATTGCAACTTATCAGAATTATGTGCATCCTTTCCTAGGCAAAATCCAAGGTTTGATTCTTGGAAATTGCAGTAATTAGGTTTTGAGCTAGCACACGAGTATGCCAGTGTGCTTGCTTTCTTGGTTTTTGCTTGATGCGCTTATTGGTGCACAATTGAAGCATTGTGAGAACATAAAAACAAAAAGAAAAAAAATTATCAGAAATATGTGAACCAACAACCCTCTTCTTTGGTTGTATTAATTATTTTAATTATTTATTTACTCTCTTATTGTGGGAGGCTATGTGTTCATGAATAACTAGCAAGAAAAGTAGTTTAGTTTGGGGTTCAAATGTTAAAGTTTATACTAATTGGATTATCTTTATCGTGTGACAGAGTGCGACAGAGATGGACTTCTTCTCTGAATATGGTGATGCTAGTAGGTACAAGATTCTGGAGGTTATTGGGAAGGGAAGCTATGGTGTTGTTTGCTCTGCCATTGATACTCACACTGGTGAAAAAGTCGCAATAAAGAAGATACATGATATATTTGAACACATATCTGATGCTGCTCGAATTCTTCGAGAGATAAAGCTTCTTAGGCTTTTAAGGCATCCTGATATTGTAGAAATTAAACATATCATGCTACCACCCTCAAGGAGAGATTTCAAAGATATTTATGTTGTCTTTGAACTTATGGAATCTGATCTTCATCAAGTCATCAAAGCTAATGATGACTTAACGAGAGAGCATTATCAATTCTTTCTTTACCAGCTTCTTCGTGCATTGAAATACATCCATACAGGTGATTTTCGTCATTATATTTTTGCACTTGCCATTAGCTGCTTTTCTCTATTGAATGATATGTGTTCTCCTATGGACTGCAAAATCCACTGTTTTTCTTTCAACTCTAATATTGTGTAACTTTTTTCCCCCCTGATATAATGCTTCTTGTCTGCAGCAAATGTCTACCATCGAGACCTGAAACCAAAGAATATATTGGCAAATGCCAATTGTAAACTTAAGATTTGTGATTTTGGCCTAGCAAGAGTTGCATTCAATGACACACCTACAACAGTATTTTGGACGGTATGCCATGGGACATGGTTGTTCCTTCACTGTTACGGTTGGAGGATCAATCATTCCTTTCCTTTAAACTTCTGTCAGTGGCCACTGTTTCAGATTTTGGCATGATATCTCATTATATCATTGATGACTTGGCAGGATTATGTTGCTACAAGATGGTATAGAGCTCCTGAGCTATGCGGATCATTTTTCTCAAAGGTCTGGTTTTCCTTCTTTCTTAATCTTCCCAAACTAGATGGAACTGGTACATTAAGCGGAGCACAATTTTCTTGATATGAAATTTTTAGGCATCATTTGTTGCGATCAGATGTTGGTTCTAGACTACAACTGATTTGCTAGTATGACTATTACTTTTAATATGCTCAATTGTGGTTTCTGCTGTACCTTGGGTCTTTGTGTGAATTTAGCTTGAAAGCATCATCATCATCATCATCATCATTATTATTATTATTATTTTGTTGAGGTCGCCTTTTTGGAGCTTTGGTCTTTGTTTTGGAGTTATATAATGGCTTAGCTGATGGAAACTGTAGCATAATTAAGTTCCTCATTATTGATGGCTTTTGAAAGACAGTTGAGGGTTACATTGTCTCTACATTCCAGTATCTAAAACGTAGAATTATTTAATTTCCTCAGTTACATTTTTTTCTCACTTGACCTTTTCTTCCCCTGAAATAATGAGTGAATGATAATATATTTATGCCTGCAAAGGTTTCGACAGGTTTTAAACATTGAATTTGGTTTTAGGTTGTAGTTTCATTGTTCACTTTCTATCCCTAAATTTTCTGGCCTAATGACTAGTTGAAAAGGAAAGATTTAATAAAATTGATAGAAAATGATTTCCTACAAGAATATGTCTCTTTTGAACTATCATTTCCCCTCAAAGCATGATGATAGTGCTTAATGTCACAGGGACTATGATGACAGAAAATTCAGAAAGCAAAAAATGAAATGACAGATGCATTTTATTGAAAATGTTAATAATGTGTCAACGATTAGGGGGATTCCCTGTAGTTTTACTATTATGTCGTCAAAGATTAAGTTTGCTCCAATGTTTGACAGAAAATCCCTGTAGTTTTATGCATTTATGCTCAAGTAATCGGTGGACCCTGGATGGAATGGACCGTTGTATGTTGATTTACTCAAGTAATCAGTGGCATGTAACATGCTTTTTGTAGTAGTAGAGCAGTTATTACCAAACGTCCAAAAATGTTTCGGATATCTTTTTTTTTTTTTCTTTTTTTTTTTGAAAGAAGATTTTTGGTTTGTCTCCCTTAGTTGTTGTGTCCTATAATTATTTTATTCCTTTGTGTATATATATATTTTTTGTTGCCTACCCTGTTTATATATATAGTATTTTCTATTGATCCCTAATGCTGACGCATTTCATTCTAAATAATAGCGGATGCATTTTCATTTGTATTTGGCACCCTGAATTAGGACTGCTGTGTAGCCTGTGCATCATTGTCACCTCTTTAGTTAATGCTCCCTCCAGCTCATTTTAAGTTACCATTTTGAAATACCTTTTTTTTTTTGCCTTTTCTTGTCCCAGAATAAGTGTTTGATTTATTTAGTCAAAATGAAGACAATATTACTATAATGCTCCTGAAAAAAGTAGTAGATTGAACATCTTGATTAAAGGGGTTTTTCAGAGGAAAATGGATTTCAGTGAATAAAGTCAAAGCAATTAATGCTTTTTACTTAATGTGTATGTTTGGGTAACTTTATCATTTAAAATGGAACTGATGGAGTATTTATTTGAACAAGAATGAGCATATTTTGTAATTAATGCTTTTGGTACCAGACTGCTATGATCTTGCAATTTAGTCATGTCTATATGAACAAGTGATAGAGTTTATTTATGTTTGCACCGATGCCATTTGAGGTGCTTGTCCTCTGTACTCAAGGGGCAATGAAACCCTGCTGTCATTTTTTTTTGACAGGGATAGTCTTTTTGGATGCTATCAAATACAGTGCCTTAAATTTGTTTGACCGGGATCTTGTTTATACAATTGCGGTACTGTGGAGTATGTCAGTAATTGACCAATCTGGTGCTTAATTGGTGTAATTGCAGTATCGATATGGCTAAATCATATATAAAAGCAAGCATCCATAATTGACTCTTTTTTCCATGAGTAAGCCTGGGGGAAGAAAAAAAAAAGGACAGTTGAACTAATGCTTTGTTTGAGTTGGAAGGGGAAAGGGAGGATGGTGTGTCCCCACAATTTAATTATGTTCTTTAATGAGGGGAAGAGAGGGTGTCTTGGCCCAATCCTCTCCAACACTCAAGAGTACTTTATGCCATCCTAGTTTCTTTCCAAATGAAATTTATTTTTCCTTCTGAGTTGATCCCTTTCTTGAAACAACCTAGCGAATGGTACATTCCCTCCCACCTCTCTGCAAATCAAAGCAAATTGCAGTGTTAAAATTGATAATGGTATAATTTGTCGAAAATTTTAGCTGTTACTTGATTTTGATGTCAGTTGCACCAATTTGATTCAACATGAGTACAGAATGTCAGAAACAGTTTTAAATTTTATACAAGAAACTTGGATGCATTGTGCCTGTTTCTCTCTGCATTTGGTTGTGGATTTTAGATCTAGGATAAAAGCAAATGAGCTTGAGAAAATTTCAAATGATTTATTGTCAAAAGAAAAATAAAATAGATCTGCATTAATTGCTATTGACCACTGTGCTAAATAGTGCCCTTAATTGGGAAATTAGGTTATGGTCAGTATCTTTCTTTGCATTATGATTAATTTAGTTTTGTGGATGCAGTACACACCAGCAATTGACATATGGAGCATAGGTTGCATATTTGCTGAGGTGTTAATTGGAAAGCCCCTCTTTCCTGGAAAAAATGTTGTTCACCAGCTGGATTTGATGACTGACTTGCTTGGAACTCCATCCTTGGATACTATTTCTCGGGTAAGATGATGATGTTTTTCATTGGTTACTCAAACTTTTAGTTTCCTGTATAGAATTTTCTTAGTGATAAGTGAGCTTTGGTTCCTGCAGGTTAGAAATGAAAAGGCAAGGAGATACCTTACTAGCATGAGAAAAAAACAGCCCATCCCTTTGGCACAGAAGTTCCCTAATGCAGATCCTTCAGCATTACGACTATTAGAAAGGTTGCTTGCCTTTGATCCAAAGGACCGCCCAACTGCTGAAGAGGTTAGTCTAATGGAAATGCATCAGTTCTATAACCTATGAATTTATGCCATATGCATGTGTAATTTTTATCAGAAGATGAGGCCCATGTTTTCAACTTTGTTTTAGCCTAATTTTCTTGGATATACCAGGCACTGGCTGATCCCTATTTTAAAGGCCTTGCTAAAGTTGAGAGAGAACCCTCTTGCCAGCCAATCACAAAGATGGAATTTGAGTTTGAGAGACGGAGGGTCACAAAGGAAGACATAAGAGAACTAATTTTTAGAGAAATATTGGAGTATCATCCTCAATTGCTCAAAGACTATATGAATGGAACTGAAAGAACAAATTTTCTTTATCCAAGGTCTACTTTTTTATTCCATTGTTCTACTTGTATGTATATTTAGTCATCTATAAATTTGGTCTTTTGCCTGATTATCGATGGGACTTCTTGTATGCAGTGCTGTTGATCAATTTAGAAAGCAGTTTGCTCATCTTGAGGAAAACGGTGGTAAAAGTGCTCCAGTTATTCCTCTCGAGAGAAAACATGTCTCTCTTCCCAGGTAAAGACAATTGCACTGTTTCTGCAGTCTTTATGTTGCTCCTGTATTGAGCAACATTGGCTTAACAGAGCTAGTTCTTTCTTGCGTTTTATAGAGATAGAAGACTTACTAAAAATTGAGACATTTCATCCTTGATATGATTTTTGAAAAGTTGATCCCACTTTCAGTGAAGCACAATGGCACCACGTGAAGTACTGTCTTCTATTACTCTCTGGTTTTCTTTTTTGGTGAAATGTGATTTGAAAAAGATCTCTGTATGGAACCCTAAATAGATGTGGCCAATAAATGCAGGATAAGTTTAAAATGTCTTCACTATCTTGGCAATTGCTTATGTGGTAATTGTGTCGATATCTTGAATATGTGCAGGTCAACAATTGTACATTCAAACACTGTTCCCATCAAGGAACAAGGCAGTATACCTTCCTATAAAGATAAGCAAATAACAGAAGAAGCTGGCAATAAGATCCATCGATATACCGATAGCATTCCTGTCATTCCATCTAGGAATTTGCAAGCACCACAAAGGATCCCAGGTAATTTGTGTTCATATTTACTTCTTTCTACAAAACATTTTCATTCATCTCCGATCTCTGATATGCTACTTAAGCAGAAACAGATTATCTCTGCTTGACAACAAATTTTAAGACTTTTCATTTCTGGAAGAACATCTCTGTTGTAGAGTTGCTTTGTTAATCACTTCATCTGTTATGTTGGTTCCATTTTGTTAATCATTTCCATCTGTTGTACAGCTAAACCGGGAAAAGTTGTGGGACCTGTTGTGCAATATGGAAATGGAAGCATCATGAAGGATGCCTATGATCGAAGGACATTCATTGGAAATGCAGTTCTTCCTCCGCAGCCTATTGCTCCTGCTGCTTACTCTTACTGCAGGACTGCCACAGTAAACCAAGAAAGACTTGGGGTAGCTTCAGAGAGGGAGGTGCCATTACAATCAAAAATACAGCATTCGCAATGCGGGATGGCGGCGAAATTGGCCCCTGAAATAGCCATTAATATTGATACAAACCCATTTTACATGACGAGGGTAGGAGTGCCAAAAGCAGACCACATCGATGATCGAATCACTATAGATGCAAACACGGTACAAGCAAAAAGTCAATTTAGTGGAATTGGTGCAGCTGCCACTGCATCTGCTACAACAGCTGCTCACAGAAAGGTAGGAAGTGTTCAAGTTGGTATGTCAAGAATGTATTAGAACACTGAAGATTGCTACTCTGGATTGGCTGGCTGGGGTAGTCGGAGGAGTCCACATTGAGGAGGTTGGCTGTTTTGAAAAGATGAGAACTTGGAGTTTGTACGGTGGTTGTGTAAAATTGGAGGAGCTAGGTATACCGGTCTGACCCTTTGAAGAGCCAGGTTTCTCTTCCTGTCTTTGGGTTAACTCTTCAGTTATGTGAAACCAACCATATTAGTGAAATATACTTGCATTCTCTCTCTCTCTCTCTCTCTCTCTCTCTCTCTCTCTCTCTCTCTCTCTCTCTCTCTCTCCCCCCCAACCTCCCCCCCCCCCAAAAAGTGAAATATTTGTAATGTAATAGAAATTTAAATCTAAGGTACAGGTATGATTAATGTTGGATTTAACTGCACATGCAGAAGCGTAAATAAATAAATCTGAATTTTTAGGGTAAATACCTCGATAGGGTGGTCTCCAAAAAACAACCGTGTTGCGATGTCCCTTGAATGGATCGCACAGTCGGATGGTGATCACGCAATCGAACCACCACCGTAAATCCACAACGCATCAAGTCTTGTGTTCGGTGAATCATCTGATGAGAGATTTTCCTACGCGAAAATCTTTAACCCTCAGTGTTTTCTCTCTCTCAAGAGAGATGTATGTTCAAACCCTAGTGTACTCTATTTCGCTATTGTTTCTCGCCAAAGAGGAGAGCAAGCCACACCTTGTACACTAGGTATTAGGCAAGTCACATTATATGGGTTAATTGGGGTAGTTAATGATGGGAGTTATGGAGATAATGAGAGTTAACCCATTATCTCCAATCCCAATGATGCCCCTCATGGGTACATCAACCAATATCTCTCACTTGCACAAGATGACATTTTTATATCCGTCACTAGATCATAACTCATGTAATCTCTCACATCACCCTACTGGACTTTCAGGCGTCGTGCGACCAGCGAGTACACTTGCATAAAAAGACTTTTCGATACACCTGTTAAGATGATTGAGTAGTTATTGTTAGTTTAAAAAATAACTCGCTGTACCCTACACTCAATGCATTTACATTTATCAAACCACTTTTCTCATCGAAAGTAATCTTTAATTATTTGCTTAGTTATATATTTATTATTATGTTTGAATTTCAATGTGGATTAACATAATAAGTCGACTTATGAATACAATATAATGATATAATGCCAATTGGTCTTCCTTTTCTTAAATTCGAATTTATTAGTCTCAATTCAACTATTTTCCTAGACTTGCCCCTTAAATCTCAATTTATCTTTCGGATTATAGGTAAATAGACTAAAATAGTAATACTGAATCAAAACTTCTAGAAACAGTCGAAAGTAATAAGAGCACGAGAGATCTCACTCAATGGATCTCGGGTCTCATATAGTGGGAATGGGGACCAAGATCAAACTATCATATCAAATAATAGCTCCCACTGTCCCATGGTCATCTCATCACATGTTGTATGAAACACGTGTCATAGTGTTATTCCTCCATCTCTCAAAAAGTATATGTCAGATTTCTCTAATACTATATAGATATGGGATTTAGTCTATACATAAGACTTTATTCAGAAATTTTAGAGGCAATATCACTAATCGCATATAATATTTGAGATCTCAAATCTGACTATTTATAGGTAACATGGATGTGAGTATTTCCATGTCGATCATATCGCACATGACCTCATCTTGAATACATATCAGGGCGACTTATATTCTAGTATGACCACTCTCAAAACCTCTTACAACTAGAAACCGTCTTATCTCCGTTCACTCAGACACGGAGGTGGTCACTCGTGTGAGAAAGTCGACCATGCTGCCTGACATATCTTTTATCACAATATATCATAATATATGACAATTAATAAGTGCAAGAAAAATAAACTTGTGATCTGATGATGCACGCATGTCATATATTTCAGTAAGTATAAAAAAACAATACATAATGAGAAATGTCAAAGTACACTAAACCCGATGATTTCTTGTCTCACAAAAGAATCTCTCACAATGGGTTTTCTGAAGGAATCAGCCTCCATGCTATATATCAAGGTGTACTTAAATATCACAATACCCTTTTCGGTAGTGTCTCTGACAGAGCGGTCTCCGGTATCAATATGTTTGACTTTACTATAACACTTAGGGTCTCGGTTATTGGTAATGACAATCTGATTATCACAATAATTATCACAATAATCATCGCTGACCTCCCACTATCTTCCACAACCCCTAAGTTTTTCAAAAATTTCTGAAGTCAAACGCTCTCATTAACTGCTACTGAGCATACCAGAAGCTCAATCTCTATCGTAAATAGAGTATACAGGTTTGCTTCTTACTGCTTTAAGAAGATAAAATCTGATATCAATTTACGTTTATTCAGATCGCTACTCCTAGTTGGCGTCTGAATACCCAACAAAAACACAAATCACCTTCTCCGTAACATATGGAGAGGTCCACAGTTCCCATGAGATATCTCAGAATCGTTTTTCACTATTTTACAGTGATCTCTTTCAGAGTTCGATTAATACATACTCACCAGACCGATTGCAAAACTAAATATCTGGTCATGTATGTCTCATCGCATACATTAGACTATACATTGTACGTGTATGCCTTATCGCATATACTAGAATGCACATTGCACTGAAATAAGGGATTCTGTTCATCTTCCTTATTTCTTGATAAGTTTTATGATACATGTTAAGAATCAGGTTTTTACCTTTAGTGATAGAGTATATATTATATTGTTATCGCTCATATTGAAATACTCAAGAATTTAACTGATATAAAACTCTTGTTAAAGAGTCAACACCATTCTCAAGCGATTTCTCTGGATCCAAATTCCGAAAATGAACTAAAACCTCATCTATGAACAATAACCATGTTACAATGGTCATTGGATACTTTCTGTTATTTTCGGCTAACAGTACATATGAGAACATGATCATAAAGGAGTCATCGGGACGTATTAGATAGGCATAATAATCCTACTCGATCATTATAAAACTATAAAATATCACATTTTTCATGAAATCTCAAGTGCTATTGTCTGGAGATGGCTTATGGTCATATGTTGATTTCTAAAATCAACAGACTTTATCCACTTGATCTATTAGAACGAATCCAGAGGGATACTCCATGTAGATTGCCTCATCTAGACTTCCATTACGGAAAGCAGTCTCTATGTCCATGTGGTATGACTCCAGATCCATATTCGTGACAATTGCTAAAGATAAATAGAACCGAGATAAATTAGACTACGACTTCTCGATAGTCCACCCCTCAGTCTAAATGTAACCTTTGGTTACTAAATGGGTTATATACCTTTTTATCGATCCGTTGACCTTTTTCTTGATCTTGAAAATCTACTTGTTCCCAATAGTCCTTTCGCCCTCAGGCAAATTAACTAGGTTTCAGACCCCGTTGATTCTCATCAAATCCTTCTCTTCATTTATGACCTTCAACAAACGGTCTTTCGTAGAACTCTCGAGAGCCTCTTGAACCGTTTTAGATTTCTTATCATCCTCAAAAGTCACAATGAGGGGTTTACCCTCAATCGGGAAACGACGTTTAAATACGCATTCTCGATATTCTTACGAGGAGAGAAAAATCTTTACCTCTTGATGGATCGCTCCTACTGAGATCAAGATCCGTAGTGGATTCTTGTTTCCCGCCGCTGGAGGCTCATCCATCTCATCCATCTCATAGAGGGTAAGATCCAAATTGGTTTCACCTCTCTTAGGGAAATCATTCTCAAGAAATGTGATATTACGAGACTTAATCTCGATTATAGTGCCGTCCGGCCTAAGAATACATATTTTGTCGTGGGCCTAACTCGCCGTGTGAATGCAAGAAATCACGACATAACCTCATAATCTCAAGTGGTTAAGGTCAGGCTATCTCCCTATCCAAAGTTCATGTGAGGTACTAACAACGGACTTTAATTACACATAGTTGAGGACGTAGGCTGCAGTTAATAAAGCATCTCCCCAATAGGAGATGGAGATCAATCCTCACCATTTCCAACAAAATCCATTTCCTTATCTCGGCTACTCCGTTCTACTGAGAAATAGTAGGAATGGTCAGTAATCTCGAAATACTTTTCACGAAATAGAGCTCCTTGTGTAGTTTAGACGAATACTCGCGCCCCCGATCGACTTTGAGAGTCTCTACTTTCAAATCTAACTGATTCTCAATTTCGCTATTAAACCTCCGAAGTATTCCGATGCTTCAGATTTGAGCGAGATTAGTTAGATGAACTGAAAAGCGTGTAAGTGTCTAAAAGCGTGTAAGCGTCTATGAGCATCATAATGTACACAACTCCATTTCTTGCTCTCATTTTCATAAGGCCACAAAAATCACAGTGGACCAACTGCAATGGAGTCTTAAGTCTCATTGCGTTGTCAAATAGTTTTCTTGTCGTTTTACTAGCAAGACAAAACTCACATACGGGTAACTCGAATCTGGTCAACGGGTCAAACAAATCACTCGTTGCTAACTGATTCATCATCTCTTACCCTATGTATCTAAGTCAACATGCTACTCATTTATATCATCATCTACGCAATCAGATGTAAAAGTAATAGAAGAATGACAAGAAACCATTAGAAGGAGTAGCACCCGTGCATACTAATTATTATGGGTTAAAACCAGAACAAATCAAAAGGGTGTTGTATTAAAAAAAGATGATTTTCTTGCATATCTTTAGCAATCTTAGACAAGATACCAAAATTCAAATTCCGTCGAATGCTCAGAGCATAAAAAACGTCATAGCAAGTGCCGGTCCCTTTGATGATAACAAATGCTCCGTCCCTGACGTAAATCCTCATAACTTGAGGATTCACTCGATGTAACTTTATTTACGCACTCTTGTCTTGAGTTACGTGGTCAGTTACTCTTGAATTTTCAATCCATAAAGGAGAGAAATCAGCGAGCATTACAGTGAATGAGACAAAGTTTAAAACACGTAAAGAAGAAGGATATTCTTTTCACTCTTCACACTCACGAGCGAAATGATCAAGTCTACCTCAAACATAACATTTTGCATTAGTCTTATCAAATCCTTCTTCTTACACTTTTGTACCTTGTTGTCAGCTTTCTCGGATGGTTTTTATTGCCTGGGTCACAATCTCGTTCACATGCTTACGCTGTTGGCTTGGCGCCATGGTAGTCGTCACTCGACTCCTCTAAATAAGCATGACTCTAGTGCAGCCTACTCGCCTCTAGGCGCTCCTTCTCAAGTACATAATACCTACTCACATTAGCGAAAAAATGAATACTCTCGTCACGCATGAGGTAGATTTTCATGGTTTTTATGAATTAGGTAAAAGACTAGATCACACCCAATATCTAAATCTCATCCGAAATAGGCTCGTCCGTATTCCTCAACTTGGCGATCATACTCGGTATTTATATCAAATGTTGTATCATTGTATGATCAATATTTTTCTTCAGCATCCTCACATTAGGAGTTAAAAAGAACATCACAATACTCTTTTAGGGCGAGCCTAACCGACATATCCGTAGGATATTGCTCATAGAACGAGATCAAGTTATCGTGCATACCACTGATAACGATTGCCCTAACTTGGCCATCCTTTTCTTTCACTCACGATAGACCTCCTAATCCCGTCTATTATGAGGTGCGGTACTCTCCCTGGGGCCCACCATCTCGTGCCTCAAAATCTCAAACAGAGTTTGCTTATCTAGGATAAACTGAATCTATCAGTGTGAAATCTCGTAAATCATATCATTCAGTTTACTCTCATTGCAAAATCTAATACGACAACTCTCAATATAGTAAGAGACATTCGTGATTTAGTGATACTTATTCTCATATTTTGTATACCTTTCAAATCAACAAATCCAAAATGACTCAAATATACACCCCAAAGTGAGCGTATAAGTTAACGGACACCATACACCACAATTTGGAATCGCATCTTACCACTCAGATTTGGATTCGGTACACAAAAATTCACAAAAAGTCATAATTATGGAGGTAGGACTCTTAGAAAATTGGAAAAATCCAATTTTTAGACGGCCTAACTCGCCGTCGGGGTCTACACGCGGCGCCACATGCGGACGGTGTGCCTCCACACGCTGCCACGTGCCTCCACGCATTGGTCGCTACTTGGTTCACGTGCTAGATGTGCGGCATGCCACACACGTGCTGCCACGCGCCTGGCGCTGCTCGGCTCACGTGAGCCCAGTCGCGGCGTGCGGCGTGCGGCTCATGCGCCTTCAACGCTGGGTCGTGTTGCCTGGGTCGGTCAACGGGTCAGGGTTTGACCCGTCCGACCGCTCAATGGGTCGGGGTCCGACCCGGTCGTGTCGGTATGCGGGTCGGTCTTGGTCAGCGTCCGACCCGAACTGGAAACTCACCCACTTCATGCGCCTGTCTTGCATGTGACCCACACGCGCCCACAGGTTGCCTACTGACTCGCCTCAGCCCGAGTGAGGCGCACGTGCCCGCGGGTCTAGATCGGGTTTTCTTCGCCTAACGGGTTCTATAACGGGTCTTTCAACCCGATTGCCAGAAAATTCATTTCTGACTATTTTTTCTCTCATTTTTCGACTGGAAAAAATTATTGGGTATCCTCCAAACATCTTACACTTGATTTTAGGAGGATTTATACCAAAAAATGTCGGATGTTTGCAACCCAATCGCGGCCCTCCACGGTCAATTGGAAATCCTAGTTTCTGGCATCTGAAACTCACAATAAAATAGATGAAAATGTAAATTAGAATGTAAGGAACACACATAAACCATTTTCATGCATCGATCTGTCCTCTAAAGCCATAGATCTAAGGTTTTAATGTCCGTACGATAACAAATTTTGACCAGATTTTTCATGGCCTAAACATGCTCAGAAAATTCAACAAAAATTATTTTTGTAATCTCTGGGCCATGGGTATTCATGTGGTGTCCTCGGATTCACGAAACTCATTCGTGATCCAGACCTTAAATTTTTTTTGTACTCCAAAAATAATTTTGAAAAAATTTTAATTAAATCCAACGAATGTTCTGATACCAATGTTGGATTTAATCACACATGTGGAAGCATAAATAAATAAATCGAAATTTTTCGAGTCAATACCTCAATTGAGCGGTCTCCAAAAATCAACCGTGTTGCGATATCCCTCGAACGGATCGCACGGTCGGATGGTGATCACGCAATCGAACCACCACCGCAAATCCACGACACCTCAAGACTCATGTCCGGTAAATCTTCTGACAAGGAAGATTTTCCTATGCGAAAATCTTCGACTTTCGTAGTGTTTTCTCTCTCACAAGAGATATGTATGTTCAAACCCTAGTGCACTCTATTTGGCTACTGTTTCTCGCCAAAGAGGAGAGCAAGCCACACCTTCACATTAGGCATGTACATTAGGTATTAGGCAAATCACGTTATGTGGGTTAATTATGATAGTTAATGATGGAAGTTATGAAGATAATGAGGGTTAATTCATTATTTCTAATTCTAATAATGCCCCTCATGGGAACATCAACCAACAATTAACGTTATAAACTTATATAATTACTCGCAAATTAAACATGGCAGAATCATAATCTAAATTCGTATGATGTAGTTAGGATAAATTTATAAGTGATGGTTGTATATATTAATGGCCATGAACAATTATTTTCGCAGAAGAAATTTTAGTCAATTATCCACAAATTCATAGATATTTAATATAAAATTTGAATCATCTTATTGATTGTTTTGATCACATCCAATAGTACATTAGAGCACAAACTTGTGTATGGCATGAGAGGAGTGTAGTTTTCTGCTCCCTCGTAAAGGCCATTCTGAATCTTCTTAATTAGCATGAGAGAGAGAGAGAGAGAGAGAGAGAGGCTCGTAATGGCTCCGCTCCCATCCCCATCCTGTGATTTTTTTCCCTTAATAAATGTGCACCGCACATAATTTCATGCTCCATGCAACCTTATGTCTACTTTCCCTCTGACCCATTATTATCCATGACGATAAATGTTTGGTTGCTCCGGTTAAAAAGACGTTAAGATTTTTTAATTATATTTGAATTTGATTCAATATAAAAAAAAAAAATTTATATTTAAAGATCCTTTCAAAAGCAGATTTGATAGCGAATTGATCTAAATTAATTATGATAAAATCTTAAATATCGAATGGTAATCAAGTCAGGAATAAAAAAAAAAAATTATTATCCATGACGTCCAAGCCCTTCTTTTCTGTCTCCACGTGTCTCCATTCTATCGAACGTGTGATATCTCATGTCCCATGTTTGGTGTATGTAAAATTAATTCGGATATATTACGAAAAATAAAATATTTTTAAATATGAGGAAAAAGTGATTCCATTTTTGAAAGTGTAAAAACATTACTATCTTTAAAAATAAAATAACTCAATTAGATTATTTTACTTTATCTTAGAGAGTATAAAATTGCATTTGTATTCTTAGTAAGCGAAAAATTAAAATTATTGTATTTAAATAAAGAAAATTAAATTAAATTAATTTTTATAGAGAAAAAATTATATATAATTTTTTTGAGAGAAAAAAATTAATCCGATGTGTTTAAAAAGATAAAATTTCAATTTTTTTAGAGTCAAAAAATTAATATCCTTGGTTTTAGAGAAAAAGCTAAATTTAGTACTTTTAGAGAGAGAAACTTGAGTCGAATGCATCTAAAGAGACAAAATATGAATTGGATTAATTTTTTAAGGTGAAAAAATTGATATGCTTGTTTTATAGAGAGAAAACTAAATCTAGTAATTTGGAGAGAGAAAATTGAAAATCAACATGTCTAGAGAAAAAAGTGTGAATCAAATATTTTTTAAAGAGAGAACTTAATTTTGGCTTTTAAATACAGAAAGTTTAAAATTAATGTGTCGGTGGAGAAAATATATAAATTAAATTGATTTTTCAAATAGTTAAAACAAATGTGTTTAGTTTTAAAGAAAAAAATTGATTTTAGTTTTTATAAAGAGACAAAATTAAAAACCGATATGTTGGGAGAAAATTAAATATGCCTAGTTTTAGAAAGCAAAAAAAAATTGATCTTTTTTTAGAAAGAAATTAAAATTAATTTGTTTAGGAAGTTAAAATGTGAATTAAATTGATTTTTTAAAGAACAAAAATTAATTTATTTAGTTTAAAAAATAGAAAAATTCTAACTCTTTTAGATAGAGAAAATTTAAATTCAATATTGTTAGAGAGGAAATTTAAAATAATTCGAACTTTCTAGACAAAAAATTAGTATCACTACAAAATAAAAATATTATGCCGATGGTGACGTTTACTATCGGTAAGTATTACCAACAATTTTTTGAAACTATACAGACGGTTATTGTTAAAACCGTCGAGAATATTATAAATTTTTCGACAATTTTAAAATGGTCATCGATAAAACAATTTGAACCATAGGTAAAGGTAGCAAAACGTTTGTATAAACAACATTCTATATTTACGGATATAAAAACGTTTGAATTTACATACCCCTCTCCTTACGACTATAAGTTGTGATGGCAAAATATATGTTTTGTAGTTACAATTTTGAAAGGTGTCTCAGCTGTTATAATGATGGGTGAATATAATAAGGAATAATAAGTGTAAAAAAATATGATAAATAGTGATAAGTGTTATTATTTTATAGTAACTGTTACAATACTATAGTAAATATTATTATTTTATAGTAAATGTTACTATATTTTATTGTGGTTATATAGTAAATATTACTTTATGTTATTATCTGTTAATTTGATTATTGCGATTAACTTAATAGTAAATGTTACAATCATTTTATTATGAGAGACAAATAATTTTACTACATTTCGCAAGTGCTATTATAATAGTAAATGTTATTATTTTATAGTAAATATTACTATATTTTATTGTAGTTATATAGTAAATGTTACTATATATTATTATTTGTTAATCCGACTATTATGGTTAGTTTAACATAAATGTTACTATTATTTTATCATGAGAGATAAATAATTTTACTATTTTTCACATATGTTATTATAGTAGTAAATGTTACTATTTTATAGTAAATGTTACTATATTTTATTATTTGTTAATTCAACTATTGTGGTTAGTTTAACAGTAAACGTTACTATTCTTTCATCATGAGAAACAAATAAATTTACTATTTTTCACATCCGTTATTATAATAACAAATGTTAATATTTTAAAGTAAATGTTACTATATTTTATTGCGGTTACATAGCAAATATTACTATATTTTACTATCTGTTAAATCGACTATTGTGGTTAGATTAATAATAAATGTTAGTATCCTTTTATTATGAGAGACAAATAAATTTGTTTCCCTTCACATCCGTTATTCTAATTGTAAATATTAATATTTCATAGTAAATATTACTATATTTTATTATGGTTATATAGTAAATGTTACTATATAATTTTATCTATTAATATGACATTGTACTTAGCTTAATAGTAAATATTACTATACTTTAATCATGAGACAAATAATTTTACAATATTTCACATCCATTATTATAATAATATATATTACTATTTTTATAGTAAATATTACTATATTTTATTACGGTTACATGGTAAATGTTACTAAATATTATTATCTGTTAATTTGACTATTGTGGTTAACTTAATAGTAAATGTCACTATCATTTTATGACGAGAGACAAATAATTTTGCTATTTTTCACATGTGTTATTATAATAGTAAATGTAATTATTTTTTATTATGATTACATAATAAATGTTACTATATGTTATTATCTATTAATTGGATTATTGTGATTAGTTTAATAGTAAATGTTAGTATTCTTTTATCATGAGAGACAAATAAATTTACTATCTTTCACATCCATTTTTATAATAGTAAATGTTATTATATTTTATTGTGATTATACAGTAATAGTTACTATATATTATTATCTGTTAATTTAACTATTGTAGTTAGTTTAATAGTAAATATTACTATACTTTAATCATGTGAGATAAATAAATTTACTACATTTCATATCCGTTATTATAATAGAAAATGTTATTATTTTATAATAAATATTACTATATTGTTGTTATATAGTTAATGTTACTATAGATTATTATCTGTTAATTTGATTGTTGTAATTAGTTTAATAGTAAATATTACTATGGAGTTGTCGTAGAAATATTAAAATTAAAATGTTAAAATAGTATATTGTTAAATTAAATATGAATTAAAATAAATTAACGTTAAAACCTGCAGTTCATGCCTTATACCGGCGATTCATTATAGTTTTTATAGTAAATGTTACTATATTTTATTATGATTACATAGTAAATGTTATTATATGTTATTATCTATTGATTGGACTATTGTGGTTAGTTTAATATTAATTGTTACTATCTTTTTATCATGAGAGACAAATAAATTTATTATTTTTTACATCCGTTATTATAATAGTAAATATTACTATTTTATAGTAAATATTACTATATTTTATTATGATTACATAGTAAATGTTACTATATGTTATTAACAGTTAATTTGATTATTGTGACTAGTTTAATAGTAAATGTTATTATGGAATTCTTTTTGAAAAGTTAAAATGATATATTATTAAATTAAATATGAATTAAAATAAATTAATGTTTAAATCGGCGGTTTATGCTTTTTGCCTACGGTTTATTATAATTTTTATAGTAAATGTTACTATATTTTATTGTGATTATATAGTAAATATTATTATATGTTAATTGAACATTGTTGTTAGTTTAATAGTAAATGTTACTATCATTTTATCGTGAAAGACAAATAAATTTACTATTTTTCACATTCGTTATTATAATAGTAAATGTTACTATTTTATAGTAATTGTTATTATATTTTATTGTGATTACATAGTAAATATTATTATATATTATTATATATTAATTTGACTATTATGTTTAGTTTAATAGTAAATATTACTATGGAATTCTCGCTGAAATGTTAAAATGGTATATTATTAAATTAAATGTGAATTAAAATAAATTGATGTTAAAACAGACGGTTCATGCCTCATGCCAACGGTTCATTGTAGTTTTTATAGTAAATGTTATTATATTTTATTATGGTTATATAGTAAATGTTGCTATATGTAATTATTTTTTGATTGGATTTTTGTGGTTAACTTAATAGTAAATGTTATTATTCTTTTATCATAAGAAACAAATAAATTTACTATTTTTCATATCTGTTATTATAATAGTAAATGTTACTATTTTATAATAAATGTTACTATATTTTATTGTGATTACATAGTAAATGTTATTATATGTTATTATCTGTTAATTTGACTATTATGGTTAGTTTAATAGTAAATGTTACTTTGAAGTTCTCGTTGAAATGTTAAAAGTTAAAATGGTATATTATTAAATTAAATGTAAATTAAAATAAATTAATGTTAAAACCTGCGGTTCAAGCCTCATGTCGGCGGTTCATTGTAGTTTTTATAGTAAATATTTCTATATTTTATTGTAATTACATAGTAGATGTTATGTTATTATCTATTGATTGAATTATTGTGATTAGTTTAATAGTAAATGTTACAATTCTTTTATCATGACAGACAAATAAATTTACTATTTTTCACATCCGTTATTATCATAGTAAATATTACTATTTTATAGTAAATATTACTATATTTTATTGTGATTATATAGTAAATGTTATGATATGTTATTATATGTTAATTTGACTATTGTGGTTAATTTAATAGTAAATGTTATTATGGAGTTTTCGTTAAAATGTTAAAATTGAAATGTTAAAATGGTATATTGTTAAATTCAATGTAAATTAAAATAAATCGATATTAAAATGGGCGGTTCATATCTCATGCCTGCGGTTCATTATAGTTTTTATAGTAAATGTTACTATATTTTATTGTGGTTAAAGAGTAAATATTACTATATGTTATTATCTCTTTCACATCTATTATTAAAGAGTAGTTTTTATAGTAAATGTTACTATAGTAAATATTTTATCGTGGTTACATAGTAAATGTTACTATCATGCGTGTTCACGCCTGGATAGTTGTGTCGTGGAGGTAAGTACGGTTGTGCTGCTTATGCAATAATACATGCGTGGGTATGCCTAGACGACTGTATTGCGGAGGCAAGTGTGGTTGTGCCGCTCATGCAATAATGCATGCGTAGGTACGCCTGGACGGCTATACCGTGGAATCTAGCATGGCTGTGCTGTGCATGCGATAATGCATGCGTGTACACTCATGGATGGCTGTATCACGGGCGGCGGCGTGGCTGTACCGTGCAGGCATTATCTATGCATTGTTTTGAAAATTGAATTATGCCAGCGGCCACATGGCCAAAGGAAGCCCCGCATCTTTATCAAAGTCCAAGTTCTTTGGTTTAAGTGCCAACAATTTCTCCTCAACAGCAACATACTCGGCTAAGGAGCCAAATTGTTTCGGAAGTTTCAATGCTTTCTTACTGATATCATCGTAGAATTCATTGCCGACCTTTAGTTCCTTCACTTGGCTGCCCATCTTTTCCACCACACAAGCAACATAAATGCCTGAAACAGTTTATAGCATATCCAGAGTTGTTACAATGCTTGAAATTGGCAACTAATTCAAGATTTGGTATATGGAAGAGTACATAAAGAGTTATATTGCAATGCTTCTCATGTCTATAATTCCTCTATAAATAGCACCGAACAAAATAATGAAAAATGAAAACATATATTGCAGCTGACGGCTCATTATAAGATGGAAGTGCTGTTGATTAACAACCATAAATGAGACAACCCGAGACTTTTTCGGTGAATATCACTATGATAATTTTCACTTTAAATCATGCATCAATAATTGTATAGAGACTGAAATAGAAATCATGTTTTCCCTTTAAACATTGGAGACTCAATCTCATGTATAGAATTCCATGTTTCCGTCTTAATCCTCCTCCATAACAAAAACCAAAAAATGTAGTTAGCCATAAAAAGAAATGATCAATGATTAGTTAATCATAAAAGAAATGAATAATGTAGCTAAAATATAGACGAAAATGGTGTTTTATTTATAACAAATGTGAATGTAAGAAAAAGAAAAGGGGGAAGCAGATCTGACCTTTGAAAGGCCCTAAACGTTGACCCGCAAGCAGGGAGAAAGAGTCTATCTGTAGAGGCCAATGAAAAAAGCTAAACGGATAATCGAAAAACAAAGAAAAAATTGTTCCGTTGTGATCAATCACAGTCATGAACATGAGAGAGAAAAAATATGCAAAAGAACATGATCAAAGAACAAATCAAAGAGGAGAAAACACAATGAGATCTAAATCGACGAAGAAACCATCAGATCAATGCTTCGCATGTGAGAAAAGATCAAAAGAAAGGTGGAGAAGAGAAGAGAGAGGGAGAGAAGACAAACATGTGAGATGGGCCAAAGAGAGAAAAACCTTCGTCGATTTGTATGGAGACGAGTCGTCCTTTATCAATTTGTATGTGATAAGCGGTTGTCCCGACCATTGGCAAAGGAGCCACTGGTAAATGACGCATTTTTTGTAGTGCTTCCTCCCACTCCTCCTCTTCCTCTTTCGTATTTGGTGCCATTTCTTGGCGCCAAATAAAGAGGCACCAAAAGTTTGGCGCTAATACTATTATAGTTTAATTATAAATAATAAGTGCAACTGTATTTCTGATAATGCAATAATACTATAAAATTTGTATAATTTTTTTAAAAACTTTATGAAATTTCTATAAACTGAAAAATAATACTAATGAAAATAGCAACTCTTAAAAATTACTGATCAAACGATAAAATAACAAACATATAAATATTGGAGAGGGTATTCACTATAATTACTCCAAGAGATATTCATTATAACTATTCTATTCTAAACTATAACTATACATTAAAAAAAAGCGGTAAAAATTTTAAAAACCTATAAAAAATTAAAGTGTTCTAATAAATTTGTAAAAGAGGGAAAAAAGATGCGGACAGATTTTCAATATTTGGGGTTGGTTTCACTTGAAAAAATAACCCTCAATATTTGAATATATTGTTTGGCAGTATAATACAACTATTAGCACTCAATTGACTTGAAACATAAATATATTGTTTGGTCAATATAATATAACTATAAATTATATTATTTCATAATATAAATTTATAAATTTATTATAATTATGATTATTAATTTTATTTGATAAACATTATATTACTATAATTTAATATTATTATACTATACAACTTAAATAATTATCAATATTAATATTACTAAATAATACTAGTTCCTAATTTCAATAATCATGTTCTATTACAATATTAAATAATTATTAAATTTAAATAATGTTATTGAGGTGGGGTTACATTTTAATTATCAAATAACGACTATCTAATTATCATATTTTTTAATTATAAATTCTAAAATATAAAATATACATTAACATATCTAATAAGTGGGTCGCATGGTAACAAATGGAAAGAATTACCATTTTCTCTTCATACAAATGATAATAATTACTTTAATTCTGGTTACAATGATTTTTATTATGGTAATAATGATAATAAGTGATAATAAGTGATTTTGGTCCAATATAACAAGTGGTAAGATAATAATTATATAAAATTTGTATAATATAATATCGTAACAATAATAATAAGTGTGTCGCATGGTAACAAATAGTAAGAATTACTACTTTCTCTACGTACAAATGGTATCAAATGATAACAATTATTTTAATTCTGGTAACAATGATTTTTATTGTGATAACAATGATAATAAGTGGTAACAAGTGATTTTAGATTAATGTAACAAGTGATAAGATAATAAATATATAAAATTTGTATAATATAATATCGTAACAATGGTAACAATTGATAACAAATGGGTCGCATGGTAACATGTGGTAAGAATTACTACTTTCTCTTCGTACAAATGGTATCAAATGGTAACAATTATTTTAATTCTGGTAATAATGATTTTTATTGTGGTAACAATGATTTTTATTATGATAACAATAATAATAAGTGGTAGCAAGTGATTTTGGTCCAATATAACAAGTGGTAAGATAATAATTGTCACGTCCCGAACCGGGATCGTGAACAGCCGTCCGTTGTCCCTGGATGCAGTCTGTATTTTTACAGAAAATCGGACAGAACCTTCCCATAAATCGGAGGTTTTCCATGTACAATTTCATATGTATGTCACATTCATCCTGTAAAATAAACAATTGGCCATCCCGGCCTCCCCAAAATCAACAAATATCACAGCCAACATCTAGAACAACGCAAGGCTATAAAGTTTTTAGCAGTGGTAGCAACAGACCTTTATTGTCATGCCCAACTAAAGTATGAGCAGCCGTCACACCGAGCGGACTTAAATTCTACGCATATATAAAATAAATTCTCAAGTTATTTTTTTAAATATTCACAAATGCCTCAATGCAATGAAATAAATCAATACGAGAGTTTCACGAATAAATGTCCATAATTTATACAGTCATCCAAAAAAAAATTATATAAATATATTGGTCAAACTAAAATCTCCAATACATAACGATATCACCAATCATCGTAGCGGAAGAGATGAAAATATCCATACCCAAGCTCAGTGATATCACGTTCGCGTCATAATTATACAAACCCAACAATACCTTCTCGGTCCAACACTAATCCTGTGGGAAAGAAAGCGAGAGGTGAGTATCTATGGAAGGATACTCAGTAAGTGAGGGGATTGACATCATACTATCAATATCGAGAATGAATTTGGAGTGTCAAAGCATAAAACACAATATCAAGTGTGGGAAAATAACGTGCTGTTTCAACAAATCAAATATCATCAGGCACATATTTGAAAATAACATGTGCATCCAATGTGGAAATCAATTCATAAAGAGCCGGCCAATCAACAACCCCGGCAATGGTCTACCTCGACCAAGGACGGCGCATTGGGGGTTTTTTCAAATACAAGTATTAAATAATAGCTCTTTGCCCCAATGTTGGCCACAGTCTACTCCAACTAACCTGTAAATAATAATAATGTACATATAACTAGTCGGCCGTGTATGGTGCCCCCGCCTGGTGCTAGACGGAGCCGTACTCAACGTTCTCTCCGATGAGGGTCAACCTGGGACACCCATACACATGACGATCTGGCGGATACCTCCAGTCGAAGCGTATCCGGACACAAGGGGTGCCTCTACTAGATGTCCTTCGTAGCTACGGATGCTATATGAAGCATATCACAATATCATATCGGCTGGGCACGTAGTCCCATGCATCCCATCACCATGTCAGCCGGGCATATAGCCCCATGCATCATATCATAACGTCGGCCGGGTATATAGCCCAATATATAAGTAAATCCATTTAAAACCATATGCCAATGCAGTAGAAGTATTAAAACATATCAATATATCGAAAATGTGGCACAATATTCAGTTATCAAAACTCATGGATGCAAATCAATAAAGTCAGAATTTAAAACACTCCAAAGGTCACAAAATATTTCATAAAATATTCGACAGTTCTAACAATCATACATTTTGTAGAAACATGTCATTTAAAAAGTATTTTTGAAACATGGTTTTCAATCAACAGCGAATGTCAAAATCTCACTCACAGTTCTAGGGAGGGTGGTCACTCCTTATTTTCAAAACCAATCCAATCTGATTTCTCGAGTCTCCAAAAAAGATCAACCTAATCAGATCATCAAAATTGAATATCAATTTCTCAAACATTTTTAGAGTTTATCCGAAAGATATGAAATGAACAATACATCCACTTTACGGCTCATTTCATTCCAACCCTACAATCCAGATACTTTCATGCATATTTCAAAATTTAACTCTAAGGAAAACTATTCGAATTAACTCGACAAGATTTTATGATTCTATAATATGCTCCTTTCGTATCAAACCATCTAGTTTCTGTAATATTCTATACTTAACCTTCAAAGTCACATAAAATTATGTCAAAAATTATATTCTATTCGCATTCTACTTACACTCTAAACATATACAGAACCTTTCATCTTAGATTCAATCCTAAATTCATTCAATTTATCAATTAGAGCTGAAATCTCCTCACCTAGGGTTTGCTCGAAATGCAGAGTTTCGTCCGAATGTCTTTTTGGTCACTCTAAAGTCTGTAGTGTTTCCTATCAAAAGAAAATTTATTTGTTAGATCTAAACACTTAGATCAGAATTAAAACTCTAAATTAGTTACCTGCATGGAGGTTCGTGGGCTGTCACGGCACGGGTCGTCGCGGGCCGCCGCGGGCTCGTGGGCTACAGCGGGCTCGTGGGTTCGCAGGTCAGCGGGGCAATGGACTTCTGCTAGCGGGCTTACTGGTCTGCGGACCAGTGGGCTAGCAGGCTAGCAGGCCTGCGGGCTGGTGGGCCTGCGGCTGATGGGCCTGCGGCTGATGGGCCTGCAGGCTGGCGGGCCTGCAGGCTGGCAGGCCTCTGGCTGATGGGCCTGCGGGCTGGCGGGCCTACGACTGATGGGCCTGCGGGCCGCAGTGGCTCGCGGGCCGCAGTGGCTTGTGGGCTCGTGCTCCCGTTGCTAATAGTGCGACGAAAAAAAAATGATCGGCATATTTGTCGCTAAATAGCAACAAATACACTTTCCGTTGCAAAATTTTTAAATGTTGTTGCTAAATTTGTTGCTGATTGGCCACAAACGAGATATTTGTTACTAAACTAGTCGCTAATTTGTATCATGCTATTCTTCCTATTGTGAATCAATTCTTACTTCACTTACTTATATAACTTTTTCAAGTTGTCCCAATTTTCTAATATTTTTAAAGAAATGAAATCGATTTTTGATATATAATAAATGAGTATTATCTTGTCATAATCACTTTTCATAATAATAATACTTATTTCTTTGAGATTTTATATCAAAAATTGTAATTAAGTACTATTGTTTGCGGTAGTAAATTTTATTGATATAAATAAAAGAATTTAATAATAACTGACATTGAAGACATTATATATTTATGAAGATGTAAAGAATGGTAGGTATAATTAACAAGATAAAAATATTTTTGTCTATAATTTTGTTATTTAATGTTATTAATTTAGTAATTAATAACTTGCATCACTTTTAACAATTTAATAGAAGAATTTATAGTGTTTTAGTTAAATTCGTGGAAAACTTAAAATGTTCGTCGAAAATATTGTTGCAGATTTGTAACAAATATACTTTTTCATCGCCGAATTACCGACAAATCAAAATTTATCGTCGCTAATTTTGCAATCAAAAAAATAATTTGTCACATATTAGCGACGAATATTTTCTCTGTCACTAAAGTAGCGACAAACATTTTTATTGGTCGCTAAAAACAGCGACGAAATATTGTTCATCGCTAAAATTTGTGACCAATAATTCTGTTCGTCGCTAATATTTGCGATGAGAAATGAGTTTGTGGCAAAAATTGACTACAGAAAAATGAGCCAGGGTAGAATCGGCGACGAAAAACGCGTTCATCATTGAATTTTAGTGACGATCAACGAGTTCGTTGCTGATTTCAGCGACGAATGAACAGTTCGTCGTTGATTTCAGCGACAAATGAAGAGTTCATCACTGAATTCAGCGATGAATCCCGAATTCATCGCTGATTTTAGCGACGAATGACATGCTCGTCGTTGATAGGTTTGTCGCTGAATTCAGCGACAAACATAATTTTGTCACTGATTTGGTCGCTGGTTTTTTTAAATAACCATCATTTGCAATTTTTCCCACACTCTCCACACGGTGCCTCTCCCTCTCTCTCACGGATTCAAGCGCGAAGGTACTCTCTCTCTCTCTCTCTCACTCGGTTGCTCCGGCAGCAACACCGATAGATCTTGGCGGGGGAGGGGCACTCTGCCCCTCCGTGATCTGGCCGCAGAGGTGACTAGAGGGGGAGGCACCACCTCCGCCCCGAGATCCGGCCACAGCGGCCAGATTTGGGGAGGGCCTCCCCTCTGAGATCTGGCTGCATCGGCCGGATCTGGGGAGGGGCCGGTCCCTCCCCTTCCACCTTGGCGAACTCGTTTGCCGAGGCGAATAGACGGGGGAGGGTTCCCCCTTGCCCCCGATTCAGCGGCAGCGATGCCGGATCTGGGTGGGGGAGGTTCCCTCCCCCACGTGCCTTGGCAAAGGACCCGTCGAGGTCCATGGGGGGGTCCTCCCCCTGACCCAATTTGACGGTGCTACCACCAAATCTGGGCAAGGGAGCGTCTCCCTATCCCCAAGTCCAGCAGCAGTTACCGCCGGACTGATTTTTTTTTTTTATAAAATTTATATTATATATATAATTTTATATATTATATATTATAATATATTATATATTATAATTTTAATAATATTATAACATTATATTTTATAAATTTAATATCTAATTTTAACATATATAATTTAATATATTATATATATTATAATGTATTATATATGATATTGTAAACATTATAACATATATGTAAAATTATAATGTTAATGTTCTATATTATGTTAATGTATAATGTATAATATATATATTATATATAATGTTAATGTATAATAAATAGTTAATGTTATATAATATATATAATTAATGTTCTATATATTATTATATGTAATGTTATATATATTTAACAATATATATTATGTATAATATTCTATTATATATATTAAATAGTGGTAATTAAAAAAAATTATATAATACAGAATTTTATGTTGCATTAAATATTTTTTCTAGCATTAACATTATAATTATATATTTTATTTTATTTTATTTATTTTATTTTAATTAATGTCAAATATTTTATTATATATTTTAACATTAGATTAATTATAAATAATATTAAAGATTTTGTGTTACAGAAGTGTTTGCTCTGATCGGATCTGTTTTTGAAATAGAGAGGAGAAAAGTAGATATTGAAGTGGTTGAGGTATACATTTTTTCATCGCATTTATTCTTTTCTTTTTATTTTTTTATTCATTGTTCCTAGTATGCATGTATGTATATTGTATTTTCATAAATTGCAATAGTTATAAATTATTTGTACATTTTTCTGTGACACAATGTAAAAAAAATTATATTTACTTTTTATTATTTTGTGTAAATAGTATGTATTAATAATTTTTATTAACGTTTTTATATTTGTTAAATTATCTTAATGTATGTTAATAATTTTTAAATGTTTTGTTATTAGATGTTAATGATTTTTTATTAACGTTTTTTTTTCTCAATATTATCAACATTTTGTTAATACTTTTATTTATTAATATTTTATAAATTTTATTTTTGTAAGCAGCGACAATGCAAAATGAAAGAGGTTGGATGTATAATAAGAATTTACCTGATTATCGTGGTTTAACTGATGAGTTTATTTGTGGGGTGGAACAATTTTTGAATTTCGCTACTAGTAAGGTTGAGTTTATGGATGAGAATAAGTTAAAATATTCGTGTAGTAAGTGTAGTAATGGTAAATTTCATGTATGTGATAAAGTTAGAGAACATCTTTATAGGTTTGGTTACTCTAAATTACTACAATTGGACTTATCATAGTGAACCGTTTATATCTGATGAAGAATATGCTCGAAATATGCATTTTTCAGTTAGAGGGGATCACAATTATTATGATAAGTTAAATCCATATCAGCATATGGTATTTGATGCAACGGGTCAAAATTTTGTATCCCAATCAAACTATGCAAGTTCTAGTTTTGCACCAACAAATGAAGATGTGCATATAAGTTATACATCACCATTGGAGGGGGTAGAAGTAACATGTGTAGATGAGAATGTGCAAAATGAAAATTATTTGTTTAACCAATTTCAAGAAATGTTGAGAGTTACAGATGAACCTTTATGGGTTGGTTGTGACACCCACACTAAGTTATCATTAACGGCTAGAATGTTAAATGTCAAGACAGAGAAAATTTGTTTGAGAATTGCTTCAATAATATTGTTCAAGTAATGGGAGAAGTATTGTCTCGTGATCATATAATGCCGAATGACTTTTATAGTATGAAAAAGTTGGTGAATGACTTGGGTCTTCTGGTGGAAAAAATTGATGTATGCAGAGATGGTTGCATGTTATTTTGGAGAGCTGATGAAAATGTAGAATTTTGTAAATTTTGTAACCAAAGTAGGTGCAAGAGTACTAAGAGATCAGGTCGTAATTAGCGACCTAAACCATTCAAGCAAATGTTTTATTTGCCCTTGACTCTTAGATTGTAAAGACTTTATGCATTGAGAGCTATAGCTGAATATATGACTTTGCATGCAAATCATCGAACAAAAGAAGGGTTAATGTGTCACCCTTCGGATGCAAAGGAATGGAAAAATTTTGATATGACATATCCTGAATTTGCAAGAGAGACTCAAAACATTAGGTTAGGTTTTTGTGCTGATAGGTTTGCTCTATCTAGAAAATCAGGAAAAACTTATTCATGTTGGCCAGTGATCTTAACTCCGTATAATATTCCTCCGGGTATATGTATGAAGACACCCTATATGTTTTTGACATTGGTGATACCTGACCCACAAAATCTGAAGAAGTTGTTAGATATTTATTTGCAACCATTGATTGCGGAGTTAAAACAATTATGGGATGACGGTGTTCTTACATATGATGTTAACACTGATCAGATTTTTGTAATGAAGGCTACTCTTCTTTGGATGATAAATGACTTTCCAGCTTATGGCATGTTATGAGGATGAAGTACTGCTGAGGTTTTAGGATGTCCAATATGTATAGAGAGATCAAAGTCATTCAGATTGAAATATGATAAGAAGGCGAGTAATTTTGATTGTCATAGACAATTTTTGATATAAAATCATAAATTTAGAAGGAATAAAGAAGAGTTTACGAAGAATAGAGTTGAAAAAATATCTCCTCCGTTGAGATTAACTGGTCAACAAATTTGGGAGCGAGTGTCTCACTTACCATATGTTATTGAAGATTCACATGGTACAACGTATGGATATGGAAGTATGAATAAATGAACGAAACGAAGTATATTTTGAGATCTACCATATTGGAAGACCTATCTGATTCATCATAATCTCAATTTGATGCAAATCGAGAAAAATGTTTTTGATAATGTGATTAATACATTGATGGATGTCTCTGGAAAAACGAAAAATAACTTGAATGCGAGAAAAAATATACGGCTTCATTGTAATCGACCTACACTTGATGTGGATGGAAGCAGTAAGGGACCAAAACCAAATGCAATTTATACAATAAATAAGGATTAGAGACGAAAAGTTTCTGAATGGTTGAAATCATTGAGATTTCTTGATGGTTATATCTCAAATCTTGAGAGATGTGTCGATATGAAAGAATGCAAGTTGATTGATTTGAAGAGTCATGATTGTCATATATTTATGGAAAGATTGATTCTTATTGCTTTTAAGAAACTTTTACCAAATTTTGTATGGGGCGTCATTACAGAATTAAGTATTTTCCTATATGATATTTATTCGACAGTATTGAAAGAATCACATATGGCGAAATTAGAGAGAGATATTCCTATCATTTTGTGTAATCAAGAAAGGATATTTCCTTCATCATTTTTTGATTCCATGGAACATCTTTTAGTTCACTTGCCTTATGAGGCCAAAGTTACAGGTTCCGTCCAATATCGATCAATGTATTCATTTGACAGGTAAATTTTGTACCTTCTCTTCATAGCAACATTTAGAGTGCATGTCATTTTACTAAATTCATTATATTTCATTTTCGGATACACTTTATTTAATTACAAATAAATTTCTATATTATTTGAAGAGAAAAGTGAAAAATAATGAATGGGTTGAAACCTTTGTTGTTAATGCATACATTGCGGAGGAAGTGACAACTTTTGTTTCATATTATTTCGAGCCTCATGTCCAATGTAAGAGACGGAGAGCGGACAGAAATATTGAGAGTCCTGTTGATCCTAACTCAAATTCATTCTCTATTTTCAACTATCTCGGTCGACCAAGTGGTCATGTAAGGTTAGATACTTAACTGCTTAAGAATGGCGGACAGCCCATACATATATTGACTGAACTGTCCAGAAGTTACGCATACTTCGAGTAAGTACTTTTTTCCAAATAAATTTATTTTTTGCATTGTTAAAATTTTTGACATAATTCGTCTTCTTTAATGATAGCATTTTTCAACATTCACGGTCTGAACTATCGATCAATGAGTTCAATCGTGTGTGCGATGAAAAATTTTCAGCATTGTTCAAAACATATGTAAGTTTTGAAATTTTATAAATATTTGATTAATAAAAAATTAACACATTTATTTTACTTCAGGTTCAATGTAATCAAGATCAAGTTGAACAAGAATTGTTAATTCATCTGTTATAGGGTCTAAACTCAACGGTACGAACTTAGCCATCATATTTTATAAACGGATATAATTTTCACAATCAAGAATATAGAACCGGAAAATCTACGATGAATAGTGGTGTTTGTGTTCAGTCATCCAATGATGGAGGTCTAAAAGATGATTTTTATGATTTGTTGGATGAAATTCTTGAGGTAGAGTACCTTAGAGCAGAGTTGTGGGTCGTCTTATTTATATGCTAATGGTTTGACCGCGTAAAAGGGATGGATATGCATCCAAAGTTTAATTTGGTCGAAATAAATCATAAAAAATTTTGTAAAAGATATGAACCATTCGTATTGGCATAACAAGCGATTCAAGTATATTATGCATCATATCCTAGTTTGAAATGTGAGAAAATTGATTGGTGGATTGTTTGTAAAACAAAAACACGAAAAAAAATTGAGAAACGTTGGGAAGACATAGCATATCAATAAGATGAAGTTGCCAACATGTTTCAGACTGAGAAATATATTATTCCAATATTAAGAGATTCATGTGGAATAGTGATAGATGTGGATCAAACTGAAATTCACGAGGTTGGGGATGAAAAATCTGATTTTGAGACAAATGACGAAGATGAGGATGAAAATGAAGATGAATTTGATGTTGAAGAATCTGATAATGAGGATGATGACGACAATGATGACTTTGATTTCTGATCGTCGATGAGTGTTGTTTTTTAAAGATTTATTATAATTGTCTAATATCAAATTAAATTTTATTTAATTGTTTGAATGTGAAAATACATTTAGATTTGTATATTTCATTTCTCAATTTGTATGTTATATTTAGTGTCTCATGTTTCATTTTCAAAAAATTATTTACTAATACGCTGTATTTTTTTTTATAGATCATTTCAGACCACAATTTAAATATGGTATGTTTCTTCATATACTCTATTATATTTTTTATAAACATGCAATTTTCATTGCTTGCAAGACCAAACTCTTCTGACAGTATCGACGTGGAGGGCATAGACGATCTTCTGATGTAAGACCAAACTCTTCAGTGTCACAGTCCGCTTCAGCTACACCTTCCCATGCCCCTTCACCTTCTCATGCCCCTTCGCCTTCTCCTGATGCACCTTCACCGTTTCCATTAGTTGCACCTTCGGTTGTACCTTCAATGCAAGATTCACATGTTGAGGGGGAAGATGCGCGAGATGTGATATCCCCTTGCGGAGATTCGTAAGTAGTAAATTTTGAAATATTATCACAATAGTTTTTTTATTTATATACCGGATGAGTTTGTTTAACTATTTTTTTTTACTAACCATTTTTTGTTTCTAATTTTATGATAAATTCACAAATTCTGTGTGTGTTATTCATGAGCTGAATAGAATCATTAACAACCATTGGGGAGGGCATCGATGTCTTACACAAGTACTCCAGATGATATCAAAGAGTTATGGTGGAGAGAATTTAAGGTAAATTAGACCTCTAAGTTTAAATATAAAAATAAGTGTATGATTTAAATATAACTAATTGTATTTTTTTGTATTGTAGCGAAAGTTCAATTGGCATGAAACCGAGAAGCTTGAAATAAGAAAAATTTTTAATAAAAAATACGGTCATCACATCTGAGATGTACTAAATCATGCAAAGATTAATCGAAAGAAGCCAAACTATATCATCGAAGATAATTGGCTCAGGATTTTAAACTTCTGAGATTCCTATGAGAGCCGACGGAGGAGTCAGCAGATTAAAAAAAACCGATCTTATAATTTTGGGGAATCATCTACTACTTATGCTGGAGGCTCTATCAATATTGATGAGTATAGAAATAGAATGGTAATTTGGTTAAATTACTATTTTTTTGAATTTAATTCATTTATTTTTTCATTATTTCATTATATCTAATGGTATTTTTTTAGGCCTAGGAAATGGGATCCCCGCCATCATTTATAGAAATTTTTGCATGGACTTTCCAGAGAAAAGAGAAGACCTAGAGTGGGGAGAGAGTTAGAGCAGTTATGGTATGTAATTTCAAATTTTTTAATTGTTTATAGACATTTTGCAACAAAAATTTTAACATATTATATTGAATCTATCATAATAACGTTAGAAGAGAAATTTATTAGATTTGTCTATTCTAAATTTTTTTTCACTATTTAAATTGATTTTTTCATTTCTAATTTATACTTTTTTATCATTATTAATTAAAATTAGGGAATATATAATATCAATTTTGTTACGTCATTTTCGAGTGGTTGGTTCATTATGTTACGTAATAGTATAATTTTTCCTTTATTCGATCTGTTATAGTTTCAAACTCTTAAAAGTAGTTGAATTTTAATTTCAATTAGAGCACTTCTCATTATCTATGTATCATTCTCATGGATAAAACAACTAAATACATAAATAGAAGTATGTTTAATTTCAATTCCATAAGTCTATTAAATTTGTAATATTTGATTCACATATTAATTTTTGTGTCTTTTTGTTTACTGTCATCGCTTAATGAGAAATACAATTTTGTATTTTTATTTTCTTTATTGGATAATTTATTGTATTGTTAAACTGTTAATTGACACTTGTATTTCTTTTGTTGGATATTTTATTATATTGTTATTTTAATCTTCTTCTAATTTCTCTTATGATAATGTAGGAAAAATATGATCAACTTGTATTGAGAAATTCCAGTGGTAGTGATGATATTACTACGTTTGAGCCATCTGTTAATAATATGGGTTTATGGCTCGAGGCTACTGGTCGAGCGAAGCACAGAAGAGTACTTGGGATGGGCTTGTTGAGTAGGACTTGCAAAATCAGTGGTCCATCTTCTTCCACTTAGACATCGATTAGAAAAGAATTAACGCAAATGAACCAAGAGCTGAGCCACTTAAAGGAGCAGTTAGCACAAAAAAGATAATGAACTTCAAGCCATGCGCGTAGAACTCGAGCGAAGAGACAATGAATTTGTAGAGTTTCACGTACAACAGAGATTTATAATGCAGTATCTTCAGTTAGTCTCTGCTTCAAGTTCGATTCCCCCTTTTCAATCTACTCCAAATGTTGGTGATGATGATTATGACATATTTGGTGATGGTGATGGTACTGGTGACGGTGACGGTGACGGTGATGGTGACGGTGATGGTGATGGTGATGATATTTCTTGAGATAGTTTTTTATTATTTCACGCTTACATTTAAATATGGTTGTTATCATTACTTGATTCATACTGTTAGATATTTGATATTCTGTTACTTATTTATTATTATTTATTATAATTTTATGACGATGGTAGTGATTTTATAATTATTATTTGATTGATACTATTAGATGGTTAGTTGTTTGGATGAGTAGAAATTGGATAAATTTCATATTATTGGCTGTTGGATGGTACCCTGGATGGTTTGTTGATGATGATATTGGATGTTTAGTTCATAAATTGGTTGGCTAAATAGAGAGGAATATAATATATAAGGAAATTTGGTGCAAAAAAAAAACAAACCAAATTTTTTGTCACAAATTTTCCAGAATTGTCGCAAAATTCATCACTGATTCTGATATTCGTCACAAAATTTGTTGCTAAATTTTCCACACTTCGTCGCAACATTTGTTGCTAAATTCGCCGTCGAATTTGTTGCCGATTAGCGACAAATTGTACGACAAATAAATATTGATCGCACTTATACGACGATAACAATTTGTCGCAAAATTTTGACAAAATTATTTTTTGTCACAAAATTTGTTGTAAAAATTGGCGACAAAAAATTTTTTATTTAAGATTTGCAACGAAAAAATTCGTCACCAATTTTGCGACAAATAATTATTTGTCGCTAATTTGTGACAGATAATATTCGTCACAAAATTGGTCGCAAAATTGCAGCAAACAAATTTTTTATACTAATTTTTTCGATGAATTTTGCGACGAATAGATTTGTAACAGATATTTTTCGTTGCAAAACTTGTGATAGTAATTTTAGAAAATGTCTCATAAATACCGTTAAAAGTCTAATTTTAGTAATATTTTTAAATAATATATCTTATAAATGCTTCTAAAAGTCTCATAAAATACAAAAAAAAACTAAAAAAACTTTTAAAATGGTATTAGTTCCCTAAAAATTATAAAGTTTTGCTCCCATCTCTCGTCTACCTTTTTCACCCCTTTTATCTATAATATCATATTTTATTTTATTTATAATATTTCTTAATATGAATAGAAATATTCCTTACAATAGTATTTGAAATTTAGAAAATTATATGACTTCATTATTAATGTATATATTTTTTAAAAGTTTAATGTGGAATGCAATGTTGGACTATTTTAAGAAGTTGCACCCCCCCCACAAATAATGCCGAAAAGAATAATTAGCGAAAAGACGAGGAGCAGGACTGCAAGTGAAGTGAATTGATGAACATTGGAGGGGAAAAATAATAACGGAGGCCACCAAAATGGTTATTGATCCAAGAAATCAATTGCTGTAAACAGAAAAACAAAAATATCTGTATTTCCTTGCAGGAACTTGAGATCAGCCCCTCTGATCACACGGAGCCCCATTTCCCAACACCTAAAATCTCTCTGTCTCTGTCTCTCTCTCTCTCTATCTCTTACAAATTACAATCCCATGACCGCAAACTTGGCTCCCCTCCATGGAAACATCAACAGCACGAATTTGTGGGGCTCAAGAGATGGAGGGGCTCATCAGTCCTATTTATAAAAGAATACGTGGCACTCATGCTTGTTGGTGATCCTGTCATGTGGTGTTGGAATAGGAATATGGCCTAAGGAGGAGGGGTCTATTGCGGAAGAAAGGCTCACATGGGTGGTGGTAGCCTACGTTTAAGAAACGGATGTGATCTTCCGGGCTTTCGGCTCTAAGTGGGACACACTCGCGCCATGGGACAAAATCAGAGAACTAAGAACTTTATAGAGGAGAAGTAATAGAAATACCAAAAATTATAAATTTTAATATATTAGAAAATGAATTTAAAAACCTTTTATCATAATCGATAACCTGAGAGAGAGGATCAATGGGTGGATATTTGGCCTTATGGTAGGACTAAGACTGGGTAGAGGACCATTGCCAATATATTTGTACGGACGCAATGTTTTGGGATGCACGTGGGTCTCCCTACTCACGCTCTGCATTAAACTTCGATTATGCATGTCACATGTCAGCACTTGGGCCTTGCCTGCAACTTATCACGCGTTTCCACCAGCGCGTGGATCCACAGGTTCTCCTTACGACTCCAAAGCATACACTTGGGAACCCAAAAGGGGTCCCAACTTCGTTGGCATTGACTTTTTCCGGAGCTCAAGAGCCAATAATTTAACCCCCCCCTTTCCGGCCCTAAGACATTCACATGGTCATGGAAATGGTGTACTCATAGATCTCTCTCTCTCTCTCTCTCTCAATGGAGTTGGAGTACAACACACAACACCAAGGAACAACCGCAACCCCATTACCTCAAACCAAAATGAGAAAAAACAAGAAAGTTGCTAATAAAATGTGTGAAAAGGGTGCGCAAAAATCCTCTCTATCATCTAAAATCCGAAACCGTGGATCAGAGATGAATGAAGGAGTAAGAACAAAGGGGAGAAGGGATCAGAAGAAGAATGTCAGAGATGATGAAGACAAAGTTGAAGTCGAGAAAAAGATAATGCGATTGCAAAGTATAATACCAAACGGTGAGTCACTTGGAATTGACAATCTCTTTGAAGAGACTGCTCGCTATATATTGGCTTTGCAAGCTCAAGTTAAAGCCATGAAAGTTGTTGCTACTTTTTTTCAAGGATTGGAGAAGGAAAATATGAAGTTTGGGGGCTGATTTTTCTCTTTTCTGATCATTTTTTCCCTTAATGTTTCCCCATTTTCAGAGACTCCTCATAATGTTTAAATTTTGAGTTTTTTAGTGAGAAAGGAAGAGAAGTTAAATGAATGCGTGTTTGTTCTCTACCCATTTGCATCTTCCCTTTCCTCTTTTGGACCCTTTTTCTTTTTTCTTTTCTTTCTTTTTTTTTTTTTTCATGTACCGTATTGGATTCAATTGGGGGTGCCAAATGATTCCAATTGAGGGTGTCTCTGATTCATGTACACGTTCTTTGATTTAATTAAGGAAATTATTTTTTTGTATAAATTTTCATAATTTGATGTGTTACGTAAGGATTGAACTAATTACAAAAGTCGTGGTAAAAGAATAATTCAATAATATTTTAAATTACCCAACTTGATTTTTGAGTCTAAGTTTTTGTTTTTCTTATTGGCAATTAATATTTGAGATTATTCGAAATGCCGTTAATTTTGGAATCAGAGTCTAAGCTGTCCAACTTGGAGGAAAAGAACTGAATCTAAGCATGGCTTTAAACACTTCAAGGAAGAACTTATATTTTGAGTTATACGATTTATTATGATAATGAAAATTTAAATTTTGATTAAAAATATGTATACATGTGTGTGTGTGGGTGTGTGCGTGTGCACGTGTCATTTTTTTTCAAAATAGTAATTATCAAGTTAAATAAAAAAATAAAAAGGCTCTAGAATACTTATACAGGTAGATACGACCACACATCTACACATGAATATGTCAAGAATATGTTAACCCTAAATTGGGAGACGCACGTTGTATGCAAGCAAGCCTGAAGTTCCTGTGCTTAATGACCCCATACTCTTTTAATTAAAAGCATATATATATATATATATATATATATATATATATTAATTAGTAATAATTTAATTAATATGGTTAAAAATTTTTAAATTATTATTTAAAATTTTTAAAATTATTATCAAAATTTTTTAAAATGCTATTAATTCTTTAAAATTCTAACATGTGTCTCCTTTGCCCTTACCCTTGTATATTGTATGCAACCTTTTTGGGAATGCATACAACGTAACCGAGTAATGACCAACCACAGAAATTCCAAAGGAAATATTATTAGTAATATTTTAATTAATACTGTTAAAAATTTTTAAAATACTATTATAAATTTTGAAAGTGCTATTAATTCTCTAGAATTCTAATCTCTGTCCCTTTTGCTCCTATCCTTGTTTATTGTATTTTAACCTTCTTAGGAATGCATACAACGTAACCGTGTAATGACCGACCATAGGAATTCCAAAGGAAATTTTATTATAGTCCACAAATCACGGGATTCTCGTAAACTCTTACTTTATTTTTCTTAAACTTTATTTTTTAATTTTATTTTACATGTCACATTTTTTAACTTAAATAGTAATTTTAAGTAGAAAATTTATAATTTACAAGTAAAAACCAAAATTTTTTAAATAAATAGTTAAAATTATGATCATATCAATAAGTTTTTTTTATATATATATTTAATAGGAGATTTGTGGATCTAACAATATCAATAAGTATTTTTAAATAAATAGTTAAAATTATGTATTCATCACATAGCTGCGTAATCTCAATACTTATCTACAATGCATTAGTCACCAAACTATTATCATAAATGAATTGCTCCAACCAACAAAAAATATACGAATTTTTCATTTTAAGTTGAAAATTTTCCCATTTTTCTGTCCTCAAAAGAAAAAATAGAACCCTTTTCCTTTTTGAAGTATTTATGGTAAAAAAAAAAAGTGTTGAGACTATTTGGATTTAGGGTAAGTATTTTCGGTGCTAATAATTTAAAAAATTAGCTGTGTTGTTTCTAGTTTCCTTTTGTAAAGAAAGGAGGATTTCTTTATTTATTTAAATTTAAAGTTTTTCTCTTGGCTTTTATTTTTTTTAACCTAACCTGCCCAGAAAAATGCGAAATTTTTATCCATGGGTAAAATAAAAGCCTTGGACGTTATACAGGTTAAGACTTAAGCTAGTGACTCCGCATGCGGTTCGTAGCAATTGACGTGTGATGATGTCATGAACCAACTTTAGAGACGAAGAGAGAGAGAGAGAGAGAGAGAGAGAGAGAGAGAGGATCAAAAATCAATTTATTTATTATGCCATTTTGGTTTTCTCAAATCTAATATTTATATATTTTTTTCTCTAAATATTTAACCACTTCACTAACTCTATTAACAACGAACTACTTTGTTTACAATCTACTAACTATTAACAATCATAACTGATCCTAAATATTATTACCGGTTATGATTAATTACTAATCAATTTTGTTAGTAGTTATTATAATACTTTTCTCTTAAAAATATTTTTGTTCTCAAGAATAGAAAAATCAAAAATTCAAAATTTTATGAAATTCATAAATCTCGAACTAAAATTACGTTTGTGTTGAAAAATAAGATGATGGAGACGAATAACAGATGTGATTTAAATTGCAACGAGAGTAGTGAGAGAAAAATGGAAATGAGGGAGTTTGGAAGTGACTTTTCTTGAATTTCTTTTTAATGAAAAATTTTACCCAATGAACACTAGAGGTTCAATCTTTGAATGACTTGGCAAGAACCCACTACCAACGGCTTCTTTTTTGAACAATTGAGATTCTGCTTCGGACAAACCTTGAAATTTCAACCTTTGGAAGTTTTGACAATAAATTATCATTAATAGATTCTTTCTTGATCATTTGTGATCCTTTTTCCACCTTTAACATTTTTTCATTAGGAATAGATAGAATCAAGGACTCATAAAGTGTAACAAAATCTTATTTTTCCATAGATTTTGATATTGTTTCTTTTGCCATTTGATTCGCTTTGTTGATATCCATTTTTTTCATTTTCTTACTCCATTTCCACCAAAACTTTGATATTCTCATTGATATTAAATATTTTTAATAGAATGTTAAATTTGTCATTAATGCGTGTCAAGAGCGTTCATCCTTTTATCATGTTCCTCCAGTTTTTCTACCATTCTTACATATGAAGCTCCTATTCTTTTTTATATTTCTCAAATCAATTATCTTCCGTCATTGATTATATCAAGACTCGTGAATTCTGACACCAATTTATAATAATTTCACCTATCTCTTACATGTTGGAAGGCATTGGAGTGGAGCTCGGGTAAGGACCCCAAAACAGAGTAATGTAAAAATAGGGGAGATGGGTAATGGCATCCATTGTGAGAGGTTGGTGAGCTACTGAGATGAGTGGGAATTGTGTTTGATGGTGGGAATCGAGAGAGCTGAGATAGGAGAGAAGAAAGAGAAGGAGATTGAGAGAGAAAAAAGGGAGGGGTTTAGAGAGAGAGAGAGAGAGAGAGAGAGAGAGAGAGAGAGAGAGAGACCCAGAATATGGAATGAAGATTGTTATTCTTTTTCTTGCTTTCCTTCTTATTATTACATGTATTTAAAGATTGTTGCTAACAATCTCCTAACTGGTCCTAACATAATTAGTTGGATTGGTTACAAACAATTCAACTAAACTAACCTAACTTCTTGCTAGCCGCTGTATTTCAATTCCTTTGCTTGTCTGTTACAGATAAGTAGATCATAATACGCACCCCTCGGGGCAAAGTTTGACTTATCTATGTTGCATGAACTTTCATTTTGGATAGAAGTCTTTTAATTGTTGATTCCAAAAGAATTTGTCTTTCACTTATAAATTTTTCACCATTCATTTATGTGAAAGAACCATTTTACACTTTGCCTCTTTGCCTCTTTCGATCGGAAGAAAATACATTACTTCTCTCTGTCTTCTCTCTTCTTCGACTGTCACTTTCTCATTTTAAGTTATTCCCTCTCTCATCTTATCTTTGTGAATCTCATAACAATTCTTTATGTTTTTTTCTGTGTCTTTCTCTTGGTTTCTCCTTCTCTTTTTATCAATTTTCTCTCTTTGCCTCCTCTTTCACCATCTCATCTTTTCTTATTTTTTTCTCTTCTCTCTCTCTCCTCATTGTTGACAAACCCATGTCTATTTCTTTCTTTTCTTTATATCTTTTGGTCTTTCTGTCTTTTGATTTATTCTTTTTGAATCTAGATCTAAGTTGACAATAGATAATAAATAACCCAGATCCACAATTAATGAATTGTCCTTTATCTTTATGTTCTCGTTTGGTTGCTCTCTCTACCCCTTGATAGTAATTATGTGAAAAGAGTGGATAGATGGGGGGAGAGAGAGAGAGAGAGAGAGAGAGAGAGAGAGAGAGAGAGAGAGAGAGAGAGAGAGGTTAGAGACTAATGAAGGTTGATCGAGTGACAAAGAGAGGAAACAAGAGACAGAAAGAGTGGTGGTCGTTATGAGAGAGGGATAGAAGGTGGTTGTTGGCAAGAAAGAAAGAGATTCAACTAAAAAGAAGAAGAAAGATAAAAAAGTGTTGAAGCTAAGCCTCGAATGCCATGCGATAACATTGGATATAATTCCCGAGGGGGCACAGCAAATCGTGGAACTCGTGAGAAACCAAGAGTCCAAAGCAACGTAAAGTATTTGGACAAGTATTTCCCTCTCTAGGAATGAACTGCACTGAAGTAACCCTCGCAAGTTGCATTAGTTTGTAACATTCTCGAAGAATACTACAAGTCGGATGATGGTTGTCAATATTGCCGTTAAAAGCCAACACCAACTCCTTGCAATCCAATTCAGGAACCACTATAGAGAGTTTAACATGAACAAGAAACAATAGCTCTTCTCTAACTCCCCATAATTCTGCGGTAAAATGGTTAGTGATATCCAACTTATAGATGAAGCCTCTAACCTACAAACCATATTTATCTCTAATTATTCCTCCCGCCCCAGCTAATCCAGAGGTAGTAATCACCGATCCATCCGTGTTTAGTTTAAACATCCCCGTCGAGGGAGCAATCCACCTAATCCATTTTCCAATCCGCGAGGAAGAAGGAGACTGCTTCAAGAATGCCCTCCAACCATTCCATGCATACTTCCTGGCCATGACAATTATATGAACAATAGAAAATAGTCCTCTCTCAAAGACCACCAGGCACCTCTCTTTCCAAATCGACCATAGAGTATATAAAAATATTATAGTCCAAGAGAGTTTCCCTTAATCCGCATGAGATAAACAATTCCGTGTTAGCCAGTCCTTCACCATTCTTCTATTGAATACAAGGTTAGCCAAATAGGGAGATCCAATGGTTTTAGACTATATCTATTGAGTTACCCCATAGTCTCTGAATAAGTGAGGCAAGGTTTCCGGTACTTCTTGGCAAAGAGGGCATAAAGGGTCCGTCATCGTCATGGTCATGGTATAAAGTGTTGATGTTAATCCCAATTCATTAACAATTTGTTTTTTCTATTAAATAGTCATGGTCAGTCAGGTTTAATGCTCCTGCTATTATGGTGGTAGGTTGATCATGTTTTTTCTTTAGTTTCAAATATGTAGTGGTCAACAATGTTGCATAAAAAATAGAAACAAATACGAGAAAAATGACATTTTATAAAAAGAAGAAAAAAAATGTAGATAAACACGTAAATATAAAAATTATAAGGTATATATAAATATTAGATATCAAATTTCTATTAGGCATTTTTTCAAACATCGACATTATATTAACGAATTTTAAGTTTATCACGTTGAAGTGAATTGCCCTCTTAAGAATCTGACTCCAAACCATTAATCACAATTTTATCACGAATTTCAAACATGAAACCAAATAACTTACCACAATACAGACCAATAGAACAATCATGAGACATATTTTGGGCATCAATTCCCATGCTTCAGCAAGTTAAGCAAGCGTTCTACCATCTGATCAATATCCCCATACGATGTCAAATTTCTATTAAGCATTTTATTAAACACGACCTCATATTAACAAAATTTGAGTTCATCACCCTGAGGTGAATTGGCCTCAAAAGAATCCAATTCCAACCTATTAACCACAACTTCATTACAAATTTCTAACATCATATGAAATAATTTATCGCCACTATTGGCCACAACAATAATTATGTAAAATTATGTTAAAGAAGAAAGAAAAAAAAGGAAAGAATAAAACTCTGAAACAGAGACACGGGATATCGATTACTGTACCTTTTGCATCCTAAGCGAGCACTCTACCATCGAATTACATTCCCATACGATGTCAAATTTTTGTTAGGCATTTTATCAAACACAAACATCATATTAAAAAATTTTGTGTTAATCATCCTCAAGCGAATTTCCCTCATAAGAGTCCAACTCCAACCTATTAACCAAAACTACATCATGAATTTCCAACATCATAGAAACAACTCACTGCTATAAGAGACCATAGGACAATAACACATGTGAGATTATTAGTATGAGACAACATATGGTATTAAAAGGGGACACATTTGAAATCATTTCAGTATGTAAAATTTTATCATTTTTCTAAGGATTTCGTGAAAGAATAACAAACAAAAATGACAGATTAAAACACTTAAAATGTACGGATTTCGTGAAAGAATAACAAGCAAAAAAGAAAGATTAAAACACTAATGGAGATATAGGGTATTGATCCCCATACCTCTCGCATGCAAAGTGAGCACTCTACCATGTGAGCTACGCCTCTATACACTAATGGAGATACAGGGTATCAAACACCAACCTCATGCTAACAAATTTTGATTTTATCACCCTAAAGTAAATTGCCCTGATAAGAATTTGACTCCAACCATTAACCACCACTTTATTATGAATATCCAACATCAAACGAAACAACTCACTGCAGTTACAGATGGCAACAATAATCATGCATGTAAAATAATCAGTATAGAACAATATATTGTATTATAAATGGACACATTTTCAATCATTTAAGCATGTAAATTTTTATTCCCTTTGAACGATTTTGTGAAAGAAGAAGGAACAAAAAAGAAAAATGAAAACATTGAAGTAGAGATGCGGGGTATCGATCAATGTGCCTCAAGCAAGCATAGCGAGTGCTCTACCATGTGAGCTATACCCCCAAATGATGTCAAATTTCTGTTAGGCATTTAATATCGACTTCATATTAATGAATTTTGAGTTTATCACCATGAAGTGAATTGCCCTCTTAAGAATCAGACTCCAAACCATTAACCATAACTTCATCATGAATTTAGAACATGAAACCATATAACTCACTGCAACAACAGACAGGTAGAACAATCACGTGAAATCAATTGAGTATGTGAAATTTTATCATTTTGGGTATCGATCGCCGTGCTTTTGGCATACTAAGCGAGCACTCATCCATTGGAGCTACATCCTATATGATATCAAAATTTTGTTAGACATTTTATCAAACACCGACCACATATTAACAAAATTTGAGTTCAACACCCTATAGTGAATCGCTCTTGTAAGAATCCGATCCCAACTAATTAGCCACAACATCATTATGAATTTCCAACATTAAACGCAATTCACCATCACTATAGACCACAAGAATAATCATGTATCTAAAATTACATTAAAGAAGAGAGAACAAAAAGGATATAATAAAATTCTAAAATGGAGAAGTAAGGTATTGATTGCCATACCTCTTGCATGACAAGCGAGCACGTTACCATCTGAGCTACATCCCTAAACAATGTCAAATTTTTATTAGGCATTTTATTAAACACCAACATTATATTAACAAATTTTAAGTTCATTGACCTGAAGTGAATTGCCTTGGTAAGAATCCAACTCCAACCCATTAACCACAATTACATCATGAATTTTGAATATCAAACGAAACAACTCACTGGTACAAGAGTCCACTAGAGCAATAACGCATATGAAGTTATCAGTGAGACACAATATATGGTGTTAAAAGGGGACACAATTGAAACCATTTTACATGTAAATTTTTATCAATTTTTTAAGGACTTTGCAAAAGAAGAACGAATAAAAAGAAAAGATTAAAACACTTAAATGGAGATGCGGAGAATCGATCCCGTACCTCACGCATGCAAAGCGAGCAACCATGTGAACCACACCCCCATACACTCTCAAATTTCTGCTAAGCATTGCATTAAATACCGACATAATATTAACAAATTTTGAGTTCATCCTGAAGTGAATTGCCCTTATAAGAATCAAACCCCAACCATTAAACACAACTTTATTATGAATACCCAAAATCAAACGAAACAACCCAGGGCAACTACAGACCACAAGAACAATCAAGCATGTAAAATTATCAACATAGAACAACATATGGTATTAAATGGGGATACATTTTCAATCATTACAGCATGTAAATCTTTATCCTTTTTGAAGGATTTCATGAAAGAAGAAGGAACAAAAAAGAAAGATGAAAACCTTGAAATGGAGATGGATCAACATGCCTCTTGCAAGCACAGCGAGCACTCTAACATGTGAGCTATGCCCCCAAATGATGTCAAATTTTTGTTAGGTATTTTGCAAAATACTAACCTCATATTAACAAATCTTGAATTCATCACCCCAAAATGAATTACCCTTATAAGACTTCAAATCTAAACCATTAACCACAACTTCATCATGAATTTACAACATAAAACCAAATAAATCACTGCAACAATAGACTAGTAGAACAATCATGTGAAATCATTTGAACATGTGAATTTTTATCATTTTGGGTAATGATCGTCGTGCTTCTCACACGCTAAGCAAGAGCTCTTCCATTTGAGCTACATCCCCATATGATGTCAAATTTCTGTTAGGCATTTTATCAAACATGGACCTCATATTAACAAAATTTGTTCATCACATTGTAGTAATTGCTCTCGTAAGAATTGGCTTCCAACCAATTAGCCACAATTTCATTATGAATTTCCAATATCAAATGCAATTCACAGCCAGTATAAGCCAGTAGAATAATCATGTATGTGAAATTATGACAAAGAAGAAAGAACAAAAAGGAAAGATTAAAACACATAATTGGAGATGCAGGGTATCGATCCCCATATCTCTCGCATGCAAAGCGAGCACTCTATTATGTGAGCTACACCCCCATGCATTATCCAATTTTTGCTAAGCATTATATCAAATACCGACATAATGTTAACAAATTTTGAGTTCATCACCCTAAAGCAAATTGCCTTATAAGAATCCGACACCAACCATTGACCACAACTTTGTTATAAATATCCAACATCAACAAAACAACTCACCGTAACTACAGATGACAAGAACAATCAAGCTTGTAAAATTATCAGTGTAGAACAACGTATGATATCAAATGTGGACACATTTTCAATCATTACAACATGTAAATTTTTATCCTTTTTGAATGATTTTGTGAAAGAAGATGGAACAAAAAGGAAAGATGAAAACTTTGAAATGGAGTACGTGGTATAGATCAACGTGCCTCTTGCAAGCACAGCGAGCACTCTACCATGTGAGCTTCTCCCCCAAACGATGTCAAATTTCTGTTAGGCATTTTGTGAAATACCAACCTCATATTAACAAATTTTGAGATCATCACCCTAAAATGAGTTGCCCTCTTAAGAATCCAAATCCAAACCACTAATCGCAACATCATCATGAATTTACAAGATAAAACCAGATAACTCGCCGCGACAACATATCAGTAGATCAATCATGTGAAATCATTTGAGCATGTGAACTTTATTATCTAGGGTAACGATCGCCATGTTTCTTGTATGCTAAGAAGCACTCTTCCATCTGAGCTACATCCCCGTACAATGTCAAATTTCTATTACGCATTTTATCAAACACCAACCTTATATTAACAAATTTTTATTTCATTACCCTGTAGTGAATTGCTCTCATAAAAATCCGATTCCAAACAATTAGCCACAACTTCATTATGAATTACCAACATCAACGTAATTCACCACCACTATAGACCACTAAAATAATCATGTATGTAAAATTACTTAAAGAAGAAAGAACAAAAAGGAAATAATAAAACTCTAAAATAGGGATGCGGGGTAGTGATCCCCGTACCGCTTGCATGCTATGCGAGCACTCTATTATCTAAGCTACATCCTCATACAATGCCAAAGTTTTGTTAGGCATTTTATCAAACACCAACATCATTTTGAGTTCATTACCCGAAAGCGAATTACCCTCATAAGAATCCGACTCCAACCCATTAACCACGACTACATCAAGAATTTCCAACATCAAGCGAAACAACTCACTGCTACAAGAGAACACAAGAAGAATAAGGCATCTAGAATCATTAGTGTTAAACAACATATGATCTTGAAAGGGGACATTTGAAATCATTTGAGCATGTAAATTTTTATCCCTTTTTGATGGATTTCTGAAAGAAGAATGAACAACAAGGAAAGATTAAAATACTTATGTGGAGATTGGGGTATTGATCCCCATACCTCTCACCTACAAAGCAAGCGCTTTATCATGTGAGATACACCCTATGCACTGTCAAGTTTCTGCAAAGCATTATATCAAACACCGACATAATGTTAACAAATTTTGAGTTCATCACCCTGAAATGAATTGCCCTTGTAAGAATTCGACTCCAATCAATTACCACAACTTTGTCATGAATATCCAACATCAAACGAAACAACTCACCGCAACTACAGAGCACAAGAACAATCAAGCATGTAAAATTATCATTATAGAACAACATTGGTATCAATCGTAGGCCCATTTTCAATCATTATAGCATGTAAATTTTTATCCTTTTTGAATAATTCTATGAAAGAAGATGGAACAAAAATGAAAGATGTAAAGTTTGAAATAGAGACACAAGGTATCGATCAATGTGCCTCTAGCAAGTATAGTGAGCGCTCTATCATTTAAGTTATACCCCCAAATGATGTCAAATTTCTATTAGGCATTTTATGAAATACCAACATCATATTAATGATTTTTGAGTTCAACACCCCTAATATGAGTTGCCTACTTAAGAATCTGAATCGAAATTACAAACTACAACTTCATCATTCATTTATAACGTAAAACCAAATAACTTATCACAACAACAGAGCAGTAGAACAATCATGTGAAATCATTTGGGCATATGAATCATTTCTAGTAACGATCGCTGTGCTTCTTGCTTGCTAAGTGAGCACTGTTCCATCTAAGCTTCATTGGCAAATGATATCAAATTTCTGTTAGGCATTTTATCAAACGCCGTCCTCATATTAGCAAATTTTAGTTCATCACCTTATAGTGAATCGCTTCCGTAAGAATCCGATTCAATCCAATTAGCTACAGCTTCATTATGAATTTCCAATATCAAACGCAATTCACCGCCACCATAGACCACTAGAATAATCATGTATGTAAAATTACGTCAAAGAAGAAAGAACAAAATGGAAATAATAAAACTCTAAAATGGAGATGTGTGGTATTGATCCCAATACATCTCGCAAGCAAAGCGAGCGCTCTACCATCTAAGCTACATCCCCATATAATGTCAAATTTTTGTTAGGCATTTTATCAAACACCAACATCATATTAAAAAGTTTGAAGTTCATCACCCTGAAGTGAATTGCCCTTGCAAGAATTCTACTTCAACCTATTAACCACAACTACATCACCAATTTCCAACATCAAATTAAAAACCTCACTGCTACAAGAGACTGCTAGAACAATAACGCATGTGTAATTTTTAGTGTGAAACCTTATATGGTATTAAAAGGGGACACATTTGAAATCATTTTAGCATGTGAATTTTTATCCTTTTTTGAAGAATTTCATGAAAAAAGAACAAACAAAAAGGAAAGGTTAAAACACTTAAGTGGAGATACGGGGTATCGATGACTGTACCTTTCGCATGCAAAGCGAGCACTTTACTGTGTAAGCTACACCCCCATACACTTTCAAATTTCTACAAAGCATTATATCAAACACTGACATAATCTTAACAAATTTTAAGTTCATCTTCCCGAAGCGAATTGCACTTATAAAATCCAACTCAACTTTATTATGAATATCTAATATCAAACAAAACAACTCATCACAACTATAGACCACAAGAACAATCAAGCATGTAAGATTATCAGTATAGAACAACGTATGGTATTAAACATGGACTCATTTTTAATCATTATAGCATGTAAATTTTTATCCTTTTTCAACGATTACATGAAAGAAGAAGGAACAAAAAGGAAAAATTAAAATTTTGAAATGGAGATGCATGGTATCAGTCAATGCGCCTCTCACAAGCACAATGAGCACTCTACCATGGGAGTGACATCTCCAAACAATGTCAAATTTCTGTTAGGTATTTTGTGAAATACCAATCTCATATTAACAAATTTTGATTTCATCACCTACAAATGAATTGCCTTGTTAAGAATCCCAATCCAAACCACAAACCACAACTTCATCATGAATTTACAACGTAAAACCAAATAACTCACCGCAATAAAAGACCAGTAGGACAATCATGTGAAACAATTTGGGAACATGAATTATTTCGGGTAACAATCATTGTGCTTCTCACATGCTAAGCCAACGCTCTTCCATCTGAGCTACATCCCCATACGATGTCAAATTTCGATTAGACATTTTTTCAAACACCAACCTTATATTAACAAATTTTTAGTTCATCACCTTGTAGTGAATTGCATTGGTAAGAATCTGATTCCAGCCAATTAACCACAACTTCATTACGAATTTCCAACCTCAAACGCAATTCACTGCTACTATAGAACACTAGAATAATCTTATATGTAAAATCACTTAAAGAAGAAAGAACAAAAGGAAAAAATAAAACTCCAAAATGGAGATGCAAGGTATCGATCTCCATACTTCTCATATGCTAAGCGAACACTTTACCATCTTGGCTACATCCCCATACAATGCCAAATTTTTTTCAGGCATTTTATCAAACACCAACATCATATTAACAAATTTTGAGTTCATAACCCTGAAGTGAATTGCCCTATAAGAATCTGACTCCAACCCAATAATCACAACTACATCATGAATTTCCAATATCAAACGAAACAACTCACTACTACAAGAGACCATTAGAATAATAACACATGAAATTATTAGTATGAAACAACATATGGTATTAAAAGGGGACATATTTGAAACGATTTGAGCATGTAAATTTTTATCCTTTTTTGAAGGATTTTGTGGAAGAAGAACGAATAAAGAAGAAAGATTAAAATACTTGTACGGAGATACAAGGTATCAATCCGTGTTCCTCTCTAATGCAAAGCAAGCGCTCTAGCATGTGCGCTACGCCCCCAAACAATGTCAAATTTTTTCTAAACATTTTATCGAACACTGACATCATGATAACAAATTTTGAGTTCATCACCTTAAAGTGAATTGCCCTCATAAGAATATGACTCCAACCATTAACCACAACTTTATTATGAATATCCAACATCAAATGAAACAATTCACAGTAACTATAGACCGCAAAAACAATCATGCATGAAAAAATATTAGTATATAACAAAGTATGGTGTTATAAGGGGACACATTTTCAATCATTACAGCATGTAAATTTTATTCTTTTTGAATGATTTCCTGAAAGAAGAAGGAACAAAAAAGAAATATGAGAACATTGAAATGGAGATGTGGGGTATCGATTAACATGCCACACGCAAGCATGGCGAGCACTCTACAAGTGAGCAACACCCCAAAACGATGTCAATTTTCTATTAGGTATTTTGTCAAATTCCAACGTCATATTAATTAATTTTGAATTCATCACCTGAAGCAAACTGCTCTCTTATGAATCTGACTCCAAACCATTAACCATAACTTCATCCTGAATTTACAACAAGAAACCTAATAACTCATTGCAACAATAGACAAGTAGAATCATCACGTGAAACTGTTTGAGCTTGTGAATTTTTATCATTTGGGTATCATCACCGTTCTTCTCGCATGATAAGCAAGCGCTCTTCCATTGGAGCTATATCCCTATACGATGTCAAAATTTCTGTTAGAAATTTTTTCAAACACCAACCTCAGATTAACAAATTTTGAGTTCATCACCCTATAGTTAACTACTCTCGTAAGAATCCGATTCCAACTAATTAGCCACAACATCAGTATGAATTTCCAACATCAAACAAAATTCATCACCATTATAGGCCACTAGAATAATCATATATATAAAATAACATTAAAGAAGAAAAAATAAAAAGGAAATAATAAACCTTTAAATGGAGAAGTGGGGTATCGATCCCCGTACCTCTCAAATGCTAAGCGAGCGCTTTACCAACTGAGCTACATCCCCATGCAACGCCAAATTTATGTTTGGGATTTTATCAAACACCAACATCATATTAACAGATATTGAGTCATCACCTTAAAGTGAATTGCCATTGTAAGAATCTGACTCTAACCAATTAACCACAACCATATCATGAATTTCTAACATCAAGCGAAACAAATAACTCCTACAAGAGTTCATTGGAGCAAAAACGCATGCGAAATTATTAATGTGAAAATACACAGGGTATTAAAAAGGGACACATTTGAAATCATTTTTAGGGCGTGAATTTTTATCCTTTTTTGAAGGATTTTGCAAAAGAAGAATGAACACAAAGGAAAGATTAAAACACATAATTGGAGATGTGAGGTATCAATCCCCATACCTCTCGCATGCAAAGCGAGCGCCATACCATGTAATCTACACCCCCATGCACTATCAAATTTCTGCTAAGTATTATATTAAACATCGACATCATGCTAACGAATTTTGAGTTACTACCCTGAAGCGAACTGCTCTTATAAGAATCAGACTCCAACAATTAGCTACAACTTTATCATGAATATCCAACATCAAACAAAACAATGCACCACAACTACGGACCACAAGAACAAACAAACATGTAAAATGATAAGTATAAAACAACATATGGTATTAAATGGGAACATATTTTTAGTCATTACAACATCTACATTTTTATCCTTTTTGAAGGATTTCATGAAATAAGAAGGAACAAAAAGGAAAGATGAAAACTTTGAAATGGAGATGCAAGGTATCGATCAACGTGCCTCACACATGCACAATGAGCGCTCTACCATGTGAGCTACATCCCCAGACGATGTCAAATTTCTTTTAGGCATTTTGTGAAATACCAACCTCATATTAATGAATTTTGAGTTCAACAACCTGACATGAATTGCCCTCTTATGAATCTAAATCCAAACCACTAAACACAAGCTCCCCAAGAATTTACAACATAAAACCAAATAATTCACAACATCAACAAATCAGTAGAATGATCATGAGAAATCATTTGAGTATATGAATTTTTATAATTTCGGGTAACGATTGCCGTGCTTTTTGAATGCTAAGCGAGGGCTTTTCTATCTGAACTACATCCCCATATGATGCCAAATTTTTGTTTAGGATTTCATTGAAAACCGAACTTGTATTAACAAATTTTTAGTTCATCACCTTATATTGAATTGCTGTCGTAAGAATCCAATTCCAACAAATTACCCACAAATTCATTATTAATTTCCAACATCAAACACAATTCATAGCCACTATACACCACTAGAATAATCATGTATGTAAAATTACGTAAAGAAGAAAGAACAAAAAGGAAATAACAAAACTCAAAAATAGAGATGCGGGGAATTGATCCGCGTACCTCTCTCATGCTAAGCGAGTGCTCTACATCTGAGCTATATCCCCATATAATGCCAATTTTTTGTTAAGCATTTTATCAAACACCAACATCATATTAACAAATTTTGAGTACATCACCCTAAAGCGAATTGCTATTGTATGAATCTGACTTCAACCTATTAACCACAACCATATCATGAATTTCCACACATCAAAATAAACAACTCACTGCCACAAGAGTTCACCATGGCAAAAACACATGTGAAATTATCAATGTGAAGCAACACATGGTATTAAAGAGGGACACATTTAAAATCATTTTTAGGGTGTAAATTTTTATCCTTTTTTGAAGGATTTTGTGAAACAAGAATGGACAAAAAGGAAAGATTAAAACACATAATTGGAGATGCAGGGTATTGATCCCCATACCTCTCGTGTGCAAAGCAAGCGCTCTACCATGTGATCTTCACCCCCATGCATTGTCAAATTTCTGCAAAGCATTATAGTAAACCTTGACGTCATGTTAACAAATTTTGAGTTACCACCCTAAAGCGAATTGCCTATATAAGAATCAGACTCCAGCCATTAACCACAACATTATTATGAATATCCAACATGAAACAAAACAACTCACCACAACTACAGACCACAAGAACAAACAAGCATGTAAAATGATAAGTTTAGAACAACATATGGTATTAAATCGGAACACATTTTTAGTCATTACAGCATGTACATTTTTATCCTTTTTGAAGGATTTCAAGAAAGAAGAAGGAACAAAAAGGAATGATGAAAACTTTGAAATGGAGATGCAAGGTATCGATCAACGTGCCTCACACAAGCACAATGAGCGCTCTACCATATGAGCTACATCCCCAGACGATGTCAAATTTCTTTTAGGCATTTTGTGAAATACCAACCTCATATTAATGAATTTTGAGTTCAACACCCTGACATGAATTGCCCTCTTATGAATCTGAATCCAAACCACTAAACACAAGCTCCCCATCAATTTACAACATAAAACCAAATAATTCACAACATCAACAAATCAGTAGAATGATCATGAGAAATCATTTGAGTATATGAATTTTTATAATTTCAGGTAACGATTGCCATGCTTCTTGAATGCTAAGCGAGGGCTTTTCTATCTGAACTACATCCCCATATGATGCCAAATTTTTGTTTAGGATTTCATTGAAAACCGAACTTGTGTTAACAAATTTTTAGTTCATCACCTTATATTGAATTGCTGTCGTAAGAATCCAATTCCAACAAATTACCCACAAATTCATTATTAATTTCCAACATCAAACACAATTCATAGCCACTATACACCACTAGAATAATCATGTATGTAAAATTACTTAAAGAAGAAAGAACAAAAAGGAAATAACAAAACTCAAAAATAGAGATGCGGGGAATTGATCCGCGTACCTCTCGCATGCTAAGCGAGTGCTCTACATCTGAGCTATATCCCCATATAATGCCAATTTTTTGTTAAGCATTTTATCAAACACCAACATCATATTAACAAATTTTGAGTACATCACCCTAAAGCGAATTGCTATTGTATGAATCTGACTTCAACCTATTAACCACAACCATATCATGAATTTCCACACATCAAAATAAACAACTCACTGCCACAAGAGTTCACCATGGCAAAAACGCATGTGAAATTATCAATGTGAAGCAACACATGGTATTAAAGAGGGACACATTTAAAATCATTTTTAGGGTGTAAATTTTTATCCTTTTTTGAAGGATTTTGTGAAACAAGAATGGACAAAAAGGAAAGATTAAAACACATAATTGGAGATGCAGGGTATTGATCCCCATACCTCTCGTGTGCAAAGCAAGCGCTCTACCATGTGATCTTCACCCCCATGCATTGTCAAATTTCTGCAAAGCATTATATTAAACCTTGACGTCATGTTAACAAATTTTGAGTTACCACCCTGAAGCGAATTGCCCATATAAGAATCAGACTCCAACCATTAACCACAACATTATTATGAATATCCAACATGAAACAAAACAACTCACCACAACTATGGACCACAAGAACAAACAAGCATGTAAAATGATAAGTTTAGAACAACATATGGTATTAAATCGGAACACATTTTTAGTCATTATAGCATGCACATTTTTATCCTTTTTGAAGGATTTCAAGAAAGAAGAATGAACAAAAAGGAATGATGAAAACTTTGAAATGGAGATGCAAGGTATCGATCAACGTGCCTCACGCAATCACAATGAGCACTCTACCGTATGAGCTACATCCCTAGACAATGTCAAATTTCTTTTAGGCATTTTGAGAAATTCGAACCTCATATTAACGAATTTTGAGTTCATCTCCCAAAAATGAATTGCCCTCTTATGAATCTGAATCCATACCACTAACTATAACTTCCTAATGAATTTACAACATAAAAGCAAATAAGTCGCAGCAACAGCAAATTAGTAGAACGATAATGAGAAATCATTTGAGGCTATGAATTTTTATTATTTCGGGTAACGATTGCTGTGCTTCTCGAATGCTAAGTGAGGGCACTTCCATCTGAACTACATCCCCATACGATGTCAAATTTTTATTCAGCATTTTATCGAACACCGAACTTATATTAACAAATTTTTAGTTCATTACCCTCTATTGAATCGCTTTCATAAGAATCTGATGGAAAAAATTACCCACAATTTTATTTTGAATTTCCAACATCAAACGCAATTCATAGCCACCGTATACCACTAGAATAATCATGTATGTGAAATTACTTAAAGAAGAAAGAACAAAAATCAAATAATAAAACTTGAAAGTGGAGATGCGAGATATCTATCCCTGTACCTCTCGCATGCTAAGTGAGCGCTCTACCATCTGAACTACATCCCCATACAATGCCAAATTTTTGTTATTCATTTTATCAGGACCAACATTATATTAACAAATTTTGAGTTGCCATCGTAAGAATCTGACTTCAACCCATTAGCCACAACCATATCATGAATTTCCAACATCAAGCGAAACAACTTACTACTACAAGAGTTCATTGGAGCAAAAATGCATGCAAAATTATCAGTATGAAACAACATATGGTATTAAAGAGGGACACATTTGAAATCATTTTTAGGGTGGAAATTTTTATCCTTTTTTGAAGGATATTACAAAACAAGAATGAACAAAAAGGAAAGATTAAAACACATAATTGGAGATGCGGGGATTGGATCCCCATACCTCTTGCATGCAAAGCGAGTGTTTTACCTTGTGAGCTACACCCCCTTACATTGTTAAATTTCTACTAAGAATTATATTAAACATTGATATCATGTGAACGAATTTTGAGTTACCACACTAAAGTGAATTGCCCTTATAAGAATCATACTCCAATAATTAACCACAACTTTATTATGAATATCCAACTTTAAATGAAACAACTCACCAGAGCTATGGATGACAAGAACAAACAAACATGTAAAATGATAAGTATAGAATAACATATGGTATTAAACGAGAACACATTTTTAGTCATTACAGCATGTGCATTTTTATCCTGCATCTCCAAGATTTTACAACATAAAACCAAATATTTCTCGGCAACAACAAATCAATAAAGCGATCATGAGAAATCATTTGAGTATATGAATTTTTATTATTTTGGGCAACAATCACCGTGCTTCTCGAATGCTATGCAAGGGTTCTTCCATATGAATGACATCCCCAAACGATGTCAAATTTCTGTTCGGCATTTCATTGAACACCGAACTTATATTAACAAATTTTTAGTTCATCACCCTATACTGAATCGCTCTCGTAAGAATCTGACTGATCAAATTACCCACAAATTTATTATGAATTTCCAACATCAAATGCAATTCATAGCCGCCGCACACCACTAGAATAATCATGTATGTAAAATTACTTAAAGAAGAAAGAACAAAAATGAAATAATAAAACTCGACAATGGAGATGTGGTGTAACACCGACACTCGATGTATTGTATATTGTACTCCTCATTATCCATATATGATATATTTTTATTTTCATATAAAGAAAAGTCTCTAAGAAATTTTTTCGATTTATAGTGCTTTTGAAAATTTTTGACGAAATTGCCGGGAGCTAAAAAAAAAAAATTTCCCTCTGTGCCATTTTAAAATCTACGCGTGCAATTTTAACCCCGATTAAATTACACATGCTAAATTAAGTTAAAAAGTTAAGGGAACTCAAATTCGGTCAATCTCAATCGTTTGCGAAGAAACGCCCAATACTTAATCGTCGGAGGTGAAGATTTGTTCTCACCGAGCCAAATTAAATTCTACTCATGCAAAATTGCTAATTTTACTAGGAAGCCTAAATTAGGCTAAATTAATGTTTTAGCAGGTTAAAATGCAATTTCAGGAAATTTTGACAAAAACGCAAAGCGGAAAACAAAATCGCTCTAAAAACCCTAATACATTTAAGGGCGATTTTGAAGGTCAAATGACTTCATCTACATGCGAGACCAACTCTATTGGATTCAGTGCGAAAAACTAAACCAAATGGCTAAATTTGAATTTCTCAGATTTTGGGTCGAATATTGACCGTGCGTGACGCGAAAATCGAGGTAGGAATTTTCATGCAAATCAAAGAAGGACCTTTTATGCAATTTAGAAAAAGGGGTTGGAGACAATTAATGACCATGGGAAGTGTGCAATGAAATGGAAGGCTAGGATTTGTTTGAAAAGTCAAGGAATCAATGTGAGCCATTTGATTGGGTTATTGGGAGACAAACTTTTAATGAAGCTTGACTTGTGGAGACATGTAATCAATGAAGCTGGAGTGTAGTGAGAGAAAAAGCACCACACAACTCCTCTTCATTCTCCAAAATTGTGAAACACTCCCAAGAAAACTCCATCCTCGTCTCCTTCTTCTACCTCCATGACCGAGAGCTTGTCTTGAAGGAGGATTTGATTTCTCCAAACAAAAAACAAATATTTTTGCATAAATTCATTCCTCATAAACCAACTATAACATATCCAAAAATTGGGTGGAAAGGAGAAGCTTAACCAAGTGGATCTAGAGAGAGACTAAAAGCTTCAAAGAGGTAAGAAATTCTGACCATTCTGTGATTTCTTGGTCACAACATTTTCTGCACAAAGGCAAACTGAGATAGGTTTATTTCAGGTGAAACTAGACTCATAGAACTTTAAAATGAAATATGATTCGTTGCATTCTGATGAGAATTGGATTTATTTTGAGTTTTAAAATTAAGTGTTTTGCATAGAAAATTTTTGTTCTGTCTGCTTTAGCCCTGTTTCTGTCCGTGACTTAGTCTCTGTTTTGAGCTGTCTTATGGTTTGAATTAGCAAATGCTCCAGTTATATAATATGTAGATCTAGTCTTATCTTTCCAACGAGATAAGAATCACCTTAATCCGATTCTTGTGTCAAAGGTTATGGCAATTTTACTGAAACTCGCCAGAAGGTTGTCCTGTTTCGAACCCTCCTCTTCCAGTCCTAGTTTGGGCAAGCTCAAAGAATAAAAGTTGTAGATACTCCTCTTAGCTACAACAAGTTTCAATTTCAGCCAATTCACATGAGAGAATCAAACGTTATGCCCATTTTACTAAAGGGGTGTTGACAGAAATTCTGTTTTCCAACTGAAACCTGCCTGTTCTGATCATGATCTATTTCAATCCCCTTCTAAGCACAATTGAGAGAAACTCAGAACATGAAAGTGATAGCCTATGTCTTAGGTATAACATGTTAAAATTTCATTACGTTTGGATAGGTATAGTGAAAGTTATAGTTTTTGCACTAAAATGGGACCGAATCTTAATTTAGAATGCAACTGAGCCAAAATGAGGATTTCGGAGAATTTTATGATGTGATTTTGAGAATGTGTATAACATGAAAGTTGTAGGTTGTGAAGTTACCTACAATATCAACATTTCGCCTGATTTGGACTGATAAATAAAAAGTTATACAAATTCTCATAGGACTGCACAAAGTGGCACCATGTGGAGAACTATGAGTGAACTTCTTGGGTGACTTTTGCCCAAGCCATTAAAGGGAGCTCGATGCATAAAAAGTGAAACTTGATTTTTGTCATGTTTTTAACAAAACATACTTTTGATATGTATGACTCATCGTGTGGTACTAGATTTCGAATTTTGTGATTATTGGAGTGTCGTGAACTCATGTTTTCTATGAATATGCATCCATAAATTTGATTCAACTGAATTTGTGCCATGTTTTATGATTTTCATATGTTTAAATTTCATATGACCCAATATGGCACATTTATTGAGCACTATGATTTCTATATTACTGAGTTGGAGCCGTGTGACCGTGGGATGACTGTTATGATATGATTGAGTCTTGAGAGGACAATCATAGCTACGGGGGACATTTGTTGTGGCGCCAAGTATGCGTCTGGGTACAGTATATGGGTATAGGCGTGGCCGGTTGAACCCGTAAGGGGGAGGATGTGTGTGACGCCACTGTCTAGCACCAGGCAGGGTCCTATACTTGATCCAATCTGTGTATGAGCTAGCCTCGGTGAAGCTCATGGCCAACGTTGGGGTAGAGAGTGACTTTTGAATATTTATGCATAATAAACCCCCGATGCACCTGTCATTGGTCATGGTTGACCTTTGCCAGGATCATATTCGGCTTGCTCTAAAAATACTTGATTTTGAATGGATGCATATATGTATGGTACCATGTAATGGACCAGATGATTTCATTTTTCTGATCATCCCATGTTTTACTTCTACTTCCAAATGTGAATTATTGTTTATGAATAATCATGTTTGATACTCTAATGGTTCACACACACTATTTATGCTTGATATTGATCCCCTCACTTACTGGGTATCTCCCCTGATACTCACTCCTCACCTTTCCTTTCTTTAACAGGGTTATTGTGATAGAGGACATGTCAGGCTCCAGACGTTATTGTCGTATAATTGTGGAATTACATATTCAATATGGTGAGATCTAAATTTCATTTGAAATATGAGATCCATGTAGTATATCGACCCTGCAAGGTCTTGATATTGATGTCCGTTGATGGATATGTATATTTTATGGGACGACTGTATAAATTATTGACCTTTATTTGTGAAACTCTCATATTGGCTCATTCACTTGCTTGAGACTTTTGAAAGCATTTAACTTCTTAACTTGAGAATTTGTTGTACTCATGCATAAAATTTTAGACCCGTCCAGTTTGGCGGCTACTCATACTCTAGTTGGGCATGACAATAGAGGTCTGTGACTAGGACTACTGATATTCATGATAGCCTTGCGTTGTCCTGGTTGTTACACTGTGGATTGATTGGTATTATACAAATGTGGTTGATTTGTTGTGAGGCCAGGTTGGCCTGTTTATTAGGTGTCAGGATGATCATTCAATATACAGGTTGATTTGTATATGGGAGACCTTTGAAATATGGGGAGCATCTGTCCGTTTTTTAAAAAATCGAGCCGGCATCCAGGGTAACGGGCTGCTGCTCATGACCCCAGTTCGGGGCGTGACATGTGGGGTATCTATCCCCGTACCTCTCACATGCTAAGCGAGTGCTTTGCCATCTGAACTACATCCCCATACAATACTAAATTTTTGTTAGGCATTTTATTAAGCACCAATATCATATTAACAAATTTTGAGTTCACTACCCTAAAGCGAATTGCCATTGTAAGAATCTGACTCCCATATTAACAGATTCTTACGATGTGAGATACACCCCCATGCCCCAACAAATTTGTGCTAAGCATTATATTAAACTTCGACGTCATGTTATTGAATTTTGAGTTACCACCCTAAAGCGAATTGCCCTTATAAGAATTAGACTCCAATAATTAACCATAACTTTGTCATGAATATCCAACATCTAACGAAATAATTCACCAAACAACCACGTAAAATGATAAGTACAGAACAACAAATGATATTAAACGGGAAGAGATTTTCAGTCATTACCACTTGTACATTTTTACTCTTTTTTAAGCATTTCATGAAAGGGGAAAGAACAAAAAGGAAAGATGAAACCTTTGAAATGGAGATATAAGGTATCATTCAATGTGCCTCATGCAAGCACAATGAGTGCTCTACCATGTGAGCAACATCCCTAGACACTGTGAAATTTCTTTTAGTCATTTTGTTTAAAACCAAACGCATATTAACTAATTCTGAGTTCATCCCCCTAAGATGAAATGCTCTCTTTTGAATCCGAATCCAAACCACTAACCACCTCTTCCCAAGGAATTTACAACAAAAACCAAATAATTCACAGCAACAACAAAGTAGTAGAACGATCATGAGAAATCATTTGAGTATATGAATTTTTATTATTTCAGGCAACGATCGCCGTGCTCCTCGAATGCAAGGAGACAACCCTTCCTTCTGAACAACATCCCCGCACGATTTCAAATTTCTGTTTGGTAATTTTTCAACCTCCGATCTTATCTTATCAAATTGTTAGTTAATAACCCAATATCGAATTAATATCGTAAGAATCCAATTCCAACAAATTACCCAAATCTTCATAAAAAATTTCCAACATCAAACTCAAATCACTGCTGCCTTACGCCAATATAATATTCATGTATGTAAAATTAGTTAAAGAAGAAAGGACAAAAAAGGAAATAATAAAACTGAGTAATGGATATGCGGGGTATCTATCCCCGTACCTCTCACATGCTAAGCGAGCGCTCTACCATTTGAGCTACATCCCCACACAATGAGATATTTTTGTTAGGAATTTTATTAAACACCATCATTATATTAACATATTTTGAGTGCATCACCCTAAAGCAAATTGCCATCCCAGGAATCTGACTTGAACCCATTAACCACAACCACGTCATGAATTTCCAACATCAAGGGAAACAACTCACTACTACAAGAGTTCAATAAAGCAAAACGCAGGCGAAATTATCAGTGTGAAACAACATATGGTATTACAGAAGGATACATTTGAAATCATTTTTAGGGTGTAAATTTTTATCCTTTTTTGAAGGATTTTGCGAAACAAGAACAAACAAAAAGGAAAGATTAAAACACATAATTAGAGATGAGGGGTATCGATCCCTGTACCTCTCGTATGCAAAGCGAGTGCTCTACCATGTGAGCTATACCTCCATACACTCTTAAATTTCTGCTAAGCATTATATTAAACATCGACATCATGTTAACGAATTTCGAGTTACCACCCTGAAGCGAATAGCCGTTATAAGAATCGGACTCCAACAATTAATCACAACTTTATTATGAATATCCAACATTAAACGAAACAACTCACCAGAACTACGGACCACAAGAACAAACAAACATGTAAAATGATGAGTATATATCAACATAATACAATTTTATCCTTTTTGAAGTATTTCATAAAAGAAGAAGGAACAAAAAGGAAGGACTAAAACTTTGAAATGGAGATACAAGGTATCGATCAACGTGCCTAATGTAAGCATAATGAGGGATCTACCATGTGGGCCACGTCCTCAAACAATGTCAAATTTCTTTTAGGCATTTTGGGAAATATCAATCTCATATTAACAAATTTTGAGTTCATCACCATGAAATGAATGACCCTCCTATGAATCCAAATCCAAACCATTAAACACAACTTCACCAAGAATTTAAAACATAAAACCAAATAATTCATAGCAACAACAAATCAGTAGAACGATCATGAGAAATCATTTGAGTATTTCAATTTTGTTATTTCAGGCAATGATCGCCATGCTTCTTGAATTCTAAGCGAGTGCTCTTCCATCTAAACTACATCCCCATAAGATGTCAAATTTCTGTTCGGCAATTCATCGAACACCAAACTTATATTAATGAATTTTTAGTTCATCACCCTGTAATGAATTGCTCACATAAGAATCCGATTCCAACAAATTACTCTCAAATTCATTATGAATTTCTAACGTCAAATGCAATTCACAGCCACCGTACACCACTATAATAATCATGTATGTAAAATTATTTAAAGAAGAAAGAACAAAAAGAAAATAACAAAACTCAGAAATGGAGATGCGGGATATCGATCCCGTACCTCTCTCGCATGCTAAGCGAGTGTTCTACTATCTAAACAACATCCCCATGTTAGCATTTTATCAAACACCAACATCATATTAACAAATTTTGAGTTCGTCACCCTAAAGCAAATTGTCATCGTAAGAATTTGACTCCAACCCATTAACCACAATGGCGTCATGAATTTCCAACATCAAGCAATACAACTCACTACAACAATAGTTCATTATAGCAAAAATGCATGCAAAATTATTAGTGTGAAACAACATATGCTATTAAAAAGGGACACATTTGAAATCATTTTTAGGGTGTAAATTTTTATCCTTTTTTGAAAGATTTTGCAAAACAAGAATGAACAAAAAGGAAAGATTAAAACACATAATTGGAGATGCGGGGTATCGATCCTCGTACCTCTTGCATGCAAAGCGTGGGCTCTACCATGTAAGCTACACCCCCATACACCGTCAAATTTCTGCTAAGCGTTATATTAAACATCAACATCATGTTAACGAATTTTGAGTTACCATACTGAAGCGAGTTTCCCTTATAAGAATCGAACTCTAACAATTAGCCACAACTTTATTATGAATATCCAACATGAAACGAGACAACTTACTACAAGTACGGACCACAAGAACAAACAAGCACATAAAATGATAAGTATAGAAAAACATATGGTATTAAATGGGAACATATTTTTAGTCATTACAGCATGTACATTTTTATCTTCTTTGAAGGATTTCATAAAAGAAAAATGAACAAAAATGAAAGATGAAAACTTTGAAATGGAGATGCAAGGTATCAATCAATGTGCCTCACGCAAGCACAATAAGCGCTCTACCATGTGAGTTACATCCCCAGACGATGTCAAAATTCTTTTAGGCATTTTGTGAAATACCAACCTCATATTAATGAATTTTGAGTTCATCACCCTGAAATGAATTGTCCACCTATGAATCCGAATCCAAACCACTAAACACAACTTCCCCGTGAATTTATATCATAAAACCAAATAATTGTAGCACCAACAAATAAATAGAACGATCACGAGAAATCATTTGAGTAAATGAATTTTTATTATTTCGGGCGACGATCACCTTGCTTCTCGGATGCTATGCGAGGGATCTTCCATCTGAACTACATTCCCATATGATGTCAAATTTTTGTTCGGCATTTCATCAAACACCAAACTTTTATTAACAAATTTTTAGTTCATCACCTTGTATTGAATTGCTTTCATAAGAATCCGATTCCAACAAATTTCCCACAAATTCATTATGAATTTCCAACATCAAATGCAATTCACAGCCACCGTACACCCCTAGAATAATCATGTATGAAAAATTACGTCAAGAAGAAAGAACAAAAGGAAATAATAAAACTTAGAAATAGAGATGCGGGGTATCAATCCTCGTACCTCTCGCATGCTAAGCGAGCACTCTATCATTTGAGCTACATTCCGATACAATGCCAAATTTTTGTTAGGCATTTTATCAAACACCAACATTATATTAATAAATTTTGAGTTCATCACCCTAAAGCAAATTGCCACCGTAAGAATCTGACTCCAACACATTAACCACAACTATGTTATGAATTTCCAATATCAAGCGAAACTACTCACTACTTCAAGAGTTCAATAGAGAAAAAATGCATGCGAAATTATCAGTGTGAAACAACACATGGTATTATAAAAGGACACAGTTGAAATCTTTTTTAGCATATAAATTTTTATCCTTTTTTGATGGATTTTGAGAAACAAGAACAACAAAAAGGAAAGACTAAAACACATAATTGGAGATATGAAGTATCGATCCCTGTATCTCACGCATGCAAAGCAAGCGCTCTACGATGTGATCTACTCACTATAGACTATCAAATTTTTGCTTATCATTTTATTAAACATCGACTTCATGTTAATGAATTTTGAGTTACCACGTTGAAGTGAATTGCCCTTATAAGAATCAGACTCCAACAATTTACAACAACTTTACTATGTATATCCAAGATCAAACGAAACAACTTACCACAACTACGGACCACAAGAACAAACAACCATGTAAAATGATAAGTATAGAACAACATATGGTATTAAACGGGAACACATTTTTAGTCATTACAGCATGTACATTTTTATCCTTCTTGAATGATTTCATGAAATAAGAAGGAACAAAAAGGAAAGATGAAAACTTTGAAATAGAGATGCAAGGTATCGATCAATGTGCCTCACGCAAGCACAATGAGCGCTTTACCATGTGAGCTAGATCCCCAGACGATGTCAAATTTCTTTTTGGCATTTTGTGAAATACCAACCTCATATTAACGAATTTTGAGTTCATCCCCCTGAAATGAATTGCCCTCTTATGAATCCAAATCCAAACCACTAACCACAACATCCCCATGAATTTACAACATAAAACCAAATAATTTACAACAACAAAAAATCAGTAGAACATTTATGAGAAATCATTTGAGTATATGAATTTTTATTATTTCGGGGAATGATCGCCGTGCTTCTCGAATGCTAAGCGAGGGATCTAACATCTGATTTAACAAACACCAAACTTGTGTTAACAAATTTTTAGTTCATCACCCTGTACTGAGTCTCTCTTGACGGAATCTGATTTAACAAATTACCTACAAATTTATTATAAATTTCCAATATCAAACGCAATTTATAGCCACCGTACACCACTAGAATAATCATGTTAGTAAAATTACTTAAAGAAGAAAGAACAAAAATGAAATAATAAAACTCGAAAATGGGGATGCAGGGTATCTATCCTCGTATCTCTCGCATGCTAAGCGGGCGCTCTATCATCTGAACTATATCCCCATACAATGCCCAATTTTTGTTAGGCATTTTATCAATCACGAACATCATATTAACAAATTTTAAGTTCATTACCCAAAAGCGAATTGCCATTATAAGAATCTGACTCCAGCCCATTAACCACAACCATATCAAGAATTTCCAACATCAAGCGAAACAACTCACTCCTACATGATTCCGCTAGAGCAAAAATGCTTGCAAAATTATCAATGTGAAACAACATATGGTATTAGAGTGGGACCCATTTGAAATCATTTTTAGGGTGTAAATTTTTATCATTTTTTGAAAGATTTTGCAAAGCAAGAACGAACAAAAAGGAAAGATTAAAACACATAATTAGAGATACGGGGTATCGATCCCCATACCTCTCGTATGCTAAGTGAGCGCTCTACTATCTGAGCTATATCCCCATATAATGCCAAATTTTTGTTAGGCATTTTATCAAACACCATCATCATTTTAACAAATTTTGAGTTCATCACCCTAAAGCAAATTGCCATCGTAAGAATCTGAGTCCAACCAATTAACCACAGTTGCGTCATAATTTCCAACATCAAGTGAAACAACTCACTACTACAAGAGTTCATTAGAGCAAAATGCATGCAAAATTATCAGTATGAAACAACATATGGTATTAAAAAGGGACACATTTGAAATCATTTTTAGGGTGTAAATGTTTATCCTTTTTTGAAGGATTTTGCGAAACAAGAGCGAACAAAAAGGAAAGATTAATACACATAATTGGAGATGCAGGGTATTGATCCCCGTACCTCTCACATGCAAAGCGTACGCTCTATGATATGAGTTATACCCCCATTTATTGTCAAATTTCTGTTAAGCATTATATTAAACATCGACATCTGTTAACGAATTTTGTGTTACCACCCTGAAGCGAATTGTACTTATAAGAATCAGACTGCAAGAATTAACCACAACTTTATTATTAATATCCAACATCAAATGAAGCAACTCACCACATTTACGGATGACAATAACAAACAAGCATGTAAAATGTAAGTATAGAACAACATATGGTATTGAACGGGAGCACATTTTGTCTTTACAGCATGTACATTTTTATCCTTTTTGAAGGGTTTGATGAAAGAAGAAGGAACAAAAAGGAAAGATTAAAACTTTGAAATGGAGATGCAAGGTATCAATCAACATGCCTTACGCAAGCACAATGAGCGCTATACCATGTGAGCTATATCCCCAGACAATGTCAAATTTCTTTTAGGCATTTTGTGAAATACCAACCTCATATTATCGAATTTTGAGTTCGTCACCCTGAAATGAATTGCCTTCTTATGAATCCGAGTCCAAACCACTAACCAAAACTTCCCTAAGAATTTACAACATAAAACCAAATAATTCACAACAACAACAAATCAGTAGAACGATCATGAAAATTCATTTGAGTATGTGAATTTTTATTATTTTGGGTAACGATTGTCGTGCTTCTCGAATGCTAAGCGAGGGCTCTTCCATATGAACTACATCCCCATATGATGTCCAATTTCTGTTCGGCATTTTATCGAACACTGAACTTATATTAACAAATTTTTAGTTCATCACCTTATACTGAATCGCTTTCGTAAGAATCTGATTGATCAAATCAACCGCAAATTTATTACGAATTTCCAACCACAAATGTAATTCACAGCCACCATACACCACAAGAATAATCATGTATGTAAAATTACTTGAAGAAAAAAGAACAAAAATGGAGTAATAAAACTCAAAAATGGAGATGCGATGTGTCTATCTCGTATCTCTCGCATGCTAAGCGAACGCTTTACCATTTGAACTACATCCTCATACAATGCCAAATTTTTGTTAGGCATTTTATTTAGCTCCAATATTATCATGTCCCAAATCCACCCCCTCATCAGGGCTTCATTGGCGACGGATTGATTGGTTCTCACTAGGGCTTAGTCACTTTGCATGGTATGGAAGTCATAAAATAATATATCTTTCATTTATCTTAATACTGCATATTACAAAAATCTTTTATATAAGATAAAGTAATGGAACTTCTATACTAGAGAGGTTAACCAACACAAAGCTATTGCTATCTGTTCATCTAATCCTCCTCGATCTTTGTTCTTGTAGGATCTAAAATAACTATTTTAGTGAGAGCTTGATAGCCTAATATGATCTGTGTGTGCATGTATAGAAAAATTCATTATAAAATTACATGATAACGACCTTATTATAAAATCTTTTTGAGAAAGCTTTGTATGTAGCAACAACATGCATATTTGAGTAATAACAGTAAGACAATATAGTATAAGAATAGTTTACTTTTGTCTTTTCTTCCCATAAGAACAGTCTCCTTATCCCTCCCAAGAGATCCATTTCCAGAAAGGTCTATCAGTCTCCCCCACATTAAGTGGACAAATCTTCTATCTACAATAATAGGGTGTTATCGGTTTGTATTTTGATGTTTGATAAAGTCCTTACTTGCTTGAACTATCTCCACACGTATCGGCTCATATAACAAACACAAACACATAATAGATGTAGCGGTAGGAAAATCATTGTGACAGTAATAAATTATGATAACAGTAGTAAATCATGAAATTAATAGTAAATCATGATAATTATAGAAAATCATGGTAGTTTTGCATAATATAGATATGAAACTTGAAAAACACTTACCTTAAAGTGTTGTCTTTAACTAAGAGGCTAATTTTCCTTCTTTTTTTCACTTGCTTTCTTATAACAACACTTTTCTCTTTTTCTCTTTCTTTTTCTTCCTCTCTCTTTCTCTTTCTCTCTTTTCTCTCTTTCTTTCTTCCTCTTGGCTGAATTGGTTTGGAAATGGAAGGAGGAGGGGTATTTATAGGCATGATTGGGTAATAGTTCATTGACAAGTGTTAGGACACTTGTTCATCATCTAAGGCTCTTGATCTTTGATGTAAGTCATGTGTTTTTCCATGTGTCAAACATAGAAGATACCTATTCTTGATGGAAGACATTTGCCCTCCAAGTGGTTTGACTAATTGGAAGACATGTGTATGGTCGGTTGTTAGTCGGTAATGGACGGTGGCAATATATTCATACATATTCAATGTTCTTTAGGTATAGCCTATGTAATGTCATAGGATAGTGGGGCATCTCGGTATCAGAGCCATGAGGGGATAGTATAATACAGAGTATAGATTAATTGTTTAAAGTTCTAAACATAAGATCTAAAAATATACTGAGTCCTTTGGATATAGGTGGTCCCGGCAGTTAATCCTAGGGAAGGTAGTGAGTCCGTTGATTCAGCCAGTGTTCCGTAGGTGTATATTTAGGTTTTAAGTCTAGAATTAAAATAATGAACCCTATATTCTGTAAAACTACTAACTCTTCGAGTTCTATATCAAGTTCTTCTGAAACTAAAGATATAATAAATAGTAGAGAAATAACAATTGAAGATTTTGAAAAAGAAATAGACGAATGAGAAATACCCAAAATAAGTATAGACCAAATCTATAAAACATCCAAGATAAATTTCTTTAAAACAGATTACACCATTAAAACAGAAGAAAAAGATATTTGACTCTTAAAATCTTTTGAAACTATACAATTATTTTCTACAAAATCTTTAGAAAAACATATGACTAAAGGTTATAAATATGTTCATATTGGATTAGTCCAAATCGGTTTAAGGCCATTAACCAAAGAAGGACTAAACACCTCAATCTTAGTAACTCTTAGAGATGCTAGGCATAAAAACTTCTCAGACTCCTTACTCGGAACCATCGAATCTGGTTTATGCAAAGGATTAGTTTCGTTCAATTGCTTCCCTAACCTAATAATATCCTTAAATGATAAAAATATACTAAAATCCTTGATTTTACAAGTTAAAACACTTAACTATGATATGATAGATGTAACACCGACACTACGGTATCTGTAATATTGTACCATTTTTGAAATATATATATATATATATATATATATATATAAATAAGATATTCTTCAATTTATTTATATAGAGAGAAATTTTATTTATTTAAATTGATTTTTGATTTTTGGGGTATTTAAATTAAAATTTTGGTATATTTTAATTTACCGAATCTGCGAATCGAAGTAAACCCCGTTTGTACAAAAAAAAATTAAATTTAAATTTTAGTAAAGTGTGGGTGTGAAGATATATATATATATATATATATATATATGTATATAAACAAACCTAAAAAAAAGAACCCAAGTTTAGGAATTAGGGTTTAAAACCCTAATTCCTCTCTCCCTCTTTCTCTCTCTCTCCCTCTCTCTCTTCCTCTCTCTCTCTCTCTCCTCAACTCTTTATCTTCCCGCGACCGCCGCTCTCCTCCGCCACTGTCTCGCACCTCTCCGTCGCGACCCGCCACCACCCAATGACCGTCGCCACTCTCCCTCTGTCTTCTCTCGATACCTCACTCACGGTCTCCCTCTCACAGTCACTCGATCTCTCTCTCTTCGGCTTTGCCCATCTCCGCCACCCTTTGCCGCTCTCTCTGTGCGAGCACGATCCTCCCCTATGCGAGCGCGATCTCCCCTATGCGAGCGTGCCACAGTGCGATCTCCCTCGCGCGAGCACGCCACAGCACGTGATTGCAGTAGTTTCCTCTCCCTCCAGCACAAGCTAGCTCAACAATAGCGCACCAGCCCGCGAGAGCGACTGCTCGTGAGCGTGCGGCCTTCTCTCGAGCTTGCCACGGCGCGACAAAGCGCGCAACAGCGCGCGACCGCATGCCTGCCAGCCCACTGTGGCCCGCAAGCCTGCTAGCTTGCTGATCCGTGAGCCCGCTAATCTACGAGCCCACGAACCTTTACGCAGGTAACTGACTTAGGGTTTTGATCCTGGTTTAAGTGTTTATGAGCTAACTAATAAATCTTGTCTTGTTAGGGAGTATTGTAGATTTTGGAGTGATCGAGGAGACATTCGGATGAAGGTCTGCACTCTGAGAAAACCCTAAGTGAAAATTTTCTTACCCATTCGATTTATTTGAATGAATATTAGAGTTAAGTTTAGAAATAAGGAGAAATGGTTGGCGTGCAGGCGTTGCGCACCCTGGGTGTTGCGCAAGAGCGTTGCGTGCCCTGCATATAGACCCTACACATGGGCGCTGTGTGCCCTGCACATGGGCGTTGTGCCCTGCACAGAGGAGCGCTGCGTTGTGGCCCTACTGGCCTTAGGTGCGAGCGAGAGATTGGACTAGTGTGAGCCCTGTGAGTGATTGGTTGAGTACCAACACTTGAGTCTTGTAGACATGTTGTATGCATGAACATAGGAGTTGGGTGCCTTGATTTAGGGAAACACTTTTCTTTGTTTCGTGGTATTATCGGGGAGTGCGCTACCCTCCCCCATACTGTGAGTGGGACTTTGACGTCTGCTATTAATTGAAAACCATATTTTAAAAAATGCTTTTCAATGACATGATTCTGCAAATGTATGATCATTAGAGTTTTGAATATACTATGAAATATTTTTGTGACCATTGGAGTGTCCCAACTATTGATTTCTTTGATATGCATCCATGAGTTTGATTACTAGATATTGTGCCACATTTTCAACATATTGACATGTTTTAAATGCTCCCACTATATTGGCACATGTTTTTGAACGAATTTATATGTACTATTTGGGCTGTACGCCCGGTAGACATTATGATACGATGCATGGGGTTGTATGCCCGGCCGACGTGATGATGTGATGCATGGGGTTACGTACCCGGCCGACTTGGTGATATTATGTTATGCTTCCTATAGCATTCCGTAGCTACGATGGACATTTCGTAAAGGCCCTGTACCCAGATACGCTTCGGCTAGAGGTATCTGCCAAATTGTCATGTGTATAGGTGTCCCAGATTGATCCTTATAGGGGAGGACGTGAGTTTACGTCTGTCTAGCACTGGGCAGGACACCATACATGGCCGACTATATATATATATATATTATTAATATTGTTTACAGGCTAATTGGAGTAGCCTGTGGTCAATATTAGGGTAGAGAGTCATTATTTGATATTTGCATAGTGAAAACCCCCAATGCACCCGTTCTTGGTCGAGGTAGACTATTGCCCGGATTGTTCGTTTGGCCGGCTCTACATATGTGACTTGATACATGGATGGATGCATATGTTATTTTCCGATGTGTACCTTGAGTTATGTAAAATTTCACATTGTTTTTGCACATTTGATATTGTATTACATGCTTTGACACTCCAAATTCACCCTCGATATTGATAACATGATGTCAATCCCCTCACTTGCTGAGTATCCTCCCATAGATACTCACCCCTCAATTTCTTTCCCACAGGATTAGTCATAGACTGAGGAAGAATTGTTGTGATTGTATATTGGCGATGTGGACTTGATAGCACCGAACTTGGATATGGATGTTACCATATCTTCCGTTACGAATATTGGAGATTTTAGTTTGATCAATGTATTTATCTATTTATATTTTGGGATGACTGTATAAATTATGGACATTTATTCGTGAAACTCTCATAGTGACTCAATTCACTTGCATTGAGACACTTGTATGTATTTAAAATGTTAACTTAGGAATCTATTGTACATGTGTATAAAATTTTAGATCCGCTCGGTGTGGTGGTTGCTCATGCCCTAGTTGGGTATGACAGTTGAGGTCTGTGGCTAGAATTGCTAGAAAATTTTATAGCCTTGCGTTGTCCTGGTTGTTTGCTGTGGTTTAGTTAAGGGATGTGAGGCCAGGATGACCATTTATTTATTGACAGGATGGTTGTGAATTATGCAGGTTAAATTATACATGGAAGACTTCCGAAATATGGGGAGGTTCTGTCCGATTTTCTTTAAAATTGTAACCGGCATCTAGGGCAACGGGTGGCTGTTCATGACTCCGGTTCGGGGCGTGACAATAGAGGAATCAATTCCGATCGCTCTAATATATAAAAAACATTATAAATTCATGAAAACAGCCTTTGGCTCAAAATAAAAAATTCATCATAAAAATGGAGAAACACTATTATTTCAAATGGATATTAGTAAATCTAACTTAGTAATTCCAAAACCCATTAAATGGGAAGAAATAATTCTTCCAGAAGATTAGATATTGGAAGGAGCAGTTCAATCGCAAACAGATAATGTTATTCCAGAACCAAGTACCAAGATAAAACAAATCACATAATATACTAATGGAAATATAAAAATAAGTTTTGATAGACCATCTTATACTTTTAGGTTTTCGGATATATCAACATCATCCTCCGATTACATAGACCTAGGAAGAGTATCAAAATTACCTTCCATTATAAATCTTGATGATACAAGTCCAATAAAACCTCCAAGATACTCCACATTAGATATACCTTCAACATCTCTTAAAAACATAAATTTTGATAAAAAAATCCCACAAGCAGTATATATGAGTTCCTAAATAGAAGATCAAAATCAAACCTCTCAACTGGGAAACCAAAACCCTTCTAAGCCTACTTCGCCAACAACATCAGTTATTATAGAAAATATAGGTAACGAAAAAGAATTACACGTATTCGCAAAAGAATATGAATTAAATGTCTATGAAAAATATGAAGAATTTGAAATAAACAACGAATACTTGGATAAAGATTTTTATTCAGAGGAAAACAAAGAAAAAAGAGAATGACATTTTAAAACATTTGGAAATAAAAAAGATAAAATCCAAGAAAAACATTATAAATTTATCAGAAAAAATAAGATAAATATTTTATTTTTTATATGGTTAGAAATGTATACTAAAAGACATAAAATCCGTTATGCATTTAAAATAGTTAACCCAAAAACCACAAGAAGAAACATGGTACTATGGGAACCCCAGATGGTCAAAACATAAAGTTAGATCATCCACCCCTGAGGACGATCAAAATTCCTATAGAATCAGAAAAAATAGAAGCTAGCCCGTATAAAAAACCACAGGATAATGACTTAACAAATTTACAAAATATAATTATTCAGAATAATTATACAAATGTACATTTAAACTCTATAGGAAAACAATTATCTAAAATTGAAAAGTAAAAAATTTAGAGAAACCTCTGAAATGGATGAAAAAGAAAAAGTTAAAAAACTTAAAAATCCTATTTTTAAACCTTATCACATCTCAAATCAAGCACACCAAGAAATTAAAACAAATAAACAAGAATTCTTAAAAGCTATAAAACTTCAACTTAGTAAAATTGAATCAACCTCAGAACCAATTGTCCCTGAAACACCCCAATCGGTAAATCAAGGTGTAACTATTTTGAATAAAACAATAGAATCAAGTTCGGATGAAGAAAATATAGAGGAAAATATTAGAGAACAAGAACCTGACAAAGCTAAAATCCAATGGAAAACCTCTAAAATGGAGTATATCAAACCTAGGTTACCTGAGCTAGAAATAGGTAACCAACCCGAAGTCTTAATACAACCAAAATATAATGCTAATTTTGTCTATGTGTGGAACATAAATGGAATGAGTGAATATCAAATACTCAATTATTACAATAAATAACTTTGGCTTCAAATTCATATAAAACCTAACATAGAACAATCGATAGAATAGTTGCAGAACTCCTTATAGCAGGATTTTCTGGATAACTAAAAGGATGGTGGGATTTTCATCTCACAAAAATCAACAATTAGACATCTTAAATGCTTTACAAATTGGTGAAGATGGTAAACCCATTTTGAATCATTTGGGAGAACCAATTTAGGATTCAGTTGCCACCCTGATATTTACCACAACCCTCCATTTTATTGGAGATTCATCTCATTTAAAAGATAAAAATACCGATTTATTATCAAACCTACGATGTAAAAAATTAAGTGATTTTCAATGGTATAAATCTACCTTCCTAGCCAGAGTAATGCTTAGAGAAGACTCTAACCAGCATTTTTGGAAAGAAAAATTCTTAGTAGGTCTTCCAACACTATTAGGAGAAAGGGTAAGAAATACCATTCGAGAAAACTTTGGAAGCAGTATAATCCCATATGATCAACTCACTATGGTGAATTGATTAGTTTCACACAAAGAGAAGAATTAAAAATATGCCAAGACCTAAGACTCTATAAACTTTTGAAATGGGAAATGAAGAAAACCAAAAAAGAATTAGGATCATTCTGTGAACAGTTTGATCTTAAGAAACATAAAACATGTAATGGAGAATGTAGTAAAAGATATTCAAAGAAATTTTCTAAAAAAGGAATATTCTAAAAATTATAAATCCTACAAGAAACAAAAGGAAGATTATTACAAAAAAAACCATTAAAAGACGGAATCCCAAAAAACATGAACACATTTCGACATCTAAAACTTTAAGAGATATTACATGCTTTAAATGTAGGAAAAAGGGACACACTTCAACATATTACAGTGCTTAAAAAAATTAGAGAACTTCATTTAGATGAAGAAACTCTAAATAAAATCTCAGTCTTATTAATCGAAAGCTTTGACACTGAATCAAACAGTTCAGAGAATTCTACTAGTAATCCCCAAATTGATGAATTAGATACTAATTCATTTAAAATAGAATTAGAATCAGATATAAGTAGAATAAATATGTTAACTAAAGAAAAAAGTCTAATTCAGTTATATAACATATAAGGGATCCCAAAATCCAGAAAAATATTTGGATTAATTAAAACAATTTCTAGAAGAACCATGAATAAAACCCTAAGAATTAGCCTATACCATACTAGAATGTATGATCTTACTTCTATACTTAGTAAAAAAAAAATCTACTGGGATTACACAAGAACTTCAAGAAGAAATAAAAAAGATTAAAAAAGAATTAAAAGATCTAAAACAAAGGCAACACAAGGACTCTAAAACAATCTCATTTCTACTAAGCCAAGTAAGGAGTAAACCCACAGACACTGAGTCTAGTAGTGAAGATGAGAATCGAGAAGAGGATCCTTTGGAATCCCAAGCCTTAGAATATCTTGAAAAAACTCATAAAAAAATTTCTTGAAGAAATTATCTTTGTATTAAAAGATATAACTTCTATGAAATATCTCATAAAAATAACCCTGATATTATCTGAAGACTTTAAAATTGATATAGTTGCTCTTTTCAACACAGAAGCAGACTTAAAGCAGGGACCATCCCTAAAAGATTTTATAAACAAACTAGTGAAAGATTATGTTTCGTAAATAATTCTAAAATGGACATAATTGCTAAAACAAATGCAGGAATCCAGAATGGAAGATTCCTGATTAAGACATCATTTGTCCTAGTAACCAATATTTGACACACCATAATTCTGGGAACACCCTTTATCAACTTAATAACCCCTAAAAAGTCAACAATAACGGGATCAATTTTAAGACAAAAGAAGAAAAGCTATTCTTTCCATTTTTGGAAGACCTAAAACTAGGAGTCTAAACATTGTAAAAATAGCATCTATTCATGATAATTCAATAAATCTATTAATACAAGGAAACGAATTTAATATATTTATTTAAAACAAAATATTAATTTACAACGAATTGAAGAACAATTAAAAAATAAAACTATAAAATAGAAAATTCTCAACTTTCAAAAGATGGTTGAAAGGGAGATTTGTTCCAATCTACCAAATGCTTTCTGGAATAGGAAGCAACATATGGTTGATTTACCATATGAAAAGGGTTTTGATGAGCAAAGTATTCCTACTAAAGCCAGACGAATTCAGATAAATGCTGAATTGGAACAATACTGTAAAAAAAAATTCAAGACCTTGAATCCAAGGGATTGATTTCAAAATCCAGATCTCCTTGGAGTTGCGCTGCTTTCTCTGTCAATAAAGCTTCAGAAATAGAACGAAGAACTCTAAGACTAGTTATAAATTATAAACCTTTAAATAAAACCCTAAAATAGATTAGCTATCCAATTCCAAATAAAAAAGACTTATTACAAAAGCTTAATTCTGTAAATATTTTCTCGAAATTTGATATGAAATCTAGATTTTGGCAAATCCAAATCCATTCTGACCATAGATATAAGACAGTATTTACTGTTCCATTTGGACAATATAAGTGGAATGTGATGTGATTTAGATTAAAGAATGCCCCTTCTGAATTCCGAAGAATTATGAATGACTATTCAATGCATACTCTAAATTCTATATAGTCTATATTGATGATATACTTATATTCTCATTATCAGTAGAACAACACTTCAAAAACCTTAAGACATTCTTTTATATTCATAAAAAGAATGGATTGGTATTATTTGAAAAAAAGATGTCCTTATTTCAAACAAAGATCAGATCCTTAGGTCACCATATAACATGTGGAACCATAAAACCAATAGAAAGATCAATGAAATTTGCTAATAAATTTCTGAATAAAATTCTTGATAAAACACAATTGCAAAGATTTCTAGGAAGGCTAAACTATGTCTTAGACTTCTTTTCTTATGTAAATAAAATAGCTAAACCTCTTCATAATAAACTTAAAAAGAACCCTAAACCATGAATGGAAAAGCATACTGAAATTGTCTGATTTATTAAAAAATAGGTATTAGAAATAACATACCTTCATATAGCCAATCTTAGCTTTCTGAAAATTGTAGAAACAGATGCTAGCAATATAGGTTATGGAGGAATCTAAAAACATATCCCAGACAAAAGGGAAGTTGTAGTTCAATACACTTCTAGTCATTGGAATGAAACCCAAAGAGTTTTTTCAGAACAAATAAAATGCTCTACAAGGTTGTAGGTAAAAACAAGGCCAAAGTTGAAGTAGAATCCTCAATAAAACCCATTTCCTCTGCTAAGCCCATCAAGTCGTGGTATGAGATGGTTCAGAAGAAGAGGAAATTAAGAAGCAGGCCAAGGCCCAAAATGAAGCTCCAATTAAAATAGAAGCCCAATCCGAGGACATGCTATCTTTGATCCAGAAATGGGTCAAATCAGTTCCGGATAGCCCAGAACTATGGAGCCTAGAGTTATTTTGTACCCTTAAAGCCTCTAGGGAAATGGTTTGATCTAAGAGCCTAGTTTTGGCCCAAAGGACAGGTAAAACATCTATTCTAGTTTCTAAAACTGAGAAAGGTGAGTCTTCATACTCTAAAATCCTTTCTCAAAATTATTCTAAAATTGTGGCTACCGCTGGTAGTAAAAGACTCATTTTAGCAGATCCAAAATCTATTAAAACTTCAAGTTTTATTGAAAAAACTTTTACCAAAAGTATTTTAGTTGTCAACGAAGGTTTTTCCAAGATGATCTTTTCTAAACAATGAAAAAATACTTTTTAAAAAACTGGTTTTATAAACCTTGGGATCTCTCCAAGACAACTGAATATTATCAAACAATTTTAGAATTCACAGGAAGCGCTAAGTTTAAACACTTCGCGTTCTCCTCAGACCAACAAACCGTGCCTATTCAACTTGTAAAATTTTAAAAGTCCTTCATCCTTCAAAATGGGGACAAGACTTAACAAAGCCAAAACCTTTCCCTATAAGTCTTAAAACGAAAATAAAATTCTGCCCCGCCTTTTCTTATTGTGATTTTGTCCAAGTCTGGTATAATACTTTTCTTATTTAAAACCATAAACACGTACACTCATAGTTATTTTTTTTCCACAATAAAATCCAAATCCAAAAGTATCTAGCTTTGTTCCCAACTGGTGGAAACTATTTAGATCCTTGCCCGACATCCTTATCCTGCCAATCGAGGAATCATTGATTTATTTAAAATCCATTACAAACCTTCAGAGATAAAAAAGAAATTTTCATCTCTATGTTTATTTTGTGCAAAATTCTTTATATCTTGGGTTAGCCAATGGTACTTAGGATATGCCAACTTTGATGGAACCATTGTACTTTAGAGAAAATTCAAACTTAAGTGATGGAATTCCTTCAGAGTTCTAGAGAAAATCTTAAAACCAGCTGTCTTCAATTGGCTAAAGACAAATGGGCTTTTGAATACGAATCCTTCTGATAAAACATTCTTAGCTCAAAAATCCCATGCACAAACCTTTTTGGCTGCGACAAAAACTAAAGAGAAATATCTCTAAATTATGGAGCAACTACTCCAAAGCGAAAATGGATCATCTTCTAGATTTGAAATATCCAATTTTGATTCAGAGCATATAGTTGACCTCAGCAACGATGATTTAGAAGATTTGATGTTCTATCATCTCTAAAACGGTTATTAAAAAAAAGAGACATGATGCTGGATGGGTTAATCTCTAGCCCATGCAAAAATAACAATAAAAAAAAGAAAAGTATCTGGCCAATCAGTTGCATTAAAACTGTTAAAAATTTTCAAAAATCAATCAGTTACCTTAAAACTGATAAATCTTTCTTATAAACAAAAATAGAAAACACTTTGTAAAACAACCATTCAAAAAAAAAGATTACATTTTATGTTGCTCATTCCGTACTGTACTATTTATGTAACACTATTCATATGGTACTGTTTACCTGTGTCCCAACAATACCTCTCTAAATTTTCTATTTAAGGAGCCTATTCTCTTGTGTTTGGGACATATTATACACCTTGGGAGGATACTACACACCTTGGGAGGGCTACATACCTAGAGGAGAGGGCACACCTTTGGTAGAGGAGAGAGAGAGAGAAGTTTGAGAACACATTTTGGAAGAAGAGGAGTATAAAGGAGAGTCCTTGAGTGTTCCCTTAAATACCCTTGAGTGTTTACTTTCTTTTCACTTTTTCTTCCTTCTTTCCTTGGGGAAAAACTTGTAATAAAACGTAATCAAGCTCGAAGCACAAGGATTTCATTGTAAGTCTTTTATCTTATGTAAACTTTTATTTTATTTTATGAATAAAAATCTTATGTTTCATATATCTCCTTTATTTTCCCTATCCTTCTTTTGAGAGTGCGGTCGGCTCTACTGTCCATAAATCTATGGTCCCATTTTCTTGTTATTTATTTATTTGCTTAAAGTGGTGATTAGTGGTTAGCTCTGCTGTCCAAAGATCCCATATTTTATATTTACCTATATTTCCAAAGTATGGTGATTAGCAGTTGGCTCTACCGCCCAAGGATTCCTAACCTCTGGTCCTTACTTTTATTTGTCTGTTATTACTTTTATTTATCATTTATTTTGGGTTACTTCTCTGTTTATTTATTGCTTTTCATAATTATTCTTTTGTTATTTATTTGTCTGTTTATTTATATCCCTTAGTTCTTGGGGCGTATTGGTATTAGAGTCACGGGGTATAGTATAATATAGAGTATAGATTAATTGTTTAAAGTTCTAAACATAAGATCTAAAAATATACCGAGTCTTTTAGACACAGGTGTCCCGACAGTAAATCCTAGGGAGGGTAGTGAATCTGTTGGTTCAACCAGTATTCCGTAGGTGTATATTTAGGTTTTAAGTTTAGAATTAAAACAATGAACCCTATATTCTGTAGAACTATTAACTCTTCAAGTTCTATATCAAGTTCTTCAATAACTAAAGATATTATAAATATTGAAGAAATAATAATTGAAGATTTTGAAGGAGAAATAGATAAATGGTAAATACCCAAAATAAGTATAGACCAGATATACAAAACACTCAAGATAAATTTCTTGAAAACTGATTACACCATTAAAACAGAAAAAAGAGATTTAACTCTTAAAATCTTTTGAAATTATACAATTATTTTCTAAAAATCTTTAGAAAAACATATTACTAAAGGTTGTAAATATGTTCATATTGCATTAATCCAAATCGATTTAAATCCATTAACCAGAGGACTAAACATCTCAATCCCTGAAACACCCCAATTGGTGAATCAAGGTGTAACAATTTTGAATAAAACAACAGAAACAAGTTCAGATGAAGAAAATATAGAAGAAAATATTCGGGAACAAGAACTTGAGATAGCTAAAATCCATTGGAAAACCCTTAAAACAGAGTATATCAAACCTAGGTTACCTGAACTAGAGATAGGTAACCAACCCGAAGTCTTAGTACAACCAAAATGTAATACTAATTCTATCTATGTATGGAATATAGACGGAATAAGTGAATATCAAATACTTGATTTATTACAACAAATGATTATGTCTTCAAATGCATATAAAACCCAACAAAGAACAACTGATAGAACAGTCGCAGAATTCCTTATAACAGGATTTTCTAAACAATTAAAAGGATGGTGGGATTTTCATCTTACTAGAAATCAACAATTAGATATCTTAAATGCTATACAAACTGGTGAAGATGGTGAACCCATTTTGAATCATTTGGGAGATCCAATTAACGATACAGTTGCCACCCTGATATTTACCATACCCTTTCATTTTATTGGAGATTCATCTCATTTAAAAGATAAAAATACCGATTTATTATCAAATCTAAGATGTAAAAAATTAAGTGATTTTCAATGGTATAAATCTACCTTCCTATCAGAGTAATGCTTAGAGAAGATTCTAACCAATATGTCTGGAAAGAAAAATTCCTAACAGGTTTTCCAACACTGTTAGGAAAAAGGGTAAGAAATACCATTTGAGAAAACTTCAGAAGCTATATAATCCCATATGATCAACTTACTTATGGTAAATTGATTAGTTTCACACAAGGAGAATGATTAAAAATATGTCAAGTCCTAAAACTCCAAAAACATTTGTAATGGGAAATTAAGAAAACAAAAAAAAAATTAGAATCATTCTGTAAACAGTTTGATCTTAATAAACATAAAACATGTAACGGAGAATGTAGTGAAAAATATTCAAAGAAATCTTCTAAAAAAGAATATTCTAAAAGATATAAATCCTACAAGAAACAAAAGGAAGATTATTACAAAAAACCCATTAAAAGAGGAATCCCAAAAAACAGGAACACGGTCCGACATCTAAAACTTTAAGAGATATTACATACTTTAAATGCAGGAAAAAGGGACGCACTTCAAAATATTGCAGAGTGTCCAAGAAAATTAGAGAACTTCATTTAGATGAAGAAACTCTTAATAAAATCTCGGCCTTACTAGTCGAAAGCTCTGACAATGAATCAAACAGTTCAGATAATTCTACTAATAATCCTCAAATTGATGAATTAGATACTAGCTCATCTAAAATAGTATCAGAATCGGATATAAACTGGATAAATATGTTAACTAAAGAACAAAATCTAATTTTAGATGTTGTACAACATATAAAAGATCCAGAAATTCAGAAAAAATATTTGGATCGATTAAAACAATCTCTAGAAGAACCAGGAATAAAACCCTCTAAATTACCTTTTATTAGTACTGGAATGTATGACTTTACTTCCATACTCAGTAAAAGAAAATTCAATAAAAATCTACTAGAACTATACAAGAACTGCAAGAAGAAATAAAAACAATTAAAAAGAAATTAAAAGATCTAAAACAAAGGCAAAATAATGACTCTAAAACAATCTCATTTCCACTAACCCAAGTAAGGAGTAAATCCACAGACACTGAGTCTAGTAGTGAAGATGAGAATCCATAAGAGGATCGTTAGGAATCCCAAACCTTAGAATGTCTTGAAAAAACTCATAAAAAATATCTTGAAGAAATTCTCTTTGTATTAAAAGAAATAACTTCTAGGAAATTCCTTATAAAAATAACCCTAATATTATCTGAAGACTTTAAAATTGATACAATCGCTCCTTTTGACACAAGAGTAGATTTAAATTGTATAAAAGTCAGGATCATCCTTGAAAGTTTTATGAACAAACCAATAAAAGGTTATGTTCTGCGAATAATTCTAGAATGGACATAATTGCTAAAACGGATACAGAAATCCAAAATGGAAGATTTCTGATTTAAACATCATTTGTCTTAGTAACCAATATTCGACATACCGTAATTCTGGGAACACACTTTATCAACTTAATAACCCCTATAAAGTCAATTATAACGGGATCAATTTTAAAACAAAAGAAGAAAAACTATTCTTTCCATTTCTGGAAGAGCCTAAAACTAGGAGGCTAAACATTGTGATAGTAGTATTTATTCTTGATAATTCAATAAATCTATTAATACAAGGAAAATAATTTAATATATGCCATTTAAAACAAAATATTAATTTACAAAGAATTGAAGAACAATTAAAAAATAAAACTATAAAACAAAAAATTCTCGACTATCGAAAGATGGTTGAAAGGTAGATTTGTTCCAATCTTCCAAATGCTTTCTGGAATAGGAAGCGACATATGGTTGATTTACCAAATGAAAACGGTTTTGATGAGCGAAGTATTCCCACTAAAGCTAGACCAATTTAGATGAATACTGAATTGGAACAATACTATAACAAAGAAATTCAAGACCTTGAATCCAAAGGATAGATTTTAAAATCCAGATCTTCATGGAGTTGCGCAGCTTTCGATGTCAACAAAACTTTGGAAATAGAAAGAAAAATACCAAGGCTAGTAATAAATTATAAACCTTTAAATGAAACCCTAAAATGGATTATAAAAAAGATTTATTACAACAACTTAATTCTGTAAATATTTTCTCAAAATTCGATATGAAATCTGGATTTTGGTAAATCCAAATCCATCCTGACCATAGACATAAGACGGCATTCACTATTCCATTTGGATAATATGAGTGGAATGTGATGCCATTCGGATTAAAGAATGTCTCTTCTGAATTTCAGAGAATCATGAATGACATATTCAATGCATACTCTGAATTCTGTATAATTTATATTGATGATATACTTATATTCTCATCATCAATAGAACAACACTTTAAAAACCTTAAGACATTCTTTTATATTTGCAGACAAAATGAATTACTATTTTTTCGCAAAAAAGATGTCTTTTAGCAATTTTGGGTCTAATGTGTAGCTTTTGAAACTTGATCCAAGGGTAGGAAATTGTTTGAAGTTGCATGCAAATGTAAGCCCTTGGATTGAGATAGTGGATGATAAGACCTTTCAAATGATTAAAGTGTGGAAGCAAATCAACGGTAGGGATTTTGCAAGGAGAAGTTCAAGACTTGTGGACCTTAGATCATGGTTGAGTGCAATTAGGATTTAATGACCAACAAGTTCCTTGTTGCTTCCTTGTCCAAACCGTGGGAGGAGGAAGCTCCATTTTCTCCACAAATGCCCACTCATATTCTTACATAAATCCCACCTATTCTCATCCTAGAGCAACATACTACAAGGCTAGGACCAAAAGAGAACACTTGTTAGTGAGAACAAGAGCAAAACCAAGAGCCTCAAAGAGAGGAAATTTGGAATTTCAGCAACCCTTCTTGAAGCTTCCTTAGGTAAGAACATGTTCTTTCTTCATTTTCTTTAGCACATGTTGATTTAAGCCAAGCTAAGCCTTGTCTCATGATTTTAAGGAAGGCCAAATCAAGTTGCAAAGAAGGAAGAAAGGGCATTGAGGTGAAGATTGGTGGACTTAAAATTCCAAGCTTTAGGTAAAGAGATTTCTGTCCTGTTTTAAATTCTGTTCTTAGTTCTGTCAGTGATTTTACCTTTATTTTGATGCATCTAACAGTCAAAATTAGTGAATGCTCTAGTGAAGTAAATTTTAGATCTAGGTCTTATCTTTCCAACGAGATAAGAACCACCTTAATCCGATACTTGTCCCAAAAGTTATGATACTTTTCCTGAAACACGATAGAAAGTTGTTCTGTTTCGGAACATAAAAACAGTGTGCAAAACCGACCGTTTCTCAGTCTTATTTTAGAGAAACTCAAAACATAAAAGTTGTAGGTATCACCCTTTCCTACAACATGTAACAATTTCAGCCAATCCACACAAGGGAATCAAAAGTTATACCCTTTTTCCTCAAGAGGTTTTGACAGAAACCTTGTTTCCAATTGAAACCTGACAGTTCTGATTATGAATTATTTCAACCCATTTCTAGGCATAATTAAGTAAAACGTAAAAGATGAAATTGTAGATTTATGTCTTAGGTATAACATGGTTAAATTTCATTAAGTTTGGATGCATAGGGTGAAAGTTATAGTTTCTGCACAAAAATAGGACAGAATCTGAATATAGAACACGACAGAAACAAAATGAGCACAGAGCTAAGTCATTTCTACCATTCAGGGGCACAGGCTTTGTGCGCATGGGCATCGGGCAATGGGCCGACATGGGCGTGACATGAGGACGATATCCGTGCAGTGATTTTGATCGGACCAAACTTCATAAAATTTGATATTTTTGTACAAATACACTTAGGGATTTTTTTAAAATGTTCTAAAACTTGGCCCTAGACTAAGAAATTGTTAAGTGCAATTTACTACATACATTTTCCTATAATGACATATGTATGCATATATGATCATTGTAGTAACGTGATTGGTGATCGATTTGAGGGAGTTCCATTTGCTGTTATCATGATATTGAGGGGAGTGATTACCCCCATACTATGAGTGGGACTTTGACATCTACTATTGATTGACAGATCATGTTTTACCGATTTTCAAACGACATGATTTCTATACGTATGAAAACTAAATTTTGAGATTTTGATAAGTATATATAGACATGTTTTTGTGACCATTGGAGTGTCCTAACTACAGATTTTATTGATTCGTATCCATTAGTTTAATAACTAAATATTATGCCACCTTTTTGACATATTGACATGTTTTAAATGCTCCCACTGTATTGACACATGGTTTTGAACGGATTTACATGTACTATTTGGGTTATACGCCTGGCTGACGTTATGATACGATGTATAGGGTTGTATGCCCAGCCGACGTGATGATGTGATGCATGGGGCTACGTGCCCGGCCGACTTGATGATATTGTGATATGCTTTCTATAGTATTCCGTAGCTACGAAGGACATTTGATAGAGGCACCCCTTGTACCCGGATACGTTTCGGCCGGAGGTATCTTCCAAATTATCATGTGTATGGTTGTCCCAGATTGATCCTCATTGGGGAGGATGTGAGTTTACCTCTGTTTAGCACTAGGCAAGGTATCATACACGACCGACTATTTATAGATATATATATTGTTATTATTATTTACAGGTAAGTTGGAGTAACGTGCGGCCAACATTGGAATAGAGAGCCATTATTTGATATTTGCATTGTGAAAACCCCCGATGCGCCCGTCCTTGGTCGAGGTAGACTATTGTCGGGGTTGTTTGTTCGGCCGGCTCTACATATGTAACTTGATATATGGATGGATGCATTTGTTTTTTTTCGATGTGTGCCATGAGCTATGTTAAAACTGCAAGCTGTTTTTTGCACACTTGATATTGTATTACATGCCTTGACACTCCAAGTTCACACTTGATATTGATAGCACGATATCAATCCCCTCACTTACTGAGTATCCTCCCATAGATACTCACCCCTCACTTTCCCTTTCACAGGTATAGTCTTGGATCGAGGGAATAGTAGAGATTTGATTTCGTTGGATTTATATTGGAGATTGGGCTGGAGTATGGTTACCCGTTTCTTCTGCTATATTCAATTTGAGGTGTCGCAGTGGTTGCTCACGTGCTCGGCTTGGGGGTGGGTCGGGGCGTGACAACTCGGTTGGTATCAAAGCTCTTGGTTTAGAGCTATGCCTTATGAAATGATTTTGAAAATATTCCCAAGTAACTTGGTTTTGAAAGTTCTCAATGCATGTAAGAGTTACGATACAATCATGAAGTCCCAGTATTTGGTCATAGGCAGATGAGTTCATCCATTTTTAGGGGGTTAGATACGGGTCGTATCTAAGCTAGTACATCTTTTCCATTGGTTCCTATACCAGATGTTTCCTTTATTTTAGGGGGTCAGTTAACCCTAAAACTTACCCTTTTATTTAATGAACTTTATTTCCTTACATAAGTATGACGACTAGGCGAGTTACACGTTTTGTACCTACTGAACCTATTGGAGCACCAGAGGATGCGACTTCTTCATACGCACCCTCCACCGGCTACTACAGCCGTAGCTCCACCACCACCACCACTGGATGCCTATAGACAGGTGTTTGAATGGTACTCTGCACATGGTGTTCAGATGCCACCACCACCGATGGCTGCGCCAACCTCTACGGCTGTACCACCTCCAGTTGTACCGTAGCCTCCACCGGTAGTTGGTCCATCTACTGTTTCAGGACCTATTGACATTAGCTCCTCTACCTTGAGGCGTATTCATGAGCTCACTTGGTGGGAGGCGATTTGTGATGATCTGGGGTTGAGCGAGGACTATCGGCTTCAGGCAGCAGTGAGACTCTTGGATGGTGACGCCCTCACTTGGTGGAAGGCGATTTGTGACGATGCTACCGAGCCCCTATGATGGGAGGATTTCCTGCGGTAGTTTGATCACATATATTTTTTGAGTACCAACAAGACCGCAAGAGGGCAGAATTTTTGCACTAGCAACAGGGTGTGAGGTCGGTCACGGAGTATGAAGTCGAGTTACGGAGGCTAGTTGCTTTTGTTCTAGACCTGGCGACGCCAAAGCAGCTACGGTTCAAGTTTGAGGACGGCCTCAACTTGAATATCAGGAGGTACATGATAGTGACTCCTAGTGTCTCCTTTACGGAGATAGTGGACTCGGCACACCGGGCAGAGGAGATTGTCCATGCCGAGGGCAAGCAGCAGGAGAGTAGAGAGCAGAGGAAGAAGAGGTATGGGTTTTCTATGGACCAAGGCTTGAAGAAAAGCAGGACTTCAGGATATCTGGGAGACCCTTCTCAGCCGAGACAGATATATTCTGGGCAGGGATCACGATCTCAGGGGTTTAGAGCACCAGCCCCTAGTGCTACTACTCAGACTTCAGCTCAACGACACCTTTTTTGCCGCCGATGTAGTAGACACCACCCTTTTGGAGAGTGTAGGGTGCCTGTTACATGCTTCCAGTATGGGAAGCCAGGGCACATCAAGAGTGCCTATCCTGACTTGGGATTTGGAGGTTAGACAGTTTTAGGACACTCGAGTATTCCTCGAGGAGGACAACAGGGAGCACCTGTGTACTCAAGTCATACAGCTCCACGGATAGTAGCTAGGAGCAACACGGTGCCAGGACCATCTCAACAGTAGAAAAGGATACTGGCCCGTATATACGCGTTGACATAGGAGGACGCTTAAGCGAATCCTAACATGATTATTGGAGTTTTGAAAATATGGGGAGTCGACGCTCGGGTCCTTATTGACATCGGGTCGAACTATTCTTATGTGAGATCGTCTTTGGCCCACTAGTTGGGTAGGCCTTTGTCACCACTTGATGAGGAGATATTGGTCATCACTCCTTTTGGTGAGCAAATACTTTGAGATTCTATCTACAAAGGGAGCGAGGTCATGGTCAGAGATGTAGTACTTGAGGCAGATGTGATTCCACTCGAGATGACGGACTTCGATGCCATCCTGGGGATGGATTGGCTGAGTACGCATAGAGGTGCAGTGGATTGCTTCACCAAAGAAGTAAAGTTTCGGAGACCTGAGGGGCCGTTGTTGAGGTTCCCAGGCGAGAGGCGAGCGTTACCTCACTGTGTTGTATCGGTGATGAAGGCCATGCGATTGTTACGTCGAGGGTGCACGGTTATTGACACCACTATGGAGGGGCCAAGGCTTGAGGAGGTCCCAGTGGTGTACGATTTCCCAAATGTATTTCTCAAGGAGCTACCCAGACTTCCATCAGTTTAGGAGTTTAATTTCAAGATTGATCTAGCTCCAGGAACTACTCCCATATCTATTCCGCCATACAGAATGGTGCCAGCTGAGTTTAGAGAGCTCAAGGTCTAGTTGCAGGAGTTACTGGACAAGGGTTTTATCCGTTCGAGCACTTCGCCTTGGGGTGCTCCGATGTTGTTCGTGAAGAAGGACGGGACCCTATGGTTGTGCGTAGATTACCGACAGCTAAACAAGGTTACAATCAAGAATCGATATCCACTACCGTGTATTGATGATCTATTTGATCAACTTCAAGGAGCGAAGGTTTTTTTGAAAATCGACCTGCGATCTGGTTATCATTAGTTGCGAATTAGGGCTGAGGATGTGCTCAAGACCACATTTCGCGGCCGCTATGGACATTACGAGTTCTTGGTTATGCCGTTTGGGCTAACCAATGCAGCAGTTGCCTTTATGGATATGATGAATCGGGTCTTCCATGATTTTATGGATTGGTTCGTCATTGTATTTATTGACGACGTCTTTGTATACTCGCGGAGCGATGAGGAGCATGTGAAGCACCTTAGGGCAGTCTTGCAGATTCTCCGCAAGCGACAGTTGTACGCCAAATTTACTAAGTACAAATTTTGACTGAGGCAGATTGGTTTTCTTGGCCATATTGTTTTTGCGGATGGTATTTATATTGATCCGCAGAAGGTTGAGGCCATACTAAGGTGGGAATAGCCGCAGACAGTGACTGAGATTCGGAGCTTCCTTGGTCTAGCAGGGTATTACCGGTGGTTCGTAGAAGGATTCTTACAGATCGCTGCTCTACTTTCCAGATTGACGCGAAAGGACATCAAGTTCATTTGGGATGATCATTGTGAGGTGATAGTTCAGGAACTTAAACGACGACTGACATCGGCACCAATTTTAGCTCTCCCCACTAACAGTCGAGAGTATGTTGTGTACAACGATGCCAGCAGGTAGGGATTGGGCTGTGTTTTGATGCAGGATGGTCGGGTGATTGCTTATACTTCTCGATAGTTGAAGAAGCATGAGTTGAACTATCCTACTCATGATTCAGAGTTGGCAGCCATAGTTTTCGCATTAAAGATATGGTGTTATTATCTGTATGGAGTAACCTGCAGGGTTTTCACTGATCACAAGAGCTTGAAATACTTGTTCTCTCAGAGGGAGTTGAATCTCAGGCAGAGGTGATGGTTAGAGTTACTGAAGGACTATGATTTGTTTATTGATTATCACCCGGGCAAGGCGAACGTTGTGGGAGATGCCTTAAGCTGGAAGTCATCTTCAGCTCCTTCTCAGACAGTAGAGAGTGCGTATGTCTTTTACTTGGTGGGACTCCATGCTTTAGGAGTCAGTTTGGCTAGCGACAGTCAGGGAGCACTGCTAACCCGTTTTGAGGTGTGACCGATGTTACTCGATCGAATTAGGGAGCTTTAGGGATCCGATGAGGAACTCTGAGGTATTCACGACAGGATCCGCAGTGGAGAGGGCGGAGACTTCCGAGTCCGTGATGATGGACTCGTGATATTTCGAGACAGGGTGTACATCCCAGCCGATACTGATCTTCGGCAAGCTATCCTTGAGGAGACTCATTCCTCAGCATATGCTATGCATCCCGGGGGTACAAAGATGTACTAGACCATCAGAGGTAGCTATTGGTGGTTGGGTATGAAGTAGGAGATAACAGAGTTTGTAGCTCGATACTTGGTATGTCAGCAGGTGAAGGCCGAGCATCAGAGACCCGCAGGCAAGTTACAGCCTCTTCCCATTCTTGAGTGGAAATGAGAGCATATTACTATGGACTTCGTGATGGGATTGCCGCGGACTTCTGCACAACATGATGCGATTTGGGTAATTGTCGATCGACTTACTAAATCTGCACATGTTATCCCCATCCGCGGAGATCATTCATTGAAGGCATTGGCACGCCTCTACATTGACACCATTATCTGATTGCACGGGGTACCCGTATCGATTGTTTCAGACCAAGACCCCAAGTTCACATCTAGGTTTTGGCCTTGGTTGTAGGAGGCATTGGGTACTAGACTGAATTTCAGCACAACTTATCATCCTCAGACTGATGGACAATCGGAGAGGACCATACAGACGCTTGAGGATATGTTGAGAGCCTGCGTGGTAGATTTTCATGGTAGTTGGGATCGACATTTGCCATTAGTAGAGTTTGCTTATAACAACAGCTACCAGGCAAGCATTGGGATGCCGCTGTATGAGGCTTTGTATGGGAGAAGATGCAAAACTCCTCTGTGCTGGGACGAGGTAGGTGAGAGGCGACTTAGCAGCGTTGAGCTTGTTGAGGAGACGAAGGAGAAGGTGAGGATCATCAGCGAGAAGAAGAAAGCTGCCCAGGATTGGCAGAAGATGTATGCGGATCAGAGGCGGAGACCTCTTGAGTTCAACGTTGGAGACATGGTTTTTTTGCGGATCTCGCCCTGGAAAGGGGTGATTCGTTTTAGGCAGCGGGGCAAGTTGAGCCGTAGGTATGTTGGGCCATTCCGTATCCTTGAGAGGATCGGGAGTGTAACGTATAGATTGGAGCTGCACAAGGAGTTATCACGCATACATGATATCTTCCATGTCTCAGTACTTAGGAAGTATATGACGGATCCTTCACATGTGCTAGAGCCCCCACCAGTTGAGCTATGGGAGGATTTGAGCTTACCTGTTCAGCTCATGGCCATCCTTGACCGCCAGATTAAGAGACTGCGGAGCAAAGAAGTCCCATTAGTTCGTGTTTTGTGGTGGAGCGAACAAGTTGAGGAGGAGACCTGGGAGCCGGAGGAGACTATGAGGGGACAATACCCTCAGTTGTTCACTGTATAGTTTTCCTTTCCTTGTATGGTTTTCTTTTAGTTTCGGGGACAAAACTTGTTTTTAGGAAGTTAGGAAAATGTAACACCGACTCTCGGTATATCCTATGGTGTATTCCAGTTCATGTATATATATATATATATATATATAATGTTTCCACAACTACGTTCATGAATTTTCAATAAGAATTTTTTCAATAAAACGACCCAAAAAATTTACCAGTAAAAATGTAAACTTGGTTCAGTTTGACTCAAAAAGACTCAATAACCTTAGTTTCACATTTAATAAATTTAATTAGGCCTAACATGAAATTTTGGGTCTAATGTGTAATTATAAAAATTTTTAGGGGTCAAATTTAAATTTTTATAATTTAAAGGACTTGTTAGCAATTTTGGGTCTAATGTGTAATTTTTGAAACTTGATCCAAGGGTAGGAAATTGCTAGAAGTTGCATGCAAATGTAAGCCCTTGGATTGAGATAGTGGATGATAAGACCTTTCCAATGATTAAAGTGTGGAAGCAAATCAATGGTAGGGATTTTGCATGGAGAAGTTCATGACTAGTGGACCTTAGATCATGGTTGAGTGCAATTAGGATTTAATGACCAACAAGTACCTTGTTGCTTCCTTGTCCAAACCGTGGGAGGAGGAAGCTCCATTTTCTCCACAAAAGCCCACTCATATTCTTACATAAATCCTACCTATTCTCATCCTAGAACAACATACTACAAGGCTAGGATCAAAAGAGAACACTTGTTAGTGAGAACAAGAGCAAAACCAAGAGCCTCAAAGAGAAGAAATCTGGAATTTCAGCAACCCTCCTTCAAGCTTCCTTAGGTACGAACATGTTCTTTCTTCATTTTCTTTACCACATGTCGATTTAAACCAAGCTAAGCCTTGTCTCATGAATTTAAGGAAGGCCGAATCAAGTTGCAAAGAAGGAAGAAAGGGCCTTGAGGTGAAGATTGGTGGACTTAAAATTCCAAGCTTTAGGTAAAGAGATTTCTGTCATGTTTTAAATTCTGTTCTTAGTTCTATCCGTGTCTTTACCTTTGTTTTGATGCATCTTATGGTCTAAATTAGCGAATGCTCTAGTTAAGTAAATTTTAGATCTTGGTCTTATCTTTCCAACGAGATAAGAACCAACTTAATCTGATACTTGTACCAAAAGTTATGACACTTTTCCTGAAACACGACTAAAAGTTGTTCTGTTTCAGAACATAAAAACAGTGTGCAAAAACAACCCTTTTCTAGTCCTATTTTAGAGAAACGTAAAACATAAAAGTTGTAGGTATCAACTTTTCCTACAACCTATAAACTTTTCAGCCAATCCTCATAAGGTAATCAAAAGTTATAACCTTTTTCCTATAGTTATTTTGACAGAAACCTTGTTTCCAATTGAAACCTGATAGTTCTGATCATGAATTATTTCAGCCCCTTTCTCGGTATAATTGAGTAAAATTCAAAACATGAAAGTTGTAGATTTATGTTTTAGGTATAACATGTTTAAATTTTATTAAGTTTGGATATGTAGGGTGAAAGTTATAGTTTCTGCACAAAAATAGGATAGAATCTGAATATAGAACACGACAGAAACAAAATGAGTATTTTCGGAAATTCTATGATGAGATTTTGAGAAAATATATAACATGAAAGTTATAGGGCCCGACATTTCCTACAACATATCAAAAGTTTACTTAATTTGGAGCTGTGTACAAAGAGCTAAGTCATTTCTACCATGCAAGGACATAGGCTTTGTGCGCATGGGCGTCGGGCAATGGGCCGACATGGGCGCGGCATGAGCACGATGTCCGTACAGTGATTTTGACCAGACCAAACTTTGAAAATTTTGATATTTTTGTACAAATACACTTAGAGATTTATTTAAAATGCCTAATTTATGTACAAATACACTTCGGGATTTATTTAAAATGCCCTAGAATTTGGCCCTAGGCTAAGAAATTGTTAAGTGCAATTTATTACATATATTTTCCTATAATAACATATGTGTGCATATATGATCATTATAGTGACATGATTGGTGATCGATTCGAGGGAGTTCCATTTGCTGTTATAGCAGTATTGAGGGGACTAATCTACCCTCCCTCATACTATGAATGGGACTTTGACATCTACTACTGATTGACAAATCATGTTTACCGATTTTCGAACGACATAATTTCTATACGTATGAAAACTAAATTTTTGGATTTTGATAAGTATATATATACATGTTTTTGTGACCATTGGAGTGTCACAACTACTGATTTTATTGATACGTATCCATTAGTTTAATAACTAGATATTGTGCCACATTTTTGACATATTAACATATTTTAAATGTTCTCAATGTATTGGCACATGGTTTTGAATGGATTTATATGTACTATTTGGGTTGTATGCCCAGCCAATGTTATGATACGATGCATGGGGTAGTGTGCCCGGCTGACGTGATGATGTGATGCATGGGGCTATGTGCCCGGCTGACTTGATGATATTGTGATGTGCTTCCTATAGCATTCCGTAGCTACAAAGGACATTTAGTAGAGGCACCCCTTGTGCCCGGATACGCTTCGGTCAGAGGTATCCGCCAAATTGTCATGTGTGTGGTTGTCCCACGTTGATCCTCATCGGGAAGGATGTGAGTTTATCTCTGTCTAGTATTGGACGGGGTATCATACACGGCCGACTATTTATAAATATATATATATATTGTTATTATTATTTATAAGCTAGTTGGAGTAGCCTGTGGCCAACATTGGAATAGAGAGCCATTATTTGATATTTGCATTGTGAAAGCCCCCAATGCGCCTGTCGTTAGTCGAGGTAGACTATTGCTGGGGTTGTTTGTTCAGCTGGCTCTACATATGTGACTTGATACATGGCTGGATATATATGTTATTTTTTGATATGTGCCTTGAGCTATGTTAAAACTGCATGCTATTTTTCGCACACTTGATATTGTATTACATGCCTTGACACTCAAGGTTCATACTAGATATTGATAGCATGATGTCAATCCCCTCACTTGCTGAGTATCCTCCCATAGATACTCATCCCTCACTTTCCCTTTCATAGTATAGTGTTGGATCGAGGGAATGGTAGAGACTTGATTTCGTTGGACTTATATTGGAGACTGGGCTGGGGTATGGTTACCCGTTTCTTCTGCTATATTCAATTTGAGGTTATCATATTATTTTAGAGTATTTAGTTTGATCATTGTACTTATTTGCTTGGGGATGACTGCATATTACTATTGGCGCATATAAATGGTAACTCTCATCTTGGGTTTACATATGTATGCATTTGAGGCACATTAAGATATTTTACTTTTATTATTTGGGAACTCATGTGATTTTGTAAACTGATTTGGACATATGTGTTTTTAGCCTTATGATGCCTCAATGTCTCGGAGGGTTGTGCCTGTGCATTGAGGTGTCGCAGCGGTTGCTCACGTGCTCGGCCCGGGGGTGGGTCGGGGCGTGACAGACGGTAGTACCGACTCCTACGGTAGTGCTTATTCCTTCAGCAGCACCTACAATTGTGGCACCGGATCCTCCATCGGTGGCAGGTCCTTCTTCAATCTCTGGTCAGCTAGTCAAAGAAGCTCAACAGTTGGGATACACGGACTTTACGGGATCTGGTGATGCTATAGCATCAAAACACTAGATTAACCGGACCCGTCGAATCTTGACAGACTTGGGGTTGGGTGACGAGTATAGGCTATGGGTAGCAGAGAGGCTACTAGATGGAGATGCCCTCACTTGGTGGGAGGCTATTAGTGATAATGCTACCGAGCCACTGCGGTAGGATGATTTCTTGAGGGAGTTTGACTATAGATGCTTCTCTGAGTTTCAACAAGACCATAAAAGGATAGAGTTCCTTCACTTGCAGTAGGGGACTAGGTCAGTGGCAGAGTACGAGGCAGAATTGAGACGATTAGCTACCTTTATCCCTGACTTAGATACACCGAAGCAAATGAGATTCAAGTTTGAGGATGGCCTCAACTTGAATATTAGAAGGTACATGACAGTCACCCATAGTTTCTCCTTCGCGGAGATAGTTGACTCAGCTTACTATGCGGAAGAGATTGTCCATGCTGAGGGTTGGCAAAGGGAGAGTAGAGAGCAGAGAAAGAAAAGGACTGGGACATAGTTAGGTCAGAGCTCGAAGAGGGGTAGGACTTCAGGCTTTCACAGAGACCCCTCTCGCTTTACCCCAACACACTTTGGATAGGGACCACGTCTACAGGGGTTTGTAGCACTAGCCCCCGGTGCCACGAGCCAGACTACTGCTCAGTGGCCTTTTTTTTGCCATAGATGTGGCAGGTACCACCCTCCGGGAGCCTGCAGGGCACCTATTACTTGCTTCCACTATGGGAAGCCAGGACACAATAGGAGTTCGTGTCCTGATTTAGGACTCGGAGGTCAGACGACTTCGAGTTATCAGAGTGGTCCACGGGTAGGATAGTAGGGAGCACCTACACCTTCAGTACATACTGCTCCATGGACTGCAGTCGGGAGCAACACTGTACTAAGACCTTCATGGCAACAGTCAAGAGTACAGGCCCGGGTGTATGCTGTGACTCAGGAGGATGCTCAGGAAAACCCAAATGTAATCATGGGTAATCTACCAATAAATCCTTCTGTTTACGAGTTTATGTACTCTTTCTTTCTTTTTGAGATCATGAGTACCATGATAGTTATGTACATCCACTTCTAGCTAAAGCTCTAGAGGCTTAGCTATTTTGATTTCCCTTTTTGAAATCATGTATCTCACAGTGACATGTATGGATACGACTAGTTAAAGCCCTAGAGACTTAACTATTTTGATATATATATATATATATATATATATATATATCCATCTTTTGAGTACTTTCGATTGATTATTTTAAATCTCTCAGAACCAGGTACTATGAAAATATTTGGAGCCAACTCCCGTGTTCTTATAGACACCGGGTCAAATTTTTCTTATGTGAGAGCTCCCTTCGCTCAATGGTTGGGTAGGTTGTTATCGCCTTAGAAGATGAGCTATTGGTTATCACTTCTCTCAGTGAGCAGCTGATTAGAGATTTCATATATGGAGGGAGCGATGTCATGATCGAGGGGATAGTGTTAGAAACAGACTTGAATCCTCTCAACGTAATAGATTTTGATGCCATCCTAGGGATGGATTGATTGAGTACTTATAGGGCTTCCGTAGATTGTTTCACCAAGGAAGTAGAGTTTCAGAGGTCTGAAGGGCCACCGTTGACATTTGTGGGTAAGAGACGGGTACTACCTTGCTGTGTAGTATCAGTGATGGAAACCAGACGAATGATATGTCAAGGATGCACGGCATACCTGGCTCATATAATTGATACCACCATAGAAGGACCGAGACTTGATAAGGTTCCGGTGGTACAGGAGTTTGACGACGTATTCCCCGAGGAGCTACCCGGATTACTACCAATTCGGGAGTTCGATTTTAAGATTGATTTGGCTCCGGGAACTATTCCTATCTCTATCCCGCCATACAGAATGGCACTAGCCGAGCTGAAAGAACTTAAAATTCAGTTGCAGGAATTATTGAATAAAAGGTTTATCCGTCCAAGCACTTCACCTTAGGGTGCACCAGTATTGTTTATGAAAAAGAAAGACGGTATCCTCCCACTTTGTGTGGATTATTGGCAGTTGAACAAAGTTACTATCAAGAATCGATATCCATTGCCTCATATCGATGATTTGTTTGATCAATTGCAAGGTGCTAGGGTTTTCTCAAAGATAGATCTCCGATCGGGTTACCACCAATTGCGGATTAGAGCTAAGGATGTGTCAAAGACTGCTTTCCGCACTTGATATGGACACTTTGAGTTCTTGGTTATTCCGTTTGGACTAACCAATGCACCAGCCGCCTTTATGGATTTGATGAATCGGGTTTTCCATGATTATCTAGATCGATTTGTTATCGATTCATTGATGACATTCTAGTCTATTCGTGGAGTGATGAGGAGCATGCTCAGCACCTTCGGGTTATTTTGCAGATCCTTCGCGATACACAGTTGTATGCCAAATTCATAAAATGTGAATTTTGACTACTGCAGATTGGTTTTCTAGGGCACATAGTTTTTGTGGAAGGTATCTTTGTCGATCCGCAGAAGGTTGAAGCCATATTGAGGTGGGATCAGCCGCAGACGGTGACTAAAATTCGGAGTTTCCTTGGTCTTGCAAGATATTATCTGTGGTTTGTAGAAGGATTCTCCTGGATTGCTGCTCCACTATCTAGGTTGACTCTGAAGGATGCCAAATTCCTATGGGATGATCATTGTGAGTCGAGCTTTCAGGAACTCAAACAACGATTGACATTCGTATCGATCTTAACCCTCCCTACTAGTTGTCGGGAGTATGTAGTGTACAGTGATGCCAGCCGACAGAGATTGGGTTGTGTACTAATGCAAGATGGTCGGGTCATTGCATATACTTCTCAACAGTTAAAGAAGTATGAGTTGAACTACCCGACACACGATCTTGAGTTGGCCGCCACAGTTTTTGCCTTGAAAATATGGCGACATTACTTATATAGGTGACTTGTAAGGTATTCACGGATCACAAAAGTCTAAAATACTTGTTGACCTAGCAAGAGTTGAACCTCAGACAAAGGAGATGGTTGGAGTTATTGAAAGACTTCGACCTTATCATTGATTATCATCCGGGAAAGGTAAATGTGGTGGTAGATGCATTGAGCCGAAAGTCATCATCCTCCTTTTCTCCCTCTACCACGACAGAGTGCTTACCTCTCTTGCTTGATGGGACTCCGTACACTCGGAGTCAGTTTGGCTAGTGATGATCAAGGAGCACGACTAGCTCCATTTGAGGTGAGGCCGACTTTGCTTGATCGCATTAAAGAGTTTCAGGGGTTAGATGAGGAGCTCCAGAGTATTCTTGAGAAGATCAGCAGAGGCGAGGGTGGAGACTTCGAGTCCGCGATGACGGACTAGTTGTATGCAGGGAGCGGGTTTGTATTCCCGCCAATAGCAATCTCCATAGGGTTATTCTTGAGGAGGCTTATTCCTCTGCTTATGCTTTGCATCCGGGTGGCATGAAAATGTATCGGACTATCCAAGATAGTTATTAGTGGCCCGGGATAAACAGGAAGATCGCAGAGTTTGTTGCTCGATACTTGGTTTGCAAGTAGGAGAAGGGAGCATCAACGAACCGTAGGTACTTTGCAGCCCCTCCCCATTCCTGAGTGGAAGTGGGAACACATCACGATGGATTTTGTGATGGGACTGCCTCGGACTTTAGAACGACATGATGCCATATGGGTGATTGTAGATAGACTCATGAAGTCTGCGTACTTCATTGCTATTCGTGCCGATTTCTCTTTGGAAGTGTTGGCATATCTCTACATCGACACTATTATTAGACTTCATGGAATACCTGTGTCGATAATGTTAGATAGAGATCGTAGATTCACATCTAGGTTTTGGCCCAGACTATAGGAAACATTGGGCACTAGACTAAGTTTCAGTACGACATACTATCCCCAGACCGATGGTCAGTCAGAGAGGACCATCCAGATGCTAGAGGACATGCTGAGAGCATGTGTTATGGACTTTCAGGGTAGTTGAGATCGGTATCTCCCGTTGGTAGAGTTTGCATATAATAATAGCTATCAAGCCAGTATTGGGATGCCTCCGTATGAGATATTGTATGGGAGAAAATGTCGTACTCTGTTGTGTTGGGATGAGGTAGGTGAGAGGCGATTTAGCAGCGTTGAGATAGTAGAAGAAACTAAAGAGAAAGTAAGGGTCATCCGTGATCAGATGAAGGCCACCCAGGATCGTCAGAAAGCTTATGCTGATGAAGTTAGCGACCACTTGAGTTTGAGGAGGGAGATATGGTCTTTCTATGGATCTCGCCCTGGAAAGGGGTGATTCGATTCAGGCAGCGGGGTTCCCAAGTATATTGGGCCCTTTCGTATCCTTGAGAGGGTCAGAAGTGTGGCATATAGATTGGAGCTGCAGGATGAACTCTCATGCATTCATGATATTTCCATGTCTCAGTACTTAGGAAGTACATGCCTGATTCTTCACATGTTCTAAAGCTTCCGCTAGTTGAGTTGCGAGATGACCTGAGTCTACCTTACAGCCAGTAGCCATCCTTGATTGGCAGACTAGAAAGCTACGGAGCAAGGAGGTTCCTTTAGTCTGCATTTTGTGGAGGAGTGACTAGGTTGAAGAGGACACCTGAGACCCTGAGGAGGCTATGAGGAGATAGTACCTCTATTTGGTTAATGTATAGTCTAATTTAGTCTTGAGGATGTGACTTATTTTAGGGGGTTAGAAAATGTATCATCGACACATGGTGTACTGTATATTGTACTCCTTATTACTCTATATATGATACATCTTATTCATATAGAAAATCACTCAGAAATTTTTCCGTTTAAAAACTGTTTCCAGAATATCGATAAAATTGCCGAAAATAAAAAATTTTCAAAATGACTATAAAGGGTCCAAACATAATGAAAATGACTTTAGAGTGTATAGACACCTCAAATATAAGTGAATCGTGCTTCGTAGAGCCAAATCGGGGATTTTCGGATAATCGCCTGAAAAACCCTAATCGGATAGAAATGAGCCCCAGCATGGCTAAACGTTCATGTTTTGATGCGGAATAAATTAAGTTAGGCCTAAAATGAGGTTTTGGGCCTAACTTGAAATTTTAAAAAAATATTTCGGGGTCAATTTATAATTTTTATAAGTCAAGGGACTTACTTACAATTTATAAAATTTAGAAGTAATTTAAATAAATGTATTTACCTAAATAAAGACTAAACAAAAGAGTGTAGAGAGGAAGAGAGTGACATGGACGATTTAGGGTGAGGAGAGAAGAGATTTTTCTTTTATGTATTATTTTATTTACTTTTAATATATATATATATATATATTAAAAGTAAATAAAATAATACATAAAAGAAAAATCTCTTCTCTCCTCACCCTAAATCGTCCATGTCACTCTCTTCCTCTCTACACTCTTTTGTTTAATTGAAGAGAGATTTAATTGAAGAGAGATAAATGAATATGAACCTTTGGATCTAGTTAGTGGGAGACAAAACATTGTCCATTGGGTAAAAGAGTAAGTCTTTTTGAAAACACATCAATGGTTAGGATTTGCCCAAAAAATGAAATCTAAATTGTGGACCTTTGATCATGGTAGTTGGGGGAACATGCAATTAATGAAGAGTGTGCATGTAGTGGGAGAAAGTGAAGTTTGTGTGTGAAAATGAGAGAGCCAACGTGGGAGAGAGAAAGAGTATTCTTGTGGGAAGAGAGAAAAAGTTCATTATGACAAAATAATCTAGTGGCTAGAGTTGATTCTTGAAATTTGTTGGATGGCTAGAATTGGAAGGGCAAAACAAATAAAACCAAACACAGGCAAATTTCCTTTTTCTTTCCTTGCAAAACCATGGGAGTGTGAGAGTGTTCAAGTCCAAAGAAGCAAGCTCTCATTTTTCTTCTCTAAGCCGTGAGTTCAAGGTGACGAATCCCAAATTTTTTCTACTACACTATCTAAATGTTTTTACATAAATCCCTTACTCACTAGTCCAATTATAACATATCCAAAAATCAAGACAAAATGAGGAGTTTTGCTTGGTGGAATCCAAGTGACAGTCGAGATCTTCAAGGAAGGAGAAATCCTGTTTTTCTTCAAGTTCAGTTGGTTATTTTGAGGTAAAAGACTCTTCATCTACCCTAGTATAACATATGTTAATTTGGAGTCAAAAGGAGAAAGCTGACATGGTAAATCTTGTATGGCATAGAGCTAGGAAATTGAAGGAATGATTGATCTTGTGAGGGGATCTTGATTTGGGCTTGGAGCATCAACATTTGAGGCAAATAAAAATTCTGAACTTGCTGGAATTTTTGAGGACATGCATGAATGATTTAATGTGGTGTTTTTAACTTGATTTTGTAACTTAGAACCTTGGTAGAACACAAGGAAATGTGTGCAGAAAAATGAGATTAGTGTTTGGCCGAAAATGGAATGCATTCTACGTGATGTTGTGTGCTGAATTTTAATGCAATGTTTAGGAAAATATGTGTGTGTGTGTGTGTTGGTTGAAATGAGAATTGAAGATGTGTTGAAAGTTATTTATCTTTGGCAAAGAATAGGAGGAATGAGGGTGGAGAAAAAAAATCTGATTTTTGGAATTCTGGACATATGACTTTGTTGCACTGTTTAAATCATAACTTTACCTACACTGCTACAAATTGAACTAGGTAAATTTCTAGTAAAACTAGACATTCAGAGTTTAAAATGATAAGAACCGTTGTATTCTGAGTAGAGATGGATTTTATATGATTTTTCAAAGTTAAGTATTCTGCATTAATTCCCCGTTCAGTCATGCATTTTTGCCCTGATTTTGGTAGCAACATTGACCTAAGTTTTCAAGCCCCTTCCTGATAGATTCAGATCTTGTGCTAGTTGAATTGTAGAACCATGTCTTAGCTTTCCAACGAGGTAAGGATCACCTCAATCTGACCCCTGTGTCAAAAGTTACAACCATTATTCTGAAACTCGTCAGAGGGTCCTCCATTTTCCAACACCAAAAAATAGTAGCATTGCACGACCCCCTTCCAGCCCTTGTTTTCAAAAACACAAAGAAGAAACATTATAGATCTCCCTTGTATCCACCTACTCTAAAACTTTTGGCCAATTCAGCTGAGGGAATCAAGAGTTATACAAAATCTCCCAAAACTATGCAAAAATGATTCTGTTTCTCAGACAAAACTTAACAGAGATTTTGGTGGTCAATTTCAGACCTTTTCTAGGCGAAATTAGAAAAAACCCAAAACATGAAAAATGTAAGTTATGTGTCTTCTAGGTACTGTAACAATTTCAGGTAATTTGGAGTTATGTGTTAAACGTTGTGATGGTTGTGCTAAAACTTAGTCAAAACAGACTTCTAAAATGTAATGTGGGCAAAATGTTGCTATTTCAGGGACTTGCACTAGGAATCTGAGAAAGTGTCCAACTAAGAGGTTGTTGCTATTTCAGGGACTTGCACTAGGAATCTGAGAAAGTGTCCAACTAAGAGGTTGTTGCTATTTTAGGGACTTGCACTAGGAATCTGAGAAAGTGTCCAACTAAGAGGTTGTATTCTTGTGTCTTGACTACAATATAGTCAAAAATCAGAGTCGTTACATGAATAGATTGTGAGATAAGGGAAGTTTACTAAAATATGACAGAATGGAGAGTGAGATTTAGATTGATTTGAAAATATGGACTTTAAGAAATCTTCCACCGAGATTTTGGAGATAAGTTCAACACGAAACGTGTGAGTTTTTATGTGAGTCAACCATAGAAATTGAAATTTCCCAATTCTGATCCCGGTTGAGGAACTTATGGCCAATTCCCTAAAATAGCGCAAGAATAGAACTTGAAAACCCTACGTTTGTCTATAACTAGGGTTGCATCACATTTACATTATTATATACGTATCATATGATCTCTTAAATGATACACAATCTACATTGTGTTTATAGAGCTTTGTTGGTGATATTGAGGGGAGCGTTTTTTTGTGTGTCTCGAGATTTGTACTGGGAGTGGCATACCCTCCTGCATACAATGAGTGAGATTTATTGTATTATGTGTTCAATGCATAATATGCTTTAAAATGCTTTTCAATGCAAGCATGAATTATGATCGTGTGCTATAATTTTTGAAATGGATTTGTGAAATGTTTTGTGAATCATTGGAGTGTCTACAACATGATTTTATTGTGAAATATGCATCCAAATGATTTGCGAAAAGAAAAACATGCCATTGCATCGATATGCTTATGATTTTATGAAATCAATTATGAGAAGTGTTTGATATGGTTTGATAAATGTTGGCATGACACGTACATTATGATGATATTATGTTATCGGCCGAGCGCCTTTATGCATGCCATAATGATATGATTTATGAGATATGCCCATGAGTTGGGTATGCCGTAGCTACGAAAGGCGTTTGCAGAGGCACCCATTGTGCCCAGATACGCTTTTGCAGGAGGTATCCCCAAACGTCATATATGATATTGGGACTCGATACGGTACTAGTTGGGTTGAACCCGAAAGGGGGAGAACTAGGTGACGCCCTGGTCTAGTACCTGATGAGGTCCGTCGCCAATGTCGGGGTAGTGAGCATTTTTTTACTTTGCATATAAAAACCCCTAATGCGCCTGCCATTGGTTATGGTCGACCTTTGCCAGGAACTGATTTTGGCATACTGTATACTTGTATGATTCGATTGATATGGATGCATATGCATTTAAATGTATAAAAAAGAATGATTTATGATAAATTATTCATTATGCACTGTTTTCATACACTATGCGGACTTGTGGATTTATTGAATCATTTTGACACTCCATTTTTCACCAACACATTGAACACACTTATATATACCCTCTCACTCACTGAGTAATCCCCATAATACTCACCCCCTCACTTTTTGTTCCACAGAGATAGTTATAGTAGGACGCGTTGTAACATAGCAGCGCACGAGATTTTGTTGGAGACATCAGACATGGGTATGGTGTTAACCATTCTTCTGTAGGATTGTGTTTAAAGATATAGGATGATATATATATATATATATATTTGTATATTTGGGATTGTAAATAAACCATCGTACATGTATATAAAAGGGATGATTGTATGTAAAGAATTGTTTATATTATTGTAACTCTCATTTCATTGTATTGCATTGAGGCATGATTGTACTATTGTTGTAACACCGACAATGCGGTATCTATACTATTGTACTCCTATTCAGGAATTAAATAAAATATTTCTCAGTTATATATATAGAAAAATTTTATTTATATTGATTTTTGATTTTGAGGTCTTTAAATTTAATTTTTGGTATAATTTAAGTTGCTTTATTCGTAAATCATAGTGAACCCCATTTTTATAAAATTCGCAAGCTGGCGAAATGTAGGTGTAAAAATATAAGTATGCATGTATGTATATATATATATATATATATACAACTTAAAAAAAAACCCTAATATAGGAAATTAGGTTTAAAACCCTAATTTCCTTTCTCTCTCTCTCTCTCCCCGACCTTCATCTTCCCGCGGCTGCCGCTCTCCTCTGCTGCTGTTTCGTTTCTCTCCACCATGACCCGCCACCACCCAATGGCCATTGCCACTCTCTCTCTCCATTTTAGTCCCTCTCTGCGTCTCTCTACCTCTCGTTGTCTCTTTCTCCCTTCGCTATTCGTGATCTCTCTCCCTCTCGATCTCCTCTGCCACGTGCTTCCGTTGTACGCCACCACTGCAAGTGCGCCATAGCCATAGCCGCAGCTGCCCCTCTCCTCTCGTGAGCACGCCAGCGTGCGACTGCCCGTAGAAGCCACAGCGTGCGACTAGAGCGGCTCCCTCTCCCTCCAGCGCGTGCCAGCTCCGCAACAGCATGCCAGCCCGCAAGCGCGCAGCCTTCCCCCTAGCGCGACAGAGCGCGTAACAGCGCACAACTGCTGTCCCAGCTCGCAGGCCCGCAAGCCCGCGAGCCCACTGTGGCCCACGAAGCCCACTGCGGCCCGTAACCCGCGATAGCCCGTGATAGCCCGCGAGTCTCTGCGTAGGTAATTGACTTAGGGTTTTGATTTTATTCTAAGTGATTAGACCTAACTAATAAATTTTGTCTTGATAGAAAGTATTGCAAATTTTGGAATGATTGAGGAAATATTTGAATGAAAGCTAGGTCTACAATCCGAGGAATCCTAGGTGAGAAATGAAATCTCCTCAGCATTTGAATTAATTTTGTCAAAATTTGGTTGAATTTAGCATAAGAAACTGTATATATATATTTTGAAATACATTAAATTCGAGGAAAATTAGAGAAATGAGAAATATTGAAAATTTAATCATTTGTGAACCAGATGATTTGAAATTTATGAAACGGGGATATAGAAAGAAGATAGTATAAATTAGGGTTGTATTAATTAGGAAAGAAAATGGAAAATCCATTAATAGGCTACTATCTGATGTTAAATTGTTGATGATCTTATTAGGTTGATCTTTTTGGAGACTCAAGGAGTCAGATTAGATAATTTTTGAAAATAGGGAGCGACCACCCTCCCTAGGAATATGAGTGAAACCCAAATCTCTTGTATGAAATAGTGAAACCTGATTTTATCGTGTTTTTAATAAAATATGCTTTTGATATGCATTGTCTCGATACATGGAATTGAAATTCAAATCTGTTTTGTGATTATTGGAGTGTCGTACTTATGTTTTCTATGATTTTGCATCCATGTTTGAAATGAAATGAAATTACGCCATGATTTGAGAAATGAAATATTTTCTATTCTACCATTGCATTGGTTTGTTGAATTTAAATGATTTCAATGAAATATATTGACACATAGATTTGAATTGTTTTGAGGATATGATGAGATGATTTGGCTATGTGGGTTGGATGCCTACTAGCTTGAGATGATATGATGATATGACATTATTTGATAAATTCCGTAGCTATGAAGGGCGTTTGTAATGGCACTGGGTTGCTCGGATACGCTTCTGCAGGAAGTATCCGCAAACGTCATATGTCTAATTGCTATAGGCATGGCCAGTTGAATCCACGTAAGGGAGAGGACATGTGTGACGCCACCGTCTAGCATCGGGCAAGGTCCTATACACAATGATGAGTAAGCCCCAGCGAACTCATGGCCAACGTTGGGGTAGAGAGCGACTTTTGAACTTTATGCATAATAAAACCCTCGATGCGCCTATCCTTGGTCATGGTTGACCTTCGCCAGAATCCTTTCAGCTTGCTCTATGATCTACTTGATTTTAAATAGATGCATATATGTATGTTATAGTGTGAATGATTAAATGAGTTCATTTTTGCGAACACATCATGATTTACTGCAAAATTTGAATTATTGGTTATAAATGATATCATTTGACACTCCAATATTCACCTACACTATTAGTATTTGAGATTAATCCCCTCAGTCATTGGGTATCTTTCTTGATACTCACCCCTCTTCTTTCCCTCCTTAAACAGGATTATTGTGTTAGAGCGACGCTTCGGGCTCTAAAGGATTTGGTAGCTTGTTGGCGGATTTGAGTGTTTTTCGACAGTGAGATTTAAATTAAGTTGAGATATGAGCTCCGCACCTTATTTTTGACCCTATGAGATCTTGATCTTGAGATCCGTAATTAACCGTGTATTTATTATGAGATTGACTGTATAATTTATGTACATTTATTTGCGAAACTCTTATATTTCATTTGCATTGAGGCAAATTATAGTGTTTGAATCTCAACTTGGGAAAATTTGTTGTAAATTGTAAAAAATTTAGGCCCAATCAGTGTGGCGGCTGCTTATGCTCTAGTTGGGCATGACAGTAGAGGTTTGTGGATAGGATTGTTGGTAATTTATTTAGCCTGGCGTTGTTCTGGATGTCTGCTGTGGTTGGTGGGTTGTTGTGAGGCCGGCATGACCATTTTATTTTATTTACGTGATGATTTTAAATTGTACAGGTTTAAATAGGTTTATTTGTGCATGAGAGACCTTCGATTTATAGGGAGATTCTGTCCGATTTTCTGTAAAAATAAGGCTAGCATTCCGGGCAACGGGTGGCTATTCACAACCCCTGTTCGGGGCATGATCGGGGCGTGACAATTCTATTGGTATTAGTGCGTCTAAGTTAGAGAAAAGATAGTAGTAAAAGTCTTCCCAAGTACGTTTAAAAGTTCTCAATGCATTAGAGAGTTTCATAGTCATAGGCATATAAGATCATTTATTGTAAAGGGTACGATATACGAGACATACATTCCGTGATTCCACATTCGAATACCTTCATTTATAACTCGAATTCTATTTTAGGGGTTAATTACCTAGTAACTAACCCTAATCCTTACTTATATCTAATGAAACGGTGCTCTCTTTGCAGAACTATGCTGGCTAGACGTAGTAGGTGCGGTACACCACTGGAGAGTCCCTCAGTGTCCTAAGGCACTTGAGGCTCCACGAGTACCGGAGGATATTTCTTCTACTCATGCACCTTCCCTAGTACCACCCCCAGCACCTCCACCAGTTGGTACAGTCGAGATTCCTTCACCACCACTTGATGTCTTGAGGGAGTGGCAGGAGTGGTACAGTAGATATGGGGTGCAGATGCCACCACCTCCACTACAGACTCCAGCGACCGCACCTGCGACCGTACCTGCACCTTCGGCACCGATTCCTCCTTTGGTGGTCGGTCCTTCAGTTTCTACTCTGACCGATGAGACGTCAGCTACTTTGAGGTGCATCCACAAGCTCACTCAGTTAGTGAAAGAGTCTCGGCAACTTGGATGCACAAACTTTTCAGGATTTAGTGATGCCATAGCGGCGAAGTACTGGATCAACAGGACTTGTAGGATCCTTACGAATTTGGCATTGTTAGAGGAACTTAGATTGAGAGTTGCTGAGAGACTCGTTGACGGAGATGCCCTCTCGTGGTGGGATGCTATCAGTGACAGTGCTACCAAACCCTGCAGTGGGAGGACTTTCTACGAGAGTTCGACCACAGGTACTTTACTCCATTCCAGCAGGACCATATGAGGACGGAGTTTCTATACTTACGCCAGAGGACTAGATCAGCCTCAAAGTATGAGACTGAGCTCAGTTGACTAGCGGCCTTTGTCCCCGACATGGCTACACCAGCTTAGATGAGGTTTAAGTTTGAAAATGGCCTCCAATTGAGTATCAGGAAGTATTTGACGGTGACTCCCTCTTTTACACTATCAGAGGTGATTGATTCAGCGTATCGGGCAAAGGAGATTGTCCGAGTTGAGGCTAGAGAGAGAGAGAGTCACCAGAAGAGGAAGACTGGGTCATTGGATGGATAGTCTTCGAAGAGGGTAGGGGTTTTGGATATCCCGGAGGTTCTTTTAGCTTCAGACCAATAGGACCGGGACAAGGACCTCAACCATAGGGTTTTGGGATACCAGCCCCTAATGTCTCTACACAGTCTACTACACAGAGACAGTCTTTGTGCCGTAGATGTGGCAGCCACCATGCTGTTGGGGCATGTAGAGCACCAGTTACTTGTTTCCAGTGTGGGAAGCAAGGTCACATTAAGAGTATCTGCCCAGATTTAGGTTGAGGAGGATCGACTTTGCAGAGTCGTACTGGTACTTCTAGCGCAGGCCAGCAGGGGGCACTTGCGTAGTCAGCTCTTATAGCTCCTCAGATTTAGCCGGGAGTAATATAGTGCCAGGACCGCCGCGACAACACCTTAGGGCCTAGGCTTGTGTGTTTGCGATGACGCATGAGAACGCACAGGCAAACCCTGATGTTATTATGGTAATCCTCCCGCAGATCCCTCAGTGTAGTATTTTTGTTGTATTTCTGTATGAGCTTTTTGTATATCATGATATCGATGTATAGTTTTGACTAGTTAAAGTTTTAGAAACTTAACTAGTTTGATATATATATGAATATGTCTACTTTTTTTCGCATTCTAAATATCTTTAATCTTTTTTCTATCTTTAGGTATCATGCGAATATTTGGTCTCGACGCCCGCATTCTTATAGATTCCGGGTCAAATTTTTCATATGTGGGCGACACGTTCGCTCGCCATCCTGATAGACCTCTCTTGCCACTTGATGAGAAGATTATGATAATTACTCCTCTTGACAAGCATATCATTCGAAATACAGTCTATAGGGGCTGTGAGGTCAGTATTGGGGAGGCGGTATTAGAGGCAAATCTGATTCTACTCCCTATGACGGATTTTGATGTCATCCTAAGGATGAATTGGTTGAGTTTACACCGGGTTTCCGTGAATTATTTCACGAAAGAGGTTAAGTTTCGGAGGTCCGGGCAGCCACCATTAGTATTCCGGGGCGAGAGACGAGTATTACCCCGCTGTATTATATCTGTTATGAAGGCCAGATGCTTGGTATGCCATGCTAGTATGGCTTATCTGGCTTATATTGTTGACATCACCATTGAGGGACCGGGACTTGAGTAGGTCCCTGTGGTGCAGGATTTTCCAAATGTGTTCCCTGAGGAGCTTTCCAAATTACCACCAGTTCGGGAGTTCGATTTCGAGATTGATCTAGTATCGGGGACCAATCCTATTTCTGTTCCGTCATACAGAATGACGTTTGTTGAACTGAGAGAGTTTAAGATTCAGTTACAGGAAAACCTAGACAAGGGGTTTATTCGCCCGAGCACTTTACCTTGGGGCTCTTCGGTGCTGTTTGTAAAGAAGGATGGTACATTTCGGCTTTGTGTGAACTACAGGCAGTTGAACAAAGCCACCATGAAAATATGATATCCTTTGCCGCGTATCGATGTTTTGTTTGATCAGCTACAAGGAGCCAGGATTTTCTCTAAGATCGATCTCCGTTTGGATTATCATCAGTTAAGAATTCGAGTCGAAAATTTGTCTAAGATACCTTTTAGTACCTGATACGGCCATTATGAGTTTCTAGTCATGCTGTTTGGGCTAACTAATGCCCCAGCTACTTTTATGGATGTGATGAACCGAGTTTTTCACGACTACTTGGATCGGTTTATCATCGTATTCATCGATGACATCTTGGTATATTCACGGAGTGATGAAGATCATGTTCAGCACCTTCGGGTGATATTATAGATACTCCGTGAAAAATAGCTATATGCCAAATTCTTGAAATGCGAGTTTTGACTGAGATAAATTGGATTCTTGGGGCACATTGTTTCCACAAAGGGTATTTATGTTGATCCACGGAAGGTTGAGCCTATAATGAAGTGGGAGCAGCCACAAAGAGTTACCGAGATTTATAATTTTCTCAGTTTGGTCGGGTATTATCACAGATTTGTAGAGAGATTCTCCTGGGTAGCCACTCCGTTGTCTAAATTGACCCAGAAGGGGGTCAAGTTTGTTTGGGATGACCGTTGTGTGGCGAGCTTTCAGGAGCTCAAACAACGGTTGACATCTACTCCTATTTTAGCCCTTCTCACTAGCAGTTAGAAATATATAGTATACAGTGATGCTAGCCGACAGGGATTGGATTGTGTTCTGATGTAGGATGGTCGAGTTATTGCATATGCCTCACGACAGCTGAAAAAACATGAGGTTAATTACCTGACACATGATTTGGAGTTGGCAGCCATAGTCTTCGCATTGAAGATATGGCGGCATTATCTTTATGGTGTGACCTGCAGGGTATTTACAAATCACAGGAGTTTGAAATATCTACTTACCCAAAAAAAGCTGAATTTGACTATCATCTGGGCAAGACGAATGTTGTAGCAGATGTCTTGAGTCAGAAATCAATATCATCCTCACAGTCGATAGAGAAAGCCTACCTTTCTTGTTTAATGGGACTCCAAATCTTGGGAGTAAGTTTGACTGGTGATGATCAAGGAGGCTTACTAGCCAGATTTGATATCAAACCGATTTTGTTCGACCGTATCCGAGAGCTCCAGAGTACAGATGAGGAGCTTTAGAGTATTGCGGATAAAGTCCGCAGAGCTGAGGGTGGAGACTTCAGGATCCGAGGAGATGGTTTGATAGTGTTCAGGGAGCGGGTTTGTATTCCCGCTGATTCAGATCTCCGCAAGGCCATACTTGAGTTGGTACACTCCTCTGCTTATGCATTGCATCCGGGTGGTACCAAAATGTATTGAACCATTTGGGATAGCTATTGGTGGTCTGGCATGAAACGGGAAATCGCTGATTTTGTGGCTAGGTGTTTAGTTTGCCAGTAGGTGAACGCCGAGTATCAGCGGCTGGCTGGTACATTGTAGCCCTTACCCATTCCAGAGTAGAAATGAGATCACATTACTATGGATTTTGTGACAGGGCTACCGCGGACTTCATCACGGCATGACGCCATATGGGTGATTGTAGATAGACTTACGAAATCTGCGCACTTCATTGCTATTCGTGCCGATTTCTTTTTGGAAGTGTTGGCACGTCTTTACATCGACACTATTGTTAGACTTCATGGAGTACCTGTGTCGATAGTGTCATAGAGATTCTATGATTCACATCTAGGTTTTAACCCAAGTTACATGAGGCAATAGGTACAAGGTTGAATTTTAGTACACGGCCTATCATCCATAGACAGATGGTCAGTCAGGGAGAACCTGTAACACTGACACTCGGTGCCCGAACAATGTATTGGTTTTGAAATATATATTCTTTTTTAAAAAATAAAAAAAAAAAGAGAGAGAGAGGAAAGAGGAAACGCCGCATTTCGGCTCGAAACGCGACACTCCTTCCCCTTCGTCAAATTAGGGCTAAAAGCCCTAATCTCTCTCTCTCTCTCTCTCTTTCTCTCCCTCTCTCTCTCTCTCTTCCTCTTTCTCTCTCCCCGACCTTTCACCTCTCGCGGTCGCTGGCCTCTTCTGCGGCTGTTTCGTGCCTCTCCGCCACGACCCGCCACCAACCAACGGCCATTGCCACCGCTCTTTCTCTATCCTTCTCTCTCAGTTTCTCTCTCTCTCTTTGCTGTTCGCTCTCTCTCACGATCTCCCTCTCGGTCTCCTCTGCCGCGCGCTTCTAGCGCGTGCCACCACCATGAGCGCACGAGCGTGCGATAGTGAGAGAGCGCACAACAACACAGAGCACTATGCGATCTCCCTCGCGTGACCACTTCAGTGCGACCCCTGCACTAGCACGAGTACGAGCGCGCTCGAACGTGACCCTCTGTGCTAGCACAGCGCGCTTCAGCACGCAACCTACTGAGCAAGCGCGCTCCAACACGAGTGCAAGCGCAGAATCCACTCGCGAGCACGAGCCCTAGCCTGTGAGTGCCGCCAGGCTGCGAAGCCCACTGCTGACCCACTAGCCCACTGTGGCCGCAAAGCCCACTGTGGCCAGCAAGCAGGGCTGCGAGCCCACCAGCCCACCAGCCCGTGAGCCCACGACGGCCTGCGAGCCCGCCACCAGCTTTCTCCTTTGAGAGCCATCTACCATCCTCATAGAAATCCTTCACTGCAGGTAACGGCTGTGTTAGATGTGGTTTTGTGTTAGAAATTGATTTAGTCGTTAACGTGATTTCACAATTAAAAATATTTCAGGTTTTAAATTAATCTGACGGGCGAATGAAAATTGGATCTGCAACTCGAGGGATCCTATGTGAGGATTTCTAACTCACTCGATTTATTTGGACAAATTTAGGGTAAATTAAAGTAAAAGTGTATTGCATATGTTAGGATGAATGTTAGAATAGATTGAAATGCATTGTTTGACATTATATAAAATTAATTATGTTAAATATAGGATTTTATACAAATTGAGCTATTCTGGATGATAGAATCGTACGGACTTGATTTGAATAGCTTCTTTTAGAGTTTGATTTGACGAATGCTTCAAAATAGTCAGAATTTGAGATTTGAGTTTAAGAATTGATACAGTCTTTTCATTATAAAATTTCCTGCATATAGGAAATTAAAATACGTCTATATTATGAAAATAGACTTTGATACCTTGAAAATGGAACAAAATTGATGACATTGGTGTATATTTATAAATTGAAGAATTTAGGGTTTGTACGAACTTAAGAAAAATGATAAACCCTGAAAATAGTCAAAAAATTGATGAAAATCATGGCTTTCTTGGTGATTCGATTGAGGAAAGCTTTGATTCTATGTGTTGTGATTTTATTGGGGAGTGCGCTATCTCTCTAAAATGGTGAGTGAGATTTATTTCAATGATTTTGTTTAATGTGTAAATCCTGTTTTAAAATATTTGATAAATGAGCATGATTTGCAGTGTACTTAAAATATTTTGACTGGTTTTGAAATTCATTTTTGTGAACCGATGGAGTGTCCAAAAACTGTGTTGAAAGATCGAAATTATGTATCTATATGGTTGAAATGTATAATGTGTCATTTTATGCTATATGTTACATTTGGTTTGTGAACCTGATTGCAGCACATTTTGATACGATTTTGGATTTGGCCTTAAGAGCTTTGGTATGTATTTTTCCGTAGCTACGAAGGACACCGTGAGAGACGTTTTGGTGACGTCCGGATATGTCTAGGCCTGGGATATCCCACGAGTTGTCATAATTTGATTAACGACATGGTATTAGCCAGGTTGAACCCGAAAGGGGGAGGATTTGGATACTCTCTCCAAGTCTAACACCTGGATGAGGTTCGTCGCCAACGCCGGGGTAAAGAGCACTTTAAATAAACTTGCATATAACACCCTCGGTGCGCCTGTCATAGGTCGCGGTAGACCTCTGCCAGGACATTTTTAGCTAGCAGCTCTATGATTTTAGTAACAGTAGTTTGGACGAATATTTGACTTGAAAATGCGTGCTAATGATATGTTGTTGAAATAAAAAACATGATGAATTGAAATATGATTCGTCTACTTTTGCTTTGACACTCCAGCTTCACACTTCATATTAAACGATTGCATTTACTCACTCACTCACTGAGTATTCTTCCCTGAGTACTTACCCCTCATTTCCCTTCTTGTTTCAGAGATAGTAGTTGACAACGAGTGTTGCTTTTAGGACGCTCAATATCATTGGGAGATCTGGTTTGGACTTGAGGAGTCATTATATATTTCTGATGCAAAATTTGTATTGGTAATGTATATGCATTCTGAGATCTATAGACGACCATTGTGTAATTCTGGGATGATTGTATAAATATGGACATTTAAATTGTGGAACTCTCATGTCATTGCATAACATTGCATTGAGGTATTTCTTATTTATTGTGTATGTACTTGGGAATGTGTTATGTTTTAGAACTGTATTCTAAGATTACTCGGTGCCACCTCTAAATCACAGGAGGGGTGACTTGCGGCTATCCATGCCTTTGATGGGGGCATGGCAGTAGAGGTCTGTGGTTAGATTATTGGAAATTTGTATAGTTTTGCGTTATTCTGGATGTTGGCTATGGGATTTGTTGATTTTGGAGAGGCTAGGATGGCCATTTGTTTATTTTACAGGATGGTTGTGATTTATATAGGATTAATTGTACTTGGGAGACCTCCGAAATATGGGGAGTTTCTACCCAATTTTCTATAAAAATACAGCCGACATTCAAGACAACGGGTGGCTGTTCACGATCCCGATCCGGGACGTGACAGTTGGATTGGTATGATTACCTAGGTTGAGAGCTATGTAGGAAGAGAGTCTTGAAAACTTTCCCGATTGTGTTTATGTTTAAAGTCCTCAATGCATGAGAGTTTCATACAATCATGAAGTCCCAATACATGGTCATAGGTATATGAGTTCATCCATTTAGGGGGTTAGATACGGTTGTGTCTAACCTAACATGCTATTTTTTTTAATTCCATTCTTTGTGAGGGTAGTCAAGATGTGATTCGTCCAAATTTCTTGAACCATGCCTATTTTTTTGAACGATACCCAATAAGGATCCTTCTCTTGCAGAAGTATGACGACCCGACGGAGCACCCGTCTTGCCCTACCAGAGGAATTAGACGAGCCGAAGGATCGTTCCTCAACTCGCGTGCCACCACCGATACCTACTCAGCCAGCTGCTCCAGCTGAAACTCCTGTACCCACACTTAATGCCTTTCAGCAGGTGTACGAGTGGTACGCTTCGCATGGAGTCCAGATTCCGCCCCCACTACCTCCTAAAGCGGCGCCTGCACCTGCAGCAGCGCCAGTTCCTTCAGCACCGGTTCCACTGCCGATGGCCGGTCCTTCTACTTTGTCTGAGCCGAGTAAGACCACATCGGCTACTCTTAGACGGATACATGAGTTGACTCAATTGGTTATGGAGGCCAGTCAGTTGGGGTGTACTGATTTCACAGGGCTTGGTGATGCTATGGCAGCTAAGTATTGGATTAACCGTACCTGTAGGATTTTGACTGATCTGGGGATTGGAGATGAGCTCTGCCTGAAAGTGGCACAACGATTATTAGAAAGAGAGGCCCTCTTATGGTGGGAGGCCCTCACTGATGAGGCGATGAGCCATTGCGGTAGGACGACTTCGTTCGAGAGTTTGACCGCAGATTCTTCCCACTCTACTAGTAGGACCGGATGAGGTCAGAGTTGGGACGGCTTACACAAGGGTCCAAATCTATCTCGGAGTATGAGGCAGACATGCGGAGACTTGTCACATTCGTACCGAATCTGGCCACACCTTAGTATTTGCGCTTCAAATTCGAGGACGGTCTTAGTCTCAGCATAAAGAGGTATATGACTGTTACCCCACAGTTTATACTGGCCGAGGTGATAGACTCTACTCACCGCGTGGAGGCTTTGGTCCGCGTAGAGGCTAGGCAGAGAGAGAGCAAAGAATAGAAAAGAAAGAAAGAAAAGTCTCATTTTGCGTAAAGCTCCAAGAGAGAAAGAAGATCAGTTCGCACAGAGGCGGATTAAGATCTGGATTTCCTGAACTGGGACAGGGACAGTACTCCCAGGGGTTCAAATAGCCCGCTCCGACTACCCTGCACATAGTATACTGCTCAGCGGCATCCTTATTGCTGCAGGTGCAATAGGTGCCATTCGATAGGATCTTGTTTAGTGTCAGTCACTTGCTTCCAATGTGGTAAGCCGGGGCATATCAGGAGTTTTTGTCCTGAGTTAAGACGCGGAAGACAGAGTTCACAGAGCTACAATAGTACTCCTCATATGGGACAGCAGGGCCAGCCTGCTCGGCCAGCATCTTCTACTCCAGGGTGACCGCCGGGAGTAACACATGCAGACCCAGGCATGACAGCAGCCTAGGGCTCAGGCCCGGGTTTATGCCATGACGTAGGAGGATGCCCAGGCAAACCCCGACATCATCATGGGTACTCTATCTCTTGAGTGATCAATTTTTCCAACATTCTGACGGGCCGCTCTCACCTTTGGATGAGAAGATATTGGTCATCACTCCTCTGGGTGAGTAGATTGTGCGCGACACAGTGTATGGAGAATGTGAGATCAAAGTTGGGGATACAGTACTGAAAGTAGATCTAATCCCTCTCGTCGTGACTGATTTTGATGCCATCTTGGGGATGGATTGGCTACATATGCATCGGGCTTCAGTTGACTGCTTTAAGAAACAGGTGGAGTTTCGAAGACCTGATCAGCCAGTGTTGATTTTTGAGAGCGAGAGGCGGGTTTTACCCTGCTGTGTTATTTCAGTTTTGGTGGCCAAACGCATGATTCGCCGCGGGTATGCGGCATTTCTGGCTCACATCATAGACACCGCTGCTCAAGGACCAAGACTGGAGGATGTTCAGTGGTGTAGGACATTTTTGATGTTTTTTCCGAGGAGTTACCCAGATTACCATCGATTCGGGAGTTTGACTTTGAGATCGATTTAGCTCCGGGGACTACCCTTATCTCTTTGCCGCCATATAGGATGGCGCCGGCTGAGTTGAAAGAGCTCAAGTTCCAATGTAGGAGTTACTGGATAAGGGGTTTATCCGTCCTAGCACGTCCCCTTGGGGCGCTCTAGTGCTGTTTGTAAAGAAGAAGGACGGTTCATTGAGATTGTGTGTGGATTATAGGCAGCTTAATCGGGTGATTCTGAAGAACAAATATCCGCTGCCTCGCATAGATGATTTGTTTGATCAATTGCAAGGTGCCCGAGTTTTCTCGAAAATTGATCTTCGATCGGGATATCATTAGTTGCAAATTAGGAGTCAAGATGTACCAAAGACAGCTTTCCGCACTCGATACGGGCACTACGAATTTCTAGTCATGCCGTTTGGATTGACTAATGCCCCCGCTGCATTCATGGACATGATGAACAGAGTCTTTCATGACTATCTGGATCAGTTTGTCATAGTCTTCATAGACGATATACCGGTGTATTCGCGGAGTGACGAGGATCATGTTCAGCATCTTTGCACCATTTTACAGATCTTTCGTGATGAGCAGCTGTATGCCAAATTCACAAAATGTGAATTTTGGCTAAAACAGGTTGGATTTTTGGGGCATGTCGTTTCTGCGGAAGGGATTTTTGTCGATCCGCAGAAGGTCGATGCCATTACGAGATATAAGCAGCTGCAGACAATGACTGAGATCAGGAGTTTTCTTGGTCTGGCCGAGTATTACTGTAGATTTGTTGAAGGGTTTTTCCGGATAGCTGCTCCATTGTGTAGATTGACGCGAAAAGGTGTCAAGTTTGTATGGGATAACCATTGTGAGGCGAGTTTTCAGGAGCTCAAACAATGGTTGATTACAACTTCGATTTTGGTACTTCCCACCAGTAGTCGGGAGTACACAGTGTAAGTGATGCTAGCCGACAGGGGTTGGGCTGTGTTTTGATGCAAAATGGTCGAGTGATCACCTACGCCTATAGACAGTTGAAGAAACATAAGATGAATTATCCGACACACGATCTAGAGCTTATGGCCATAGTCTTTGCATTGAAGATATGGCATCATTACTTGTACGGGGTGACTTGTCGGGTGTATACTGATCATAAAAGCCTAAACTATTTATTCACCCAGCGAGAACTTAACCTGAGACAGAGGAGATGGTTGGAACTCCTTAAAGATTATGATCTTGTCATTTATTATCATCCGGGCAAGGCCAATGTGGTTGCTGATGCCTTGAGCCAAAAATCAACTTCATCGTCTCAAGAGAACAATACGGCATACCTCACTTGTTTGATGGGACTCCGGGATTTGGGAGTCAGATTAGCTAGTGATGATCGGGGTACTTGCTAGCCAGGTTTGAGGTCAGGCCAACGCTGTTGGACCGTATTAGGGAGCTGCAGGGTACTGATACTGAGCTCCAGGCTCTTACTGAGAGAGCCCGCAGAGGTGATATAGATGATTTCAAAGTCCGTAGTAATGGACTTTTGACTTATCAAGATAGAGTGGTTGTACCCACCGATGAGGATCTCTGCAGGTCTATATTAGAGGAGGCACACTCCTTGGCCTATGCCTTAGACCCGGGTAATACAAAGATGTATCGAACTATTTGGGGCAACTATTGGTGGCTAGGTATGAAGTGGGACAATGCGGAGTTTGTGGCTAGATGTTTAGTCTATCAGTAGGTGAAGGCTGAGCATCAGAGGCCAGCGGGTTTACTACAGCCTTTTTCCATTCCCGTATGGAAGTGAGAACATGTGACTATGGACTTTGTTATGAGATTGCTGCGGACTCAGGCCAGATATGATGTCATTTGGGTGGTAGTCAATCGACTCACCAAGTCTGCCCATTTCATCCCGATGCGCAGCGGCTCTCCACTGGAGACATTGGCACGTCTGTATATGGACGAAATAGTCAGACTGCATGGGGTTCCTGTATCCATAGTCTCAGATAGAGATCCGAGATTTACTTCTCGATTTTGGTCCAAATTACAGGAAGCTTAGGGCACATGGCTTAGTTTTAGCACAACATATCACCCACAAATAGATGGTCAGTCAAAGAGGACCATTTAGACGCTCGAGGATTGGCTTCGGGCTTGTGTTATGGATTTTTGGGGTAATTAGGACAGACATTCACCGCTAGTGGAGTTTGCATATAATAATAGTTATCAGACCAGTATCGGCATGCCACCCTATGAGATACTTTACAGCAGAAAGTGTCACATCCCATTGTACTGGGATGAGGTAGACGAAAGGCGCCCTACAAATGTTGAGTTAGTCGAGGAAACTACGAAAAAGGTCAAGGTGGTCTGCGAGCGGTTGAAAGCCACCCAAGACAGACAGGCCAGTATCGGCATATACGGATCGGAGACGCCGACCCTTAGAGTTTGAGGTGGGTGATATGGTATTTTTAAGGATTTCTCCCTTGAAGGGACTCATTCGATATCGGCAGCGAGGCAAGTTGAGCCCCAGGTACATCGGCCCGTTCCGTATCCTCAGTAGGGTTGGGAGCGTGGCATACAGACTAGAGCTGCCAGACGAGTTATCTCAAATCCATGATGTCTTCCATGTATCAGTGTTGAGGAAGTACATCCCAAATCCTTCGCATATTTTGGAGCCTCCGCTAGTAGAGGTACAACAGGACTTGAGTCTACCTATTCAGTCAGTGGCCATACTTGACCAGCAGATCCGGTCGCTACGGAACAGGGAGCTATCTCTTGTCCGAGTGCTATGGCATAGCGATCAGATCGAGGAAGAGACCTGGGAGCCTGAAGAGACTATGAGGAGATAGCACCCCCAGTTGTTTGCTGTTTAGCCTTATTTTAGTTTCAAGGACGAAACTTGTTTTAAGGGGGTTAGAAAATGTAACACTGATACTCGGTGCCTGAACAATGTATTGGTTTTGAAATATATATAAAAAAAAAGAGAGAGAGGAAGGAGGAAACGCAGCGTTTCTGCCCGAAACGCGGCACTCCCTCCCCCTTGCCAAGCCCTAATCTATCTCTCTCTCCCTCTTTCTCTCTTCCTCTTTCTCTCTCCCCGACCCTTCATCTCCCGCGGCCGCCGCCCTCCTTCGTGGCTGTTTCGCGCTTCTCTACCGCGACCCGCCACCACCCAACGGCTATCGCCACCGCTCTCTCTCTATCCTTCCCTTTCAGTTTCTCTCTTTCTCTCCGTTGTTCACTCTCTCTCGTGATCTCCCTCTCGGTCTCCTCCGCCGCGCGCTTCTGTCGCGTGCCACCACCGTTAGCGCACCAGCGCGTGACAACGCAGAGCACTGTGCAATCTCCCTCTTGCGAGTGCTCCAGCATGACCCCTACACGAGCGCGAGCGTACCCCAGCACGAGCGCGAGTGCGCTCCAGTGCGACCCTCTGCGCGAGCACAGCGTGCTCTAGCACGCGACCTACTGCGCAAGTGTACCCCAGCACGAGTGCGAGAGCACTCCAGCGCGCAACCCACTGCGCGAGCGCGTGTGCCTCACAATGAGCAATCCACTCGCGAGCGCGAGCCCTAGCCTGTGAGTGCCCGCTAGCCTGCGAAGCCCACTACTGACTCGCGAAGCCCACTACTGACCCGCGAAGCCCACTGTTGACCCGCGAGCCCACTGTGGCCTGCAAAGCCCACTACGGCCAGTAAGCCGGGCTGCGAGCCCGCGAGCCAACCAGCAGGCTAACCCACCAACCCACCGGTCCGCTAGCCCGCGACGACACGCGAGCCCATGACCGGCTTTCTCCTTTGAGAGCCATCTGTCATCCTCGCAGAAATCCTTCACTATAGGTAACGGTTGTGTTAGATGTGGTTTTGTGTTAGAAATTGATTTTGTCATTAACGTGGTTTCAAAGTTGAAAATTTTATAGGTTTTAAATTAATCTGACGGGCGAACAAAAACTAGATCTGCAACCCGAGGGACCTTACGAGAGGATTTCTAACTCACTGATTTATTTAGATGAATTTAGGATAAATAAGAGTAAAAGTGTATTGTATATGTTAGGATGAATGTTAGAATAGATTGAAATGTATTGTTTGATATTATATGAAATTAATTAGGTCAAATATAGGATTTTATACAAATTGAGCTATTTTGGATGATAGAATCGTACGGACTTGATTCGAATAACTTCTCTTAGAGTTTGATTTGACGAATACTTTAAAACAGTCAAAATTTGGGATTTGAGTTTAAGGATTGATGTAGTCTTTTCATTATAAAGTAAATTGAAGAATTTAGGGCTTATACGAACTTAAGAAAAATGATAATTCCTGAAAATAGTCAGAAAATTGATGAAAATCATGATGATTTGAATAGGTTGGCTTTCTTTGTGATTCGATTGAGGGGAGCTTTGATTCTACGTGTTGTGGTTTTATTGGGAAGTGCGCTATCCTCCTCAAAATGGTGAGTGAGATTTATTTCAATTTTTTTGTTTAATGTGTAATCCATGTTTTAAAATATTTGATAAATGAGCATGATTTGTAGTGTGTTTGAAATATTTTGACTGGTTTTGAAATTGATTTTTGTGAACCGATGGAGTATTCAAAAACTGTGTTAAAAGATCAAAATTATGCATCCATGTGGTTGAAATGTATAATGTGTTATTTTATGCTATATGTTGAATTTGGTTTGTGAACCTGATTTCGACACATTTTGATACGATTTTGGATTTGGCCTTGAGGCTTTGGTATGTATTTTTCCGTAGCTACGAAGGATACCGTGAGAAACGCTTTGGTGGCGTTCGGATATGCCTAGGCCTGGGGTATTCCATGAGTTGTCGTAATTTAATTAACAACACGGTACTAGCCAGGTTGAACCCGAAAGGGGGAGGATTTGGATACTCTCTCCAAGTCTAGTACCTGGACGAGGTCCGTCGCCAACGCCGGGGTAGAGAGCACTTTAAATAAATTTACATATAACACCCCCGGTGTGCTTGTCATAGGTCATGATAGACCTCCGCCAGGACATTTTCGGCTGTCAGCTCTATTATTTTAGTGACAGTGCTTTGGATGCATATTTGACTTGAAAATGCATGCTAATGATATATTGTTGAAATGAAAAGCATGATAATTTGAAATATGATTTGTCTACTTATATTTTGACACTCCAGCTTCACACTTCATATTAGATGATTGCGTTGACCCACTCACTCACTGAGTATTCTTCCCCGAGTACTTACCCCTCATTTCCCTTCTTATTTCAGAGATAGTACTTGACAAGGAGTGTTGCTTTTAGGATGCTCAATATCATTGGGAGATCGGGTTTGGACTTGAGGAGTCATTATATATTTCTACTGTAAAATTTGTATTGGTAATGTATATATATTCTGAGATCTATAGATGACCCTTGTGTAACTCTTGGATGACTGTATAAATATGGACATTTAAATTGTGGAATTTTCATGTCATTGCATAACATTACATTGAGTCATTTCTTATTTGTTGTGTATGTACTTAGAAATGTGTTATGTCTTAGAAGTGTACTATAATATCGCTCGGTGCCACCTCTAAATCATAGAAGGGGTGACTGATTTGACGGGGGCATGGCAGTAGAGGTCTGTGGCTAGATTACTGGAAATTTGTATAGTCTTGCGTTATTCTGGATGTTGGCTATGGGATTGGTTGATTTTGGAGAGGCCGGGATGGACATTTGTTTATTTTACAGGATAGTTGTGATTTATACAGAATTAATTGTATTTGGGAGATCTCCGAAATATGGAGAGCTTCTGCCCGATTTTCTGTAAAAATATAGTCGGCATTTAGGACAATGGACGGCTATTCACGATCCCGATCCGGGGCGTGACAGACTTCCAGGGTAGTTGGGATTGGCACCTTCTATTGGTCGAATTCGTATATAATAACAGCTATTAGGCCAATATAGGGATGCCCCCATATGAGGCACTGTATGGCAGGAAGTATCGTACCCCGATATGCTTGGATGAGGTCGAAGAGCCACGTTTTAGTAGTGTCGAGTTAATTGAAGAAACGAAGGATAAAGTTAAGGTCATCCGTGAGTGGATGAAAGCCGCCCAGGATAGACAGAAGGCATATGCTGATCGTAGGTGGCGACCTCTTGAGTTTGCTACTGGAGATATGGTTTTCTTAAGGATTTCTTCTTGGAAGGGAGTTATACGGTTCAAGCAGCGGGGCAAGTTGAGCCCCAAATAGAGCTACCAGATTAACTATCCCGTATTCACGACGTCTTCCATGTCTCAGTACTCAGGAAGTACTTAGCCGATCATTCTCAGGCACTTGAGCCTCCACTTGTTGAGTTACAAGAGGACCTTAGTCTTCCGGTTCAGCCTATGACTATTCTAGATCGGCAGGTCAGGAAGCTGCGAAGCAAGGAAGTCTCGTTGGTCAGAGTCTTATGGAGGAGTGACCAGGTTGAGGAAGAGACCTGGGAGCCCAAAAAGGCTATGAGGAGACAGTACCCCCATTTATTTACTATTTCGTGCTCTTTTAGTTTTGAGGATAAAATTTGTTTTTAGGACGAAACTTGTTTTTAGGGGGTTAGAAAATATAACACCATATTGCAGTGTCCGTATTATTGTACTTCTATTCAGGAATTAAATAAAATATTTCTCAGTTATATATCTAGAGAAATTTTTATTTATATTGATTTTTGATTTTGGGGTCTAAATTTAATTTTTGGTATAATTTAAGTTGTCGTGTCCGTAAATCGTAGCGAACTCCATTTTTATAAAATTCACAAGCTAGCGAAATGTGGGTGTAAAAATATAAGTATGCATGTATGTATGTGTATATATATATATATATATATATATATATATATACAAACTTTAAAAAAAAAAGGGAGAGGAAGCATTGCGTTTTGGCCCAAAACGCAACAGTCCCCCAAATTTAGGAAATTGGGTTTAAAACCCTAATTTCCTCTCTCTCTCTCTCTCTCTCCTTCTCTCTCTCTCTCCCCGACTCTTTATCTTAAAGTGGCCGCCACTCTCCTCCGCCACTGTTTCGCGCCTCTTCGCCGTGACCTGCTACCACCCAACAGCCGTCGCCACTCTCTCTCTCTCCATTTCAGTCCCTTTCTGTCTCTCTCTACCTCTCACTGTCTCTTTCTCCCTTCGCTATTCATGATCTCTCTCGCGATCTCTTTCCCTCTCGATCTCCTCCGCCACGCGCTTTTGTCGCATGCCGTAGCTGCCCCTCTCCTCTCGCGAGCGTGCCAACGCGCGACTACCCACAGAAGCCATAGCGCTACTACAACGGTTCCCTCTCCCTCCAACGCGTGCCAACTCCACAACAGTGTGCCAGCCTACGAGCGCGACTGCTCACGAGCACGCGGCCTTCCCCCAAGCGCGTAACAGTGCACGACTGCTGTCTCGACGCATGGAATTGAAATTTAAATCTATTTTGTGATTATTGGAGCGTCGTACTTTTGTTTTCTACGATTATGCATCCATATTTGAAATGAAATGAAATTGTGCAATGATTTGAGAAATTGAATGTTTTATATTCTACCATTACATTGATTTGTTGAATTTAAATGATTTCGATGAAACATATTGGCACACGGATTTGAATTGTTTTAAGAATATGATGAGATGATTTGGCTATGTAGGTTGGATGCCTAGTAGCTTGAGATGATATAATGATATGACATTATTTGATAAATTTCGTAACTACAAAAGGCGTTTGTAAAGGTACCGGGTTACCCGGATACGCTTCTATAGGAGGTATCTATAAACGTCATATGTCTAATGGCTATAGGCGCGGCCAGTTGAACCCATGTAAGGGGGAGGACATATGTGACGCCACCGTCTAGCACCAGGCAGGGTCTTATACACGATGATGAGCGAGCCCCAGCAAACTCATGGCCAACGTCTTGGTAGAGAGTGACTTTTAAACTTTATGCACAATAAAACGCGCGATGCGCCTGTCATTGGTCATGGTTGACTTTTGCCAGGATCTTTTCGACTTGCTTTATGATCTATTTGATTTTAAATGGATGCATATATGTATGTTATCGTGTAAATGATTAAATGAGTTCATTTTATTAAACATATCATGATTTACTATAAAATTTGAATTATTAGTTATGAATGATATCATTCGACACTCCAATGTTCACCTAGACTATTAGTACTTGAGATTAATCTCCTCACTCACTGGGTATTTTCCTTGATACTCACCCCTCTTCTTTCCCTCCCTAGACAAGATTATTGTATTAGAGCGATGCTTCGGGCTCTAGAGGATTTGGTAGCTCGTTAGCGGATTTGAGTGTTTTTTGACGGTGAGATTTAAATTAGTTGAGATATGAGCTCCCCACCTTATTTTTGACCCTGTGAGGTCTTGACCTTGAGGTCCATAGTTGACCGTGTAGTTATTATAGAATTGACTGTATAATTTATGTATATTTATTTGCGAAACTCTCATATTTCATTTGCATTGAGGCAAATTGTAGTGTTTGAATGTGAACTTGAGAAAATTGGATGTAAATTGTATAAAACTTAAGTCCACCCAGTGTGGCGGCTGCTCATGCTCTAGTTGGGCATGACAGTAGAGGTCTGTGGCTAGGATTGTTGGTAATTTACTTAGTCTGGTATTGTTTTGGATGTCTATTGTGGTTGGTGGGTTGTTGTGAGACCGGGATGGCCATTTTATTTTATTTACAGAATGAATTTAAATTATACAGGTTTAAACAGATTTATTTGAACATAGGAGACCTCCGATTTATGAGGAGCTTCTATCCAATTTTTTATAAAAATATAGTCGGCATTCAGGGTAATGGGCGGCTGCTCACCCCTGTTCGAGGCATGATCAGGGCATGACAATTGTGCTCAATCATTTTGGGAAACGTGTTATGTCTAGGATTGTTGATTAGGTTCACTCGGTGCCACCTTTAAATCACAGGAGGGATGATTATCACTACAAAAAAACACATTTTTTGCGACAAAATTTAGTGATAAATTTTTTTTGTTGCAATTTGATGACGAAATATTTTTTCATCGCTATTTCTAACGAAATTTCCAACGAAAAAAAAGTCGTAGCTAATTTAGAGACGACGGAAAATTTGTCGCAAATTTTGCGACGAATTTCGGAATTCGTCGCTAATTTTGAAAAATAATTCAATAAAATAAAATATTAATATATATTTATTAATTAATTAATTAATTTTGCGACAAATTTTGAAATTCGTAGCAAATTTTGCGACGAATTTTGAAATTCGTTGCTAATTTTGCAAGGAATTCTGAAATTCGTCACAAAATTTTGAAAATAATAAAATAAAATAAAATATTAATATATATTTATTAATTAATTAATTAATTTTGCGACGAATTTTCAAATTCGTCACTAATTTTGCGAAGAATTTTGAAATTCGTCACAAAATTTTGAAAATAATAAAATAAAATAAAATATTAATATATATTTATTAATTAATTAATTAATTTTGCGACGAATTTTGAAATTCGACGCAAAAATTTTGAAAATAATAAAATAAAATAAAATATTAATATATATTTAATAATTAATTAATTAATTTTGCGATAAATTTTGAAAATAATAAAATAAAATAAAATATTAATATATATTAATTAATTAATTAATTAATTTTACGACGAATTTTGAAATTCGTCGCTAATTTGTGATGAATTTTGAAATACGTGTCAAAATTTTGAAAATAATAAAATAAAATAATATATTAATATTAATTAATTAATTAATTTTGTGACGAATTTTGAAATTCGTAGCAAAATTTGAAATATAATTAAATAAATTAAAATATTAATATATATTTATTAATTAATTAATTAAATTTGCGACGAATTTCCAAATTCAGGCGGTTGAATTAATTAATTAATTTTACGATGAATTTTTTATTTTCGTCGCAAAATTAGCGACGACTCTCAGAATTCGTCGCAAAATTTGAAAAATAATAAAATAAAATATTAATATATATTAATTAATTAATTAATTAATTTTGTGACGAATTCCGAAATTCGTCGCAAAATTAGCGACTAATTCCAGAATTTGTCGCAAAATTTGAAAAATAATAAAATAAAATAAAATATTAATATATATTTATTAATTAATTAATTAATTTTGCTACGAATTTCAAAATTCTTCGCTAAATTTGAAAAATAATTAAATAAAATAAAATATTAATATATATTTATTAAATAATTAATTAATTTTGCGATGAATTTTTGATTTTCGTCGCAAAATGTAATGACAAATAATTTTTCGTCACTAAATTTGCGACGGATTTAGCGACAAAAAATTATTCGTCGCTAAATTTAGCGACGAATTTTTTATTTTTCGTCGCTAAATTTTTGTGATGCGTTATTAGCAACGAAAAATTTTTCGTCGCTAATGTTTTTAGCGACGAATTTTTATTAAATTTTCATCACTAAATTTGTTGCTAAAAGCTGCTTTTTTTGTAATGTATTGACTGTTCATGCCTTTGATGGGGGAATGACAGTTGAGATTTGTGGATAAGACTGGATTAACCTTACGTTATTTTGGATGATGATAGGGATGTAGATTGGTAGGTTATGTTGATGATTTGTTAGGTCGGCCTTTATACATTGATCTATTATTAATTGATGAGATTTTGATATAACATGGACCTCTATTTTATGGAAAGATTCTGTCCATTTGTTTGTTGATGGTTGGAAATTTAATATCAGCATCCGGGATAGCGTTGTAGCTGCTTACGCCTTGGATCGAGGATTGAGGCGTAACAGTTCTCATCTTTCCTTTTTGTTCTTTCTCCTATCATGAAATGCTTAAAAAAAGATAAAAATGTATAAGTTGTAATGACTAAAAATGTGTTTCCGTTTAATACCATATGTTGTTCTATACTTATCATTTTACGCACTTGTTTGTTCTTGTGGTCCGTAGTTGTGGTGAGTTCTTTCGTTTGATGTTGGATATTCATAACAAAGCTGTGGTTAATTGTTGGAGTCTGATTCTTATAAGGGCTATTCGCTTTAGGGTGGTAACTCAAAATTCGATAACATGATGTCGAAGTTTAATATAATGCTTAGCACAAATTTGATGGGGCATGGGGGTGTAGCTCACATGGTAGAGCGCTCGCTTTGCATGCGAGAGGTACGGGGATCGATACCCCGCATCTCCAATTATGTGTTTTTAATCTTTCCTTTTTGTTCGTTCTTCTAACGCAAAATCCATCCAAAAAGGATAAAAATTTACACCCTAAAAATTATATCAAGTGCGTCACTTTTTAATACCATATGTTGTTCAACAATGATAATTTCGCATGCGTTTTTGCTTTAATGAACTCTTGTAGTAGCGAGTTGTTTCGCTTGATGATGGAAATTCATGACGTGGTTATGATTTAGGGGTTGGAGTCAGATTCCTATGATGGCAATTTGCTTTAGTGTGATGAACTCAAAATATGTTAATATGAGGTTGGTGTTTGATAAAATTCCTAAAAAAAATTTGGCATTGTGTGGGGATGTAGCTCACATGGTAGAGCGCTCGCTTAGCATGCGAGAGGTACGGGAATCGATGAATTTGTGTAAGGTGAATTTGTGTTTGAGTGGTGTAAGGTGGCTGTGATTTGTGTTTGATGTTGAAAATTCATGATGAATTTGTGGGTAATTTGTTGGAATCGGATTCTTACGAGAGCAATTCAATATAGGGTGATTAACTATAAATTCCAAAATATAAGATAGGTGTTTGAAGAAATACCAAATAGAAATTTGACATCATATGGGGATGTAGTTCAGATGGAATAGCCCTCGCCTAGCATTCGAGGAGCACGGCGATCGTTGCCCGAAATAATAAAAATTCATATACTCAAATGATTTCTCATGATCGTTCTACTACTTTGTTGTTGCTGTGAATTATTTAGTTTATGTTGTAAATTCATGGGGAAGTTGTGGTTAGTGGTTTGGATTTGGATTCATAACAATGCATTTTATCTCAGGTTGATGAACTCAAAATTTGTTATTATGAGGTTGGTATTTAACAAAATGCCTAAAAGAAATTTGACATCGTCTAGGGATGTAGCTCACACCGTAGAGCGCTCATTTTGCTTGCAACAAGCACGTTGAATGATATCTTACATCTCCCTTTCAAAGTTTTCATCTTTCCTTTTTGTTCTTTCTCCTATCATGAAATGCTTAAAAAAGGATAAAAATGTAGAAGTTGTAATGTCTAAAAATGTCTTCCCGCTTAATACCATATGTCATTCTATACTCATCATTTTATGCGCTTGTTTGTTCTTGTGGGCTGTAGTTTTGGTGAGTTCTTTCGTTTGATGTTGGATATTCTTAACAAAGTTGTGGTTAATTGTTGGAGTCTGATTCTTATAAGGGCAATTCGCTTTACGGTGGTAACTCAAAATTCGATAACATGATGTCAAAGTTTAATATAACGCTTAGCACAAATTTGATAGGGCATGGGGGTGTAGCTCACATGGTAGAGCGCTCGCTTTGCATGCGAGAGGTACTGGGATTGATACCCCACATCTCCAATTACGTGTTTTTAATCTTTCCTTTTTGTTCGTTCTTCTAACTCAAAATCCATCAAAAAAGGATAAAAATTTATACCCTAAAAATGATATCAAGTGTCTACCTTTTTAATACCATATGTTGTTCAACACTGATACTTTCACATGCGATTTTGCTCTAATGATGTCAAAGTTTAATATAATGCTTAGCACAAATTTATGGGCCATGGGGGTGTAGCTCACATGGTAGAGTGCTTGCTATGCATGCGAGAGGTACGGGGATCGATACCCCGCATCTCCAATTATGTGTTTTTAATCTTTTCTTTTTGTTCGTTCTTCTAACGCAAAATCTATCAAAAAAGGATAAAAATTTACACCCTAAAAATGATATCAAGTGTCTCCCTTTTTAATACCATATGTTGTTCAACACTGATAATTTCGCATGCGTTTTTGCTCTAATGAACTCTTGTAGTAGTGAGTTGTTTCGCTTTATGTTGGAAATTCATGACGTGGTTGTGGTTAATGGGTTGGAGTCAGATTCCTATGATGGTAATTTGCTTTAGGGTGATGAACTCAAAATATGTTAATATGATGTTGGTGTTTGATAAAATTCCTAACAAAAATTTGGCATTGTATGGTGATGTAGCTTAAATTGTAGAGCGCCCGCTTAGAATGCGTGTAATACCGACAGTCGGTGTACTATATATTGTACTCCTCTTTTTCTCATATATGATTTGTTTTCATTTTCACATAGATAAAAGTCACTCAAAACTTTTTTCGATTTATAATGCTCTTGAAAATTTTGGCGAGATTGTCGGGAGCTAAAAATTTTCCCCTCCGTGTCATTTTAAAACCTACACGTGCAATTTCGACCCCGGTGAAATTACACGTGCTAAATTAACTTAAAAAGTTAATGGAACTTGATTCCGAGCAATTCTTAATCGTTTGTGAAGAAACGCCCGATACTTAATCGTTGGAGATGAAAATTTATCCTCACCGAGTGAAATTTAATTATACCTATGCAAAACTGCTAACATTTTGCTAGGAAGCCTAAATTAGGCTAAATTTATGTTTTATCAAGTTAAATCGCAATTTCACGAAATATTGCCAAAATTGCCCGAAATGAAGGGAAATTGATCCTACCGTGCCAAAATGACAACCACACGTGCAAATTTGATGCCGTGAGAAATATATATGCTAAATTCACTTTAAAAGTGAAGGGAGAGCGAAACTGAAATTTAAGCCATAGTACAAAAATGTTCGGTGCTCTAACATTTTTCACCTGAGAAACCCGACAGAATTGAAATTTGTTCAAACAAACGGTCCCGTTTTCATCCAAAACCTATATATTTGAAATCTACGTGTAAAACGGAGTCCATAGTGTGATTTTACGTATTTCGAGGTCAAGGTCAAATTTTGACCGATTAAGGATTTCGTTTACTCTGAGGGACGTTTGGGCTATCAAACAACCTCAGATTAATGCGAGACCAACTCTATTTGATTCAGTGCGAAAAACTGAACCAAATGGGTAAATTTGAATTTCTTAGATTTCGGGTCAAATATTGACCTAGCCGTGCATGACACGAAAATTGAGATAGGAATCTTCACGCAAATCTATGAATGACCTTTTATGAAATTTAGAAAAAGGGGTTGGAGAGAATTAATGACCATAACAAGTGTGCCCATGAGGTAGAAGGCTAGGATTTTTTGAAAAGTCAAAAAACAAATATGAGCCATTGATTTTGGTTGTTGGGAGACAAATCAATTAATGAAGCATTAATTGAAGTTTGACTTGTTCGAGGAGAGAGTAGAGAGAGAGAGAGAATCACCAACAAGCTATATTCATTCTCCCAAAACCATGAAGAGCAAAGAGAAACCAAAAAAAAAAAAAAGAGAGAAAGACTTCTTCTCTTCTTCCTCCCTCCATAGCCGTGAGCCATTCCTTGAAGGGAGGCTTGATTCCTTCAACCAATCTTCAATATTTTTACATAAATCCATCCCTCTTGAACCCTAGAACAATATATCCAAAAATCAAGGCCAACGGAGAAGGATTGCTTGGTGAAGAACAAAGGGACAGCCAAGAGTTCAAGAGGAGAGATCCAAGTTTTGCTTCAAGCCCAGCTGTCCATCTTCAGGTATGAGGCCCTCCATACTCCATAGCATAACATAGCTTAATTTGGGGACAAAATGAGGAGATTTGTTTAGGGAACTAGGGTAGCCGAAATCTGAAGTCAAGGAAGGAAACCAAAAATTTTGAAATCTGGATATTCTGAATTGGTTGTAGTGTTTTGGCTACAGAATTTTCTTCACAAGGGCAAATCATGTGAAGTTTATACACAAGAAACTAAACATTCAGAGCTTTAAAATGAGATATGAACCATTGCATTCTGAGTAGAGATGTATTTTATATGATTTTTCAAAGTTAGGTGTTCTACACTAATTCCCTGTTCAGTCCTGCATTTTGCCTTGATTTCAGCAGTAACACTAACCTAAGTTTTCAAGCCCCTTCCTGATAGATTCAGATCTTGGGCTAGTTGAAAGAATTGTAGACCCATGTCGTAGCTTTCCAACGAGGTAAGGACCACCCCAATCTGATCCCTGTGCCAAACGTTACAGCCATTCTACTTAAACTTGTCAGAGGGTCATCCATTTTCCAACACTAAAAATAGTTGCATTGCATGACCCTCTTCCAGTCATTGTTTGCAAAATCTCAAAGATGAAAAATTGTAGATCTCCCTCGTAGCCACCTACTGTGAACATTTCAGCTAATTCAGTCAAAGGAATCAAGAGTTATACAAAATCTCCCAAAACTGTGCAGAAAAACTTCTGTTTCTCGGCCAAAACTGAAAAGAGATTTTGGTGCTCAATTTCAAACCCCTTCTAAGCAAAATTGGAAGAAACCCAAAACATAAAAAATGTAAAGTTTTGTGTCTTCTAGGCACTGTAAAAAGTTGAGGTAATTTGGAGTTCGGTGTTAATGGTTGTGATGGTTGAGTTAAAAATTGGTCAGAATAGACTTCTGAAATGTAATGTGGGCAAAATGGTGCTATTTCAGGGACTTGCACTAGGAATATGAGAAAGTGCCCAACTAAGAAGTTGTAACCTTGTGTCATAACTACAACATAGTCAAATATCAGAGTCTTAGCATGCGTAGATTGTGAGATAAGGGAAATTTTCTAAAATAGGACAGGAGGGAGAGTGAGATTTAAATTGGTTTGAAAATGTAGACCTTCAGGAATCTTCCACTGAGATTTTGGAGATAAGTTTAACACGAAAAGTGTGAGTTTTTATGTGAGTCAGCCATAAAAATTGAAATTTCCCAAATTCCAACCCCTGTTGAAAAACTTGTGGTCAATTCCCTAAAATGACATAAGAATAGAACTTGAAAACTCTAGATTTGTCTATAACTAGGGTTGGATCACATTTACATTATTATATACGCATCGTATGATCTCTTAAGTGACACATATTCTACATTATGTTTATAGAGCCTCATTGGTGATATTAAGGGGAGCATATTTTTGTGTGTGCATCGAGATTTGTGCTGGGAGTGGCGTACCCACCCGCATACTGTGAGTGAGATTTATTATATTATGTATCTGATGTACAATATCATATCTTAAAATATTTTCTGATGCAAGCATGATTTAATGAACATGTGATGTGAATTTTCAATGAATTATGAAATGATTTTGTAAATTCATGGAGTATCTCCAAACATGTTTATACGTGTTATATATGCATCTAAACGAGTTTTAATATATGAAACCGTGCCATCATATTTGATTTATACATGTTTTATGAAATTATCCTTGTGGAAATGATTGACATTACTTGAGAAATGTGACATGGCACGTGATTGATTTGATAATGATATTTTACATAGGCCGGGCCCTAGCATGTGATGATGATAACTTTGTGATGGGTAAATCCCATTCCGTAGCTACGAGGATGCATGTGTAGGGTGATCCATATTTGCACCTGATACGCTTCTGCGGAAGGTATCCTACATAATATCGGAAAATGGTAAATGTATTGTGATTCGACACGGTACTAGTCAGGTTGAACTCATAAGGGGAGGGCTATGGTGCATCATAGTCTAGCACCTGATGAGGTCCGTCGTCAATGTCGAGGTAGAGAGCTTTTTTAACCTATTGTATACAAAACCCCCGATACGCCTGTCATTGGTCGCGGTTGACCCTTACCAAGACTGATTTTGGCACGTTCTATTCTAGCATGACTTGATGACATGAATGCATATATGTTTGAAATGTATGTGAAAAGAATGATTTGTGATAAATTAAGTATTTTACATGATTTTCTACAATATGTGGTATTATTGAGAACTTTGATACTCCATTTTTCACCGACTCATTGAACACATGATATATACCCTCTCACTCACTGGGTATCTTGCTTGATACTCACCCTCATTTCCTGTTGTGTACAGAGATAGCTATAGTGGGATGCGTTGAGACTTATCAGCGCACGAGGCTTTTGATTGGAGATCGAGACGGTTGATTAGGTACTTATATGATATTAGGAAGGATTTGCCAAATGAAAGTGAATATTAGTTTATTGAGTTTGTAGATAGACCATTGTGTATAAAAAGGGATGATTGTATGGAAATTTTTGTGCATCTTATTAAAACTCTCAATTTTATTTTATTGCATTGAGGCATGAAATATACTATTATGTACATTTATTTTGGGAAACGTGTCATGTTTAGAAGTGTTCTTTAGGTTCGTTCGGTGCCATCTCTAAATCACAGGAGGGGCAACTGGCGACTGTCCATGCCTTTGATGGGGGTATGGCAGTAGAGGTCAGTGGCTAAGACTGATAGTATTTTGTGAAAGCCTTACGTTGTCCTGGTTTATACGGTGTAGATTGATTGGTATTATATGAATGCGGTTGAATTGTAGTGAGACCGTGTTGGCCTATTTATTTAAGTGGTTAGATGATCATTTGATATACAAGTTGATATGTACATTGGAGACCTCCAAAATATGAGGAGGTTCTGCCCGTTGTTTTTTATAGCCGGCACCTATGGCAACGAGCGGCTGCTCATGATCCCGAATTTGAGAGTATGGAGATCGATACCCCACATCTCCACTTCTGAGTTTTATTATTTCCTTTTTTGTTATTTTTTCTTTACGTAATTTTACATACATGATTATTATATTGGTGTAAGGTAGCTGTGATTTGAGTTTGATGTTGGAAATTCTTGATAAATATGTGGGTAATTTGTTGGAATCAGATTCTTACGAGAGCAATTCAATATAGGGTGATTAACTAAAAATTCGATAAGATAAGATCGGTTTCGAAGAAACACCAAACAGAAATCTGACATCGTATGGGGATGTAGTTCAGACGGAAGAGCCGTCGCCTTGCATTCGAGGAGAATGGCGATAGTTGCCCGAAATAATAAAAACTCATATACTCAAATGATTTGTCATGATCGTTCTATTACTTTGTTGTTGTTGTGAATTATTTGGTTTTTTGTTGTAAATTAATGGGGAAGTTGTGGTTAGTGGTTTGGATTCGGATTCAAAACAAGGCATTTTATCTCAGGGTGATGAACTCAAAATTCGTTAATATGAGGTTGGTATTTAACAAAATGCCTAAAAGAAAATTGACATAGTTTGGGGAAATAGCTCACATGGTAGAACGCTTATTTTGCTTGCAACAGGCACGTTGAATGATACCTTACATCTCCAATTCAAAGTTTTCATCTTTCCTTTTTGTTCTTTCTCCTATCACGAAACACATAAAAAAGGACAAAAATGTACAAGTTGTAATGACTGAAAATGTGTTCCCGTTTAATATCATATGTTGTTCTATACTTATCATTTTACGCGCTTTGTTTGTTCTTGTGGTCTGTAGTTGTGGTGAGTTCTTTCGTTTGTTGTTGGATGTTCAAAACAAAGTTGTGGTTAATTGTTGGAGTCTGATACTTATAAAGGTAATTCGCTTTTGGGTGGTAACTCAAAATCTGCTAACATGATATTGAAGTTTAATATAATGCTTAGCACAAATTTGATGGGGCATGGGGGTGTAGCTCACATGGTAGAGCGTTTACTTTGCATGCGAGAGGTATGGGGATCGATACACCGCATCTCCAATAATGTGTTTTCAAACTTTCCTCTTTGTTCGTTCTTTTAACGCAAAATCCATCAAAAAAGGATAAAAATTTACACCTTAAAAATGATATCAAGTGCGTCCCTTTTTAATACCATATGTTGTTCAACACTGATAATTTCGCATGCGTTTTTGCTCTAATGAACTCTTGTAGTAGTGAGTTGTTTCGCTTGATGTTGGAAATTCATGATGTGGCTAATGGGTTGGAGTCAGATTCCTATGATGGCAATTCGCTATAGGGTGATGAAATCAAAATATGTTAATATGATGATGGTGCTTGATAATATTCGTAACAAAAATTTGGCATTGTGTGGGGATATTGCTTCGAAGGTAGAGCGCTCGTTTAGCATGCAAAAGGTACGGGGATCGATACCTCGCATCTCCATTTCTGAGTTTTATTATTTCCATTTTTGTTCTTTCTTCTTTATGTAATTTTACACACATGATTATTATATTGGTGTAAGGTAGCTGTGATATGAGTTTGATGTCGGAAATTCTTGATGAATATGTAGGTAATTTGTTAGAATCGGATTCTTACAAGAGCAATTCAATATAGGGTGATTAACTTAAAATTTGATAAGATAAGATCAGTGTTCGAAGAAATACCAAACAGAAATTGACATCGTATGGGGATGTAGTTCAAACGGAAGAGCCGTTGCCTTGCATACGAGGAACATGGCGATCGTTGCCCGAAATAATAAAAATTCGTATACTCAAATGATTTCTCATGATCATTCTACTACTTTGTTGTTGATATGAATTATTTGGTTTTATGTTGTAAATTCATTGGGAAGTTGTGGTTAGTGGTTTGGATTTAGATTCAAAAGAGGGCATTTCATCTCAGGGTGATGAACTCAAAATTCGTTAATATAAGGTTGGTTTTTAACAAAATGCCTAAAAGAAATTTGACATCGTCTAGGGATGTGGCTCACATGGTAGAGCACTAATTGTGCTTGCATGAGGCACGTTGAATGATACCTTACATCTCCATTTCAAAGTTTTCATCTTTCCTTTTTGTTCTTTCTCCGATCATGAAATGCTTAAAAAAGGATAAAAATGTACAAGTGGTAATTACTAAAAATGTCTTCAAGTTTAATACCATTTGTTGTTCTGTGCTTATCATTTTACGTGCTTGTTTGTTTTTGTGGTCCGTAGTTATGGTGAGTTATTTCGTTAGATGTTGGATATTCATAACAAAGTTGTGGTTAATTGTTGGAGTCTAATTCTTATAAGGGTAATTCGCGTTAGGGTGGTAACTCAAAATCTACTAACATGATGTCGAAGTTTAGTATAAAGCTTAGCACAAATTTGATGGAGTAGGGGGTGTAGCTCACATGGTAGATCGCCCGCTTTGCATGCAAGAGGTACCGGCATCAATACCCCACATCTCCAATTATGTGTTTTTAATCTTTCCTTTTTGTTTGTTCTTCTAACGCAAAATCCAACAAAAAAGGATAAAAATTTACACCTTAAAAATGATATCAAGTGCATCCTTTTTTAATACCATATGTTGCTCAACACTGATAATTTCGCATGCGTTTTTCCTCTAATTAACTATTGTAGTAGTGAGTTGTTTCGCTTGATGTTGGAAATTCATGACGTGGTTGTGGTTAATGGGTTCGAGTCAGATTCCTATGATGGCAATTTGCTTTAGGGTGATGAACTCAAAATATGTTAATATGATGATGGTGTTTGATAAAATTCCTAACAAAAATTTAGCAGTGTGCGGGGATGTAGCTCAGATGGTAGAGCGCTCGCTTAATATGCGAGAGGTTCGGGTATCGATACACTGCAACTCCATTTTTGTGTTTTGTTATTTCCTTTTCTGTTCTTTCTTCTTTTAGTAGTTTTACATACATGATTACTATATTGGTGTAAGGAAGCTGTGATTTGAGTTTGATGTTGGAAATTCTTTATGAATATGTGGGTAATTTGTTTGAATCGGATTCTTACGAGAGCAATTAATATAGGGTGTTTAACTAAAAATTCAAGAATATAAGATCGGTGTTCGAAGAAATACCAAACAGAAATGTGACATCGTATGGGGATGTACTTCAGATGGAAGATCCCTCGCCAGGTATTCGAGGAGCACGGCGATTGTTGCCCGAAATAATAAAAATTCATATACTTAAATGATTTCTCATGATCGTTCTACTGCTCTGTTGTTGCTGTGAATTATATGATTTTATGTTGTAAATTCTTGGGGAAGTTATGGTTACTGGTTTGGATTCGGATTCATAACAAGGCATTTCATCTCAGGGTAATGAACTCAAAATTCGTTAATATGAGGTTGGTATTTAACAAAATGCCTAAAAGAAATTCGATATTGTCTGGGGATGTAGCTCACACGGTAGAGAGCTCATTTTGCTAGAACAGGCATGTTGAATGATACCTTACATCTCTATTTCAAAGTTTTCATCATTCCAATTTGTTCTTTCTTCTATCAAGAAATGCTTAAAAAAGGATGAAAATGTACAAGTTGTAAAGACTCAAAATGTGTTCCCGTTTAATACCATTTGTTGTTCTATACTTATCATTTTAAGCGCTTGTTTGTCCTTGTGGTCCGTAGCTATGGTGAGTTCTTTCGTTTGATGTTGGATATTCATAACAAAGTTATGGTTAATTGTTGGAGTCTGATTCTTATAAGGGCAATTTGCTTTATGGTGGTAACACAAAATTCGATAACATAACGTCGAAGTTTAATATAATTCTCAGCACAAATTTGTTGGGGCATGGGGCTGTAGCTCACATGGTAGAGAGCTCGCTTTGCATGCAAGAGGTACGGGGATCGATACCCCGCATCTCCAATGATGTGTTTTTAATTTTTCCTTTTTGTTCGTTCTTCTAGCACAAATTCCATCAAAAAAGGAAAAAAATTTACACCCTAAAAATGATATCAAGTGCGTCCCTTTTTAATACCATATGTTGTTTAACACTGATAATTTCACATGTGTTTTTGCTCTAATGAACTCTTGTAATAGTGAGTTGTTTCGCTTGAAGTTCGAAATTCATGACGTGGTTGTGGTTAATGGGTTCGAGTTAGATTCCCATGATGGCAATTTGCTTTAGGTTGATGAACTCAAAATATGTTAATATAATGATGGTGTTTAATAACATTCCTAAAAAAAATATCTCATTGTGTGGGGATGTAGACCAGATGGTAGAGCGCTCGCTTAGCATGCGAGAAGTACGGGGATCGATAACACGCATCTCCATTACTCAGTTTTATTATTTCCTTTTTTGTTCTTTCTTCTTTAAGTAATTTTACATACATGATTATTATATTGGCATAAGGCAGCAGTGATTTGAGTTTGATGTTGGAAATTTTTTATGAAGATTTGGGTAATTTGTTGGAATCGGATTCTTACGATATTAATTCAATATAGGGTTATTAACTAAAAATTTGATAAGATAAGATCGATGTTCGAAAAATTACCAAACAAAAATTTAAAATCGTATGGGGATGTTGTTCAGAAGGAAGGGTTGTCGCCTTGAATTCGAGGAGCACAGCGATCGTTGCCCGAAATAATAAAAATTCATATACTCAAATGATTTCTCATGATCGTTCTACTACTTTGTTGTTGCTGTGAATTATTTGGTTTTACGTTGTAAATTCGTTGCGAAGATGTGGTTAGTGGTTTTTAACTCAAAATTCGTTAATATGCGTTTGGTTTTTAACAAAATGACTAAAAGAAATTTGACAGTGTCTAGGGATGTTGCTTACATGGTAGAGCACTCATTGTGCTTGCATGAGGCACGTTGAATGATACCTTACATCTCTAATTCAAAGTTTTAATCTATCCTTTTTGTTCTTTCTCCTATCATGAAATGATTAAAAAAGAGTAAAAATGTACAAGTGGTAATGACTAAAAATCTCTTCCCGTTTAATATCATTTGTTGTTCTGTACTTATCATTTTACATGGTTGTTTGGTGACTTATTTCGTTAGATGTTGGATATTCATAACAAAGTTATGGTTAATTATTGGAGTCTGATTCTTATAAGGGCAATTCGCTTTAGGGTGTTAACTCAAAATTCAATAACATGACGTCGAAGTTTAATATAATGCTTAGCACAAATTTGTTGGGGCATGGGAGTGTAGCTCACATGGTAGAGCGCTCGCTTTGCATGCGAGAGCTAGGGGATCGATACCCCGCATCTCCAATTATGTGTTTTTAATTTTTCCTTTTTGTTCGTTCTACTAGTGCAAAATCCATCAAAAAAGGTTAAAAATTTACACCCTAAAAATGATATCAAGTGCGTCCCTCTTTAGTACCATACGTTGTTCAACACTGATAATTTCACATGTGTTTTTGCTCTAATGAACTCTTGTAGTAGTGAGTTGTTTCGCTTGATGTTGGAAATTCATGACGTGGTTGTGGTTAATGGGATCGAGTCAGATTCCTAGGATGACAATTTGCTTTAGGGTGATGAACTCAAAATATGTTAATATAATGATGGTGTTTAATAAAAGTCCTAACAAAAATATCTCATTGTGTGGGGATCAGCTCAGATGGTAGAGCGCTCGCTTAGCATGCGAGAGGTACGGGGATCGATACCCTGCATCTCCATTACTCAGTTTTATTATTTCCATTTTTGTTCTTTCTTCTTTAACTAATTTTACATACATGATTATTATATTGGCATAAGGCAGCAGTAATTTGAGTTTGATGTTGGAAATTTTTTATGAAGATTTGGGTAATTTGTTGGAATTGGATTCTTACGATATTAATTCAATATAGGGTTATTAACTAAAAATTTGATAAGATAAGATCGGAGGTCGAAAAATTACCAAACAGAAATTTGCAATCGTGCGGGGATGTTGTTCAGAAGGAAGGGTTGTCGCCTTGCATTCGAGGAGCACGGCGATCGTTGCCCGAAATAATAAAAATTCATATACTCAAATGATTTCTCATGATCGTTCTACTACTTTGTTGTTGCTGTGAATTATTTGGTTTTATGTTGTAAATTCCTTGGGAAGAGGTGGTTAGTGGTTTGGATTCGGATTCAAAAGAGAGCATTTCATCTCAGGGTGATGAACTCAGAATTAGTTAATATGCGTTTGGTTTTTAACAAAATGACTAAAAGAAATTTGACAGTGTCTAGGGATGTTGCTCACATGGTAGAGCACTCATTGTGCTTACATGAGGCACGTTGAATGATACCTTATATCTCCATTTCAAAGGTTTCATCTTTCCTTTTTGTTCTTTCTCCTATCATGAAATGCTTAAAAAAGAGTAAAAATGTACAAGTGGTAATGACTAAAAATCTCTTCCCGTTTAATATCATTTGTTGTTCTGTACTAATCATTTTACATGGTTGTTTGGTGAATTATTTCGTTAGATGTTGGATATTCATAACAAAGTTATGGTTAATTATTGGAGTCTGATTCTTATAAGGGCAATTCGCTTTAGGGTGGTAACTCAAAATTCAATAACATGACGTCGAAGTTTAATATAATGCTTAGCACAAATTTGTTGGGGCATGGGGGTGTAGCTCACATGGTAGAGCGCTCGCTTTGCATGCGAGAGGTACGGGGATCGATACCCCGCATCTCCAATTATGTGTTTTTAATTTTTCCTTTTTGATCGTTCTTCTAGCGCAAAATCCATCAAAAAAGGTTAAAACTTTACACCATAAAAATGATATCAAGTGCGTCCCTTTTTAGTACCATACGTTGTTCAACACTGATAATTTTACATGTGTTTTTGCTCTAATGAACTCTTGTAGTAGTGAGTTGTTTCGCTTGATGTTGGAAATTCATGACGTGGTTGTGGTTAATGGGTTCGAGTCAGATTCCTAGGATGGCAATTTGCTTTAGGGTGATGAACTCAAAATATGTTAATATAATGATGGTGTTTAAAAAAATTCCTAACAAAAATATCTCATTGTGTGGGGATGTAGCTCAGATGGTGGAGCGCTCGCTTAGCATGCGAGAGGTACGGGGATCGATACCCCGCATCTCCATTACTTAGTTTTATTATTTCCATTTTTGTTCTTTCTTCTTTAACTAATTTTACATACATGATTATTATATTGGCATAAGGAATTTGAGTTTGATGTTGGAAATTTTTTATGAAGATTTGGTAATTTGTTGGAATTGGATTCTTACGATATTAATTCAATATAGGGTTATTAACTAAAAATTTGATAAGATAAGATCGGAGGTCGAAAAATTACCAAACAGAAATTTGAATTCGTGCGGGGATGTTGTTCAGAACGAAGGGTTTTCGCCTTGCATTCGAGGAGCACGGCGATCGTTGCCCGAAATAATAAAAATTCATATACTCAAATGATTTCTCATGATCGTTCTACTACTTTGTTGTTGTTGTGAATTATTTGGTTTTATGTTGTAAATTCCTTGGGAAGAGGTGGTTAGTGGTTTGGATTCGGATTCAAAAGAGAGCATTTCATCTTAGGGTGATGAACTCAGAATTAGTTAATATGCGTTTGGTTTTTAACAAAATGACTAAAAGAAATTTGATAGTGTCTAGGGATGTTGCTCACATGGTAGAGCACTTATTGTGCTTGCATGAGGCACGTTGAATGATACCTTATATCACCATTTGAAAGGTTTCATCTTTCCTTTTTATTCTTTCTCCTATCATGAAATGCTTTAAAAAGAGTAAAAATGTACAAGTGGTAATGACTAAAAATCTCTTCCCATTTAATATCATTTGTTGTTCTGTACTAAACATTTTACGTGGTTGTTTGGTGAATTATTTCGTTAGATGTTGGATATTCAAAACAAAGTTATGGTTAATTATTGGAGTCTGATTCTTATAAGGGCAATTCGCTTTAGGGTGGTAACTCAAAATTCAATAACATGACGTCGAAGTTTAATATAATGCTTAGCACAAATTTGTTGGGGCATGGGGGCGTAGCTCACATGGTAGAGCACTCGCTTTGCATGCGAGAGCTAGGGGATCGATACCCCGCATCTCCAATTATGTGTTTTTAATTTTTCCTTTTTCTTCGTTCTTCTAGCGCAAAATCCACCAAAAAGGTTAAAAATTTACACCCTAAAAATGATATCAAGTGCGTCCCTTTTTAGTACCATACGTTGTTCAACACTGATAATTTCACATGGGTTTTTGCTCTAATGAACTCTTGTAGTAGTGAGTTGTTTCGCTTGATGTTGGAAATTCATGACGTGGCTGTGGTTAATGGGATCGAGTCAGATTCCTAGGATGACAATTTGCTTTAGGGTGATGAACTCAAAATATGTTAATATAATGATGGTGTGTAATAAAATTCCTAACAAAAATATCACATTGTGTGGGGATGTAGCTCAGATGGTAGAGCGCTCGCTTAGCATGCGAGAGGTACGGGGATCGATACCCCGCATCTCCATTACTCAGTTTTATTATTTCCTATTTTGTTCTTTCTTCTTTAAGTAATTTTACATACATGATTATTATATTGGCATAAGGCAGCAGTAATTTGAGTACGATGTTGGAAAATTTAGATGCAGATTTGGGTAATTTGTTGGAATTGGATTCTTACGATAATAATTCAATATAGGGTTATTAACTAAAAATTTGATAAGATAAGATCAGAGGACCAAAAATTCCCAAACATAAATTTGAATTCGTGCGGGGATGTTGTTCAGAAGGAAGGGTTGTCGCCTTGCATTCGAGGAGCACGACGATCGTTGCCCGAAATAATAAAAATTCATATACTCGAATGATTTCTCATGATCGTTCTACTACTTTGTTGTTGCTGTGAATTATTTGGTTTTATGTTGTAAATTCGTTGGGAAGAGGTGGTTAGTGGTTTGCATTTGGATTCAAAAGAGAGCTTTTCATCTTAGGGGGATGAACTCAGAATTCATGAATATGCGTTTGGTTTTTAACAAAATGACTAAAAGAAATTTGACAGTGTCTAGGGATGTTGCTCACATGGTAGAGCACTCATTGTGCTTACATGAGGCACGTTGAATGATACCTTATATCTCCATTTCAAAGGTTTTATCTTTCCTTTTTGTTCTTTCTCCTATCCTGAAATGCTTAAAAAAGAGTAAAAATGTACAAGTGGTAATGACTAAAAATCTCTTCCCGTTTAATATCATTTGTTGTTCTGTACTTATCATTTTACGTGGTTGTTTGGTGAATTATTTCGTTAGATGTTGGATATTCATGACAAAGTTATGGTTAATTATTGGAGTCTGATTCTTATAAGGGAAATTCGCTTTAGGGTGGTAACTCAAAATTCAATAACATGACGTCGAAGTTTAATACAATGCGTAGCACAAATTTGTTGGGGCTTGGGGCTGTAGCTCACATGGTAGAGTGCTTGCTTTGCATGCGAGAGGTACGGGGATCGATACCCCGCATCTCCAATTATGTGTTTTTAATTTTTCCTTTTTGTTCGTTCTTCTAGCGCAAAATCCATCAAAAAAAGGTTAAAAATTTACACCCTAAAAATGATATCAAGTGCGTCCCTTTTTAGTACCATACGTTGTTCAACACTGATAATTTCACATGTGTTTTGGCTCTGATGAACTCTTGTAGTAGTGAGTTATTTCGCTTGATGTTGGAAATTCATGACGTGGTTGTGGTTAATGGGTTCAAGTCAGATTCCTGGGATGGCAATTTGCTTTAGGGTGATGCACTCAAAATATGTTAATATAATGATGGTGTTTAATAAAATTCCTAACAAAAATATCTCATTGTGTGGGGATGTAGCTTAGATGGTAGAGCGCTCGCTTAGCATGCGAGAGGTACGGGGATAGATACCCCGCATATCCATTACTCAGTTTTATTATTTCCTTTTTTGTCCTTTCTTCTTTAACTAATTTTACATACATGAATATTATATTGGCGTAAGGCAGCAGTGATTTGAGTTTGATGTTGGAAATTTTTTATGAAGATTTGGGTAATTTGTTGGAATTGGATTCTTACGATATTAATTCGATATTGGGTTATTAACTAAAATTTTGATAAAATAAGATCGGAGGTTGAAAAATTACCAAACAGAAATTTGAAATCGTGCGGGGATGTTGTTCAGAAGGAAGGGTTGTCGCCTTGCATTCGAGGAGCACGGCGATCGTTGCCCGAAATAATAAAAATTCATATACTCAAATGATTTCTCATGATCGTTCTACTACTTTGTTGTTGCTGTGAATTATTTGGTTTTTGTTGTAAATTCCTTGGGAAGAGGTGGTTAGTGGTTTGGATTCGGATTCAAAAGAGAGCATTTCATCTTAGGGGGATGAACTCAGAATTAGTTAATATGCGTTTGGTTTTAAACAAAATGACTAAAAGAAATTTCACAATGTCTAGGGATGTTGCTCACATGGTAGAGCACTCATTGTGCTTGCATGAGGCACATTGAATGATACCTTATATCTCCATTTCAAAGGTTTCATCTTTCCTTTTTGTTCTTTCCCCTTTCATGAAATGCTTAAAAAAGAGTAAAAATGTACAAGTGGTAATGACTGAAAATCTCTTCCCGTTTAATATCTTTTGTTGTTCTGTACTTATCATTTTACGTGGTTGTTTGGTGAATTATTTCGTTAGATGTTGGATATTCATGAAAAAGTTATGGTTAATTATTGGAGTCTGATTCTTATAAGGGCAATTCGCTTTAGGGTGGTAACTCAAAATTCAATAACATGACGTCAAAGTTTAATATAATGCTTAGCACAAATTTGTTGGGGCATGGGGGTGTAGCTCACATGGTAGAGCGCTCGCTTTGCATGCGAGAGGTACGGGGATCGATACCCCGCATCTCCAATTATGTGTTTTTAATTTTTCCTTTTTGTTCGTTCTTCTAGCGCAAAATCCATCAAAAAAGGTTAAAAATTCACACCCTAAAAATGATATCAAGTGCGTCCCTTTTTAGTACCATACGTTGTTCAACACTGATAATTTCACATGTGTTTTGGCTCTGATGAACTCTTGTAGTAGTGAGTTATTTCGCTTGATGTTGGAAATTCATGACGTGGTTGTGGTTAATGGGTTCAAGTCAGATTCCTGGGGTGGCAATTTGCTTTAGGGTGATGCACTCAAAATATGTTAATATAATGATGGTGTTTAATAAAATTCCTAACAAAAATATCTCATTGTGTGGGGATGTAGCTCAGATGGTAGAGCGCTCGCTTAGCATGCGAGAGGTACGGGGATCGATACCCCGTATCTCCATTACTCAGTTTTATTATTTCCTTTTTTGTTCTTTCTTCTTTAACTAATTTTACATACATGATTATTATATTGGCATACGGCAGAAGTGATTTGAGTTTGATGTTGGAAATTTTTTATGAAGATTTGGGTAATTTGTTGGAATTGGATTCTTACGATATTAATTCAATATAGGGATATTAACTAAAAATTTGATAAGATAAGATCGGAGGTTGAAAAATTACCAAACAGAAATTTGAAATCGTGCGGGGATGTTGTTCAGAAGGAAGGGTTGTCGCCTTGCATTCTAGGAGCACGGCGATCGTTGCCCGAAATAATAAAAATTCATATACTCAAATGATTTCTCATGATCGTTCTACTACTTTGTTGTTGCTGTGAATTATTTGGTTTTTGTTGTAAATTCCTTGGGAAGAGGTGGTTAGTGGTTTGGATTCGGATTCAAAATAGAGCATTTCATCTTAGGGGGATGAACTCAGAATTAGTTAATATGCGTTTGGTTTTTAACAAAATGACTAAAAGAAATTTGACAGTGTCTAGGGATGTTGCTCACATGGTAGAGCACTCATTGTGCTTGCATGAGGCACGTTGAATGATACCTTATATCTCCATTTCAAAGGTTTCATCTTTCCTTTTTGTTCTTTCTCCTTTCATGAAATGCTTAAAAAAGAGTAAAAATGTACAAGTGGTAATGACTGAAAATCTCTTCCCGTTTAATATCATTCGTTGTTCTGTACTTATCATTTTACGTGGTTGTTTGGTGAATTATTTCGTTAGATGTTGGATATTCATAACAAAGTTATGGTTAATTATTGGAGTCTGATTCTTATAAGGGCAATTCGCTTTAGGGTGGTAACTCAAAATTCAATAACATGATGTCGAAGTTTAATATAATGCTTAGCACAAATTTGTTGGGGCATGGGGGTGTAGCTCACATGGTAGAGCGCTCGCTTTGCATGCGAGAGGTACGGGGATCGATACCCCGCATCTCCAATTATGTGCTTTTAATTTTTCCTTTTTGTTCGTTCTTCTAGCGCAAAATCCATCAAAAAAGTTTAAAAATTTACACCCTAAAAATGATATCAAGTGCGTCCCTTTTTAGTACCATACGTTGTTCAACACTGATAATTTCACATGTGTTTTTGCTCTCATGAACTCTTGTAGTAGTGAGTTATTTCGCTTGATGTTGGAAATTCATGACGTGGTTGTGGTTAATGGGTTCAAGTCAGATTCCTGGGATGGCAATTTGCTTTAGGGTGATGCACTCAAAATATGTTAATATAATGATGGTGTTTAATAAAATTCCTAACAAAAATATCTCATTGTGTGGGGATGTAGCTCAGATGGTAGAGCGCTCGCTTAGCATGCGAGAGGTACGGGGATAGATACCCCGCATATCCATTACTCAGTTTTATTATTTCCTTTTTTGTCCTTTCTTCTTTAACTAATTTTACATACATGAATATTATATTGGCGTAAGGCAGCAGTGATTTGAGTTTGATGTTGGAAATTTTTTATGAAGATTTGGGTAATTTGTTGGAATTGGATTCTTACGATATTAATTCGATATTGGGTTATTAACTAAAATTTTGATAAAATAAGATCGGAGGTTGAAAAATTACCAAACAGAAATTTGAAATCGTGCGGGGATGTTGTTCAGAAGGAAGGGTTGTCGCCTTGCATTCGAGGAGCACGGCGATCGTTGCCCGAAATAATAAAAATTCATATACTCAAATGATTTCTCATGATCGTTCTACTACTTTGTTGTTGCTGTGAATTATTTGGTTTTTGTTGTAAATTCCTTGGGAAGAGGTGGTTAGTGGTTTGGATTTGGATTCAAAAGAGAGCATTTCATCTTAGGGGGATGAACTCAGAATTCATTAATATGCGTTTGGTTTTTAACAAAATGACTAAAAGAAATTTGAAAGTGTCTAGGGATGTTGCTCACATGGTAGAGCACTCATTGTGCTTGCATGAGGCACATTGAATGATACCTTATATCTCCATTTCAAAGGTTTCATCTTTCCTTTTTGTTCTTTCCCCTTTCATGAAATGCTTAAAAAAGAGTAAAAATGTACAAGTGGTAATGACTGAAAATCTCTTCCCGTTTAATATCATTCGTTGTTCTGTACTTATCATTTTACGTGGTTGTTTGGTGAATTATTTCGTTAGATGTTGGATATTCATAACAAAGTTATGGTTAATTATTGGAGTCTGATTCTTATAAGGGCAATTCGCTTTAGGGTGGTAACTCAAAATTCAATAACATGACGTCGAAGTTTAATATAATACTTAGCACAAATTTGTTGGGGCATGGGGGTATAGCTCACATGGTAGAGCGCTCGCTTTGCATGCGAGAGGTACGGGTATCGATACCCCGCATCTCCAATTATGTGTTTTTAATTTTTCCTTTTTGTTCATTCTTCTAGCGCAAAATCCATCAAAAAAGGTTAAAAATCTACACCCTAAAAATGATATCAAGTGCGTCCCTTTTTAGTACCATACGTTGTTCAACACTAATAATTTCACATGTGTTTTGGCTCTGATGAACTCTTGTAGTAGTGAGTTATTTCGCTTGATGTTGGAAATTCATGACATGGTTGTGGTTAATGGGTTCAAGTCAGATTCCTGGGATGGTAATATGCTTTAGGGTGATGCACTCAAAATATGTTAATATAATGATGGTGTTTAATAACATTCCTAACAAAAATATCTCATTGTGTGGGGATGTAGCTCAGATGGTAGAGCACTCGCTTAGCATGTGAGAGGTACGGGGATAGATACCCCGCATATCCATTACTCAGTTTTATTATTTCCTTTTTTGTCCTTTCTTCTTTAACTAATTTTACATACATGAATATTATATTGGCGTAAGGCAGCAGTGATTTGAGTTTGATGTTGGAAATTTTTGATGAAGATTTGGGTAATTTGTTGGAATTGGATTCTTACGATATTAATTCGATATTGGGTTATTAACTAAAAATTTGATAAGATAAGATCGGAGGTTGAAAAATTACCAAACAGAAATTTGAAATCATGCGGGGATGTTGTTCAGAAGGAAGGGTTGTCGCCTTGCATTCGAGGAGCACGGCGATCGTTGCCCAAAATAATAAAAATTCATATACTCAAATGATTTCTCATGATCGTTCTACTACTTTGTTGTTGCTGTGAATTATTTGGTTTTTGTTGTAAATTCCTTGGGAAGAGGTGGTTAGTGGTTTGGATTCGGATTCAAAAGAGAGCATTTCATCTTAGGGGGATGAACTAAGAATTAGTTAATATGCGTTTGGTTTTAAACAAAATGACTAAAAGAAATTTCACAGTGTCTAGGGATGTTGCTCACATGGTAGAGCACTCATTGTGCTTGCATGAGGCACATTGAATGATACCTTATATCTCCATTTCAAAGGTTTCATCTTTCCTTTTTGTTCTTTCTCCTTTCATGAAATGCTTAAAAAAGAGTAAAAATGTACAAGTGGTAATGACTGAAAATCTCTTCCCGTTTAATATCATTTGTTGTTCTGTACTTATCATTTTACGTGGTTGTTTGGTGAATTATTTCGTTAGATGTTGGATATTCATGACAAAGTTATGGTTAATTATTGGAGTCTGATTCTTATAAGGGCAATTCGCTTTAGGGTGGTAACTCAAAATTCAATAACATGACGTCGAAGTTTAATATAATGCTTAGCACAAATTTGTTAGGGCATGGGGGTGTAGCTCACATGGTAGAGCGCTCGCTTTGCATGCGAGAGGTACGGGGATCGATACCCCGCATCTCCAATTATGTGTTTTTAATTTTTCCTTTTTGTTCGTTCTTCTAGCGCAAAATCCATCAAAAAAGGTTAAAAATTTACACACTAAAAATGATATCAAGTGCGTCCCTTTTTAGTACCATACGTTGTTCAACACTGATAATTTCACATGTGTTTTGGCTCTGATGAACTCTTGTAGTAGTGAGTTATTTCGCTTGATGTTGGAAATTCATGACGTGGTTGTGGTTAATGGGTTCAAGTCAGATTCCTGGGATGGCAATTTGCTTTAGGGTGATGCACACAAAATATGTTAATATAATGATGGTGTTTAATAAAATTCCTAACAAAAATATCTCATTGTGTGGGGATGTAGCTCAGATGGTAGAGCGCTCGCTTAGCATGTGAGAGGTACGGGGATAGATACCCCGCATATCCATTACTCAGTTTTATTATTTCCTTTTTTGTCCTTTCTTCTTTAACTAATTTTACATACATGAATATTATATTGGCGTAAGGCAGCAGTGATTTGAGTTTGATGTTGGAAATTTTTTATGAAGATTTGGGTAATTTGTTGGAATTGGATTCTTACGATATTAATTCGATATTGGGTTATTAACTAAAATTTTGATAACATAAGATCGGAGGTTGAAAAATTACCAAACAGAAATTTGAAATCGTGCGGGGATGTTGTTCAGAAGGAAGGGTTGTCGCCTTGCATTCGAGGAGCACGGCGATCGTTGCCCGAAATAATAAAAATTCATATACTCAAATGATTTCTCATGATCGTTCTACTACTTTGTTGTTGCTGTGAATTATTTGGTTTTTGTTGTAAATTCCTTGGGAAGAGGTGGTTAGTGGTTTGGATTCGGATTCAAAAGAGAGCATTTCATCTTAGGGGGATGAACTCAGAATTAGTTAATATGCGTTTGGTTTTAAACAAAATGACTAAAAGAAATTTCACAATGTCTAGGGATGTTGCTCACATGGTAGAGCACTCATTGTGCTTGCATGAGGCACATTGAATGATACCTTATATCTCCATTTCAAAGGTTTCATCTTTCCTTTTTGTTCTTTCCCCTTTCATGAAATGCTTAAAAAAGAGTAAAAATGTACAAGTGGTAATGACTGAAAATCTCTTCCCGTTTAATATCTTTTGTTGTTCTGTACTTATCATTTTACGTGGTTGTTTGGTGAATTATTTCGTTAGATGTTGGATATTCATGAAAAAGTTATGGTTAATTATTGGAGTCTGATTCTTATAAGGGCAATTCGCTTTAGGGTGGTAACTCAAAATTCAATAACATGACGTCAAAGTTTAATATAATGCTTAGCACAAATTTGTTGGGGCATGGGGGTGTAGCTCACATGGTAGAGCGCTCGCTTTGCATGCGAGAGGTACGGGGATCGATACCCCGCATCTCCAATTATGTGTTTTTAATTTTTCCTTTTTGTTCGTTCTTCTAGCGCAAAATCCATCAAAAAAGGTTAAAAATTCACACCCTAAAAATGATATCAAGTGCGTCCCTTTTTAGTACCATACGTTGTTCAACACTGATAATTTCACATGTGTTTTGGCTCTGATGAACTCTTGTAGTAGTGAGTTATTTCGCTTGATGTTGGAAATTCATGACGTGGTTGTGGTTAATGGGTTCAAGTCAGATTCCTGGGGTGGCAATTTGCTTTAGGGTGATGCACTCAAAATATGTTAATATAATGATGGTGTTTAATAAAATTCCTAACAAAAATATCTCATTGTGTGGGGATGTAGCTCAGATGGTAGAGCGCTCGCTTAGCATGCGAGAGGTACGGGGATCGATACCCCGTATCTCCATTACTCAGTTTTATTATTTCCTTTTTTGTTCTTTCTTCTTTAACTAATTTTACATACATGATTATTATATTGGCATACGGCAGAAGTGATTTGAGTTTGATGTTGGAAATTTTTTATGAAGATTTGGGTAATTTGTTGGAATTGGATTCTTACGATATTAATTCAATATAGGGATATTAACTAAAAATTTGATAAGATAAGATCGGAGGTTGAAAAATTACCAAACAGAAATTTGAAATCGTGCGGGGATGTTGTTCAGAAGGAAGGGTTGTCGCCTTGCATTCGAGGAGCACGGCGATCGTTGCCCGAAATAATAAAAATTCATATACTCAAATGATTTCTCATGATCGTTCTACTACTTTGTTGTTGCTGTGAATTATTTGGTTTTTGTTGTAAATTCCTTGGGAAGAGGTGGTTAGTGGTTTGGATTCGGATTCAAAATAGAGCATTTCATCTTAGGGGGATGAACTCAGAATTAGTTAATATGCGTTTGGTTTTTAACAAAATGACTAAAAGAAATTTGACAGTGTCTAGGGATGTTGCTCACATGGTAGAGCACTCATTGTGCTTGCATGAGGCACGTTGAATGATACCTTATATCTCCATTTCAAAGGTTTCATCTTTCCTTTTTGTTCTTTCTCCTTTCATGAAATGCTTAAAAAAGAGTAAAAATGTACAAGTGGTAATGACTGAAAATCTCTTCCCGTTTAATATCATTCGTTGTTCTGTACTTATCATTTTACGTGGTTGTTTGGTGAATTATTTCGTTAGATGTTGGATATTCATAACAAAGTTATGGTTAATTATTGGAGTCTGATTCTTATAAGGGCAATTCGCTTTAGGGTGGTAACTCAAAATTCAATAACATGATGTCGAAGTTTAATATAATGGTTAGCACAAATTTGTTGGGGCATGGGGGTGTAGCTCACATGGTAGAGCGCTCGCTTTGCATGCGAGAGGTACGGGGATCGATACCCCGCATCTCCAATTATGTGCTTTTAATTTTTCCTTTTTGTTCGTTCTTCTAGCGCAAAATCCATCAAAAAAGTTTAAAAATTTACACCCTAAAAATGATATCAAGTGCGTCCCTTTTTAGTACCATACGTTGTTCAACACTGATAATTTCACATGTGTTTTTGCTCTAATGAACTCTTGTAGTAGTGAGTTATTTCGCTTGATGTTGGAAATTCATGACGTGGTTGTGGTTAATGGGTTCAAGTCAGATTCCTGGGATGGCAATTTGCTTTAGGGTGATGCACTCAAAATATGTTAATATAATGATGGTGTTTAATAAAATTCCTAACAAAAATATCTCATTGTGTGGGGATGTAGCTCAGATGGTAGAGCGCTCGCTTAGCATGCGAGAGGTACGGGGATAGATACCCCGCATATCCATTACTCAGTTTTATTATTTCCTTTTTTGTCCTTTCTTCTTTAACTAATTTTACATACATGAATATTATATTGGCGTAAGGCAGCAGTGATTTGAGTTTGATGTTGGAAATTTTTTATGAAGATTTGGGTAATTTGTTGGAATTGGATTCTTACGATATTAATTCGATATTGGGTTATTAACTAAAATTTTGATAAAATAAGATCGGAGGTTGAAAAATTACCAAACAGAAATTTGAAATCGTGCGGGGATGTTGTTCAGAAGGAAGGGTTGTCGCCTTGCATTCGAGGAGCACGGCGATCGTTGCCCGAAATAATAAAAATTCATATACTCAAATGATTTCTCATGATCGTTCTACTACTTTGTTGTTGCTGTGAATTATTTGGTTTTTGTTGTAAATTCCTTGGGAAGAGGTGGTTAGTGGTTTGGATTTGGATTCAAAAGAGAGCATTTCATCTTAGGGGGATGAACTCAGAATTCATTAATATGCGTTTGGTTTTTAACAAAATGACTAAAAGAAATTTGAAAGTGTCTAGGGATGTTGCTCACATGGTAGAGCACTCATTGTGCTTGCATGAGGCACATTGAATGATACCTTATATCTCCATTTCAAAGGTTTCATCTTTCCTTTTTGTTCTTTCCCCTTTCATGAAATGCTTAAAAAAGAGTAAAAATGTACAAGTGGTAATGACTGAAAATCTCTTCCCGTTTAATATCATTCGTTGTTCTGTACTTATCATTTTACGTGGTTGTTTGGTGAATTATTTCGTTAGATGTTGGATATTCATAACAAAGTTATGGTTAATTATTGGAGTCTGATTCTTATAAGGGCAATTCGCTTTAGGGTGGTAACTCAAAATTCAATAACATGACGTCGAAGTTTAATATAATACTTAGCACAAATTTGTTGGGGCATGGGGGTATAGCTCACATGGTAGAGCGCTCGCTTTGCATGCGAGAGGTACGGGTATCGATACCCCGCATCTCCAATTATGTGTTTTTAATTTTTCCTTTTTGTTCATTCTTCTAGCGCAAAATCCATCAAAAAAGGTTAAAAATCTACACCCTAAAAATGATATCAAGTGCGTCCCTTTTTAGTACCATACGTTGTTCAACACTAATAATTTCACATGTGTTTTGGCTCTGATGAACTCTTGTAGTAGTGAGTTATTTCGCTTGATGTTGGAAATTCATGACATGGTTGTGGTTAATGGGTTCAAGTTAGATTCCTGGGATGGTAATATGCATTAGGGTGATGCACTCAAAATATGTTAATATAATGATGGTGTTTAATAACATTCCTAACAAAAATATCTCATTGTGTGGGGATGTAGCTCAGATGGTAGAGCGCTCGCTTAGCATGTGAGAGGTACGGGGATAGATACCCCGCATATCCATTACTCAGTTTTATTATTTCCTTTTTTGTCCTTTCTTCTTTAACTAATTTTACATACATGAATATTATATTGGCGTAAGGCAGCAGTGATTTGAGTTTGATGTTGGAAATTTTTGATGAAGATTTGGGTAATTTGTTGGAATTGGATTCTTACGATATTAATTCGATATTGGGTTATTAACTAAAAATTTGATAAAATAAGATCGGAGGTTGAAAAATTACCAAACAGAAATTTGAAATCATGCGGGGATGTTGTTCAGAAGGAAGGGTTGTCGCCTTGCATTCGAGGAGCACGGCGATCGTTGCCCGAAATAATAAAAATTCATATACTCAAATGATTTCTCATGATCGTTCTACTACTTTGTTGTTGCTGTGAATTATTTGGTTTTTGTTGTAAATTCCTTGGGAAGAGGTGGTTAGTGGTTTGGATTCGGATTCAAAAGAGAGCATTTCATCTTAGGGGGATGAACTAAGAATTAGTTAATATGCGTTTGGTTTTAAACAAAATGACTAAAAGAAATTTCACAGTGTCTAGGGATGTTGCTCACATGGTAGAGCACTCATTGTGCTTGCATGAGGCACATTGAATGATACCTTATATCTCCATTTCAAAGGTTTCATCTTTCCTTTTTGTTCTTTCTCCTTTCATGAAATGCTTAAAAAAGAGTAAAAATGTACAAGTGGTAATGACTGAAAATCTCTTCCCGTTTAATATCATTTGTTGTTCTGTACTTATCATTTTACGTGGTTGTTTGGTGAATTATTTCGTTAGATGTTGGATATTCATGACAAAGTTATGGTTAATTATTGGAGTCTGATTCTTATAAGGGCAATTCGCTTTAGGGTGGTAACTCAAAATTCAATAACATGACGTCGAAGTTTAATATAATGCTTAGCACAAATTTGTTAGGGCATGGGGGTGTAGCTCACATGGTAGAGTGCTCGCTTTGCATGCGAGAGGTACGGGGATCGATACCCCGCATCTCCAATTATGTGTTTTTAATTTTTCCTTTTTGTTCGTTCTTCTAGCGCAAAATCCATCAAAAAAGGTTAAAAATTTACACACTAAAAATGATATCAAGTGCGTCCCTTTTTAGTACCATACGTTGTTCAACACTGATAATTTCACATGTGTTTTGGCTCTGATGAACTCTTGTAGTAGTGAGTTATTTCGCTTGATGTTGGAAATTCATGACGTGGTTGTGGTTAATGGGTTCAAGTCAGATTCCTGGGATGGCAATTTGCTTTAGGGTGATGCACACAAAATATGTTAATATAATGATGGTGTTTAATAAAATTCCTAACAAAAATATCTCATTGTGTGGGGATGTAGCTCAGATGGTAGAGCGCTCGCTTAGCATGTGAGAGGTACGGGGATAGATACCCCGCATATCCATTACTCAGTTTTATTATTTCCTTTTTTGTCCTTTCTTCTTTAACTAATTTTACATACATGAATATTATATTGGCGTAAGGCAGCAGTGATTTGAGTTTGATGTTGGAAATTTTTTATGAAGATTTGGGTAATTTGTTGGAATTGGATTCTTACGATATTAATTCGATATTAGGTTATTAACTAAAAATTTGATAAGATAAGATCGGAGGTTGAAAAATTAGCAAACAGAAATTTGAAATCGTGCGGGGATGTTGTTCAGAAGGAAGGGTTGTCGCCTTGCATTCGAGGAGCACGGCGATCGTTGCCCGAAATAATAAAAATTCATATACTCAAATGATTTCTCATGATCGTTCTACTACTTTGTTGTTGCTGTGAATTATTTGGTTTTTGTTGTAAATTCCTTGGGAAGAGGTGGTTAGTGGTTTGGATTCGGATTCAAAAGAGAGCATTTCATCTTAGGGGGATGAACTAAGAATTAGTTAATATGCGTTTGGTTTTAAACAAAATGACTAAAAGAAATTTCACAGTGTCTAGGGATGTTGCTCACATGGTAGAGCACTCATTGTGCTTGCATGAGGCACATTGAATGATACCTTATATCTCCATTTCAAAGGTTTCATCTTTCCTTTTTGTTCTTTCCCCTTTCATGAAATGCTTAAAAAAGAGTAAAAATGTACAAGTGGTAATGACTGAAAATCTCTTCCCGTTTAATATCATTTGTTGTTCTGTACTTATCATTTTACGTGGTTGTTTGGTGAATTATTTCGTTAGATGTTGGATATTCATGACAAAGTTATGGTTAATTATTGGAGTCTGATTCTTATAAGGGCAATTCGCTTTAGGGTGGTAACTCAAAATTCAATAACATGACGTCAAAGTTTAATATAATGCTTAGCACAAATTTGTTGGGGCATGGGGGTGTAGCTCACATGGTAGAGCGCTCGCTTTGCATGCGAGAGGTACGGGGATCGATACCCCGCATCTCCAATTATGTGTTTTTAATTTTTCCTTTTTGTTCGTTCTTCTAGCGCAAAATCCATCAAAAAAGGTTAAAAATTCACACCCTAAAAATGATATCAAGTGCGTCCCTTTTTAGTACCATACGTTGTTCAACACTGATAATTTCACATGTGTTTTGGCTCTGATGAACTCTTGTAGTAGTGAGTTATTTCGCTTGATGTTGGAAATTCATGACGTGGTTGTGGTTAATGGGTTCAAGTCAGATTCCTGGGGTGGCAATTTGCTTTAGGGTGATGCACTCAAAATATGTTAATATAATGATGGTGTTTAATAAAATTCCTAACAAAAATATCTCATTGTGTGGGGATGTAGCTCAGATGGTAGAGCGCTCGCTTAGCATGCGAGAGGTACGGGGATCGATACCCGGTATCTCCATTACTCAGTTTTATTATTTCCTTTTTTGTTCTTTCTTCTTTAACTAATTTTACATACATGATTATTATATTGGCATACGGCAGAAGTGATTTGAGTTTGATGTTGGAAATTTTTTATGAAGATTTGGGTAATTTGTTGGAATTGGATTCTTACGATATTAATTCAATATAGGGATATTAACTAAAAATTTGATAAGATAAGATCGGAGGTTGAAAAATTACCAAACAGAAATTTGAAATCGTGCGGGGATGTTGTTCAGAAGGAAGGGTTGTCGCCTTGCATTCGAGGAGCACGGCGATCGTTGCCCGAAATAATAAAAATTCATATACTCAAATGATTTCTCATGATCGTTCTACTACTTTGTTGTTGCTGTGAATTATTTGGTTTTTGTTGTAAATTCCTTGGGAAGAGGTGGTTAGTGGTTTGGATTCGGATTCAAAATAGAGCATTTCATCTTAGGGGGATGAACTCAGAATTAGTTAATATGCGTTTGGTTTTTAACAAAATGACTAAAAGAAATTTGACAGTGTCTAGGGATGTTGCTCACATGGTAGAGCACTCATTGTGCTTGCATGAGGCACGTTGAATGATACCTTATATCTCCATTTCAAAGGTTTCATCTTTCCTTTTTGTTCTTTCTCCTTTCATGAAATGCTTAAAAAAGAGTAAAAATGTACAAGTGGTAATGACTGAAAATCTCTTCCCGTTTAATATCATTCGTTGTTCTGTACTTATCATTTTACGTGGTTGTTTGGTGAATTATTTCGTTAGATGTTGGATATTCATAACAAAGTTATGGTTAATTATTGGAGTCTGATTCTTATAAGGGCAATTCGCTTTAGGGTGGTAACTCAAAATTCAATAACATGACGTCGAAGTTTAATATAATGCTTAGCACAAATTTGTTGGGGCATGGGGGTGTAGCTCACATGGTAGAGCGCTCGCTTTGCATGCGAGAGGTACGGGTATCGATACCCCGCATCTCCAATTATGTGTTTTTAATTTTTCCTTTTTGTTCATTCTTCTAGCGCAAAATCCATCAAAAAAGGTTAAAAATCTACACCCTAAAAATGATATCAAGTGCGTCCCTTTTTAGTACCATACGTTGTTCAAAACTAATAATTTCACATGTGTTTTGGCTCTGATGAACTCTTGTAGTAGTGAGTTATTTCGCTTGATGTTGGAAATTCATGACATGGTTGTGGTTAATGGGTTCAAGTCAGATTCCTGGGATGGTAATATGCTTTAGGGTGATGCACTCAAAATATGTTAATATAATGTTGGTGTTTAATAAAATTCCTAACAAAAATATCTCATTGTGTGGGGATGTAGCTCAGATGGTAGAGCGCTCGCTTAGCAAGTGAGAGGTACGGGGAGAGATACCCCGCATATCCATTACTCAGTTTTATTATTTCCTTTTTTATACTTTCTTCTTTAACTAATTTTACATACATGAATATTATATTGGCGTAAGGCAGCAGTGATTTGAGTTTGATGTTGGAAATTTTTGATGAAGATTTGGGTAATTTGTTGGAATTGGATTCTTACGATATTAATTCGATATTGGGTTATTAACTAAAAATTTGATAAGATAAGATCGGAGGTTGAAAAATTAGCAAACAGAAATTTGAAATCGTGCGGGGATGTTGTTCAGAAGGAAGGGTTGTCGCCTTGCATTCGAGGAGCACGGCGATCGTTGCCCGAAATAATAAAAATTCATATACTCAAATGATTTCTCATGATCGTTCTACTACTTTGTTGTTGCTGTGAATTATTTGGTTTTTGTTGTAAATTCCTTGGGAAGAGGTGGTTAGTGGTTTGGATTCGGATTCAAAATAGAGCATTTCATCTTAGGGGGATGAACTCAGAATTATTTAATATGCGTTTGGTTTTAAACAAAATGACTAAAAGAAATTTCACAGTGTCTAGGGATGTTGCTCACATGGTAGAGCACTCATTGTGCTTGCATGAGGCACATTGAATGATACCTTATATCTCCATTTCAAAGGTTTCACCTTTCCTTTTTGTTCTTTCCCCTTTCATGAAATGCTTAAAAAAGAGTAAAAATGTACAAGTGGTATTGACTGAAAATCTCTTCCCGTTTAATATCATTTGTTGTTCTGTACTTATCATTTTACGTGGTTGTTTGGTGAATTATTTCGTTAGATGTTGGATATTCATAACAAAGTTATGGTTAATTATTGGAGTCTGATTCTTATAAGGGCAATTCGCTTTAGGGTGGTAACTAAAAATTCAATAACATGACGTCGAAGTTTAATATAATGCTTAGCAAAAATTTGTTGGGGCATGGGGGTGTAGCTCACATGGTAGAGCGCTCGCTTTGCATGCGAGAGGTACGGTGATCGATACCCCGCATCTCCAATTATGTGCTTTTAATTTTTCCTTTTTGTTCGTTCTTCTAGCGCAAAATCCATCAAAAAAGTTTAAAAATTTACACCCTAAAAATGATATCAAGTGCGTCCCTTTTTAGTACCATACGTTGTTCAACACTGATAATTTCACATGTGTTTTTGCTCTAATGAACTCTTGTAGTAGTGAGTTGTTTCGCTTGATGTTGGAAATTCATGACGTGGTTGTGGTTAATGGGTTCGAGTCAGATTCCTAGGATGGCAATTTGCTTTAGGGTGATGAACTCAAAATATGTTAATATAATGATGCTGTTTAATAAAATTCCTAACAAAAATATCTCATTGTGTGGGGATGTAGCTCAGATGGTAGAGCGCTCGCTTAGCATGTGAGAGGTACGTGGATAGATACCCCGCATATCCATTACTCAGTTTTATTATTTCCTTTTTTGTCCTTTCTTCTTTAACTAATTTTACTTACATGAATATTATATTGGTGTAAGGCAGCAGTGATTTGAGTTTGATGTTGGAAATTTTTTATGAAGATTTGGGTAATTTGTTGGAATTGGATTCTTACGATATTAATTCAATATTGGGTTATAAACTAAAAATTTGATAAGATAAGATCGGAGGTCGAAAAATTGCCAAACAGAAATCTGAAATCGTGCGGGGATGTTGTTTAGATGGAAGGGTTGTCGCCTTGCATTCGAGGAGCACGGCGATCGTTGCCCGAATTAATAAAAATCCATATACTCAAACGATTTCTCATGATCTTTCTACTACTTTGTTGTTGCTGTGAATTATTTGGTTTTATGTTGTAAATTCCTTGGGAAGAGGTTGTTAGTGCTTTGGATTCGGATTCAAAAGAGAGCATTTCATCTTAGGGGGATGAACTCAGAATTAGTTATATGCGTTTGGTTTTTAACAAAATGACTAAAAGAAATTTGACAGTGTCTAGGGATGTTGCTCACATGGTAGAGCACTCATTGTGCTTGCATGAGGCACGTTGAATGATACCTTATATCTCCATTTCAAAGGTTTCATCTTTCCTTTTTGTTCTTTCTCCTATCATGAAATGCTTAAAAAAGAGTAAAAATGTACAAGTGGTAATGACTAAAAATCTCTTCCCGTTTAATATCATTTGTTGTTCTGTACTTATCATTTTACGTGGTTGTTTGGTGAATTATTTCGTTGGATGTTGGATATTCATAACAAAGTTATGGTTAATTATTGGAGTCTGATTCTTATAAGGGCAATTCGCTTTAGGGTGGTAACTCAAAATTCAATAACATGACGTCGAAGTTTAATATAATGCTTAGCACAAATTTGTTGGGGCATGGGGGTGTAGCTCACAAGGTAGAGCGCTCGCTTTACATGCGAGAGCTAGGGGATCGATACCCCGCATCTCCAATTATGTGTTTTTAATTTTTCCTTTTTGTTCGTTCTACTAGCGCAAAATCCATCAAAAAAGGTTAAAAATTTACACCCTAAAAATGATATCAAGTGCGTCCCTTTTTAGTACCATACATTGTTCAACACTGATAATTTCACATGTGTTTTTGCTCTAATGAACTCTTGTAGTAGTGAGTTGTTTCGCTTGACGTTGGAAATTCATGACGTGGTTGTGGTTAATGGGATCGAGTCAGATTCCTAGGATGACAATTTGCTTTAGGGTGATGAACTCAAAATATGTTAATATAATGATGGTGTTTAATACAATTCCTAACAAAAATATCTCATTGTGTGGGGATGTAGCTCAGATCGTAGAGCGCTCGCTTAGCATGCGAGAGGTACGGGGATCGAAACCCCGCATCTCCATTACTCAGTTTTATTATTTCCTTTTTTGTTCTTTCTTTATATTGGCGTAAGGCAAAAGTGATTTGAGTTTGATGTTGGAAATTTTTGATGAATATTTGGGTAATTTGTTGGAATTGGATTCTTACGATATTAATTCAATATAGGGTTATTAACTAAAAATTTGATAAGATAAGATCGGAGGTCAAATAATTGCCAAACAGAAATTTGAAATCGTGCGGGGATGTTGTTTAGAAGGAAGGGTTGTCGCCTTGCATTCGAGGAGCACGGCGATCGTTGCCTGAAATAATAAAAATTCATATACTCAAATGATTTCTCATGATCGTTCTACTACTTTGTTGTTGCTGTGAATTATTTGGTTTTATGTTGTAAATTCCTTGGGAAGACGTGGTTAGTGGTTTGGATTTGGATTCAAAAGAGAGCATTTCATCTTAGGGGGATGAACTCAAAATTCGTTAATATGCGTTTGGTTTTTAACAAAATGACTAAAAGAAATTTGACAGTGTCTAGGGATGTTGCTCACATGGTATGGCGCTCATTGTGCTTGCATGAGGCACGTTGAATGATACCTTATATCTCCATTTCAAAGGTTTCATCTTTCCTTTTTGTTCTTTCTCCTATCAGGAAATTCTTAAAAAAGAGTAAAAATGTACAAGTGGTAATGACTAAAAATCTCTTCCCGTTTAATATCATCTGTTGTTCTGTACTTATCATTTTACGTGGTTGTTTGTTGAATTATTTCGTTAGATGTTGGATATTCATAACAAAGTTATGGTTAATTATTGGAGTCTGATTCTTATAAGGGCAATTCGCTTTAGGTTGGTAACTAAAAATTCAATAACATGACGTCGAAGTTTAATATAATGCTTAGCAAAAATTTGTTGGGGCATGGGGGTGTAGCTCACATGGTAGAGCGCTCGCTTTGCATGCGAGAGGTACGGGGATCGATACCCCGCATCTCCAATTATGTGCTTTTAATTTTTCCTTTTTGTTCGTTCTTCTAGCGCAAAATCCATCAAAAATGTTTAAAAATTTACACCCTAAAAATGATATCAAGTGCGTCCCTTTTTAGTACCATACGTTGTTCAACACTGATAATTTCACATGTGTTTTTGCTCTAATGAACTCTTGTAGTAGTGAGTTATTTCGCTTGATGTTGGAAATTCATGACGTGGTTGTGGTTAATGGGTTCGAGTCGGATTCCTAGGATGGCAATTTGCTTTAGGGTGATGAACTCAAAATATGTTAATATAATGATGGTGTTTAATAAAATTCCTAACAAAAATATCTCATTGTGTGGGGATGTAGCTCAGATGGTAGAGCGCTCGCTTAGCATGTGAGAGGTACGTGGATAGATACCCCGCATATCCATTACTCAGTTTTATTATTTCCTTTTTTGTCCTTTCTTCTTTAACTATTTTTACATACATGAATATTATATTGGTGTAAGGCAGCAGTGATTTGAGTTTGATGTTGGAAATTTTTTATGAAGATTTGGGTAATTTGTTGGAATTGGATTCTTACGATATTAATTCAATATTGGGTTATAAACTAAAAATTTGATAAGATAAGATCGGAGGTCGAAAAATTGCCAAACAGAAATCTGAAATCGTGCAGGGATGTTGTTTAGATGGAAGGGTTGTCGCCTTGCATTCGAGGAGCACGGCGATCGTTGCCCGAAATAATAAAAATCCATATACTCAAATGATTTCTCATGATCGTTCTATTACTTTGTTGTTGCTGTGAATTATTTGGTTTTATGTTGTAAATTCCTTGGGAAGAGGTTGTTAGTGCTTTGGATTCGGATTCAAAAGAGAGCATTTCATCTTAGGGGGATGAACTCAGAATTAGTTAATATGCGTTTGGTTTTTAACAAAATGACTAAAAGAAATTTGACAGTGTCCAGGGATGTTGCTCACATGGTAGAGCACTCATTGTGCTTGCATGAGGCACGTTGAATGATACCTTATATCTCCATTTCAAAGGTTTCATCTTTCCTTTTTGTTCTTTCTCCTATCAGGAAATGCTTAAAAAAGAGTAAAAATGTACAAGTGGTAATGACTAAAAATCTCTTCCCGTTTAATATCATTCGTTGTTCTGTACTTATCATTTTACGTGGTTGTTTGTTGAATTATGTCCTTAGATGTTGGATATTCATAACAAAGTTATGGTTAATTATTGGAGTCTGATTCTTATAAGGGCAATTCGCTTTAGGGTGGTAACTAAAAATTCAATAACATGACGTCGAAGTTTAATATAATGCTTAGAAAAAATTTGTTGGGCCATGGGGGGGTAGCTCACATGGTAGAGCGCTCGCTTTGCATGCGAGAGGTACGGGGATCGATACCCCGCATCTCCAATTATGTGCTTTTAATTTTTCCTTTTTGTTCGTTCTTCTAGCACAAAATCCATCAAAAAAGTTTAAAAATTTACACCCTAAAAATGATATCAAGTGCGTCCCTTTTTAGTACTATACGTTGTTCAACACTGATAATTTCACATGTGTTTTTGCTCTAATGAACTCTTGTAGTAGTGAGTTGTTTCGCTTGATGTTGGAAATTCAGGACGTGGTTGTGGTTAATGGGTTCGAGTCAGATTCCTAGGATGGCAATTTGCTTTAGGGTGATGAACTCAAAATATGTTAATATAATGATGGTGTTTAATAAAATTCCTAACAAAAATATCTCATTGCGTGGGGATGTAGCTCAGATGGTAGAGCGCTCGCTTAGCATGCGAGAGGTACGGGGATAGATACCCCGCATATCCATTACTCAGTTTTATTATTTCCTTTTTTGTCCTTTCTTCTTTAACTAATTTTACATACATGAATATTATATTGGCGTAAGGCAGCAGTGATTTGAGTTTGATGTTGGAAATTTTTTATGAAGATTTGGGTAATTTGTTGGAATTGGATTCTTACGATATTAATTCGATATTGGGTTATTAACTAAAATTTTGATAAGATAAGATCGGAGGTTGAAAAATTACCAAACAGAAATTTGAAATCGTGCGGGGATGTTGTTCAGAAGGAAGGGTTGTCGCCTTGCATTCGAGGAGCACGGCGATCGTTGCCCGAAATAATAAAAATTCATATACTCAAATGATTTCTCATGATCGTTCTACTACTTTGTTGTTGCTGTGAATTATTTGGTTTTTGTTGTAAATTCCTTGGGAAGAGGTTGTTAGTGCTTTGGATTCGGATTCAGAAGAGAGCATTTCATCTTAGGGGGATGAACTCAGAATTAGTTAATATGCGTTTGGTTTTTAACAAAATGACTAAAAGAAATTTCACAGTGTCTAGGGATGCTGCTCACATGGTCGAGCACTCATTGTGCTTGCATGAGGCACGTTGAATGATACCTTATATCTCCATTTCAAAGGTTTCATCTTTCCTTTTTGTTCTTTCTCCTATCATGAAAAGCTCAAAAAAGAGTAAAAATGTACAAGTGGTAATGACTAAAAATCTCTTCCCGTTTAATATCATTCGTTGTTCTGTACTTATCATTTTACGTGGTTGTTTGGTGAATTATTTCGTTAAATGTTGGATATTCATGACAAAGTTATGGTTAATTATTGGAGTCTGATTCATATAAGGGCAATTCGCTTTAGGGTGGTAACTCAAAATTCAATAACATGACGTCGAAGTTTAATATAATGCTTAGCACAAATTTGTTGCGGCATGGGGGTGTAGCTCACATGGTAGAGCGCTCGCTTTGCATGCGAGAGGTACGGGGATCGATACCCGCATCTCCAATTATGTGTTTTTAATTTTTCCTTTTTGTTAGTTCTTCTAGCGCAAAATCCATCAAAAAAGGTTAAAAATTTACACCCTCAAAAAGATATCAACTGCGTCCCTTTTTAGTACCATACGTTGTTCAACACTGATAATTTCACATGTGTTTTTGCTCTAATGAACTCTTGTAGTAGTGAGTTGTTTCGCTTGATGTTGGAAATTCATGACGTGGTTGTGGTTGATGGGTTCGAGTCAGATTCCTAGGATGGCAATTTGCTTTAGGGTGATGAACTCAAAATATGTTTATATAATGATGGTGTTTAATAAAATTCCTAACAAAAATATCTCATTGTGTAGAGATGTAGCTCAGATGGTAGAGCGCTCGCTTAGCATGTGAGACGTACGGGGATAGATACCCCGCATATCCATTACTCAATTTTATTATTTCCTTTTTTGTCCTTTCTTCTTTAACTAATTTTACATACATGAATAATATATTGGCGTAAGGCAGCAGTGATTTGAGTTTGATGTTGGAAATTTTTTATGAAGATTTGGGTAATTTGTTGGAATTGGATTCTTACGATATTAATTCAATTTGGGTTATTAACTAAAAATTTGATAAGATAAGATCGGAGGTCAAAAAATTGTCAAACAGAAATTTGAAATCGTGCGGGGATGTTGTTTAGAAGGAAGAGTTGTCGCCTTGCATTCGAGGAGCACGGCGATTGTTGACCGAAATAATAAAAATTCATATACTCAAATGATTTCTCATGATCGTTCTACTACTTTGTTGTTGCTGTGAATTATTTGGTTTTTTGTTGTAAATTCCTTGGGAAGAGGTGGTTAGTGGTTTGGATTTGGATTCAAAAGAGAGCATTTCATCTTAGGGGGATGAACTCAGAATTCGTTAATATGCGTTTGGTTTTTAACAAAATGACTAAAAGAAATTTGACAGTGTCTAGGGATGTTGCTCACATGGTAGAGCACTCATTGTGCTTGCATGAGGCACGTTGAATGATACCTTATGTCTCCGTTTCAAATGTTTCATCTTTCCTTTTTGTTCTTTCTCCTATCATGAAATGCTTAAAAAAGAGTAAAAATGTACAAGTGGTAATGACTAAAAATCTCTTCCCATTTAATATCATTTGTTGTTCTGTACTTATCATTTTACGTGGTTGTTTGGTGAATTATTTCGTTAGATGTTGGAAATTCATGACAAAGTTATGGTTAATTATTGGAGTCTGATTCTTATAAGGGCAATTCGCTTTAGGGTGGTAACTCCAAATTCAATAGCACGACGTCGAAGTTTAATATAATGCTTAGCATAAATTTGTTGGGGCATGGGGGTGTAACTCACATGGTAGAGCGCTCGCTTTGCATGCGAGAGGTACGGGGATCGATACCCCGCATCTCCAATTATGTGTTTTTAATTTTTCCTTTTTGTTCGTTCTTCTAGCGCAAAATCCATCAAAAAAGGTTAAAAATTTACACCCTCAGAATGATATAAAGTGCGTCCCTTTTTAGTACCATACGTTGTTCAACACTGATAATTTCACATGTGTTTTTGCTCTAATGAACTCTTGTAGTAGTGAGTTGTTTCGCTTGATGTTGGAAATTCATGACGTGGTTGTGGTTAATGGGTTCGAGTAAGATTCCTAGGATGGCAATTTGCTTTAGGGTGATGAACTCAAAATATGTTAACATAATGATGGTGTTTAATAAAATTCCTAACAAAAATATCTCAATGTGTGGGGATGTAGCTCAGATGGTAGAGCGCTCGCTTAGCATGCGAGAGGTACGGGGATCGATACCCCGCATCTCCATTACTCAGTTTTATTATTTCCTTTTTTGTTCTTTCTTCTTTAACTAATTTTACATACATGATTATTATATTGGCATACGGCAGAAGTGATTTGAGTTTGATGTTGGAAATTTTTTATGAAGATTTTGGTAATTTGTTGGAATTGGATTCTTACGATATTAATTCAATATAGGGATATTAACTAAAAATTTGATAAGATAAGATCGGAGGTCGAAAAATTTCCAAACAGAAATTTGAAATCGTGCGGGGATGTTGTTCAGAAGGAAGGGTTGTCGCCTTGCATTCGAGGAGCACGACGATCGTTGCCCGAAATAATAAAAATTCATATACTCAAATGATTTCTCATGATCGTTCTTCTACGTTGTTGTTGCTGTGAATTATTTGGTTTTATGTTGTAAATTCCTTGGGAAGAGGTGGTTAGTGGTTTGGATTGGGATTCAAAAGGGAGCATTTCATCTTAGGGTGATGAACTCATAATTAGTTAATATGCGTTTGGTTTTTAACAAAATGACTAAAAGAAATTTTACAGTGTCTAGGGATGTTGCTCACATGGTAGAGCACTCATTGTGCTTGCATGAGGCACGTTGAATGATACCTTATATCACCATTTCAAAGGTTTCATCTTTCCTTTTTATTCTTTCTCCTATCATGAAATGCTTAAAAAAGAGTAAAAATGTACAAGTGGTAATGACTAAAAATCTCTTCCCGTTTATTATCATTTGCTGTTCAGTACTTATCATTTTATGTGGTTGTTTGGTGAATTATTTCGTGAGATGTTGGATATTCATAACAAAGTTATGATTAATTATTGGAGTCTGATTCTTATAAGGGCAATTCGCTTTAGGGTGGTAAGTCAAAATTCAATAACATGACGTCGAAGTTTAATATAATGCTTAGCACAAATTTGTTGGGGCATGGGGGTGTAGCTCACATGTTAGAGCGCTCGCTTTGCATGCGAGAGGTACGGGGATCGATACCCCGCATCTCCATTACTCAGTTTTATTATTTCCTTTTTTGTTCTTTCTTCTTTAACTAATTTTATATACATGATTATTATATTCGCATATGGCAGCAGTAATTTGACTTTGATGTTGGAAATTTTTTATGAAGATTTGGGTAATTTGTTGGAATTGGATTCTTACGATATTAATTCAATATAGGGTTATTAACTAAAAGTTTGATAAGATAAGATCGGAGGTCGAAAAATTACCAAACACAAATTTGTAATCGTGCGGGGATGTTGTTCAGAAGGAAGGGTTGTCGCCTTGCATTCGAGGAGCACGGCGATCGTTGCCCGAAATAATAAAAATTCATATACTCAACTGATTTCTCATGATCGTTCAACTACTTTGTTGTTGCTGTGAATTATTTGGTTTTATGTTGTAGATTCCTTGGGAAGAGGTGGTTAGTGGTTTGGATTCGGATTCAAAAGAGAGCATTTCATCTTAAGGTGATGAACTCAGAATTAGTTAATATGCGTTTGGTTTTTAACAAAATGACTAAAAGAAATTTGACAGTGTCTAGGGATGTTGCTCACATGGTAGAGCACTCATTGTTCTTGCATGCGGCACGTTGAATGATACCTTATATCACCATTTCAAAGGTTTCATCTTTCCTTTTAATTCTTACTCTTATCATGAAATGTTTAAAAAAGAGTAAAAATGTACAAGTGGTAATGACTAAAAATCTCTTCCCGTTTAATATCATTTGTTGTGCTGTACTTATCATTTTACGTGGTTGTTTGGTGAATTATTTCGTCAAATATTGGATATTCATCACAAAGTTATGGTTAATTATTGGAGTCTGATTCTTATAAGGGCAATTCGCTTTAGGGTGTTAACTCAAAATTCAGTAACATGACGTCGAAATTTAATATAATGCTTAGCACAAATTTGTTGGGGCATGGGGGTGTAGCTCACATGGTAGAGCGCTCGCTTTGCATGCGAGAGCTAGGGGATCGATACTCCGCATCTCCAATTATGTGTTTTTAATTTTTCCTTTTTGTTCGTTCTTCTAGCGCAAAATCCATCAAAAAAGGTTAAAAATTTACACCCTAAAAATGATATCAAGTGCGTCCCTTTTTAGTACCATACGTTGTTCAACACTGATAATTTCACATGTGTTTTTGTTCTAATGAACTCTTGTAGTAGTGAGTTGTTTCGCTTGATGTTGGAAATTCATGACGTGGTTGTGGTTAATGGGTTCGAGTCAGATTCCTAGGATGGCAATTTGCTTTAGGGTGATGAACTCAAAAGATGTTAATATAATGATAGTGTTTAATAAAATTCCTAACAAAAATATCTCATTGTGTGGGGATGTAGCTCAGATGGTAGAGCGCTCGCTTTGCTTGCGAGAGGTACGGGTATCGATACCCCGCATCTCCATTACTCAGTTTTATTATTTCCTTTTTTGTTCTTTCTTTAACTAATTTCACATAAATGATTATTGTATTGGCATAAGGCAGCAGTGATTTGAGTTTGATGTTGGAAATGTTTTATGAAGATTTGGGTAATTTGTTGGAATTGGATTCTTACGATATTATTTCAATATAGGGTTATTAACTAAAAATTTGATAAGATAAGATCGGTGTTCGAAAAATTAGCAAACATAAATTTAAAATCGTGTGGGGATGTTGTTCAGATGGAAGGGTTGTCACCTTGCATTCGAGGAGCACGGCGATCGTTGCCCGAAATATAAAAAATTCATATACTCAAATGATTTCTCATGATCGTTCTACTACTTTGTTGTTTCTGTGAATTATTTGGTTTTATGTTGTAAATTCATTGGGAAGAGGTGGTTAGTGGTTTGGAATCGAATTCAAAAGAGAGCATTTCATCTTAGGGTGATGAACTCAAAATTCGTTAATATGCGTTTGGTTTTTAACAAAATGACTAAAAGAAATTTGACAGTGTCTAGGGATGTTGCTCACATGGTAGAGCACTCATTGTGTTTGCATTAGGCACGTTGAATAATACCTTACATCTCCATTTCAATGTTTTCATCTTTCCTATTTGTTCTTTCTCCTATCATGAAATGCTTAAAAAAGGATAAAAATGTACAAGTGGTAATGAAAAATCTCTTCCCGTTTAAAACCATTTGTTGTTCTGTACTTATCATTTCACGTGCTTGTTTTGTGAGTTATTTCGTTAGATGTTGCATCATTACAAAGTTATGGTTAATTGTTGGAGTCTGATGGTTGTGAGGGCAATTCGCTTTAGGGTGGTTTCTCAAAATTCGATAACATGGCTTCGAAGTTTAATATAATGCTTAGCACAAATTTGTTGGGGCATGGGGTGTACCTCACACGGTAGAGCGCTCGCTTTGCATGCGAGAGGTACGGGGATCGATACCCCGCATCTCCAATTATACGTTTTTAATCTTTCCTTTTTATTCGTTCTTCTAGCGTAAATTCCATCAAAAAAGAATAAAAGTTTACACCCTAAAAATGATATCAAGTGTGTCCCTTTTTAATACCATATGATGTTTAACACTGATAATTTCACATGTGTTTTTACTCTAATGAACTCTTGTAATAGTGAGTTGTTTCGCTTGAAGTTGGAAATTCATGACGTGTTTGTGGTTAATGGGTTTGAGTCAGATTCCTATGATGGCAATTTGCTTTAGGTTGATGAACTGAAAATATGTTAATATAATGATGGTGTTTAATAAAATTCCTAAAAAAAATATCTCAATGTGTGGGGATGTAGCTTAGATGGTAGAACGCTCACTTAGCATGCGAGAGGTATGGGGATCGATACCCTGCATCTCCATTACTCGTTTTATTATTTCATTTTTTGTTCTGTCTTCTTTAACTAAATTTACATACATGATTATTATATTGGCGTAAGGCAGCTATGATTTGAGTTTGATGTTGGAAACTTTTGATGAAGATTTAGGTAATTTGTTGAAATTGGATTCTTACGATATTAATTCAATATAGGGTTATTAACTAAAAATTTGATAAGATAAGATCAGTGTTCGAAAAATTAGCAAACAGAAATTTGAAATCGTGTGGGGATGTTGTTCAGATGGAAGGGTTTTCGCCTTGCATTCGAGGAGCACGGCGATCGTTGCCCGAAATAATAAAAATTCATATAATCAAATGATTTCTCATGATCATTCTTCTACTTTGTTGTTGCTGTGAATTATTTAGTTTTTTGTTGTAAATTCCTTGGGAAGAGGTGGTTAGTGGTTTGGATTCTGATTCCAAAGAGGGCATTTCATTTTAGGGTGATGAACTCAAAATTCGTTATTATGAGTTTGGTTTTTAACAAAATGCCTAAAAGAAATTTGACAGTTTCTGGGGATGTTGCTCACATGGTAGAGCATTCATTGTGCTTGCATGAGGCACGTTGAATGATACCTTACATCTCCATTTCAAAATTTTCATCTTTCCGTTTCTTCTTTCTCCTATCATGAAATGCTTAAAAAAGGGTAAAAATGTACAAGTGGTAATGACTAAAAATCTCTTCCCGTTTAATATCATTTGTTGTTCTGTACTTATCATTTTACGTGGTTGTTTGGTGAAATATTTCATTAGATGTTGGATATTCATAACAAAGTTATGGTTAATTATTGGAGTCTGATTCTCATAAGGGCAATTCGCTTTAGGGTGGACTCAAAATTCAATAACATGACGTCAAAGTTTAATATAATGCTTAGCACAAATTTGTTGGGGCATGGGGGTGTAGCTCACATGGTAGAGCGCTCGCTTTGCATGCGAGAGGTACGGGGATCGATACCCCGCATCTCCAATTATGTGTTTTTAATTTTTCCTTTTTGTTCGTTCTTCTAGCGCAAAATCCATCAAAAAAGGTTAAAAATTTACACCCTAAAAATGATATCAAGTGCGTCCCTTTTTAGTACCATACGTTGTTCAACACTGATAATTTCACATGTGTTTTTGCTCTAATGAACTCTTATAGTAGTGAGTTGTTTCGCTTGATGTTGGAAATTCTTGACGTGGTTGTGGTTAATGGGTTTGAGTCAGATTCCTATGATGGCAATTTGCTTTAGGTTGATGAACTCAAAATATGTTAATATAATGATGGTGTTTAATAAAATTCCTAACAAAAATATCTCAATGTGTGGGGATGTATGTCAGATGGTAGAGCGCTCGCTTAGCATGTGAGAGGTACGGGGATCGTTTCCCCGCATCTCCATTATTCGGTTTTATTATTTCCTTTTTGGTTCTTTCTTCTTTAACTAATTTTACTTACATGATTATTATATTGGCGTAAGGTAGGAGTGATTTGAGTTTGATGTTGGAAATTTTTTATGAAGATTTGGGTAATTTGCTGGAATTTGATTCTTACGATATTAATTCAATATAGGGTTATTAACTAAAAATTTGATAAGATAAGATCTGTGTTCGAAAAATTACCAAACAGAAATTTGAAATCGTGTGGGGATGTTGTTCAGAAGGAAGGGTTGTCGCCTTGCATTCGAGGAGCACAGCTATCGTTGCCCGAAATAATAAAAATTCATATACTCAAATGATTTCTCATGATCGTTCTACTACTTTGTTGTTGCTGTGAATTATTTGGTTTTATGTTGTAAATTTGTTGGGAAGAGATGGTTAGTGGTTTGGATTCGGATTCAAAAGAAAGCATTTCATCTTAGGGTGATGAACTCAAAATTTGTTAATATGCGTTTGGTTTTTAACAAAATGACTAATAGAAATTTGACAGTGTCTGGGGATGTTGCTCACATGGTAGAGCACTCATTGTGCTTGCATGAGGCACGTTGAATGATACCTTACATCTCCATTTCAAAGTTTTCATCTTTCCTTTTTGTTCTTTCTCCTATCATGAAATGCTTAAAAAAGGATAAAAATGTACAAGTGGTATTGGCTAAAAATCTCTTCCCGTTTAATACCATTTGTTGTTCTGTACATATCATTTTACGTGCTTGTTTGGTAAGTTATTTATTTAGATGTTGGATATTCATAACAAAGTTATGGTTAATTGTTGGAGTCTGATTCTTATAAGGGTAATTCGCTTTAGGCTGGTTACTCAAAATTCAATAACATGACATCGAAGTTTAATATAATGCTTAGCACAAATTTGTTGGGGCGTGGGGGTGTAGCTCATATGGTAGAGCGCTCGCTTTGCATTCGAGAGGTACGGGGATCAATACCCCGCATCTCCAATTATGTGTTTTTAATCTTTCCTTTTTGTTCGTTCTTTTAGCGCAAATTCCGTCAAAAAAAGGTTAAAAATTTACACCCTAAAAATGATATCAAGTGCGTCCCTTTTTAATACCATATGTTGTTCAACACTGATCATTTCGCATATGTTTTTGCTCTAATGAACTCTTGTAGTAGTGTGTTGTTTCGCTTGATGTTGGAAATTCATGACGTGGTTGTGGTTAATGGGTTCGAGTCAGATTCCTATGATGACAATTTGCTTTACGGTGATGAACTAAAAATTTGTTAATATAATGATGGTGTTTAATAAAATTCCTAACAAAAATATCTTGTGGTGTGGGGATGTAGCTCAGATGGTAGAGCGCTCGCTTTGCATGCAAGAGGTACGGGGGTCGATACCATACATCTCCATTACTCAGTTTTATTATTTCCTTTTTTGTTCTTTCTTCTTTAACTAATTTTACATACATGATTATTATATTGGCGTAAGGCACTGTGATTTGAGTTTGATGTTGAAAATTTTTTATGAAGATTTGGGTAATTTGTTGGAATTTGATTCTTACAATATTAATTCAATATAGGGTTATTAACTAAAAATTTGATAAGATAAGATCGGTGTTCGAAAAATTACATAACAGAAATTTGAAATCGTATGGGGATGTTGTTCAGATGGAAGAGTTCTCGCCTTGCATTCGAGGAGCACGGCGATCGTTGCCCAAAATAGTAAAAATTCATATACTCAAATGATTTCTCATGATCGTTCTACTACTTTGTTGTTGCTGTCAATTATTTGTTTTTATGTTGTAAATTCATTGGGAAGAGGTGGTTAGTGGTTTGGATTCGAATTCAAAAGAGAGCATTTCATCTTAGGGTGATGAACTCAAAATTCGTTAATATGAGTTTGGTTTTTAAAAAAATGCCTAAAAGAAATTTGACAGTGTCTGGGGTTGTTGCTCACGTGGTAGAGCACTCATTGTGCTTGCATGAGGCACGTTGAATGATACCTTACATCTCCATTTCAAAGTTTTCATCTTTCCTTTTTGTTCTTTCTCCTATCATGAAATGCTTAAAAAAGGAAAAAAATGTACAAGTGGTAATGACTAAAAATGTCTTCCCGTTTGATACCATTCGTTGTTCTGTACTTATCATTTTACGTGCTTGTTTGTTTTTGTGGTCCGTAGTGTGGTGAGTTATTTCGTTAGATGTTGGATATTCATAACAAATTTGTTGTTAATTGTTGGAGTCTTATTCTTGTCAGGGCAATTCACTTTATGGTGGTAGCTCAAAATTTGATAACATGATGTCATAGTTTAGTACAATGCTTAGCACATATTTGATGAGCCATGGTGGTGTAGCTCACATGGTAGAGTGCGCACTTTGCATGAGAGAGGTACAGAGATCGATACCACGCATCTCCAATTATGTGCTTTTAATCTTTGCTTTTTGTTCATTCTTCTAACGCAAAATCCAACAAAAAAGGATAAAAATTTACACCTTAAAAATGATATCAAGTGCATCCCTTTTTAATACCATATGTTATTCAACACTGATAATTTCGTATGCGTTTTTGCTCTAATTAACTCTTGTAGTAGTGAGTTGTTTTGCTTGATGTTTGAAATTCTTGACGTGGTTATGGTTAATGGGTTGGAGTCAGATTCCTATGGTGGCAATTTGCTTTAGGTTGATGAACTCAAAATATATTAATATGATGATGGTGTTTGATAAAATTCCTTACAACAATTTAGCATTGTGTGGGGATGTAGTTCATATGGTAGAGCGCTCTTTTAGCATGTGAGAGGTACGGTGATCGATACTCTGCATCTCCATTTCTGAGTTTTATTATTTCCTTTTTTGTTCTTTCTTCTTTAAGTAATTTTATATACATGATTATTATATTGGTGTAAGGTAGCTGTGATTTGAGTTTGATGTTGGAAATTCTTGATGAATATGTGGGTAATTTGTTGGAATTGAATTCTTACGAGAGTAATTCACTATAGGGTGATTAACTAATAATTTGATAAGATAAGATCGGTGTTCGAAGAAATACCAAACAGAATTTTGACATCGTATGGGGATGTAGTTCAGATGGAAAAGCCGACGCCTTGCATTCGAGGAGCACGACGATCGTTGCTCGAAATAATAAAAATTCATATACTCAAATGATTTCTCATGATCATTCTACTACTTTGTTGTTGCTGTGAATTATTTGGTTTTATGTTGTTAATTCATTGCGAAGTTGTGGTTTGTGGTTTGGATTCAGATTCATAAGAGGGCATTTCATCTCAGGGTGATGAACTTAAAATTCGTTAATATGAAGTTGGTTTTTAACAAAATGCCTAAAAGAAATTTGACATCGTCTGTGGATATAGCTCACATGGTAGAGCGCTCATTGTGCTTGCAACAGGCACGTTGAATGATACCTTACATCTCCATTTCAATGTTTTCATCTTTCCTTTTTGTTCTTTCTCCTATGAGGAAATGCTTAAAAAAGGATAAAAATGTACAAGTGGCAATGACTAAAAATGTGTTCCCGTTTAATACCATATGTTGTTCTATACTTATCATTTTATGATCTTGTTTGTTCTTGTGGTGAGTTCTTTCATTTGATGTTGGATATTCATAACAAAGTTGTGGTTAATTGTTGGAGTCTGATTCTTATAAGGGCAATTTGCTTTAGGGTGGGAACTCAAAATTTGCTAAAAAGATGTCGAAGTTTAATATAATACTTAGCACAAATTTGATGAGGCATGGGAGTGTAGCTCACATGGTAGAGCGCTCGTTTTGCCTGCGAGATATACGGGGATCTATACCCCACATCTCCAATTATGTGTTTTTAATATTTCCTTTTTGTTCGTTCTTCTAACACAAAATCCATCAAAAAAGGGTAAAAATTTACACCCTAAAAATGATATCAAGTGTATCCCTTTTTAATTCCATATGTTGTTCAACACTGATAATTTCGTATGCGTTTTTGCTCTAATGAACTCTTGTAGTAGTGAGTTCTTTCACTTGATTTTGGAAATTCATAACGTTGTTGTGGTTAATGGGTTGGAGTCAGATTCAACTTAGGGTGAGTAACTAAAAATTCAATAAGATAAGATCGGCGTTCAAAGAAATACCAAACAGAAATTTGAAATCGTTTGGGGATGTAGTTCAGATGGAAGAGCCGTCGCCTTGCATTCGAGGAGCACGGCGATCGTTGCCCGCAATAATAAATATTCATATACTCAAAGGATTTCTCGTGATCATTCTACTACTTTGTTGTAGCTATAAATTATTTGGTTTTATGTTGTAAATTCATTGGGAAGTTGGGGTTAGCGGTTTGGATTCGGATTCATAAGAGGGCATTTGTCACGCCCTAATCCTCAATTCGGGGCATGAGCAGCCGCGTGTCACCCCGTTTGTTTGCACCTCACAACATGCATACCGAGGCAACAAAGGCTCTCATCAACACCTGTTTTTCTCAAAACATCATTTCCCAAGTAAAGAATATAAAATGCAAGAAAATGCCTCAATGCATAGTTATACAGCACATCTGAGAGTTTCAATTACATTACATAATATAATTACCGTCACTCGATATAAATATATAATGGTCATTCCATAGACCTCAAATATATATACTGCATCATCGAATAAATCAATCCATCATCATTAAATACAACACTGTGGAAGAATGGTCAATATCATACCGAAGCCTAGGGTCTCCCGACAAAATCAAGTGTGTCGACTCACTCGACACATCTCTCTCTATGCCAAGTCTTCGACTGAAATCAGGAAAAAGTGAGGAGTGAGTATTATGGGGAAATACTCAGTGAGTATGGGGATTAACAATATGTTCTCAATATAAGTGTGTGCATGGAGTATCAAAGTACATTTCAAACCATTATGATATCAAAACCAATTATGTCATGTCTAGAAATCAAGTGATCGCATATCACACATAATAATAATATCAAATATGCATCCATTTACAATATCCAAAATCATATAGAGCTTGCCAATAAAACATTCCTTGCAGTGGTCTACCTCGACCAATGAAGGGTGCATTGGGCGTTTTCATATGCAAGTATTTAAAATTTTGTTCTCTACCCCAATGTTGGCTACATGCCTCACCAAGAGCTAGACAGTGGCGTAATACATGTCCTCCCCACATTTGGTTCAACCTACTAGCCCATGTTTATACGTATATCCAATAATTAAGTATAGACCTCACTCGGAGCTAGACTGTGGCGTAACACACGTCCTCCCTAAACTTGGTTCATTTGAGCACAACTATACATATCAACATCACGACATTTGTGGATACCTCCGGCCGAAATGTATCCGAACGCACAAGGGGCGCCTCTACAAATGTCCTTTGTAGCTACGGAATCCATCGAGGAACATCATCATCTCATCATGTCATCCCATCACAAGTAGGCATCCAGCCCACATAGGTTCATCAAAACATTTCAAATACGTGTGCCAATGCATTTTATCAGATCATTTCAAATCAATATACCAATACAACGGTAGTACAGAAAACATATCAAGTTCTCAATTAATGGCACAATATCATTTTATTTCAAACCATGGATACGTAGTCAATCGAATTCAATTATTTTGGGACACTCCAATAAATCACAAAAGAACATTTATAAAACATAGTTCAAATCATCACATGCTATAAAACATGCCATTTGAAAAGTTGTAAAATATGAGTTTGTTCAATAAAAAACATAACATCATAGTCCCACTCACCGTATATGGGAGGGTACGTCACTCCCTAAAATGCTCCATGACAACAGAAAGAGTTTCCCCTCGAATGATCAAGTAATATATCACTACAATCATAATATATATAACACATATAAGTATTATAACATTGAAAAATTAAATGTTACATTTTATTTTAACTATCCCCTTATATAGGATTAAAACAGTAGACTCCAAATATATACATTCATTATTTCCCTTTCAAACATCCAAACCACCACTTTAACCAAACATTGAAATCATCGTTCACATATCCAATCTCCTAGTATACTCAAAACAATTCGATTGCACCTTATACACTCACTTCACATTCATAATTCTTTATTAAATTCTCCTCTTCAATACACCAATACAACACCATACATTTATCATATATGTACACACACATGCTTTTGCACATTCTTTACAATTATACATTTTCACATCACTTAAATACACTAATATCACTATACGTGCATGCATATTTATACATCATTACATACACATATAAGCCTCCATTTTGCTTACTAAACTCATTTTCAAACTTTCCCGGACGGCATGCAATTTCCTTGTTCTCTTTAATGCATTCGGTCAAGGCATTTTACATACAGATGCACAATAAACTCCATCCAAAATTCCGCATACATACACACATAAATCCTCACCCTCATGACCTCAATTTCACATACACATACTAAATAACATACCATAAAATTCTGCACACTTTCCCCTTTCATTTTCCTTACATTCCACTACATTTTTCACACGAAAATAGTTTCCCTTTTCATTTCTATTAGTGCAGAAAATTCTGCACTCATTCCTTCTTCATTTCATTCATTAACACATATATATACATCACACTTCAATGCCAAAATCCAGCAACACACAAGTACATAAATTCCACATTTTAACACTCAAAATCATAGTAAAACCCATCCAATTTCATACCCAAAGTTCTGAATTTTCCTGCACATGTTCCCTACGGTTTCTCACTTCAATATGTGTTCATTCAAGACTTAAATCAAACATTTCACCTGCTGAAATTTTCTGCATACACTGCAGCATTCATTTACTTGATTTTTACACCTAAACTAAGTTAAAAGCAACACATTAACACACCAAATGAAATGTTGTCAAGTCCAAACAAAGTGCAGAATTTTTATACCTCTAGTTATGGTGTCTCAAGCTCCAAACAAGTGTTCTTCTCCAAAGATCTCTCCTTTTCCTCTTTGATCCAACTTTTGGTCTACAAAGAGTCACCATGTTAGAGACTTCCTTTTGGCTCCAAATCAATATATGTTACACAAAAGGTAGAGAGGAACCTTTCTTACCTAGATTTGTTGAAGGAAGTTTGAAGGAACCATAGATCTCTTCACTTGAACCTCTAGGTTTCCATCTTTGAATCACCAAGATACTCTCCTCCTTTGTTTCAAATTTTTGGATATGTTGAAATAGGGCTTGAATAGAGAAGATCTAAGTAAAACTATTGGGTGGTTGTTTGGAAGAATCAAGCTTCTTCTTCAATGGTAGATCAAGGTTTTGGGAGGAGGCAAAAGACTCCTTTTTCTCTTCCTTTGGCTTGCCCACGTTTTGGAGAAGGAAATGGGGTGGCCAGGGTTGTTTCCAACTCATTAAACTTCATTCATTTTTAATCACAGCCATCCATTTCTCAAAATTTGATCTTAACCCTTGATTTTTTACTAACTTATTCTAGAAATATCTAAATTGTTCACTCTCTTTTCCTCTCCTTCTTCCTCTCTCATGTTTTCCCTCTCTTTCTCTCTCTCCCTCCCACTCATTTGTTTAATTAGTTAATACATTTTCATTTTTTTAACAATTTACCTTTTTATTTAATATGTGTGGGACCCACTATTTCTCTTTCCCTCTCTACAACTCATACCCATATTTAATATGTGGGCCCCACCTCAAGACCTAAAAGCTCTCATTGGTCCAAATTAACACAAACACCTCTACACCTAGGGTTTAAATTTCCAAAGTCAAACTTTTCAACAACCTTGTTTTCACACTTGTTCACACTAGTCAAACCTTTGAACCAATCACATTCCTCCCTCTCTCTACACTTGTCCAATTAGGGTTTTAGGAGAATAAAATTAGTAGATTAATTCTAAGTTATTGTAAATTGCAAACAAGTCCCTTATTTTGAAAGTTCTATTTTGACCACAAAATTTTCCATAATTATATAGTAGGCCCCTTACCACATATTAAGTCTAACTAAGTCTATTTCGCATCGTAATCCGGTCATTTAGTCTTGCTGGGGCTCATTACTGTCCGATTAGGGTTTTTTTGGAAAATTTTCCAAAAATTCCTGATTTAGCTTTATAAAGCGATATTTATCTATATTGGAGGTTTTCATACACTTTTAAGGCCACTTTGATTATTATTTGACTTTCAGTTGTCATTTTGGAAGTTTTTAATCTCCGGTGATTTTAGCCGAAATTTGTTTAGAGACAATTTTATCGTAAATTTTTTTTTTGTGAAATTTCTATATCGAATATAAGTAATATCATACATAGAATGGAAAAAAGTGCAAAAATGAATACACTGAGGTGTCGGTGTTACATTTTCTAACCCTTAAAAATAAGTTTTATCCTCGAAACGAAAAGAAAATTATACAATGAAAAGCTGAGGGTATTGTCTCCGCTTTGCTTCCTTGGGCTCCCAGGTCTCCTCCTCGACCTGGTCACTTCTCCATAGAGCTCTGACTAAAAGAACTTCCTTGCTTCATACCTTTTTGGTCTGCCAATCATGGATAGCAACATGCTGAACCGATAGACTCAGATCCTCGCACAACTCAACTGGCGGAGGCTCTAGAACATGAGACGGATCAGGTAGGTACTTCCTAAGTACCGAGACATAGAAGACATCATGAATACGGGAAAGCTCATCTAGTAGCTCTAGCCTATATATCACATTTCTGACCCTTTCAAGGATTTGAAAAGGTCCAATATACCTGGGGCTCAGCTTGCCCCGTTGCCTGAATTGAATCCCCCTTTCCAGGACGAGATTCGAAGTAAAACCATATCTCCTATCTCGAATTCCAGTGGTCGCCGCCTCCGATCTGCATAAACCTTTTGTCGATCCTAGTGGCTTTTATCCATTCATGGATGGTCCTCACTTTCTCCTTTGTCTCCTCAATGATCTCAACACTGGTGGTCGCCTTTCTCCTACCTTATCCCAGCATAACGGAGTATAGCACTTCCTTCCATACAATGCCTTATACGGAGGCATCCCAATGCTGGCCTGATAGCTATTGAACAGAAGATGCCGATCCCAACTACCCCAAAATTCCATAACACAAGCTCTCAGCATATCATCTAGAGTATGGATGGTTTTCTCTGACTGACCATCAGTCTGGAGGTGATAGGTTGTGCCAAAGCTCAGTCTAGTACCTAATGTCTCCTGTAATTTGGGCCAAAATCTAGACGTAAATCTAGGGTCTCTGTCTGACACATCGATATTGGTATCCCGTGAAGTCTGACTATGGTGTCAATATAGAGGCATGCCAACACCTCTAAGGAAAGATCAGAACAAATCGGGATAAAGTGTGCAGACTTGGTGAGTCTATCAACAATCACCCATATAACATTATGTCGTGCCGAAGTCCGTAGTAGTCCCATCACAAAATCCATCGTGATGTGTTCCCACTTCTACTCGGGAATGGGGAAAGGTTGTAAAGTGCTGACGGATCGCTGATTCTCGGCCTTCACCTACTGACAGACAAGGCATCGAGCAACAAACTCTGCGATCTCCCTCTTCATATCGGGCCACCAATAACTACCTCGGATAGTCAGGTACATTTTCATACCGCCTGGATGCATAGCATAATCGGAGGAATGAGCCTTCTCAAGAATAGCTCTTCGGAGATCGCTGTCGGCAGGAATGCAAATCCGCTGCCGATATACCACTAGTCCGTCATCACGGACCCGGAACTCTCCGCCATCACCTTTGCGGATCCTATCAAGAATACCTCGGTGCTCCCTAATGCAGTCGAGTAAAGTCGGCCTCATCTCAAATCAGGTTAGTAGTGCTCCTCGATCATCACTAGCCAAGCTGACTCCTAAAGCACGGAGTCCCACCAAACAAGAGAGGTCAGCACTCTCTGTTACTTGCGAAGAAGAAGATGATTTCCTGCTCAAGGCATCTGCCACAACATTCACTTTTCCCGGATGATAATCGATAATCAGATCATAATCTTTCAATAATTCCATCCATCTCCTCTGTCTCAAATTCAATTTCCGCTGGGTGAACAAGTACTTCAGACTTTTGTTATCTGTGAATACCTTGCATGTCACCCTATATAAGTAATGTCGGTTACGCCCTGAACCGGGATCGTAAACAGCCACCGTTGTCCTAAATACCGGCTGTACTTTTATAGAAAATCGGGCAGAATCTCCCCGCATATCAGAGGTCTCCCATATAGCAATCAACTTGCTACCTGCACAATAGGGCCAACCCGGCCTCACAATACATAAATCAAATCTCAACATCAGACCAACACATCCATACCGCACAACTTAGGATAACGCAAGACTAACAAAACAAATTTCTACAGTTCTAATCACAGACCTATAATACCATGCCTCCGCCAAAGGCATGAATAGCTGCCAGTCGCCCCACTTGTGATTTAGAGGTGGCATTGAGCGGTCCTAAAGTACACTTCTAGGACACGACATATTTCCAAGTAACATATACAATGAATAGAAATTGTCTCAATGCAAGTGTTATGCAATGACATGAGAGTTCCATAATTTAAATATCCATATTTGTACAGTCATCCTAGAATTATACAATGGTCATCTATAGACCTCAAAATACATATACATCACCAATACAATTTTTAACTCACGAAATTGTAGCGAAAATATACAATAACTTTTCAAGTCCAGACCAGATCTCTCAATGATACTCAGTGTCCTAAAAGCAACGCTCCTTGCCAAATATTATCTTTGAAACAAGAAGGGAAATGAGGGGTGAGTACTCAAGGAAAGAATACTCAGTGAGTAAGTGGGTCAATGCAATTTTCTAATAAGAATTGTGAAACTGGAGAACCGAAAGCACTGTCATTAAAAATTATAGAGCTGCCAGCCGAAAGTATCCTGGTAGAGGTCTACCTCGACCTATGACAGGCGCACGGGGGGCATTATATGTAAATTTATTTAAAGTGCTCTCTACCCTGGCGCTGGCGACGGACCTCGTCCAGGTGCTAGACTTGGAGAGAGTATCCAAATCCTCCCCCTTTTAGGGTTCAACCTAGCTAGTACCGAGTCGTTAATAAAATCAAGACAACTCGTGAGATACCCTAGGCCTACGCATATTCGGACGCCACCTAAGTGCCTCTCACGGCGTCCTTCGTAGCTACGGAACAATACATACCAAAGTCCTCAAGGCTAAAATCAATCTCGTATTAAGAATGTGTCGTAATCATGTTCACAAATCAATTGCAATATATAGCGTAAAATGACACATTGTACATTTCAACCACATGGATGCATAATTTCATAATTCAACCCAATTTTTGGATACTCCATCGATTCACAAAAATTAGTTCCAAAACTACTCAAAACATTTCAATCACACGACAAATGATGTTCATTTTATCAAAATATTGTAAAACAGGGTTTACATATTAAACAAAGGTATTGAAATAAATCTCACTCACTATATGGGGGAGGGTAGCGCTCAAAGCGAAGAAAAGTGTTCCCCTAAATCAAGGCACCCAACATCTATGAATGTATATATATATATATATATATAAAATCAACAAGTTTCAAACCTATGCAGTTATATGAAATAGGCTATCAGTTCTAATACACGTATGCAATCAAGTATTTCAAATCCTTTAAAACCCTACCCTAATTCTTCATATTTTGTTCATACATACAACATGTCTACAAGACTCAAGTATTGGTACTCAACCAATTCTGCACAGGGCTCACACCAATCCAATCTCTCGCTCACACCCAAGGGCCAACAAAGCCACAGCCCAGAGCTCCTTTGTGCAGCGTGCAGCGCCTATGTACAGGGCGTGCAGTGCACATGTATAGGGTCCATGTGTAGGGTGTGCAGTGTCCATGTGTAGGGTCCATATGCAGGGCACGTAGCGCCTGCACGCTAACCATTTCTCCTTATTTCTAAAATTAACCCTAACATTCATTCAAATAAATCTAATCGGTAAGAAATTTTTTTCACCTAGGGTGTTTTCGGAGCGCAAACCTTCGTCCGAATGTCTCCTCGATCACTCCAAATTCTATAATGCTCCCTATCAAGATAAAATTTATTAGTTAGGTCATAAACACTTAGATCAGGAACAAAACCCAAGTCAGTTACCTGCGGAAAGGTTCGTGGGCTCATGGGCCATCGCAGGCTCACGGGCTACAGTGGGCTCACGGGACGCAGTGGGCTTGTGGGCCTCTAGGCTTGCGGGCCTATGGCTAGGACAGTAGTCGCACACTGTTGCGCGCTCTGTTACTCTATGGCACGATCGGGAGAAGGCCGCGCACTCGTGAGTAGTTGTGCTCGTAGGCTGGCGCGCTGTTGTGGAGCTGGCGTGTACTGGAGGGAGAGGGAACCACTACAGTCGCGCGATGTGGCTTCTATGGGCAGTCGCGCGCTGGCGCACTCGTGAGAGGTCGGCCGCTGTGGCGTGCTTGCACGAGGAGATCGCGCTGTTCTGCGTTCGCACGGGTGAGATCGCGCTGTGGCGCGCTCGTGTAGGGGAGATCTCGCTGTGGCGCGCTCGCACGGGGAAGATCGCGCTGTAGCGCACTCACGCATGGGAGGATCACACTCGCGGAGCGAGGTGGATCGCGGTGGAGGGTGGTGGATCACGGTGGAGGGTGAGCCGAAGAGAGAGAGAGCGAACGACAGTGAGAGGGAAACCATGAGTGAGGTAGAGAGAGAAGACAGAGGGAGAGTGGCGCAGCGATGGTGGTTGGGTGCGGTTGCTCACGGTGGAGAGAGGTGGTGGGGCAAGCGACTGATCGTGGCAGAGGAAGAAGGCAGCCGCGAGAAGGTAAAGAGTCGGGGAGAGAGAGAGAGAGAGAAATAAAATTAGGGTTTCCAACCCTTATATTGAAAAGGGGGTTGTGCTGCGTTTCACTCCAAAACGCAGCATCTCCTCTCTCTCTCTCTCTTTTGTATTTCTATATATTTATATATATATATATATATGTCTTTACACCCACAGTTCACTGAAATTTAAATTTTTTTGTAAAAACGGGGTTTATTTCGATTCGCAGATTCGACAAATTAAAATATACCAAAAATTTAATTTAAATACCAGAAAATCAAAAATCAATTTCAATAAATAAAATTTCTCTTTATATAAATAAATTGAAGAATATTTTATTTATATATATATATATATATTTTGAAAATGGTACAATATTACAAACACCGCAGTGTCGGTATTACATTTTCTAACCCCCTAAAAACATATTTCGTCCTCGAAACTAAAAGAGAACTAAATAACAAACAAATGGGGGTGCTGTTTCCTCATAGCCTCCTCGAGCTCCCAGGTCTCCTCCTCGACCTGGTCACTCCTCCACAAGACTCTGACCAACGAGACTTCCTTGCTCCGTAGCTTCCTGACCTGCTGATATAGAATAGCCACGACTGAACAGGAAGACTGAGGTCCTCTCGTAATTCAACAAGTGGAGGCTCTAAAATATGCGAAGGATCTGGGATGTACTTCCTCAACACTGATACATGGAAGACATCATGGATCCAAGATAACTCATCTGGCAGCTTTAGTCTGTATGCCATGCTCCCAACCTTATTGAGGATACGGAACGGGCCAATATACCTGGGGATTAATTTGCCCCGCTGCCGATGTCGAATGAGTCCCCTCAAGAGAGAAATCCTCAAAAACACCATATTACCTACCTCAAACTCTAAAGGTCAGCATCTCTGATCCGCATATGCCCTCTGCCTGTCTTGGGTGGTTTTCAACCGCTTGCGGATTACCTTGACCTTTTCCGTATTTTCCTCGACTAACTCAACATTGGTAAGGTATCTCTCGCCTACCTCAACCCAACACAACGGGGTGCGACAGTTCCTATCGTAGAGTGCCTCATAGGGTGGCATACCGATGCTGGCCTGATAACTATTATTATATGTAAATTCCACGAGCGGTAAATACTTGTCCCAACTACCCCGAAAATCCATAACACAAACCCAAAGCAAATCCTTGAGCGTCTGAATGGTCCTCTCTAACTGACCATTTATCTGTGCGTGATATGATATGCTAAAACTGAGCCACGTGGCCAAAACTTCCTGTAGCTTGGGCCAAAATCGAGAAGTGAACCTCGGATCTTTTTATAAGACTATGGATACGGGAACTCCATGCAGTCTGACTATTCCGTCAATATACAGACGTACCAATATCTCCAATGGAGAATCGCTGCATATAGGGATGAAATGGATCAACTTAGTGAGTCGATCGACTACCACCCAAATAGCATCATATCTGGCCTGAGTCTACAGCAATCCCATAACAAAGTCCATAGTCACATGTTCTTACTTCCATGCGGGAATGGGAAGAGGCTGTAGTAAACCCACTGGCCTCTGATGCTCAGCCTTTACATGCTGACAGACTAAACATCTAGTTACAAACTCCATAATGTCCCTCTTCATACCTGGCCACCAATAGCTGTACCGAATAATTCGATACATCTTTGTACTACTTGGGTATAAGGCATAGGCCGAGGAGTGTGCCTCCTATAATATGGACCTATAGAGATCCTCATCGGCGAGTATAATCACTCTATCTCGATAAATCAGAAATCCATCACTACGGATTATGAAATCTTCTATATCACCTTTGCGGGCTCTCTCAGTAAGAGGCTGGAGCTCGGTATTAATGCCCTGAAACTCCCTAATACGGTCCAACAGCGTCAGCATGACCTCAAACCTAGCTAGCAGAGTGTGTCGATCATCACTAGCTAATCTTACTCCCAAATCCCGGAGTCCCATCAAAGAAGTGAGGTATGCCGTATCGTTCTCCTGAGATGATGAAGCTGATTTCCGGCTCAAGACATCAGCAACCACATTGGCCTTTCCTGGATGATAATCAATGACAAGATCATAATTTTTTATAAGTTCCAACCATCTCCTCTGTCTCAGGTTAAGTTTTCGCTAGGTGAATAAATACTTCAGACTTTTATGACCCGTATACACCCGGCAAGTCATCCCGTACAAGTAATAGCGATATATCTTCAATGCAAAGACTATGGCCGCAAGTTCCAGATCGTGTGTTGGATAATTCACCTCATGTTTCTTCAACTATCTAGAAGCATAGGCGATTACCTGACCATTTTGTATCAAACCACAACCCAACCCTTGTCAGCTAGTATCACTGTACACTGTGTACTCCTGACTACTAGTGGGAAGTGCCAAAATCGGAGTTGTAGTAAACCGTTGTTTGAGCTCCTGAAAACATGCCTCGCAACGGTTATCCCATACAAACTTGACACCCTTTCGCGTCAATCTAGACAATGGTGCAGCTATCTGGGAAAACCCCTCAACAAATCTATGATAATATCTGGCCAGACCAAGAAAACTCTAGATCTCAGTCACTGTCTGTGGCTACTCCCATCTCATAATGGCATTGAGCTTCTGTGGATTGATAAAAATCCCCTCTGCAGAAACGACATGTCCTAAAAATCCAACCTGTCTTAACCAAAATTCACATTTTGTGAATTTGGCATACAGCTGCTCATCGCGGAGGATCTGTAAAATGGTGCAAAGATGCTGAACATGATCCTTGTCACTCTGCGAATACATCAGTATATCGTCTATGAAGACTATGACAAACTAGTCCAGATAGTCGTGAAAAACTCTGTTCATCAAGTCTATGAACGCAGCTGAGGCATTAGTCAGCCCAAACGGCATGACAAGGAATTCATAGTGCCCGTATCGAGTACGGAAAGCTGTCTTTGGCACATCTTTAGTCTTAATCCGCAACTGATGATATCCCGATCGAAGATCAATTTTCGAGAAAACTCAGGCACCTTGCAATTGATCAAACAAATCATCTATGCGAGGTAGTGGATATCTGTTCTTCACAGTTACCCGACTAAGTTGCCTGTAATCTACACAAAATCTTAGTGAGCCATCCTTTTTCTTTACAAACAATACCGGAGCACTCCAAGGTGACGTGCTAGGACGGGTAATCCCTGGAGCTAAATCGATCTCAAAGTCGAACTCCCGAACCGGTAGCGAATCATGCGTTTGGCCTCCAAAACTAAAATGACACAGCTGGGTAAAACCCGCCTCTCACCTTCAAAAATCAATACTGGCTGATCGGTCTTCAAAACTCCACCTGTTTCTTAAAGTAGTTAACTGAAGCCTGATACATATGTAGCCAATCCATCGTCAAGATGGTATCAAAATCAGTCACGGCGAGAGGGATTAGATCTGCCTTCAGCACTGTATCCTCAACTTTGATCTCACATTCTCTATACACTATGCCGCGCACAATTTACTCACCCAGAGAAGTGATGACCAATATCTCCTCGTCCAAAGGTGAGAGCGACCTGTCAGAATGTTGGGAGAATTGTTCACTCACATACGAATAATTAGACCTCATGTCAATAAGGATACGAGCATCTATTCTGAAAATAGGTAGAGTACCTATCATTGAACAAAATGCACAGACTTAGAAAAATTTCAAATTTGATATATATATATATATATATATATATCAAAATAGTTGATCCTCTAAGGCTTTTACAACTTTAGTGTACAAAGATGTCAGAGTAGTATCATGTCGACAAAAGGGTACACAATATAAAATATCTATACAACTATCATGATACAATGTTATATCCCCAAAAGAAGTGAAAATAAGAATAGAGATCCTATTCTACAGGATCAGAAGGAAAAGTACCCGTGATGATGTCGGGGTTCGCCTGGGCGTCCTCCTGCGTCTTGGCATAAACCCAGGCCTGAGCCCTAGGCTGCTGTGGTGCTTGGGTCTGCACTGTGTTACTCCCGGTGGTCACCCTGGAAGTAGAAGATTGCTGGTCGAGTAGGCTACTCCTGCTGACCCATATGAGGAGTACTAGTACGGCTCTGTAAACTCTGTCCTCTGAGTCCTAACTCAGGGCAAGAACTCCTGATATGTCCCAACTTCCCACAGTGGAAGTAAGTGACCGACACTGAACAAGCTCCTATCAAATGGGACCTATTGCACCTGCGGCAATAAGGATGCCGCTGAGTAGTATACTGTGCAGGGTAAGTCGGAGCGGATTTTCTGAACCCCTGGTAGTACTGTCCCCATCCTAGATTAGAAGATCTAGATCCAAATCCATCTCTGTGCGAACTGGATCCCCTGCCCCTCTTGGAGCTCTACGCAGAATAAGGCTTCTCTTTCTTTCTTTTCAGCTCTCTGTTCTCTCTCTACCTAGTAGACCCCTGTGTATACCGTCCCAGCTCTGACCTCATCGGGTCCTGCTGGTAGAGTGGGAAAAATGTACGGTCAAACTCTAGAAGGAAGTCGTCCCACCGCAGTAGATCTGTCACCTCATTAGTGAGGGCCCTCCTTCTAATAATCGCTATACTACTTTCATGCAGAGCTCCTTTCCAATCCCCGGATCGGTCAAAATCTTGTGGGTGTGGTTGATCCAATGTTTGACCGCTGCAGCATCACCAAATCCTGTAAAATCAGTGTACCCTAACTGACGGGCCTCCTTAACCAACTGAGTCAACTCATGTACCCGTCTAAGAGTAGCCGATGTGGTCTCACTCGGCTCTAACAAGATAGAAGGACCGGCTACTGGCGGTGGAATGGGTACCGAAGAAACTGGCACTATAGCAAGTACAGGCGCCGCTGTAGGAGGTGGTGGGGGTGGAATCTAGACCCCATGCAAAGCGTACCACTCGTACACCTACCGAAAGGCATCAAGTGCGGGTACGGGAGTCTCAGCCTGAGCAGCTGGCTGAGTAAGTACCGGTAGTGGCACGCGAGTCGAGGAACGATCCTCTGGCTTGTCTAGTTTCTCTCGTAGGGTAAAACGGGTGCTCTGTCGGGTAGTCGAACTTCTGTAAGAGAAGGATCCTTATTAGGTATCATTCAAAGAATAGGCATGGTTCAAAAAATTTGGACTAGTCACATCTTGACTACCCTCACAAAGAATGAAATCCTAAGAAAAAAACATGTTAGGTTAGATACAACCGTATCTAACCCCCTTAAAATAGATGAACTCATAAACCTATGACCATGTACTGGGACTTTATGTCTGTATGAAACTCTCATGCATTGAGAACTTTAAACACAAACACACTCGGAAATGTTTTAAAAAATCTCATCCTACATAGCTCTCAACCTAGGCTCTGATACCAAGTCAACTATCACACCCCGAACCGGGATTATGAGCAGCCGCCCGTTGTCCTGAATGCCGGCTATATTTTTATAGAAAATTGAATAGAACCTCCCCGCATATCGGAGGTCTCCCATATAGCAATCAACCTGCTACCTGTATAATAGGGCTAACCTGCCCTCACAATACATAAATCAAATCTCAACATCAGACCAACACATCCATACCGTACAATCCAAGACAACGTAAGGCTAACAAAATGAATTTTCATAGTCCTAATCATAGACCTCTACTGCCATGCCCCCGTCAAAGGTATGAACAGCCGCCAGTCGCCCCTCCTGTGATTTAGAGGTAGCACTGAGCGGTCCTAGAGTACACTTCTAGGACATGACACATTCCCAAGTAACATACACAATGAATAGAAATTGCCTCAATGCAAATATTATGCAATAACATGAGAGTTCCACAATTTAAATATCCATATTTGTACAGTCATCCCAGAATTATACAATGGTCATCTATAGACCTCAAAATACATATAAATGATCAATACAATTTTTAACTCACGAAATTGTAGCGAAAATATACAATGACTCCTCAAGTCCAAACCAAAAGGGAAATGAGAGGTGAGTACTAAACATCCTAAAAGCAATGCTCCTTGCCAAATATTATCTCTGAAATAAGAAGGGAAATGAGAGGTGAGTACTCAGGGAAAGAATACTTAGTGAGTGAGTGGGTCAATGCAATCGTCTAATAAAAATTGTGAAACTGGAGTGTCAAAGCATAGTATACAAATCATACTTCAAATCATCATACTTTTCATTTCAACAATATATCATTTTTACGCATTATTAAGTCAAATATGCATCCAAAACACTGTCATTAAAAATTATAGAGCTGTTAACCGAAAGTATCCTGGCAGAGGCCTACCTCGACCTATGATAGGCACACCAGGGCTTTTATATACAAATTTATTTAAAGTGCTCTCTATCCTGGCATTGGCGATGGACCTCGGCTAGGTGCTAGACTTGGAGAGAGTATCCAAATCCTCCCCCTTTTTGGGTTCAATCTGGCCAGTACTGTATCGTTAATAAAATCAAAACAACTCATGGGATACCCCAGGTCTAGGCATATCCAAACACCACCTAAGCACCTCTCACGGGGTCCTTCATAGCTACAGAACAATACATATCAAAGCCCTCAAGGCCAAAATTAATCTCGTATCAAAAATGTGTCATAGTTAGGTTTACAAACTAAATGCAATATATAGCATAAAATGACACATTATACATTTCAACCACATGGATGCATAATTTCATAATTCAACCCATTTTTTGGACACTTCATCAGTTCACAAAAATCAGTTCCAAAACCAGTCAAAACATTTCAAGCACATGACAAATCATACTCATTTATCAAAATGTTGTTAAACAGGACTTACATATTAAACAAAGGTATTGAAATGAATCTCACTCACTGTATGGGGGAGGGTAGCGCACTCCCTAATAATACCATGAAGAGAAGAAAAGTGTTTCCCTAAATCAAGGCACCCAACACCACAGGAACAAATTTTTAGTCATTTCAGCTTGTACATTTTTATCCTTCTTGAAGGATTTCATGAAAGGAGAGGGAACAAAAAGGAAAGATGAAAACTTTAAAATGGTGATGCAAGGTATCAATCATCGTGCCCCACATAAGCACAATGAGCACTCTACCATGTGAGCTACATCCCCAGACGATGTCAAATTTCTTTTAGGCATTTTGTTAAATACCAACATCATATTAGCAAATTTTGAGTTCATCACCTTAAGATGAAAATGCACTCTTATGAATCCCAATCCAAACCACTAACCACAACTTCCCCATGATTTTACCACATAAAACCAAATAATTCAATACAACAACAAATCAGTAGAACAATAATGAGAAATCATTTGAGTATTTGAATTTTTATTATTTCAGGCAACGATCGACGTGCTTCTCGAATGCTAAGTGTGGGCTTTTCCATCTTAACTACATTTCCATACGATGTCAAATTTCTGTTCGGCATTTCTTCGAACACCAAACTTATATTATCGAATTTTAGTTAATTACCCTATATTGAATTGCTTTCGTAAGAATCCGATTCCAACAAATTACCCACAAATTCATCATGAATTTCCAACATCAAACGCAAATCAGAGCCACGGTACACCACCAAAATAATCATGTATGCAAAATTACCTAAAGAATAAAGAACAAAAAGGAAATAATAAAACTCAAAAATGGAGATGCGGGTTGTAACACCAATTCCTCAGTATACTTACTATTATACTCCTCTTCACGCTATTACTCATATTTCTATGTAGAAAATCCACTAAAAAATTTTTCTGTTAAAACCACTCTAAAAAAATTTTGGCTCAATCATCGAAAATTCAAAATTTTCAAAAATTTTGGATCAATTCATCATATGCCCAATTACAACATATCCAAAAATTGGAGCAAAAGGAGGAGTCTTGCATGGTGAAGATTTAAGAGTGTCGTGAGTATCACCATTAAAGAAAGGTATGATTTCTTCAAACACCACTTTGAAATTTTAGCGTAGATTCATTCCCCTCAAACTCTAACAGAACATATTCAAGTTTGAAGCCAAAAGAAGACTCCTAACTTAGTGAACTTAGGTTGGCCGAGAGCTAGGAGCAAGGAGGAGAGAATGAAATTTTGAAGGGAGGTTTTGGTTGGGCTTGAAACATCCAAATTTGAGGTAAGTAAAATTCAGCACCTTGCTGAAAATTGAGAACATTATATGAATGTGTTAATGTGATGTTTTTAACATATTTTAATAACCTAGAGTCTAAGAGGAACCCAATGTACCATGAGGAATGTGTGCAGAATTTTGTGTACAGAATTTGTCCTTCATTGTAGTAACTTTAGTGTGTAGAAAATTTGAACCTTGTGTGGCCGAGAATTTGGATGAAAACACTATGTTTAGGTGAGCTGAAAATTTTCCTGCATTTTTATAACTTTTGTGTGCAAAATTCTAATGCAAAGTATTGAATATATGTGTGTAATTGTTGATTGAAATGATGGGAAAAAAGATGCATTAGTGAGCTAAAAGTTTCATACATTGTTGTAATTTTTGTGTGCAGAATTTTTGGGCACGTGGTGATGAATTTGTGTGTGTGATCATGTATAGTTGTATATGTATGCTAAAGTGATGAGATAAAATGTGTAGTAGATTGGTGAGTTACCGAAAATGTTAGGAATGCGTATGAGCGCGTGTATGTGTAATATTTGTAGAATATGAAATCTTATGAAGGAGTGATAAAGGCAATTGATGTGTTTAGCATGCTGAAATTTTAAAGGATGGATTATACAATGTGCAAAGTGAATGTGGACTATTTGTACATAAAGAAGGTGAAATTTTAAACATACAAATTTCTGAAATTTAGCGAACTGTTTTGAGTGTACAAGGAGATAGAATGTGATAAAGATTGGGAATGAGTTTGACATGTAATTTGGAGACATATATGTATATATGGTGAGTTATGCATAAGGAGTTTTAGAGAGAACCCTAAATTGACAATGTAGATTTTAATTTGCCAACATTTGTGATGAAGTTATAAGGAGTATTTATAAATGGGTAATGAAGTTGCCGGTTTGTTGATGAAAAGGGGACAGCTTATGTACACATTGGAAGCTTACCTATGATGTCCTAAGTTTTGGTTCTAGATGAAGGATTTTTTTAAAATATAATTTAATATAATGATTTCCAATTTTATTTATATATATTATGTGTTGCATTGTAGTGACATGTTTGGTGACCGAACAAGGGGAACACATTTCTTATATATTGTGGTGCATTTCAGGGAGTGACATATCCTCCCGTATATGTGAGTGGGACTTTGACGCTATATTCTTGATTGAGCAAAAATACATGTTTTATAACATTTCAAAATGACATATTTTATATATATATGTGAAAGCATGAGATTTGGTCTATGTTTTATAAATACTTCTCTTTGTGATCATTGGAGTGTTTCAAATATTGATTCAAATGATATGAACTATGTTGAAATGATATCGTGCCACTCTTTGAAAACTTGATATGATTTGTATGCTTCCATTACATTGGCACACGGATTTGAAATGGTTTAATTGAAATGTGTGAGCCAAATGCCTACTTATGATGTGATGATGTCCTTGGTGGACTTAATATATTGATGTCCTTGATGGACTACCATAGCTATGAAGGACATTTGTAGAGCCACCCATTGTGTCCGGATACACTTCTGCAGGAGGTATCCTCAAACGTTATATGTATAGTTGTGGCTAGTTAAACCAAATCGAGGAAAACATGTATGACGCTACTGTCTAGCACCAGGCGAGATTCTATAGATGGTTGATTATGTATGTGCACATAGATACGGCCTAGCCTTTGGTGAGGCTCATGGCCAACATAGGGGTATAGAGCTAAATGATTTTATACTTGTTTATGGAAAACCCCCAATGCACTCGTCATTGATCGTAGAAGACCATTGCCGAGGATATTTTATTGGCAAAGTCTGAATGATTTTTGAAATATAAAGGGATGCATATGTTGATATTATGATGTATAATACATGATTACATGTTTGATAGAAATGCCATCCTCGAATTGTACCAACACAACTTCCCCATGAATTTACAACATAAAATGAAATAAATCATAGCAACAACAAATCAGTAGTACGATCATGAGAAATTAGTTGAGTATATGAATTTTTATTATTTCGGGCAACGATCATCGTGATTCTCGAATGCTAAGCGAGGACTCTACCATCTAAATTACATCTGCATACGATGTCAAATTTCTGTTCGGTATTTATTCAAATACCGAACTTATATTATTGAATTTTTAGTTGATAACCATATATTGAATTGCTTTCGTTAGAATTCGATTCCAACAAATTACCCACAAATTCATCATGAATTTCCAACATCAAACGTAAATCACAGCCACCGTATACTACTAGAATAATCATGTATGTAAAATTACTTAAAGAAGAAGGAACAAATAGGAAATAATAAAACTCAGAAATGGAGATGCGGGGTAACGATCCCCGTACGTCTTGCATGCTAAGCTAACGCACTACCATTTGAGCTTCATCCCCACACAATGCCAAATTTTTGTTAAGCATTTTATCAAACACTAACATCATATTAACAAATTTTCAGTTCATCACCCTAAACCAAATTGTCATCGTAAGAATCTGACTCCAATCCATTAACTACAACTACATCATGAATTTCCAAGATCAAGCAAAACAACTCACTCCTACAAGAGTTCATTAGAGCAAAAATGCATGCGAAATTATCAGTGTGAAACAACATATGGTATTAAAAAAGGATACACTTGAAATCATTTTCAGGGTGTAAATTTTATCCTTTTTTGATGCATTTTGCTGAAGAAGAACAAATAAAAAGGAAAGATTAAACACATAATTGGAGATGCGGGGTATCGATCCTCATATGTCTCGCATGCAAAGCGAACGCTCTCCCATGTGAGCTACACCCCCAACACTGTCAAATTTGAGCTAAGCATCATATTAAACTTTGACATCATGTTAGAGAATTTTGAGTTACCAACCTAAAGCCAATTGCCCTTATAAGAATCAGACTCCAATTAACTCCAACTTTATTATGAATATCCAACATCAAACGAAATAGCTCACCAAAACTATAGATAACAAGAACGAACAAGCATGTAAAATGATAAGTATAGAACAACATATGGTATTAAACGGGAACACATTTTTAGTCATTAGAGCCTGTACATTTTGATCCTTTTCGAAGGATTCATGAAAGGAGAAGGAACAAGAAGGAAAGATGAAAACTTTGAAATGGAGATGCAAGGTATCAGTCAACGTGCCTCATGCAAGCACATTGGGCTCTCTACCATGTGAGCTACATCCCCACATGATATCAAATTTCTTTTAGGCATTTTGTGAAATACCAACCTCATATTAACGAATTTTGAGTTCACCATTGTGAAATGAGTTGCCCTCTTATGAATCCGAATCCAAACCACTAAACACAACTTCCCCATGAATTTACAACATAAAACCAAATAATTCATAGCAACAACAAAGTATTAGAAAGATCCTAAGAAATCATTTGAGTGTATGAATTTTTATTATTTTGGTCAACGATTGCCGTGCTTCACAAATGCTAAGCAAGGGCTCTTCCATTTGAACTACTTCCTCATACGATATCAAATTTCCGTTCGGCATTTCTTTGAACACCAAACTTATATTATCAAAATTTTAGTTAATCACCCTATATTGAATTGCTTTCGTAAGAATTCAATTCCAACAAATTACCCATAAATTCATCATGAATTCCCAACATCAAACACAAATCGGAGCCACGGTACACCACTAGAATAATCATGTATGTAAAATTACTTAAATTAGAAAAAACAAAAAGGAAATAATAAAACTCGAAAATGGAGATACGGGGTATTGATCCCTATACCTCTCGCATGCTAAGCGAGCGCTCTACCATCTAAGCTACATCCCCATACAATGTTAAATTTTTGTTAGGCATTTGATCAAACACCAACATCATATTAACAAATTTTGAGCTCGTCACCCTAATCCAAATTTCCATCGAAAGAATCTGACTCCAACCCATTAACCACAACTACGTCATGAATTTCCAACATCAATCGTAACAACTCACTACTACAAAAGTTCATTAGAGCAAAAACGCATGCGAAATTACAAGTGTGAAACAACATATGGTATTAAAAAGGGACACACTTGATTTCATTTTTAGGGTGTAAATTTTTATCCTTTTTATGGATTTTGTGAAAGAAGAACAAACAAAAAGGAAAAATTAAAACACATAATTGGAAATGCGGGGTATCGACCCCCGTACCTCTCGCATGCAAAGTGAGCGCTCTACAATGTGAGCTACATCCCCATGCACTATCAAATATGTGCTAAGCATTATATTAAACTTCGACATCATGTTAGCGAATTTGGAGTTATCACCCTAAGCCGAATAGCCCTTATAAGAATCAGACTCCAACAATTAACCATAACTTTATTATGAATATTCAACATTAAACGAAACAACTCACCATTACTACGAACCACAAGAACAAAGAAACATGTAAAATGATAAGTATAAAACAACATATGGTGTTAAACGGGATCTACAACTTGTACGTCGTTACCCTTTTTGAAGGATTTTATGAAAGGAGAAGGAACAAAAAGGAAAGATGAAAACTTTGAAATGGAGATGCAAGGTATCAATCAACATGTCTCACTCAAGCACAATGAGTGCTCTACCATGTGAGCTACATTCCCATACGATGTCAAATTTCTTTTTGGCATTTTGTTAAATACCAACCTCATATTAACGAATTTTGAGTTGAACACCCTGAGATGAAATGCTCTCTTATGAATCTGAATCCAAACCACTAACCACAACTTCCCAACGAATTTACAACATAAAACCAAATAATTCACAGTGACAACAAATCGGTAGAACAATCATGAGAAATCATTTGAGTATATGAATGTTTATTATTTCGGGCAATGATCGCTGTGCTTCTCGAATGCTAAGCAAGGGTTCTTCCATCTAAACAGCATCCCCATACGATGTCCAATTTCTGCTCAACATTTCTTCGAATACCAAACTTATATAAATGAATTTTTAGTTAATCACCCTATATTGAATTGCTCTCGTAAGAACCTTATTCCAATCAATTACCTACAAATTCATTATGAATTACCAATATCAAACGCAATTCACAACCACCGTACACCACTAGAATAATCATGTTTGTAAAATTACTTAAAGAAGAAAGAACAAAAAGGAAATAATAAAACTTAGAAATGGAGATGCAGGGTATCGATCAATGTACCTCTCGCATGCTAAGCGAGCGCTCTAACATCTTAGCTACATCCCTATACAATGCCAAATTTTTGTTAGGCATTTTATCAAACACCAACATCGTATTAACAAATTTTGAGTTCATCACCCTAAAGCAAATTGCCATTGTAAGAATCTGACTCCAACCTATTAACCACAACTACATCATGAATTTCCAACATCAAGCGAAAAAACTCACTACTCGAAGAGTTCATTAGAGCAAAAACGCATGCAAAATTATTAGTGTGAAACAATATGGTATTAAAAAGGGACATACTTTAAATCATTTTTAAGGTGTAAACTTTTATCCTTTTCTAATGGATTTTGTGAAAGAAGAACAAACAAAATAATTGGAGATGCAGGGAATCGATCCCCGTACCTCTCGCATGCAAAGCGAGCGCTCTACCATGTGAGCTACACCCCCATGCACTATCAAATTTGTTTGCAGCATTTTATTAAACTTTGACATCAAGTTAGCAAATTTTTAGTTACCACCCTAAAGCAAATTGCCCTTATAAGAATCAGACACCAACAATTAACCACAATTTTATTCTGAATATCCAATATAACACCAACATTTGGTGCACTGTATATTGTACTCCTCATTATTTTGTATATAATATATTTCCATTTTCATATAGAGAAAAGTCACTCAAAACTTTTTTCGATTTAAAATGCTCTTGAAAAATTTTGGCGAGATTGTCGAAAACTAAAATTTTTCCCTCTGAGTCATTTTAAAATCTACCCGTGCAATTTCGACCCTGATGAAATTTCACATGCTAAAGCAACTTAAATGGTAAAGGAAACTTGAATTCAGGCAATTCTCAATCGTTTGTGAAGAAACGCCTGATGCTCAATCGTTGGAGGTGAAAATTTGTCTTCACCGAGCTAAATTTAATTCTACCCATGCAAAATTGCTAAAATTCTGCCAGGAAGCCTAAATTTGGCTTAATTAACATTTTATCAAGTTAAAATAAAATTTTGGAAAAATTTGCCGAAATTCGCACAGAATGAAGGGAAATTTATCTTACCGTGCCAAAATAAAAACCACACATGCAAATTTGACGCCATGAGATGTATGCATGCTAAATGCGCTTTAAAAGTGAAGGATTAAGGAGTAAAAGTGAAATTTAAGCCGTAGCACAAAAACGCTCGGTACTCTAAAATTTTCACCCGAGAAACCCTAGTTTTTTACAGAATTGAAATTTGTCCGAGCAAACGGTCTCGTTTCCACCCAAAACCTATATTTTTGAAATCTACATGTAAAACGGAGTCCGTAGTGTGATTTCACGCATTTCGAGGTTGATGTCAAATTTTCATCGATAGAGAATTTCGTTCACTCCAAGGGACGTTTGGGCTATCAAATAACCTCATATTAATGCGAGACCAACTCTATTTAATTCAGTGCAAAAAACTGAACCATATGGATAAATTTGAATTTCTTAGATTTCGGATCGAATATTGACTCCGCCGTACATGACGCAAAAATCGAGATAGGAATTTTCATGCAAATCTAAGAAAGACCTTTTATGCAATTTAGAAAAAATGAGTTGGAGACAATTAATGACCATGGGAAGCGTGAAATGAGATGGAAGGCTAGGATTTGTTTGAAAAGTCAAGGAATCAATGTGAGCCATTTGATTGGGTTGTTGGGAGACAAACATTTATTGAAGCTTGACTTGTGGAACATGTAATTAATGAAGTTTGAATTGGTAGTGAGAGAGAATGACCTTGTAGAGTGATCCAATGGCCAAATAACCAAACACCAAACTTCTTCTTTCTTCCTCTCATGGCCGTGAGCTTCACCAAGAGATGAAGCTTGATCTCTTCAACTTTATTTTCTGAACTTTTTAGTTAGAAATAATACACTCACCACTTATTACAACATATCCAAAATTTAAGAAAAAATGAGAAGGATTGCTTTGTGAAATTCAAGGAGGGAGCTGAGAGTTCAAGACCAAATTTCTATGGTTTCTTCAAGTTTCAACTCTCTATCTTCAGGTATGAGACCCTCCATACTCCATAGTATAACATATCTTAAATTGGGGTCAAAATGAGGAGGTTTGTTTAGGGAACTAGGGTTGGCCGAAATTGGAAGTCAAGGAGGAAACCAGAAATTCTGGAATCTGGGCATTCTGAACTGGTTATAGTATTTTAGCTATAGGATTTTCTGCACAAGGTCATATTTAGTGAAATTTTTACACATGAAACTAGACATTCAGAGCTTTAAAATGAGATAAGAACCGTTGCATTCTGAGTAGAGATGGATTTTATATGAGTTTTCAAAGTTAGGTGTTCTGTACTAATTCCTTGTTCAGTCCTGCATTTTGCCCTGATTTTGGCAGCAACACTAACCTAAGTTTCCAAACCCCTTCCTGAGATTCAGATCTTGTGCTAGTGGAAAAATTGTAGACCCATGTCTTAGCTTTCCAACAAGGTAAGGATCACCTAAATCCAACCCCTGTGTCAAAAGTTATAGTCATTCTTCTGAAAATCGTCAGAGGGTCCTCCATTTTCCAACACTAAAAATAGTAGCATTGGACGACCCCCTTCCAGCCCTTGTTTGCAAAACCTCAAAGATGAAATATTGTAGATCTCCCTCTTATCCACCTACTGTGAAAAGGACAGCCAAATTTCCTAAGGGAATCAAGAGTTATACAAAATATCCCAAATCTGTGCAGAAACGATTCTACTTCTCAGCCAAAACTGAACAAAGTCTTTTTGGTCAATTTCGGACCCCTTCGAGGCATAATTGGAAGAAACCCAAAACATAAAAAATGTAAGGTTACGTGTCGTCTAGGTATTGTAAAAAGTTCAGGTAATTTGGAGTTGTGTGTTAAAAGTTGTGATGGTTGTGCTAAAGATCGGTCAGAACAAACTTCTAAAATGTAATGTGGGCAAAATGGTGCTATTTCAGGGACACTTGCACTAGGAATCTGAGAAAGTGCCCAACTAAGAAGTTGTAGCCTTGTGTCCTAACTCCAACATAGTCAAAAATCAGAGTCATTTCAGAAATAGATTGTGAGATATGGGAAATTTGCTAAAACATGATAGAATAGAAAGTGAGAGTTGGATTGGTTTGAAAATGTAGACTTTAAGAAATCGTCCATCGAGATTTTGGAGATATGTTCTACACGAAAAGTGTGAGTTTTTATGCGAGCCAACCATAGAAATTGGAATTTCCCAATTCTGACCCCGGTTGAGGAACTTGTGGTAAATTCCCTAAAATGGCACAAAAATAAAACTTGAAAGGCCTAGATTTGTTTATAACTAGAGTTGCATCACATTTACATTATTATATATGTATCATATGATCTGTTAAGTGACTCATATTCTACATTATGTTTATAGAGCCTCGTTGGTGATATTGAGGGGAGCATATTTTTGTGTGTGCCTCAAGATTCGTGCCGGGAGTAGCGTAACCCTCCCACATACTGTGAGTGAGATTTATTATATTATGTATCCGATTCACAATATCATGTTTTAAAATATTTTCTGATGCAAGCATAATTTAATGAATATGTGATGTGAAATTGTGAATGAATTTTGAAATGTTTTTTTTTTTTGTGAATTCATGGAGTATCCACAAATATATTTTACGTGATTATATATACATCCAAACGAGTTCTAAAATATGAAAACGTGTCATTGCATTTGATTTATACATGTTTTATGAAATCATCATTGTGGAAATGATTGACATTGCTTGAGAAATGTAGCATGAAACGTAATTGATTTGATGATTATATTATATATGGGCCGAGGGCCCTGGCATGTGATGAATGATAACTTTGTGATGGGTAAATCCCATTCCATAACTACGAAAAATACATGTATAGGGTGATCATATTTGCATCCGATACGCTTCTATGGAAGATATCTCACATGATATCAGAAAATGGTAAATGTATTGTAATTCGACACGATACTAGACAGGTTAAACCTATAAGGGGGAGGGCTATGATGCGCTGTAGTCTAGCACCTAATGAGACCGTCGCCAATGTTGGAGTAGAGAGCTTTTCTAACCTATTGCATACAAAAACCCCGATACGCCTATCATTGGTCATGGTCGACCTTTGCCAGGACTAATTTAGGCATGCTCTATTATTGCATGGTTTGATGACATGGATGCATATATGTTTGAAATGTCTGTGAAAAGAATGATTTATGATAAATTGAGCATTATACAGGATTTCTTATAATATATGGAATTATTGAGAACTTTGACACTCCATTTTTCACCGACTCATTGAATACATGATATATACTCTCTCACTCACTGGGTATCTTCCTTGATACTCACCCTCATTTTTTGTTGTGTACAGAGATAGCTATAGTGGGACGCGTTGAGATTTATCAGCACACGAGGTTTTTGGTTGGAGATCGAAACTGTTGATTTGGTACTCAATATGATATTGAGAATGATTTGCCAATAAAATTGTATAATTGTTTATCGGGGTTGTAGATAGACCATTGTGTATAAAAATAGATGACTGTATGAAATTTTATGTGTATCTTATTGAAACTCTAAATTCTATTCTATTGATTGAGGCATGAAATATACTATTATGCACATTTACTTTGGAAAACGTGTCATGTTCTAGAAGTGTCCTGTCACGCCCCAACCTACCCCCGAGCTGAGTATGTGAGCAACCGCTGCAACACCTCAATGCACGGGCACAACCCTCCGAGACATCAAGGCATCGTAAGGCTTAAAAACACATATGTCCAAATCAGTTTACAAAATCACATGAGTTCCCAAGTAATAAAAGTAAAATATCTCAATATGCCTCAAATGCATAAATATGTAAACTCAAGATGAGAGTTACCATTTACATGCGTCAATAATAATATGTAGTCATCCCCAAGCAAATAAGTACAATCGTCAAACTAAATACTCCAAAATAATATGATAACCTCAAATTGAATATAACGGAAGAAACAGGTAACCATACCCCAGCCCAGTCTCCAATATAAATCCAACGAAATCAAGTCTCTACCATTCCCTCGATCCAAGACTATACCTGTGAAAGGGAAAGTGAGGGGTAAGTATCTATGGGAGAATACTCAGCAAGTGAGGAGATTGACATCGTGCTATCAATATCAAGTGTGAACTTGGAGTATCAAGGCATGTAATACAATATCAAGTGTGCGGAAAACAGCATGCAATTTTAACATAGCTCAAGACACACATCAAAAAATAACATATGCATCCATCCATGTATCAAGTCACATATGTAGAGCCGACCGAACTGTAACACCGACATTGTGGTGGTACTGTCACCACCCCCTAGCCGACCACCCCCTGTCTTCTCTCTCTACCTCACTCTCTGTTTCTCTCTCTCTCTTCAGCTTCACCTGAAACCACCACCCATCGTCGCCGCTCGCTTTGCCACCTCCGTCGCTCCTTCCTCCCCCAAGCACCAACCTTCCACGAGCGCGACTGCAACTCCTTCGGCTACCACGCGATCTCCCCAGCGCAAGCCGAGCATTCCCCTGCACGATCTACCCAACACAAGCACGATCATGCCCCTACGCTATCCTCCCCGCACGAGCATAGCGTAAACACAGCGCGCCTCAGTCAGCGAGTGTGAGCTAGTCAACAAGCGCACGCCTCAGTCCGCGAGCGCGAGCCAGTCCACTAGCATGTGCCTGCTCGCGAGCATGCCTACACACGAGCACACACCAACCCGTTAGCGTACAGCCCGCCAGCCTGCTAACCTGCAAGCAAGCTGCAACCCGTGAGCCCACTATGGCCCGCAAAGCCCACTGCAGCCCGCAAGCTCGCCAGCCTGCTGACCCGCGAGCCCACGACAGCCCGTGAGCCCGTGATAGCCCACGAACCTCTACGCAGGTAATTGATTTAGGGTTTTGATTCTGATCTAAGTGTTTATGACCTAACTAATAAATCTTGTATTAATAAGGAGCGTTTCAGATTTTGGAGTGATTTAAGAGACATTCGGACGAAAGTTTACGCTCTGAGAAAAACCCTAGGTGAGGGATTTCGGCTCCATTCGATTTGGTTATTGAATTTAGGGTAAATTTAGGATAAAAAGTCTTGTATATGCTAGAATATAAACTAGATTCAAATAGAATGCATTTTCGGACATTATATGTGGTTCATTAGGTTAAGTGTAGGAATTCATATGAAATGGGACTATTCAGGATGATAGAATCAAATTAAGTTGATTAGAATAGTTTCCCTTGGAGTTTACACTAACCAATACATGAAAATAGTCAAAAATTGGGATTTGAGTTCAAGGGTTGATGTAGCCTTTCTCATTATAAATTATTCTACTCATAGGCAATTTAAATACAATCTCCGTCTTATGAAAATAGACTCCTATATCTTGAAAATGACATATGGCTTGAAACATTTGGAGGGGAATCAAAAAGTGTATGATTTTTCAAAAATTTTCCATCTTATAGGAAAATTATTTATTTTAAAGCTTATTTCCGACCTTGAGTGGTTTTAGGATTGAATTAAACTTGGTTTAAAAGTACGTTAATTGTTTACAAATGAAATGCAACTAATGACATTAGAGTATATTCATAAATTGAAGAGTTAAGGTTTGTACAAACTTAAGGAAAATTGATAAACCCTATAATACTTGAAAATTTTGATGTTAAATTGTAATGATCTGATTAGGTTGATCTTTTTGGAGACTAGAGGAGTCAGATTGGATTTGTTTTAAAAATAGGGAGTGACCATCCTCCCTAGAAAGGTGAGTGGGACTTTGACATCTACTATTGATTGACAAATCATGTTTTACCGATTTTCAAATGACATGATTTCTATATGTATGAAAACTAAATTTTTGGATTTTGATAGACATATTTTTGTGACCATTGGAGTGTTCCAACTGTTGATTTTATTGATTTGCATCCATGAGTTTGATAACCGGACACTGTACCATTTTTTTGACATATTGACATATTTTAATACTTCCACTATATTAGCACATAGTTTTAAATGGATTGACATGTACTATTTGGGCTATACGCCCGGCCGACGTTATGTTACGATGCATGAGGCTATATACGCGGGCGACATAATGTGTGATGCATGGAGCTACGTGCTCAGCCGACTTGGTGATATGGTGATATGGTGATATGTTTCCTATAGCATTCCGTAACTACGAAAGACATTTGGTAGAGGCATCCCTTGTGCCCGGATATGTTTCGGCCGGAGGTATCTGCCAGATCATCATATTATGGGTATCCCAGGTTGACCCTCATTAGGGAGGACTTGAGTTTACCTCTGTCTAGCACTAGACGGGACACCATACACGGCCGACTATATATACGTATTATTATTATTATTTACAGACTAGTTGAAGTAACCTGTGGCCAACATTGGGGCAGAGAGCCATTTTTTGATATTTGCATAGTGAAAACCCCTAATGCGCCCGTCCTTGGTCGAGGTAAACTATTGCCGAGGTTGTTTGTTCGGCCGGCTCTACATATGTGACTTGATACATGGATCGATGCATATGTTATTTTCTAATGTGTGTCTTGAGATATGTTTTACTCTGAAATAGCACGTTATTTTCACACACTCGATATTATGTCACATGCTTTGACACTTCAAGTTTACCCTCGATATTGATATCACGATATCAATCCCCTGACTTGCTGAGTATCCTCCCATAAATACTCACCCCTCACTTTCTTTCCCATAGGATTAGTCTTGGACTGAAGAAAAATTTTATGATTTCATACTTGTGACGTGGACTTGATAGCACCGGGTTTGGGTATGGATGTTACCAAATCTTCCACTATAATTATTGGAGATTTTAGTTTGATCAATGTACTCATCTATTTATTTTCTGGGATGACTGTATAATTATGGACATTTATTCGACAAGCTCTCATATTGACTCGGTTCTCTTGCATTGAGGCACCTATATGTATTTAAAATGTTAACTTAGAAATTTATTGTACATGTGTATAAATATTTAGATCTGCTCGGTGTGGCGGCTACTCATGCTCTAGTTTAATATGACAGTAGAGGTCTGTGGCTAGGACTGCTAGAAATTACTATAGCTTTGCGTTGTCTTGGTTGTCGGCTGTGGTTTGATTAATGGTTGTGAGGCTGGGATGACCCTTTTATTAATTTGACAGGATGGTTGTGAATATTACAAGTTAAATTGTACATGGGAGACCTCCGAAATATGGGGAGGTTCTACCCGATTTTCTGTAAAAATATAGCCAGCATTTAGGGCAACGGGCGGCTGTTCATGACCCCGGTTCGGGGCATGACACGAACAAACAATCCCTGCAATAGTCTACCTCGACCAAGGACGAATGCACCGGGGGTTTTCACAATACAAATATCAAATAATGACTCTCTATCCCAATGTTGGCCACAGGCTACTCCAATTGGCCTGTAAATAATAATAACAATATATATATATATATAAATAGTCAGCCGTGTATAATGCCCCGCACAGTGCTAAACAGAGGTAAACACACGTCCTCCCCGATGAGGGTCAACCTGGGATAGCCATACACATGACAATTTGGTGGATACCTCCAGCCAAAGCATATCCGAGCACAAGGGGTACCTCTATCAAATGTCCTTCGTAGCTACGGAATGTTATACGAAGCATATCACCATATCATCAAGTCGGCTGGGCATGTAGCCCCATGCATCACATCATCACATCGGTCGGGCATGCAACCCCATGAATCGTTTCATAACGTCAGTCGGGCGTACAGCACAAATAGTACAGTACATGTAAATCCATTCAAAACCATGTGCCAATACAGTGGAAGCATTAAAACATGTCAATATGTCAAAAAAAGTGGTACAATATCCAGTTATCAAACTCATGGAAGCGTATCAATAAAATAAATAGTTGGGACACTCCAATGGTCACAAAAATATGTATATATACTTATCAAAATCCAAAAATTCAGTTTTCACACGTATAGAAATCATGTCATTTGAAAATCGATAAAACATGATTTGTCAATCAATAGTAAATGTCAAAATCCTACTCACAGTATGGGAGAGGGTAGATCACTCCCCTCAATACAACTATAACAGCAAATGGAACTCCCTCGAAATGATCACCAATCACGTTACTACAATGATCATTTATGTACACATATGTCATTATAGGAAAATATATGTAATAAATTGCACTTAACAATTTCTTAGTCTAGGGCCAAGTTTTAGGGCATTTTAAATAAATCCCTAAGTGTATTTGTACAAAAATATCAAAATTTCCAAAGTTTGGTCTGGTCAAAATCACTACACGGACATCGTGCTCATGCCGCGCCCATGTCGGCCCATTGCTCGGTGCCCATACGAACAAAGCCTATGTCCCTGCATGGTAGAAATGACTTAGCTCTTTGCACACAACTTCAAATTAAACGACATTTTGATATGTTGTAGGAAATTTCAGGCCCTATAACTTTCATGTTATACATTTTCTCAAAATCTCATCACAGAATTTCCGAAAATACTCATTTTGTTTCTGTCGCGTTCTATTTTCAAATTCTGTCATATTTTTGTGTAGAAACTATAATGTTCACCCTACTCATCCAAACTTAATGAAATTTAAACATGTTATACCTAAATATAAATCTACAACTTTCATGTTTTGAGTTTTACTCAATTATGCCGAGAAAGGGGTTGAAATAATTCATAATCAGAGCTGTCAGGTTTCAATTGGAAACAAGGTTTTTGTCAAAATGTTTTTAGGAAAAAGGGTATAACTTTTGATTCCTTTATGTGGATTGGCTGAAATGTTTACATGTTGTAGGAAAGGGTGATACCTACAACTTTTATGTTTTGAGTTTCTCTAAAATAGGATTGAAAAAGGGTTGTTTTTGCACATTGTTTTTATGTTCCGAAACAGAACAACTTTCTGTCGCATTTCAGGAAAAGTGTCATAACGTTTGGCACAAGTATCAGATTAAGATGGTTCTTATCTCGTTGGAAAGATAAGACCTAGATCTACAATTTACTTAACTAGAGCATTTTCCAATTCAGATTATAAGACACCACAAAGCCAAGGCAAAGTCAAGGCCAAAAATTAAAATTAAAATGGGACAGAATAAAATTTCTTACCTCAACTTTCTTGGTCTTCCTCTCTTCTCACCTTGTTCTCACGGTTTGGGAAGAATAAAACAAGCATTCTATGGTCTTCTTCCTTTATGCTTGTGTTATTAACTCACCACCCTAGGATCAAGTCTCAAATTTATTCTAAGCTATAGGATCATATTGCCAATTTGCATGTGTTTTGATTGGTTTTCATGTGCATGTGTTCTCATTGGCCCACCTTACCTTTCTTCTCTCAATTTGGGTCAACACTTATCCTCCTCACTCTCACACTTGTTTAATGTGTTGTTTTAAAAGAATACACTTGTCACATTTCCTTTTAAGTTTTTGTTAATTGCTAACAAATCCTTTAACTTATAAAAAATCTAATTTGACCCCCAAAAATTTTCATAATTATACACTAGACCCAAAATCTTATTTTAAACCTAATTAAATTTATTTAATGTGAAATTAAGGTTATTGAGACTCTTTGAGTCAAACTGACCCAAATTGGTATTTTACCAGTAAATTTCTGGGGTCGTTTAATCAAAAAATTTCTTATTGAATATTTATAAACGTAGTCGTGGAAATATCATATATATATATATATATATATATATAAACTGGAATACACCATAGGATATACCGAGGGTCGGTGTTACATGTCCTTTAGGTTTGTTCAATGCCATCTCTAAATCACAGGAGGGGTAATTGGCGACTGTTCATGCCTTTGATGGGGTATGGCAGTAGAGGTCTGTGGTTAAAACTGATAGTACTTCATTATAGCCTTACGTTGTCCTGATTTGTACGAGGTGGATTGATGGGTATTATATGAATGTGATTGATTTGTTGTGAGGCCGTGTTGGCCCATTTATTTAAGCGGTTGGATGATCATTTGATATACAGGTTGATTGGTATATGGGAGACCTCCAAAATATGGGGAGTTTCTGTCTGATTTTTTTTAGAATATCACCTGCATCTAAGGTAACGGACGGCTGCTTACGATCCCAATTCGAGACGTGACATCCAACATCAAATGAAACAACTCACCACAACTACGGACCACAAGAACAAAAAGGCATGTAAAATGATAAGTATAGAACATCATATGGTATTAAACGGGAACACAATTTTAGTCATTACAACTTATACATTTTTATCCTTTTTGAATGATCTCATGAAGGAGAAGGAACAAAAAGGAAAGATGAAAAATTTGAAATGGAGATGCAAGGTATCAATCAACGTGCCTCACGCAAGCACAATGAGCGCTCTACCATGTGAGCTACATCCCCAGACGATGTCAAATTTCTTTTTGGCATTTTGTTAAATACCAACCTCATATTAACGAATTTTGAGTTCATCACCCTGAGATGAAATGGCCTCTTATGAATCCGAATCCAAACCACTAACCACAACTTCCCCATGAATTTACAACATAAAAGCAAATAATTCACAGCGACAACAAATCAGTACGATGATTATGAGAAATCATTTGTGTATATGAATTTTTATTATTTTGGGTAACGATCGCCGTGCTTTTTTAATGCTGAATGTGGGCTCTTTCATCTGAGCTCTATCCCCATACGATGTCAAATTTCTATTTGGTTTTTTATTGAACACCAAACTTATATTAACAAATTTTTAGTTCATCAGCCTATACTGAATTGCTCTCATAAGAATCCGATTCCAACAAATTACCCACAAATTCATTATTAATTTCCATCGTCAAACACAATTCACAACTTCCGTACACCACTAGAATAATCATGTATATAAAATTACTTAAAGAAGAAAGAACAAAAAGAAAATAATAAAACTCGAAAATGGAGATGAACGGTATCGATCCGTATATCTCTCGCTTGCTAAGCAAGCACTCTACCATCTAAGCTACATCCCCATACAATGCCAAACTTTTGTTAGGCATTTTACCAAGCACAAACATCATATTAACAAATTTTGAGTTCAACACCCTAAAGTGAATTGCCATTGTGAGAATCCGACTCTAACCCATTAACCACAGCTACACCATGAATTTCTATCATCAAGTGAAACAACTCATTGCTACAAGAGTTCAATAGAACAATAACACATGTGAAATTACCCATGTGAAACAACATATGGTATTAAAAAGGGACACATTTGAAATCATTTTAGGATATAAATTTTTATCTCTTTTTGAAGGATTTTGCGAAAGAAAAACGAACAAAAGGAAAGATTAAAACAATTAAATGGAGATGCTGGGTTTGAATCCCCATACCTCTAGCACACAAAGTGCACCTCCTACCATATAAGGTACACCCCCATAGATTATCAAATTTCTGCTTAGCATTACATCTGACATCAACATAATATTAACAAATTTTGAGTTCATCACCCTAAAGCGAATTGCCCTTGTAAGAATCTGTCTCCAACCATTTACCACAACTTTGTTATGAATATCCAATATCAAACAAAACAACTTACAGTAACTACAGACCACAAGAACAATCAAGCCAGTAAAATTATGAGTATAGAAGGACATATGGTATTAAACGTGGACCCATTTCCAATCATTGTAGCATGTAAATTTTTATCCTTTTTGAACGATTTCATGAAAGAAGAAGGAACAAAAAGGAAAGACGAATACTTTGAAATGGAAATGCTTGGTATCAATCAAAGTGCCTCTCACAAACACAACGAGCGGTCTACCATGTGAGCAACACCCCTAAATGATGTCAAAGTTCTGTTAGGCATTTTGTGAAATACCAACCTCATATTAACAAATTTTGTGTTCATCACCCTGAAATTTGCACTCTTGAGAATCCAAATCCAACCACTAACCACAACTTTATCATGAATTTACAACATAAAACCAAATAACTCACCACAACAATAGACCAGCAGAGCAATCATGTGAAATCATTTGAGCAAGTTAATCTTTATCATTTTGGGTAACAATCGCCATGCTTCACAGATGCTAAGCTAGCACACTTCTATCTGAGCTACATCCCCATACTATGTCAAATTTCTTTTAGGCATTTTATCAAACACTGGCCTCATTTTAATAAATTTTTAGTTCATCACCCTATAGTGAATTGCTCTCATAAGAATCCCATTAGCCACAACTTCATTATGAATTTCCAACATCAAACGCAATTCACCTCCCCTATAGACCACTAGAATAATCACGTAAGAAAAATTATGTTAAGGAAGAAAGAAAAAAAAGGAAATAATAAAACTCTAAAATGGAGCTGCAAGGTATCAATCCTCGTTTCTCTAGTATGCTAAGCAAGCACACTACCATCGGAGCTACGTCCCCATATAATGGCAAATTTCTGTTTGACATTTTATCAAACACTAACATCATATTAACATATTTTAAGTTCAAATCCCTAAAGTGAATTGCCCTCGCATAAATCCAACTTCAATCCATTATCCATAACTACATCACCAATTTTTAACAACAACCAAAATGACTCATTGCTACAAGTATTATGCATGTGAAATTATCAATGTGAAACAATATATGGTATTAAAAATGGATAATTTTTTTATGGCCTTTTGAAGGATTTTGCGAAAGAAAAACAAACAAAAAGGAAAGATTAGAGCACTTATATGGAGATGCGAGGTATCGATCCTTGTACCTTTTGCATGAAAAGCAAGCATTCTACCATGTGAACTACACCCCCATACACTTGTCAAATTTCTATAAAGCATTATATCAAACACACACTGACATAATGTTAACCAATTTTGAGTTCATCACCCTGAAGCGAATTGCCTTTATAAGAATCCGACTCCAACTATTAACAACTTTATTATGAATATCCAACATCAAACGAAGCAATTCACTGAAACTACTAACTACAAGAACAATCAAGCATGTAAATTATCAGTATAGAACAAAAACGAAAGATAAAAACTATGAAATAAAGAAGTATGGTATCGATCAACGTGCATCTCACAAGCACAGCGAGTGTTCTACCATGTGAGTTTTAGCCCCAAACGATGCCAAATTTCTATTAGGCATTTTGTGATACACCAACCATATCAACAAATTTTGAGTTCATCACCCTAAAATGAATTACCCTCTTAAGAATCCGAATCCAAACTGCTAACCATAACTTCATCATGAATTTACAACATAAAACCAAATAACTCACGGCAACAACAAACCAACAGAACAATCGTGTGAAATCATTTAAGCATGTGAATTTTTATCATTTCGGGTAATGATCGCCATTCTTCTCGCATGCTAAGCAAGCGCTTTTCCAATTGAGTTACATCTTCATATGATGTCAAAGTTCTGTTAGACATTTTATCAAACACCGACCTTATATTAACAAATTTTTAGTTCATCCACTATAGTGAATTGCTCTTGTATGAATCTGTTTCCAACCAATTAGCCACAACTTCATTATGAATTTCCAACCTCAAACGCAAGTCACCAAGACTATAGACCATTAGAATAATCATGTATGTAAAATTACTTAAGGAAAAAAGAACAAAAAAGAAATAATAAAACTCTAAAATGGAGATGCGGGGTATCGATTCCCATACCTCTTGCATGCTAAGCAAGCGCTCTACCATCTGAACTACATCCCTATAAAATGTCAAATGTTTTTAGGCATTTTATCAAGCACCAACATCATATTTACAAATTTTGAGTTCATTGCCCAAAAGCGAATTGCCATTATCAGAATCTGACTCTTACCCATTAACCACAACTACATCATGAATTTCCAACATCAAACAAAACAACTCACTACCACAAGAGACCACTAGAATAATAATGCATGTGAAATTATTAGTGTGAAATAACATATGGTATTAAAAGGGGATACATTTGAAATCATTCTAATATGTAAATTTTTATCCTTTTTTGAAGGATTTCGTGAAAGAAGAATGAACAAAAAGGAAAAGATTAAACACTTAAGTAGAGACATGGGTATCGATCCTCGTACCTCTTGCTTACAAAGCGAGCGCTTTTCCATGTGAGCGACACCCCCATACACTGTCGAATTTCTACTAAACATTATATCGAACATCATCATCTTGTTAACAAAATTTTGAGTTCATTATCCTGAAGCGAATTGCCCTTATAGGAATCCAACTCCAAGCATTAACCTTAACTCTATTATGAATATCCAACATCAAACGAGACAACTTACCACAACTACAAACCACAAGAACAATCGGGCATGTAAAATTATCTGTATAAAACAACATATGGGATTAAACATGGGAACATTTTCAATCATTACAACATGCAAATTTTTATCCTTTTTAAAGATTTTGTAAAAGAAGAAGAAACAAAAAGGTAAGATGAAAACTTCGAAATGGAGATACGTGGTATCGATCAATGTACCTCTTGCAAGAATAGCAAGCCCTATAAAATGTGAGCTACACCCCCAAATGATGTCAAATTTCTATTAGGCATTTTATGAAATACCAACCTCATATTAACGAATTTTGAGTGTCTTCCAAAATGAATTACCCTTTCAAGTATCTGAGTCCAAACCACTAACCACAACTTCATCATGAATTTACAACCTAAAGCCAAATAACTAGCTGCAATAACAGACCGGTTATTACAATCATGTGAAATCTTGAACCTGTGAATTTTTATCATTTCGGGTAACGATCGCTGTGCTTCTCACATACTAAGTGAGTGCTCCACTATCTAAGCTACATCTCCATACGATGTCAAATTTCTGTTTGATATTTTATTAAACACTGACCTCATATTAACAAATTTTTATTTCATTACCCGATAGTGAATTGTTCTGACAAGAATTTGATTCCAACCATTAGGCATAACTTCATTATGAATTTCCAACATCAAACGTAGTTCACTGCCACCATAAACCACTAGTGTCATGCCCCGATCCTCAATCGAAAGCCGTGAATAGCCGCCCATTACCCAGTATGCTACCCATCACACGACACACATATCGAGACAACACAAGGCTAACATCTTCACCTGTTTAAAACATGTTTCTCCTCAAAATATAACTTCCTAAGTAAGAGAAATTTTAAATGCAACACTATGCATCAATGCATGAATACACAACGAGTTCAAGAGTTTCAAATTACATTTTACAATAGCATAATTATAATCATCCGATAAAATATACATGGTCATTTTATGGACCTCAAATATATATACATTATCCAACTTCATCATGGAAGAACGGTTGGTACCATACCCAACACTCATCATCTCCAAAGGTATGTCAAGTATGTCGAAAGTCTCTCGACATGTCTCCCTGCCAAATCTATATCTGTCATCATAGAAAAGTGAGGGGTGAGTATTAAGAAAAATACTCAGTGAGTGAGGGGATCGATATTATGTTATCAATAGAAAGTATGAGTACGGAGTATCAAAGCATATTCTTAAAACATTATGATATTATAAATCGAGTAAGGCATTTCCATAAATCATGAAATCATGTATCATACATCAATATATCAACATATGCATCCGTTTATATTTTGAAAATCATTTAGAGCTTGCTAATAAAATATCCCCGGCAATGGTCTACCACGACCAATAACAAGCGCATTGGGGTTTTTCCATAAACAAGTATAAAAACATTTAGCTCTATACCTTAATGTTGGCCACGAGTCTCACCAAGGGTGGTTAACCCGTGTTTAAGTACACATACAGAATCAATCATGTATAGAATCTCGCCCGATGCTAGTAGTGGCATCACACATGTCCTCCCTGATTTGGTTCAACCGGCCGCAACTATACATATGATGTTTAGGGATAGCTCCTGCAAAAGCATATCCAGACACAATGGGTGCCTCTACAAACGCCCTTCGTAGCTACGGTATTCCATCCAAGGACATCATCACATCATAAGTAGATATCCGGCCCACACATTTTAATTTAAACCATTTCAAATCAGTGTGCCAATGCAATGGAAGCATATAAATCATATCAACTTTTTAAAAAGTGGTACAATGTCATTTCAACACAATTCATAAATGCATATCATTTGAGACACTTCAATGATCACAAAGAGAAGTATTTATAAAACATAGACAAAATCTCATGCTTTCATACATGACATAAAATTTGTCATTTTGAAAAGCTATAACTCACGTATTTTTGCTCAATCAAGAATATACCGTCAAAGTTCCACTTACATATACGGGAGGGTATGTCACTCCCTGAAATTCACCACAATTGTAAGAAGTATGCTCCCCTCGCTTGGTTCACCAAGTGTGTCACTACAATGGCAATACATAATATATATAATTTATGTCATAAAATTGAAAAACACTATTAAATTGTATTCTTAACAAATCCTTCGCCTAGGATCAAGGCTTAGAACGTCATAGATAGGCTTCTAATGTATACATATGCTGTCCCCTTTTCTCACTAACCAACCAATAACTTCATTTCTCATTTCCGAAGGCACACAATTCAGCCTATAAGCTTCAAAATTTTTGCATGTTTAGGGTTTCAATTCCCTTCTACACATTGTGCATTCCAAACCTTAAAATACGTATTTTCTCATGCATGTATCCTCGGCCTTAACGCTCCCCATACCTTTCTAAAATAATGCCACTCTAAACCACCAAAACCATCACTCCCATATTCTATCCCTTTGTATATTCAAAACAGTCAGCATTCATATTTCACATTGTATAATTCATTATCTAAAATTCTATATACAACCACAATAATTGGATTCATCACTCCTTTATAAGATTTCACATTCTACAATCAATACACATACACATGCTCATGCGCTCTTCTTACATTCTCGGCTACTCACCAAACTACTACACATTTTATCTCATCACTTTAGCATACATATACAACTATACATACTCACACACATACAAATTCATCACCACTTGCTCAAAAATTCTGCATATATTAAATCATATCCCTTGGCCTTTAAGTTAGTCTTCTTGCAAAACAACATCCCTTTGGTTTCAACCAACAAATACAATTATATACTCATAATCTCATTCAAATTTCTACACACACGATTCACAAAATGCAGGACAAGTTTCCAGCTCACTAATACACCTTTCTCTCCACCAAATTCTTATCCAAACACAACCAAATTTGTGTACATATTTCTCACATCAATTAAATCAACATCCACACATATTTTCATCACTTTTGCATCAAAATTCTACACACATAATTTGCTTTTTGAAAACTACATTCAGCTCACCAAAACATAGTGTTTTCATCTCAATTCTCGGCCACACATGATTCAAATTTTTCTGCACACATTTCTCATGGTTTACTTGGATTCCTCCTAGACTTTAGGTTATAAAAATATACTAAAAACATCACATTAACACACTCATACAAGGTTTTCAAATTTCAGCAAAGTGTAGAATTTTATTTACCTTAAATTTGGATTTTTCAAGCCCAACCAAGATTTCTCTTAACAATATCTCCATCTCTCCCTTGCTCCTAGCTCTCGGTCAACAAAAGTTCACCAAGTTAGCCTCCTTCTTTTGACTCAAAAACAAAGTATGTTATATTAGGGTTTGAGGGAGATGAATCTATACAAAAATTACAAAGTAGTGTTTGAAGAAATCAAACCTTTCTTCAATGGGGTTGCTCTTGGTTCCCTTTGATCTTCCCCAAGCAAGACTCCTCCTTTTACTTCAATTTTTGGATATGTTGTAATTGGGTTTCTGAGGAAGTGATTTATGTAAAAATATTGGGATGGTGTTGTAGAAATATTTTGAGTCTCCCTACCTTGAAACTCACGGCCATGGAGAGAAAAAAGAAGAACTTTTGCTTCTTTGACTTTGAACCTCTCAAGAACTTTGAAGAAAAGTTAAGTGTTTAGCTTTGTTATATTTTGCCCAAATTAATCTTAACCCTTAAACATTCTCAAGCTTTATTCTTAGCCTTAGGATTTATTTGGTCATAAACAATGTTCACTCTCTCCCTCTCTCACGGTTTCTCTCTTCTCACACAACAACTCACTTTCTCTCACTACAACTCAACTCATTTATTAATTGCATATCTCCCAACAACCAAGATCCAATGGCTCAAAATTTTAATCCAACTCTAAGTTAAATCCTCACCATTGGTATGTTTTCAAGAAAACCCACTCTTTAACTCAATAGTGCTCTTGTCTCCCACTAACTTAATCCAAGGGCCCATATTAATTCATCTCACTTCAACCCAATTTCCACCCTTGGATTAACTCTTCAAAGTCCAAAGATTTCTTCTCTCCATCTTCATGGCCGGCCATGTCATGCCCTGATCCTAGATCCGAGACTGTGAATAGTCGTCTGTTCCCTCATATACTGCCTATCACGTGACATGTATCCCAAGGTAACACAAGGCTATTAAAACATAATCTTTCAAAATGTAATTTCCCAAGTAAACATTTACAATTAACAATATACAAGTATACAAATCAGAATAAGAGTCCCAATTCATAACATGATTACAGTCATACCATACATGGTCAATCTAAAATCCTCACATATATACATTCAGCGAAAGATGAAAAAGTACCATGTCTAAGTCTCTGATAAGTTAAGTGCGTCAAAATTTTCCTTACGTATCCCTCTATCAATCTATCTCTGTTATAATTTCAAGAGTAAGGGTGAGTATTTGGAAATACTCAGTGAGTGAGGGGTTGATATCATGAAATTAATACTTGGGGTGAACAATGAGCATCAAACAATGTGTTATGATCCACGCATACATATCAAATCATTCATATGCATCCAAATCACTTTTAGAAATCGATAGAGCTAGCCAGAAAATCGTTCCCACAAGTGTCAACCATGACCAATAATAGGCACACCGAGCGTTTTTCATATGCAAGTATTTTCATATATTGCTCTCTACCTCGGTGTTGGCCATAGGTCTCCCCCATTGTTAGACCATTTATGCTAGCGGCCCTCCCCTTTCAGTTTAACTCGGCTAGTCCGTAATCTATAAAACCACCTATGGGTCCAACCCCGCATTGTTTGTGGAATACCTCCTGCAAAATGCTATCCGGACACACATGGGGTGTCTCGACTATCCCCTAGGGACTATATCATATTCGTCAATTTCTATGGACTCTCAGTCCAAGTGCCAAATCAGTATCAATCAAATGTGCCAAGATGCATAGTCATATCAGAAATCATATTTCAAAATTTCAAAACACGGCACAATATCATTTAACAATTCACATGGATGCATATTATAAACTGATTTCTTTAGGCACCCACTTATCACAAAATATTTATCAAAGTCTTTAACAATATCATTTTTTACACGAATAGATCATGACATTTCTGAAAATGATAAAACATGGTTTGATATTAATAACATGATATCATAATCCCAATTACTCATATGGGGAGGGTACTCTACTCCCCTATCAATCTCGAGCTCAACCAAATCGCCCTTCGTGTGCAAAATAATAATCTGCCCCTAAAACAACAATATACACATGTGTGAATTCCTTTATTTCTTTACAAGACTTTCACAATTTTGATTAGTTTTAGATTTTTAGGTCACATCTCTCATTATGGGTCTTGGGTTGTTAGATTTCAAAGTTCTAATTGAACTTGGGGCCAATACTAAGATTTTGTGTTTTGGATCAGCCCAAATACAAATTTGCATGGGCCTTGGATTGTTGGATTTTAAAGTTCTAATTGGACTTGAGCCCAATACAAATTTGCCTTAGTGGTTCAAACCCAACATTCATAAATTTTCAAATTCTAAATTTTTTTACACTTGCTATAACATTTTCTTTATAGCTCGGAATTGAGTGATTCAAATTTCTACTGAAAGTTAAGACATATATCTACATTTTTTGTGTTCAACACATCTCCAAATTCCCACTGCACGAAATTATAAAAATCTATCTTCAGTGCAATTCGTACTCATATAACTAAATTTGCACAGTTTTGGTAGAAAATTCATATCTTAGTATATATATCTCCGATTTACATGATTCCAAGTCCTATTAAAAGATATGAGACAGTCCTACAACTTTCATGTTTAGCGTTTCCTTTAAGTCTAAGTACAAAATTTTATAAAATTTCATTTATGCCTAAGTTCTAGTTCTAAATTATGTTCTGAACAGTTTCAGTAAAAATATCATAACGCCTAGCACACTACTCCTATTCAAGTGAAATATAGCTCATTTTAAAGATAAAACCGAGAGAGATAAAACTTTGATATTTTAAGTTTCTCTAAATTTTTGACAGAAGATATTTTAAAAATTTATAAAACATACTGGCAGTGTACAAAGGATGAAAAACCAAACATATTATTTTGCTGTCCCTTTCCAAAATGACTATAAATCACATTCTTAATAGAAATTTTCGTGTCATACCTTATTTTAAAGCTTAGGGAATCTAGTTTACTCAGGAGAAAATGATTTAAAATTTTGAGTCCTACACAATGAGATATAGTGGCAAGACTACATATAGCTCAAATCTAAAACAATCATGTCTAGCAGGTTAGTACATGCATTTAATTTCACTACTTGTAAAGACTTCAATTTTGAGTATTTTTACCTTCCTTTGTATGATCCTTTGCTAACTAATACCCATCACCTTGATCTTGATTTTCGTGAAACCTTGATCACCTTAGCACCATAGTAACATAATTCATCAAATATCAATCTCTACATAATCCTTATACTATCTCAATCAACTAGAAGCATAGAGTCAAGGGTGTTCTTACCTGTTTTTCTTATGTTCCTTCTCTAATGCTCCAAGAATTCCACTTGAACATTTAGCAATCTCTCTTTCCTTACTAAAATTTTCGTCCAAGTGAGATGAATAAAAGATAAAAAAGTTGGTTTTTGGCCTTTTTATAAACCTAATCAAACTATCTTAACTTTTGATTCATTTTGCATGCAAGATCTCTACTCTACACTTGTCATAACTCTTTCTCCCATGCAAAGTTGCTTACAAGCTACCTTCATGCATCTCCTTTATGTCAATTTCATTCATGTTGGAATCCAAGCATAAAGAGGGGGGTTTTTGACCAACCAATGAGAATTCATCCAAGCATTGTTCAACCAATGAGATTTCTCCTTGGTGGAATGAGCTTAGGTGGCCACTAACCAAACTTGCAGCCCTCTTGACCAATCATTTGGCTCCAATTGTCTATCCTTGAGTGGTTTGCAACCAAGTCCCTCAACTTTCCTTAATTGCATTTAGACCCCTAACTTTTAACAATTTACATTTTTTGTCCTTATGAAATTTTGTTCGAAATTTCTTAAATATGTGAAATTTCATTTAAACATCTTTATTTAAATGTATAGGCATCCTCTTAGCCATTTTTAACTTTTTTAGGCCCTATCGGCGCTTACCAAGAGGGTTTTCAATTTACTAATAAAATTTTCGATTTCAACGAATTTGAGGGAAACCTCAAAGTAAATAAATAAAAAATTAAGATTTCATCTTAAACGCCTCAAAAGCATGTTAATATATATATATAGAACCATGAGGAGTGGTACTCAATACACAATTACCGAAAAACGGTGTTACAGGCCACCTCACTTTCTCACTCCTTTCTCCATTGTTTGGTCACAATTTTGGAGGGGAAAGAACATTTGCCAAATACTTCTAAGTTCTTGTTAATATCAAATAAGTCCCTTGACTTATAAAAATTACATTTTGACCCCGAAAATTTTCATAATTTTAAGTTAGACCCAAAACCTTGTATTAGGTCTAATTTAATTTATCCCACGTCGAAACATGATCGTTTAGCCTTTTCAAGATACATTTGACCTGACTGGGGTTTTACCGATGATTTTCGAGAAAATTTACGATTTAACTCTACAAAGTAAGATCTACCTAAATTTGAGATTCCTATACACTTTAGAGTTCATCTTCATTATTATTGGGCCATCAGTTTTCATTTTGGAAATTTTTTTTTTTAATTTTTGGCTATTGGACCGAAATTTTTTTGAAGTGGTTTTACCGGAAAAATTTCTTAGTAGATTTTCTATATGAAATATGAGTAATAGCATATATAAAAAGAAGAGGAGTACAATAGTGAGAATAACGAAGTGTCGGTGACATGTGAAATTATTAGTATGAAACAACATATGGGATTAAAAGGGGATATATTTGAAATTATTTTAGCATGTAAATTTTTATCCATTTTTTGAAATATTTTGCAAAAGGAAAAGAAAGAAAAAGGAAAAATTAAAACCCTTGAATGGAGATGTCAAGTATCGATCCCTATATCTCTCGTTTGCAAAGCAAGTACTTTACCATGTGAGCTACACACCCATACATTGACTAATTGTAGTTAGTCATTTTATCAAACACTGACATTATGTTAACAAATTTTGACTTCATCACCCTTAAACGAATTGCCTTCATTAGAATCTGACTCCAACCCATTAACCGTAACTTTATTATGAATTTCCAATATCAAATGAAACAACTCACCATAACTATGGGCTACTAGAATAATTATATATATAAAATTATCAGTATCAAACAACATATGTTATTAAAGGGGACACATTTAAAGGCTTTTCAACATGTAAAGTTTTATCCTTTTTGAATGATTTCATGAAAGAAGAAGGAATAAAAAGGAAAGATTAAAAATTTGAAATGGAAATGTGGGGTCTAGATCCTCGTTTTTCAAGCAGGCATAGTGAGAGCTCTACCATGTGTGCTACATCCCCTTGCGATGTCAAATTCCTATAGATCATTTCATCAAACGCCAACCTCAAATTAATAAATTTTGAGTTTATCAAACTAAAGTGAATTGTCCTTATAAGAATTTGACTCTAACCAATTAACCATAATTTTATTATGAATTTCTGACTCTAACCAATTAACTACAACTTCATTATGGATTTCTGACATTAAATGAAACAACTCACTGCAACTACAGACCACTAGAAAATCATGTATGTACAATTATTAGTATTGAACAACATATGACATTAAAAGAGGACACATTTGAAATCATTTCAGCCCGTAAACTTTTATCTATTTTCCATGATTTTGTGAAAGAAGGAACAAAAAGGAAAGAATAAAGCTCTAAAATGGAGATGTAGGCATCGATCTCCGTGCTTCTCGCATGCTAAGCAAACGCTCTATCATTTGTGCTACATCCCCATGTGATGCCAAATTTCGATTAGGCATTTTATCAAATATCAACCTCATATTAATGAATTTTGAATTTATCACCGTGAAGTAAATTGCCTTCTAAAGAATCTAACACCAAACATTAACCACAACTTCATCATGAATTAACAACATGAAACCAAACCACTCACTACAACTACAGATCAACAATCAAGCGAAATCATTTGAGCATGTAAATTTTTATCATTTCAGGTATCAATCCCCATGCTTCACACATCCTAGCCAAGCGCTCTACTATCTGAGCTACATCCTCTTATGATGTCAAATTGTTGTTATGCATTTTATCAAACACGGACCTCATATTAACAAAATTTTAGTTCATCACCCTGAAGAGAATTGGCCTCACAAGAATCCGATTCCAATTTATCAACCACAACTTCATTATTAATTTCCAACATCAAACGAAACAAGTCATCACCCTTATTGGCCACTAGAATAATTATGTATGTAAAATTGTGTTAAATAAGAAATAACAAAAAGGAAAGAATCAAACTCTAAATGGAGATCTAGGGTATCGATCCTCGTACTTCTCACAAGCTAGGCGAGCACCTTACAATCTAAACTACATCCCTATACAATGTCTAATTTTTGTCAGGAATATTATCAAACACTGCCTTCATATTAGCAAATTTTGAGTTCATCACCATGAAGTGAATGTCCTCATAATAATCTGACTCCAACCCATTAACCACAACTAGATCATCAATTTCCAACATTGAACGAGATAAGTCACTACTACTATATAGACCAATAGAACAATCATGCATTTGAAATTATCAGTATGAAACAACAAATGGGATTAAAAGGGCATACATTTGAAACTGTTTTAGCATGTAAATTTTTATTCTTTTTGAAGGATTTCACAAAAGAATAAAGAACAAAAAGGAAAGATTAAAATACTAAGATTGAGATGCAGGGTATCGATCTTTGTATCTCTCGCAAGCAAAGTGAGCACTCTACCATGTGAGCTACACCCCCACATGAAGTTAAATTTCTGTTAGGCATTTCATCAAACACCGATCTCATATTGACAAATTTTGAGTCATCACCCTGAAGCAAATTGTCCTCGTAAGAATCCGATTCCACCCATTAACAAGAATTTCATTTCAAATATCCAACATCAAATGAAATAAGCCTTCAAAACTACAGACCACTAGAACAATCATGTATGTAAAATTAACAATATGGAAGGAACAAAAAGGAATGATTAAAACTCTGAAATGGAGATGTAGGGTATCGATCAACATACCTACCTCATGCAAAGCGAGCGTTTTACCATATGAGCTATTCCGCCATGCGATGTCAAATTTCTGTTAGGCATTTTATCAAACATCAAGCTCATATTAACGAATTTTGAATTTATCAACCTAAAGTGAATTGTCGTATTAAGAATTCGAATCCAAACCATTAACCACAACTTCATCATGAATTTTCAACGTGAAGCCAAATAACTCACCGCAACTACAATCCAGTAGATCAATCATTTGAGTATGTAAATTTTTATCATTTCAGGTATCAATCCCCATGTTTCTCGCATGGTAAGCAAGTGCTTTACCATCTAAGGTCCATCCACATATGATGTCAAATTTCTGTTAGGTATTTTATCAAACACCGATATTATATTAATAAATTTTGCGTTCATCACCATGAATTGAATTGGCCTTCTACGAATCCGATTCCAACCAATTAGCAATAACATCATTATGAATTTCAAACATCAAACGCAATTCACTGCCACTGTAGGCCACTAGAATAATCATATATATATAATTACATTTAAAAAAAAGGAGCAAAAAGGAATGAATGAAACTCTAAAATGGAGATGTGGGGTATCTGTAACACCGACACTCGGTGTTTTGTATATTATACTCCTCATTATCCATGTATGATATATTTTCATTTTCATATAGAGAAAAGCCTCTCAGAAATTTTTTCGATTTATAATACTCTTGAAAATTTTTGACAAAATTGCCAGAAGCTAAAAAAAAATTTTTTTCCCTCCGTGCCATTTTAAAATCTATACGTGCAATTTTGACCCCAATTAAATTATACATGCTAAATTAACTTAAAAAGTTAAGGGAACTCGAACTCAGGTAATTCTCAATAGTTTGTGAAGAAATATCCGATACTTAATTGCTGGAGATGAAAATTTGTCCTCACCGAGCCAAATTAAATTCTACATGTGCAAAACTGCTAAAATTTTGCCAGGAAGCCTAAATTAGGCTAAATTAACGTTTTATCAAGTTAAAATGTAATTTCAGAAAATTTTGACAAAACTGCAAAGCGGAAAACAAAATCGCTCTAAAAACCCTAATACATTTAAGGGCGATTTGGAAGGCAAATGACTTCATCTATGTGCGAGACCAACTCTATTGGATTCAGTGTGAAAAACTAAATCAAATGGATAAATTTGAATCTCTCAAATTTCGAATCAAATATTGACCCGCCATGCGTGACATGAAAATCAAGGTAGGATTTTTCACGCAAATCTAAGAAGGACCTTTTATGCAATTTAGAAAAAGGGGTTGGAGGCAATTAATGATCATGAGAAGTGTGTAATGAGATGAAAGGCTAGGATTTGTTTGAAAAGTCAAGGAATCAATGTGAGCGATTTGATTGGGTTGTTGAGAGATAAACATTTAGTGAAGCTTGACTTGTGGAGACATGTAATTAATGAAGTTCGAGTGTAGTGAGAGAAAAAGCACCACACAACTCCCCTTCATTCTCCAAAATCATGAAGCACCCCATGAAAACTCCATCCTCTTCTCTTTCTTCTACCTCCATGACCAAGAGCTTGTCTTGAAGGATGATTTGATTTCTCCAAACGACAAATAAATATTTTTACATAAATTCATTCCTCATAAACCCAACTATAACATATCCAAAAATTGGGAGGAAAGGAGAAGCCTAACCAAGTGGATCTAGAGAGAGACTAAAAGCTTCATAGAGGTAAGAAATTCTGACCATTCTGTGATTTCTTGGTCATAACATTATCTGCACAAAGGAAAACTGAGATAGGTTAATTTCAGTGAAACAAGATTCATAGAGCTTTAAAATGAGATATGATTCGTTGTATTCCGATGAGAATTGGATTTATTATGATTTTTCAAAGTTAAGTGTTCTCCACAGAAAATTTTTGTTCTGTTCTGCTTTAGCCCTGTTTCTGTCCATAACTTAGTCTCTATTTTTAGGTGTCTTATGGTCTGAATTAGCAAATACTCCAGTTATATAATATGTAGATCTAGTTCTTTTCTTTCTAACGAGATATGAATTACCTTAATCTGATTCCTATGTCAAAGGTTATGGCAATTTTACTGAAGCTCGATAGAAGGTTGTCCTGTTTCAAACCCTAAGAACAGTGTATAAAAACAACCCTCGTCCATTCCTAGTTTGGGCAAGCTCAAAGAATAAATGTTGTAGACACTCCTCTTAGCTACAACATTTAAATTTCAGCTGATGTACACGAGGGAATCAAACGTTATTCCTATTTTACTAAAGGGGTGTCGACAGAAATTCTGTTTTCCAACTAAAACCTACCTGTTCTGATCATGATCCATTTCAATCCCCTTCTAAGCACAACTGAGAGAAACTCAGAACATGAAAGTGATAGGCCTATGTCTTTGGTATAACATGTTAAAACTTCATTACGTTTGGATTAGTATAGTGAAAGTTATAGTTTTTGTACTAAAATGGGACAGAATCTAAATTTAGAATGCAACTGAATCAAAACGAGGATTTCTGGGAATTTTGTGATGTGATTTTGAGAATGTGTATAACATGAAAGTTGTAGGTCGTGAAGTTATCTACAACATATCAACATTTCACCTTATTTGGACTTATATATAAACAGATATGCAAATTTTTGTAGGACTGCACAAAGTGGCACCAAGTGGAGAACTATGAGTGAACTTGTTGGGTGACTTTTGCCCAAGCCATTAAAGGGAGCTCGATACATCGTAATTGTGGTTCATTTGGGAGTGCTATATCCTCCCTATTACTGTGAGTGGGACTCAAATCTCATGCATGAAAAGTGAAACTTGATTTTTGTCGTGTTTTTAACAAAATATGCTTTTGATATATATAACTCGTCGTGTGCTACTAGATTTCGAATTTGTTTTGTGACTATTGGTGTGTCATGAACTCATGTTTTCTATGAATATGCATCCATAAATTTGATTCAACTGAATTAGTGCCATATTTTATGATTTTCACATGTTTAAATTTATATGATCTAATATGGCATATTTATTGAGCACTATGATTTCTATATCACTGAGTTGGGGCCGTGGGGCCATGGGGCCGTGTAGCCGTGGGATAACTGTTATGTTATGGCGCCAAGTATGCGTCTGGGTACACTTCTCGCGAAGGTACCTGCAAACGTCCAATATATGGGTATAGGCGCAGCCGGTTGAACCCTTAAGGGGGAGGATATGTGTGACGCCACTGTCTAGCACCAGGTGGGGTCCTATACTTGATCCAATCTGTGTATGAGCTAGCCTCGGTGAAGCTCATGGCCAATGTCAGAGTAGAGAGTGACTTTTGAACATTTATGCATAATAAACCCCCAATACGTCTATCATTGGTCATGGCTGACCTTTGCCAAGATCATATTCAACTTGCTCTAAAAATACTTGATTTTGAATGGATGCATATATGTATGGTACCATGTGATGGACTAGATGATTTTATTTTTCTGATCATCCCATGTTTTACTTCCAAATGTGAATTATTGTTTACGAATAATCATGTTTGATACTCCAATGGTTCACACACACTATTTATGCTTGATATTGATCCCTCACTCACTGGGTATCTCCCCTGATACTCATCCCTCTCCTTTCCTTTCTTAGACAGGGTTATTGTGATAGAGGACACGTCGGGCTCTAGACGTCATTGTCGCGTAATTATAGAATTACGTATTCAATATGGTGATATCTAAATTTTATTTAAAATATAAGATCCATGTTGTATATCGACCCTGCGAGGCGGGGTCTTGATATTGAGGTCCGTTGATGGACATGTACATTTTATGGGACAATTGTATAAATTATTGACATTTATTTGTAAAACTCTCATATTGGTTCATTTCACCTGCATTGAGGTATTTGAAAGCATTTAACTTCCTAACTTGGGAATTTGTTGTACTCATGCATAAAATTTTAGGCCCGTCCGGTGTGGCAGCTGCTCATACTCTAGTTGGGCATGACAGGAGAGGTCTGTGGCTAAGACTGCTAATATTCATGATAGCCTTGCATTGTCCTGGCTGTTACGCTATGGATTGATTGGTATTATATGAATGTGGTTGATTTGTTGTGAGGTCAGGTTGGCTTGTTTATTCAGGTAGCAAGATAATTATTCAATATATAGGTTGATTTGTATATGGGAGACCTCCGGAATATGGGAAGGTTTTGTTTGATTTTCTAGAAAATCGAGCCAGCATCTAGGGTAACGGGCGGATGCTCATGACCCCGGTTCAGGGCATGACAGTATCTATCCTATATGTCTCGCATGCTAAGCAAGTGTTCTACCATCTGAGCTTCTTCCCCATACCATGTCAAATTTTTGTTAAGCATTTTATCATACACCAACATCCTATTAACAAATTTTGAGTTTGTCACCCTGAAACAAATTGCCCTCATAATAATCTGACTTTATCCTATTAACCACAACTAGATCATGAATTTTCAACATCAAACGAAACAACTCACTGCTACTACAGACCACCAGAACAATCACGCATGTGAAATTATCAATGTGAAACAACATATAGGATTAAAAGGTTATACTTTTGAAATCATTTTAGTTTGTAAATTTTTATCCTTTTTTTTTTTGAAAGATCTCACGAAAGAAGAAGGAACAAAAATGAAAGATTAAAACACTTAAATGGAGATGAGGGTATCGATCCCCATACCTCTCGCATTAATAGCGAGTGCTCTACCATGTGACCTACACCATGTTACAATGACAAATTTCTATTAGGCATTTTATCAAACACAAACATCATGTTAACAAATTTTGAATTCATCACCCTCAGGTGAATTGCCTTTGTTAGGTCCTTGCTTGTCTATTCATGAATTTGAAATAATTTGAAAATCTAAGAATGACAAGTCAACTTGTTTAAAGCATGAGTTGACTTGTATTCAATTAGATGACATTAACATTAAACTTTGAGACAAACAAGTTGACTTGTTTAGTGTATAAGTCGACTAGACTTCACAATACGAGGTTCTGAATCTTATTAAGGATTTAATGAGTCAACTTGTAAGAGTCACAAGTTGACATGGGGTAGCTTAGAATACCTCTGTAACGACCCGCTATCCAAGCATCACATCTCCTAACAAAAGGAGATAAACATACAAATACAAAAGCAATCAACACAATTAAAATATGATGTTTGGACTCGTGACATTTGCACTCTCCATGTGTGATAACACGGAATGAGATTTATATTAAAATAAAGTAAGTTACTTGTTCCTTTCAAATTAAATATCGACAGAGTCTCCCATATTCAGTGACTAACTAACCATCTGGGGTTAATAAAAACCTGGTCCAGATTAATTTCACACTTCTATTATCAAACAAGCGGCACCAATGGCCCTCCTGGGTCACCAAGCATAACATAATATAGTATCTAAACATCATATCCACAAAACTATATATAATAGGTTTTCTTGTGTCAAAATTATACATATATATAGAAATACATCCCAAACTACTAAAAAGAAAACAAATAATTATGCACCTCAAACAAAATAAAAAGGGGGTCCACGATGGGTAGGGATCTAAATCGCTCACCTCAAATGCCTCAACCCTAGGCATCCCTCTCGTCTCTCAAATGCCTCAACCCTAAGCTGAGCAAGTACACAAGGAACCAATAGTATGCATGACGAGAGAGCAACTATAGAAATATCAATACCAACATGAAATGCCATGACAAAAAGTACACAAGAGATATACGTTATCTCAATCAATCTCAAAATAATATGAACAATTACCATTCTAGATTTATTATCCTTCTTTTCCTTTGTTAATCCAATTTAAATTGATATATAAAGAAAGGAATAAAATGTCGAACCAAGCTAGTGTATGAGGGTCTGGAGAGCAAACAAAAAATTCGGTATTCCTAAATGAAATCCAGGTTTTTTTAGGTTAGACACCTCAAATACTTCGTCTGTTTCTAATTCCACCCTCGTAGGGAGAAGCGATACATCCATAGCTTCTCAAATTTTGCCCGCAAGCTTTACAAAGCTTTCGGAGAAATTATCGTAGTATCACTTTCTTATCATATTACCTCATATTCACGTGAGTAATAATAATAAAAATTCCAATTCATCACAAGGATTACATAGGATTCATAGGAAGATTCAATACCCATTTGCACAAAAAAGCCACATCAAATAATGTTAAGCCCAAAATTCACAATATAACTTGCGCAGTTATAGAAAAACTAACATAACTTCTTCTGTAAACATTGGATTGAGGTGATTCTAGTGGACATTTAAAAATAAGACACAAAGCTACAATGTTTATGTTTAGAGATTAGCCTAATTCAACCTAGAAGCAACTCAAAATCGAAGCAAAGTTTAGCACAAAAATAGGCAGAAATAGGATTTTTTGTAGATAACATGCCACTTTGAAAATTCACCAAAAATTCATTTCTCAATGAAAATCTTCGATTGAAAATCTTCGACTTTTATGTCATTTTAAAGCTATGGAAGTCTAGCATCTTCAGAAGAAAACCATACTAAATTTCTAACTGTGCAGAAAAAGATATTGAATAAAAAAAATGGCATGGTCATGCTGTAAACGGAACAATTTTTTGCATAAAACATACTATTTCAAAAATTCACGAAAACTCTAATTCTCCTCTAAACAATTTGAATCATATCTCATTTAAAGCTATGGTCTATTTTCATCAAGAGAAAACCTTACTCGATTTGCAGTTGTGAAGAGAAAGATATTGGTATGGTCAGGCTATCTAGCATACAAAATTTCTAAAGTTTCATTCAAGGACAGAATTTTCTTTTCTTTAATTCATTTCCTCCAAATTCCAACAACACAATTACATCAAAATATGTTTTATAACATTATTAAACATCAATTTAACAAATACATACAAGATACTTAGCTCAAACTTACAATTCTTCTTTTGAGTTTTTCTTCCTTTCCTCTCCAAGCTTTCTTTGAATTTATTGCTTGTTATATGGGTGTTCTACACTTGCTTTCACTTCCCAAAGGCTAGGGTTAACATATATATAGATGGAAGTGTGTTATTTCAAACTTAAAGAGTTATTTTAATGGAGATTTGGATAGATTTTTTGAGGAGAATGATGGAAGCCGAAAATGAACTTTGAGGAAGGTGATTGTTGAGTTTTAAACCTATTTCTCCACCCTTCCTTTCTACCCAAGTGTAATGTGGGGCCCAATCAATCATGGTGAGGTGTCAAAGGTAAGGGTGCCATATAGTGGGTGATAATGTGCGATGGTGTCCAAAATTATTTTTATTTTATTTTCCTTTTCTTTTTCTTTTTTTTTCCTTTCTTTTTCTTTTGTGAGTCCCACACCAAACCCTAATTTGGTTCTCTTGTTGTATTTTTTTTCGATCGTTTCCATGACCCAATATATTCCATAATCGATACTAATTTAATATACTTAATCTCTACTTAAAATTATAAACATAAAAATCAAAATATACGTCACAAATGCATCTAAAATCACAGTACATCTAATTTATCACAATGCGATGCAAATGAATTTAAGCATGATAAGTAGAAATATAAACAAAAATGCATGCCTTAATGTTTTCTAAGAATGAGATCTTTCATCTTTCCCCTCTTAAAAGATCCGGTCCTCCGAAGCACCGCTTAAGCTAAAAAAGATACGGTAATCGCTTTCTCATTTCTGATTCCAGCTCCCGGGGTGCCTCCTCAGAGGAGTATGGCGTCTCCACATAACTTTTATCAATCTAATAGTCTTGTTCCTTGAGTTTTGCTCTAGAGAGTTTAGGATCTGGACTGATTGCTCGACATGAGTTAAATCTTCAGTAATGTGGAGAGACTCATAGCTAATCATATGTGAAGGATCATGAACATATTTTCTCAACATTAAAACATGAAAGGTCAGGTGACCTCCCTCAAATGCTGGAGGTAGAGCCAATTTGTAAGCAGATAATCCAACTCTGGCTAGAATCTCAAAAGTACCAACAAACCTAGGGCTGAACTTTTCCTTTTTCTTCCCAAATCTTACCACCCCTTTGATTGGAGAAACCTTAAGAAAAACTTTATCCCCTACCTCAAATTCCAAATCTCTATATCTATAATCCGTATAACTCTTCTAGCAAGATTGAGTTGTTCTAAACTTTTCCTAAATGGCTTAGAATTTTTCCGTGGTTTCTTATATATGAGCAGTCCCTATTTCGGCCAGAAGTAACTGCCTCTCACCCACTTCATCCTAACAAAGAGGAGTCCTACATTTTCCGTCATATAATGCTTCAAACGGTGTTATGCCAATGCTGGAGTGATAGCTATTATTATAAGAAAATTCTACTAACATTAAATGTTCAGCCCAACTACCGTGGAGTTTTAAAATATAGGCTCTCAACATATACTCTAGAGTCTGTATAGTTCTCTCTGATTGACCATCTGTCTGAGGATGATATGCTATGGAGAAATTAAGTTTAGTTCCCAACCTAGAGCGAAAACTTTGCCAAAATCAAGAAACAAATCTCAGATCTCTATCGGAAACAATTGATATTGGTATACCATGCAGCCTCACGATTTCATCAATGTAAAGTTTGGCTAACTTCTCCATGGAATAGGTCACTACAACAGGGACAAACTGAGCTGACTCTATGAGCCGATCCACTATCACCCATATAACATTAAATCTCCTCGAACTTTTAGGCAATCCTGAGACGAAATCCATAGTGATATGCTCTCATTTCTACTTAGGAATAGGGAGTGGATCAAGTAGTCCACTAGGTCTCTAGTATTCAGCCTTTACCTGTTGACATGTCAAGCATCTACGAACAAACTCTACAATGTCTCTCTTCATATCGGGCCACCAAAAGGATTCACATAAATCCCTGTACAGCTTGGTAGATCCAAGATGAACAAAAAAGGCTAAATTATGTGTTTCCTCCAAAATCAATTTACGCAATCCCTAAGCTTCCGAACCTACAACCTTTCCCAAAATCTGACTATTTCATTTGATATATTGAATTCAGGCTTTCCCCTTTAAGAACGTCTTCCCTGAGCTTAATTGTTGTTTCGTTAGTTTGCTGAGCCACCTTAATGTGATCAGATAGATCTGATCAGACTATAAACCGAGCCAAAAGAGACCCTTGGCTGGTTACCTTAGCATCAATCTTCAACTGCTCAAACTCAGCTATCATCTAATGTTCTCTTACTCATGTAGCTGCTACTGATATAGTAAATTTGCGGCTGAGGACATCTACTCCAACATTTGTGTTACAAAGTTAATACTGAATAGTAATATCATAATCCTTTAATAGTTCAAGCCATCTGCGTTGTCTTAGATTCAACTTCTTCTAGTTAAATAAATATTTAAGACTCTAATGATCAGTGAATATCTTACAGTGCTCATCGTAGAGGTAGTGTCTCCAAATCTTTAAAGCAAACACAATAGCTACAAGCAATAGATTATAGGTAGGATAATTCGCTTCATGAGATTTCAACTATCTAGAAGCATCGACTATCACAATTCGTCCCTACATTAGTACACAACCCAAACCAATCCTTGATGCATCACTAAAAATTACATATCCTTGTCTACTAACCGATAATGTTAGTACTGTAGCTGATATAAGCTTATCTTTTAGAGTCCTGAAACAGGTTTCACATTGTTCATCCCACCTGAAGAGTGCATTCTTACGAGTCAATCTCGTAAGTGAAGTAGCTATAGAAGAGAAATCATTAACAAATCTATAGTAATAACCTGCCAAACTCATAAATCTACGAACCTCTGTAACTGTAGCAGGTGGGAACCAGTTAACAATAGTTTTAATTTTCTTTGGATCTATAGAAAACCCTTTATCGGAGACAATGTAACCTAAGAAAGTTACTTTACTGAGCTAGAATTCACATTTACTTAGTTTGGCATACAGTTTCTTGATCCTCAAAATCTGTAAAGTTATACGGTGATACTGTTCATATTGAGCTCTATTCTTAGATTATATTAGAACATCATCAATAAATACCACAATAAAATCATCTAGATAGGGTCTGAAAACATAGTTTACATGTCTATGAAGACTGCTGGGGTATTAGTTAACTCAAATGGCATCACTAGGAACTCATAGTATCCATAACGAGTATGGAAAGCTGTTTTAGGTATATCTTCCTCTCTGACCCTAATCTGATGATAGCCTGATCTGAGATCCAATTTAAAGAAAACCGTGGCACTCTCAACTAATCAAACAGATCATCAATTCTTAGCAAGGGATATTTATTCTTGATGGTAACTTGATTCAATTTTTGGTAATCGACGCACAGTCTCAAGGAACCATCCTTATTCTTTACGAATAAAACTGGTGTACCCCAAGGATAAATACTCGGACGAACAAATCCGTTGTCCATGAGTTCTTTCAATTGAGTTTTAACTCTTTCAACTCAGCTAATGCCATTATATATGGAGCCATGGAAATAAGAATAGTATCTAACATCACATCAATAAGGAATTCTATTTTTCTAACTGGTGGCAATCCAAGCAAATCATCATGAAAAACATCTGAAAAATCCGGAACCATTGGTATATCACACAATTGATATTGCACTTTTTTGTCTTCAATGACATAAGCCAAATATCCCTGACAACCCTTGGATAGCATCCTAGTCACTCTAATGAAAGATATAACTGGAGCTCCGATAAATCTATCACCAATAAAGAAAATCTATAGTTGTCATGGTGATGAAAAGCATACAATCTTCTGGTAACAATCAACCGGTGCATAATTATCTGATAACCAATCCATGCCCAAAATTACATCCAAATCTAACAACTCTAATGGTAGTAAATCAATGCTAAAATCATGCCCCTGGAAACTCACAACACAACCCCTATAAATCTCAGTAATAAAAATCTCATCTCCTAAAGGGGTAGCAACCCACAACCACTGCTTTAGAGGTTCAGACTCATGAGGTAAGTGCATAATAAATGCAAATGAAATGAACGAATGCATGACACCCGGATCAATCAAAACATGAGCATCACAAGAAAATAATTTCATTCTACCTGTAATCATATCGGGTGAAGCACGAGCCTCCTGTGTAGTGAATGCTCTTGAAAATAATTTGTAATCACATCAAATGAAGCACGAGCATCACTAGAAAATAATTTCACTATAATTTCATTCGATTTATAATGCTCTTGAAAGTTTTTGGCGAAATTGTCGGGAGCTACAAATTCGGGCAACTCTCTATCGTTTGCGAATAAACACCCGATACTTAATCATCGAAGATGAAAATTTATCCTCACCGAGCCAAATTTAATTCTACTTGTGTGAAACTACTAAAATTTCATCAAGAAGTCTAAATTAGGCTAAATTAACATTTTATTAAGTTAAAACGCAATTTTGGGAAATTTTTCAAAATTCGCCTGAAATGAAGTGAAATTAACCCTACCGTGCCAAAATGAAATCCACTCGTGCAAATTTGATGCCGTCAAATTTACACATGGAAAATTCACCCTAGAAGTCAAGGGTTAAGGAATTTTGGCAAAACGCAAGGCGAAAAACAAAATCGCCCTAAAAACCATAATACATTTAAGGGTGATTTGGAAGGACAAATGATTTCATCTACGTACGAGACCAATTCTATTGGATTCAGTGCAAAAAATTGAATCAAATGGATGAATTTGAATTTCTCGAATTTCGGGTCGAATATTGACCAGTCTTGTATTATGCGAAAATTGAGGTAGAAATTTTTACGCAAATTTAAAAAGGGTCCTCATATGCAATTTAGAAAAAGGTAGGAGACAAGGTACTAATCAAGCATAGTTGTCTTTGACTTATTGCAATTAAATTAATTTTGGAAGTTGGATGGAGAAAAGGTAGAAAATCTTGAGCCATTGGATTAGCTAGTTGGAAGACAAGTCATTAATGAAGCAATTAATGAAGCTTGACTTGTGGGACTTGAGAAAGAGAGTGTAGTGAGGCAACAAGAACCAAACAATTTTTCTTCATCCTCAAAACTATGAGGCACCCAAGGAAGAACCAAGAAACTCCATCTTCTTCTTCTTCTACCTCCATGACCGAGAGCTTGTCTTAAAGGGACATTTGATTTCTCCAAACAACAAGCCAATGTTTTTATATAAATTCATTCCTCACAAACCCTAGTATAACATATCCAAAAATTGGGACAAAAGGAGAAGCCTAACCAAGTGGATCTAGAGAGAGACTAAAAACTTCAAGGAGGTAAGAAATTCTGCACTTGCTGAATTCTTTTTGAGGGCTTCGTATGAATGCTTGAATGTGATATTTTGAGCACGATTTCATAACCTAGAGCCTAACTGGAACCCATTCGAACATGAGGAATGAGTGTAGAAAAAAAAATCCGAACCTTGTTTGGCCAAGAAATTAAATGAAAACTTTGGAAATTTCTGCAAATAGGACATTCTGACCATGTTGTGATATTTTGGTCATAACATTTTGTGCACAAAGGCAAACTGAGATAGGTTAATCTCAGGTGAAACTAGACTCACAGATCTTTAAAATGAGATATGATTCGTTGCATTTTGATGAGAATTGGATTTATTATGATATTTCAAAATTAAGTGTTCTGTACAGAAATTTTCTGTTATGTCCTGCTTTAGCTCTGTTTTTGTCCGTGACTTAACCTCTGTTTTGAGGTATCTTATGGTCTGAATTCGCAAATGCTCCAGTTATATAATTTGTAGATCTAGGTCTTGTCTTTCCAACGAGATAAGATTCACCTTAATCTGATTCTTGTGTCAAATATTATGGCAATTTTCCTGAAAACTCGACAGAAGGTCATCCTGTTTCGAACCTTAAGAACAGTGTATAAAACGAACCTCTTTCAGTCCTAGTTTGGGCAAGCTCAAAGAATGAAAGTTGTAGATATCCCTCTTAGCTACAACATGTTAAAATGTCAGCAATGTCACATGAGGGAATCAAACGTTATGCCCTTTTACTAAAGAGGTGTCAACAAAAATTCTGTTTTCCAACTGAAACCTGCCTGTTCTGATCATGATCCATTTCAACCCCCCTTCTAGGCTCAATTGAGAGAAACGCAAAACATGAAAGTGATAGGCCTCTATCTTGGGTATAACATGTTAAAATTCCATTAGGTTTGGATAAGTATAGTGAAATTTATGGCTTTTGCGTTAAAATGGAACAGAATCTGAATTTAGAATGCAACTGAAACAAAATGAGGATTTCTGGGAATTTTGTGATGTGATTTTGAGAAAGTTAAAACATAAGGTTGTAGTTGTGAAGTTACCTACAACATATCAGACTTTCGCCTGATTTGCACTTATATATAAAACGTTATGCAAATTTTCATAAGACTGTGCAAAGTGGCATCGAAGTGGAGAACTATGAGTGAACTTGTTAGGTGACTTTTGCCCAAGCCGTTAAAGAGAGCTCGTTACATCGCAATTGTGGTTCATTTGGGAGTGCTATACCCTCCCTATTACAGTGAGTGGGGCTCGAATCTCATGCATGAAAAGTGAAACTTAATTTTTGTCGTATTTTTAACAAAATATGCTTTTGATATGTATGACTCGTCGTGTGCCACTAAATTTTGAATTTCTTTTGTAACTATTGGAGTGTCATGAACTCATGTTTTCTATAAATATGCATCCATAAGTTTGATTCAACTGAAATGGTGCCATGTTTTATAATTTTCGCATGTTAAATTTCATATGAACCAATATGGCACATTTATTGAGCACTATGGTTTCTATATCACTGATTTAGGGCCGTATGGCCGTGGGATGACTGTTATGATATGATTTTGTCCCAAGAGGACGACCGTAGCTATGGGGGACGTTTGTTATGGCGCCGTGTATGCATCTGGGTACACTTCGTGCGGAGATACCTGCAAACGTCTGGTATATAGGTATAGGTGCGGCCAGTTGAACCCGCAAGGGAGAGGACATGTGTGACACCACTGTCTAGTACTGGGTGGTATCCTATACGTGATCCGATCTATGTATGAGCGAGCCTCAGTGAAGCTCATGGCCAACGTCGGGGTAGAGAGCAAATTTTGAACATTTATATATAATAAAACACCTGATGCGCCTGTCATTGGTCATGGTTGACCTTTGTCAGGATCATATTCGGTTTGCTCTAAAAATACTTGATTTTGAATGAATGCATATATGTATGATACCGTGTGATGGATTAGATAATTTTATTTTACTAAACATATCATGTTTTACTGTGAAATGTGAATTATTGTTTATGAATAATCATGTTGACACTCCAATGGTTCACACACATACTATTTATGCTTGATATTGATCCTCTCACTCACTGGATATCTCCCTTGATACTCACCCCTCTCATTTCCTTTCTCAGACAGGGTTATTGTGATAGAGCGACGCGTCAGGTTCTAGACGACTTTTGTCGTGTATTTGTGGATTTACGTATTCACTATGGTGAGATATAAATTTCATTTAAAATATGAGATCCGTGTTGTATATCGACCCTGCGAGATCTTGATATTGAGGTTCGTAAATGGACGTGTACATTTTATGGGATGACTGTATAAATTATTGACATTTATTTGTGAAACTCTCATATTGGCTCATTACACCTGCATTGAGGCACTTGAAAGCATTTAACCTCTTAACTTGGGAATTTGTTGTACACATGCATAAAATTTTAGACCTATTCGGTGTGGCGGCTGATCATGCTCTACTTGGGCATGACAGTAGAGGTCTGTGATTAGGACTGCTAGTGTTCATGATAGCCTTGCGTTGTCTTGATTTGTACACTATGGATTGACTGGTATTATATGTCACTCCCCGACTCTCGGGTCGAACACAAGACAACCGCCGCGATATCTCGGCATACGGGCAGAACCTCCCCATATACCATGACACCGCAAGGCTAACATGTTCACTTCTTCAAAACCTATTTAAAACCTGTGTATCCTCAAAATAAATTTCCCAAGTAATTGAAATTTAAAAGGTAATCCTGCCTCAACTCACACGTATACAACGCATTTGAGAGTTTCAATTAACATTTTTACAAGTATAATTTACAGCCATCCCAATGCAAATATACAATAGTCATTCTATGACCTCAAAAACATCATTATTTAATATCACCACGGAAGAGCAGCTGAAATCCATACCCAAAGTCCAGGCATCTCCGAAAGCAAACCAAATGTCAAGCGTCACTTAACACGTCTCCCTGCCAAGTCTAACTGAAATCAAGGGAAAGTGAGGGGTGAGTATTATGGGGAATACTCAATGAGTGAGGGGATCGACATTATGTTCCCAATAATATGTGTGAAAATGGAGTGTCAAAATTTAATTTAAAACATGATAATATTTCAATTAAATCATGACATATTCATGAGTCACTATAGTCATATATCCCACAACATAAGTAAAACATGTGCATCCATTAATAAAAGTAAAAAATCATTCAGAACTTGCCATAAATATTCCCAGCAAAGGTCTACCACGACCTATGACAAGTGCATTAGGGGTTTTTAATATGCAAGTATAAAACAATAGCTCTCCTCCCCGATACTAGCCAGGGTCTCACCACGAGCCCATGTCAAATCGAACGCATATCATGAACCATGTATAGAACCCCGCCCGGAGCTAGACAGTGGCATCACACATGTCCTCCCCGATCTGGTTCATCCGGCCGCGATTATACATATGACATTTGTGGATACCTCCTGCAGAAGTGTATCCGGGCAACACTGGTGCCTCTACAAACGCCCTTCGTGGCTATGAATCATCAATGTCATCATCAAAGTATCACAAGGGCACACTAACCCAATGGTAAGGATCATAATCATATCAATAAAAATGTGCCAATATTCAGTATTTCATAAATCATATCAATTATCAAAATATGGCACAATATCATTTCAATATAAATCATGGATGCGTAATATTCAAATTATCATTTGGACACTCCAATAGTCACAAAAACAACATTTGTAAAATATGCTTCAAAACTCATAGTTACATACGTATCATAAATCATGTCATTCGAAAAAAAGTTAAAATCATGAAATTTTGTTTAATCAAGAACATTTCATCGAAGTCCCACTCACTTTTACAGGAGTGTCAATCACTCCCTACAATGCACAAGTGTCGAAAATGTGCTTCCCCCGTTATATCTCCAAGAGTATCACTACAAGAACAAATATACATATAAATGCTTTGCATAACATTAAAAATCATTATGCTAAATTGTATTGAAACCCTTTACTTAAGACCAAGGTTTAGGGCATTCTAGGGAGGTTTCTAAAGGATGTACAAGCTATCCCCTTTTTCATCCCAAACCTTTACTTCAAATGTTCATCCCCAAGCATACATGCCTCCCATTCCAACCTTTGCATACACAAAATAGTCTGCATGTAAACATATTTATTCTTTTCTTCTTATCCAAACCACTTACCAAGTTATCACAACTTATTATCTTATTTACTACACCTATGCTAACTATATAGTAACAATTCTTAATATTTTTAGCCTAAATCTACTTCGATTACACAAAGACATAAGGATTTATTCTAAGAACTCTTGACTGCAACATTTTAATTCTGCGCAGTCTTGGAAAACATGCTATAACTTTCACCACACTTATCCAAATCATGAGATTTTTATCTCAAATTAAAGATAAAACATAGATCTATAATTTTTATAACTGAAGCATAGCCTAATTTGGCTTGAAGACAACTCAAAACTATAGTGAATCCACGGATAGAAACAGGGCAAAACAGAGTATGATCCTGCAGCACTCCTCACTTTGCAAAATTTACCTAGTATGATCTTGAAGTCTAGTTTTACTAGAAATTTACCTAGTTCAATTTGCAGTAGTGTAGGTAAAGTTATGATTTAAACAGTGCAGCAAGGTCATCTGTCCAGAATTCCAAAAATCAGATTTTTTTTCCATCCTCATTCCTCCTATTCTTTGCCAAAGATAAATAACTTTCAGCACATCTTCAATTCTCATTTCAACCAACACACACACACACATATTTTCCTAAACACTGCATTAAAATTCATCACACAACATCACATAGAATGCATTCCATTTTTGGCCAAACACCAATCTCATTTTTCTGCACACATTTCCTTGTGTTCTACCAAGGTTCCAAGTTACAAAATTAAGCTAAAAACACCACATTAAATCACTCGTTCATGTCCTCAAAAATTCCAGCAAGTTCAGAATTTTTATTTACCTCAAATGTTGATGCTCCAAGCCCAAATCAAGATCCCCTCACAAGATCAATCATTCATTCAATTTCCTAGCTCTAAGCCATACAAGATTTACCATGTTAGCTTTCTCCTTTTGACCCCAAATTAACATATGTTATACAAGGGTAGATGAAGAGTCTCTTACCTCAAAATAACCAGCTGAACTTGAAGAAAAATAGGATTTCTCCTTCCTTGAAGCTCTCGGCTGTCCCTTGGATTCCACGAAGCAAAACTCCTCCTTTTGCCTTGATTTTTGGATATGTTATAATTGGACTAGTGAGTAAGGGATTTATGTAAAAACATTTAGGTAGTGTAGTAGAAAAAATTTGGGATTCCTCACCTTGAACTCACGGCTTAGAGAAGAAAAATGAGAGCTTGCTTCTTTGGACTTGAATACTCCCACTCTCCCACGGTTTTGCAAGGAAAATCAATTTGCTTATGTGTTTGGTTTTATTTGTTTTGCCCATCCAATCCTAGCCATCTAACAAATTTCAAGAATCAACTCTAGCCATTAGATTATTTTGTCATAATAAGCTTTCTCTCTCTTCCCACAAGAATACTCTCTCTCTCCCACGTTGGCTCTCTCATTTTCACACACAAACCTCACTTTCCCCCACAACATGCACACTCTTCATTAATTGCATGTTCCCCCAACTACCATAATCAAAGATCCACAATTTAGATTTCAATAATCACAAACATTCCAATTTATCACAAAAATTACACAGGATTCATAGCAAGATTCAATAGCCATTTACACAAAGAAATCCATATCAAACAATGTTAAGCCTAAAATTCACAATATAATTTGCGTAGTTATAGAAAAACAAACATAACTTCTTCTGCAAATATCGGATTGAGGTGATTCTAGTGGACATTTAAAGATAAGACATAGAGCTACAATGTTATGTTCAGAGGTTAGCCTAATTCAGCCTAGAAGGCAACTTAAAATCAAAGCAAAGTTCAGTACAAAAATAGCCAAAAACAGGATTTTCTGTCGAGAACATTCCAATTGGAAAATTCACCAAAAATTCATTTCTCAATGGAAATCTTTGAATTTTATGTCATTTTAAAACTATGGAAGTCTAGTTTATTTAGAAGAAAACCATACTAAACCTTTAGTTGTGCAAAAAAAGATATTGAATAATCAATAGGGCATGGTTATGCTTTGATCATAACAGTTTTTCTGCAAAAAAACATGCTATTTCAAAATTTATCCAAAATCCAATTCTCCTCGAAACTCTTTGAATCATATCTCATTTTAAAGCTATGGAAGTCTATTTTCATTATGAGAAAACCCTACTCGATTTACAGTTATGCGAAAATGATATTGAATAAATAATAGGGTATGGTCAGACTATTCAGCATACAAAATTTCTAGGTTTTTATTCAAGGACAGGATTTTCTTTTCCCTAATTCATTTCCTCCGAATTCCAACAATACAATTACATCAAAAATATGTTCTATAACATTATTATGCATCAATTTTACAAACACATATAAGTTACTTGCTTCAAACTTGCAATTCTTCCTTTGAGTTTTCCTTCCTTTCCTCTCCAAACTTTCTTTGAATTTATTGCTTATTCTATAGGTGTTCTATACTTGCTTTCACTTCCCAAATGCTAGGGTTAACATATATATAGATGAATGTGTGTTATTTCAAGTTTAAAAGGTTGTTTTAATGGAGATTTTGGTAGATTTTTAGAGGAGAATGATGGAGGCCAAAAATGAAATTGTTATGCTTTAAACCTATTTCTCTACCCCTTCCTTTCTACCTAAGTGCAATGTGAGGCCCAATCATGGTGAGGTGTCAAAGGTAAGGGTGCATGTGGTGGGTGATAATATGCCATGGTGTCCCAAATTATTTTTATTTTATTTTCCTTTTCTTTTTCTTTTCCTTTTTCTTTTCCTTTCCTTTTCTTTTGTACGTCCTACAACAAACCCTAATTTGGTTCTCTTGTTGCATTTTTTTGATCGTTTTCACAAGCCAATATATTCCATAATCAATACTAATTTAATATACTTAATCTCTACTTAAAACCATAAACATAAAAATCAAAATATGCATCGCAAATATATCTAAAATCACAACACATCTAATTTATCACAATGTGATACAATGTGATGCAAACAAATTTAAGTGTGATTAGTAGAAATGTAAATGAAAATGTATACCTTAATGCTTTCTAAGAATGGGATCTCACAACCTCTATGCCATGAGTCGACTTATTTCATATAATAATTGACTTGCACTTAGAACTTTAGGTTTACAACAACTTCTCAGGATACTAAGTCGATTTACCCTTCTACTTTGGTCGGTCTATCCTTACTACCTTAAGTTCAAAATGTTAGTTAGGGCTTAATGAGTTGACCTATTCTATATATAAATCGACTTACTTTTAGTACTTGAGGTTCAAAATTCAATTCCAGACTTAACGAGTTGACTTGTTCTTTACACAAGTTGACTTGCTGCAATTTAGAAACTACGTATAAGTTGGTTCAGAACATATCAAGTTGACTTGTTCAGACAACAAGTCAACTTGCAGCGCTTAAAACCTAACGTTAGAAGACAGAATAGTCAATAAATTAACTTGCCAGAGACTTCAAGTTGACTTGCAACTATCTGAACCACTATACTATAAATAGAAAACCTAAACCTAATCAACTTAAACTTAAAGCAAAACCCTAGTTGTCGAAAGGGAGTTTGAGAAAGGAGAAATCTTCTAAAATTCTAACCCTAAGTTGACTGCCGAACATGCTGCAAACCAAGAACCCCTCTCACTTCAATCACACCAACTTCCAATCCCAAGCCAAATGTAAGTCTTTCGAAGAAAACTTCTCCACTAGAACTATTAATCATTTTAGGCTCATAAATTAGGACTTTCTAGAGAGTACAGATTTTCCATATGGTGATTACATGAGGGAAACTTGCCTCAATAGCCTTATTCACCCAATACAACTAGCTATGATAGGCTAGTCTGATCGTTTCGCAATAACATAGGTAAACACAAACGATGCTAGAGAGATGTGTCTGAGACTGAGATGTCCATAGGTGAGTACACCCAAAAATGCATTTTCAAAAGCTATGTTGGTGGGATGGAGATTGTAGTCACTCCTAAAATTCTATGTAGCATGAATAACCAAAATTGGATGCCCCATGACCAATGCAAAGATTATATGGGCACTTAGCTATTGGACAATGTTAGGGTTGTGTTCAAAAACCCTAATCTACAAGTAGTGAACACAAAAGCCGCATCTCTAGATTTGCATGAGAGACTCCATCTAATTGTGACCCATGTGTTGAGACCTAAAGTAGGGAACCACACTACCATTACTTGAGAGGATTTTTGAATTATGTCTTGCCTTATGCAAGGCAAGAACCCTGGCTTGCACTTTCTTGTTTCTTTCATATGATAGCCTTCTCAAAATCCAAATCCAAAAAATTTCCATATCCCTCATTGGTTAGCAACCTCCTAACTAGGTATGAGATAGATTCCATTAGGGAGATTGACACAAAACTAAACCCTGAGAATAGCATTGGTGCCTCCTCTCTCAGCAAGACAAAATGGGTTGAGAAGAATTGAGTTTGGAAAAAGGAAAGGTGAAAAGGAAGAAGGAGAAAGAGCTGGAGAGCCTAGCTATAAAGCCATACAGGCCATTGAGCTTACACATAAGCCTACACATCCTACCTCTGAGCCTACTGAGCATGCTTACTCTAACAAGTCCCAACCATTAGCCTTAGCCATTTATCATAGAGGAGCTAATGAAGCACACAATACATCTTTATAGACTGTGACTTTGGAGATGATCAAGAGATCTATGATCAAGAGATCTATGCAGAGAATGCAAGAGCAGCTTAATTGAGTGAAAGGCAAAATGGATGTTTTCTCTCGAGTCAAAGATGCATGTCACTGTGCTATTGGTCCTGAGATCCTACATTTATGCATGTTTTGTGTTCTTATATTACTTATCTTTGTTTACTTATCTGTGATTATGTAATGAACAATTAAGACATGTATTATCATTTCATAAATGAAAATGTGCTACCCTTGTTTTACCTATGATTATATGCTTAGTTCATGTTCATTTATGCTTATTTCATCGATGATTGTCTTTAATGTTACCCTCTTTGTTGATGACAAAAAGGGAAGAAGATCTATAAAAGGGGGAGAGAAATGCACATAATACATAGGGGGAGAAGATCTCTACAGTGCATAGATTAAAAGGGAGAGTGTATAGATTAAAGGGGATCAAAGTTTAAACTTCAAAATGAACTAAGTCTAGAATGTTTTGTCATCATCCAAAAGGGAGAAATTGTTGACAAAAGATATTTTGATGATTAGTAAAACTAAGTTAAAATGATAGGCAAAATGGAGGTAGATTAATGAAAGATCAATTAGGAAGAGATCAAATCAAGTTTGAGAATGTCTAGAGTCATTTATCTAAGTTGTAGATTTGGACAAGTCAATTAATGTAAGGATTAAGTTGACTTGCAGATCAACTTTCTAAACAAAACAAAAGATTTGTCAAATCAACTCACGGAACAAGTTGACTTGCTAAATATAGATCATTCCCCATACAAAAATAGAAAGGTTGACAAGTCGACTCGAATATGAATCGAATTGACTTGCCAAGTGTAATAGACTTGCTCAACTAAAATAGTAGGTTAGTCATGTCAACTCACCTAAGAATCAAGTTGACTACCTAAGAATCTATGAAAATTCTAAGTTTAAAGAACAAGTCAACCTCTCTAAAGTATAAATCAACCTATCCTATAGAAACAATAGAGGAGTTACAAATTTGAACTTTTGACAGTTGAAAATTTAAAAGGCTAGTGGTCAAAATAAAATTAGATCACACTATACTAAGTCCAAGTTGACATAATATAGTACAAGTTGATCTATCACTTCAACACTTAAAAAATCTATGGATCATTTCAAGCTAGGTCAAGCAAAGACACAAGCTAGGACTTAGAGTTTAAGTCAAACTCTAGGCCAAGTTGACTTACACATTATACAAGTCGACTTGCACATTTAGGACTTCAAATATTTTAAGTGTCACTGACCTCAAGTTGACCTAGACATTATACATAATTGACCTATACATGTGCATCACAGTAAAAATCCCAAAAACTATTAAGCACGAGTTGACTTGACCATTGCTCAAGTTGACTTGCACAAACATAGGTTTCACAAATCACATTTACTAGTCAATTACATGCATAAAGAAGTCAACTTACATATGCCACAATGAAAATTTTGTTAAGTTAAGGTTGCACCAAGTCAACCATACCAATGCATCAATCAACCAACACATGTTTAAACACTACATGACTCAAGCACAAGTTGACCAATAAGCAAAGCCAGTCGACCTAAATCAATCTAACCTATATTGAACAATTACTCAAGTTAACCTAAAAAAGAGCACAAGTCGACCTGCAAGAGTCACAAAGAGAAAATACTTAAGTACTGGCATGCAAAAGTCAACCAGAAGAAGGGCACAAGTCAACCTGTATGAGCCACAATGGGAAAATGCTGAAGTACTGACGAGCAAAAATGGACTTAAAGAAAGCACAAGCAGACTTACACAAGCAACAAAGTGTAAATGCATGAGCAGAATGGAGTACAAGTTAACTTGGCACATATATGAAGTCAATTTACACTAACCCTAGGCAGTACAATATTCAAACTCAATCAACCTAAAGGAAGAAGAAGTCGACCCAATGTGAGTACCGGTTAGTTGTTCAGAAAAGCTGTTTGAGCAATTAATGAGTTTCAACCACCCTCAATGGTTATATTTACAAATTTAATGAAGCTCAATGACTTTCTTTTCTATTGGTCCTTGTGACAACCAAGAAGGGGGATTGAATTGGTTGTCTTTGATTGGCTTTTAAAAATTTTAATCTAACTCCAATTAAACCTAAAATAATCCTAAGGTCATTCTAAACATATGTAATAGAAAATAAAAGTAAGGGTAGAGAGATAAATCATATTTTTGACCTTGTGCCTATATCCACTCTTCCAGCCAACAAGCCGAGATCTAGCAATTTGCTAGTTTTCCACTATAATATCAAGTCACAAGATACAACTCTAGAACTATTAACTTCTGATCTTCCTTAACATGAAGATGATTTCATCCAACAGTAGTCTCTTACCAAAACTTCCTCACAAATCTCAATACAAGACTCAACACAAAACAATACAAGTGTAGAAAACATTTTTACAAATGACAACAAACTTTGGCTGACTAGCAATCTTCTTTTTTTTTAGAATTCTTGACTGAAATCCTTCTATAAAATACTCAAGTCAATTGTCTACCTTTTTCTGATGTACATCCCCTTTTAACTTGATTTTTCAGCCTTTAAAACCTACTAACAGCCCATAATTAATATTCAAAGAGCAGCAACTTTCTTGGAAAGTTTTCTAATATTTAGGAGCTGAATATTTTATGATTCCTTGAGACTTTCCAACTGTTATAATTCAAATTTGAAATATAAATTTCACTCTTAACATTTATAAACTCTGAATTAAATTTTTCTAATTGTTGAAACTAGCAAAAAAGTTGGAATCTTTCTAAAAATTCAACTTCTGAATCTACCTCCTGCTTTGCTAAAATTGAATAACCAACCAAGTTCGCCCATAATTTTCTCCAGCTTTTCTTCAAGCTTTTAGTGCTATAAATATTTAAATTTATAGCCCTACACACTTTCTTTAACTTGTAATTTCTGAATTTGAAAATGCTTAATTATCCAAAGAGATATAATGGGCTAAATATGTGCATATGATCATGTCTTCCTTAATGGAAAATTTCCTATGTTTCTTGACTTTGAAATTTATCATCCAAAATTTGATATTCTATTTTTGAATCATTTAAATGTGTATCCGAACATATTTTTGAACTAAGTGTAGTACTCAACCTACACTTAGATTGTTAAGGTAGGTCTTCAAGTGATAGGAAAAAATATCTTCTGCCTCTGTAGCAACCTTTATGGTCTAAAATAAGCTACCTCTATGGCATCCTCTATAGCAAATTTTATAGACCTTTTAATTTCCTCCTGTCTTGCAACAGACTATATCACTTTACAATATGTTCTATACTGTCTCTATAGCATCCTCTATAGCAACTTCTATGGATCACTTTTATGATAATTTCAAAAAAAACTTAATCTGCACACTAAGTAAATATGCTAAAATAATATGAAATTTTTGTTATCATCAAAACCCAAAAGGGGACAACATTTGCCTAACGTTTTCAACAAGTTTATAAATATAATTGTAACACCGACACCTTGGTGTACTCACTATTGTACTCCTCTTCATTTTATATATGCTATTACTCATATTTCTATGTAGAAAATCTACTAAAAAAATTTATCGCTAAAACCGCTTTTGAAAAATTTCGGCCCAATTGCCGAAAATTCAAAATTTCTAAAATGACCACCGATGGTCCAATAATAATGAGGATGACTCTACGGTGCATATGAACCTCAAATTTGGGTAGATCTTACATTGTAGAGTTGAATCGTAAATTTTTTGAAAAATCACCGGTAAAACCCCAACCGGGTTGAATGTGTCTCAAAAAGGCTAAACGGCAACGTTTTGACACAAGATAAATTAAATTAGGCTTAATACGAGATTTTGGATCTAATTTAAAATTATAAAAATTTTTGGGATCAAAATATAATTTTTATAAGTCAAGAGACTTACTTGATATTAACAAGAACTTAAAAGTATTTAGCAATTGTTCTTTCTCCCAAAGTCGTGACCAACAAGGAAGAGAAGTGTGGGTTTGATGTGTTGGCAGAATAAGAGAGAGAGAGAGAGAGAGAGAGAGAGAGAGAGAGAGAGAGAGAGAGAGAGAGATGAGAGAGAGGGAGAGAGGGAGAGAAGAGATTTTTGGGTCTTTGAGAAGTAAATCCAAGGGTAGAGATTGAGTTAGTGTGAGAGGAATTAATATGGGCCATTGGATTTAAGTTAGTGGGAGACAAGATACTATTCATTGAGTTCATTGAGTGAAAGTATGGGCTTCCTTGAAAACAAACCAATGGTGAGATAAACTTGGAATTGGATCAAAAATTTGTAAGCGTTTGGATCTTGGTGGTTGGGAGACATGCAATTAATGAAGGAGTTGAGTGTAGTATGAGAAAGAGTATGTTTGTTGTGTGAGAGAAGAGGGAAAAAAGTGATTCCTTCTTGTGGGAAGAGAGAGAACATTAGTTTGTGGCCAAATAATCTTAAGACTTAGAATGGATCTTGAAAAGATTGGATGGCTAGGATTAAATGGAGCAAAAAATCTAAATAAACTAAAACACTTAGCTTTCCTTCTTCTTCCAAACACTTCGAACATCCAAGCAAGAGGAAGCAAGAGAGACTCTATTTTCTCTCCATGGCCGTGAGCTTCAAGGTAGGGAGATACAATTTTTTTTCTACAACACCACCCCAATATTTTTACATAAATCAATTCCTCACAAACCCAACTATAACATATCCGAAAATTAGAGAGGAGGAGTTTTGCATGGTAAAGAACAAAAGGGAACCATGAGCTACATCCTTGAAGAAATGTTTGATTTCTTCAAATATTCTTTGTAATTTTTGTGTAGATTCATCCCACTCAAACCCTAACACAACATATCTAAATTTGGAGCCAAAAGGAGACACCTAATTTGGTGAAATTAGGATAGCTGAGAACTAAGAACAAGAAGGAAAGAATGATCTTGCGAAGAGAGATCTTGGTTGGGCTTGAAACATCTAATTTTGAGGTAAGAAAAATTCTACACTTGCTGAAAATTTAAGAACCTTGTATGAATGTGTTTATGTAATGTTTTTAGCTTGATTCTATAACTTAGAGCCTAGGTGGAACCCAATGAAGTATGAGGAATGTGTGTGTAGAAAAATTTACATTTATTGTGGTCAAAAATTTGGAGGAGAAATGTGTTTTTGATAAGCTGAGAATTTAGATTCAAAAGGCCAATCATGTGTGCTGAATTTTAGTGCAAAAGTGATCAATATATATGTATAATTGTTGATTGAAATGATGGGAAAAAGATGTATTAGTGAGCTGAAAAGTTTCATGCATTGTTGTAATTTTTGTGTGCAGAATTTTTGGGCTCATGGTGATGAATTTGTATGTATGATCATATATAGTTGTATATGTGTGCTCAAATGAGGAGATAAAATGTATAGCAGCTTGGTGAGTTGACGAAAATATAAGGAATGCATATAAGATTGTGTATATGTAATGATTTTAGAATGGGAAATCTTATGAAGGAGTGATGAATCCAATTGATACGTAAATACGCAGAATTTTAATGGATGAATTGTGTAATGTGCAATGTGAATGTGGACTATTTTGTGTATAAAGGAGGTGAGATTTTGAGTATACTAAATTCTGAAATTTTGCGAACTGTTCGGGTATATAAAGAGATAGAATGTGGGAGTGATAGTTTTGGTAGTTTAAAGTTGTCATGCCCCGGACCGGGATCGTGAATAGCCGCCCGTTGTCCTGAATGCCGGTTGTATTTTTACAGAAGATCGGGCAGAACCTCCCCATATTTCGGAGGTCTCCTGAGTACAATTAATCCTGTATAAATCACAACCATCTTGTAAAAAAATCAAATGGCCATCCCGACCTCTCCAAAATCAACCAATCCCACAGCCAACATCCAGAATAACGCAAGACTATAAAAATCTCCAGCAACCTAGCCACAGACCTCTACTATTACGCCTCCGTCAAATGCATGGACAACCATCAGTCGCCCCTCCTGTGATTTAGAGATGGCACCGAGCGATCCTAGAGTACACTTCTAAGACATAACACATTCCCAAGTACATACACAATGAATAAGAAGTGCCTCAATGCAATGTTATGCAATGATATGAGAGTTCCACAATTCAAATGTCCATATTTATACAGTCATCCCAGAATTACACAATGGTCGTCTATAGACCTCAAAATGCATATACATTACCAATACAAATTTTGCAACAGAAATATATAATGACTTCTCAAGTCCAAACCAGATCTCCCAATGATACCGAGCGTTCTAAAGCAATTTTTCTTGTCAAATACTATCTCTGAAACAAGAAGAGAAATGATGGGTGAGTACTCAAGGAAAGAATACTCAGTGAGTGAGTAGGTCAATGCAATCATCTAATATGAAGTGTGAAACTAAAGTGTCAAAGCATAAGTATACGAATCATATTTCAAATCATCATGCTTTTCATTTCAATAATATATTATTAACACGCATTTTCAAGTCAAATATACATGCAAAACACTGTCACTAAAATCATAGAGCTGCCAGCCGAAAATGTCCTGACAGAGGTCTACCGCGACCTATGACAGGTGCACTAGGGGAGTTATATGCAAGTTTATTTAAAGTGCTCTCTACCCCGACATTGGCGACGAACTTCGTTCAGGTGCTAGACTTGGAGAGAGTATCCAAATCCTCCCCTTTTTGGGTTTAACCCAGCTAGTACCGTGTCGTTAATAAAATCACGACAACTCGTGGGATACCCCAGGCCTAGGCATATCCGAACGCCACCAAAGCATCTCTCACAGTGTCCTTCGTAGCTACGGAACAATACATACCAAATCCCTCAAGGCCAAATCCAAAATTGTATCAAAATGTGCCAAAATCAGGTTCACAAACCAAATGCAACATATAACATAAAATGGCACATTATATATTTCAACCACATGGATGCATAATTTCAATATTTTAACACAGTTTTTTTTTTTTGGATACTCCATTAGTTCACAAAAATCAATTTCAAAACCAGTCAAAAAATTTCAAGCACACTACAAATCATTCTCATTTATCAAATATTTTAAAATAGGGTTTACACATTAAACAAAAACATTGAAATAAATCTCACTCACCATTTTGGGGAGAATAGCGCACTCTCCAATAAAACCACAACACGTAGAATCAAAGCTCCCCTTAATCGAATCACCAAGAAAGCCAACATAATCAAATTATCACGATTTTCATCAAATTTCTGACTATTTTCAGGGTTTATCATTTTCTTTAAATTCGTACAAACCCTAAATTCTTCAATTTATAAATATACACCAATGTCATCAATTTCGTTCCGTTGATAAGTAAATAACCAAATCAAAATCAAGCTAATTTCAAACCTAAAACCGTTCAAAATGGAAAACGAGTATAAAATATATAAATTTCCTACAAGTTAGAAAAATCTTTGAAAAATCATATACTTTTCAATTCTCCACTGATTTCTTCAAACCATATGTCATTTTAACAATATCGAAATCTATTTTCATTTTCAAGTCAAAACATACTCCAAAATTTCTGCACATTTAACCACATATTCTAAGGACTTAAATATAGATTTTAAGCCACAACAACATATAAATAACTTCTGATTCTAAATTCAACCTAAATTCGATAAAATTAAATTTAAGTATGGAAATAATTTCATTTCCCTCACTTAGGTTTATTCGAATCTCAAAACCTAACTTTCGTTCGCCCATCAGATTAATTTAAAACTTGTAATATTTTTAATTTTGAAACCACGTTAGCGACTAAATCAATTTCTAAACACTAAACCACATCTAACACAGCCGTTACCTGCAGTGAAGGATTTCTGCAAGGATGGCAGATGGCTCTCAAAGGAGAAAGCCGGTTGCGGGCTCGCGCTCATGAGCTGAAGCGCTCGTTGGCTGGAGAGCGCACTCGCGAGAGATTGCAGTGGCTTGCTAACCACGCTCGCGCGAGGGAGTTCGCGCTGGGAGGCGCGCTCACGCAGGGTAGCTCGTGCAGGGGCACGTTGGCGCTCGTGTAGGGGGGTCGTGCAGGGGCACTCACGTGAGGGAGATCACGCAGTGCTCTCACACTGGCGAGCTCGCGGTGGTGGCATGCGACAGAAGCGTGTGGCGGAGGAGACTGAGAGGGAGATAGCAAGAGAGATCGCGAACAACAAAAGGAGAGAGAGAGAATGAGAGAGAAACCGAGAGATGGAAATAGAGAGAGAGAGAAGAAAAAGAAGAAGACGGTGGTGGTGGTAGTGGTACGCGGCGGCTTCGGGCGAGGGAGGCGCTGCCGCGGGAGAGGAAGAGGTGGGGAGAGGGGAGACGAAGAGTCGGAGAGAGAGAGAGATGAAGAGACAGAGATAGATTAGGGCTTTTAGCCGTAATCTGACAAGGGGGAGTGTCGCGTTACGGGCCGAAACGCGGTGTTTCCTCCTTCCTCTCTCTCTTCTCTTCTTTTTTTTTAAAAAAAAGAATATATATATATATATTCACACCCACCTTTTCGCTAGCTGCGAATTTCATAAAAATAATGGGTTCACTATGATTTACGAGCACGATAACTTAAATTATACCAAAAATTCAATTTAAAGACCCCAAAATCAAAAATCAATATAAATAAAAAATTTTTTCCTCTATGTATATAAATATTTCAAAACCAATACACTTGTTCGGCACGAGTGTCGATATTATATTTTCTAACCCCCTAAAAATAAGTTTCGTCATCGAAACTAAAAGAATGCTAAATAGCAAACAAATGGGGGTGTTGTCTCATCATAGTCTCCTCGGGCTCCCAGGTCTCTTTCTCAACCTGATTGCTACGCCATAGCACTCGGACAAGAGACACCTCCCTGTTCCGTAGCTGCCGAATCTGCGGTCAAGTATGGCCGCCGGTTGAATAGGTAAACTCAAGTCCTCTTGTACCTCTACTGGCGGAGGCTCCAAAATATGCAAAGGATCTCTCCTCAACACTAATACATGGAAGACATCATGGATTCAAGATAACTCATCTGTCAGCTCTAGTCTGTATGCCATGCTCCCAACCCTACTAAGGATACGGAACGGGCCAATGTACTTGGGGCTCAACTTGCCCCGTTGCCGATATCAAATGAGTCCCTTCAAGGGAGAAATCCTCAAAAATACTATATCACCCACATCAAATTCTAAAGGTCAGCGTCTCCGATCCGCATATGCCCTCTGTCTGTCTTTGGCAGTTTTGAACTGCTCATAGATTACCCCTGACCTTGTCCTTAGTCTCTTCGACTAACTCAACACTAGTAAGGCATCTTTCGCCTACCTCATCCCAGCATAACGGGGTGTAACACTTTCTACCGTAAAGTGCCTAATAGGGTGGCATGCTAATACTGGCCTGATAACTATTATTATATGCAAACTCCACCAGTGATAAATGCCTGTCCCAATTACCCCGAAAATCCATAACACAAGCCCGAAGCAAATCTTCGAGCGTCTGAATGGTCCTCTCTGACTGTCCATCTGTCTATGGGTGATATGTTGTGCTAAAACTGAGCCGTGTGCCCAAAGCTTCATGTAGCTTGGGCCAAAATTGAGAAGTGAACCTCGGATTTCTATCTGAGACTATGGACATGGGAACTCCATGCAGTCTGACTATCTTGTCAACATACAGACGTGCCAATGTCTCCAGTGGAGAGTCGCTGCGCATCGGGATAAAATGGGCAGACTTGGTGAGTCGATCAACTACCATCCAAATGGCATCATATCTGGCTTGAGTCCGTGGCAATCCCATAACAAAGTCCATAGTGACATATTCCCACTTCCATACGGGAATGGGAAGAGGCTGTAATAAACCCGCTGGCCTCTGATGCTTAGCCTTCACCTGCTGACAAACTAAACATCTAGCTACAAACTCCGCAATGTCCCTCTTCATACCTAGCCACCAATAGCTACCCCGAATAGTTTAATACATTTTTGTACTACCCGGGTGTAAGGCATAGGCCGAGGAGTGTGCGTCCTCTAATATGGACTTGCAAAGATCCTCATCGGCGGGTATAGCCACTCTATCTCGATAAGTCAGAAGTCCATCACTACGGACTCTGAAATCATCTATATCACCTCTGCAGCTCTCTCAAAAGAGCCTGGAGCTCAGTATCAGTGCCCTGCAGCTCCCTAATATGGTCCAACAGTGTCGGCCTGACCTCAAACCTGGCTAACAGAGTGCCCTGATTATCACTAGCCAATCTGACTCCCAAATCCCAGAGTTCCATCAAACAAGTGAGGTATGCCATATCGTTCTCCTAAGATGATGAAGCTGATTTTCGGCTCAAGGCATCAACAACCACATTGGCCTTGCCCGGATGATAATCAATGACAAGATCATAATCTTCAAGGAATTCCAACTATCTCCTCTGTCTCAGGTTAAGTTCTCGCTGGATGAATAAATACTTCAGACATTTATGATCAGTATACACCCGACAAGTCACCGTATACAAGTAATGGCGCCATATCTTCAATGCAAAAACTATGGCCGCAAGCTCCAAATCGTGTGTCAAATAATTCACCTCATGTTTCTTCAACTATCTAGAGGAGTAGGCGATCACCCAACTATTTTGCATCAAAACAAAACCCAAACCCTGTCGGCTAGCATTACTGTACACTGTGTACTTCCGACTGCTAGTGGGAAGTGCCAAATCAGAGCTGTAGTCAACCGCTATTTGAACTCCTAAAAACTCGCCTCACAACGGTTATCCCATACAAACTTGATACATTTTCGCGTCAATCTACATAATGGAGCAGCTATTCGGGAAAACCTCTCAACAAATCTGCGGTAATACCCGGCCAGACCAAGAAAACTCCTGATCTCAGTCACTGTCTGCGGCTGCTCCCATCTCATAATGGCATCAACCTTCTACAAATCGACAAAAATCCCTTCTACATAAACGACATGCCCCAAAAATCCAACCTGTCTTAGCCAAAATTCATATTTTGTGAATTTGGCATACAGCTGCTCACGCAGAGGATCTATAAAACTGTGCGAAGATACTGAATATGATCCTTGTCACTCCGCGAATATACCAATATATCGTCTATGAAAACTATGACAAACTAATCCAAAAGTCATGAAAGACTCTGTTCATCAAGTCCATGAATGCAGCAGGGGCATTAGTCAGTCCAAACGGCATGACTAGAAATTTGTAGTGCTCGTATCGAGTACGAAAAGCTGTCTTTGGCACATCTTGACTCCTAATCCACAACTGATGATATCCCGATCGAAAATCAATTTTCGAGAAAACTCGAGCACCTTGCAATTGATCAAAGAAATCATATATGTGAGGCAGTGGATATCTGTTCTTCACAGTCACCCGATTAAGCTGCCTGTAATCTACACACAATTTCAGTGAGCCGTCCTTCTTTACAAATAGCATTGAAGCATCCCTTGCTAGGACGGATGAACCCCTTATCCAGCAACTCCTGCAGCTGGACCTTGAGCTCCCTCAGCTCAGCCGGCGCCATCCTGTATGGCAGCATAGAGATAGGGGTAGTCCCCGGAGCTAAATCAATCTCAAAGTCAAACTCCCGAACCGGTGGTAATCCGAGTAACTCTTCGAGGAAAACATCAGGAAAGTCCTGTACCACTAGAACATCCTCCAGTCTCAGTCCCTGAGTAGTGGTGTCTATGATATAAGCCAGATATGCCGCACACCCACGGTGAATCATGTGTTTGGCCTCCAAAACTGAAATGACACAACAGGGTAAAACCCGCCTCTCGCCCTCAAAAATCAACACTGGCTGATCGGGTTTTCAAAACTCCACCTGCTTCTTAAAGTAGTCAACTGAAGCCTGATACATATGTAGCCAATCCATCCCCAAAATGGCATCAAAATCAGTCATGGCGAGAGGGATTAAATCTACCTTCAGTACTGTATCCCCAACTTTGATCTCACATTCTCTATACACTGTGTCACGCACAATCTGCTTACTCAGAGGAGTGATGACCAATATCTCGTCGTCCAAAGGTAAGACCGGCCCGTCAGAATGTCAGAAAAATTGATCATTCACATACGAAAAGTTAGACCCCGTGTCAATAAGGATACGAGTATCTATTCCGAAGATAGGTAGAGTACCTATCATTGAAAAAAGTGTACATAGATTAGAATAATTTCAAACTTGATATATATATATATATATATATGTCAAAATAGTTGAGTCTCTAAGGCATTTCAACTTTAGTATACAAAGATGTCAGAGAAGTATCATGTTCACAAAAGGGTACATAACATAAAATACCTATACGACTATCATGATACAATGCTGACATCCCCAAAAGAAGTGGAAATGCGAATAGAGATCCTATTCTATAGGATCAGAAGGAGAAGTACCTATGATGATGTCGGGGTTCACCTGGGCATCTTCCTGCGTCATGGCATAAACCCAGGCCTGAGCCCTAGGCTACTGTCGTGCCTGGGTCTGCACCGTGTTACTCCCGGTGGTTGCCCTGGGAGTAGAAGATGCTGGCCGACCAGGCTGCCCCTGTTGTCCCATATGAGGAGTACTAATGCGGCTCTATGAACTCTATCCTCCGCGTCCTAACTCAGGGCAGGAACTCCTGATATGCCACGGCTTCCCATAGTGGAAGCAAGTAACCGACACTGAACAAGCTCTTATCGAATGGGACCTATTGTACCTGCGGCAATAAGGATGCTGCTGAGCAGTATACTATGCAGGGTGAGTCAGAGCGGGCTGTCTGAACCCCTGGGAGTACTGTCCCCATCCCAGCTCAGGAAATCTAAATCCTAATCCGCCTCTGTGCTAACTGGATCCCCTGCCCCTCTAGGAGTTCTATGCAAAATGAGACTTCTCTTTTTTTCTTTTCTGCTCTCTACTCTCTCTCTACCTAGCCTCTGCGCGGACCAAAGCCTCCGCAAGATGAGTAGAGTCTATCACCTCGGCCAGTATAAACTGTGAGGTAACAATCATATACCTCTTTATGCTGAGACTAAGACCGTCCTCGAATTTGAAGCACAAATACTGTGGTGTGGCCAGATCCGATACGAATGCAGCAAGTCTCCGCATGTCTGGCTCATACTCCAAGACAGATCTGGACCCCTATGTAAGTCGTCTCAACTCTGACCTCATCTTGTCTTGCTGGTAAAGTGGGAAGAATATGTGGTCAAACTCCCGAAGGAAGTCATCCCACCGCAATAGCTCTATCGCCTCATCAGTGAGGGCCTCCCACCATAAGAGGGCCTCTCCTTCTAATAATCGCTGTGTCACTTTTAGGCAGAGCTCCTCTCCAATTCCCAGATCGGTCAAAATTCTATTGGTGCGGTTGATCCAATGCTTGGCTACCATAGCATCACCAAGCCACGTGAAATCAGTACACCCCAACTGACGGGCCTCCTTAACCAACTGAGTCAACTCATGTACCCGTCTAAGAGTAACCGATGTGGTATCACTCAGCTCTAACAAGATAGAAGGACCGGCCACCGGCGGTGGAACCGGTACCGAAGGAACTGGAGCTGCTGCAGGTGCAGGCACCGCTGTAAGAGGTGGTGGGGGCAAAATCTAGACCCATGCGAAGTGTACCACTCGTACACCTGCCGAAAGGCTTCGAGTATGGGTACGGGAGTCTCAGCCTGAGTAGCTGGCTGAGTAGGTACCGGTGGTGGTACGCGAGTCGAGGAATGATCCTCTTGCTCGTCTAATTCCTCTGGTAGGGCAAAACGGGTGCTCTATTGGGATGTCATATTTCTGCAAGAGAAGGATCCTTATTAGGTATCGTTCAAAGAATAGGCATAGTTCAAGAAATTTAGACTACTCACAGCATGATTACCTTCACAAGAGAATGAAATTCTTAGTTCAATAGAGAAAAATATAACATGTTAGGTTAGATACAACCGTATCTAACCCCATAAAATGGATGAACTCATATACCTATGACCATGTACTGGGACTTCATGACTGTATAAAACTCTCATGCATTGAGTACTTTAAACACAAACATACTCGGGAATGTTTTCAAAACTCTCTTCCTACATAGCTCTTAACCTAGGAGCTCTGATACCAATCCAACTGTCACGCCCTGGACCGAGATCGTGAACAGTCGCCCGTTGTCCTGAATGGCGGCTATATTTTTACAGAAAATCGAGCAGAACCTCCCCATATTTCAGAGGTCTCCCAAGTACAATTAATCTTGTATAAATCACAACTATCCTATAAAATAATCAAATGATCATCCCGCTTTATCCAAAATTAATCAATCCCACAGCCAACATCCAGAATAACGCAAGGCTATAAAAATTTCCAGCAACCTAACCACAGACCTCTACTATCATGCCCTCATCAAAGGCATGGACAGCCACCAGTCGCCCCTCCTGTGATTTAGACGTGGCACCGAGCGATCCTAGAGTACACTTCTAAGACATAACACATTCTCAAGTATATACACAACAATAAGAAGTACCTCAATACAATGTTATGAAATAACATGAGAGTTCTACAATTTAAATGTCCATATTTATATAGTTATCTCAGAATTACACAATGGTCGTATATCGATCTCAAAATGCATATATATTACCAATACAAATTTTGTAGCACAAATATATAATGACTTCTCAAATCCAAACCAGATCTCCCAATGATACCGAGCGTCCTAAAGCAATACTCCTTGTCAAATACTATCTCCGAAACAAGAAAGGAAATGAGGGGTGAGTACTTAAAGAAAGAATACTCAGTGAGTGAGTGGGTCAATACAATCGTCTAATATGAAGTGTGAAACTAGAGTGTCAAAGCATAAGTACACGAATCATATTTCAAATTATCATACTTTTCATTTCAACAATATATTATTAGCATGCATTTTCAAGTCAAATATGCATCCAAAGCACTGTCACTAAAATCATAGAGCTACAGCCGAAAATGTCCTGACAGAGGTTTACCGTGACGTATGACAGGCGCACTGGGGGTGTTATATGCAAGTTTATTTAAAGTGCTCTCTACCCCGGCATTGGCGACGAACCTCGTCCAGGTGCTAAACATGGAGAGAGTATCCAAATCCTCCCCCTTTCGGGTTTAACCTGGCTAGTACCATGTCGTTAATAAAATCACGACAACTCGTGGGATACCCTAGGCCTAGGTATATCCGGACACCACCAAAGCATCTCTCACGGTATCCTTCGTAGCTACGGAACAATACATACCAAAGCCCTCAAGGCCAAATCCAAAATCGTATCAAAATGTGCCGAAATCAGATTCACAAACCAAATGCAACATATAGCATAAAAGGGCACATTATACATTTCAATCACATAGATGATAATTTCAATATTTCAACACAGTTTTTTTTTACACTCTATCGGTTCATAAAAATCAATTCTAAAACCAATCAAAACATTTCAACCACGCTACAAATCATGCTCATTTATCAAATATTTTAAAATAGGGTTTACACATTAAACAAAATTATTGAAATAAATCTCACTCACCATTTTAGGGAGGATAGCGCACTCCCTAATAAAACACAACACGTAGAATCAAAGCTCCCCTTAATCAAATCATCAAGAAAGCCAACCTAATCAAATTATCACGATTTTCATCAAATTTCTGACTATTTTCAGGGTTTATCATTTTTCTTAAGTTCGTACAAACCTTAAATTTTTCAATTTATAAATATACACCAATGTCATCAATTTCGTTCCATTTATAAGTAAATAACCAAATCAAAATCAAGTTAATTTCAAACCTAAAACCATTCGAAATCGAAAACAAGTATAAAATACATAAATTTCCTACAAGTTAGAAAAATTTTTGAAAAATTATACACTTTTCAATTCTCCTCTGATTTCTTCAAACCATATGTCATTTTAACAATATCGAAACCTATTTTCATTTTCAAGTCAAAACATACTCCAAAATTTCTGCACATTTAACCACGTATTCTAAGGATTTAAATATAAATTTTAAGCCACAACAACATATATATAACTTCTGATTCTAAATTCAACCTAAATTTGACAAAATTAAATTTAAGTATGGAAATAATTTCATTTCCCTCATCTAGGTTTACTCGAATCTCAAACTTAGCTTTCGTTCACCCGTCAGATTAATTTAAAATCTGTAATATTTTTAATTTTGAAACCACATTAGCGACTAAATCAATTTCTAAACACTAAACCACATCTAACATAGCCGTTACTTATAGTGAAGGATTTCTACAAGGATGGTAGATGGCTCTCAAAGGAGAAAGCCGGTTGCGGGCTCACGGGCTGTCGTGGGCTCTCGTGTCAGTGGGTTGGCAGGCTGGCCCGCTGGCCCGCTGGTGGGCTCGCGGGTCAGCAAGCTAGAGGGCTTGCAGGCTAGCGTGCTCACGGGTTAGGGGCTCGCGCTCGTGAGCTGGAGCGCTCGTGGGCTAGAGTGCGCACTCACAAGAGACGGTAGTCACGCGCTGAGGCATGCTCGCACGAGGGAGGTCGTGCTGGGGGTGCACTAGCTCAAGGTAGCTCGTGTAGGGGCACGCTGGCGCTCGTACAGGGGCACGCTGGCGCTCGTACAGGGGCACGCTAGCGCTCGTGTAGGGGGTCATGTAGGGGCCCTTGCGCGAGGGAGATCGCGCAGTGCTCTCGCACTGTCGCGCACTAGCGCGCTCGCAGTGCTGGCGTGCGACAGAAGCGTACGGCGGAGGAGACCGAGAGGGAGATCACGAGAGAGATCGCGAACGGTGAAGGGAGAGAGAGAATGAGAGAGAAACCGAGAGATGGAAATAGAGAGAGAGAAGAAGAAGAAGAAGAAGAAGAAGACGGTGGTGGTGGTGGTGGTGCGCGGTGGCTTTGGGCGAGGGAGGCATTGCCGTGGAAGAGGAAGAGGCGGGGAGAGGGGAGATGAAAAGTCAGAGAGAGAGAGAGAGATGAAGAGAGAGACAGATTAAGGCTTTTAGTCCTAATCTGACAAGGGGAAGTGTCACGTTTCGGGTCGATATGCGGTGTTTCCTCCTTCCTCTGTCTCTTTTCTTCTTTTTTTTTAAAAAAGAATATATATATATATATATATATTCACATCCACCTTTTCGCTAGCTTGCGAATTTCATAAAAATAATGGGTTCACTACGATTTATAAACACGACAACTTAATTTATACCAAAAATTTAATTTAAAGACCCCAAAATCAAAAATCAATACAAATATGCATGAGAAAATATGCATTTTTAAGGATTTTGAGACCCCAAAATCAAAAACCAATACATTTGTTCGAGCACCGAGTGTTGGTGTTACAAAAGTGGCATTAATTTGTTAGGAAGGTATGGGAAACATTGAGACTGATAATATATGCATGAGAAAATATGCATTTTTAAGGATTTTGGAATACATAAAGTGAGAAAAGGGGGCAGCATGTGTATACATTAGAAGCCTATCTACGACGTCCAAAGCCTTGATCATAGGCGAAGGATTAATTAAGAATATAATTTAACATATTGATTTCTGATTTTATTTATATATATTATGTGTTGCATTGTAGTGACACATTTGGTGACCGAACGAGGGGAGCACATTTCTTATACATTGTGGTGCATTTAGGGAGTGACATACCCTCCCATATACTATGAGTGGGACTTTGACGCTATATTCTTAATTGAGTAAAAATACATGTTTTATAGTTTTTTAAAATGACATATTTTATGACATGTGTGAAAACATTAGATTTGGTCTATATTTTTCAAATACTTCTCTTTATAATCATTGGAGTGTCTCAAATGATTGATTCAAATGATATAAATTCATGAATTGTGTTGAAATGATATCGTGCCACTCTTTCAAAACTTGATATGAATTATATAATTCCATTGCATCGGCACACTGATTTGAAATGGTTTAAATGGAAATGTGTAGGCCGGATGCATACTTATGATGTGATGATGTGATGATGTGATGATATCCTTAGTGGACTTGATGTGATGATGTTCTTGATGGACTATCGTAGCTACGAAGGACGTTTGTAGAGGCACCCATTATATCCGAATATGTTTCTGCAGGAGGTATCTCCAAACGTATGTATAGTTGTGACCGATTGAACCAAATCAAAGAGGACATATGTGACGCTATTGTCTAGCACCGGATGGGATTCTATACATGATTGATTATGTATATGCACGTAGACACGAGCTAACCCTTGGTGAGGCTCATGGCCAACATTGGGGAATAAAGTTAAATGTTTTTATACTTGCATATAAACCCTAAATGCACTCGTCATTGATCGTGGTAGACCATTATCGGGGATATTTTATTGACAAACTCTAAATGATTTTCAAAATATAAATGGATGCCTATATTGATATATTGATGTATGATACATGATTACCTGATATATAAAAATGCCATACTCGATTGATAATATCATTATATTTTAAGAATGTGTTTTAACACTCCTTGCTCATATTTTCTATTGATAACATAATGTCGATCCCCTCACTCACTGAGTATTTTACTTAATACTCACCCATCAATTTTCCATAATGACAGATATAGATTTGGTAGGGAAACGTGTCGAGAGATTTTCGACATACTTGACATACCTTTAGAGACGATGAGTGTTGGGTATGGTACCAACCATTCTTTTGTGTTAAAGTTGGATAATGTATATATTTGAGGTCAATAGAATGACCATATATATTTTATGGGATGACTTTAATTATTTTATTGTAAATGTAAATTGAAACTCTCAAACTCGTTATATATTCATGCATTGAGACACAGTGTTGCAATTTAAATTTCTCTTACTTGGAAAATTATATTTTGAGAAAAAAACAGGTTTTAAACAGGTGAAGATGAATGTCTTGCATTGTCCTGGTATATGGGGAGATGCTGCTCATATGTCGAGATAATGCGGCGATTGTTGCGTGCTCGACTCGAGGTTCGGGACATAACAACAATACTCCACAAGAAGATGAATAACTTTTGAATCTTTTGAGCCTCATTGAACACGATTAAAACAATCTTTTGTGAACTTAATTTTCTTTGTGTTGTATTTTTTTTTTGGACTTTAATGAAACATCAAAAGTTAAAATTTCATCTTTGCAATCTTGTTTCACATTCAAATCTTGTAAAAGACCACAAGGAAGGGTTCTTTTGGTTAGGGGAGTCAAAGAGTGTTAGTGAAACATGAAAGATATAGCATTGCTATCTCGTGAATAGAGATAGTGGAAAGACTTCGTGTGAAACACTGTAAAATTTAACTAATACCTGGATAAGTTAGTTGTATACTATTTTTTTGAAAAATAGTGGATTCAAAATCCAGGTGTAACTTGGGAGTGGACATACACAGGAGAGGTTGGAATTACTATAAACCTCAAATGTTCAATCTTCTTTTATCTCTTCTCTCAATCTCTCATCAAAACTCAGAAAAACCTAAAAGTGTCGAAAACATCACCCCCTCTAGATTGTTGGCAATTGGTTCTACAATTATGATCCATTACAATATCTTTAATTACTCACATATCAAATATCAAATGGCACCAAGGAATTGAAAGATTAGATAATGACAGCACAACAAACATTAGTATAGATTAGTGGACCTCCATTGTGTAATTACTGCTATGGAATTAATGAAAAAAAAGGTAAGTCTTATAATTTAGAAGTAATTTTTATAAGTTTAAAGTTATCCAAAAACTTCAATAAAATTTCTCATATAGAGTGTCACAAAAGAAGAAAATTGAGGAACTATTTCATGTCAAGAATTCTATTGTTACAAACTACAAATTAGAATAAAAAAATTAAAAAAAAAAACCCAATGCTACTACATGCAGAATGTCTCTGACATGTCTCAAAATTGACAAATCAAGATTAGATTTTTCTCATAAGAATCAAAATGAAATAAGAATCGAATTATATGAAGGAATTATTGATATCATCTCAAGCAGAGAATTTCATGGTTCAAAAGTCAGTCATAGAATTATTGTACCCACATCATTTATTGAAGGACCAAGAGATATGTGAAAAAAAATATGTAAATGCAATGACATTAGTACAAAGATTCAAGAAACGTGATATATTTCTCACAGTGACTTGTAATATGTCGTGTCTAAAATAAAGTATGAACTCATAGAAGGCGAAGAAGCACAAAATAAACCTGATTATATTGCAAGAGTTTTCAAAGATAAGCTAGATGAACTAAAAATTGAATTGTTCAAGAATAAATATATTTAGATCTATTATTGGCTATATATGTATTGGAGGTGGGTTTGACTCCATAGATAATGCCTCTACTGACTCGAATGGGAGGACTGGCCATCTGTCGGTCTTTGTTGATGGGACCTACAAAAAACCACAAGAGGGTGCTTCGGTGGGAGAAAATCTGACGCTCAAATCATAAAGCAATTTTCAAAAATAGAGAAATAGACTAAAAGAGAGCTCTGTTATACCTTGTGTGCTATGTGCAAATTCAAAGAGCATGAGAAATTACCTCATTGATTGAGTTAATGATGTATATATAGTCTGCCTATTGGGTCCCGTACGCATTCGGGGTGTTAGGAACCCTAGCTTCCTTATGAAGAAGTCCCGAGATTATGAGAATCATATTGAGAGATTCTCAAAGATTTGAAAAACTATAACTTAAGGAAATTCAAATTACCAATGATTTCTTTCCTTATTAACAATAGTCAAAGTTTTTATTTCCAATTACGGGAGGTTAACTCCGCGTTTCAAGGGGAAGTATATGGTACTTTTGGCCAAATGGGGACACGAAGTTCCAAGTAGATTTGAGAGCCGATTAGGCAATTATCGAGAGGAATTTGGTCAGTATGTACCAAGAGGACAGGCCGCGCCTACTTACATAAGTGATGCACTTTGGTAGATTTTAGCATATTTTGTTCGTTGCGCTCCGGACCACATTGTGCGTTACTGGGCTTTTGGACTATGTAGCATCATTTGCCCCTGCTTCTTGTGTCATTTAGAGAAGAAAAATGGCATGACGAGTAAATCTAAAAGTTGTTAGCTGAAATGTCATTGGACTATTAATGGAGATAACTGTCAAATAAATAATCCTAAAATAAATGTTTCAAGGGAAGTTGGAAAACTTGAATTCTTTATTCATTATGCATGTCTTTTATTGGAGCATTTCGGCTGTCAATAGTCATGAAGGTCACGTTCTCCTAATTATAAATAGGGGAGGAGACTCCAGTACTTCCATGAAATGATTTCAAGTGACTTGGAATTGACTTCTTAAGGTTTCTTCGCTAAGAGTTGGTGCTCCTCAAAGATAATTTGAGTATGGGTTTCAAACCCTAAAACTTCATGTGTTAAAATGCTTCTAGAGATATAAATTGCTATCAAGAATAGGGTTGCCGATACAAGGGGACATCATGATGTTTGGTGTTTTAGCGTTATGGTGGAATCTGTTAGAGCTCTTCGAGGATATTGGCTTTGGTTACAAAGAGATCTTAGCTTAGACAAGAGAGATTTTTGTTCATAGAGGAATCTCTCTTCTCAAAGTCAGAATCATCGTCTAGCCCTTGCACGTAACAAGTGGTTGAGGGTTCTTCATCAGCCCTTTTTGAATCGGGCAATAAGAAGAGTTAGGAGATGGGAGGAGGCTAAGCGATAGAGGAGGTATAGAACTTGGTGTATCTTTTCTGTCTCTTTTTGGCTAACTCCTACCTTTTGCTTAGTCTTTCCCAGCTTCTCTTGTAACAATTTTATAATTTGTCTTCTAATTATATGATATATTTTTTTCCTGATATAGAGTTTAGTGCTTCTCATTCCATTTGTATTTGCTCTACCATGTAATAGCATTAGTGAAATGAGCTTCTTGTTCTTTCTGCACAGCATGTGTTGTTCTATATTCGCAATGCACATTATAATAATACATCGAATAGTTCAACTGGCCTTTTCATTCGTGTGTTCAATGTTTGCTAACTTGTTAGAAATTTTGATTAAAAGTACTGATTGTGTTTATCCATCGGGGAACTATATCCCTTATCATCGACAAGCGATAGGATGGGCAGTGTTTACCCATCTGGGAGTTACACCCCTTATTGATGTAACATTACATTTTGTAGAGCACTCGATTGAGAGAGCTTAAATGATACAATGGGTCATGTCTACCTGACTGGGAGATACATCCCTTATTAATGACACGTTATGCTTGATAGGACACTCGATTAAAAGAGTTCAAACGATAGAATGGACCGTGTCTACCCGACTAAGTGATACATTTCTTATTGACAAGAAGTTACATTCGGACCATAGAACATTGATCCAGTGGTTGTGGTTCCTATGTGACTTAAACCTTGGGTTCGAAGTTTGAACTATGGTACCAACACATTACATTTGGTAAGACACTCGATTAAAAGAGTTCAAAAGATAGTATGGGTCATGTTTACCCGACTGAAAGATTCATCCCTTATTGATAACATGTTACGTTCAGTAAGGGTGTAGAAATAGATCAATTAAGAAATAGGTCAGTATAGCAAGACAAAGGACTACGGAGATCTTATCTGACTACTTGACTAGTGACAGGGCATTTTTCCTTGGGAGAGTTGTAATTGTTATTAATAATAAATGTGCAAGTTCTCAGAGCTCTATGTCCTGGGCATGGTTGAGCCATCTAGGTGGTTGTAACAATATGTCCCTGGTCAAAATTCTAAGTATGCTCGATAGGGCCCTTCCCTATTGGAAGCAAGTTTTCCTCCTAGTTGAGGATATCCGGCGACCTCTAATTTCTTAATACCAAATCATCAAGCTTAAACGTTCTAGTCTCGATCCGCTTATTGCAGTATCGTATCATCTGCTATTGATAAACTGTCATTCAAAAGGATACGGTTTCTCATAGTTCGGGGAGTAGATCTAATCGTTTACATGGTAAGAGTTTATTCTGCCCCTTGTTCGTATTGATCTACTCAGAGTGAATAAATATCGATCTCCACCGATATCATTGCTTCGTAGCTGTAAGTCAAACTGAATGGGATTTCCCTTGTTGCCCCCGGAGGCATCGTTCAGTAGGCCTAAAGAATATTATAGAGTTCGTCTACCTAGCGACCCTTGACTTCATCTACTGTAGCCATCAGTCTTTGCAGAATCATTTGGTTCGTTACCTCAATGAGGCTGTTCGCTTGAGGATATGGGGCACACTGTATATCATAATGATGGATGCCTATATGAAGTTTTGCATCTTGCCAGTAGTAATATGTGCTAGCGGTTTGACTTCTTCCCACTTGATGAAATAGTCGATGGCCACGATCAGGAACTTTCACTATCTGGTGGCTAGTCAGTTGAGGGTTGACACAGTACCAACGAGAAGCACTGACACTTGTTAAATCTTTTGAAGTAGCTATCTGCGTCGGTCTTCATGTTGGGCAAATAATATCATTGCCGAAGAGTTTTGTTCACTAAGTTTTGTGCACCTAAATGGCTTCTGCACATCCCCTTATGGATTTCTATGAGCATGTAGTTTCCTTTTTTGGTTGTCAAGCATTTCAAATACTGATGGATAAAGGATTTTTTGTAGAGATCCCCATTGATAATGGCATAGTAGGTAGCCTTACGTTTGAGCTTAGCAATTTCGATAGACAAGCTCGGTAGTTGTTCATACTTCAGGAAGGACTCATAGGATCTTTCCAACTTGGTGAATTATCCACTGATAGGATCTGTTCAGACTCATTGATACTCGGATACGGTAGACTCTCTCTATATATACCATTCGGCTGGTTGCTACTGAGTTGGAGTTAACTAGCTTTGAGAGAGTATCAGCTCGTGTGTTTTCTAAGTGGGGGATCTGCTATATATTCACCTTATCAAATTCGTCCACTTCCTCTCATAGCTTGATTAAATATTTTGCTATTGACAGATCCCTAGTCTCATAGACCCTCTTAATCTGTTTGACGATTAGTTGACTGTCGGTGAAAACCCACATGTTTTGGGCTCCCAGTGATGTTGCTATACAGAACTCGATTAGAAGGGTTTCGTATTCAGCCTTATTATTTGTTGCTCAAAAGTCAAAACAAAGATTGAACAGTTTCAAAATTCAAGAGAGTCGATTAGAAAGGTTTCATATTCGACCTTATTATTTGAAAAAGAAGATTTTTTAGCAACAAAACTGTTTCGAAATTCAAGAGAGTTGAGAAGATTGAACAGCAACAAAAAGAGAGAAAAGAAGAGTAACGAAATCTCTGAATTTTTAGCAACAAATTCTGCATTCTGACCACAAAAAATGTTGTTGCATTTCTGATTTTCTACCTCTATATTCATTTGTTTAAGCATTGTTTAAGTTGTAGAAAGGTGCTGAGTGAGTGATTTATTGTATGAGCTATCTTCCATTGTTGGACAAAGGATTCTTCATGGTATGAAGATCAGAAGTCAACAAGTGGAGTGTATGTTGTTGATTCGACTATAATGGAAACTAGTAGGTTGCTAGATCCTGGCTTGCTGGCTGGAAGAGTAGACGTAGGCACAAGGTCGAATCACTATAAATAGATTTGTTTTTCTATCCTTACTTTATTTTCCATTGCATGAGTATCAACTGATCATAGAATTAATATTAATATAAGTGGAGTTAGATTAGAATTTTAAAAAGCCAATTGAAGACAACCAATTCAACCCCCTTCTTGGTTGTCACATGGACCAACAAGTGATATCAGAGATAGTGCTCTACTTCACTAGAGAGACCTCTCTAGAGTAAAAGATCTGTGGCTTTACCCTATAATTATGGTCAGGCTGTGAACAGGACACCATATTTTTATGGTGCAAACTTCTCCTATTGGAAATGTAGGATGGAAACATTCATTTAAGCCACCGACTATGAGGTTTGGGAAGTCATTACTTCGGGAAACTTAGAAGTAAAATCACTAATAATAACTGAGGATGACAAAAGAAAAATGTCCATCAACTTACGTGCCAAACACTTACTATTATGTGCTATCTCTCCAACTGAGTTTAACTTAGTTTCTTCATGTGTTACAGCAAAAGACATTTGGGATAGACTATGTAGCACACATGAAGGCACCAGCACAGTCAAGGAAACCCGAATCAATTTATTGATGCAAGAATATGAATTTTTTCATTTTTTGCAAGGAGAGAATATTAAAGAAATGTTCAATAGATTCTCTATAATCACTAATGAACTTGATTCACTTGGAAAAAGAATTCCAGATTTAGATCAAGTGAGGAAGGTTCTTCGAGTCTTGCCAAAAACTTGGGATGCTAAAAAGACAACCATTGAAGAAGCTCAAGATTCAAATAAGCTGTCACTAAATGAACTTAGAGGAAAATTGATGTATTATGAAACAGAAATCTTCTACACTGCTAAATTTGAAAACAAGAAGAAGACTATTGCATTTGCTACTGAAGAAAACGAAGATTCTACAGAAGAAAACAGCAGTGATCATGACATCAACATGCTATCCAAGAAGCTCTCTAGTGCCTTTAAGACAAGGGGTAAAAAGTTCTTTAAATCTAAAAATTTTCAGAACTCAGAAAAGTTTAAGTCCAATATAGGAAAGGACAGTAGAAAAATGGAGCAAGAGAATGATAAAATCTATTATGAATGCAAAAAAAAAAGGACACATCAAATATGAGTGTCCAATGCTGTTGAAAAAGATTGAAGCATTCAAGAAGAAAGGCAAAGCCATGATGGTGACATGAAGTGATTCAAATGATGAAGATTCAGACAATGAAAATTCTGAAGTATTAGAAGAGGTTAATCTTTGTCTTATGGCAAAGAATGAGGTGATCTCTGATAACTCAATAGACATTGCTGAATCTAACAACTTGTTGTGCATAATTTCATAACTGAAAAAGAGAATTACCACATTAGAAAATGAGGAAGATTTGTTTAGACAAACCAAGAACTTATTAAATGCTGAAAATGAAAACGTAAAATCTGAAAATAGTGAGTTGAAAAATGAGATACATATTCTGAAAAATAGAATTGCTGAACTATCAAAATCAATCGACAATACATTTCAAAAGTTTCATGAGAGCAATGAAATATTAACCAAGTTACTTTCCATACAAAGAATGGATTTTTCCAAGAAAGGTTTAGCTTATGTTCATGATCATGATATAGCATCGAGTTCTAACAATAGTAGGTTTGTTAGAGTTGCAGAAACAGAAAATAACAGCTTAGTTCAACCCACAGTAAACACTCACAGAAGCTTACAAATGACTGCTCAGAAAACTAATATTCATGCTCAAAAAATTGCCCAACAAACCACACAAAACCTGTAAAAAAAAATACACTCACACTCTACACAACATATGCCCAGAAACTTTTCAGAAACTATAGAAACATATCACAAAATGACACACAAATATGGATACAGAAGTAACCATAGAAGCACCCATGGAAATACTCATAGAAGATCTGGTGAAAAACAGCATTATTACAGAAAATTTAATTTTGGATCTAGGTATAATAAATTTAGTAGTATGAAAAATTATTTACCTTATGGATCCTATTATGCAAGAAAGAAAAATAATGGGTCATGTTATATATGTCATAAAATTGGTCATTTTGCTAGAAGTTGTTTTTTGAATAAGCTTACTACACATCAAGGAAAATGTAATTCCTATACAAGCTTGTCTTCAAAAGGACCCAAATATGTTTGGGTTCCCCATAACAGATGATGGTTTTTCTTTATGTGTAGGAACAAGAGGCAAAAATCAAAGGAAAATGGTATGTTGATAGCGGATACTCGAGACATATGACCGGTGATGCCTCATTATTCAAAAAGCTCGAAAGAAGAAACCATGGATTGGTGACGGTTAGAGACAATCAAAAAGGAAAAATAATTGGAAAAGACACTGTAGGTATAAATTCTACCTCCATAAAAAATATGTTTTTTGTTGATAAATTGATACATAATTTGTTAAGTGTAAGCCAATTGTGTGATTTAAGTTATAATGTGTTATTTAAAAGTGATAAATACATAGTATTTAATAATGAATCGCATGAACAAATCTTTGAAAGAATAAGATTAGGTAATGTCTATATAGTAGACTCTACAATATTAAATTGTTTAAAAGAAAATTGTTTGATAGCCCTTAATAATGATATGTTTACATGGCATAAAAAGTTAGGTCACATAAATTTCAAACAATTAGAAAAATTGTCGAAAGAAAATATGGTTAGAAGAATTTCCGAGTTTTCATTGAAAGAACTTATAACATGTAGTGCATGCTCTTTGAACAAACAAATAAAAATATCATTTAAAAGTAAATATCACATTTTTACATCTAGACCACTAGAAATATTGCATTTGGATTTATTTAGACCGGGTAGGAATCTAAGCCTTAGAGGAAACAAATATGGATTAGTTATTATAAATGATTTTTCTATATTCATTTGGATTTTATTTTTAGCTCACAAAAGTGAAACCTTTGAATCCTTTAAAATTTTTACAAAGAAAATTCAAAATGAAAAAGATTTAAAAATAGTTAGTTTAAGAACCGACCATGGAAAAGAATTTGATAATTTAGAATTTATAAACTATTGTGATAAAAAGAGAATAAATCAAAATTTTTCAATATCTTACACACCTCAACAAAATGGGTTTGTTGAACGTAAAAAAAGAGTAATTCAAGAAATAACTAAAACTATATTAAATGATAGTGGTTTAGGAAAATATTTTTGGGCAAAATTTGCATCTACAGCATGTTATATAATAAATAGAGCCTACTCAAGAGTTATGACAAATAAAACCCCCTACGAAATTTTTAAAGGAAGAAAACCAAATATTTCATATTTTCATACATTTGGATGCACATGTTTTATTCTGAATAATAGTATGAATATTAGAGATAAATTTGATAAATAAGCTATTAAAGGAATTTTTCTACATTATTTTTTAAATAGCAAGGCTTATATAGTTTTTAATAAAGAATCTAAAATTGTAAAAGAAACAATAAAAGTTAAATTTCATGAAAATGAATTTCAAAATGTAGAAATAGAAGATGATCATGAAATCTCCCTTAAAAAACAAAATGTAAAACAAGATAATCAAAATGAACAAAGAGAGGAAATAGTTAGAAATTGGAAATTCTTATCTAGTCATTCACCTAATGATATAATGGGAGATGTAAGTGAAAGAATAAGAACTAAATCAAGTTATAGAAATATTGAAAATCAATTCTCTTTAATCTCTACCATAGAACCGAAAACAATAGAGAAGCTGTAGAAGATGAAAATTGGATAGAAGCTATGAAAGAAGAATTAAATCACTTTAAAAGAAACAATATTTGGATTTTAAAACCGAAACGCAAAGATAAATCAATAACTGGAACTAAATGGATTTTTCAAAATAAATTGGATGAAAATGGAAATGTTATAAGAAACAAAGTTAGGTTAGCAGCAAAGGAATATTCACAAGAGTAAGGAATTGACTATGATAAAATATTTGCACCCGTTGCTAGATTAGAGGCTATTAGACTACTTTTAGCTTATGTATGTTTTAAAAATTTTAAATTATATCAAATGAATATTAAGAGTGTATTTTTAAATGACTACATAAAAGAAGAACTATATGTTAGTCAACCCCCCGATTTTAAAAAATATAATAAGGAAGATTATGTCTATAAATTACAAAAAATATTATATGGTCTAAAATAAGCACTAAGGGCATGGTATAATAGACTAAGTGAATACATTATGAAAAATAATTTCAAAAGGGGAAATGTAGATACTACTTTATTTATCAAACATGTTAATGATGATATTCCTATTGTTCAAATATATGTTGATGATATTGTGTTTGGATCTACAAATGAGTATTTGTGTGATGATTTTAGCAATATCATGAAGAATGAATTTGAAATGTCAATGATGGGTGAACTAAATTTCTTTCTTGGATTGCAAATTAAACAATCTTCTCATGATATATTTATAAGTCAAGAAAAGCATGCAAAACAATTAATAAAAAATTTTGATATGGAAAATTCAAAACATGTTAATACCTCAATGTCTATCTCTATTAAATTAGATCTAGATGAAGATGGGAAAGATGTGAATGAAAAACTCTATAGAAGTATGATAGGATCATTATTATATTTGACCACTTCTAGACCCGATATTTTATTTGGTGTATGTTTGTGTGCTAGATTTCAAAGCAAATCTAAGAAATCTCATATTAGAGCCACCAAAAGAATTTTAAAGTATATAGCCGGTATCAAAAATTTAGGAATATGGTATCCAAAGAATTCAGATTTTGAATTCATTGGATATTCGGATGCCGATTATGCCGATTGCAAAATTGACCGAAAAAGTATCTCAGGTATTTATCAATTTTTAGATAACAGAATCATAAATTGGGTATTTAAGAAACAAAATTCAATTATATTGTCAACAGTCGAATAAGAATATGTCTCAATAGGAAATTGTTGTACTCAAATTTTGTGGTTAAAACAACAATTTAGAGACTATGGGTTAGATTATACAAATGACTACTCAGAAAACTAATATTCATGCTCAAAAAATTGCCCAACAAACCACACAAAACCTGTAAAAAAAACACACTCACACTATACACAACATATGCACAGAAAGTTTTCACAAACTATAGAAACTATCACAAAATGACACACAAATATGGATACAGAAGTAACCATAGAAACACCCATGGAAATACTCATAGAAGATCTAGTGAAAAACAACATTATTACAGAAAATTTAATTCTGGATCTAGGTATAATAAATTTAGTAGTATGCAGAATTATTTATCTTATGGATCCAGTTATGCAAGAAAGAAAAATAATGGGTCATGTTACATATGTCATAAAATTGATCATTTTGCTAGAAATTGTTTTCTGAATAAGCTTAGTACACATCAAGGCAAATGTAATTCCTATACAAGCTTGTCTTCAAAAGAACCCAAATATGTTTGGGTTCTCAAGAACAGATGATGGTTTTTCTTTATGTGTAGGAACAAGAGGCAAAAATCAAAGGAAAATGGTATGTTGATAGCGGATACTCGAGACATATGACCGGTGATGCCTCATTATTCAAAAAGCTCGAAAGAAGAAACCATGGATTGGTGACGGTTAGAGACAATCAAAAAGGAAAAATAATTGGAAAAGACACTGTAGGTATAAATTCTACCTCCATAAAAAATATGTTTTTTGTTGATAAATTGATACATAATTTGTTAAGTGTAAGCCAATTGTGTGATTTAAGTTATAATGTGTTATTTAAAAGTGATAAATACATAGTATTTAATAATGAATCGCATGAACAAATCTTTGAAAGAATAAGATTAGGTAATGTCTATATAGTAGACTCTACAATATTAAATTGTTTAAAAGAAAATTGTTTGATATCTCTTAATAATGATATGTTTACATAGCATAAAAAACTAGGTCACATAAAATTCAAACAATTAGAAAAATTGTCCAAAAAAAATATGGTTAGAAGAATTTTCGAGTTTTCATTGAAAGAACTTATAACATGTAGTGCATGCTCTTTGAACAAACAAATAAAAATATCATTTAAAAGTAAATATCACATTTCTATATCTAGATCACTAGAAATGTTGCTTTTGGATTTATTTGGACCGGTTAGGAATCTAAGTCTTGGAGGAAACAAATATAGACTAGTTATTGTAGATGATTTTTCTAGATTCATTTGGATTTTATTTTTAGCTCACAAAAGTGAAACCTTTGAATCCTTTAAAATTTTTACAAAGAAAATTCAAAATGAAAAAGATTTAAAAATAGTTAGTTTAAGAACCGACCATGGAAAAGAATTTGATAATTTAGAATTTATAAACTATTGTGATAAAAAGAGAATAAATCAAAATTTTTCAATACCTTACACACCTCAACAAAATGGGATTGTTGAACGTAAAAATAGAGCCATTCAACAAATAACTAAAACTATGTTAAATGATAGTGGTGTAGAAAAATATTTTTGGGCAAACTTTGCATCTACAGCATGTTATATAATAAATAGAGCCTACGCAAGAGTTATGACAAATAAAACCCCCTATGAAATTTTTAAAGGAAGAAAACCAAATATTTCATATTTTCATACATTTGGATGCACATGTTTTATTCTGAATAATAGTATGAATATTAGAGGTAAATTTGATGAATAAACTATTAAGGGAATTTTTCTAGATTATTCTTTTAATAGCAAGACTTATAGAGTTTTTAATAAAGAATCTAAAATTGTAAAAAAAAACAATAAAAGTTAAGTTTCATGAAAATGAATTTCAAAAAGTAGAAATAGAAGATGATCATGAAATCTCCCTTGAAAAACAAAATATAAAACAAGATGATCAAAATGAACAAAGAGAGGAAATAGTTAAAAATTGGAAATTCTTATCTAATCATTCACCTAATGATATAATGGAAGATGAAAGTGAAAGAATAAAAATTAAATCAAGTTATAGAAATATTGAAAATCAATTCTCTTTAATCTTTACCATAGAACCGAAAACAATAAAGAAGCTGTAGAAGATGAAAGTTGGATAGAGGCTATGAAAGAATAATTATATCAATTTAAAAGAAACAATATTTGGACTTTAAAACCGAAACTCAAAGATAAATCAATAATTAGAATTAAATGGATTTTTCGAAATAAATTGGATGAAAATGGAAATGTTGTAAGAAACAAAGTTAGGTTCGCTGCAAAGGAATATTCACAAGAGTAAGGAATTGACCATGATGAAACATTTGTACCCGTTGCTAGATTAGAGGCTATTAGACTACTTTTATCTTTTGTTTGTTTTAAAGATTTTAAATTATATCAAATGAATATTAAGAGTACATTTTTAAATGACTACATAAAAGAAGAACTATATGTTAGTCAACCCCCTGATTTTAAAAAATATAATAAGGAAGATTATGTCTATAAATTGTAAAAAATATTATATGGTCTAAAACAAGCACTAAGGGCATGGTATAATAGACTAGGTGAATACCTTGTGAAAAATAATTTCAAAAGGGGAAATATAGATACTACTTTATTTATCAAACATGTTAATGATTATATTCCTGTTATTCAAATATATGTTGATGATATTGTGTTTGGATCTACAAATGAGTATTTGTGTGATGATTTTAGCAATATCATGAAGAATGAATTTGAAATGTCAATAATGGGTGAATTAAATTTCTTTCTTGGATTGCAAATTAAACAATCTTCTCATGATATATTTATAAGTCAAGAAAAGCATGCAAAACAATTAATAAAAAAATTTGATATGGAAAATTCAAAACATGTTAATACCCCAATGTCTATCTCTATTAAATTAGATCTAGATGAAGATGGGAAAGATGTGAATGAAAAACTCTATAGAAGTATGATAGGATCATTATTATATTTGACCACTTCTAGACCCGATATTTTATTTGGTGTATGTTTGTGTGCTAGATTTCAAAGCAAATCTAAGGAATCTCATCTTAGAGCCACCAAAAGAATTTTAAAATATATCGCCGGTATTAAAAATTTAGGAATATGGTGTCCAAAGAATTCAAATTTTGAATTAATTGGATATTCGGATGCCGATTATGCCGGTTGCAAAATTGATCGAAAAAGTATCTCAGGTACTTGTCAATTTTTAGATAATAGAATCATAGGTTAGGTATCTAAGAAACAAAATTCAGTTGCATTGTCAACAGTCGAATAGGAATATGTCTCAATAGGAAATTGTTGTGCTCAAATTTTGTGGTTAAAACAACAACTTAGAGACTATGGGTTAGATTATGCAAATATTGTCATAAAATGTGACAATACAAGTATCATTTGTCTTATCAAAATCTCATAAATCATTCAAGATCAAAACATATCGAAATTAGGCACCATTTTATTAGAGATCATATTTTACATGGAGATGTCATTTTGGAATATATAGAGACACAAAATCAACTTACCGATATTTTTACAAAACCTTAGACAAAGAAAGATTTGAAAACATTAGAAATGAAATAGGAGTGTGCTTTCTATTTTAAAAAAATTCATTATATAAAGGCTTAAGTTGACAGCCCACATAAAGCCTCTACAGTAAACGGTCCCTCTCTTTCTTTGAAAGCCCTAACAGAGATCTCAAAATTCAAACTCTAAATGGTTACAGACAAATCTTCAAGAATCATGGGAAGAACAACAAAGAATCCATTTTCTTCATACATTAACATCTCAAGCTCTAATTCTTCAAGCTCTGAATCTTTCACTTCTGATTCTTCAAGCCTTCATTTCAATCATGACCCTTAGAGCCCTAGATCAAATTCAATACCCTCTTGTGCCTCTGATTCTCAATCAACTAAAAATCAAACTCATTACTCGACTCAAGAAACCCATCAAACTTTCTCAGAAAATCAATCTCTTCAACCTCTTCGAATCCAAATTCCTTACACTCCGTCACGTCCAATCATGTTCGAAGTTGGCTCCTATAGGTTCGTAAACTTCAACTATTTTGGACAAATGGGTTTGAAAATGCGAACTATTCTTGAAAAGATTGGAGGTGTTGGATTGTGTGACAATAATAGGAAATGTATAAGATAGGTAATCTTTGATTTCTACAAGAATTTAGATGCTGAAAATTCTGATATTTTAAGATCAAGAATCTTTGGTATTAGAGTTGAGATTACCAAGAATGATATTACTCATTGTTTGGGACCTAAAAGGACAGATGATCAGTCTTTTGAAAACATGAAGAAAAGAGATGTTTATAAATTGCTTCATGTAAATTCTAACTCTGGAATTGGATATCTATATGAGAAGGATTTTCCTTTATTAGTTAGAATTCTGCACAAGGTTATTTTGATGTGCCTCATCCCATGGTATGGAAGTTCTACCACTGTGACTGTAGAGGATAGCAGAATTTTGGTTGCCCTACTGCTGAACAGACACATAGATATGGTGAATGTCTATCTCAATCACATTCATAGGAATAAAAGCAACAAACCATATGGAAATGTTCTAATTAGGCTATTTGAGTTCACAGGATTTGATTTTTCAACTCTCAAAGATCCCATCCTCGAACCAGCTATCCTAGGAGAATCAATGGTTTCTCATATAGAAATAACCATTTCTGACAGAAATGTTTGGAAGGCCAAGGATAATTCTTTCTAGCAAGGCAAATTCCAAGGCAGTGGTGGCATTGTTTGTTCATTTTCTGAACCAACCACTGAAGAAACTCCAAGATCCACTTTTGTCCATGGTGAATCTTCAAGGAGGAAGAAAACATATGCTAAGACTAATGATAATGACTAGAAGGAAATGATTGAAAAGAAGTTTGATGAATATCTAAAATGACAAAGAGACACTGAATCTAAAATCACTAAAATTCTGAATTTACTGTCAAAGAATTCATCTTTGACTTAGAAACATCTTGTTTCTAGGATTTCCTTTATCTCTTTCTGTTTTCCATCTTTAGCTTCATTGTTCTAACAAGGACAGCCTCCTTAGTGCTTCAACGATGTTTTTTTTTAAGTCAAACTTCAATGAAACTCCCTGTTTTCTTATATACATTGTTCTTCTTAATTTCTTTTTAATGCAACAAAAAGAGGGAGAATGAATAAAAAACAAGAAGGAAGTGCACAATCAGAAGGAAGTGTATAATCAGAAGTCATTTTGTTTTATTTGAAACTACATTCTGAAGACAAAAGGAACCTGCACACATTGAGGGGGAGAACATTGAAACATCATGCAACATATGTTAACGTCATTATGCAACAAGTGTTAAAGTTCAAAACCATTGACTGCACTTTGAAATTTAGAAGCTTACTAATGTCTGCACAATGACTTGATATGTATTTGATTGCATCAATTGATATTGTATTCATATGCCTTACATGATTATTTGAGAATGTACTTAATTGAACAACTTTGTGCATTTATTTTTTAAAGGTTTTGTTGTCATCAAAAAGGGGGAAAATATTAAGAAAATTGTTGTCTTCTTAGTTTTGATGATAACAAAATCTCTCATGTAGTTTTAATCAATTTATTTAGTGTGCAGAATTTTTTATTCAATTAAAAAGTGATAGAACCAGTCATAGAATCGATCATAGAAGCAAGACTTATTTGGTTATAGAAGTAAGATTTTTTTTATATCAGTTGAAGACCCAGCCAGCAAAGTAAGTGTAGATTGGGTATTACACTTAACCTATAATTGATCCTAAATATACACAAAAATGCTCCAACATGAGAACACTTCATATTCCACCACTTGGAAATTTTTCTAAGTATAAAAACAGTGATCATTTGACCATATTTGGACTTTCATATCTTCCTATATGCTGAAGTACTTTTAATACCAAAAATTGTGTTTCAAAGAGGATATATGGAACTTGAAATTCAAGTAATTACAGTACAATTATCTTGTTGGAATGATGGAGAAAATTCAGTAAGAAGTTGTTTGGTCACTCATTTTACATAGTAGAAATTCTTGACAAAATATGGTTTTCAGTAGGTATTTGGACCTCGATATCTTCATCACAGGTTAAGAACTTATGAGTTTATTTATTCAATATTATATTACCACAGTTGGATAATAAATATGTGTTGTTATATCACAATTTTATCAAGATTTTGATGGAAAAATAAATGGGTAAAGTCAACAAGTTATGTTGGAAAGTTTTAAACTGGAACAGAATCTCTGGACTGATTTCAAATTTTTTGGAGGAGCTATCATATAGGTATAATCCAACCAGCTTTTGATTATATTGGAGGGATGTTTAAGTTTCAAATAAAAAATATTTACTACTGGTAAATATCATTATTCAAGAAAGATTTGGAGCCTATTTTTTAGGATGTTGGTGAACTTGTTGTTGGTGACTTTGGGGAGTTTTTTACTGCAGGATTTTGAATTTTGAAAGAGCAGATTTTTCAGCAACAAAACAGTTTTGAAATTCAAGAGAGTTGAGAAGATTGAACAGTAACAAAAAGAGAGAAAAGAAGAGCAACGAAATCTCTGAATTTTGAGCAACAAATTCTGCATTCTGAACATAAAAAATGTTGCTGCATTTCTGATTTTCTACCTCTATATTCATTTGTTTAAGCATTGTTTAAGTTGTAAAAAGGTACTGAGTGAGTGATTTATTGTATGAGCTATCTTCCATTGTTGGACAAAGGATTTTTCATGGTATGAAAATCAGAAATCAACAAGCGGAGTGTATGTTGTTGATTCGACTATAGTGGAAACTAGCAGGTTGCTAGATCCCTGCTTACTGGCTGGAAGAGTGGACATAGGCACAAGACCGAACCACTATAAACAGATTTGTTTTTCTATCCTTACTTTATTTTCCATTGCATGAGTATCAATTGATAATAGAATTAATATTAATCTAAGTGGAGTTAGATTAGAATTTTAGAAAGCCAATTGAAGACAACCAATTCAACCCCCCTTCTTGGTTGTCACAAGGACCAATAGAAGTATGCAGCTAACATAATACACTAGCTTCTATGTAGCAGGTTCCTACCTCACAAGAGCATAGTAGAGTACTAGGTCAGAGATAGGGAGGTAAAGATAGAGTTTCGTACTGGGGACAAGTTGAGAGAGGAGTAGAGGCGACATGAGGTACTCTTTGAGCGTCTCTAATGCCATTTGGCATTCCAAAGTCAAGCAAATTTCTGAGACTTCTTTAGAGTATCAGAAAACTTTTGACATAAACCAATTCATGGTTGCGATCCTCCCCATGAGTTGTTGCATCTCCTTTATCGTTCTCGGTGGTGTCATTTCCAAAATGACTTGTATCATCTCCTAATTTGCTTTGATCCCTCGGTTAGTAATTAGGAAGTCTAGAAATTTCCCTGAAGTGAGCCCGAAGGTGTATTTCATTGGGTTTAGTCTCATATTATAACATTCCAACATCTGGAATGTTTCTTCCAGATCTACGACGTAACTTTCAGCCTAAGAACTTTTGACGAGCATGTCATTGACATAAGCCTCCACGTTTCTGCCAAGTTATTCATTGAAAACCTTGTTAACCAGCCATTAAAAGGTCCTACCAACATTTTTTAGGTTGAATGGCATTACTTGTAGCAGTAAGTGTCGAACTCTATAATAAAATTAATTTTTTCTTTATCTTCAGGGGCCATGCGTATCTGATTATAGCTAGAGTATGTATCCATGAAGCTTAAGGGTTGGTGATCCGATGAATTATCGACCAAGTTATCAATATTGGGGAGCAAATAGCTATCTTTAGGATATGTCTGGTTGAGGTCAGTGAAATCTACACATATTGTTCATTTTCTGTTAGCTTTTTTTACTATGACCACGTTGGCCAACCACTCCGAATAATCTACCTCATGAATGAACTCCGCTGGTAGGAACTTTTGGACTTTTTCTTATATTGTGTGCTGATGCTCCAGCACAAATACCTTTTTATTTTGCTTAACTAGTTTGCAACTGGCGTCTACAGTCAATCTGTGAACTATGACCGAGGGTACAAAGCATGTCTTTCACGGACCATATAAAAACTTTAGAATGTCGTCAAAGATAGTTTACGATTATGTTCCGAAGGGGTGTCGGCAAGTAGACACCAACTTGTATCGTCAAACCTGATACAACTGTAATAGGAACTGCAATTACTTCCTCTTTATGTTGAGGTTTAGATTGATGCTAAACGGCGTCTTTAAACTCTAACGTATCTATTGAGAAAACTTCTTTTCTGACAGTCGAAGTAATCGGCGGCTCGCCATCGCCATGAAGCGTTGTGATCCCTAGGGGCGTCCTGAATTTGATTTTCATGTGCCTAGTACTAGGTAGTGCCTTGAGGTCATCCAGACTAGGACGGCCGAGGATGGCATTGTAGGGGGATAAGAGTGTCACCACATGAAAATTGGTCTTGGTAGTAGTATGGTGAGGAGGCGTTCCTAAGATTACGATAAGTGAAATGGTACCCTTTGTATATATACGTTCATTAAAGAATCCTTTTATAGGTCTGTCAAAGGGTTAAAGATGAGATTTGTTGAAGCCCACCTGGTGAAAAGCGTCCCAAAAGAGGAGATTTTGTTCTACTCCTTGATCGACGAAGGTCCTTTTAACAAGGTAGGACCCTATTTGCAGTGATGATTAGCATATCATTTCGGTTTGTATCAACTCATATTAAATCATCATCGTCAAAATCGATAATCGATCTCTTTCTCTTGGTTAATGCCATGGTTGTAGGAAGAAGGAGAGGGCGGTAAGAACCTGAGAAATTAGTCTGTTTCCATTGGTGGCGGCAATCTATTAGAGGTGGATTTGACTCCATGGATAATGCCCTATTGACTCAAATGGGAGGACTGGCCGTCGGCCTCCTACAGGGAGATTTCGACGCTCAACTAAAAAAGTGGTTTTCAAAAAGAGAGAAATATGCTGAAAGAGAGCCCTATTATACTTTTTGTGCTATGTGTAAATTTAAAGAGTTTGAAGACTTACCTAGTCGGTTGAGTTAATGATGTATACGTAGTCTACCTGTATGGGTCCTATACACATTTGGGGTGTTTGAAAGTTTGCTTATAGAAGTCTTGAGATTTACGGGATCATATTGAAAGATTCCCAAAAATTTGAAATACTATAATTCAATGAAATTCAAATCACCAAAAATTTCTTTCCTTATTGACAGTAGTCAAAGGTTTCCTTTCCGATTACGGGAGGTTGGTTTCGCATTTCAAGAGGAAGCATATGGTACTTTTGGCCAAACAGGAGCACATAGTACCGAGTAGATTTGAGAGCTGATCAAGCAATTATAGAGAGGAATCTAGTCAGTATGTACCAAGAGGACGGGCCATGCCTACCCGCGTAAGTGATGCGCCTCAGTAGATTTTAGCATATTTTCCATGATTGGATAATTCTTGACATACTATAAATTTCGCCACCATAGTGGAAGATGCTATAAGAGACTATTTAGCACTTTTTCAAGAAATGGCTCCTCCTATTTGCATGTAGATATTGTATGATGTAGATTTCATACTATCTTGGCATCCCCAGAATCAGAGCACATATATCGAATGATCTCAAACTGATTTAACTTCCGATATGTGAGCATATGTTTCTTCTTTCTCTATAAATATCGCAAGACCTATTTGACAGTATTTCAATGGTCGATTCCTTGGTTGCTTAAATATCTGCCCAACATTCCCACAATATATGCAATATTTGGATGGTACAAATTTGAGCATATATTATATTCCCTACTACTAATGCATAAGAATTATCTGTATTTTCTGTTTCTCAAGATCGCTTTTGGGGAACCATTTGAAATTAAACTTGTCTCTCTTAATTATAGGGGTATCCTTGATTTATAATTTCGAATGTCATATTTTTTTAGAATCCTTTTGACATATAAAATTAGGAAAAAGTACCTACTTCTATAGAACTTGTACTATACACAATTATTAATCGAATTTATCACAAAATGTAACGAGACGATGACTTAATGAAATGTAAAAAACCATTGTCGGGATGTCAAACCGCAGATCTCCTTAATGCATAGGTTTTAGAGGTGGTAGAGTTTGTTTTTGCATAATACGGTTTCTCCAACATTATCTGATTCTGTTTTGTCTTAAATAGGATTAGGAATATAAATTTGATCAAATCTAATTACACCAGTGGGAACATGTTCCTCTTGGAAGATAATGTCTCTAACCATATTTCCCCCACAAACTCAACATCCTCAAAGAATTGACTATTTTTCGATTCATAGAATGTCTTTATTTGTAAAATCATTAAATTTATATCCTTAAACTTTTCAGAATACTCTACAAAATAACAGCTAATTGTCTTGACATCTAGTTTTCTTTCATTAAACCTAATAAACCTAATCTCAACTGGACAATTCCAAACATACAGATACTTTAGACTAGGATGTGCGTCTGTCCAAAGTTCATAAGGGTTTTAGTAGTTGTCTTAGTGGGAAACCCTATTCAGGATGTATATTATAATCTTGATTGAATTATATCTTGAATAATTGTCTAGCAACATGATAAAACATCTTTGACCATTCTAAAAATCAAATGAAATGGCCCATAGATATCCACATTCATTAGTTTTAAGACATATGTGATTTGAGCTCTCCTAGCTTTCAAACTCCCTCATTTTATTAATGATACTCTTATTTGTAATAGATGGAGGAGAGTTGATTCTCAACGCATGGTCTAAATCCATGACTCTGAAAACTATCAACAAGTTCTCTTGTCATGACTTGAAATTCAAGTCATTCAATTCAAAAAATCAATCTGAGATGGGTATTAATGTTGGTGGGAACAATGTAATTGTCAAACAAAGAACATTAATCAATATATGCTCACTTGGAATCAAATATATTCAAATATAAGTAATCTCCATCACAAAATACCGAATACTCTATTAATATTTCATATTTGGACAAAATAATTAACTTGTAAGTGGTTTTTGGTCTAGTAATCAAACACTGACAATAAAAACATATCAACCAATTATCTTCCTTTGACCTGATGAATTGGTCACATATAAAACTGAATAATTATCACGCATTTAGTACCAGAAGGCATATACATGCAATTCTATCAAATACGAGTCTTTTTTTAGGCCGATCGGTAATCACATGAATTACACACATATAACTTTTTATATCCAAAATAAATTAATTTTTACAGTAGAGGTCACTTTGGCGACATATTGTTTTAATTAATTAATCTCGAGAAATATATATAACCATAGTATAGTAATCAAATGTTGATAATAAGGCATATCAACCAATTATTTTCCTTTGAGCTGATAAATTGATCATATATAAAACTAAAAAATTGTCTAGCATTTATTATCACAGGATGTATATACATATCTATCAAGTATGGGCTTTCTTTTGAACAAATCGGTATTCACATGAATTGTATGCACAACTTTTTATATCCTAAAATAAATCAATTTTTACAATAGAGATCATTTTGGTGATATGTTATTTCAATTAATTCATCTCCATATATATATATAAAAGCATACTCATATTTGAATCATATTCGTAATTGGAAGAGTTCCAATTTGATCTTGACGGTTTCAATTTCTTGAAAATTGGGCTATTTAAAATTTAATTTTATCAATATTAAATTGAGGTTATAAAAAACCAATTTATTATATATGCCTCTTTCACCTTTCTTTTCCATCTCTTAATTTTTATTGTCAGTATAAAACCAAAGTCTCTACTTTTTGCCAACAACTGATTTAACATTTGGCCAATCCCCGTTCTATAGTAAGAAGCACCAGAAAAGTTCACAGATAGGTATTGAGTTTGTTTAGAATCACTTATGAACCAGTTAGATTTATACTTATCTCATCTTTTTTACAGAACTTTTTGAAACATGTTATACCATCACATACTAAAAAAATAGTCAGTTTTGAATACAAAAAGGACAATGAAGAATAATAAGGATGAAAAATGAGTTTAATTGAGTTCAGTAAGTTCTAAAACCTTTACACATGTGATTGGGTCTGTTTGGGCAAAAAAAAATGGCCTATAAATTTCTTTATTTTATTTTTTTTTAAGTTGGATATGTCAAAATCGGGGGAAAGTTAACACAAAATAAGATATCACTTTACATACTAAAACCCACTTTCCTTAAAAAAAATTGTGAAAATCGTGGGAAGGGCAACACAAATTGAGATATCACTTTACATACTAAAGCCCCACCTTCCTTAAAATAATTGTGAAAATTATTTCGTTGGAATCCAAAAAACTTTATTCTGATATTGGGAAGTTAAACCTAAAAAAAAGGGAAAAAATTGAAATCCTAAAGTTTACTCTTTTTTTTAACCAAAAATGGAAGTTTCCTAATAGAAACATAATTGCAAATTTTTTTTTCTGAAATTGGAAAGTCAAACTTTAAAAAAAAGAAATTGAAATATGAAAGTTTCTTTCTTTTTTTTTTTTTTAATTTACCAAAGACTAGAAATTTCTTAAAAAAAAAAAAGAACCAATTTCCCAAAGATCTTTAAAAGCCAGAAGTTCCCAAATATATATATATTTGCTCCCTTTTTTTGTTTATTTAGGAAGTCCAAAAGATACCCCCATTTTTTAAAAGAAATTAACTTTCATTTCAAAACAGTGTAAACCTTTTTTTTTCCTTAAAAAAAATATAATATTTGCCCAAAAAGAAGGAAAGTGAAAATTTCAAAAAACCAAGAGTCTTTGACCTTTTGAAGACTTGTCGTCTTCTTCTATTCTATCCAAAAAATATATATATATTAGAAAATACCGGATATCAGCTTTGATAAAAACTGGAGGTCGATTTTGATGAAACTGCTGCCCAAACTTCTTTTTTTATTGAAATCCATATAAAAAAAATCTTAGATTTTTTTTTTTCAAAAACCAAAACATCCTCGTAATTTCATTTTTTTTTAAATATGAACATAATATAATTTAACCGAAAATTCACATAATCCCAGAATCATATACATAAACAAAGCCTTAATCACAAAATATGCAGAAAAAATTCTGATGATACAAGTACGGGTGGCTCTGATACCCATTGTTGGGAAAAATAACTTAATATAAAATATGTCAAATATCGTGTTAAATCATTGAAATTAAAAACTTAATTACTGAAATTAAAATCCAGATCGGATAGAAAAATACCTAATTTCATAACCAAAGAATTGAATCGAATGAGATCGTGGTCCAGGTAGAGTCCTGGGTCCAATGACTATGAAACTTTGTCACAGGACTGGACAATAGATGGTATTGACAAACCACTCAGCTTATTGTATGACAATAACTTAACAATTTTATATTCCAATAGCAATAGTAGCTCAATGATGTCAAAGTATATTGACATCAAGTTCTTTATTGTCAAGAAAAGGATTTAGAGTGGACGGTTGTCTATTGGGCATTTTGGTACAAACTCCATGATTGCGCGCTTACTAAAGGCTATCACCCAAAAAGGTTTATGAACACTATACTTGCATTGGGGTCATGTTATTTTAGAATATTCAATTTCAGTAAAAAATTTGTGATTTTAGATACTCATCCAATATAGACATTTTCAGTTATTTCAATTTAAGGTGTTTTGAGGTTATTTTTTACGAAAATAAAAATTCAATTTTAAATCACATTTTGATATTAAGTATGGTATGATTTCACTAAAAATGATCAATTAGAAATAGACATGTTAAAGATCACATTGAATGACATTTTCATGTTATACATCTATATCATGATCAATATCATTTAGTTATATCAATTTACGTGACCATTGATGAGTTGAATTATAAAAAATAAAACAAAAGTCACATTGATTTTAAGTTGATACGATTGATGCACCGGATTGATTGTAAATACATTTCATACTGATTGACAAGTTAAGCTCATTCAATTATTTCGCAATTATATAATTATAAGATTTCACATGTTACACAAGTGGAAGATTGTTAGATCATTAATTCGACGTTGGGTTTATATGTTAAAATAATTATGTATTGCCTAATTTCATTTAAATTAAACACATATAAAAATGATCTGTTAAATTTGAAAATTTGACGATTTGAGTTTAATGTATCTTATAGGATATGAAAATAAATAAATCTGCAGATACCAATAAATATTTATTATTTATGATAGGTTAAATAGAGAATATCGAAAAGTGATTTAACGACAGTTGACATAAACTGAACAGATAGATTTACAACTATAAAAGGGTTATGGCTCTCGGGTCAATGCATTACTCTACTGTTTTGATACCCCTATCATACAGAAAGTATTGTGATAATACATTTGACTTGGAAGGCCGGATCCAAAACTCTATCCAAACCAGAATCTCATTCGATTTAATTTTTTGGCTATAAAATCAAGTACTTTTCTATCTGATTTAGATTTCAATTTCAATAATTAAATTTTTAATTTTGATTATTTAACACGATATTTAACATATTTTGTATTAAGTTATTTTTCTCGACAAAACCAATGTCCAGAAGAAGCATCTTTTTAATCAAATGCCTCATCGTGTGAGGAAATTATTTGTTACCATCTTAGTATGTTGTAAAGCCTAATAATCCAAAATATCTGTGACAAAAATTCTATGGTGTATTATGAAGGATTATGAAAGCACTGACAACCAAAATGATAAAGTTAACGCAATAAAAATTATATAATAAATGCCTCAATCAATAGGTAAAAATATTAATGACTACCGGTTAATTGACAAACACATCGTGTAGTGATAATGAATGTATATCAATAGATATTTCTAATGAGCTACGACTAACAATATCTGAAGACAGTATTTTGACATTATCCAAATTAATTAACAAACAAACGTATATAGGTAACACAAGTTTAGATTGAATAATATATATGAAAAACTTTTTAACGATTGACAGCATTTTGTCCCTCACGACTACCTAACTAATTAATCTACGAATGAATACTCTATTTCAATTCGTTATAAATGTGTCTCATCGCTATCTATCAGAAACAAAATTATTGGAACTCCCCCATTTACTCGGTTTTACTCTATTACATCTTATTATCTCTGACATCAAATAGAAGTACTAGAGAAAGATTTCCTATCTCTTTCCTTCTCATTATGTTTGCCGACTTTTATTTCATATGAAAAGATTTGTAATTGAAAGGAGAAAGTTTGTTTCATCCCTAATAAAATTTAACTTATTTTGGCATTGGTAAACGGAATTGGACACACGAAAACGCACAAAACCCTAATTCCATTTCTTGACCCTTTTGGCCTCCACCTCTGCCTCCGCCTCGGCCTCGCATCGCAGATATTTCACCGGGCATATTGAAAAACGAAGGAAAAAAACTTTTCTACTCCCCTCTCATTCGCCTTTCTGTGTTGTCTGCGATACATTGCGTTCTCTCTCTCTCTCTCCCTCTTCCCCCCCCCCTTAATGGCGGACGAGACTAACATGAACGGCACTGAATCGCACTTCCTCAATGACGATCGCGTCGAAGAAGCTGATGCTTTGGATACGAGTCGGAAGATGGAAGAACTGGTTGACGAGAACAGTGAGATGAAAGCGAAGGTTAAGAGATTGAATGCTGAGATTGAAGGATTAAAGTCCGAGAACGAGGAATTGGCGGGGAAACTTTTCAATCTAGAGAAGGATGTCAAGGTTCTGAATTCGGTTGCCGCCCGTGCAGCCGATCTCGAGATGGAGGTCTCTCGGCTTCAACATGATCTGGTTTCTTCCATGACCGAAGCCGATGAATCCAAGGCTGAGATTGGAGATTTCAAGGCCTTGATTGATGGTCTTCAGAAAGAGAAGGCTTCTTTGATCGAGAAAATCGTTAGAGAAGAATGCGAATCGAAGAAGATTGCTGGAAAGGTTCGTGAACTGGAAGAGAAATTGGAGAGATATGAGAAGCAGGAGTTGATTGTGAAAGGCATGGAAAAGGAATTGAGTGAAACGAAAGAGAAGCTGAAAGCATCTGAGACGAAACTCGAAAGGAAAGAGTCTACGCTGAACCTGATGGAGAAGGAACTGGTTGTATTGAATGACAAATCAAAAGCATGGGAATTGAAACACGAGGAATCAGAGAAGGAATTGGCAAGATCCAGAGAAATGGTGAAAACATTGGAGACAAAGCAGCCAAGACTAGAAGAGGCCATTGCAAGAGAATTAGCTGAGTGGAAAGACAAGTGTGAAAAGCATGAGTTGACAGTGAAAGCATTGGAGAAGGAACTGGAGGAATCAAAGAAGTTGAATAGTTCAGGGTCAGGGTCAGCAACTGGATATGGAGAAATGGGGTTGAAATTTCAGTGGCCAGCTGCAGTGGCATCGGTTGGAACGATCGCAGTGGCGTCTGCTGCTATGTACTACTTGAAGCTTGGAAGGAGGTACTGATGATGATTGGACTGGAGGAGATTTTTACAGGTTAGGATAATTCCTACCTGGGATTCTGTGGCTTTTTTTTTTTATGTGGAGAATCTGAACCTAGTTTTGTTGGCTTTGGCTTTTGGTATTAGAAAGCCTAACGGTTTTGATATATGTGCTTGATATGTGGCCTTCATAGATTTTTTGTTGACAATGTTTGGCACTCATTTCAAGTTTTAAGAAATTACTTACTGAATATCCGGGAATAATTATGAACTATAATCTTGTTTGTATGGACAGGTTTTTTTCTTGGTTTAGGAGGTTTTGTTGTTTGTATTCCATATGTTTTGTGCATATTGACTTGATACGGTTGTGTTTAGTGGAATTTGTGAATCTTTTTCACACTTTGCTGCCCCCGTGTTCTCTGTCTTGCTGCAAGTGAAGTAAAATTTGTCTCTTGAATCCTTGAGCAGCCATTAGAAAGAACTCAGAAGAATTATTAAGTGTTTTAAGAGACAATTCCCTAGAATATAAACTCATTGATGATAATAAATTTGCTCATTTGATTTTCAGTCATTTTATTAGGATAATCTTTTGTCAGTTTAGATTGGATGTGTTTCTGAGGCTATTTAACTTATCAGCATCCATTGGATGATAGCTTCTATCATTTTCCATGACTACAATCTTTAGAGCTGAGCTCACATTCCGCAGCCATATGGTGGAGGGGGTTGCGTGTGTGAAATGTTTGTGTTCGTTTTATGCCAAGATTTATGTAGAAGGAAGAGGAAGGGGTATTATTTTAATCAACTCTTTAGGACATATTTCCTCACTTAAGTCCAGTAATGGTCCTCTTGCCTAGTGGAGTTGGCCCTTAATCGACAAGATAGGCAGATGCAGACTTCCCAGTTAGTCACCTTGGAAGGTGTCTCTAGTAGCCCCTATTCATGGTTAACCTTTTATGCCGTCTGCTAAACCCAGCTCAAGGCCACACCCTGCTGCGCAAAGTCTGAGGTAGCAATGGGACTCCAGAAAGTATACAGAAACAACAAAACCCCAAACCCTAAACCCTCACTATATTTTGTTCTTTTTCGGTATCTTTGCATGAATAAAGTGATAGATCTTTTAGGGATTTTTGTAAAGCAGCCTTTTTGCATAACTCAGCCAAATACTGATATGCATGATAAATCCGGGGCATAAGCCCTGTAGTAAGGCCTGGGTGCTTTATGAAGAAATCTGCTTCTAGTTCTTTCCCTATCAATGGTGGCATTTTGATGTAGAATTTGGTTGATAGCTCAGGACTAATAAATACGCGGCCAGTTTTTGCAGCTAGGTATTTATAGTCGTTCATATAATTCAGTAAGTCCTTCATAGACTCACATGAAAGCCTTTCCAAATCCTGATATGCCCTTTCTTGCTCTGCTGTGGAACCTGTATGTGGATCTTCATCAAAAAGGATCTTCCTTACTTGTGAAGTCACGTTCCTTGTTTCATCAGATATCTCTGTGAGTTGATGATCTCCCTACAACATCAAGAGGTGAAGGTGGTTTCGGAAGTCTTTTCCTTCTCCTCTTCCAAAATCTTCTTAGGGTTGGTATAGACGTAAAACGGGGTTTTTGTGGGATTAGCGTCTATAACCTTTTTACCCAAAGACAGATTTGATAGTTGCTTTGTAATTGTCTGCAACTGATCGGAGATATCTGCAGGTACTGCTGATGAAGACTGGTAGGTTGTCGGACCATGCATTGTCCTTGGTTGCTAGTCTTCGGCATGTGTTCATCTTACATGTGACCATGATCTGGTAGTGATGAAGAGAGCTGAGTATGGATGTGGTCATAGCATCTTCCAGCTGGTACAGCTTTCTTCCTAGGGCACTGAACACCTCATATGAACAGTTGAGCCTTCTGAACTCCAGCGAGGTTTCTTCATATTCCCTGACCAGTGCTTCATAGACCTCCAAAACAAAATCAAAATCCCATTTGGGATAATCTTTTGGCGGAAATTCAAAGCCTTAATGTAAAAAGCTCATGTGAGGCCCAATCAAAGCCTTCATTTGATGATCTAGCTGAAGAAATGAAGCAGGCCTTATCAGAGGCAATTGATGAAAATATTGAGGACACCACAGAAGCTGAAGCTGAGGATGATGAAATCTCAGCCCAAGAAGAAGAACAAGTTCAAGAGAAAGCTCAAGTCCATCAAGAAGAAGAAGAGCAGGTCCAAGAAGAAGTTTCCCGTAAAATCCTTCCTATGGAAGTTGGGTTAACTATTCAAGATGACATGCTAGATATGGACTATCCTCAACTGTCCAGTCTACAGGCCCAGTTAGAAAAAGCCTATGGACAGAATAAAAAGGAATATGGGCTTTCAGCCACAACAAGTACGGCAGTTTCACAATATAGACCCCCGTCTGAAGCAGTTATAGGCCCATCCTTATATCCACCAGCAAGAGATAGAACTGCTGATCAACTGGATTCAGGATTCAATCACAGGCCTACCAGGGGAGTTCAATTTCGTGGTTCTAGTTATAGACCATGGATGCTGCCACCAGCCCAACAAGTCACGGGAGCAATGTTGGTTCTACCTGAAGATGTTGGATTATATTCTGATGTCTTTAATAGGTGGGAATCTATTACTCTAAACATATGCAGTGAACGCACATGGACTACCCGTGAGCAAAAGATGGAGTTTATCGAAAATCTCTTAGGTGAGACAGAAAAGTTAATTTGGATACAGTGGAGGCAGTCTTACACCACTGAATTCCAACAACTCACAGAGATATCTGATGAAACAAGGAACGTGACTTCACAAGTAAGGAAGATCCTTTTTGATGAAGATCCACATACAGGTTCCACAGCAGAGCAAGAAAGGGCATATCAGGATTTGGAAAGGCTTTCATGTGAGTCTATGAAGGACTTACTGAATTATATGAACGACTATAAATACCTAGCTGCAAAAACTGGCCGCGTATTTATTAGTCCTGAGCTATCAACCAAATTCTACATCAAAATGCCACCATTGATAAGGAAAGAACTAGAAGCAGATTTCTTCATAAAGCACCCAGGCCTTACTACAGGGCTTATGCCCCGGATTTATCATGCATATCAGTATTTGGCTGAGTTATGCAAAAAGGCTGCTTTACAAAAATCCCTAAAAGATCTATCTTTCTGCAGTAAAATTCCCATACCAGGTTACTATGGTTCGAGAAAGAAATTCGGTCTCAGAAAGTCAAAAACCTACTCTGGAAAACCGCATAAAAGTCACCTAAGGGTGATTAAGAAAAAGAAACAACAGTATTCAAAGAAATGTAAATGTTATATATGCGGAGAAGAATGTCATTTTGCTCGAGACTGTAGAAGCAAAAAGGGGAATTTAGCAAGAGCTGCAATATTGGAGAACCTTGATCTGCCTGAGGATTATGATGTCTTATCAATTGATCAGAGTGAACCTGACAGTGATGCAATCTGCAGTTATTCAGAAAACGAACAGGGATATACAGCGCAAGCTCTTAATACAGCTTTCTGTAATACTCCTTGGGATACTGAAGAACTGGTTTTAATGTTAGGATCACCATCAGGCTGGAGATCACAGGTAAAAGTAGACCAACACATTTTAGAATGTGAACATGATTGGCGAGACAATGCAGAAGTCGCTGAGGAACATAGGAAGTGCATTATCTGCAAAGAAGCTACAAAGCAGAAAATGAGAACACACTGTCTTAAGTGTCTCATTACAGTATGCCCCCTTTGTTCGGTCTACTACTTCAATAAGAAGATTACACCTGCTGCATCAGACTTGGCATTTCCAATTGGCTCTAAAGAAGTTTTGATTAATGAGCTAATTCTGTACAATCAGGAATTGCAAGCTGAGATTACAAGGTTGAAGATGAAAGTAGATGAACAACAAACTGAGCTCTTAGTGAAGGAGTTCAATGAGCTAAATCAGCCATCCTCTTCCAAAAACAAAGGCAAAGCAGTCATGGAGGATGAAGAATGTTCATTCATACTTGCAGCAGTGGCAAACAAAGCAACCAGGAGTATCAAGAATCAACTGTACAACCTGCTGATTCAAATTAACATACCAGGGGTAAAACCCTTTGTTTTGCAGGCTATACTTGATACTGGAGCAACTACATGCTGTGTAGGCAGGAATGCGGTACCTGATGAAGCAATGGAGGAAGTAGGATATACAATTTCCTACTCAGGTATCAATTCAAGGCAAGAAACCAGCAAGAAACTCAAAATGGGAAGTATGCGGATCGGCGAACATACATTCAGAATACCATTTACATTCGTACTTAGTATGGATGTACAAGATGGTGTACAGATGCTGATTGGATGCAACTTCTTAAGGAGTATGGCAGGAGGTATCAGAATAGAAGGTTCAACAATTACCTTCTACAAAGAAATTACATCTGTTCAAACCTCACCAGAACTGGAAGTGGCAAATGTAGCAATACCAGAATTGCTACTGGATGTTGAAGATTACTATGATCTCTCAATGACAGAACCCATGGTAGCTTCCTTAACTCAATCCTCTAAATTTACTGATAGATTTTCTAGTCTGTTCAGTAGATTAAAGGAAGCAGGGTTTATTGGCGATGATCCATTGAAGCATTGGAGTCGCAACAAAGTAATCTGCCACTTGGATATTATCAACCCCGACATAACAATTCAGGATAAGCCTCTGAAGCACGTGACGCCAGCAATGCAGGAGACATTCAAAAAGCATATTGATGCTTTATTAAAGCTCAAGGTAATCAGACCGAGCAACAGTCGTCACAGGACAATGGCTTTTATAGTACAGTCAGGTACTAGTATTGATCCAATCACTAAGAAGGAAGTGAAGGGAAAGGAGCGTATGGTATTCAACTACAAAACGTTGAATGATAATACACACAAGGACCAGTACTCGCTCCCAGGTATCAATACAATTCTCAAAAGAATCGGCTACAGTAGGGTATACTCAAAGTTCGATCTGAAGAGTGGCTTTCACCAAATAGCCATGCACCCTGATTCAGTATCTTGGACAGCCTTCTTGGCTCATAATGAGCTATATGAATGGCTAGTAATGCCGTTTGGTCTGAAAAATGCTCCATCGATTTTCCAAAGAAAGATGGATAATTGTTTCAAGGGCTGTGAAGACTTTTTAGCAGTGTACATTGATGACATTTTAGTCTTTTCCCCTGATGAAGACAGACATGCGGAGCACTTACTAAAGATGCTGGAAATCTGTGAAAAAGAAGGACTAGTCTTGTCCCCCACTAAAATGAAAATAGCGGTCCAGGAAATAGACTTTCTTGGAGCTACTATTGGGAATCAAAGGCTAAAGCTGCAACCACACATCATCAAAAAGATAACGGAAGTGAGTAACAGCTCATTGCAGACAACTAAAGGTCTGAGGAGTTGGCTTGGGATACTCAACTACGCAAGATCACACATTCCAAAGTTGGGAATATTGTTGGGTCCCTTGTATTCAAAAACTAGCCCCCATGGTGATAAACGGTGGACCACCAGTGACTGGCAACTGGTTAAGCAAATCAAAGAACAGGTGTCTCAATTACCTGATCTTCAATTACCACCACATAATGCCTTTATCATACTGGAGACAGATGGTTGTATGGAAGGCTGGGGAGGGGTCTGTAAATGGAAAAAGTCAAAATACGACCCTAGAAATACAGAGAAGATTTGCGCATACGCAAGTGGAAAGTTCCCGGTTGTAAAGGGAGCTATTGATGCAGAGATCCACGCATGCATGGAGTCGCTGTCAGCAATGAAGATACATTACTTGGACAAGAAGGAACTCATTCTGAGAACTGATTGTCAAGCAATTATTAAATTCTTCAATAAGTCGGCTCAGAACAAACCTTCAAGGGTTAGGTGGATCAGCTTCACTGATTACATCACTGGGATAGGGATACCAGTCACATTCGAACACATAGACGGCAACCAGAATACCTTCGCTGATGCTTTATCACGAATGGTAAACTTTCTGTCAAGCTCACATCAAGTGCTGTCTGACGAATCAATCCACTATCTCAATTATTTTGAGAATGCTTGTAATATTCATCCACTAAAGTCTAAAGAAGACTATGACATGGCATCAGCCATACTCAGTGGAATTTTGCAACAACCGTCAGCGCTTACCTCAGCCAGAGTCCTATATATAGGAGGTATTGCTGAAGACACAAGCATCACAACGAATATGGACAACGAGAATCCTTACAGAGAAATGACCTATGAAGCACTGGTCAGGGAATATGAAGAAACCTCGCTGGAGTTCAGAAGGCTCAACTGTTCATATGAGGTGTTCAGTGCCCTAGGAAGAAAGCTGTACCAGCTGGAAGATGCTATGACCACATCCATACTCAGCTCTCTTCATCACTACCAGATCATGGTCACATGTAAGATGAACACATGCCGAAGACTAGCAACCAAGGACAATGCATGGTCCGACAACCTACCAGTCGTGCAGGAACAGCTGGAGCATGTTAACCAGCTCATCCGTCGCATCGAAGCCGGACCTACCACTTTTATTTAGTGTTGAGTGACTGTCTAGTTGGAAAGGAGATTCTAAGCGGCCTTATGCCCTCCTATCCTTAACTGGGTCCCTCCACTATCTATTAGTGCGATCTATCCGCCCACTACATTGAGGTAGTGCGCCACTATCCTATCTTAGTGCGCTATGAATCAGCGCCCTAGCGTGTCTAGTAAGCTAAGTTTGCGCCTATATAAGGCAATGTAAGTCTTGTTACAAAACAAGGAGAAAACCCCCTAGTTTTATTTCAAGTAATAGAGAGCATTTCAAGCTGTTCTTGAGTGTTCTTCAGTTGTACTCATAACCTTTGAATAATCCAAGTATCTTTTGATCCATATTATTCAGTTTCAATTTTATTCCGGTCCTATTTTGATTTGGTATCAGAGCTAGAACAGTTATGAGTGGCTAATTTCTCAGGTGAAGGGTTAGACCTTCCGAGAGGATTGAAGAATTTTTGAGTTCTACGTTTGCAGCCATTCTTTGAGTTTCATTCACCGTTCTCACCGGTGGTGCTTGAGTTATGGTTTGCGTAGTAGACATCTTCAGAGGATGTTGTATTTCTGCTTGATCTTTTCCTTCTCCTCTTCCAAAATCTTCTTAGGGTTGGTATAGACGTAAAACGGGGTTTTTGTGGGATTAGCGTCTATAACCTTTTTACCCAAAGACAGATTTGATAGTTGCTTTGTAATTGTCTGCAACTGATCGGAGATATCTGCAGGTACTGCTGATGAAGATGTTGCCGCTACTACTGGTCTTACTGAGGTAGGACTTGTGGTTGATAACTTGTCTACTTGCTCTTTTAACTTCTGCAATTCAACAGATAGTTTATGCAAGTATTGAATAATGAAGTTATTCTGCTTCACCACTGCTCTTAGTTCTCCGTTAGTTGAAGAGACTTCTACTCCTGGTACTGCAAATCCTAAAGCCGGTGCTTCAATAGATCCTGTAGCACTGAAGACCTCTTTGTAGTCTTGGCTTTCTTGGGTTGATACCCAACTCATTCAATGAGTGCTTGAGTCTTCGTCACCAACTCTTGCAATTTTAGGACTTCTTGATGCAGATTTTCTGTTAGAGCTTTTGTCTGTTCTTCAACCAGCTTCGGTTGCTTAGCGATTTCGATCACTAACTTCCGAACTTCTGAGCTTGTTAATGGTTGGTGCTGAACCAAAGTTTCCTGAAGCTTGAGTACAGCCGCTTCAAGATTCTTCTGATTCTTTGAGATCTCGTTCAAGAGTTCCAAGTTGTCACGCTGAACTTTTGCAAACGTCTCAAACAATTTATGAAAATTCTTCAAAATTCAACCAGCTTCGGTTGCTTAGCGATTTCGATCACTAACTTCCGAACTTCTGAGCTTGTTAATGGTTGGTGCTGAACCAAAGTTTCCTGAAGCTTGAGTACAGCCGCTTCAAGATTCTTCTGATTCTTTGAGATCTCGTTCAAGAGTTCCAAGTTGTCACGCTGAACTTTTGCAAACGTCTCAAACAATTTATGAAAATTCTTTAAAGAGACTTTTGAATGTAATAAAAGTCGATCGTAAATAACAGCTAGATTATGAGATAAGTGAGAGTTAGACGCCTTTGAGGTTTCCAAATTTAAGAATTCTAAATTTGCAGTTCTTGATTTATCATACCATTCCTGGACTGCAGCTTCAAATCTATCAGACATTAGTTTTCCGAATTATGAATATCATAATCAAAACATATATTACCAGAGTATTGGCTTAGTTTTCGCTTTTTGAATAACCTCTTCACAGTTTTCGCCTATAGTCTTACGCCTCTCCTCGGCTGCGACCTCCGGGCTACTTCGCGTCGGAATTAGTTTTCGTACACGAACAACATCCACCAATACCAAGGTTTTACACGCTTGATCAGAGAAACATAATTCATCAACAAGAATGTTGATATAATTCTTAGCACAGTAACAAGAATAGTGTAGATAAAAGAATGGCTGCAAACGTAGAGTTATGGTTTGTGTAGTAGACATCTTCAGAGGATGTTGTATTTCTGCTTGATCTTTTCCTTCTCCTCTTCCAAAATCTTCTTAGGGTTGGTATAGACGTAAAACGGGGTTTTTGTGGGATTAGCGTCTATAACCTTTTTACCCAAAGACAGATTTGATAGTTGCTTTGTAATTGTCTGCAACTGATCGGAGATATCTGCAGGTACTGCTGATGAAGATGTTGCCGCTACTACTGGTCTTACTGAGGTAGGACTTGTGGTTGATAACTTGTCTACTTGCTCTTTTAACTTCTGCAATTCAACAGATAGTTTATGCAAGTATTGAATAATGAAGTTATTCTGCTTTACCACTGCTCTTAGTCCTCCGTTAGTTGAAGAGACTTCTACTCCTGGTACTGCAAATCCTAAAGCCGGTGCTTCAATAGATCCTGTAGCACTGAAGACCTCTTTGTAGTCTTGGCTTTCTTGGGTTGATACCCAACTCATTCAATGAGTGCTTGAGTCTTCGTCACCAACTCTTGCAATTTTAGGACTTCTTGATGCAGATTTTCTGTTAGAGCTTTTGTCTGTTCTTCAACCAGCTTCGGTTGCTTAGCGATTTCGATCACTAACTTCCAAACTTCTGAGCTTGTTAATGGTTGGTGCTGAACCAAAGTTTCCTGAAGCTTGAGTACAGCCGCTTCAAGATTCTTCTGATTCTTTGAGATCTCGTTCAAGAGTTCCAAGTTGTCACGCTGAACTTTTGCAAACGTCTCAAACAATTTATGAAAATTCTTTAAAGAAACTTTTGAATGTAATAAAAGTCGATCGTAAATAACAGCTAGATTATGAGATAAGTGAGAGTTAGACGCCTTTGAGGTTTCCAAATTTAAGAATTCTAAATTTGCAGTTCTTGATTTATCATACCATTCCTGGACTGCAGCTTCAAATCTATCAGACATTAGTTTTCCGAATTATGAATACCATAATCAAAACATATATTACCAGAGTATTGGCTTGGTTTTCGCTTTTTGAATAACCTCTTCACAGTTTTCGCCTATAGTCTTACGCCTCTCCTCGGCTGCGACCTCCGGGCTACTTCTCTTCGGAATTAGTTTTCGTACACGAACAACATCAACCAATACCAAGGTTTTACACGATTGATCATAGGACCATAATTCATCAACAAGAATGTTGATAGAATTCTTAGCACAGTAACAAGAATAGTGTAGATAAAAGAATGGCTGCAAACGTAGAACTCAAAAATTCTTCAATCCTCTCGGAAGGTCTAACCCTTCACCTGAGAAATTAGCCACTCATAACTGTTCTAGCTCTGATACCAAATCAAAATAGGATCGGAATAAAATTGAAACTGAATAATATGGATCAAAAGATACTTGGATTATTCAAAGGTTATGAGTACAACTGAAGAACACTCAAGAACAGCTTGAAATGCTCTCTATTGCTTGAAATAAAACTAGGGGGTTTTCTCCTTGTTTTGTAACAAGACTTACATTGCCTTATATAGGCGCAAACTTAGCTTACTAGACACGCTAGGGCGCTGATTCATAGCGCACTAAGATAGGATAGTGGCGTACTACCTCAATGTAGTGGGCGGATAGATCGCACTAATAGATAGTGGAGGGACCCAGTTAAGGATAGGAGGGCATAAGGCCGCTTAGAATCTCCTTTCCAACTAGACAGTCACTCAACACTAAATAAAAGTGGTAGGTCCGGCTTCGATGCGACGGATGAGCTGGTTAACATGCTCCAGCTGTTCCTGCACGACTGGTAGGTTGTCGGACCATGCATTGTCCTTAGTTGCTAGTCTTCGGCATCTGTTCATCTTACATGTGACCATGATCTGGTAGTGATGAAGAGAGCTGAGTATGGATGTGGTCATAGCATCTTCCAGCTGGTACAGCTTTCTTCCTAGGGCACTGAACACCTCATATGAACAGTTGAGCCTTCTGAACTCCAGTGAGGTTTCTTCATATTCCCTGACCAGTGCTTCATAGGTCATTTCTCTGTAAGGATTCTCGTTGTCCATATTCGTTGTGATGCTTGTGTCTTCAGCAATACCTCCTATATATAGGACTCTGGCTGAGGTAAGCGCTGACGGTTGTTGCAAAATTCCACTGAGTATGGCTGATGCCATGTCATAGTCTTCTTTAGACTTTAGTGGATGAATATTACAAGCATTCTCAAAATAATTGAGATAGTGGATTGATTCGTCAGACAGCACTTGATGTGAGCTTGACAGAAAGTTTACCATTCGTGATAAAGCATCAGCGAAGGTATTCTAGTTGCCGTCTATGAATGTGACTGATATCCCTATCCCAGTGATGTAATCAGTGAAGCTGATCCACCTAACCCTTGAAGGTTTGTTCTGAGCCGACTTATTGAAGAATTTAATAATTGCTTGACAATCAGTTCTCAGAATGAGTTCCTTCTTGTCCAAGTAATGTATCTTCATTGCTGACAGCGACTCCATGCATGCGTGGATTTCTGCATCAATAGCTCCCTTTACAACCGGGAACTTTCCACTTGCGTATGCGCAAATCTTCTCTGTATTTCTAGGGTCGTATTTTGACTTTTTCCATTTACAGACCCCTCCCCAGCCTTCCATACAACCATCTGTCTCCAGTATGATAAAGGCATTATGTGGTGGTAATTGAAGATCAGGTAATTGAGACACCTGTTCTTTGATTTGCTTAACCAGTTGCCAGTCACTGGTGGTCCACCGTTTATCACCATGGGGGCTAGTTTTTGAATACAAGGGACCCAACAATATTCCCAACTTTGGAATGTGTGATCTTGCGTAGTTGAGTATCCCAAGCCAACTCCTCAGACCTTTAGTTGTCTGCAATGAGCTGTTACTCACTTCCGTTATCTTTTTGATGATGTGTGGTTGCAGCTTTAGCCTTTGATTCCCAATAGTAGCTCCAAGAAAGTCTATTTCCTGGACCGCTATTTTCATTTTAGTGGGGGACAAGACTAGTCCTTTTTCACAGATTTCCAGCATCTTTAGTAAGTGCTCCGCATGTCTGTCTTCATCAGGGGAAAAGACTAAAATGTCATCAATGTACACTGCTAAAAAGTCTTCACAGCCCTTGAAACAATTATCCATCTTTCTTTGGAAAATCGATGGAGCATTTTTCAGACCAAACGGCATTACTAGCCATTCATATAGCTCATTATGAGCCAAGAAGGCTGTCCAAGATACTGAATCAGGGTGCATGGCTATTTGGTGAAAGCCACTCTTCAGATCGAACTTTGAGTATACCCTGCTGTAGCCGATTCTTTTGAGAATTGTATTGATACCTGGGAGCGAGTACTGGTCCTTGTGTGTATTATCATTCAACGTTTTGTAGTTGAATACCATACGCTCCTTTCCCTTCACTTCCTTCTTAGTGATTGGATCAATACTAGTACCTGACTGTACTATAAAAGCCATTGTCCTGTGACGACTGTTGCTCGGTCTGATCACCTTGAGCTTTAATAAAGCATCAATATGCTTTTTGAATGTCTCCTGCATTGCTGGCGTCACGTGCTTCAGAGGCTTATCCTGAATTGTTATGTCGGGGTTGATAATATCCAAGTGGCAGATTACTTTGTTGCGACTCCAATGCTTCAATGGATCATCGCCAATAAACCCTGCTTCCTTTAATCTACTGAACAGACTAGAAAATCTATCAGTAAATTTAGAGGATTGAGTTAAGGAAGCTACCATGGGTTCTGTCATTGAGAGATCATAGTAATCTTCAACATCCAGTAGTAATTCTGGTATTGCTACATTTGCCACTTCCAGTTCTGGTGAGGTTTGAACAGATGTAATTTCTTTGTAGAAGGTAATTGTTGAACCTTCTATTCTGATACCTCCTGCCATACTCCTTAAGAAGTTGCATCCAATCAGCATCTGTACACCATCTTGTACATCCATACTAAGTACGAATGTAAATGGTATTCTGAATGTATGTTCGCCGATCCGCATACTTCCCATTTTGAGTTTCTTGCTGGTTTCTTGCCTTGAATTGATACCTGAGTAGGAAATTGTATATCCTACTTCCTCCATTGCTTCATCAGGTACCCATTCCTGCCTACACAGCATGTAGTTGCTCCAGTATCAAGTATAGCCTGCAAAACAAAGGGTTTTACCCCTGGTATGTTAATTTGAATCAGCAGGTTGTACAGTTGATTCTTGATACTCCTGGTTGCTTTGTTTGCCACTGCTGCAAGTATGAATGAACATTCTTCATCCTCCATGACTGCTTTGCCTTTGTTTTTGGAAGAGGATGGCTGATTTAGCTCATTAAACTCCTTCACTAAGAGCTCAGTTTGTTGTTCATCTACTTTCATCTTCAACCTTGTAATCTCAGCTTGCAATTCCTGATTGTACAGAATTAGCTCATTAATCAAAACTTCTTTAGAGCCAATTGGAAATGCCAAGTCTGATGCAGCAGGTGTAATCTTCTTATTGAAGTAGTAGACCGAACAAAGGGGGCATACTGTAATGAGACACTTAAGACAGTGTGTTCTCATTTTCTGCTTTGTAGCTTCTTTGCAGATAATGCACTTCCTATGTTTCTCAGCGACTTCTGCATTGTCTCGCCAATCATGTTCACATTCTAAAATGTGTTGGTCTACTTTTACCTGTGATCTCCAGCCTGATGGTGATCCTAACATTAGAACCAGTTCCTCAGTATCCCAAGGAGTATTACAGAAAGCTGTATTAAGAGCTTGCGCTGTATATCCCTGTTCGTTTTCTGAATAACTGCAGATTGCATCACTGTCAGGTTCACTCTGATCAACTGATAAGACATCATAATCCTCAGGCAGATCAAGGTTCTCCAATATTGCAGCTCTTGCTAAATTCCCCTTCTTGCTTCTACAGTCTCGAGCAAAATGACCTTCTTCTCCGCATATATAACATTTGCATTTCTTTGAATACTGTTGTTTCTTTTTCTTAATCACCCTTAGGTGACTTTTATGCGGTTTTCCAGAGTAGGTTTTTGACTTTCTGAGACCGAATTTCTTTCTCGAACCATAGTAACCTGGTATGGGAATTTTACTGCAGAAAGATAGATCTTTTAGGGATTTTTGTAAAGCAGCCTTTTTGCATAACTCAGCCAAATACTGATATGCATGATAAATCCGGGGCATAAGCCCTGTAGTAAGGTCTGGGTGCTTTATGAAGAAATCTGCTTCTAGTTCTTTCCCTATCAATGGTGGCATTTTGATGTAGAATTTGGTTGATAGCTCAGGACTAATAAATACGCGGCCAGTTTTTGCAGCTAGGTATTTATAGTCGTTCATATAATTCAGTAAGTCCTTCATAGACTCACATGAAAGCCTTTCCAAATCCTGATATGCCCTTTCTTGCTCTGCTGTGGAACCTGTATGTGGATCTTCATCAAAAAGGATCTTCCTTACTTGTGAAGTCACGTTCCTTGTTTCATCAGATATCTCTGTGAGTTGTTGGAATTCAGTGGTGTAAGACTGCCTCCACTGTATCCAAATTAACTTTTCTGTCTCACCTAAGAGATTTTCGATAAACTCCATCTTTTGCTCACGGGTAGTCCATGTGCGTTCACTGCATATGTTTAGAGTAATAGATTCCCACCTATTAAAGACATCAGAATATAATCCAACATCTTCAGGTAGAACCAACATTGCTCCCGTGACTTGTTGGGCTGGTGGCAGCATCCATGGTCTATAACTAGAACCACGAAATTGAACTCCCCTGGTAGGCCTGTGATTGAATCCTGAATCCAGTTGATCAGCAGTTCTATCTCTTGCTGGTGGATATAAGGATGGGCCTATAACTGCTTCAGACGGGGGTCTATATTGTGAAACTGCCGTACTTGTTGTGGCTGAAAGCCCATATTCCTTTTTATTCTGTCCATAGGCTTTTTCTAACTGAGCCTGTAGACTGGACAGTTGAGGATAGTCCATATCTAGCATGTCATCTTGAATAGTTAACCCAACTTCCATAGGAAGGATTTTACGGGAAACTTCTTCTTGGACCTGCTCTTCTTCTTCTTGATGGACTTGAGCTTCCTCTTGAACTTGTTCTTCTTCTTGGGCTGAGATTTCATCATCCTCAGCTTCAGCTTCTGTGGTGTCCTCAATATTTTCATCAATTGCCTCTGATAAGGCCTGCTTCATTTCTTCAGCTAGATCATCAAATGAAGGCTTTGATTGGGCCTCACATGAGCTTTTTGCATTAAGGCTTTGAATTTCCGCCAAAAGATTATCCCAAATGGGATTTTGATTTTGTTTTGGAGGAGGGGTTATGGTACCACCACCTTCCGCATCTGTACTTCCGAAACCACCTTCACCTCTTGATGTTGTAGGGAGATCTAACTCAGTTTCCTGAATTTCAGGATTAGCAATTTTCTCAAAAATTAACTGAGCCATACGAAACCCTGGGTGAATAGTCAGATTAGACTCTCCTGCATTAATCACCAGGACTTTGATTTAACCTCGGAAGTCAGAATCAATGACTCCTGCGCCAATTTGAACACCATATTTTAATGCGAGACTGGATCTTGGTGCTATGCGACCATATAAATTTGGTGGCATGGAGATTGTCAATCCTGTGCGGACCAACGCTCTTGTATTAGGGGCTATGACTTTATGCTCAATTACATTGAGATCATACCCTGCAGCACCTGGTGTTGCTTTCTTTGGTAACCTTGCATCTGGATGAATCCTTTTAATGGTGACTCCCAGCTTCTCTTCTTGTTCTTCCATATCAGTGGTCAGTGTGTAAATACTATGGACCATGAATGGATAGTCTTCACCATCTTCATCCCATCCATCGACTTGTACTTCTTTATCAGGATGATTAGCCCACTCAGGCTTGCCATATTTCACCATGTAATCATATTTTCCTGATGGTTGGCCCAATGTATCCCAGATTTCATCTGGTTTATTGGACTTAATTGTTGCTCGCATAAAGTACACTCGTTCATGTTGAACTTCCTCTTCTCCTTCAGAGAAGGTCTCTACGTCATTTGCATCTGTATTTCTGACGGGCTGAGGCCTTGTAGCTCCATAGTTTACGAACCTGATGGATGTGGATCCATCTAACAGTCCTTGGACTTGGGCTTGTGTTGGGTTTCTTGGGCCTCTGTTGATAGGGGGCTTGAGAATCCATCTCCTTCCCTGTAACTGCTCCGTCGTATACTGCTCTCCTGGGATTGCACGAATTCCGTTGCTGGCTAGATGATCAGCAACATTCTGAACATTATACCTGAATCCGACATGACTTGTGTTTGTTATTCTGCCTATTAAACTTCGTGTGATCAGCAGATTGGATTCAGCCGCATCAAGCACCACCGGTGAGAACGGTGAATGAAACTCAAAGGCTCCCAACCCAGGAAGATCAGGTTCGGGAATACAGACGGAGAAATCAGATTGCTTATGATCTGAGAAGAAGACTGTCAAGACCACAGAGACAAGGGTACAACAGGAGTCTGGAAACTCAAGTGAATCCAGATGAGCAACTGGCGTTGTCCCAAGCCCGAAGAGCAAATTTGGTACCTGCAGAGGTACTATACAGGTCAACATGGTCAGAAGCAGTACACAGGGTCTATCAGCACTACTCGGAGGAACGAGTATTATGCATAACAGAAGGACAGCAGATTAATCTGCCCTTTATCAATGAGCAAAGCTATCAAACGTTAAGAAGGTCAGGTATGCAACATATCCACCTTGGCTTAATAATGATAAGAATTCATGCTCTACACAGGCGAAGTGCTGGTACAAATGCTCTGGTAGTCCTGTTGGATACCAGATGGAGGAATGATAGAGCCATTATTGGGATGATGGAAGTTGATCTCTCCCAAGGCACACAGTTGGTATATATTGCTCCAGACATGATGCTGAGCATAGAAGATTTCAGAGGCGTCTAACTCTCACTTATCTCATAATCTAGCTGTTATTTACGATCGACTTTTATTACATTCAAAAGTTTCTTTAAAGAATTTTCATAAATTGTTTGAGACGTTTGCAAAAGTTCAGCGTGACAACTTGGAACTCTTGAACGAGATCTCAAAGAATCAGAAGAATCTTGAAGCGGCTGTACTCAAGCTTCAGGAAACTTTGGTTCAGCACCAACCATTAACAAGCTCAGAAGTTCGGAAGTTAGTGATCGAAATCGCTAAGCAACCGAAGCTGGTTGAAGAACAGACAAAAGCTCTAACAGAAAATCTGCATCAAGAAGTCCTGCGCCAATTTGAACACCATATTTTAATGCGAGACTGGATCTTGGTGCTATGCGACCATATAAATTTGGTGGCATGGAGATTTTCAATCCTGTGCGGACCAACGCTCTTGTATTAGGGGCTATGACTTTATGCTCAATTACATTGAGATCATACCCTGCAGCACCTGGTGTTGCTTTCTTTGGTAACCTTGCATCTGGATGAATCCTTTTAATGGTGACTCCCAGCTTCTCTTCTTGTTCTTCCATATCAGTGGTCAGTGTGTAAATACTATGGACCATGAATGGATAGTCTTCACCATCTTCATCCCATCCATCGACTTGTACTTCTTTATCAGGATGATTAGCCCACTCAGGCTTGCCATATTTCACCATGTAATCATATTTTCCTTTTGAACGAGTATTATGCATAACAGAAGGACAGCAGATTAATCTGCCCTTTATCAATGAGCAAAGCTATCAAACGTTAAGAAGGTCAGGTATGCAACATATCCACCTTGGCTTAATAATGATAAGAATTCATGCTCTACACAGGCGAAGTGCTGGTACCTCCAAAACAAAATCAAAATCCCATTTGGGATAATCTTTTGGCGGAAATTCAAAGCCTTAATGCAAAAAGCTCATGTGAGGCCCAATCAAAGCCTTCATTTGATGATCTAGCTAAAGAAATGAAGCAGGCCTTATCAGAGGCAATTGATGAAAATATTGAGGACACCACAGAAGCTGAAGCTGAGGATGATGAAATCTCAGCCCAAGAAGAAGAACAAGTTCAAGAGGAAGCTCAAGTCCATCAAGAAGAAAAAGAGCAGGTCCAAGAAGAAGTTTCCCGTAAAATCCTTCCTATGGAAGTTGGGTTAACTATTCAAGATGACATGCTAGATATGGACTATCCTCAACTGTCCAGTCTACAGGCCCAGTTAGAAAAAGCCTATGGACAGAATAAAAAGGAATATGGGCTTTCAGCCACAACAAGTACGGCAGTTTCACAATATAGACCCCCGTCTGAAGCAGTTATAGGCCCATCCTTATATCCACCAGCAAGAGATAGAACTGCTGATCAACTGGATTCAGGATTCAATCACAGGCCTACCAGGGGAGTTCAATTTCGTGGTTCTAGTTATAGACCATGGATGCTGCCACCAGCCCAACAAGTCACGGGAGCAATGTTGGTTCTACCTGAAGATGTTGGATTATATTCTGATGTCTTTAATAGGTGGGAATCTATTACTCTAAACATATGCAGTGAACGCACATGGACTACCCGTGAGCAAAAGATGGAGTTTATCGAAAATCTCTTAGGTGAGACAGAAAAGTTAATTTGGATACAGTGGAGGCAGTCTTACACCACTGAATTCCAACAACTCACAGAGATATCTGATGAACAACAAACTGAGCTCTTAGTGAAGGAGTTCAATGAGCTAAATCAGCCATCCTCTTCCAAAAACAAAGGCAAAGCAGTCATGGAGGATGAAGAATGTTCATTCATACTTGCAGCAGTGGCAAACAAAGCAACCAGGAGTATCAAGAATCAACTGTACAACCTGCTGATTCAAATTAATATACCAGGGGTAAAACCCTTTGTTTTGCAGGCTATACTTGATACTGGAGCAACTACATGCTGTGTAGGCAGGAATGCGGTACCTGATGAAGCAATGGAGGAAGTAGGATATACAATTTCCTACTCAGGTATCAATTCAAGGCAAGAAACCAGCAAGAAACTCAAAATGGGAAGTATGCGGATCGGCGAACATACATTCAGAATACCATTTACATTCGTACTTAGTATGGATGTACAAGATGGTGTACAGATGCTGATTGGATGCAACTTCTTAAGGAGTATGGCAGGAGGTATCAGAATAGAAGGTTCAACAATTACCTTCTACAAAGAAATTACATCTGTTCAAACCTCACCAGAACTGGAAGTGGCAAATGTAGCAATACCAGAATTACTACTGGATGTTGAAGATTACTATGATCTCTCAATGACAGAACCCATGGTAGCTTCCTTAACTCAATCCTCTAAATTTACTGATAGATTTTCTAGTCTGTTCAGTAGATTAAAGGAAGCAGGGTTTATTGGCGATGATCCATTGAAGCATTGGAGTCGCAACAAAGTAATCTGCCACTTGGATATTATCAACCCCGACATAACAATTCAGGATAAGCCTCTGAAGCACGTGACGCCAGCAATGCAGGAGACATTCAAAAAGCATATTGATGCTTTATTAAAGCTCAAGGTAATCAGACCGAGCAACAGTCGTCACAGGACAATGGCTTTTATAGTACAGTCAGGTACTAGTATTGATCCAATCACTAAGAAGGAAGTGAAGGGAAAGGAGCGTATGGTATTCAACTACAAAACGTTGAATGATAATACACACAAGGACCAGTACTCGCTCCCAGGTATCAATACAATTCTCAAAAGAATCGGCTACAGCAGGGTATACTCAAAGTTCGATCTGAAGAGTGGCTTTCACCAAATAGCCATGCACCCTGATTCAGTATCTTGGACAGCCTTCTTGGCTCATAATGAGCTATATGAATGGCTAGTAATGCCGTTTGGTCTGAAAAATGCTCCATCGATTTTCCAAAGAAAGATGGATAATTGTTTCAAGGGCTGTGAAGACTTTTTAGCAGTGTACATTGATGACATTTTAGTCTTTTCCCCTGATGAAGACAGACATGCGGAGCACTTACTAAAGATGCTGGAAATCTGTGAAAAAGAAGGACTAGTCTTGTCCCCCACTAAAATGAAAATAGCGGTCCAGGAAATAGACTTTCTTGGAGCTACTATTGGGAATCAAAGGCTAAAGCTGCAACCACACATCATCAAAAAGATAACGGAAGTGAGTAACAGCTCATTGCAGACAACTAAAGGTCTGAGGAGTTGGCTTGGGATACTCAACTACGCAAGATCACACATTCCAAAGTTGGGAATATTGTTGGGTCCCTTGTATTCAAAAACTAGCCCCCATGGTGATAAACGGTGGACCACCAGTGACTGGCAACTGGTTAAGCAAATCAAAGAACAGGTGTCTCAATTACCTGATCTTCAATTACCACCACATAATGCCTTTATCATACTGGAGCCAGATGGTTGTATGGAAGGCTGGGGAGGGGTCTGTAAATGGAAAAAGTCAAAATACGACCCTAGAAATACAGAGAAGATTTGCGCATACGCAAGTGGAAAGTTCCCGGTTGTAAAGGGAGCTATTGATGCAGAGATCCACGCATGCATGGAGTCGCTGTCAGCAATGAAGATACATTACTTGGACAAGAAGGAACTCATTCTGAGAACTGATTGTCAAGCAATTATTAAATTCTTCAATAAGTCGGCTCAGAACAAACCTTCAAGGGTTAGGTGGATCAGCTTCACTGATTACATCACTGGGATAGGGATACCAGTCACATTCGAACACATAGACGGCAACCAGAATACCTTCGCTGATGCTTTATCACGAATGGTAAACTTTCTGTCAAGCTCACATCAAGTGCTGTCTGACGAATCAATCCACTATCTCAATTATTTTGAGAATGCTTGTAATATTCATCCACTAAAGTCTAAAGAAGACTATGACATGGCATCAGCCATACTCAGTGGAATTTTGCAACAACCGTCAGCGCTTACCTCAGCCAGAGTCCTATATATAGGAGGTATTGCTGAAGACACAAGCATCACAACGAATATGGACAATGAGAATCCTTACAGAGAAATGACCTATGAAGCACTGGTCAGGGAATATGAAGAAACCTCGCTGGAGTTCAGAAGGCTCAACTGTTCATATGAGGTGTTCAGTGCCCTAGGAAGAAAGCTGTACCAGCTGGAAGATGCTATGACCACATCCATACTCAGCTCTCTTCATCACTACCAGATCATGGTCACATGTAAGATGAACACATGCCGAAGACTAGCAACCAAGGACAATGCATGGTCCGACAACCTACCAGTCGTGCAGGAACAGCTGGAGCATGTTAACCAGCTCATCCGTCGCATCGAAGCCGGACCTACCACTTTTATTTAGTGTTGAGTGACTGTCTAGTTGGAAAGGAGATTCTAAGCGGCCTTATGCCCTCCTATCCTTAACTGGGTCCCTCCACTATCTATTAGTGCGATCTATCCGCCCACTACATTGAGGTAGTGCGCCACTATCCTATCTTAGTGCGCTATGAATCAGCGCCCTAGCGTGTCTAGTAAGCTAAGTTTGCGCCTATATAAGGCAATGTAAGTCTTGTTACAAAACAAGGAGAAAACCCCCTAGTTTTATTTCAAGCAATAGAGAGCATTTCAAGCTGTTCTTGAGTGTTCTTCAGTTGTACTCATAACCTTTGAATAATCCAAGTATCTTTTGATCCATATTATTCAGTTTCAATTTTATTCCGATCCTTCCCGTAAAATCCTTCCTATGGAAGTTGGGTTAACTATTCAAGATGACATGCTAGATATGGACTATCCTCAACTGTCCAGTCTACAGGCCCAGTTAGAAAAAGCCTATGGACAGAATAAAAAGGAATATGGGCTTTCAGCCACAACAAGTACGGCAGTTTCACAATATAGACCCCCGTCTGATACCATTTACATTCGTACTTAGTATGGATGTACAAGATGGTGTACAGATGCTGATTGGATGCAACTTCTTAAGGAGTATGGCAGGAGGTATCAGAATAGAAGGTTCAACAATTACCTTCTACAAAGAAATTACATCTGTTCAAACCTCACCAGAACTGGAAGTGGCAAATGTAGCAATACCAGAATTACTACTGGATGTTGAAGATTACTATGATCTCTCAATGACAGAACCCATGGTAGCTTCCTTAACTCAATCCTCTAAATTTACTGATAGATTTTCTAGTCTGTTCAGTAGATTAAAGGAAGCAGGGTTTATTGGCGATGATCCATTGAAGCATTGGAGTCGCAACAAAGTAATCTGCCACTTGGATATTATCAACCCCGACATAACAATTCAGGATAAGCCTCTGAAGCACGTGACGCCAGCAATGCAGGAGACATTCAAAAAGCATATTGATGCTTTATTAAAGCTCAAGGTAATCAGACCGAGCAACAGTCGTCACAGGACAATGGCTTTTATAGTACAGTCAGGTACTAGTATTGATCCAATCACTAAGAAGGAAGTGAAGGGAAAGGAGCGTATGGTATTCAACTACAAAACGTTGAATGATAATACACACAAGGACCAGTACTCGCTCCCAGGTATCAATACAATTCTCAAAAGAATCGGCTACAGCAGGGTATACTCAAAGGTTATAGACGCTAATCCCACAAAAACCCCGTTTTACGTCTATACCAACCCTAAGAAGATTTTGGAAGAGGAGAAGGAAAAGATCAAGCAGAAATACAACATCCTCTGAAGATGTCTACTACGCAAACCATAACTCAAGCACCACCGGTGAGAACGGTGAATGAAACTCAAAGGCTCCCAACCCAGGAAGATCAGGTTCGGGAATACAGACGGAGAAATCAGATTGCTTATGATCTGAGAAGAAGACTGTCAAGACCACAGAGACAAGGGTACAACAGGAGTCTGGAAACTCAAGTGAATCCAGATGAGCAACTGGCGTTGTCCCAAGCCCGAAGAGCAAATTTGGTACCTGCAGAGGTACTATACAGGTCAACATGGTCAGAAGCAGTACACAGGGTCTATCAGCACTACTCGGAGGAACGAGTATTATGCATAACAGAAGGACAGCAGATTAATCTGCCCTTTATCAATGAGCAAAGCTATCAAACGTTAAGAAGGTCAGGTATGCAACATATCCACCTTGGCTTAATAATGATAAGAATTCATGCTCTACACAGGCGAAGTGCTGGTACAAATGCTCTGGTAGTCCTGTTGGATACCAGATGGAGGAATGATAGAGCCATTATTGGGATGATGGAAGTTGATCTCTCCCAAGGCACACAGTTGGTATATATTGCTCTGGATCTTGGTGCTATGCGACCATATAAATTTGGTGGCATGGAGATTGTCAATCCTGTGCGGACCAACGCTCTTGTATTAGGGGCTATGACTTTATGCTCAATTACATTGAGATCATACCCTGCAGCACCTGGTGTTGCTTTCTTTGGTAACCTTGCATCTGGATGAATCCTTTTAATGGTGACTCCCAGCTTCTCTTCTTGTTCTTCCATATCAGTGGTCAGTGTGTAAATACTATGAACCATGAATGGATAGTCTTCACCATCTTCATCCCATCCATCGACTTGTACTTCTTTATCAGGATGATTAGCCCACTCAGGCTTGCCATATTTCACCATGTAATCATATTTTCCTGATGGTTGGCCCAATGTATCCCAGATTTCATCTGGTTTATTGGACTTAATTGTTGCTCGCATGAAGTACACTCGTTCATGTTGAACTTCCTCTTCTCCTTCAGAGAAGGTCTCTACGTCATTTGCATCTGTATTTCTGACGGGCTGAGGCCTTGTAGCTCCATAGTTTACGAACCTGATGGATGTGGATCCATCTAACAGTCCTTGGACTTGGGCTTGTGTTGGGTTTCTTGGGCCTCTGTTGATAGGGGGCTTGAGAATCCATCTCCTTCCGGCCCTGACTTCAGGATTGTCGGATATCTGCAATGGAAAGTCAATTTATCAATGTGTGGAGGTATGTATCGCATAAATCCAACTGAGATAACTCTATGCCGGTCAGTGGTAGGACTTGAAAGAAGCTTTTTCATCCTTCCAAGAAAGTAGACAAGAATAGAATGCTTGACAAAAGTGCTGTGGCACTTAAAGCTTTCTTAGCTGGCTCTTCAAAACTTGAAATTCTTCTAAATTAGTATTTATCCATATTAACATTCGTTTTATGCAAAAAAGATTTGGGGCATGCCTATGCAGAGCTATTCAGAGGGTGGCACTTGGCCCCATCCTTTCCTGCTCACAGTACTGTCTTGGTCATTGCTCATAACAAAACACCAACCTATGCATGTGTCTCATGCATTCTCTCAGTTAAGAGAACTTTTAACATTGCCCATAATCTTGTGTTTTTTGTTGACTGGAAACCCCAATTTAGGCCGGTAAAATTCTTTAACTTTAGGCCTGATGTCCTTGTCTAGCAAACCTGTTTCCTTTTTAGCTTAAGTGCATTATGAATTTAATGTTTGCACACCAAATGGTTTGCATGTAGCTTATGAACCTCACATTCCTCTTGTTGGTAGTTGTGTATGGAGCTGTTTGAGCAGCTCTTTTGGATCAGTTTGGATTGTTTTGCACATCCATGCGTGGAAGGATTGTGCGGTCATGGATGTGGATGCCATCCTGCGGGGAATGCTTACCTGGGTCTAAAGCGAGGTTGAACGCATATTTATGGTGCTCTTTTGGATGATACAAAAAGCTTGCACACCTCTTTTGAAACTTTGAAATTCTTGTGATTTCTTTGCTTGAAATTTGGACGCAATTATAAGAAAATGGCATCCTCGTTTTCTATATTCTTGTTGAAAAATGAGAAAGTTGATCATCTTCATTGTTGGGAACTGTAGCAAAATTAAATTGGAAAAGAAATTTTGAGCTGAGGATCTAGCCGATTGTAGGGACCATTCAAATTTGTTGATGTGGTGCGCATGTTTTTTTTCTCCTTATTGTTCTTTTTTTGAAAGCTTATGACGACTTTCTTCTAATGAATGTCTGCACTGAAACACCCAAATGCAGAGTTGTTATTATTATTATTATTATTATTATTATTATTATTATAAATGGCAGCTTCAACCATTTAACCCGTCCATTGCCTTGATCATGGCAGGTTTCTAATGACATAATTTTATAAATATGTTCCGGGGATAGCTTAGTGGTACAAACCTCCATTCTTCTTATTTGGTGATTTCAGATTCGAATCTTAGTAAAAAAAAAAAAATAATAATTTTATAAATATGAATAAAAAAAATAAAATGTGATTGTCGGGCGGAACAACTTTCTATTTTTCAATAATGCCCCACTGTTACCAACATCTGTTGATGCCTACCACCAGAAGTAGTTCATAGTAGATTTTCTCCTATAAAAGGAATTTTGGAAAATGTTGCTATTTATTTGCAACAAATTGCAAACCAAGTCACAACTTCATATAAAAAGATACATCTCTTAATGTTTCTCACATAAAACAATTGAATACATCAATCTCTTCACAACAATAATACCAAAGGAAGATGTACACCAACAAACACCAACCAGATTAAGCACTTCCGAACCTAAAAAGTTGGAGCCAGACCGCTGTCAATCATCACAAATCCTACCAAACCCACAATCTTTTATTTGAGGGAAGATTTTTGTGTTCATACTTGGGAGAGAATATGTCAACAACACCTAAAACCATATTTAAGAACCTTGAAAACTCCAAGCTTCTGCAAGTTTCATCCTTCAGCTTGCACTTTGCACAGCGCCCCATATTCATTTCCTACAAAAGTTGAAGACAAAAAGTTAGGTCCTCTCAAAATTAAGTTTGAACATGACCATTCTTGAAGTCTCTCTCTGTTGTATTTTTATGTTATCTGTGTATAATCTTCTAGGATGCATTGACAATAAGCCCATCAAGGGTTCATCTTCTTGTTCTATAGCAGGGTATGTGCTAGGGGCTGAAGCCCTAAGGGTGTGAAGCTCATCATGATGATCTTCATTACCTTTAGCTTTTTTCCCCATAAAACCTGCTTGTCGATGATCTTTATTGCAATGTTTGAGAATCTTATTCTTTGGTACTTTTTAGGTGACTCCCATTGCTTAAAGCATCTTGCAAGGGTTATATTAATCAGTTGTCATTTCTGCTGCTTCTGCCACATATATTGCCATGGTTGGGAGAATAATTTTTTATCATCCATCACTTGTTCCCTCAATAATTTTCCATTGCTAAAAGTAACCCTTATCCCAAAAACGAAAAGTAAAAAATAAAAATAATACATATATATATATATATATATATATATATATGTATATTGCTTTTGGGTTAGGGCAATTCTGTAGAGTGGTGGTAAAATTGTTTGCATCTTTACTTGAGACCAAGTCCAATTTCTCGAAGCGGCCTCTTCTTAAGATACAATTGTCTATATATTGCTGTTAGGGATAAAAATGAATGAGTGTAAATTCTTGAAAGATAAAAAACTCTCTTTCATTGAAAGCTGAAAATTACAAATAAAGAAAAAATAAATTCAGTCTGCTCCCACGAGCAAGACTGCCCAATCATTAAGCCAAAACTTACACTAATATTCTCTCCCCCTTTCCCCATCTCCCTTTCTTCCTATTTATAGCCTAATTGCCCACCAATATTCTTCCCCAACTGCTTGAGATTCCCAAGTTGTTATTCTTCAACAGCTTAAGCTCCAGCCTTTTGTGCTTATCCATTTTCAGCCCTTTGGATCTAGCCACCTCATTCGCTAGCTGTCCCTTAGAAGCCACTTCACTCTATAGCTGGTTGTCTTTAGATTTTCTCTTAACATTACCCCCTGCTGAAACTTCAGCCTTGTCCTCAAGACTGTAGCCCAAAAATTCGGAAGGTCTTAGCCCTTTTTTTTTAGTCCTCCCCCCAGTGAAACAACACCCGTTCGTGCTTTCTAACGAATGTCCGGATGGTGTTGCTGGTGTTGCTCTGGAGCAACAAATGCAGGTATGGCGGCATCGTCAGTCAGTAGAGCTTCATCCTCATCCAAAATGATCACCCGAAAACTTTTGTTTGGACAGTTATGAAGGGGGTGGTAAGGTTGTCTGTATTTGAAACACAAACTCTTTGATCGCGGATCCAAGAGCTCATGATGAGACAAATGGCAGGAGACTCGAGTTGTTGCTGCTGAAGTAGGTTGTAGAGGGTTTGGAAAGGAAGAACGTGTAGTGTTGGTTGGGTCTTTAACAGGAGACGAGGTAAAAGAAAATTGGGTTCAGGTATACAATTTTGAATGAAAATGAGAGTCGGAGCCTTCAGTATCCAGGTTAAACCCGCCCTAATCTCTCAAACCAAGTGGTGTATGGGTCCTGTATTTGTTACCCGGTAGTGGCCCTCCCTTAAAAAACCCATTTTCTCTTTCGATTTCCCAAGCCAGTTTCATGGTTTGGAAGAGAGAAAGGGTCTCGTGAGAGCGAATGCGGACGCGAATCTCATCCTTGAGGTCATTGAGAAAGAGCCCTAGATGGACGATGGATTCAAGCCATTGATGAGAGCTGCACGGTGGACGAACGCATCAATATAGGCATCGACAGTACCCGTCTGTTTCGTGGAAGTTAGGGTTTTGAAAGGATTCGCTGATAGGCCTCCCCCGAAGCGATCGAAGAGTTTAGAGGTGAGTTCGGACCAAGAAAGCGATGGGTTTTGAGCGAGTAGCCACTGAACCCAGTGGAGTGCTGGTCCATCCATGGAAACCGTCACCGTCGCCACTTTCATCTCATCGTTGACACGATTGATGGTGAAAAATTATTCAGCACGAACGACCCATGTGGCGGGGTCATGACCATCAAAAGAGGGAAGATCAAGTCATTGCAAGGTAAGTTGAAAGTCATTGGTTGCTGGGACTTTAAACGGGGGTGGAGATTGAGTGTATGTTCCCAGAATGGGAATGAAGCCGATGTTGAGAGAAGGGCCGCCGTGAACCTCGTTGAGGGCTGTTGTCGATGATCCCGCTTCATCGTGGCCCTCATCTTTTTTTTTACGGATTAGGGCGGCAACCAGTTCCTCTAAGGACTACAGATGGTCCAATTTCGAGCGCCGTTAATTCATCTCCTCTATCAACGTTGTGACGCTCTTCCCGATTTCGGCAATGCTCTTCTCCAAGGTATCCAATCTTGTTTCCATTCGCGTTTGAGTCATGAATAAGATATAGGATGTAAAAAAGAAAAAAAAAACGGAGAGAGGGAGACAGAGAGATGAGCAGGGGGAAGAGAAGGCAGGTCAGACCAAATTGTTAGGGATAAAAATGGAGGAGTGTAAATTCTTGAAAGATCAAGAACTCCCTTTCATTGAAATTTGAAAATTACAAATGAAGAAAAAATAAATTCAATCTGCTCCCACGAGCAAAACTGCCGAATCATTAAGCCAAAACTTACACTAATATTCTCTCCCCTTTTCCCATCTCCCTTTCCTCATATTTATAGCCTAATTGCCCACTAATATTCTTCCCCAACTGCTTGAGATTCCCAAGTTGTTATTCTTCAACAGCTTAAGCTCCATGCCTTCTATGCTGATACACTTTCAGCCCTTTGAATCTAGCCACCTCATCCACCACCTCATTCGCCAGCTATCCCTTAGAAGCCACTTCACTCCGCAGCTGGTTGTCTTTAGATTCTCTCCTAACAATTGCCCACCCTAACCCCATGTATCTAGTGAGATGTTTCAAGCACCAAGTGAACTCGTTAGGTGACAGGGGTGGCGGTGGTTGATGAATTAGACTAGTTTTTAACCACCATTGAGCGGCAAGATAGATTAGGCAGAAACTTGGGGAAGCAAGACCAATATGGGGCAATTATGCAGTGCCCATTCTCCAAAAGTGTTGCTTTTGATCTATGGTTGATGAAATGGGATACTAATGTCAAACAAGTTAAGATGGGAACTGCCAAAAGCATTTACACCTAATCCTTGTACCTTATAGGGCATTCTAAGACTTCCTAGCAGCCCAATATTGCAAGAAGGTAAAGTGAACATTATAAAGAAAACTTCTCCTTTGAGATGTCTTTGATTGAAATTTATTTCAAGATTCAATTAATTGTGTCAGGAATGAGTCCTATATAAGACATACTTGAACTTCATGTTAGCAAAATATTTCAATTTGTGCAGGTAAGAATCTTGCTGGACACAAACTTCACATGCCATGAGTTCAGGTTGAGTCTACGTAAATGGGGAAATTCAGAACTTCAGTGCAATCTCCTTAGAATTCTCCTTTATCTGATTCATCAATCTCTCTCTTTTGTTCTTTTTTTTTTTCTCCGTCCTTTCTAATCTTCCTCAGAAGCAGGTAGGGAGGTGTTATGCCTGGGATCAGAATACAATCTTCTAGCTGTTCTTAATTATGAAAAGAGATCTTGTCCCGACAATAGAATAGAGTGTCTCTGGTGGATTAGGTTTCTCCTGGCATGTGACTGAACGTCGAACTCTTAAGATCTGTCACTCATAGTTTGATTGACCAGATCATGAGTATCCTCCGTACATATATAGACAACGTAGAACTGCAATAAAGAAGACAGTCTAACTAGGAGTGTGTGCAAGGGACATGCCATCCCCCCCCCCATAAAACTGTCCTCTTATTCTAATTACTTTTAAAATCAGACCGCACCGGCTGGTTCGATCGGTTCAATGGTTCAATGGTGAACTATTCTATGGTCTTATTCGGTTTAAACCAGATAAAGTCAAATTCGATCAAAATTTTTTAAAATCAGTTAAAATTAATAAAACCGATGAACGGTTCAAACTAGTCTGATCAATTTTTCATTATAGTCGTTGTTTTTCATATATTGCTAATACAAATTCATTTTTTGTATATAGATATATGAATTTTATTTTATTTTAAAATATATAATATATAAATTATATATATGTGATATTATGGTGGTTCGTAAAACAGTCTGACCGGTCTGACCAATGAACCCATGCCGAATTGATTACTAGTTTGATTTTAAAAACATTACTTATCCTATTTCAATCTATAACGGGACATTCACCCTGTCCCCTCCCCTAAAGAAGAGATGAAACATGCATGTCTAATGCTTTTAGGTGATCCAGAAAAGCCTTTCAACCAGTGAAAGAAAAGCTTAAGCTACAGAAGTCCGTAAGATAAATCCTTGGGAGCATTGACATGTTAAATGACCACATGAAGAACCTCTGTTTCCTCTATGATAACAAATAAGAGCAGTCATCATGAGATCAATGCCCTCCCTCTTCACACCAATAATGGCCTTCACACCGTGAATGTCAAACAGGTTCTGTGCTCAACATAAATCACCTAAAGAGTACTACTGTTGAAGAGCTTCGAGTTTCTTGAAAGATTCCATTAAATAGGCATGGCTACAATTCTAGGGCATCATATCTCATTGCTTTTTGAAACTGCTATGTGTCTTAAGCTCCTGAATTAGCACCAGATAATGCATTTCAAGCACCTCTTTAAAACCTAATCTTCATACCTAGAAAAAATTAGGGTTATAAGTATTCTACCCTGCAATGGTCTCTATACGGCAGAAGTTGCTGTTCAAAGGATGGAAAATAAGGAGGGGAAGGGAGAGAATGCGGAACAATAAAGGCATCCTAAATTTCTAGAATGCCATAAACTACCAAAAGCTGGTCCTCTGCTATTTTATCATAAGGTGTTCTATTAGTAGTCCCTATTGTGTTCTGTCTTAATGAACAACGCCTTGCGCAAGTATTGTTGTTATAGAGGAATCATTATCTGGTCAGCTAGTAACCTTGGACCATATTTAACGAATATCATTTTCCATAGCCTGAAACTAAGCTTCTAGTTCTAGTCCAACCATGACCTAGGACTCGAAACTTCATGACGCTAAAATATCTGAAGCAACTTCCAAGTCGGGATACTACTGACATGTTATATGCATATCATAATATGTAACAAAGGATTTGGTTGCAAAAAATCACCTGCAATTATCCATTAGATGGATGCAGAACATCAAACAGTCCACAGCAATTCATCCATGAACTCTTCCGAAGCACTTGAGGAGTCTCTGCAGGAGGATGCTGTGACATACACAAACAATCAAATCAAACATCCGGAAACCTCAAAGAAGTGCCAATCCAGTGTAACTAACCTGATTGTCGGTGCTCTCAGGAATCCCAACCTTTTCGCATTCACCACCAGCACTGACATCTACGCTGCGATCTTCAACTGTTGCAGTTGTTGTCTCCCCAGTCTTCTCAATTCCATTTGACACCAAATCATCGGCCATGGCAGACAAGTCCTTGTTTTCGTCCAAGTTTACTAAATTCTCCACTTCTTTTTCTTTCACTTCCAATTCTGAACTCCCCAAACTCTCATCTGGGCCTGCAGATTCTGACACCTTCTCATCTAATTTCTCGGTCAAATCAGAAGCATTCTCTATTACTGCAGGGAGCCCATCATTGTGAGGAACAGAATCTAGTTGCTTGGATTCTAATTCAATAGCATCAGAAGTAGCTGAATCCTCAACCGGGTTTTCTACAGCAGAAGTAATATCAACAATAGAATCCAAAACTTCCTCCAATTTTTCGAGTTCTTTTTCTACTTTTGTCTCCGTAGCAATAGCTTCTGAACGTCCTTCATTGATGAATTCCTCAACAGCTTTCTCTGTACTCCCATTAGCAGAGTCCGCCATCTGTTTAGGCTGCTGTTGTAATGAAGAGTTTCTCTCTCCTCCTCTTCGCTTATTCAACTAACAACAAAGTCTTACTGTCACAACCCCTTTCACTTTCTCTCTCATCATGTGATTTCAAAACTTCGTTTTCTGTACGGTTATAAAATCAATGACTACCCAGATTACATTTACAACATTGCAGCTCTATTGTTATTTTGTGTAAAGATAAAGGTTACTGAAATTAGAATTTCTAAAGAAATAAATAATATCGAAAGTTATAAAATAAAATTTAGGGGCGTGGCATATGAGATGCCTACTTTAATTTATTTATTTATAGGAAAAAGGAAGAATTGGAAGTTGATTTGCTGTTTAGAGTATTCCAACTAGACCACTATAACTATAAGATGACCAGTGACAGCAGCAATTTTTCTTTAATATTTTATCTTTGTAAGCAGTGTTTATTAGCTTTAATTAAAAAAATTAAGACATGCCCATGCAGCTAAATCGAAGAACAAAAAATATATATATATATATATATATAGAGAGAGAGAGAGAGAGAGTCATTAATTGCCAACTGCGCTTCCACCCCCCGGCCCCCCCCCCCCCCCACAAAGAACCACCAGTCTAATCATGGCTGCTATAGCATTTGCAGGGAGAAGAAAAGCTCGAAAGAACAACAAAACTATCAAAAAATTTTACATCCCATTCCCATCCTCCACCTGCCATTCAAAGTACCCTCTCTCTCTCTCTCTCTCTCTCTATTCCGAGGTTATCTGTTTGAGATTGAAATTTTGGAGTTACTTTGAAAGATCCCTCTCCGTCAATTTGAATTGCAAATTTATATTTTATTATTATTTTTTGAATGTTGGGGTTATTCTTTTCCTATTTCAAGGAGGGGTCCGTTACAAGGTTTTGAAGCTGGCGTGGAGGGAAGGCGACCATCTCCTTTAAATTCGCTATTTATAATTTAACTATTAGTAATGCAACACTTATTTGGAAGCCAATTTGTTGGTAATGTACTATATAAGTGGATTTAAAATTGTTGATAAATAGTGAGTATGTGAAACATTTACTATTAAGTAAAAACTTACGTTTAAATTTAAATTAGGGGTTAAGAAATAATGGTTATCCTGAGCCTCCCCTAACTTCTCCCTAAATTAAGGCTCCTAATATCCTACGTGGAGATAATAACTTGTTTTATAATTTGTGCATTCGAAAAGAGGAAGATACAGTGTACAAGAAAAAGAGTACACATTTTATTATTTGTGAGTGAAAACAGAGGATTTACGAAAATTTCAAAAAAGGAATTATCATGTCACTTTCATCACCAGATCTGAGAGTTACGACGTTGTGACTTTGTGGTGATAGTTCGTAAGGTGATTATCATCCCGACTATGAGAACATTCAAAAAAAGTATTGTGGTTCCCAAATTATTGCATTTTATTCGCTGAGATACACCCTGTATTTTGTTGTTTTTTTTTTTTTGAAAAATTCCTCCATACTTCCACTTGCGTATATATATGTATTAAAAATTCCAACATTGGCATCAGAGCGCATGTTGGTTTTATTAAATAATTTTTGGAATTTTTCAGGTATAAAAATATATGGTTAAAAATTTGAGATTCGAATTACGAATGAGTTTCGTGAATCCGATTATACCATGATATTACCCACGTTACGTAGATCACAAATATATTTTTTTTCAGAATTTTTGGAGTATGTTTTGGCCATTAAAATTAAAGTCAAAGTTTTTAGCTTTAGTGGTGGCTTAAAATCCTAGATCTATCCACATAAAGAGATGGTTGATCTATAAAAATTGGCATATTTGTGTTCTATGTGTGCTGATCTATATTTTGACATGTATTTTGTGAATTGCCGTTGCTGGAAACTGAGTTTTTCGGTATGGCCGCGAAGAGCCAAAATTTAAGATATTTATTTCGCTGAGTTTAGGGCATAAATATCCCAAAAAATCGAGTATACGAAGTTTTTGGGAAGTTCAAGATTATTTTCCATTTGAAATCATCGTCGAAAAGGTGTTGAAAATGAGTTTTCCGAAAATCAGATCGAAAAAACCCGGTTGCAGGCCCGTCGGGTCAGGAAGAAGGATCCAAACCTACAGGCGTGTGCACCACACGCGTGGAGAGGCACGTCCTGGAGCAATAAGCAAGCACGTGTGCTTCACACGCCTGGTAGGCACGTGAAACTGTGAGATGCCGATTCGGGTCGAACCATGACCCGAGTTCGACCCGTGTACCAACATGGTCGGGTCATACCCTAACCCGTTGACTGACCGGTCGGGGTCACACTTCAATCCATTGACCAACCCGTGTCTGACCCAGGTGACACGGCTTAGCGCGTGAAGGAGTGTGAGCCGCGCACCGCGAGTGGGCGCGCGTGGGCCGAGCCACGCCAGGCTCGTGTGAGCACGCGCCTTGCGTCTGGCGCATGAACTAGGTTGCTGCCAGCACGTGGAGGCACGTGGCAGCACAAGCAAACGCGCCGTTGGTACGTGGAGGAGCATGTGGACCCCCACGGCACGTCAGATCGTCCGAAATTGAATTTTTTTCAATTTTTTAAGGGGTCCTAAATCTATATTTGTGACTATTTGTGAAATTTTGTGTGTCGAATCCAAATTCGGATGGTAAGATGCAATCCTGAGTTGTAGTGTATGGTCTCCATTGACCATGTTCGCTTTGGGGTCAATACTCTAATTATTTTGGATTTGTTAATTCGTAGGGTGTGGGAAATTGTGTGATAATTAGTATTATTAGTCACTAACATCTCTTTTTCTTGTATTAGAGACAAATGACTGCAACAAAGAGTATTGTTCTTGATCTCGTGAAGGGAGACAAGCTGAACTTTCAGTTTGTTTTTTAGGAACAGGACCTAGAGGAGATTCTAACACACAAGATGTCGCACCCTGAGGAGGGTACTACGTCTCAGGCTAGACGGGATCAAAAGGTGTATCGTACATGGAAAAAAAAGGATGGCCAAATTAGGGTAATCCTCCTAAGCATCATGAACGATGATATGATTCTAGTATATGAGTAGTATCCTACTGTGATGTCGGTTTGGATTGCTCTAAGAGAGCACCTTGGCTCCCGGTCAGCTCCTAAACTGAGGGTGCTGACCTATAGGTTTATCACCTATAAGAAGAAACATGATCATACTATGAAATAACATTTAATGCACATGTCGAGTATGATCGCTTCTCTGAAAAATATGGGAGAGCTGATGTTTGATGAGTTTCAGGTACTGGGGGTGATCCAGTCTTTACCTAACTTCTGGGATGTGGTTAAGATCTATCTAACACATACTGAGAGTATTCATCCTTTCAATGACGTGAGTAGGCATTGTGAGCTCGAGGAGAGCACAAGAAGGTGGCTAAGTCAGTTTCGGTCATGCCTATGTAGCGGAGTCGAGTAAGGTTTCCTAGAGCTTTAAGCACAAGTAACACAAACATGACAGAAAGACCAAAAGACAGGGTAAGAAGAAGCCATCAACAAGAGTAAAGCGAAGTGCTACGTTTGTGACAAATTTGGGCATTTCGCTCGTGAGTGTGATGAGCAGAAGGTAAGTCCTTTTTTCCTTACATGGTTTGAGTTATGTTTCATCCACTGTGATGGTTATTAACTCCTCTCCTTTGTGGATCGTATATTCAGGAGCCGTCGACCATGTAGCTCATGATAGGAGTGCATATGTGGAGTTCTGTCGATTGAGTCCCCATGCGAGAAGGTTATATGTAAAGAACGGAGCATTTGTAGCTGTGAGGGGGATTGGTACATGCAAACTGATGCTACGAATTTACCAAGACCTGAATTTACATGATGTATTATATGCTTCCGAGATTCGGCGGAATCTCGTATTCGTTCTTTGTTTAGATCGCTTAGGATATTCTATTCTGTTAAGAAACTCAAGTACTTCCATTACATACGATGATTCTCTTTTATGTATTGGTTTGATCCATGATGGACTATATACGCCGGATATGGTTTCCTATAATAATATTTCTACTTTATCTTTTATTGCCTATACATATGATAGCGTAGTTGATGATATTTCTATTTGATATAGTAGATTTGGCCACAGAGGGTAAAAGAGAATGAATCGGTTAGCAACGAGTGGCCTGTTGGACCTACTAACTCAGGTCGAGTTGCCCCTATGTGAGTTTTGCCTAATCGGTAAAGCGATGAGAAAATCATTTGGAAAGGCAATGAGAGCTGGAACACTATTGTAACTGATTCACTCCGATATTTGTGGACTTATGAATATGAGAGCCCAAAACGAAGTCACGTATTTTATTACGTTTATAGACGATTATACGCATTTCAGTTACGTCTATCTAATCTCGTACAAGTCTAAGCCATTAGATTACTTTAGGAGGTTTATCAACGAGGTGGAAAATCAGTTAAATTTAAGAGTTAAGACTTTTAGAATCGATCGAGAGCGTGAGTATCTATTTAAGCAGTTTAAAGAGCTCTATTTCAAGAAAGGTATTACGAGACAGTTGATTATTTCTGCTACTCCCCAGCAGAACGGAGTAGCCAATAGAAGGAACATGACTCTGTTGGAGATGGTGGTGAGATCTATGATGGCGCAAGCTAATTTCGCTATCTTTCATTGAGGAGATGCATTATTGACTGCTATATACGCTCTCAATCGTGTTCCAACTAAATCCGTAATCAGTACCCTATACGAGTTTTGGACAGAGAGGCAACCTAATCTTAGCCATTTGAGGCCATGGGGTTGTGCCACATACGTTTACGATTCCTTGCACCAACACGATAAGTTAGACTCGCGAGAAAATAAGTGAATCTTTATAAGATACTCTAAACATTCAAGGGATATGTGTTTCTAGGTGAACGTACAGACGGCGCGGTCTCTGAGATCAAATCTCGTGATACTACGTTCCTGGAAAATGATTTCTCTAAGAGAGGTGAAATCAATCAGGACTTCACTTTTTATGAGATGGGTGAGCCTAACAGTTTAGTTAAGCCCAACGACGGGACTCAAGAATCTATTACGGATCTTGATTTTGTGGGAGTGACCCATCTAGAGGTGAAGAGATTCTCTCTCCTCATAGGAGTAGTCGGGGAAATATACCCCAACGTCATTTTTCAATTGAGAATGAGATCTTTATCGTGACTCCCAAGGATAATAAGGAGTCCCGAACTTTTTATGAGACTCTCGAGAGTTTTATGAAGGACCAATGGTTAAAGGCCATGTATGAGAAGATAGAATCTACGAGAGTCAATAGGGTTTGGGACCTAATTGACCTACCTGCGGATAGAAAGACTATTGGGAACAAGTGGATTCTCAAAATCAAAAGAAAGGCCGACGGATCGATAGAGAGATACAAAACTCATCTAGTAGCCAAGGGTTACATATAGACAAAGGGTATTGACTACGAGAAGACTTTCTCTACTATAGTCAAATTTACATCGATCCGTTTACTCTTGGTGATTGTCGCAAGCATGAATCTAGAGTTACATCAGATAGATGTAAAGACTGCTTTTCTTAACGAAAATTTGGATGAGAAGATCTACATGGAATAGCCCTTCGGGTTCATTCTAGTAGGTCATGAGAATAAGGTTTGCAGACTTCGGAAATTGATATATGGCCTAAGACAGTCATCCAGGCGGTAGTACCTAAGATTTAACGAAAAGATAATATTTTATGATTTTACAATGATCGAGGAAGATTATTGTGTCTATCTGATACGGTCTGACGATTCTTTTGTGATCTTGTCCCTATACGTGGACGATAAAATGTTAGCCGGGAACAACATTGAGTATCTAATGGCAATCAAAATATGGTTGTCATCGAGCTTCAACATGAAAGATATGGGTGAAACTGAGTTTATCCTTAGAGTTAAAATTTTGAGAGATCGCTCGATATGAATGTTGGCTATTTCGCAAGAGACCTACATTAGGAAGATTTTCGAGCACTTTGGGATAAGTGATTGTAATCCCATAGATACTCTGATCGCCAAGTGTGAGGCCTGAGTCTTGAGATGTGCCCGAAAACTCAGAAAGAAGTAAAGGAAGTGAGTAAAATCTCTTATTCCAGTACAGTAGGAAGTTTGATGTATGCGATACTGTGTACACGACCAGACATATGTTATGCAGTCGTTTTGGTAAGTAGATATCAATCAAATCCTGAAAGAGATCACTGGAGAGTAGTGAAAAAGATTTTGAGATATCTTAAGGGAATTGTGAGCTTCTCCTTGTGTTACAGAGGAGGAAATTTGTGCCTTGTGGGATATTCAGATGCCGACTGGGGTGGTGATCTAGATAAGCGCAAATCAACGTCAGGTTTTGCCTTCTTACTTAATGGTGGTGCCATTTCTTAAAGCGACAAGAAGCAAACTTGTGTGGCTCTATCTACGATGGAGGCTAAATTCGTGGCTTACTTGTTCGCTGTTCAGGAGAGTGTTTGACTCTAGAGACTATCATATGATTTAGGGGTTCAGGCTGATAGTGGAAAGTCAGTGATAATTTACTATGATAATCAGGCTAAATTCATCTAAGTATCATAATAGAACCAAACACATCGACACCAGATATAAATTTGTAAGAGACATTATCGAGAATGGTGAAATGACCGTCAAGTATATTTTGACACATAGTATGGTGGCTGACCCATTCACCAAACTCATTGTTAGAGACTCATTTGCAGCACCTAGAAAGTTATTGGATTTGTGCATATTTTGATATTTCTCATTTTGTACTGAATTAACGATGTGTGTAACACCGATATTGCGGTGTCCGTAATAGTGTACTATTCTTGAAAAAATATATATAAATAAATATTCTTCAGTCTATATATATATGTGTTGAGAGAAATTTTATATATTTATATTGATTTTTGATTTTGGCGTATTTAAATTGAATTTTTGGTATATTTTAAATTTTGCCGTATCCGCTAATTTTAGTATAAAATGAATATAAATAAATAAATATATATATATATATATATATATATATAACAATAAAGGAGTGTTGCGTTTTGAGCCAAAACGTAGCACCCCCCATCTAAATCAGATTAGGGCTTTTAGCCCTAATCTCTCTCTCTCTTCGCCTCTTCCCCTTCCCGCGACCCATTGCCCTCCCTCGCCCGAATCCGTCACTCTCTTCCGCAGCGCACCACCACCACAATCCTCTTCTTCTTCTCTCCCTCTCTACTTCTCTCTTTCCCTTTCGGCCGAAAGCCTCTATCTCACTATACCTTTCTCCCTCTCGCTGTCGCTCTCTCCCTTTCTACGGCTTCGCCATCCTCCACCGCTCTCTCTACCACTGCTCCTCCCTCCTACGCGAGCGTGCCGCAACCCAAGCTTCCCTACACGAGCACGAACGTGCCATAGTGCGATCCTCCTCACGTGAGTGCACCACAACGTGCGACCTTCCGCCAGCGCACCACAACGTGCTTGCTCGCGAGCGTGCTTGCTCTAGAGCGTGTTTGCTCGCGAGCGTGCTTGTGCACGAGCGCGAGCTAGCCCGCTAGCAGGCGCAACCTACCAACGTGCGCAGCCCACGAGCCGCAAGCCCGCTAACCTGCTGACCCACGAGCATAGCCTTCCCGCGAGCACACAGTTGCACGATCTTCCCCACGAGAGCGCGCCGCAACGCGAGCTTCCCCGGCCGAGCTTCCTCGAGCGTACAACTATAGTCCAGCTTATGAGCATGCTCCTCAACCTGTGAGAGCGCTAGCCCGAGAGCGTGCCAACCCGTGAGCATGCCAGCCTGCAAGCCCAGCAGCCCAATAGCCCGCGACGGCCCGCGAGCCCGTGACGGCCTGCGAGCCCACGATCTGCTCTCTCCTTCGAGAGCTCTCCGCGTGCAGGCCCCTTTGCTGCAACCCCAACTGAAGCCCAAACCACAGTCATCAACCGACCCCCGAACCCTAGGTCGCGGCTTCTTCACTACGGGTAACGGCTACGTTGGTTGTAGTTCTTAGGTTTGGTACTTGGAATTTGATTTAGTTACTAACATAGTTTCAAATGTGAAAATATTACAGGTTTTAGATCAATTCAACGGACGAACGACAGGTAGGTCTGAGATCTGAGGAACCCTAGGTGAGAGAAATGCAATCACTTCAACATTTGAATTGATTTTGTCGAATTTAGGTTGAATTTAGAATCAGAAGTTATATTCATATATATTCTAAAATATGTTTAATTCGAGAAAAATTAGAAAAAATGAGAAATATTATAAATTTGATCATTTGTGCAGCAAATGATTCGAAATTGATAAAACAAAAATCTAGAAAGGAGATTGTGTAAATTTAGGGTTGTATTAAAATGGAAAGAAAAATTAAAAATCCCTTATTAGGCTTTTGTTTGATATTAAATTGTGATGATTTGATTAGGAAAATATTTTTAGAGACTCGAGAAGTCAAATTGGATTTATTTTGAAAATAGGGAGTAATCACCCTCCCTAGAAAGATAAGTAAGACTCTAATCTCTTGCATAAATAGTGAAATTTGTTTTTGCTATGTTTTTCATAAAACATATTTTCGATATGCATGGACTCGACGTATAATATTAAATTTCAAAACTTGTTTTGTGACATTTGGAGTGTCGTAAATTTGTATTTCCGATGACTATGCATCCATGGTTTGAAATGAAATGATATTGTGCAATTATTTGAGAACAAGATATGTTTTCTATTTTACTGTCACATTGACATAGATTTGAAATGATTTGATTATTGTATTGGCACACGAATTTAAAATATTTTGATGATCTATATGGGCCGGGTTCCCATTTGTGATGAGATGATCTGTATGGGCCGGGTGCCCACTTGTGATGAGATGATGTTCTTTGATAAATTATGTAGCTATGAAAGGCGTTTGTAGAGGCACCGGGTTACCCGGATATGCTTCTGCAAGAGGTATCCACAAACGTCATATGTCTAATGGCTATAGGCGCGGCCAGTTGAACCTACGTAAGGGGGAGGACGTGTGTGACGCCACTGTTGAGCACCGGGCGGGGTCCTATACATGATGATGAGTTAGCCCCAGTGAACTTATGGCCAATGTTGGGGTAGAGAGCGACTTTTGAACTTTATATATAATAAAACCTCTTATGCGCCTGTCCTTGGTCATGGTTGACCTCTGCCAAGATTATTTTTGGTTTGCTCTAATAATACTTGATTTTGAATGGATGCATATATGTTTGATATTCTGTGATTGGTTAAATGATTTCAAATTGCTAAATATATCATGTTTTACTGTGAAATGTAAATTATTGTTACGAATAATGTTGTTTGACACTCCAATGGTTCACCCACACTATTTATACTTGATATTAATCCCCTTACTCACTGGATATCTTCTCTGATACTCTCCCCTCTTCTTACCTTCCTCAGACAGGATTACTGTGATAGAGCGACGTTATAGGCTCTAGAGGTTTTAGTAACATATCGGTGGATTCGGTATTCACGATGGTGAGATTTAATTCAAATAAAAATTTGAAGTTCTTATTTTATTTCAACCCTGCGAGGTCATGATATTGAGATCCGTAGTTGGCCGTGTACATTTATATGGGATAACTATATAAATTATAGATATTGTTTAGGAAACTCCCATATTTTACTTGCATTGAGGCAGCTGTAAGCATTTAAAAATTTTTACTTGGGAAATTGTTATACATTATATAAACTTTCGGTCCTCTCGGTGTGGTGGCTACTCATACTCTAGTTGGGCATGACAGTAGAGGTCTGTAACTAGGACTGCTAGCAATTAAAAAGCATTGTGTTGTCCTGGTTGCTGTTGTGGTTTGGTTCGTTGTCTACTGTGGTTTGGTTTATTATCTTGAGACCGGGATGACATTTTTATTTGATTAACATAATGGTTGTGAATTTTATAAGTCAAATTGTATTTGAGAGACCTCCAAAATATGGAGAGGTTCTGCCTGATTTTCTGTTAAAATACAGCTGGCATCCAGGGTAACGGGCGGGTGCTCATTCCCCCGGTTCGGGGCGTGACATTTTTATTGGTATTAGAGCGTTTAGGTTAAAGAAAGGATAGTGATAAAAATCTTCCCAAGTATATTAAAAGTACTCAATGTATTAAAGAGTTTCATACAGTCATTTAAAATCTCATAATTGGCTATAGACATATAAGTTCATCTATTTTAGGGGGTTAGATAGATGATGCATCTAACCCATTATTTCACATTCAAATGCTTTGATTCATAACTCAAATTCTTTTCGGGGGGTTAGTTATTAGTAACTAACCATAATTCTTGATTTCTACCTTATAAAAAGATATTTTTATTGTAAAATTATGCCACCTAAATGTGGTAGGTGTGGTGCTAGAGTCGCACCACCTGAGAGTCCCCTAGTGCCTGATGTACCTAGGGCACCCGAGGCTCCACAAGGACCAGAGGATGCTTCCTCTACTTGAACACGCTCACCAGCACTATCCCCAGCACCTACATCAGCTATTACAGCCGAGATTCCCTACCACCACTCGATACCTTGAGGCAGTGGCAGGAGTGGTACAGTAGATATGGGGCACAGATACCACCACCTCCACTACAAACTCCAGCGACCGTACCTGCAGCCGTACCTGCACCTACGGCACCGATTCCTCCTTCGGTGGCCGGTCCTTCTATTTCTACTCTGACCAATGAGATATCAGTTACTTTGAGGTGCATCCATTAGCTTACTCAATTGGTGAAAGAGTCTCTGTAGCTCGGATGCACAGACTTTTCAGGATCTAGTGATGCCGTAGCGGTGAAGCACTGGATCAACAGGACTTGCAGGATCTTTACTGATCTGGGGTTGACAGAGGAGCTCAGGTTGAGAGTTGCTGAAAGATTTCTTGACTGAGATGCCCTCTCGTGGTGGGAGACTATCTGTGATAGTACTATGCAGACCCTACGGTAGGAGGACTTTCTACATGAGTTCGACCGTAGGTACTTCACCCCGTTTCAGTAAGATCGTATGAGAACAGAGTTTATGCACTTACGCCAAGGAACTAGGTCAGTCTCAGAGTACGAGGCTGAGCTTAGACGACTAGTGGCCTTTGTCCCCGACATGGCTACACCAGCTCAGATGAGGTTCAAGTTTGAAGATGGCCTTCAATTGAGTATCAGAAAGTATATAATGGTGACTCCCTCTTTTACATTATCAGAGGTGATTGATTCAGTATATCGGGCAGAGGAGATCGTCCGAGCTGAGACTAGGTAGAGAGAGTCACCAGAAGAGGAAGACTGGGTTATCGGGCGGACAGTCTTCGAAGAGGGGATTTTGGATATCTCGGGGGTTCTTTCAGCTTCAGACCAGCAGGACTGGGACCGGGACCTTGACCATAGAGTTTTGGGGTACCAGCTCCTAATGCTTCTACACAGTCTACTACACAGAGACAGTCTTTCTGCCATAAATGCGACAGCCACCATACCTTTGGGGCATGTAGAGTACTAGTTACTTGCTTCCAGTGTAGGAAGCAAGGTCACATTAAGAGTACTTGCCCAAAGTTAGGTCGAAGAGGACAGACTTCTTAGGGTCATACTGGTATTTCTGGCACAGGCCAGTAGGGGCACTTGCGCGCTCAGCTCTTACTGCTGCTCGGACTGCAACCGGGAGCAATACAGTGCCAAAACTGTTGCGACAGCAACCTAGAGACCAAGCTCATGTGTTTACGATGACACAGGAGGACGCACAGGCAAACTCTGATATTATTATGAGTAATCCTTCCGCAGACCCCTCAGTATAGTACTTTAGTTGTCTCTCTTTTTGAGATTTTGTATAACATGATGTATATATACAGTTTTGACTAATTAAAGTTTTAGAAACTTAACTAGTTGATATATATATATATATATATATATATAAAGATATCTATTTTTCTTTGCATTTTAAATACCTTTAATCTTTTTCTTACCTTTAGGTACCATGCGAATGTTCGGTCTCGATGCCCGTATTCTCATAGTACCGGGTTGAATTTTTCATATGTGACCGACACGTTCGCTCGCCATTCTGATAGGCCTCTCTCGCTAGTTGATGATGAGATTTTGGTAGTCATTCCTCTTGACAAGCATATCATTCGAGATACAGTCTATAGGGGCTATGAGATCGGTATTGGGGAGGCGGTATTGGAGGCAGATCTGATTCCGCTCCCTATCACGGATTTTGATGCCATCTTAAGGATGGATTGGCTGAATTTATACTGGGCTTCCGTGGATTGTTACATGAAGGAAGTTGAGTTTCGAAAGTCTGGACAGCCACCGTTAGTATTCTGGGGCGAGAGATGAGTGTTGCCCTGCAATATTATATCTGTTATAAAGGCCAGACGCTTGGTACGCCATAGTTGTGGCTTATCTAGCTTATATTGTCGACACCACCTTTGAGAGACCGAGACTTAAAGATGTCCCTGTGGTGCAAGAGTTTCCAGACGTGTTCCTTGAGGAGCTTCACGGATTACCACCAGTTCAGGAGTTCGATTTCGAGATTGATCTAGTATCGAGGATCAATCCTATTTCTATTTCGCAATACAAAATGATGCCTGCTGAACTGAGAGAGCTTAAGATTCAGTTGTAGGAACTTCTAGACAAGGGGTTTATACGCCCGCACGTCACCCTGGGGCACATCGTATTTATCGATGACATCTTGGTGTATTCACGGAATGATGAAAATCATGTTCAGTACCTTTGAGTGGTATTACATATATTCTGTGAGAAGCAGTTATATGTCAAATTCTCGAAATGTGAGTTTTGGCCTAGACAAATAGAATTTTTGGGGTACATTATCTCCGTGGAAGATATTTATGTTGATCCGCGAAAGATTAGGATATATTGAAGTAGGAGTAGCCACAGAAAGTTACTGAGATCCGTAGTTTTCTCTGTTTAGCCAGGTATTATCATCAATTTGTAAAGAAATTTTCCCGAATAGCTACTCCATTATCTAAATGGACCCGAAAGGGGTTTAAGTTTGTTTGGGATAACCGTTGTTATACGAGCTTTCAGGAGCTTAAACAACGGTTGACATCTGCTCCTATTTTAGTCATTCCCACTAGTAGTTGGGAGTATACAGTATACAGTATACAATGATGCTAGTCGACAAGGATTGGGTGGTATTCTGATACAAGATGATCAGGTTATTGCGTATGCCTTGCAACAGCTAAAGAAACACGAGGTTAATTACCCGACACATGATTTGGAGTTGGCAGCCATAGTTTTCGCATTGAAGATATGGCGGCATTATCTTTATGGGGTGACCTGTAGGGTATTTATAGATTATAGGAGTTTGAAATATCTATTTACCCAAAAGGAGCTGAATTTGAGATAGAGGAGATTGTTAAAGCTTCTAAAAAATTATGACCTCATTATTGACTGTCATCCGGACAAGAAGAATGTTGTAGCAGATGCTTTGAGTCGGAAGTCAGCATCATCCTCATAGTCGACAGAGAAAGTCTACCTTTCATGTTTAGTGGGACTCCGAGCCTTGGGAGTCAGTTTGACTAGTGATGATCAGGGAGGCTTACTAGCCAGATTTGAGGTCAGACCGACTTTGTTTGACCATATCCGATCCGAGAGCTCCAGAGTATAGATGAGGAGTTTCAGAGTATTGCGGATAGAGTCCGTAGAGCTGAGAGCGGAGACTTTAGGATCTGAGGAGATGGTTTGATAGTGTTCAGAGAACGGGTTTGCATTCCCGCTGACAACGATCTTCGTAAGGCTATTCTTGAGGAGGCTCATTTCTCCGCTTATGCCCTGCATCCGGGTGGCATGAAAATGTATCGTACTATCCGAGATAGTTATTGGTGGCTCTGGATAAAAAGAGAGGTCACAAATTTTGTGGCTAGATGTTTAGTTTGCCAGCAGGTGAAAGCAGAATATCAGCGGCCGACTGGAACATTGCTGCCCCTCCTCATTCCTAAATGGAAGTGGGAACATAACACGATGGATTTTGCAATAGGACTCAGTGCAGCATGATGCCGTATGGGTGATTGTAGATAGACTTACGAAATCTGCGCACTTCATTGCTATTCATGTCAATTTCTCTTTGGAAGTGTTGGCACATCTCTACATCGACACTATTGTTAGACTTCATGGAGTACCTGTATCAATAGTGTTAGATAGAGATCCTAGAATCATATCTAGATTTTGGTCCAAGTTACAGGAGGCAATGGACACAAGACTGAATTTTAGTACGGCCTATCATCCGCAAATAGATGGTCAATCAGAGAGGACCATTCAGACCCTTGAGAACATGCTGAGAGCATGTGTGATGGATTTCCGATATAGTTGGGATCGACACCTTCCACTGGTCAAATTTGCATATAATAATAGCTATCAGACCAGTATAGGAATGCTCCCGTATGAGATACTGTATGGCAGGAAGTGCCGTACCCGATATGCTGGGATGAGGTCGGAGAGCGACGTCTCAGCAGTGTCGAGTTAATTAAGGAAATGAAGGATAAAGTTAAGGTCATCCCTGAACGGATGAAAACTACCCAATACAGACAGAAGGCATATGTCGATCATAGGGGGCGACCTCTTGAGTTTGCCACTGGAGATATGGTTTTCTTGAGAATATCTCCTTGGAAGGGAGTTATACGGTTCAGGCAGCGGAACAAGTTGAGTCCCAGATATATTAGGTTCTTTCGTATCCTTGAGAGGGTCGGGAGTATAGCATACAGATTGGAACTGTCAGATGAACTATCCTGTATTCACGACGTCTTTCATGTCTCAGTACTCAGGAAGTATTTAGCTGATCCTTCTCATGTACTTGAGCCTCCACCTATTAAGTTACGAGAGGACCTTAGTCTTCCAGCCCGTGGCTATTCTAGATCGACAGGTCAGAAAGTTGCGGAACAAGGAAGTTTTATTGGTTAGAGTTTTGTAAAGGAGTAACTAGGTCGACCTGAGAGCCCAAAGAGGTTATTAGGAGACAATATCCCCATTTATTTACAGTTTAGCCTTCTTTTAATCTCGAGAACGAAACTTATTTTTAGAGAGTTAAAAAATGTAACACCGATATTGCGGTATCTGTAAGAGTGTACTATTCTCGAAAAATATATATAAATAAATATTTTTCAGTCTATATATAGATGTGTGGAGAAAAATTTTATTTATTTATATTGATTTTTGATTATGAGGTATTTAAATTGAATTTTTAGTATATTTGAAATTTTGTCGTATCCGCGAATTTTAGTATAAAATGAATATAAAATATATATATATATATATATATATATATAATCATAATAATAAGAGTTAAAAAAAACAGAGGAGTGCTGCTGCATTTTGCGCCAAAACGCAGCAGCCCCCACCCAAATCAGATTAGGGCTTTTAGCCCTAACCTCTCTCTCTCTCTCTTCCTCTCTCTCTCTTTTCGCCTTTTTCCCTTCTTGGGACCCGCCACCCTCCCTCCCCAAATCCGCCGCTCTCTCCACCGCTTCCCCTCCCTCCCTCACCCAAATCCGTCGCTCTCCTCCGCAGCGCACCACCACTACCATCCTCCTCTTCTTCTCTCCCTCTCTACTTCTCTCTTCCCCTTTCGGCTGAAAGCCTCTCTTTCGCTCTCCCTTTCCCCCTCTCGCTGTCGCTCTCTCCCTCTCTTCGGCTTCGCCACCCTCCGCCACTCTCTCCACCGCTGCTCCTCCCTCCCGCACGACCGCGCCGCAACGTAAACTTCCTTGCATGAGCACGAGCGAGCCATAACACGATCCTCCTCGCACGAGCGCGCCACAACGCACGACCTTCCACCACCGTGCTACAGCTCACCTTACTCGCGAGTGCACGCAAGCCCACTAGAGCGCGCAACCCGTAAGCGAGCGTAACCCGCGAGCGCGCGCAACCCACGAGCTGCAAGCCTGCTAGCCTGTTGACCCACGAGTACAGCCTTCCTACGAAAGCGCCGCAGTGCGATCTTCCTGGCACGAGCACACCACAGCACGCGACCTTCTGCGAGCGCACGACTGCAGTCCAGCTCGAAAGCACTCGCCTCAGCCCATGAGCATGCCAGCCCGCAGGCGTGCCAGCCCGCGAGCCCACTAGCCCACTAGCCAACGAGCCCACGATGGCCCGCAAGCCCGCGATAGCCCACGAGCCCGTGACAGCTCATGAGCCCACAATTTGTTCTCTCCATCAAGAGCACTCCTGCGCATGGGCCCCCTTGCTGCAACCCCAGTTGAAACCCAAACCGCAGTCATTAACCGACCCCCGAACCTTAGGTTGCAGCTTCTTCACTGCAGGTAACGGCTGCGTTGGTTGTAGTTCTTGGGTTTGGTGCTTGGAATTTGAGTTAGTTGCTAACATAGATTCAAATGTGAAAATATTATAGGTTTTAGACCAATTCGACGAGCGAACAAAAGCCAGGTCTTAGATATGAGGAACCCTAGGTGAGAGAAATGCAATTACTTCAACATTTGAATTGATTTTGTCGAATTCAGGTTGAATTTAGAATCGGAAGGTATATTCATATATATTCTGAAATATGTTTAATTCGAGAAAAATTAGGAAAAATGAGAAATATTAGAAATTTAATCATTTATGAGCCAAATGATTCGAAATTGATGAAATGGAAATTTGGAAAGGAGATTGTGTAAATTTAGGGTTGTATTAAATTGGAAAGAAAAATTGAAAATCTCTTATTAGGCTTTTTTGTTTGATATTAAATTGTGATAATTTGATTAAAGTTGCTAACATATTTTTGATATGCATGGACTCGACGTATGGTATTAAATTTCAAAATTTGTTTTGTGACATTTGAAGTGTCATAAATTTGTATTTCCGATGACTATGCATCCATAGTTTGAAATGAAATGATATTGTGTCATTATTTGAGAACCAGATATGTTTTCTATTCTACCATCGCATTGAAATGAATTTGAAATGATTTGATAATTGTATTGGCACAAGGATTTAAAATATTCTGTTGATTTGTATGGGTCGGTGCCCATTTGTGATGAGATGATCTGTATGGGCTGGGTGCCCACTTGTGATGAGATGATATTTTTTGATAAATTCTGTAGTTACAAAGGGTGTTTGTAGAGGCACCGGATTACGTAGATACGCTTCTGTAGGAGGTATCCGCAAACGTTATATATCTAATGGCTATAGGCACGGCCGGTTGAACCAACGTAAGGGGGAGGACATATGTGACGCCACCGTCTAGCACCAGGTGGGGTCCTATATACGATGATGAGTTAACTCCAGCGAACTCATGGCCAACGTCGGGATAGAGAGCGACTTTTGAACTTTATGCATAATAAAACCCCTGATGCGCCTGTCCTTGGTCATGGTTGACCTCTGCCAGGATCATTTTAGGCTTGCTCTAATAATACTTGATTTTGAATTGATGCATCTATACTTGATATCGTGTGATTGGTTAAATGATTTCAAATTGCTAAATATATCATGTTTTAGTATGAAATGTAAATTATTGTTACAAATAATGTTGTTTGACACTCCAATGGTTCACCCACACTATTTATGCTTGATATTAATCCCCGTACTCACTGGATATCTTCCATGATACTCACCCCTCTCCTTACCTTTCTCGGACAGAATTACTGTGATAGAGGGACGATATAGGCTCTAGAGGTTTTTGTAGCATATTGGTAGATTCGGTATTCACGATGGTGAGATTTAATTCAAATAAAAATTTGAAATCCTTATTTTATTTCGACTCTGCGAGGTTATGATATTGAGATTCGTAGTTGGCCGTATACATTTATATGGGATGACTGTATAAATTATGGATATTGTTTATGAAACTCCCACATTTTACTTGTATTGAGCCACCTGTAACCATTTAAAAATTTTTACTTGGGAAATTATTGTACATTGTATAAAATTTTGACCCGCTCGGTGTGGTGGCTACTCGTGCTCTAGTTGGACATGACAGTAGAGATCTGAAACTAGGACTGCTAGCAATTAAAAAGTCTTGCGTTGTCCTAGTTGTCTGCTATAGTTTGGTTCATTGTCTTGAGGCCAAGATTGCCTTTTTATTTGATTGATAGGATGGTTGTGAATTTTACAGGTCAAATTGTATTTAGGAGACCTCCGAAATATGAGTAAGTTCTGCCCTATTTTCTGTAAAAATACAGATGGCATCCAGGGTAACGGGCGGCTGCTCACGCCCCCGGTTCGGAGCGTGACAATGTGATACTTATTATATTCATAAATGATTTGTGTATTATTCAGTTACACTTGCATCATTATTTTTCTTAAATAATGCACTTGTTTTATATCATATATGCTTCGATGTAATAAAAGATATGTCAGACAGGCGAGATTGACTCTCTCATATAAATGACCACCTTCAGCTCTGAGTAAGCCGAGATGAGACGGTTTCTAGTCGTAAAAGGCATTGAGAGCGGCCCTGCTATAAGTCGCCCTGATATGTGTTCAAAATGAGGTCATCTAGCATATGGCTGATATGAAAATTCTCATGTCCATATAACATGTAAGTAGCCAGATTTGAGATCTCAGATATCACCTATGATTAGTGATATTGTCTCTGAGATACTCTCTCTGAAATCTTTGGGTAAAATTTTATGTGTAGACTGAGTCCGGTATCTGTACAGTATTAGAAAAATCTGACATATGCTCTTTTGAGAAATTAGGGATTAACATTGGGGTACGTGTTTCATACCACGTATGATGAGACGACTATGAGATAATGAAATCTATTATTTGAGACAATAGTATGATTGTGATCTCCATTCCTACTATGTGAGACCCGAGATCCATTGGGTAGGATCTCTTGTGCCTTTATTACTTTCGGTTGTTTTTAGAAGTTTTGGTTCAGTATTGCTATTTTAGTCTATTTACTTATAACCCGGAAGATAAATTGAGGTCTAAGAGATAAGTTTAAGAAAGCAGCTGAAATGAGACTGATATATTTGAGCCTGAGAAAAGGAAGACCAATAGGCATTACATCATTATGTAGTATTCACCGACCGGTCTGTTATGTTTATCCATGTTGAGATTCAACATAATAGTGAATACACAGTCAAACATTGATTGGGGATTACTTTTGATGAGAAAAGTGGCTCGATAGATGTAATTGCATTGAGTATGGGGTACAACGAGTTCTTTTTATACTAACGGTGACTTCTCGATCATCCTAATGGTGTATCGAAAAGTCTTTACTTACAGGTATACTTGCCAGTCACACGACGTTCAATCCTGTATGAAATCCAGTAGGGTGATATAGTAGATCGCATGACTTGTGATCATGAAGGATGTAAAATGCTCTTTACTTAAGTAAAAACTTATGTTTAAATTTAAATTAGGGGGTTAAGGGATAATGGTCATCCTTAACCTCCCCTAACTAACTTCTCCCTAAATTAAGGCTCCCAATAACCTACGTGGAGGTAATAACTTCTTTTGTAATTTGTGCATTCGAAAAGAGGAAGATACAGTATATAAGAAAGCAAGTGCACATTTTATTATTTGTGAGTGAAAACAGAGGGTTTACAAAAATTCCAAGAAGGGAATTATCGTGTCACTTTCATTACCAGATCTGAGGGTTACAGCATCGTGACTTTGTGGTGATAGTTCGTAAGGTGACTATCATCCCAACTGCGAGGACGTTCGAAAAAAGTATCGTGGTTTCAAATTGCTGCGTTTTATTCACCGAGGTACACTCTATATTTTGTTGTTTTTGTTTTTTCAAAAAATTCTACCATACTTCCGCTTGCGTGTACGTATGTATTAAAAATTCCAACAAAAGTTAAATTGAATAAAATTTTATTTAAACATCCCAATTTATAACTTTTATTTTATACGATAACTCTTTAAGTGAAGCAAAATAGTTTAGTCAAAGGGCGGTGTACTGTATACGTTTGTAATTTGTGCTTTCGGAAAAATTTTATTGTATATTGTAAAGCAAAGTTGTTCAATTTATAACATCCCAACACGAGGTGTACTGTATATTGTACTTCTCATTATTCCATATATGATACATTTTCTTATTCATATAGAAAAAAATCACTCAGAAATTTTTCCGAGTCAAAATACCTTAGAAGAATTTTAGGCATAAGGCCAGAGGGCTAAAAAAGGACCTTTCCGGGCCATCTTTAAATCTACCCGTGCAAAATTTCTGAAATTTTGCCTAGAATCCTAATTTAGGCTAACTAATGATTTTTATCAGTCAAAATGAGATTTTGAGAAATTTGTCAAAACTCGCCTGGTAGGATGGGAATTAATTGTACCGAGCTAAAATGAAACCCATGCGTGCAAAATTGACGCCGTGTGATTTATATGTGTCAAATTCACTTTAAAAGTGAATACCTATGATGAAAAATCAAAATTTAAGTCATAGCACAAAATTACTTAGTACTCTAGATTTTTACCTAAAGGGCCCTAAATTAGTGAGCCAGATCAAAATTTGCCTAAGCAAACGGTCTCATTTTCACTCGGAACATATTTTGTTGAACTCAGCATGCAATTCTGAGTTCATAGGTGAATTTTATAAATTTTTGGGTCAAGATGAAATTTTGACCGGTCAAAGGGCTTGCGAGTAATTATGGGTCAAAGGGCTTATTTGTAAATAATTAAAATTTGAAAAAATAATGAAATATGTAAGAATTAATGTTGGAATGTGTGGAACAATTGGCGGGTTAGGATCAATTGTTGAAAAAAAAAATCAAGATTTCATGGGAGCCCTTGGATCAAAAAGTAGTGTGAACACCCTAGCCATTTTTGTTGACTTTTGTGACTTGCTTGTGACATGTAACCCTAAAATGGATGGTTGGGATTAAGTCTTTGAAGAATGATCAAGGGCCAAGATTTATAAAGGGTTCCATTTAATAAACAAAAAAATTGTGTTTGGCTTTTCAACTCCTCCCAAAAACGTGAATGCCTAAGGAAATAAGGTAAACTCTCCATCTCCATTTTTCTCTCTTCCATGGCCGTGAGTCACTTGAAGAGGAAGAGTGATTCTTCCAAACAACCACCCCATTTCTTTTCATAGATCATCATCATTTAAACCCTAGCCTAACATATTCAAAAATTGGGGTAAAAGAAAAACTCTTGCTTGGTGGATCTAAAGAGGACAAAGGTTCCAAAAAGAGAAGGCAATCCAACTTTTCTTCAAGTTCCAACCAAGGATCCTTGGTAAGAAAGTATCCTCCTCTAGTGAATAACATATGTTAATTTGGAGTGAAAATGAGATGTGTAGCATGTTGCTCTAGGAGGGCCCAAAACAAGGAGCAAGGGAGGAAGAAAGGCACTTTGAAGGAGAGGACTTCTTGGGGTGTCAAGCACAAGTTCTGAGGTAAGGAAAATTCTACACTATTGTTGGAGTTTGAGAACCTTTCTTTTGATGTGAAAATGAGTTGATTTTAGGTTAGTTTAGGTATTAGTATTAAAAATCAAGGAAATGCCATCCTGTTGTGTGCAGAATTTTTCAGCATGTGTAATGTGTATTTTAGACCTTGAATGATCACGAATTTGGATGAGAAACCATGTCATTTTGTGTGTAGAGGATTTTAGAGCATTGGACATGAAAATGGATGATTTTTGGGGTGTTTAGGAGTGTTAAAATGTAGGATTTTGTGCTAGCACACGTGCAGAAATTTGGCATGAAGTAAGGTGTGTACATATGTGTGTTAATGCATAAAAGAGAGTAGGAATGAGTGTAGAATTTTCTACATTAAAAGAGACAAAAAAAAATGAAGGTCATTTGGCATGTGAAAATGTGGTAAAAATGCAAGGCAATTGGAGTCCAAATGTGAGCAGATTTTTGTAGTGCATTAGTGACCATATGCATATAAAATTTAGGGCATGAGCATGAGAAGTTATGTGTATATGCATGCTGATTGTTGAGATGAAAGTTGTGACCCTATATATGTGCAATGCCTTGGCCAAGTACATTGGAGGGAACCCAAGCATAGCATGTTGTTAGGAGTATTGGGAATGGTATTTAATAAGCAAAATGAAGGCTTATATGTACGTATAAGGATGTATGATTGTGTATTCATGTATATCCAATATTGGTGTATTTAAGTGATATGAAAATGTGTAAATGATAAGATTGTACAAGAGCGTGTGTGAGTATGCATATATGACAGATGTATCCTATGGTGTTGCATTGGATAGATGAATGATGAATTTGATAGTTAATAGCATTTTGGTTTTAGTTTGAGTTGGGTGTTTTCATGGTATGTAACCCATGTTGCCATTTTGATGATTTAGAGAAGACATTGGAGATGTGAATGATAATATTAATAGTTGATGTTAGCATTGCATTCATTGTGTTGGGTACCTTTGACAATGTGAGGTTGGAGTTATTATTTGGATAATTGAAAGGGATAATTAAAATATGATCTTTAATTTCCAAATGTTATAACACATTTAATATGTTATGTGTAAACTTTTATTGTAGTGATATAGCGCTTGATCGTTCGAGGTGATTCGTTTGCTCATTATGGAGCATTCCTGGGTGTGACGTACCCTACAACCTATAGTAAGTGGGATTTTGACGTTTGCTATTAATTGAAAACCATATTTTAAAAATACTTTTCAATGACTCTACAAATGTATGATCGTTAGAATTTTCGAATATTTTATGAAATATTTTGTGATCATTGGATTGTCCCACCTCTTAATTTGCTGAATATGCATCCATGGTTTGACAAGTTAATATTGTGCCATCTTTTGACAAATTGACATGTTTTAATATTTCCATTCTATTGGCACACGGTTTTATGTGATTTTGATCTGGATATGTGTGTGGACTGCATGCCCGGCTGATATGATGGTATTGTTATATGCTTCCTATAGCATCCGTAGTTACGAAGGACATTTGGTAGAAGCACTTCTTGTGTCCGGATACGCTTCGGCCGGACATATCCGCCAGAGCATCATGTGTGTGGACGCACTCGGTTGACCCTCATCAGAGAGGACGTGAGTACGGCTCCGTTTAGCACCGAGTGGGGCTCCATACACAGCCGAGTATCTATATGTATATATATATGGTATTTATGGGCTAATTGGAGTAGCCTGTAGCCAACATTGAGGTAGAAAGTTATTATTTAATATTTGTATTTAGAAAAACCACCAATACGCCCGTCCTTGGTCGAGGTAAACCATTGTCGGATTTGTTTGATTGGCTGGCTCTTTATGAGTCGATTTACATATTGGATGCATATGTTTTTTTTTCTATATATGCCTTGAGATATGTTATTCTTGACATAGTACGTTATTTTCGCACACTTGATATTGTATTATATACTTTAACACTCCAAGTTCACCATCGATATTGATAGCAAGATGTCAGTCCCCTCACTTGCTGAGTATTCTCCCATAGATATTCACCCCTCACTTTCTTTCCTACAGAATTAGTTTTGGACCGAGGAAAAATTATTATGAATTGCGTACTTGCGACGTGGACTTGATATCACTGGGTTTGGATATAGATATTACCATTTATTCCGCTACGATGATTGGTGATGTCGCTATATATTGGAGATTTTAGTTTGATCAATGTATTTATCTATTTATTTTATGGGATAACTGTATAAATTATGGAAATTTATTTGTAAAACTCTCATAGTGACTCAGTTCACGTGCATTGAGGCACTTGTAAGTATTTAAAGTGTTAACTTGGGAATTAATTATACATGTGTATGGAATTTAGGTCAGCTCGGTGTGGCGGCTACTCATGCTTTAGTTGAGCATGACAGTGGAGGTCTGTGGTTAGAACTGCTAGTATTTATAATAGTCTTGCGTTATTCTGGTTGTCCACTATGGATTGGTTGGTTGTTGTGAGGCCAGGATGGCCTATTTATTTTTGTGACAGGATGGTTGTTTAATATACAGGTTAAATTGTACCTGGGAGACCTCCAAATTATGAGGAGGTTCTGTCCAATTTTCTGTAGAAATATAGTCGGTATTCAGGACAACGAATGACTGCTAATGACCCCGGTTCAAAGCGTGACAAAAACTAAGTTGAAAACAAATGTAGTTGGTGGAAGTTTCAATTCTATATCGGTGAAAGTCTCACTTATGGTATCAATGGACAGTCAATTTAGTGAATAAAGTATTATATCTCTTAACCAAATATCGGGTATAAAACTTGAAAACAGAAAAAATTACACTGGGAGAACTGATCCTAAATAAGGTCACAATAGTCAGAATATAATTTTAGATATCGATAGTGAGAACCAAAGATAAGGTTTCAATCATGGTTCGATTTATTTTCATCTACAACCATTTCTTTATTTAATTAAAAATCCTATCAAGTTGGAGTGTTAAGTGGAATGAAAAGAGAAGGGAAAGTAAAAGTGGAGTATCAATGGACAGTTGGTTTAGTGGGATGTGGTGTTAGGTTTCTTAATCAAGTTTCCGAGTTCGACTTGTGGGTTGGGTATGGAAAAAACTATATTGAGAGAGTAACCCCCTTAAATGGGTCACTGTAAATCCCAAATCGGATTAGTCGGATTATAGTTCCGAATACTGGTAGATATAATACAAAAAAAAAAAGAAAGTAAAAGTGGAGTGAAATGATTCTTTTCATTCATTTGGTAAGGAAGGAAATGTAGGGTGATGTAAAAATGGGATGTAATCTTAATCTCTCCCCTCAAGAAATTATTTCTCACCCAAAGTGGACGGATTAGGAAGCGAAAAAAATTTTTGGATAAATTTGTCTTTGTCCTTTTTTGATATTTATGAAATTGTTCATTAATTTTTTCTATTTAATTTTATTTAATATAAAATAAAAAATTATATTTACTTCAACGGGTGAAGTAAATCTCCCCCTCCCCCTCCTTTTCTACGAACCAAACTTACCCTAAAGACATTGTGAATAGTCATATAAATTGGGAATTTTATTCCAATTGTAAAATATTGTTTCACAGAAAGAGACTTATATTCGATTGTTTTAGGAACTCTTTAACCAATACATCCATCATATATATATGTCTGTTTGGTTTAACTTTTTTCAATTTAACATTAGTTTAGACTTAAAAATTGGGCTATACGGCTTTTAGAAAATTGTTTAAAAACAAATTTTAATTAAAAATAGAATAAAAGAAGAATCTTTTGAGAGTAACTTTTGTTTATTTGCTCTTTGTTTTTTTAAATGAAAATATGGGTTGAAAAAAATTCTTTTTAATTATTTTAAATATTATAATTTTTCATATATAGTAAACACTTATTTTAAACCTATTTTAGAAGAGAATTTTTTTTTAAAAAAAAATGTGTATAAAATTAACAAACAATTTATCACTTTAATTTTCAAACTCTTATTTTTTATTTTAACTTATATTAAAACTTTTTAGTAAAAATAAGTTATAATTGACTGGAATGACTATATTTCGTGCAAATAGCTACTTCAACTTCTCATGATACTTTTTGTAAATAAAATGATTAATGGGTTAATTGTGCAATCATTCATTATTTGTAAATCACAAACAACCAAACGTATATGTTTTCTTGGAAAATACTTCAAACATGTCTGCAATCATGTGCATCAAATCCACTTTGGCCTTCTCACAAGCAAATCTTTTTTTTAAAATAAATAAATAAATAAATAAAGGGGTCCACTTGGGAGTTAAGCAACTAAAATATAACAAAAATATCATTGCTTGGACAAAACTCCTAAGGGCAAAAGTTGCAAGATATCAAAAGCACAAGTGGAAAGCTCTTCAATCATTCTGTTTTGTTGATTGATAAACCTAACATTTGCTTTCCCATATTAAAATATCTGCAAGTTGCCAATTCATTACGAGTAATTCATTATGAGAAAACAATGAATCATTGAAATTTGATATCATATAACTTATCAATACATAATTGATCTAATAACTAAACACCGCTACTCCTTAAATAATATTTGGATTCGAATTTTATAAATGATAAAAATAAATATTGAAAGGGCTTTGTCTCTTAAGATTTCAACTCGGGTCAAATAAGATTTAATCGAATCCAATGTGATAGTCCTTTATATAGTGCAAATATATAAATGCTCACTAGTATTTTTTTTCTATTGATGTTATGTCAGTGATATTATTATGTCTTTTTTATTTTTAATAAAGCTAGCCAATCTGGTGATCCAATGAAAACTATACTCCACGTATAATATATTGGGTCAATATTATATATGAGTTCAAATTTTTTTTAGTACATTTTTAACATGAAAATTTTTCCAATGAAGTGAGAACAGATAAATAAAGTGAAAAAGAATTTAATATTATTTTTTTCCTAAAATTGTAGTTGTTCAATCTTTTTTTTAATTCTTGTGCAATTATCTTAATATAGTCTTTGGTTTTGAGTACAAAATAGAGAGAACGGGTACGATGCCAAAAAAAAAAAAAAAAAAAAAGGAAATCATATTAGCTTTGCGGAATGGAGACAATTAAAAATTATTTGTATTTCTGGAACAAAATGAGCCAAATTGGAGGATGGAGACACAGACAAAAAATTTAGTAAACTTTTTTCCCAACTTTTCTCTTATTCTTTGTTTGAATTTTCGTTTAACCTCTTCTATTTGAAGAAAAGAGCAAAGTTTGAAAGAGAATATTATGTATCTGTTGTGTATTTTTTATGTTATGTACAACAGAGTATTTGTACTAATACAAGTAATTAAACAAACTGATATCAATCTAAATCTTAACTACCTAAATTATTATCAAGCATATACAACTAACATAAATTAACATTCTCCCTCAAATTCAAAGCAGTGAAAAATTGGTCATCTTGACTTTGTAAACTAGATCTTCAAGCATTGAGGTAAGAATGATTTGGAAAAAATATCTACAACATGAAACTATGAAGAAATAACAAGAAGCTAAACAATGCTATAAAGTGCTTGATACCGTACCAAATCACAATCAATCTCAATGTATTTGATGTATTTATGAAAGACATCATTATGTGTAATTTTTGCTTGATACTTTGCTCATCACAAAGAATACAAGTTGTAGATGAGTAGGTAACACACATATTTTGAAGTAACCATCATAGCTATGCGAACTCAGACATAGTGTCAACAAGAGTTTGATATTTTACTTCTATATTAAAGCAAGAGAAAGCTATTTGTTTCCTGCGATGTCAAGAAATAAATCCATTTTTATACTATATGATGAATTATATTTTATAGATTTATCATATATTTTTAATATAATTTGATAGATTTTCCACCCAAAATTGGTTAATTATGCTCTCAAATCTGAAATAGGATAGAAATCATGATTTGAGTTGAGAATATGAAAGGACATGCTTTAGTTGATGATTTTGATTATTTTTTTGGACAATGTATTATTGTGGCCAAGTACACAACTTCAAAAATTCATAACTTAAGTTATAGTTGTCAAAATTAGATGATTCTGATGCAATTGAAAAGTTTGAACATAACACTACAACTTTCTAATTTATCACTTTCTCCGTTCGGTTTACAAATGGGAGAAAATTATAGCCAAAAGTACATCTCATAGTAGAAAATTCAAAAAATTTTGTTTGAGCAGTTAAATTTGAAAATTCATATTTTGAGTTAAAGTGTAACGCCGACTCTGTGGTGTCGTACTTTTGCACTCTCGTTCCTAAATTAAATAAAATATTCCTCAGTTTATATATATAGAGAGAAATTTTAATTTTATTGATTTTTGATTTTGGGGTTTTTAATTCAAATTTTTTTTGTATATTCAAAGTATTCGTATTCCAATTCGTGATGTGAAAAATATATTTTTCATTTATTAATTTAATTATTTACTCAATTATTTATTTATAAATCTATTTATCTAAATAAAAATATATATAGTATTAATAATAATAATAATAATATATATATATATATATATACTATATAATATATATATATATATATCGAATTAGGACTTAAAGCCCGAATACTTCCTCTCTCTCCTCTTTCTCTCTCCGCCTCTTCACCTTCTTCCCGCGACCGTCTCATCTTCTTCCACCGTTTCTCACTCTCTCACTGTCGCTCCCTTATTCCCTCGGTCTCACTCTCTCTCATCGCTACTCCTCCCTCCCGCGAGCACAGCCTCGTTGTGAGCGCACCGCAGCGCAATCTTCCCGACGCGAGCGCACCGCAGCGCAAGCTTCCTCGCGCGAGTGCGCGACTGCAATCCTGCTCGCGGTGCTTCTATGCACGAGCACACGATTGTAGTCCTGCTCGCAAGCGCTTCTGCGCACGAGCATGCACCAGCCCGCTAGCGCGCGCAACCCGCGAGCACGTAACTGCAGTCCAGCTCACGAGCGCATGCCCACCAGCCCGCGAGCCCGTGACAGCCCACGAGCCAGCCTGTGAGCCCACTGCGGCCCGCAAGCCTACCGACCCGTGAGCTCACGAATCTTTGCGTAGATAACTGACTTAGGATTTTGATCCTAATCTAAGTATTTATGACCTAAATAATAATCTTGTCTTGATATGGAGCATTGTAGATTTTGGAATGATCGAGAAGACATTCGGATGAATGTCTGCGCTCCAAGAAAAACCTAGGTGAGAGAAATGCAATCTCTTCAACATTTGAAATAAATTTTATCGAATTTAGGTTGAAATTTGTATCGGAAGCTATATATATACTATGAGATATGTTAAATTCGAGAAAAATTAGAGAAAATAAGAAATATTGGAAATTTGATCATTGGTGAGCTAATGATTCAAAATTTGATAAAACGAGAATCTACAAAGAAGATTATGTAAATTAAGATTGTATTAAATTGGAAAGAAAAATAGAAAATCCCTTATTAGACTTTTATTTGATATTAAATTGTGATGATTTGATTAGGGAAATCTTTTGGAAAACTCGAGAAGTCAAATTGGATTTATTTTAAAAAAAATAGGGAGTGACTACCCTCCCTAGAAAAGTGAGTGGGACTCTAATTTTTTGTATGAAATAATAAAACTTGTTTCTACCGTGTTTTCCATAAAACATGTTTTTGATATGCATGGACTCGACGTATGATATTAAATTTCAAAACTTGTTTTGTGACATTTGGAGTGTCGTAAATTTATATTTCCGAAGACTATGCATCCATGGTTTGAAATGAAATGATATTGTGTCACTATTTGAGAACCAGATTTGTTTTCTATTCTACCATCGCATTGACATGGATTTGAAATGATTTGATGATTGTATTGGTACACGAATTTAAAATGTTTTGATGATCGGTATGGGCCAGGTGCCCATTTGTGATAAGATGATCTGTGTGGGCCAGGTGCCCACTTGTGATGAGATGATATTTTTTACTAAATTTGGTAACTATGAAAAGCGTTTGTAGAGGCACCCGGTTGCCTGGATACACTTTTGCAGGAGGTATCCGCAAACGTCACATGTATAATGGCTATAGGGGCGGCCGGTTGAACCCACGTAAGGGGGAGGACGTGTGTGACGCCACCGTCTAACACCAGGTGGGGTCCTATATACGATGATGAGCTAGCCCCAGCGAACTCATGGCCAACGTCGGGGTAGAGAGCGACTTTTGAACTTTATACATAATAAAACCCCCGATGCGCCTGTCTTTGGTCATGGTTGACCTCTGCCATGATCATTTTTTGTTTGCTCTAATAATACCTGATTTTGAATGGATGCATATACGCTTGATATCGTGTGATTGGTTAAATGATTTCAAATTGTTAAATATATCATGTTTTACTGTGAAATATAAATTATTGTTTCGAATAATATTGTTTGACACTTCAATGATTCACCCACAATATTTATACTTGATATTAATCCCCTCACTCACTGGGTATCTTCTCTGATATTCATCCATCTCCTTACCTTCCTCAAATAGGATTACTGTGATAGAGCGACGTTACAGGCTTTAGAGGTTTTCGTAGCATATTGGTGAATTTGGTATTCACGACGGTGAGATTTAATTCAAATAAAAATTTGAAATCCTTATTTTATTTCGACCCTGTGAGGTCATGATATTGAGATCCGTAATTAGCCGTGTACATTTATTTGAGATGACTGTAAAATTATGGACATTGTTTGGGAAACTCCCATATTTTATTTGCATTGAGGTACCTGTAGACATTTAAAAATTTTTACTTGGAAAATTATTGTACAATGTATAAACTTTAGGTCCGCTCGGTATGACGGTTGCTCATACTCTAGTTGGGCATGATAGTAGAGATCTGTGGCTAGGACTGCTAGTAATTAAAAATTTTTGCATTGTCCTGGTTGTCTGCTGTGGTTTGATTCATTGTTTTGAGGCCGGGATGACGCTTTTATTTGATTGACAGGATGGTTGAGAATTATATAGGTCAAATTATATTTGTGAGACTTCTAAAATATGGGGAGATTCTGTCTGATTTTCTGTAAAAATATAGTCAGCATCCAAGGTAACGGGCGGCTGCTCACGACTCCAGTTCAAGACGTGACAGTTCTATTGGTATCAGAGTATCTAGGTTAGAGAAAGAATAGTAATAAAAAGTCTTCCCAAAATACATTAAAAGTGTATATTTATATGGGATGACTATATAAATTATGGATATTGTTTGGGAAACTCTCATATTTTACTTGCATTGAGGCACCTGTAGACATTTAAAAATTTTTACTTTGGATATTATTGTACAATGTATAAACTTTAGGTTCGCTCAGTATGACGGCTGCTCATACTCTAGTTGGGTATGACAGTAGAGATCTGTGGGTAGAACTGTTAGTAATTAAAAAGTCTTGCATTGTCCTGGTTGTCTGCTTTGGTTTGGTTCATTGTCTTGAGACCAGGATGATGCTTTTATTTGATTGAAAGGAGGTTGTGAATTATACAGGTCAAATTGTACTTGGGAGACCTCCAAAATATGGAAAAATTCTGTCTAATTTTTTGTAAAAATACAGCCGGCATCCAAGGTAACGGTCGGCTGCTCACGACCCCAGTTCGGGGCGTGACAGTTCTATTGGTATCAGAGCATTTAGGTTAGAGAAAGGATAGTAATAAAAAGTCTTCCCAAAATACATTAAAAGTTCTCAATGTATTAGAAAGTTTCATACAGTCATTTAAAGTTCCATATATAGTCATAGGCATATAAGTTCATCTATTGTAGAGGGTAAGATATATGATGCACCTACCACACTTTTTCGCATTCACATGTCTTGATCCGTTACTCAATTTTTTTAGGGGGTTAGTTACTAACTAACCATAATCCTTGCTTTTATCTAATGAAACGGTGCTCTCCTTGCAGAACTATGCCATCTAGACATGGTAAGCGCGGTGCACCACCTGAGAGTCCCTCAGAGCCTGAAGCTTCTAGGGCACTTGAGGCTCCACAAGAACCAGAGGATGCTTCCTCTACTCACGCACCTTCACCGGTGCCAACCCAAACACCTCCACCGGCTGTTACAGCCGAGATTCCTCCACCACCACTCGACGCCTTGAGACAGTGGTAGGAGTGGTACAATAGATATGGGGTACAGATGCTGCCACCTCCACTACCAGCTCCAGCGACCGTACCTGCGGCCGTTCTTGCTCCTACGGCACAAATTCCTCCTCCGGTGGCCGGTCCTTTTGTTTCTACTCCGACTGATGAGACATCGGTTACTTTGAGACGCATCCATGAGCTTACTCAGTTGGTGAAAGAGTCTCGGCAGCTCGGATGCATAGACTTTTCAGGATCTAGTGATACTGTAGCGGCGAAACACTGGATCAACAGGACTCATAGGATCCTTACTGATCTGGGGTTGACAGAGGAGCTCAGGTTGAAAGTTGTTGAGAGACTCCTCGATAGAGATGCTTTCTCGTGGTGAGAGGCTATCCGTGATAGTGCTACGCAAACCCCGTGGTGGGAGGACTTTCTACACGAGCTCGACCATAGGTATTTCACCCCGTTCCAGCAAGATCGTCTGAGGATGGAGTTTCTACACTTACGCTAAGGGACTGGGTCAGTCTCAGAGTATGAGGCTAAGCTTAGATGACTAACGGTCTTTATCCCCGACATGGCTACACCAGCTCAGATGAGATTCAGTTTGAAAATGGCCTCCAATTGAGCATCAGATAGTATATGACGGTGATCCCCTCTTCCTCTTTTACACTATCAAAGGTGATTGATTCAGCATATCAGACAGAGGAGATCGTCCGAGCTGAGACTAGGTAGAGAGAGAGTCACCAGAAGAGGAAGATTGGGTCACCGGGTGGAGAGGTTTTGAAGAGGGGTAGAGGTTTTGGACATCCTGGTGGTTCTTTCAGCTTCAGATCAGCAAGACCGGGATAGGGACCTCAACCACAGGATTTTGGGTACTAGCCCCTAATATCTTTACACAGTCTACTACACAGAGACAGTCTTTCTGCCGTAAATACGGCAGCCACCATGCCTTTGGAGCATGTTGAGTACCAGTTACTTGCTTCCAGTATGGGAAGCAAGGTCACATTAAGAGTACTTGCCCAGAGTTAGGTCGAGGAGGATAGACTTCTCAGGGTCATACTGGTATTTCTGGTATAGGCGAGGGTACCTGCACACTCAGCTCTTACAGCTCCTCAGACTGTAGCCGTGAGTAATACAGTGCTAGGACCATCGCGATAGCAACCTAGGGCTCAAGCTTGTGTGTTTATGATAACGCAAGAGGACGCGCAGACAAACCCTAATATTATTATGGATAATCCTCTCGTAGATCCCTTAGTGTAGCACTTTTATTGTACTTTCTGTTTGAGTGTTTTGTTTATCATGATGTCGATTTATAGTTTTGATTAGTTAAAGTTTTACAAACTTAACTAGTTTGATATATATATATAAATATGTCTACTTTTTTTCGCATTCTAAATATCTTAAATCATTTTCCTATCTTTAGGTACCATGCGAATATTTGGTATTGACGCCCGTATTCTTATAGATACCGGGTCGAATTTTTCATATGTAAGCGACACGTTTGCTCGTCATTCTAATAGATCTCTCTCGTCACTTGATGAGGAGATTATGGTAGTCACTCATCGTGACAAGCATATCATACGAGATATAGTCTATAGGGGCTGTGAGGTCGGTATTGGGGAGGCGGTCTTAGAGACAGATCTGATTCTACTCCCTATCACAGATTTTGATGTCATCCTAGGGATGGATTGGCTGAGTTTACACCGGCTTCCGTGGACTATTTCACTAAGGAAGTTGAGTTTCGGAGGTTCGGATAGCCACCGTTAATTTTCTGGGGTGAGAGACGAGTATTGCTCCGCTGTATTATATCTGTTATGAAGGCCAGACGCTTGGTACGCCGTGTTAGTGCGGCTTATCTGGCTTATGTTGTTGACACCACCGTTGAGGGATCGAGACTTGAAGATGTCCCTGTGGTGCAGGAGTTTCCATATGTATTCCCCGAGGAGCTTCCCGTATTACTACCAATTCGAGAGTTCAATTTCGAGATTGATTTAGTACCGGGGACCAATCTTATTTCTATTCTACTGAGAATGGCGCCTGCAGAACTGAGAGAGCTTAAGATTCAGTTGCAGGAACTCCTAGACAAGAGGTTTATTCGCCCGAACACTTCACCCTGGGGTGCTCCGGTATTATTCGTAAAGAAGAAAGATAGTACACTTCGGTTTTGTGTGGATTACAGACAGTTGAACAAAGCCACCATCAAAAATAGATATCCCCTGCTACGTATAGATGATTTGTTTGATCAGTTGTAGGGAGATACGGTTTTCTAAAAAATTGATTTTCGTTCGGGTTATCATCAGTTGAGGGTTCGGGCTGAAAATATGCCCAAGACAGCTTTTCGCACCCGATACGGCCACTATGAGTTTTTAGTCATACCGTTTGGGTTGACTAATACCCCAACTGTTTTTATGGATTTGATGAACCGAGTCTTCCATGATTTCTTGGATCGGTTTGTCATCGTATTCATCGATGACATCTTGGTGTATTCACGGAGTGATGAAGATTATGTTCAACACCTTCGGGTGATACAACAGATATTCCATGAGAAACAGTTATATGTCAAATTCTCGAATGTGAATTTTGGCTGAAACAGATAGGATTTTTGGGGCACATTGTCTCCACGAAATGTATTTATGTTGATTCACGAAAAGTTGAGGCTATACTGAAGTGGGAGCAACCACAAACAGTTACCGAGATTTGTAATTTTCTCGGTTTAGCTGGGTATTATCACTGATTTGTAGAAAGATTCTCTCGGGTAGCCGCTCCATCGTCTAAATTGACCCAGAAGGGAGTCGAGTTTGTTTGAGATGACTGTTATGATGCGAGCTTTTAGGAGCTCAAACAATGGTTGACATCTGCTCCTATTTTAGCCCTTCCCACTAGTAGTCAGGAATATACAGTGTACAGTGATGCTAGCCGACAGGGATTGGGTTGTGTTCTGATGCAGGATGGTCGGGTTATTGCGTATGCCTCGCGACAACTGAAGAAACACGAGGTTAATTACTCGACACATGATTTGGAGTTGGCAGTCATAGTCTTCGCATTGAAGATATGGTAGCATTATCTTTATGGGGTGACTTGTAGGGTATTTACAAATTACAGGAGTATGAAATATCTATTTACCCAAAAGGAGTTGAATTTGAGATAGAGGAAATTGTTAGAGTTTCTAAAAGATTATGACCTCATTATTGACTATCATCCGGACAAAGCGAATGTTGTAGCAGATGCGTTAAGTCGAAAGTCAGCATCATTCTTACAGTCGATAGAGAAAACCTACCTTTCTTGTTTAGTGGGACTCCGAGTCTTGGGAGTCAGTTTGACTAGTGATGATCAGGGAGGCTTACTAGCTAGATTTGAGGTCAAACCGACTTTGTTCGACCATATCCGAGAGCTCCAGAGTACAAATAAGGAGCTTCAAAGTATTGCAGATAGAGTTCGCAGAGCTGAGGGCTGAAACTTCAGGATCCGAGGAGATGGTTTGATAGTATTCAGAGAGCGGGTTTATATTCCTGCTGATTCAGATCTCCGCAAGGCCATACTTGAGGAGGCACACTTCTCCGCTTATGCATTACATCCGGGTGGTACCAAGATATATCGAATCATTCGGGATAGTTATTAGTGGCCTGGTATGAAATGGGGAATCGCGGATTTTGTGGTTAGGTGTTTAGTTTGCTAGTAGGTGAAGGCCGAGCATCAGCGATCGGCTGGTACATTACATCCCTTACCCATTTTTGAGTGGAAGTGGGATCACATTACTATGGATTTTGTGATAAGGCTACCACAGACTTCATCACGGCATGATGCCATTTGGGTGATTGTAGATCGACTCACCAAGTCAGCGCATTTTCTTCCTATTCGCAGCGACTATCATTTGGAGACATTGACACATCTTTACATTGATACGATAGTCAGGCTGCATGATGATCCTGTATCCATAGTATCAAACAGGGACTCGAGTTTCACTTCCAGGTTTTAGCCCAAGTTACAAAAGGCAATGGGCACAAGACTGAATTTTGGTACGACCTATCATCCGCAAACAGATGGTTAGTCAGAGAGGACCATTCAGACTCTTGAGGACATGCTGAGAGCATGTGTGATGGATTTCCGGGGTAGTTGAGATCGACACCTTTCACTGGTCGAATTTGCATATAATAATAGTTATCAAGCTAGTATATGGATGCCCCCGTATGAGGCACTGTATGACAGGAAGTGCCGCATCCCGATATGTTAGGATGAGGTCGGAGAGCGACGTCTCGTAGTGTCAAGTTAATTGAGGAAACAAAGGATAAAGTTTAGGTCATCCGTGAGCGGATGAAAGCTGCCCAAGATAGACAGAAGGCATATGCCGATCGTAGGCAGTGACCTCTTGAGTTTGCCACTGGAGATATGGTTTTCTTGAGGATATCTCCTTGGAAGGGAGTCATACGATTCAAGCAGCAGGGCAAGTTGAGCCGCAGATATATTGGGCCCTTTCATATTCTTGAGAGAGTCAGGAGTGTAGCATACAGATTGAGGCTGCCAGATGAACTATTCCGTATTCACGATGTCCTCCATGTCTTAGTACTCATGAAGTATTTAGTCGATCCTTCTCATGTACTTGAGCCTCCACCTATTGAGTTACGAAAGGACCTTAGTCTTCCAGTTTAGCCCGTGGCTATTCTAGATCGGCAGGTCAGAAAGCTACGAAACAAGGAAGTTCTTTGGTTAGAGTTTTGTGGAGAAGTGATCAAGTTGAGGAAGAAACCTAGGAGCCCAAGGAGGCTATTAAGAGACAGTACCCCCATTTGTTTGCTATGTAGTTTTCCTTTAGTTTCGAGAACGAAACTTATTTTTAGAGGGTTAGAAAATGTAACGTCGACTCTGTGGTGCCGTACTTTTGTACTCCCGTTTCTAAATTAAATAAAATATTTCTCAGTTTATATACATAGAGAGAAATTTTAATTTTATTGATTTTCGATTTTGGGGATTTTAATTCAAATTTGTTTTGTATATTCAAAGTATATGTATTCCAATTCGTGATGTGAAGAATATATTTTTCATTTATTAATTTAATTATTTGCTCAATTATTTATTTATAAATCTATTTAACTAAATAAAAATATATATAGTATTAATAATAATATATATGTATAATATATATATATATATATCAAATTAGGGCTTAAAGCCCTAATTCTTCCTCTCTCTCCTTCTCTTTCTCTCTCCGCCTCTTCATCTTCTTCCTGCGGCCGCCTCATCTTCTCCCTCCTCCGCCGCCACCGCAACTGATCACCACCCACCACCGCCGTGTTCCACCATTTCTCACTCTCTCACTGTCGCTCCATCTTTCCCTCGGTCTCACTCTCTCTCATCGCTGCTCCTCCCTCCCGCGAGCACAGCCTCCCCGCGAGCGCACGGCAGCGTGATCTTCCCATCGCGAGCGCATCGCAGCACGATCTTCCCCGCGTGAGCGCACCGCAGCGCAATCTTCCTCACGCGACCTTCCTCGTGCGAGCACGCGACCTTCCTCAAGAGCGCGACCACAGTCCTGCTCGCGAGTGCTTCTGCGCACGAGCACGCGCCAGCCCACTAGCACGCAACCCACGAGCGCACGAGAGCCCACCAGCCCGCGAGCCCATGACAGCCCACGAGCCCACGCAGCCTGGGAGCCACTACGGCCCGCGAAGCCCATTGCGGCCCCCTAGCCTGCTGACCCATTAGCCCACGAACCTCTGCGTAGGTAACTGACTTAGGGTTTTGACCCTAATCTAAGTGTTTATAACCTAAATAATAAATCTTGTCTTGATAGGGAGCATTGCAGATGTTGGAGTAATCGAGTAGACATTCGAACGAAGGTCTGCGCTCCGAGAAAACCCTAGGTGAGAGAAATGCAATCTCTTCAACATTTGAAATAAATTTTATCGAATTTAGGTTGAAATTTACATCGGAAACTATATATATACTCTGAAATATGTTAAATTCGAGAAAAATTAGAAAAAATGAGAAATATTAGAAATTTGATCATTCGTGAGCTAATGATTCAAAATTTGATGAAATGAAAATCTAGAAAGGAGATTATGTAAGTTAAGATTGTATTAAATTAGAAAGAAAAATGAAAAATCCCTTATTAGGCTTTTATTTGATATTAAATTGTGATGATTTGATTAGGGAAATCTTTTGGGAGATTCGAGAAGTTAGATTGGATTTGTTTTAAAAAAAATAGAGAGTGACCACCCTCCCTAGAAAGGCGAATGAGAGTCTAATCTATTGCATGAAATAGTAAAACTTGTTTCTGCCGTGTTTTCCATAAAACATGTTTTCGATATGCATGAACTCAACGTATGATATTAAATTTCAAAACTTGTTTTGTGACATTTGGAGTGTCGTAAATTTATATTTCCAATGACTATGTATCCATAGTTTTAAATGAAATGATATTGTGCTATTATTTGAAAACCAGATATGTTTTTTATTCTACTATCGTATTGAAATGGATTTGAAATGATTTGATGATTGTATTGACACACGAATTTAAAATGTTTTGATGATCTGTATGGGCCGGGTGCCCATTTGTGATGAGATGATCTATATGGACCGGGTGTCCACTTGTGATGAGATGATATTTTTTACTAAATTTCGTAGCTACAAAGGGCGTTTGTAAAGGTACCGGGTTGCTCGGATATACTTTTGCAAGAGGTATCCACAAACGTCATATGTGTAATGGCTATAGGCGCAGCCGGTTAAACCCACGTAAGGGGGAGGACGTGTATGACGCCACCGTCTAGCATCAAGTAGGGTCCTATACACGATGATGAGCTAGCCCCAGCGAACTCATGACCAATATCAGGGTAGAGAGCGACTTTTGAACTTTGTGCATAATAAAACCCCCAATGCATCTGTCTTTGGTCATGGTTGACCTCTGCCAAGATCATTTTTTGTTTGCTCTAATAATACCTGATTTTGAATGGATACATATACGCTTGATATCGTGTGATTAGTTAAATGATTTCATATTGCTAAACATATCATGTTTTACTCTGAAATGTAAATTATTGTTACGAATAATATTGTTTAACACACCAATGATTCACTCACACTATTTATGTTTGATATTAATCCCCTCACTCACTGAGTATCTTCTTTGATACTCACCTCTCTCCTTACCTTCCTCAGACATGATTACTGTGATAGAGCGACGTTACAGGCTCTAGAGGTTTTCATAACATATTGGTGGATTCGGTATTCACGACGGTGAGATTTAATTCAAATAAAAATTTGAAGTTCTTATTTTATTTCGACTCTGTGAGATCATAATATTGAGATCCATAGTTGGCCGTGTATATTTATATGGGATGACTGTATAAATTATGGACATTATTTGAGAAACTCCCATATTTTACTTGCATTGAGGTAGCTGTAGGCATTTAAAAATTTTTACTTGGGAAATTGTTGTACATTGTATAAACTTTAGGCCCATTTGGTGTGGTGGCTGCTCATGCTCTAGTTGGGTATGATAGTAGAGTTCTGTGGCTAGGATTACTAGTAATTAAAAAGTTTTGCGTTATTCTGGTTGTCTGCTGTGGTTTGATTCATTGTCTTGAGGCCGGGATGACCCTTTTATTTGATTGACAAGATGGTTGTGAATTATACAGCTCAAATTGTACTTGGGAGACTTCCGAAATATGGGGAGGTTCTGCTCGATTTTTTGTAAAAATACAGTCGGAATCCAAGGTAACGGGAGGTTGCTCACGACCCCGGTTCAGGGCGTGACATAAAGAATTGTAATTGACCTAAAGCACTGGAAAGATATTTTGAGAGAAAGCTAATTTTGAATGGACGACAAGTAAATTCTTAATTAAAAATCAGGCCATGAACATAGAATGTAGTGGGCCAAATGATGATATTTGGTGAATAAACTTAAATCCAAGCTTGAGGCTCAAACTTATTATGTTGACACTCATCCAATAACCTAAAGGGGGTGAATATGTTATCTTTAAAAACAATTAACATTTTGGACTTCAAAAGAGTTTTAAGAAAGACGGGAGATAGAGGATGAGAGAGAGAAATAAGAGAGACAAGACTTATAGTGGTTTCATCTCTCTAGCATACGTTTACTCTCAAACTATATTTGAATTTTTTAATATTCTATTTTAGAAATACACACTAGCTTCCCAGGTGTCAGAGAACATTTACAATTATTAATATTAATACTCACTTGTTTTTCTCAGAAGCAAGCAGACCCAAACTGTATTCATTCGTCATAGCTCAGACCCAGACCAAGAAGAACCAAACTTACGATCTTTACAAAGATTATGGAGTGAAAATGAAACACAAAATAAAGCTTTTAACCTTTTGATGGATTCATGGTAGTACACAATAAATTATAGCAAAAAGGATGAAAAAACAAAGTATAAGAAATAAAACTTTTGAAATTTTTTGACTATGCAAAAATCTATCCTTATATTTATGTTTCAGATTACACTTCTAAAACAATGATTCTTCAGGTCGACTTGGCCTTCTATGCAAGTCAACTTTCTTATATTTCAAACTTAGTTTCTGAGACTTGTGATACCCAGGTCGACCAATGATAATTCATACTTAATAAAATTTCAAATATTTTTTAATCCTAGATCGATCGACTTGACACCTTGATAGGTCAATTTGTTCAAAAGTAAGGTCAACTTTTTAGGTTGAATCTAAGTATTCTAGTTCAACATGCAAGTCGACTTGCTTAACCAATTTTAATTTTACCAATTTTTCAAAACATTTAAATTTTCAAATAATTTAACCCTAATTATTTTAATTACTCATAATCATCATCAAAACCTACTTTACTTAACGTATTCTCAGTTTCAATCATGTCAGGACTACTTTCATTCCAATTCAAGTTAAGGCCGATATTTAACCCAATATCAAGCCGAGGATAATTGCAATTGTAATACACAAAGAACATTCCAAGCAAAGAATAGAGACTAAATGAACTAAGAGTTTACATTCAACAAAGAACAAAAATACAAAATTTGAGAAGAAGAGGATATTAAAAATAAAATTAAGCACAGCTCTAATACCATATGAAAGATAGGAAACACTAACCATCAATTGATTTAAATAAAATATTACAATAAATTGAGTTTATATAGAAAACACATTGTTACAAATACGAAAATGTAAAAATAAAATAAAATCAAACAAAATCAAATCAATTACTAGTTTATTGTAATACATAATATTCTTTAATAATTGATTTAATTAAAATACATGATATTTTCTAATATTTTCTCTCAAATTTAATGTAATATAATGAAAACTATTTAGATTTGAAAGAGACGATACACCATGAAGGGGCTATTAATTTCACGAATACTACCAAGACTCTTTAAGTGCAGTAATAAAGAAATTTTGATAAGAGTAATGACATAAGCACTTTGATAAGAATCACAATAATGCTATAATAAAAGTAGTGATAAAGAGACTCTGATAAGATTTAGTTGCTATAGTTGAGATTATCTTGACAGATTGTAAAATTTGGTATATACCAAACAAGTACCAAATGATCAAACGAGTGGTACAATGCTAGAAAAGATAATCTAAACATGCGTGATTGTTGCAGAGATTTTTTTAGGCGTGTATGAGTGGATGGTAGGGTTTTTGAAGGCTTGGCTCTCTTTGTTAGGAACATCTTGAAGAGTAAAACCATTTTATATATACCAAATAGATAGTAGACAATCTAATGAATGACACCAAATTTGGATAGAGGAGTTAAAAATCTAAAAGTATTCTTACAACCCTTTTTGTGAATGAGCTCTAATACTATATTAAAAGAAATTTAAATATGATTTTGATATCATATTAAAGATAAGAAGTAATATAGTAATATAAAATCATAATGATTAATTATTTTAAATAAAGTATTATAATATATTAAATTTATATAGAAAATATATTATTACAAATATGGAAATATATATAAAAAAAGGAAATAAAATATTTTCAAAATCAAATCAATTATTAATTTTTTTTAATACCCAATATTCTTTAATAATTGATTCAATTTTGATACATAATATTTTCTAATAGAGAGAAAGAAAAACAAAGTCAATAGTTCAATCAAGAGTATGAGAAGAAGAGAATTCTATAAACAGCTCATGCATAAGAGAAGAGGAAACTCTGACTCAAATAATATTTTAGGATTCTTTAAATCTATAATTTTATTGTTGCATAGCTCTTCAAGTTCAACTTTTCATTTCAGTCTTCTTTGTTTTCAAACTTTAATTCCTTTATTCATTTGATTTTATCACCCATCTTCAATAACAACTCTAATTTCTAGTTCGGTCACCATCACAATCATCATTCACCTTCGAAATCCAATCATAGTTTAGCTGTTGTCTTTTGTCACCTTCTGCAGACCATTCGAAGGCCCAACTTCACATCATCAACATCTGTGTAACCTGCGATTTCTTTAATTACCACCACTCATCGCTATCTCCATATTCAACCCCATTCAATTCCGCCTTCTACTCTTTGACTGTCATTGTCTAGAGTCAATTGTTGATGTCATCTCTATTCATCACAACCATCGCCACTATTTGTCTGTCTTTAGAAGTCTTCTGCCATCACTTTGAGACTTCACCCTCTATTTTTGTTTTCTTCAATTCCTTCTTCTCGTTATTTTATATTACTTTATTTATCTGATACCTCTTTACTATTTTAATTTAAAAATTAAAATGTTTTATTTAATAATTAGGACTTTAAACTTATTATTTTAAATTTAATTTAGAAAATGAAATAAATATTATAAATATTATTTTTAGGTCCCATTAATAATTTTAGGATTATTTGGTGTTTCTTGTAGTTTTAGGATTAGTAATTTTCTGTTTTTATTTTTCTTATTTATAATTTAGGTTAGAAATTATTTTTAGGGTATTATTATTATTTAGATTTTTTATTATTACTTATTTAGTTTAATTTCTTTTTGTTAAATTTTAGATTAAAAATTAATTAATCATCTTAGGCAATTAGAATTAACTCTAAATTAATTGGGTAAAATTGACTAATACTCATGAGTTCGACAACTTTACTTGCTCATAAATACATTATATCCCAAGAAAGAAATAATAACTAGTAATGAAACAACGTTCAATTGGGTCTCTGACCTAATCATAATCAGAGTAAACTAGAGAACTAGAGACCATGAAATAGATTACCTCTGTTGTAATGAAGAATGCAAAGAATGGCAAAGAAATGAGTGGTAGAGGCGCAGCGATAAACTAGCTCATAACATAAAAAGTATCAACAATATCTGGTCACGAGATAATGTGATAGCTAAGGCTGACAACTAGTAGATGATAAAGAGTACTATACTAAGAAAAGTTCTATCGGTAGCTGAAAGGTGCACACTAGATTCAATGGGGTGCTAATCATCTTAGTGTTAATGACACCAGTACGAGGGAAAATATCAACAACATAATTTTTTTATGACTATAATAACCAGATTGAGACATCAAGACCTACAAAGTAACAGATATCACGCAAATCTTTTATCTCAAATTGTTGATGGAGAAAAAATTTGAGACTAGAAATACCTTGAGTATCATTGTTGATAATAATCAGGTCATCAATATAATGAATAAGAATAGTGTACATTTAAATTTGTCAAACTATGCTCTAGGTGCTTGTTTAAACAAAACATGATCATAAGAACTTGAATGAAACCAATAGTGGAGTTAAATTTGGCAAACCATGTTTTAGGAGCCTGTTTAAATCTATAAAAATCATTGTGAAGATGCAAAACTTCTTTGGTCGATGATCATAACTTGTGGGTTGCAAGTATAATTCTTTTATAAGATCTCTCTTGAGAAAAGCATTCTTCACATCCATCCTTCTAGAATAACTACCGATGTTTGCTAGCAACAACGACAATGAGACTATGGACTAAGGCTAAATGAGTTATAGGGGCACACGTCTCCTCATAGCGATACCATACTCCCGCTAAAACATTTAGCAACAAGTTCAATTTTATATCGTTTAACAAATCCACAAGCTTGAGTCTTGATTTTATAGGCCTATTTGTATCCAACAACAAACATATCTAAAGGTAAGTCAACCATATCCCAAGTATTGGTGCTAGTAAGGGCATATAATTCTTCTTCCATTGCTCTCTACAATAAAGGGTGAGTGCATGTCTCATGATAGGTGTGAGGTTTTATAGAGAAACAATAGTGGAATAAATATGAAAATCTCAATGATGGACAAAAGGATCACTTACACAAGAAAAATTGGGTAGAGAACGGGAGGTTCTAATGGAGATGAATGATCAATTGAAGAAGATGAAGAATAATCATTTGGAGTTGTGGATCCACAACCAAGGAGATACAATGGGATTAGGTATAGGTTATGTCGAATTGCAAGAGTTGTTGTATGACGTGTTAGAAGAGCCTACAAGAGAAATGTCAAAGAACATATTTATGGTTGGGTCAAGAAAGAAATGCCAAGAAGGTTTACTGACTTAAAATTTGGAAGGTGTCGAAAACATCTTATATTCCTAAAAGATCATATGATGAGAGATACAAAGATTTTGAGACAAGAGTGTGATTAGTATGTAAAATGTGTCTATGCTTTCATTATGCCTGACCATTATGTTTAGAGATACCTAGAAAAGATCATTGGATAATAGTACCTTGTTGAGTAAGAAATAGTTAAATAAGTTATTTTTATATTCTATGGCATTATTAGAGCGAAATATTTTATTTTGTAAGAAAACCAAGTCTAAATCATATTTGCAAAGCAAAAATAAATAGATAAAAATTCAAACCTATGATGTATAAAATAAATCCATGTATAGTGAGAAAAGCCATCAACAAAAATCATACAATATCATAAATCACTCATAGTGTCATGAGTACTAGGTTCCCAAAATATCAAAATAAATCAAGTCAAAAAGTGATGAAGAAATAGAATCATTATTTTAAAAAAAAAAAAGGTAAGGTATGACTTTTGGAGAGTTGACATGAAACACAATCAAAGGTTTCAAACTTAACATGATTTAAGAAACCACTAGAGATTAAAGATCTCCATTTAACATTAAAAAGATAATTAAAACAAGAGTGTCATATAGTGGTTGCAATAGCAACAACAGTTAGTTTGGATAAAAGCTGAAAAGAGATGAGTTCAAATAGTTAACCAACTTTATGCCCAGTCCCAAGAGTCTTGCCCATCTGTGGATCCTACACAATACAACCATAACTTAAAAAAACTAAGTCGACACCAACTTGACATAATTGACCAAAAGATACAAGATTCCAAGAGATTTTAGAAGCAAAGAAAATACTAACAATAATAAATTATATGTTTGAACACCGCCTATATTTTGACATCTATAGTAGAATTATTAGTAGTATGAACAACATGTGAAACAGAATGAGTGGTTAAAGAAGCAAATATAGATGAGTCAAAATTTATTCGATTGTAACAAGAAGAAGAAGAGAAAATAACTGATGTTACAGAGACAACAAGGGAGGAGAGTATACCAGAATCTGGTTGAAATTGTTGAAAAAGTATTTCAAGATCTTTTAAGAAAAATTTTGAAGATATGTTGTCTATTGAACCCTCAGTGGCGGTAAAACAACAATAGGCTAAGCATGAAAGGTTCTAGAAAAGTTACCATGTCCAAAGTTTTGTTTGGATTTTATTCTGCATTCAAAGATGTGATAGGCACCTTTTTGTAGTAGTTGTAAAATCCAATCCTTTTCAAGAATGATTAACTGAGTTTTAAAAAGGAGAAGATGAGATGATCAATGATGAAATCAAAGTCAAAGATGGGTTCTTGGGATGCATGCAGGCACGTGGGAAGACTTTTGGAGGTTTGGTTCTTACTGTTGTGATCGTCTTGAGGAATAAAACTAGTTGGTATATACCAAACGGTTACCAAATAACTTGATGATTGGTAGAGAAGTTAAACAATGGATTTAAAAAATACATGAAATATTTTTGCAATCATTTTTACAAAAAGAACTCAGTACCATAAAAAAAGAATGAAATCTGAAAGAAAATATTGTGTATCTTTTCTATCATTTTTTGTATTATTTATAAGGGAGTATTTATATTAATTCAAGTTACTAAATTAACCCTACAAACAAGTGTAATATCAAATTAAATTTTAACAAATCTAATATCAAACTAAATAAGTCTAATATCGGGCATATACAACTAACATATCTTAATAATGTTCACTCTTATTTTTACAATTTTGTCTTGTCTTTATTGTATTCCAAATGAAACCATATCTGAAGCCAAAACTAGGAAAGTAATATTTTAATGATTGTTTCCATTTAGCCTACATTAAAACACTACCAAAAAAAAATCCTTTACCAGTGGTTACCTTTACCGGTGGTTGGCAAACCGCTAGCATTGGTTACTCTTTGCCAACGAAAAAAAAAAAGCCGCTAGTAAAAGTATAACATTACTAGCGGCTGGTAGAGTTATCGTTTTTTATTGAAAAACTACTAATAAATATATACCTATACTAGCAGTTACAATAAGCCATTAGTGTACTATTTGAGATGCTAAGGACTGAAAAATCACTCAAATGTAATTTGTCTTAACTTAGTTATATAAATATATTTTTGTTTTACTTGTAATAATTTTCAATTAGAGATTTTTTGCTTTTTTAGAAAACAAAGGTTTTGTAAACAAATGTCAAATCATATACAATCTTAACTATACTTATAACAATTTTTACTTAAATCGGGCATTTTTCTTTAAACAAATCATATTTTTTAACAAAAATTAAATTATTATTATTATTATTATTATTATTATTATTATTATTAATGCCCTTTTAGTGAACAAAAATCTAAATATAAAAAAGATGTTCATCATGCTTAGTCATAGCTCAACTACAGGTTCCACCCAAGGACCATTTCTGAGGGCTAAAACAATGCTATAGTTGCATTGATGAGATGATCACTTTCTTTATCAACAACTTGCATTCAAGTGCAGTCTCTGCGGACTTACTTCAATCAATTTGTTTGGATGCTAGATCTGTTCTTGTCACAAAAATAAAAATCGGGATGAGTTGATTGTTTTGCCTTCAATCATCTCATTGGTGTTGACGCATGTAGGGTGATCGTACGTTGTAATGGAGAACAAATCTTGGGAACGACAATTTCTATACAAAAAGCAAGATTCAAAAGTAGTTATCATTCTTTTGGGAGGCACGTGTAGAAAGAGAAACTAAATCCAAGTATACGTCGCCTCCAAGTCTACAACCTTCCTACCCTCATAATGAGAGATCCTACTTGGATGCAGTCCTTGGGGCGAAATTTCATATAGTTCTGGCCATGAATCATGGGCTTGCAAAAGTTTTAAATAGAGTTACCGTCCCTCAAATAGACACTATAATTCCATCTGCTTTTCCTTTGCCACCTCCTCCACCATCCTCTGAATCTTTAAAAGAAATCTCATTATAGGATGTTGATGAGAGCACCGATTGGTTATAGGCATATGTGATTATCAGGTTACAAGAGGAAGTCCATCCGAATCATCTGGAATCATTTTTTCCTAATATGTTTAAAAAAAAATTTGAGAGTCCACTAAGAAGAAGGTGTTTTACGAGTTGATATGCACTCAATTTCTTCAATTTAATCTCTGCAAAAGCCTACATCAAATTTTATTAGGATTTCACTCTTCGGGAATCATTGTACCCCTCTTTGCCTTATGTCATTCCTTTGATTCTCATAATGTATTTTTGAAAGTAACTCAAAGACATCTTCAAGATGTTCTTCCCTCATCAAATATTTCCAATAATTTTTTCTTGGCAATCATTGCATTTTTAGTAGGTATTTTTTTATCTTCTAGTTTTTATAGGTTGTTGCTCATAAAAAGAGAAGTAAACCTCCAAAAGTTTTTCAAAAGCCAAATAGTGAGCTTATTTCCAAAACAGAGTACAAGTATTTGTCACCTCAAAGAGTTGGAGAGGGTATACAAGCAATGAATGTCAATACTTGTTCAATTGACATTCTAGATCATTCAAACTAGGAGTTGAATTGTCCTCACACTTTTGATCTGGAGAATCTAGTGGAACCTCTCCCAGTTAAAATAAAAGTTTAGGCTATTTTATAAGTTTGCCAAAGGTTGGTGCCTCTACATAAGAATACATATCTTAATATCTTTAAACATATAGCAATTTAAGAATTCATGGATTGGAATCTTAAGATGGCTCTATAATCGAGTTTTACTTAGGGATTTTTGTTAAGTGAAGTTTATCTCTTTCAATGTTGGAGATTTAGGGGGAAGGAGAAAATTGGGATTGTTAAATATATGGTCGCAAAAGAGAGACCAAAAGTCTTGTTTTTACAGGTGTCTAAAATAGAAGATATCAATAAGGGTCTTATTTGTTCTCTTTGAGGTGCTTATTATTCTTATTTTGTTTGGGTTCCTTCCATAGCATCATATGGATGCTTAGTCATTATTTGAGATTCTAAATTTTTTAGAATGGAGGAAGTTATCCCAGACCCTTTTTTTTATTTTAATTCGTGGCTCATTGGTTGCCAATAGCTTTAATTTTTCTTGAGAATCTGCATGCACCCAATGATGAAGCAGGAAAATGAGCTCTCTAGGATTTGTTATCTCAAAGAAAATTATCATATGCCATTTCTTGGGGTCTTGTAGATGATTCTAATACTATATTAACTTCTAAAGAGCATGTGGGTGCTTCCTTTAGCTAAAGTTTGATCTAGGTTTTTGTGAATTTTTGCACACTGCACATTTGGTAGACTTGTTTATGTCCAAGGTTCGTTTCTTCCAATTAGGAATATCTTTCTGAAAACTAGTCAGATTGTTTTCTTTTGTCGGATGATTTTAAATTTATTCAATGAATTCAGGCAATGGCGGCTACATCGTAGTCTTTCAAACCATTATCCTATCTGTTTTGGCATTAACACAAAGGATTGGGGTTCAAAACTTTGCTGATTTTTGCAAGATAGAACCAAGTTGTCATAGATTTTTAGACTGGTTCAACATCTATTTATAATTTTTTACTCAACCAATAAATAAAAGATAAATTAACCTACTTCACTAAATATTAGTATAGAATGAATAGGGTTATATTCTTAGGGAATGGGTAGATTTGTTTCTCTTATAAGAAAGTGATGGGGGTTTTGAATTAACTAAATTAACAAAAGAATAAACTAGCTAAATTAAGATAAACAAAGACATAAAATCAAAATGATAAAGGTAAAATAAAATAAGACAAAATCAAAGGAGTAAATGTCAATATAACTGTTCAGTTATTTGATCCTCGATGTAAGGATAACTCAACAATACATAAATAAATTGGATATAGTCGTTAACGATTACTTAACAACCTATCTCTTTTTACTGTTTCGATAATCAAGAGAATCTTGTTAATTACTTCTCTAATTGACTGATAACTCTAGAGAAGTTATTAGAATTTAGTGTTTCAATAGATTAACGATCTAGAGAAACCTAATTAACAAACACTCAAACAAGTTTAGTTAAATTGGATGGTTTAATTTCATAACATAGATGACTCTGTTTGTGATGCCATGAAATTATGGCATGTGCCACTTCATCAAAACTAATAAACAATTACGAATTTGTCATTTTAATTAACTATAATTATATTAGAATTATCAAACAGTTGTCATTCTATTTAATAAACCTCAAAATAATCCTTGAACACGAAAGAGTATAAATTATGCAAATGCTTATGATTGTTTAATGAATGAACATAATTAGATTTCACAATATCTTGAATCAAGGCTTCCACCAGCCTTCAACTAGAGAGAAAATTAGTAATGCATAAAGGAAGAAGAAAGTACCATAATCATTGCAAACAAAAATGTTGGCCACCAAGAGTAAGTCACATCCCAAAGAGAAAAGTGTGTTTCACTCCCTATCTCCCTTTCTACCGAATCTCTATGCATGTCTCTCTATATATATATCCCTAAAACTCTAGATGGCTTCTCTCATATATGGAGAAGTTTCCTTAAAAGAAAAGAGGAAATAGGAAAGCTAAGAACGGTTTTCCAAAAAGAGCTACAAGACAGTAATACTGTTTTCTAAATTGTAGGATCACAAAATATACAAATTTAAATAGATTTCCAATTCTATCACCAAAATAGATTGTCCAATCTCACCAGGCTGAATAGCCATGCGTAGGACTAGCAATTGGGTCGGGTTGGCCAGAGCTCATCCCTTTTGAAGGGCCAAGATTGGCTAACTTTAGGGCCAGGTTGAGCTTGGACCCATTATTTATACTCGTTTTAATTATGGGACCGAAAGTGAATATCAATGGGTTAGGCCCGATATAGGGTTGGCCCGTTTAGAGAGCATTAGTAATTGGATATAAAAGTCATGACTCGGTTAAGGCAAAGTTCATCCAATATTAAATGCACTCTTCTTCTCTCACAGATTCTATAAAGAGTGAGAGGGGAAGAGGGAGGGAGGGAGAGAGAGAGAGGAAGACAACAGAGGGAAGTGTCTCACTTGTTCCCATCACCATCATGATTCTAAACTCCTCCCTCTCTCTCTCTATTCAATCAATGGCAATGATGGTGGGAAAAGGGTGAGTAGGTGGGAAAAGAACGTGATGCTACTGCGAAATTAACCCTCCACTCTCCACCTCTAATCTCTCTTCTCTCTACCCTTTACTTCACTCCTCCCACTTCTATCTCTCTCTCTCTCTCTCTCTCTCTCTCTCTCTCTCAATTTGTCGAAAACCTACCCATCTCCTTGCCATAGCTCTGAAACCTCCACCACCTCCTCCACCTCCAGTCAACATCGCCAAACTCCTCAAATCAATATCTTTATCCCACCCGGAGTTGACCTAGTAGGTGGCAGAAGTTGAACTCTATTCGACCTTCCCCGGCATTTAATTTCCTCTCCCTCCTGAGAGAGGGTGCCAGAAGTTGTACCCTTTTTGCTTTTTTCTCGCTCTCTCTTTAGGTTTTTTAGGTTAATTCGGGCTCCAGCCTAGCATGAAATGGGTTTGACACCCTTTTAATTTTTTGGGTTGAACTCAAGTTTCTATTCTTTGAGTTTTCTTGAGCTAGGCTCAAGTTCGAGCCTATAAAAATTTAATCGGACCAAGCTCCAAAAATGCTCCTTTTTCTTATCTTTTCTCACCAATCCTTCCGCCAACCTATGAAAGATAAAACATTACAAAAACAAAGCCAAGTGTATTAACTATTCCAAAAATGCTACTAAAACCCATAATAATTATACTCTAAATTAGTCCTATAACATACCCTCTAGATTGAAGGTAGTTACGCTTTCTCTCAAGCTTCGGAAGTGCTTGTCTTCTAGTTCATTATATGAAAACTTCACTTATCTCAGTCTCATATTCATGATATAGAGAAGAAGGTAGAGGTGATAGGTTTATAAAATGAAGAGCCATTAAAGAGGCGGAATATTATTTCTGATTTATGGGAGTTACATAGAATACCGGAATCCCAATTATATCAGAAAACCTATGCTTGGTGGCTTGAATTCAAAGACAAAAACACTTCTTATTTCTAAGCATCATTTTCTATAAGAATGATCTTAGTTATTTATTTGTTAAAAGTAGAACTCTTACTACAATATGTGCATAAGAAATGTGGTGGTAGATCATTGCTCTCGTTATTTCTGAACTTTAGAAGCCTTTAAGGCATCTTTTGCTTTCTTTCTCTTTTAAATCTTTATCTGATGCTCAATGTACCTTTCTTGAAAGAGAGTTCTCTATACAAGAATTAAAGATTGTTGTTGATAGTCGTGATGGTAATAAATCTCCTGGCTTGTATGGTTTCAATTTGTTTTATTCAAGACATTTGGAGCTTTGTTCGTGATGATCTTCTGCAGATTCTGTACTCTTTTCATTAGATTATCAACCAATCTAACTAATTGGTTGTATCTATAAAATTATTGCTAAGGTGTTTGCAATTGGATGCACATCGTGATGAATTCGGTTATAGGTAAGTCTCAAATGGCTTTCATTTCAAGACAAAAAATCTTAAACAGTGTTTTAAATGTGAACGAAATTATTGACAATTCAAGGTCTTCTGGTCAAGCTGTTGCTCTTTTGAAACTAAACTTTTCAAAGGTCTTTGATTGTGTCTCTTGAGACCTCTTGGATTATGTATTTGGTAGAATGGGTTTTGGGTCTAAATGGCCCTCATTGGTACACGCTTGCATTCTTACTATGTCTCTTTGGGTTTCTGATGAATGGTTCTCACTGGGAAGCTTCTTGGGTTTGAGATAAGGTTGCCCTCTTTCACCATTCTTATTCAATGTGGTGGTCGAAGGTCTCAACGCTTTGTTTTCTAAGACAATTTGGGAAGATTTTTTTAGATGTTTCTATTGGTCCCTCTAATCTCTCCATCTCTCACTTGCAATTTGCTGAAGACACTTTAATTTTTTAAGGTTGATTTGTCATCTTTCTTCAATATCAAACGAGTGTTGCATAGCTTCCAATTGAGTCTGACTTGGCCATCAATTCGGCTAAAAGGAGATGTTTAGAGATTAATATATACTCTACTGATTTTCATCTCTGACTAATGTTCTTGGTTGTTTATCAAGTACCTTACATGCTACTTATTTGGGACCTTTGAGGGCAGATGGTAGTAACTTGTCTATTTGGGAACCCATTCTCAAGAAAGTAGAGGTGCACCTCACAAACCGGAAAAATAAGTATCTTTCTTATGAGCCCAACCGGTAATGACTAAATCGATTTTATCTTGTTTATGTATTTATTTTTTGTTTATTTTCAAAGCCCCGTATCTATTCTTGATCGCCCAGAGAAGTTTCAAAGAGATTTTCTTTGGAATAGAGTTTCTACAAATAGGTGTATCCATTTGGTTGGCTAGGCAAAAGTTCAAAATGGTTTTGCCAATGGTGATTTGAGAATTGTTCCTCTAAAAATTAGGAATATTACTCATCAATAAATGGATTTTTAGAAATGGCACTACGTAAGAATCTCTCTAGAGATTCGTTATTGACTCTTTGATGAAATCTTTGATAATGCTTTGATTCCTGCATTCCGTATTCTTTTTGGTGGCATCAAAAAATCAACACTTTGTTCCTTGGTTCATAAATACAATGAAAGCTTTCAATCTTCTATCCACTTTCATGTTGGGAATGGTTCTTCCAGAGAGGATCATTGGCCTGGTGTTAGACTTCTTCAATTCAAATTTAGGAGGACTTTTGTATTATGCTCTCTTCTTAATGCACCAATTTCTAAGTTTGGTTTTTGGGATACTAGTGCCCGGATCTATGACATCCTCCCTATAGACCTTGCTTAGACCGGGAGTTAGAGCAATGGTGAGCTCTGCTTGATCTACTAAATGATTACAAATTAGATGTTTTTTTCCTGATAGAATGATTTGGAAGCCAACTTCTAGTAATTTATATTGACCTTCATCTTTCTACCATCATTTTTTTACTATTTTAGCTAATTCTCAGATGGTGCATAGGGCTTAAAAGAAGTTAGCGCTTCCAAAAGTAGAATTTTTTTGTTAGTTGCTTTTACAAAAAAAAAAAAAAAATTGGCTATTAAAGGGGAACTTGATCATCACTATATATTTCCAAAGGATCAAGCTCCGTGCTCTTTCTATTCTATTGAAATTGAAACTATATATCACTTATTTATAAACTATCCTTTCCGTTGGCCTCTATGGCATAAATGGTATTCAGTTGAGATTTATCTTGACCATTGCTAGAAACCATTTCTTAATTTTTTGATATTTGGATAGGGTATGACTTTTCAGGTAGGAATTCATCTATTTGGCAACTACTATCCTATATTATAGTTTTGTCTTTATGGTTGTATCGAAATGAAATAATTTTCAATGAGACCAGCATTGATTCACTGAAGTTACTCCCAAAAATACAATGTAGGCTAGCAAAATAGTGCATAACCCATTGGTCTGATCTAAGATTACAACATCAACTCTTCAATTTAAACATCTTAGACATTCGGGCTCCTCCGGTCCTTAAGAAATCTTGGCCATGTGTTGTTTGACTCCGCCCCCAATAATACTTTGAAATTCAATGTGGATGCTTTCTCAATTTAAAATCCAGGCAATGTGGGTTTGGTGGTGTTTTAAGATCCTGATGGCTTCTTCCTTTATATGTTTTCCACTCTTATTGGGGTTTAGAACTCAAATGCCGTGGAGTTATTAACAATTATAGAGACTTTTTTTATTTGTTAATCGAGCTTCCCCTTTCATTAGAAGTTTATTAATTGAGTCCGACTCTCAACTAAAAATTTCTTGGGTGACTAACACCTCCTCTCAACCATGAAAGTTGTAACGTATTTTATTTAGATTGATAGATTATTTATGGTTTTGAGTTCAATTTTCATTCCCCATGTGCTTAGACAGGATAATTCAATTATTGATTTTTGGCTCATCAAGATATCTTTTTCTTAATCGGTTGTAATTTGATTTTTAGTATTTATTAATGAATTGTTATGTTATTCAAAACAATTAATAATTCCTTTTGTCATGAAAATCAGTTTTAATTGAATATAATTTTGACTTTCTCAAATAAACCTTTGATAAAGCCGAGGATGAATGCGGCAGGAACATCTTTACTTCTCTGGTATTCGGATTCGAGCTTTAAATAGAGTATTGTTTAACAAAAATCAACCTACTATATATATAATTTTTTTATTTTTATAGTTGGGGTGGACCTTCAAGTTAATAAGATAACATGGTCAAGTAAAACGAGAAGGAATGTGATTTTGGGTAAAAGGCAAACTCTGATAGAATGTTTACTCCAATTTGGCAATGTATTCAAGTGCGATGAACAACCACTGCTCACATTGCCCATTCTACATACCCCAACAAAGCTTTCCAGCCTGTACACCATGGTCCGAGAGAGAGAGAGAGAGAGAGAGAGAGAGAGAGAGAGAGAGAGAGAGAGAGAGAGAGAATTAAACTTTTTTCGTTTAAAAAAAAATTAAAAGACCTATAAAGGGAGAGAGAGGGGTGGTTATGTTGGGGCGGGATTTCCCTTTTTTTGAGTAGTGATAGGCCCTTGTACTTTCACAAGAAGCCAATATGCTGTGCAAATCAGGTATGTGTGTCACGTGCGTCGCCTTTGCCTCGTTTTAATCAGTTGGGGGTTGGGCTTGGGTTTGGGTTTTTCCATTTTTTTTTCTTTTAGTAAAATAATAGGCTAATTTTTGGATATGGATTAAAATAATAATAATCGAGAAGAGTAAAACCCAAACCCCAAATATGGTGGTCGTGGCGGACAACAACTCTCAACGTCCCTGTCCCAGCTAGGGTTTTACGCCACCGCCATCGCCACCGGAGGAGTCGTCTCCCTCGCCCCCCTTTGCAGCACTCACCGAAACCCCAAACTCATCCAACACTTTCTCACATCTCTCTCTCTCTCTCTCTCTCTCTCTCTCTCTCTCTCTCTCTCTCTCTCTCTCTCTCTCTCACCATCGTCAAAAACCCTAACTCTAGTTTCTCGCTTGGTCATCAATAAACCTGTTTTCCACTATCTCTGCAGCAAATCACGTCCGTGACTCTCGGTCCCTTCTCCACTTTGACGGCAAGTTTAAGCGACTCTCTCTCCCTCTCTCTCTCTCTCTCTCTCCCTCTCCCTCTGTATTTGAATGCTGATTTGATAAGTATTGACCAATGGTGAACTTCCTTTTCATTACGCTTCTCGTTTATTGTTGATTGATGTTGCCGATGATGATCATTTTCTCTTGAACTAGCGTGTCTGACTGCTCTAGTATCACAATTTTGTTTTATGATTCTTTTATGTATTTGTGGATTTAGTTTTGTTGATTGATGGATGAACCGATACTGGTGATTTCCGCTAGGCATTCCCAAAAAATAAAATAAAATAAAGGAAATGGCATTGGGTTTTGCACATTTGATGAGAACTCTGAATTTTGATTTGGTAAACTGAAGTTCTAGGGATTGATTTGATTTCTCTGAAAATTGTATGTAAAATTATGTATTACTTTGTATAATGCAGTTTATAGTTGCTATTTAATATCACTTGTACTATTCTGAATTGTTGAATTGCAGGGCTTGCGATATTTTCTTTCCAAGCATTTTCATACATTTTCTTGTGTTTCTGTGTCATAGCCCATAAGCATTTTTTAATAATCCGATCTGATCATAAAAGTTTACATTGCAGTTATATCAGTACAAATAGTTTTCTTCTAATTATGCTTTTATATTTCCTTTTAACTTAATGCAGTCCATTGCTGCAACCTTTAGTTCAGGGATTGATCTCATTTTCCAGAAGGATGCATTATTGCATAGCTTGTTGAAATCCTTTTTCTCTCTTTCACTCAGAAGCGGAGTGCCTAATTCATTGGATGATGATCTAATTAAACATCTTTGAAATCTTTATTTTGTTGTTGGCACAGTCCTTGTCTTAAAAGATGCAACTCATTGGATGCAACTCATTGGATGCAACTCATTGGACGGTTTCAAGGTTTCTGAACCTATAATTGCATATTGATGTTAGTATTAGAACTTGTTCTTAGTTTTCAACCTTATTGTACCTCTTGATTATTGGAGTCAACGCCAGACTCGTTACCTCGAAATAACACATAGCTAGAATACTGAAAAATGTGCAGAGTCTAGGAAGATTTTTACAAGTGGTTGAATAGAACTGGGGTTTCTATTGATTATCATTCTAAGACTTGTTTGGCAGAGAAATTGTGAATGCTCACTCCTGCTGTATGCATACTTGGTAATTGGTATCAAGCTAAAATGCTCATAAAGGCTTGAAGATTAGAGAAGCCTAATATGTTGAATGTCACATTGATTAACTTTGTCTTTTGCATCTCTTCCCTTGACGTCGCCTGTTCTATTTTTGTAATGTCAATAATATCAGCTGGATGTTATCTGCATATATACTTGTTTGAACATGTTGAGTCTTATAATTCAAAAGCACTATTTGGTGCCTAAGGAGACCCCTTGAGACTGGATTCACTTCTGTGCTTTTTATGGGTCACAAAGTTTTTGAATTTTATTTGCGCATTATAAAAGGATAGGTTTCTTTTTTTTTTTCGGGGGGTGGGGGAAGGAATTATCCATCATAGAAGGACCTGGAGAAGTTATATAGAACCAGCCTTGAGGGAGAGGATTTTTGCTGAAATTGGACGCTGACATCTCTTTGACTTTAAATTTCATTAGAGGATTAAAAAAGAGATAAACATAAAAAGAACTTGCATGAGAAAACTTTACTCTTGCCTGCGCTTCCCAACCGCTCTAATGTGGTTCATGGATCAACTCATTAGGTGATTTAGCTTTTATTCACTTCATTGGTGGATACTCAATAAGTTGAATATTGTGATCATCTCTTTCTTAGTGTTGCATGTTTTTCTTATGGCTGCATGTATTTACTTGCCATGTGCACATCTGTGTGTATTAAATCACATAATTTGATCCCCTTGAACTAATTGGTCGGAGGGTATTTGGGGGAGGGGGAATTCGTATGTGTGCACATCTGTGGTACAAGCATTGAAGGGATTATTTTGATAATTTTTTTAACGTTGAGGGTGCAAGAAATATCGACGATATCGTGATACCTATTGAGGAGATCAATATGGATTTTAAATGTAAGATTCGTGCTCATGAAGTAAAAAAGGCCTTAAAGAAAATAAAAATTAATAAAATCATAAGACTCGATGGTATCCCTATTAAAGTGTGGAAGTGTTGGAATAAAATGGGGATAGGAATGTTAATGGATTTTTTTAACAAAATTTGACAAACCAATAAGATGCACCAAGAATGGAGGGAGAGCACACTTGTATCATTGTATAAGAATAAAGGAGACATATAAGATTATTCCAATTACAGGAGATTTAAACTAATGAGTCATACTATGAAGTTGTGGGAGAGAGTGATGGAGTATCAATTGAGATTAGAAGTAAGTGTATCTTATAATCAATTTGGATTCATATCAAAATGATCCATCATTGAAACCATTCACTTGTTAAAATATTTGATAGAGACGTTTAGAGTATAAAAGAGAGATTTGCATATGGTATTCATTGATTTTAAAAAGCAAATGATAGAGTTTCTAGAGATATATTGAAGTAGGCATTGACGAAGAAGGGGATTTCCTTGAGATGGATTAATTTCATCAAAGATATGTATGAATGAGTTGTTACCAATGTAAGAACTTGTGATGGTTTAAGCGATAGCTTCCCAATTAACATTGGGTTTTATCAAATTTCGACGTTAAGTTTCTTCCTTTTTGTAATAGTGATGGATGAAATAACAAAGAGTATTCAAAATAAAATATCATAGTGTATGCTTTTTGCGAATGATATGTTGTTGGTTGACAAAATTAGAGAGAGTATTAATACTGAATTGGAGTCATGAAGGGATATAGTAGAATCCAGAGGATTTAAATTAAGTAAATAAAAAACTGACTATATAAGATATACGTTTAGCGGTAGTCATTAAAATAATGAAAAAATGATTAAATTAAAGGAACAACACGTATAAAAAAGTGAACATTTTAGATATTTTGGATCTATCATTCAAAACGATTGCAATATAGATGGGGATGTAAATCATGGAATCCAAGCGAATTGGATGAAATGGAGAAGTGCATATGGAACTCTTTGCGATCGCACGATACTATTATAGTTGGATAAAAGTTTTATAAAATTGCGATAAGACTTGTATTATTATATGGTATCGAGTGTTGAGCTATTAAACAATAATAAGAGCATAAAATGGCTATAGCTAAAATGAAGATACTCATATGGATGTGTGGTAAAAACTGAAAGAGATAAAATTAGAAATAAAGAGATATGTACTAAATTAGGAGTGACTTCAATTGTGGATAAAATGCGAGAGTATCGTCTAAGGTGCTTTGGATATGTGCAACGAAGACCTAAATACGTGCTAGTTAAAAGGAGCGAGATCTTAAACGTAGAAGATATAATGAAACATTTAGATAGACCGTTAAAAATCTAGATACAAGTTATTTGTAAAGATATAAATGTTAAGAATTTAGTTGAAAGATGACTTTACATAGGAATGAGTAGCGTAGAAAAATCTTAATCAATTAAATCATCTTTCTTCTTATTTTGAATTTCTATGAATAGTTGATTTTTATTTTTTTTCCACTATTGTTATTTTATTTTTTATATGTTATTTTCTCTATCTTTGCTTTCAAAATTTAATTTTATGTTTTTTTTTCTCTCTCCTATATTTGTCTCTGTTGACCCCAAAATTTGAAATTAAGACTCAGATAATTATTGTTGTTATATGTTTGCTGCCCTCTCACATTGGAATATATATAAAATGTTTGCTGGTTTTACTTTTTATTGGGTAATATTTCTCCAACAAGTATATCTTATTTCTAGTTCTCTTATTTGATGTGAAATTGCGCTGCTCGCTTTGTCATTCTATGTCTCATTATATGACCACATACCATATCAGTTTTATTGACTATCAATTGTCATGAGCTCTGAGTGTAATGACTGACATTGCTGTGTGATTTTCCACATAAGAGGACTTTTCATCTTTTGACTTGAATTTTCTAAGCCAGTTGAGAGGTTTTTTTTTTATTTATTCAAAGATATAGTATAAAAGAAGTAAAACCCTATGAAATTTTCAAAGTGAATGTTCTCATTTTGCTCCTTATCTCATCCTTGGGCTTACAGTCTTTGTGAGTACCCTGGCATCATATTTCTTTTTTCTATTGAAAGTCCAAGGATATCAAAATTGGAATATAGCAAATTGGATTTAAGAATAATATAATAGCGAACTGGAATTTAACAACTTTTCAAAAATGTAAGGGCTCAGTGGCATATTATTTTTTTGCCCTTACAATTAATACCCAATATATGTTTGTTTCCAATGGCTTGCCATTTGATAATGCCTAGAAAACTCTTGCTGCTCTTTCTTTGTTGGCCCTACTTCAATTGTCCAGACAGACCCTAAAGATGTGATGATGCTATCATGGATGTTACTCTTTATTGGATGCAGATTTGGCATAGATGAACACTCATATGCCACAAGCCATGGTCGCATGAAATTTAAGCAAGGGATGCACAAAGGATTGAAAATTCAGTTTTCCTTTTGAATTAAAATTCATTTTGTTCCTTTTATATAAGAAAATCAACAAAATGAAAAGCGCACACATAAGCAAAATGAGATTACTGCTCGTTGCCATTCAGTAAAAAATTAATGCACAAATTCATGCATAAGGTTGTTCTGCCTATCCTATGGTAAGACTGTTGATATTTGCAGTCCCCTCCCCCTCAAAAAATAATAATAATAAAATAAAATAAAATAAAATCTTAAAACTATTCAATGTGGTTGTGTTACCTTATGATTTACTCCCTTTTCTCTTTCCTTTGATTTTGTAACTGCCTTTCTTCCCCTTCCAAGTCAATAAGATATCGGATGTTTTGATGGGCTTGACATTATGTCTCTTTCATATAGATGGTGGTGGACTCGGGTGATTGCTGATGTAGATCTTGAACAGATGCTGCAAGATTTTCTCCTTCAATATTTCAGCTGCTTCTAAAATGAGGCGAAGAAATACTGTGGGATACAAGGATAATAATGCAAAGGATTTTCATCGAGAGAGGCCTAACTGGATTCTTATTGCTGGAGGTGCCTTGTTAAGCACTTTGTCAATCCGCTTTGGTTACAAGCTGAAGCAGGCACTTGAATCAAGGCAACCACCGTGCTCTCAAAATGGTCTGGAAGGTCTTATTATGCATAAAATGCTGGCAAATTATCATTTGTCTGTTTACCTGTGCCTTACCAAAATTTGTTGAAATTCAGGAAGTGAAGAATCTACCGGCAGAAAAAAGTCACGAAGTCGGCATTTTCATACGAATGTTTATTCTTTCCCCCAAGATGAAGATGGCTGCTTCAATTACATTCCAGGTTTTTACTGTTGACACTTTTTTGTCGTAATTGTCTTTTATTTCCAGGACATTGATGCATGTCATCTGCGCGGTTGCATGCAAATATATTTTTAGTCATTGCCTTTTCTTTCTAGTCCTTATGTCCTTAGTAACTGATATGGATTTCCATGTGAATGGCCCTTATTCAGGAGCTGAGGGCATAGTTGAGATTAAACAACCACCCAATAGTCAGGTGCTGATGGAACCGAATATGTCACTCCCTTTGGTGACAGTTCCACCTCCTGATTTTGAAAAAGAAAATGGTGTGGTTTGGGCATCATCACCTGACCGCCTTGAGCTGCCTCCAAGACCATTCCATCACTCAAACTGCTCAGATTCACCAGGTGTTTCTGAATCTGGGTCCGATATATTTAGCAAGCGAGAAGTCATCCACAAGCTAAGACTGCAGCTGAAGAGGAGAGATGATATGATATTGGAGATGCAGGATCAGATTTTGGAGCTGCAGAATTCACTCAGTGCTCAACTGTCCCACTCTAACCATTTGCGGTCGCAGCTTGATACTGCAAATAAAGATCTTTTTGATTGCGAGAGAGAAATCCAGAGACTAAGAAAGGCAATAGCTGACCACTGTGTGGAACATTTAAATACAAATGAAAAGCCATCAACGGCCACAGACTGGCCACCAGAAGCAAGGAATGGGCGTGTGAATGGTCATGTGGATTCTGAGAGCAATTCAGAATCATCAGAGAAAGGGAGAGGTGATTTGGAGGGGATTGATATGCTCAGACTGCAGGTGCGAGAACTTAAGGAAATCATCCAGGGAAAGGAGTACCTGCTACAGAGCTACAAGGACCAGAAGGCTGAGCTGTCTGCCAAGATCAAGGAATTGCAACAGAGATTGGATTCTCAGCTACCCAACATTTTGTAGATATTCTTGTTTGGTTTTGTTTTGCTTTCCATATTTTCCTCCCACCTCCTATCCCTGGTTGTTTCCTTTGATTTATTGACTCGAGGTTAGAAATTTTGGAGAAGTTTTCTCCTATGTTTTCTTGCCTCTATGGATTAACGTTGCCAGCTGTATTTAGCTTTTTGCCCACTGATTTTGTGTTTTTGTGCAGAATAGCTGATTTTATGTTTGTGCTGTGTGCCTGCGCACATGACTTGTATCCTATGGAGCACATGATGTTTGGTTAACTAGATTTGATGGTGTAGTTTATTTACATTAAAAAATAGATTTCGGCAAATAACTTTTTACTTTTTCTTAAAAAGACAAAAAAAAAAAAATTAACTTTGTTATAGAAAAAGTTCTTCGATTTCTACTGTCATCCTGGCATTTTTTTACCTTCCTTCTTTCTTAGAACTTTTCTTCGTATTAAATTGTGTTAATTTTTATATATTCGTCCACCACTACGGCCTATATAAGATTAGTTAGAACTATGTGCACAATAAGAAAGAGAGAAAACAAGTCAGAGAGAGAGAATGGTCATGCTACTTGGGGCTCCCTCCAAACTAGATTCCATGTCCCCATCAGCAATCGTTTGCCTATTTTTCATTTTAAGAAATAGTTTTTTATAGCTCCTCCAATACACGCTTGTAAAATACCGGTTTTGAACCGAAATTGTTAAAAATCAAGGGTTGAGATATGCATGAATGATAATCGTGAATTAACCTTTGACCCTTCAGAGTTCTATGCAATATGCATGAACAGTAAACATTTAGCACCTAAGTCCTCAAGGGAAGAGTTTGGTGGTCACAATTCTTCTCTCCCAACCCTGAGATTTAGAGTTCGAAACGTTGTGTAAAAAAAAAATGTTTAGCACCCAAAACCGCAAGTTCCAACCATTTTCCAAATTTAAGAAGAAGAGGGTGCAACACAAACTATAGTTGTATTTTTTACAATAGTGTCATTTTTTTAAACATTATTTTATGGATACAAATGCTTCTCTCGGTAGTCAAAAAATGACTAGTCGGAGGGTATGTTTGAAGAATGGATAATTAATTCATTTTCAAAGGATCAAATGCACCTCTCAATACCAAACTATTTAAAATTGAATGATTCAGATACTTTATCAAATAGTTTGAGTCTTGAGAATGACGAAAAAAAATTTGAGAGAGTCAATCCCTAAAATATACTCCATAATATTCGAACTAAATTAATCAAATAAAATTCAGATACCGACGATAAAAACCAAAAAATGCTCTCAACAATCAAATAATGATTAATTTTGAGGGTATTTTTGAAAAATCCACAAATAGGAGAGTATTTCACTTTTTACGCTATGATTCTCTTGTGAATCTATCTCTACTAAACTCCATATATTTTCCCTCATTAGGTTACTTTTAACTTCCTCATTGCAATAGCACATATTTTATTTACATTATATTGACATTTGTTATCCTTTCATAGTAAATTTTGTTGTTTTCTTTACCTTTCAATAAAATAAAAAGATAAACAAAAAATATCACCAGAAAAATGAAAAAAGAAAGAAAAAGAAAAGAACGAAGGCTCAAGCCTTTCTTAACCAAACATTTAAGGGTCATTGGATCAACTGTGAACGTCGAGTCTGATCACTCTTATCTCAAACCATGCATATGATTTAAAGGTAAAGGTTAGGGTTTTGTGACGATAGTTTTGAGAGAAAAATGATAGTTATTTTTAGACCTAAGGCTCAAAATTTTGGAGAAGTTCCTCTCAAATTTACTTCCTCACACTTTTATATTTTTTTTCTTTGTAACTTTTAAGAGCAATTTTATCTTTTGAAAAAAAAATTAGATAAACAGATAAATAAATAAGAAAATAAAAAAGATTTCAAATTAGTATTTTTTTTCTTTTAATACCTTTTTTTTTTCTTTTAATTTTGACATAACCTAACATTTTGATACATGTACGGATCAACTTGTTTTAATAAACACGAATCTAACTAAAACGCTAATCATTTGATACACCAAAAATTAGAAAAAAAAAAAAAAAGAAAAAGAAAAATGTTAGTCATTTTACCTTTTTCTGGGGCTTTTCTCATTGTAAGAATATATAATGTACAATTATATATGATATTTGGTTAAATAGATTTCATAATACATATTTGTTTAATATATACATAAAATTATAAATATATTTGTTTAATAAACTATGAAAATTTGCTTTGTTTTATGACTAATTTTTATTTAATTTTTCTAAATCCAAAATTATATATCCAAAACCAAAAATCTTAAACCCTAATTTTTCACTAATTTTGTTCTAATTTTGTCCTAATTTTGCCATAATTTCTTCCTAATTTTGTTTTAATTTGTCCTAATTTACCATAATTATCGTATGACAATATAAACAGATTTTAATTTAACCTAATTTCATACTAATTTTGTCCTAATAATTTTACCTTAATTTTATGATAATCTTTCCATAGCTAAACCCTAATCATGCATGGGTATCAAGAGAAAGTATATATCTATATATCAATGATTGTAGAAAATGGAAGAACTTACCTTTGGTAGAAGATGGTGTTCGCACTGAGGAGAGAAAGCACAAGAGCAAACGGAGAATGTAGTAAGCAAAAGAATGTTTCTCTAGTAGCTTCCTTGAATGACAGGGCAGCACGGTGGCATCTGTTTCGATAAGAATTTTTAGGTTCAGCGGTGGTGGCAAATGTAGAAAAAAAGCAGAGAGAGAATAGAAGAGAAATCGAGTCTAGGTTTTAAAACACCTTCTCAACATTTCTCCCAAAAACATCAGTAGTTCCTAAGCTTATGTAGACATTTTTAAGTAAAAATATTAGCATATGCAGTTTATATATCTTTTTCTACCTCTCCTTTCTTTCTTTAATCTTTCTTGATGAAAGAAAATTCGTAAAGAGTCAAAACTTTCATCGACTGAATGTTGGGATTGTTGGTTATGTATGCCCGATGAGGGGCATTTTGGTCATCCTTGGGATAATGGGATAACTCCCATTATCTCATTTACCATTCCATAATTAACCACCAATAATGACCCTTCTAATGCTTGGGAACGTGGCTACGGGACTAGTGATTCCTCTCTCTCCAATTTGTGAAATGAAGGTGAGAGGCCTGTGTGTGTTCTTCCATTGGCGTGAACAGTAACCATGGAGGAGAAAGGCTAACATTGCACTTCTCTAGAGAGAGAAAATAGAGTGAGGGATGGAGATTTTAGCATAGGAAAATCTCCCATCATCAAACGATTCACCGGATGTGAGGGTTGTGGCGTCGTGGATTTGAGGTGGTGGTTCGATTGCGTGATTACCATCCGATCGTGCGATCCGTTCGAAGGACATCGCGACACGGTAGATTTTGAAGACTGTTCTATCGAGATATTTATCCCGAAAATTCTGAACTATTTATTTCACGCTTCCGCATGCGCGATTAAATCCAATATTGGTATCACAGCGATCGTTGGATTTAATTTAAATAATTTTCGGAATTATTTTTTGGGGTTTAAAATTTTGGGGTCCGGATCATGGATGAGTTTCGTGAATCCGAGAATACCGTAAGAATACCCATGGCCCAGGGATTACAAAACCAATTTTTATTTAATTTTCCGAGTATGTTTGGGCCATGAAAAGTCCGGTAGAAGTTTGCAACCGTACGGACATGAAAACCTTAGATCTATGGCTTTAGAGGGCGGATCGATGCATGAAAATGTTATAAATATGTTCCTTGCATCTAGATCTATAGTTTCATGCCTTTTAATATGAGTTTTGGATGCCGAAAACTGGGATTTCCGAATGGCCGCGGAGGGCCGCGACTGGGGTAGTTGTTTTTCGCCATTTGTGGGCATGAATCCTCCTAAAATCGAGTGTAGGATGTTTGGAGGAAATCCATTAATATTTTCCAGTCGAAAAATGCAAGAAAAAACAGCCAAAATCGAGTTTTCTGGAAACCGGGTCGAAAAATCCGTTGCAGGACCCGTCAGGCGAAGAAGAACCGGCCCAGACCCGCAGGCGCGTGACACGCACGCGCCAGAAGGCGCGTCTGGCAAGCGTGTGTAGTGCACGCGCTAGACAGGCATGTGAAGCAGGGGGCAGGCAGCGGTTCAGGTCGGACCCTGACCCGGACCGACCCGCAACCGACCCAACTGGGTTGGACCCGGACCCGGACCCGTTGACCGGCGGTCGGGTCAACCCTGACCCGTTGACCAACCCGGTCTGACCCGGCTCAGACCCAGCTCAAGGCGGCTCGGCGCGTGAAGGCGCGTGAGCCGCGCGCCGCGACTGGACGTACGTCTGGCGCGTGCGACAGGCCGCTGCCGGCGCTTGGCGGCCCGTGGAACACATCGCCGGTGATCGGCGACGCGTGTGGGCCCCGGGCGGAGCGTGAGGTTGCTAAAATTGAATTTTTTCAATTTTTTGGGGTCTTATATCCATAAATGTGACTTTTTGTGGGTTTTTGTATGTCGAATCAAAGTCCAAATGGTAAGATGCGATTCCGAGTTGTGGTGTATGGTGTCCGTTGACTCATACGCTCGCTTTGGAGTCTGTACTCAAGTCACTTTGGTTTTGATGATTCGTAGGGCGTACAAAAATGTGATAATAAGTATCTCCAAGTCACAAATATTTTTCTTAATGCGTTAAAAACTGTCGTATTAAATTTTTGTAAGAAGAGTAAACTGAATGATGTGATCTGCGAGATTTTATCAGTAGATTCAGTTTATTCTCGAAAGGCAAAAACTAACGGGAATCTGAGGCAAGAGATGATGGGCCCCAGGATGGGCACCGCGCCTCAAGATATACGAGATAAAGAGTTTTATCATGTATGGTAGAAAAGAATTGTCAAGTTAGTACAATCCTTACCAGTGGCATTCACAATGACTTAATCTCGTTTTACGAATCATATCCTATGGAAATGTCGGTTCGACTCATCCTATAAGAGCATTGTGTTGCTATCTTTGGCTCCTAACGTGAGGATGCAGAAGAAAAGGGTTAATCATACAATGAGGCAAATGTCGAGTATGATCACCAAGTTAATTTTTACCTGATTCATGGGAAACCGTGAAATCCTATCTCACATTTGACGAAAGTATTCGTACTTTCGTTGACGTAAATACGTATTGTGAACTCGATGAGGAGCATTTAGGGGCGAGTAGGCCACACTCGAGTCACGCTTATTCAGAGGAGTCGAGTAAGGACTTACCCGCACTAAGCCAACAGCATAAGCATGTGAACGAGACTCGATATTGTTCTACTATTGTCTTTACATTTGATTGCGTAGATGATGATGTAAATGAATGACATAGTAAAGTTAGATGCATAGAGTAAGCGATGATGAATCAGTTAGTAGCGAGAGATTTATTGGACCCGCTAACCAGATTCGAGTTACCCGTATGTGAGTTTTGCCTACCCGACAAAATGAGAGAAAATCATTTGGCAATATAATGAGAGCTGGGACTCCATTGCTGTTAGACTATTGTGCCTTTCTTTTCTTGTGGTCTTATGAGCATGAGAGCCGGAAATGGAGTTGTGTAGAAAATGTTGCTTATAGATGCTTACTGTATTTCGGTTCATCTATCTGATCTTGCATAAATCTGAGGTATTAGACTGCTTCAGGAGGTTCATAAGCGAGATTGAGAATCAGTTAGATTTGAAAGTAGAGACTCTCAGAACCAAGCGAGAACGCAAGTATTCGTCTAAACTATACATGGGGCTCTGTTTTGAGAAGAGTTTTACGAGACTACTGACTATTAGTCAGTTTCCCATTGAGTTTTGGACAGGGAGGCAGCTTGACCTTAGCTACTTGAGGTTATGGGATTGTGCCACGATTTCTCGCATTCACACGGTGAGTTAGGCCCGCGAGAAAATACGCGTTCCTAGCCAAACGCGGACGGCACTAGAATCGAGATTGAGTCTCGTAATACCATATTTCTTGAGAATGATTTCCCTAAGAGAGGTGAAATCAGTTTGGACCCTACCCTTTATGCGATGGATGAGCCTAGTGGCTCGGGGAGGCCAGCGACGGGATACAAGAATCCACTACTGATCTTGATCTCAGTGGGAGTAATCCATCAAGAGATAAAGATTTTTCTCTCCTAAAAGTATCGAGAATGCGTATTTAAACATTGTTTCTCGATTGAGGGTGAGACCCTCGTTGCGACTCTAGAGGATGATGAGAAATCCAAAAAGGTCCAAAAGACTCTCGAGAGTTCTGCAAAAGATGCAAAAGACCGTTTATTGAAGGTCATAAATGAAGAGAAGGAGTTGATGAGAATCAATAGGGTCTGGGACCTAGTTGATCAGCCTGAGGACAGATGGACTATTGGGAACGAATAGGTTCTCAAGTCAAGATATAGGTCAACGAATTGATGAAAAGGTAAATAACCCGTCTAGTAACCAAGGGTTACACTTAGACTGAGGGGTGGACTATCGATAAGTCATAGTCCAATTTATCTCAATCCGTTTATCTTTCAGCGATTGTCACGAACATGGATCAAGAGTCACATCACAAGGACGTAAAAACTGTTTTCGTAGTGGAAGTCTAGATGAGGCGATCTACATGGAGCATCCCTCAGGGTTCGTTCTAGTAGATCAGGTGGATAAGTTCTATTGATTTTCGAAATCAAAATACGACCTTAAGCCATCATCTAGACAGCGGTGCCTGAAATTTCACGAGAAGGTGATATCTTACAGTTTTGTAATGATCGAGTAGGATCATTATATCTATCTGATACGTCCCGATAACTCCTTTATGAGCATGTTCTCATATGTAGGTGACATTCTGTTGGTCGGGAACAACGGAGAGTATCCAATGACCATTGTAATATGGTTATGAGATTTTAGTTCATTCTCAGATTTTGGATCCATAGGGATCGCTTGAGAATGGTGTTGACTCTTTAACAAGAGTTTTACATCAGGTAGATTCTTGAGCATTTCTCGAATAACGAACACAACCTAAAAGATACTCTTATCACTAAAGGAAAAAGACCTGAATCTTGACACATGTCCTAGAATTTATAAAGAAATAAGGGAGATGAGCAGAATCCCTTATTCCAATGTAAAATATATTTCTAGTGTGTGCGATGAGGTATACACGTGCGATATACAGTTTGATGTATGCGATAAGGCATACATGACCAGACGTTTATTTTGCAGTCGATCTGGTGAGTAGGTATTAATAGAATCCTAGAATGGATCACTATAGAGCAGTGAAAAAGGATTCTGAAATATCTCATTTGAACTGCGGACCTCTCCATGTGTTACGGATGAGGTGATTTACGTTTTTCATGATCTGAATAAACATAAAAAGTTTTATCTTCTTAGAGCAGTAAGAAGAGAACCTGTATATCTCTATTTACGATAGAGATTGAGCTTGTAGTATGCTCAATTGCAGTTCATGAGAATGGTTGACTTCAGAAATTTTCTGATAGACTTAAGGGTCGTGACAGATAGTGGGAGGTCAGTGATGATTATTGTGATAATCAGACCGACACTGTCAACAAATGAGACCCTAAGTGTTATAATAAAGCCAAACACATTGATACCGAAAATCACTTTGTGAGAGATATTACCGAGAAGGGTATTGTGACAGCTAAGTATGACATACAGCATGAAAGCTGATCTCTTCAGAAAACCCGTTGTGAGAGATTCCTTTGTGAGATAAGGAATCATTGGGTTTAGTGTACTTTAACATTTCTCCTTATATACTGTTTTAGATGCTTATTTTAATATATGACATATATGCATTTTTGGGTCACATATTTATTTCATGTATCATTTGTTGTCATATAGTATGATCTTGTGATAAAAGATGTGTCAGGCAGGCGTGGTCGACTCTCTCACACGAGTGACCACCTCCGACTCTGAGTGAGCGGAGATGAGACGGATTCTAGTTGTAAGAGGCTTTGAGAGTAGCTCTACTAGAATATAAGTCGCCCTGATATATGTTCAGTATGAGGACATATGCGATATGACTGATATGGAAATACCCACATCCATGTTGCCTGTAAGTAGCCAGATTTGATATCTCAGATATCACCTGCGATTTGTGATATTGTCTCAGAGATACTCTCTCTGAGATCTCTGGGTAAAGTCTTATGTGTAGATTGAGTCCCGTACCTGTACAGTGTTAAAGAAATCTGACATATGCCCTTTGAGAGATGGGGGAATAACACTGTGGCACGTGTTGCATACCACGTGTGATGAGACGACCATGGGATAGTGGGAGCTATTATTTGAGACGATAGTTTGATCTTGATCCCCATTCCCACTGTGTGAGACCTGAGATCCATTAAGTGGGATCTCTTATACCTTTATTACTTTCGGCTGTCTCTAGAAATCTTGATTCAGTATTGCTACTTTAATCTGTTTACTTATGACCCGGAAGATAAATTGAGGTCTAAATGGCAGGTCTAGGAAAGCAGCTAAATTGAGACCGATAGATTCGAGTTTGGGAAAAGGAATGCCAATAGACATTACATCATTGTCGTGTATTCATAAGTTGACCTATTATGTTAATCCATGTTGGGATTCTAACATAATAATGAATACTTAGTCGAGCAAATTGATTGGGGATCACTTTCGATGAGGAAAGTGGCTCGATGGATGTAAATACATTGAGTCTAGGGTATAGCGAGTTATTTTTATACTAACAGTGACTCCTCGATCATCCTAGCGGTGTATCGAGAAGTCTTTGGTTGCAGGTGTACTTGTCGGTCGCACGACACCCAATCCTGTATGAAAATCCAGCAGGGTGATATGATAGATCGCATGAATTGCGATCTTGTGATTGATAGAAGTTAAATGTCCTCTTGTACAAGTGGGAGATGTTGGTTATGTATGCCCGATGAGGGGCATTTTGGTCATCCTTGGGATAATGGGGTAACTCCCATTATCCCATTTACCATTCCATAATTAACCACCAATAATGACCCTTCTAATGCCTGGGAACGTGGCTACGGGAGTAGTGATTCTTCTCTCTCTAATTTGTGAAATGAAGGTGAGAGGCCTATATGCGTTCTTCCATTGGCGTGAACAGTAACCATGGAGGAGAAAGGCTAACATTGCACTTCTCTAGAGAGAGAAAATAGAGTGAGGGATGGAGATTTTCGCGTAGGAAAATCTCCCATCGTCAAACGATTCACCGGATGTGAGGGTTGTGGCGTCGTGGATTTGAGGTGGTGGTTCGATTGCGTGATCACCATCCGACCGTGCGATCCGTTCGAAAGATATCGCGACACGGTAGATTTTGGAAACTGTCCTATCGAGATATTTATCCCGAAAATTCCGAACTATTTATTTCACGCTTCCGCATACGCGATTAAATCCAACGGGGATAAAATCATCGAGAAAAATCTTGCTTTTTGTAGTGTTACTTTCAACTTCTTTCTTGCAATAGCACATTATATAAATATATATATATATATATATTATATTTACATTTTGTATCCTTTCTTAGAATTTTTTTCTTTACCATGCAAGAAAAAAAAAATATCCCCACCAAACTCAAAAAAAAAAAAAGAAAAGAAAAAAAAATAGAGAAAGAACTATTCAAGGCCAAGACTACCCAAAAACCCACCCTTAACCAAACCCTAAGGGACATTGAATCTCCCTTAACCACAGGTTCAATCACTCTTATCATAAAGCCGTGCCGGTGATTTAAAGTAGAGGTTAGGGTTTTATAACATCGAATCGAAAATCCGAGTTCAATATATTTTTGGTTCAAGCCCATGGCAAGGTCTACCAACAATGATGATATGTCCAATGCTCAGAGAGATTTTGGATGTCCCTTCTTTGCCTTAACAAAATAAGTCTTGCATTAACTAATATTTTATTAATTTAGATTTTGAATTGAATCAATTTAAAATTTTATTTTATTCATTTTACTTTGCAATGTATACAGGGTTTTGACACACGAGTTTCAAAATTTTTGAGAAGTTATTTTAAAAGAATTCCTCTCAAATTTACTTCCGCTTTTCTTTTATATTTTTCTCTTTCAATTTTTGCGATAGACTTTAATTTTAACTGAGATAAACAAATAATAAAGAACAAAACAAAAAAGCCTTCAAATTAGTACTATTCTTTCAATAACTATTAGAACCTTAATTTAACTTAGCATTTTAATACATGTACATATTAACGTGTTTCGTTTTTTTTTTTTTTGGTAGAATATTATCGTGTTTCGATAAACATGCATATAACTAAAATGCTAGTAATTTGGTACACAAGAAAAAATAAAAATAAAAAATGTCAGTTATTTCACATTTTGTTGTGCTTCTTTTTTATTATAATAATATCTAATGTGTGATATATAATTTTACATAGAATGTTTGATTAAATAGATTTAATAATATATGTTTTTTATATTTAAAAATATAATTAGAAAAATAACTTTTTGTATTTTTAAAAAGAGAAAAACTGAGTTATAGAAAAAATGTTTCAATTTTTACTTATTAAAATAGTTGTGTTCATAACATTTTTTACTTCCTCCATTTTCTTTCTTTCTTGGAACCTTTTTGTGTTAATTTTTATAAAGTTGCCTGCCGCTATGGCTTTGTGCAGGGTGAGTTAGAACTATGTGCATAATGAAAAAGAGAAAGAAAGAAAAAGAGGGAGAATTACGAGGCTACTTAAATAACAATTCAAAACTCATATATAGTTTAGTCGGAAGTTAAAATATTTTTAAAAGAGTCTCTAAATCTTAACGTGAAAAATTAACAAAGGTTCGATATTTTGTATTTCTTTGCTGAGTTTAGAGATACAACTCGATGCTTGTTTTGTTGCTACTTGCTATAAAATAAATTTGCCCCTTTTAATTTGAGAAATTTTTTTTGTGGAGAAATTTAATTTTTAACTCTTATTTAGGATTATAAATACTAAATATTATGTTGTCGCGTATAAAACATTATTTTCTCAAATGAAAAGACCTAATATTTTAAAAGTTAGAACCAAACACAATTAATTTTTTGGAAAAAAATTCTATTTCAGCGATTTATTTTTGTAAAACACTTACAAAATGTATAATAAGAATGCATAATTCTTTTCAAATATATTTTTAGGTTTCCTTTCTCCAAATCTTTTATAACTATATATTTAATTTTTCCTTCTAAAATTAAAGTTAATAATATATTTCAAATATGTAATGATAAATTCATTGAACACATTTAAGTCACGAATTGCAAACATTAGACAACCCTTTATAAGCTCAAAACTTGTATAATATATTATACTATCAATTCCTAGATATGCAATGCATAGCCTCACTGCCCACCAAAGTTTTGGCAGCGTGAAAGTGTAGTGTTTGGATGTATAAAGAAATCTATTTTGTTATTGTTGTCTATTATGTAAACCTAGTAAATGATAACAAATAAAAGGAAATTGATACAACTTGTAGTGAATGTCGTTTTAAGACAACTAGTGATTGTCATAACATATGTGTCTATACAAAAGAGACAACACTTGTTATGTTTACACCTTAGTTGCATATATTGTGATCCATTACATTTGATTGAGAATGTAACGGTTCATAATATTCTACTCAAAAGTTATCACATGATTTATAATACTGATTTTAACATGCATTTGAATCTTGAGTGAGCAGTACGCCCACCTGGTAATATAAACGTTGCTATTCCTGAAGTTGCTGTGGCAAGAGCTATATATCATTTTGATCGGACATCAGTTAATAATGCTCTATATAGAAATGTTTTTCCTATTCCCCTCGGACCGTCAATGAAAAATGCACCACTTCTATTTAAATATATTCTTTTAGTTATGATTGTAAATGCATGTCTTTGTTTTTCATTTAACAAATGCATAACATTTAAATCATTTTATGAAATAACGATACTTTGTTTTGTTCTCAATTCTTTTATTAAATTTTCTACATTATTACAACTCAATTCATTTGGAACAATGTTGTAACATTCAATATTTTTTCCCATGGATTGCAAGAATCCATCTATTTGCTTTAATACTTGCAGCCTGATTTCTAGGATAGTTAATATGGCATATCTGACGAAATCTTCAGACATTTGAGTTTCAAATTTTTCCACAATTGTTTGGATTTATTTGGACAAAAATAGACTAATAACATAGTAAATAATTTTTGCATTTCATATGGCATATTATACAGAGATGCTTCTTCTTGTAAGCAAAACTCTTGACCGTTATCATCTTGTAACATTTCTCGTATTAGAGTTACTTTACGAAAAGTGTCTACTCGAACTTTATTATAAGTTTGTAAGTCTTCAAATGAAGTTGAACCACGGACTTTTGATAATAAAAGTCTCAAGTAATAATACTCACTTTTGGTTGGGTGAGCTGCCATTATTTTACCAATGGATTCATCTCTTTCCCTAACTTTCCAACATCTTTGATTTAGTTTCCACACAAAGTAATCTCAAAATTCTACATAAGTTAAATTCATTTCTTTTACTCTTGCATTTGTTCTATTCATGAAAATAAATTCAGTTAGTATGGTTTTTCTTAAATGTATATTGCTCATAATATTAGCTAGATTTTCTTTCTTTTGAAGCTTATTGGTTGATAGTTTTCTAAATATAATTGTAGCTGTCTAATACCAGGTTTCATCTCAGTGATTGGGAATCTGTAGATTCTCCAACATGCTTCTCGAGAGACCTATCTAACTAACACATATTCTTTAATTTTATCTATTAAAGAAGTTGAACTGTGACTAATTACATAAAAATTGGTCCTATCATGGCCTTTACATATATATTTATGAATATATTTAACTGGCTTAACTATTGAACAAATTTCAACATTTATGTGACATTTAAATTTAGTAAGCAAATAGGGGTTATAAGATACTACCCATCTATTGTCCAATATGGTTATCTTTATTGTTATTTTCATACCGTTATTTCTTCTACAATATGTAGGATGGGCATCAATAGATTGTATTATTTGTTCACAAAATTCGTTTGGGTAATTATTCCTACATGATCCATTTTTTCTTATGCAGATATTTGTGGGATTCAAAAAGCCACAAGATCCATGGATCATATGTTTGACAACCATATTATGCTAATGTGGCTATAATGTGGGGTCTAAAATTTCAGCATTAACAATTTTGTCGTATTTATCGAGATTATATAGTTTATAGTTCGATCTCAAATCAATAAAAAATGTGCATATGGAAGGCCTCTTTTTTTTGTATTTTACAACATATGTGTATATTGCAATCTCTCCAAAAATATTTTTTTTTTTTTTGAAAAACTCATCTTTTAGAATTTCTAATTTTGCATGAAAAACTCTAACTAGAAGGTCAGGTCTATTTTGTGTTTCTTCATTTTCAATTAAATGCTCTTTTATTTATAGCCAATTAGGATTGCACGTCATGGTCAGAAAGATATCATGTTTGCCAAATTTTTAAACTAGTGACATTGCATCCATATATTTGCGTTTTATATTTCAAGATCCTCTGATAAAAGAAGGAGGTAATATGATTCGCTAGCCTACATTAGATGCTTGAGTTTCACCTATAGCAATAGCATCTACAATATCTTGCAAAAATTCCTTTCTATTTCTTCTTACTATGATCTAAAATAATTTAGTTTTTGTGTTTCAAGCTTCACATATTGATCTACTATATATTGTTGCAATAATCTAGCCATATGTAGTAAAAAAGATTAATCATTGGCTCTAATTTGGAGTTTATATGCATAATATTCTCTAAGTAAAACAAAATCTAGATTTTCTTAAAGGCGACCAATCGCTAAGCAGCAAATATTAAAATTTGTTAAATGATATCATATGAAGTAGTTAAAAGTAGTAAATTGATAGAATGTATTATATATACTCACATGTTTCTTCATTTTGTATGAGTTCATCAATATCTAATACATTGTCTGGTAATATAAAATTTGTTGTGTCATTTTTTCTTTTTCTACTTTTGTTGTTATTCTTTATTCCTATTTTAGGAATCCATTGATGCCATCCAAGTTCACCATGAGGAAGGATTAAAGGATATTGAAATGGATCATAACATGCATAATAATATTCAATATTTCTTGAATGCCCCCCATGAGTGTAAACTTTTATATCTCAACGGCTTATTTCTCCATTTTCTTCTCCTTCTACCCATAAAGCTACTACTTGTGATATTGTTGGCCTATTATACACTCTCTGATCGACTGATAGTGAAGTTTTAAGCACAATTTCAAACTCTTGTAAATTTGATAACTGGCTTATGCTTTTAAAGAATCTAGCATACAGATTTTGTTCAAGAACCGAAATGATTTTTCTTATTATGCTTTTTGATAATCTTGGATAAGCTGTGAGTCGATTAGTTACTTGTTCCTCAGTATTATAAAAGTATAATTGATGATTCGATTTTGTTAAATCATTTAAAAAATGATAAACTTGTCATTGAGACCTGAATGTGTAAATTCATTTATTCTGTCTACAAAGGATTTTATTACTTTTAACGCCAAAAAATATGAAGGCAAAGAAATTATTACACGTTCTAATATATGTTCTAAATAACTTTGCCTCTTTAGAAGATGATGTTAAAAGTTCTTTTAATATATCAGGCAATTTGGTTTCTACTAATTGTATATCTCCATTTGAGCAACAGAAATTTGATATTTCTGAGTAAAATTTTTTTGTGTTGTAGTATGGATAGTCTTCTTGTCTTGGAAGTTTATCTACCATTTTTGGAATTATATCTAGCAATTGTCTTCCACTCCTTGAAGTCATTCCTAAAATATATATACATATTTTAGATATTTTTTGTTTCATTTGTGTTAGAAACAGTTAAAATGTTTTAATTCAAATGGACAAAAAGTATTACTTTATGTTGACTGAACAAACTAGCCGGTATATTTTCTCATTCTTCTTGGGGGAGGACATAATATTCTTACATGTTGTGAATTTAGACCTATAAACAAAAGTAAAGAGTGATGTGATCATCAAGACTGTAAGAAATTTACAATATTCAACTTAAATTCCAGTTAGGTCGGTTACAAAAGTTCAAGTTAAAAGATTCAAAAAAACACTGAATAACTTAATTCAGAGAGTTTTACAACAAGAAATTGAAGTTCAACTGAATGAAGAACTAAAAGGAGCCTTAATTATGCTCATACAAGCCCAGTTGGAAGAATAAAAGGTTCAAAACTACTCAAAACCAAGGGAGGACAAAAATAAAGAAAAATAGCAGTAAGACTTGGTCAAAGTAGCTTGGTTTATTTAGTTTTCTAATTTTTATTTTTATTTTTTATAATTTATATTTTAGTTTTCTAATTCTTTATTATTTAGGGAGTTACTAAATTTTTAGTTGTCAATTAAGTATTTACCTTTACACTATAAATATGTCATTATACATTATGTAAAAAAACAACACTTTGAAGAGAATTAATAAAATTGTAAGAATTCTTCACACAGGTTTGTTCTTTGAGAACTTTGAACTTATTCAAGATAGAAGTTTTGTTTAGTTTTTTGACTTATCAATCTAAGTTTTGAACGATCTAGGTTGTGATGTCATTCATTCCATCTTTATACCAAAATTCTTGATCTAGTGAGAAACGGGTCTAAGGTCATATACCTTAGGTTCTTCCTCCTTTAGGGCAAGGGTTGAGGTTTTTTAATTCCACCGGTTCAAATAATTCGTTGGAACAATTTTTAGGCTAAATTAACTTGTTCGTGGGTTCTAGGGTTTTTATACCCAACAGGTTCACATCAATTGGTATCAGAGCAATTTTGGGTTACCTTTCGAATTGTTCATACTTGTCTATAATTGTTCATATTTGTCCATAATTTTTCATCTTTCTTTGTTTTTATTTGTATTTCAATCTTAATATTATCTCTAATTTCAATTTATCACAAAGAACAAAATTTGTTTAATTTATTTATTTTTTTTATACCTTTCATCCTTGATATTTTTCTTGTGTTGTTGTAGTTCCAAAAAAAAAAAGGGCTATAAAAAAATTTGATTAAAACAAAAAGGCAGCTTCCAATTTTTTTCTTTTATTTTGTTGTTTCTTCTTTATTTCTTATTTTTTCCTTATTTGTTCACATTCCTTATTTTCTTTCTTTATTCACCCTTTCTTATTCAATTCATTCCATATTTGTTTCTTTCTTAATTTGGAATTTTTTCAAATTTGTGACTTTCCTTATTTCTCACTTATTTTTCTTCTTTATTTTTCTTGTTATTCTTTTTTTTTGAATTTCATAAAACAATTATTTTTTGAGTTAATTTCAAAGAGTTGTTAATTCATTAAGATGGTAAGAGACATGTTTGATGGATTGAATTCATTGAGACTTTTTCCAAACAAAATGCGGTTGCGGATGTATTTTAACACAAGTGACAATTTGGGGACAAATTGTTGTCAAGAAGGGGGGAATGATGTGATTATCAAGACTGCAAGAAATTTACAAGATTCAACTCAAGTTCCAATTGGGCCGGTTACAAAAGTTTGAGTTAAAAGATTTAAAAAAGTACTGAATAACTTAATTCAGGGGGCTTTACAACAAAAAATTGAAATCCAAATGAATGAAGAACCAAAAGGAGCCTTAATTATGCTCATATAAGCCCAGTTGGAAGAATAAAAGACTCAAAATTGCCCAAAACCAAGGGAGGACGAAAATAAAGAAAAATAACAACAAGATTTGATCAAACTAGTTTGTTTTATTTAGTTTTCTAATTTTATTTTTATTTTTTGTAATTTATATTTTAGTTTCCTAATTATTTATTATTTAAGGAGTTACTAAATTTTTAGTTGTCAATTAAGTTTTTACCTTTAGAATATAAATAGGTCATTATACATTATGTAAAAAAATAATACTTTGAAGAGAATTAATAAAATTGTGAGAATTTTTCACACAAATCTTGTTCTTTTGAGAATTTTGAATTTATTCAAGATAAGAGTTTTGTTTAATTCTTTGACTTATCAATTTAGGTTTTGAACCATCTAGGTTGTGACGTCATTCATTCCATCTTTATACCAAAATTCTTGATCCAATGAGAAACGGTTCTGAGGTCATATACCTTAGGTTCTTCCTTCTTTAAGGTAAAGGCTGAGGTTTTTTAATTTTACCGGTTCAAATAATTCGTTGGGACGATTTTTGGGCTAAATTAACTTGTTCGTGGATTTTAGGGTTTTTATACCCAACGGGTTCACATCAGGGAGTCCATATTTAAATAAGTTGTTCAAAGATTTATTTATATTTTGATTTATTTAAGGATTCTTATCTAATTTTAGTATTGCAGTTGCATTGATTTCTTTTTCACTATTAATTGAACCTATATGTTCAGTATTTTCTAGAAGATGAATTGAGAGAACATTTTGATAGCTAAGTGTTTGTCTACGATTTGTCCACTTTCTTTCCATCTCATAATTGCTTTTTTCCTATATTGTTTCTTTGTTACAATTTCGGTGCTTAAATTTAATAATAAAGTAGGGATATATTGCTCATTAAAATTGTTTAAATAAATGTTGCATAGATTGCTATGGGAATGAGTGTACATTGTTGGAGTAATAGCATTCATTTATTTTTTTCATAAATTCTCGTTGTTTGCATTTTGTAAAAGAGAATGAATATTTTGTTCTTTAAAGTTATTCAAATGAATTGTTTGTTTATTGTTGTTGTTGTTGATGTCATGTAGCCATTGTGCTTAGATATGGATCAAAATCTTGAGTTTTGATGCAACTGCTATTACTGCTTCATGGACATCATGTCATATAATAGTGCATTGGGTTATTTGGTAGAACAAAGTTCATAAAAGGTAAACTTAATGGTAGACTAAAGAGTGACATTGATGTGCTTGTAGCATATTTACTTACCTTTATTATGGGAGGAGTTATGGATGTTATTTGTGCACTGATAGGTACAATGATTGGATTTGTATCGGTGTTAGTGGTAGTAAGAATATTCCTTGAATTTTTGTTGGATACTAACTTTAAGATTGTATTAAAAGTGTATCCTAATCCTATAGAAAATAAAGGCTTGCTATAAGATGTCTGTCGTATCATCTATTTATATTCTTTGCTCTCTTTTTATTTTTATTTTCTTTTTTAATTAGGAAAATAACTCATAGAATTAGAAAAACAAAAGAGATATATTCTTCTACACATATAATTCAATTATCAATGATTTTATAACATTTTTAATAATAAGTATAAAAAACCAAATTATTATAATTCTATAACATCTAACATGCCCATAATATTGTAGACTTTGCAAATCATACAACTTTCTACCTACAACAACACTCCTCAAATTATTCAAAATCTACATCTAAATAAGAATGCAAAAGATTGTATACTAAGTAGTTTCTTAGATGTTTCAAGGATTTAAAGCTAAAATAAATAGTTAGTGTTATCATCATTATAGTAGGTGTAACGATTTTCTCAAAAATATCAAACACTAAGCATGCATTAGGAGGTTGGAGTAGGATTACTTATCCAAGAACTTAGGTTTACAAGGCCAAATAAACATGTAAAAGAGAACTGGATTGAATTCATACTTGTTGGCTCCAACGTCAATATTGCTGGCGTATGAATTCTTGATTCTTGATGAAGAGCACTACTATAAAATCCAAACTTAACTATTCTTGTGTTTGTTAATTTAAGAGGAAGGTTCTAGTAAGAAGGAGATTTTTCTTTGTTGATATAATTGTAAAATGTATATTTTTTGTGATGAAAGATAAATCACAGAATCCAAAAGCTAAAAATAGAGTCAAAAATCAAAAGAGTAATTTGTAGAAATAAATCTATCTCTGCAATTGAGGTGCTATCTTACAGGATTTACGGATGAAATATCAAAACAGAGAGTTATCTCTCAAAAGACTCATAAATGACGATAGGTGTTGTAACATTTATTTATTTATTTTTTATATCAACATGTTGTAGATCTATTCTAATCTGGCTTTAGGTATTTAATGAATGTTCTCCAACTCATGGCTCTTTCCACATGACACTCTTGAACAAAGGCAGGGAAGAAATGTCATAACAAAGAGTTATGTCTCGAATGACTTATAAACTGCGGTAGGTGTTGTAGCTTTTTTATAAAAAAAAAACAATCACATATGCACAATTAATATTTTATAGATATATTTTGATCTGATTTTGGGTTTTCAATGAATATTCTCCAACTTGTGACTCTTTTCACGTAATACTCTTGAACGAAGGCTTGCCAAGCTTTTATATAAATGGTAGATAATATTAATTTAAAAAAATAGGGGTTTTGCTCTAATTCTTGGATTAACATTTTTGGGTGCCTTTGTTATCCTAATTACAAAAAAGGGAAATCGGCCTTATTACTTAAGAGTCATCTCGGGGTCTCTTCCGGTTTGCGCCATCGACTTTTTCTTCCCTCGTCTCCAAAGACTTGGTATGAATTTTCCCACTCACATATCATTCTCTTCTTTTCCATTTTCTTATAAATTTCTGAGTTTATCTGTCCTTTTTGATTCTCCGAATTCGGTCGGCATTAATTTGATTTTCTGTTTTCTACTCCAAGTTGACAATTGCATACTCTTCTGAAACCCTAATTTTCATTCTTACCATGCCATCTTTTCCTTTTAAAAGGCAAAATTGAGACTTGTGTTGTTCATGGTGGTAAATTAGGGTTTTCAATTTTGGCTTCGTGAAAAGCTACTAGTGATTATCATAGTTATAGTTGGATTTTTGTAATTTCTGATTTGTGAGCATGAACTGTGCGCAATTTTCGGATTCTAGTAGATCTTATGCGGGTTGTGAGAATGCTGGTATTTCTGTAAAATTTGTTTTTGTCAATGTCAACTACAGTCTGCATGGTGACTAATTTATCGTCTGAATTGCCCCAAGTTCAATCTGTCAATGAAAATGCTTGCTGGCGTCGTACGCAGCAGTTTAGTGGGGTTAGGGTAGCTATGGCACAAACCAGACATTCCCTAGCTGATAGAGACCTCCTGCAAACACCTAGAGGGGGGCAGGGTTAGCCCTCTCCACCCATTTCAATGAGCCAAAAAAGAAAGGATAACAATTGCTTGCAACTAGGAGGTTCAACATTGCTGTTGCTTTTGAGCTGTTAATCATGGGCTGATCTAGTATTTCATACGCTAAATTGTTCTTTAGCAGACATGACATGAAATGTGACTTCAAAGAAGAGACGGAAGTTTTGCTAGGAGGGACTGCATTGGTGTTTTATGATTGAGTCACCGAGTGATAATTGTTATTTAGAATTACAAGGTTCATATAAACAAATGAACCTCATTTTAGGTGCATTTGCTCTGATAGAGTTACTGGAGTTGATAACATATTTTACACATAAATTTTACAACTTGCTCATCTAGTTCCACACAACCATCAATTCTCATATCTTTCCAAAATATCCGATTAAGATGCATCCTGAAAAGCTGCACATGATTTGGTAAAGTTGTGGCTTCTACATGCCTGGAATGAATAGCATTCTAGAGTTTCTAAGCACTAGAAGATCCAAATTTGTTTGCCAAAGTGGAGGAGGACTGGTATTCAAGCTATTGATAAGAATCTTCTTGAAATTTAAAGTTATTCAAATCACATGAAAATATTACCTTGTGTCCTGAACTTTGCTTACTGTTTCCTTGTTTATCTCTAGTAATAGCCACATGTCAAATCTTACAGAAACCTTTTGGGAATTTCAGAAGCATGCAGAAGAAAAATTTCAGAAAAAGAAGTAGATCTGTCAAAGAAGATGAAGATAAAACAAATAGTGCATCAGATGATGAAGAAGAAAGGAGGTAATCTAGAGTGTTGATTCTCCTACATTGCTATACAACTCCTTTAAAAATAAAATCATTTTAATCATGACTGTCCATATATGGAGCAGTAGAAATGTTTTGAGGTTCAGAAATGCATGTCTTGTAGGGTTTATGAATTAACTCGTTATTGATTATCAGATCCGCATTGGAGGAGGTAAAATTTCTTCAAAAACAAAGAGAAAGGAAAGCAGGGATGCCTGCAATGCCCATTTTTCAAAAACCTGGTGCTATTCCAAAACCTAGTGACAAGCACGAAGCAGATGGGGAAAAGGAGGAGTTGGTTCTACAAGACACGTTTGCTCAGGAAACTGCTGTCATGGTTGAAGACCCCAATATGTACTTGTCCTCTCTCTCTCTCTCTCTCTCTCTTCCCCAAACCCCCCGGGTGTAGGGCATTAACTCTTTCTCTCTCTCTCTCACACACACACACACACACGATGTAGATAAAGGTGTTCCATACCGAGACATGCACGAACAAGCATGCATTCACAAGTCACTATCATCTCTCCAATTATGTTGCTAATAATGATGACATCATTAGTTGAAAGGTCAAGGGTATTCATTTGAGCACAATGGTCTTCTATTGAAGATGACTGAACTAGAGTATCAACTTGCTTATGGCTTTAATCTACATAAAAAAAAAAAAAATCGTTTTAACAGTTTTGAAGTGGGATAACTGATCTCTTCAGATGGATTTTGAACCAACCTTTAATGCAGCCTTTGCGTTCCAGTTTCAACCTAAGGATCCTCAATATCCTCTCTAGAATGTTCCTTTCTCATGACTTTAGAATAAGCTATCATTACAAGTGCAAGGAAGATATGCTATAATTTTAGACTGAGTCTCCATGGAAGAGATTCCTTTAAGTCCACCTTGGCCTCTATGTCTCAATAAAGGAGTTTTGAGTTGCTCGAGTTAGAAAATTATTGTGGCTGTTATGGCGTGCTGTAGGCTAGCAGTGGGAAAAGGCTATTTAAGATTGGCTCATAGTTAATTAATAAAAATTGTGAGGCCATGGTGTTCAACATGATTCTAATGAGTGGGGGAAATTTTCCAAAATAAGGGGTATTGTATTTTCCATTAAATATCTAGATTCATTTACAATTACATTGTGTTAAATACATATATTAAAGATTATAAGAGTACCAAAGTAATAGAAGCTCAATCATCATATTCATCTAAGATTCATTCAATCTACAAGAGGAATTAATAAATAAGTGATGAGATTGGGACCTTTTGAGCTAAGCATCTTTGGAATGTGCCTAGGCCCATTAAAAAAGACCATGGTAGGGATCCATAAGGACTGGGGACTTGATTGATTCAGGTGATCTGAGCATTGCAATGCTCAAAAGCCTAGAAACCATCGTAACATAGTGGAAGACTTTGCATCTCCTGGTCTTATTGGGCCAATCCTTCGTTACATTCAAGCCCTTTTTAGTTTCACTGGATTTTGATTAGTTATAATTTATTGGGGTTAGTTAATGTTGAAGATTAGTATAAGAACTTGGATAATGATAAAGCAATGGTCATACATGTCATTATAAAGCAATAGTCATACATGTCATTCTAATTTTGATGGAAATTAATCTTTATTTCTCTGGAAATTAATTTCGATATGTGATTTGTATGCAGGGCTAGTTCATGCATGCCTTGTTATAGGAGAATGGACTTACTTTGGAGAGGCCCTAGCAAATGAAAGGACAATGATAAGAATAAACAGGATATTTGAGAAGGAAAGATGAAAAGGCAACCCATTTCTTAGGAAATGCCAATTCATTGTGATGGAGGATTAAGGCCCATGAGGGGCTACAACATAGCGTCTCGAGAGACAAGTGGTAAAGGGCACTAGAGTTTGAATAAGTGTGTTTCCTTTTTGAATATTATAGAATACTACAGAATGAGACACAGTCTCTGCTAGATTTGGGAATGTAGCAATTGGATTTTGCTATGTTTTTAGTGCCCCATTTGTCCAACTGATGCACCACAAATTGTCTGCCCAAGGAAATCCTAGAGATGATCTTGTTACAAATTTAGCCAAGATCTCCAACTTGGATGACATTTCCCCTGAACAAATTTGACTTATATGGTGATTCGTAACCCCCCTCAAAAGAGATTTTAATAAGGTAATGAAGAACCTAGTTATTGACATAGTTACTACTTCATCCAAGGACATACTGACAACCCTAATCCTTATGTCACAATTATTTATTGTGTTGAGTTACGATAGCCTTGGTATTTATAGTCATTCTTAGGGGAGTTGAGGTGGAGACTTAGCATGTAAAGAAAAGGAATATGCAATAAAAAAGGGACCGGTCTTTTTGTCCTAATAACTGACCTAAGGCTCAAGGTGCCATCTGAATATCAAGCTTGCAAGCCTTGAGATTCCTAGATCCTTATCTTTTGAGTGATTCAAGTTCAGTATGCCTCTTTTTCCATGAATCTATCCTTTGATGCACTGGCTTACTTTGCATGTACAAATGGTTGACCTTGATTAAGACAGTTCATCCTTGATATTCCGAAGTCCTTAGCTTTTGAATGCTACAAGGTACACTATTTCTCTATTTCCATGAATCTAACCTTTGATGCTGGGACTTTGTTTGCATGTATGAAAGGTTAACCTTGATTAATACAGTTCATCCCTTATTTAATATCATGCCCACACCTTGCTCTTAGCACCATATCAGATGTTACCATAATAGCCACACCAACCTACTGTAGCCTCTTTACCTTGCCACTAAGCCCCTAAGACATAGAAAAATGGTAAGTTCTGTTGAGAATTGCCTCAGCATTACTGCTTAAGGTTGCTTGCATGCCTAGGAAGGGTAGTTACCCCTTTGGGAGTGTATGCATCACTCAAATTTGGGGTGCATTGAGGTAGATGCATCCCTTGGAGGTGCATTACCCTCCTTCAAATGACTTAAGATTTCTTGGGTCACGTTATTAGGCCTAGGCAGCTTTTCTTTTTGTATTTTTAATTTACTTAATGAAGAAATATCTTACCTAGGAGGTTAAGAGTGTCAGGGTGGATATGACTGGGTAAACAATTTGGTCCTTCACTAGAATACTGGATTTTTCATTTTAGGCAATTAATTGAGGAATATCCTTCGTGGAAGATGGGTCCAGGGTGGGCTCTCTAAATAGGATGAACTGTAGCCTGGAGTGCTGTTTTTTTTTTTTTGTTTTGGGGGGGGGGGAACTTAAGTATTCCACTTAACCAGTAGCTCTCAGATGTGATTGTTTGTTCTAACTCAAGGTCAGATCTAACCTTTTCTAGTTCAGGCCAAAATCAGTCCACAAATAACCTATTATTGATTACTAAATTTGTTTGTCATTTAATCTCAAGGAGTTTGCGCTGTGGAAAATAAGGCATTCTTGCATTGCCTACTGGCTATGTAGAAAGTGTAATTGACAAAAGGTAACAGTGATGGGATAAGAGTCAAATTAGAAGCAAATAGGAACATGGGAGATGGGTAGATTTCTTTTCAATATTCTCTATCAGGTTTACACCCCCCTTGTTATAAAAGAGGGAAGTATAGGGATGTAAAAATTGTTATAGGAAAGGAGAACAAAATAAGGGACAGCACCATAAATTTTGTTAACTTTCTGGAATAGGCAAAAGGAAAGTGCTCTTGCAAGGAAAAGTGATTTGGGGGAATGGGATTGTGAGACTTATGGATAGAATAATCAAACCTCAAGTACCAAAAAATGGTGATGTGCTGTTTTCTTCCACCTCCTGTCCTTTTCTCATCCAAAATGTAAAAGAGAATACAAAATTTGTGGTGGATTAATGTGCCCATTCATAATCTTACCGCACAACATTGACCATCGGATTTGGTGCCGTTTTCCTAGCTTAATCTTTTGACAGTGTGATTTCTGCAAGGAAAATAGATGTGTTAGGAAAGAGAGTTAGACAAAGTTGGAGAGGAATACTGAACCTTAAGTGACAAAGAAGATGGCTGATGCTTGATGTATTGCTATCTTCATTCCACCACTTTCCTTCTTTGTCACCAAAAAAGTAGTTAAGAAAAGAAAAGAACAGAAAAATTGTTCAATCACTGGGTATGCAAGTATAGGTAAGCATTCTTGAGCTTATGGGAATTTGATGCCATTTGACTGGCTAGATGGTCTTGTTTCTCCTATGTTCTATAGATTTCAATTGAACATATATTTCCTTAGTTGCCTATAAAATTAGATTCTACACATTTTTGAAAAAAGAAAAAAAAATGAATGCATGACGTTTGTACTGTTCTCATATTGAGCATTTGTAAGAGCAAACCAGGTTGCAAATACTTTGGTTAAGGAATAGGAGGCTTGCCTTAATTGTAAAAATTCCAAAAAGTGAAACTAGAAGGCGCATTCCTGAGATCTTCAATTTACATGGATTGATAAATCACTCTCTCCAATTGGTAAGCTAGGCCATATCTGTGTTATGTTGACTCAGCTCCTTTCTGGTGAAATTTTTCTTGGGATGACATGGGCCTGACACTAGTATATTGCCCTATATCCATCACCCAGACCTGAGTCAATGATACACTGGCTTATGGAATAACTTGTTACATGATTGCTCAAGTGCTCTAACTCAAAATATTGATTTCAACACTCCCTCACCATTGGAATATGTTGGATTATGATGATTATGATGATTATGATGATCATGATGATCATCATGATCATATCTGTTTATCTGTAAATATTATTTCAAAGATTTATGAAAGATTATACTGAAAATCAAACAAATAGATGCTGCTAGTTCTGTAATTCTTACGCTTCTTACATATGGTACATTGCTGTGTGGTGTTTTATATTATAAAGCTGGAAGTCATCCTCTTACTCGTAACTTAGTGTTTTGTACAAGCAGCTGCTCCTGTAAGCTTACTATCAGTCTGTAATCGTCATTATGGAATTTTACTGGCCGCTCGGCTTTTGTTAATATTGATATGATTTGTGACTTATTTATTTATTTATTTTAGGGGGTAACAAAGCCTATTGTGGCTATTATTGCTGCAAGTATAAATGCCAAAATTGAAAGAAGAAATGGAGTTTGTACCTTTTTGTTGTACAGAAAAGGAGCCCAGTAGTCATATGTATGTGTGTGTATATACAACAAAAACAAACCGAGTCTCAATCCCAATATTTGGGGTTGGCCATTTGAGAGACAAATTTGGAGAATGTTTGTCTCTCAGGTTTTTTTTTTTTATTTTTTTTTATTTTTTTTTATTTTCATTTGAGAAAAATTTTACGTTGGCTGTCAACCTATGACAACTCTATTCCTTTACCCGGGCTTGGTACCGGTCGTGGCGGAGTTCTTCAAATAATGAATGCGTTCATGTTTCCCAGCACCTTATGGCTTCTTTGATTTTTCATCAGAGTGCAAGGGGGATTCTCTTCGCCTCAGCCCCCTTCAGTGCGCGAAAAGGGAGGAAAAAAAACACACCCTCTCATTAGCTTTTCCTTCTCTCTGTTTTTTTTTTTTTATTATTATTATTTTAAATAAATGAAAGAAAATCTAATATTGTTTTGTATCTTATTGTATGATAAAAAACTTGTTCAAAAAAAATAAAAAGAAAGGACAATCATTTTGCACACAAACTCTACTTACCCACTAAAGGATAACTATCTTTTCATGGCAAAAGCCTTGGATTTGTTTTTCCGAGTTTTCCTTTTAGGACATGTCTGGTACAGGGGTAACTAATTGAGGACAAAATTCGAGGGATAATTTTTAGCTCAATAAATTATTCCCCTTGTGTTCAGTTACAGAGTGAATAAGTGTAATTTTAGTCTATTAATTTCGAAATTTAGAATATACCTATAATCGCATATTCTCTCTCTCTCCCTCCCTCCCCGGGCAGATTGTAGCTTGCCATCTCACTGAGGGAAGGAGGGAGGAAGAAGCTAAAGACAATAATAGATTTGATTACCCATTTGCAAAAACCTTTGATCTGTAAAATGGATAAAATGAGGGTAGAGAGGTCAAATGCTTGATTCTTGATTTTGCAGATTTCAACTTGGTTTGAAGAGTGTCGGGCTTATAGAACTTGAAAATAGAGAAGTTTCTGTGTTTTTCTTATGATTTCCGTAACGGCCCTCGCCCCGGGGGGAGCATGGAAAAAAAAAAAAAAAGAAGTTACTTGGTCAGAATTGAGAAAGGGTTCAATGTTACCCTTGTTGTAGGTGGGGTAACATAAAGTTACCTGGTCACAATTATGAAAGGGCTTAAATCCCGATAATTTTCTGGGAGATTTATAGAAGTCCTAGGTGGGGTAACATTCACCTCCATTTTGGGGACAAACATTACCCTCCTTAAATTTACTGGCCGAAAATGTTGGTTACAAAACACTCTTAAAAGGAGGTGAATATTTAAGAGGGTAACTTTTCACTCCCTTCCACTCTCAAAAAGTGAGGGTAAACTTCTTCCACTTTTTGTTGAATTTGTTTAGAATTTTCATACGAAACATAATCCATAAAGTTTGGAAATGCACTTATGATTCTTATGAGAAGAGTTAAATCAAATATGTAAATGAGTTTTGAGGTGATATATATTATATATGTATATATAACATATATATATATATATATATATATATATATATATATATATATCATTGTCAATCTATGGCTCTGTTCCTTTTTTGTTGATTTTGCTAGCTTTTCAAATAACTTCTTACTAGCTGTGACAATCTGTTCTCATACTTCTTGGGTAGACTGTTTTTTATGACATTGTCTTTACTCTGCATGTTTTTTATCATATGGAAATTCAGAATTATTTGATACCATTTAATGCCGTTCTATGTTGTGATGTTTAAACCATATAAGTTGTGGCCAGTGACAACTGCATCATAAATCGCATTACCAAGAATATGTTAATTTGCAGAGAAGATCATTGATGCTTGTGCATTATGAATTTCTTGAATCATCTCCTGTCTCAGCTTTATTATTAGTATCTACAGCTGAAGGCAATCACTTTTGCTCATTTTGCCATAATGACGATGACAGAAATGTTTGTCATCCTTTGAACTTTTGAACAGGATAAAGTATGTTGAACAAGAGTTGGCAAAGAAAAGGGGCAGGAATGTTGATGCAGCAGATCATGTGGAGAATGATGGTAAATGTGCTGAAGATGAATTATATGAAATTCCAGAGCATCTTAAAGTAAGTCAATTCGCCTAAATGCCTATTTTAGTGACAACTGGAATGACAGGAAAAATACGTCAGCAAAAAGAATCTTCGTCTCCTCATGATAAGGGAATATTCTTTTCTACTCTTTTCTTGTTCTCTGGTATAGAGTACTGAGCCTGGAATGTAAGAAGAAAACTGTCAAGAATTGAGAACCTTCATTAATTAACCGGACTGTATTTGATAAACTGTTAGAATCAGAGGCCTAAGTAAACCTAGTTAGGTTAAATTAAGAAAGCTGCTGCTTTTATGCATTTACAACCTTCTCAAATGGCCATGACCATCTTTCCTTTTTTTTTTGGGTTTTTACAAGAATTCATACCGAAAACTTGCACATAGGGAATGAAGTTCTGCTCTTTATTGCCATTTTAATTTCCAATATACTGGCCTTTGTATATGTTTCCGCATTATTAATCTACTGGTTTAACTCTCTTATACATTACAACTCTCTCTCTTGGCTAGTCTGTATACTATATAAAACCCAGGGTTGTTTTCCCATCATACTATTAATATTTAAGGCATTTGACCTCGCCCGCCCTCTCTTTCTCTTTTTGTTTTTTTTTTGTTTTTGTTTTTGTTTTTATTTTTGTTTTTCACCAACCGGTATCCGGGATTTTCCCGACTATCTGGTCAGAGCACAGTAGGACCCATTAAGGGTTTGGTTTCCTCAAATCTCATTTCTACATTCTAGTGACTAACTCGAGACTTACGGTTAAAGGAGTGCAGTATCCTACTGCTACATTCATGGGAGTTTGGTCTCTCTCTCTCTCTCTCTCTCTTAGTGGTCTGTACAGTGTATATAACGTAGGTGATTTTTCCCATTATAATGGTAAAGAATCAAGGCATTTGAACTTCTTTTGGTCTCCTTTTAGGTCAAAGGACGAAACTCAGAAGAGAGCTCAACTCAGTGGACAACTGGGATTGCTGAAGTGCAGCTTCCTATTGAGTATGGTCTATTATTTCCCTTTTTCTTTTGTTTTTTTGGTAGTTTCTTATTTGAGTGACATGTTAAGTATCTCATTAAATCAGAATGGATGTTCATGGTGTTGATGTTAAATTTGTTGCAAGAAATGAAGTAATCTGCCTTGTGTTTGTTCCTCGATCATAAGCTGTCAATCATTTATGGCTATTATGACAACACTTAATTTTGATTAATTTATATATATATATTTTTTCTGAAGAAATCTACTTAATGTCCTTGTTCAATCACTAATTCTGCTTCAGGTACAAGCTGCGGAATATTGAGGAAACGGAGGCTGCCAAAAAGCTCCTACAAGAAAAAAGGTTCATGGGACTATTTCCATCAAGCTACAGTACGGACTATTTCCAGTGGGGGAGAGACTACGCAGAAAAACTTAGAAGAGGTTTCTTTTACTTCTACTCTATTTGTATTATGGTTTGCTTTCTTCTAGAGTCGGTTCATTTGGTAGTTACCATATTTCTTGTCTGTGCAGAACATCCAGAACTGTACAAGGACAAAGGTGCACATGACAATACTCTTGGATCTTCAGCAATTGATACAAGCATAGAGACAGCAGGACGAAGGCAGGCTGCAACGGATGAGTTCATGCTTGAGCGATTCCGCAAATGGGAGCGTCAACGTGTGATGCGGAGATAACATGCAGAATGGGCTCCGGAGGCTGCACTCTTTGATGATTTAAATTGTCATTCATGCACTTTCTAGTTCTTCCATGTATTATTTTCTGCATTGGTATGAAAGTGCAGCTGTGAGACTTGCATCTCTTTGTTTCATCTTGATTATGGTTTTGTTCCAAGATCCATGCTGATCTTTGTAACCTATGTCGCAATCTATTCAACATTTTTTGATAAATGATATAAGAGGATGCATGTTTCATGTGGAAAGATAGATGTCGTTCTGGTCATGGTCATAGCTGCTAGATTAGATGCGAGTCCTCGTGAGAATCTGCCTAAAATGAACCTGATTACTTGCAACTACTCTTATTGGCATGGTTGGCTTGTACCATGAATCCTCAATTCCAATTTGTGGAGTCCAGAAAACTTATTCAGGGCAAACAATGAACATGTTACCAATGTGATAGGTTGTTCTTTGTTTTACTAGATGTTTTTAACCATTAGTAGAGAAATTTGTTGTTTATAGCTCGAGAGGTTGCAGTTGGGCTCTATTATCAGTGTTGGTTGCAGTTCTTGCATTGGTGAGTCAAATGAATTCATATTTGCTTGCAAATTCCTCATGCAGCTGAGGGGCATTCACCGTTGGCTATATTGGGTTTTGCAACCTGCTTGATTTGAAGGTACATTAGACACTTGACTCTTCGGTATACAAGTCTCGTGATAAAACTTATAAGCTGCAAAGCCGTGAAAAATTCAAAGTTTGAGACGTTAATCAGCATGTTTGCAACAAGAAAAAAAAATCAACACAACTTGCAGTTGCTATGGATATACTAACAGCTAATCCACTTCCCTTTAGTTGCCTGAGCAAGTAGACATTATTTCATACTCTCTCTCACTGATACGAGCACCAAAAAGTAAGGTAGAGTTTCTAGTTCTAAAGTAATCGAATGCTAGTATGAACAATATGAACAGTTTTTCCAAGTATGGTGGTTGTGAAACACTGGCTAGACCTCCACATGGTATCAGTACTTGGCCAAACCTAGAACAAGAGAAACGGGAGGGGGGGGTGGGAAGAGAAAAGCCTTTGTAGAAGCAAGATGTCTATCATCCATTTACTTCCCAATACCAACCGAAGGCCGTATCCTGAATTCTTGAGTGGAAATTAGATTCTGCATATGAAATTTGTAGATTTCAGTTTGTAACATTGAAAAAATAGCCAATTAGGAAAAAGCAAAACTCACTGGGTTCAAGTATCAGAGTGAATATTCTCTAGAAAATATCGAGCATTGTGCAAAAGTGCATTGAATTCCTCATTGGAGGCATCAAGGGACCGAAGCTCCTTGATCTCCTCCTGCCATTTCTCCATCTGTTCCTTGTGTATCCTGCACCAAAGCAAAATCACCTCTTTTATCCGACAATGCCCACACCAACATCTCAAGAAAATTAATGAAATTTAGTCATATAGCTCACGAAATCATGCGCTCTTCAAACTCATTACTCAGTTCTTTCAGAAGTGCCTTTCCTGATTCTAGCAGCTCTGACACCTACATCAATTAATTGCCCTATTCAACATATAATGGGCAGAACTATGATAAAGGCAGGTGGGTAGGGGGAAGGGCAGGCCTAATGGGTACCAATTGAGTGAAGGATTCCATCTTCTCAAGAATGCTCGCAATCTCAATTTCCATCTGCTCAGATGCCATCTCGTTTGTGCCTTCTTCTCCCATTCCATTTCCATCTCCTTCTCCACATTCATTCTCTTCCATTATCTATATATAATTCTATCAATTTTCCAAATTTGAAACATGTTAATAGGGAAATGAAGCTTAGATACATACATCTGGTTTGAAGCGTTTCCTCGCAGTTTCAGTTGTTTTGCTTTCCATTCCAATCACACAAAACTGGAGCATATACATAATATATTAATAATGCTGTAATTATTTATTGTTATTTTTTAAAATTAAATGATCCTGGATATATAAGATGATAAATTCCTCCTCAAATACTGAAATTTGGTGGTCAATCTGAGTTTCTGCAAAGCAAACAATTCATATGAATTTCGATGCAGATGCAGGGAATCACTACCTAAATTCGTGTATCAATTACTTACAAATAAGCAATCAGATTCACAACAAACACAAATTTGACAAGAAACTCAAATCAGACGCTGTGATTTCTATCGAGAGAGAGGTGAAATTGAGTAAGACTTGATGGTACATATTCAATGAAAATCGAATTTTGGAGAGTGATGGTAGAGGAAATCCCTAACCCTAACTAGCTAAAATACGAAGCATGTGGCACAAAACCTAGTAAATCTCGATCGATCGATGAGATTGATTTGAACTTCACCTTCACTCTTTCCCGCAAATCAGATCCAGAGTTTGATCCAGAACGAGCGAGCCAGAGAGAGAGCTACAATTTCTCGGGGGGATCTCAAAACCAAATGTGTCGTACGATTTTGGAGAGCCAAAATCTAAATATTGAAAATGCGCACCAAAGCGAGCCGCTTCTTTCGCTTCCCTACTCCAATTTTCTCTTCCGAAACAAAATATTTATAAACCACGAAACAAGAAAAAAAAAAAAAATAGTGTTATTTTATAAAAGATTAAAATAATCATTTTGCAGTTGCTTGGAAGAAAAACGTTTTATGCTACTAACCATTTTAGGATTTTAAATTATATAGTGTAAATTGATCTTTTGGGGTAATATATCAGCTCCATTTTGTAAATTGAGTTTTTCTTTTTTTTTTTTTTTATTATCTTTATATTTGTTTCTCAAATGATCAATTTTAAAATATTGAGACTAAATTTTGATTTTTTGTTGTATTTTTTTACACCCTATATAATAAATTTAATTTTTTTTTTTCTAATAGGTACATATGTATATGTGTATATATATATATATATATATTCATATGTTTGGTTCAATCGATATTGAATCATATGATTAAGTAATTTTTTTCTTTATACACCATTAAATATCCTGACATTGATATTAATCATATTTGATATTTTTCTTTTTAATTATTATTGATAGCATGTCACAATATTTATCATCTAAACAAAATTGATGTATATTTGACTTATATTATTCATTGTTGTTTAATAGGGGCACTTGAACTTTTTAATTTCCCATTTGTTAGACAATGCAAATTCCACTTCTAATTATCTTTAAAACAATGAATGTCTCGGGGCTTCGCAAAAAGTATAATAAAAGTTTTTCGCATAGATATGTCAAATTGATGAATAAAGTCAAGGCAAATATATATATATATATATATATATATATATATTATAAGGAGATACAACAAGTAGGATCAAATTAGAAAATAGAGAATAAAAATGAGAAGACTCTATTACTTGAACCGTTCCCGAGAGACAAGTCAAATCTAAGTTTTAGATATCAGAGACTAGATAAGTTGATTAGCCATTCTCTCTTAATAATTCATTAGAAGTGATACATCACCCATCAGAGACACAACTCTAGTTTTCCCAAACTGCCCATAGTAAAATTACAAAATTCCATATTGAGACGGTATATGCCAAGAACAAGCATATATATATATTTAATCTGTGCATACAATGAACAGGAGATGACATTCCAGTTTTCAGTTCTCAAGATATCCCAGGAGTATTTATGCTTTCCATTCTGCTGACCAAATAGAGAATAGAGAGAGAGAGAGAGAGAGAGAGAGAGAGAGAGAGAGAGAGAGAGAGAGAATATTTGTATTTATGAACTACTAATTCACGAGTTCCTTGAGATTATTTTTGACAACACTTCTCTCAAATATTTATTTTTGGGGGGAAAGAATACGAAGCATACTTTTTACAGGTTGAGAGGCATCAATGTTATTTCACATGAAGTGCATCCCAGCAACTCTAATGGACCAGCTCTGTGCATCTTCCCAGATTGAGGTGTCCAGAGAACAGAAGCCCCCAGGTTCAGCATTTTAACAATGTGATCTACGACTATGCCATCATATAGAAGCATCACTAGCATCATCCACAACGAAAATCTCTTGGACCAAGTTCTTGGATGAAGGCAGACCTGCAACAACATCACCTTCAATCCCACATTCATTTTCTCCTCTTTTGATCTTGAAATAACCTTCCTGCATTGTAGAACAACCAATGCAATTAGCATACAACATACACATTTTCAGCTACGGTTGTTTTTGGGAAAGGATGAACGATTACAACATACATCACCCCAGTTTGTGTTCCACTGATTAGCCAGAAGCTGCCAAAATATGAGAAATTTTATTAGAAAATAAAAGTATTAAAAAGGTTATAGATTTAAAATCTCTGAAAGGAGAATATACCCAATAGTCCTCCCCATCATCAGTGGTTCCCCATCCTATTAACTTAACAGCATGGCCACCCAAGAAACTACCTGTTGTGTGTTTATAAACTCCAGACTTGTAATAAGCAAAATCCTGTTGAACATGAACAGATACAAAAAGATCACAAAGAGGAATTATCCAAAAGTAACGGTATTATGCTGCATGTCAAGAGAATATATTTGTGGTAGCAGCAGCAATGAACATTTGTGCAGTGGACAACCTTCACCAAATGCAATTAGGGTAAGGAATGTGGTACAGTTCATTTGGCTCTTACATATATAATTAGTAGTATGGTTATACCTCGTAGACTGCGAATGACACCTCAACAGGCCCATTTTGATACACTTCTGCCATTATGCTGTTTGGATCAGAGTCCACTCTATAGGCACTGACACTAAAATGCTTTGCCTGTTTCCACGCCTGGCTCCCACTGACACACTTTCTCTTGCACTTTGGGGTGGGATATGCAGGCTCACACCCAGGATGGGAACAGCCTTTGTTATCAAAGTATGGATCACACTGCCAGGAAATAGGGTATTTTAGAGTACAGACTTAAGGATGTGGGACTAAAGTGTAAACTGAAAACAGTAGTAATAACCTCTTCTGTGACAACACCACGTCGAACAAAATATTTCCATGCATGGATTGGATATCCACCATCACAACCCTCCCCGCACAAAAAGCCACAGCATGACAAGAGATCATTAACAGATAGAGAAATGTTCTGCAACAAAACATACAACGAACGTTATATTTAATTGGCAGAGAAGTGAATCAAGTTCATGACTAAGATATTACCAGGCCAAAATGAATGCAAAATCGATCAGATAAAGATTCCACAGCACCAAAGGCCCAGCAAGAACCACAATGACCCTGTGCCAGAAAATCTGATAAGCTGAAAGTTCTGTGATTTTTATATAGAAGTTAGGAAAGGAACAAAAAGACTTTACCTGATCTTTAACATGGAACAGGAATCATTCACACACACAAAAGAGAAAGTTAGCACTCTGTGAAAAATATTATTAAAAACAAAAAGATGTAGGAACCAACAAAATCACTAACCAAGTATCTTGCCAATGCTTTTACACTGAGCCCAAGCAGTTCTTGCATCAAATTGCATCGGCAAAATTAGAGATTTTGGATGAGTAACAACAGGAACACTCTTCAAATAATTCTCAGGTGTTGGTTTAACTCCTAGGAGGTGCTTGAATTGGCCAACCTGAAAGTATGTGAAGCAAGAAAGTGAACAACAATCTTCATATGCTGAATGATGCTCTATGAGAAAGCTTCTTTAATCAAAGACTCACAGTATAATTGGAGAATCTAGGGTTCATGGCTGCTTTCCATCCAGCTTTAGGGTTTTCATTTACTAGCTTAATGATTGATTCCTGCAAAGCCAAAGTGATTCAGAATTTTAAAAGGAAAAAATTAGAAATAAAAATAAAAATAGGACCATATATGCAAGAAGGAAACCTGAAGAGTCTCAAGCTTTACGCCATGCAGGGGGTTTAGTTCTTTTCCATCAACCTGTTGAAACAAAAAATTTCAAGTTCTAATATGTTCAATTATGATTTCAATAAATTACAAAAAGAAAATAACGGAGAACAAAACTAAAAATTGCTAATTAAAGCAGCAGCGCAGCCAGGATCTTGGCCATTCCCCCTTCATAACTTGTTGGGATACAAGGGTGATAATCCCAAGTGAACATAAATTATTGGTACAAGATAAAGAATAATTTTGAATTCCAACAGAAAACCGGAAGGCACCTTGATTATCATTGTTAAGAAAAAATAGTGAACGAGATGAGGCCACTTAGGTGCCTACTGATATGTGTGTCTGCTCATCGTGATACATGTTTCAAGGATGGATTGTCTCCATCCAGCTAAAGGTTCATCTTAATGCTCAAGATGAATAGTCAAATATATGAATATGGTCAAATACCTGGATGATTTATTTCATTATATCTGATTTCAAGCAAAATATCCATGTACTGGAACAGCTAGCCTATGTTTGGGATAAGAAGTGGAGGCAAGGAATATGGGAAGAAGATAAAGGAAAGGAAAATTTATTTACCTCGGGTTCTCTCTCCCAATGGAAGAGTCAAATTGTGGTGGTGTTGACAGAAAATTTTCTCTCCATTTCATAAACAAGGAGAAGTGCAACTCCTCCCCCTTTTCCTCCCCCCCCCCCCATTCTTTCCCTCCTCCGAAATAGAGCCATATTAGTTCTTTGTAAAGGCAAAATTTGCACTCATAGAACTAGACAAACAAAGATGGACATTTGAATGTATCATGCTATCTTATCAATATTCATTCAGGTGGTCTATTTAGTGGCTGTATATCATGATGAACATAAGCAGAGAATTAGAATTTCATGCTTTGCTGAACCTTTTGTAAATAGTTTTTTAGTGGCTGTAAAGGAGATAAGTGACAGGAACTCTGATAGATGAAGCAGGTCCATGTGCCATAACACAAAATAAACCAGCTTAAGATAATTGTCAAGCCAACAGAGAACAGTCAAATGACCATGAATGACGAAGGAAAGCAGTCAAGCCACCACAAATAGTCAAGCAAGCACCGTAAAATGCATTGGTCATAGTGTTATGAAGTATAATGATACTTTTCAAATAGTCATCTTAAAGAATAATGAATAGCAGTAACCAAGAAAAAGAATAATAGTCTCATGAATTCTAGTAGTATTATGATAGTCTTATGAAGGATTATGACTCGTGGATGCAAGCATAAAGAAAGTATCACAATTTCACCATGCAACTTGATTCACTATAGGATCAATTCATCTTCATAGCAGTCATGGAAGCATCACTTATGGGGAATATAAAAAACACCTCAAAACATTGCTACCATGAGCTTATTTAAAGCATTCCTTTATATGCATACTAACGTTCCATGAGTGATGAGCCTTCTGGCCCACCATGCTGTATTCTTTTTTATTATATTTGATGGCCCTCGCTTGAGAACTAAAGTGTAATGAGCTACTGAATTATCTCAGGAGGATTCATAAATTCGAAGAAGAACTCTAGTCACTTGAACACCACATGAGAATGCCAAGTACAGACAAGTTTCTTTTACTCAAGTAGTATAAGCTGTGAAATGGCGTTCAAGGGACTTTCATTCTGCATGATAAGAAGCTTCAGTATTGTAGGCAACATGCATTTTCCATAGACAGAACCCCCCACAGCTCAAGACCATGGTTAGTTTGCTGGGTCTTCAGGTTGTAGAATAGGAAAAGCTCCACAACTATCATAATCCACTATCTCTTCAGTTATAGTTATTTCAGTTTAGGCCCTCTTCTTTCTCTGAAGCTGGGGCTAGTGCCATTGAAAGAGTTCCCCATGAGTTATTTTAAAATGTATATATGGATTGTCCAAAGTTTTGCAATTTGGGATAAAAAAAAAAGGCATTGGAATCATACTTTGTACAAACTCATAGGACTATTTGTCAATGCAAGAGTTTAATCTTCCTTATACATTTTCTATATTAAAAAAAAAAAAAAAAAACTTTCTCTAGGTTCTCTCAGGTTGTCCTTGGAACCAAATGAATTTCACAAAAAGTTTGGAGTTCATTTCTATTTCCAGTTTCAGTTACCTGGAACAAAAAAATAAGTTGTCGGACTCTAAATCCACAAGTATGGATTTCCAATTCAGCGAAAAAAGAAGAAATTGAAAGATGAACTCCACAAAGTCTGTGATTTCATGTGAATTTACATTCCAATTGCCATATTAGTTTTATTTGATTAACCCTGAAGGGGGTGAAACCTAATTTTATTTAGGGGCATCGTGTGACTACTTCTAGCAACTTTGTGTATGAGTCACTCTTTCTTCATCTATGCTCCATAATCTCTTCCAACAGCCTCTCTATCTCTCCATCTATGAAAATTTCTATTTTGTTTAATTTAGAAGTAGAGATTTACATTTTAACTAAAGAGTAAATGGTAATTTAATAAATATAAACTTTTAGAATTCAATCCACTCTTCCATGACATAGTGGGATTCAACTGAATTCCACATTTTGCTTTTTATTCGAACTATAAGATTTCATTTAGAAACGAATTTTATTAAAAATTCATTTCAAATAAACTAAATTTGTTTTTTAATTGGTTCCAAGCATATCATAAACCAAAAGATTGTCAATATGTGAATTAAATTTCTTCCAATGACATATAGCACAAATCACAGTCAAATTCGGATACAACAATACCAAGTAAAGCCAAATCTATCAGAGCATGAAGTGATGCATCTAAGTATCGGCAAAACGTATACTACAACAAGCAGACAATTCATAAGTATCGAATGTTAACCAAGTCTTACTAGGAAATTCCAAATTCTTAAGTTCCAACTCCTCCAATTCCACAAGCAAAATTACCTTATTGGGTATCTTTGACTCTAGTTAGCCAATAAAAATTTGATCATCAAGCAATCTATCTCCAACACCAACACCATCCAATAAAACCCAGCTAAATCTATGACAAACCCGGGAAGGCAAATTGAAAAATTAAAACATGGGATCAAGAAAATAGAAACAAATACCTGGGAAATCGCAAAGAGAAAAATCAGTGTGGTCAAAGAAAGAAGATTGGTCATGGTTTTTTCCTCAGCTCCCAATCGGAATGGTGATAGGAGAGAGAGATTGACAATTAGCAACAAAGTCCCCCGCCTACACCGAAAAAGGCGGAGAATGATAAGAGAGATAAGAAGTTGGGAATCTCATTTAAAGGTGGAGCCTCCGCTGATGACGTCACAAATTCAACGAGATTGGGGATGACGTGCGAGGGCTGATTGTTGCTTTTTTGAGACGTTTTTGTGGGCATATTTATTTTATTTTTTATTTATCAATAAATAAAAATTTGTGTTCTACAAGTAATTTGCGTGGATTTTGTCATGTTACCCTAAAAAGTCACCAAGGAGAGTCGAGGAGAATCCCCCATCGAAATCTATTTGCTTTTGTTATAATTCCTTATTTGAAGTGGGTGATAATAGTCTAAAATGGAGTTGAAATATTTCTTTGAGTTAATAATACAATTTTTAGACAAAATATATATCTCACAACAATAGTCCATGTTATCATATAAAATCCTTCTAATTCTTTACTTTTATGAAATATTATAATATTTGATTTTATTGAAATAATTTTTTGTTATAATATAGAAATAAATATTATAAATATAAAAATAAAAAATTTAAATATTTTCAAAATCAACTTAATAATTAATTTGATTTTCATACGTAATATTTTTTAAATATTTTCAAATTATATGATATCATTTCAAATTTAACATGGTACAATGAAAATCATTATAATTTGAAAAAGTCCGGTATGTACGGATGTGCGAGTGATTATCTTAAGATCTGATTGTAACCCATATTAAAGACTAACTTTCTAAAAGCAAATAGGGATATTTTGGAAGCGTGCAGGTACGTGTATAACTTTTTCGGTAAATGGAACTCTGATATCATATTGAACATAGGACAAGGCTATAATATTGTGTTAAATATGAAAATAATATAAAAATATGGAAACCCCAAGTCCATTGCTTTTATAAAATATTATATTATGTTAAGTTTATATAGCAATTTTATTGTTATAAATATAAAAAATAAATATTATAAATATAAAAATAAAAAAGTTAAATATTTTTAAAATCAAATTAATAATTGATTTGATTTTTAATATAATATTTTTAAATATTATCAAAATATATAATATTTTCTAATATTAATAATCTCCATGAACCTTTCACGGGTCATTCTGGGTTTTCTGTTGGATTATTTTTCTTCTAAACTACTTGATCTTGAAAATGTTGCGTCTGTCTAAGCTCGCTTGCATAATGGATATTGTTATTCGAAGATTTTATTTCTATCTAATAATTACGAAACACTTGTGTTATGGTCTAACATACTTCCTCTATTCTCATATATCATACCAATTGCAAAAATCAAATTAAATCAATTGAACCGATTAAATCGAACCAAGTTGATAGGTTTGGCTTGATTTTAAAATGTCAAAACTATGGTTTGATCTGAGTTACTTGTTAAATTCTTTATATTGCTTTGTTTCAGAATTAAAAAAAAAAAAACAAAAAAAAACTTACCAAATCGAATCAAACGAGTTAACCAATAATATTATTAGGATATTACTTTCATTTAATACCTTTTTACATTGTGAAGCGCAATCAATTTTTATCATCCACGTGCTTTCACTTAGCCCAATATAATTTTATTTTTTGTATCTCTATTATTAGTTTCAACTAATTCATTCCTTTTGCTGATAATTACTCTTCTATTTATTTGTTAGAATGAAATGTGTATCTTCACATTTTAGTAACTAAATTTTTAATTTTTTTGAAAATTTTATTTTATTTTTTCTAAATAAAATTTACGATAAAACCTATTAATAAAGTATTTGAAATAAAAGAATCCATATATCAAACAAACCAACCTAGTTTTACATGAAATGGCCGGTATAGATTTAAAAATAACGGTTAGCCAATAAGCTGTCATTTGAAAATTAGTTAGCTTAAACAGTTATAAAACCAGTTAATTGAAAATCGTTAGAATTAATTGAAAGGTTGTTAGAAAACAGTCTATAAGATTGTATAGATCAGAGGGAAGATCGATGAAACTTGTGAATTCCTATCTCTCTCTATCTCTATTCTCCTTCCGCTTATCTCTCTCTATCTCTCTCTATCTCAATTTCTCTCCCAATCTCTTCTACTACCTCAATTCTATCAATTCTACCCATCCTTCGTGTTCCTTTCATCCACTACTTTGAACTTCATTTCGAACCTCCCCTATTATTTTCGTGCTATGTTTTTCCTCTTTCTTGCTACACCTTTAACTTAACGGCACGATTTATCAACTTCTTAAATTAGGTTATCAGAACATTAATTATTGGCCTAGGAAAGTATTCAATGGCAAAAAGAACTTATCAGAAAACCCACGACGATCAACTCAAGAAACTAGGTACTAGGATTCAAGAATTGGCTAATGAGTTCAAAGAAAATCGCCTCCAAGTCGATAGGAGACTAGGGGAACAAAATCAATGATCGGAAGCATTCATGACTACTATGGAAGTCATATTTAATGCCCTTCTTAAAAAAATACCCAAAGAGACAGAAATGAAGAAACTTACAATGAAAGAGTACTAAATTCCCCTTTGTTACCCATGCTGGAAGGGGATTGTCATGTACTCAAGAGGGACTATACTACTCGGGGGCTCAACCCTAATCCCCCAAGATTGAATTACCAATATTCATCGGAGATAACCCCTAAGTATGGCTAATGAAATGCAACAAGTTTTTGGCTGTATATCAAATATTCGGTCATCAATGGGTTGACACAGTGGAAATGGACTTAGAATGGAAGCTGAAATCTAGAACCAAGCCTTGAAATTAACAAAGAAAGATGTGAGTTGTGAAGAATTCTCAAGGTCGCTATACCAGAGATTCAAAATTAGAGGATTGCAAGATGAAATAAAGGAATTCAACAACTTATAATAGAATGGCTCCCAAACTGAATATCAAGAAAGATTTAAAGAACTCTTGGTTAATAATGCTTCACAAGAATCCAAGACTCACCGAGTCCTACTTTATCTGTAATACCGAAAAATTTAGTATTAGAAAATTTTTATTTAATTTTAAATGTTCTTTGTAAAAAAAATATAAAAACAGTTGTAATTGATTTTAATTTATCAATAAATGTTTTATAAAGTTTTGTTAAGAGAAAAATAGGTTTTGGTGATGATTTGGACAATTTAAACTTAATTGGAGCCAATTAAATGTAGACAAACCAACTCACCCCATGATAATCTGACTTAGAGCTCAAAAATTGAATTTTGGTGAAATATGGAACTCAACAAGATGACTTGAACAAGTGTCAAGGTGACTTGAGGAGATTAGAACTCAGAATTATTAACTTTTTTTTTATATAAAAGAATATATATAAATAAAAAAAAGAACACACAGGTATAAGGATAAATCCTGCGATACCCAAAAAAATCAAAAGGCCAACACGACCAAACAAACAAGAGGGATACATCCTAGTATCAACTGCATGTGTGACTACGCTAACAAAGGCTATAATATTCCACGGAGGTTATTGCCGCTAACCTAACCTTCTCTTGTTCCTCTCTATCCAAATGAAATAAATACCCGCGTGAGGTGGCATTTGAAGACCCTGTTCTGCTGAAGGGGATGCCTCGCTGGCTAAAGCAGGAGCCCATGAATACTCGACCAAGAGAGAGGGAAGGTCACAGGAATATAGTGAGACATCGTCGATCGTCAAACCTCTCTCAAGAAAAAGCAGCGAAAGAATAAGTGATCTAGAGTCTTCCCCCTACCAGAGCATAGGTAGTAAATCGAGGAGGTCGAAAGTTTGAGTCTGAATAAATGATCGCTCGTTTGTAATCTCTCCATAAAGACAAGCCACAAGATGAAAGCAAATCGGAGAATCGCACCTAGAACCAAACTAAATTAGTCCATGCGATATGATCATACGAACATTTGAGGTGCCTCCAAGTAGACATAATAGAGAACTCCCCATTAGGTGTGATCGTCCATACTACCCTATCATGACTAGTGGATGGAAGGTCAGACTCTGAGATGAACTCTTGAATACTGTCTAGGAAGGCGCACGTCGATCTCAAAATCTGCTGCCTCTAAACATACTCTCTCTAATGGCTGCTAACAAAGACATCCCAAACGGTGTAGGTGTTAGCAAAACCCAACCTCTCTATGGTTTATCTCCCTTGTACCTTTATCAAAGGCTCTCGGGACAACCAATTATCATACCAGAAGGAAATGCGACTCCCATCACCCATCCTCCAAGCAACAAGCTCCTGAACTAAGTGACGGAAAGAAAGGAGTTTCCTCCAAACCTATGAATATCTGTCTGGAACCTGAACATACAAAAAGTTACGCCTACACAGAAGATAGATCTTCGCCCATGTACTCCTGACATTATCATTAGGGTCTGAAAGAAGATGCCAGATATATTTTAGCTGAGCTGCCTTATTCCAATCTGTAACTCTTTTCAGCCCTAACCCTCCCTCATTTCTAGAGCGATAAACAAGGGACCAGGCTTTCTTGGCTCTATGACTGTCCAAAGAAGGACTAGACTATGAAACTGAGACATGACGTGCTCGAGCTCCTTACATACCACCTTCGGTAGGAGAAATATCGAAAACTAGTACATCTAAATCGAAAAGAGAACGGAACTCACCAACTACAACCGGCTAGCATAGGATAGATGATGATTCATCCAATACTGAATCCGGGCCGTGACCCACTAACAAGATGGATACACTCAGTCGTCAAGAGTCTGGTCGATAAGAGAGGGACTCCCAAGTATCTGACGAGAGCTGACCTTGTCGAAATCTCGAGGTCCTCAAAATATCCTCCTTGACCCTCTGCTCCACTGCCCCAAAGAAGATCTTACTCTCCCGGGAGTTCATGCGCAACCCAGAAAGAGCTCCAAACTGAGCTAGAACATCCAAAATACACTACACAGAATCCATACTGCCTCAAAAGAATAACATCAGATCATCTGCAAAACAAAAGTGAGAAAGACCAACCTCCTGGCATTGCCAATGATACTCGAGGAGAGACCCCTCTGTGACTCAGCACATCATGCCCGAGAAGACCTCCATAACTAGCACAAAAACATAGGCAACAAAGGATTCCCCTATTTGAGACCTCTCGTATTCTGAAAGAAATCCGTTAGCTCACTGTTAACAGATATCACAAAACTTGTTGAGGATACACAAGTTATGATCTTATCGATTAGCCAAATCGGGAAACCCACACTCTCCAGAATTAGCCTGAGAAAATCTCACTTCACCGAGTCATATGTTTTCATGATATCCACCTTAATCGCATATCTAGGAGAACCGCATTCAGGTGATAACCATGAAAAAACTCGTGGGCCAGCAGAATATTATCCCAAATTCTTCTACCCTCACGAAAGCAGACTGCTCACTTTCAATGATGCTTGGTAACATCTGACTCACCGTCGTTGCAATAACCTTAAATATATACTTATATACTGTATTGCAATAAGATAGCGGTCTAAAATCCATCAAGGAGGTGAAATGATAATGCCATTCACGTCTTTCAGAAGGTACCCCTGAGAGAAGAAGTCCAAAACAGCTTTCGTAACATCCAACCCTATTGTGTCCCAACTATCTCGAAAAAACTCCATATTATACCTATCTGGATACGGAGCCTTATGCCTTCCCAAAGAGAACATCACCTCTTTCACCTCATCCGCCGTCACTGGGGTCACTAGAGCTTGGATTTGGGTTTCCAAAAGAGTACCCTTGATCATGGAAGCGATAAAACCGGAATCCAACTGACTTACTCGATGCCTACTTCACTACAAAAAAACACGATTTTAGCGATCGAATTTAGCGACAAATACTATACGCCGCAAAATTCCAACGAAATTAGCGACAAAACATATATTTGTCTCAAATTTTCAACAAATTCTACAAAAAAAAAAATATTTTTTGCTAAAATAGCCACAAATAAATATTTGTCGCAAAATTAGTGAGAAACTAGTCACGAATAATAATTTGTTGAAAATTTGTCTCTAATTAGCGATAAAAAAAACATTCGTCGCTAAATCTATAACAAAAAAGAAAGTTCGTCGCTAATTCAGCGACAAAAAATAATTCGGTCACTAAATTTGTGACCAAAAATTAATTCGATACTAAATTAACAACAGTATATTTTTGTCACAAAATTTGTCACTAATTTGCAACAAAAAAATTTCTTTATCGCTAAATTTGCATCAAAAATTAGAATTCGTTGCTAATAGTGCGATGAAAAAAAATAATCAGCATATTTGTTGCTAAATAGCAACAAATACACCTTCCATTGCCAAATTTTTAAATATTGTCGCTAAATTTGTTGCTGATTGGCCACAGTTATTTGTTGCTAAATTCGTCCTAATATGTTTAATTCTCTTCTTCCTGTTGTGAATCAATTCCTACTTCACTTACTTATATAACTTTTTCAAGTTGTCCCAATTTTCTAATATTTTTAAAGTAATGAAATCAATTTTCCATATATAATGAATGAGTATTATTTTGTCATAATCACTTTTCATAATAATAATACTTATTTATTTGTCAATTTCTATAAAAATTGTAATTAAGTACTATTATTTGCGGTAGTAAATTTTATTGATATAAACAAATGAATTTAATAATGACCGACATTGAAGGTATTATCATTTATGAAAATGTAAAGAATGTTCAGTATAATTAACAAGATAAAAATATTTTTGTCTATAATTTTGTTGTTTAATGTTATTAATTTAGTAATTAATAACTTGGATGTCATTTAACAGTTTAATAGAGGAATTTAAAGTGTTTTAGTTAAATTCGTGAAAAAATTTAAATGTCCGTCGCAAACATTGTTGCAGATTTGCAACAAATATACTTTTCATCGCTGAATTACCGATAAACAAAATTTGTTCTTGCTAATTTTGTGACCAAAAAATAATTTGTTGCAAATTAGCGACGAATATTTTTTATGTCGCTGATCTTAGTGACAAATTTAAAATAGTCGTTAAAGTAGTGACAAACATTTTTATTGGTCGCTAATATCAGTGATGAAAGATTGTTCGTCGCTAAAACTTTACGACTAATAATCCTGTTCGTCACTAAAATTTGAGACGAAAAACGAGTTTGTCGCAAAAATTTACTAAAGAAAATGAGTCTGAGGAGAAATCGGCGACGAACGCGTGGTCCGTCACTGAAATTAGTGACGAAACCTGCATTTGTCGCTGAAATCAGCAATGAAATACGCATTTGTCGCTGATTTTTTTAAAAACCTATCATGCTTTGCAAACTTCCCCACACGCTGCCTCTCCCTCTCTCTCACGGGTTCAAGCGCAAAAAGATACTCTCTCTCTCTCTCTCTCTCTCTGACTCGATCCCTCTGGCGGCAATGCCGCCGAATCTTGGCAAGGGAGGGGCTGAGCGCCCCTCCCTCGACTTTGTTCGAACAGAGGGGTAGGCGCCACCTCCCCCTCCGAGATCCGGCCGCAAGGCGGCCATATCCTGGGAGGGCCCGATCCTCCCCTTCGGTCGCTGAGGCGAACAGAGGGGGAGGGTTCCCCCTTTCCCCCGATCCGGTGGCAACGCCTCCGGATCTGGATGGGGGAGGCTCCCTCCCCCGCAGGCCTTGGCGAAGGACCTCGCCGAGGCCCGGGGGGGAGGGTCCTCCCCCGCGGGCCTTAGAGAAGGACCTCGTTGAGGCCCACGAGGGGAGGGTCCTCCCCCTGGCCCGATCTAGCAATGCTGCCATCGGATCTGGGCAGGGGAGCGTCTCCCCGTCCCTAGGTCTGGCTGCAGTTGTCGCCGGACCAATTTTTTTTAATTAAATAATTAATTTTTTATTATAAATTATATAATATATATATAATTTTATATATTATTTATTATAATATATTATAAATTATAATTTTAATAATATTATAACATTATATATTATAATTTTAACATCTAATTTTAACATATATAATTTTATATATTTTATATATTATAATGTATTATATATTATAATTTAAACATTATAACATATATGTTAATTTATAGTTTTTATATATAATTTTATATATTATATATATTATAATATATTATATATATTATAATATATTATAACATATTATATATTATAACATTATAATTTTATGTATTATATATATTATAACATATTATATATATTATAAATTATAATTATAAAATTATAACGTAATTATAATTATATAATTTTATATAATGTTCTATTACATATATTTAATAATATATAATATATATAATGCAGAATTTTAAATGGTTAATATTCTATATATATTTAAGAATTTATAATACATATAATGCTATATATAGTTAATATATATAGTTAATGTTATATAATATATAGTTAATATATATAGTTAACAATATATAATATATATAATGTTAATGTATAATAAATAGTTAATGTTATATAATATATATAATTAATGTTCTATATATTATTAAATAGTTGTAATTATAAAAAAAATTATATAATGCAGAATTTTATGTTGCATTAAATATTTTTTCTAACATTAACATTATAATTATATATTTTAATTTATTTAATTTAATTAATTTAATTTAATTAATTTAATTTAATTAATTTAATTTAATTTATTTTAATTAATGTAAAATATTTTATTATATATTTTAACATTAGATTAATTATAAATAATATTAAAGGTTTTGTGTTGCAGATGTGTTTGCTTTGATTGGACCTGTTGTTCAAGTAAAGTGGAGAAAAGTAGATATTAAAGCGGTTGAGGTATATATTTTATCATCGCATTTATTCTTTTCTTTTCTTTTGTTTTTTATCCCTTGTTCCTAGTGTGCATATATGTATGTTGTATTTTCATAAATTGCAATAGTTATAAATTATTTTTACATTTTTTTGTGACTCAATGTAAAAAAAATTATAGTTACTTTTTATTATTTTGCGTAAATAGTATGTGTTAATAATTTCTATTAACGTTTTTATATTTGTTAAATTATCTTAATATATGTTAATATTTTTTAAATGTTTTGTTATTAGATGTTAATTATTTCTTATTAACTTTTTTTTTTTTCAATATCATCTATAATTTGTTAATACTTTTATTTATTAATATTTTATAAATTTTATTTTTGTAAGCAGCGACAATGTAAAACGAAAGAGATTGGATGTATAATAAGAATTTACCTGATTGTCGTGGTTTAACTGATGAGTTTATTTGTGAGGTGGAACAATTTTTGAATTTCGCTACAGTAAGGTTGAGTTTATGGATGAGACTAAGTTAAGCTGTCCGTATAGAAAGTGTAGTAATGGTAAATTTCATGTATGTGATAAAGTTAGGGAATATCTTTGTGGATTTGGTTTTATTCTAAATTACTACAATTAGAATTGTCATGGTGAACCGTTTATATCTGATGAAGAGTGTGTGCGAAATATGCATTTTTCTATTAGAGGGGATCACAATTATTATGATCAGTTAAATCTATATCAGTATATGGTATTTGATGCAGCGGGTCAAAATTTTGTACCCCAATCAAACTATGCAGGTTCTAGTTTTGCACCAACAAATGAAGATGTGTGAACAAGTTATGCATCACCATTGGAGAGAGTAGAAGTAACTTGTGTTAATGAGAATGTGCAAGATGAAAATTATTTGTCTAACCAATTTTAAGAAATGTTGAAAGCTGCAGATCAACTTTTATGGGCTGGTTGTAACACCCACACTAAGTTATCATTAACGGCTAAAATGTTGAATGTCAAGGCAGAGCATAATAATTAAATTTGTAAATAAAAAATTAATAAATTGTTGAATATATATATATATATATTTTTATATTCATTTTACAGTAAAATTCGCGGATACGGCAAAATTTAAAATATATCAAAAATTCAATTTAAATACTCCAAAATAAAAAATCAATATAAATAAATAAAATTTCTCTTCACACATATATATATATACTGAAGAATATTTATTTATATATATTTTTCGAGAATAGTACACTTTTATGGACACTGCAGTGTCAATGTTACATTTTCTAACCCCCTAAAAATAAGTTTCGTCCTCGAAACTAAGAGAAGTCTAAACAGTAAACAAATGGGGGTACTGTCTCCTAATAGCCTCCTCGGGCTCCCAGGTCTCCTCCTCGACCTGGTTACTCCTCCACAAAACTCTAACCAATGAAATTTCCTTTCTCTGTAACTTTATGACCTGCCGATCTAGAATAGCCATGGACTGAACTGGAAGACTAAGGTCCTCTCGTAACTCAACAAGTGGAGGCTCAAGTACATGAGAAGGATCTGCCAAATACTTCCTGAGTACTAAGATATGGAAGACCGTGAATATGCGATAGTTCATTTGGTAGCTCCAATCTGTATGCTACACTCCCGACCCTCTCAAGGATACGGAAGGGCCCAATATATCTGGGATTTAACTTGCCCCGCTGCCTGAACCGTATAACTCCCTTCCAAGGAGATATCCTTAAGAAAACCATATCTCCAATGGCAAACCCAAGAGGTCGCTGCCTACGATCGGCATATGCCTTTTGTCTGTCTTGGGCGGCTTTTATCCGCTCACGGATAACCTTAACTTTATCTTTCGTTTCCTTAATTAACTCGACACTGCTGAGACGTCGCTCTCCGACCTCATCCCAGCATATCGGGGTGCGGCACTTCCTGCCATATAGTGTCTCAACGGGGGTATCCTTATATTGGCCTGATAGCTATTATTATATGCAAATTTGACTAGTAAAAGGTGTCGATCCCAACTACCCCGGAAATCCCTCGCACATGCTCTCAGCATGTCCTCAAGGGTCTGAATGGTCTTCTCTGACTAACCATCTGTCTGCAGATGATAGGCCGTACTAAAATTCAGCCTTGTGCCCATTGCCTCCTGTAACTTGGGCCAAAACCTAGATATGAATCTAGGATCTCTATCTAACACTATCGATATAGAACCCTATGAATTCTAACAATAGCGTCGATGTAGAGACGTGTCAATACTTCCAAAGAGAAATCGGCATGAATGGCAGTGAAGTGCGCAGACTTCGTAAGTCTATCTACAATCACCCATACGGCGTTATGCCGTGCTGAAGTCTAAGGCAGTCCCATCACAAAATCTATCGTGATATGTTCCCACTTCCACTCAAGAATGGGGAGGGGCTGCAATGTACCAGCCTGCCGCTGATGTTCGGCCTTCATCTGCTGGCAAACTAAACATCTAGCCACAAAATCTGGATCTCCCTTTTTATCCCGAGCCACCAATAACTATCTCGGATAGTCCGATACATTTTCGTGCAGCCCGGATGCAAGGCATAAGCGAAGGAATGAGCCTCTTCAAGAATGCCCTACGAAGATCGCTGTCGGTGGGAATGCAAACCCGCTCTTTGTATACAACTAGTCCGTCATCGCGGACTTGGAAGTCTCCACTCTCGCCTCTGCTGATCTTCCCAAGAATACTCTGGAGCTCCTCATCTGACCCCTGAAACTCTTTAATGCGATCATGTAAAGTCGGCCTCACCTCAAATCAAGCTAATAGTGCTCCTTGATCATCACTAGTCAAACTGACTTCGAGTGTATGGAGTCCCATCAGGCAAGAGAGGTAAGCACCCTCTGTCATAGTAGAAGGAGAAGAGGAGGATGATAACTTTTGGCTCAATGCATCTGCCACCACATTTGCCTTTCCCGGATGGTAATCAATGATAAGGTCGTAGTCTTTAAATAACTCCAACCATCTCCTCTGTCTGAAGTTCAACTCCTGCTGGGTGAACAAATACTTTAGACTTTTATGATCCGTGAATACCCTACAAGTCACCCATATAAGTAATGTCGCCATATCTTTAAGGCAAAGACTATGGCAGCCAACTCAAGATCGTGCGTTGGGTAGTTCGACTCATGCTTCTTCAATTGTCGAGAAGCATATGCAATGACCCGACCATCCTGTATCAGAGGACAACCCAATCCCTATCGGTTAACATCACTATACACTGTATATTCCCGACTGCTAGTGGGAAGGGCTAAAATAGGAGCAGATGTTAACTGTTGTTTGAGCTTCTGAAAGCTTGCCTCACAACGGTCATCCTAAACAAATTTGAACCCCTTCCGGGTCAATTTAGATAACGGAACAGCTATCCGGAAAAATCCCTCTACAAATCGGCAATAATACCCGGCTAAACCGAGAAAACTACGAATCTCGGTAACTGTCTGTGACTGCTCCCCCTTCATTATAGTCTCAATATTTCACGGATCAACATAAATACCTTCCGCGGAGACAATGTGCCCCAAAAATCCTATTTGTGTCTGTCAAAATTCACATTTCGAGAATTTGACATATAGCTGCTTCTCACGGAGTATCTGTAATACCACCCAAAGGTTTTGATCATGATTTTCATCACTCCGTGAATACACCAAGATGTCATCGATAAATACGATGACAAACCGATCCAAGAAATTATGGAAGACTCGGTTCATCAAATCCATAAAAGCAGTTGGGGCATGAGTCAACCCAAATAGCATGACTAAAAACTCATAGTGGCTGTATCGGGTGCGCAAGGCTGTCTTGGGCACATCTCCGGCCCGAACCCGCAACTGATGATAACCTGAACGAAGATCAATTTTTGAGAGAACCGTAGCTCCCTACAGCTGATCAAACAAATCATCTACACGTGGCAGGGGATATCTGTTTTTGATGATGGCTTTGTTCAACTGTCTGTAATCCACACAAAGGCAAAGTGTACCATCTTTCTTCTTTACGAATAACACCGGAGCACCCTAGGGTGACGTGCTCGGGCGTATAAACCCTTTGTCTAGAAGTTCCTGTAACTGAATCTTAAGCTCTCTCAGTTCAGCAGGCGCTATTCTGTATAGCGGAATAGAAATAAGATTGGTCCCTGATACTAGATCAATCTCGAAATCGAACTCCTAACTGGTGCTAATCCGGGAAGCTCCTTAGGGAACACATCTGGAACTCCTGCACCACAGGGACATCTTCAAGTCTTGGTCCCTCAACGGTGGTGTCGACAACATAAGCCAGATAATTCGCACAACACGGCGTACCATGCGTCTGGCCTTCATAACAGATATAATACTGTGGGGCAATACTCGTCTCTCGCCCCGGAATACTAACGGTGGCTGCCCGGACCTCCGAAACTCAACTTCCCTCGTGTAACAATCCACGGAAGTCTTGTGCAAACTCAGTCAATCCATCCCTAAGATGACATCAAAATCCGTGATAAGGAGCGGAATCAGATCCGCTCCCAATACCGCCTCCCCAATACAGACCTCATAGCCCCTATAGACTGTATCTCGAATGATATGCTTGTCAAAAGGAGTGACTACCATAATCTTCTCATCAAGTGGTGAGAGAGGTCTATCAGAATGGTGAGCGAACGTGTCGCTTACATAAGAAAAATTTGACCCGGTATCTATAAGAATACGGGCGTCGATACCGAATATTTGCATGGTACCTAAAGGTAAGAAAAATATTAAAGGTATCTAAAATGCAAAAAAAATAGACATCTTTATATATATATCTAACTAGTTAAGTTTTTAAAACTTTAACTAGTCAAAACTGTATATCTACATCATGTTATACAAAATCTCGAAAAGAGAGTACAACTAAAGTACTACACTGAGGGGTTTGAGGAAGGATTACCCATAATAACATTAGAGTTTACCTGTGCATCCTCCTGTGTCATCGCAAACACATCAGCCTGGGCCCTAGGCTACTGTCGCGATAGTCCTGGCACTGTATTACTCCCGGCTGCAGTCTGAAGAGCTATAAGAGTTGAGTGCGCAGGTGCCCCCTACTGGCTTGTGCCAGAAGTACCAGTATGACCCTGAGAAGTCTGTCATCCTCCTCTTCAACCTAACTCTGGGCAAGTACTCTTAATGTGACCTTGTTTTCCACACTGGAAGCAAGTAACTGATACTCTACATGCCCCAAAGGCATAGTGACTGCCGTAACTATGGCAGAAAGGCTGTCTCTGTGTAGTAGACTGTGTAGAGACATTAGGGGCTGGTATCCCAAAATCCTGTGGTAGAGGTCCCTGTCTCTATCCTGCTGGTCTGAAGCTGAAAGAACCCCCGGGATGTCCAAAACCTCTACCCTTCTTCGAAGACTGTCCACCCGGTGACCTAGTCTTCCTCTTTTGGTGACTCTCTCTATGTCTAGCCTCAGCTTGGATGATCTCCTCTACCCGATATGCTAAATCAATCATCTTTGATAGTATAAAATAGGGAGTCACCGTCATATACTTTCTGATACTCAATTGGAGGCCATCTTCAAACTTGAACCTCATCTGAGCTGGTGTAGCCATGTCAGGGACAAAGGTCGCTAGTTGTCTAAGCTCAGTCTCGTACTCTGAGACTGACCTAGTCCCCTGGCGTAAGTGCAGAAACTCCATCCTCATATGACCCTGCTGGAACGGGGCGAAGTACCTGCTGTCGAACTTGTGTAGAAAGTCCTCCTACTACAGGGTCTGCGTAGCATTATCATGGATAGCCTCTCACCACGAGAGGGCATCTCCGTCGAGGAGTCTCTCAGAAACTCTCAACCTGAGCTCCTTTGTCAACCCCAGATTAGTAAGGATCCTGCGAGTCCTATTGATCCAGTGCTTCGCCGCTACGACATCACTAGATCCTGAAAAGTCTATGTATTCGAGCTGCGGAGACTCTTTCACCAACTGAGTAAGCTCATGGATGCGCTTCAAAGTAACCGATGTCTCATCGGTCGGAGTAGAAATAGAAGGACAGGCCACCGAAGGAGGAATCGGTGCCGTAGGTGCAGGTGTAGCCGCAGGTGCGGTCGCTGGAGTCTGTAGTGGAGGTGGTGGCATCTGCGCCCCATATCTACTGTACCACTCTTGCCACTGCCTCAAGGCATTAAGTGGTGGTGGAGGAATCTCGGTTGTAACAGCCGGTGGAGGTGCTAGGGGTGGCGTTGGTGAGCGTGCTCGAGTAGAGGAAGCATCCTCTGGTACTCATGGAGTCTCGGGTGCCCTAGGTACATCGGGCACTAGGGGACTCTCGGGTGGTGCGACTCTAGCACCGTGCCTACCACGTTTAAGTGGCATAATTCTGCAAAAAGAATATCTTTTTATTTGATAGAAATCAAGAATTATGGTTAGTTACTAGTAACTAACCCCCCAAAAGGAATTTGAGTTATGAATCAAAATATTTGAATGCGAAATAATAGGTTAGATGCATCATGTATCTAACTCCCTAAAATGGATGAACTTATATGTTTATGGCCAAATATGAGACTTTAAATGACTGTATGAAACTCTCTAATGCATTGAGGGCTTTTAACTGTACTTGGGAAAATTTTTTCATTACTATCTTTTCTCCAACCTAGACGCTCTGATACCAATAGAACTGTCACGCCCCGAATCGGGGTCGTGAGTAGCCGCCCGTTACCCTGGATGCCGGCTGTATTTTTACAGAAAATCTGACAGAATCTCCCTATATCTCGGAGGTCTCCTAAGTACAATTTGACCTGTATAAGTCACAACCATCCTGTCAATCAAATAAAAGGGACATCCTGGCCTCAAGACAATGAACCAAACCACATCAAACAACCAGGACAACGCAAAGCTTTTCAATTACTAGCAGTTCTAGCCACAGATCTCTACTGTCATGCCTAACTAGAGCATGAGTAGCTACCACACCGAACGAGTTTAAAGTTTATACAATGTACAACAATTTCCAAAGTAAAAATTTTTAAATGCTTACAAGTGCCTTAATGCAAGTAAAAGGTGAAAGTTTCCCAAACAATGTCCATAATTTATACAGTCATCCCATATAAATATATACGGCCAACTACAGATCTCAATATAATGACCTCGCAGGGTCAAAAGAAAATAAGGATTTCAAATTTTATTTGAATTAAATCTCACCGTCGTGAATACAGAATCCACCAATATGCTACGAAAATCTCTAGAGCCTGTAACGTCACTCTATCACAGTAATCCTGTTTAAGGAAGGTAAGGAGAGGGGTGAATATTAGGGTAGATATTCAGTGAGTGAGTGGATTAATATCAAACATAAATAGTGTGAGTGAACCATTAGAGTATCAAACAATATTATTCGTAATACTAATTTACATTTCACAGTAAAACATGATATGTTAAGCAATTTGAAATCATTTAACCAATCACACGATATTAAGCATATATGCATCCATTCAAAATCAAGTATTATTAGAATAAGCCAAAAATGATTCTGGCAGAGGTCAACCATGGCCAAGAACAGATGCATTGGGGGTTTTATTATGCATAAAGTTTAAAAGTCGCTCTCTACCCCGACGTTGGCTATGAGTTCACTAAAGCTAGCTTATCATCGTGTATAGGATCCTGCCCGGTGCTAAACGGTGGTGTCACACACGTCCTCCCCCTTACATGGGTTTAATCGGCCGTGCCTATAGTGAATAGACATATGACGTTTACGGATACCTCCTGCAAAAACGTATCCGGACAACCCGGTGTCTCTACAAACACCCTTCGGAGCTACGAAATTTATCAAAGAATATAATCTCATCACAAGTGGGTACCCGACCCATACAGATCATCTCATCACAAATAGGAACCCGGCCCATACAGATCATCAAAATATTTTAAATCCGTGTGCCAATACAATCATCAAATCATTTCAAATCCATGCCAATACGATGGTAGAATAAAAAACATATCTGGTTCTCAAATAATGACACAATATTATTTCATTTCAAACTATGGATGCATAGTCATCGGAAATATAAATTTACGACACTCCAAATGTCACAAAACAAGTTTTGAAATTTAATGTCATACGTCGAGTCCATGCATATTGAAAACATGTTTTATGGAAAACACGGCAGAAACAAGTTTTACTATTTCATGTAAGAGATTAGAGTTTCACTCACTTTTTTAGGGAGAGTGGTCACTCCCTATTTTCAAAATAAATCCAATCAGACTCCTCGAGTCTCCAAAAAGATTTCTCTAATCAAGTCATCACAATTTAATATCAAACAAAAGCCTAATAAAGGGATTTTCTATTTTTTCTTTCTAATTTAATACAATTTTAATTTACACAATCCCTTTTCTAGATTCCCGTTTCATCAATTTTGAATCATTTGGCTCACCAATGATCAAATTTCCAATATTTCTCATTTTTTTCTAATTTTTCTCGAATTTAACATATTTCAGAGTATATATATAACTTCCGATTCTAATTTCAACCTAAATTCGATAAAATTTATTTCAAATATTGAAGATATTGCATTTCTCTCACCTAGGGTTTTCTCGGAGCGCAAACCTTCATCCGAATGTCTCCTCGATCACTCAAAAATCTGTAATGCTCCCTATCAAGACAAGATTTATTATTTAGGTTATAAACACTTAGATTGGGATCAAAACCCTAAGTCAGTTACCTGAGCAGAGGTTCGTGGGCTCACGGGTCAGCAGGTTAGCAGGCTTTCGGGCCGCAGTAGGCTTCGTGGTCCCAGTGGGCTCCCGGGCTGCTCATGCTCGTGGGTTGTACGTGCTTGTACGCAGAGCAGGCACGCTGTGGCTCGCTCACGAGAGGAGGATCGCGCCGTGACCTGCTCGCGCTCGTGTAGGGAAGCTTATGCTGCGGCGCGCTCGCGCGGGAGGGAGGAGTAGCGGTGCAGAGAGCAGCGGATTCGGGCGAAGCCGAAGAGAGGGAGAGAACGACAGCGAGAGGGAGAAAGGGAGAGTGAGAGAGAGGCTTTCGGCCGAAAGGGAGAGAGAGGCTTTCGGCCGAACGGGAAAGAGAGAAGTAGAGAGGGAGAGAAGAAAAAGAGGATGGTGGTGGTGGTACGCTGCGGAGGAGAGCGGCGGACTCAGGCGAGGGAGGGCGGCAGTTCTCGGGAAGGGGAAAAGGTGGAGAGAGAGAGAGAGGAAGAGAGAGAGAGAGAGAGAGAGAGAGAGATTAGGGCTAAAAGCCCTAATCTGATTTGGGTGGGGGGTGCTGCGTTTTGGCTCAAAACGTAGTACTCCTTTGTTGTGTTTTTTTTTTTTTACTTTTATTATTATATATATAAATATATATATATATATATATATTTGTATATATATTTCTTTTTATAAATAAATTTATAAATAATTAAATTTGTAAATAAAAAAAAATTTAATAAATGGTTGAATATATATATATATATATTATATTCATTTTATAGTAAAATTCACGGATACGGCAAAATTTAAAATATACCAAAAATTCAATTTAAATACTCCAAAATCAAAAATCAATATAAATAAATAAACTTTCTCTCCACACATATATATATAGATTGAAGAATATTTATTTATATATATTTTTCGAGAATAGTACACTATTACGGACACCGTAGTGTCGGTGTTACAGTGCTGATGGGTTTGCTCCATTTGGAAAATCAGGAAAAACTTATTCATGTTGACCAGTGATCTTAACTCCATATAATATTCCTCCGAGTATGTGTATGAAGATATTTTTGACATTGGTGATACCTGACCCGCAAAATTCGAAGAAATTGATAGATATTTATATGCAACCATTGATTGCGGAGTTAAAATAATTATGGGATGAAGGTATTCTTACATATGATGTTAACACTGATTAGATGTTTGTAATGAAGGCTACTCTTTTTTGGACGATAAATGACTTTCTAACTTATGGCATGTTATCAGGATAGAGTACTGTTAGGGTTTTAGGATGTCCAATATGTATGGAGAGATCAAAGTCGTTTAGATTGAAATATGGTAAAAAGACGAGTTATTTTGATTGTCATAGACAATTTTTGCCTCAAAATCATAAATTTAGAAGGAATACAGAAGAGTTTATGAAGAATAGAGTTGAAAAACACCTCCTCTATTGAGATTAATTTGTCAACAAATTTGGGAGCGAGTGTCTCACTTTCTATCTATTATTGAAGACCTACATGGTACAATGTATGGATATGAAAGGGTGTATAAATAGACCAAACTGAGTATATTTTGGGATCTATCATATTGGAAGACCCATTTGATTCATCATAATCTCGATTTAATACATATCGAGAAAAATGTTTTTGATAATGTGATTAATACATTGATGGATGTCTCTGGAAAAACGAAAGATAACTTCAATGCGAGAAAAGATATGCAGCTTCATTGTAATCAACCTACACTTGATATGGATGGAAGCAGTTGGGGACCAAAACCAAAGGCAATTTATACAATAAATAAGAATCAGAAATGGAAAGTTTGTGAATGGTTGAAATCATTGAGATTTCCTGATGGTTATGTCTCAAATCTTGGGAGATGTATCGATATGAAACAATGCAAGTTGATTGGTTTGAAGAGTTATGATTATCACATATTTATGGAAAGATTGATTCCTATTGCTTTTAAGGAACTTTTGTCAGATTTTGTATTGGGCGTCATTACAGAATTAAGTATTTTCCTACATGATATTTGCTCGACAGTGTTGAGAGAATCGCATATGGCGAAATTAAAGAGAGATATCCCTATCATTTTGTGCAATCTAGAACGAATATTTTCTTCGTCATTTTTTTATTCCATGGAACACGTTTTAGTTCACTTGCCTTACGAGGCCAAAGTTGCAGGGCCCGTCCAATATCGATGGATGTATCCATTTGAAAGGTAAATTTTGTACATTCCCTTCATAGCAACATTTAGAGTGCATGTCATTTTACTAAATTCGTTATATATCATTCTCTGATACACTTTATTTAATTACAATTAGATTTCTATGTCATTTGAAGAGAAAAGTGAAAAATAAGGCACGGGTTGAAACCTCTATTGTTAATCCATACATTGCGGAGGAAGTGACAACTTTTACTTCATATTATTTCGAGCATCATGTCCAATGTAAGAGACGGAGAGCGGGTAGAAATGATGAGGGTACTGTTGATCCTAACTCAAATTCATTCTCTATTTTCAACTATCTCGATCGACCAAGTGGGTCATGTAAGATTAGATATTTAACTACTAAATAATGGCGGGCAACCTATACATATATTTTACTGAATTGTCTAGAAATTACGCCATATTTTGAGTAAATACTTTTTTCCAAATAAATGTATTCTTTGTGTTTTAAAATGTTTGACATAAATCGTCTTCTTTAATAATAGGATTTTTCAACATTCACGGTCTGAATTATCGATGAATGAGTTCAATTGTGTATGCGATGAAAAATTTACAGCATGGTTCAAAACATATGTAAGTTTTGAAATTTTATAAATATTTGATTAATAAAAAATTAACACATTTATTTTACTTCAGGTTCAATGTAATCAAGATCAAGTTGAACAAGAATTGTTAATTTATCTGTTATGGAGTCCAAACTCAATATGAACTTGGCCATCATATTTTATAAACGGATATAATTTTCACACTCAAGAATATGGAACCGGAAAAGTTACAATGAATAGAGTTTGTGTTCAGTCATCCAACGATGAAGGTGTGAAAGATGATTTTTATGATTTGTTGAATGAAATTCTTGAGGTAGAGTACCTTGGAGTAGAGTTGCGGGTCGTCTTATTTATGTGCCAATGGTTTGACCCCATAAAAAGGATGGATGTGTATCCAAAGTTTAATTTGGTCGAAATAAATCATAAAAATTTTTATAAAAGATATGAACCATTCGTATTGACACAACAAGCGATTCAAGTGTATTATGCACCATATCCTAGTTTGAAACATGACAAAATTGATTTGTGAGCTGTTTGTAAAATAAAAGCATGAAAAAAATTGAGGAACATTGGGAAGATATAGTATATCAACAAGAGGAAGTTGACAACACGTTTCAAACTGAGGAATATATTATTCTAACATTACGAGATCCACGTGGAGTAGTGATAGATGTGGATCAAACTGAAATTCATAAGGTTGGCGGTGAAGAATCTGATTTTGAGACAGATAATGAAGATGAGGATGAAGATAATGATGAATTTGATGTTGAAGAATCTGATAATGAGGATGATGATGACAATGATGACTTTGATTTTTGATCGTCGGTAAGTGTTGTTTTTTTTAAGATTTATTATAATTATCTAAACTAGATTAAATTTTATTTATTTGTTTGAATGTGAAAATACATTTAGATTTGCATATTTCGTTTCTTAATTTATATGTTATATTTAATGCCTCATGTTTTATTTTTGAAATATTATTTGCCAATACGCTATATTTTTTTTTATATAAATCATTTTAGATGACAATTTAAATATGGTATGTATACTCTATTATATTTTTGATAAACATGCAATTTTCATTGCTTGCAAGACCAAACTCTTGTGACGGTATCGACGTGGAGGGCATAGACGATCTTCTGATGCAAGACCAAACTCTTATGCGTCACCGTCCGCTTCAGCTGCACCTTCCCATGCCTCTTCAGCTTCTACTATGCACCTTCACCGTCTCCTTTAGTTGCACCTTCGGTTGTACCTTTAATGCAAGATTCATACGTTGAGGGGGAAGATATGCTGGAGGTGATATCCCCTTGCAGAGATTCGTAAGTAGTAAATTTTGAAATATTATCACAATAGTTTTTTTATTTATATAGCTGATGAGTTTATTTAACTATTTTTTTACTAACCATTTTTCATTTCTAATTTTATGATAGATTCACAAATTCTGTGTGTATTATTCATAAGCTGAATAGAATCATTAACAACCATTGGGGAGGGGCATCAATGTCTTACACAAATACTCCAGATGATATCAAAGAGTTATGGTGGAAAGAATTCAAAGTAAATTAGGCCTCTAAGTTTAAATATGAAAATAAGTGTATAATTTAAATATAATTAATTGTATTTTTATTTATTGTAGCAAAAGTTCACTTGGGATGAGACCGAGAAGCTTGAAATAAGAAAAATTTGTAAGAAAAAATGCGATCATCACATCCGAGGTGTACTAAATCATGCAAAGACTAACCGAAGGAAGCCAAACTGCATCACCGAAAATAATTGACTCAGGATTTTAAACTTCTGGGATTCCGATGAGAGCCAACGGAGGAGTGAGCAGAATAAAAAAAATCGATCTTATAATTCTGGGGAATCATCTGCTACTTATGCGAGAGGTTCAATCAACATTGATGAGTATAGAAATAGAATGATAATTTGGTTATATTACTATTTTTTGAATTTAATTCATTTATTTTTTTATTCTTTCATTATATCTAACAATGTTTTTTTTAGGCCAAGGAAATGGGATCCCAATCATCATTTATAGAGACTTTCGCACGGACTTTCCATAAAAAAGACAAGACCTGGAGTGGGGAGAGAGCTAGAGTGGTTATGGTATGTAATTTCAAAATTTTTAATTGTTTTATAGATACTTTGCAATAAAAATTTTAACATATTATGCTGAATCTATCATAACAACGTTAGAAGATGAATATTTTAGATTTGTCTATTCCAAAATTTTTTTCACTATTTAAATTGATTTTTTCATTTCGAATTTATACTTTTTTATTTGATCATTATTAATTAAAAATAGAGAATATATAATATCAATTTTGTTACGTCATTTCCGAATGATTGGTTCATTATATTACGTACTAGTATAATTTTTTTCTTTATTCGATCTGTTATAGTTTCAAACTCCTAATAGTAGTTGAATTTTAATTTCAATTAGAGCACTCCTTATTATCTAAGTATCATTCTAATGGATAAAGCAACAAAATACATCAATAGAAGTATGTTTAATTTCAATTCCATAATTCTATTAAATTTGTAATATTTGATTCACATATTAATTTTTGTATCTTATTGTTTACTGTAAATCGGTTAATGAGGAATACAAATTTGTATTTTGATTTTCTTTATTGGATATTTTGTTATATTGTTATTTTAATTTTTTTTTCTAATTTCTCTTATGACAATGCAGAAAAAATATGATTAGCTTGTATTGAAAAATTCCTGTGGTAGTGATGATGTTGCTACGTCTGACCCATCTATTAATAATATGGCTTTATGGCTCGAGGCTACTGGTGGAGCGAAGTAAGGAAGAGTACTTGGGATAAGCTCGTTGAGCAGAACTTGCAGAATCAGTGGTTCATCTTCTTCTACCCAGATATCAGTAAGAACAGAATTAATGCAAATGAACCGAGAGCTGAGCCACTTGAAGGAGCAGTTAGCACAAAAAGACAATAAACTTCAAGCCATGGGCATAGAACTCGGGCGAAGAGACAATGAATTTGAAGAGTTTTGCGCACAACAAATGCTTATAATGCAGCATCTTCAGTTAGTTTCCGCTTCAAGTCCGATTCTCCCTTTTCAATCTCCTCCAAATGATGGTGATGATGGTTTTGACATATTTGGTGATGATGATGGTGATGGTGACGGTGACAGTGATGCTGATGGTGATGATGTTTCTTGAGACAGTTTTTTATTATTTCACGCTTACATTAAAATATGGTTGTTATTATTATTTGGTTCATACTGCTAGATATTTGATATTCTGTTACTTATTTATTATTATTTATTATTATTTCATGACGATGGTAGTGCTTTTACAATTATTATTTGATTGATACTATTAGATAGTTAGTTGTTTGAATGAGTAGAGACCGGATAAATTTCATATTATTGGCTGTTGGATGGTACCTTGGATAGTTTGTTGATGATGTTGTTGGATGTTTACTTCATAAACTAGTTGGCTGAGTAGAGAGGAATATGATATATAGGGAAAATTGGTGCAAAAAAAAAAACAATTCAAATTTTTGGTCGCAAATTTTCCAGATTCATCGCAAAATTTATCGCTGATTCTGATATTCGTCGCAAAATTTATTGCTAAATTTTTCACAATTCGTCGCAACATTCGTCGCTAAATTCGTTGCCGAATTTGTCTCAGATTAGCGATAAATTATACGACAAATAAATATTCGTCGCATTTATGCGATGAAAACAATTTGTTGCAAATTTTAGACGAAATTATTTTTCATTGCAAAATTTGTTGCAAAAATTAGCGACAAAAAATTTTTTGTTAAAGATTTGCAAAGAAAAAATTCATCGTCAATTTTGTGACAAATAATTATTCGTCGCCAATTTGTGACAGATAATATTCGTCGCAAAATTGGTTACAAAATTGTAACAAAAAAATTTTTGATGCTAATCTTTCTGACGAATTTTGCAAGAAATAGATGTGCAACAGATATTTTTCGTCGCAAAATGTGTTAGAAATTTGCAACAAAAAATTTTTGGTTGCTAATTTTTGAGATGAAATTCGCGATGAAATAATATACGTCGCTAATTTTGTGACAAATATGATATTTTTTGTCACAAATATTTGCGACGAATTATTAGCGACAAATGATTTTTCGTTGGAAAATTCGTTGCAAATTTATTTAGCGACGAATTTTTCTCAAATTTTCGTCGCAAAAATAATTTTTTTGTAATGCTCGTAAACAATCCCCTAAAATAGCTGACAGCCTCTTGCTTGATGCCATCCGGATTAAAGATCCGAGAGACATCCTCTTGGACCAGAGAACAAACATTATTCCGGTTGTGCCTATGTCTAACCATGCCAAAGAAGAAAGTAGTGTTCAGATCCCCTAACTGAAGCAATCAGATCCGGGCCTTCTGTCTAAACATATTCTTCTCCATGTTGGCTAGTCTATGGTAGTGAGCAACAACAACCCTCTCCTCACCCAAACCATCCATCGGCCTATCCAATAACAACCCCTATTGAATCTTAAGCGGACTCTCCCTCGCATCCTAAACACGAGTAGATAAACCGCTAAACTCCTGACAATTCAGTTATCTCAATCTCCCTCTCAGCCCCTTTAGCTTCCTGTAGAGGCAATACATCAGAGTTTCATAATACATGTCCTCCCAAGCCTCTGCAACTATCTCTCGATATCGAGGATGATCCATTCAAAAATCAAAGAACTTGAATGGAACCCTCTGCCACTGATCCACCCTCTGAACTCTGACCACACAAGGAGATTGATTGGAGTCACCTGGAGGAAGGAAAACTGTCTCGGAGAAAGGATAGGCGGCCAACCAAGAGGAATTAACCAACACCCTATCCAGGTTCCTCCTAATGGGATCTGCAGGTTGCCTATTCCACCGAGTGAAAAAGGCCCGAGTGTATCTCAAGTCGAAGTCCTCCGACTCCGACTGCTGAATACAATCATCGAGCACACCATCTGCCACTGACCATCCACCGATACCTCCACTCTTCTCAGCAGGGTATCTAATCGCATTAAAATCACCTAATACATACCAAGGGACATCCATCCTCCTACTTCGAAGACGCAAAGAGTGTAACGCTGACTCTGTGATGCTGTATTTTTGTACGAGAAATTTTATTTATTTATATTGATTTTTAATTTTGGGGTATTTAAATGAAATTTTTGGTATATTTAAAATTATTGTCGTATCTGTGAAAATTTGGGTAAAAATGAATATATGTATATATATATATATATATATATATATAAATAATAATAATAATAATAAAAAAGAAAAGATATGAAAAGAAAAGAAAAGAAAAGAAAAGAAAAAGCAAAAAGAAAAAGAAAAAAAGAAAAAGAAAAATAAAAAGAATTAGGGCTTAAAGCCCTAATTCTCCCTTCTTCTCTCTCTTTCTCTCTCTCTCTCTCTCTCTCTCACTCTGTGAAAATTTGGGTAAAAATGAATATATGTATATATATATATATATAAATAATAATAATAATAATAAAAAAGAAAAGATATGAAAAGAAAAGAAAAGAAAAGAAAAGAAAAAGCAAAAAGAAAAAGAAAAATAAAAAGAATTAGGGCTTAAAGCCCTAATTCTCCCTTCTTCTCTCTCTTTCTCTCTCTCTCTCTCTCTCTCACTCTGTCTCTTCCTCTCCCGCAACCGCCGCCCATCGCCTCGCCTTCCTCTCGTGATTGCCGCCGCTGCAACGCCCTCCCGCGAGCGCCTTCCTCCTCTGCGCGCCTCTGCACGAGCCCCAGCGCGAGCGCGAGCGTGCTCTAGCATGAGATCCACTGCTCAAGCGTGCCTCAGCACGAGCGCGAGTGCTCTAGCACGCGACCCACTGAGCGAGAGCGGGACCCATTGAGCGACCGCGCGATCTTCTAGCTAGCGCGCGCCTTAGCCCGTGAGTGCGCGATTGCAGACCTCCCGCGAGCCTTAACCCGTAAGCGCTCCAGCCCACGAGCGCTCCAGCTCAAGAGCGCGAGCCCTAGCCATGAGAGCCCACCAACGGGCCAGCCCGCGAAGCTCACTGCTGACCCGCAAAACCCACTGCTGACCCACGAAACCCACTGCTGACCCACGAAGCCCACTACGGCCTACGAAGCCCATTGCGGCCAGCAAGTCGGGCTGCTGACCCGCGAGCCCATAACGGGCCAGCCCACCAGCCCATAGGCCAATGAGCTAGCGACGGCCCGCGGGCCCGCGAGCCAGCGACCAGCTTTCTTGTTTGAGAGCCATCTGCCATCCTCGCAGAAATCCTTCACTACAGGTAACAGCTGTGTTAGATGTGGTTTTGTGTTAGAAATTGATTTAGTCGCTAACGTGATTTCAAAATTGAAAATGTTACAGGTTTCAAATTAATCTGACGGACGAACGAAAGCTAGGTTTGAGATTCGAGTAAAATTAGGTGCGGGAAATGAAATTTTTTCCATACTTAAATTTAATTTGGTCGAATTTAGGTTGAATCTAGAATCGGAAGTTATATATATATATATATGTTGTTGTGGCTTAAAATCTATATTAAAGTCCTTAGAACATATGGTTAAATGTGTAGAAATTATGGTGTATATTTATAAATTGAAGAATTTAGGGTTTGTACGAACTTAAGGAAAATGATAAACCCTGACAATAGTCGAAATTTTGATGAAAATCGTGATGATTTGATTAGGTTGGATTTCTTGGTGATTCGATTGAGGGGAGTTTTGATTCTACGTGTTGTAGTTTTATTGGGGAGTGCGCTATTCTTCCCAAAACTGAGTGAGAATTATTTCAATGCTTTTGTTTAATGTGTAAACCCTGTTTTAAAATATTTGATAAATGAGCATGATTTGTAGTGTGCATGAAATGTTTTGGCTGGCTTTGAAATTGATTTTTGTGAACCGATGGAGTGTCCAAAATTGTGTTGAAATATTGAAATTATGCATCCATGTGATTCAAATGTATAATGTGTCATTTTATGCTATATGTTGCATTTGGTTTGTGAACCTGATTTCGGCACATTTTGATACTATTTTGGATTTGGCCTTGAGGGCTTTGGTATGTATTGTTCCGTAGCTACGAAAGACACCGTGAGGGATGTTTTGGTGGCGTCCGGATATGCCTAGGCCTGGGGTATCCCACGAGTTGTCGTGATTTTTATTAACGACACGGTACTAGCCAGGTTGAACCCGAAAGGGGGAGGATTTGAATACTCTCTCTAAGTTTAGCACCTGGACGAGATTCGTCGCCAACGCTGGGGTAGAGAGCACTTTAAATAAACTTGCATATAACACCCCCGGTGCGCCTGTCATAGGTTGCGGTAGACTTCTGCCAGGACATTTTCGGCTGGCAGCTCTATGATTTTAGTGACAGTGCTTTGGATGCATATTTGATTTAAAAATGTGTGCTAATGATATATTGTTGAAATGAAAAGTATGATGATTTGAAATATGATTCGTATACTTATGCTTTGACACTCCAATTTCACACTTCATATTTGACGATTGTATTGACCCACTCACTCACTGAGTATTCTTCCCCGAGTACTCACCCCTCATTTCCCCTTCTTGTTTCAAAGATAGTACTTGACAAGGAGCGTTGCTTTTAGGACACTCAGTATCATTGGGAGATCTAGTTTGGACTTGAGGAGTCATTATATATTTCTACTGTAAATTTGTATTGGTAATGTATATGCATTTCGTGGTCTATAGATGACCATTGTGTAATTCTGGGATGACTGTATAAATATGGACATTTAAATTGTGAAACTCTCATGTCATTGCATAACATTGCATTGAGGCATTTCTTATTCGATGTGTATGTACTTGGGAATGTGTTATGTCTTATAAGTGTACTCTAAGATCGCTCGGTGCCACCTCTAAATCACAGGAGGGGCGATTGGCGGCTGTCCATACCTTTGACGAGGGCATAGCAGTAGAGGTCTGTGGCTAGGTTGCGGAAATTTTTATAGTCTTGCGTTATTCTGGATGTTGGCTGTGGGATTGGTTGATTTTAGAGACGCCGGGGTGGCCATTTGATTATTTTACAGGATGGTTGTGATTTATATAGGATAAATTGTACTTGGAAGACCTCTGAAATATAGAGAGGTTCTGCCCGATTTTTTGTAAAAATAAAGCCGACATTCAGGACAACGGGCGGCTGTTCATGATTCCGGTCCAGGGCGTGACAGTTGGATTGGTATCAGAGCCCGGTTGAGAGCTATATAGGAAGAGAGTCTTGAAAACATTCCCGATTGTGTTGGTCTTTAAAGTTCTCAATGCATGAGAGTTTCATACAGTCATGAAGTTCCAGTGCATGGTCATAGGTATATGAGTTCATCTATTTTAGGGGGTTAGATACGGTTGTATCTAAGCTAACATGCTATATTCTTCCCCTATTGAATTAAGAATTTCATTCTTTTGTGAGGGTAGTCATGCTGTGACTAGTCCAAAATTCTTGAATCATGCTTATTTTTTTGAACGATACCTAATAAGGATCATTCTCTTGCAGTAGTATGACGACCCGATAGAGCACCCGTCTTGTCCCACCAGAGGAATTAGATGAGCCGGTGGATCGTTCATCGACTCGTGTGCTACCACCGGCACCTACTCAGCTAGTTGCTCAGGCTGAGACTCCTATACCCACACTTGACGCCTTTCGGCAGGTGTACGAGTGATACGCTTCGCATGGGTCCAGATTCCACCCCCACCACCTCCTACAGTGGTGCCTGCACCTACAGCAGTGCCAGTTCCTTCGGCACTGGTTCCACTGCCAGTGGCCAGTCCTTCTATCTTGTCAGAGCCGAGTGTGACCACATCGGCTGTTCTTAGACGAGTACATGAGTTGACTCAGTTGGTTAAGGAGGCCTGTCAGCTATGGTGCACTGATTTCATGGGGCTTGGTGATGCTATGGCAGCCAAGCATTGGATTAACCGCACCCGCAGGATTTTGACCGATCTGGAGATTGGAGAGGAGCTTTGCCTGAAAGTGGTACAACGATTATTAGAAGGAGAGACCCTCTTATGGTGGGAGGCCCTCACTGATGAGGCGACAGAGCCACTGCGGTGGGACGACTTCCTTCAGGAGTTTGACAACAGATTCTTCCCACTCTACCAGTAGAACCGGATGAGGTCAGAGTTGGGATGGCTTACACAGGGGTCCAGATCTGTCTCAGAGTATGAGGCAGACATGTGGAGACTTGTCGCATTCGTACCGGATCTGACCATACCTCAATATTTGCACTTCAAATTTGAGGACGGTCTTAGCCTTAGCATAAAAAGGTATATAAGTGTTACTCCACAGTTTACACTGGCCGAGGTGATAGACTCTGCTCATCGCGCGGAGGCTTTGGTCTGCGCAGAGGCTAGGTAGAGAGAGAAAGCAGATAGCAGAGAGCAGAAAAGAAAGAAAGAGAAGTCTCATTTTGCGCAGATCCAAGGGGGCAAGGGATCCAATTCGCACAGAAGCGGATTAGGATCTGGATTTCCTGAGCTGGGACGGGGACAGTATTCCCAGGGGTTCAGACAGCCTGCTCCGACTCACCCTGCATAGTATACTCCTCAGCAGTATCCTTATTGTCGCAGGTGCAATAGGTCCCATCTGATGGGAGCTTGTTCAGTGACGGTCACTTGCTTCCACTATAGGAAGCCGGGGCATATTAGGAATTCTTGCCCTAAGTTAAGACTCGGAGGACAGAGTTCACAGAGCCGCACTAGTACTCCTCGAATGGGATAGCAAGGGCAACCTGCTCGGCCAGCATCTTCTACTCCCAGGGTAACCACCGGGAGTAACACAGTGCAGATTCAGGCAGACAGTAGCCTAGGGCTCAGGCCCGGGTTTATGCCATGACGCAAGAGGACGCTCGGCGAACCCCGACATCATCATGGGTACTCCTCCTTCTAATCCTGTAAAATAAGATCTCTATTCGTATTTCCACTTCTTTTGGGGATGTCAGCATTATATCATGATAGTCGTACTAGTATTTTATGTTGTGTACTCTTTTGTGACAGGATACTACTCTGACATCTTTGTACACTGAAGTTATAAAAGCCTTAGAGGCTCAACTATTTTGACATATATATATATATCAAGTTTGAAATTATTCTAAGTCTATGTGTATTTTGTTCAATGATAGGTACTCTACCTATCTTCGGAATAGATGCTCATATCCTTATTGACACGGGATCTAATTATTCGTATGTAAGCGATCAATTCTTCTGACATTCTGACAGGCCGCTCTCATCTTTGGACGAGGAGCTATTGGTCATCACTCCTCTAGGTGAGCAGATTGTGTATGGCACGGTGTATAGAGAATATGAGATCAAAGTTGGGGATATAGTGCTGAAGGCAGATCTAATCCCTCTCATCATGACTGATTTTGATGCCATCTTGGGGATGGATTGGCTACATATGTATCGGGCTTCAGTTGACTGCTTTAAGAAGCAGGTGGAGTTTCGAAAACCCGATCAGCCGGTATTGATTTTTTAGGGCGAGAGACGGGTTTTACCCCGCTGTGTCATTTCAGTTTTGGAGGCCAAACGCATGATTCGCCGCCGGTGTGCGGCTTACCTGACTCACATCATAGACACCACTGCTCAGGGATTGAGACTGAAGGATGTTCCAGTGGTACAAGACTTTCCTGATGTTTTCCCCGAGGAGCTACCCGGATTACCACCGGTTCGGGAGTTTGACTTTGAGATCGATTTAGCTCTGGGGACTACCCCTATCTCTATGCCAATATACAAGATGGCTCCGGCTGAGCTGAAAGAGCTTAAGGTCCAGCTGCAGCAGTTACTGGATAAGGGGTTTATCCGTCCTACCACGTCCCCTTGGGGCGCTCCAGTGCAGTTTGTCAAGAAGAAGGACGGCTCACTGAGATTGTGTGTGGATTACAGACAACTTAATCGGGTGACTATGAAGAATAGATATCCGCTATCTCGCATAGATGATTTGTTTGATCAATTGCAAGGAGCCCGAGTTTTCTCGAAGATTGATCTTTGATCGGGATATCATCAGTTGCGGATTTGGAGTCAAGATGTGCCAAAGACAGCTTTCCGCACTCAATACGGGCACTACGAATTTCTAGTCATGCCGTTTGGACTGACTAATGCCCCCGCTGCATTCATGGACTTGATGAACAGAGTTTTTCACGACTATCTGGACCAGTTTGTCAGTCTTCATAGACGATATACTGGTATACTCACGGAGTGACGAAGATCATGTTCAGTATCTTCGCACCGTTTTACAGATCCTCCGCGATGAGCAGCTGTATGCCAAATTCACAAAATGTGAATTTTGGCTAAGACAGGTTGGATTTTTGGGGCATGTTGTTTCTACGGAAGGGATTTTTATCGATTCGCAGAAGGTCGATGCCATTACGAGATGGGAGCAGCTACAGACAGTGACTAAGATCAGGAGTTTCTTCGTTTGGCTGGGTATTACCGCAGATTTGTTGAGGGGTTTTCCCGGATAGCTGCTCCATTGTGTAGATTGGTGAGAAAAGGTGTCAAGTTTGTATGGGATAACCGTTGTGAGGTGAGTTTTAAGGAGCTCAAATAATGGTTAACTACAGCTCCGATTTTGACACTTCTTACCAGCAGTCGAGAGTACATAGTGTACAGTGATGCTAGCCGACAGGGTTGGGTTGTGTTTTGATGCAAAATGGTCGGGTGATCGCCTATGCCTCTAGATAGTTGAAGAAACATGAGGTGAATTATCCGACACACGATCTGGAGCTTGCGGCCATAGTCTTTGTATTGAAGATATGGCGCCATTACTTGTATACGGTGACTTGTCAGGTGTATACTGATTATAAAAGTCTGAAGTATTTATTCACCCAGCGAGAACTTAATCTGAGACAGAGGAGATGGTTGGAACTTCTCAAAGATTTTGATCTTGTCATTGATTATCATCCAGGCAAGGCCAATGTGGTTGCTGATGTCTTGAGCCAGAAATTAGCTTCATTGTCTCAGGAGAACAATACGACATACCTCACTTGTTTGATGAGACTCCGGGATTTGGGAGTCAGATTGGCTAGTGATGATCAGGGCACTTTGCTAGCCAGGTTTGAGGTCAGGCCGATGCTATTGGATCGTATTAGGGAGCTTCAGGGCACTGATATCGAGCTCCAGGCTCTTACTGAGAGAGCCCGTAGAGGTGATATAGATGATTTCAGAGTTCATAGTGATGAACTTTTGACTTATCGAGATAGAGTGGCTATACTCGCCGATGAGGACCTCTGCAATTCCATATTAGAGGAGGCACACTCCTCGACCTATACTTTGCACCCGGGTAGTACAAAGATGTATCGAACTATTCGGGGCAGCTATTGGTGGCTAGGTATGAAGAGGGACATTGTGGAGTTTGTGGCTAGATGTTTAGTCTGTCAGTAGGTGAAGGCTGAACATCAGAGGCCAGCGGGTTTACTGCAGCCTCTTCCCATTCCTGAGTGGAAATAGGAGCATATTACTATGGACTTCGTGATGGGGTTGCCGCGGACTTCTACACGGCATGATGCGATTTGGGTGATTGTCGATCGACTCACCAAATCTGTATATTTTATCCCTATCTGCGGTGACTATTCCTTAGAGGCGTTGGTACGTCTCTACATTGATACCATAGTTCAGCTTCACGGGGTGCCCGTGTCGATTGTTTTAGATAGGGACCGCAGGTTCACATCTAGGTTTTGACCCAAGTTGTAGGAGGCATTGGGTACTAGATTGAACTTTAGTACGGCGTATCATCCTCAGACGGATGGCTAGTCTGAGAAGACGATTCAGACACTCGAGGATATGCTTCAGGCATATGTCATTGATTTTCATGGTAGTTGGGATCGGTACCTTCCACTGGTCGAGTTCGCATATAATAACAGTTATCAGGCCAGTATAGAGATGCCTCCGTATAAGCCACCGTATGACAGGAAGTGCCGTACCCCGATATGCTGGGATGAGGTTGGAGAGCGACATCTTAGCAGTGTTGAGTTAATTGAGCAAATAAAGGACAAAGTTAAGATCATCCGTGAGCGGATGAAAGCTGCCCAGGACAGACAGAAGACGTATGCTGATCGTAGGCGGTGACCTCTTGAGTTTGCTACGGGAGATATGGTTTTCTTGAGGATATCTCCTTGGAAAGGAGTTATACGGTTCAGGCAGCGGGACAAGTTGAGCCCTAAATATATTGGGCCCTTCCGTATCCTTGAGAGGGTCGGGAGTGTGGCATACAGGCTAAAGCTACCGGATGAACTTTCCCGTATTCACGACGTTTTTCATGTCTCAGTATTCAGAAAATACTTGGTCGATCCTTCTCATGTACTTGAGCCACCTGTTGAGTTACGAGAAAACCTTAGCCTTCCAATTCAGCCAGTGGCTATTCTAGATCGGCAGGTCAGAAAGCTGTGGAGCAAGGAAGTCACATTGATCAGAGTTTTGTGGAGGAGTGATTAGGTCGAGGAGGAGACCTGAGAGCTCGAGGAGGCTATGAGAAGATAGTACCCCCATTTATTTGCTGTTTAGTTCTCTTTTAGTTTCAAGGACGAAACTTGATTCTAGGGGGTTAGAAAATGTAACGCCGACTCTGTAATACCGTCTTTTCCTCTCCCGCAGCCGCCCATCGTCTCGCCTTCCTCCCACGATCGCCGCTACTGCAATGCCGTCCCGTGAGCGCCTTCTTCCTCTGCGCGCCTCTGTACGAGCCCCAGCACAAACACGAGCGTGCTCCAGCTCGACCCTCTACGCGAGCATAGCGTGCTCCAGCGTGCGATCCACTGCTCGAGCGCGCCGCAGCACGAGCACGAGCGAGAGCGCGCGACCTACTGCGCGAGCGCGTGATCCTCTCGCGAGCGCGCACCTCAGCCCATGAGTGCGTGATTACAGACCTCCCGCGAGCCTTAGCTCGTGAGCGCTCCAGCCTACGAGCACTCCAGCTGGCGAGCGCAAGCCCTAGCCGTGAGAGCCCGCCAGCGGGCCAGCCCGCGAAGCCCACTGCTGACCCGCGAGCCCACTGTGGCCGTGAAGCCCATTGTGGCTAGCAAGCCGGGCTGCTGACCTGCGAGCCCACCAGCGGGCCAGCCCGCCAGCCCGCCAGCCCATCGATTCGTGAGCCCACAACGGCCCGCGAGCCCGCAACCGACTTTCTCCTTTGAGAGCCATTTGTCATCCTCACAGAAATCCTTTACTGCAGGTAACGGCTGTGTTAGATGTGGTTTTGTGTTAGAAATTGATTTAGTCGCTAATGTGATTTCAAAATTGAAAATGTTACAAGTTTCAAATTAATCTGACGGGCGAACGAAAACTAGGTTTGAGATTTGAGTAAACCTAAGCGAGGGAAATGAAATTATTTCCATACTTAAATTTAATTTGGTCGAATTTAGGTTGAATCTAGAATCGGAAATTATATATATGTGTTGTTGTGGCTTAAAATCTATATTTAAGTCCTTAGAACATGTGGTTAAATGTGCATAAATTATGGTGTATTTTATAAGTTGAAGAATTTAGGGTTTGTACGAACTTAAGGAAAATGATAAACCCTAACAATAGTTGAATTTTGATGAAAATCGTGATGATTTGATTAGGTTGGCTTTCTTGGTGATTCGATTGAGGGGAGTTTTGATTCTACGTATTGTGGTTTTATTGGGGAGTGCGCTATCCTTCTCAAAACTATGAGTGAGATTTATTTCAATACTTTTGTTTAATGTGTAAACCCTGTTTTAAAATATTTGATAAATGAGCATGATTTGTAGCGTGTTTGAAATGTTTCGGCTGGTTTTGAAATTGATTTTTGTGAACCGATGGAGTGTCCAAAACTGTGTTGAAATATTGAAATTATGCATCCATATGGTTGAAATGTATAATGTGCCATTTTATGCTATATGTTGCATTTGGTTTGTTAAACTGATTTCAACACATTTTGATACTATTTTGGATTTGGCCTTGAGGGCTTTGGTATGTATTGTTCCGTAGCTACGAAGGATACCGTGAGGGACGCTTTGGTGGCGTCCGGATATGCCTAGGCCTGGGGTATCCCACGAGTTGTCGTGATTTTTATTAACGACATGGTACTAACCAGGTTGAACCTGAAAGGGGGAGGATTTGGATACTCTCTCCAAGTCTAGCACCTGGACGAGGTTCGTCGCCAACGCCGGAGTAGAGAGCACTTTAAATAAACTTGCATATAACACCCCCAGTACGCCTGTCATAGGTCGCGGTAGACCTCTGTCAGGATATTTTCGGCTGGCAGCTCTATGATTTTAGTGACAGTGCTTTAGATGCATATTTGATTTAAAAATGTGTGCTAATGATATATTGTTGAAATGAAAAGTATGATGATTTGAAATATGATTCGTATACTTATGCTTTGACACTCCAATTTCACACTTCATATTTGACGATTGCATTGACCCACTCACTCACTGAGTATTCTTCCCCGAGTACTCACCCCTCATTTCCCCTTCTTGTTTCAGAGATAGTACTTGACAAGGAGCGTTGCTTTTAGATTGCTCAGTATCATTGGGAGATCTGGTTTGGACTTGAGGAGTTATTATATATTTCTGTTGTAAATTTGTATTGGTAATGTATATGCATTTCGAGATCTATAGACGACCATTATGTAATTCTGGGATGACTGTATAAATATGGACATTTAAATTGTGGAACTCTCATGTTATCGCTTAACATTGCATTGAGTCATTTCTTATTCGTTGTGTATGTCACGCCCCGATCCTCAGATCGACCACGCAACAGCCGCCGCATTGTCTCGATACACGGGCAAAATCTCCCCATATACCGGGACTCCGCAAGACTACAAATTAGTTCAACAACTCATCCAATACATAACTCTATCAGAAATAGGAAAATCATAAAATAATACACATGCAAAGGACCCATCCGGTCCATCCCTGCACATACGAGCATGCGTCGACACACAAATGGGGCGGAGGTTCTTGTACATGCATGCATGCAAAATTGGCCATCCCAGTCATTCCAGAATTCTCAGCACAATTAAAACATTTAAAACAAAAGAATTCCCAAATCATAATCGCAAGATTTTATTAATACTTGCACGAAGAAATGAGCTAGTGTCAGAAAAATCCAAGCGGTATGAGATGTACAGAACTTCACAAATCCAAAAAAAAAGTATCGAAACTCAGAATTTCAATCCAAATGTCCTAAATGAGAGTTAAGAGCACAAACTATGTAAGGATTCCAACAATACTTGCTCCCATATACGAAATAAGTATTGATTTAATCCATACCAAAAGAATTATACAAGTCTTCCCTTTCATGGATTTCCAAATCAACGAAATTAACCCTACATCACTGTAATACCTACATAAAACAGCAAAAATCCTTCGAATGCTTCAATCCCCATGCAGTCTCCGCATTAAGTATCCTCTGTAAAATATGAAAAGAGGGGTGAGTATTAAGGAATACTCAGTGAGTGGAGTGCAATGGTATAATTGTGTGATAAATGAGGGGTGAATGTTGGAGTGTCAAAGTATATCTCGAATAACATTTCATATATATCGAAACATTTTCAATAAATCAGATAATTCGTAAAATATGCATCCACATCAAGTATTCTTTCAGAAAATCACAAGGGTCCCATCAAAATTACTTCCATCTTGCGTTTGGACGAACCAAGACGGAAGCCCGCCAAGAGGTTTTCCATTTCAGTATTTCAAATACTACCCCTTTTCTTGGCGTTGGCTCGGACTTCCCCGGGGTGCAATCCGGATAGTCCGACGTAACAGAGAAGAGGCCGCATATGCCTCTCTCGCAATGAAACCCCAACCATGCCACCCCGTCGGGTCGCTCCGTAGAGGGAATGACAATAGCTATAAACTACTAGCACCATACATTTCTCAAGTCGTGTGCCATAATGTCTAACAAACGATCATCAATTTCATGTCATAGCAATTTATAGAGTAATATCAAATCACATATGGCACATATACGTTTATAAATACCATGGATGCATTCATACTTCACAATCCAGTCTGGACATCCCACAATCACAAAACAATTTATATAAAAATATGTAAAAATCTTACAAAATCATTTATAAAACAATTTTAAACTCATTTTGCTCATTTATAATACAATGGACCATCCACTCACCTTCTAGCGAGGGTATTCACTCCCTAATTCCATAAGTTTTCCAGAATGACTCCCTTTAAGTCTCCAAAAGATCAACCTAGGCTAATAATTCACAATTTCAATTCAAACTCCAAGAAAAACTATTCTAATTAGCTCAATAAGTTTCTAATTTCATCTAACACATTTCTTTCATATTTAATCAACCTAAATTCATATAGAATTTAGACGTAACCCTAGAAATCACATATCAAAATTCAGGAAAATGCACTCTCTTCAAATTTCAGACATTTTCAGAGTATATACAAATCTCTCATTCTAAATTCAAACTAAACTCATTCAAATTTCTGAAGGAACTAGAATTTCTCTTACCTAGGGTTTTTGCAGCTTGCAGCTCTAGCGTCTGTGCGTCTACAACTCAGTCCAGACCCCTATAATGTTTCCAAACCGAAGCATACTTTAGCAATTAACCCTAATTTCCAAGAAGCATACTTTAGCAATTAACCCTAATTTTCAAGAGAATCAAAACCCCTAAGCTATTGATCAGAGAATCGTTCTTACCTGCGCAGGGGATGAAATGCAGGTTGCAGCCTAGGGTTTCGAATGTCTCTTGCTACTACCGGATTGGGCTCCTGCGAGAGCTGCAGAAGAGCTTTCGGTAGAGGGAGAGAGCAAAACGCACGAGTACGCGAGCAAGGAGAGGACAGCGCTACTGTTGTGCGCTCGGGAAAGGGAGGAGAATCTGTTCGCGCGTGCGAGGGAGAGGAGAGAAACGGAGAGCGAAACAGAGAGTGAGAATGAGAGAGAGAGAAAGAGAGAGAGAGAGAAAAAGAGAGAGAGAGAGACGGGAGGAAGAGAGTGATGGGAGGAAGAGAGTGACGGGAGAGATTCAGAGAAAGAGAGAAACAGAGAGAGAGAGGTTAAGTGAAATTTGGGAAAGTGACTTTCCCTTTTCTCTTTTTTTTTTGATCGGTGCCACAGTGTATGTATTTGGGAATGTGTTATGTCTTAAAAGTGTACTCTAGAATCGCTCGGTGCCACCTCTAAATCACAGGAGGAGCGACTGGCGGCTGTCCATACCTTTGACGGGGGCATGGCAGTAGAGGTCTGTGGCTAGGTTGCTGAAAATTTTTATAGTCTTGCGTTATTCTAGATGTTGGCTGTGGGATTGGTTGATTTTAGAGAGGCCGAGATGGCCATTTGATTATTTTACGGGATAGTTGTGATTTATACAGGATAAATTATACTTGGGAGATCTCTGAAATATGGGGAGGTTTTGCCCGATTTTCTATAAAAATACAGCCGGTATTCAGAACAACGAGCAACTGTTCACGATCCCGGTCCGGGGCGTGACAAAGAGTCCCATAGCAGATGTCAATCGCTTGCCATGTTAGACCTATAAACCAGAGTAACCCGACAGTGAAAATCAGAGCGAACTGACTTAACCCTGCAATGAATCCACTGCATCTCGCAATCTAGAACATCTACCCTCACCTCCATCGGATCCCAACTCAACCAAATACGTCCAGTAATATTACTCGCATAAACAACAATAAATCTCTAATAAAGCAAAAGGAACTGTGGAATACCAACCTTATTAGTAGATCTGACCCGAGTCTCGATAATGCCAACCAACAGTAGGCGATTCTGATGCAAAAAATCCTATGAATATGGTCATTAAGACCATTTACGTTCCAACAACCTATCATCCAAAATGTAAAAGAGGGGACATACCCTCAAATTCTCAGAGTCTCATCTTCCTCCCCTTCTTGTTCTTCTTAGTTCGGGGAGGATTGAGTGAAGGAAGAACTTGAGGAGACAAAGATAAAGAGGTATCACTAGGAGCAGGTTTGGACTCAACTGTATCATCCACATCATCATGTCCCATCTCTATGCCCCATCTCAAAGCATCCATCTGAGGAACAATAGAGCCCTAATCTGCCTTCTCACGAGAAACCCACCTCCTCCTGGAAAACAACTGGATCTGAACTCGAACCCTCCTGGGGAACAACTGGAATCGAACTCGGACCCTCCTGAGAAACCTCTACATGTTGCTCATCAGTTCCTCTTTTACCTTTCTTGCCCCAACGACGCTACTTCCTAAAACTCTTTGAAAACCCTCCTCGTCCGTCCTCGGAGCAAAAGGCTACGAATCCTATATAGTAGTGGTCTTTGGACATTTAGACTGACTATGTCTAAAAACCGAGCAAGTAGGACAGTGGGGTGGGTTATATGAATACTCCACTTTCACTGTAACCTCTCTCCCGTCCAACAAAACAAAAGTAGCCTCCCTCTTAAAGGAACTGTCAGCCTTAATCTCAATCAAAACTCTAGCATACCCCAATCTAGTTTGAGAAGCCATAACACCATCTATAGACAGTGGTCTCCTAAATGCAAAAACTACAAAACTCAATCCTGATCTGTTGTACAAACAGAATGGAATATTATGAAGTTTGACCCAGAGAGAAATTCTCTTGGGTTCAAACTCCATAGTGTTCATACCCATCATTTATCGGTGGACAATAAATGGAACTCTGAAAATCTTCCAATAACTATTGTCAAGTATCTCCTCAAAGTGCTTATCAGTGCTAAATCTCATCAGAAAATATCCAGGTCAACTATTGCGACAACAAATAGTCCCTATTTACTTCACATCAGTATATTAATACATTTTACCTTTTTAAATGGCAACCGCTGCCCAATAAGGTTCCCAATCAAGCAACAGCTAAAAGGGTGAGTCCCTTCATCTATCAATAGTAAGGGTACAGTTAGCTTATCATTTTTCGTGTCTGGGTTTAAGCGCTCGAGCCGCACATGTTTTTGAAATTCACTCATCTCCAAAATACACAGCAGTCTACCCTTTTTTTAAGGCTTTTTTGTCCTACTGTGCTCCCAAGATACACAACAGTCTACCCCTTTTTTTTTGGTCTGGTTCAGAACCGGATCAGAGAAGCCGGTTCGGGCAAAATCTGTTTAGAGAAGAACTAGTTCTGAAATGAACCAATTCCGTGAAAACAGTAACCCTAATTCTGCTGCTTTGTTTATGCCGTCCAATCCTCCAACCACCGCTGTTACTAATGAAAGCCGAATTTGAATGCCAGAGAAGATCGACTAGGGGTCGGAGAGCGTGGATCTAGAGTCTGATCAGGCCGAATCTTCCCTCACATCGACAAATTGACAAAAAAATGTTCGTTCATTCGCTGTTCCTTTCACCTCCAAAATTCATCACCGATAGCAAGAGTTGACAACTGAGGAGGGTGTTGAATGATTTGCCCAGATGAGATGAATCCAAAGGTGCCAAGAACACGGACCGTCAAAGCCGAACGATGCCGCTTTGTCTCCGTAACTCTTCGCCTTTCGCAACCACGACTGCTCGCATCCTTCTGTGGTGTTTCCTTTCCTTTTTCGGCTGACAAGGGTGTCAGCAATTAGTACCTGATAGCCATCGTCTCCGTTACACTCACAGCCATGGTGTTTCGGTGGCAGAAGGTGGCAGCTGTCCAAGATTTGTGGAATTCACCTCAAAATCACCAAAATTCGCCAAAGGAGAAAGAGAAGTTACTATAGCGCGAGTTTAGAATTCTAACTTGCACATACGCAAGCTGACTTGTCCAATAACAGGTCAACTTGTGCTTCCAGACTTTATGTCTATAAGATTGCTTGTAGCCAACACGAGTCCACCCACCAAATTTAACTCACAGAAAAACATGTTTGTACATTTAAGCAAGATGACTCACTAAGAAGTAAGGCGATTGGGGGTTACAAAAAAAGGGATTTGGGTTGCCTTAAGTGAATTTTTGAGTTAACTTGAGACCTCGATAAATAGAGATCAAGCTTTCTTGTTAGACAACAAGCAGACTTGGCCTCTCGAGACCTTAGACACATAAGTAGACTTGTGTTGTAATGCAAGTCGATTCATGAGTATGAAAAATTACGAAATGATGAGAAAAGACAACCAAACTTGAACAAATCTTAATAAAAAAGAGGAGCAAGATTGAAATTTCACCTCATATAATTAAAAAGGTTTAAACAAGCATTTATTTTCATTTTTCTTTCCTAAACTCATTCTCTGCTCTCTCGCTCGACTCTTTCTCTCTCGCCCATCTCACTCTCAATTCCTTTGCAAAATCAACCATATTCTTCCCAAACCCACTCCTTAAACCTTTCAAACCCTCAAACAAACACATAAACGAAGGTGATTATGGGAGAAATCTAGGGTTTGCTCAAAAACGGAGAAAATCTAGGGTTTTGAAACCCAACATTCAAGATTCAATCTAACCACAAAATTAAGTTAATTTTCCCTTCCTTTTCATGAATTCAGTTCCATTTCTCATGAATTTGATTTTTATGCTTGGAATTTGGGATATTTGTAAAGAGAAAAAGTTAGGGTTTTGGACAAGGTTGATCTCGGATAAAAGTTGTGGATCTCTTGAGGTAATCTTTTTTTTTAACCTAGATTTTTGTTTTCTAACATGAATTTGGATTATCAAATTTGGATTGTGAGATTTGATTTGGGGATTTAAATTTAGGGTTTATAAATATTGAGATTTTGGAAAATTATGAATGGAAATGGTATATAGATACAAATGACATGTAATTGATGAAATGAGAACATAGATTCATGGATTTTAGAAATTAAGCTTGTGATGTGTTTGGAAAAATTCAGAAACCCTAATCATAGGCGTGATTTAACGTTAAATTTATTTTCATTGCTTTAGGATAAATCAATTGAAATCCAAGAAAGGATTATTTTGGATTGATTGTGAATTGTGAGTGTTCACCCTTCCAAAAGGTGAGTGATTTCATGATTGTACTTAAATAAGAAAAATATTTTTATTGAATTTTTTAAATGATTTTCAAAACTTAGATTTATATTTTTTAATGCGTGCGGAATATCCCAAAAATTGAATTTATGCATCCTCTATATTTTGAATGAACAAATGTGCCATATAAATTTGTTGATATTGAACCTATTGGTATGATGATTATTATTGAGAAATTGTTATAATTGATAACACATGAATTTGATTTATGATTTTTGTGAAATTGTGTATATGATTGGATTGGGGTGAAAGCCTAAACCCCCTATTAAATGACTAGTTATTTTCCTCTACAAAGTAACCCGATGGGATGACGTAGAGGGGGTTGGTAGACTTTGGGATGGAACTGAACACGTGGGTACATTCATGACTGGATATAGTACCCACGGGCGTGGGATAGTTGGGTGCACCACCAATGAGAGCCCATAGACAACGCCAAGGATGTGGGCATTTTAAAAAGTAAAAATTTTAAATCTCTTAGCTGTTCCACTCTAGATCGTGGTATACCTTTATTAAAAACAGTGATTTTGGTTTGTCCTGTATTTGAAAATGTGAAACAGTTGGATGCATATGAGACTGAATTATGACAATTGTGAATTATGATATTTTTAGAAACAATGGTTTGAATTTTTTTATTTATCAGATGAAACTGCAAATGACATGATGGTTTGAAATATATATATATTTGATATATCTACCACACAAATCTTGTTTTTATATAATTTGTATATTACTCATCACTCTTACTTCCATTTTCATAAAAAAAAAAGTCTATTCAGGGCTTGTAGACGCATAATACTAGACTCATAGAAACTTGTTTTGTCGAACCTTTTTGGGTAATAGTTTTCTTTTGAATTGAGGTATTAGTGGATTCAAGAGGAGACAAACTATATATTTATTTTGAAAACTTATTTTCTATTATGTTTATATGGGTTTGAAATTTGAATATGGTTTTTATATTTAAAAATGAGGACCTTATCTTTTTATCTCCTCGAATTTTTTTAAGAATTGTTTTGGTGGAATTTGATTTGAATCCATTGAGTAGGGAATTGTTTATAATCTATGGATTTGATTTGAATAGCCGGATGTGTCCGATGCATGCATGTTTTTGAGTAGGGATAGACTGAGCTGGTCTTTTGATTGTGCGAATGAATGGATATTGGTTTATTTTTATGGTTAGATTATTTTAGAAAATGGGTGGATATTGAAGTGTTTTGCGGTATCTTGAAACACGGAGTGGAGTTCACCTATGTTTCAGGGTCACGCGACGGTTATCATGTGCTCGATCCGAGGGTCAGGGCATGACAATTCCATTAGTATCAGAGTGTAGGTTTTCGGTTTGAGAATATGTTAAAATGTTTGAAAGGTTGCATAAGTATTATAAAGGTGCTCAATTGTTTTCAAATTATTTTGAAAAGTTTGATATTAAGAGTATTTCAAATGATTTTAGAAGTCTCTTATGAGTTCTAGAAAGTTAAGAAAATTATTTTAGGGGGTTAAGCAATTGTTAATTTTAAATTTTCTTCTGTAGAGTTATACCTGAGGAACCCAAATGAGATTCCTCTCACTTCTCCTTCCCAACCCAAGGCCGCATCATCTTTATATGTGCCTCCTTCAACATCGATGCATTTGGCTCTTCCAACTGGAATTCCTACTCCTCCCTTAGCTGCCCTCTAGCAAGTGATGGAATAGTGGAGAGCTTTTGGAGCTCAGTTACAAGCTCCACTTCAAACCTTAGTTTCTCTGCCAACTTCTCTTTTTAAGTATTCTTCTCATTTGAATTGGGATGAGTCCCTTAGAGAATCCAACGAGAAGTACTATACCCACTTTTATAAAGACCAAAAGCTGGAGAAATTTTTTAGGATTGTACAAGAAAATAGAATAGTGATTGAATATGAGACAGAGTTCAGGGAATTATCTAGATATGTCCCAGAGTTCCTTAACTCCAAAGTAATCTTGTGTGCTAAATTTAAAATGGGCTTGAATCTGAACATACTGAAACCTGTACATACAATGATATATTGCAACTGGCCTTACGGATAGAGAAAATGGTGGTTGAGTAGAAAAAATTTGAGGAAAGGCATAACAAAAGAAAGAATTTCAAATTCATTTCAAGGCAAAGCCCCAAGAAGAATAGGAACATAAACCCCGATAGTGGTATTTTCATTTTTGGATCCGTTTGTAACCCACAAAGTCAACGACTATCCAATTTTGGGTTCCTCCACATCTAGTACAATCTCTGGGAGTAAATCAGCAAGAAACAAGAAGGTGCAGTGCAAGCATTGCATAAAATATCATTTAGGGATTTGTCGTAAACCCAAGAGATGTTATTAATGTAAAAAGAAGAGCCATTTCCGCAATGCTTGCCCAGATTTGGGATGGGGAAGACAATTAGGTTGAGATCACCCTCATGAACCCATGGGCGGCTAAGTCAATGTCCTCAGTTCCTCCCTTAAGGTCACACCACGGACAGGAAACCAAGAGTAACACAGTGGCTGCTTAAACCCAATGTCCACCAACAATGACTCAAAAAAAAAAATTCTATACACAAATGAAGACATCCAAAATAACTCAGATATAGTCACAGGTAATTTCCTTTGAACTTGGATTTGGTGATTTAGAAGATTTTGATACAAATACTGTATGATTGTTATGTGTATGATTTTGATTTGGACATATATTGATGACATTGTATGATAATGAAGTTAGGAGATGTGATTTTGATAACTTACGGTGGTTTATGATGGTAATAGTGATTATATACCTTGACTAAGAGTTAGTTGAATTTGTTAGTTAATTTCTCTCAGAATCATATAAGTGTTACTCACATCGGATCGGATTGTTGAAATATTGAGTCAATTTATTTTAGAATTTGGAAATATGATGGTATAAAATAAAATTTAAGATGAAGTGCTATAAATACTACCGAGTACCTTTCCTAAGAGTAATAAAGGGTCATATATTGTAGTTAGTAGTTTTTGGTTCAAGAGGTGAGTGGGTGGTTATATTGAATGTGAATAATAAAATGTTTTTAATTATGATTTGTAAATTGAATTTTGAAACGAATTTGAAATGGATATGAAATATTTTATGATTATGGTGTGTTCAAATGGAATTGTTGATAAATCCATAACTTTTTTATTGATCCTTAAATTGTTTGCACCGTGTTACAATAGAACATTGATTTTGATTATGAATTTGTTCTCTTTTGTATATGAATACAAATGCTGAATGATGAAATGAATATTTTTGTAATTGGTGTTAGAAAAAAAATAAAAAAAGAAAAGACTATAGTCTAAGTTTTCCACAGACCGAGCCATCAGGGTAGTGTGGTCAAGGCTAGTTTAGTATTTGGTTTAGTGGTAGGCATGATAGAAAGCCTCCTCAAGTTGTTCCCGTGATAATGTGACGACACCCCAATGGAATTCCGGGCAAACGCCAAGAAGGCGGTATTTTGTGAAAATTATGAAAAATTTCTTGGCAGATTCTACCAATGGCCATTGGTAAAATAATGGTTTTGGCAACTTCAATGAAAAATCTGAAAAGGAAAATAAAAATGGATTGTTGATAAATAACTTATGAGTTATGGGAGATTTGTTTCAAAATTTATGTTGTGCAAATGATTTTCATAATTGTATTGGAAAATACGTTGACATATGTATTTGACACCACCACCCTCACTCCTCATTCATATTCAACATGCCATTGTACTCCACTCATTGTGAGATAGTTGTATACGCAGATGTGAGAGTTGTCTTCCCTATAAGAATTTAGGAACTTGCATTTGGGAGAGTATAGAATAAGATACATCTAGGAAGTGATAGGTTTCATGTGGTTGTAGCTGCCACCATCGCATATAAATAATTGCTTTCTACTATCCGAGGGTATTTTATTTGATCTTATTGAGGATATTTTAGCTAAAATAGTGTTAGATCAATTGCTCATTGTTTTGAAGCCAAATCAAGTTATTTGATGTCTACTTTGGTTAATTTTGAGAATGTGATCATTTGATTATTATTTCAGTTATCTACTCACTTGGAAGTTTAACGAATTGAGTTTGATTTTTTACTTGTTGAAATTCAAGAAATTTTAGATATCTTGGGACTATTAAAAACATTGGGAGGTAGGCTACTAATGAAAGCTTAATATAATTGAACTTGAAAGTTGAAAGTAAGTTTCTGAAATGATTATAGAAAAACTTTTTTGTTGGTGTAAATGATTTTAAGGAGAAACTTATATAAAAGCAAATTAGTGGTAATGAGGGGAAACTCGTCTACATGGGATTGTTGGAGATGAAGGAAAACTCGCCTAAATGTGTTGAAAAGTTTACTTTGGGACACAAGTGTAGATTTAAGTACTTAAATTTCATATTAGTAGCAGAAGCAATACATGGGGATGAAGATACTTACGAAGAAAGTGCAGAAGGTAGAAATTAGACTCAAATTGAAGGAGCTATGGAAGTGTCTCCGTGTGCCATCTCAAGCTCCATACAAAGAAAGACCATTGCACTATAAGGTCATTAAGAAGGCTAATGGTGACAATCCTAGTGGACACCGGAAGTTCTGACAGTTCTATACATTTGAAATTGGTTGAGGAACTTAAGTTAGTTATTGTGCCAACAAAACTCCTACAAGTAGAAATAGCTGATGGGAGTAGAATCACCAGTAATACCAAGGTTAGTAATGTGAAATGTTGCCATGCATCCCCAGAATTTCAAGGCAAAGAATCTCTTCCAATTCAGCTACTTATCCATCTAGCAATGCATAATTGCTTCGAACATACCAAAATTGAAGATAAAATGAAAAAATTAGAATCAGACAGAAGTTCATTGTGTAATATATCATACAAACGTAGGACTTAAAAGTTAAAACAGCCCTACTTTCAGAAACCAACACTCTTGGAAACCTCCTCTTTGATATCTGAAACTCTCTCTCAACTGTGTTTTATGGTCTATATTTCTTTAAGTAGTGCCATAAAAATTAAATAAAAGGGATGCCAATCTTAACAAATATGGGGCCTCTAATGTCATGTTGAGAGGGGAGAAATGGTGAAAAGAGTATATATATACCAAATGGGTTAAAGTACTTTTGCACATTCCAAAAAAGGGATCAGTTTGAAGTACCAAATGGGTTAAAATACTTTTGCACATTCTAAAAAAGGGATCAGTTTGAAGAATATTTAAACTTCAGTCGCACGGGTACTGCATTGTCAACTTTACCAGCTCTTAACTAATGTATGAGATCATGTCTGTCTGATCTAGTTAGTTTCAAGGATGGATTATCATTCCCAAGGTTATTATTATATACGATTTGATTAACATTAAGGTGAAACATATGATAAACTAATCCTTGTGCTGTCTAGTATAACATCAAGCTGATCCACCAGCAGGTTTGCAATTTGGTTGACTATGGATTCTCGTGTTAATACTGATTGAAGTTTCTGCTCTCTTCATGTTTGGGAAATGTCTTATGATGATCTGACATAATGCTGCAGCCTGTGAAGAACAAAAGCTACTCAATGGTTGATTTCGCCATATCAAACTAAAAGACTAGATTTAGGGCACAAACACTTCAATTAATAAAATTGCTCAACTTCTCTTACTGTTAAGATTAATGACACACAAAAATAACAAAAGAATTTATTATTATTTGATTTATTCAACTGACAAATGAACAATGGAAATAGAAAAATGATAGTCTGGAGTCTAGTGCTAGCCTAATAATTATTTCCAAGAAACTATTCGTGCGTGCGTTCTGGTGGAAGACCCTGAGGAAAGCACTTAAAATCTGTGCAGTAGTTATAAATCATGTAATGCCTCTGCACCCATTCAAGCCTCTTTCTGCTGGCAGAGTCAAGTTCTTGGGTCTGCCTTCCCCCGCCAGATGTGGTAGAGGTTACCACCGAAGCACAGTTTGGTGAGACAGATGACTGAATACAAGCATCTGCATTGAAGTTTCTGTAGGAAGCAGTGAATGGTCCAATCAATCTTCACCCGGCCTCCCAGTATAGCCCAATCATCCGCATGCCAAAGGCTTGAGTAGATCCTTATGGCTTGCTTGTTTGGAAACGAAACACCAATGGCCTCCATGTTCTTGAACTCTCTTATTGGGGTATCATCCACCAGGAAACTGTAATGCCAAAGAACAAAAACAAGTCAGTACCTTGTACAAATGCACATGCCATCAGAAATTATATTGTCAAGATGTGAAGTTTTTAGGGAAATGTCTTTACATGATACATCGAGGATTCCAAAGGATGGAATAGGTGCGGAAGTCTGAACTTGGATCGAACCAGAGATGGAATTGTTGCTCCCTATTTCCTTTCCCCTGGGTATGGATATTAGTGTGGAGAGTGTATGGGTTTCCAGACAGATTACCCAAGAATTCAAAGTTAATCTGATCATGAGTTGGTCCTTGCGAAGATAAACTGCAACACAAAAGAGAAGTTAGCTAAAAAATAAATTTTGAAAATTTTAAAATTAATGGTGATTTGGAAGTCCATAAAGATTAATAGAATATTTAATTAGAAGTAAACCGTTATTTAACTCAAATATAAAGGTGACAAAGTATAATTAATCAAAATAGAGAAGGCAAAATCTTGTATGAGACAGAGTAGTAAAGGCAATTCATAATTTATTTAAAAGAATTTTCCTCTTAAATTTATATATATATAATTAAAACTGGTGTGCCTTTCTCTTATTCTTAATACTAAATAAACATTTTACATATGAATTTTGTTTCTCCTTTTTCTTTTTTATTATGGAAAGAGTTTTAAATAATATATGTGATGACCAAGTTTTTTACGATTATAACAATTGATTTGTCATACATTTGGCTTCTCGATGATTCTCCTTATCTTTTTGGACTCTGATTTCTCTCATCCTTTCTAAAGAAACCTCCTTGTCCATGACCATGTCCACGACCATATCCACGGCCCCATCCTCTACCACGACCTCTTCCTCGACCTCGTCCTCGATCATTAGTTGAATTTCTTTTTACTTCTTTGAGTAAAACCTTGGCTTGAAGAGTTTGTACCAAAAATTCTTTATTTTTTCTCGTGAACCTTTGTTCATGGGCTTGTAAGAAACCCATACGTTAATCAATTGTTATTGTTTCCGAATCTTTGGACTCATCAATTGTCACGCCCCGAACCGGGATCGTGAACAGTCGCCTGTTGTCCCTGGATGCCGGCTGTGTCACGCCCCAAACCGGGATCGTGAACAGCCGCCCGTTGCCCTAAGATGCCGGCTGTATTTTTACAGAAAATCGGACAGAACCTCCCCATAAATCGGAGGTTTCCCGTGTACAATTAAACCTGTAAAATCAAAATCAATCTATAATTTAAATGAATGGCCATCCCGGCCTCTCCAAAATCAACAAACACCACCGCCAGCATCCAGAACAACGCAAGGCTACAAGTTTCTAACAGTCCTAGCCACAGACCTCTACTATCCTGCCCAATTAGAGCATGAACAGCCGCCACACTGAGCGGACCTAAATTTTATGAAAGATACAATAATATTCCCAACTATACTCAAGTACGTACAATCGCCTCAATGCAAAGGAAATATGAGAGTTAAATTATACAGTCATCCCAAAATAAGTACATGGCCAACTACGGACCTCTATGTCAAGATCTCGCAGGGTCGAAACTAAATTAAAAGTAAATCTTACCGTCGGAAATACCAACTCCGTTCTAGAGCCTGTAACGTCGCTCTATCACAATAAACCTGTCTGAGGAGAGAAAATAGAGGGGTGAGTATCATGGGAAGATACTCAGTGAGTGAGGGGGATAATATCCAGTATAAATAGCATAGGTGAACAATTTGGAGTGTCAAATAACATCATTTGAAACAAAAATTTACATTTCACGACAAAACACGATATGTTTAACAAATTTGAAATCATTTAACCAATCACACGATAACAAGCATATATGCATCCATTTAAAATCAAGTAATGTCAGAGCGAGCCAAAAATAATCCCGGCAAAGGTCAACCGTGACCAAGGACAGGCGCGTCGGGGGTTTTTTATTATGCATAGACTTTAAAACGCTCTCTACCCCGACGTTGGCCATGAGTTCGCTGGGGCCAAGAGTTCGCTGGGGCCAACTCATCAACGTGTATAGGACCCCGCCCGGTGCTAGACGGTGGCGTCACACACGTCCTCCCCCTACGTGGGTTCAACCGGCCGCGCCTATAGCCTTTAGAATAAGTGACGTTTGCGGATACCTCCTGCAGAAGCGTATCCGGGCAACCCGTGCCTCTACAAACGCCCTTCGTAGCTACGGAATCATCATAGTATCACAAGGGCACAACGTCCCATAATATCACAAGGGCACAACGTCCCAGGGCACAACGTCCCACAAGTATCATCACATCATCGCACAACTAGTAGGCATCCAACCCACATAGTTCATCAAAAACATTTTTAAATTTGCGTGCCAATACGTCTCATCAAATTCATTTCAAAACAGCATATCAATACATTGGTATAAAATGAAATTTATACATTATCAAGTAATGGCACAATTATTGTTTCATTTCAAACCATGGATGCATAGTCATTGTAAATATAATTCAAGACACTCCAATAATCACAAAACAGATTTAAAATTCAATGTCATACGTCAGATCAATGCATATCAAAAGCATGTTTTATCAAAAACACGGCAGAAAACAGGTTTTTTACTATTTTATGGAAGAGATTAGAGTCCCACTCACAGTCTACGGGAGGGAAGTCACTCCCTACTGACAAGCCAAATCGGATCTGACCGCTCGAGTCTCCAAAAGGTCAACCTAAATCAGATTATCAACATTTAATATCAAATAAAAGCCAAATCAGGGATTTTCAATTTTTCCCTTCCAAATTTCTCCCACCTAATTTACAAAACTTCGTCATAGATTCTCGTTTCCTCAATTTCGAATCATCTGACTCACCAATGGTCAAGTTTCTAATATTTCTCATTTTTTTGTCTATTTTTCCTCGAATTTCACACATTTCAATATATTATGTAATTCTCGATCTAAATTCGATCTAATTTCGATAGAATTAATTCAAATGTTGAAAAGGTTGCATTTTTCTCACCTAGGGTTTCTCGGATTTCCGGATCTAGCTTTCGTTCGCCCGTCAACCTGGTCTAAAACCTGCAGTACAGAAAATGCAGCTGAGCTCTCGAAGGGGAAAGCCAGTCGCGGGCTCGCGGGCAGTCACGAGCTCGCGGGCTGGCGGGCTGGCAGGCTAGCGGGCTGGCCCGCTGGTGGCTCGCGGCTCTCAGCCCGGCTTGCTGGCCGCAGCGGGCTTCGCGGGTTGCAGTGGGCCGCGGCTGGACTGGGCCTTGGGTCGCTGGTAGGCTCGCCGCTGGTGGGTTGGCCCGCTCACGGGCTAGGGCTCGCTCTCGCGAGCTGGAACGCGCGCTCAGGACAGGATCGCGTGCTGTGAGGTGTGCGCGCTCGCGCAGATGGGTCGCGTGCTCTGCGCACTGTGCTCGCGCAGGGGCGCGCAGGCTAGGTCGCGGGAGATAGCGCAGGCTGGGTCGCGGGAGATCGAGCGCTGTGGCGTGCTGGGCTCGCGCGCTGTGGCGCGCTGGGCTCGCGGGAGATCGCGAGCTGTGGCGCGCTGAGCTCGCGCGCTGGGCGGTGCTGGGCTCGCGCGCTGGGCCGCGCTGGGCTCGCACGCTGGGCCGCGCACTGGCTCGTGCTGAGTCGCGCGCTGGGCCTCGAGCTGGGCCTCGCGCTGGCTCGCGCTCTGGGCCGTGATAGCTCGAGGCGGCAGCGCTCGCGGGAGGGCCGATCTGCGCAGTGGCGTGCTCGCAGGAAGGAGGTCACGCTGTGGCTTGGTGCGGTGGCGGAAGGGAGAGGCCGCAGCGGAGGAGAAGAGGAGAAAGAGGGAAAGAGGGAGAGAAAGAGAGAGAGAGAGAGAGAGAGAGAGAGAGGGAAAAGAGAGATTGGGAGAGAGGGAAAAGAGAGATTGGGGCTTTTTAGCCCCAATCCCGAAATTTTAAATTTTTTTTTTTTGTTTTTGTTTTTATGGTGTTACAGGCTGTATTTTTACAAAAAATCGGATAGAACCTCCCCATAAATCGGAGGTTTCCCATGTACAATTTCACCTGTATATGACATTCATCCTGTAAAATAAACAATTGGTCATCCCGACCTCTCCAAAATCAACAATTACCACAGCCAACATCCAGAACAACGCAAGGCTATAAAGTTCCTAACAGTCCTAGCAACAGACCTCTACTGTCATGCCCAACTAGAGCATGAGCAGCCGCCACCCCGAGCGAACTTAAATTCTACGCATATATAAAATAAATTCCCAAGTTATTTTTAAATATTTACAAATGTCTCAATGCAATGAAATAATTCAATACAAGGGTTTCACAAATAAATGTTCATAATTTATACAGTCATCCCATAAAACTTGATAAATATATTGGTCAAATTAAAACCTCCAATACATAACAATGTCACCAATCATCGTAGCGGAAGAGATGGAAAATATCCATATCCAAACCTAATGATATCTCCTCGATCCAACACTAATCCTATGGGAAAGAAAGCGAGGGGTGAGTATCTATGGGAGGTTACTCAGTAAGTGAGGGGATTGATATCATACTATCAATATCTAGGGTGAACTTGGAATGTCAAAGTATAAGATAAGAAAATATCCACAGTGTGCAAACCGATCATGTTATTTCAAAATCATATATCATACGCACACATCAGAAAACAAAATATGCATCCAATATTTACATCAATGTCATGTAGAACGGGCCAATGAAATATTCCCGACAATGGTCTACCTCGACCAAGGACGGCGCATTGGGGGTTTTTCCAAATGCAAGTATTAAATAATGGCTCTTTACCCCAATGTTGGCCACAGACTATCCCAACTATCCTGTAAATAATCATAATGTACATATAACTAGTCGGCCGTGTATGGTGCCCCCGCCTGATGCTAGACGGAGCCATACTCAACGTCCTCTCCGATGAGAGTCAACCTGGGGCACCCATACATACGACGATCTGACGGATATCTCCGGCCGAAGCGTATCCGGGCACAAGGGGTGCCTCTACCAGATGTCCTTCGTAGCTACGGATCACAATATCATATCGGCCGGGCATGTAGCCCCATGCATCCCATCACCAATTCGGCCGGGCATATAGCCCCATGCATAATATCATAACGTCGGCCGGGCATACGGCCCAATGCATAATATCATAAAGTCTGCCGGACATACAACCCAAATATGTAAGTAAATCCATTTAAAACTATGTGCCAATACAGTGGAAACATTAAAACATATCAATATGTTGAAAATATGGCACAATATTCAATTATCAAAACTCATGGATGCATATCAATAAAGTCAGAAATTTAGACACTCCAAATGTCACAAAACATTCATCAAATATTCAAAAATTCTAACAATCAGACATTTGCAGAAATATGTCATTTAAAAGTATTTTTAAAACATGGTTTTCAATCAATAGCGAATGTCAAAATCCCACTCACAGTTCTAGGGGAGGGAAGTCACTCCCTACTGACTAGCCAAATCGGATCTGACTGCTCGAGTCTCCAAAAGATCAACCTAAATCAGATTATCAAATTGAATATCAACTTCTCAAGCATCTTAAGGGTTTAGCCGAAAAAAACATGAAATGTACAATATCTTCCACTTTACGGCTCATTGCATTCCAACCCTACAATCCAGATACTTTCATGCATATTTCAAGGTTTAACTCTAAAGGAAACTATTCGAATTCACTCGACATGATTTTGTGATTCTATAATACGCTTCTTTCGTATCAGATCATCTAGTTTCTGTAACATTCTATACTTAACCTTCAATTCATATATAATCATTTCATAATTTGTATTCTATTCGCATTCCACTTACACTCTAAACATATACAGAACCTTTCATCTTAGATTTAATCCTAAATTCATTGAATGTATCAGTTAGAGCCGAAATCTCCTCACCTAGGGTTTTCTCGAAGCGCCCAGTCTCGTCCGAAAGTCGCTTCGGTCACGCCAAAGTCTGTAGGGTTTCCTATCAAAACAAGATTTATTTGTTAGATCTAAACACATAGATCCGAAGCAAAACCCTAAGTCATTTACCCGCGTGGAGATTCGTGGGCTGTCACGAGCTCACGGGCCGTCGCGGGCTCGTGGGCTACAGCTAGCGGGCTCGCTGGTCTGCGGGCCAGTGGGTTGACGGGCTAGCGGGTCGGCGGGCCTCTGGTTGATGGGCCTGCGGGCTGGTTGGCCAATGGGCTGAACTGGGCCACGGGCCGTACTGTACCTGCGGGCTTGGACGGACTGTCGGGCCTGGTGGGCTCGTGGGCTTGCTGCTAATGGGCCTGCAGGCTGACAGTGGCTCGCGGGCTGGTGCTCGCCCGTGCGCTGGTGCGCTGTGCTGGTGCGTGCTCGTGGGCCGGCTCGCGTGCGCTAATGCGTTGCTGCGCATTGGGCCGTGGGCCCGTGCACACTCGTGCGCTGGGCCGCGCGCCCGTGCACGCTGGGTCCTCGCCCGCTCGTGCGCTGGGTCCGCGCACGCTCGTGCGCTGGCTCGCACTCGCGGCCTGGGCTCGCGCTCGCTTCCTGGGCTCGTGCTGTGGCTGGGGGATCGCACTGCAGTCGCGTGTGGTGGCGGAAGGCAGTGCTCGCGGAGGCTCGCGGCGGCTCGCGGCGTGCGGTGGTGCTCGATCGTGGCTCGCGGCAATGTGCGGCGAGGTGGAGAGAAGGCGATCGTGGGAGATCGCGAGAGGGAGAGAAGACAGAGTGAGGTAGAGAGAGAAACCGAGAGGGAAGAAGAAGGAGAAGAAGAAGAAGAAGAAGAAGAAGAAGGAGAAGAAGAAGAAGCTGAAGAAGAAGGCAGATGGCGGTGGCTAAGGCGGCGCCGCGGTGGGAGAAGAGAGACGAAGGGTCGGGAGCAAGAGAGAGAGAGAGAGTGGGAGAGTGGGATTAGGGTTTCCAACCCTAATCCCCAATTTGGGGACGCAGCGTTTTGCCCCAAAATGCTGCATCTCCATATTTCCTTTTTTTTTTTTTTTTAGCTTGGTGTTACATCAATTGTCACCACAATATAGTCAAATTTGACATCCAGAGAGCGTAGAATTTTTTCTACCACTCTAGTGTCATCAATTTACTCACCATTTCTTTTTAGGTGATTGACTATGGTCAAAACTCTTATAAAGTAGTCCGAAACATATTTGAACTCTTTCTTTTGTATGGCTTTAAACTCCCTGCAAAAGGTTTGAAGGTGAACTTTCTTCACATTTTCAACTCATTTGTGAGTATTTTGGAGTATATTCCAGACTTGCTTAGAGGAGGTTACCATTGCAACTTTCTCAAAGTCGGATTCATCAATAGCTTGATAAATAAAGAATAAGACCTTTTTATCCTTCTTGCGACTTTCTTTTAGAACCTCTCTTTGTTGATTAGAGAGAGTTGTACCTTCTTGGGGTTTTTCGTACCTACCTTCTACAATATCCCAAATATCTTGGGATCCAAGAAGTGCCTTCATTTATATACTCTAATTTTCATAATTGGTTTTGGTAAGATGAGAAAAAGTGAGTTATAAGAGGCTATTGGTTGACATGACTCTGATATCACAATGAAATATTAGAAAAATATGACAAGGGGGATATTAGGTTTTAGAAAAACTAAATAAACTCAATTTATTTGTCTTATCATTCCAAAATGATCCCCTGAGTTTATATAGACCTCAAGGAAGTCAAAAAGACATATTATATCACTAAATATGAAAGTTATTGTATCATTTCTCAATGGTCACATTTTAAAACCGAAATGACCTTTTATTTACATCTTTATTATCCCACTCATACTCATATTTATGAATTATTTTTAATTGAGTGACCATTCATATTTTTACACTAAATAGATTCTTTCGTTATTTGAAAACTATTAAGTTCATGCACCAACGTGTGAAAGAGAAATTGTGAAAGAGAAATTGAGTAAAACTATAATAATTAATTATTTGAAATATAGGTAAATAGACACTTCAGAGCTCTCTAACAAAGGAAGTAATTTGGCCATTTGTTTATTCTATTCTAGTTAAAGCGATAAGCACTCACTTTGGTTAATTAAGTGACAATAGAAATATTATCCGGTCCAAATTCAAAGACCAACTTAAAATTGAATGAAGCTCGAAAATAAAACCAAGCTTTGTAGCAAGGTGGTAGCTTGCTTGCTTGCTTGGCTTGGGGAGTGGATGCACCGGTGGAGATGGAGGGTTTGAGATGGGAGACAACATTTTATCAGTTCCTTTTATATGCATTTTATCTCGTATTCCTACTTAAATTTGAAGGAAATTCGAGCAATAGAACGCCATGAAATTGGGTTACAACATTTTACATAACGTTTTACTCTCAGAGCACATGCATTTTGGGTGTAGCCACTCTAGAGCTTAGCATTTCACGAAGGGTGGATTGTTCATTTCAACTAAAGTCAACTCTGCATTGCACAAGGCCTGTTTGATTCCTTCAATAATTCAGAAAGACAAATAAAGAATTTATTGTTATGTACAAAACAATCTGAATTAGTTTAATCTACTAAGTCCGGATGGCTACGTACAAAACAATCTACTAAAATCAATTTGAATGGAACTACAACAGCACCACGGAGAGCTTAAATTGAATAGTTTAATCTGAATTAGTTTCCATTTTACTATTCAGATGTCAAAGGAAAGATGTTTCCAAGAGGGCTGGTTTCTGCACATACAGCTGTGGCACTTTCCCAAAAGGAATGACAGATACCTTTCATATTCTTTGCTTACATTTGTGTCCTTTTGGAGACAAGGTCACTTATTGGGTGATCTACTTGGGGAAGGTTTTACCATAAACAAGTTTTCCTTCTATGTTCATGCATGGGAAACAAGATGAGTTGGCAAACGTAGCCCACGAGTTGACATATTTTTGGTCCCAAGTTTCGGAGGAATACCCACAGACAGCATTGTCAACTGCCTGGAGACCTCGATATGCTTTATTTTTAAGGAAAAAAAAATGTTGCTAAGCATCACAACATTTTCAATGCAAAAGAATCTCCTCCAATTCAATTACTCATCCATCTAGCGATGCCTAATTGCCTCGAACATGCGAAAATTGAAGATAAAATAAAATAAAAATTAGAAGCAGATAGAAGTTCATTAAGTAATATATCATACAAAAGTAGGGCTTAAAGTTAAAGCAGCTGTATTTTCAGAAACCAACACTCTTGGAAACCTCCTCTTCGATATCTGAAACTCTCTCAACAGTGTTTATGGTCTTTATTTCTTTAAACAGTGGAATAAAAATTAAATAAAAGGGATGCTAATCTTAACAAAGATGGGACATCTAATGTCATGTTGAGAGGGGAGAAATAGTGAAAAGAGTAAATACTTAATGGGTTAAAATACTTTTGCACATACTAAAATGGGGATCAGTTTGAAGAATATTTAAACTAGTCACGTGACCAGGTGATGTGGATACTGCATTGTCAACTTTTTCAGCTTTGAACTAATATATGAGATCATGTTTATCCACTCTAGCTAGTTTTGAGGATGGATTATCACTCCCAAGGTTATTATACGAGTTGATTAACATTAAGGTGAAACATATGATAAACTAATCCTTGCTGTCCAGTATAACATCACGCTGATCCAACAACAGGATTGCAATTTGGTTGACTATGGATTCTCGTGTTAATACTGATTGAAGTTTCTACTCTCTTTATGTTTGAGAAATATGTTATGATGATCTGCCATAATGCTGCAGCCTGTAAAGAACAAAAGCTACTCAATGAGTGATTTCCTCGTATCAAACTCAAAGACTAGATTTCGGGTACAAACACTTCAATTAATAAAATTGCTCAACTTCTCCTAGTATTAATGGCACACACACAAAAATAACAAAAATAATTTATTGTTATTTGATTTATTCAACTGAAATACGTACAATGGAAATCAAAAAAAAAAAAAAAAATGATAGTCTGGAGTCTCTAGCAAGCGTAATAATTATTTCCAAGAAACTATTGGTGCGTGCATTCTGGTGGGAGGCCTTGAGGAAAGCGCTTAAAATCTGTGCAGTAGTTATAAATCAGGTGATGGCTCTGCACCCATTCAAGCCTCTTTCTACTGGCAGAGTCAAGTTCTTGGGTCTGCCATCCCCTGCCTGATGTGGTAGAGGTTACCACCGAAGCACAGTTTGGTGAGACAGATGACTGAATACAAGCATCTGCATTGAAGTTTCTGTAGGAAGCAGTGAATGGAGATTGGGTCCAATCAATCTTCACCCGCCCTCCCATTGTAGCCCAATCATCCGCATTCCAAAGGCTTGAGTAGATCCTCATTGCTTGCTTGTTTGGAAATGGAACACCAATGGCCTCCATGTTCTTGAATTCTCTCATTGGGGTATCATCCACCAGGAAACTGTAATGCCAAAGAACAAAAACAAGTTAGTACCTTGTATGAATGCGCATCCATCAGAAATTCTATTGTCGAGATGTGAAATCTATAGGGAAATGTCTTTACATGATACATCGAGGATTCCAAAGGATGGAATAGGTGTGGAAGTCCGCAGCTGGATCAAACCAGAGATGGAATTGTTGCTCCCTATTTCCTTTCCCCTGGGTATAGATATTAGTGTGGAGAGTGTATGGGTTTCCAGACAGATTACCCAAGAATTCAAAGTCAATCTCATCATGAGTTGGTCCTTGCGATGATAACTGCATCGCAAAAGAGAAGTTAATTAATTGTGAAAAAGGACGTGGAATCTTTGCAACTAGTTATCAACAAGGTCATTTTTGTGAAGGGGGCAGCAGACATAAACATACATAGTAAGTTGTGACGGTGCCAGCTGAATTGCCTGACATCAGCTTGATTTGTATGTCAATCCTTCCAAATAAGTACTCATTCTTCGATTGGAAACCAGAGCCGGAGATGTTGTCTAGAGAGAGCGAGAGAAATTGTCCACCTTCAAGAATTCTGACATTTTGATTGCCCCAGTTGATATCAAAACTTTGGATAAAATTACCAGCATTTGCATTAATGGCTAAGTAACTCAAAAAAAAAGCAAACAGAAGCATTGTGGAAATCTTATGAGATGAAGAGGAGGCTAACTATAAGCAAAGATCGAAGAGTTTGTGATATGCTAGCTAGTGGCTGCAGTAGTATTTATACTGCAAGCTGTAGGTCTGCACAAGAGAGGATTTTATCGAGCAAAGGAAACATCCATGCAGGAGTACAGATAGAAAGATAGATAGATAGATAGATAGAGAGAGAGAGAGAGAGAGAGAGAGAGAGCTGGCGGATGCTGCATATGTATCTGTCTGAGGTCAGCCTACCTTGGTTGCAAATCTTTGGTGCACGTGTGTGCATGCTGTATAAAATATATAAGAAAGGATTGCTATAATCAGGCTGCTGTTACCCCCCTTAGAACCTTAGTTCGGTTTTCTTATGACTCACGTGAGTTTGGATTCTCTCCCATTCAGTGTCTTAAGGCTTTTCCTTCCATATTGACCCTATCACTAGAAGTAAATCAAAATTTTTGGATTAATTAGTATAGATTATATCTAGCCAGATCTATATCTTGATGTATGCAATTTTTTATTCAGAGCGCAGGCACAGAAGTCTGGTTTGCTAATACAGCTTAGGATGAGGAGCATGCAACACCAATTGCCGGATGCAAGTTGGCAATGATCAATCTCAATCTGCTTCTACTAGAGCCAGCTCTTCAAAATAAGATTGGCAATTGGAAGCCGTGTATTGAAAAATATTATATTGCCTAGTTGCAAGCTTCTTAAGGTTGGGTTTTGCTTCAATGAACTTCAGAGGCAAACCATTTTATGACAATACCTCGCCCAAATTGGTTTTCAAGTTTTATTAGTTATTTTTTTGTTTTGTTTTGTTTTTATTTTTATTTTTGTTTTTGGTTTTTTTTCCTGAATAAATTGTTTTGACCGAAATCCATATATTATCTTATAATTCAAAAATATCCACCTATCTTCTTTTAAAAAAACAAAAAAAAAAAAGGCAAGTTGACGGAATTTTACAAAATTAATGGAAATATAACGGAAATTTATAAAATGTCCATTATAACTCTCGCTCTTAAAAGGTTAGAAAAAAATGACAAGGAGGATTTAGGTCTTAGAGAGACTAAATAAACTCAATTTGCTTGTCTTATCATTCCAATCCCATGGATTTATATAGACTCCAAAGGAGTTAAAAAAAGATATTACATAACTAAATATGAAGTTATTGTGGTCACATTCTAAAACCGAAATGACATTTTATTTATATCTTTATTATCTCATTTATGCTCATATTTATGAATTATTTTTAATTGAGTGGTCATTCATATTCCTATACTAAATGGATTCTTCCGTTATTTTGGTGACTATTAAGTTCATGCACCAACACCCTCCATTGAACTTAATTGTCTTCCATCAACCATTTCGAGAAGTATCTTGAATTTGTGAAAAGAGTTGACTGCAAGCAATTTGGTAAAGATATCAGCAATTTAATCTTATGGCATGACATAAAATAGCTTCACATATTTCTTCACATGCTCTCGGATGAAATGATACCGAATGTTAATATACTTCTCCTTTCATGATTAACTGGGTTCTTGGCGAATGCAATTGCTGATTTACTATCAACTCCAATTTTTATTGATTTGATTTGAATAAAATTTAGCTTCTTGAGAAGACTCTTTAGCCAAATTGCATGACATACACAAGATGATGCAATAACATATTCAGCTTTACAAGTAGAGAGAGTAACAATTTGTTACTTTTTTGAACACCAAGTAAATGCCATCTCACCCATATAAAAGACAAATCCAGTTATACTCTTTTTTTTTCATATAAATCTCTTCCTCAATCACAATCTGAGAAACCATAGAGTTGAAAATTTTTAGAAAGAGAATACATTAGCCCATCAGATATAGTACCTTGAATGTAGCGAAGAATTCTTTTGGTCGCCTTCCAATGTGTTGTTTTGGGCTCTTCCATGTACCGACTTATCAATTTAACTCCATAGAGGATGTTTGGCCTTGTACATGTTAGATATCTCAAGTTTCCAACTAAGATTTTGTAGAGAGAAGTATCCACAACTTTTCCTTTGTCATGCTTTGATAGCCTTGCTCCACAATCAACTGTGGTACTTATCGGGTTGTAATCTTCCATCTTGAATCTTTTGAAAACATCCATTGTATAAACTTTTTGTGACACAAAAATTCCTTCCTTTGACTGCTTGACTTCGAAACCAAGAAAGTAACTCATTAGCTCTATGTCAATCATTTCAAATTGCTGAGTCATGGCTAACTTGAAGTCTACGAACATGTGAGGATTGCTACTAAGAAAAATGAGATCATCTATATATAGAGCAACAAATAAGATATCTCTATTTTCCTTTTCCATGTATAAAGCATGTTTATAAGGATATTGTATAAAACCATTATCCTTGAAATAATTATCAATGCGTTTATTCAATACTCTAGGTGTTTGTTTCAACCCATAGAGTACTTTCTTTAATTTTAATACCTTTTTTTCATCTCCTTTCTTCACATAACCCACAGGTTATTCTACATAAACTTCTTCCTCAAAAAAGCCATTTAGAAAAGCGGATTTGACATCCATTTGATAAATATGCCATTGAAATTGTGTTGCAATAGAAATAAGTAATTTAATAGTTTCAATCCGGGTAACTGGAGCAAATATTTCATCAAAGTCAATTTTGGTTTGTTGCTTATACCTACTTGCTACCGATCTTGCTTTGTACTTCTCCACCGTGCCATGGACATTCTTCATGATTTTAAAAACCCATTTCACTTCGATGGATGTATGGCCTTTGTGAAGTTCAACAAACTTTCATGTATTATTTTTTTCTATGGCTTTGATCTCCTCGTCCATAGCATCCCTCCATTTTTTATATTCTCTTCTTTCTTCAATAGAAATTGTTTCTTGATTAGTAAAAAGACAAATGAAATTAATTTCATTTGTTATCTCAGAGTTCTTGTATGCTCATTGTCTTTTACATCGGGCTAATTGTTGAAGACAATAATGAAGATGATGGCGATGTTGATGAGGATGATGGCGATGCTAATGATGATGATGGAGATGACGGTGGTGTGGTATCTTCAATATTCACTTCTCCTTGCTCTTTTCTTTTTCTTCTTGGATCTATACTCCTTTCATTGCGTGCCAATTCCAAGACCCTTCTTCATTGAATTTCATATCACAGCTTACATGCATCCTTTTGGTGTTTAGGTCAAAAAGTTTGTAGGATTTGGACCTTGTATCATAGCCAATGAAAATATATTTGCCACTCTTGTCATGCCCCAAACCGGGATCGTGAACAGCCACCCATAGTCCCTAGATGCCGGTTGTATTTTTATAAAAAATCAGACAGAACCTCCCCATAAATCGGAGGTTTCCCGTGTACAATTAAACATGTATATTCAAAATCAACATGTAATTTAAACAGATGGCCATCCCGGCCTCTCCAAAATCAACAAATACCACAGCCCGCATCCAAAATAACGCAAGACTACAAGTTTCTAGCAGTCCTAGCCACAGATCTCTACTGTCATGCCCAACTAGAGTATGAGCAGCTGCTATACCGAACGGACCTAAATTTATACAATGTATAACATATTTCCCAAGTAGAAAGTTTAAAACGTTTACAGATGTCTCAATGCGAGTAAAATGAACCAAAACGAGAGTTATGCACACAACTACTCATAAGTTATACAGTCATCCCATAATATACACGGTCAACTACGGACCTAAATGTCAAGACCTCACAGGGTCGAAATAAAATAAAGATTTCATATTTCTATTTGAAGTAAATCTCACCGTCGTGAATACGAAATCCGCCCTAGAGCCTATAACATCGCTTTATCACAATAAACCTGTCAGAGGAGGGAAAAGAGATGGGTGAATATCATCGGAAGATACCCGGTGAGTGAGGGGGAAAATGTCAAACATAAATAGCGTGGGTGAACCATTGGAGTGTCAAATAACATTCGAAATAAAAATTTACATTTCGCAGCAAAACATGATATGTTTAGTAATTAGAAATTATTTAATCAATCACACGATAACAAGTATGTATGCATCTATTTAAAATCAAGTAATATTAGAACGAGCCAAAAAATGGTCCTGGCAAAGGTCAACCGTGACCAAGGACGGGCGTATCGAAGGTTTTATTATCCATAGACTTTAAAACGCTCTCTACCCCGACGTTGGCCATAAGTTCATTGGGGCTAACTCATCGTCGTGTATAGGACCCCGCCCGGTGCTAGAGGTGGCGTCACACACGTCCTCCCCCTCTGTGGGTTCAACCGGCCGCGCCTATAGCCCTTATAATAAATGACGTTTGCGGATACCTCCTGCAGAAGTGTATCCGGACAACCTGTGCCTCTACAAATGCCCTTCATAACTACAGAATCATCAATATCATCATCATGGTATCACAAGGGCACAACGTCCCATAAGTAAAATCATATCATCGCATAACTAGTGGGAATCCAACCCACATAGTTCATCAAAGCATTTCAAGTCTGCGTGCCAATATGTTTCATCAAATCATTTCAAAACGGCATATCAATGCAACGGTAGAAAAGAAAATTATAAATTTTCAAGTAATGTCACAATTTTTGTTTCATTTCAAACCATGGATGCATAGTCATCGTAAACATAAATCAAGACACTCTAATAATCACAAAATAGATTTAAAATTTAATCTTACACGTTAAATCAATGCATATTAAAAGCATGTTTTATCGAAAACACAACAAAAAATACGTTTTACTATTTTATACAAGAAATTAGGATTCTACTCACATATCTAGAGAGGGTGGTCACTCATTTATTTTTCAACAAGTCTTCAAAAGACAAACCTAATCAAATCGTCAAATTTTATATCAAATAAAACCCTAATAAGGGATTTTTAACAAAATTTATTCAAACTTTGAAGTGAGTGCGTTTCTCTAACCTAGGGTTCCTTGGGTTTCAGACCTAGCTGTCGTCTGCCCGTCGGATTGGTCTAAAACCTATAATATTTTCAAATTTTAAATATATTAGCAACAACTAAATTTCTAACACCAAACCCTAAAACTTCAACCAAATCATAGTCATTACCTGCAGTGAAGATGCATGTGAGTTCTCGAAGGGGAAAGTCGGTTGCGGGTTCACGGGCCGTCGCGGGCACGAGGGCTGGTTGGCTGGTGGGCTAGTTGACTGGCCCGCTGGTGGGCTCGTCGGCTCTCAGCCCTGCTTGCTGGCCGTAGTGGGTTTCGCTGGAGCGCGCTATGCTCGCGCAGAGGGTCGTGCTGAGGTCGCGCTGGCTCGTGCTGGCTCGCGCAGGGGTCGCGCGCTGGGCTCACGTGCTGGATTGTGCTGGGCTCGCGCTGGGGTCGCGTGCTGGCTCGCGCTACCTCGTGCTGGGGTCACGCTGGCTCGTGTGCAGGCGAGTGGTCATCCGCAGGTGTGGTCTCGAATAGGCGCATGTTCGCGCTGTGGAGCGCTCAGGCAGGAGGTTTAGCGCTGCTCGAGCGCTCGCGTGCTCTCTCGAGGAAGGAGGAGCAGTGGCGGTGGGTGGCGGAAGGGAGAGGCCGCGGCGGAGGAGAAGGGCAACAGCGGAAGAGAAGAGAAAGAGAGAAAGAGAGAGAGAGAGAGAGAGAGGGAAAAAAGAGATTAGGGCTTTTTTAGCCCTAATCCAATTTGGGGATATACTTTTCTTTTCTTTTTTTTTTTTCTGGTGTTATATTTTCTAACCCCCTAAAATCAAGTTTCGTTCTTGAAACTAAAAGAGGACTAAACTACAAATAAATGGGGGTATTGTCTCCTCATAGCCTCCTTGGGCTCCCAGGTCACCTCCTCGACCTGATCACTCCTCCACAAAACTTTGACCAATGAAATTTCCTTACTCCGCAGCTTTCTGACCTGTCGATCTAGAATAGCCACGGGCTGAACTGGAAGACTAAGGTCCTCTCGTAACTCAAGAGGTCGAGACTCAAGTACATGAGAAAGATCGGCCAAGTTTTTCCTGAGTACTGAGACATGGAATACGTCGTGAATACGGGATAGTTCATCTAGCAGCTCTAATCTATATGCCACACTCCCGACCCTCTCAAGGATACGGAAGGGCCCAATATATCTGGGACTCAACCTGCCTCGCTGCCTGAACCGTATAACTCCCTTCTAAGGAGATATTCTCAAGAAAATCATATCTCCCATAGCAAACTCAAGAGGTCGCCGCCTACGATCAGCATACGTCTTCTGTCTGTCCTGGATGGCTTTCATCCGCTCATGGATGACCTTAACTTTGTCTTTTGTTTGCTCAATCAACTCAACGCTGCTGAGACGTCGCTCTCCGACCTCATCCTCGCATATCGGGGTACGGCACTTCCTGCCATACAATACCTCATACGGGGGCATTCCTATACTGGTCTGATAACTGTTATTATATGCGAACTTGACCAGTGGAAGGTGCCGATCCCAACTACCCCATAAATCCATCACACATGTCCGCAACATGTCCTCTAGGGTCTGAATGGTCCTCTCAGACTTGTCGTCCGTCTAAGGATGATATGTCGTACTAAAATTCAATCTAGTACCCAATACCTCCTGCAACTTGGGCCAAAACCTAGATGTGAACCTGGGGTCCCTATCTGAAACAATCGACACGGGCACCCCGTGAAGCCGAACTATAGCATCAATGTAGAGACGTGCCAACGTCTCTAAGGAATAGTCACCACGGATAGAGATAAAATATGCAGATTTTGTGAGTCGATCGACAATCACCCAAATCGCATCATGCTGTATAGAAGTCCGCGGTAATCCCATCACGAAATCCATAGTAATATGCTCTCATTTCCACTCAAGAATGGGAAAAGGTTGTAGTGTACCCGCTGGACGCTGATGCTTGGCCTTCACCTACTGGAACACCAAGCATCGTGCCACAAACTCTGCTATATCTTTCTTCATGCCTGACCACCAATAGCTACCTCTGATGGTCCGGTACATCTTCGTACCCCCGGGATGCATAGCATATGTAGAAGAATGTGCTTCCTCAAGGATAGCATGCCGAAGATCACTATCGGCCATGACACACACTCTGTCTCTAAATACCACGAGTCCATCATCACGGACTCTGAAGTCTCTGCCCTTAGCTCTGTGTACTTTATCCGCAAAACCCTGAATCTCCTTATCTGTACTCTAGAGCTCTCTGATACGGTCAAACAAAGTCAGCCTGACCTCAAATCTAGCTAGTAAGCCTCCCTGATCATCGTTAGTCAAAGTGACTCTTAAGGCTCGGAGTCCCACTAAACAAGAAAGGTAGGCTTTCTCTGTCGACTGTGAGAATGATGCTGACTTCCGACTCAAGGCATCTGCTACAATATTCGCCTTGCCCGGATGATAGTCAATAATGAGGTCATAATCTTTGAGGAGTTCTAACCATCACCTCTGTCTCAAATTCAGCTCCTTTTGGGTAAATAGATATTTCAAACTCCTGTGATCTGTAAATACCCTGCAGGTCATCCCATAAAGATAATGCCGCCATCTCTTGAATGCGAACACTATGGCTGCCAACTCCAAATCATGTGTCGGGTAATTAATCTCGTGTTTTTTCAGCTGTCGCGAGATATATGCAATAACCCGACCATCCTGTATTAGAACACAACCCAATCCCTATCGGCTACCATCACTGTACATTGTATACTCCCGACTACTAGTGGGAAGGGCCAAAATAAGAGCGGATTTCAACCGTTGTTTGAGCTCCTAGAAGCTCGCCTCACAACGATCATCCCAAACAAGCTTGACCCCCTTCTGGGTCAATCTCGACAACGGAGCAGCTATCCGGGAGAATCCCTCTACAAATCTACGATAATACCCAGTCAAATCGAGAAAACTACAAATCTCGGTAACTGTTTGTGGCTGCTCCCACTTCACTATAAGCTCAACCTTTCGCGGATCAACATAAATATCCTCCGCAGAAACAATGTGCCCCAAGAATCCAATTTGTCTAACCCAAAACTCACATTTAGAGAATTTTTCATATAGCTGCTTCTCACGGAGTATCTGCAATACTACCCAAAGGTGTTCAACATGATCTTCATCACTCCGTGAATATATCAAGATGTCATCGATGAATACGATAACGAACCGATCCAAGTAGTCGTGAAAAACTCGGTTCATCAAATCCATGAAAGCAGCTGGGGCATTAGTCACCCCAAACGGCATGACTAGAAACTCGTAATGGCCTTATCGGGTGTGAAAAGCTATCTTGGGCATATTTTCGGCGCAAATTCTCAATTGATGATAATCCGAATGGAGATCAATCTTAGAGAAAAGTCTGGCTCCCTACAGCTGATCGAACAAATCATCTATACGTGGCAAGAGATATTTGTTTTTTATGTTGGCTTTGTTCAATTGTTGTAGTCCACACAAAGCCAAAATGTACCATCCTTTTTCTTTACAAACAGTACTAAAGCGCCCCAAGGTGAAGTGCTCGGGCGGATAAACCCCTTGTCCAGAAGTTCCTATAACTGAGTTTTAAGCTCTCTCAGTTTAGTAGGCGCCATTCTGTATGGCGGAAATAGAAATAGGATCGGTTCCCGAAACTAGATCAATCTCGAAATCGAACTCCCGAACTGGTGGTAATCCAGGAATCTCCTCGGGGAATACATCTGGAAACTCCTGCACCACAGGGACATTTTCAAGTCTCGGTCCCTCAACGGTGGTGTCGACAACATAAGCTAGATAAGCCGCACAACCATGGCGTACCAAGCGTCTGGCCTTCATAACAGATATTATACTGTGGGGCAATACTCGTCTCTCGTCCCGGAATATTAATGGTGGCTGCCCGGACCTCCGAAACTCAACCTCTTTTGTGAAACAATCCACGGAAACCCGGTGTAAACTCAGCCAATCCATCCCTAGGATGGCATCAAAATCCGTGATAGGGAGCAGAATAAGATCTGCTTCTAATATCGCCTCCCCAATACCGACTTCATAGCCTTATAAACTGTATTTCGAATGATATGCTTGTCAAGAGGAGTGACTATCATAATCTCCTCATCAAGTGGCGAAAGAGATCTATCAGAATGGCGAGCGAACGTGTCGTTTATATAGGAAAAATTCAACCCGGTATCTATAAGAATACGGGCGTCGATACCGAATATTCGCATGGTACCTAAAAGTAAGAAAAGATCAACAGAATTTAAAATGCGAAGAAAAAGTAAACGAATATATATATATATATATATATATATCAAACTAGTTAAGTTTCTAAAGCTTTAACTAGTCAAAACTGTACATCAACATCATGATATGCAAAAAGTCATACAGAAAGTACAACAAAAGTACTATACTGAGGGGTCTGCGGGAGGATTACCCATAATAACATCAGGGTTTGTCTGTGCGTCCTCCTGTGTCATCGTAAACACACGAGCCTGGGCCCTAGGCTGCTGTCACGACGATCCTGGCACTGTATTACTCCCGACTGCAGTCCGGAGAGCGGTAAGAGCTGAGTGCGCAGGTGCCCCCTGTTGGCCTGTGCCATACGTACCAGTATAACTCTGCAAAGTCGATCCTCCTTGACTTAAATTGGGACAGACACTCCTAGCGTGACCTTGTTTCCCACACTAGAAGCAAGTAACTGGTACTCTACATGACCCAAAGGCATGGTGGCTGCTGCATCTATGGCAGAAGAGCAATTTCTGTGTAGTAAACTATGTAAAGACATTAGGGGCTGGTGCTCCAAAACCTTGTGGTAGAGGTCCCTGTCCCGATACTGCTGGTCTGAAGCTAGAAGAACCTCTGGGATATCCAGAACCTCGACCCCTCTTCGAAGATTGTCCACCCTGTAACCCAGTCTTCCTATTCTGGTGACTCTCCCTCTGTCTAGCCTCTGCTCGGACGATTTCCTCTACCCGATAAGCTGAATCGATCACCTCTGATCGTGTAAAAGAGGGAGTCACCGTCCTGTACTTCCTGATACTCAATTGGAGGCCATCTTCAAAATTGAATCTCATCTGAGCCGGTGTAGCCATGTCGGGGACAAAGGCCGCTAGTCGTCTAAACTCAGTTTTGTACTCTGAAACTGATTTCGTCCCCTGCCGCAAGTGCAGGAACTCCGTCCTCATCCGGTCCTGCTGGAACGGGGTAAAGTACCTGCGGTCGAACTCTCGTAGAAAGTCCTCCCACAGCAGAGTCTGTATAGCGCTGTCACGAATAACCTCCCACTAGAGAGGGCATCTCCATCGAGGAGTCTCTCAGCAACTCTCAATTTGAGCTCCTCTGATAACCCCAAATTTGTAAGGATCCTACGAATCCTGTTGATCCAGTGTTTCATCGCTGCGGCATCACTGGATCTTGAAAAGTCTGTGCATCCGAGCTGCCGAGACTCTTTCACCAATTGAGTAAGCTCGTGGATGCGCCTCAAAGTAGCGGACGTCTCATCGGTCGGAGTACAAACAGAAGGACCGACCACCGAAGGAGGAATCGGTGTCGTAAGTGCAGGTACAGCCGCAGGTGTGGTCGTTGGAGTCTGTAGTGGAGGTGGAGGCATATGCGCCCCATATCTACTGTACCACTCCTACCACTATCTCAAGGCATCGAGTGGTGGTGGAGGAATCTCGACTGTAACAGCCGGTGGAGGTGCTGGGGGTGGCGCTGGTGAGCGTGCTCGAGTAGAGGAAGCATCCTCTGGCACTCGTGGCGCCTCGGGTGCCCTAGGTGTATTAGGCACTGAAAGACCCTCAAGTGAGGCGAATCTAGCACCTCTCCTACCACGTCTAGGTGGCATAATTCTGTGAAAAAAATATATTATTATTCAAGAATCAGGATTAGTTTCTCCGTAACTAACCCAAAAAAAATGAACTATAATTCAAAGTATTTGAATGCGAAATAACGGGTTAGAAGCGTTATGTATCCAACTCCATAACATAGATGAACTTATATGCCTATGGCCAAGTATGAGACTTTAAATGATTGTATGAAACTCTCTAATGCATTGAGAACTTTTCATATACTTGGAAAAACTTTTAACTACTATCTTTTCTTTAACCTAGACACTCTAATACCAATAGAACTGTCACGCCCCAAATCGGGATCGTGAACAGCCACCCGTTGCCCCTGGATGCCGACTATATTTTTATAGAAAATCGGGCAGAACCTCCCTATAAATCGGAGGTTTTCCATGTATAATTAAACTTGTATATTCAAAATCAACCTGTAATTTAAACAGATGGTCATCCCGACCTATCCAAAATTAACAAATACCATAGCTAGCATCCAGAACAATACAAGACTACAAGTTTATAGCAGTCCTAACCACAGATCTCTATTGTCATGCCCAACTAGAGCATGAGTAGCTGCTACACCGAGCGGACTTAAGTTTATACAATGTATAACACATTTCCCAAATAGAAAGTTTAAAACATTTACAGATGCCTCAATGCGAGTAAAATAAAGCAAAACGAGAGTTATGCACACAACTGCTCATAAGTTATACAGTCATCCCATAATATACATGGCCAACTACGTACCTAAATGTCAAGATCTCATAGGGTCGAAATAAAATAAAGATTTCATATTTCTATTTGAAATAAATCTCACCGTCGTGAATACCAAATCCACCCTAGAGCCTGTAACGTCACTCTATCACAATAAACTTGTCTGAGGAGGGAAAAGAGAGGGGTGAGTATCATGGGAAGATACCCGGTGAGTGAGGGGGAAAATGTCAAACATAAATAGCGTTGGTGAACCATTGGAGTGTCAAATAACATTTGAAACAAAAATTTACATTTCGCAGCAAAATATGATATGTTTAGCAATTAGAAATCATTTAATCAATCATACGATAACAAGCATGTATGCATCCATTTAAAATCAAGTAATATTAGACCGAGCCAAAAAATGGTCCTGGCAAAGGTCAACCGTGACCAAGAACAGGCGTATCGGAGGTTTTATTATGCATAGACTTTAAAACGCTCTCTACCCCGACGTTGGCCATGAGTTCGCTGGGGCTAACTCATCGTCGTGTATAGGACCCCACCCGTTGCTAGACGATGGCGTCACACACGTCCTCCCCCTACGTGGATTCAACCGGCCGCGCCTATAGCCCTTAGAATAAATGACGTTTGCGGATACCTTCTGCAGAAGCATATTCGGACAACCTGTGCCCCTACAAACGCCTTTCGTAGCTACGGAATCATCAATATCATCATCATGGTATCACAAGGGCACAACGTCCCAGGGCACAACGTCCCATAAGTAAAATCATATCATCGCATAACTAGCTGGCATCCGACCCACATAGTTCATCAAAGTATTTCAAGTCTGCGTGTCAATACGTTTCATCAAATCATTTCAAAATGGCATATCAATGCAATGGTAGAAAAGGAAATTATCAATTTTCAAGTAATGACACAATTTTTGTTTCATATCAAACTATAGATGCATAGTCATCGTAAACATAATTCAAGACACTCCAATAATCACAAAACAGATTTGAAATTTAATCTTACACGTTAAATCAATGCATATTAAAAGTATGTTTTATCTAAAACACGACAGATTTTTCACTCCTTTATTTTTCAACGAGTCTCCAAAAGACAAACCTAATCAAATCGTCAAATTTTATATCAAATAAAAGCCTAATACGGGATTTTTAACAAAATTTATTCAAACTTTGAAGTGAGTGCATTTCTCTCACTTAGGGTTTCTTGGGTTTCAGACCTAACTGTCGTTCACCCGTCGGATTGGTCTAAAACCTGTAATATTTCCATATTTCAAATATATTAACAACAACTAAATTTCTAACACCAAACCCTAGAACTTCAACCAAATCATAGTCGCGCGCTGGCTCGTGGGAGATCACGCGCAGGGCTCGCACGCTGGCTCACTTTGGGCTCGTGCTGGCTCGCGCTGGGGTCACGTGCTGGCTCGCGCTGGGGTCGCGCTGGCTCATGCGCAGGCGAGCGGTCGTGCGCAGGCATGGTCCCGAGCAGGCATACATTCGCGCTGTGGAACGCTTGGGCAGGAGGTTTAGCGCTGCTCGGGCGCTCGCGCGAGGAAAGAGGAGTAGCGGCAGTGGGTGGCGGAAGGGAGAGGCCGTGGCGGAGGAGAAGGGCAGGGCGGAGGAGGAGAGAGAGAGAGAGAGAGAGAGAGAGAGAGAGGGAAGGAAAAAAAGAGATTAGGGTTTTTTTAGCCCTAATCCAATTTGGGGTATACTTTTCTTTTTTTTGTTTTTTTTTTTCTTTTCTTTCTGGTGTTACAACTCTTGTCATTTAGTTTCATTCTTCTTTGGTTCGGAATATGTGTAAAAGCAAGACAACCAAACACTCTCAAATAAGAAACGTTTGGCTTCCTTCCGCTCTATACTTGTTGTGGAGTGATATTCTTCAATCTCATTATTGGACATCTATTGAGCAAATATACTATACATAATCCATCGCTTCGCCCCAAAAGTCTTTGGGCAAATTCTTCCCTTTGAGCATGCTATGAACCATTTCAATGAACCATTACAAGAATGGTCCGATTTTTTTTTCCGTCACGCCATTTTGTTGTGGAGAGTATGGAACATCAAGGAATGTCGGATGCCATGTTGCTCATAATAGCTTTCAAAAGCTTTTGATGTGTACTCACCTCCTCAGTCGGATCGAAACTCCTTGATATGATAGTCACTTTGATTATTCTCCATTGTCTTGAATTTTTGAAAGTGCCAAAGGTTTTGGACTTCTCCTTTATGAAATACACCCAACATTTTCTGCTATAATCATCAATAAATGTTAGAAAATATTTATTACCTCCAAGAGATGTCGGTGAGATTGGTCTGCAAATGTTGGTATGGACTAGATCAAGTGGATTGTTTGCATAAAATGTTGCCTCCTTGGGGAAACTCTCCCTCGATTGTTTGCTAATAATACATCCCTCACAAAATTGGTTTGGATAATTGATGTAAGGCAACCCATTCACCATCTTTTTTCTGGATATTAGGTTAAGACCATCAAAATGAAGGTGTCTAAACCTTAAATGCCATGGCCATGAATATCTTCCACATAAGCTTTTAGACATTTTGCACCCACATGATTGATATTCAATACAAACATCCTATTGTTATTTATTTTGACATGAGCAAGCAAGACATTATTCTCAACTCTTAAATAAAGACTTTTATCTTTCATTTGAATAGTAAAACCTTTCTCCAAAAGTTGGCCCAAACTCAATATTTTGCTTGTCATACCCGAAATATATTGCATATTAGAAATAAACTGTTGGCTACAATCTTTTAATTGGATGAGTATATTACCTTTGCCCTTCACAAATAATTTGGAGGAATCACCAAATGAAACTTCCCCTTTCATCGATTCATCCAACTCCATGAACATGTTTTTGTAACCACACATATGATTGCTTGCTCCAGTGTCTAAGTACCAAAGATTTTTTTTCGTATCATCATCTTCCTCATATGCTAGCAAGAGAATTGAATCTCTCACTTTTTTCTGACTTTTGTCATAATTGGCTCTATTTTGTACTTGATTAGAACCATTAGACAAATATTCGGAAGAATAATGACAAAGTTTTTTATAATTATAACAACGAACTTGATTTGTCATAACTTTGGATTCTTGATGATTCTCCTTGTCTTTTTAGACTTTGATTTCTCTCCTCCTCTCTAAAGAAACCTCCTTGTCCACGACTATGTCCACGGCCCCATTCTCTACAGCGACCTTGTCCACAATCACTAGTTGAATTTCCTTTTACTTCTTTGAGTGAAACCTTGGTTTGAAGAGCTTGCACCAAGAACTCTTCATTTTTTCTCATGAACCTTTGTTCATGGGCTTATAAGGAATCCATATGTTCATCAATTGTCATTGTCTCTAAATTTTTAGACTCCTCAATTGCCACCACAATATAGTCAAATTTGTCATCTCGAGAGTATAGAATTTTTTCTACCACTCTAGTGTCATCAATTTGCTCTCCATTTTTTTCAGGTGATTGACTATGACAAAAATTCTTGTAAAATAGTTTGAAACACATTTGAACTCTTTTTTTTTGTAAAGTTTCAAACTCCTTGCGAAATGTTTGAAGACGAACTTTTTTCACATTTTCAACTCCTTTGTGAGTATTTTAGAGTATATTCCAGATTTGCTTAGAGGAGATTGCCATTGCAACTTTCTCAAAGTCAGATTCATCAATGGCTTGATAAATAAAGAATAAGGTCTTTTTATTTTTCTTGCGAACTTTTTTTAGAATCTCTCTTTGTTGATTTGAGAGAGTTGTATCTTTTTAGGGTTCTTCATACCCACGTTCTACAATATCCCAAAGAAGTGGCTTCATTTGTATACTCTAATTTTCATAATTGGTTTTGATAAGACGAGAAAAAGTGAGTTATAAGAGACTATTGATTGACATGACTCTGATACCACAATAAAATGTTAGAAAAATATGACAATAAGAATATTAGGTTTTAAAAATACTAAATAACTTAATTTACTTATTTTATAATTTTAAAATAATCCTATAGGTTTATATAAATTTCAAGTGAGTCAAAAAGACATATTGTATCAATAAATATAAAATTATTCGATTGAAATGATCTTTTATTTATATCTTTATTATCACATTCATATTCATTTTAATTATGTGACGGTTCGTATTCCTACGCTAAATAGTTCATGCGCCAAGAGCTCTTTCTCTCTCTCTCTCTTCATGTTCATCTTCAACCTTGGTAAAAAAAAAAATCTCAGTCACTTTCTCTCCGTACATCTTCAAAATCCAGAAAAGTTCATCTACTTCGTCCAAAATCCAAAAACTCTAAAATTAAATCTTCATTGTTACACGACCCAAAACCCAGAATTAAACCTCACTTCTTCCTACTAGCTCTCACCAATGTCTGTCTCTCTCTCTCCACATATTTTCATCCAAAATCCAAAATCTAGGAGGTGGAGAGCTTCAAGAAACCCCAATATGAGATCGGAGGGTTTCCAGAAGGCAGTGCCTACAACGTCGGCGGTGTAGTTGGGACCCTCACTCTCTCTCTTCCCATGCTTCTTCCATCGCACCACTCCAAATCCCAATGGATCCTCCTATCAGCCAGGAGAGAGAGAGAGGGTTTTGCTCTGTGGTGTTGTGTTTTCTTTTGAATATTTTGACTTTGACCGGAGGGGAGATGAAAAATGGGTTTGCTGTTGTTGGCGAGGAGAGGAGAGAAAATAGGTTGGTTGCTGTTGGCGAGGAGAGAAGATCAGAGGAGAGGAAAGAGAAGAGAGAGGAGAGAAAAAAATGGATTTGCTGCTATTGGCGAAGAGAGGAGAGGAGAGGAGAGAGAGAGAATAGAGAAAAATGGGCCTGCTGCCGTTGGCGAGGAGAGAGAAAAATGGGTTTTATTTGCTGCTGTTCGAGTTTAATTTCTTCCGGCCATAGAGGAGAACAGAGGAGAGAGGAGAAAGAGGAGAGGAGTGAATGCAAGAAGGTTGGGGGTAATTTTGAAAAAAAATTTAATTTTATTGGTTAACTCAACTTTTTCCTCTAATTATATCCAACACTTGTACTTTTTAAAAAATTATAAGAGCTAATTGGTTATTTTTTGACCATACAGGTAGGACATGAATTTCAATCAAATCACTGAGAAAAAAAGTATAATTTATCTTTTTTTTTTTAATTTTTTTAACACAATGGGAAGGGGCCAAGGCTCGATCTCACAACTCTTATTTTTGTCAAGCATTTGAAGTCATTCGGATAATCATTTAAATTGTAACTAATACTCAAGTTGGCTTATGCAGAGACAAATCAATTTTTTTCTTTTAATCTTTCTCTCTCCCCCACGCTAAATTCAACCTAACCAATACCTTTCTTTAGTAAACATTCAAATTTATGTTAATATCTTTCATCCCCGTGCCTCACCTCGCGATGAATGTCGTCGAGATCATTATCTTGATCCTTCTTAGGACTCCTTGTGCTGTCCTCGTGCTTAGGATTCTTGACCTCTTCCTCTCAATAAACGCTGTCAAGGTCATCCTACTCACAGTGTTTCAAACCAGCCCTGATAGCCAAACCTATTCCCCTCTTAGGCGCTATGCTGACTGAAAGGAGAAGCACGAAAAAAAAAAGCATCAGGATTAAGGCACATACTAAGTCGAACACTAGCCCAAGATTAGGGAACATTAGTCTCATGGTTTGGAGAACCTATCCTTTCATTCTCTCATTCAAACTGTAATGAACCAGAAACCTTACACTTCGCAGGATTTGAAAGGTGAAAAAAAATATATATTTTTTTGTGTGTGTAGCATATAAATATGAAATAGTAGATTGGAAATAAAAAATCATTTGAATGCAATCATGTGAATCAGGTATTTATTAAAACCAACCCCTCAACCCAAGTACACTTCCGTTGGACCCCAATATTTTTTGGTCCCTGACCTCGGTATTTTGAGATTTACTCTAATTAATTTGAATCGATCTGACTGTCGAACCTTCTATAAACACTACAAAAAAACCAGTTTTTAGCCACAAATTTAGCGACAAAAATTTAATAAAAATTCGTTGCTAAAACGTTAGAAACGAAATTAGCGACGAAAAATTTTTCGTCACTAATAACGCGTCTCAAAAATTTAGCGACGAAAAATTAGAAATTCGTCGCTAAATTTAGCGACGAATAATTTTTTGTTGTTAAATTCGTCGCAAATTTAGCGACGAATTCCAAAATTCATCACAAAATTAATTAATTAATTAATAAATATATATTAATATTTTATTTTATTTAATTATTTTTTAAATTTAGCAACGAATTTCGGAATTCGTCGCTAATTTTGCGACGACTTTCGGAATTCGTCGCAAAATTAATTAATTTTTTAATAAATATATATTAATATTTTATTTATTTTATTATTTTTCAAATTTTGCGACGAATTCCGGAATTCGTCGCAAATTTAGCGACGAATTCCAGAATTCGTCGCAAAATTAATTAATTATTTAATAAATATATATTAATATTTTATTTTATTTAATTATTTTTCAAATTTAGCGACGGATATAAATTCGTCGCTAAATCCGTCGCTAAATTAGCAATGAAAAAAAAAATGCGCTCCCGCCTGAACCCCACCCGCCCGCCCACCCGAGCCAGTATCCGCCCGCATGTTCGCCCGAGCCGGCGCCCACAAGCCCTCCCTCACTTAATTCTTGAAAATGTCTACATTTTGCTCCCACCATGGTTCGAACCCTTGCACTTCCGTAAACGTTTAAGACCCTGTAACCATCAAGCTAAATGTTAGTATCTGTTATAAACTTTTTTTTTTTTACTTATTATCTTTCTTCACAAATTTCTAATAATAATAAAACAATATAAAATAACAATTTATTATAAAATAATAAAATATTAGTTTAAAATAAAATAATAAAAGATATAAAAAAATAATAATACTATTTTTAAAAAAGATAAAATAAAAATAAAATATAAGATATTAATTAAAAATAATAAATGTGATAATTATATTAAAATAAAAAATAAAAAATATATATTAATATTTTATTTTTTTTAATTTTTTTTCAAATTTTGCGACGAATTTGAAAATTCGTTGCAAAATTAGAGACGAATTTAGAATTCGTTGCAAAATTAGAGACGAATTTAGAATTCGTCGCAAAATTAATTAATTATTTAATAAATATATATAAATAATTTTTTTTTTCAAATTTTGCGACGAATTAGAAAATTCGTTGCAAAATTAGCGACGAATTTAAAATTCGTCGCAAAATTAATTAATAATTTAATTAATAAATATTAATATTTTATTTTTTTTTTATTTTTTTTTTCAAATTTTGCGACGAATTCGAAAATTCGTTGCAAAATTAGCGACGAATTTTGAATTCGTCGCAAAATTAATTAATTATTTAATTAATATATATTAATATTTTATTTTTTTTATTTTTTTTTCAAATTTTGCGACGAATTTCTAAATTCGTCACAAAATTAATTAATTATTTAATAAATATATATAAATAAATTTTTTTTTTCAAATTTTGCAACGAATTAGAAAATTCGTTGCAAAAGTAGCGACGAATTTAAAATTCGTCGCAAAATTAATTAATAATTTAATTAATATATATTAATATTTTATTTTTTTTTATTTTTTTTTTAAAATTTTGCGACGAATTCGAAAATTCGTTGCAAAATTAGCGACAAATTTTGAATTCGTCGCAAAATTAATTAATTATTTAATTAATATATTTTAATTTTTTATTTTTTTTATTTTTTTTTCAAATTTTGCGACGAATTCCGAAATTTGTCGCAAAATTAAAGACGAATTTCTAAATTCGTCGCAAAATTAATTAATTATTTAATAAATATATATAAATAATTTTTTTTTTCAAATTTTGCGACGAATTAGAAAATTCGTCGCAAAATTAATTAATTATTTAATAAATATATATTAATATTTTATTTTTTTTTCAAATTTTGCGACGAATTCGAAAATTCGTTACAAAATTAGCGACGAATTTAGAATTCGTCGCAAAATGAATTAATTATTTAATAAATATATATTAATATTTTATTTTTTTTTCAAATTTTGCGACGAATTCGAAAATTCGTTGCAAAATTAGCGACGAATTTAGAATTCGTCGCAAAATTAATTAATTATTTAATAAATATATATTAATATTTTATTTTTTTTTTCAAATTTTGTGACGAATTCCGAAATTTGTCGCAAAATTAGCGACGAATTTCTAAATTCGTCGCAAAATTAATTAATTATTTAATAAATATATATAAATAATTTTTTTTTTCAAATTTTGCGACGAATTCATAAATTTGTCGCAAAATTAGCGACGAATTTCCGGTCGTCGCTAAATTAGCTACAACTTTTTTTTCGTTTGAAATTTCGTTGCAAATAGCGACAAAAAAAGTTTTCGTCGTAAAATTCGTCGCAAAAATGAAACGAAAAAAATTTGTCGCTAAAGTTCGTCGCAAAAAACGTGTTTTTTTATAGTGAAAGGGGAAGATCTTCTAAAATAGTCTTTTCCGTTCTCAATATGGCTCGAATCCAAGCACTTGGTTAAAAAACGTAAAATTCTTTATACTACATCGACTGAACTTTGGTGTTGGTTTCCAAAATAGCACACCAAGTAACATATCCAGTTGCAAATCCTTTTGGAATTAGCAGCTGTAGGTCACCCGAAAATCTAGCCAAGAGTTTTCTCAACAAGATACAAATTGACACAACTAATGTATGATAGGTATCATGTGTAAAGCAAGTCATGTAACAAGTTTTGATTCTCAAGCATATGACATAAACATAATATAGTATCAAAATACATAGCGGAGAATGGGAAAATAAGCCATGTGCATACCCGTTCATTATGTGATTGTATTGGTTTTAATATTGCCCATCGTGGGGCATTTGAGGGGTTATGGGATAACTTCCCATAACTCCCATTTTGATTTAATAACCTCTCCCCAATTAACCTATTGGAAAAGTAACAAAAATCAATAATGCTGCCAAGAGAGAGAACACTCAACCATGCTTCCCTTGTAATGGTTCTGGTGCTTGAAAATAAAATGAGGGAATGAGAAATTTTCGTGAAGGAAAATTCTCCCGTCGCTAAATTCACCGAATTGAGGGTTGCGGCGTTGTGACACTGTGGTGGTGATTCGACTAACCTTGTGATCACCATCCCGACTGCGAAATCTGATCAAGGGACGTTCGATTGATCTTTTGGAGCCTCTACACATTCGATGTATTTATACCCTATATCCGATCTATATTTGTTTTTCCGAAAATTGTTCGAATGCTTCCGCTGCATGTGAATCGAATCAATTAAATTCCAACATTGGTATCAGAGCGTACGTTGGATTAGGAAAAATAAATTTTTCGGATTTAATTTTTCGAGTATAAAAATATAGGGTATAAAATTTGGGGTTCGGATCACGGATGAATTTCGTGAATCTAAAAATACCACTATGTTACCCATGATCCGTAGAACACGAAAACAATTTTTTCGTAATTTTCTGAGCACGATAAGGCCAAGAAAATTCTGGTTGAAAATTTCGGCCATGAATAGTGACTCAATCACTCAACCCCAGATTTATCGAGATTTAGGGCAAATCAATGCATGAAACTTATAGATCTGTATTTCCCATTTCATGCTCTTCGATTTGATATATATGTTGTGTATAATTGTGGCCAGAAATTGTGGTTTCAAATTGGCCGCAGAGGGCTGAAATTTTGGATCCAAAATACGTCGAGATAAGGGCTCGATTATTCCAAAAATCGAGTCAAGGATATTTGGAATAAATGGAATAAGAGATTTCATAAAAAAATCCGGCGAAAATAGATCCCAAAAATGTGTTTTTTTTGGATACCGGGTCGAAAGACCCGGATACAGAAATTTTCGGGTGAAGACGAAGAGGTCCGACCCGGGCGCGTGCAGCTCATGCGCCGTAAGGCGCGTCTGGCGCCTTGGAGATGGCGCGTGCTCTTCACGCGCTAAAGAGGAGCGTGAACGGGGTTTTCGGGTCGTATCTCGACCCGTTGACCGGGCGGTCGGGTCAAACCATGACCCGTTGACCGACCCCGGTCCAGACCCGGCTCGACACGGCTCGGCGCGTGAAGGCACGTGAGCCTGGCACCGAGACTGGGTGACCGTGAGCCAAGCCACTCTGGGCGCGTGGAAGCGCGTGTAACGCGCGCCGCGACTGGGCGCGCGTGAGCCGAGCCACGCCAGGCGCGTGGTAGCGCGTGTGAGGCGCGCCGCGAGTCTGGCACGTGCCCAGCAAGCTGGCGGACCGTGTCAAGCGCGTGGCGGCGCGTGGCAGCTCGTGGCGGCGCGTGGAACCTCCCGGCGGCAAGTTCGGTCGTCTGAAATTGAAATTTTTCAATTTTTTGAGGGTCCTACTTCCATAAGAGTGACTTTTTGTGGGTTTTTGTGTACCGAATCCTAGTCCGAATGGTAAGATGCAATCCCGGATTGTGGTGTATAGTGTCTGTTGATTCATAGGCTCGTTTTGGGATTTGTATTCGAATTATTTGGGTCATGTTGATTCGAAGAGTGCACAAAATGTGAAAATAAGTATCACAAGTCACGAATATCTATTTGACTGCTTTTAAAATTGTCGTATTAGATCTTTGTAAGGAAGATAAAATTGAATGGTGATAATTATAAGTTTTTTCACTGGTAGATTCAATTTATCCTCGAGGGGCAATATCTAATTAAAATCCTGAGGCATGAGATAGTGGGCTTTGGGGAAGGTACCACACCTCAGACAAACGAGATTATGGGACATCACGTGCATGGAAGAGGAATAATGGCCGAGTTTGGGCATTTCTCTTAAGTAGCATGCGTGATGATGTGATCTCAGTTTATAAGCAATATCCTATAGTTTTATCGGTTAGGTTCACCCTATAAAGAGCATTGTGGTGCTCTTACAGATCCTGAGATGAGGATACTGACTTATAAATGTAATAACTTATAAGAAAAGGATTGATCATACGATGATGTAATATTCGATAAAAATGTCGAGTATGGTCGTAGAGTTGGGGAATGTGACCGAGCCCATTTCGGATATGTTTTCTTGTGTTGGATGCGATCCAATTCTTTACCTGATTCATGAGAAATTATGAAAGTCTATTTCACATACGATGAAAGTATTCGTACTTTCACTAATGTGACTAGGCATAGTGAACTCGAGTAGGAGTACCTAGAGGCGAGTAGGTCATACTCGGGTCATGTTTAGACGGAGGAGTCGAGCAAGGACTCCTGTGGGACTCGAGATTTAGGTAAAAAGAAAACAACTGATAAAACCGATAATATTAATGCGCAGTGAGAAAGAGTTGAATTCGACCAAGGTATAGTATTACCTGTAGTAGATTTGGTCATTTCGCTCGTGAGTGCGACGAGTGAAAATTAACTCTTTTTTCTTTACGTAGTTTGAATAACTATCTATTTTCTCTCCTTCGTGGATTATGAACACGGGAGCAACTGACTACATAGCTCGAGATAGGAGCGCGCTTATATAGTTCCGCTTAGTGAGTCCTCGAGAAGGAGGATTTACGTACTGAAATGGAGCGTTTGTCGACATCAGAGGAATTAGCACTTGCAACTTGGAGTTGCAAAGTTGCTAAACTCTGTACGTCATTTACGTTTCGGATATTCGATGGAACTTGATTTCAGTTTAGGATATGCTCTATTAATTTGGAGATTTTATAATTTTCAATTTATTACGACAATACTTTGATTGGTTTTATATTGGTTCGTGAGGGACTATATGCACTGGAAGTGATTACTTTCAATGGTATTTCTTGTTATCCTCTTAGTGTGAGAGAGGATGAACCGGTTAGTAGTGAGTGGTCTGTAAGGCCCGCTAACCAGTATTGCTTGAATGACAAACTTATAAGAAAACCATTCGACAATGCAATCAAGGCTGGGACTCTATTGCAGTCGGATCATTCCGACATCTATGGTCTTATGAACGTGAGAACCTGAGATGGTGTTGGGTACTCTAATACGTTCACAGACAATTACATGCGTTTTGGTTACGTTGATCCGATCTCGCACAAGTCTGAGACATTGAGATGCTTCAGGAGGTTTACTAGCGAAATTGAGAATCAGTAAGACTTGAACGTGGAGACTCTCATAACCGAACGAGAGCGCGAGTATTTGTCTGAAGAACTTTCTTTCAAAAAGGGCATTGCGAGAAACTGACTATTCCTTGCTACTCAGTGGAGTAGAGTAGCTGAGAGAGAGGAATATGACTTTGTTTGAGACGGTGAGGTCGATGATGGCACAAGCCAATTGACTCGTTTTCCATTGGGGAAATACGTTATTGGTTGCAGCCTACGTCCTCAATCGTGTTCTATAAAAGTCCGCGGTCAGTACTCCATATGAGTTTTGGACAAGGAGGCAGTCTTGACTTTAACCATTTGAGATTATGGGGTTGTGTCGCGTATGTTCACTATTTTTCGCATTTACATGGTGAGTTAGACCTGCGAGAAAAAGGATGTATTTCTATGAGATACTCAAAACACACCAGGGGATTGTGTCTAATGAACATACAGATGACACCCTAGACTCTATGAGCTATGAAAACAATTGGGACTTTACTTTCTATGAGATGAATAAGTCTAGTGGTTGGCTAATCCCAGTGGCAGGATTCAAGAATCCATTACGGATCTCGGTCCGAGTGGGAGCAATTCATTTAGAGGTAAAAAGGTTTCCTCTCCTCTTAAGAGTAGTCGAGGACGCGTACCTAACCGTCGCTTCCCGATTGAGGGAGAGGCTCTCAGTGTGACTCTTGAGGATTACGAGAAATCTTTTAACTGTCCAAGAGGTTCTTGAGGGTTCTGTGAAGAGCCATTAATTAAAGGCCATGGATAAAAGGAGTTGATGAGAATCAATGAGATTTAGGATCTAATTAATTTGCCTGAGGGTAGTAGGGCTGTTGAGAACATGTGGGTTCTCAATATCAGGAAAAAGGTCGATGGATCGGTGTTGAGGTATAAGGTCTATCTGATAATCATGGGTTACTCAGACTAAGGGCGAGATTATCTCGATCCGTTTACTTTTAGCGATTGTCGTGGACATGATATAAATCTAGAATAGACCAGATGAACGTTGAGACTGTTCTCCTGAGTGGGAGTTTTGGATGAGAAGATCTATAAGGAACAGTCATCTGGCTTTATTCCTATAGATCAGAATGATAAGGTCCATTGACTTCGGAAGTCGACATGCGACCTTAATCATCAATCCAGGCAGTAGCGCTTGAGATTTCACGAGAAGGTGATATCTCATGTTTTAGTGATGATCGAGGAGGATCATCGCACATACCTTTTACGTTCTTGTGATCATGTCCTTATGTGAATGACATTCTGTTGATAGGGAATAACAGAGAGTATCTCATGACCACAACGACGTGGACATTGTCGAGTCTTGATGTGAAGGACATGGGTGAGACTCAATTCTTCCTCGATGTCAAGATCCAGAGGAATCGCTCAAAACAGATGTTGACTCATTCACAGGAGTCCAACATCAAGGAAGTTCTTGAGCGTTTCGAGAAGATCTACTATGACCCTACAGATACTCTTATTGCTAAAAGGTTAAACATTAATTCTTGACATAAGCCTTAAGACTCAGTGAAGGGCAATGGAAATAAGTAGAGTCCCTTGTACCAGTGCATTGGGTACCCTGATATACGCAGTGTTGCGTACACGATCAAACATTTGCTTTGCAGTCAGTATGGTAATTAGATATTGATCGAATCCTAGAAGGGATCATTGGAGAGCAGTGAAAGGATTCTGAGATATCTCGAGAGAACTGCAGACCTCTCCTTGTGTTAAGAAGGAGGAGATTTGCATCTTGTGTTGTCGGGTATTCAGATACCAACTGAGTTGGTGATCTGAAAGTATGTAAATCCATGTCAGGTTTTGCTGTCTTGGAGTAGCAAGAAGCAAACCTACATATCTCTATCTACGATAGAGGCTGACTTGTGGTACACTCAGCTGCAGTTCAGAAGAGTGTTTGGCTCCAGAAATTTCTAGATCACTTAGGGATTGTGGCAAACAGTGGGAGGTCAGTGATGATTTATTAAGAAAATCAAGCCGCCCTTGATCACACTTGAGACCCTAAGTATCAGTAAGTTTAAACACATTGATACTTAATACTACGTTATGAGATATATCACCGAAAAGAGTGAAGTGACAAATTAAATACATTACTATATAGCGTGTTGGCTGATCTCTTCAATAAACCCATTATGAGAGATTCCTGTATGAGATATAGGAATCATAGGGTTTATATGTATATTAACATTTTTCACTTTGTGTTGATACTTATTGCGTCATATATATATGACATGAGTGCATGATAGAGTCACTTACTTATAGCACTATTTTATTGTCATATATTTTCTGATTTGTTGTGATAAATGATATGTCAGGCAGGCGTGGTCGACTCTCTCACACGAGTGACCACCTTCGACTCTGAGTGAGCGGAGATGAGACGGATTCTAGTCGTAAGAGGCTTTGAGAGTGGCCCTACTAGAACATAAGTCGCCTTGATATGTGTTCAGGATAAGGTCATATACGATATGACCGACATGGAAATACCCACATCTATGTTGCCTGTAAGCAGCCAGGTTTGAGATCTCAGACATCACCTGCGATTTGTGATATTGTCTCTGAGATGCTCTCTGAGATCTCTGGGTAAAGTCTTATGTGTAGACTGAGTCCCATACCTGTACAGTGTTAGAGAAATCTGACATATGTCCTTTGAGAGATGGGAGAATAAAACTGTGGCACGCGTTTCATACCGTGTGTGATATGACGACCAGGGATAGTGGAAATATCATTTTGAGACATTGATATTCTTTAGATCCCCGTTTCCACTGTATGAGATCTGAGATCCATTAAGTGTGATCTCTTGTACCCTTATCACTTTCGGCTGTTTCTAGAAGTCTTGACTCAGTGATGCTAATTTAGTCTGTTTACCGATGGCCCGGAAGATAAATTGAGGTCTGAGGGACAGGTTTGGGAAAGCAACTAAATTGAGGCTAATAGATTCGAGTTTGGGAAAAGGAAAACCAATTGACATTACATCATTGTATTGTATTCACCGGCTAGCCTATTATGTCTGTCTATGTTGGGATGTAAGCATAATAGTGGATACATAGTCGAGCATTTATTGGGGATTACTTTCGTTGAGGAAAGTAGTTCGATGGATGTAATTAGTCTTGGATCTAGGGTGTAGCGAGTTATTTTAGATACTAACGATGGCTTCTCGATCATCCTAACAGGTGTATCGAGAGGTCTTTACTTTGCAGGTGTGCTCGCCGGTCGCACGACGTCCAATCCTGTATGAAAGTCCAGCAGGGTGATAAGAAAGATCGCATGAGTTGTGATCTTGCGACGGAAGTAAAATGCTCTCGTGTGCAAGTGGGAGATATTGGTTTTAATATTGCCCATCGTGGGGCATTTGAGGGGTTATGGGATAACTTCCCATAACTCCCATTTTGATTTAATAACCTCTCCCCAATTAACCTATTGGAAAAGTAACAAAAATCAATAATGCTGCCAAGAGAGAGAACACTCAGCCATGCTTCCCTTGTAATGGTTCTGGTGCTCGAAAATAAAATAAGGGAATGAGAAATTTTCGTGAAGGAAAATTCTCCCGTCGCTAAATTCACCGAATTGAGGGTTGTGGCGTTGTGACACTGTGGTGGTGATTCAACTAACCTTGTGATCACCATCCCGACCGCGAAATCTGATCGAGGGACGTTCGATTGATCTTTTGGAGCCTCTACACATTCGAGGTATTTATACCCTATATCCGATCTATATTTGTTTTTCCGAAAATTGTTCGAATGCTTCCGCTGCATATGAATCGAATCAATTAAATTCCAACAGATTGAGAAGACACAAAATCGCAAAATTCGATAGCAAACAATTATGTATTATTACCATCATGTAGCATATGCAATCAGCAACACGATCAATGCCAACATTTATTGGCGTAGGTGGGAATGGTACCTTCGTTTCTTAACCAAATCGGGAGTTCGACTCTCACTGGTTACAGAAAAAATAATGTTGGAAGATCTCCCCCTCAAATAAGGTTCGACAGTCAGGTCGATTCCGGATTAATCGAGATAAAATTTCGAATACCGAAAGGTCTAGGTACCAAAAAAAAAAAAGAAAAAGAAAAAGCAACACAATCAAGACAACTAGGGCTTGGTCTAAAGCGGGTCCGTATCAACAAGCGGTAAACAGGCCAAATAGAGTCAAACGAGCCAAATTGGGCCAAATTGGGTTAAGTGGGTTAGCCAGGGTCGAAGTAGTTGACACTAGACCAAATTGGTGAACTTTAGTCAAGGCAAGTCAATCAGAATCTAGGTAGGTCAAAATCCAAATTATCTAGGGTTTAAAGAGTTGACAAAGTAGGATTTGTGATAGAAGGTGATCGGGAATATGATGACCCTATTGGGGTCATAACATGGCAAACATAACCTTTCAAATTTTATCATGACTACCCCATTGTGACCACAACGACACTATCATAGTCACGGTACGTGTGTGCAGTCATGCTGCAAGCCTTACCAGAGTCTAGCGGAAACACAAACTGGACCTTTCATACTTCTTCTCTAGCCATTCTCTATGGTTTCAATGTCACCACCACTATAGACACCAAGAGACACTTAGAACAATGCAAAAAGACAGAGAAAATACAGTTACCCATAAAAAGGGAGAAGAAGGAAAAAAACAATATTACCACAAAACTCTGACCTAAGCATATAATACCATGATCAACACACAATCAAAATAGTGACTAGGCTAGAAGAACAAAAAGAGAGAAAACCAAGATCTTATTGATAAGCCCTCATGCAATCATCTTGGACGTAATTTTTAAAACTTTCATTCATTTTGACAAATTCGTCGATCTTTCTACTCAAATAATATAATTATATTTTCAAATTCAAAAGAGAGTAGAAATCAAGTGTTGAGCCCAAAGAGAGAGGAGAATAAGCACTAAAGGATAAAGAATTGAACATTTTTTGAATTTTAAAACACTATAGCAATGATTGTTAAGAGTGCTTTCTCGAAAATCATATCTTTAGTTATTGTAATTGGATTAAGTCAATTCAAAATTAATTGAAAAGATAAAATCGAAACCTATAACTTTAATGTTTTGAAGAAGAGCTCATTCTGACTGAAAGATGGGTTAAGAATAATTGAATTATCAAAGTTTAACCAACGGATAATTTGGGTTAAGAATAATTGGATTAAGGTAATTCAAAATTCTTTGAAATTAGACTACAGAACATAAGGTATAATTTGGCCATTGGTTAAGAATAATTGAATTATCAAATTTTAATCAACAGACAGTTGATCGAGTAGGATGAATATTAAATTATTTAATCAAATCTCGATTTTAAAATTTAATATGAAAAATATTACGATCCGGATACGAATGGTATGGTAAAAAAAAAGAAAAAGAATAATCAAAGTTTAGGTCAAGCCTAAGCCCAATTTCAAGTTCCACCGAGTTCATATGACTTTCAAAGCCAAGCCCATTCTTCCATTCAAATACAAGCCCAGTGAGCACAAGATTTAAGCCATTCTCAATCGCAATTGAACCAAAACCAATCTCAAAGTCTAAAGCGAAGAGCTAACTCTGGATTGCCCATGATTGATTCAAGGCCCTTGCACACACACAGGGAATAAAAGAGATGCGTAAGGGAAGATGGGAAGAACAGAGGCATCGATAGAATTGAAGATTGTGCAAATGTCATAAATTAGAACGAAAATTTGAAGAAATTGATAAAAAAAAAAAAATCTTGCAAGAATCGAATCAAAGAGACAAATGGAAACAAAATCTAAACCCTAGATCTACCAATGATTGAAGAGCATGGAAGTATAAGAAGAAAGCAAAGAAGAATAGAGGGAGTTCTGGATCATGATAGCAGTCACACCGAATCTCTCCTCTTGCCATTTGATTTTCTTCTACCTTTACATTTCTCCTGTAGCTTCAAAATTGCTGTCAATTTTTACTTTAATTTAATCGCCTTTTGCTTCAATTTCACCCCGGCTTTAGAATCGCCACCGAAGTTTCGATTTCATCAATTCGTCACTATCGCAGTCAATTAGTCTTTCAATTCATCATTAAAAAGTCATCCTTTATTTTTTGTATCGACTTTAGTGTTCAAGTTTTCATCATCCATCTTCAATTTCATTGCTGGAGTTCCGTTTGCCTTCAATTGTTGTTTGTTCTTCTCCAATTTCACCAACGATTTCATCAATTTTCACTTTTAATTTGATTACCTCGACCACTTCGATTATCAATCGACGCCGCTTCGCATTGATTTTACCATGACTGATTCTACTGTTGTCTAAACCGGAGATTCAAGTCACTGTTGTTCTACCGCCATTAGTTGCTGAGAGCAATTCTAAAGCAAAATTAATATGAAAAATTACAACAAAGGCTTCGGTTGGAGCTAAGGCTTAGGTTGGGAAAATTCCCGCCCAATCAATAGATTTAGATAGACCCACAGGGCCGGAAAAAAAAATAAAAATAAAAATGCAAATCAAAGCATTCCGGACTCCGGTTATTCAACCGATAAACTGAGTGAAGATGCGACTTTGCAATAAAATTACTTTCCGTGACCTAATTGTCCAAAATTAAAAAGGGTCAGTCACTCAAATGCAGGAAATTAAATTGAAGTAAGTCAAAAGGTCAGTGACCTAGATTTTTAATTACCCTAAAATTTTCATATTTTAATTTTTAATTGGTTTCTTTCGGGTAGTAATTTATTAATTGTAAATATAATTTAAATAAGATCAATTTTAGGGCTCAGTAGTATTTTAGATTGTTTTAGGTTTCCAGTAGCTTTAAGTTATTTTTAGTATTTCTTTTTTGCTTTCTAAATTTCTTAGTTAATTAATCTCTATTAGCGATTTTTAATTTTTATTTTCCTCACTTTATTTTTATAACTTGGTTTAGAAAAAAATTTAGGGTTATATATTAGTTTATTTTATTAATCCGCATTTATTGAGTTTTCCTTAGACTTCAAGATTACAAATTTAATTTTCATTTTCACATAAAATTTTAATAACTTCTTAAATCACATTAAGTAATTAAAGTAAATCAAAATTAATTGAATTATTTAGTACTTGTGGATGGACAATGTTACTCATCAAGTTTATTACATCATTTATCACTTGCTCCCAGGGAAAGAGAAGATTTGATAGAAAGTATGAAACAAAGGGAGACATGGACGATAGATAAAGGGTGAAGGAAGCAAAAATGAAATGAGTACACTTTAAATCTTGAGAGAGAGAAGAGCTTAGATTTTTAAAGGTCTCGTAGGTTTGGCCTAAGAATGGGAGATCTCACTTTGGTAGGAATTCGGGCTAGGAAATAAATTATGTTGGATCCCTAACTAGGCAAGGCTAAGCTTGCTAAACGATGCCAAAAGATCAATTATCACCATCCTCCATGTATATATACCCCTCAAACTGAATAATACAGTGGTACTAGAAGTTTAGATATTACAATTAACTATGATACTAATGGTACATGGTCTCACAATCTATTACAGTAAAATCTTAGTAGGCTTATGATCATTAGACCTGTAAGTTACTAGGCAACCTCTCGATCGATCTTGAACGAATCCCCTCTAGGGAGGATACCCTCTTGGTTGATGCCTCTCTCTCTCTCTCTCTCTCTCGATCTGAGCTTTTCAACAGGACCCTTTTGGTGCTGGCATGGCTTGATTATTCTCCTGGCACAGTCTATTCATTATTCATTGGGTTTTTTAACCTCTCGGTCCTTGTAGAGTCACCTTCTATTATGCGATGGATCCTAGTCATAATTACTCGATAAGGAAAAGAATTGTCAATAAGTCCAAATTTTCCTTAATCCGATAAGAGTTTATTACCATATTTCCCAATAAGGAAGCAAATCCACCAAACAATTCAGACCTTCATAGATTTCCATGACAATTACAGAAACTTTTCTATCTCAAAAACTTTTGAATTTATAGAAAGTCTACTATTACAATTCTTGCAATCTCGGATGATCTCCAAAATCTCCAAACAATGTAAGTAAGGTTTCCACACTCCCAAACACATACGAGACTCCTCATACATGTTATATATGTTGTGCAAGAACAATCGACTAAATATATACCTCTTACTTTACATACTGCATAGAGACTACACAGAACTCAGCCTTTTTCAGTCTTTTCCTCTTTACCACTCTTTCAGTCTTTTCCTCTTTACCACTCTTTCTGACTTGAGCGTTGAAACTTTTTGCGCAAGGCTACCTCTGGTGGTTTTTTTGTAGGATTCTGCACCGAAGATGACCTAGCAGACTACCCATCATCAGTTCCTCATCAAGTGAGAAGGACGATTTACTATAAGTTCAAATTTGGTCTCAATAGATGGTACCATCTATTACGCGATTTTGAGGTCACGATTTTGGGTAAAGCTACCCTAATCTAATGTTGTGTTGTAACATTGACACAAAACAAAAAAAAAAAAGGAAAAGTCAACAAAAAACAAAACTCACTCTCTCATCTCCCTACTCCCACTTTTCTCCCCTCACCCGAGACCTACCCCACCCCATTTAAATTTTTTTCATTCTCTCTCTCTCACTCTCCTCCCTCACCTTTCCTATCTTTTCTCCTGAAACCAAAACCTCTCTCATTCTCTCCTTCTCTCCTTCACATCCCTCTTGGCTCTCCCTCTCCCTCTCTTCTCTCTTTCCAATTGGATCAAACAACCCAAACACCCATAGATTTGAACTCTAATCTCTCAAATAAACCCCTAGAAGGTTGAATTTAGTGAAAAATTCAAATTTTTTTAGAGAAAGAAAAACCTAAGGTTTGGAGTGGTTCAATAAGAGATGAAATTGGTTATTCCAATAGAGATAATACTCTTTTTTAAACTTAGATTTTCATTATTTTGGTATAAATTTTAAATTTATATTGAAATTTGGGGTTTTTATAGAGAGAAATATTAGGGATTGAAGGTGATGTGACTAAGAGACAAAATTGGTAATTTAAATAAGGTAATTTATCTTTTTTTATCTTAAATTGGAGTGTATTTTACTAGTATATAAACTTTATGTTGAGATTGAAAGAATAAAGTTTGGGCATTTTGACATAAAGTGTATGTAATGTTAAGATTCGAGAAAATTTTGAAAGGAGAATTATTTCTCTTGACTGATGATATAGTTTGATAAAATTATATGATGGATTAAAAAATTTTGAAAAATTAGAATTGAGTTTTATGAAAAATATTGATTTTCCCTAGTATTAATTTGTGATTAATTGATAAATTCATATCTATTGGTTTATGTTGAAACAATTAAAGGGTTAAGAGGGATTTATCCTACATTGGATTGTGGATTGGGAGTGGTTACCTTCCCAAGAGTGAGTGAATGCATGATTATGATTTTCAATGAGAAAATATTTCATTCGATTTTATAAATATTTTTAAAATTAATTTATAAATTAGTTTGTGATTGTGGAGTGTCCCAAAAGGGAATTGAGAATGAAAAATATATCCAAATATTTTATTGAAATAATATTCCATATTTATTAATTTATATCGAATATGTTGACATTAAACTCATGATTTAAGAAATATTTGAATGATTATGGCACCCTTTGGTATACACTATGATATTTCTGAAATGATGATTGAATGCATGATCTAATGACTATAGTTATTCCCCCCACGGTGTGGCCCGACGAGGTAACATGGTTAGGAGTGTTTGTCTTGGGAGATAGTCGCGCTCGAGAGGTATTTCCAAGACCATTATTATTATTTCTTGAATTATCTTGGTAGTACCCCAAGGGAGACTCGAGCCAATGCCAAGGTTGAGAGTATTTGTGAGTTGAAAAAATATGAAAACTCCTGACGGCTTCGCCCTTTGTCACGATAGACCATTATCGGTAGTTATGATTTTGGCAACCCCATAGATTTTGGAAAAGATATGAATGTAAATCGATAAATTTTATTATTCATGATTTATTTAAATTCATTTGAACTTGATGTTTAGTATGAAACTATGGAATTTATAGATCTAATGACAATGGTTTGAAATTATATTTGATATGTTCACAATCGCCCTTCATTTCTTGTCATAATTTGTTACTCCACTCACTGGGTATTGTTTGAACTCATCACTATTATCTCCATTTTTTTTTCAGAGGACACCTGGTGAGAGTTGTGGTTATCTAGTAGTGGACTTGGGTAGACCACCTTTAGAGACTTCTTTTGGTTTAAAATCTTGTTTTGGTTTGATGTATTTATTAGTGGACCCAAGTAGAGGCAAACTTTGTAGTTGTTTTGAAAACCTATTTTGTGTTATGGTTTTTCTTTTCATATGAGATTTGGTTATGACTTGTTTACTTAAAATGAGAATCTCCCTTTTATTTCTTTGAAAAATTTTGAGAATTGTGACAGGTAGAATTTGATATGAATCTCTTGAGTAAAGACTTATTTTATATTTCATGATATGATTGGAATGGCTGGGTTAACCTTGTGCATGTATTTAGAATTGAATGGCCAAGCTGGCCCTATGCATGCATGTTTTGAACTGCGATGGACTGGATTGATCTTTTTTGTTGTGTGATGAATATATGTTAATTTGTTAGAAATGTTAGATTATTTTTGAAAAAATGGATAGATATCGATGAATGCCTTGCGGTACTTTGGTCTGCGGGTTAGGCTTACCCACATTCTGAGGTAACATGGTAGTTGTTGCGTGCTTGATCTGAGAGTCGGGGCATGACATGTATACAGTGCGAATCAAACGTCGTTCCCATGAGAATATATTGTACCACCAAATATAAATAGACCTAATCTAAGTTGGACAAACTAAATTAGAGTTGTAAAGTTATTAGAAATTATTGAAAACACGATTTAGGATACAAAACTCTAATATGATGGAAACTCTATAATATCGATTTCATTTATTTCAATTTCTTATAGAGTCCAATCTTTTCAAATTGCTAAGTTTATTGTTAATGAGTTATTGAAGATGAAGGTAGATTTTTAAAAGTAGATTCACCCAATGGCCAAACAATGAATCCCTAATGCGACTAACCAAAACTCAATGATCATGCAATTTTAATTAATCGGATTGTATTAAATTCTGTAAAAATTTGTAAATTAAGATTTCCCTTAAAACCTCATACATGAAATTAATCCAATGGTTATACTCATAATTTTATATGGACTTTATTGTTCGGACTAATTTCATGTAAATATATGGGTCATGCATGTACTTGATCTTAAGTCATGCAAAATGTAAGTCTAAACGTTTCGAAATAATAAGCTTAACAATAAAATCTCATCAAACAATAATTATATCAGTGAAACTTAAAGGAAAGAAATAAATTAATTAATTTAATTAATTAAAAATAGAATTCATCCAGTTCTAGGAATAAAAGACTTTAACTAGACATTAAAAAGAAATACCAGAAAAATAAATAAAAGTTCAGAACCCTTGTTTTCATGAGAATGGATGTGGAAGGCATATGCTATGAGTAGGCTACTAGGGCTTTGTAAGGTGGTGAGGGGTTGAGAAAAAATAAAGAAAGGGGCATAAATGAAGGGAGGCATGAATGATGATGCTACTATCCGTCCTTCGGTCTCATTTATAGGATTCAAACCCTAGAGAAATTTGAAAACTTGATCCTTTTGGAAAAGTTGGACTTTTGACTTTGATTTGGAAACTTCTCCTTGTTGTGTGATATGTGTGATAATAATCTCTAGCTTTTCCAAAACTTCAAAACTTTATTGTCCTTGAATTTGGAGTGTCCTGAAATTCTTAGCAGCTAAATTCTAAAAATACCTCATGAAGATGCGCATTGATAGTTTCCTTTTTCAGTAAACTTCCCTTTTTTTGCAATGCAACAAATTCGCCTCAAATTTCGGATGTCTTCTGGTCTGAATCAGATTTTGGACTCCTCATAAAATTTGTAGACCTTGAAGTCTTCTTTTTAATGGCACAAGAATCATCTCAATTAGATATCGGAGTAGAAATTTATGGTCAAAATACTAACAACTGCTCGTCCAATCCAATTTTAGAAAGTAAACTCAAAGTTTCTTAAATTATTAACTACGAAATTAAATTAGTGTAATATCATAAAATATGACTTAATCAGTTTTAAAACACATAAATAAATGCTAAAAAAATATAATTCGAGTGTATAAAATTGGTCACGCCCCGAACTGGGGTCGTGAGCAGCAGCTCGTTACTCTGGATGCCGGCTATATTTTTATAGAAAATCGGGAAAAAGCTCCCTATATTTCGGAGGTCTCCCAAGTACAATTTGACCTGTATAATTTACAACCATCATGTCAATCAAATAAACGGGTCATCCCGGCCTCAAGACAACCACAGCAGACAATCCGGACAACGCAAGGCTTTTTAATTAGTAGCAGTCCTAGACACAGACCTCTACTGTCATACCCAACTAGAATATGAGCAGCTGCCACACCTAGCGGGCCTAAAGTTTATACAAGGTACAACAATTTCCTAAGTTAAAATTTTTAAATGCTTACAGGTGTCTCAATGCAAGTAAAATATGGGAGTTTCCCAAACAATGTTAATAATTTATATAGTCATCCCATATAAATGTACACGGCCAACTACGAACCTCAATATCATGACCTCGTAGAGTCGAAATAAAATAAGGATTTCAAATTTTTATTTGAATTAAATCTTAGCGTCGTAAATACCGAATCCACCAATATGCTACGAAAACCTTTAGAGCCTGTAACGTCGCTCTATTACAGTAAGGAGAGGGGTGAATATCAGGGAAGATATCCATTAAGTGAGGGGATTAATATCAAGTATAAATAGTGTGGGTGAACCATTGAAGTGTCAAACAACATTATTCGTAACAATAATTTACATTTCACAGTAAAACATGATATGTTAATAATTTGAAATCATTTAACCAATCACATGATATCAAGCATATATGCATCAATTCAAAACCAAGTATCATTAGAGTAAGCCAAAAATGATCTTGGCAGAGGTCAACCATGACCAAGGACAGACACGTCGGGGGTTTTATTATGCATAAAGTTCAAAAGTCGCTTTCTACCCTAATGTTGGCCATGAGTTCATTGGGGCTAGCTCATCATCGTGTATAGGACCCTACCTAGTGCTAGACGGTGGCGTCACACATGTCCTCCCCCATACGTGGGTTCAACTGGCTGCGTCTATAGCCATTAGACATATGACGTTTGTGGATATCTCTTGTAGAAGCGTATCTGGGTAACCTGGTGCCTCTCAAACGCCCTTTGTCGCTACGGAATTTATCAAAAAATATCATCTCATCATAAGTGGGCACCTGGCTCATACAGATCATCTCATCACAAGTGGGCACCTGACTCATACAGATCATCTCATCACAAATTGGCACCCGGCCCATACAGATCATCAAACCATTTTAAATCCGCGTGCCAATACAATCATCAAATTATTTCAAATCCATGTCAATGCGACGGTAGAATAGAAAACATATTTGGTTCTCAAATAATGGCACAATATCATTTTATTTCAAACCATGGATGCATAGATATCGAAAATATAAATTTACGACACTCCAAATGTCACAAAACAAGTTTTGAAATTTAATATCATACATCGAGTTCATGCATATCGAAAACATATTTTATGGTAAATACGACAGAAACAAGTTTTACTATTTCATGCAAGAGATTAAAGTCCCACTCATATTTTTAGGAAGGGTGGTCACTCCCTATTTTCAAAATAAATCCAATCTGACTGCTCGAGTCTCCAAAAAAGATTTCCCTAATCAAGCCATCACAATTTAATATCAAACAAAATCCCAATAAGGGATTTTCAATTTTTCTTTCCAATTTAATACAACCCTAAATTTACACAATCTCCTTTCTAGATTCCCGTTTCATCAATTTTGAATCATTTGGCTCACCAATGATCAAATTTCCAATATTCTCATTTTTTTTTTCTAATTTTTCTCGAATTTAACATATTTCAGAGTATATATATAGCTTCCGATTCTAATTTCAACATAAATTCGATAAAATTTATTTCAAATATTGAAGTGATTGCATTTCTCTCACCTAGGGTTCCTCAGATCTCAGACCTAGCTTTTGTTCACCCGTCGAATTGGTCTAAAACCTGTAATATTTCCACATTTGAAACTATGTTAGTAACTAACTTAAATTCTAAGCACCAAACCATAGAACTACAACCAACGCAGCCGTTACCTGCAGTGAAGAAGTCGCGACCTAGGGTTCGGGGGTCGGTTGATGATTGCGGTTTGGGCTTCAGTTGGGGTTGCAGCAAGGGGCCCGCATGCAGGAGAGCTCTCGAAGGAGAGGACAGATCGCAAGCTCGTGGGCTGTTGCTGGCACGTGGGCTGTCGTGGGCTCGCGGGTCGTAGCGGGCTCTTGGGCTGGTGGGCTCGCAGGCTGGCACGCTCGCGGGCTGAGGTGCGCCCTCTCGAAAGGTCACGCGCTGTAGCTCACTCACACTGTGGTACGCTCACGCGGTCGCGCCCTCGGGCTTGCGCTGTAGCACACTGGCGGAAGGTCGCGCACTGTGGCGTGCTCGCGTGAGGAGGATCACGTTGTGGCTCGCTCGTGCTCATGCAGGGAAGCTTGTGCTGCGGCGCGCTCGCGTGGGAGGGAAGAGCAGCGAAGAGAGAGCGGCGGAGGGTTATAGAGGAGAGGGAGAGCACGATAGCGAGAGGGAGAAAGGGAGAGTAAGAGAGAGGCTTTCGGCTGAAAGGGAAAGAGAGAAGTAGATAGGGAGGGAAGAAAAAGACGATGGTGGTGGTGGTGCACTGCGGAGGAGAGCAGTGGATTTGGGTGAGGGAGGGCAGCGGGTCACGGGAAGGGGAAGAGGCGGAGAGAGAGAGAGAGGGGAAGAGAGAGAGAGAGGGGAAGAGAGAGAGAGAGAATAGGGCTTAAAGCCCTATTCCAATTTGGGTGGGGGTGCTACGTTTTGACTCAAAATGCAGTACTCCTCTGTTGTGTTTTTTTTTTTAACTCTTATTATTATATATATATTTTTTATAAATAAATTTATAAATAATTAAATTTGTAAATAAATAAAAAAAATTTAATAAATGGTTGAATATATATATATATATATATATTTTATATTCATTTTACACTAAAATTCGCAGATACGGCAAAATTTAAAAGATACTAAAAATTCAATTTAAATACCCAAAATAAAAAATCTATATAAATAAATAAAATTTCTCTCCACACATATATATATGTACTGAAAAATATTTATTTATATATATTTTTCGAGAATAATACACTATTACGGACATGCAGTGTCGGTGTTACAAAAATATTACTATCAAATACCGTTACACTTGAATATTCGTTTGTCCTCAAGCAAAAACAATTTCCTTGAAAACCAATTCAATTTTTTCTAAGCCCATAACCATGCATAGGACAAGTTCAAATCGAAATTACGATCAGGACAATCAATATTTCATAGTATTCAGCATAGAAAAGATCATTGCATCTTCTATAGTCTCATTGAAATCAATAACAATGCAAAATTCAAATACTCTCACAATAGATTCACTTGATAGAATAAAATAAAATACTATTCAACTACTCAACGTACTCAATTTTATGGAAGGAAATGTGTATCACTCAAATCAATATAATGGGATGACATTATCATACGTTTGTTAATATATCAAATTTCTACCACTCAAATATAAAAATCTATACAGTAATCAAAATGTCTTTTATTTAGTTATAATAGAGTTAGGTTAAAGGAAGGATAATAGGTAAAATTATTGGGTTAAAAATAATTGACTAAGTATATTTAAGTATCAACACCTGACATTTTTTATATTAGGGCAAAGAAAAAAGACTAATTTCCATAATTTTTCATCTCAAAATATGTAAATCACTCCAATTCTAAATATGTAATGTAACACTCCAAAACAAGAATATGGAATGAACCTCCGCTATAAGAATGAACAATGAATGAAAAACGTTTTTTCTCAATTTTTTTTCTTTTCTTCTTCTTTGTTTTTTTTTCAATGAGTACTTTTTTTTTTCATTTTTTCTTCTTTTTTTTTGAATTTTGTTTTTTTTGGGAAACTCAACATGATAATGTTGAAAAACATATATGAAACTCCAATGTATATAAAAAGAGCATGATGCCTAAGAAAATAATGTCATGCTATCAACTATAAATACATCAATGAACTTGGGTTAAAAAATCTGAAGCTAGAAAAAAATGGGTTATGGGGTAAATTATGTGGATTATTCAAGAAAGAAAAGGTTTAGATTCAAATCAGTTCACTAGGAGATATAAAATATTGGGGACGATATTGTTTAAATCTAGGTACTTATCATTTTAGTGCATGAATAAAAAATGTGATCTCAAAATATATAACAAAATAAATTCTAGAATATTCATTTTATGTGTGATATATGCTCAAGAAAAATAAGAGTACAAAAAATTGCTCTTTAGTGGGTAAATTTTTGTATCAAATCTTACATGCTTATTTTTCAAATCAACCATAAAAAGATGAATAACTAATCATGTGTAACCACTAATACTAATTATCTTTCATATAATCCAATTCAAAACAAGTAATACAAAAGAATTAGAAAACTTAAAAAAAATTTGTTGGCATGGATGAAGAAAAAAAAAATTCAGCAAAACTTTTAAGGACCAAGCCAAAATTTAGCATTCAAATTCCTAAAAAAGAATAAATAAAATCAGCCTATATATGTATATGCTCCCCCCACACTTAAACTAAGCATTGTTTTCAATGTGCAAAGTAAATAAAATAAAAATAAATATAACAAAAAACTTTCCTGAAACTTGCAGTGTCCCATTCAGCAACAACTTCTTTCCTTTCGTGCGAAGGGTTTCTTATTCACCTATAAAATCCCATAAAAAAATTAAACTTAAATTAAATCAACAAAACCAAATATTAAAGAAAACCATAAAAAAATAGGGTTGCCTCCCAATAAGTACCTTTCTTTATTGTTTTCGGCGAATATAATCTCCTTGTTTTAACCTGGTTCATAGATTGGTCCGATCCATCTAGATTTCAACTTGCCTTACATAAAGTTCAATCTTGAATCAAATTGACAGACTTTTTGGCTCACCAATGATTGCTTCGATTTGAGACTTTCCTCAACATCCAAAGATTCCTGCAAGATCTCATATCTTGTAAGAAAAGTATCTAGATTTGCATCCAAAATAACACATGCATCAACATGTTAACTATCTAGAAAACCATGCTTCACATGCAACGAACAAACAATACAATTTTCAAGAGAATCTTTAGAATAAAAGAGATTCAAATTATACTCAGCAATCCTTTCAATGCAATCAACTTTAAAAACTTCCTATTTATTTGAATCTTTCTTGTGATGGACAACATGAAACTCAATTCTTCATATTCAATCTCAAAAATAGTTTCCCACAAGAAACATCAATCAGTGATCGTGTAGTTGCAAGGAAAGGTCAACCTAAAATCAAAAAAGTACCCTCATCAATATTTATATCCAAGACAACAAAATTGACAGAAAAAAATAAATTTATCAATTTTAACCAATATGTCATCAACTATGTCTCTTGGATACTTTATACTTTTATCAACTAATTGTAAAGAAATATTAATGGGTCAACACTCCATTAATCTTAACTTCAAAAACATAGAATATGGCATGAGATTGACACTAGCACCTAGATCACATACAATATCAGAAAAATCAGAAGAACCAATAATGTAAGGGATAAAAAAAACTCCCTAGATTTTTGAGTTTTGATGGCAGCTTCCTTTATATGACTACATAACACTCCTTCGTGAGCTTGACCTTTGAAACTTCATCTAGCTTCTTCTTCTTATTGATCACATTCTTGAGGAATCCATAGTAACCTGACACCTATCCAATGACATCCAAAAGATGAATATTAATGTGCAATTTCTTAAAAATTTTTTAAATTTTTTCAAAATTTGCCTTTGTATGTAAAAGACACATAGGGAAAAGAACGTGGGGTTTATATTCACTCAAACGTAAAGTACTTCCTTGTTTAGAATTTGGCACTTTGATCTTCTCAGTTGTAGATTTTGGCTGTTTGAAGTCTTTCTCAACTTCTTGATCATCCTCTCCATCCTTTGGTTGAATAAGCTCCACCTATAGTTCCTTTCTGCTCCTTAATGTGATTGCCATGGCTTACCCTCTAGGGTTCTTCTCAGTATCACTTGGCACTCTACCTAGAATGAAAGGAGTTAGCCAATTGTTCAATCTTATTTTCAAGTTTTTAAAACTCTCATTTGTCACTATTGCCAAACTTTCAATTCTTTGTACTGTCACTAAGCATTTGATTGCCATTTTCTAGGATGGCTTGCTCTCCTTTGGCTGTTGATTTTCTGTGCTAAAACTCGGTGGATGATCTGCTTTTTGTGGTTCTCCTTGACTTAATAAAAAATTAGGATATTTTCTCCACCCAGGCCTATAAGTGTTGGAGAAAGGGTTGTTCTGAGACCTACCAAAATTAGAAACATAGTTTATTTGCTATACCTATAAATACTTAGAAGACATGTGAGTAGATTCATCACAAGAATCACAATACAAAACTTAATTAGTAATAGCATTAGGTTGATTGGTTTTCATTGTATTAATCAATGAATCAATTTTTGCACTAAGCATGGTAAGACTATCAACTTCATGCACACCAGTTTTCTGCCAAGACATCTCATGCTCATTAAACTAATCATATTTGTTAGAACCTCGTGATATGACTTGCTCAGTAATGCACCCCTAGCCAGAGCATCAATAGTAATCTGAGACCATCATAAAAAGTTTACAAAATTAACCAGTTAGATATACTACGGTGTGGACATTTCCTAATCAAATATTTAAAATGTTTCCAAGTACTATATAAAGATTCACCGTCAAATTATCTAAAAGTAGTATTATCCTTATGTAACTTAACAGTTTTACTAGGTAGAAAGTACTTAACTAAAAATGTTTGAGATAGTTTTTTCCGATTTGTACAATGAATGGGAGGGAATGAGTTAAGTCATACATTTATCTTTCCCTTAAGAGAGAAAGGGAATAGTTGTAATTTATGGCGTCAAGGCTTACTCCATTCAATTTGATGGTATCGCAGATCTCCAAGAAATTCTTCAAAAGATATTGTGATCTTCAAAAGTCTCTCCTCTGAATTGATCAGCTTGCACCATACCAATGAGGTTTGGTTTAAGTTTGAAGTTGCTTGCTTCTATAGGGGGTCATACAATACTAGTTTGCTTGTCTTGAATTTTGGGCGTGAAAAATTCTCTCATGGCTCTATTCTCTTGATCCATTACTTCCTCACATTTCTTGTTTTTCCTAACCTGTTTATGAATGTTTCTAAGAGTTTTCTGCATTTTAGGATCAAATTCGACTAAATTAAAATTCTTCAATCTCAACATAAACCCTGTATGGATATAAAAATATAAAAAATTAGATCACTAAAATAAATTGTCAAAACCACTTTAATAAATCTAGAATACCTATATAAAAATGGAAATCACAAAAATATGGTGAAGAATGCACAAAAAACCTAAATAGTTAACTAAAGAACTGAAAAATCATGAAAAAATTAAAGAAAAATGGAAAACTCAATGAAAATGATAGAACTTGACCAAGACAGAGTAGTGCCTATAGCATAGCTACAGGTTTTGTTCAGCAAGCTAAAATCTTTTAAAACAAGTGATTGCTTAACCATACATCTAAAATTTTTTTCTAACTTAAAAAATTCGTGAAAATTCTCACCAAATTTACAAGATTATACTCCTAAAATAACAATTGTATAATCTAAACCCTAATTTAAGAAAATAAACAAGAAATATTAAAGTCCAATCTTAAATAAGATTATTCTAGTTGATATACAAAAATATGTCCAGCAATAGCATCAAAAACTTGATGTGGGATTTTGATATCACAAATTCAGGGAAGTATACCCTAGTATAATATTATGTATAGTATAAAGCATGTGTTATTCCCACGAGAATATATTATACTACCAAATATGAATAAACCTAATCCAAGTTAGACAAATTAAATTAGAGATGTGAAATAATTAGAAATGACTAAAAACACGATTTAAGATACGAAAATCTAATGTGATGGAAACTCTAAGATATCTATTTCATCTGTTTGAATTTCTTACATAGTTGAATCCTTTCAAATCCTTAACTTTATTGGCTAATGAGTTATTGATGATGGAGGCAGATCTCCTAAAGGTAGATTCACACAGTAGTCAAGCAATAAATCCCTAATGCGACTAACTAAAACTCAATGGTCATACAATTTTGATTAATCAGATTGCATTTTGTAAATTAAGGTTTTCCTTAAAATCCCACACATAAAATTAATTCAATGGTCATACTTATAATCTCATATGGATTTTATTATTCGAACTAATCTTATGCAATTATATGAGTCATGCATACATTTGATCTCAAATCAAGCAAAACGCAAGCTTAAATGTTTCAAAACATTAAGTTCAACAATAAAATTTCATCAAACAATAATTATGCCAATAAAACTTAAAGGAAAGAAATAAATAAGCTCATGTAATTAATTAAAAATAAAATTCATAGAGTCCTAGGAACAAAAGACTTTAACTAGACATTAAAAAAAAACCAGAAAAATAAATAAAACATTACAATCCTTGTCGTGCTATGGAGGCCACTGCTAGGGTTTGCAAGGTGGTGAGTGAATGAGAAAAAATAAAGAAAGAGGCATGAATGAAGGGAGGCGTGAGTGATGATGCTGCTGTCCGCCCTTTGGTATCATATTTATAGGATTCAAACCCTAGAGGACTTTTGAAACTTGGACTTTGTGACTTTGATTTGGAAACTTCTCCTTGCTGCTGATAATAATCTCTAGCTTTTCCAAAACTTAAAAACTTTTTTTTCCTTGAATTTGGAGTATCTTGAAATTCTTAGCAGCTGAATTCTGAAAAAACCTCCTGAAGATGGGCGTTAATAGTTCCTTTGTTTAGCAAACTTCCCTTTTTTGCAATACAACAACTTCGGCTCGGATTTTGGATGTCTTCTGACCTGAATTAGATTCTAGACTTTTCACAAAATTTGTAGGCCTTGAAGTCTTCTTTCCAATGCCACAAGAATAACCTCTATCCAAAATACTGATAGTTACTTATCTAGTCTAATTCTAAAAAGTAAGCTTGAATTTTCTAAATCAATAACCATGAAATTAAATCAATATAATATCATAAAATATAGTTTAAATCAGTCCTAGAACACATAAATAAATGTTGAAAAAATATAATTTAAGTATATAAAAATATTGTTATCATCTGTGAGAACAATTGACTGATATTCACACCCGATTTCGATTTCTCTCTCTTACTACAATGATGCCAAAAAGAAATAATGGACACAACACTTCTAAGATGACATCCAATATCGTAGACTTACCCCAACAACACTCCCAATTGCACAACCGGACACGTCAATCATCCACTCATAACGCCGAAGAACCACTCCTATGGGAAGATTCTCAACATCTACCGACTCAACCTCCAGTGACTCAACCTCCTGCTGACCCTATTCCTTTTGCTACTCGGGCTTCTCTTGATCAGGTTCATCGCTCTTAAATAGAGAGGTTAGAATCTTGAATACAGGAGATGAGTAAATACCTGGAAGACATTAGTCGTGTTCTTTGACAAGAAGTCCCACCTCCCTATAGGAATTCAGTATATTCATGCTTGCATAGACTCTAACCTCATGCACGCCTAGAACCCTCATTGACATCTTTATGGGAGCTAAAAAATTTGAGAAAACAAATTTAAAAACTTGTAGCCACCAACCTTGAGAGAGTTAACATAAGGCAAAATGACCCAATCCTTACTTCTTCAATCTATCACTGTTCAACTCTGTGATCATTACCAAACCGATGCCCTGTAATGTTCTCTTTCCCCATACGGCGATGTATGATAGCACTATAGATCCCTAAGACCACATGGCTTATTTTGTCGTAGTCATGATCTCGAGAGACATGTCAATATAGCTATGTGTAAATGCTTCCCCACAACCCTAAAGTGGAATGCATTAACATGGTTTAACTTGCTCCCATTATCCAGTATCAAAGGCTTCTAGCAACTCTGAAAATAATTTGAAGCCCAATTTGTGATTAGTTGAAAGGTTAAGAGGAAGTCTACTTCCTTCCTATCTCTCCAATAGAAAGACCATGAACCCTTGAGAGACTTCTTTGACAAATTCAAGACTAAGATGATAAAGGTCTTGGGCATAGATCATTTTATCACATTGCCAGCTTTGCTACAGGATTGTGACCTTAGGGATGAAGACCAAAATTACCAAGAATTTAGCCTCTATTCAAGAGTTTTACACCCGAGCCAAGAAGTACATCGCCACTAAGAAAGTTGAGGCACTCGACAGATGTAGAAGTGGGCATGAAAAGAATGAATGCAATTGGCACCTATCACGACAACCCTTGTCAAAAACGACTCAAGCAGCACCTCTACCTCCTTGTAGGTTTACTAACTACACCCCGTTGAATGATACACCTGACTAGATCTTGATGCAGATTAGAAACTAACATTACATCAACTAACCTCCTCCCTCAAGAGGAGATGATTCCAATAGTAACAAAACTCAAAATTGTAATTTCTACCAATAATATGGCCACATGACGTATGAATATCGACGCCTGAGGGATGAACTTGAAGATTTAATCGGGGAAGGGAGGTTACAATGATGCATTGAGACAAGACAAGGAAGTAATTCCTCGCGGAGGCAGATAAAAAGGTACCAACCAGAAACCAAGCACATTGAACTAGCAGAACTCCCAGTCAGAGGTGCTGTCTAGAACCAACTCTAGAGAGTTATCCTCCAGGTACGAAGGGAAGGCTCTTCACCATGTTCTGTCAATTATTGGGTCATCTTGGTGTTTCAGAGAATAGAGAGCCCACCTTCCAAGAGAGTATACAACGACCGTCGGGAGGGGCAAAAGAGGAAAAGGTAGATGATTGGCTTTATCGACAAGAAACTGGCAAGGACTAGCCTAGGACAACATTACTCTTTAGTTATCACCACCAGAGTTGGTTAGATTACTGTTAAAAGAATCTTCGTTGACCATGTTAACGCATTCAGATAGATAGGTCTTAATTGCCCCGACCTTTAATGTAACACGAGGAAAGTCTGGTTGTGTTGTTGACACTAAAGTGGTTATTTGAAATTTTTATATTTTGTAAAATATGAGAGAATAATTAATTTAAATTTAAATATAGATTTTGAACTTTGATGTCACGCCCCAAACCGGAATCGTAAACAGCCGCCTGTTGCCCCTGGATGCCGACTGTATTTTTATAGAAAATTGGGCAGAACCTCCCCATAAATCGGAGGTTTCCCGTATACAATTAAACATATATATTCAAAATCAACCTATAATTTAAATAAATGGCCATCCCGACCTCTCCAAAATCAACAAATTCCACCCCAAACATCCAGGACAATGCAAGGCTATAAAATTTTCAACAATTCTAATCACAGACCTCTACTGTCATGCCCAACTAGAGCATGAGCAGCCGCTACACCGAGCAGACTTAAGTTTATACAATGTAGAACACATTTCCCAAGTAGAAAGTTTAAAACACTTACAGATACCTCAATGCGAGTAAAATGAACCAAAACGAGAGTTATGCACGCAACTGCTCATAAGTTATACAGTCATCCCATAATATACACGGCCAACTACGGATCTAAATGTCAAGATCTCGCAGGATCAAAATAAAATAAAGATTTCATATTTCTATTTAAAGTAAATCTCACTGTCGTGAATACCAAATCCGTCCTAGAGCCTGTAACGTCGCTCTATCACAATAAACCTGTCTGAGGAGGGAAAAGAGAGGGGTAAGTATCATCGAAAGATACCCAGTGAGTCAGGGGGAAAATGTCAAGCATAAATAGTATGGGTGAACTATTGAAGTGTCAAATAATATCATTTGAAACAAAAATTTATATTTCGCAGCACAACATGATATGTTTAGCAATTTGAAATCATTTAAATCAATTACACGATAACAAGCATGTATGCATCCATTTAAAATCAAGTAATATCAAAGTGAGCCAAAAATGGTCCTGACAAAGGTCAACCATGACCAAGGACAGGCGTATCGGGAGTTTTATTATGCATAGACTTTAAAACGCTCTCTACCCCAATATTGGCCATGAGTTCACTGGGGCTAACTTATCATCGTGTATAGGACCCCGCTCGGTGCTAGACGGTGGTGTCACACACGTCCTTCCCCTATGTGAGTTCAACCGGCCGCGCCTATAGCGCTTAGAATAAATAAAGTTTGCGGATACCTCCTGCAGAAGCATATCCGGGCAACCTGTGCCTCTACAAACGCCCTTTGTAGCTACGGAATCATCAATGTCATCATCATAGTATCACAAGGGCACAACGTCCCACAAGTAAAATTATATCATCGCATAACTAGTGGGCATCCGACCCATATAGTTCATCAAAGCATTTCAAGTCTGCATGCCAATACGTTTCATCAAATCATTTCAAAACAGCATATCAATGCAATGGTAGAAAAGGAAATTATCAATTTTCAAGTAATGGCACAATTTTTGTTTCATTTCAAACCATGGATGCATAGTCATCGTAAACATAATTCAAGACACTCCAATAATCACAAAACAGATTTGAAATTTAATATCATACGTCAAATCAATGCATATCAAAAGCATGTTTTATCAAAAATACGGCAGAAAACACGTTTTACTATTTTACGCTAGAGATTAGGGTCCCACTCACTTATCTAGGGAGGGTGGTCACTCTCTATTTTTCAAATCAATCCAATTAACTCCTAGAGTCTCCAAAAGACAAATATAATCAAATCATCAAATTTTATATCAAATAAAACCCTAATAAGGGATTTTCAATTTTTCTTTCCAATTTAATATAACCTTAATTTATACCATCATTTCTAAATTCTCGTTTCATCCAATTTTGAATCATTTGGCTCATCAATGATCAAATTTCCAATATTTCTCTAATTTTCCTCGAATTTAACACATTTTCGAATAGATATATAACTTCAAATTTTAAATTCAACCTAAAATCAACAAAATTTATTCAAATTTTGAAGTGAGTGTGTTTCTCTCACCTAGGGTTTCTCGGGTATCAGATCTAGCTGTCGTTCCCCCGTCGGATTGGTCTAAAACCTATAATATTTTCAAATTTTAAATATATTAGCAACAACTAAATTTCTAACACTAAACCCTAAAACTTCAACCAAATCATAGTCATTACCTGCAATGAAGATGCAGGTGAGCTCTCAAACGGAAAAGCCGGTTGCTGGCTCGCGGGCCATCGCGGGCTTGTGGGTCGATGGGCTGGCGGGCTCACTGGTGTGCTCGAGGGCTCTCAACCTGGCTTACTGGCCGCAGCTGGCTTCGCAGGCCGCAGTGGGCTCGCAGGTCAGTAGTGGGTCGCGCTGGAGCTCGTTGTGCTCGCGCAGAGGGTCGTACTGGAGTGCGCTGGAGCTCATGCCGGGGTCGCGCTGGCTCGCGCAGGGGTCACACGGGCTCGCGTAGGGGTCACTTATTGGCTCACGCTGGGGTCGCGCGCTGGCTCCCGCTGTGGGTTGCGCGCTACGGCAGAGGAGTTGCGCTCGTGGGAGATCGTTGCAGCAACGTGGGTGGTGGAAGGGAGAGGCCGCGGAGGAGGAGAAGAGCAACGGCCGAGGAGAACTAAATTGCAAATAAATAGAGGTACTGTCTCCTCATAGCCTACTCGGGCTCCCAAGTCTCCTTTTCGACCTGATCGCTCCTCCACAAAATTTTGACCAATGAAATTTCCTTACTCCGTAACTTTCTGACCTGTCGATCTAGAATAGCCACGGGCTAAATTGGAAGGCTAAGGTCCTCTTGTAACTCAAGAGGTGGAGGCTCAAGTACATGAGAAGGATCGACCAAGTATTTCCTGAGTACTGAGACATGGAATATGTCGTGAATACGGGATAGTTCATCTGGCAGCTCCAATCTATATGCCACACTCTCGACCCTCTCAAGGATATGAAAGGGCCCAATATATCTGGGGCTCAACTTGCCCCGCTGGCTGAAACGTATAACTCCCTTCCAAAGAGATATCCTCAAGAAAACCATATCTTCCGTAGCAAACTCAAGAGGTTGCCGCCTGCGATCAGCATACGTCTTCTGTCTGTCTTGGGCGGCTTTCATTCGCTCACGGATGACCTTAACTTTATCCTTTATTTGCTCAATAAACTCAACGCTGCTGAGACGTCGCTCTCTGACCTCATCCCAGCATATCGGGGTGCGGCACTTCTTGCCATACAGTGCCTCATACAGGGGCATCCTTATACTCGCCTGATAGCTATTATTATATGTGAATTCGACTAGTGCAAGGTGCCGATCCCAACTACCATGAAAATCAATGACACATGCCCGAAGCATTTCCTCGAGCGTCTGATTCGTCCTCTCAGACTGGCCATGCATCTGAGGATGATATGCCGTACTGAAGTTCAATCTAGTACCCAATGCCTCCTGCAACTTGGGTCAAAACCTAGATGTGAACCTGGGGTCCCTATCTGAAACAATCGATACGGGCACCCTATGAAGCCGAACTATGGTAACGATGTAGAGACGTACCAACACCTATAAGGAATAGTCACCGTGGATTGGGATAAAATGTGCAGATTTGGTGAGTCGATCGACAATCACCCAAATCGCATCATACCGTGTAGAAGTCCGCGGCAACCCCATCACGAAGTCCATAAATATGCTCTAATTTCCACTCAGGAATGGGAAGAGGCTGCAGTGTGCCCGCTGGACGCTGATACTCGGCCTTCACCTGCTGGCACACCAAGCATCGTGCCACAAACTCTACTATATCTCTCTTTATGCCTGACCACCAATAGTTATCTCTGATGGTCTGGTACATCTTCGTAACCCCAGGATACATAGCATATGCAAATGCTTCCTCAAGGATAGCATGCCGAAGATCACTATCGGCCGGGACACACACTCTATCTCTGAATACCACGAGTCCAATATTATAGACTCTGAAGTCTCCGCTCTCAACTCTGCGGACTCTATCCGCAAAACCCTAAATCTCCTTATCTGTACTCTCGAGCTCTCTGATACGGTCGAACAAAGTCGGCCTGATCTCAAATCTGGCTAGTAAGCCTCCTTGGTCATCGTTAGTCAAACTGACTTCTAAGGCTCGGAGTCCTACTAAACAAAAAAGGTAGGCTTTCTCTGTCGACTATGAGGATGATGCTGACTTCCGACTCAAGGCATCTGCTATAACATTTGCCTTGCCCGGATGATAGTCAATAATGAGGTCATAATCTTTGAGGAGTTCTAACCATCTCCTCTGTCTTAAATATAGCTCATTTTGGGTAAATAGATATTTCAAACTCCTATGATCTGTAAATACCCTACAGGTCCCCCATAAAGATAATGCCACCATATCTTCAATGCGAAGACTATGGCTTCCAACTCCAAATCATGTGTCGGGTAATTAACCTCATGCTTCTTCAGCTGTCGCGAGGAATATGCAATAATTCGACCATCCTACATCAGAACACAACCTAATCCCTGTTGGCTAACATCATTGTACACTGTATACTCTCGACTACTAGTGGGAAGGGCTAAAAAAGGAGTGGATGTCAACCGTTGTTTGAGCTCCTGGAAGCTCGCCTCATAACGGTCATGCCAAACAAACTTGACCCCCTTCTGGGTCAATCTAGACAACGGAGCAGCTACACGAGAGAATCCCTCTACAAATTTGTGATAATACCCGGCCAAACCGAGAAAACTACGAATCTCGATAATTGCTTGTGGTTGCTCCTACTTCATTATAGCCTCAACCTTCTGCGGATCAACATAAATACCCTCCGTGGAAACAATGTGCCCCAAGAGTCCAATTTGTCTAAGCCAAAACTCACATTTCGAGAATTTGGCATATAGCTGCTTCTCATAGAGTATCTGCAATACCACCCAAAAGTGCTCAATATGATCTTCATCACTCCGTGAATATATTAAGATGTCATCGATGAATATGATAATGAACCGATCCAAATAGTCGTGAAAAACTCGGTTCATCAAATCTATGAAAGCAGCTGGGGCATTAGTCAGCCCAAACGGTATGACTAGAAACTCGTAATAGCCGTATCAGGTGCGAAAAACTGTCTTGGGTACATTTTCAGTCTGAATTCTCAACTGATGATAACCCGAACGGAGATCAATCTTAGAGAAAAACCTGGCTCCCTGCAGCTGATCAAACAAATCATCTATACATAGCAGGGGATATCTGTTTTTGATGGTGGTTTTGTTCAATTGCCTGTAGTCCATACAAAGCCGAAATGTACCATGGATGCATAGTCAATTGCCTGGCTCCCTACACAATTTTTGTTTCATTTCAAACCATGGATGCATAGTCATCGTAAACATAATTCAAAACACTCCAATAATCACAAAACAGATTTGAAATTTAATATCATACGTCAAATCAATACATATCAAAAACATGTTTTATCGAAAATATGGCAGAAAACACGTTTTACTATTTTATGCAAGAGATTAGGGTCCCACACACTTATCTAGGGAGGGTGGTCACTCCCTATTTTCCAAATCAATCCGATTGACTTCTCGAGTCTCCAAAAGACAAAGCTAATCAAATCATCAAATTTTATATCAAATAAAACCCTAATAAGAGATTTTTAATTTTTCTTTCCAATTTAATATAACCTTAATTTACACCATCATTTCTAAATTTTCGTTTTATCAAATTTCGAATCATTTATCTCACAAATGATCAAATTTCCAATATTTCTCTAATTTTCCTCAAATTTAACACATTTCCGAATAGATATATAATTTCAAATTTTAAATTCAACCTAAAATCGACAAAATTTTTTCAAACTTTGAAGTGTGTGTGTTTCTCTCACCTAGGGTTTCTCAGGTTTCAAATGCTTTCGTTCGCCCGTTGGATTGATCTAAAACCTGTAATATTTCTAAATTTCAAATATATTAGCAACAACTAAATTTCTAACACCAAACCCTAGAACTTCAACTAAATTATAGTCATTACCTGCAATGAAGATGCAGGTAAGCTCTCGAAGGGGAAAGCTGGTTGCGGGCCCGCGGGCCGTCGCGGGCCGTCGCGGGCTCGATGGCCTGTGGGCTGGCGGGCTAGCGGGCTGGCCCGCTGGTGGGCTCGCGGGCTCTCAGCCCAGCTTACTGGCCGTAGCAGGCTTCGCGGGCCGCAGTGGGCTCGCGAGTCAGCAGTGGGTCGTGCTGGAGGGCACTGTGCTCGCGCAGAGGGTCGCGCTGGCGCTCGTGCTGGGGTCGCATGCTGGCTCACGCTGTGGGTTGCGCGCTACGGCGGAGGAGCTGCGCTCGCGGGAGATCATTGCAGCGGTGTGGGTGGCGGAAGGGAGAGGCCACGGTGGAGGAGAAGAGCAGCAGCAGAGGAGAAGAGAAAGAGAGAAAGAGAGAGAGAGAGAGAGAGAGAGAGAGAGAGAGAGAGAGAGAGAGAGAGAAAGAGAGAGGGAAAGAAGAGATTAGGGCTTTTTAGCCCTAATCCAATTTTGGATTTTTTTTGTGGTGTTACATTTGAACTACACAAGAATTTTCCTAAACTCTTAGTTGACCGACTCTTAATTTTTGAGTGTTCGGTATTTGATATAATCTGATTTGTCATCGGTATTTGGTAGAATTTGATCTCTCTGTGAGAAATTGAGTTGTTTGATAGTGTTTTAACATTGGGTGGACCATTTCTTCTAATTTTTGATTCCTCAGTAGCCACAATCTCATTGAGATTGCTGTCTCTTGGACCATTACTTTATTATTACCTTCTCAGTGTACTTATATCTCTCGGTACACTCCATTATCGCTTGGTATTGGAGTATCTATACTAAATCTTTGTACATGTTTACTTCTTGGTAAACGTCAATTGTTTTGCAAATGAGAGCTTGCCAGTACACTTCTTTATTTATAACTTTGATATTGAATTTTGTAAGACTCCTCGGTATATTACTTGTTCGTGAACATTCGAACCTAATCTCTTGGTGAGTGTCATATACCTCTTAGTCTTCTTGGTGTTGGAATACTTCTATATACCTGTCAACACTTGTGCTACATCTATATATATATATATATATATATATATATTCTACTTGTACATTGACCGAACAACACTTGCCATTTCTCTTCTCCTCGGTGAATTCCTCTTGGTTTTCCTTCATGTTCATTTGCTTCTTGGCACCTTGATATTCATTAGTTCTTGGTAGAACATTTGTAACAACCACTGTGCACTTGTTACGGAGAGTTAAATGCAAGACTTCACTTCCACCCAAAAAAGACTTATTGCTACCATGCCACTTAAACACTTTAATCATATTATACACAATTTATATTATATCCTATATTTTTGAATATTCCAAATTTAAAATTTTTCTAATTTATTTTCCATAAATTTGCACTTCTCATTTTAACCTCCTTGCTTATCACCGAATACATTTGGCTCAACAAACAACACTTCAAGTGCTTAGACTCATTGGGTTGAGTTCCCAAATAATCCCAAGGATATAGTGGACAGTTTGGTGCAATTTAAAGTGAAGGAGGCCAATAAGCAAATAATTAAAAAGGGTTGTAGATAAAAGTGGAGATAAGAATCCAGAACCCAGGAGGTCCAATCTTCATCTCTTCTCTCACTTTTCTCCCTCTCGGCTCACACTTTTTCTCTCCTCCTCTCTTTGCCTCCAGCAAAGATCAATCAAAAACACCATAAATCCCATACTCTAGAGACTGCAAACCCTTGACCCAATCTATAGAAGGTTAGATCGAGTAAGAGATATGAGGTTTTCTGGTAAAAGAAAACTTAGGGATTGGTGCTGGATCGACTTAAGGCAAAATTAGTGACAAAAATTTAGATAATCTTGTCATTTTTAACACGAGTTTATTTTCCACTTTCATAAATTTGAAAATTATGTTGAAATTTGATCAAGTGAAATTGGGAGTTTAAACCTAGGGATTCTAATATGAAGAGAATTGGTGTTGAATGTCCTAGGTCATGGCATTGGGAACCTAAAGTGAGACTAGACATCAAATTGATTATGGATTGGGAGTGATTACCCTCCCAAAAAGTGAGTGGATGGTTATATTGAGTATGAATGATAAAAAGGTTTTCAATTTATGCATTGTGAATCAAATTTGGAAATTGATTTGTAAAATGTTTTGTGATCGTAGTGTACCCAACTTGAAGAATTTGATAAATCCATGACTGTATTATTGATCTTTGAACTATTTGCATCATGTTACAATTGAATAATGATTGTGAATTATGAAATTTCATTCTCTTGTGAATGTTTATATCCTTGAACTATGAAATGGATTTTGTAACATGGCACATGGAAAAGAATGAATGACTATAGTGTGAGTCTTTCCACAAACCAAGACTATTGGGGTTGCTTGGTTAAGGCTGGTTTAAAATTGGGCTTCATGGTAAGCAGGATGGAGAGCCTCTTCAAGTTATTCTCATGATAATGTGACGACACCCTATGGAACTTTGGGCAATGCCAAGGATAGGGAATGTTTTATAAAATAATTGTGAAAAACCCCTTGACAAATTCTACCAACGACTATTGATAGATATATGGTTTTAGCAAACCCCAAGGTAAGTGGATGATTATATTGAACATGAATGATAAAATGGTATTCTATTTATGCTTGGTGAATCAAATTTTGAAATAGATTTGTAAAAATGTTTTGTGATCGTGATGTGTCCGAATTGAATAATTTGATAAATCCATGACTTTATTATTGATTTTTGAACTGTTTGCATCCTATTACAATTGAATTAAGATCGTGAATTGTGAAATTTCATTCTCTTGTGAATGGTTATAAGATTGAACTATGAAATGGATTTTGTAACATGGTGCATGGAAAAGAATAAATGACTATGTCTCTGTCTTTCTATGGACCGAGGCCATTGGGGTGGCATGGTTATGGTTGGTTTAAAGTTGGGCTTAGTGGTAGGCGGGATGGAGAGCTTCTTCAAGTTGTTCCCGTGATAATGTGGCGGCATTCCAGGGAACTCTGGGCTAATGCCAAGGATAGAGAATGTTTTATAAAATAATTGTGGAAAACCTTTGGTGGATTTTACCAACAGCCATTGGTAGATATATGGTTCCAAAAAATCCCAATAAAATTTGAAAGGAAAATAAAATTTAACTATCCATGGATGCATATGAGTCGTGAAAATTTTGTTCTATGCAAATGACATTTGATATTACAATTGTATAATTTGACATGCTCATTTGGCATAACCACCATCACCTTTCATTCGTGTTCACAATGCCATTGCACTCCATTCACTGAATATTTTATACTCACCCCTCTCTTTCTATCTATTTCTCTTGGAAGCCTAGATAGGAGATTTAGACATCATCTTGGGGTGGTCTGAAGAAATTATTTTTGATGCTCACCGATAGGCACCAGCTTTGAGAGCATTTTTTAGGAACTATGTAGACTAACCCGTAGAGGGAGTTTCGTAAATTTTTAAAAGTTTGGTTGTGTTGAATACTTACTTCCTTAATTTAGAACTCTCTTTATTTGGTGTAAACTTTCTTTTTCAAGATTTATTGGTTTTATTGAGATGTTTGGATTGTTTGATGAATTTATTTTAATTACTTGAGATTTGGTTGGATGGCTGGGGTGGTCAATAGATGATTCGAATTTATTTTAAAATGTTTAGAATATTGGAATGTCATGTGGTATCTCGGGACATGGACTGGGTTCACACGTGTTTGGGGTAACGCGATGATTATCGCATGCTCGACTCAGGGTCGGAGCGTGACAATTTTTTTTGGTATCAAAGTGTGGGTCCATGATCTTAAATGTTTGAAATACTTTCAAGTATCCCTTCGAGTTTCCAAAGATCTTAAAGTAATTTTCTTTTGAAAATTTGGAGTTTGAAAGATTTTTCGAAAGATTTTCTAAAACCTCATATGGGTCCTAGGGACTAGAGATCATTTTATTTTTAAAGGATTAAGAACCTGGTCTGATTCCTAACTTAGTGAGCCAAGAATAGTGTTTCTCTTTTATAGGATCATACCTCCTAGACGAAGGGTGAGAAATGGAAATGAAATTTCACATTCCGAGCACGAGGATGAATTATCCTCATATGCTCCATCTCCTCCTCTGGCTGCTGCTCACCCAGCTCCTTCAACCAGGATTCCTCCACGCGACTCGATGCCCTTTGGCAATAGACCGAGTGGTGGAATATCTATGGTGCTCATTTTCAAGCCCCACCTCAAGTACCAATACCTCCTCCACCAAATCTAATCGTTCCACCAACCCCTCCGATGACAACGATTGCTCCTTCCATTTCAGTGGCTACAACTATAAATCACCTCACCAATGAATTATCCAAGTTGATCAAAGAAGCCCAACAACTTGGATGTGTCACCTTTTCGAGGACTAGTGATATGATGCTAATGAAGATTTGGATAAATCAGGTTCGGAAGACCGTGACCGACATGAAGCTTGATGATGAGCTAAAGCTATTATGGTCATAAAGTTGTTGGATGAAGATGTCGAGTATGGTGGGGCAACCTAAAGGAGAGGTCTATGGCACCCATGTCTTGGAACAAATTCTTTAAGGAATTCGATGAAAAATATAGTACTCGATTCTATCAAGATTTGAAGAGGAATGAGTTCCTTGACCACCGCCAAGACAACACATTGGTGGCGGAATATGAGATAGAGTTGAGGAGGTTGTCCTTATTTGTCCCGGAGTTAGTGTTTTTCGAGGAGTATTTGTGCTTCAAATTTGAGGAGAGTCCAAATTTGCTCATCCAAGAGAAGATGTTCGTGACCTTAGCCAACACTTATAAAGATGTCTTGGAATTGGCCTTGAAGGCAGAGAAAATGGAGAGGAATAAGGAAGATCAAGTGAAGAACAAAGAAAAAAAAGAAAAGGTATGAATTTGCATCGAGCCAGAGTTCCAAGCCAAGTAAGAACACTAGCTCCTATGATGGAGTGTCAGTCACCGAGTTTGTTGGTACTCCACAAAGCCAACAACTGTCCAGATTTGGGGCCCCCACATTTAACATCGCCTTCGGGAATAAACTAGTGGGAAACAAGAAAGAGTAGTGCAAGAACTGTGGGAAGTACCATCTCAAGGTTTGTTATGCACCTAAGAGGTGTTATCAATATGGAAAGGAGGGTCATATCCGCAACGATTGCCTGGAGTTGGGATGAGAAAGCCAGCCTAGCCGAGATGCAGAATGTTTTATAAAATAATTGTGGAAAACCCTTAGTGGATTCTACCAACGGCCATGCGTAGATATATGATTCCAGCAAATCCTAATAAAATTTGAAAGGAAAATAAAATTTGACTATTGATGGATGCATATGAGTCATGGAAGATTTGTTCTAAATTTGTTTTGTGAAAATGACATTTGATATTACAATTGATGATTTGACATGCTCATTCGGTATAATCACCCTCACCCCTCATTCATGTCCACCATATAATTGGGGTGGTCTAAAGAAATTACTTTTGTTGATCACCGATTGGTACCAAGCTAGAGAGCATTTTTTTGAGAACTATGTAAACTGCACCTATGGAGGCAGTTTTGTAAATTTTTAAAAGTTTGGTTGTGTTGAATGTTTATTTGTTTAATTTGGAACTCTCTTTATTTGGTGTAAACTTTTTTTTGCAAGACTTATTGGTTTTATTAGGACATTTTGATTGTTTGATAAATTTATTTTAATTACTTGAGATTTGCATAGATAGCTGTGCTGGCCAATGGATGATTCAAATTTATTTTAAAATGTTTGAAATATTAGAATGCCTTGTGGTACTTCAGAACACGGAGTGGGTTCACACGTGTTTAGGGGTAATGCAGTAGTTGTCGCGTGCTCGATTCGAGGTTTAGGGCATGGCATTCAACCTCATGCGAGCCTCTGAAAAGACTTTCTGGCGACTAGGTATACCGAAGGCACAATCCAGTTTCTAATAACTTTTGGAGCACTACCTAAACATGCTACTGCCATAGCCACGTTCAATGTGGTGAAACTGACATCTCCTTACAGCGCCATATTGGGTCGCCCCAGCCTAGACGACTTGGAGGTAGTTCCAAGTACCAGATACTCAAAGATTATGTTTAGGACGTCTTTTGGCATCAGAACACTTGAATGCGATTTAGACCTCGCTAAAGCCTCAACTTAGTGATCCCTATTCGTTGCTTATTATGATGACTTTTTATTGTTGCTATTACACTACTATGATTTTAGACTCGCACTCGTAATATTATTCTGATCTCATTATTTCTTTGCAACATTTTTACTAATGGCAATGCTCAAGCACCCCGGCCTATCTATACCCATCCTATCCAACGTACGGGATTGAACTCCTGAGCGGGTGGCTCTTGCTATCTCTTGGCTCCGTGCTTTTTATACGAGTTCCGTACCCATCTTAGCCAACACATAGGATCAAACTTTCAAGAAAGTAGCTCCCACTATCTCTCGGCTTTGCACCTCTCACACGAGCTTTGCACCCATCCGAGTTATCAAACGAGATCGAACTTTCAAGTGCGTGGCTCCCACTTTCTCTAGGCTCTACACCTTTCACACAGGTTCTATGCCCATCCTAGCCAATAAAAGGGATAGAACTCCTGAGGAGGTGGCTCCTACTATCTCTCGGATTTGCGCCTCTTATACGGGTTCTACACCCATCCTAGCCAACATATGACATTGAACTCTTGAGTCGGTGGTTCCTACTATCTCTCTACTTGTGCCTCTCACATAAGATACACTCACTGCACTCGATTTTATTACTTATAAGGAATTTAATTCCCTTTCTCCCTTTCTTAGTCTTACATTTAGTAGGGAGCTATATACATGGATAGGGATTAGCTCCCTTTTCTTTCAACCTATACGATCTATGTGTCCCTTCATGAAAACAAAAATATTGCATGTTTATCATAGGGGAATCGCATTGCCACCAGAAACAACTTAATATTGTACACTCTATACCATCAAAGTAGCAAAAGAGAATAATGAATTTAGAAAGAACTTTGGTTTGTTTCATATCACAAAAAGTACAACCAAGCAAGGAGATCCATACAAGACCCAGCAATAAGATACATAAAGAAAAGAAACAAAGCTTAAGTTCAAGCAATGCGGTCAAGGGATGGAGGAGGAGTAGGTCTCTGTTGCAGACCCTCAAAACTAGTCTGCAAAGTAGTAACACAGACATTTGCATCAGCTACTTCTTAAGAAAAGCCCATCCTAGATTCACTGGCTAGACTCAGACCTAACATTTTGGTGTCAACTCTGTTAGCGTTATTGCAAAACTTTCTCCCAGTCCTGCTCTGCAAATGATTCCTTCCATACTATGCAACTTCTTAGAAAGCTTATGGAGATCATACTGGTGGCCTTCCTAAAGCTCAGTAATTCTTTCTTCCAAATCTGTGACCTTCTTCTCCGCGATAGAAAGTGATTGTCTTGTCTCCTGTGCCAACTTTTTGATGGACAAGTGTTCTGCATCAGTTGTCAAGCCCTGAACCGGGATCGTGAATAGCTGTTCGTTGCCCTGGATGCCGGCTACATTCTATAGAAAATCGGGCACAACAAATCAACCACATTCGTATAATACCAGTCAATCCACAGCGTACAAATCAAGACAATGCAAGGCTATCATGAACATTAGCAGTCCTAGCCACAGACCTCTACTGTCATGGCCAATTAGAGCATGAGCAGCCGTCACACCGATCGGGCCTAAAATTTTATGCATGTGTATAGCAAATTCCCAAGTTAAGAGGTTAAATGCTTTCAAGTGTCTCAATGCAGGTGTAATGAGCCAATATAAGAGTTTCATAAATAAATGTCAATAATTTATACAGTTATCGCATAAAATGTACATGTCCATCTACGAACCTCAATATCGATATACAACACGGATCTCATATTTTAAATGAAATTTAGATCTCACCGTAGTGAATACGTAAATCCACAAATGCACGACAAAAGATGTTTAGAGCGCGACACGTTGCTCTATCACAATAACCCTGTCTGAGAAAGGAAATAAGAGGGCTGAGTATCAAAGGAGATACCCGGTGAGTGAGGGGATCAATATCAAGCATAAATAGTATGTGTGTGAACCATTGGAGTATCAAACATAATTATTCATAAACAATAGTTCGCATTTGACAGTAAAACATGGTATGTTCAGTAAAATGAAATCGTCTAGTCCATCACACGGTATCATACATATATGCACCCATTTAAAATCAAGCATTTTTAGAGCAAGTCGAATATGATCCTGGCAAAAGTCAACCATGACCAATGACAGGCATATCGGGGGTTTTATTATGCATAAATGTTCAAAAGTCACTCTCTACCCCGACGTTGGCCATGAGATTCACCGAGGCTAGCTCATACATAGATCGGATCATGTATAGGATCTCGCCTGGTGCTAGATAGTGGCGTCACACATGTCCTCCCCCTTGCGGGTTCAACCGGCCGCACCTATACCCATATACTGGACGTTTGCGGGTACCTCAGCGCGAGTGTACCCAGATGCATACACGGCGCCATAACAAACGTCTCCCATAGCTATGGTCATCCTCCCGGGATAAAATCATATCATAACAGTCATCCCACGGTCACACGGCCCCAAATCAGTGATATAGAAACCATAGTACTCAATAAATGTGCCATATTTGGTCATATGAAATTTAACAAGTGAAAATCATAAAATATGGCATAGTTTCAGTTGAATCAAATTTATGGATGCATATTCATAGAAAGCATGAGTTCACGACACTCCACTAGTCACAAAACAAATTCGAAATCTAGTGGCACACGACGAGTCATACATATCAAAAGCATGTTTTGTTGAAAACATAACAAAAATCAAGTTTCACTTTTCATGCATGAGATTAGAGTCCCACTCACTGTAATAGGAAGGGTATAGCACTCCCAAATGAACCACAATTGTGATGTAACGAGCTCTCTTTAACGGCTTGGGCAAAAGTCACCAAACAAGTTCACTCATAGTTCTCTACTTAGGTGTCACTTTGTGCAGTCCTACGAAAATTTGCATAACATTTTATATATAAGTCTAAATCAGGCGAAAGTTTGATATGTTGTAGGTAACTTCACGACCTACAACCTTCATGTTATACACTTTCTCAAAATCACATCACAAGATTCCCAAAAATCCTCATTTTGTTTCAGTTGCATTCTAAATTCAGGTTCTGTCCCATTTTAGTGCAAAAGTCATAACTTTCACTATACCTATCTAAATTTAATGGAATTTTAACATGTTATACCCAAGATAAAGGCCTACCACTTTCATGTTTTAATTTTCTCTCAATTGTGCCTGGAAAGGGGGTTGAAATGGATCATCATCAGAACAGGCAGGTTTCAGTTTTAAAACAGAATTTCTATCGACACCTCTTTAGTAAAATGGGCATAACATTTGATTCCCTCATGTGAATTGGCTGCAATGTTAACATATTGTAGCTAAGAGGGATATCTATAACTTTTATTCTTTGAGCTTGCCCAAACTAGGATTGGAAGAGGGTCGTTTTTATACACTGTTCTCGAAACAGGACAATCTTCTGTCGAGTTTTCAGGAAAATTGCCATAACTTTTGACATAGGAATCAGATTAAGGTGATTCTTATCTCGTTAGAAAGATAAGACCTAGATCTACAAATTACATACCTAGAGCATTTGCTAATTCAGACCATAAGGCACCTCAAAATAGAGGCTAAGTCAGGACAGAAATAGAGCTAAAGCAGGATAGAACAGAAATTTCTGTACAGAATACTTAAATTTAAAAAATCATAACAAATCCAATTCTCATTCGAATGCAACGAATCATATCTCATTTTAAAGCTCTATGAGTCTCGTTTTACCTCAAATTAACCTAGCTCAGTTTGCCTTTGTGTAGAAAATGTTATGACAAAATATCATAGCATGGTCAGAATGTCCTATTTGTAGAAATTTCCAAAATTTTCATTTAATTTCTTGGCCAAGCAAGGTTCAAATTTTTTTCTGCACTCATTCCTCATGTTCTAATGGGTTCCACTTAGGCTCTAGGCTATAGAATCGTGTTCAAAACATCACATTCAAGCATTCATACGAAGCCCTCAAAAAGAATTCAGCAAGTACAGAATTTCTTACCTCCTTGAAGCTTTTAGTCTCTCCTAGATCCACTTGGTTAGGCTTCTCCTTTCCTCCCAATTTTTAGATATGTTATACTAGGTTTTGTGAGGAATGAATTTATGTAAAAACATTGGTTTGTTGTTTGGAGAAATCAAATCTCCCTTTAAGACAAGCTCTTGGTCATGGAGGTAGAAGAAGAAGAAGATGGAGTTTCTTCATTCTTCCTTGGGTGCCTCACGGTTTTGAGGATGAAGAAGAATTGTTTGGTTCTTGTTCTCTTACTACACTCTTTCTCAAGTCCTACAAGTTAAGCTTCATTAATTGTTTCATTAATGTCTTGTCTCCCAACCACCTAATTCAATGGCTCAAGATTTTCTACCTTTTCTCCATTCAACTTCCACCATTGATTTAATTGCAATAAGTCAAACACACTATGCTTGAATAGTACCTTGTCTCCCACCTTTTTCTAAATTACATATGAGGACCCTTTTTAAATTTGTGTGAAAATTTCTATCTCGATTTTCGCGTAACACGCGGCGGGGTCAATATTCGACCCAAAATCTGAGAAATTTAAATTTACCCATTTGGTTATGTTTTTCACACAGAATCCAATAGAGTTGGTCTCGTACGTAGATAAAATCATTTGACCTTCCAAATTGCCCTAAACGGACTAAGGTTTTTAGGGTGATTTTGTTTCCCGCCTTGGGTCTTGCCAAATGACTTTTAGGGTGAATTTTACATGTGTAAATCTAACGACATCAAATCTGCACGCGTGGATTTCATTTTGACACGGTAGGGTCAATTTCCCTTCATTTCGGGCGAATTTTGGTAAATTTCCCAAAATTGCATTTTAACTTGATACAATGTTAATTTAGCCTAATTTAGATTTCTTGGAAAAATTTTAGCAGTTTTGCACGGGTAGAATTAAATTTGGCTCGGTGAGGATAAATTTTCATCTTCGGCGATTAAGTATCAGGCGTTTCTTCGCAAACGATAGAGAGTTACCCAAATTCAAGTTCTCTTAACTTTTTAAGTTAATTTAGCATGTGAAATTTCATCGGGGTCGAGATTGCATGCGTAGATTTTAAAATGGCACGGAGGGGAAAATTATTTTAGCTCCCGACAATTTCGCCAAAAATTTTCATGAGCATTATAAATCGAAAAAAAAAATTCTGAGAGACTTTTCTTTATATGAAAATAAAAATATATCATATATGGGATAATAAAGAGTACAATATACAATACACCGAATGTCAGTGTTACAGCGGTTCTGCTCAGCGAAGCCCCTAGCCTCTTACATTTCACGAGGGCAAATTGCATTGCTTAAACACCAAATCCCGGTCAGTTCTCAACCACTTTTATCTTTTTTTCATTTTCAAGTAAGGTAGCATTGGCCGCCCTGCCCTCTTCCCATTCTTTCTCCTTCTGAATCAGGGTGGCTTGGAGTCATGAGACCTCTCTCCTCTTTGGTTCACTAGGTGACCCTCCACCTAATTCTTCCTCAACGTTTGAAATGCAGCTATAACGACAGACTATAAATAACATGATAACTTATATAAATTATGGTCAAAATACCAGACTCACCAAAATACTTAGGAGAGAAGCACACCTGAAAATTGAGGGCAATTATAGCCTCATCACCCTATTCCACTTTTAAGTGGTTCAGCTCCGACTCAGAACAGTAGAAGTTAGCTTATCAGTGAACCTCCTCAGCTCAACAATATCTATATAACTAAAATAATTATTATCACAGCTAATTACCATGGTTCCTCTCTCCTTTAGATCCTTTGACCGATCAAAAGACCTCACAAAAATGGGGGAAAGGGAGCTGTCTGACTGAGCAATAACCCCTTTCCCTTATGGATATACATGTGCTCTATGTTGGCATGTTTATAGGTTTTGATGATAAACAAAATATAAATAGTTTGATCAAGGAACGAATTTGGAGTATGTTAGTTAAAATATAAGGAGTAGTCAACACACAAAAAAGAGGTAATAATACGTATGAAAAAATGCGTAAGAATAGTCGACAATTGAGAATATTGAAAAACAATCACATAATAGGGAGAAACAACTCATTATCAATAGTGGGATAATAATGCTACATAGGTAAGGAAGTTGGATAGAAATAAAGCACTTTAGAATATCGAAACTCAGGTTCGACCAATCTACTAGAGTTTAAGTACTCAAAAATATGAGATTTTGAAATATCAAGAAAATAAGAATAAAAATTTTGGTATTTGTTCTCCATATATCAATTAGGTTAAAACATATTTTTCCAAAATTTTTTAACTCATTAATCCTCTAAACAAAATTCATCCAAAAATCAAAATCAAAATTTTGTTTTTTGAAGGGAAAATTGACTTTTTATTCTTAAAGATTTAGGTTTTGAAATATTTTTTATTGAATCCAAATGGGGGTATTTCCTTATTTACATGTAATATGTTAAGTAAATGAAATTGTAAAATGTGGACATTTATTTAAGTGATTTTTATAAAACAAATAAGGTCAGAAATCAGTCGTGTCGACCTGTGCGTACTGTATGTCGACTTGAAGGAGTTTCAACCACTTTCTGTTGACCTAAATAACTAGCTATCGGCATGACCCACAAATTGGTCAACCCGATTAATAAAATTGGTTGACCTGCTCTCATGTCAACCTGATTACTGTTAGTTGTCGACCTACCCTTAGGTCCATAAATTTTAAGAACTATGTCAACCAATTTCTAATCTAACCCTAAACATGTTAACCTATTGAATGACCCTTGTCGACCTGAACCATAGAAACATAACCTATTCTGATAAGTAAATAGATGTCGACATAGCCATAAACACATCGAACTATCTCATACTTCGACCTGATCTCTAGAACATATCAACCTGAACAGTGTCATGTAAACAAATTTCAACTATCATGTTGACCAATTTTAAAAGTAGAATGACCTATCTTTAGAACAGATCAATATGCACTAGGCAAAAATCTAAGGAGGTCAATAGGCCCGACAACTTGTTGACCCATTTCACTTGTTTCCTCAGAGACATAGAACGACCTATTCTATTGACCTTGTCGACATGAAAGCAACACATCGACCTATTTTATAAGTCATGTCCACTAATTTTAACAAGGCACAGAAACATGTCGATGTGAGACCAAAACATGTCGACTTGATGCAGTGTTGTTTAAATATCACACATCAAGTTCCTATATGACCTTGTCGGCATACCCTAACACATCGACCAATTTTGGGAGACAAATCCACGAATTTTTTATATACATAGTAACATGTTGATGTATGCAGTAGACTTGTCGATCTGATGTTTATTGACTCCTTAAGATCACACATCGATGTGTCCTCAATCTTGTCAATGTGTGTATACACATCAATCAATTCATTTGCAAAGGTCTACCAATTTTATAGATACACAGAACCATGTCGATGTATAGTTAAAGGCTGTCGACTTAGGATATTGATTTCTAAAAAATGACATGTCGATGCCTACAAGAAACATATCGACACATCAAAGCACATCGATCAATTTAAACCTATGTATCTATGTATTTTATTTGGTACTTGATCGACCTGAATACAATCTGGTCTATCTATTTAATAAAAAATATACTATTAAATTTTTGAATTTAGGTCAATGTGTTATTTAAACATGTCGACCTGAAATTGTCAGAAACCAAATTTACGAAACAAATTTGAATTTAACGGCCACTCTCTTTTTCTAATTTTTTGAATATTTCCATTTCGATCAAAGTTAACATTCTAATGTAGCAAAAACAAGTTTTGATTGGTTATCAAGAAAGTGGTGCCAGTGGAAGAATGGAGATGTAGCACAAAAAATTGGTATTGTTGTACAGAGCATTAATGGCGGACATTTAATGTATGACATTTGGATGCAACAACTCTTCAACGGTTCTTTTCAATAATATAATGTAATGTAATTGTTTAGATGAATTTAGATGAATGAATTATAACTTAATTTATATTTTCAAATATGATTTGATAATTAAATTAAATATATAGATTTTTTTACATTATTAATATATTATAATTTTTTAATTTAAATTTTTTTATGAATGAGTGCACAAATAAATTTCATATAAATTGCATATATATATATATAAATTCGATATATAAATTTGTGTCTATATATATATAGACACCCAAAATTTGATGTATGATTTTGAACAATTAATTAGAAAAACAAAGAATTAAAAAAAAGACATGGAAGTAATTGTAATGCGAAAATAGTAAAAAAAGATGAATATAGAAATATAAACAATTCACCAAATTACCACTTATCGCAACTTATCATCCTACTTACCAGTGAAATTCCTTGTTTACTCACCACAACCCTTGTGAGATTCATATATATATATATATATATATACTTTGAAGTATATATTTCCCGACGGTTTGTCTCGTTATTAAAAAGATCACTAATTATTACAAACTTACCAATAAAAAATAATATTATCATATTATATTACGACTTATTATCATAAACTTATCACATGTTATCATAAATACCTATTATCATTCTATTACCACTAGTTATCACAACTTACCACTAGTTCTGTTATTACTATATTACCACTAGTTATCACAAATTCACTACAAGTTACTATAAAATTATCTTCTATTATTGCAACTTACCACTATAGAGACTATTTTAGAATTGATGGCATACCTAAAGATTATACAAATGATAGAACTAATGATATATATATATATATAGAGACTATTTTCAAATAACCACTTAGACTTATACAGACGGACCAGAGGGACGCTTTTTTAATCATCCCTATAGGTGACACATTTATTGACAAAAGAGATAACAGATGATATGTGCCACACATTTAATGACCACAAGTAATAACTGTTAGCATGAATGTAGAACTTCCTTTATTGACGGTTGATAAACTTTGTATTGACTGATAATTTATACCATCAAAAAATGTATACATTTCCCGACAATATCGTCAAAAGTGTCTTTATAGGACAAAAAAAATCATCACTAAAACTCACCGACATTAAAAGTTACTGTTAGTATAGGGATTTTTTGTAATGCTAGGTCATGGTAGACCTTTGTTGGGAACAATGATTTTGGTTGACCTGTATTTGGAAAATGTGAAATATGTAGGATGCATAAATTTTATCTCATCAAAATGATTGGATTTAGATGAAAATATTGACTTTTATGATGACAATTGATATATTCGATTATGATGAAAAAAAATTTGAGAAAATTATTTAACATATCCACACTCATCACTCATTCATTGCATAATATGTTATGATAATCACTGAATATTGTTTATACTCATTCCTCTCATTCCATTTTTTTAGAGGACATTTAGCTTGGAGATTCGACCCTATTTTGAATTCCACCAAAGATATTTTGAGAATCTCTTTGGGTATCAGTCTCTTTTGATTGTATTTTGAGATATTAATGGACTCTTATGGAGGCATTGATTGTAACTATTTTTGAAAAACTATTTTGATACTATCTTTGTTGAACTTGAACCTTGAATTACGTTTTGTTTTGTATACGCATATTGAGAATCTATTCATTTACTGAAAGTTTACTTGGAAATTGTTTTTGATTGAGTTGGTTTGGAATCACTTGAGTAGCAATTTGTTTTATATTCTATGGAATTGATTGGATAAGCCAGGCTGGCATTGTGTATGTATCTGGATTTGAATGGCCAGGATGGCATTATACATGCATGTTTTGAATAGGGATGGACCGGTCTGATGTTTTGGTTGTGTGATGAATGCATGTTGTTTTATTTGGATTTATTGAATTATCTTGAAAAATGAATGGATATCGATGAATGTTTTGCGATACTTTGGCAAACGGGTTAGGCATACCCGTATCCCACGATAATGCGGCGGTTGTCATGTGTTTGATCTGAAGGTTGGGGCATAATAATTTTATTGCTATCAGAATTTAGGCTCTTGTTTTTGTAAAAGTTTGAGAAGTTTTCAAATATTCCCAAGTATTTTCAAATCTCCTCAATTGTTTTCAAATTACTTTAAAGTTTTGGTATTCAAGTGCTTTCAAAGAGTTTTTAAAGTGTCTCCTATGAGTTCTAAGAAGTTGAGTCTATTTAGTTCTTCATCTAGTTTTATGTGCTAAACATAGTTTCTCTTTTGTAGAATTACAATGCCTCCCAAATGAAGAATAAGGAATGTCAATGGGATTCCTCTACCATCTCCTCAACCAGAAACCATATCATCTTTGCATACGGCTCCTCCGACTTCTACTCACCCGACTCCCATGATCGGAATTCTTCCACCGTCACTTGACGCCCCATGATAATGGATGGAGTGGTGGAATGCCTATGGTACACATTTGCAAGCACCACCTCAAGCACTGATCCCTCCTCTAGTGAATCCAATGATTCCTCTGACACCTCCCATGACACTGATTGCTCCCTTTACCTTCTTTGCCATGCCAAGCTGGGTCGAACTATCCAAGTTGATCAAGGAAGCTCACTAACTTAGATGTGGGACATTCTCGGGGACATGTGACACCACGGTAGCCAAGACTTGGATTAACCGTGTGTGAGAAATAGTGGTGGATATGAGACTTAAAGATGAAATGAAACTCATGGTGGCAGTGAAGTTGTTGGAAGAGGATGCCCACATTTGGTGGGATAACTAGCAGGAAAGGTCGTTGGCAACCATCTCATGGGACGAATTCCTCAGAAAATTCAATGAAAAGTACTACACACAATTCCACTGGGATATGAAGATGAAAGAATTCCTTTATTTTCACCAAGGCAATAAGATGGTGGCGAAGTTCAGGACGAAGTTGAGAAGATTGGTCTCTTTTGTTCTGGAGGTAATGGGCTCTGAAGAATACCTCCGTTTCAGGTTCAAGGAAGGGTTGAACTTAAATATTTGCGGAAAAATGTCTATCACCCATACCCACTCTTTCAAGGAAGTATTGGAAATGGCCTTTAGGGTCAAAAAAATAATAGAGGAAGAGGGCAAAGCTAGAGAGAATAAAGGAAAGAAAAAGAGGTTCGAGTTTTCCTCAGGCCAAGGTTCTAAGAAAAGCAGGAGTTCGGGCTCCTACGGAGGTGCATCTTTGTTTGGTTCCATTGGCTTTCTGCAAAGCCAACGACCTTCTCATTTTGATGCTTTCGCCAATAGTGTAACACCGACTTTCGGTGTATACTCATATATTCTATTTTATCTTTATATATGATGATTTTTCATAAATCCGTTTATAAATTTCACTCAAAAATTTTTTCGATAAAATTCCCCCAGAAAATTTTTGCTCCAATTTTTAGGTATAAGTGAATAATTTCGAAATGGGCCACAAATGGTCCTATGATGATAAGATGTGATTTTGAGAGAGAAAATTTATAAATTTGGTAAATAATTATTTTTAGGGTTAAAACAGCAAAAGTCCAGAAATTTAGTCCGTAAACCCTAATTCGGATCAATTTTGACAAATAGGGTCGAGACAACCATATTAAATTTTGAAATCAGTCCCATTGGGCATAATATGTGATTTTGGGCCTAGCGTGTAATTTTGAGAATTTTTGGGGTCAATTTATAATTTTTATAAGTCCATGGACCAAATTGTAATTAACAAAAACCTGAAGCAATTTCTCAAAAGATAGGGACTTCAATGCAATAAGATGGTGGACAACAAATTGAACAAGCATTTAATGCCAAAGATGGTATGGTATGGAATGAAAAAGCAAGCATTTATTTGAGGTATGTTGATGATGTACAAATCTTGACTTTTGAGAAATGAAGTGTGCTTGTAATAATTAAAGGATTCCAACCCCTTCATTTGTTGTACCATGAAGTGGACATGAGTGAGAGGAAGAAGAAAGAAAAATGTGGAACAGGCTTCATTCCTTCAAGAGCCAAGAGTGAAAATGAGTGAGTCCAATATAGGAGGAGAAGTTGGAGTTGGAAAATTTCTTCAAATCTCTAGACACATTCGAAAACAAGGTAAGGTCTTCTTTTACATCCTAGAATACTACATTTTTGTTTTGAACCCAAAGGGAGACTCTTAACTTGGTGTACATAGGGTAACCAAAGGATGGGACTAAGTGGAAAGCTTGCTTGAGTTTTGGAAGGCAAATAAATTGAGGTAAATTTTCTGCTCTGTCTTGCTTTAGATTTTATTTTTGTTTGTGAATTCACCTTTGTTTTAAGATATCTTACAGTTAGAATTTGAAAAATGCTCTTGTTAAGTAAATTGTAGATCCAAGTCTTATCTTTCTAACGAGATAAGAACCACCTTAATCAGATATCTGAGCCAAAAGCTATGGCATTTTTCCTGAAGCATGATAGAAAGTTATTCTCTTTCGGACTATAAAATCAGTGTGTACAAAAGAACCATTTCCAACTCTATTTTGGAGAAATGCAAAACATAAAAGTTGTAGATATCTTTCTTGTCTACCACATATTAAAATTTCAGCCAAAACGCTTGAGGGAATCAAAAGTTATATGTCTTTTCCTAAAGGTGTGTTGGCAGAAATTTTGTTTCCAACTGAAAACTGCCTATTCTGATCATGATTTATTTCAACCCCTTGATCGGCATAATTGAGTGAAACTCAAAACATGAAAATTGTAGATCTATGTCTTGGGAATGACATATAAAACGTTCATTAAGTTTTGAAAAGTAGAATAAAAGTTATAGCTTCTGCACAAAACTTGGACAGAAGCTAAAATTGGAATGCGACTGAAACAAAGTGAGGATTTTTGAGAATTCTGTGATGTGAATTTGAGAAAGTATATAAAATGAAAGTTATAGGTCATGAAGTTACCTACAACATGTCACAATTGTGCTTGGAATGGAGTTTTGTGCAAAAAGATATAACTTATTTCCCATGACTCCGCAGGTTTGAAAATCTGCGGACTGATTTTCTTCATAAGAGTTATTTGATTTGAAGGAGGGAAACACTTGAGTTACGCTTCATGGTAACATTGGGGAGTGCCCTACCCTCCCCCAAACTGTGAGTGGGACTTTGACGTCTGCTACTGATTGGAAAATCCTGTTTTAAATGTTTTTTTATAGCACGATTTCAAATGTGTGATAAACTGAGCTTACGGATTTTCATATATGCTATACACATATTTTTGTGACCATTGGAGTGTCCCAATTATTTGACTTGTTTGATATGCATCCATGCGCTTTAACAAATGATATTGTGCCACTTTTTCATAACATGTGGTATTTATATGATTTTCATATCTATTGGCACATGGTTTCATATAACCTGGATTTGAACATGTGATTGGGTTGGATGCCCTGTGATGATTTCACGCTTTAGGCTTGGTGCCCTCCATTTCCCCGCTGTATAGCAATATTCTGTAGCTACGAAAGACATTTGGCAGAGGCACTCGTTGTGCCCGGATACGCTTTGGCTAGAGCTATCCCCTAAATATCGGATCTATGTTAATGATTGTACTTGTGATATTTGCGGGCTTGTTGGATCAGCCTACGGCCAACATTGAGGTAGAGAGCTATTGTTTTTACATACATGCATTGTGAAAACCTCCAATGCGCCCATTATTGGTTGAGGTAGACCCTTGTAGGGAATATTTCATTGGCCGGCTCTTCATGCATTGATGTAAATATTGGATGCATATCTTGATTTCTGATGTGCGCGCATGAAATATGGTTTTGAAATGATATGATCGGTTTGCACACTGTGGATATTATTACCTTATGCTTTGACACTCCAACTTCATACCGATATTAATAGTACGATGTCAATTCCCTCACTTACTGAGTACCATTCCCCTTTAGGTACTTACCCCTCACTTTCCTATCCTATAGGTTTAGTCTTGAACTGAGGGCTAGTAGAGCTTTGATTTCGTTGGGCATTTCAGAGACTCTGGACTTGGGTACGGTTACCCAATCTTCCACGGTAATCATTTGAGGTTATTGTTGTATTTGGAGTATTTAGTTGATCATTGTATTTATATACCTAGGATGACTGTATAATATTTATGTTGACTTGTGAAAATGATAACTCTCATTTGATTTGATATATTGATGCATTGAGGCATATTGTGATGACTTGGGAATTGATTTGGTCTGTGATACATTAGATTGGATGTTGTTATTAGCCTTACGGTGTCTCAATACGTGGGACGTTGTGCTCATGTATCGAGGTGCCACGACGGTTGTCGCATGCTCGGCTCGGGGGCAGGTCGGGGCGTGACAAATAGTACCGCTTTTGGGAGTAAATCGGCAAGGAGCAAGAGAGAGCTGTGCCCAAATTGCAAAAGATTCTATCCCGGCATATGCAAGGAGCCCAAAGATGTTATCATAGCAGAAAGGAAGAACACTTCCGAAATGCTTGTCCTGAGTTGAGCCTAGGTAGACAAGGGTCCAAAGGAGTCAAGGTTACCCGAGTGGCTAAAGAGGTGATCAGTTGAGAGCTCCTACACCTTCGGCAAACATGACACCAAGGATGGGGACTGAGAGCAATAAGTGGTTGCTCCTCCCCAACGCCCTCAGTCAAGAACTTAGACTTGGATTTATACAATGACAAATAAGGAGACCCAGAGTAAACTGGAAGTAGTCACAAGTACATCTCTAGACATAAACCTTGAGTATTTGAAGTTACAACATGAAAGATATATAGGTTATGACCTGAAAGCATGGTGATAATATATATTATTAAAGTAATGGTTGGAAAATTGAAATTGCATAATATGTATTAATGTGATTTTAATTGTTATTGTAACACCAAAAAAAAAATATATTTGGAGACGCAGCATTTTGGGACAAAATGCTGCGTCCCCAATTTGGGGATTAGGGTTAGAACCCTAACCCCCTTTCTCTCTCTCTCTCTCTCTCCCTCTCTCTCTCCTGACCTTTCATCTTCCGTGGCTGTCCGTCTTCCTCCGCGACCGTTCGCCTTCCTCCGCCACCGCCACTGCCATCGCCACCTTCTTCCTCTTCTTTTTCTTCGTCTTCTTCTTTTTCCTCTCGGATTCACTCTCTATCTCACTGTTTCCTTCTCTCGCGATCATCCACGATCGCCTTCTCTCCGCCTCGCCGCACACCGCCGCGAGCCATGATTGAGCACCACCGCACGCCGCGAGCATCGCCTTCCGCCACAGCTCGAGCCCGCAACGCGATCCCCGAGCCCGAGCCAGGCCCCGAGCAAGACCCAGCCTGCAACGCGAGCCTAGGCTGCGAGCGCACGAGCCAGCGCAAGAGCGCACGCGGCCCAGCGCACGAGCGCACTCGGCCCAATGTGCACAGGCGCACGGCCCAAGGCACGAGAGTGCACGGGCGTGCGGTCCAACACGCGGCCCAGTGCACGGCAGCGCACGAGCTCGTACCAGTACAGCGCACCAGCGCACGGGTGAGCACCAGCCCGTAGGCCCATCAGCAGCAAGCCCACGGGCCCACCAGGCCCATCAGCCCATCAGCCGCAGACCCATCACCTGTAGGCCCGCTAACCCGCATGCCCATCAGCCTACAGGCCCACTGGCCGTAGGCCATCAGCCCGCTAGCCCGGTAGCCCACTGGCCCGCTGACCAGCGAGCCCGCTAGCTGTAGCCCACGAGCCCGCGACGGCCCGTGAGCCCGTGACAGCTCACATACCTCCACGCAGGTAAATGACTTAGGGTTTTGCTTCTGATCTAAGTGTTTAGATCTAAGAAATAAATTTTGTTTTGATAGGAAACCCTACAGACTTTGGAGTGACCGAAGCGACATTCGGAAGAGACTCGGCGCTTCGAGAAAACCCTAGGTGAGGAGATTTCGGCTCTAATTTATAAATTGGATGAATCTAGGATTGAATCCAAGATGAAAGGTTTTTTATATGTTTAGAGTGTAAGTGGAATGCGAATAGAATACAATTTCTAAAATGATTATATGTGATTTTGAAAGTTAAGATAGAATGTTACAGAAATTAAATGATCTGATACGAAAGAAGCGTATTATAGAATCACAAAATCATGTCGAGTGAATTCGAATAGTTTCTTTAGAGTTAAAGTTTGGAATATGCATGAAAGTATCTGGGTTGTATGGTTGGATTGAAATGAGCCGTAATATGGAGGATATTATACATTTCATATCTTTCGGATAAACCCTAAAGATGCTTGAGAAAATGATATTCAATTTTGATGATCTGATTAGGTTGATCTTTTTGGAGACTTGAGGAAGCAAATCAGATTTGATTGGTTTTGAAAATAGGGAGTGACTACCCTCCCTAGAACTGTGAGTGGAACTTTGACATTCGCTATTGATTGAAAACCATGTTTCAAAAATACTTTTAAATGACATATTTCTGTAAATATCTGATTGTTAGAATTTTTGAATATTTGATGAACGTTTTGTGACCTTTGGAGTTTCTAAATTTCTGACTTTATTGATATGCATCCATGAGTTTTGATAATTGAATATTGTGTCATATTTTCGACAGATTGATATGTTTTAATGCTTCCACTGTATTGGCACATAGTTTTAAATTGATTTATTTACATATTTGGGCTGTATGCCCGGCCGACGTTATGATATTATGCATGGGGCTATATGCCCGGCCGACTTGGTGATGGGATGCATGGGGCTACGTGCCCGGCCGATATGATATTGTGATCCATAGCTACGAAGGACATCTGGTAGAGGCACCCCTTGTGTCCAGATACGTTTCGGCCGGAGGTATCCGCCACATTGTCATGTGTATGGGTGTCCCAGGTTGACCCTCATCGGAGAGGACGTTGAGTACGGCTCCGTCTAGCACCAGGCGGGGGCACCATACACGGCCGACTAGTTATATGTATATTATTATTATTTGCAGGCTAGTTGGGGTAGCCTGTGGCCAACATTGGGGTAGAGAGCCATTATTTAATACTTGCATTTTGAAAACCCCCAATGCGCGGTTCTTGGTCGACGTAGACCATTGCCGGGAATATTTCATTGGCCGGCTCTTCACGACATTGATGTAAATATTGGATGCATATCTTGCTTTCTGAAGTGTGTGTATTATATATGATTTTGAAATAACATGATCAGTTTGCACACTGTGGATATTTTCTGTTGCTTTGACACTCCAAGTTCATCCTAGATATTGATAGTATGATGTCAATCCCCTCACTTACTGAGTATCCTCCCATAGATACTCATCCCTCACTTTCTTTCCCACAGGATTAGTGTTGGACCGAGGAGATATCACTGGGTTTGGGTATGGATATTTTTCATCTCTTCCGCTACGATGATTGGTAATATTATTATGTATTGGAGATTTTAATTTGACCAATGTATTTATATAAATTTTTTTGGGATGACTGTATAAATTATGGACATTTATTCTTGAAACTCTCGTATTGATTTATTTCATTGCATTGAGACATTTGTAAATATTTAAAAATAACTTAGGAATTTATTTTATATATGCGTAGAATTTAAGTCCGCTCGGTGTGGCGGCTGCTCATGCTCTAGTTGGGCATGACAGTAGAGGTCTGTTGCTAGGACTGTTAGAAACTTTATAGCCTTGCGTTGTTCTGGATGTTGGCTGTGGTATTTGTTGAATTTGGAGAGGCCGGGATGGCCAATTATTTATTTTTACAGGATGAATGTCATTTACAGGTGAAATTGTACATGGGAAACCTCCGATTTATGGGGAAGTTCTACCCGATTTTCTGTAAAAATACAGCCAGCATCCAGGGGCAACGGGCGACTGTTCACGATCCCGGTTCGGGGCGTGACAGTTCAGTTGGTATCAGAGCTCTTGGTTTAGAGTTATGTTTTATAAAATGATTTGAAAACATTCCCAAGTAACTTGGTTTTAAAAGTCCTCAATGCATTTGAGAGTTTCACACAGTCATTTAAAGTCCCATACATGGTTTTCGATATATGAGATATTCATTTAGGGGGTTAGATATGATCCGTATCTAACCTAGTATGTCATTTTTATTAAATTCTTAGACCCAAGACTTTATTTATTTTAGGAGGTTAGTTGCTATATAACTAACCCTGATTCTTAAATCTCGACAAACTATAACATTATATCTAATGATACTTTTCCCTTACAGAGTTATGCCGCCTAGACGTAGTAGACGAGCAGGACGCGGAGCTAGACCCACGCTACCCGCGACCCCTCATATGCCTGACCCTCCGAGGAAGCCTGAGACCCTTGGAGTGCCTGAGGCTGCTTTCTCTACACGAGCGCCCCCTACAGCGCCTACTCGGTCGGCTGCTCCTGCCGAGGTTCCACCACCGTCCCTTGAGGCGTTTAGGTAGGTGTATGAGTGGTACACCTCCCACGGGATTCAGATGCCACCCCCACCACCACCACCAATGGTCGCGCCGACTCTTACGGCCGTATCACCTTCTGTTGTACCAGATCAGCCATTAGTTGCTGATCCTTCAACTGTGTCGGGACCTAGCGACACTACCTGCTTCACCTTGAGGCGTATTCACGAGCTCACCCAGCTGGTGAAGGAGGCGAGACAGTTAGGCTGCACAGAGTTCGCAGGGATGGGTGATCCCACAGCAGCGAAGCACTGGATCAACCGTACCCACAGAATTTTGACTGATTTAGGGTTGACCGAGGACTACCGGCTTCGGATAGCAGAGAGACTTTTAGATGGTGATGCCCTCACTTGGTGGGAGTCGATTTGTGACGATGCTACCGAGCCGCTGCGATGGGAGGACTTCCTACGGGAGTTCGATCGTAGGTACTTCTCTGAGTTCCAGCAGGACCGCAAGAGGGCAGAGTTTCTACACTTGCGACAGGGAGCCAGGACAGTGACAGAGTATGAGATGGAGTTGAGGCGACTAGCTGCTTTTGTTCCAGACTTAGCGACGCCGACGCAGCTACGGTTCAAGTTTGAGGACGGCTTCAACTTGAACATCAGGAGGTACATGACAGTGACCCCTAGTTTCTCCTTTACGGAGATTGTGGACTCAGCACTTAGGGCGGAGGAGATTGTCCGTGCTGAGGGCCGACAGCGGGAGAACATGGAGCAAAAGAAGAGATCAGGGGCTTTTTTGACTCAGGGCTCGAAGAAGGGTAGGACTTCAGGGTACCAGGGAGGCTCCTCTCAGTCGAGACAGGCACTTACTGGGCAGGAATCAGAATCCCAAGAGTACAAAGCACCGGGCCCTAGTGCCACTACTCAGACTTCAGATCAATGGCACTCCTTTTGTCGCCGATGTCGTAGACACCACCCTTTTGGAGAGTGTAGGATGCCCATTACATTCTTCAGGTATGGGAAGCAAGGGCACATCAGGAGCACCTGCCCTGAGTTGGGATTTGGAGGTCACATGGCTACGGGACACTCGAGTGTTCCCCGAGGAGGACAGTAGGGAGCACCTGCGCACTCGAGTCACACCGCTCCATGGACGGTAGCCGGGAGCAACACGGTGCCAGGACCATCACGACAGCAGTAGAGGACACATGCCTGTGTATATGCGATGACGTAGGAGGATGCTGAGGTGAGTCCTGATGAGATTTTTGGTGTTCCTCCCACTGATCCCCATGTTTAGAGATGTCCATATATTTTTTTGAGAACCATCACTAGTTAAAGCTGTAGATGCTTAACTATGTTGGTTGTACATACATTTTGATATATATATATATCTATATATATTTTCTTCCATATTTATTGACTGATCTTTTATTTCCTCACATTAAGAGTTATGGAAATATGGGAAGTCGACACTCGTGTCCTATTTGACACCGGGTCGAACCATTCGTATGTGAGAAGCGCCTATTTTGCCCATGGGTTGGGTAAGCCTTGTCGCGAGGTTGCACAGCATACCTAACTCATGTTATCGACACCACTATTGAGGACCCGAGGCTTGAGAAGGTCCCAGTGGTGCAGGTTTTCCTAAATATATTCCCGAGGAGCTACCCGGACTACCCTAAGCTCGGGAGTGTGATTTCGAGATTGACCTAGCTCCAGGGATCACTCCTATATTTATTCTGCCATACAGAATGGCGCGAGTGGAGTTTAGAGAACTCTAGGTCTAGTTGCGGGAATTACTGGACAAGGGTTCTATCCGTCTGAGCATTTCGCCTTAGAGTGCTCCGGTATTATTCGTGAAGGAGAAAGATAGGATTCTAAGATTGTATGTGAACTATAGGCAGTTAAACAAGGTTTTCATCAAGAATCGGAACACTTTGTCGCATATTGATGATTTATTTGAGCAGTTCCAGGGTACGCGTGTTTTTCTCAAAGATTGATCTTCGATTTGGATATCATTAGTTGCGGATCAGGGCTGAGGATGTGCCCAAGACCGCATTCCGCAATCAATATGGACATTATGAGTTCGTGGTCATGCCATTTAGGCTGACCAACACACCAACAGCCACAGACAGTGACCGAGGTGCGAAGTTTCCTTGGTCTTGTGGGGTGTTATCGGCGATTCATAGAAGGATTTTCCCGGATCGCCACTATACTTACCAGATTGATACGAAGGGAGTCAAGTTCATGTGGGACGATCGTTGTGACACGAGCTTTCAAGAGCTCAAACAACGTCTGACGAGGGACGGCCAGACAGAGAGGATCTTAGTGTTTCAGCTCAGCACTTAGCTATTCTAGATTGATAGGTCAGAAAGCTGCGGAGCAAAGAACTTTCATTGGTCAGAGTTTTGGGGAGGAGTGACCATATCGAGGAAGAGACCTGAAAGCCCAAAAAGACTATTAAGAGACTTAAGAGACAGTACCCCCATTTGTTCAGCGTATTACTTTCTTTTAGTTTCGAGAACGAAACTTGCTTTTAGGGGGTTAGAAAATGTAACACCAAAAAAAAAAAAAGATTTGGAGACGCAGCATTTTGGGACAAAATGCTGCGTCCCCAATTTGGGGATTAGGGTTAAAACCCTAACCCCCTTTCTCTCTCTCTCTCTCTCTCCCTCTCTCTCTCTCCCTTTCATCTTCCGTGGCTATCCGTCTTCCTCCGTGACCGTTCGCCTTCCTCCGCCACCGCCACCGCCATCGCCACCTTCTTCCTCTTCTTCTTCTTCGTCTTCTTCTTTTTCCTCTCGGATTCTCTCTCTATCTCACTGTTTCCTTCTCTCGCGATCATCCACGATCGCCTTCTCTCCGCCTCGCCGCACACCTCCGCGAGCCACGATCGAGCACCACCGCACACCGCGAGCCTCCGCGAGCATCGCCTTCCGCCACAGCTCGAGCCCACAGCGCGATCCACCAGCCCGAGCCCACAGCGCGAGCCAGGCCCCGAGCAGGACCCAGCCTGCAGCGCGAGCCCAGGCCGCAAGCGCGTGAGCCAGCGCACGAGCGCACGCAGCCCAGCGCACGAGCGCGCTCGGCCCAGCGTGTCGGGGACAAATGTACAAGGTCCCGTGTTCGACGCCCAGGCCTTGCAGGGTGTGGTCGAATAGATGCGGGAATTGTGGTGACAATACCTGGCTATGGAGGCTTGCGTTCCAGGTGTGATCCCGCGGGGCCTCATAGTTATTGGGAAATTATGAAATTGAGTAGGGATGAACGGTTAGGTATTGACCCCATAGAGTTACCTCGAGTGATGTATCACTTAGTAAATTGTTACTCAATGTGACCAAGGATTTCCTTTGATTATGGATTGTTTGGCCAAATGGTAAGGGACTCTAGTAGTAATTTTGGCCTCTAAGCCTATATCTTAATGCTAGGAGTTTGACATACATGTTTAATTGACATAGCCATGTAGATTTGTTTATGATTGAGATATAGAATGAAATACTTTTGGGTGTCATATTTAAAAGTATATGTTATGATTTGTTGAACGGATGTTGATTGACACGGGATTTCATGACTCATTTGTTAAAACGGGATTTGTTAAGCACTCCAACTGACCCTTGACCTCTCTTGATGAAGAGTCATTGGTGGTCATTCTATTGGGAGAACAATTAATCAGAAATGAAGTGGATCGGGATTGTGATGTGTGGTGATTGGGGAAGTTACTTTTGAGGCAAACTTGATACCATTGGAAATTGTAGATTTTGACGCCATCTTCGATATGGATTGGCTACATCTCTACTGGGGTTCAGTTGATTATTTCATGAAAGAGATGGAATTTCAGAGACCAGGGTGTCTGATAATGGTATTTGCCGGTGAGCGATGGGTTTTACCGAGTTTTGTGATCTCAGCTATAGAGGCACGAAAGTTAGTGCATAAGGGGTATGAAACTTACCTAGCACACATCATCGACACCACGGTGGATAGTCTGGATTTGACTAATGTCCTGGTGGTGAAGAAACTTTCAAAAGCATTTTTGAAAGAATTTTCTGGGTTGCCTTTAGTTCGAGAGTTCGACTTTGCTATTGATTTGACACCTGGTACCACCCTAATCTCAATCCCTCCATATAGAATGGCACCCGCAGAGTTGAAGAAACTAAAGGTACAACTCTAGGAGTTATTAGAGAAAGGATTCCTCTAGTCGAGTACCTGACCTTGGGGTGCTCCGGTCTTATTTGTGAAAAAGGATGGCACCCTCCGGTTGTACATAGACTATCAATAACTCGATAAGATGACCATCAAGAACAAATACCCATTGCCAAGGATTGATGATCCATTTGATCAACTTCAAGGGGTTTCAGTTGTAATACCGAGAAGTCCGGTTGTGGTGTTGACACTAAAGTAACTATTCGAGATTTCTATATTTTGTGTAAATTTGGAAGAATAATTAATTTAAATTTTAAATTCAGATTTTACCTTCCGGGTTGCATAGAAATTTCCTAAACTCTCGGTTGATAGACTTTTAATTTTTAAGTGTTTAATATTTAGTTCTCAGAGTTCTCTAGGTTCGGTAGAATTTGACTTCTCAATGAAAAGTTGATTTAGTGCCTTCAAGTTGCAATTTTATTTTCATCTCTCTCAGTACACTTTATAGTCTTTCGGCAACCTTTTGGTAATATTTTTCCATTTATTTTTTGGATCTTGGTGTTGAATGCATTTAGATCTCTCAATTATAGCCATCATCTATACTTACCAAACCAGTTGTACTGCATCATTTACTATACTTGTTAGTAGTTTTGAGTTCCATTTTCCTAAATGGAGGATGCCTCTTGATGAGAATTTGCAACCAAGGAGATTTGAACCTTGGCCTACCAAGGCCACAAAAGCCTTATTACCACCATGCCATTTAATCTCTTTAGTTATATATTACACAATTAATATTATCTCTCATATTTTGGATATTCCAAATTTTTTATATTTCTAACGTATTTTCTATAAATATTATTTTTCATTCCAATTTTCCTTACTTATTATCGAACACATTTTCTCAACAGAATAGAATTTCAAGTACTTAAATTCATAGGATTGGCCTCCCCAATAATCGAAGAAAACATATTGGACACTTGTGCAATTTAAAAGTGAAAGAAGGCAATTAAGCAAATAATGAAAATGGATTTGTAGATAAAAGTGAAGATGAGACTCAAAAAACTCATGAAACCCAAATTTTATCTTTCTCTCTCTCTCGACCAATCTTCTCCTTTCTCCTAAACCCAAGTTGGTCAACCCCCAAAACTCAAGATCAAAGGTTCTAAATTACTCATCTAACTCCCCAAAGTTAGATTTTAGTTTTCATTTTGGAAGAGTTTAAGGATCTAAAGTTGTCACTAAAAAGGAGGAGAATTCAAGGACTGGTGTGGTCCAAATTGGAAGGATCTCCTGGAAACAAAATCAATGTATTATAATCTTCCTATCCTAAGTTTTAATTTGTTTAACTGCCTGTCCATTTGAATTTGAGGAATGTTGAGTCATAGTAAATAAGAGAAAAATTAGGTTTCGAATGTTAGGGTTATGGGTTAGCATTGAGTGATAAATATTGATAATTTTGGTTAATTGATGATATCTCTTAGGGGTTGAACAAAACTAATCAAGGCAAGACTCTTGTTGTGAAGAGAACTAGAAGTGACTACCCTTCCTAACACTGTAAGTGGATGGTTATGTTAAGTATGAATGAAATGATAAAAAGGTTTTCAATTATGATTTGTGAAATAAGTTTTGAAATAAATTTTGAAATGGCATTGTAAAATGCTTGTGATCATGATGTACCTGACTTAAATAATTTGATAAATCCATGACTCTATCATTAATCATTGAATTGTTTGTATCATGTTACAAACAAATTATGATTGTGATTTCTAAAATTTCACTTTCTTGTAAATGGTTATAGCATTGAATTGTGAAATGGATTTTGTAACATGGTGAATAGAAAAGAATAAATAACTATAGTATAAGTCTTTCCATAGACCAGAGCTATTGGGGCAGTGTGGTTAACATTGATTTAAAATTTGGGATTGGTGGTTGGCGGGATGGAGGGCCTCCCCAAGTTATTCCCATGGTAATGTGATAGCACCCACGAAACTTCGGGCCAACGCCAATAATGGGGAATATTTTATGAAAATTATGGAAAACCCCTTGACGGATTCTACCAACGGCAATTAGTAGAAATGTGGTCTTGACAAACCCCAAAGAAAATTTGAAAGGAAACTAAAACTGGTTGTTAATGTGGACATTTAAGTCATAGGAAATTTACTCTAAATTTATTTTATGCGAATGTCTTTGGGTATCGCAATTGTATAAATTTGACATACTCATTTGGCATAACTACCCTATCACATATTCATGTTCAACATGCCATTGTATCCATTCATTGACGATTTTATACTTACCCATCTCTTTCTATCTCTTTTTAAGGGAAGTCTAGGTTGGAGATTTAGACATCATGTTGTGACAATCAGAAGAAATTACTTTTGTTGATTTTCAATAGGTACTAGTTTTGAGAACATTCTTGAGAACTATGTGGACCGGACTCATGGAGGGAGTTTTATAAACTTTTAATTATGGTTTTTATTGAATACTTACTTGTTTATTTTGGCCAATATAAAAAAAAGCCCTTACTTACACTACAAAATTAAACCTCTATGCTAACGGTAACATTTATTGTCGGTAACTTTTAGTGACGGTTTTTTATACCCTATAGAGACTTTTTGACAAAACCGTGGAGAAATGTATACAGTTTCTTACAGGTATAAATTATCCGTTGGGAAATGTTTATCAACAGTCAGTAAGGATAATACAACCATCTGTAAAAATGATATGCAATTATAATCAATTGTAGAAGTAAAAGTGGTGCTCTTTAGGGACAGTTTGAAAATATTGTCCATATGATTCATTTTTATTGTCCTCTTAATTATTCTCTTTGTGTATGTTCTATATTTATACTAACCCATATATTGCACAGTTATTAAAAACTATGTTCAATTTTCACGGTTATCACTGTTATCACTTATGTCAATAAATGTGATAGTCTTTTAGACCGATTTGAAAACATTCTCTATGTATGTCATCTATATTGAGTACTGAGACGGTTTAAAAATTTGTTATTTGCAATATCTTGTAGTAAGTTGGTGATAATTTGGGATAACAGATGGTAAGTTGCTATAATAAGTGGCATGGTATGTTGAGATAAGTTATCATAAGTTTGCGATAACTAGTGGTAATATAGTGTGTATGTGATAAAGTTGGTAATATTATTATATATTGTAGTAAAATTGATATAACATAAAGTAACTTTGTCATAAAATAAAAGTAATAAAATTACGAATGGTGATAACTTATGCTTAGTTTGCGTGACACTAGAGTCAAATGTGCATAATTGTATGGTTATTAATAACATGTAGTAATGCATGGTAAGAATTTTACCATAATTGTAACATTATTAATTTATCATTATTAGGATTATTAATATAGATTATTATCATTTTAAATAAATTAAAAAAAATTATTTTGAATATTGTTATCTAATTTGGGATGGGTTGTTATATGAGATGGTAAATAACAATAAATTGTGGGAATCTAACCAGAAGTAATATAGTAACTTTATGGTAACTTCATGATAACAATTATCAGATAACTAATGGTAATACAGTAGTAGTGTGGTAACTTTATGATAACAGTTATCGCATAACTAGTGGTAATATGGTAACTTCATGATAATAGTGCTCGAAGTGCAACATATTTCAATCTGTTGATTTCTTTATTTTTGTGCACACAATATTGCTAATATATTAATAAATTAAATTATAATATATTAATAATCCGGATAAGTAAATTTAAATTATAATATATTAATAATTTAAAAAATCTATATATATAATCACAAATTTTTACCTATTCAAAATATATAATATTAATATCTCATAATTCATTCATTTATTCAATATAAAATATCATTCAAATATATCAAAACATAATTTACATAATAGATGGTTTGAATATATCAAGTTGAATTTAAACAGTAAAAAAATTTAATGAGAATAGAAAAGGAAAAAAAAACATAAACCCAAAGTGAAGCAAAAAAATAGAGATAGGAGTAAGACAAGGAAAAAAAAAAGTAAGAGTGAGATAAGAAAAAAAAAAACAAAGAGTGAGACACGGAGACAAAGAGGAAAGAAGAGGGAAAAAAAAACAAAACAAGACATTATGGTAGTAAGGTTCAAATGCTAACATTTTTTGTAACAAAAAAAGAGGGCCATGCATGGCGCATGCCCGCGCATGTGCTAGGTGTGGACGGACCCGCATGGTTTAACCATGAATGCACGATGTATGGTACATGTGTGAAAGTTGTGTATGTGAAAATTGTGTGGAGTGTGAAATTCTTTGTGATTATAAATATGGTGGAGATTCTTAGTGCTATCTAGATAAAACCCTACCAATACAATAACAAATACAAATGCTTTTCATTGATTATACCAATATAATTAATTATACTATTGTCATAATTTCAAATTATAACACTATATTATCTACATTATCTGATAATTGGTTAATGAATTTTCAATATAACACTATATTATATAATTACAAATTTCATATCATTATATTATTAAAATTAATAATATTAATAATTTTACACTACTTCAATTAGTAATATTAATAACTTTATATTGAATTGTCATGTGATTAATCAAATGGACACAATTAGCAAAGCATAGAGTACATGGCAGGGATCGTGCAGTAAATATACTAATAGCAAGGTAATATGTCACACCCTGAACCGGAGTCGTGAACAGCTGTCCGTTATCCTGGATATTGATTTTCTATAACCAAACGAGCAAAACCTCCCCATAAGTCGGAAGTCTATCAAATACCATATATCAACCTGTCACATATCAATATACATAGGCCAGCCCAGCCAAAATCAACAATATTCTCAGATCATCCAATCCCTGTTAACCATCTAGGATAACGTAAGGCTAACAACAGTCCTACCAGACCTCTACTGTCATACCCCCATCAAAGGCATGAACAGTCGCCAGTTACCCCTCTTGTGATTTAGAGGTGGTACCAAGCGAACCTAAAGGATACTTCTAGAACATGACACGTTTCCCAAAGTAAATGTACACAATAGTACAAATCATGTCTCAATGCAATAGAATAGAATTGAGAGTTTTAATAAGATACACATAAATTTACATACAGTTATTCCCCTTCAATGTTTTTTATACATAATGGTCATCTACAATCCCAATATACAAATATACAATTTTATTGGCAAATCCTTCCCAATATCATATCGAGTACCTAATCAACTCTCTCGATCTCCAACAAAAGCCTCGTGCACTGATAAGTCTCAACGCGTCCCACTATAACTATCTTTGTACACCACAGGAAATGAGGAGTGAGTATCAAGGAGATACCCAGTTAGTGAGAGGTATATATCATGTATTCAATGTGTCGGTAAAAAATAGAGTATCAAAGTTCTCAATAATTCTACATATTATAAGAAATCGTGTAAAATATTCAATTTATCATAAATCATTCTTTTCACATACATTTTAAACATATATGTATCCATGTCATCAAATCATGCTAGAATAGAGCGTGCCAAAATCAATCCTGGCAAGGGTCGACCATGACCAATGACATGCGCATCGGGGGTTTTGTATGCAATAGGTTAGAAAAGCTCTTTATTCGGACGTTGGCGACGGACCTCATCAGGTGCTAGACTACTGCGCACCATAGCCCTCCCCCTTATAGGTTCAACCAGACTAGTACTGTATCGAATCACAATACATTTACTATTTTTCGATATCATGTGGGATACCTTCCGCAGTAGCGTATCGAGTTCAAGTATGGATTACCTTACACATGCATCCTTCATAACTATGAAATGAGATTTACAGATCACAAAGTTATCATCATCGCATGCTAGGACCCTCGGCCCATATATAATATCATCATTAATTTAATCACGTGCCATGCCGCATTTCTCAAGCAATGTCAATCATTTCCACAAGGATGATTTCATAAAACATGTATAAATCAAATGCAATGGCACGGTTTCGTATTTTAAAAACTCGTTTGGATCCATATACAACACGGAAAAACATGTTTGTGGATATTCCATAAATTCACAAAAACATTTCATAATTCATTGAAAATTTCACATCACATATTCATTAAATTATACTTGCATCAGAAAATATTTTAAAACATGATATTGTGTATTAGATAAATAATATAATAAATCTCACTCACAGCATACGAGAGGGTATGCCACTTCCAGCACGAATCTCGAGATACATAAAAATACTCTCCTCCATATCACTAACGAGACTCTATAAATATAATGTAGAACATATGTTACTTAAAAGGTTATATGATGTGTATATGATGATGTAAATGTGATGCAACTCTAGTTATATACAAAGCTAGGGGTTTTTTTTTTTTAAATCTAATCTCGCATCATTCTTGAGAATTCACCACAAGTTCCTCAACCGGGGTTGGAATTAGGAAATTCCAATCTCTATAGTTGGATCACATAAAACTCACACTTTTCGTGTTGAACTTATCTCCAAAATCTCGGTGGAAGATTGCTTAAAGTTCACATTTTTAAACCAATCCAACTCTCACTTTTTATTTTATCCTGTTTTAGCAAATTTCTCATATTTCACCATCTACTCATGCAAATACTCTGATTTTTTGACAATGCTATAGTTAAGACATAGGGTTACAACTTCTTAGTTGGGCACTTTCTTGGATTCCTAGTGCAAGTCCATGAAATAGCACCATTTTGCCCACATTATGTTTTAGAAGTCCGTTCTGACCAATTTTTGTTCTTCCCCCACAACTTTTAACACACAACTCCAAGTTTTCCTAAAATTTTTATAATATTTAGAAGAAATATAACCCTACATTTTTCATGTTTTGGATTTCTCCCAATTATGCCTAGAAGGGGTTTGAAATGTACCACCAAAATCTTTGTTTAGTTTTGGCCGAGAAACAGAATCCTTTCTGCATAGTTTTGGAAGATTTTGTATAACCTTTGATTCCCTCTTGCAAACTGGCTGAAATTTTCACAGTAGGTGGCTAAGAGAGAGATCTACAACTTTTCTTCCTTGAGTTGTTGCAAACAAGGGCTGGAAGGGAGTCGTGTAATGCTACTATTTTTGGTATTGGAGAATGGGTGACCTCTGTCGAGTTTTAGAAGAATGGCTGTAACTTTTGACACCTGGGTCAGATTGAGGCGATTCCTATTTCGTTGGAAAGTTAAGACATATATCTACATTTCATATAACTAATACAAAATCGAGTTTTACCAAGAAAGGGGGCTGCACTCAGAGGCAAACTCACACTGCAAAACAGGATAAAATAGTGCATTGTCAAAATCTAATCTACTCTCCTTTCCTAGCCATTTTTTTTGTCTGATTTCCAACCCGGCTAAGTCTAATTTTTCATCCATTGACCCCACGGTTTTTCTTGATGGATCCCTTCATTTTCTTGTGCTAAATCTTATTCTGAAGTTGGTTTTGTTATAGTACGGCAGCAAGATAGAAACTGTATTGGTTTTGCATCCCAAGGTCAGAAATTGAATCATTCCTTAGCTAGTTCAGTTCTCTTAGTGGTTCACTAAGTAGATGGGCTCCAAATGACCTCAATTTTGAATATTTTGGTCCTTAGGATGTGTGTAAGGTCTCTGCAAAATTGTATTGAAAAAGACCAAGGGCAACTATGGCTGCCGGTCCAAGGAATCTCACTGCCTCATATAAGTTTCCAAAATTTCCAAATTTCTAGATTTTGGCTGTTCCGGTTTTGCTATTGGTTTCCCTATTAAACTAACTTCAAATGACCCCAATTTTTAACATGTTATAGTTTAGGATGTCTACAAGCTATCCGTAAAAAATCACAGAAAACTACTAAGGTTTGTCTTGGTATTCTCGGACTCATATACTTGTCTTCTCATGGTTTTACACACAAACACCACATGCATGAAATTTTTCCACTCAAATTCCAGCACATATGTACCACTCAAGCACACCTCATTCTTGATTATTTTGTGCACTTATGTAACTCATTTTCCTTGGCCATTTCCAACACACACAATACATTTTTGGATATATTTAATCCACCAAATGTATACATTCATACTTCAAATTCTGCATATTTCAACTATCCAATGACTACTCATTCTTGGTACAAAATCACACACACATGCAAGGTTAATTTCTGTGTACTCAACTAGCATTTGGCCACCCTAAACTAGGTTCAAATCAACTCCTTCAACCACTAATACTAGGTTCTCACAAATGCAATATGTTTCCATGCTTGGTTTACATAGCATAAGATGAAAGGAGTCTACCTTACCTAGTGCAGTCCGGTTGAAGCCTTGAAGAACCAAGATCTCTCCTCTCCTTGGAGCTTTCGGCTGAGCTCAATCCACCAAGCTAGAGTCCTCCTTTTTGTCTAGTTTTTGGATATGTTGTACTAGGGCTAGAAAGGATAAGATCTATGTAAAAATATTTGGGTGTTGTGTGAAAAAAATCAGACTCCCCTTTCAAGGAAACTCTCGGCCATAGAGAAGAAGGAAAAAGAAGATTTTGTGCTTTGGTTCCTTAGGCAAGGCTCTCTCTCTCTCTCTTTCTCCCGCTCTCTTACGTTGCCCTCCACATTTCTAAAGGGGCCAACCATGGTTAAGTCAATTTTTAATCATAGTTAAGTTTAATTAACCTAACTCTAGTTGAATTTAACAATTTTTAATTAACTAGGGTTAGTTTCCTCCAATCATGTAGTGCCACTTGTCAAGACCACACAAAATTCAATAAAGTAAATTCACACACTTCAAGAGTATGCCTATTCATTCGTTAACACGTGATCCGAGATCGGTCAAAGTTACTATTCATCTTAAAAATCTAAAATTGCACACGGGACCCAGGTTTTCGTGCTGAGTCCAATGCCATTGGTTTCGCATTAATCTAATGTCGTTTGATCGCCCAAACGTCTTTCAGAGTGAATGAAATTCTCGATCGATCAAAATTTGACTTCGACCTTGAAATGCGTGAAATCTAAATGCAGACTCTATTTTACTTGTAGATTTAAAAAATATAGGTTTTGGGTGGAAACGATACCATTTGCTCGGACAAATTTCAATTCTGCCAAAAATTAGGATTTCTCAAGCGAAAATTTTAAAACACCGAGTGTTTTTGTGTTACGGCCTAAATTTGACCATTTACTTTTAAAGTGAATTTAGCATGTATATATCTCACGACATCAAATTTGCACGTGTGGTTTTCATTTTGGTTTAGTAACAAAGATTTTCATTCACGATAATTTAGCCGTATAAATTGAGAAGAGTACAATATGAAAGATACCGAAGTATCGGTGTTGCATAATTAGTAGTAAAAATTACATAAAATGAAATGAAATATAGTAAGTGATTTTTTCAATTGGAATACAATGGCGGTATTGATTAAAAGTATAAAAAAAATTGAGAGATTAAGAACATGGTTAATGAAAAAATAGGCAAAAAAAAGCGCAAGTATAAAAAAGTTGAGGAATTAAGAACGTGGTTAATGAAAAAAGAGGCGAAAAAAAGCGCAAGTATAAAAAAATTTGAGGAATTAAGAACAACGCGAGTAATGAAAAAAGAGGTGGAAAAAAAGTGCAAACGAAAAAATGGGCGGATTTTGAAAAGGTTTTGAAAATTTGTTTGTGAATATGGTAATTTTATGATAACTTGTGGTAAGTTCATGATAATATGATAATATTATTATTCATTGGATTGAAATGTAGTGATAGCTAGTGGTAAGTTTGTGAGAACCAGTGGTGATACAATCTGATAATATTATTATTCATCATTCATTGAAGTGAAATATAATAATAATTGATGATAAATTTGTGATAACTAATGGTAATATAGTAATAAATGTGTTTATGATAACTTGTGGTAAGTCATGATAACTAATGGTAATATATTATGATAATATTATTATTCAGTGAAATAGTGATAATTAGTAGTAAATTTGTGATAATAAGTGACAATATAGTGATAATATGTGTTTATAATAATTTGTGATAAGTTTGTAATAACCAATGGTAATATAGAGTGAAATACAGTGATAACTGATATAAATATAATATGATAATATTATTATTCTATTGGAGTAAAATATAGTGATTAAGTAAAATTATGATAATATAGTGGTAAGTCGCGATAATGGGCACTAACGTCTCATTTGACCCTTACCCAAGAAATATTCAGCAGTAGATGGTTTCACATTTAAAACAATGAAGCCATACTCATGATAATCCGTCTCCCGCCTTCTTGGTTGTGTATGAAATTTATGCTTATTTTTTGTCCTAAAAATCCTAACGACGGCATTTCTTTAAATTAAATTTAAGTGAAAATTATATTTAAAAATAATCTAATGAATTTGTTTAAATTAATTAAGCTGCCAATGCTAATATGCAAAGCACAAACAATTGCACGTATTCTAAAAATTGTATTAGTAAGCATATGAGAAGTATGACTAAAATGGAAGATAGTGGTTACAGGGTGTAACGAAGAAAAAAGTTATGTAAGGAAAAAAAAGCAGTAAAACAAAAAATAGGTTTAAATTGTGTAATGAAAAAAGGGCGCGGGAAAAGAGCTTTTGAAAATTTATTTGTAAAAATGTCGGTATATGCCGTCTTTGATATGATATGTATATTTAACTTGAAATATTATTACAATCATTGGATTAATTAGTAATATATGAAAATAAAAAAAATTATAAAAAATTTAAAATTATTTTGAGATACAAATGCACAATTTTGTAATAATAATAAAATAATAATCGTACATTACTACATAATACATATATATTTCTATATATATTACTATAAATTATAAATTTGAATCAATGATGTTCCCTGTGTGGATGAGAGGAGGATATATGTTTGTGTGATAATATAAAGTTATGATTATTAATATATGTTAGAGAACAAATAAAGAAAAGAAAACATACATCATTGGGGCAGCAACATCATTGGGGCAGCAGTGGCATAGTGGTTAATAGTGTTAAATTTTCACCCTCTGTGAGTTTGAATCTGCCCGCCTACATTAGTTTTTTGCATTTTGTTAGTTTTTTGCATTTTGTGAGTCTTTTTGCATTTTGCATGAATGGCCGGTTACAACTGCGGGCGCGCATGGTTTCAACCGCGGGCGCACACAATTTCAATCGTGGGTACGGCTTGCAACTTTTTTTTTTTCCTTTTAGCCTACAAATCTTTTGTTTTCTTCAAGCCTGCAATTTTTTTTCTTCTGGCCTGCAATTTTTTTTTTCTTGTGAGTCTTTTGCATTTTGCATGAATGGCCCAGTTTCAACAGCGGGCTCGCGCGGTTTCAACCGTGGGCACGGCCTGCAATTTTTTTTTCTTTTAGCTTGCAATATTTTTTTTCTTCTAGCCTGCAATTTTCTTTTCTTCTCTAGTTTTTGCATTTTGTGCATGAATGGCCCGGTTTCAACCGCGGGTGTGCAGTTTCAACCGTGGGCACGGCCTGCAATTTTTTTTTCTTTTAGCTTGCAATATTTTTTTTCTTCTAGCCTGCAATTTTCTTTTCTTCTCTAGTTTTTGCATTTTGTGCATGAATGGCCCAGTTTCAACCGCGGGTGTGCAGTTTCAACCGTGGGCGCGGCCAGCAAATTTTTTTTCTTTTAGCCTGCAATTTTTTTTTTTCTCTAGTTTTTGCATTTTGTATGAATGGCCCATGCGCGGTGGGCTCACGCGGTTGCAACTGCTCTTTTTGCATCTTGCATGAATGGCCGGTTTCAATCGTGGGCGCGCACAGGATGATGTAATGGGGTTAGTAGAACATAGAACATAACCAAGCACGTGCGTGCCTCTATAGCCAAATGTTATAAATAAAATTGTAGAATAGTTGGTTGTATCGCCAATAAACACCATGTCCAATACTAAGAGTGGGGATATTTGTGAACTTAAATTATTAAAAATGCTTGGTGGTCCGCTTTAGATCGTGATAGATTTTTGTCAAGAACAATGATTTTGGTTGTTCCATATTTAGAAAATATAAAATATGTTAAATATATAAATTTTATCTCATCATGATGATTAAATGTAAATGAAAATTTTGACTTTTATGATGACAATTGATATATTTGATGATAAAAAAAGATTTTGAGAAAATTATTTAACATATCCACACTCATAACTTATTCATTGCATAACATATTATTCTAGTAATTGAATATTGTTTAATTATACTCATTTTCCTCATTCTATTTTTTTCAGACGTCATCTAGTTTGGAGATTAACCCCTGTCTTGAGTCAAATCGAAAATATTTTGAGAATCTCTTTGGATATCGGTATCTTTTGATTATATTTCGAAATATTAGATAACTCTTGTGGAGGTATTGATTGTAACTATTTTTTAAACCTATCTTGATACTATCTTTGTTGAATTTGAACCTTGAATTACATTTGGTATTGTATACGTAAATTGAGAACTTATTGATTTACCGAAACTTTTACTACGCAATTATTTTTAATTGAGTTGATTTGGAATCTCTTGAGTAGAGACTTGTTTTATATTCTATGGAATTGATTAGAATGACCGAGTTAACATTGTGCAGATATTTGGATTTGAATGGTCGGGATGATCTTATGCATGCATATTTTGAATAGGGATGGACCAAGCTGGTCCTTTAGTTGTGTAATGAATATATGTTATTTTATTTTGATTTGTTAAATTATTTTGAAAAATAAATAGATATCGATAAATGTCTTATAATACTTTGATACGGGTTAGACTTACCCATATCCCAAGATAATACGGTGATTGTCACGTGCTAGATCTAAGGGTTGGAGCGTGATAGAAAGTGAGAGAGAGAGAGAGAGAGAATATATATATGTTTATTTAAATTAATTTAGCAAAAACTTATGGTGATGATTGAAATTAACTAAATGCTTTCAATTTCACATAATAGAATATGTTTTGTTATGAAATGAGTTTGATTTTTTCTTGATTTTTGCTATCATCCCTTTTATTTTTTCTATTGCGGTAGCATTGATTATCAACTCTTTAATTATTGGAACTGTTTGTCAACACTATGATTATTGTTGTCATCATATTTTATTCTTTTTATTATGAAGATTTTGATTGTCAATTCTATCATTTTTGTTATCATGTATTTTATTTTTTCCATTACAAAGTATTTATTGTCAACACGAACCTTGCAAATAAGTACTCATTCTTGGATTGGAAACCGGAACCAGAGTGAGCTCTTGTCTAGAGAAAAGGTAGGAATTTGTCCTCCTTCGAAAATTTTAATGTTTTGGCTGCCGAGTTGATATCAAGGTCCCGGTAGAAGTTGGAGGCACTTGCAATGATCGAAAGAGGAAGCAATTTAACAGTTTTATCATATGAAGAAGACATTTTCAAGAATTAGGATGCAAGGAGATAAAGGTAATTGTTTTGTAGTATGGAAGGTCATCGAATGTTGAAGCCCTTACATCCTACAGGTCATCGAATGTTTTGGTTCATTATTGGGTGTAGCTGTCCAAAGTTGGCCTACCTTGATCACGCAAATATACTAATATAATGCACGTTTGGGTCATGCAACAATTTGCAAGTTTAGCTCATATCATCATTTCCCAATTTATTCAACTCCATTTCTTTTGGAAAATTTATATTTGCTTAATGCGCACCAAAATTATGCATGGTAGAAAGGAAGCTTCCAGTTTCCGGCGGCATTGGTTTGAGCATTTTTACATTCCCAGTTAGGACCTCCATCCGATTTTTATTACAATGTACAATGATTGCCTTGTACTTTCTAATTTGTTGGAAGGTTACGTAATAGCAATTTCTCATACTCGCCATCATTACAATTCAGACATTCTAATTTCTTCCAAAATTATTTATATTATAGAGTCTCAGAGTCATGTTTGTGAAGTAGGATACATGCCAGCCAGGATGAGTCCTAGAATAAACAATTTGAGAGAGAGAGAGAGAGAGTCGTCTCTGTACCTAAAATATATTCTCAACGTATCGAGGGGCCTTTCACAATACATAATATTCTACAATAACTAGGAAAATTTTCAACATCTGTTGCTGTTGTTTTAACAGTCAAGCAAGCAAAATTCTCCGAGCAGCCGGCGGGAGTGGTAAATGAATCTCATTAGTCTATTTTTTTTGTCTTATTTAATCGGTATCTGAATTTATATTTCAATTAATACAAATCGAGATACGGTTAGATTCTTTATAAAATGAAATCTTCCGATATAATTTCTTTTGTTTTCAAAACTCGAATGCGAATTTTGATTAAGAGGTCATAACGTCCTTCCAACTAATTCAATTGTCTGCCAATAATCCAATTAGTCAACTAAACCAGCTTTGGAAAATTCTTGAGTTGGAAACTCTATGTTTCCGTTGTTTATTTGCCAACTCATTGTCTTCAACCCACATAAACCCTTCCCGAGATATCCCTCAAAAATCTATGGCCTTCACCTTGTTGCGGAAAGAAAAAAAAAAATAATAATAATCATCACTTCTGTGAGAAGTCATGGGATTGTTTAAAAAAAAAAATACAAAATACCGAAGTGAAGAAAAGAAAAAACTAATAGCTTTTATTCCCGGTGGCTCAAGAAGTGGCCAAGTATTATCTGAAGAAAAATATTTTTCCGATTCATATGTGTATTGATGCTCATAGAATTAAAATTCAATAATCATCACTTCTATACTCACAATATAATAAATAAATATTTGGCTACGAATGTTACAGCCATAAAAACTATAAAAATTTCTACATTATACTTTGTTTGGTTTAAGGAGCAAAAAATCTTTATAAATAATAAAATGGTAAATCTAAAAATTGGAAAAAAAAAATATCAAAAAAGGGTTTATTCCACCTCCACCGCCGCCATTGTCTAGTTTTCTCCCAAACCATCCATCCATCAATATCACCGACATTAGTTTAAATGTCAAAATATCATAATCAAAGATTAATAATCAAAGAGTTTTTCTTTTTCTTTTGCTTAAAATTAATTTCTCTTTCTTGTTTATTGTGTTGTAGAATTCGATTTATTTTAGAGAAAATGGGTTATTTTTCTATACTTATTATTTTTTAATTTCATCATGTTATTATTTTGGGTCCCAAACTATAAACTAGACGGGAGAAAAAGAGATAACAAACTAAACCAGCATGTGACATTTTGACAAATTTTGAGTAACAAAAAATAAAATATTTCCAATCAAATCACAAGAGAGTGAATTGATTTTTTTTTCCCTTTTAAAAATCAACTATCTTGTCAATCTACTTAGAAAGAACCAAGTTACATGTTAGATGCCCTTGGCTCCAGAAGGAAACTTGTTTTGGAGGTTAGAAGTAAGAACCAAGGTCCCTTCTTGTTTCTTATGAAAAAGAGGTATAATTGAAGGATAAAACCAGAATTCAAGATAGTGAGCAGGAATAATTACTGCACGGATAATTAACCCAAAGATCAAAAGAATTTTATCATTTATTTGGAGGGTAACATCACATATGAGTTTTCAAAGAATAGTACAAATTGAAGTGAAAAATGAAGCTCGAAGTTTCATTCCAAAGTAGAGCTGTCAATGGTTGCACTCAGGTGGAAGACCATGAGGGAAGCGCTTGAAATCGCTGCAATAGTTATAAATCATATGATACTTCTGTACCCAATTAAGCCACCTTCTGCTGCTAACCGTATTAAGCTGTTGAATCTGCCATTGATTGCCCGAGACTGCAGAAGTTGTTACCATAGAAGCACAGGTAGATGAGAGTGTGGCAGATGACCAAACACAACCATCTGCATTGAAGTTCCTATAGGAGGCAGTGAATGGCGCCTTGGTCCAATCAATCTTCACACGTCCTCCCATTGTGGCCCAATCATCCGCATTCCAAATACTAGAGTAGACTCTCATGGCTTTCTTGTTTGGAAAAGGAACTCCAATGTACTCCTTGTTCCTGAACTCTCTAATCGGGATGTCGTCCACTAAGAAGCTGTAAGAAGAACATGTAAGGATAAGAATTCCCCATTGTAGAAAATCAGGATATAAACAACTTCAAAAGGACAAATTTTAGTATGTCTTACATGATGTTTTGTGGATTCCAAATGACAGAGTATTTGTGGAAATTCTTGGTGGGGTCGAACCAGAGCTTAAATTGTTGTTCCCTATTCCCCTTTCCCTGTGCATAGACATTAGTATGGAGTGTGTATGGGTTGCCAGACAAATTTCCCAAGAATTCTAAGTCAATCTCGTCATGATTTGGTCCTAGTGAAGATAACTGCATGAGGAAAAAAAAAAACACTATTAGTAGTTGTTCAAGAGACCATGAAGATCTAACTTGTAAAGAAGTACCGGAAAATTACATAAAATGTAGTGACTGTGCCAGCGGAATTGTCAGGGACAAGCTTGATTTGAATATCGATCTTTACAAATAAGTACTCATTCTTGGATTGGAAACCGGAGCCAGAGCTCTTGTCTAGAGACAATGTCAGAAGATTTCCTCCCTCGAGAAACTGGACATTTTGACTGCCCCAGTCGACATCAATGTCATTGATGAAATTACCAGCATCGACAAAGATAACTAGAGTAGAAAAGAAAATTGAAAGTAAAAGCAGTCTTGTTTTTTCAAGAGACGAAGGACTAGACATATCTGGAGACATTTGATTAGAGCAAAGAGAGAGAGCTTTCCAATATAGAACTAATTGAACGATAAAGCATTTTTATGCAACGGGTTTGTATAGGTGGTGATGGAGAGAAGAACCCAATAGGTTGACTAAAGGAAACATCTGACAGACAGGGAATGACAGATGATTTTGTGCTGGCAAAACTTTCAAGGAAAAGTTGGTTACATTGCATTGTGTAGCTGTCCAGCGTTGTCCTACCTTTGAATATATTTCATTATCTAATGTACATGAATTTGTGTTTGTTTAGCAAAGGAGTAATTTGTAAGTTACACAAGGTTTCCTTCCACTTACAAGAACATTCTCATGTGCAAAGTTTGATTAAAGTCAATATTTATATTATTTGGCAACCACTTATAAAACATTTTCACCTATTCAAGAATTTTCCACTGTAATCCATATTAACAGCTAACTTTTAAACTTTGAATTTGATCTTGGAAATCTGGCAAGAAATAGAGCACACAAACAAGATGAATAAGATGAGCAATCACACAATCAAAACAAGAATTTTACATGAAAAACCTAAAATGAGAAAAACCAAGGAAGATAAAGAAAAATTCACTATTGGAATTGAGTGCAAGATAGATTTTACAAATCCCTCAACAACGGTGGCATTGCTCTCCCAAGCTCTCCCACACTAATTTTCGGCTCTATTAGGGCTTGGAACGCGAAAGGCCCTTTTGTTGGGCTGCCCTCTTAAAAAAAATGTGATTGGTAAAAGAGAAGGGGCTCATTGGTCTACTGCTTTTTAGAGGCTGGTTCGTAGCAGTCAGATCTACATATTGACGGGTTATTTTGAGTGAAACATCTTCTGAGCTACAATACGAATCTATATGTTTTCAGTGAGAATATTGTTCTTGAGATTTGTTTGGGGATAGTTGTGATGATACCTCTAGTGTAATAGAGATAGTGAGCGCGTAATCTTGATTTACATAATGGAGTATTTTCTGGACAAGGTCTCATGGCTTTTTTCCTTCATTTGAAGGAGTTTTTCCACATTAAATATTTTGGTGTTCTTGCTGTGTGTTGTGTTTAATCGTTGTTGTTGGATTATAAATATTGTTAGGAATTTTTTTTGTAATTTAAATTCATTGAATTAAGGCATTCAAAATAAAATTAATAGGAAAAATATAACTGAAAAAAATTAAATATGATAAAAAATGAAAAGATTTTGAATTGGGATGCATTTGATTGGATTTCGATTTAAATTTCTATACAATTAATTTTATTTTTTCATTTTGAATATTTAATTGTCTTCGTATAATATTTAACAATAATTTAGAGTAACAATTATAAAGTTTTAATGATTTTTTAGTAGTTGAAAATCTATATAAACCCCCTCCAAATATATTAGGTACTTAAATCCAATTATAATAGATTTATAAATTTATTTCAAAAGCAATTTCTATATCATAAATTTATCTTCATTTGTTTGTATTAGTAGACATATATTAAATATTTCATATAAGTTAGTAAATATATTTATTTATTTTACAATATTCTAAATCATAAATTTAAAATCTAATTTTTCTGATTTGAATGAAAAGAATTATAAGGAACAGAAAGAAATTGTACTTCTCTATTAGGCCGCTTGGACATTAATCATGCTATCCGGAGAGACGAACTATCTCTGATAACCGATGCTAGCTCTGCAATACAAAAAGCATTTTATGAACAGTGAAAGAGATCTAATCACCTAAATACCATGTTTATAAAGAATAAAATTTTGGCTAACATTGGGGACTCAGTCAACCAGCATCCCAATGTCCATATTCTTCTGAAGGCTATAGATTAGCAATTTATGGTATCAGAGAAATTTTTTGTCAGTAGTCTCATTATACAATTCTCTTCCATGAGAGGAACATTACTATCCATGGTGTGCATGAGTACATCATGCGGTTACAAAATATAGCAACTCAACTAAAGAATCTGGATACCCAAACCTTTCCTTGTGCACTTCATTCTGAACTCCCTCCTACAGCCCTACACTCCGTTTAAGATCTCTTACAAGACATGTCACGTCCCGAACCGTGATCATAAACAGCCGCCCGTTGTCCTGAATGCCAGTTGTATTTTTACAAAAAATCTGGTTGAACCTCCCCGCATATCGAATGTCTCCCATATAGCAATCAACATGCTACCTGTACAATAGGGCCAACCCGGGCCTCACAATACATAAATAAAATCCCAACATCAGACTAACACATCCATACCGCACAATTCAGGACAACGCAAAGCTAACAAAACGAATTTCCACAATTCTAACTATAGACCTCTACTGCCATACCCCCGTCAAAGGCATGAACAGCTGCCAGTCGCCCCTCCTGTGATTTAGAGGTGGCACCGAACGGTCCTAAAGTACACTTTTAGGATATGATACATTCCTAAGAAACATACACAATGAATAGAAATTGTCTCAATGTGAGTATTATGCAATGACATAAGAGTTCCACAATTTAAATATCCATATTTGTACAGTCATCTAAGAATTATACAATGGTTATCTATAAACCTCAAAATACATATACATCATTTATACAATTTTTAACTCACGAAATTGTAGCAAAAATATATAATGATTCCTCAAATCCAGACCAGATCTCCCAATGATACTAAGCTTCCTAAAAGCAATGCTCCTTGCGAAATCCTATCTCTGAAACAAGAGAGAAAATCAGGTGGAGTACTCAGGGAAAGAATACTTAGTGAGTGAGTAGGTCAATGCAATCGTCTAATAAGAATTGTGAAACTGGAGTGTGAAACTGGAGTGTCAAAGTGTAAGTATACAAATCATACTTCAAATCATCGTGTTTTTCATTTCCACAATATATCATTTGCACGCATTATCAAGTCAAATATGCATCCAAAACACTGTCATTAAAAATCGTACAGCTGTCAGCCGAAAATGTCCTGACAGAGGTCTACCTCGACCTATGATAGGCGTACCGGAGGTGTTATATGTAAATTTATTTAAAGTGCTCTCTATCCCGACTTTGGCGACGGACCTTGTCCAGGTGCTAGACTTGGAGAGAGTATCCAAATCCTCCCCCTTTTCAGGTTCAACCTGGCTAGTACTGTATCATTAATAAAATCAAGATAACTCGTGGGATACCCCAGGTCTAGGCATATCCGGACGCCACCTAAGCGCCTCTGACGGTGTCCTTCATAGCTACGGAACAATACATACCCAAGCCCTCAAAACCAAAATCAATCTCGTATCAAGAATGTACCATAATCATGTTCACAAACCAAATGCAATATATAACATAAAATGACACATTATACATTTCAATCACATGGATGCATAATTTAATAATTCAACCAAATTTTTGGATACTCCATCGATTCACAAAAAGTCAGTTCCAAAACCAGTCAAAACATTTCAACCACACGACAAATCATGCTCATTTATCAAAATGTTGTAAAATAGGATTTACATATTAAACAAAAGAATTGAAATAAATCTCACTCACAGTATGGGGGAGGGTAGCGCACTCCCCAATAATATCACGAAGCGAATAAAAGTGTTCCGCTAAATCAATACACCCAACACCTACGAATGTATATATATAATCAATAAGTTTCAAACCTACGCAGTTATAGGAAATAGACTACACTTTTAATACACATATGCCAATTAGATAGTTCGAATCATTTAGAACCCTACCCTAATTCCTTATATTTTGTTCATTAATACAACATGTCTACAAGATTCAAGTGTTGGTACTCAACCAATCACGCATAGAGTTCACACCAATCAAATCTCTTGCTCGCACCCAAGGGCCAGCAGGGCCATAGCCCAGCGCTCCTCTGCGCAGTGGGCTTGTGGGCTGCGCGGGCTCGTAGGCTGTCACGGGCCAGTGGGCTCACGGGCTCGCGGGTAGGTGGGCCCGCGGGCTGGCATGCTCACGAGCTCGCGGGCTGGTGGGCTGGCACGCTCGCGGGCTGGCATATGCGCTCGCGAGTTGTACTGCAGTCGCGCGCTCGTAGGCTGGAGCGCGCTCGTGCGCAGGTGCGCTCCAGAGCAGGCACTTTCACCCTGTGGTACACTCGTGAGGTCGCGCGCTCGCGTGGGGAAGCGCGCGCTGCGGCGCGCTCACGCTCGTGCAGGGAGGATTGTGCTGTAGCAGCGGCTATGGTGCGCTCATGGTGGTAGCGTGCGTGGAAGTTCATGGCGGAGTGCGATCGAGAGGGAGGGAGATCGCGAAAGATAGAGAGAGAGAAACATTGAGAGAGAGAATCCGAGAGGGAAAGATAGAGAGGGAGAGAAGAAGAAGAAGAAGATGGTGGTGGTGGTGCGGTTGCTCGCGGTGGAGAGAGGTGGCAGGGCGAGTGACCAATCGCGGCGGAGGAAGAAGGCAGCCGTGGGAAGGTGAAGAGTATGGGAGAGAGAGAAAGAGGAAGAGAGAGAGAGAAAGAAATAAACTTAGGGTTTCTAACCCTAATTGGGAAAAGGGGGAGGTGCTGCGTTTCACTCTAAAACGCAGCATCTCCTCTCTCTCTATTTTTATTTTATTTTATTTTATTTTGTATTTATATATATATATGTCTTCACACCCACACTTCATTAAAATTTAAATTTTTTTGTAAAAATGAGGTTTACTTCGATTCGCAGATTCGACAAATTAAAATATACCAAAAATTTAATTTAAATACCCCAAAATCAAAAATCAATTTAAATAAACAAAATTTCACTCTATATAATTAAATTGAAAAATATCTTATTTATATATATATTTCGAAATTGGTACAATATTACAGACACCGTAGTGTCGGTGTTACTTTTTCTAACTCTCTAAAAATAAGTTTCGTTCTCGAAACTAAAAGAGGACTAAACAACAAACAAATGAGGGTGTTGTCTCCTCATAGCCTCCTCGGGCTCCTAGGTCTCCTCCTTGACCCGGTCACTCCTCCACAAGACTTTGATTAACGAGACTTCCTTGCTCCGCAGTTTCTTGACCTGCTAATCTAGAATAGCCTCGGGCTGAATTGGAAGATTGAGGTCTTCTCGTAACTCAACAGGTAGAGGCTCTAAAATATGCGAAGGATTGCGATATATTTCCTCAACATTGATACATGGAAGACATCATGGATCCGAGATAATTCGTCTGGTAGCTCTAGTGTGTATGCCACGCTCCCAACCTTACTAAGGATACGGAACGGGCCAATGTACCTGGGGCTTAATTTGCCCCGCTGCCGATGTCGAATGAGTTCCCTCAAGGGAGAAATCCTCAAAAAACACCATATCACCCACCTCAAACTCTAAAGGCCGGCGTCTCCGATCCGCATATGCCCTCTGTCTGTCTTGGGGGCTTTCAACCGCTTGCGGATCACCCTAACCTTTTCCTTAGTTTCCTCGACTAACTCAACATTGGTAAGGTATCTCTGGCCTACCTCATCCCAACATAACGGAGTGCGACACTTCCTGCCATAGAGTACCTCATAGGGTGGCATACCGATACTGGCCTGATAGCTATTATTATATGCAAACTCCACCAGTGGTAAATGTCTGTCCCAACTACCCTGAAAATCTATGACACAAGCCCGAAGCAAATCCTAGAGCGTCTGAATGGTCCTCTCCGCCCGATCATCTGTCTGTGGGTAATATGCTGTGCTAAGACTGAGCTGCGTGCCTAAAGCTTCCTGCAGCTTGGGCCAAAATCAAGAAGTGAATCTCGGATCTCTATCTCAGACTATGGACATGGGAACTCTATGCAGTCAGTTTAACTATTTCGTCAATATGCAGACGTGCCAATGTCTGAAATAGAGAGTCGCTGCGCATTGAGATGAAATGGACGAATTTAGTGAGTTGATCGACTACCACGCAAATGGCATCATATCTGGCCTGAGTCTGCGGCAATCCCATAACAAAGTCCATAGTTACATGTTCCTACTTCTATACGGGAATGGGAAGAGGCTGTAGTAAACCCACTGGCCTCTGATGCGCAGCCTTCACCTGCTGATAGACTAAACATCTAGTTACAAACTTTGCAATGTCCCTCTTCATACTTGGCCACCAATAGTTACCCCGAATAGTTCGATACATGTTTGTACTACTTAGGTGCAAGGCATAGGCCGAGCAGTGTGCCTCCTCTAATATGGACTTGCAGAGATCCTCATTGGCGGGAATAGCCACTCTATCTCGATAAATCAGAAGTCCATCACTACGGACTCTGAAATCATCTATATCACCTCTGCGGGCTCTCTCAGTAAGAGCCTGGAACTCGGTATCAGTGCCCTGAAACGTCCTAATACGGTTTAACAGCGTCGGCTTGACCTCAAACCTGGCTAGCAGAGTGCCTTGATCATCACTAGCCAATCTGACTCCCAAATCCCGGAGTCCTATCAAACAAGTGTGGTATGTCGTATCGTTCTCCTGAGATGATGAAACTGAGTTCTGGCTCAAGGCATCAGCAACCACATTGGCCTTGCCTGGATGATAATCAATGACAAGATCATAATCTTTGAGAAGTTCCAACCATCTCTTCTACTCAGGTTAAGTTCTCGCTGGGTGAATAATTACTTCAGATTTTTATGATCTGTGTACACCCGGCAAGTCACCCCGTACAAGTAATGGTGCCATATCTTCAATGCGAAGACTATGGCCGTAAGCTCCAGATCGTGTGTCGGATAATTCACCTCATGTTTCTTCAACTGTCTAGAAGCGTAAACGATCACCCAACCATTTTGCATCAAAACACAACCCAACCCTTGTCGGCTAGTATCACTGTACACTGTGTACTCCCGACTACTGGTGGGAAACGCCAAAATCGGAGCTGTAGTCAACCGTTGTTTGAGCTCCTGAAAACTCGCCTCACAACAGTTATTCCATACAAACTTGACACCCTTTTGCGTTAATCTAGGCAATGGTACAGCTATCTGGAAAAACACCTCAACAAATTTGCGGTAATACCCAGCCAGACCAAGAAAACTCCCGATCTCAACTACTGTCTGCGGCTGCTTCCATCTCATAATGGCATTGACCTTCTGCGGATCAACAAAAATCCCCTCTACAAAAACGACATGTCCTAAAAATCTAATCTGTCTCCGCCAAAATTGACATTTTGTGAATTTGGCATACAGCTGCTCATCGCGGAAGATCTGTAAAATAGTACGAAGATGCTGAACATGATCATTGTTACTCTGCGAATTCACCAGTATATCATCTATGAAGACTATGACAAACTGGTCCAGATGGTCATGAAAAACTCTGTTCATCAAGTTCATGATCGCAGCTGGGGCATTAGTGAGCCCAAACGGTATGACAAGGAATTCATAGTGCCCGTATCGAGTGCAAAAAGCTGTCTTTGGCACATCTTGAGTCCTAATCCACAACTGATGATATCCCGATCGAAAATCAATCTGTGAGAAAACTCGGGCACCTTGCAATTAATCAAACAAATCATCTATGCGAGGCAGTGGATATCTACTCTTTACAGTTACCCGATTAAGCTGCCTGTAATCTACACACAATCTCAGTGGGCCATCCTTTTTCTTTACAAACAGCACTGGAGCACCCCAAGGTGAGTGTTAGGACGGATAAACCCCTTATCCAGCAATTCTTGCAGCTGGACCTTGAGCTCTCTCAGCTTAGAAGGCGCCATCCTGTATGACGGCATAGAGATAAGGGTAGTCCCCAGAGCTAAAACGATCTCAAAGTCGAACTCCCGAACTGGTGGTAATCCGGGTAGGTCCTCGGGGAAAACATCACTAAACTCCTGTACCACTGGAACATCCTCAAGTCTCGGTCCCTGAGTAGTGGTGTCTATGATGTGAGCCAGATATGCCACACACCCGCGGCGAATCATGCGTTTAGCCTCCAAAACTGAAATGACACAGTGGGGTAAAACCCGCCTCTCGCCCTAAAAAATTAACACTGGTTGATCGGATTTTCGAAACTCCACCTGCTTCTTAAAGCAGTTAACTGAAACCCGATGCATATGTAGCCAATCCATCCCCAAGATGGCATCAATATTAGTCATGATGAGAGGGATTAGATCTTCAGCACTGTATCCCCAACTTTGATCTTACATTCTCTATTCATTGTGCTGCGCACAATCTGCTCACCCAGAGGAGTGATGACCAATATCTTCTCGTCCAAAGGTGAGAGCGGCCTGTCAGAATATCAAGAGAATTGATCGCTCATATATGAATAGTTAGACCTCGTATCAATAAGGATACGAGCATCTATTCCAAAGATAGGTAGAGTACCTATCATTGAACCAAATGCACATAGACTTAGAATAATTTTAAATTTGATATATATATATATATATATTGTCAAAATAGTTGAGCCTCTAAGCCTTTTACAACTTCAGTATACAAAGATGTTAGAGTAGTATCATGTCGACAAAAGGGTACATAATATAAAATACCTATACAACTATCATGATACAATGCTGACATCCCCAAAAGAAGTAGAAATACGAATAGAGATCTTATTCTACAGGATCAGAAGGAGGAGTACCTGTGATGATGTCAGGATTCGCCTGGGCGTCCTCTTGCGTCATGGCATAAACCTGGGCCGGAGCCCTAGGCTGCTGTCGTGCCTGAGTATGCACTGTGTTACTCCCAATGGTCATCCTAGGAGTAGAAGATGCTGGCCGAGTAGGCTGCCACTGCTGACCTATATGAGGAGTACTAGACCGACATTGAATAAGTTCCTATCAAATGAGACCTATTACACCTGCGGCAATAAGGATGCCGCTAGTAGTATGCTGTGCAGGGTGAGTCTGAGTGGGCTGTCTGAACCCCTGTGAGTACTGTCCCCATCCCAGATTAGAAGATCTAGATCCAAATCCGTCTCTGTGCGCTGGATCCCCTGCCTCTCTTGGAGCTCTAAGTAGAATGAGACTTCTCCTTCTTTCTCTTCAGCTCTCTGTTCTCTCTCTGCCTAGTCTTGGCGCGGACCAAAGTCTCCGTGCGGTGAGCCTAGTCTTTCACCTCGGCCAGTGTAAACTGTGGAGTAACAATCATATACTTCTTTGTGCTGAGGCTAAGACCGTCTTCGAATTTGAAGTACAAATACTTAGGTGTGGCCAGATCCGGAACAAATGCGGCAATTCTCCGCATGTCTGCCTCATACTCTGAGACAAATCTGGACCACTGTGTAAGCCGTCCCAGCTCTGACCTCATCCGGTCCTGCTGGTAGAGTGGGAAGAATCTACAGTCAAACTCCCGAAGGAAGTCGTCCCACCGTAGTGGCTCTATCACCTCATCAGTGAGGGCCTCCCATCGTAAGAGGGCCTCTCCTTCTAATAATCACTATACCACTTTCAAGCAGAGCTACTCTCCAATCCCCAGATCGGTCAAAATCCTGTGGGTGTGGTTGATCCAATGCTTGGCCGTCGTAGCATCACCAAGTCATGTGAAATCAGTGCACCCCAGCTGACAGGCCTCCTTAACCAACTGAGTCAACTCATGTACCTGTCTAAGAGTAGCTGATGTGGTCTCACTCGGCTCTGACAAGATAGAAGGACCAGCTACCGGCAGTGGAACCGGTGCTGAAGGAACTGGCACTGCGATAGGTACAGGCGCCACTGTAGGAGGTGGTGGGGCAGAATCTAGACCCTATGCGAAGCGTACCACTCGTATACTTGCCGAAAGGCGTAGAGTGTGGGTACGGAAGTCTCAGCCTGAGCAGCTGGCTGAGTAGGTGCCCGTGGTGGCACGCGAGTCGAGGAACGGTCCTCTGGCTTGTCTAATTCCTCTGATGGGGCAAAATCGGTGCTTTGTCGGGTCGTCATACTTCTGCAAGAGAAGGATCCTTATTAGGTATCATTCAAAGAATAGGCATGGTTCAAGAAATTTGGACTAGTCACATCTTGACTACCCTCACAAAGAATGGAATCCTAAAAAAAGCATGTTAGGTTAGATACAACTGTATCTAACCCCCTAAAATGGATGAACTCATATACCTATGACCGTGTACTGGGACTTCATGGTTGTATGAAACTCTCATGCATTGAGGACTTTAAACACAAACACACTCGGAAATGTTTTCAAGACTCTCTTCCTACATAGCTCTCAACCTAGGTCTCTGATATCAAGTCAACTGGCACGCCCCGAACTAGGATCGTGAGTAGCCGCCCGTTGTCCTGAATGCCAGCTGTATTTTTACAGAATATTTGATAAAACCTCCCCACATATCAGAGGTCTCCCATATAGCAATCAACCTGCCACCTATACAATAGGACCAACCCGGCCTCATAATACATAAATCAAATCCCAACATCAGACCAACACATCCATACTACACAATCCAGGACAATGCAAGACTAACAAAATGAATTTCCATAGTCCTAACCATAGACCTCTACTGCCATGCCCCCGTCAAAGGCATGAACAGCCGCCAGTCGCCCCTCCTGTGATTTAGAGGTGGCACCGAGTAGTCCTAAAGTATACTTCTAGGACATGACATATTTCCAAGTAACATACACAATGAATAGAAATTGCCTCAATACGAGTATTATGCAATGACATGAGAGTTCCACAATTTAAATATTCATATTTGTACAGTCATCTCAAAATTATACAATGGTTATCTATAGATCTCAAAAAACATATACATAATTTATACAATTTTTCACTCACGAAATTATAGCAAAAATGTACAATGACTCCTCAAGTCCAGATCAGATCTCCTAATGATACTAAGTGTCCTAAAAGCAACGCTCCTTGCAAAATACTATCTCTGAAACAAGAGGGAAAATGAGGGGCGAGTACTCAGGGAAAGAATACTCAGTAAGTGAGTGGGTCAATGCAATCGTCTAATAAGAATTGTGAAACTGGAGTGTCAAAGCGTAAGTATACAAATCATAGTTCAAATCATCATGCTTTTCATTTCAACAATGTATCATTTGCACGCATTATCAAATCAAATATGCATCTAAAGTGCTGTCATTAAAAATCATAGAGTTGCTAGCCGAAAGTGTCCTAGCAGAGGTCTACCTCGACTTATGACAAGCACACCGAGGGTGTTATATGTAAATTTATTTAAAGTGCTCTCTATCCCGGCATTGGCGACGGACCTCATCCAGGTACTAGACTTGGAGAGAGTATCCAAATCCTCCCCTTTTTTGGGTTCAACCTGGCTAGTACCGCGTTGTTAATAAAATCAAGATAACTCGTGGGATACCCCAGGCATAGGCATATCCAGACGCCACCTAAGTGCCTCTCACAGTGTCCTTCATAGCTATAGAACAATACATATCAAAGCCCTCAACGCCAAAATCAATTTCGTATCAAGAATGTGCCGTAATCAGGTTTACAAACCAAATGCAATATATAGCGTAAAATGACACATTATACATTTCAACCACATGGATGCATAATTTCATAATTCAACCAAATTTTTGGACACTCCATCGATTCACAAAAAGTCAGTTCCAAAACCAATCAAAACATTTCGAGCATACGACAAATCATGCTCATTTATAAAAATGTTGTAAAACAGGGTTTACATATTAAATAAAAGTATTGAAATAAATCTCACTCACAGTATGGGGGAGGGTAGCGCACTCCCCAATAATACCACGAAGCGAAAAAAAGTGTTCCCCTAAACCAAGGCACCCAATACCTATGAATGTATATATACATATAAAAACTCAACAAGTTTTAAAACTACGCAGTTATAGGAAATAGGCTATCACTTCTAATACACGTACGCAAATCAGGTAGTTCGAATCCTTTAGAATCCTACCCTAATTTCTCATATTTTGTTCATGCATACAAAATGTCTACAAGACTCAAGTGTTGGTACTCAACCAATCTCACACAGGGCTCACCCCAATCAAATCTCTTGCTGGTACCTAAGGGCCAGCAGGCCCACAGCCCAGTACTCCTCTGTGCAGCGCGTAGCGCCCATGTGCAGGGCGCAACACCCATGTGCAAGGCGCGCATTGCCCATGTGCAGGGTCCATGTGTAGGGCGCGCAGTGCCCTTGCGCAACACCCAGGGCGCGCAGTGCCTGCACACCAACCATTTCTCCTCATTTCTAAACTTAACCCTAACATTCATTCAATTAAATCGAATAGGTAAGAAATTTTTTTCACCTAGGGTTTTCTCGGAGCGCAGACCTTTATCCGAATGTCTCCTCGATCACTCCAAAATCTACAATGCTCCCTATCAAGACAAGATTTATTAGTTAGGTCATAAATACTTAGAACAAAATCAAAACCCTGAGTCAGTTACCTACGTAGAGACTCGCGGGCTGTCACGAGCTATCGCGGGTTATGGGTCGCAGTGGGCTCGTGAGCTGCGCAGAATGTTGGGCTGTCGTGGGCTGGCACGTGCGCTCGCGAGCTGGAGTGTAGTCGCACGACCACGGTTTGCATGTGCTAGTGGGCTAGAGCGTGCTCATGCGCAGGTACGCTCCCGAGCAGGCCCTCTTACACTATGGTACACTCGCGCGGTCGCGCGGTCGTGCTTGTGCTATTGCATGCTTCCGCGGGGAAGCGCGCACTGCAGCACACTCGCGCTCATGCAGGGACGATCGAGCTGCGACGCGCTCATGGTAGTGGCGTGAGTGGAAGTTCGCGGCAGAGTGCGATTGAGAGGGAGGGAGATCACGAGAGATAGAGAGAGAGTGAGCAGCGGAGAGAGAGAAATAGTGAGAGAGAGAATCCGAGAGGGAGAGAAGAGGAAGAAGAAGATGGTGGTGGTGGTATGGTTGCTCGCGGTGGAGAAAGGTGTTGGGGTGAGCAACCGATTGCGGCGGAGGAAGAAGGCAGCCGTGGGAAGGTGAAGGGTCGGGGAGAGAGAGAAATTTATATAAAATTTAAATATCAAAAATCAATTTAAATAAATAAAATTTCTCTTTATATAATTATTTTGAAGAATATCTTATTTATATATATATATTTCGAAATTGGTACAAAATTACAGACACCACAGTATCAGTGTTACAAGACACATAAGAAGAAATGGTCCATCAATGAGTTGATGATCATATGTGTGCAAGAGAAAGGAAGGTTGTTGATAGAGATGAAGCAGAGCTCTACAAGTACATATGCAGCAATGTAAGGAAAGAAAAAGGGTAAATCCAAATCAAATCAAAAGGGCACAAATCGAAAGTGTACATAAGTAAAGAGTTCAAGTATTTTTTTATAAAAAGAAAGGACACGTGAAGTAAGATTATGTCAAATACATGAGATAGTTTGAGAATAAAGGTATGAAAATCTCATTAATTTGTTATGAATCTTACATTATTGAGATTTTTCATGACACATGATAGATTGATTCTGATTATATCATTCACATTTGAATGTATTGCATGGTTTGCAAAGATTAAGGAAACCAATGAATAATGAACAACTAATCTATTCAGGTAATAGGATGAGTTCACAGGTAAAGACAATTGAAGATTGTGAGCCTATATTGGCAAAAAAACATGTCAAGAAAATTAATTTTCATTTCAAAACTTGTACAATATGGATATTTTTTTCAATTTGATAATAAAATGACATTGATTTTATATACAGATGTCGTTGGTTTTAGTCAATTGTTGGATAGAATTTATATTATTTATTTGCAAGACAATGTCTGCTTGAATACAACATATATAGGAACTAAAAGAAATATTATCGAGAAAAACTCTTCCGTGTTATGGTATTAGAGATTAGGATATATCTCCATAAAGAAGATAAAAAATTTAGTCAAAAATGGGGTATTGATACCCTAATTCATAGTGACTTTGAGACTTGTGCAGACTGTATTAAGGGAAAGTAGACTAACAAGACTAAAAAAAGTGTTAGAGTTCAGAATTATTTGAAATCATACATATGGACATTTGTACTCCAGGTACAAACTTATATAATCATAGTTATTTCATATTATTTATAAATGATTACTCACGATATATCTATTTCTATATCATTCGTTATAAGTATGAGGTGCTGGATGCGTTTAAAATTTTCAAAACAGAATTGGAGAAACAATATGGTAAGCAAATAAAGATTATAAGATCAGATAAATGTGGAAAATATTATGGAATGTATATAGAGGATGAACAATCATAAGTCCATTTGTGAAGTTTTTTCAGGAAAATAGAATTATTGCCCAATACACCATACCTACTTTACCTAACCAGAATGGGATATCTAAAAGAAAGAATTAGACATTGCTTAATATGGTTAGGAGTATGATGTTTAGTTCCAAATTATTTAAATTCTTGTGGATTGAAACTCTAAAGACGGCAATATATATCCTAAACAAAGTTTCAACCAAGATAGTAGTCAAAACTCACATCCAATTATTTAAGGGTCGGAAACTTAGTTTAAGATATGTATTCATTTGGGTTGTCCTACAACGATAAGAGTTTACAATCCACAAGAAAAGAAACTGGATCCAAGTACTGTGAGTAGATACTTTATTGGTTATGCCAATAAGTCCAAGGAATATCGATTTTATTGTCTATCCTATCACACTAGATTTGTGGAATCTAGAAATATTAAATTTTTAGAAAATGAGTTGGTTAATGGAAGTGATTACCTTTGGGACTTCACTTCTGAAAGGGACTCATCAAATATGTCATCAAATTCTAGTACCAAATTAGTTGTTATTCAAAATGACTCTCAAGTCTATATGGACATAAATCAAGATATGGATGATAACTGAAAAATTTCACAAATAGTTGACCAAGATCAAGTTGGTCAACTTTGTTCTATGAAGAATGTTAAACCAACATTTAAGAGATCTACTCGAAAAAAAAGGTCAATTATACCTGATGACTATATGGTATAATTTCAGGAGTCTGACTATAATGTTGAAGTCATAGAAGAGCCGAAAATATTTTCACAAACCATGAGTTTTAAGGATTCGAACTTATGGCTGAATACCATGAAAGATGAGATGAATTCCATGAGAAGCGACGGAATTTGAGATCTTGTAGAGTTATCAGATAAGGTAAAACCCATCAGATCTAAATGGATCTTCAAGACTAAAACATATAGAAAAATACAAGATCAGACTCGTTGTTAAAGAGTTCAACCAAAGGGAATAAATTGATACTCAGAGACATTTTCTCCTGCATCTAAGAAAGATTCTTTCCGCATCATTCTAACACTTGTTGCACATTTTGATCTAGAGTTACAACAAATGTATGTGAAAAAGATTTCATTAATTAGAAATTAGAGGAAAAGTTTTACATGTGTCAATTTGAAGAATTCTCCTCTACTAATAGTGAGTATTTGGTATACAAATTCAAGAAATTCATATATAGATTGAAACAAATCTCCCGACAGTGGTATTTGAAATCTCACAATATAGTCATTTCATTTGGTTTTGAAAAGAAAAAAAAATATTGTGGATCAATGTATATACCTCAAGATCAGTAGGAGCAAGTTTTGTTTTCTTGTTTTGTATGTGGATTACATGCTAGTTACCACCAATGTAAGAGAGAGGAAAGACAGTTTCTCTCTAAGATTTTTGAGATAAAAGATTTAGGTAATACATTTTATGTCATCGGTATATGGATATATCAAGATAGATCTCATAAGGTCTTGTGACTATCTCAAGAGACTTTTATCAACAAAATGTTTAAAAGATACAAAATGGAGAACTGTTCACCAAATATTACTCCGATTGTCCAAAGAGATAGGTTAAATTTAGATCAATATCTTAAGACAAATTTGAAAAGGAAACAAATGGCTAACATTCCATACGCTTCCATTGTTAGAAGTCTCAAGTATGCACAGTTCTGTACAAGATCTAATATAGCACATGCTGTGGGGATGTTAATATCAAAGTAATCCAAGTTTGGAACATTTGAATGCTGCAAAGAAGATGATGAGATATGTATAAGGTACCAAGAAGCACATGCTTACATACAAATGAATCGACAGTTTGGAAATAGTTGAGTATTTAGATACAGACTTTGCCGGTTGTGTTGATTCTCAGAAATCAATGTCGGGTTATATTTTCTTGATGGCCAGTAGATCTGTATCATGAAGAAGTGCTGAGCAGACATTAACTGTGACCTCTATTATGGAATCTGAGTTCATGGCGTCTTTTGAGGCTACGTCACACACGGTATGATTTAAGAGTTTAATATATGGATTTAAGATTTTAGATTCTGTACCTAAACCATTGTGTATTTTATGACAATTCAACTACTATATTTTTTTGTTAAGAATAATAAGAATAGTAGTCAAAATAAATATATCAACATAAAGTTATTGGCCATCAGAGAGAGAGTGTTGGAAAATAAAGTATTAATCTAACATATTAGCACTGATTGTATGTTAGTTAATCCCTTAAACAAAGGTATGCCACCAAGTAGATTTAGAGATCGTATTGCAAATATGAGCTTATTGTCTTATTTAAATGAAATTTAAGTTGAATTTTTTTTAATAAAGTTGTGCACACATTTTTGTTATTAGATAAATTCATCAAGTTTGGATTCTTAATTATTGTAGGGTTTGTTCATAAAGTGAATGTCGTCATAAAGTTAGAAAATAGAATACATTGTGATATATGAGAGATAATATTCACTTTTAGAGAACTTATCACTGTGAATTATATACTCTATGATTCATAAGGAATTGATTTGGTTTTAACTTTAAGTTGATTTGTTGGGCCAAGTAGGAAAATGTTAAGAATTTTTTTTAAAAAAAAAATCAAATTCATTAAATTAATACTTTCAAAATAAAGTTAATAGAAAAAATATAATTGAAAAAGATTAAATATGATAAAAAATGGAACTAATTTGAATTGGGATGTATTTGACCGAATTTTGGTGGCCAATTCAAATATCTACACATTTAATCTTTTTTTTTGTTTTGAATATTTAATTATCTTTCCATAATGTGTAACAATAATTTAAGGTGACAATTATAAAACTTTAATAGTTTTTTATCGTTGAAAACCTATATAAGCCTCCTCCTAATGCATTGTATTCCTAATTCCAAATTTCTTAACTTCACACACTATCTATTGAATGAAATTGAAGATTTAAAAAGTTTGTGCACATTCCAAAAATTATTTTGATGGTATTATAGTCGTCAGAGCTCGTTAGAATCACGAATGGCCAGAGCTAAATTCGATCCCTTATTTCGAATTACTGTTATTTTATGTTCAATTTTATTACTTTTGGTGTGCAATATTGTATAACAAATATTACTTGACAATCTTTCCTACATGCTTGCCTGAAGGGAAGATAAATGATACATTTATTGCTCTACTTCCTGGATATTGGTGATTTTACTATAACATATAATTTCTTCCATAATAGTGGTATAAGAGTACTGGTTAAGGCAAAAACTATGGAGAGTGCGACAGGAGCTATGATTAAATTCATAGCAGATAATTATTTTATATGGAAGCCTATGATGGAAGATTTGCTCCATTGTAAGGATTTGTATGATCTCATTTAGGGTGATAGTGCAAAGCCTTAAGATATCATTGCTAAAAAATAAATAATAATAATAATAATAATTTTCCTGACAAAAGGATTTGTATGATTGTTTGCTTCTATGTGGATTACCTCCTCATTGTTGGAACCAATATATAATGAATTGTAAAACTAAGAAATATCTAATCTGGAAATTTAAAATGAAAGACTTAGGGTGATACAATTTTAGATATAGTTATCAGATACTGTGTTCGCTATCTATACCATGTTCACTATATAAACAAAATACTTGATCAATTCAAGAATTCAAATTTTAAGGAAGTTAGCATTTCTTATGATGTGACATGCAAAATTTTAACTAATAATGAGAGGACAATAGCGTAATTAGATTATACTAGTGCAATATGTAGTTTCATATATTTGATGTATTTATACTAGGCTTAATATTTCTGTTGAAATGAATGAATTTTGATAATAAAATTTGAAAAAAAAAATGGGTTTAAGAAAAACAAAAAAGTTCTTAGAATTCAGAATACTGTACAACATGTTGACCTTCTCTTCACACACATCGACCTACCCTCAAGTCTACCAATTTTAAGAACTATTTTGACCAATTTTTAAATCTAACCCTAGACATGCCGACCTGAACCATATAAATATAACATACTCAGATAAGTGCATATATGTCGACATACCCAGAAACATATCGACCTATCTCACGCTTTGACCTGATCCCTAGAATACATTGACCTGAACAGTATCATGTTGATAGATTTCAACTACCATGTTTACCAATTTTAGAAGCACAATGACCTACTCTTCGGAATACATCGACATGCACTAGGTAAAAATCAATTGTGGTCGATATGTCCTATAACCTGTTGACCTATTTTACTCATTTCTTCAAAGACACACAACGACCTGTGTTAGTGAGCTTGTCAACATGAAAATATATATCGACCTATTTTATGAGTCATGTCCACCAAATTTAAGAAGGCTCAAAAACATATTGATATGGGACTAAAATATGTTAACCTGATATAATGATACTTAAATATTATACATCGACCTGATAACTAACCTCGTCGAATACTTAACACATCAACCTATATTAGAACAAAGCTCCACCAATTTTTTATTTGCACAATAACATGTCGATGTATACAGTAAACATGTCAACCTAATATTTTATGAACCTTTAAAATCACACATTGGCCTATTTTCAATCTTGTTGACATATCTAATACATCGACCAACTCATTAGATCAGGTCCACAAATTTTATAAGTACATAGGATCATGTCGATGTGTAAATATGACTTGTCGACCTAGGATATTAATTTTCAATATATGTCATGTCGATGTCCACTATAATCATGTTGACACACCAAAACACATCGACTAATTTAAGTCTACATGTCCACCTATTTTATTTGATACATGTTCTTGTAGACCTGGATATAATCTTATCGACCCATTTAATAAAAAATACTCTATCAAATTTTTGAATTCAGGTTAATGTGTCATTTAAGCATATTGACCCAAGATTGTTAGACACCAAATTTACGAAACAGATTTGAATTCAACGGTTACTCCTTTCTCTGATTCTCTAAATATTTCCATTTCTAACAAATATAACGTTCAAATGCAGTATAAGCTATCTTTGATTAGTTAAGATGAAAGTGGCGCCAGTAAAGAAATGGAGATTCAACGCGAACTTGGCACTGTTGAATAGAGCATTAATGGTGGACATTAATTATGTAACATTCGGATACAACTTCAACAGATCTCTTTAAACTCACAATAAATACCAGAGAAGAGAAATAAAGAAAGAAAGACTGAATGCTCAATTAAATTAAAAAGTTACTTCATTACTTGTATTTACTACTTGTGTTACACTACTTTTAATTTCCTAATCCTTTTTGAGTGTTTGAAGATTGAACTCAACTCTGTCAAATCAGAGGATTAAAGCCTCATATCTTTAACGTTAAATTCTTTCTTTTATTGAGTGCTCAAAAGACCAAAGAGTATGTGGTATTACTTTGGGTCGAGTGTGAGAAAAATCAATCTATGAAGGATTGAAAAGTGTGTTTCGCAAAAACAGTATAAAGGTTTAACTTGAACCTGTAATTAATTTTGTTTTATTATATTAATAGTGAAAAATCCCGAGATAGCTTGAGAGTGGATGTATATCGGATTTGGTGAAATCACTTTAAAAATCTTTGTGTCTTTTTCTCTTCTATTCTGTTAAGTCTCCAAAATTTTCTTTAATATCTGTACATTCAATTTCAATTTTTTTTGTAAATTATCTATATTCAACTATTCATCCCTTCTAGTTGAATAATAATTTTAACTGCAATTTGCAAACTATTAAGATATACAAGTAATTCTGGTATTGTATATTGGAAAGGGATAATATGGGATTGTTTTATAATAAATACTATGGCATGCTAGATGAATATACTGATGCTAGTTGGATAATTCGTATAAGTGACAATAACGCTACATCCTATTGGGTAGTTATGCTTGCCAGGGGTGCGATTGCATAGGGTTCAACAAAACAAATTTGCATTTGTCATTCAACCCTTGAACAAAATTCATATCCCCTTGGACACCAAATACTCTCAAGAGTACAATAGAAAATATAACCGATGATATAAGAATTAAATATATGAATACTTAATCACCATATTGGAAATTCAACTTCTCTTATTATATCAACTAGTTAGAAATTTAATAAGAAGAACAAACTATAATAAGTGATTGTAGGGCAAACCCTAGGACACCTTGTTTAGATATGTTTGCTAGTACCATATTAAGAATGGTATTATGCTGTTAATGAAGTTCGAGTTTCGGTTAAGAACCGATATGTATACAAAATACATATACTTTTAGAACTATACCTATATAAACATTATGAATGGGACCGTTCTCAATAGAAGAGGATTTTTTTTTGTAAATATTCACTTAAAAAAAACACGGTTTTAGTGACGGAAAAAATTCGTCGCTATTTTGCAATAGATTTAGTGACGAAAAATTTTTTCGTCGCTAATTTGTAATGAAATTAGCGATGAAAAAGTATTCGTGACTAAATTAGCAACGGATAAATTATTCGTGGTTAAATTTGTCATTAATTGACAACGAAAAAATTTTTATTTCTAAATCCATCACTAATTGGCGATAAAAAATTTTTCATTACAAAATTCGTCACTAATTAGTGACGAATAGAAATTTCGTGACTAAATTTTGTCACATATATTGTTATCCATTGCTAAATTTAGTGACAAAAATATTTCGTCACCAAATTTTGTCACGAAAAATTGTCATGGCAAATTTCATCACTAATTAATTAGAAAAATTTTCCATCGCTAATTAGTCATGATAAAAATATTTGTCACAAAATTTAACAATAAACTCCAAAATTCATGGATAAATTCCTCACTAATTAGCCATAAAAAATATTCGTGACAAAATTCGTCGCTAATTAGCTACAAATAAAATATTCGTGGCTAAATTCTAATTAATCATATCTCTCTTTTTAACATATTCTAAATAACGAAATAGAATTAAATACATATTGCATATTACAATTCTCACCAATTTGACAATTTTTTACAATAAATAATTCAACCAATCTGTAACAAATAATTTCAATTAGTCGCGGTTGTCGAGTTCATCATTCGTGTTTTTTGTCTTCTACATCTATTCGATTCTCTCATTAAGTTCAATTGTCTTTGAAAGTTCAGTAGTTGATCTTTATTCGTTATTCTTATCAGCAAGGAACACAATAAATTATACATTCACGTCCAACGACCTATCTCGTCTAACAAACAGATCAAATAGTAGTTTTCGGAAGATGGCGGAAGTCAGACGAATAACTATTGATAAGCGGTTGTTCATTTATTTTATTTTATTATTTTTTTATTCTATTAATTTATATTAACTAATCATAATTATTATTTTATAATATTTTAAATAAGCATTTTATTTTATTATTTTATATTTTTATTTTCTAAAGAATAATATTATTTTATTTTTTAAATATTTTATTATTTAGCGACGAATTCAGAATCCATCACTAAATTTAATTTGGTTTAAATTAACATTTTATATTATATTATATTATATTATATTATTACTTTATTCATTTATATTACCTAAACATATTTATTATTTTATAATATTTTAAATTAGTTTTTAATTATTTTTTATTTTTTATTTTTTAAAGAATAATATTATTTTATTTTTAGCGATGGATTTAGCAATGAAACAGGAATCCATCAGTAAATTTCATCTCTAAATTTAATTTTTTTTTTAAATTAACATTTTATATTTTATTTTATTTTGTTATTTTATTCATTTATATTACCTAAACATATTTATTATTTTATAATATTTTAGATTATTTTTTTTAAATAATATTATTTTATTTTTAGCAACGGATTTAGCGACGAATTCGAAATTCGTTGCTAAATTTAAATTTTTTTAAATTAACATTTTATGTTTTATTTTATTTTGGTATTCCATTATTTTATTCATTTATTTTACCTAATCATATTTATTATTTTATCATTTTATATTTTATCTTTTTGATGAAAAATATCTCATTTTTTAAATTCTTTTATTCTTTTATTTTAAACTAACATTTTATTATTTTATAAGAATTATAATTTATATTATTTTATGATTTTTAGAAAAATGTTAGAATAAGATAATAAGTAAAAAAAAAAGGAGTGATAATTGATATGTAATTTGGTTTGGTAGTTGTGTACTCTTACATTTCACATGCACTTGCAGGTTCGAGGCAGAGGAAAGGCATACATAGGCAGGAATTTTCGAGGGATTTTTTGCAAGTGATAGGGCGGGTTGAAGGTAGCGGGTGAGGGCCCGGGCTAGAGCATCAATGCGGGTGGGCGTCGACTAGGGTGGGGGAGTAGGTTGGGCGAGCATGAAGTCCATATGGCTTGTATTTTAGCTTAGCCATGGATTCAAGATCTAAATTTAATATATATTTAAATAAAATATAATAATAATATAATAATTAAATATAATATAAATAAATTATAATAAATTAGTGACGAATTAGAAATTTCGTTACTAAATTAAATATATAATTAAATAAAATATAATATTAATATAATAATTAAACAAAATATATAAATTATAAAATAAATATAAAATATATTATTAATATAATAATTAAATAAAATATAAATTATAAATTTAGTGACGAAAATCCTTGATTTGTCGCTAAAAAAATTAAGTATCCGTCACTAAATTTAGCGACGGATTAGTGACTTTTGTCCCTAATTTTAGTAATTAAAAAAATTTTCGTCACTAAATCCATTGCTAATTTAACAACGAATTTTTAGTTTTCGTCATCAAATTTTTACGACGTGTTATTAGTGACGAAAAATTTTTCGTCGCTAAATTCGTCGTTAATGTTTTTAACGATGAATTTTTCTAAGATTTCGTTGCTAAATCCGTGTTTTTTGTAGTGATTTATGAATCTAGGAGGAAGCTTATAGCCTTTAGCGAGGCTCTAACCACCAATGAATATCTCAAGAAACCAATAGATTTATAAGTGTGTCTCTCTAGTTTTAGCATATTGAATTGAGGTTTGATATCTGAATACAACCAAAAATCAGTTCAAACTTTAAGATGATAATATAGTTTAAGGGTTCGAAATTAACAAATAGCTTTTTGACATGAATCTAAGGAATTAGTATTTCACAAGTTAAGGAGGGGATTGTTGGAAACTTATAATATAAGTTAGTTTTGTAACTTGTAAAGTACTAATAAAACAGGAGAAGAAATAAGTTGTTTTCAAACTTGAAGTTGTGTCCAAATTTCTTTACTGGACATAACATGAAATTGTACTCTTTTCGATTGGAAGACAATAAATAAATAAGTTGTTGTTGTTATTGTTGTTGGTGTTATGATAGTTTTTTAAAAAGTTTTGAAATAGTGTCAGTTTTGGATAAAATTATTTTTCTCAATTTTGGATAAAGCTCTCTTTATCTCTCTCTCAATATATTGAAGCATTCTTTTTTCCTCTTTGTTCTCTTAGGTTGATCAATTAATCTCTATCTTCGTATTTCTGTTTCTCTCAATTGATCATGACCGATCTATCAATATTGATCTCTGTATCTTACGCTCACGGTTTCAAAGGACAACAACCACTTAATCTTTTCTCTTTATGATCTCTTCTTTCTCTTATTGCAAGTTAATAATGCCCGACGAAGAGAAAAGTGATTGATAAAAGAGGTAGAGAGAGAAATGAGAAGAGAGAAGAGAAAAAAAGTGGTTGTCAACATCAAGTGGAAGTAATAGATAAAGACATGGATCAACATTGATAGATCAATTAATTAATATATAGAGAGAAAGAGGAAAATAAATTGATCTAAATCGACATAAGAGAGGGTCTAGGGGGTAGAGTGAGAATTTCACCAAGGAAAATGGTCATAGTTTCTAGTTTTTGATATATTTTTGAAATTGTTTGCCTTAACTATAATAACTCCAACATATCAAATGAACACAAGCTAAGAAAATTTGCAAGAAAAAGAAAAAAAATGATAGAATAGTAGGGATGAGGGGCCAATTGGAGTCCAAGTTAGGGCTGTTATGACAGTCAGGTAGTGTTATAGGTTCTCGTGACACTACTCGATCAAAACTTGATTCAAACTCTGTCACATACCCCAATTTAGTTGTAAGAAATAAATTATTATTAATAATTAAATGAGAATGTTATTTGAAACAGGAGAATTGGGTATGACATTGGACATTTAAAATGTTAAAAATCTAGATTTGATCAACTCGCTAAAAACTAAGTACTCCAAAAATGAGGTATTTAAAATGTTTATAAAACAAGGAGGAAAAGTCCTGATAATTGTTCCTGATATATGAAATATGTGAAAACCTATTTTTTTAGAATTTTTCCAAGCCACCAGCCCTCCAAATAAAATCCAACAAAGTTAGATATTTTAACTTTTGTTCTTGGAAGAAAGAGTTAACTTTTTATCCTTAAGAAATTAGGTTTTGAAACTATTTTTATTAAATCCAAATTGGGGGTATTTCCTTATTTACGTGTAATTGCTATGTAAATGAACTAAAATACATTTACTTAAATGATATTACATAAAAATAAGTATCTAGAACTGCTGAATACCTAAAATCTTGACAACCACCGACCAAGGGATAAGTGTCCACTGACCATGTGATGAATATGTGTCAAAATACATTGAACCGGCCATGCCAACCGACCAAGCAATAAGACAACACCGACTATAATAAAAGCATGATGATTAGGTTCCCAAACAAGTATCTTGCATGAAGTATATGTGTCTTCTATAATTGATATATGGAAGGACATGTGGTTTGCATCAAGAACAAAAGCTTTCCATGATGAACAAGTGTTAGGACACTTGGCAATAATCCATTACCCAACTATGTCAGTAAATACCCCTCTTCCTTCCATTCCCAAGTCAATTCAACCAAGAGGAAGAAAGAAAGAGAAGGATAAAAGGAGAAAAAGGAAGAAAGAAAGAGAGAGAAGAAAAGAAAGAAAGAAAAGAAGAGAAAAGAAAGTGAAATGGAAAAAGAAAACTAGTTAAAGATCTTGGTTAGCTTTTTGAAGTGAGTGTCCTTCGTATTCATATAATTTTATGCATAACTATTGTGATTTTCTACTGCAACCATGATTTTCTACAACAACCATGACTTACTATTGTTACAATGATTTTCCTACTATTATATTAATGTATGTATTTGTGTTTGTTATATAAACTGATATGTGTGGAAATAGTTTAAGCAAGTAAGGACTTTGTCGAATGTCAAAATACATACCAGTAGTACCCCATTATTGTGGTCAAGAGGTTTGTCTACTTAATCCAGGAGTGACTCATTGGTCTTTCCGAAAATGGATCTCTTAGAAGAGATAAGGAGACTGTTCTTATGAAAATGTTGACACTAAATATAATAACTTAGAGGGGGTGAATAAGTTATTAACAAGTTTTGTTTAATTACAAGGATTTAAAGCTTGATTTACACAAATAAATAAGGGAAAAAGCAAATAAAAATTGATACACATAATTTATAATGGTTCCATCTTCTTGGTGTACATTCACTCCCAAACTTTACCTAAATTTTCAAATCTACTATGCTATTCAACAAATTACATACTAGTTTTCAGTGGTGCTAGTGAACCATACAAGTATTTTCTAAATACTTTAACTTGATTTTTCATAGGATCAATCAAAACCTAATTTGATACCTCTCTTTTTCTTTTTCGCATAAACTAAGAATAATATGATTTTGATTTTACACAATAAGTAGAGAGAAAATAAAAAGCAAATTGAAGCTCTTAATCTTCAGATTGCTCATTACTGCACAAATTAAGAAAGTAGAGAACAAGGCTTGTAGAAGATGTTCAAATTGTTGTTCAATATTTTTCCACAACCTTTCTCCTGTGTTCTTCAATTGATTTTATAAAGAAGAAACAGGGTTTAGTTGTTAGACACCATTGAATGCATTTCAGTGTTTTGTGAGATAGGTGAACAACACATTAAATTCGCACTGGCTTTTCTGAACAAATGAACGTTAGACACAACAGGTCGATCTATTGAGACTACAAGCAGACTTGTCTTTACAATTTGAATTCATGAGTTGCCTTGATAGATGTATAATTCTACTTCTCAAGACTTTGAATATGAGAGACAAGGGGACTTGCGTAGACTGTGAGTAGGCTTGTTTTAATTATAGGTCTTCTTATCATTTAGTCAAGTCGCCTTAACATGATTGTAAGAGGACTTGCTTAGCCTTGGGTTGGCTTGATAACTGTACAAGTTTATTTGTCAAGATTTCAAATGTGAGAGGTAAGGGGACTTGTCTCCACCATGAGTTGCCTTATCAAGACATAAGCCTTCTTATAGAAATAATGAGTCACCTTAAGTTTGGTCTTTCAATTTTCAAGACGACTTGTTTAGTTGACAAAATGACTTACATGTTTAATTTCATTTACCAGGTCGTCTTGTTAAATTTACCAAGGCGACTTATGTTTTTATTTCTTTTACTCAGGTTGTTTTGTATCTATGTTTGAGTTGTCCTAGGTATGTGCAGACATATCTTCCTCAGGTCATCTTGTCCGATTTATGGAGGCGACTTGTGCTTTTGTTCTTCTATTTAGGTCACATTGTGCTTATAGTTGAGTCAGCTCATTAGTTGTGCAGAATAAATTTCTAAGGCTTGAATGAGTCAGGTCGTCTTGTATTAATGTTCAGGTCGCCCTAGGCTATTTGTGCAGACAAGCTTCTGAGGCTTGATTATCTCAGGTTGTCTTGTATCAGAGACTGAGTCATCCTAGGTTTAGTCAAGCCGTCTTGTACATCGATTAAGTAGCCTTAGGTGTGTGTAGACTTGAACTTTTGAGAACTAAACTTGTCAGGTCGTCTTATTCTAAGTGTCAAGTCATCTTACATGTTGTGCAGACATACACTTCTGAGGCTTGAATTCCTTAGGACGTCTAATCCTAATGGTCAAGTTGTCTTAAGTATTTGTACTTAAACCATATTTCTCTCATTCATATTCATAGGTCATCTTGTATGTATGAGTGAGGTGACTTGTATATCTAGAACCAATTTTAACAATTTTTCTAATTTGTTTCTAATTTAAATTAATTACTTGAAATCAACTTTTATTACTCCTAATCATCATCAAAACCTATTTTGTTTAACAATCTCTCACTTTTTGATGAGGACAAAACTTAATTTGAAATAATTAATAAAATTGTTTTAAAAAATTTCCAAATGCTCCCCCTCAACCAATGCTATATCAATTCAAGTTTTGAAATGCCTATAATTAGTTTCAACCCTTAATTTCCCTTGAAAATATTCATTATATGCTAGATATACTTAATCCTATATGTACATCATTAACGGTCTATGGTTCTCCCCCTTTTCTTTTGAATGTACTACAATTTTCAGCTATACAATTTTCCTTCAAGATTGAGTCATTGAAAGACACATTTTATTCTCAATGCACACAAGTACAATCTTCAATTGATACATGCAATTTGCCAACTTCCACCGAATGTCTTGCAATTTATCAATATATGTGCCATCAATATATATATGCAAAACACACAATTAGAACAAACAATCAATATGTGCATATATAGATGCTAATGTTGATGTCAACCAATAATCACAAGATAGATATATATATGCGCCAATGTCAATGTCAATCGAAGTCAGAAATATACTAATGCCACAGATATGTTAATGCCAACCATTCAATACCAAACATATATAATCTTTTTCTCCCCCCTTTTGTCATCAGCAAAATGAGTTAATGGTGTCATTAGATAACAGTAGTTTCTTTACAGGAGAGTAAAAGATAAGAAAGCAATAACCAAAGTATACAATAAGGTAAAACCAAAGAGAGTCATAAACAGATGGTGTCTCTACAATCTGAGAGAGAAATGTAAATTTCCCTAGACTTGTGGCTTATTAGATGAATTGTTGGAAGGTCTATTAGTACAGAGTTTGGAGGACCATTCAGATCTTTCTGAATCAAGGATTCCAAGAAAGTCATTTTGTCATGAAGGGCCATGTTCTGATATTCTAATGTAGTCAATCTTGCATGAGTGTAAGAGTTTTGATCTTCAATCTTTAGGAGTTGTGATTGAATATGCACCAGGGAAACCCAAATCATTTGTATGGTGACTTCAAAAGATGGAATGGATGTAGATGGAGCACCATAGGAGGGAGTGATTTGAAGCGATCGAGCTCGAATCTCATCGGATAGATCTACCCTAGATGGTTCACCAGGTCTAGCCTCATCCCTCTTCCTCTTCTTTCCTCCCTTTTCTGGAGCATTATCTAACTTCTCCCAAACTCCATTTTTGAGTACCCATTTTGCCTTTTTCAAATATTATTCCCCATTTCCATGCTTCATACTCAATTTCTTACAAATCTCTTTTTTCAAGTCAATTTTGTTCACTATCATCACATCGGAAATTAGAGAGCAATAAGGTAGATTTACAGATTTGGATTTGGCCGCTCCCATAATGAAATAAGGAACTAAGAAATGCAATCCAGGGTTTTTACCATCCATGATACAAGAAATTAACCAAAGATCCTCTTTGGTTATGTGAGTATGATTTCCTCAGCTAGGCTTAAGAACATCAGTGATGATAAGATGTAGAAGACGCTCATGAATTCCCAAATTCTTTGCATTCAAGTCCACTTTACTCATTTCTGACAAATCTGCATTCCTAAACACAATCCTAGCATATTCGATTTGGGTCATCTTCATATACTTTTGACATTTGACAGATGGAGTCCATTCTAAGTTACACATCATGCACATTATTTTTGGAGTGACTATAATCTATTTTCCTTTAATATATGCCTTGAAGGTACATGATTCCATTCCCTTGGGAAAGTAGTAATGTGTCTCAAGCACATGATCACCGGTGTGTTCAACTACTTCTAAGTTATTATAGAATTTCCTAACCAAAATATCATACACATTTTCATTTGGACTTATCAACGAACTAGGCAAGATATGTGAGAGGTGCTCTTCATATGGAAACTCAATTTTTTTAAGAAAATCCCAATCAATGAGTCTCCCTAAATTTAACTTTCTTTTAGAGAAATTAGAAGTGAAGGACTTACTTTTCTCTAGGGAAGGAAAGTCACTTTCATTGAATTTGGTAGGATTCTTCGTCTTTGGCTCTGTCGAAAGTGCTTGTATTCTTGTGTATTGAAGTTGAGAAACCTTGGGAAGTTAGCATTTTTTAGTTTCAAATGGGATTTCTTCGTGTTTCTCCAAAGGGATGTGATTGTGGAAAGTAGTAATGTATCTCAAGCACATGATCACCGGTGTGTTCAACTACTTCTAAGTTATTATAGAATTTCCTAACCAAAATATCATACACATTTTCATTTGGACTTATCAACGAACTAGGCAAGATATGTGAGAGGTGCTCTTCATATGGAAACTCAATTTTTTTTAAGAAAATCCCAATCAATGAGTCTCCCTAAATTTAACTTTCTTTTAGAGAAATTAGAAGTGAAGGACTTACTTTTCTCTAGGGAAGGAAAGTCACTTTCATTGAATTTGGTAGGATTCTTCGTCTTTGGCTCCGTCGAAAGTGCTTGTATTCTTGTGTATTGAAGTTGAGAAACCTTGGGAAGTTAGGGTTTTTAAGTTTCAAATGGGATTTCTTCGTATTTCTCCAAAGGGATGTGATTGTTCGGACAAGAAGGATGCGAGAAAATGTGAGGAGAAACTATTCACGAAAAGGCACCTAGGGTTAGGATTTTTAATTTTGGGGGAAACGTATGGAGGGAATATGAAGGTGTCACGAATTTTAACCATGATTGTTAGTCTTGGGTCAGATTTAGGTTCTTGGTAGAGATGAAATGGGTTTAGTTTTAGGATTTTGGGTCAAGTCCATTCAATGAGCCACTTGAGTTGCCTTCATTTGATTGAAGAATCGACTTGCCTTATTTCACAAGGCAACTTGTATTGGATCGCAAGGTGTCTTATGAGAGAAATCTTCAAACTTAAGCTTGTTAAGACGCCTTCCTAATTGACTGAGTCGCCTTGGCCATGTCTGCAGTAAGAGTTTACCCGACTAATTAATGACAAGACAACTTGTATGGTCAAGTTTTATGCATAAGGTGATTTATTATTTCAACAAGTCTGCCTCTTATATGCAGGTCATCTTCTCAATTTGTTAGGACGACCCATCAGTATTTTCAGAGTCACTTCTATGATTAAGAGTTAAGGAGTCGTCTTGGTTTTATAATAAGACGACTTACTGTATCTCACTCTCCTTCACAGGACGACTTGTTCTCAAAACAAGACAACTAGTCGTCTTAATTTTGGACCTGTAAGGTGACTTACTCATCTTGTAAGATGACATATCCCTTAGTCAAATTACATGACTATGAAGTTTTCTTAAATTTCCTCTTACAATTATCTTCTTTATATGATTATAGATTGAGTTTATATATATAAATCAAGAATTCATTCCATTTTCTTCTTAGATTATAAAATCTTTTTCTATCCAAAGGTTTGGCAAAGATATCCGTAATTTTTTTTTCAGTTTTTACATATTCTAGAATTTTATCCTTTTTAAGAACACGATCCCTAATAAAATGATACATAACCTCAATGTGTTTAGCTCTAGAATGATGAATTAGATTTTTTGTCAAATTTATTACACTAGTGTTGTCAATTTTTATCGGAATTTTTTCAAATTCCAAACCATAATCCTCAAATTGATGCTTGATCCATAGAATTTGTGCACAACATTGCCCTACAGCCACATACTCTGCTTTTGTAGTTGAGGTAGCAACACTATTTTGCTTTCTAGATGACCAAGATACTAGCATACATCCAAATAATTGACAAGTATCACTTGTACTTTTTCTCTCCAGTTTACATCCAACAAAATCAACATCTGAATATCCATGTAGTATGAATGCTGAATTCCTATCATAACATAATCCTAAATTATAAGTGTCCTTTAAGTATATTAAAATTCTCTTAACAATGTCTTTTCTAACTAGTTTTGAAATTAAGTCCATGCTTGCATGTCCTAGTCTCCTATGTCATAACCAAGTATCATCATTTCTAATGGCCATCAAGCATGCTTCATTTAGAGTACTTAGGTTATCTAAATTAATGACATAAATGTTTCCTTGCCTATTTCCTTTGAATCTTATTCATTGTTTGATTTATCTCTCACATTATAAAAATCATGATCAAACAAAACAATAAATCCTTTATCATACAATTGGCTAATATTTAGAAAATTATGTTTTAAAGTTTTGACTAATAGAACATGTTCAATTTGAATAGGAAACATACTTATGTTCCCTATGCCAATTACTTTTCCTTTTAAGTTGTCTCCAAAGACTACTTTGCCTCCTTTTTTTTCTTCTAAATTATTGAACTTAGATGAGTCTCATGTCATGTGTTGAGAGTATCCACTATCACCATGTATTTTCAGGAGGTTTGGTCTTGAGACAAATCTGCACAAATAAGAGATCAAATGTTGGCCTTTGGTACCCAAATTTTCTTGGGTCCGGTAGTGTTAGTGCTCATCATGGATTCATGAGTGTTCTTTGGTACCCATTTCAAAATTATTTTCTTGAATTTTAGTTCATTAAATTAGCACTCATTCAAACTATGCAATATTCTATTGCAGTGAGTGCACTTGGTATATGTTCTAGATGCTCTTGATTGGTTTGAGATGGATCTTCTTCTAAGTTTACAATTATGAGAGATATGTCCTTGCTTCATGCAATAATGACACTTAGTTTTTGATTTATCCTTTATTATGCTGGGAACAAAGAAACTATAGAGTTTCTTTTCTATCAAGGCCGGATTATAACCTAAGCCAACCTTGTTATAGACAACTCTTTGAACTCTAAGCATCAAGTCCAATTTTTCTTGTCCTTAAGCAAATTTATATAATAGAGAGTTTAATTTTTTGTTTCTCTCTTTTTCTTGATCTAACTCCTTCTCTAAGTCTTTAGGAATGCAATCATCAATGGCCTTGATTTCAATTTCAACATGTACATCATTTTTCAGATTTGCATTGTCTTTGGCTTCCTCAAGCAAGTTAGTTCTATCTTGTTTTAATTCATCATTTTCTGTTCTGAGTTTTTTATTTCCAAGTTTCAATTGATTCCTATTTTCCTCTAGTTTGATCATTTCCTTTTTAAGTGCTATATTTTTCTTGGTCATATTTTTTAAGTACTTAATAGATTATAATAGTATATCATGCAATTCATAAACGTTAAATCATGTTCATAATCTGAATCAGAGAAATAGGATGTTGAAGAGGTTACCTCAATGTTTGAATCACCCTCTAAGGTCATGAAGCACAAGTTAGCTTGCTCTTGTTCATGTTCTTCCTCACTAGAACTTTCATCTTCATCACTCCAAGCTGCCGGGCCTTTTTCTTTCCCTTCTTTTCCTTTTTCTCTGCTTTCTTGAGTGATAGACAATCAACTTTAATATGACCAAACTTCTTGCATTTATAGCATCTTATTTCTTCTTTTCTTTTAGATTTCTTGAATTCCCTTCTATTTTTGTTCCTTTTTCTCATCATGAATTTTTTGAATTTTCAAGTTAAAAGAGCCATATCCTCATCTTCATCATTGCTGGAACTATCTTCTTCACTTTCAGCCTTGAGGGCTATGGATTTGCCTCTTTCTGTATTTCCGTTTCCTTTGGAGTTAACTTTCATCTCATAGTTGTTAATGAACCAACTAACTGATCTATTGTGAGAGTTTTCAAATTCTTGGATTTTTCAATTGCCGTAACTTTGGCTTCCCATGTTTTAGGCTTGTACCATAGTACTTTATCAACCATGTCTTCCTAATGGATTCCTTTACCTAGCAGTCTCAATTCATTTGTGATAGTGTTGAATCTTGTTATCATGTTTCTCACACTTTCTCCATCTTTCATTTTGAATGCTTCGTACTTTTGTTTTAGCATTCTTATTTTATTCTTCCTCACTTGATTTGTACCTTCGCATGTAGCCTTCAATCTTTCCCATATTTCTTTTGCAGTGATGTATGACGAGATTCTGTTATACTCATTTAGGCTTAAGGCTAGGTGCAGCAGATTAACAACCTTTCAATTGGCTCTGTAAGCTTTCTTTTCTTCAGGAGTCATGTTCTTCATTTTCACAAGAACTATTACTCTATCAATTTCTTCAATTGGGAATTCAATTCATTCTTCAATTATTTCCCAAGTTGTTTCATCTTGAGCAATAACTAAGTTTCTCATTCTTTGCTTCCAATAGTTGTAGTTATTACCGTTGAAGAATGTTGCCCTATTGGTTGAACATACTTTAAATGGAACACTGTCTCTATTTAGTGCTATTTTTTATCTTTGCTTCTGAGGTTGTTGAATCCTTTTTCAGAAAACCTGCTCTGATACCACTTATTGACACTAAATATAATAACCTAGAGGGGTTGAATAGGTTATTAACAATTTTGTTTAATTATAGGGATTTAAAACTTGATTTACGCAAATAAACAAGGGAAAAAGTAAATAAAGATTGACACACACAATTTATAGTGGTTCCACCTTCTTGGTGAACATCCCCTCTTAGACTTTACCCGTATTTTCAAATCTACTATGCTATTCAACAAATTACATACTAGCTTCCAGTTGTGCTAGTGAACCATACAAGTATTTTCTAAATACTTCAACTTGATTTTTCACAGGATCAATCAAAACTTAATTTGATATCTCTCTTTTTCTTTTTTGCACAAACTCATAATAATACGATTCTGATTTTACATAAGTAGAGAGAAAATAAAAGGCAAGATAAATCTCTTAATCTTCAGATTGCTCATTACTGTGCAAATTAAGAAAATAAAGAACAAAGCCTGTAGAAGATGTTCAGAATGTTGTTCAATATCTTTCCACAACCTTTCTCCCGTGTTCTTCGATTGATTTTATAGACGAGGAATAAGGTTTAGCCTTAGATACCATTGAATGCATTTCAGTGTTTGGTGAGATAGGTGAACAGTACATTAAATTCACACTAGCTTTTCTGAACAAATGAACGTTAAACATAGCAAGTCAATCTATCGAGACAACGAGCAGACTTGTCTTTACAATTTGAATTCATGAGTCGCCTTCATAGATGTATAAGTCTACTTGTCAAGACTTTGAATGTGAGAGGCAAAAGGACTTGTGTAGACTGTAAGTAGGATTGTTTAAATTATAGGTCTTCTTGTCCTTTAGTCAAGTCGCCTTAACATGATTGTAAGAGGACTTGCTTAGCCTTTGGTTGGCTTGACAACTATACAAGTTTATTTGTCAAGATTTTAAATGTGAAAGGTAAGGGGACTTGTCTCCACCATGAGTGGCCTTGTCAAGACATAAGCCTTCTTATAAAAATAATGAATCGCCTTAAGTTTGGTCTTTCAATTTTCAAGACGACTTGTTTAGTTGACAAAATGACTTACATGCTTAATTTCATTTTCCAGGTCGTCTTGTTAAATTTACCAAGGCGACTTATGTATCTACTTCTTTTGCTCAAGTAATCTTGTATCTATGTTTGAATCGTCCTAGGTATGTACAGACATTTACTTCTGTGATATGTCTTCTTCAGGTCATCTTGTCCAATTTATGGAGGTGACTTGTGCTTTTGTTCTTTTATTTGGTCGCCTTGTGCTTATAGTTGAGTCGCCTCATTAGTTGTGCAGAATAAATTTCTGAGGCTTGAATGAGTCAGGTCGTCTTGTGCTAATGTTCAGGTTACCCTAGGCTATATGTGCAGACAAGCTTCTGAGGCTTGATTACCTCAGGTCATCTTGTATCAGATACTGAGTCATCCTAAGTTTAGTCAAGTCGTCTTGTATTTTTGATTGAGTCGCCTTAGGTGTGTGCAAACTTGAACTTCTGAGACCTAAACTTGTCAGGTTATCTTATTCTAAGTGTCAGGTCATCTTGCGTATTATGCAGAATACACTTTTGAGGCTTGAATTCCTCAAGACGTCTCATCCTAGTGGTCAGGTCGTCTTAAGTATTTATACTTAACCATATTTCTTTCACTCATGTTCATAGGGCGTCTTGTGTGAATGAGTGAGGTGACTTACATATCTAGAACTAATTTTAACAATTTTTCTAATTTAAATTAATTACTTGAAATCAACTTTTATTACTCTTAATCATCATTAAAACCTATTTTGTTCAATAGAAAAGATAAGACGAAAGTGAATTGTTACTTATTCTATATTGTATTACTGTTATTAGGCAATTATGCATGTTATTGCTGTATATAAGGTTTTCTCAAAAAAATTTCACAATAAGCCCATTATCATATAATTTTATAACGAATTTTTACACATGCATACACGGATCTCACTAGACTATCAAACTCACACAAAAAATTATTTTAGATTCTATAGGAACAAAAGTCAAGGAGGATTAGATGAATGAGTAGAGATAGCTTTGTTGTGGATAATCTCTCTAATATAGAAGTTTCGTTAATTTGTCATGTATAAAAGATTTTTGCAGTATATAGTGATTTAAATAAATAAAAATTTTACTATTTTAGTATGACTTCTACTACCATGCAAGTGACTAAGCCAAGTTAAGAACCAGGCAGTCCATCACCGATGAAGCCCTGGCGAGGGGGTGGATTTGGGACGTGACAAGCTCGGTCGAACGGAGTTTGAGCTCGAGCTCGACCTCAGGTAGTTCAATATTGAGCTCGAGCTCGAGACCAATTGTGTTAAGCTCAAAGGCTTTATGAGTTCGATTAATTAAATTTTTTAAAAATAATTTTTATATGTGGAATTATATTTATAAGTATATTATTTTGAATATATTATCCGATATCGATTAATTGAGTAACACTACTTGATAATACTATCCTATAACACTACTCAATGATACTTCGAGCTCGAGCTCGAGTAATGCAAGCTTGACGAGCTCGAGGTCACTTATCTAACATTGGAGCCCACTTATCTAACATTTGAACCGAGCTCGGATATCAACTATCTAACTCGACCCGAATGTCATAACTCTCCTAGTCCAAGTTAGTAAAGTTTCCTTTTTTTTATTGTTGGAGTTTTGAATAAAAAATTTGCATTCTCTTTTATTAAAAGACCCGCGTTGGAAAATCAAGGCACCATTGTGCATTTTTTTTAATTAGAATTTTCTTTGGGTTTGGATTCCAAGGGGTAACCCAATTTTGTGAAAGCGAGAGAAATTAACCAAATGAGTTAATACAATTAATTGTATTACCAAAGATGAGTAACTGACTTTCTAATGACGCAATTTATTGGCACACCATTTACTGGTTTGACAGCTTTCAATCACATCTTTGGTAGTATGCACTTCTATTCTCTCTCATTCTCTGGAATTACTAGGCATAGATTTTGGTCGCTTGAACTATTATAATTGGAGTACCACTTTACAAGAGAGGATAACTGTGTGTATTACGGGAGACAACAACAATATTGGATACTAGAGACGAAGTAAAATTGTTTTAAGGAACAGCGTGAATTCATCGAATTCGAAGTGGAATATATAATTTGTATATACACTTGTTTATATCACAGTTAGTTTATTAATTTTTACAAAATATTTTTAATTTTATTATCAATATAGAATTATTGCAGATATTTTTTCCATGGTACTATAATCCAAGATTTTTTATTATGAAAAACTCTAGATGTTTTCAACTACTTGTTGATTTGATGTAGAGTTAGTAAATGACAATGCAGGTGCAATTCTTTGATTTGGAGAGAGTTATTGAGTATATTAGGTCTCATAATTTCTTTTACAACACCCAATTTAGATAATATTAATCCAGCTTAGAATTAATTCCCAATTTGGAATGGTTTTTAGTCACTATGGGATAGAAGAATTACAGGTTACAGCTCATAAACTCAAGAATGAAAGAGGGAAAATAATCCATATCAGGGAAATTCAGCCAAGTAACTTGCAGAATTACATTGGAAAATTTTCATCTATATTCTTCCTCTACTCCTTCGCATTTTCAAATAAGGTGTGATAATTTTGAAGCTACATTCCTCGTCGCCCATCTAGTCTTTCATGCGAGCAATAACAAGGTAGAGAGATTTCTCTATCTACTATATATCACCTTGTTCTTTCTTTTTTATTTGATCACCAAAATCTTGAAATCCAACTAATTCACTTCGAGCAACTATAGATCTGATTAGGAATTGGTGCTTCTCATACTTATTTTTCCATTCCAAAAACTAAAATACAAGATATTGGTCAATCAAGTTTAGTACCTTACTACTAAATCCAGGTCCTTGGTACTTTTTTTTGTACAAGCAGATATAATTAAACATAATTGAATCAAAAAAATAATAATAGAAGTGGAAAAATTCTACCGTTTGAACTATTCTTAAGAGAACAGGTCATTAGTACTATATATCATCTTGTTGATGCACAACCTAAAATGCCATTCATAGCTGCTGGTGTGATGGTGGTGTGATGGTGGTGGTGTTGTTGTTGTTGTTGTTTGTTTGTTTTTTTTTTTTTTCCTACCTAGCTTAAGGTTTAATATCATGCCTGTTGGAAAATGAGGCGGGTCTACCCATGTGGGTATATCCAATCCTTTCATTTGTTTGAATTTCAAATTGGGAAAGGGTGGTTATTAGAAAAACTCTTCCTCAACTCCCTCAACTCCCTTTTTTCTCTCTCTCACAACTCTCTCCATGCATGAACTTCCATTTTTTTGAAAGTACACGCGTGAGTGATGAAGGAAGGAGGTACAATATAGAGATGTCATTTTTTGTGATTGAAAAATATAAGAATGGGAGAAAGAAACTTTTTTTGAGTGAAAGAAAGATATTTCTTTCACATTGGAAATAAGAGAGAGACTTTCGAAGAAGGATTTGGCGATCATTACTCCAATATGATATTTGAATTGTGAACAACAAAGAATGATCCGAGTTTGTGACATTCACTTGATGTAGAATACCCAACTGTTGGAAAGAGTAAGTGATTATAGTCCGTTTAAAATTTAGAAAATTTTCACATCAACATTATGTTTGTTAGTTTATTTAAAACCCTTATTAGTATCAAAACTATTTAAGGTATTTCCCGTCTTATTATTGGGTATTAATGATACAAAATGCTATAAATTATATTTTATATTCATTAATGGTAACATGAAATCGGCTCAACGGAATGCTCTCAATTTTATAAAATAGTATGCCCATAACCTGAGAATTAAATCTGCAAAATTTGACATATAATTGATGAATATATTATGAGATATTTGATAATGCACAAATTGTCATTTTTATTGTTGATATTATGGTTTGATTTTGGATTGGTTAGTGCTTATGACATTTTAATTTTTAGGGATCAAAAATGGAAATTGGATCAACATGGGTTTAAGGAGGCAATTTTGGAAGCTTAATGGTTTAAAATATTATTTGGGCCTACAAAGGAAACACTACAAAAAACACGGTTTTAGTTACGGATTTTCGCAACGGAAAAAATTTGTCGCTATTTTGCGACGAATTTAGCTACAAAACTTTTTCATTGCTAATTTGCTACAAAATTTGTGACGAAAAGGAAGTCGTGCTAAATTGGTGACGGACACATCATTCGTGGCTAAATTCGTTGTTAATTAGTGATGAAAAAGTTTTCTGACTAAATTCGTCGCTAATTGGCGCAAAAAATTTTTCATTACAAATTTTGTCACTAATTAGCGACGAATAATATTTCGTGGCTAAATTTTACCACGGATACAGTTATCCGTATCTAAATTTAGCGACAAAAAAAGTTCGTAACAACTTTCGTCGCTAAATTTAGCAACGAAAAAATTTCGTGAGAAATTCTATTGCTAATTAGCTACAAAATTTTTTCATCGTTAAATTTATCGCTAATTAGCCACGAAAAAATATGTCTCTAAATTTATGAACGAATTCTAAAAATCGTGGCTAAATTCATCACTAATTAGCCACAAAAAAATATTTATAGCTAAATTCGTCGCTAATTAGATACAAAAAAGTATTCGTGGTTAAATTCGTTACTAATTTATTATCTATATTTCAAAATTTCAGACTAATTTCGTAACTAAATTTTTTCTATACTCTGTTAAGAAATATTTTTAACCGTATTCCCGTTTTAACCAATTCTGAATAACGAAATTGAATTAAATATATAATAAATATTATAATTTTTAACAACCTGAGAATTTACAACAATAAATAATTCAATAAATCTGTAACAGACAATTTTAAATAAGTCACGGTTGTGGAGTTCACCATTTATGTTTTTTATCTTTTATATCCATTCGCTTCTCTTATATAATTTAATCGTATTTAAAAATTCAGTTGTGTATCTTCATTTTTCATTGTTATCAACGAAAAAGATAATAGATGATATATCCATGTTCGACGATCCATCTCGTTTACCAAATAGATCAAACATTAGTTTTCGGAAAATGGAGATAATAATACGGATGGCATGGATGGTTAGGTTAGACGGCTATCAATTTTTAAACAATTCTATGGATTCAAAAAAATAAAATAAAAATGAAAAAGAATAATAAAATAATAAAATAAAATAAAATAAAGAAAACAAAATATAAAATACAAATTTATATAAAAAAAAGATTAAATTAGCAACGGATTTTGCGATAGATTTAGAAATCCGTCAATAAGTTAGCAATGGATCGAGAAATCCGTCGATAACTTAGCGACGAATAAAGAATCCGTTACTAATTTAGTGACAAATTTATATCCGTCGCTAATTTAGAGATAAATTTTCATATCCGTCGCTAACTTAAAAATGGATTTAAAATCCGTCGCAAAATTTAATCTTTTTTAAATAAGATTTTAATATTTATAATTTTTCGTTTTATTTTATTAATATGTTATATTTAAATTAAAAATTAATTTAGCGACGGATTTGTTTTCCGTTGCTAAATTTAACGACGAAAATTCCAATCCGTCGCTAAATTTTTTATATATAATTAAATAAATATAATATTAATATAATATTATAAATTTTTTATATATATTTATATATAATTAAAAATTAATTTTTTATATATAATTAAATATAATATAATATTAATATTAATATAATATTTAAATTAAAAAATTAAAAAATTAAATTAAAAAATCCCAATTCCAAGTCCGTCGGTGAGTCAACGAATCTTTTTTTAATTAGAATTTTATTTTATTTTATATTTTATTTTATTAATTTATATTAACAAATCATATTATTATTTTATAATATTTTAATTTAACATTTTATTTTATTATATTATATTTCATTTTTTAAAAGAATAATATGATTTAAATCTTAAAAAAACCATATATTTTATTTTATTTAAATTATATTATGTAAAACCATATAAACAAATCAATTTATTATGTTATAATATTTTAAAATAGTATTTTATTTTATTTTTTTATATTTAATTTTTCTAAGAATAATATTAATATATTTTTTAATTATTTATTTATTTATTTATTTGTTTTATTTAATATTTTTTATTATTGTATAGGTATATTTTATTTGATTTGTATTATTTTATTTGATTTGTTTTATTTTATTCAATAATACAAATCAAATTATTATTGTTTTATAATATTTTTTAATTAATATTAATCCGGCGGACATGCCTGGGAACGAGCTTGCGTGGGCGCCCGCGCATGCATGCACGGGTACCGGCAGGCAGGCGCGCTCCTGCGCATGCACTCACGGGTGCCGGGAGCAAGCAGGCGCACGCGCTTGGGCGGGTGCCCGCTTTTCGTTGTTTTAATGCTAAAAAAATGCTATTGAATGGATTCAAACATTGGATTTCGGATTTGAGCGGAAGACATGTCAACCACTACACCACCATTAAGCCTTGTGTGATAATATTTTTTTTTATTTCTTTCTTCCTCCTCATTTTGTTTCTATTCTCATTCTTTTTTCTTCCTCTTACTCTCATCTCTATTTTTGGATTTTTTTTCCTTTCTATTCTCATTTTTGAAATTTTTTATATAGTCAAACGAATAAAAATATTTTGTGATTAAATATATAAATTTTTTAAATTATTAATATATTATAATTTATTGATAATTATAATTTTATATTATTAAGATGCCGTAATCCATTTTTAAAATATGGATTAAAAAAATAAAATAAAAATGAAAAAAAAATAATAAAATAATAAAATAAAGGAAAAAATATAATATTAATATATTTTTTAATTATTTATTTATTTTATTTTAAATTAGTATTTTATTATTTTTTATTTTATTAAAAACTATCATATTTATTATTTTTAATTAATATTGTTTGAGGTAGGTGGTTTAAGTAAAAAAATTTATTATATTTATTATTTTAAATTGTTATTATATATTATTTTATTATTATTAGAAAAATGTAAAGGAAAGATAATAAGTAAAGAAAGTTATTGTATTTATTATTTTAAATTGTTATTATATATTATTTTATTATTATTAGAAAAATGTGAAGGAAAGATAATAAGTAAAAAAAAAAATATCACATACTAACATTTGACTTGGTGGTTAAATGTTTTTATAGGTTTATGCGTGTGTAGAAGTTCAAATCACGGTGGAGGCAGAGTAGAGCCATTTTCCAGCAATTAAGTGAGGGCTAGCGTTGGAGCGGGGGTGCTGGCTCGGGTGGGCAGGAGCCCGTCCAGGCACGTGGCTTGCAGGCTAGTGCTGGCTTGGGTGGACGGGGCCCGTCCAGGCACTGGCTTCGAAGCTAGTATTGGCTCGGGTGGGTAGGGGCCCATGGCGGGGGTCATCTAGGCACTGGCTTGTAGGCTAGTGCTGGCTCGGGTGGGCAGTGGCCCGTCTAGGCATGGCATTTTGGATTCCGACAAATTTGGAATCAACGACGGATTCCAAATCCATCACTAATTCAGTGACGGATTTTTTTATTCGTCGCTAAATTAGGGACAGATAATTTTTTGTCTTAATTTAGTGACGGACTTTGTTTTTGTCGCTAAATTAGCGACGGATAATTTTTTGTTCCTAAATTAGTGACGAAAATTATCTGTCGCTCTAAATTTAGGGACGAATTTTAGATTTTCATCGCTAAATTTAGTAACGGATTTTTTTCTATCGCTAATTTAGCGACGGATAATTTTTTGTCGCTAAATTTTGTGACGAATTTTAGCGACGAAAAATTATTTGTCGCTAAATTTAGTGATGGATTTTTGATTTCGTCGCTAAATTTAACGACGGATTTCTAATTTTTATCGCTAAATTTTTGCGACGCGTTATTAGTGACGAATTTTTTTAAAATTTTCGTCGCTAAATTTGTTGTTAAAAGCCTTTTTTTTGTAGTGAAAGGAAAAAAGTACCAAAGAGTGGAAAATTTTACTCTAGAAATTTGTATTTTAAGTAAAAATTGTTGTTAGGAGTTAAATTTTTTACTTTCCTATTTTGATGGATCTTTTTCTTATTTTTTGATTGGAAGAATCTTGGAGACCCAAAGCACTAAAAGAAGTAATCTTCTCATTAATCCTAGATGGCACTATTCACGTCTACTGATCACGATACTGTTCATCCAATTATAAAAGGAGGTGGCGGCTGCATATTCTCATTCCTTTCTTTAAGTTTTATGTTTTATTTTTATTTTTCTTTCTTTTTCTTTGAAAAACACTTTTTTTGTTTATTCTCAATAACATGATTAATATCATGAGTGGTTAATTTCTTTATTCTGATTCAAGGGGAATTTCATTGATTGTATTCACTGTGAGGTTATGTGTTTATTTAAATTCTTGTATTTTTAATTCAAGTATTCGTCGATTTTTTGTTTATTTTTATGAAGGATTGATATTGATTAATTTGACAATTTAATTCAATATTAGCTAAATTTAGTAACGGATTTTTTTCTGTCGCTAATTTAGCGACGGATAATTTTTTGTCGCTAAATTTTGTAACGAATTTTAGCGACGAAAAATTATTTGTCGCTAAATTTAGCGACGGATTTTTGATTTCGTTGCTAAATTTAGCGATGGATTTCTAATTTTTGTCGCTAAATTTTTGCGACGCGTTATTAGCAATGAATTTTTTTAAAATTTTTGTCGCTAAATTTGTTGCTAAAAGCCTGTTTTTTTGTAGTGAAAGGAAAAAAGTACCAAAAAGTGGAAAATTTTACTCTAGAAATTTGTATTTTAATTAAAAATTGTTGCTAGGAGTTAAATTTTTTACTTTCCTATTTTGATAGATCTTTTTCTTATTTTTTGATTGGAAGAATTTTGGAGACCCAGAGTACTAAAAGAAGGACTCTTCTCATTAATCCTAGATGGGACTATTCACGTCTACTGTTCACGACACTGCTCATCCAACTATAAAAGGAGGTAGCGGCTGCATATTCTCATTCCTTTCTTTAGGTTTTATGTTTTATTTTTATTTTTCTTTCTTTTTCTTTGAAAAACACTTTTTTTGTTTATTCTCAATAACATAATTAATATCATGAGTGGTTAGTTTCTTTATTCTGATTCAAGGGGAATTTCATTAATTGTATTCATTGTGAGGTTATGTGTTTATTTAAATTCTTGTATTTTTAATTCAAGTATTCGTCGATTTTTTGTTTATTTTTATGAAGGATTGATATTGATTAATTTGACAATTTAATTCAATATTAAATTTTCTATTGCATCCAAAATTTCAATGATCCATAATTGTCATGAATGAATGGTACGAAAGACAAATAGGTTATTTATATTTATGGGTCATTGCCAATATTCATTTTAATTTAAAGAATCGATAGAACAAAATAGAATAATTATACGACTATCCTGATTATTTGTATTTTGATTTAACTGTTTTCACAAAACTTAATGCTATCATTATGTCGATATGGAACGCTATCGTGTCCAGTTAATTAATGATGAGTTTTGATTGGATACTGGGTTTGGTTAATTAATTTAGGAAAACACAAGATTTATTACGACTATCCTAATAGATTTAAGGTTAAATGCTAGAATCGTAAAAATAATATTTTTTAACCAATGATCAGTGAAACAATCAAATATGTGAACTTTTGGATCGGATGTTTAGCATATTGAGTTTCATCTTTAATTTTTAGTATTTTTGTATTGTTGATCTATCTTTTAAATTTTAGGTTTTTAATTTCTGATTTAGTAATTTATTTTATAAAACCCCCATTTTATTTTTAGTCACAACTAAGATGTTAAGTCAATATAGTTCCTGTGGGATTTGACTTGGTACCACTATTGCTACAAATTGTTGCATTGTGGGATCGGTATTAATTTTGAAGGTCTTCGACAACCTGTCCAAATTTTGGTGCTGTTGCTACAAGTCACATAAACATTATGTTTGTTGGTTTATTTAAAACCCTTATTAGTATCAAAACCATTTAAGGTATTTCCTGTCTTATTATTGGGTATTAATGATACAAAATGCTACAAATTATATTTTATATTCATTAATGGTAACATGAAATCGGCTCAACGGAATGCTCTCAGTTTTATAATATAGTATGCCCATAACCTGAGAATTAAATCTGTAAAATTTGGCATGTAATCGATGAATATATTATGAGATATTACAAACACTAGCCGAAATTTAATATGCTCGAATTATTAAAAATACTGTATTTCGTGATATGAAATTTATATGATTAGATTTCTCTTGAAAAATACTTTCCAACATATAAAAATCATAAAAAATTATTAAGAACCGAGAGAGATATGACTATTCAAAACTTGAGTCAAAAAATTAGAAATTTATGGATGAAGATGAATGGTACTTATGGCCTTTCACACTCTTAGTTGCGGCATGTGAAGTCCACCCTCTAGGCTAGAATGTTTGATTAAAAATCCGAAACCACCATTGAACTTAGAGATCGAAAATGGAAGGTAACCAAAATTTAGTAGTCGAAAACGCTAGAGAAGGTAGCACGTGGAATACACGCACCACCTAAGATGAGTGGGTGCATGTCCATTTTGGATAGCCCATACTGGCAGCACATGGGGGCATATGTAGCCTCCGTTTCTTTCGGAATTTTTACCAAAATATTTTTTATTCTCTATGGATTTTTTGCAATTTTTAATTTATTTTTCGAATTCCAAAAATAATTTTTATAAAATTTTAAATTTAAAAATTATTTAAAATTATAGAAAACTTATTTTCAGTGATGAAAAGATTTTGAAAATTTTTATATGAATTTAGAAAATTATTTTCTCAATTTTGGCTACCCGGGTGGAAATTTGTTTTTCACACTAATTATTTATTTGTATTTTTACTTATTATTTTGTTTGAAAATTAGTTTTTCTAATATAAAATTGTTTTGGATTTGTGCAAATATTTTAAAATAAAGGTTTTAAGTTTTATTACAATATTAAAGTTGGCTTGATGTCCGACCTAATATTATTCCCATTTTCAGAGAAATTGTGATAACTGAACACCTTTTTGAAAGTCTTCCGGGTTTCTGGGGGAGTGAAAGAGATTTAAAAAATTCAAAACATTTGATGAAATTAAGTCAGATGTTAACTTACAAAATGGATCCATCTCATATTTTAACGGATTATCTTGAGATCATGGAAGAAAAACACTTGAAACTTATTCAATTAGGTCATGTCTTTGCCAAGAAATTCTGTCTCCTTATTGGGTTAGCATGGTTGATGAATTGCTTACTGAGAACAGACACATGATTCTTAACAATGTGAGGCCATTATTAATAGAAAAATAAAAAATAAAAAATATAGAGACCTAAATGAAGGAAAAATTATTCCAAAATATAAATAGTTGCTCACAAGCCATGAAGAAATTTACTCCTAGGGATAGTCTATTTAAGGGAATTGTAAATATGATGTCCCAAATAAATTTGTCCTGAACGAGATAATTTATTTACATATTTTTTTTCATGTTATAACTATTGACTAGAAATATGATCATGTAATAGATGAATTTTTAAATTTATTTTATTGTAAAGTTTCTTTTAAACAATTGTAGGCCATATTTGTTAAATTGTATAATCATGTAAACAAAAGAAAACTCAAATCTCTTGAATGAAAATTTTGGATTTGTAAAATTTGAGTAATTTTTTTTCCAAAATTAAAATGTTATTTAAATATTTTATGTATTTAAATGAATATTTTCGATTCATAGAATTTGAATAATTATCATTCAAAATTATAATATTATTTAAATATTTTGTGTATTTAAATGATAGGTTTTTTGTTGGAATAATTTGAATAATTTTCACTTAAAAACTATTAGATTTTGTAGTTTTAAATTAAATTTATAATGATGATACATTAGATTCATAGATAATGATTAGAAATTTAGTGAATTTTTTATTCTATACTTAATGTTGACATGTCATGAATGTTAATTTTGAAATACAAAATTATATGTATGATATAAGTATTAGTATTAGTGTCCACCCTCTTAGAAACCTAAACAATAGTATCAAATTTCATTATTGTGGAATTGAATAGGGATGACAAATTGAATGATAACTATTATGAGATATGACGATATAAAATATAATATGTACTGAAAGAATAAGATATGTTGGAAAGTATCAAACATATCATATAGGAGTTTAGCGTGGACAATACTATTCCGCAGAGGAGAGAACAAGATACTTACCATACATGAAAAAGGATATATTCCACTGTTCGAATAATCCTGGTTAGTTCTATAATTGATGAAATGATACCCGATTGTGAATAATATGTGACTGCTCATGACAACTGGGTGTATCTCAAGTAGAAATATAGAGGTGCCATTGACTCATTTTAGATACATGACCATAAAATTTGATACTGAATAAAAGTAAGATAGCCATAGTATCAAACAGTAACCAAGGGTCATGTTTAACATGATTAGAGATTGATAGTCAGCTGGTTATGTATTTTCTGATAAACAAAAGGTTTAAACCTTGATCGGAACCCTATTTGCCAAGTGGGAGCATCTGAAAGTCAGTTTGATGCATAATGACAGCGTGAAGACTTTTTCGGATGTTGCTCTCCACGTTGAGGTTGAGGATGAGCAGTTTAGTATTGCAAGATCCGTAACTGAAGTTTTTGTTATAAAGTCTAGTTTTAAGAGAATTTCAAACTCTAAATGTGAGAGAAACTAGAATGAAAGTAAAAAAGGAAAAGATACTAAAAATGAATCACAAAAAATAACTTAAAATATAACAATAGACTGAGAGACATTTGTAAATATTCGTCGAGTGCCTTTTGGTAGGAGATTGTTTTATATGGAGAATAAAATAAGAATGGAGGTTAGAGGAGTTGACACTTGTAAATTAAAATTACAAAGCGGTCAAACTCTCATTCTACATGATATTTTCTACATGACAGAAATTAGACGGAATCTTATTTGTTTTTATTCTTTTGAAGTTTGGTTATGTTTTTTTTTTTTTTTTGAACTTTCAAAGAGAAAGGCTGAATTTGTATTTGAATGACCTATATTGGTTCTTGACAGTTTGTAAATAGTTTTATAATTTGGCAATGTGATAGATAAATATTTAACTATTAAGTTGAACATTGTCATGTCTATAAAATGATGAGAAAACCATTTAAAAAATCCATACGGGCTAAATTTTTATTGTTTTTAGTCCATTCTGACATTTGTGATACAATGAATATGAAGAGAAGACATGAAACTTTCTGTTTCATTATATTCATAGATGATTTTATGTGATTTTGTCCTGTCTATTTAATTTCTTACAAGTCTAAAACACTTGAATGTTTAAGATATTATATGAACAAGGTAGAGAATCGAATAGATAGATGACGTGAATATCTATCAGATCAAATTAACAATCTATGTAATGAAAGAAACATAATATAATATTTGACCATTCCTTATACACCTTAACTAAATGGTGTTGTAGTCATAAGGAATAGGATATTGTTGGATATGACAAAATCCATGATGATACAAGTTAACTTGCTGATTTCCTTTTGAGAAGATATCTTATTGACTGCGACTTATATTTTGAACAAAATGTCTTCAAAATCAGTACCAACAATATAATATGAATTTTGGACTAATAGAAACTATGTTTGAGTGATCTCAAATTTTGGGAATCGACCGTCTATATTTAAGATTTTTTCAATAAATTTGGAAAAATGAAGAGTATCTTTATAAGATGTTTCGATCAATTTAAAAGTTAAGTATTTATTGGTGAACAAGAATAGAAATTGGATCACAGAATGTCACGTTTCTGGAAAATAAATTTCCTAATAGAGGTGACATGAAGTACTTGAACTTTTATTTGAAATAGTTAATTCAAAGGATGACTCCGTTTATAGTGGATTATTAGAATGATATTGAACCTAATATGAGAGATTTAAATTCTGACGATCCAATGAATTACATACTCAGAAAATTGTTAAGAAAACCATGGCCAAGTGTCACCTTGAGATTGAAAGACACGTATTTATTATTTTTTCAGAAGATGAAGAAGAAGCTAAAACATATATGAGCCTCTATCTAGTCCTGCAAATAATGAGCGGATAAAAGTGATAGAAGAAAAATTGAAATCAATGAGATCCAACTATACTTTAGAAATTGGTTAAACTTTTATTTGGATGCAAAGTTATTGAGAACAAATGGATTCTCAAAACAAAACTTAGAGCACATAGAACTATTGAGAGATATAAGATTTATCTGATAACAAAATGTTATATTCTGTAAAAGGGTATTAATTATGAGGAAACCTTTTCTCGTTGGTGAGATTTATCTCTTTTCGCCTGTTGTTGTCAAAAGTGATCAATTTGGATTTAAAATTATGTCAGATGGACGTGAAAACTGTTTATCACAATGGAAAACTTGAGGAAGAAATCTATATTGCACAATCAAAGGGTTTTGTCATTAAAGACTAGGAAAATATAGCATGTAAATTGAGTATATCAATTTATGATCTTAAACAGTTTCAAGATAATGGTATTTGAGATTTCACAGAGATGTAATCTCTTACAATTACATGTTAATAGACGAAAAACTATTGTATCTATGTGAAGAAATCCAATGACAACTCTGTGATTCTATCTTTATATATCGATAACATACTATTAGCTGCAAATGATAAAAAGTATGTATTTCAAATTTTGAAATAGTTGTTTTTCAATTTTAAGATAAACGTTATGGGTAAGACAGATTGAGAATTAAAACCCTTAAAAATCGTTTCAAGAAATTATTAAAATTATCTCAAGAGTCTTGCATTGTAAAGATTTTGAGACAATACAAATTGAAAAGTAACAAACTCATTTATACTTCTATGGCTATAGGCGATAGTTCAAGTGATAAAATGTGCCTGAAACTCCCCAAAAAATAGATGAAATATCCAGAATATCATATTTTAGCACGGTTGGGAGCTTGATATACACTATGATGTGTATTCGTCCTGACATTTGTCATATTATGGGTTTGGTCAGTAGGTATTTGTCCAATTTATAGAAAAGTGATTGGATTGATATGAAAAAATATTAAAATATCTAAATAGAACTATAAATTATTCCTTTGTTATCGAGAAAATAATATAATATAGAAAGAATACATAGATAGTGATTGAGAAGGTGATTTAAGTGAGATAAAATCTACCTATGGTTATGTTTTATTACTCAATGATAGCGCTATCTCAAAGAGAAGTAAGAAACAAAACGGTATATCTCTTTCCATGATGGTAACAGAATTTGTGGTCTGTGTTTTCGCGGTTCAAGAATGAGTTTAGTTGAATAGATTTTTACAACATTTGAAAATAGTAAACAAATCAGTGGAAGCTTGACAATTTATTATAACAATTGGTCAGCTATTGCTTACACGAGAGACTCCAAATATTATGATAAAACCAAACATAGACATAAAAATCAATCTTATCAGAGATATGATTGAAAATAGGGAAACGACATTGAAATATATATCCATGCATTTGCTAGTACCTGATTTTTTTACGAAACCAATACCTAATGACATGTTGGATTACTTGGATTGTGTAGTTCGTGATAGTATTTGTAACTATGATTGTGATTATAATCATATATAGAATATATATGATATAATATTCATATTTATTGACATTTGAATTTCGTTTTTTTATCCAAAATTCTTGTATTTATGATTAAAAATATCTCGGGCAAATTTTGAGATCGGTTCTCTCACATGTGCAATCGCCTCTAATATCTGTGTGATATGTAGAGATAAGGTTATATTAATTTGTGATCGATTAACACATATATATGCCATTTTAGTTAAATACTAAGATGAGATTTCCAATTGTGTACATATGTGATAATCGAAATGGATTTCATATAATCCATTGAAGTTGTGGAATAGTCAGGTGTGGGTTAAGCTATTTCTTTGCAACCAAGGTTTTGATACCACTTGGTTGACAGCACAAACGTTGTCACGCCCCGACCCGGGATCGTGAGCAGCCGCCCGTTACCCTGGATGCCGGCTGTATTTTTACAGAAAATCGGACAGAACCTCCCCATATATCGGAGGTCTCCCATATTAAAATAAACCTGTTACCTGTCCAAAAGGGGCCATCCCAGCCTCAAAATGCATATATTATCCTCAACAACAAATCAGATCATCCTACTGCACAACCCAGGGCAACGCAAGGCTAACAAACAATTCTCCACAGTCCTAACCACAGACCTCTACTGCCATGCCCCCGTCAAAGGCATGGATAGCCGCCAGTCGCCCCTCCTGTGATTTAGAGGAGGTACCGAGCGATCCTAGAGGACAATTCTAAAACATGACACATTCCCAAATACAGACGCAACGAAAAAGAAATGGCTCAATGCAATGTCATGCAGTGACATGAGAGTTCCAAAATTTAAATGTCCATATTTATACAGTCATCCCAGAATTATAAAAATGGTCATCTATAGACCTCAGAATACAAATACATCACCAATACAAATTTTACAGCGGAAATACACAATGACTCCTCAAGTCCAGGCCTGATCTCCCAAAGATACTGAGCGTCCTAAAAGCGACACTCTTTGTCAAATACTATCTCTGAAACAAAAGGGAAATGAGGGGTGACTACTCGGGAGAGAATACTCAGTGAGTGAGTGGGTCAATGCAGTCATCAAATATGGAGTGTGAAACTGGAGTGTCAAAACATAAGTATATAAATCATATTTCAAATCATCATGCTTTTCATTTCAACAATATATCACTTCACGCATTTTCAAGTCAAATATGCATCCAAAGCACTGTCATTAAAATCATAGAGCTGCCAGCCGAAAATGTCCTGGCAGAGGTCTACCGCGACCAATGACAGGCGCACCGGGGGTGTTATATGCAAATTTCTTTAAAGTGCTCTCTACCCCGGCGTTGGCGACGAACCTCGTCCAGGTGCTAGACTTGGAGAGGATATCCAATCCAAATCCAAATCCTCCCCCTTTCGGGTTCAACCTCGTCCAAGTGCTCTCAAGGGTTGAAGAGATTTCATTTCTCTCACCTAAGATTCTTCGGATCTTAGATTTAGCATTCGTTCGCCCGTCGGTTTGGTCTAAAAGCTGAATGTTTCCAAATTTGAAACAATTGTGAACAATTTAAGTCCAATTACTAAAGAGATTCGAAACCCAAGTGCGAAAATCGAAACTTAGAGTCATTTACCTTTGCAGAGGCTCACGGACTGTCACGGGCCATCGCGGGCCGTGGGCCGCGGGCTGATGGGCTGGCGGGCCTGGTGGGCCTGCGGGCCTGGTGGGCCTGGTGGGCCACGGGCCGGACTGGGCCACGTGCTGGACTGGGCCGCAGTGGCTAGGGTCGCACTCGCGAGCTGGATCGAGCACTCACGCAGTGGGTCGCACGCTGGAGCGCTTGCGCTCGTGCTGGAGGTGCGCAGGGGGTCGGGCAGAGGCGCGCAAGGGTGCGCTGGGGTCGTGCTCTGGGTGTCACGCGCTGCTCGTGCGCTGATCGAGCGCTGTTCGCGCGCCGCTCGCGCGCTGCTCGCGGGCTGCTCGCGCGCTGCTCGCGGGCTGCTCGCGCGCTGCTCGCGGGCTGCTCGCGCTGGGCTGGTGCTGGGCTGGCGCTGGGCTCGCGCGCTGGTCTCGCGCGCTGGGCTCGCGCTGGCTCGGGCACTGGCTTGGCGCTGGAGCGCGCTGGGACGCGCTGGGGCGCGCTGGGACGCGCTGGGGCGCGCTGGGGCGCGCTGGGGCTCGTGCTACGGCGTGCTCGAGCGATCGCGTGCCCGAGCGATCGCGTGCTCACGCGAGGGAGGGTCGCGCTGCAGCGCTCGCGCGCTCACGAGGAAGACTGCGCGGTGGCGCTAGCGCTCGCGCGGAGATGATCGCGCGGCTGTGCTCGCGCTCGCTGAGGATTGGAGATCGCGCTGCAGTCGCGCGCTCGCAGAGGATTGGAGCAGCGACGGCCACGGCGCACTCGTGGGAGGAAGATCGTGCGGCTGATTCGGGCGGTCGCTCGCGGCGGGGGATGGCAGCAAAAGAGAGAGGCGCGGCGGCGGGGGATCGGGAGAAGAGAGAAGAAAAGGAGAGAGGGAGAGGGAGAGAGAAAGAAGAGAGGGGGAAAGAGAGAGAGGGAGAAAGGGGAGAAAATTGGGCTTTAAGCCCTAATTTTTATTTTTCCTTTTTTTTTTTTTTTAAATTGGGTATTACATTTTCTAACCCCCTAAAAACAAGTCTCGTCCTCGAGACTAAAAGAAAACTATACAGAAAATAGATAGGAGTACTGTTTCCTCATGGCTTCCTCAGGCTCCCAGGTTTGTTCCTGGACCTGGTCGCTCCTCCACAAAACTTTGACAAGAGGAACCTCTTTGCTCCGTAGCTTTCTGACCTGTCGATCCAGAATAGTCACGGGCTGAACAGGTAAACTCAAGTCCTCTCGAAGCTCAACTGGCGGAGCTTCTAAAATGTGTGAGGGATCTGGCTGATATCTCCTAAGTACTGAGACATGAAATACATCGTGAACACGCGATAGATCTGCTGGCAGCTCCAATTTATATGCTACACTTCCGACCCTCTCAAGGATACGGAAGGGCCCAATATACCTGGGACTCAACTTCCCTCGCTGCCCAAATCGAATGACTCCCTTCAAGGGAGATATCTTTAAAAATACCATGTCTCCCACAGTAAACTCTAGAGGTCGCCGCCTATGATCTGCATAGGATTTCTGTCTATCCTGGGCGGCTTTCATCCGCGTACGGATAATCCTCACTTTCTCCTTCGTCTCCTCTACCAGCTCAACATTGGTGAGTCGTCGCTCACCAACCTCATCCCAGCACAACGGGGTACGACACTTCCTCCCATACAATGCCTCGTAAGGTGGCATGCCAATGCTCGCCTGATAGCTATTATTATAGGCGAATTCCACCAATGGAAGATGCCGATCCCAACTCCCCCGGAAATCCATAACACATGCCCTAAGCATGTCCTCTAAAGTCTGAATAGTTCTCTCTGACTGACCATCTGTCTGGGGGTGATACGCTGTGCTGAAATTCAGTCAGTACCCAAAGCCTCCTGCAGACTGGCCCAAAAACGGGATGTAAATCTGGGGTCTCAATCTGATACTATCGACACTGGGACCCCATGCAGTCTCACGATCATATCAATATAGAGGCGTGCCAACCTTTCAAGCGAGTAATCACTCCTAATCGGGATGAAATGTGCGGACTTAGTAAGTCGGTCAACTATCACCCAAATAGCATCATGCTGTGCCGAAGTTCGCGGTAACCCCACTACGAAATCCATCGTGATATGCTCCCACTTCCACTCAGGAATGGGAAGGGGCTGCAAAGTGCCAGTTGGACGCTGGTGCTCAGCCTTCACCTGCTGACATACAAGGCAACAAGCAATGAATTCTGCAATTTCCCGTTTCATACCCGACCACCAATAACTATCTCTGATGGTGCGGTACATTTTAGTACTACCGGGATGTAAAGCATAGGCAGATGAATGAGCCTCCTCAAGAATAGCCCTGCGGAGATCACTATCTGCCGGTACACATACTCGATCTCGAAAAACCAACAGTCTATCCTTGCGAACTCTAAAGTCGTCAATATCACCTCTGCTGGCTTTCTCATAAATACCTCGGAGTTCTTCGTCACTTTGCTGAAGCTCCCTGATACGATCGAGCAAACTCGGCCGAACCTCAAATCTGGCTAGTATAGCTCCCTGATCATCACTAGCCAACCTGACTCCGATCTTAATATAGCCTCAACTTTCTGCGGATCAACAAAGATACCCTCCGCAGAAACTACATGGCCAAGAAAACCAATCTGCCGCAACCAAAATTCACACTTGGTGAACTTGGCATAAAGCTGTCTCTCACGAAGAGTCTGCAAAATCACCCTAAGGTGCTGAGCATGCTCATCATCACTCCGCGAGTAGACTAAGATATCATCAATAAAAACAATGACGAACCGATCCAAATAATCGTGAAAAATTCGGTTCATTAGGTCCATAAATGCGGCAGGGGCATTAGTCAGCCCAAACGGTATGACCAAAAACTCATAATGTCCGTATCGGGTGCGGAAAGCCGTCTTAGGCACATCCTCTGCCATAATCCGCAGTTGATGGTAACCCGACCGGAGATCTATCTCCGAGAATACTCTGGCACCCTGTAACTGATCAAAGAGATCATCAATACGTGGTAGTGGGTACCGATTTTTAACGGTAACTTTGTTCAGCTGTCTATAATCTACACATAACCGAAATGTGCCGTCCTTTTTCACAAACAACACCGGTGCACCCCACGGAGACGTGCTAAGACGGATAAACCCCTTATCCAGCAACTCCTGTAGCTGGACCTTGAGCTCTCTCAGCTCAGCCGGCGCCATCCTGTATGGCGGCATAGAGATAGGGGTAGTCCCCGGAGCTAAATTGATCTCAAAATCAAACTCCCGAACAGGTGGTAGTCCAGGCAGCTCCTCGGGGAAAACATCAGGAAAGTCCTGTACCACTGGGACATCCTCCAGTCTCGGTCCCTGAGCAGTGGTGTCAATGATATGAGCCAGGTAAGTCGCACATCCGCGGCGAATCATGCGTCTGGCCTCCAAAACTGAAATGACACAGCAGGGTAAAACCCGCCTCTCGCCCTCAAAAATCAACACTGGCTGATCGGGTTTTCGAAACTCCACCTGCTTCTTAAACCAGTCAACTGAAGCCCGATGAATATGTAGCCAGTCCATCCCCAAGATGGCATCAAAATCAATCATAGCGAGAGGGATTAAATCTGCCTTCAGCACTGTATCCCCAACTTTGATCTCACATTCTCTATACACTGTGCCACGAACAATCTGCTCACCCAGAGGAGTGATGACCGATATCTCCTCGTCCAAAGGTGAGAGCGATCTGTCAGAGTGTCGGGAGAATTTATCGCTCACGTACGAATAATTAGACCCCGTATCAATAAGGATACGAGCATCTATTCCGAAAATGGGTAGAGTACCTATCATTTGAACAAATGCACATAAACTTAGAATAATTTCAAACCTGATATGTATATATATATGTCAAAATAGTTGAGCCTCTAGGGCTTCTACAACCTTGGTGTACAAAGATGTCAGAGAGGTATCATGTCGACAAAAGGGAACACAACTCAAAATACCTATACGACTGATACAATGCTGACATCCTCAAAAGAAGTGAAAATACGAATAGAGATCCTATTCTACAGGATCAGAAGGAGGAGTACCCATGATGATGTCGGGATTCGCCTGGGCGTCCTCATGCGTCATGGCATAAACCCGGGCCTGAGCCCTAGGCTGCTGTCGTGCCTGAGTCTGCACTGTGTTACTCCCAGTGGTCACCCTGGGAGTAGAAGCTGCTGGCCGAACAGGCTGCCCCTGCTGTCCCATACGAGGAGTACTAGTGCGGCTCAGTGAACTCTGTCCTCCGAGTCCTAACTCAGGACAAAAACTCCTAATATGCCCCGGCTTCCCACAGTGGAAGCAAGTGACCGTCACTGAACAAGCTCCGCTCGGATGAGACTGACTGCACCTGCGGCAATAAGGGTGCCGCTGAGTAATAAACTGTGCAGGGTGAGTCGGTGCGGGCTGTCTAAACTCCTGGGAGTACTGTCCCCGTCCCAGCTCAGGAAATCTAGATCCAAATCCGCCTCTGTACGAACTGGATCCCCTGCCCCTCTTGGAATTCTCCGCAAAATGAGACTTCTCCTTCTTTCTCTTCTGCTCTCTGTTCTCTTTCTGCCGAGTCTCAGCGCAGACCAAAGCCTCCGCGTGGTGAGCAGAGTCTATCACCTCGGCCAGTGTAAACTATGGAGTAACAGTCATATACCTCTTTATGCTGAGGCTAAGACCGTCCTCAAACTTGAAGCGCAAATACTGAGGTGTAGCCAGATCTGGTACAAATGCGGCAAGTCTCCGCATGTCTGCCTCATACTCCGAGACAGATCTGGACCCCTGTGTAAGCCGTCCCAACTCTGACCTCATCCGGTCCTGCTGGTAGAGTGGGAAAAATCTGCGGTCAAACTCCCGAAGGAAGTCGTCCCACCGCAATGGCTCTATCGCCTCATCAGTGAGGGCCTCCCACTATGAGAGGGCCTCTCCCTCTAATAATCGCTCTGCCACTTTCAGGCAGAGCTCCTCTCCAATCCCGAGATCAGTCAAAATCCTGCGGGTGCGGTTGATCCAATGCTTGGCTGCCGCAGCATCACCAAGCCCTGCAAAATCTATGCACCCTAGCTGACGGGCCTCCTTAACCAACTGAGTCAGCTCATGTACCCGTCTAAGAATAGCCGATGTGCTCTCACTCGGCTTGGACAAAGTAGAAGGACCGGCCACCGGCGGTGGAACCGGTGCCGTAGGAACTGGCGCTGCTGCAGGTGCAGGCGCCGCTGTAAGAGGTGGTGGGGGCGGAATCTGAACCCCATGCGAAGCGTACCACTCATACACCTGCCTAAAGGCGTCGAGTGTGGGTACAGGAGTCTCAGCCTGAGCAGCTGGCTGAGTAGGTACCGGTGGTGGCACGCGAGTCGAGGTACGATCCTCTGGCTCGTCTAAGTTCTCTCGTACTCGTGGGGTCTCGGGTGCCCGAGGTGCATCTGGCACTAACAGACCCTCAAGCGATGCGAATCTAGCACCTCTCCTTCCACGTCTAGGTGGCATAATTCTGCAAGAGAAAGATGTTTATTATCATAAAAAGAATAGGCACGGTTCAAGAATTTTGGACTAATCATAGCATGGCTACCTTCATAAAAGGATGAGAGTCTTAGTTCAATAGGAGAAGAATGTAGCAAGTTAGGTTAGATACAACCGTATCTAACTCCCTAAAATAGATGAACTCATATGCCTATGACCATGGACTGGGACTTTATGACTGTATGAAACTCTCATGCATTGAGGACTTTAAAAACCAATTTATTCGGGAATATTTCCAAGACTCTCTTCCTACATAGCTCTTAACTAAGTCTCTCTGATACCAATCCAACTGTCACGCCCCGACCCGGAATCGTGAGCAGCCGCCCGTTACCCTGGATGCCAGCTGTATTTTTACAGAAAATCGGGCAGAACCTCCCCATATATCGGAGGTCTCCCATATTAAAATAAACCTGTTACCTGTCCAAAAGGGGCCATCCCGGCCTCAAAATGCATATATTATCCTCAACAAATCAGATCATCCTACTGCACAACCCAGGGCAATGCAAGGCTAACAAACAATTCTCCACAGTGCTAACCACAGACCTCTACTGCCATGCCCCCGTCAAAGGCATGGACAGCCGCCAGTCGCCCCTCCTGTGATTTAGAGGAGACACCGAGCGATCCTAGAGGACAATTCTAAGACATGACACATTCCCAAATACAGACGCAACGAAAAAGAAATGCCTCAATGCAATGTCATGCAGTGACATGAGAGTTCCAAAATTTAAATGTCCATATTTATACAGTCATCCCAGAATTATAAAAATGGTCATCTATAGACCTCAGAATACAAATACATCACCAATACAAATTTTTGCAGCGGAAATACACAATGACTCCTCAAGTCCAGGCCTGATCTCCCAAAGATACTGAGCATCCTAAAAGCGACACTCCTTGTCAAATACTATCTCTGAAACAAAAGGGAAATGAGGGGTGAGTACTCGGGAGAGAATACTCAGTGAGTGAGTGGGTCAATGCAGTCATCAAATATGGAGTGTGAAACTGGAGTGTCAAAACATAAATATATAAATCATATTTCAAATCATCATGCTTTTCATTTCAACAATATATCACTTCACGTATTTTCAAGTCAAATATGCATTCAAAGCACTGTCATTAAAATCATAGAGCTGCCAGCCGAAAATGTCCTGGCAGAGGTCTACCGCGACCTATGACAGGCGCACCGGGGGTGTTATATGCAAATTTCTTTAAAGTGCTCTCTACCCCGGCGTTGGCGACGAACCTCGTCCAAGTGCTAGACTTGGAGAGGATATCCAATCCAAATCCAAATCCTCCCCCTTTCGGGTTCAACCTGGCTAGTACCGTGTAGATAATCAAATCACGACAACTCGTGGGATACCCCAGGCCTAGGCATATCCGGACGCCACCAAAGCGCCTCTCACGGTGTCCTTCGTAGCTACGGAACAATACATATCAAAGCCCTCAAGGCCAAAACCAATATCATATCAAAATGTGCCGAAATCAGGTTCATAAACCAATGCAACATATAACGTAAAATGGCACATTATACATTTCAACCACATGGATGCATAATTTCATAATTCAATACAGTTTTTGGGCACTCCAACGGTTCACAAAAGTCAATTTTAAAACCTGTCAAAACATTTCCAACATACGACAAATCATGCTCATTATCAAAATGTTGTAAAACAGGATTTACATATTAAACAAAAGTATTGAAATAAATCCCACTCACAGATTTTGGGGAAGGTAGCGCACTCCCTAATAACACCAAAATACGCAAAACAAGGCGCCCCTCAATCGAGTCACCAAGAAAGCCAACCTAATCAAGTCATCAAGATTTTCATCAATTTCAGACTATTTCAGGGTTTATCATTTTTCTTAATTTCGTACGAACCCTAAATTCCTCAATTTATAAACAAATCAACTAATGCTACCTAATTTGACAAAATTTATTCAAGGGTTGAAGAGATTTCATTTCTCTCACCTAGGATTCTTCGGATCTTAGATTTAGCTTTCGTTCGCCCGTCGGTTTGGTCTAAAAGTTGAATATTTCCAAATTTGAAACAATTGTGAACAATTTAAGTCCAATTACTAAAGAGATTCGAAACCCAAGTGCGAAAATCGAAACTTAGAGTCATTTACCTTCGTAGAGGCTCACGGACTGTCACGGGCCGTCGCAGGCCGTGGGCCGCGGGCTGATGGACTGGCGGGCCTGGTGGGCCTGCGGGCCTGGTGGGCCTGGTGGGCCGCGGGCCGGACTGGGTGTCACGCCCCAAACCGGGATCGTGAACAGCCGCCCGTTGCCCCTGAATGCCGGCTGTATTTTTACAGAAAATTGGGCAGAACCTCCCCATAAATCGGAGGTTTCCCATGTACAATTATACCTGTATAATCCAAATCATCCTGTACAATACACAAATGGCCATCCCGGCCTCTCCAAAATCAACAAACACCACAGCCAACATTCAGAACAACGCAAGGCTATAAACAAACCTAGCCACAGACCTCTACTGTCATGCCCAACTAGAGCATGAGCAGCCGCTATATCGAGCGGACCTAAGTTTATACAATATATATCACATTTCCCAAGTAACGTTCAAGTACGTACAATCGCCTCAATGCAAATGAAATATGAGAGTTAAACTATACAGTCATCCCAAAATAAGTACATGGCCAACTACGGACCTCAATGTCAAGACCTCGCAGGGTCGAAACTAAATTAGAAGTAAATCTCACCGTCAGAACAATAAATCCGCACTAGAGCCTGTAACACCGCTCTATCACAATAAACCTGTCTGAGGAGAGAAAATAGAGGGGTGAGTATCATGGGAAGATACTCAGTGAGTGAGGGGGGTAATATCAAGCATAAATAGCATAGGTGAACAATTGGAGTGTCAAATAATATCATTCGAAACAACAATTTACACTTCGCAGCAAAACATGATATATTTATCATTTTGAAATCATTTAATCAAACACACGATAGCAAGCATGTATGCATCCATTTAAAATCAAGTAATGTCAGAGCGAGCCAAAAATAGTCCTGGCAAAGGTCAACCGTGACCAAGGACAGGCGCGTCGGGGGTTTTATTATGCATAGACTTTGAAACGCTCTCTACCCCGACGTTGGCCATGAGCTCGCTGGGGCCAACTCATCAACGTGTATAGGACCCCGCCCGGTGCTAGACGGTGGCGTCACACACGTCCTCCCCCTACGTGGGTTCAACCGGCCGCGCCTATAGCCTTTAGAATAAATGACGTTTGCGGATACCTCCTGCAGAAGCGTATCCGGGCAACCCGTGCCTCTACAAACGCCCTTCGTAGCTACGGAATATCATAATATCACAAGGGCACAACGTCCCATAGTATCACAAGGGCACAACGTCCCCGGGCACAACGTCCCACGAGTATCATCACATCATCGCACAACTAGTAGGCATCCAACCCACATAGTTCATCAAAAACATTTTTAAATTTTTGCGTGCCAATACGTCTCATCAAATTCATTTCAAAACAGCATATCACTACATTGGTATAAAATGAAATTTATACATTTTCAAAAAAATGGCACAACTATTGATTCATCTCAAACCATGGATGCATAGTCATTGCAAATATAATTCAAGACACTCCAAAAATCACAAAACAGATTTCCAAATTTAATATCACACGTCAACGAATGCATATCAAAGCATGTTTTATCGAAAATGCGACAGAAAATACGTTTTACTATTTTATGCAAGAGATTAGAGTCCCACTCACCTTATCTAGGGAGGGTGGTCACTCCCTATTTTTTTCAACGACTCTCCAAAAGACAAACCTAATCAAATCGTCAAATTTATAACGATTAAAACCCTAATAAGGGATTCTATCAATAAAATTTATTCATCTCTCACCTAAGGTTCCTCGGGTTTCAGACCTAGTTGTCGTTCGCCCGTCGGGTTGGTTTAAAACCTGTAATATTTCCCAAACTTCAGATGTATTAGAAACCACTAAATTTCTACCAGCAAACCATAGAACTTCAATCAATACAGTCGTTACCTGCAGTACAGAAGATGCAGGTGAGCTCTCACAGGGGAAAGCCGGTCGCGGGCTCGCGGGCCGTCACGGGCTCGCGGGCCGGTGGGCTGGCTGCTAGTGGGCTGGCCCGCTGGTGGCTCACGGGCTCTCAGCCCGGCTTGCTGGTCGCAGCGGGCTTCGCGGGATGCAGTGGGCCGCGGCTGGACTGGGCCTTGGGCCGCTGGTGGGCTGGCCCGCTCACGGGCTAGGGCTCGCTCTAGGTCACGAGCTGGGTCGCGCGCTGGCTCGCGCTGGGTCGCGCGCTGGCTCGTGCTGGGACGCGAGCTGGGTCGCGCGCTGGCTCGTGCGCTAGCTCGTGCTGGCTCACGGGAGATCGCGCACAAGGCTCGCGATGGCTCGAGGTGGCAGCGTTCGCAGGAGATCGCGGTGCGCAAGTGAGCTCCCGAGCAGGCGTGGGCTCGCGCAGTGGAGCGCTCGGACAGTCGCGCACTCGGCTGGGCTAGCGCAGCTCGTAGGAGATCGCGCTGCGCGGAGGAGAGGGGCTGCTCACGGGAGGCGCTGCAGCGGCGGGGATCGCGGGAGAAAGGTGGCGCAGTGGGCGGCGTGCGGTGGCGGGAGAGGGGCCGCGGCGGAGAAGAGAAAGGGAGAAAGAGGGAAAGAGGGAGAGAGAGAGAGAGAGAAGAGAGAGAGAGAGAGAGAGAGAGAGAGAGAGAGAGAAAATAAAAAAAGAATTAGGGCTTTAAGCCCTAATTTTGACTTTTTTTTTTTTTTTTTTTTTTTTTTTTTTTTTTTTTTTTTTTTTTTGCAGTGTTACACTGGGCCACAGTGGCTAGGGTCGCGCTCGCGAGCTGGATCGAGCACTCACGCAGTGGGTCGCACGCTGGAGCGCTTGCGCTCGTGCTGGAGGTGTGCAGGGGCTCGGGCAGAGGCGCGCAAGGGTGCGCTGGGGTCGCGCTCTGGGTGTCACGCCCTGCTCGTGCGCTGATCGAGCGCTGTTCGCGCGCTGTTCGCGAGCTGCTCGCGCGCTGCTCGCGCGCTGCTCGCGGGCTGCTCGCGCTGGTCTCACGCGCTGGGCTCGCGCTGGCTCGGGCGCTGGCTTGGCGCTAGAGCGCGCTGGGACGCGCTGGGGCGCGCTGGGGCTCGTGCTACGGCGTGCTCGAGCGATCGCGTGCTCACGCGAGGGAGGGTCGCGCTGCAGCGCTCGCGCGCTCATGAGGAAGACTGCGCAGTGGCGCTAGCGCTCGCGCGGAGATGATCGCGCGGCTGTGCTCGCGCTCGCTGAGGATTGGAGATCGCGCTGCAGTCGTGCGCTCGCAGAGGATTGGAGCAGCGACGGCCACGGCGCACTCGTGGGAGGAAGATCGTGCGGCTGATTCGGGCGGTCGCTCGCGGCGGAGGACGGCAGCAAAAGAGAGAGGCGCGGCGGCGGGGGATCGGGAGAAGAGAGAAGAAAAGGAGAGAGGGAGAGGGAGAGAGAAAGAAGAGAGGGGGAAAGAGAGAGAGGGAGAAAGGGGAGAAAATTGGGCTTTAAGCCCTAATTTTTATTTTTCCTTTTTTTTTTTTTTTTTTTTTAAATTTGGTATTACAAACGTGGCTTTGGGTTAAGTTACACTCACAAAAAACTACACAATTTATAGACCAAAGGAGGAGAGGAGAGAACTAGAGGAAGAGAGAAATACTTGTATTGTTTGAGAAGCTTGATTTACAATTGGGAGCCAAGGTGGTTTTAAATGGGACTACAATTGGGAGCCAAGGTGGTTTTATATGGGACTTAAGTCTAAACCCACATTTAATACAATTATTCAATGCTAGGGATACAATAAACACATGTTCCATGTATTTGATCTTGCCTCTTCGGTATTTGATGTGACAATTGATCTTCTATGGCTCACCTTATTTCCACATTTCCATAGGGCTAGACTCTTCAAGCTTCTCAATACTTATGGCTCTTATGAAAAGCCATTTTGTCCTTATATCAAGTTTATCTTCTAACAGCATAATAAATTGCCCAAATTCTAGTTAACTACTTTAGTTTTTCTATCCATTTATGGATGAAATGTGTAGCCTCGGCACTTCCTTGAGGAAAACTTAGCACTGTATGTTGCATAAGAGGTTTTGGAACAAGGGATAAAGTGTGCCATTTTGAGAATCTATCCAATACAATGAATATGGAATCATAGCTTTTTGTAGTTTTTGGTAGGTCTAACACAATCCATGCTCAAATGAATCCATGGTGCTTTTCGTTGTGTCAAAGGACTGTACAATCCTGTATTTTGAGAATACGTAACATACAGAACACCTTTTGACAAATCTGCCCACAGCCTTGTACATGCTTGGCCAAAAATAACGATCTGTCACCAAATGCCATTGTCTTGTCCTTGCCAAAATGACCTCATAGACCATTCCATGAGGATTTCTTATAATATGGTCTCAAAATGATCCCTTGGGAATGCACTACCTTTGAACAGATAACCATCATGTAAGCTGTATGACAATTTCTTCGTAGCTTCTAGTCCTTGCAACTCCTTCACAAGTTGACTGAAATATACATACAAATTATTTAACTCTTCAAAGCCAAGAACTTGAGAGGAATAGTAATCATCTATGACCTTTGCTCAAAACATCTGCCACTACATGCGACTCTTGCGTCTTATATTTCAAAGAAAATTGAATTCATCCAAGAAAGTGACCAGCCACATGGCATTCATTAAGTTTCTTTTGTGAACTCAAATATTTCGGGGCTTGATGGTCTGAATAAACAACAGTCTCGGTAAGTGAGATGGTGTTGCCAATGTTGAGTTACGTGCTCCAAAACATAAACCTCTAAGTCATTAGTAGAATAACTTAGCTTTGATAACTTCTCACCAAAAAACTCCATTGATTTCCCTTCTTGTCTAAGAATAGCCTCAATTCTGATATGGGCTCATCACATTCCACAACAAACAGCTTTTCAAAATATGGTAAAGCAAGAATCGGAACTTTTGTCAAGACTCTCTTGGTTCGTTCAAAGGCTTTAGGAGCAGCATTGGTCCATTCAAAATCGTCTTTATTCAATATCTCAGTGATAGTACTCATTATAGAGCTGAAATTCCTTATAAATCTTCTATGAAACGAGGATAATCCACGAAAATTTACGACTTTTTTGGCTGGCAGTGCTGCTGGCCAACTCTTAAAAACAATACCCTTGTAATGTGACTACCACTGTTCTCGCAAACTACTACTTAGGACAAATACTGATTCTAATCAAAAAACTATTTAAAGACTTCAAAATTTCTAAAGTAAAATAAAATAGAAAAAAGAAACAAGAAATAATAGAAACTTTCTAAATGGAAACCCAAATAAAGAACGAAAACTAGTAGGAAACTAAAACCTAGAAACTATCTAATTTTAAGATGCTTGTGCATCAGTTTCCCTCGAAGACATCAACTTGAAATCTTCAAGATAACTCAGTCCTCACAATAAACTGGTAACCCTACAAACTGACATAACAAAAACTCCATGATGACCCAACATGTGTTGGACGAGCTATCTGTTTGACCACATGAAATATTTGCACTGCTTATGTTTCTTCATGGTCCAAAATTGTTCTGAAACTTTACTGGAAAAGAAGGAAAAATATTCTGTAACTTTGCACTTGATGTTGCGCTATATTTGGTGAAGCAGAGAAAACAAAACCTACATAATTTTCATGGAGTTGGGATGAAGCTCTGGATTAGGACCAGAGCATGCACATCACATAGTATGGCTTTTCTGTTACGGACTAAAATCTTCTGGCTAAGAAAAGTGACTTGGTTTGATTGGACCAACTATGGGGATACGAGGAAATTGTTAATCAACCCGTGTGGGCCCAACCAACAGCCTTTAATAGCAGAATGTTGCCAAAGTTAAATATTCGTATGGTATTTGACCATGCTGAGTTTTAATCATCCTCTTAGCCTTCTCTCTGGGATATATCTTATTCTGGGTCTTTTCTGCAGAAAAGGTTAACTGCCTGAAATGCAATATATCTAGGACTTTTGAGCAACAAGGTGACAACTACGGGAAGAACAGATGTACAAAATTTAGTGTATTTATCACAAACTGAGGTTTTTGAGTCTGGTTAGTCCTGGAGAGTCATTATAGCATGTTAAGGTCTGTCACTTTTTGAAATGTTGGAAAATCTTGTACTGGAATGTGTGGGTTATTTAGGCAACAGCCCAATTAAGTTCTCCCAATTGTCATGCTAATACATGTGCATTTAATGTCTTCTGAAGCCATCTGTTGGAGTATCAATATCATGATGTACTTTGACACACTAGGTAATTGTATCCTCATGGATATATCCCCTCATCTGGTTTTATGGGTTTCTTTTTGGTGATATAGCTGCAGAATCTGGATATACCCGCTTAGTTTCAATTTTGAGCAGACAGCCAGGAGTGCGAATGATATAATTCAGCTTAAGAATGCTTGGCCTTATTTTGGCAATTAACATTGCTGGTGCTTATTGTATATTGCATGGAACTTAATCTAGGTAAAGGCAGGACAAAAATTGAAAAAGGATGTCTGAGATACTCTTTCAGTCTGAGATACTCCCCGACACAAAATAATAATAATAATAATAATAATGAAAAACAAGAGAATAATAATGATGTGTTCCCACCAAAGAAAAAAGGGGAGAAGAAACCAAAGGATATGCTAACTGCCAGGATTATTCGACCTAGTTCCAGCCCCTTCTCCAGCCTAGTGCTTCTGGTCCGCAAGAAGGATGGTAGTTGGCATTTTTGTGTGGACTATAGGGAGCTGAACAAGGCCATTATACCAGACAAATATCCAATTCCGGTGGTTTATGAGCTCCTTGACGAACTACATGATGCCCGATACTTCTCCAAACTAGACTTGCGATCCGGTTACCATCAAATCCGAGTTACGGAGTCCGACATTTCTAAGACAGCTTTTCGAACACATTCGGGCCATTATGAGTTTATTGTAATGCCCTTCGGGCTTATGAATGTTCCCGCCACCTTTCAAGCAATCATGAATGATGTGTTCCGACCCTACCTCCGGAAGTTCATCTTGGTTTTTTTTTTATGATATTCTTGTCCATAGTCACACTTGGGATGACCATTTGAAACACTTGGAGGCAGCCCTACAAACCTTAGCAGCAAATTCTCTGGTGGCCAACAAGAAGAAGTGTCAATTTGGGAAGCGGGACATTGAATATTTGGGCCACATAATCTCTTCGAATGGAGTAAAAGTGGATACGAAAATGATCGCTTGCATTCTAAAGTGGCCAACTCCCCGCTGCATAAAAGAGGTTCGTAAATTCCTAGGCTTAACCGGCTACTATAGATGGTTTATTCGTGACTATGAAAGATAGCCAAACCTCTCACAGAACTATTAAGGAAAGAAGGATAGCTCAAATTTATGTGGTCTATGGAAGCTTACCAAGCCTTTGAACCATTACAATCTGCGATGACTCATGCCCCAGTATTGGCAATGCCGGATTTTACTCAATTATTTACAATTGAATGTGATGTTTCAGGAAAGGGAGTAGGGGCGATCCTGTTACAAAATGGGAGACCCTTAGCCTTCTTTAGTAAAGGCCTTTCTGAAAAATCCCTCTCCAAATCAGCATATGAGAAGGAACTGATGGCTCTTGTCTTAGTCGTCCAACATTGGTGACCATATATCATAGGACGACATTTTGAAGTCAAAACAGACCAAAAGAGTTTAAAGTTCTTATTGGAGCAGAAAATTTCAACACATGCCCAGCAACATTGGGTCTCTAAGTTGTTAGGCTATGATTTTAAGGTGCTGTACAAACCAGGAAGCTCCAACAAGGTCACGGATTCACTCTCTCAACTGCAGGAGACAGCAACCTGTTCAGCATTGACATGACAACTATGGAATGATTGGAAGCACATTGAGGAAGAGATCACTAAGGATAAAGGGTTGTCTGCTCTCAAACTTCTGCTGCAGAAGGATCCTCACTGCAGACCACCATACTCGCTGGAAAATATCACTTTGCTGTAGAAAAATCGAGTGGTAATTCCCGAAAACTCATGCTGGATTCCTACCTTACTAGCTGAGTTTCATGAGACACCAGGCGCAAGTCATAATGGTGCCCTGAAAACCTATAAACGATTGGCTGCAAACTTATGTTGGAAAGGAATGATGAAATCCGTTCTATCCTATGTGGTAGCATGTTTAGTTTGTCAACGTCAGAAATATGAAGAAAGGACCCCAGCAGGACTCTTGCAGCCATTGCCAATCCCAACATTAGTTTGGGAGGATATTTCAAAGGATTTTATCAATGGACTTCCTAGGTCAAATGGGAAGGATTGCATATTCGTGGTGGTTGATTGATTATCCAAGTATGGACATTTTATAGGTTTGAAACACCCCTATATAGCTAAGATAGTAGCTGAGGCTGTAACACCAAAATAAAAAAACAAAAAACCACCACAGCGGAGTGCTGCGTTTTGAGCCAAAACATAGCACCCCCTATATTTGGGAAATTAGGGATTAAAACCCTAATCCCCCCTTCTTTCTCTTTCTCTATTCGCGACTCCTCATCTCCCTGCCGCCGCATCTCTCTCTCTCCCGCTGCCATCCACTACCACCACCCTTCCTCTTTCCCTCTTTAGATCACTCTCTGTCTCTCTCTCTCTCCCTTCGCGATCCCTCTCGCGATCGCTCTCTCTCCGTTGTTCTCTGCCCTCCATTGCGATCCGCACAGCCACTTCCCGGTTCCCTCGCCCGAAGCCACCGTGTGCCACCCACCGCCACTGCTACTTCCTCCCGCGAGCGCACGACCCTTCATGTGCTAGCGTGAGCCCGAGCGTGCCTCAGCCTGCTCGGTCCTTGCACCAGCGGGCCCCTGCGCGCCTCTGCATGCTCCTGCATGAGCGCTTGCGGGCCCCTGCGTGCCTCTGCATGCTCCTGTACGAGCGCCAGCGCGCCCTTGCACGAGCGCCAGCACGCCTCAGCACGAGCTATCCTGTTCGAGCGGGCGCCCCCAGCACGACCATCCGTGCGAGCCAAGCGCGCGATCCACTGCTCTAGCGCGCCCCAGCACGAAGCGTGAGCACTCTAGCGCGCGACCCACTGCGCGAGCACACAATCCAGCTCGTGACTGTGGGCCCTAGCCTATGAGCGCGCCAACCCGTGCGCCCCAGCCGTTAGTGCACAGCTGCGAGCCCACTGCGGCTTGCTGGCCCGCGAGCCCACCAGCGGGCCAGCCCATTAGCCAGTAGGCCCGCAGCCCAGTCTAACCAGCGGCCCAGTCCGGCCCGTGGCCTACTGCAGCCGTGAAACCACTACCGACCCGTAGGCCCGCCAGCCCGTAGGCCAGCGGCCCACGAGCCTGCGACGGCCCGTGACAGTTCGTGAGCCTCTGCGAAGGTAAATGACTCAAAGTTTCGATTTTCGCACTAGGGTTTCGAATTTCTTTAGTAATTGGACATAAATTGCTCACAATTGTTTCAAATTTGTAAACATTCAGGTTTTAGACCAAACCAACGGGCGAATAAAAGTTAGATCTGAGATCCGAAGAGCCCTAGGTGAGAGAAATGAAATCTCTTCAACCTTTGGATAAATTTTGACAAATTAGGTAGTATTGGTTGGAAAGAAAAAAATTGAAGATCCATTATTAGACCCTTATTTGATATCGAATTGTGATGATTAACTAGAAAATCTCATTGGAGACTCGAGCAGTCAGATTTGAATTGGTTTTGAAAATAGGGAATGATCACCCTCCCGTATACTATGAGTGAGATTTATTTCAATGTTTTTATTTAATATGTAAACCCTGTTTTACAACATTTTGATGAATGAGAATGATTTGTCATATGTTTGAAATGTTTTGACTGGTTTTAAAATTGATTTTTGTAAACCGATGGAGTATCCAAAAACTATGTTGAATTATGAAATTATGTATCCATGTGGTTGAAATGTATAATGTGTCATTTTATGCTCTATGTTGCATTGGTTTATGAACCTGATTTCGGCACATTTTGATATGATATTGATTTTGGCCTTGAGGGCTTTGATATGTATTGTTCCGTAGCTACGAAGGACATCGTGAGAGACGCTTTGGTGGCGTCCGGATATGCCTAGGCCTGGGGTATCCCACGAGTTGTCGTGATATTGATTAACGACACGGTACTAGCCAGGTTGAATCCGAAAGGGGGAGGATTTGGATACTCTCTCCAAATCTAGCACCTGGACGAGATACATCGCCAACGCCTGGGTAAAGAGCACTTTAAATAAACTTGCATATAACACCCCCGGTGTGCCTGTCATAGGTCGCGGTAGACCTCTGCCATAACATTTTCGGCTGGCAGCTCTATGATTTTTAGTAACAGTACTTTGGATGCATATTTGACTTGAAAATGCGTACTAATGATATATTGTTGAAATGAAAAGCATGATGATTTGAAATATGATTCGTATACTTATGTTTTGATACTCCAGTTTCACACTTCATATTTGACGATTGCATTGACCCACTCACTCACTGAGTATTCTTCCCTAAGTACTTACCCATCACTTCTCTTCTTGTTTCAGAGATAGTATTTGGCATGGAGCGTTGTTTTTAGGATGCTCAGTATCATTGGGAGATTTGGTCTGAACTTGAGGAGTCGTATATTTCTGCCGTAATTTCGTGAGTTAGCAATTGTATTGGTGATGTATATATATTCTGAGTTCAATAGACGACCATTGTATAATTCTGGGATGACTGTATGAATATGGACATGTCATTGCATAACATTGCATTGAAGCATTTCTTATTCATTGCGTAGGTATTTGGGAATGTGTTATGTCTTAGAAGTATACTCTAGGATCGCTCGGTGCCACCTCTAAATCACAGGAGGGGCGACTAGCGGCTGTCTTTGCCTTTGACGGGGGGCATGGCAGTAGAGGTCTGTGGCTAAGTTGTTGGAAATTTTTTTTATTGCCTTGCATTATCTGGATGTTGGCTATAAGGTTTGATTTTGGAGAGGCCGGGATGACAATTTGATTATATACAGGATAAATTGTACTTAGAAAATCTCCGAAATATGGGGAGATTCTACCCGATTTTCTGTAAAAATACAATCGACATTCAGGATAATGGGCGACTGTTCATGATCCCGGTTCGGGGTGTAACAGTTGGATTGGTATCAGAGCGGACTTGGTTGAAAGCTATGTAGGAAGAGAGTCTTGAAAACATTCCCACGTGTGTTTGTGTTTAAAGTCCTCAATGCATGAGAGTTTCATACAGTCATGCAGTCCCGGTGCATGGTCATAGGTGTATGAGTTTATCTATTTTAGGGGGTTAGATATGGTTGTATCTAACCTAACATGCTATATTCTTCCCCTATTGAACTAAGAATTTCATTCTTTTGTGAGGGTAGCCATGCTATGATTAGTCCAAAATTCTTGAACCGTGCCTATTTTTTTTATGATACTTAATAAGGATCCTTCTCATGCAGAAGTATGACGACCTGACGGAGTACCCGTCTTGCCCCACCAGAGGAATTAGACGAGCTGGAGGATCGTTCCTCGACTCGTGTGCTACCACCGGTACCTACTCAGCCAGCTGCTCAGGCTAAGATTCCCGTACCTACACTCGACGCCTTTCGGCAGGTGTACGAGTGGTACGCTTCGTATGGGGTCCAGATTCCACCCCCACCACCTCCTACAGCGGCGCCTGTACCTACAGCAGTGCCAGTTCCTTCGGCACCGGTTCCACCATCGATGGCCGGTCCTTTTACTTTGTCCGAGCCGAGTGAGACTACATCGGCTATTCTTAGATAGGTACATGAGCTGACTCAGTTGCTTAAGGAGGCCCGTCAGTTAGGGTGCACAGATTTTGCAGGGCTTGGTGATGCTACGGCAGGCAAGCATTGGATCAACCGCACCCACAGGATTCTGACCGATCTGGGGATTGGAGAGGAGCTCTGCCTGAAAGTGGCAGAACGATTATTAGAGGGAGAGACCCTCTCATGGTGGCAGGCCCTTACTGATGAGGCGACAGCTCCACTACGGTGGGACGACTTCCTTTGGGAGTTTGACTGCAGATTCTTCCAACTCTACCAATAGGACCGGATGAGGTCAAAGTTAGGACGGCTTACATAGGGGTCCGGATCTGTCTCAGAGTACGAGGCAGATATGCAGAGACTTGTCGCATTCGTACCGAATCTAGCTACACCTCAGTATTTACGCTTCAAATTTGAGGACGGTCTTAGCCTCAGCATAAAGAAGTATATGACTATTACCCTGCAGTTTACACTGGATGAGGTGATAGACTCTGCTCACCACGCGGAGGCTTTTGTCCGCGCAGAGGCTAGGCAGAAAGAGAGCAGAGAGCAAAAAAGAAAGAAAGAGAAGTCTCATTTTGTGTAGAACTCCAAGAGGGGCAGGGAATCTAGTTCCCACGGAGGTGGATTAGACAGCCTGCTCTAACTCACCCTGCACAGTATACTGCTCAACGGCATCCTTATTACCGCAGGTGCAATAGGTCCCATCCGATAGGAGGTTGTTCAGTGACGGTCACTTGCTTCCATTATGGGAAGCCGGGGCATATTAGGAGTTCTTGCCCTGAGTTAGGACTCGGGGGACAGAGTTCACTGAGCTGCACTAGTACTCCTCATATGGGACAGCAAGGGCAGCCTGCTCGGCCAACAGCTTCTACTCCCAGGGTGACCACCGGGAGTAACACAGTGCAGACCCAAGCACGACAGCAGCCTAGGGCTCAGGCCCAGGTTTATGCCATGACGCAGGAGGACGCCAGGCGAACCCCGACATCATTATGGGTACTCCTCATTCTGATCCTATAGAATAAGATCTCTATTCGTATTTCCACTTCTTTTGGGGATGTCAGCATTGTATCATGATAGTCGTATAGGTATTTTATGTTGTATACCCTTTTGTCGACATGATACTACTCTGACATCTTTGTACACTGAAGTTGTAGAAGTCTTAGAGGCTCAACTATTTTGATATATATATATATACATATCAAGTTTGAAATTATTCTAAGTTTATGTGCATTTTGTTCAATGATAGGTACTCTACCTATCTTCGGAATAGATGCTCGTATCTTTATTGACACGGGGTCTAACTATTCGTATGTGAGCGATCAATTCTTCCGACATTCTGACAGGCCGCTTTCACCTTTGGACGAGTAGCTATTGGTCATCACTACTCAGGGTGAGCAGATTGTGCGCGGTACAGTGTATAGAGAATGTGAGATCAAAGTTGGGGATACAGTGCTGAAGGTAGATCTAATCCCCCTCGCCATGACTGATTTTGATGCCATCTTGGGGATGGATTGGCTACATATGCATCGGGTTTCAGCTGATTGCTTTAAGAAGCAGGTGGAGTTTCGAAGACCCGATCAGCCAATGTTGATTTTTGAGGGCGAGAGGCGGGTTTTATCCCGCTGTGTCATTTCAGTTTTGGAGGCCAGACGCATGATTCGTTGTGGATGTACGGCTTACCTGGCTCATATCATTGACACCACTACTCAGGGACCGAGACTCGAGGATATCCCAGTGATACAGGACTTTCCTGATATTTTCCCCGAGGAGTTATCCGAATTACCACTGGTTCGGGAGTTTGACTTTGAAATTGATTTAGCTCCGGGGACTACCCCTATCTCTATGCCGCCATACAGGATGGCGCCGACTGAGCTGAGGGAGCTCAAGGTCCAGCTGCAGGAGTTGCTGGATAAGGGGTTTATCCGTCCTAGCACGTCCCCTTGGAGCGCTCCAGTGCTGTTTGTAAAGAAGAAGGACGGCTCACTGAGATTGTGTATGGATTACAGACAGCTTAATCGGGTGACTGTGAAGAACAGATATCCGCTGCCTCGCATAGATGATTTATTTGATCAATTGCAAAGTGCTCAAGTTTTCTCGAAGATTGATCTTCGATCGGGATATCATCAGTTGCAGATTAGGAGTCAAGATGTGCCAAAGACAGCTTTCCGCACCCGATATGGACATTATGAGTTTTTGGTCATGCTGTTTGGGCTAACTAATGCCCCTGTCGCATTTATGGACCTAATGAACCAAATTTTTCACGATTATTTGGACCGGTTCGTTATTATTTTTATTGATGATATCTTAGTCTACTCGCGGAGTGATGATGAGCATGCTCAGCACCTTAGGGTGATTCTGCAGACTCTTTGTGAGAGACAGCTTTATGCCAAGTTCACCAAGTGTGAATTTTGGCTGCGGCAGATTGGTTTTCTTGGCCATATAGTTTCTGTGGAGGGTATCTTTGTTGATCCATAAAAAGTTATCCGCAGAAAGTTGAGGCTATATTAAGAAGGGAGCAACCACAAACAATATCAGAAATCAGGAGTTTTCTTGGTCTAGCAGGGTATTACCACAGATTTGTTGAGGGGTTTTCCCGGATAGCTGCTCCATTGTGTAGATTGATGTGAAAATGTGTCAAGTTTGTATGGGATGACCGTTGTGAGGTAAGTTTTCAGGAACTCAAACGGCGATTGACGTCCGCTCCGATTCTAGCCCTTCCCACAAGTAGTCGAGAGTATGTGGTGTACAGTGACACCAGCAGGCAGGGATTGGGCTGTGTATTGATACAGGATGGTAGAGTTATCGCCTATGCTTCGCGACACCTAAAGAAACATGAGGTGAACTATCCTACGCAAGATTTGAAGTTGGCGGCCATAGTTTTTGCACTAAAGATATGGCGCCACTATTTGTATGGGGTCACATGTAGGGTGTTTACAAATCACATGAGTCTGAAGTATCTGTTCACTCAGAGGGAGCTGAATTTGAGGCAGCGGATATGGTTAGAGCTGCTAAAAGATTATGACCTTATCATTGACTATCATCCAGGAAAGGCTAATGTAGTGGTTGATGTCTTGAGCCGAAAGTCGTCTTCCTCTTCTCAGACTACCGAGAGTACTTATCTCTCATGTTTATTGGGACTCCGAGCCCTGGGAGTCAGGTTGGCTAGTGATGATCAGGGAGCTATACTAGCCAAATTTGAGGTTCGGCCGAGTTTGCTCGACCGTATTAGGGTGCTTCAATAGAGTGATGAAGAGCTCCGAGGTAGTTATGAGAAAGCCAATAGAGGTGATATTGATGACTTTAGAGTTCGCAAGGATAGACTGTTGGTTTTTCGAGATTAGGTATGTGTACCAGTAGATAGTGATCTCCGTAAGGCTATCTTGAGGAGGCCCGTTCATCTACCTATACTTTACATCCTGGTAGTACTAAAATATACCGTACCATCAGAGACAGTTATTGGTGGTCGGGTATGAAACGGGAAATTGTAGAATTTATTGCTCGTTGCCTTGTATGTCAGCAGATAAAGGCTGAGCACCAGCGTCCAGCTAACACTTTGCAGCCCCTTCCCATTCCTGAGTGGAAGTGGGAGCATATCACGATGGATTTCGTAGTAGGGTTACCACGGACTTCGGCACAACATGATGCTATTTGGGTGATAGTTGACCGACTTACTAAGTCTGCACAGTTCGTCCCGATTATGAGTGATTACTCACTTGAGGCGTTGGCATGCCTCTATATTGATATGATTGTGAGACTGCATGGGGTTCCAGTGTCGATAGTATCAGAACGAGATCCCTGATTTACATCCCGTTTTTGGCCCAGTCTGTAGGAGGCTTTGGGTACTAGATTGAATTTCAGTACAACGTATCACTTCAGATAGATGGTCAGTCAGAGAGGACCATTCAGACTTTAGAGGACATGCTTAGGGCATGTGTTATGGATTTCTGGGGGAGTTGGGATCGGTATCTTCCGTTAGTGGAGTTCGCCTATAATAATAGCTATCAGGTGAGCATTGGCATGCCACCTTACGAGGCATTGTATGGGAGGAAGTGTCATACCCCGTTGTGTTGGGATGAGGTTGGAGAGCGATGACTCAACAATGTTGAGCTGGTAGAGGAGACGAAGGAGAAAGTGAGGATTATCCATACGCGGATGAAAGCTGCCCAAGATAGACAGAAATCCTATGCAAATCATAGGCAGTGACCTCTAGAGTTTATTGTGGGAGACATGGTATTCTTAAGGATATCTCCCTTGAAAGGAGTCATTCGATTTGGGCAGCGGGAGAAGTTGAGCCCCAGGTATATTGGGCCCTTCCGTATCCTTGAGAGGGTCGGAAGTGTAGCATATAAATTGGAGCTGCCAGCAGACCTATCACGTATTCACGATATATTTCATGTCTCAGTACTTAGGAGGAACTGCTAGCAGCCTCTTCCTTAAGAGGGTTGAAAGTGTAGTATATAAATTGGAACTGCCAGTAGCCTTTTCCTTGAGAGGCTCCGCCAGTTGAGCTTCGAGAGGACTTGAGCTTACCTGTTCAGCCTGTGGCTATTCTGGATCGACAGGTCGGAAAGCTACGGAGCAAAGAGGTTCCTCTTCTTAGAGTTTTGTGGAGGAGCGACCAGGTCGAGGAACAAACCTGGGAGCCTGAGGAAGCCATAAGGAAACAGCACCCATAACTTTTCTCTGTATAGTTTCTTTTAGTCTCGAGGACGAGACTTGTTTTTAGGGGGTTAGAAAATGTAACTAAAAAAAAAAACAAAAAAAAACCTGCATTTAGGAAATTAGGGACTAAAACCCTAATCCTCTCCTTCTCTCTCTCTCTCTTTCTCTTTCTCTCTCCCTAACTCCTCATCTCCCCATCGCCATGTCTCTCTCTCTCCCGCTGCCATCCACCACCGCCACCCATCCTCTTTCCCTCTCTAAATCACTCTCTGTCTCTTTCTCCCTTCGCAATCCCTCTCGCGATCGCTCTCTCCGTTGTTCTATGCCCTCCTCCACCGCGATCCGCGCAGCCACCACCCAGTTCCCTCGTCCGAAGCTGCCGTGCGCCACCTACCACCGCTGCTACTTCCTCCCACGAGCGTGCAACCCTTCCTGCGCGAGCGCTAGCCCGAGCGCGCCTCAGCCTGCGAGGTCCCTGCACCAGCGCGCCCTTGCGCGCCTCTGCACACTCCTACACAAGCGCTAGCGCGCCCCTGCACGCCTCTGCACGCTCCTGCACGAGCGCTATCGCTCCCCTGCACGAGAGCCAGCACGCCTCGGCACGAGCTATCCTGTGCGAGCACGAGCCCCTAGCGCGACCATCCATGCGAGCCAAGCGCACGATCCACTGCTCGTGCACGCCCTAGCACGAGCGCGAGAGCTCCAATGAGCGACCCACTGCGTGAGCGCACAATCCAGCTCGCGAGTACGAGCCCTAGCCTGTGAGCACGCCAGCCCGCGCGCCCCAGCCATTAGGGCACAGCCGCGAGCCCACTGCGGCCTGCTGACCCGCGAGACTACCAGCGGGCCAGCCCATCAGCCCGCAAGCCAGCGGCCCAGTCCGGCCCGTGGCCCACTGCAGCCGTGAAACCACTACCGACCCGCCAGCTTGCGACGGACTGTGATAGTCCGTGAGCCTCTGCGAAGGTAAATGACTCAAAGTTTCGATTTTTGCACTTGGGTTTCGAATTTCTTTAGTAATTGGACTTAAATTGCTCACAATTGTTTCAAATTAGGAAACATTCAGGTTGTAGACCAAACCAACGGGCGAACGAATGGTAGATCTGAGATCCAAGGAACCTTAGGTGACAGAAACGAAATCTCTTCAACCTTTGGATAAATTTTGTCAAATTAGGAAGTATTGATTGGAAAGAAAAAAATTGAAGATCCATTACTAGGCTCTTATTTGATATCGAATTATGATGATTAATTAGGAAAATCTCGTTGGAGACTCGAGCGGATAGATTTGAATTGGGTTTGAAAATAGAGAGTGATCACCCTCCCGTATACTGTGAGTGGGATTTATTTCAATACTTTTATTTAATATGTAAACCCTGTTTTACAACATTTTGATGATGAGCATGATTTGTCGTATGCTTGAAATGTTTTGACTGGTTTTAAAATTGATTTTTGTGAACCGATAGAGTGTCCAAAAACTGTGTTGAATTATTAAATTATGCACCCATGTGGTTAAATGTATAATGTGTCATTTTATGCTCTATGTTGCATTGGTTTATGAACCTGATTTCGGCACATTTTGATATGATATTGATTTTGGCCTTAAGGACTTTGATATGTATTGTTCCGTAGCTACGAAGGACACCGTGAGAGATGCTTTGGTGGCGTCCGGATATGCCTAGGCTTAGGGTAACCCACAAGTTGTCGTGATATTGATTAACGACATGGTACTAGCCAGGTTGAACCCGAAAGGGGGAGGATTTAGATACTCTCTCTAAGTCTAGCACTTGGACGAGATTCGTCGCCAATGCCGGGTTATAGAGCACTTTAAATAAACTTGCATATAACACCCCCGGTGCACCTGTCATAGGTCGCGGTAGACCTCTGCCAGGACATTTTCGGCTGGCAACTCTATGATTTTTAGTGACAGTACTTTGGATGCATATTTGACTTGAAAATGTGTGATAATGATATATTGTTGAAATGAAAAGCATGATGATTTGAAATATGATTTGTATACTTATGCTTTGATACTCTAGTTTCACACTTCATATTTGACGATTGCATTGACCCACTCACTCATTGAGTATTCTTCCCCGAGTACTCACCCCTCACTTCCCTTCTTGTTTCAGAGATAGTATTTGGCAAGGAGCGTTGCTTTTAGGACACTCAGTATCATTGGGAGATTTGGTCTGAACTTGAGGAGTTGTATATTTCTGCCGCAATTTCATGAATTAGTAATTGTAATGGTGATGTATATGCATTCTGAGGTCGATAGATGACTATTGTATAATTCTGGGATGACTGTATAAATATGAACATGTCATTGCATAACATTGCATTGAGGCATTTCTTATTCGTTACGTAGGTATTTGGGAATGTGTTATGTCTTAGAAGCGTACTCTAGGATCGCTCGGTGCTACCTCTAAATCACAGGACGGACGACTAGCGGCTGTCCATGCCTTTGACGGGGGCATTGCAGTAGAGGTCTGTGGCTAGATTGTTGGAAATTTTTTTATAGCCTTGCGTTATCTGGATGTTGGCTGTAAGGTTTGATTTTGGAGAGGCTAGGATAACCATTTGATTATATACAGGATAAATTGTACTTGGGAAACCTCCGAAATATGGGAAGATTCTGCCCGATTTTCTGTAAAAATATAGCCGGCATTCAGGATAACGGGCGACTATTCACGATCCCGGTTCGGTGTGTGACAGAGGCATTTATTAAGGAAGTGGTCCATTTACATGGTCTGCCAAGTTCAATTGTTAGTGACCATGACCTTATATTTCTTAGTCGATTTTGCGCCGAATTGTTTAGTTTACAAGGCACAAAGCTGAAAATGAGTAGTGCTTATCATTCGGAAACAGATGGACAAACAGAAGTATTGAACAGAGGCCTCAAAACATACCTTCATCGCTTTGCTTCAGAACAACCTAAGGGATGGTACACTTGGTTGACATGGACGAAATTCAACTACAATACAAACTTCCATACCTCCACCGGAATGAATCCTTTCCAAGTAGTGTAACGACTTCCTCCTTCAATACATAGGTTCCTTCCGAGGGAAACACATGTGGAAGCAGTAGCAAGAGAGCTGATTGACAGGGATGAAATTTTAAGACAACTTCAGCACAATCTTAGGAAGGCACAGCAACAAATGATGAAGTTTGCCAATGCTCACAAGAGAGATGTACAATTTGAAGTAGGAGAACTGGTTTTCTTAAAGCTACGACCATACAGGTAGCTTTCAGTTCGCAAAAGGGATAATGCAAAGCTGAGCGCCAAGTACTATGGTCCCTTTCTTATAGTTCAAAAGATAGGAGAGGTAGCTTACAAATTATAGCTGCCGGAAGGGTCCCGAATTCACCCTGTTTTTCATGTATCTTAGCTGAAATGATTGATTGGAAGTCATGCCCCAGAACTAGCAGTAACCCGTAATCTTAAAGTTGAAGGAAACTTTTGTGAACCAGCTAAAATTCTTGGTGAAAAAGTGGTCAAAATAGAGGGACAACCCATAACACAATTACTGATCCGCTGAAAAAATGGGACCAGGGATGATGCGACATGGAAGAATCTCTCAGACTTTAAAGGGCAGTTTCCTGCCTACAGCCTTGAGGACAAGTCTGAAGCTTCAGCAGGGGACAATGTTACGAAAGGATCTATAGATGTCCAGCTGGGTAATGAAGTAGCATTAAAGGAACACTTGGCAGATGAGGTAGCTACTGAACAAGCAGATGAGGTGGCGGAACCTAGAGGGCTAAAAGTGTATCAGCGCAGAAGGCATGGAATTCAAGTATAACAGATTGCTGTTGAGATTCTCGAGTGGTTAGGAGAGAATATGAGAGGGTAATTAGGCTATAAATAGGAAGGAATGAGAGTGGGAAAGGGGGAGAGGAATTATTTTGGCTTATGAAGCTTGGGCAGTCTTGCTATTCCACAGACTGAGTTCTTTTCTTTTTTTTCTACTGTAATTCTAGCTTCTTACTATCAATGAAAGGAAGCTACTAAACTTCCAAGTATTTTAAGGTACTTCCTTCCTTGTTGCCCCTATCTCATTTCTAATAGAATGCCCTTGCGACGTGCACTTTTTTCATCTCCCTCTGCTTTGCATCTATTAGTGGCATGATTTCGTTATATACCGTCTCTGATGCATTGTGATTTGCACGTCTTCTATTTGTGTTTCTTGGTGATCTGGTTTTTCTTTTTCTGTTCTTTGTGCTGCCGGACTTTATCTTTCCTGAACGCTTCCCTTTTTTAAATAAAATAAAGTGTAAAAACAATAAATATATATTTTGTTGTTGCCAATTGACAACTGTTTGAAACATTGTGAACAAATGTGGAAACTTGAAGCATCTCTTTCGAACAATTGGTGTCAGGGTGGTGGAAAGCCAATCCATCATAATTTATTGCTAGACTCCAGACAGTGTGTGAAAGATCCACTGGCGTCATAAGCTGATATGGAAGAAAGTAGGATGAAATTCACCACTATAGCAAGGACCATGCTTAATACCTACACCATATTACCCTGCTTGATTGGTCGCCTTGTGTCAAATTCGTAAAAAAATTTCCTTTTACTTGGGAGGTGGTTCAACTTGGATAAAAGGTGCACCTATTTGGTGGGGTCCTCGCTTCCAAGCAGAGTGACTTACTCCCCATCCATGGGGAGAATTCTAACTTTTGCAAATAATGGGGGTTATAAATTTATTTTTGTTTTTGCTTTTGTTTTGTCATTTTTGTCATTGGTATTCCAATAAACAACTAGAGTCTAGTAGAAAGTTGATTTTTGTTATCCCCTTGAAAAATCTGTTGAAATTTTGAAAGAAAGAACACAAACTATGAAAAGAAATTACAGAATTTTATTACATTAAAAGAACAAGAAGTTTGCATCGTTTGAACTTTTGTTCATGCTTTACAAGGGAGAAAGACTTAACTATTTATAGTTTCCACTAGCTGTTGGAGGGCCCAGCTGGGCCCTTTCTCAAGGGCCAAGCTAGGCTTATTTTGGGGTCCTAAAGACCCTATGCTTGGGCACATGTGCAGGGTCTATGTGCAGGGAGCGCAGCGCCTGTGTACATGGCGCGCAGCGCCGGTGTGCAGGGCGCGTCACCGGCGCGTAGCGCTTGTGTGTAGGGCTCGCAGCGCCCATGTGCAGGGCCTGTGTGCAGGGTGCGTAGCACCCATGTGCAGGGAGCGCAGCGCCCATGTGCAGGGCGTGCAGCGCCCATGTGCAGGGCGTGCAGCACCTTGGTGCAGTGCGCAACACCCAGGGCGCGTAGCACCTAGGGCGCGTAGCACCTTTATACCAATCATTTCTCCTCATTTCTCAACTTAACCCTAATATTCATTCAAATAAACCAAATAGGTAAGAAATTTTTCTCACCTAGGGTTTTCGGAGCACAGACCTTCGTCCGAATGTCTCCTCGATCATTCCAAAATCTACAATGCTTTGCAAAGACTCGCGGGCTGTCACTGGCTATTGCGGGCTACAGGTTGCGGGCCGCAGTGGGATTCGCAGCCGCAGTGGGCTCACGGGCTGTGCGGGCTCTGGGCTGTCACGGGCTGGTGGGCTCGCGGGGTTGCAAGCTGGCATATGCTCTTGCGGGCTGGACTGCAGTCGCGCTAGTTGGCTGGAGAGCGCTCGGGTGCAGGAGCGCTCCTGAGCAAGCGCACTCGCGCTCTTACTGGGAGGATCTGCAGCTGCTACGCGCTTGCGGGAGGGAGGAGCTGCAGTGGCTGGGTGCGCTCGTGGTGGTGGCGGATCGTGGTGGAACTCATGGCGGCATGCGATCAAGAGAGAGGGAGATCGCGAGAGATAGAGAGAGTGAGCAGCGGAGAGAGAGAAACAATGAGAGAGAGACCGTGAGGTAGAGAGAGAAGAAGGAGGTGGTGGTGGTTGCTCGCGGAGGAGAGAGGTGGCAGGGCGAGCGACGATCGTGACTGAGGGAGAAGGCGGCCACGGGAGGTGAAGAGTCAGGGAGAGAGAGAAAGAGGAAGAGAGAGAGAGAGAGAGAGAGAGAAAAGAGAAATTAGGGTTTCCAACCCTAATTGGTAAGAGGGGGAGGTGTTGCGTTTCACTCCAAAACGCAGCATCTCCTCTCTCTCTTCTTTTTTTTTTATTATTTATTATTATATATATATATATAAATCTGCACACCCACACTTCACTAAAATTTAATTTTTTTTTTTCGTAAAAACGGGGTTTACTTCGATTCACGGATTCGGCAAATTAAAATATACCAAAATTTAATTTACATACCCCAAAATCAAAAATCAATTTAAATAAATAAAATTTCTCTCTATATAATTAAATTACAGATACCGTAGTGTTGGTGTTACACTTCCCCTTAAATTGGCTGCGAATATGTTTATAGTACTCAATTTGCCTATTATATCTTGAAGATAAGCCAATATTTCTCCTTTGGTGAAGATGTCTGCTAATTGATCCTTTCCTTTGATATGAGGTGTGGGAATAAGCTTTTCTTCTACCTTTTGTCAAATAAAGTGACAATCAACCTTTATGTGTTTGGTGCGCTCATGGAAAACCGGATTAGAGGCAATATGAATTGCGGATTGATTATCACAATAAAGTTTGATTGGTGTTGAGACTCTAAACTCTAACTCTTCTACTACGGCCTTTAACCATACCATCTCACACAAGCGCCTGCTGCCATGACCCTATATTCGGTTTTTGTACTTGATCTAGACACAACCCTCTGTTTCTTGCTTTTCCAAGCTACTAAGTTGCCTCCTACAAACATGCAATATCCTGTTGTTAATCTTTGATCTATGGAATTCTCTACCCAATCAGCATCTTAGTAGCCTTCAATCTCAATACTTCTATTGTTTTTTTATCCAAATACCTGATTCCGAAGATCCTTTGACATAGTGAAGAATTCGTTCAGCAGCTCTCCAATGACATCTCTTTAGCGCATGCATGTATTGGCTTATGTTGTTCACGGCATAAGCAATGTTTGGTCTATTGATGGTAAGATAGATAAGTCTCCCTACGAGCCTTTGATATCTCTCTATATTTTCTAGGAGTTCATCATCATCGACTAGTAGACCGGAAGGAGAAACAGGGCTACAGGCTAGCTTTGCTCCTAGCTTACTTGTTTCTTTCAAAAGATCAAGAGCATATTTTCTTTAGAAAATGACTAGCCCATTGTGACAATAAATTAATTCAATACTTAGAAAATATTTTAGTTTCCCTAAATCCTTAATCTCAAATCTAGATTTTAGAAAGTTTCTAACTAAGTTTATTTGATGCATGTCACTTCCTATAATGATAATATCATCCACATAAATTAATACAATTGTGATATGATCATTGTTTTTCTTAACAAAAAGAGAACAGTCACTATTTCATTTATGAAAACCATCATTAAGAAAAGCAAGACTTAGTTTTGCATACCAAGCTCTTGATGATTGTTTGAGTCCGTAGATTACCTTATGGAGTTTGCATGCATTTCCTCCTTGTGATTGAAGACCTTCAAGTAATTTCATGTAGACTTCTTCTTCTAGATCCCCTTGGAGAAATGCATTTGCAACATTCATTTGGAGTAAGCTCTACCCATGGTTCACTGCTAGGGATAAGAGTACTCTAATGGTGTTCATTTTTGCGACCGGAGCAAAGGTCTCTTTGTAATCAATTCCATAGACTTGAGTATATCCTTTTGCCACCAGTCTTGCTTTGAACCGCTCAATAGATCCATCACTCTTGTGCTTGATTTTGAATACCCATTTATACTGTACGGCTTTCTTGCTTTTTGGTAGTATGGTGATTTCCCAAGTTCCATTTTTGTTTAAGGCTTCTAATTCCTCTTCCTTTGCTTTCCTCTACCTTGGATCCTTTGATGTTTCTTCAAATGACCTAAACTCTAGCTCCTTGTCTATCAGTCTCAAGAATACTTGATGATCCAAAGAGGCATGTGAGGTAGTACAATAATCATAAATGAGATATCTACGGTTGATCCATTCTGATGGTGAAAGTCAAAGTCCGGTTGATTTCCTAAGTTGAAAGGGAGGCACATCTGGTTCTTCAGAATTTTCTTCTATATTTTCTCCTTGATCTCCCCCTGAATTGGTGGATAATTCCTCCTCCAAAGGAGCTGATTCCTCTTGATCACTTGAAGGTACTCTCTCGGCCATTTAAGGAGTTCTTTTAACATCGGCTTCCGAGGGTGATATCAAGAAATCACAAGCGTTTGATTGAGCTTCTTCATTTTGTGTTTCATGTACTTCAATATCTGCAAAGAAAAGTTCTCTTTTCATAAATATCACTTCCTTAAATGTGTATGTTTTGTTAGTTCTAGTATCAAAACACTTATACCCTTTTTCAAATGAAACATATCCTAAAAATAAGCATCTTCTTCTTTTGTGATCAAGTTTATTTCTAAGGTGAGGTGGAATGTGAACATAGCAAACACATTCAAAGGTTTTAAGGGGTGTGATGTTGGGCTTTCTTTTCAATAGGACTTCTAGAGGAGATATCCCATTTAGTGTCTCAGAAAGAATTGGATTATTTAGATGGACAACGGTTTTAATCGCATCACACCAAAATTTCTTTGTTATATTTGCATGTAACATCATTGCCCTATTTATTTCCAAGATGTGTCTATTCTTGTGTTCAGCATCCCCATTTTGTTGGGGAGTATATATGCAAGATTTTGATGTATAATGCCATGATCCCTAAGATAAATTTTAAAGATGTGGCTTGTGTATTCACTACCATAGTCAGTTCTCAAGACTTATGTTGGCATTGTAAAACTTGGTCACATATTTCATATAGCTTTTAAGAGCTTCAAAAGCTTGATCCTTTGAATGCAAGTGGTAAATCTAAGGATATCTAGTTTTTTTATCGATGAATGTAATAAAGTATTTGTAACCTAGATGAGACATTATAGGAGAAGTCCACACATCAAAGTGTACTAAATCAAAAGCAGCTTTATAAATAGTTTTTGAATTTGGATACATCGTTCGAATTTCTTTTCCCAAAATACATGATTTACAATATCTATTCTCAATATTTAAATTTAGAAATAGACCTTTTAAAGATTGATCATTAGGATGTCAATCGCTTGTGCCAAAGAGTAGGCTGCAAGTGTATGTTAATTTTGATCCAAAAAATATGAGTTTCCTTTTCTAAAACCCTTGCCAGTTAACCGATTGGACTTGAGCTCCTGAAAAGAGACAGAGTTTGAATTAAAAACAATTCTACACTCTTGATTCTTAGTGACTACTAATGGACAAGAGATTTGAAGAAAACTTGAGGACATATAAAGCATTCGTAGGTTTTCTGAGTAGTTCGATTTCCCCTACTTGCTTAATTTCCAAATCTTACACATTTGCAACCCAAACTATCTTATGGTTGGGAAGATTTTCAAATCTTTTAATTTTTCTCTTATCCCTAACCCTATGATAGCCCGTTCCCGAATCGATAAGAAAATTTTTAGAATTTAAATAAGAGAGGGAGCTTTGATTATTATCTCCCGAAGATGCAAATTGTTGAAGTCTCTTTGTAACATCATTTAATTGGCTTTGAGGTACAAGAAAGTCAGCCATCGAGGGGTTTGAAGCTTACATGTTGAGCATTGGTTTGTTGTCCAGAATTGAAAGGGTTTAAAGGCCCTTGTTGTTCCCTTGATTTGAGTGCTTTAGGCTTTAAGTGCGGATGGAGCAACTAACATTTATCTTTTATGTCCCCTATTTTCTTGCAATGAGAGCATACATCAGTCCTTTTAGTAGTTTGATGGACTTTGGCAGCTGTATACTCAGTGGTTGTGGCCATGAATCCTTGAGGTTCAAGCTTTAATTTGGAGCTTTCCTCCAACCGCATGCTTACTTCTGCCCTATGAATCATATTTTGTATTTCGCCAAATGTACAAAAATCTTTTATTCTCAGAATTTCTTGTCTAAGATGGAAGTAGGAATCATCAAACTCCATGAGAAGACCAAAGTTCTTATCTTCTTCCCTTCTTTTTCGAATAACCTTTAAGTTTATGGAATCTAGTCGGAGTGTTGTGAGGCTCATTCCATGCATCCGTGTACTCCCCAAAATATTGTGTGAGTGGTTTGCCTTCTTTCCTGATGCATGCAATTTACTTTTTGATCTCAAATATTCTGTCAAGATTGGATTCCGAGCCATAAAGAGAGGACACTTCATCCCACACGGTTTTTTCATTTGGAGCGCAAGTCACCATTGCTTTGTGTGTTTCATCAAGTGAGTTAAGGAGAAGAATAAAGACATGATCATCCCATTTCTTCCATTCTCTAAAGGAAGATTTTGTTTCCTCCATTGACTCATCAAGGATATGACTCTCCAAATTGTAGAGGTTGAGTGCTCTTTTTATTACATTTGCCCATTGATAGTAATTGCCCTCCTTTAGTTGGATGGATGATGTATTTTGTATGTGGGTGATATTTATGGAAAGAGGAGGGTTACCTAATCTTGAAGAGGAAGGAATCAATTGCTCTGATATCATATTGAAATTTTGAAAGAAAGAACACAAAGTCTGAAAGAAACCGCAGAATTGTATTGCATTGAAAGAACAAGAAGCTTGCCTTGTTTGAACTTTTATTCATGCTTTACAAGGGAGAAAGACTTAACTATTTATAGAATACAAAAAGCATATAAGAGAGAGATAATGTGAGAGTGGAGAGAGAGGAAAGGCAGGAAAGGGCACTACCCTCTCTTGCCTGATAGCTTCCAACGGCTAGTTTCCACTAGCTATTGGAGGCCCAGCTGGGCCCTTTCTCAAGGGCCAAGCGGGCCTATTTTAGGGTCTTAAAGATCCTATGCTTGGGCCCATTTAGGGCTTGTTAAGGATCCCTAAATGGGCTTAAATTCTGTTTTCTTTATTTTTAACAAAGTCTTCCCTCCAATAACCGACCAGTATCTAGTCTAAAAACAATATAGAATATTGCTTTTTCCATCTTGAATGGTTGCATCATGACCTAGTCAAGTCGGGTTCAGATCACTTTATGTTGGAAAAGACTTACTTTGGATTGCTATTGTCATTTGGAAGAGTAACACAAAATATTGTAGTAGGCTCCCATTATTTTGGCTTAGAAATTCCTGTTTTTGTTGGTTGATATAATATTACAAAATATTGTACCATGTGATGAAAATAGATGTAGTATTGGTCTGCAAACATTGTAAGATTCGGCCTTCACCCACAATATCATTGTGCATCCATATGGGCACGAGAAAGCCGTGCCCCATGGTGCTGGTGATAATCAGCATGTTGCGTTTACTTGCTGTACATAAAACATTGTTTTGCAATATTTGTAACTGCACTTGATTTTTTTCTTTTGAGAATTTAGAATTTTAATAAGTGTTTTGAATATATTTTTTAAATTAAATTTTTATTTCAAAAAAGAAAATTAAAGGTTATGTCAGTTGCTGTAAGGACTTGCCTTACACCAAGAGAAAACTTTAGCATAAACATGCTTTCCGTCTTATGTTTCAATTACCTGCGAATTCTAAGTTTGGTGTGTGAACACTACAAAAAATACTGGGTTTTTTTTTTCCTTCATTTCTAACATTGCATAACCGTCACTAAACATTGGGGGTGATAATGTCAAGGATTTTTCTGATATTTATTTACAAATGTCGGGGAAAGACTTACCTTTCTTGACATTTGCGAATGTCGGCAAAAGTTATAATTTGCCGTCATTTTGACAAAAAAAAGTCGGGAAAAATTGACTCTCCCTCATATGTTTGCGAATAAATGTCAAATATCTATTAATAACATTTCAAATATCAAACAAATAACAATTAACCACAAACCTAAAATATAACTCCAAACATCTATCAACTACAAAATACATATAATATAATTCTAACGATTCATCAAGTACAAATATAATGTAAACATAATTTCAATCACAAAAATAAAGAAATCACGAATAATTATTTGATTAAATTAAATAAATTTATATACAAAAGTTAAAATGTATCTATATTAATATCTCATAAAATAGTTTACGCATAAGATCCGATTACAAAAATTAGCCATAAAACATATGAGCCATCGTTTCTGTAAAATTGTTCAAAGAGTTTATACAAATTCATAAAACATAAAATTAGAAATTTCCAAATAAGACCAAATTACTATCAAAACATACAAGATAATAATAAACAAAAAGACATCTTAATAGAACTTTCAATCTTTCACAAGATAATTGTCTTGTCAACTACTATTCTAAATAAATATATATGTGTAGATGGAACTTTGTGCTATATCACCAAAAGTGGCCTCTTGTGAAGGGTCGTTTCCATTTACGTTTAGATACTCATCAATAGTTGCTCATGATACTTTTTCAGACATTTTCACAATCTTTATATTTTGTAGTTTCTCTTTTCATGGAATATAATTATAACTAAATTAACAAATAATAAACAGATCAAAATAATAAACATATCTTAATTAACGATAATTATGAAAATTAACAATTCAATACAAGTTTGAAGAATACATATAGAGTTAACAAATTACTAATCATCATTTAAATCTTTAATTATATAATTCCGAACCCAAGTTGAGATAGAATCTCCATTTATATTCTTGTTTACCGATCAAGTAGAAAAATGTAAACATTCACTATCTATCTTCAAGTTATTGCTACTCAGTTTATCACTCATGTCAAAAGAATCTTTTGACTCATTATAGATAACAACAAATCATTTCTCATCTTTAGAATCCAATGAGTAGAACACTTGCTTCACTTGTAATGAAAACAAGAAAAAAGCTCATGGGCCAATTGTTTACCGATATGTATTAACCAATAAAAACTCATAAGTGTAAAATCCAAGTCATCCTTTCTAATACTCTTATCACATTGCACATCAACCCAATCGCATCGAAATAAAACAAGTTTTGTGTTTCCATAATCATCTAAATCAATATTGTTAGTCAAAATATCATAATAGTCCACACTTCCTTCCCTTAGATTCATGTCTCTAACACTTTCATAATTTGTTATTGATAAACTCACAACTATTCAAAAATTTTGAATCTGTATATTTTTCTCACGATCTCTAATAAGAAATCTAAACCTAGTAATTGCAAATCCAGTGTATCTCTTAACAATAGGGACAGATTCTTGAACTAACCATTTAATTTCTTCAGTAATGGTATCTTAGTTTGAAACCCTAATATAAATTAATTTTTCCCAATTGTAGTCTAATGTGGGCAAAACTTTACCGTAATATAATTTAATCTTGCCTTAATTGTGTCCTAATTTTACCATAAGATAAATTTATTGTATTCTAATTCTGCCATGTTATAAATTAATTTTACCCTAATCGCGTCCTCATTTTACCTAATTTTATCATAATATAAATTAATTTTACCCCTATGTTAACCTTAATTTGACATATTTTTGCTAATTTTATCATAATTTTACTATAATCTTACCCTAATTATATCATTGTATTGAAATACATTTACTAATAACAAATAATATCGTCAATGCATTCAAATTCATATAAAGGGAGAACCTCACATATGGAAGATGAAGGTGGCAATAATGAGAGAGTAATGAGAAGACTGAAGTAGACGTGAGGCGAGAGATAACCTTTGGCAGGTTTCGTCGATGACAGGATAGCAACTATGGCGATATTCATATGGGAGGAGCAGTGGTGGTGAGGAAAAGAGAACAGAGAGAAAAGAGAGAATAAAGAATATAGGAGAGGAGAGTATAGAGGAGAGTTGTCTGTGGGTTTTAAAAAGACTTTCCTAATATTTGCCTCCCCTAAAAACATAAGCAAAAAGTGAAATTGCCAACATTTTTAAGTACAAATGTTGGCATTCCTTCTTTTTAAAACTGTCTCTTTCTCTCTCCACTCTTTTCTAATGTTTTTCAGTAGAAATATCGGCATCTCTCTCTCTCTAAAATGTCTCTCTCTGGTTCATTTTTCTCTTTACCCTTTCCCAACGTTTTAGCAAAACCTTGACAAAGCTATAAGCTTTTGCTGATGATAAGTGCATAAAGGTTGGTAAAATTCAAACCTTCTTTCAATATTTAGTACCAAAATATCAACAAAAATTCTTGCCATTGCCTAATTTTGCACCCTAGTAACATGTTTTTTTAGGTTTTGACACCTAAACGTTGTCAGTAAGTTATTATTTTTTTTTTTGCCCAAAGTTTCTTTAGACAAATACCGAGAAAAGAAAAGTAGTAGCAACATAGTACATAAACATTAAGAAAAATCCTATTCTTTGTAATGGAACTAGCTTTAAAGTGTGAATTCAACATGGTGGGAAAGATAAACATGTGAGGGGTATAAGTTAGAATAGTTGTTTGAAATAAAAGAAGGGTTGATCTTCATTGATTTGGTATTGGGTGAGGTGAATATAGCTTGTTCAAACCTTCACCCTAGCATATTTAAAAATCTTTTCAAAGTCTCGTCATATGTTTTTCAACATCCCCATAAAAAACCTCAATGATTTACCTAAATTGCTAAGCACTTCTTAACTCTTACCCTTATGTTAAACATGCCCACCTAAATCCACAAACCTAAGCATCTTACTTTTTGGTGCTATAAAATCTCAACATACTAACGTTTTAAGAATCTTAGTGGAAGACCCTACAAGGTAATAAGGAGAGCATAAGAGGTTGTCTCCACCTTTAGCAGCTTAAGGAAGTGGTGTACCCATGGAAGGAGGGAGAGAGAGGGAGGGGGGAGAGAGAGAGAGGCTTAATGAAGTTTATTTCACATCTTGAGTTACTGTTTTCACCTGCTTCCACTTGCAATTCATGTGTTCCTCTATTCCTTTAGCAAAAACACATCCATAAATTTGCAAAATCACTCTATAAGTTTGGAGTTTCAAGAGATCAGTAACCTATAATCAAAATCCAGCCTTTTGAAGGGTAGATTCTACAGTGGTGGTAAGTAATGTATATTGAGATTCATGCATAAAAATCCCTATTTGATTGTTATGTATGAATAATAAATTATTGTTTCATTTCTAATATGTTGAAAATCATATTTCCATAGAGGCTAAGAATGATATATAACTGATTTATGATAAGGTTTGTAAGGAGTTCAAATCTAGAGGAAGAGTTTAAGATTGGAAGAAGTTAGACAAGGTTCTATGCATGATTTTGAGTTTCTCCATAACTACAACCTTTGTTTATGCCGAAAAAAAGGAAAAATTATTAAAAGAGATGAAGAAAATTCCTCTTGAGAAGATCTTGAGATCATCAAAGACCGAAAGGTTGACTTATAATTCTCTAAGTTCGACTTTTAAATGTTACTGAGCCGATTTGTTCTCTTTCTAGGTCGACTAAATGTATTTCAGTGAATTTCCAGATGTTTTCCTGGATGAGTTGCCAGGTTTACCTCCGGATTGAGAATTTGACTTTGCTATTGATTTGACTCCCGGCACCGCACCTATTTCCATTCCTCTATATAGGATGGCACCTGCAGAACTAAAGGAGTTAAAGGTCCAACTACAAGAATTGTTGGACAAGGGATTTATTCGACCGAGTACCTTATCTTAGGGTGTTCCGGTTTTATTCGTGAAGAAGAAAGATGACACGCTGCGATTGTGTATCGATTACCGGTAACTAAACAAGATGATCATCAAGAATAAATATCCCTTACTGAGGATTGATGATTTATTTGATCAACTCCAAGGGGCGAGTATCTTTTCAAAAATTGATTTGAGGTCTGACTATCACCAATTATGGATAAAAGAAAATCATGTTCCCAAGACGGCGTTTAGGATGCAGTATGGGCACTATGAATATGTCTTTCGGTTTAACAAATAATCCGGCAACTTTCATGAATCTCATGAACTGAGTTTTCCATTCTTATCTTGCAAGTTCGTCATTGTCTTTATTGATGACATCTTGGTATATTCCAAGAATGACGAAAAGCATGCAGAACAGCTTCGCATTGTGTTATAGACTCTCTGAGATAAGCAATTGTATGCTAAGTTCTCAAAGTGTGAATTATGGCTAAAGGAAATTGGGTTCATAGGGCACATTGTATTTGGAGATGGAATATTTGTTGTCCCGAATAAGATATAGGCTATACTAAAATGGGAACAACCCAAGAACGTCACCAAGGTGAGAAGATTCCTCAGATTCGCAGGTTATTACCTTAGATTTGTCGAAAGATTTGTCAAAATTGCAGCTCCATTATCTGGCTTGACAAGAAAGGGGAATAAATTTGAATGGAATGATAAATATGAGCAGAGTTTTCAAGAACTCAAAAGAAAACTTACGTCGGCTCTAATACTTGCTCTACCTACTACTGATGGTGATTATAGTTTACAGTGATGCCAACAAACAAGGGCTAGAATGTGTTCTAATGCAGGATGACAGAACTATCGCCTACATTTCTTGATAATTAAAGAAACACGAACTGAATTATCTTACCCATGATCTAGAACTTGCTACCATTGTATTTGCTTTGAAAATTTGGCGACATTACTTATACGGAGCCACATGCAGAATTTTCACCAACCACAAGAGTCTCAAATACTTGCTCACTTAGAAGGAGCTCAATTTGAGACAGAGAAGGTGGTTAGTGTCACGCCCCGAACCGGGATCGTGAGCAGTCGCCCGTTGTCCTGAATGCCGGCTGTATTTCTACAAAAAATCGGACAGAACCTCCCCGTAAATCAGAGATTTTCCATGTACAATTAAACCTGTATATACAAAATCAACTTCTAATTTAAACAAATGGTCATCCGGGCCTCTCCAAAATCAACAAATTCCACCCCAAACATTCAGGACAACGCAAGGCTAAAAAAATTTCTAACAATCCTAGCCACACACCTCTACTGTTATGCCCAACTAAAGCATGAGCAGCCGCTACACCGAGCGGATCTAAGTTTATACAATATGTAACACATTTCCCAAGTAGAAAGTTTAAAACGCTTATAGATGCCTCAATGCGAGTAAAATTAATCAAAGCGAGAGTTATGCACACAACTGCTCATAAGTTATACAGTCATCCCATAATATACACGGCCAACTACGGGTCTAAATGTCAAGACCTCGCAAGGTCGAAATAAAATAAAGATTTCATATTTCTATTTGAAATAAATCTCACCGTCGTAAATACCAAATCTGCCTTAGAGCCTGTAACATCGCTCTATCACAATAAACCTGTCTGAGGAGGGAAAAGAGAGGAATGAGTATCATGGGAAGATACCCAGTGAGTAAGAGGGATAATATCAAGCATAAATAGTGTGGGTGAACCATTGAAGTGTCAAATAACATTATTCAAAACAAAATTTACATTTCGCAGCAAAACATGATATGTTTAGCAATTTGAAATCATTTAATCAATCACACGATAACAAGTATGTATACATCCATTTAAAATCAAGTAATATTAGAACGAGCAAAAAAATAGTCCTGGCAAAGGTCAACCGTGACCAAGGACAGGCGCATCGAGAGTTTTATTATGCATAAACTTTAAAATGCTCTCTACCCCGACGTTGGCCATGAGTTCGCTAGGACTAACTCATCATCGTGTATAGGAACTAGACGGTGGCGTCACACACATCCTCCCCCTACGTGGGTTCAACCGGCCGTACCTATAGCTCTTAGAATAAATGACGTTTGCAGATACTTTCGGCAGAAGCGTATCCGGGCAACCTGTACCTCTACAAATGCCCTTTGTAGCTACAGAATCATCAATATCATCATCATAGTATCACAAGGGCACAACGTTCCACAAGTAAGATCATATCATCGCATAACAAGTGGGCATCCAACCCACATAGTTCATCAAAAACATTTCAAATCTGTGTCAATACATTTATCAAATCATTTCAAATCCAAGCCAATGCAACGGCAGAATAGAAAACATATATAGTTTTCAAATAATGGCACAATATCATTTCATTTTAAACATGGATGCATAGTCATCAGAAACATGAATTTACGATACTTCAAATGTCACAAAACAAGTTTTGAAATTTAATATCACACGTCGAGTCAATGCAGATCGAAAGCATGTTTTATTGGAAACACGACAGAAACAAGTTTTACTATTTCATGCAAGAGATTAGAGTCTCATTCACATATTTATGGAGGGTGATCACTCCCTATTTTTCAACGAGTCTCCAAAAGACAAACCTAATCAAATCGTTACAATTTATATCAAATAAAACCCTAATTAGGGATTTTTTTTAACAAATTTTATTCAAATTTTGAAATGGGTGTGTTTATCTCACTTAGGGTTCCTCGGGTTTCAGACCTAACTGTCATTCGTCCGTCGGATTGGTCTAAAACCTATAATATTTTCAAATTTGAAATATATTAGCAATAACTAAATTTCCAACACCAAACCCTAAAACTTCAACCAAATCATAGTCGTTACCTACAGTGAAGATGCATGTGAGCTCTCGAAGGGGAAAGCCAGTCATGGACTCGCGGGCAGTCATGGGCTCGTAGGCTGGTGAGCTGGTGGGCTGGTGGGCTGGCGGGCTGGCGGGCTGGCCCACTGGTGGTCTCGCACTCTCACAGCCCGGCTTGCTAGCCGCAGAGGGCTTCGCAGGCCGTCGTGGGTCGCACGCTAGAGCGTGCTTGCGCTCTTGCTAGGGTCGCACGTGCTCGTGCAAGGGTCGCACGCTGGAGCGCAGGGGTTGCTCACTGGCTCGCCCTGGGGTCACGCGCTGGCTCGCGCTGGGGTTTGCCAATGGCTCGAGCTGGGGTCGCGCGCTGGCTCGAGCTGGGCTCACGCTGGCTCGTGCGTTGCTCGCGGGAGATCGTGCGTAAGGCTCGCGCTGGCTCGAGGAGGCAGAGCTCGCGTGGAGGGAGGATTTGCGCAGTGGAGATCGCGCAGTGGCGTGCTCGCGGGAAGGCGGTGCCCGCGGCCGGGAGGTCGCGCAAGGGAGCGCTCGGGTTTGCGCAGGAGAGATCGCGCTGCTGCTGAGGAGTTGCAGTCGCGGTCGCGGAGGGGCAGTGCTCACGGGAGGAAAGCGAGGCGGCAATGGCGCGCTCGCGGGAAGGAAGGAGGAGCAGCAGCGGTAGGTGGCGGAAGGGGAGAGGCCGTGGCAAAGGAGAAGAGCGACGGCGGAGGAGAAGAGAAAGAGAAAAAAAAGAGAGAGGGAGAGAGAGAGAGAGAGAGAGAGAGAAAAAAAAAAGAGAGGAAAAAGAGATTAGGGCTTTTTAGCCCTAATCCAATTTGGGGATATACTTTTTTTTTTCTGATGTTACATTTTCTAACCCCCTAAAATCAAGTTTCATCCTCGAAACTAAAAGAGGACTAAACTTCAAATAAATGGGGGGTACTGTCTCCTTATAGCCTCCTTGGGCTCCCAGGTTTCCTCGTCGACCTAATCACTCCTCCACAAAACTTTGACCAATGAAATTTTCTTATTTCGTAGCTTTCTGACTTGTCGATCTAGAATAGCCACGGGCTGAACTTGAAAACTAAGGTCCTCTCGTAACTCAAGAGGTGGAGGCTCAAGTACATGAAAAGGATCGGCCAAGTATTTCCTGAGTACTGAGACATGGATACTTCGTGAATACGGGATAGTTCATCTGGCAGCTCTAATCCATATGCCACACTCCCGACCTCTCAAGGATACGTAAGGGCCCAATATATCTGGGGTTCAACTTGCCCCAATGCCTGAACCGTATAACTCCCTACCAAGAAGATATCCTCAAGAAGACCATATCTCCTGTAGCAAACTCAAGAGGTCGCCGCCTACTATCAACATACGTCTTTTGTCTGTTTTGGGCGGCCTTTCATCCGCTCACGATGACCTTAACTTTATCTTTTGTTTGCTCAATCAACTCAACGCTGCTGAGACTTCGCTCTCTGACCTCTTCCTAGCATATCGGGGTGTGGCACTTTCTGCCATACAGTGCCTCATACGGGGGCATCCCTATACTGGCCTGATAACTGTTATTATATGCGAACTCGACCAGTGGAAGGTGTCGGTCCCAACTACCCCGAAAATCCATCACACATGCCCTCAACATGTCCCCAAGGGTCTGAATGGTCCTCTCAGACTGGCCATCCGTCTGAGGATGATATGTCGTACTGAGGTTCAATCTAGTACTCAATACCTCCTGCAACTTGGGCCAAAACCTAGATGTGAATCTGGGGTCCCTATCTAAAACAATCGACACGGGCACCCCATGAAGCCGAACTATGGCATCAATGTAGAGACGTGCCAACGCCTCTAAGGAATAGTCACCACGGATAGGGATAAAATGTGCAGATTTGGTGAGTCGATCGACAATCACCCAAATTGCATCATGCCGTGTAGAAGTCCGCGGTAATCTCATCACGAAATCCATGTAATATGCTCCCATTTCCACTCAGGAATGGGAAGAGGTTGTAGTGTGCCCGCTGGACACTGATACTCAGCCTTCACCTGCTGGCACACCAAGTATCGTGCCACAAACTCTGCTATATCTCTCTATATGCCTGACCACCAATAGCTACCTCTGATGGTCCGGTACATCTTCGTACCCCCGGGATGCATAGTATATCCAGAAGAATGTGCTTCCTCAAGGATAGCATGCCGAAGATCACTATCAGCCGGGACATACACTCTGTCTCTGAATACCATGAGTCCATCATCATGGACTCTGAAGTCTCCACCCTCAGCTCTACAGACTTTATCCGTAAAACCCTGAATCTCCTTATCTGTACTCTGGAGCTCTCTGATACGGTCGAACAAAGTTGGTTTGACCTCAAATCTGGCTAGTAAGTCTCCCTGATCATCGTTAGTCAAAGTGACTCCTAAGGCTCGGAGTCCCACTAAACAAGAAAGGTAGGCTTTCTTTATCGACTGTGAGGATGATGCTGACTTCTCACTCAAGACATCTGCTACAAGATTCACCTTGCCCGGATGATAGTCAATAATGAGATCATAATCTTTGAGGAGTTGTAATCATCTCCTCTGTCTCAAATTCAGCTCCTTTTGGGTAAATAGATATTTTAAACTCCTGTGATCTGTAAATACCCTGTGGGTCACCCCATAAAAATAATGCCGCCATATCTTCAATGCGAAAACTATGGCTGCTAACTCCAAATCATGTGTCAGGTAATTAACCTCGTGTTTCTTTAGCTATCGCGAGGCATATGCAATAACCCGACCATCCTGCATCAGAACACAACCCAATCCCTATAGGGTAACATCACTGTACACTGTATACTCCCGACTACTAGTGGGAAGGGCTAAAATAGGAGCGAATGTCAACCGTTGTTTGAACTCATGAAAGCTCGCCTCACAACGATTATCCTAAACAAACTTGACCCCTCTGGGTCAATCTCGATAACGGAGCAGCTATCTGGGAGAATCCCTCTATTAATCTGTGATAATACCCGACCAAACCGAGAAAACTACGAATCTCGGTAACTGTTTGTGGCTGCTCCCATTTCACTATAGCCTCAACCTTCCGCGGATCAACATAAATACCCTCCGCGGAAACAATGTGCCCCAAGAATCCAATTTGTCTAAGCCAAAACTCACATTTCGAGAATTTGGCATATAGCTGCTTCTCACGGAGTATCTACAATACCAACCGAAGGTGCTCAACATGATCTTCATCACTCCATGAATATATCAAGATGTCATCGATGAATACGATGACGAACCGATCCAAGTAGTCATGAAAAACTCGGTTCATCAAATCCATGAAAGCAGCTGGGGCATTAGTCAGCCCAAACGGCATGACTAGAAACTCGTAATGGCTGTATCGGGTGCGAAAAGCTATCTTGGGCACATCTTTGGCTCGAATTCTCAATTGATGTAACCCGAACGGAGAACAATCTTAAAGAAAACCCTGGCTCCCTGTAGCTGATCGAACAAATCATCTATACGTGAAAGGGGATATCTGTTTTTGATGGTGGCTTTGTTCAATTGCCTATAGTCCACACAAAGCCGAAATGTACCATTCCTTTTCTTTACAAACAGCACCGGAATACCCCAAGGTGAGATGCTCGGGCGAATAAATGCCTTATCCAAAAGTTCCTGTAACTGAGTTTTAAACTCTCTCAGTTCAGCAGGTGTCATTCTGTATGGCGGAATAAAAATAGGATTGGTCTCCGATACTAGATCAATCTTGAAATTGAACTCCCGAACTGGTGGTAATCCGGGAAGTTCCTCGGGGAACACATCTGAAAATTCTTGCACCACGAGGACATCTTCAAGCCTCGGTCCCTCAACGGTAGTGTCAACAATATAAGCCAGATAAGCCACACAACCATGGCATACCAAGCGTCTGGCCTTCATAACCGAGATAATACTGCGGGGCAATACTCATCTCTCACCCCAGAATACTAACGGTGGCTGTTCGGACCTCCTAAACTCAACCTCCTTCGTAAAACAATCCACGGAAGCCCGGTGTAAACTCAGCAAATCCATCCCTACGATGGCATCAAAATCCGAGATAAGGAGCGGAATCAGATCTGCTTCTAATATCGCCTCCCCAATACTGACCTCACAGCGCCAATAGATTGTATCTCAAATCATATGCTTGTCAAGAGGAGTGACTACCATAATCTCCTCATCAAGTGACGAGAGAGGTCTATCAGAATGGCAAGCGAACGTGTCGCACACATAGGAAAAATTCAACCAGGTATCTATGAGAATACTGGCGTCGATACCGAATATTCGCATGGTACCTAAAAGTAAGAAAAAAATCAATGCGAGGAAAAAGTGAACTAATATATATATATCAAACTAGTTAAGCTTCGAAAGCTTTAACTAGTCAAAACTGTACATCAATATCATGATATACAAAAAAAATCATACAGAAAGTACAACAAAAGTACTACACTGAGGGGTCTGCGGGAGGATTACCCATAATAATATCAAGGTTTGCCTGTGCGTCCTCCTGTGTCATCGCAAACACACGAGCCTGGGTCCTAGGCTACTGTCGCGATGATCTTGGCACTGTATTACTCTCGGGTGTAGTCTGGGGAGCGGTAAGAGCTGAGTGCACAGGTGCCCCCTGCTGGCCTGTGCCAGACGTACCAGTACGACTCTGTAAAGTCAATCCTCCTCGACCTAAATCGAGACAGACACTCCTAAGTAACCTTGCTTCCCACAGTCGAAGCAAGTAACTGGTACTCTACATGCCCCAAAGGCATGGTGGCTGCTGCATCTACGGTAGAAGGGTGGTCTCTGTGTAGTAAACTGCGTAGAGACACTAGGGGCTGGTGCCCCAAAACCCTGTGGTCGAGGTTCCTGTCCCAGTACTGCTGGTCTGAAGCTAGAAGAACCTCTGGGATATCCAGAACCTCTACCCCTCTTCGAAGACTATCTACCCTGTGACCCAGTCTTCCTCTTCTGGTGACTCTCCCTCTGTCTAGCCTCTGCTCGGATGATCTCTTCTGCCCGATACGCTGAATCAATCACCTCTGATAGCGTAAAAAAGGGAGTCACCGTCATATACTTCCTGATCTGAGCCGATATAGCCATGTCGGGGACAAGGCCACTAGTCGTCTAAGCTCAGCCTCGTACTCCGAAACTGACCTCGTCCCCTGGCGTAAGTGTAGGAACTCCGTTCTCATCCGGTCCTGCTGGAACGGGGTAAAGTACCTGCGGTCGAACTCTCGTAAAAAGTCCTCCCGCCGCAGGGTCTGTGTAGCACTGTCACGGATAGCCTCCCACCACGAGAGGGCATCTCCGTCGAGGAGTCTCTCAGCAACTTTCAATCTGAGCTCCTCTAACAACCTTAAATCTGTAAGGATCCTATGAATCCTATTGATCCAGTGTTTCGCCGCTACTGCATCACTGGATCCTGAAAAGTCTGTGCATCCGAGCTGCCGAGACTCTTTCACCAACTACGTGAGCTCGTGGATGCGCCTCAAAGTAACCGACGTCGAATCGGTTGGTGTAGAAACAAAAGGACCGGCCACCGAAGGAGGAACCGGTGCCATAGGAGCAGGTACGGCTGCAGGTGCGGTCACTGGAGTCTGTAATAGAGGTGCTGGCATCTGTGCCCCTATCTACTGTACCACTCCTGCCACTGCCTCAAGGTATCGAGTGGTGGTGGAGGAATCTCGGTTGTAACAGCCGGTAGAGGTGCTGGGGGTGGCGCTGGTGAGCGTGCTCGAGTAGAGAAAGCATCTTCTGGTACTCGTGGTGCCTTGGGTACCCTAGGTGTATCAAGCACTGAAAGACCCTCAAGTAAGGCAAATCTAGCACCTCTCCTACCACGTCTAGGTGGCATAATTTTGTGAAAAGAATACATTGTTAACTGATAGAAATCAAGAATCAGGGTTAGTTGCTTCGTAACTAACCCCCTAAAAAAATGAACTATAATTCATTGCATTTGGATGCAAAATAATGGGTTAGATGCGTTATGTATCCAACTCCATAATCTAGAAGAACTTATATGCCTATGGCCAAGTATGGGACATTAAATGACTGTATGAAACTCTCTAATGCATTGAGGACTTTTCATGTACTTGGAAAGACCTTTACTACTATCTTTTCTCAAACCTAGAGGCTTTGATACCAATAGAACTGTCACGCCCCGAACCGGGGTCGTGAGCAGCCGCCCGTTATCCTGAATACTGGCTGTATTTTCACAGAAAATCGGGCAGAACCTCCCCGTAAATCGGAGGTTTCTCATATACAATTCAATCTGTATATGCAAAATCAACCTGTAATTTAAACAAATGGCCATCCGGGTCACTCCAAAATCAACAAATTCTACCCCAAACATCCAGGACAATACAAGGCTAAAAAAATTTCCAATAATTCTAGCCACAGACCTCTATTGTCATGCCCAACTAGAGTATGAGCAGCCGCTACACCGAGCAGATCTAAGTTTATACAATGTATAACACATTACCTAAGTAGAAAGTTTAAAACGCTTACAGATGCCTCAATGTAAGTAAAATTAATCAAAGTGAAAGTTATGCACACAACTGCTCATAAGTTATACAGTTATCCCATAATATACACGGTCAACTACAGGTCTAAATGTCAAGACCTCGCAGGGTCGAAATAAAATAAAGATTTCATATTTCTATTTGAAATAAATCTCACCGTTGTGAATACCAAATCCGCCCTAGAGCCTGTAACGTCACTCTATCACAATAAATCTATCTGAGGAGGGAAAAGAGAGGGGTGAGTATCATGGGAAGATACCCAGTGAGTGAGGGTGATAATATCAAGCATAAATAGTGTGGGTGAACCATTGAAGTGTCAAATAACATTATTCGAAACAAAATTTACATTTCGCAGTAAAACATGATATGTTTAGCAATTTGAAATCATTTAATCAATCACACGATAACAAACATGTATGCATCCATTTAAAATCAAGTAATATTAGAGCGAGCCAAAAAATGGTCCTGGTAAAGATCAACCGTGACCAAGGACAAGCAGATCGGGGGTTTTATTATGCATAGACTTTAAAACGCTCTATACCCCGACGTTGGCCATGAGTTTGCTGGGGTTAACTCATCATCGTGTATTGGACCCCGCCCGGTGCTAGACGGTGGCATCACACACGTCCTTCCCCCTACGTGGGTTCAATCGGCCACACCTATAGCCCTTAGAATAAATGACGTTTACGGATACATCCTGCAGAAGCGTATCCGGGCAACCTGTGCCTCTATAAACGCCCTTCGTAGTTACGGAATCATCAATATCATCATTATAGTATCACAAGGGCATAACGTCCCAGGGCACAACGTCCCACAAGTAAGATCATATCATCGCATAATTAGTGGGCATCCAACCCACATAGTTCATCAAAAACATTTCAAATTCGTGTGTCAATACATTCATCAAATCATTCCAAATCCAAGTCAATCCAATGGCAGAATAGAAAACATATTTAGTTCTCAAATAATGGCACAATATCATTTCATTTTAAACATGGATGCATAGTCATCAGAAACATGAATTTACGACACTCCAAATATCACAAAACAAGTTTTGAAATTTAATATCACACGTCGAGTCAATGTATATCGAAAACATGTTTTATTGGAAACAGGGCAGAAACAAGTTTTACTATTTCATACAAGAGATTAGAGTTCCACTCACATATTTAGGGAAGGTGGTCACTCCCTATTTTTCAACGAGTCTCCAAAAGACAAAGCTAATCAAATCGTCAAATTTTATATCAAATAAAACCCTAATAAGGGATTTTTTTTAACAAATTTTATTCAAACTTTGAAATGGGTGCGTTTCTCTCACCTAGAATTTCTCGGGTTTCAGACTTAACTGTCGTTCGCCCATCGAATTGGTCTAAAACCTGTAATATTTTCAAATTTGAAATATATTAGCAACAACTAAATTTCTAACATCAAACCCTAGAATGTCAACCAAATCATAGTCGTTACCTGCAGTGAAGATGTAGGTGAGCTCTCGAAGGGGAAAGCCGGTCGCAGGCTCGCGGACCGTTCGGGCTTGCGGGCAAGCGGGCTGGTGGTCTGGCGGGCTGGCGGGCTGGCCCACTGTGGGCTCGCAGGCTCGTAGCTCGGCTTGCTGGCCGTAGAGGGCTTCACAGGCCGTAGTGGGTCGCTCGCTGGAGTGCGCTCGCGCTCGTGCTGGGGTTGCACGTGCTCGTGCTGGCTCGCACTGGGGTCATGCATTGCTCGAGCTGGGGTAGCGCGCTGGCTCTAGCAGGGCTCGCGCTGCTCGAACTGGGTCGCGCGCTGCTCACGGGAGATCGCGCGTTGCTCAAGGGAGATCGCGCGCTGCTCAAGGGAGATCGCGAGCAAGGCTCGCGCTGGCTCGAGGAGGCAGTGCTCGCGTGGAGGGAGGATTTGCGCAGTGGCGATCGTGCAGTGGCGATCGTGCAGTGGCTTGCTCACGGGAGGGCGGGGCCTGCGGCAGGGAGGTCGCGCAAGGGAGCGCTCGGGTTCGCGCAGGAGAGATCGCGCTGCGGCGGAGGAACTGTAGTCGCACTCACAAAGGGGGAAGGTGAGGCGGCTATGGCGCGCTCGAGGGAAGGAAGGAGGAGCAGTGGCAGTGGGTGGCGATAAGGGAGAGGCCGCGGCAGAGGAGAAGAGCAGCGGTGGAGGAGAAGAGAAAGAGAAAAAAAAAAGAGAGGGAGAGACAGAGAGACAGAGAGAGAGGAAAAAGAGATTATGGCTTTTTAGTCCTAATCCAATTTGGGGATATACTTTTTTTTGTTTTTTTTTTCTAGTGTTACAGTTAGAGCTGATTAAGGACTATGACTTGGTAATTAACTATCACCCGGGTAAGGCAAATGTTGTTGCGGATGCTCTATGTCGTAAGTCTTCATCTTCTTCTTCAACTCATGGGAGTTCTTATCTCTCATGTTTAGTAAGACTCCATACATTAGGAGTCGAGTTGGCCGATGATGATCATGGTACACTTTTGGCCAAATTCGAGGTACCACCAACCTTAGTGGACCATATTAAAGAGCTCCAAGCAACTGATGAGGAGCTAAAGAGGATAGTGGAAAAGGTTCATAAGAGTGAAACCAGTGATTTCCATATTCGGGAGGATGGCATAGAAATATATGGGAAACAGATTTGTGTTCCCAAGAATAATGAGCTCCGAAAGGCCATACTTGAAGAAGCGCACTCTTTGGCTTATGCAATGAATCCCGGAAGCACTAAAATGTACCGAACCATCAAAGAAGCTTACTGATGGTCAGGATTGAAGTGGGAAATAACTGAATTTGTAGCAAGATGTCTCGTATGCCAACAAATTGAGGTTGAACATCAAAAACCGGCCGTGACACTTCAGCCATTGCCTATACCTAAATGGAAATGGGAACACATCACTATAGATTTTGTGGTGGGATTGGCACATACTCTGAGTCATCATGATGCTATTTGGGTGATAGTTGACAAGCTCACAAAATCAATACATTTTCTCCCAATTTAGAATACCTATTCTTTTGAAATATTGGCAAAACTATATCTTTATGAGATTATCTGACTCCATGGGGTTTCAGCATCAATTGTATCAGATCGTGATCCCCGATTCACATCCAAATTCTGGCCTAAGTTACAAGAGGCTTTAGGTACAAAGTTGAAGTTCAACACTACATTTCATCCACAAATGGATGGACAATCAGAGCGTACAATCCAGACGTTGGAAGATATGCTGAGGGCAAGTGTTATGGATTTTCAAGGCAGCTAGGATAGATACCTTCCGTTGATTGAATTTGCATACAACAATAGCTATCAAGCTAGTACTGAGATGCCTCCTTATGAAGCTCTCTATGGAAAGAAATGTCGAACTCCTCTTTATTGGGATGAAGTTGGAGAGCGGAAGTTGAAAGTGTAGAACTAATTGAAACAACAATAGAGAAAGTGAAGGTGATTAGGGCGAGAATGAAAGTGGCTCAGGATAGATAGAAGAGCTATGCTAACAAAAGAAAAGGACCTTTGGAATTCGATGTCGAAGATATGGTTTTCCTGAAGGTTTCACCTTGGAAGGGTGTGATTCGATTTCGAAAACGAGGCAAATTGAATTCTCATTATATTGGACCATTCAAGATCTTTGAGAGGATAGGAGAGGTGGCATATTGGCTAGAATTACCTCTAGATTTAGAGAAGATTTATGATGTGTTTCATGTATCAATGCTAAAGATGTATTTGCTAGATCCCTCTCACGTAATTGAAACTGCTTCAATAGAGTTGAACCCAGATCTGAGTTTCAAAGTGCAACTAGTACAAATCATAGATCGACAACTCAATCAATTAAGGAATAGGCAAATCCCAATGCTGAAAGTATTGTAGAGAAATGACCAAGTAGAAGAACAAACTTGGGAGATTGAAGAATTAATGCGGAAGCAACACCTGCAACTTTTTGATGTATAACTTTTAATTTAAATTTTGAGAACGAAATTTCTTTTAGGGGGTTAAGTGTTATAGCACTGGGAGAAAATTAAAAAAAAAAGAAAGAAAAGTAAAAAAAAAATACACACACTTACTCACTCTCACTCTCTCTTTCCCCTCTCTCTTCCCTCTTCCCCCCCACTTTCTCGAAACCCATTCTTCCCCGTATTCTTCTCCTATGTTTCCTCTCCCTCTCTGTTTCTCTCATTCTCTCCCCTCTTCCGTCTCCCTCATCTCTCTCTCTCTCTCTTCCCAATTCTTCATTCTTCCTTTTTCTGAAACCCAACCCTCCCATAATCTCCTTCGTCTCTCTCTCCCTCTCTACTTCTCTCCTCTCTCATTCCATCAAAGACCACCGGCCAATGTGAAGGGGATGATCTCTCTCTTTCCCCTGGCATTCCTTGTGTAAAAAAGACCTCGGATCTCTATGCGCCGTGAAGATTAAAGGAGAATATTGCTCTACGAAGGAAAAAAAAAATTCTAGGGTTTGTGAAACTCAATCCTCAACACTCATTTCAAATCTAAAATTGAGGTAATTTCTTACTCTAAATTTTGGGTTTAGTTCATTTAATGTTAGAATAAATTGTATTGTTGTAATTGATAGAAATTACATAGAAAAATCAAAACCCTAGGTTAGTAGGTGACGACATTTAGGGAAATTTAAATGGAGATTATATATATACATCTAAATAATGTGCAAATGGTGGAAATGGAATCATGAACATAAATTTGTTGGATTTGGTACAAATTTAGGGCTCTTGCAAAATTAAGGAAAAATTTGTAAACCCTTAAATCTGAGAAGAAATGATCCGAAAATGGTTATTGTTGGTTTAGAATAATTCATTGGAGCTTAAAATGAGATTTTCTTTGGAAATTGATAATATATAGGGAGTGAATACCCTCCCGAGGTGAGTGGATGGTTATGCCTCATGTAAATGAGCAAATTATTTTAAATTATGATTTGTAAATTGATTTTGAATTGAATTTGAAATGTTATTTGAAATGTTTTGTGAAATGTGTGCCTTGAAATGTGATTTAACCATTTCATGACTCGAGTATGTTTATTGAATTATTTGTACTGTATCATGCTTAGATACCATGAGAATTGTCGATATTTGTTTACCTTGAAATTGAGCATGATTTGATTTATTAAATAAATATTTGGTAACAAGGTGCTAAAAAATGACTATAGCCTAAGTCTTGCTACGGACTAGGCCATTGGGGCGGCGTGGTTAAGGCTGTTTAATTTGGCTTGGTGGTAGGTTGGTTAGAGAGCCTTTTCAAGCTACCGTGATAACGTGGATGCACCCCACGGAGTTCCGGGCCAATGCCAAAGGATGGGATTTTGAGAAAACTGTGAAAAATCTCTTGGTGGAATCTACCAACGGCTATTGGTAGAATAAGGTTTTCGGCATATCCCAAATTTGTGAAAAATGAATGCAAATTGTTTGAGTTGCTTCTACGGATCATGGTTGTTTGGAAATGAATTTGTTTCATGTAAATGTTTTCGATTTCTGCAAATATATTTAATATGTGTTGTTTAGCATATCTATTTTCACACCCCATTTATGTGTTGTATACCTTTGTACTCCATTCACTAGGTATTATAAATACTTACTTCTCTCTTCCAATTTTTCAGAGGAAGTGTAGCTTAAGGACGTCTCGTAGTGGTGGTTGAAGATTTCTTTTGTGGATTTTTGGTAGGTTATGATTATACATTTTATTTTTGAATTATGATTATGGAAATCTATGGGAAGGAAGTTCTCTACATCTCATACTATTTGGATTTTATTTGATACTAGCTTAATTCTCTTTAGCAAGTATTGGTAAAATCCATACGACTATGATTTGGGATTTCATCATTTTGTACGAATTCATCTTTGAAAGCCATTTATTTTGTATTGGGACATTTGGAACATTTATTTGGTTTGTAAATTCATGAAATGTTTGAGAACTCTGTAATGGCTAGGATGGCCAAATCTGCAAGTATGCATGTACAGGGATTCTTGATTGTGTGCCAATGCATGCTTGTGCATACAGGGATGGGCCGGATGGGTCCTTTGCATGTGTGTTGTGTATATGATTCCTTATTTTGATGGATTTTATATTTTGGAAAATTTATTTTACAATTGGAATGCCTTGCACTATTCCGGTATATGGGGAGGTCATGCACGTATGCCATGATAACGCGATGCTTGTTATGTGCTCAACGGGAGAGTCGGGATGTGACATATGAAGGCAACAGGTCGACCTGTGAAGGTAACATGTTGACTTGGTTTGTATATCAAGTTAACTTAAAGGCAACAGGTCGACTTGTGAAGACAACAAATAGATCTATGAAGGTAACTGGTTGACTTACCTTGTGTATTAATTCAACCTGAAGGCAACATGTTAACCTATGAAGGCAACCGGTCGACTTGTGAAGGTAACAAGTTGACCTACCTTGTGTAGAAGAAAGCCTAATGGCCAAAAAAAAGTAACCATTGGACTCTCAATCCAATGGCTAGTTTAGGGAGTTTGTTAAATGCACTCTTTATAAATAAGTCACTCCTCCAATGATTAAAAAAAAAGCAAGTTGAAACAATCCTCTCACTTGAAACAAGGTCTCTACTCTTCTTTCTTGTATTTTTCCTTTCAAGGGACAATCTTCCCTTTGTAGAGAAAATCAATACAAAGAAGTTTTTGCTTATTTTATTCATCATCTTGTGTTTTTGACATCATTATTTGTACATGGTATCAAAGAAGGCAGCAATCATAACCTCTACACATGATTCTTTCCAAACTAACCCTTTTTCTTCCAAACTCTTTAACTCAACAAACTACTATCAATGGGTTTAAGGAGTAAGGAGATCTCTCAATCTAAGGGACCTTTTAGAGCACATCACGGAGGAGCGCATGCATGAATCAAATTCACAGAGATTGTAAGAAGAAAGATGATCAAGTGTTTGTTCTTCTCTCCGATTATATGGACCACACACATTGAGTGCTCGTCACCAGTGCTCCCGTGGCCAAAGTTGGGACCAAATGCATAGTGTCTATGGACAAAAATCGAACTTGGGAAGAATCTATGAGATTAAGAGGTTAATGAGAAATATCAAAAAAGAGGAAAAAAAACTCACTCAACTATTTGGAGAGTATAAAGATTTATGGAACGAACTCAGAACCTTAAGATCAGCTACAACCGACCAAAAATTTCTCCAACAAAGAACATATGAGGACAAGACATTCAACTTACTTATCTTGCTTGGGGAACAATACTCCAATGTGTGCCAAGAAATTTTAAGGATGAAGGAGTTTCCTTTATTCCAAGAAGTTTAATTCATGAACTAGTGGGCTGATGCAAGCATAAGGATAGAGAAGGCTGCTCAATCTCATCTCCAAGTTCATGGCTTTGAAGCTGCTAGAGGATAACAAAGGGTCAACTTCTGTCTCAGTCAATCAACCCAAACACACTAAAGAAAAATGCTAATTCTTGCATCCTCATATGTGGCCAAAAAGAGGTCAGTCAAGGAAGTTCCAACAACTCAAACAGTTCCAATACTGTTCAAGTAGCATCCCTCGAGTCAACCTTTCAAGAAGTGGTAACAAGGATGCTGCTCAAGCAAGGACTCAATCTTGGACTCAATTCTAGCATTATCGCTCTTCCTCAAAAATTCAAGATGGGTTATTAGACTTAGGATGTGACCATAACATGGTTAGGGACAAAAGCAAATTTCAAAATGTAAAACCCATCCCTAACCATAGAATGATCAAAGTAACTAATGGATATAATTTAGATGCGAAAAAACTCGGGTAAGTGAAAATTTTTTTAAAAAGAGCAAAAATTTTAACCTTATGCTCATTAGCCAAGTGACCAAAGACTAATATTGCAAGATTGGATTCAATCCTAACATTGTTTCTTTTTAGGTGTTTAAAACGAACAAAGTCATTGGTAAAGGATATCGATGCAAACAACCATGCACTTATAACATGCCAAGTAGAAAATTATGTTTTGTGGCATGCTAGATTAGATCACCCATGTAAATAAATTTTGTAAAGTCTATTAAAAAAAAACTATAAAGATAGACATTGTGAAACTTGTATTTTTAGAAAAGAAAACTGGGTGTACTACCCAATCTCAATGACATTATATAAAAATGTTTTTGATTTTGTACACTCAGGTATCTAGAGCTCACGAATAATATCTAGAAGAGGATTTAAAAATTTCATAACATTCATAGATCACAAAACTAGATACATTTGGGCCTATATGCTTACCACCAAGCTATAAGCATTTAAAGCATTTAAGACCATTTTAGCATGTGTTACTAAGCAATACAAAGCAAATCTAAAGATGCTTAAGACAAATATGGAGGAGAGTATATGAGTAAAGATTTCACAAAGTTCTTACAAGAAAAAAGGAAAATTTATCAAACAACATGTCCTTATATGCTACAACAAAATGAGGTAGGCAAAAGAAAGAATCAGCATCTTTTAGAAATAGTTAGAATCATAATGTTTCATGCTAATACACCCAAAAATTTTTGGAATGATTCTATGAGTACTACAACTCACTTGATTAACTACTTGCCTGCTAGAATTCTTCAATAGAAATCACCCTTGGAATCTTTACTCAAACAAAATAAAAAATAAATCACTTGAGGGTATTGGGCGTGTTTGCTATGTCCATACTCCAAGACAATTTAGAGACAAGTTAGATTAAAAGGGCAAGTGGTGTATCATCTTAGGATATGCATATCATCAAAGGGCTACGTATGTATTGATTCAGAAACTAACAAACCATACACATAAAAAAAAGTGATATTTGTAGAAAATCAATTCTATTTTTTAGGATAAGACAAAGAAAATGAGGAGTCTAGAAGAGAAGACCTATACATCTTCCTCTCAATGCCTTAACCTACAAGTACTCCTGATCAAACCCCAGAAGAGAGCTCTCAACAAGGCCAAGAAATAAAGCAAGAAACAAAAGGTAGGAAGAATGAAATAGAACCAGAAACAGAAGAGAACCAAGAGCAAGGGGGAGATCACAAACCATACTCAGTCCAAGCCTCCAAAGCAAGTGATCGTTCTCCTTCATCTCCTCCGCTTAGAAGATCATCAAGAAATAGATGGCCTTTCGTATGGATAAATCCCAAGGTTTACTACAACTCCAAGATCACCTCTTACCCTTTGTCTGAGTACTACACTATTAGTAGCACGTCTCTAAGTCACCAAGTCTTTTTGAGTAGCATTGACAAAGTGTAGGACTCCAGGAATTTTGATGAAGCCAATAAACATCCATAATGGAGAAAGGCTATGAAAGAAGAATTGCATACATTGGCTAAAAATGGAACCTGGGATATCACCGCACTCCCTAGAGGAAAAAGGATAATAGGATGTAAATAGGTGTACAAGGTAAAGTATAGAAGTGATAGGTCAATTGATTGACATAAAGTTTGACCCATTGCAAATGGCTTCACACAAACTTATGGGGAAGACTTCAATGAGACATCTGCTCTATTATCAAAAATGAACACAATTCGTGTCCTCGTGTCCATCGTAATTGGTCAAGGATGGAAATGTATCAAATGGACGTGAGGAATACATTTCTTTAGGGGGGAGCTTGAATAAGAGGTGTATATGCATCTCCTACAAGGCTGTCAACCAGAAAAGGACGGACATGTGTGCAAACTTAAGAATGTTATCTATGAGTTAAAGCAGTTTCCATGAGCTTGGTACACAAAATTTAGATGTGCTCTCTTCTCAGTAACAATTTTAGAAAACATAAACCTATTTGAACATATGAAGTGTAAAAGTGTAAAAGTACCGTAAAAGTATACGATTTCAAAACTTTGTTATACTCTTCTTAGTAACAAGCCTTCTGTATACTTTAAATAAATGTATAAACAATCAACTTAAACCTATCTAAACAATCAAGGTGTTAAAATCATTTAACCTCTTAAGAAAACTATTTGAATAATATGCACCAGTAGATGTATATTAGAACTCCTTTCATTATATTGGCTATTTGATGACATAAGACTAACCTAAATCTTTTGACGCACCTGAATGCTATCCAATTTGCTCGTAATGGTCTATTTTTATAAGCGAGCAAACATATCGAGATTGATTGCAACTTGATTTATTAGCATCTATTTCATGGAACTCTTTGATCGGTTTCATTCGCTTCGAAAATCAACATGCCAGCCTCTTTACAAAAGTTGATCTCCATTAATTGTTTCGTTAGATCTTATTTGTAAACTCAAGTAGAGAATTGCTTTACCATCTTGGGATTAAAAACATAATTAACTAAATTTAATAACTTTGTATTGAGTACAATTTAAAGCAAATTATAGAAACTTGATTGTAGCAATATGTCCCCTCACTTTGTCTTGTTTATTGTAAATCTTAGCCTCTCTTGTATAAATAAATATGCCAATTACAAAATCCCAAACAATTAAATAGAAAGCTTATTCTCTCTTCTGAATATAGTCTTTTGTATAGCTTTCAATTTTGAAAAGCTCTCTCTCTTTCTCTCTCTCAATACAGTCTTTTTATTGCTTTCAATTTTGAAAAGTCAAACAGTTCTCAAGAACAAAAAATCTTCTTCACTCAATTTTAAAAAGTTATTTCTCAATTTTTAGTCTTAAACTCAAATAAAATAATACAGAGGTCCCTAATCATTTTGTGGTCCAAAGTTGCTGTATCAGATTTGCATTCTCTTGTCCTTATGTCCGTAAAATATATGTTTCATATGCAACACAAAGCATATATATATGTATATATATAGAAAATTAAAGATAACAAATGATTGGGAGTGACACACAGGGTTCGAAATAGACAATGAGTAGAGAGGGTAATCAAAGACTTGAACGCAATATTTAAGTAAAAACACAAAGTAATTAGGATGTGGGGTTTATTATTGCAGCCGAGATTTTCATTCTTATTAAAATAAATAAGTAAATAATTGAATTCAAAATTAGAAAAAATTGTATAAATAAATAGAAAATTTTCCTATCCCTTAGTATCTCCTATGATTAACACAAATTTTGGAGTTTTTCCTTCAATATTTGAGATCTATTACAAAGATGAAGCAAAGAAACTGCTTCCTCAAGTAGAAATGATCGACCAGAAGTAACAAAGCATCACCCACAATGCAATGCTTCATATCAAGTGTTGCGCAAATATTTACAAGCAAGTTTAATTCATTAGGCTAAGCCATTGTCCACAAGAAAAGGAATAATATTTATCTCAAATATGAAACATAGTATTGTCGTGTAATCCTAAGAAAGACCCGCATCAGCATCTATTGTTATTGTTTCAGAATTGTGGTATATAGTACATGAATCTAATCTATTGTGTAGGTGAAACTTTCTGCTGAAGGACTACCACATTTTGATTTGAAGACCTTTGCTTAAACTTAAATTATATGGCTCCTTATATTGGCATGCTAGTGGCAGTGAGGTTGATCAAAACCATTATCGGAAATGTGAGAGAGAGAGAGAGAGAAGCGAAAGCCTAAAATGTTTCTTCTTTGGATGGATTGTGTTGATTTCTTAGTAGGGGTTTAGCATAAAACAGTTTCCATGTATATAAATTTTGTAACACTGAGGAAGAGAGAGAAAAATTTTGAAAAGTCAACAAAAACTTTCCCAATTTCAATTTACTCTCTCTCCCTCTCTCTTTCGTCTCTCTGCTCTCATCTCTCACCCTCAATCTCTCCCTCTCTCAATTTCTCAACCCCACTTACTTTCTCCCGTCTCCCTCTACCTCTCATGGCTGCGTTTTCCTTCGACCACCACCACCAACCTTAGCGGTTGTTCGTCCCTCTCTCCTTCTCTCTCCCGCTCGCACGCAACAACCCTCTACTTCTCTCCCTCACCTGTTCGCGCGCAGTGTTCTCTGTCGCTGCAACGCTCTTCTGCAACCCCTCGCTGAAGTCCCGACTAGCAATCATCAACAGACCCTCGAAAACCGTAGGCCACTATTTCCTGCGATCCCTCCACTGAGCAGGTAAAGGCTGGTTTCTTACCATTAGCTCTAGGTTTCGATTTTTCTTGATGATTAGGCTTAATTTCTAAACTTTGCTTCGATTGGAAGCATTGCAGAAGTTCAGACTGAACTAAGCATACACGGAAGTTAGGGTTGTGCACTGCGAAAACCCTAAGTGAGGGAAATTCTAATCCATTTGAAAATTGAATGAATTTAAGGTTAATTTAGGGTGAGAAGTCTTGTATATGTTTAGAATATATGTTAGATTTGAATAGAATGCATTTTCTGAAATTCTATATGTGATTATTTAGGGTTAAGTCTAGAATTTTATATGAACTAGGCTGCTGAATACAAAAGAAGCATGTTAGAAGATAATAGGGTCTTGTTGGATTGATTAGAATAGTTTTCCTTAGATTTTAATTTAAAATATGTATGGAAAATATTATGATTATGTGAATTCGGAAGAAAATTGGAAAAATTGTTAGAAATTAGAGAAAATTGAGGAATATTGGGAATTAAAGCCATTTGTGAGGCAAATAATCATAAATTGATAAAATGAGAATCTAGAAATGTAAATGTGTAAATTAAAGTTATATTAAATTAGAAGAAAATTTGAAAACCCTTTAATTGGACTTTATTTGATGATAAATTGTGATGACTATTCTAGGTTAACCTTGTGGAGACTCGAAAGGAGTTATTATGGAATAATTATAGAAATAGGGAGTGAATACCCTCTTTAGAGGTGAGTAGATGGTTCGTTGTATCTTAAATGAGCAAAATGATTTCAATTCTTTTTATAAATAGCTTTAAATGTTTTTATATGATTTTTGTACAAATTTTTGTGATTGTGGGATGTCCAAAAATAAGAATTGAACTATATATGCATATATATCATCTGTAAATGAACTTGTGCCATGCTAAATTTGAAATTTACGTTCATGATTGTGATATGTGATTTGGAAATCTGATTTTTGAGTTTTGGCATATTGAATGAGGATTGGATATTTGTGAAATGATGGTGCATGAGATAAATGGCTACAGTCATTCCCTCAACAGAGCAACCCAACAGGGTGACATGGTTGGGGTGGATGAGCGGGGGAGGTAGACGTGGCTCCCTCTACCGAAGTCATGATATATCTAGAAATACCCCGGTGAGGTACGAGTCAATACCAAGGATGGGGGAACTAGTGTTGCGTAACAAATGGATTGAAAATCCCTTGGTGGGCTTTCGTCCGAGTTCGGCCAAATCTAGGACGGGAGTGATTTCTTATGGAAATCCCATGATTTTTGAAAGTCTGAAAATTATGGATGCATATTTATTTGAATTATTCTGATTTGTTAAGACTATTTTTTATATCCAAAGAGTTGATTATGAAATATGCTTTGATTTCCCCATATTCATCCCTCATTTATTGACACAATTATACCATTGCACTCCACTCACTGAGTATTTATAGTACTCAACCCTCTCTTTCATATTTTTCAGAGTAAGTTTAGGTGAGAGACATCGATTTGAAACCGGTGGAAGACATTATTTTGCTGAAATTATATAGGTATCAATGGTGCAGGTTTTATTCTTGAATTGATGTAGTATAACCCATGGAAGGAAACAATTATACTATTCTTTTGATTTGGATTTGATTGATAATTGTCCTATCTCTTGGGGCAAGTATTGATAGAATCCATATTTGGTTATTGTGGAACTTGTTTTATTTTGTTTAAAACTTCGCTTTTGAAAATTTTATTATTATATTGGGACATTTGAACTTTACTTATAAATTTTAAGACATCTGGTATTTGAGGAAATTTTATTAATATTTCTTTGATGGTCGAGATGGATTTATGCATGTATTTGATTTTGATTAGCTGGAATGGCCTTATGCATATCTGTTGTGATAAAATGGATTGTATGGTCCTTTGTGTGTTGTTAAGTTGTATTTAAAATAGGTTGAACAGGTGGATTGTCTTGCGTTGTCCCGGTATATAGGGAGATACTACCTGTATGCCGAGACAATGCTGCGGTTGTTGCATACTCAACTCAAGGGTCGGGGCGTGACAAATTTTCTTGGTGCCATTTTACAATATAAATCTTTGCAGTTGAGTGCAAAATGAGGTTTTGCAAATGGAAAGTGCTCCTCCTGAGAGAAGAACATTGTTTGGAGGCTTACATCCAATATGAGTAGAAAATTACCATTCCATGATTGTCTTAGTTGACCATGCCATTAATTTACTAAAATTAATTATGTAATTGGGCATATTGCTATCCTTCACCTGTTCCGTTATTCCACATAATCAATAACCAAAATTGCTAGAAAAATACTTGGAAGATATTCATCTATCATTAATTTTTTAGAAATCATGTTTACAATTGTTGGAGTAATCCTTCAACTTCTAGGAAATTCAAGAGGATTTAGGGTTTACTCGGATAGGCATTCCAAGGGATGGTATTGGAAGTGGGTCATTAGTAACAGGCTCATCAGGATGTACTAAGGACCAATCATATCCAGTAAGTACATAATGGAGGAGGATGATGATGTTTAGCTTGGCCAGTTGGTAGCCTGCACAAACCCTAGGACCACCTCCGAATGGAAGAAAAGCGTATGGCTGAACCCGATCTTCAAACCTACTTGGATCAAATGTCAAGGGATCTTGAAAGTACTCTGGATTGTAGTGGGTTGCATATGTTGTCCATAGAACCTGCACAAATATAGGGGAGACATCTTTGTTTAAATCCATCCCCATATTATTTTTGCATAAAGAATTTTGTGATCTTTTTTGCAGTGGAATCTGAATTCTAAGAATCAATTAATCTCAATATGAAATGTGATAGAATCAACACATACCTTCCACCCTTTTGGAATGGTGTATCCTCCATACTCGATGTCCGTGATTGCTTTCCTGAAAGAGCCGAAAATGGGAGGGAACAATCTCATGCTTTCACGAGCAACTTGCCAACTATATTTCATCTTCTTTATGTCTTCCATGGTTAGTGTTTCTCCGGGCTGTTTCTTGCTCCTCACTTCTTGATGTTCTGCAAAAAAGATGTCAAACCCGGTCTTCGTAAGCACACATACATATACTGAAAACAGTAAGTAAAGGACTGCCGAATGGAAGAATATGGTTTTTTCCCTGTTTTTACCTTGAAAAACTAGAGTGTACCACTTGGGATGCAGGGCCAACATCTTAAAAGTCATGGCAATGGCAAAAGAGGTGGTGTCATGAGCACCAAATACAAGCACAACCATGTTATCCACGACTTCTTCCTCTGTAATCTCACCTCTCATGTACCTGTCCATCAACCTAGAAAACAAGGTTCCTTTATCGCTACTTTCAACTTCTTCTCTTCCCTCCATCTCCTTTTTCATCTCTCTCACCTTTTTCAACATCATCACTTCTATCCCCTTCCTTGCCATTTTGGCCCTTGAAAACTTCGTCCCAGGAATGTCCAAAGCCGGTGCAAAACAACCCTCCAACACTCTCTCAAATACACCATACACTCCTTCCTCCACTTTGAATCCTAAAAAGCACTCAAACATGATAGAAAATGTCAGGATTTTGGTGAATCGATGGAAGTTAATAATCTTGTCATTTCCATCCCAGGTTGTGCTTAGTTGCAACTTAACCAGGTCACATATTCTTGGAACCAAACCCTCCAGCCCCACATGGCCAAAGGTCGTGCCTATGATGTTACGTAGGCATCGATGGCGATCTCCTTGCTTCTCCATGATAGATTCTTTCCCCATCAACTGCACCGACGAGGCTGGCCAAGAGCTAACCACCAACTTGAACTCATTGGATAGCAAAAACCGGTTAGCCTCCGCTCCACTAACCACCACCGTAGGCGCCCCCATTAGGTTTGTCTTGAAGATATTGCCATATCGAGCAATTCGAGGCTGGAGAAAGTCCTCGAATAATTGATTTTTTCGTTGAGACTTGTAGAAATCCATAGTTTCGCCAATCCAGGGGAGTCCCATTTCTCCGGGAGGTAATTTTCTTTTGGTTTTGATGTTTTTTTCATGTATAAAACCAATGACGAGGAAGAGAAAGAAGAGAACTAAGAGAGAGAAAGAGAGGGAGAGAACTTGCATGTATTCCATTTTTTTTTTTTTGGGTTTTTTAGTTAAGGGTTTGAAGTTTTTCTAGCTTGCTATAGCTGAAGTTGGAAAGATGATGAAGATTGGATTGCAGAAGATGTGTATTTATAGGTTTACTTTGATCTCACAAGGGTCAACAATGAATTGTTTAATGATGAAATTGAGGAAGGCAAGGCATCAAATCATAGGAATATCCAAATTGAAGTGTTTCAAAGAGTCAATAAATATTGTTTAATATCAACCGCCCAACCAATAGCAAAACGCTTTGGGGCTAATAAAAAACATTCAGAAAATCAGCCAACGAGATCTTTCCACTAACTTGACTTTGGATGTAAGAATTTATGAAGGGGTGGCGCTATGCATGTGCCCCAAACGCGTCTCTTTCTTCACCCATATTTACAAATTTACCCTGCGTTGTCTTCTCTCAATTATAGATGCCAGACAAGCTTAACTTGGATTTGGGAGTACCTTCAGGTAGCTTTGGATTTTAAATATAGGATGAAAATAGACAAGATGGTAGACATAAGGTAAGATTAAAAAAAAATAAAAAATATATATGGTAAAGTTGATAAAAGAAATTTCTTATATCTTTTATTTCTATCCGTATCTCTCCTGTTCCATAAGAAAAAAGGGTACAAAAGTTTTGCTCATTTATTTCTTAAAATTGAAGGCAATTTGTCTTACAAACTAGAAATAATGTGTTTTAGCACGTGGATTTAGTAGTAGAATATTAAATTTTTTTAAGAAAATTCTCAAATTCTACTATTGGAAATGAAAAAATACATATAGAAGGAGCAAATCCCTAAATTAGATGATACGATATTTGAATCGAATTAATAAAATAATTTTGATACCGATTCATCAAAATAATGTGTTTTGGCTTGTACCTATCACTTTCATCCCAACTCCAATCCAACCCCTGCCTAAGTGTTCCAAACTTAGGAAAAGTTGATTTCTAATGGACCACACCAAGGATTAGAATGTGAGGTAACATAATTGGTAGGTGAAGTACTAAATTTATTTAAAATTATAATTTTATGATCTAAACTTAAATTTTTTAAAAATAAAGAATTTTTTAAAATTATATAAATGTAAAGCTGCCTCCTTACTACCCTCATTCTCTCCCGATAATAGAGATTCGAATCATTAATTTTAATTTATTTAAAAAAATAATAATAAATTCTCGGTAAAATCTCAATTATTAATAAGATTAAAAGTTTTATATAAACTCGACTTGTTTAAGTAATCGAAGAACAACAAACGAGTCAGTTATGTGAACAAATTAAAACACAATGCTTAAACTGGAGTCGTTAGTAAAAAAGTCTCAAAATTATTTATCATGGTTGAAACGAATAAAGCAGCCAGGACTCATATGAAACAATTTTTGTAATCAATACCCAGTTGATATAATGATATATTTTTTAAGTAAGTTTCGAATTCCAATTATGATAAAAATAGATACAGATAGAGTTTTGCTATTTAAAAATTTAATTCAAATCGAATTTATATGATTTATTTTAAAAAAAAAAAATCAATGGTTATACGTGGGAGAGAGAAAAAGAGAGAGTATTGAGTATTCAAAGGACTTGAATTTTATAATTGGAATCAAATCCCGAAATATCTGCCACATCTAAAAGAGATTATTCTTTTGATTTTTGAATTTTAAGTCAAATATTTAGGAAATGGAATCAATCAAATTAAACACTGGGGATTATATTTTATGATAATGGGCAACTGTTGGAAGGCTCTAAAGAACAGATATAGAGTGGCTACAGTGACAGTGAGTGAGACCTACATTTTGGGGTTGACTTATATTAGATTGCAGGCCACATCTATTATTCATTTAGGGTTGGATTCATTCGAAAGCTTCCCCAAAGGAACCTCTGAATTTTAATCTTATTTTTAAGAAATTTTGTCAACTTCCCAAGTCTTCTTCACTCTTTCCAATCAAATTATTTAGTTTTTTATAAGAGTAAACACCTCAATTACTATTAAGGTAAACCAGTCAAATATACCAAATATCCCTTTTTGTTCCTTATTTTCTTCTTGTTGTCCTCTTCAGTTTTTCCTTTTTCTCGGTTTTAATTACATTTTGGGTTGTTAAAGGCGTATTCTGTTGTATAGTGACCTTAGATTTGAATCCCCCCCAACAAAAAAAAGGCTTGTTATTATTAACATGTCTTTTAATCCATTAAAAAAGAAATCATGAACATGTCTTCATTAAAAGTTTCACGATCGTATGCCGAATTGAGAAACTTCTTTTAATGTCAAATTAAAAAAAAAAAAAAAAAATCCAATTACAATTTGTCAACTAGCCCCCAAAAATTATTATGAAAATCTCTTTCATGTTGACTAAATTCATTATCTTGACATTAATTGAAGAAAAAAAATAATTTTCTAATAGATAATCAATAATGGAATTTCGAAAATTCTATTTGTATCACATCAAGTAATTGCTTTCTCCTTTTCTTTCTTTTTTTTTTTTTTTTTTTTTTATAATGTTTGAACGCTCCAATGGTTGCAATGCACTTTTCTCTATGCTCAATACGTGAGTTTAATCAGATAATATGAGGAATTTTTCATACAATTATTAGGTAAGTCTTTAACTTTAGAAAATTTAAAATTCATGTGTTTGTCTAACGATATATATAATATTCATATACTTAGAAATAAACTGATTCAAAGAATTTCATCGAATTGAGTAGGACCATGCTCCATTCGACTACCATCGTACCCATTTTAAATGGTTTTAAGAATCGAAGGATTTGATAGTTAAATGGACCAAAGAGGGAAAAAGGAAAAATAAATGTTTTATGGGCATAAAGTCGTTGAGTTGATATATGGTAGTGATCGACAAGTCTTGCAACTAGAAATTCGAGGAAAAAGATTGTAAAAACTAATGATTTCTTTTATCTCCTATATCTTTCTCCTTTGAAACTCAAATGCTTATAATAAGGCTTGATATGTATTTTGAATTTTCATAAAAAAAAGATTAAAAGTTTTTAATAAATAATTTTATTATTTATCATTCTAGATACTATTTTGAAACAGTTCTTATTACAATTTTTCATTAATTTTTAAAAATTATAATATTACATAAATCAAATGCATTAAATAATAAATGGATCAAGTCAATCTATAGCGGTAAAAAATTAGAATTTTCAAAATATTTGTAATTTTCAATTTGTTTATTTGACCATATTTTTTATTCATTTGGGCTCTCTAAATAAAGTTTATTTTTTTTAATTTGAATAATATTGAATTAGTTAAAATACATTTTAACCCTTCCCACGTGCCTCTAAAGTAAAAAATCTTGGCTTGGAGTTTGCTGCAGGTTAAGGCTCGAGTATTATTAGCGTTGTAAATATTACTACCGTTGTGCATTCGCTAATTCTAGTATAACATTTTTTTCTTGTGACACCAATCGATATCTGAATCTATAATTTGACTAATTTGGTTTAAGTTTACATAAAGTCTATTTTAGAAAACAGTTTTTCTAACATAATATTTTTTATTTTCAAGTTACAAATCTGATTTTTAAATTAAGAGATGAAACACTTTTACTCACTAAACCGACTGTCTGTCGATGATTCTAGTATAACCCTAACACCGTATTAGGAGGCTCTTCTACAGCAACTTGGTCCAATGCCTACTTGCAAGAAATTCATTTATACTTGAATTTTAAGTCTTTTACATTATAGAGTATGTGTGGCGTTCACTCAATACTCAATACGTAATCAACTGATTTAAATGTTTGAATATTCTCAAATCAGAACTATATTAAATACAAAATAATTAATAATATATTTTTTTTATTAGTTTGGCCTTTTAAAATAAATAGTTATTACACAACATATAATTAATAATATATTCCTGATTAAATCTAATATTTAACCCGTGAGTCTAGTTTAAGCTTTTGACTGGATAGCAGTTTTAGGAAATGTAAGAAACTAGAACAAAATGTTTTGAATATAAACCCACAAGGAGGATGAATGAACAACCAAAACAAAATATGCATACGTTAATAAAAATCTTGTCAGAATTTTGGAGGTGGGAAGGCCGGTGCCATCCCCATGTGTCCTCTTCTATTGCTCCACTAACTGAACCTTTGGAGACCAGACCATCCCAAACACCTGAACTACCGGACAAAGCTAGCACAATTAAGTTGCTTCACCGCAGCTTCCTTATTGTCATTGCCACCAGTCGGCAAGTTACTTTGATAATAATCAAAATTTCATAATAAGGAATTGCTAAAATTATTTTGATAATAATCAAAATTTGTGTTAAAAAAATTTATTTTATAGTTTTCCGAATTATTTTTTATTTTTTGCATTAGAAAGTAGACTTTTAACACTCTCTAACAATATATAATTCAGACTAGTTGTGAAGTTGCCCGGACAAGCGACCCACTGTATTATGAACTTCTTGGTGGTCTGTTGAAGATTGTTAGAAGTCAATGAAGTAAACATATGTTATTAAGGATCATGGAATAAGGGGAAGTTGACACCGAGTGGTTATTGAACATCGTGGGACAACTATTGAAGATCATCGAACAATTGGAAGCGATTACCAAAAAAAAAAAAAATATTAGGAGGTCAAGAATGTTTGAAGAACAAGAATGCCAACTTTTAGCGCCTATAAAAGGATGTAAAGTCTTCATGTGCACACCATATACACCCTCAGGGCAATCAATTGACAAAAAAGACAACTGTTAAACGATCTAGGCGTAGCAGTAGGAGTAGAAGTAGAAGTAGGTATAACTTAGCATTGGAAAAATATAGATGTAGATGTTGTAGGCAATTTTCTCTTTTCTCAATTCACGTTTTGAAAACTTATAGTTGTTTCGATGACATAATGTGATCTTTTGCTCTTATATTGAATCAATTTATTTAAAGTCCAAATCTGGTCCCAAGAGGACGGCCTGGTAGTACAATCTTCTTCCCTCAAAAATCTCAAATTCAAATTCCTATACAAAAAAAAAAAAAAAAAAAAAGTCCAAACCTGATTTTCACAGGATTAATACATAAGCCTTTTTATCCATCTTTAATTTTCAAAATATTATAATTACTATTATTTTGCAATCTTCATTTAAAGCATTAGATTTTTTTTTTAATTACATTTCTCTGTAATACGAAAACCTTACATTGTTCTAGAGGTAACCCAAAAGAATCCTAAAATGCAATTAAATGGTCAACCACTGCCTTGGGACCCAATAAACTCAAGAGTTGTTTGGTATGCATTCGAAAATTGAAATAATCAATGATATTAGTCTAGCTTTCACAAAACCTATATTTTCATTTGGTTTTCACAGATCCCTTATTTTGAGGATTTCGTTCCAAAAAATTTATTTTTATTCTATTAATCTAAACAATTCAGATAAGTTTGAATTTGATTTTTGATTTCATTCTGTCCACCTTTATTTTCAATTTTCTAGTTTTGACGTGGCAATTTGTTTTGACTTCCACTATGGTCGATATGTTCAAATAAATATATATATATATATATTGTACTAATGATTAAAATGGAGTAATTATAGATTTATCTTAGATAACATAAATATTTTAAAATGAGATGTATAAAAGCAAAAAAATGCCCTCGTAAGTGCATAAGTTGAAATCTAAGCACCCCATAAATTGTTGTGATGATTTTCATGATTTAGTTAAGGAACTGAATAAGATTATTGGACTTTTTAATAAAAGAAAAAAAAAAGGGGTTTTGGCATTGATTTGATATTAAATATTGAGAGCGCATGGAGACGTGTGATGGTTAAACCATATCCCAGCACACAGAAGACAATTTTCCTGTTTTGAGTATCAGAAAAAGTCAACAACAAAAATATTGAGGGTGGACATCAAAACAATCAACGGGCAGGAACTTTTGGACAAGGCTTCATTTTATCAACTCGCTAGTCGCAGCGCGCAGCGCACATCAGACGCAGTATCAAGGTAAGTTAAGATTAGATAAGGGTTTAGAATTATGTAAAACAAAAACCTTCCCCATATGCTAATTTCTTGATTAAAATTGGCTGATTAGTTAAAGGACAATCCCTACCTCCCCCATATGCTAATGTTTTGATAAATTAAAGGTCAATAACCTCATATGCTTGCTTGATTAATCTAAAACAATAATTGGGTTGAATTGATTTAACGCGAAATAAGCATCACCCATGCGCTCTCAAACCGGGATCGTGAACAGCCACCCGTTGTCTCTGAATGCCGGCTGTATTTTTATAGAAAATCAGACAGAAACTCCCCATAAATCGGAGATTTCCCGTATACAATTAAACCTGTATATTCAAAATCAACCTGTAATTTAAACAAATGATCATCCCGACCTCTCCAAAATCAACAAATTCCACCCTAAACATCCAGGACAACGCAAGTCTATAAAATTTCCAACAATCCTAGCCACGGACCTCTACTGTCATGCCCAACTAGAGTATGAATAGCCGCTATACCGAACGGATCTAAGTTTATACAATGTATAACACATTTTCCAAGTAGAAAATTTAAAACGCATACAGATGCCTCAATGCGAGTAAAATGAATCAAAGCGAGAGTTATGCACACAACTGCTCATAAGTTATATAGTCATCCCATAATATACACGGCCAACAATGAACCTAAATGTCAAGACCTCACAGGGTTGAAATAAAAAAAAGATTTCATATTTCTGTTTGAAGTAAATCTCACCGTCGTGAATACCACATCCGTCCTAGAGCCTGTAACGTCGTTCTATCATAATAAACCTATCTGAGGAGGGAAAAGAGATGGGTGAGTATCATGGGAAGATACTCAGTGAGTGAGGGGGTAATATCAAACATAAATAGTATGGGTGAACTATTGGAGTGTCAAATAATATTATTCGAAACAAAATTTACATTTCGCAGCAAAACATGATATGTTTAGCAATTTGAAATCATTTAATCAATCACACGATAACAAGTATGTATGTATCCATTTAAAATCAACTAATATCAGAGTGAGCCAAAAATGGTTTGGCAAAGGTCAACCGTGACCAAGTATAGGCGTATCACGAGTTTTATTATGCATAGACTTTAAACGCTCTCTACCCCAACGTTGGCCATGAGTTCGCTGGGGCTGACTCATCGTCGTGTATAGGACCCCGCCCGGTGCTAGACGGTGGGGTCACACACGTCCTCCCCCTACGTAGGTTCAACCGGCTACACCTACAGCTTTTAGAATAAATGACATTTGCGGATATCTCCTGCAGAAGCGTATCCGGACAACCTATACCTCAACAAACGCCCTTTGTAGTTACGGAATCATCAATATCATCATCATAGTATCACAAGGGCACAACGTCCCAGGGCACAACGTCCCACAAGTAAGATCATATCATCGCATAACTAGTGGGCATCCAACCCACATAGTTCATCAAAAATATTTCAAATCCATGTGTCAATACATTCATCAAATCATTTCAAATCCAAACCAATGCAACGGTAGAATAGAAAACATATCTAGTTCTCAAATAATGGCACAATATCATTTTATTTCAAACATGCATACATAGTCATCAGAAACATGAATTTACGACACTCCAAATGTCACAAAACAAGTTTTGAAATTTAATATCACACGTCGAGTCAATGCATATCGAAAGCATGTTTTATTGGAAACACAACAGAAACAAGTTTTACTATTTCATGTAAGAGATTAGAGTCTTACTCACTTATTTAGGGAGGGTGGTCACTCCCTATTTTTCAACGAGTTTCCAAAAGACAAACCTAATCAAATCGTCAAACTTTATATCAAATAAAACCCTAATAAGGGATTTTTAACAAATTTTATTCAATCTTTGAAATGGGTGTGTTTCTCTCACCTAGGGTTTTTCGGGTTTCAGACCTAGATGTCGTTCGCCCGTCGAATTGGTCTAAAACCTATAATATTTCCAAATTTGGAATATATTAGCAACAACTAAATTTTTAACATCAAATCCTAGAACTTCAACCAAATCATAGTCGTTACCTGCAGTAAAGATGCAGGTGAGCTCTCGAAGGGGAAAACTGGTCGCGGGCTCGAGGGCCGCGGCCTCGCAGGGCGGCGGGTTGGTAGGCTGGCGGGCGGCGGGCTGGCGGGCTCGCAGGCTCGTAGCCCTGCTTGCTGGCCGCAGAGGGCTTCGCAGGCCGTAGTGGGTCGCACGCTGGAGCGTGCTCGCGCTCGTGCTGGGGTCGCAAGTGCTCGTGCTGGGGTCACGCACTGGAGTACTGGGGTTGCACACTGGCTCGCGCTGGGCTCTCGCACTGGGGTTGCGCTGGCTCGCGTTGGGCTCGCGCGCTGGCTCACGTTGGGCTCGCGATGGGTCGCGCGCTGCTCGCGAGAGATAGCGCGCTGCTCGTGAGAGATAGCGCGCTGCTCGAGGGGGATCGCGTGCAGGGCTCGCGCTAGCTTGAGGAGGCAGCGCTCACGAGAGGAAGACGAAGCGACTATGGCGCGCTCGTGGGAAGAAAGGAGGAGCAGCGGCGGTGGGTGGCGGAAGGGGAGAGGCCGCGGCGGAGGAGAAGAGAAAGAGAAAAAAGAGAGATGGGGAGAGAGAGAGAGAGAGAAAGAAAGAGAGATTAGGGTTTTTTAACCCTAATCCAATTTGGGGATTTCTTTTTTTTTTCTTTTTTTTTTTGGTGTTACATTTTCTAACTCCCTAAGATCAAGCTTCGTTCTCGAAACTAAAAGAGGACTAAACTATAAATAAATGGGGGTACTGTCTTCTCATAGCCTCCTCGGGCTCCCAGGTCTACTCCTCGACTTGATCACTCCTCTACAAAACTTTGACCAATGAAATTTTTTTACTTCGCAGCTTTCTGACCTGTCGATCTAGAATAGCAATGGGCTGAACTGGAAGACTAAGATCCTCTCGTAACTCAAGAGGTGGAGGCTCAAGTATATGAGAAGGATTGGCCAAGTATTTCCTGAGTACTGAGATATGGAATACGTCATGAATACGGGATAGTTCATCTGATAGCTCCAATCTATATGCCACACTCCCGACCCTCTCAAGGATACGGAATTGCCCAATATATCTGGAACTCAACTTACCCCGCTGCCTGAACCGTATAACTCCCTTCCAAGGAGATATTCTCAAGAAGACCATATCTTCCGTAGCAAACTCAAGAAGTCGCCGCCTACAATCAGCATACGTCTTCTGTCTGTCCTGGGCGGCTTTCATCTGCTCATGGATGACCTTAACTTTATCTTTTGTTTGCTCAATCAACTCAACGCTGCTGAGACGTCGCTCTCTGACCTCATCCCAGCATATCGGGGTGCGACACTTCCTGCCATACAGTGCCTCATACGGGGCATCCCTATGCTGGCCTGATAACTGTTATTATATGCGAACTCGACCAGTGGAAGGTGCCGGTCCCAACTACCCCGGAAATCCATCACACATGCCCTCAGCATGTCCTCAAGGGTCTGAATGGTCCTCTTAGATTGGCCGTCCGTCTGAGGATGATATGTCGTACTAAAGTTCAATCTAGTACCCAATGTCTCCTGCAACTTGGGCCAAAACCTAGATGTGAACCCGGGGTCTCTATCTGAAACAATCGACACGGGCACCCCGTGAAGCCGAACTATAGTATCAATGTAGAGACGTGCCAACGCCTCTAAGGAATAGTCACCGCCGATAGGGATAAAATATGCAGATTTGGTGAGTCGATCGACAATCACCCAAATCGCATCGTGCCGTGTAGAAGTCCGCGGCAACCCCATCACGAAGTCCGTAGTAATATGCTCCCATTTCCACTATAGCCTCAACCTTCCGCGGATCAACATAAATACCCTCCGCGAAAACAATGTGCCCCAAGAATCCAATTTGTCTAAACCAAAACTCACATTTCGAGACTTTGACATATAGCTGCTTCTCACGGAGTATCTGCAATACCACCCGAAGGTGCTCAACATGATCTTCATCACTCCGTGAATATATCAAGATGTCATCGATGAATACGATAACGAACCGATCTAAGTAGTCGTGAAAAAATATGGTTCATCAAATCCATGAAAGCAGTTGGAGTATTAGTCAGCCGAAACGATATGACTAGAAACTCGTAATGACCGTATCGGATGCTAAAAGCCATCTTGGGCACATTTTCGGCCCGAATTCTCAACTGATGATAACCTGAACGGAGATCAATCTTAGAGAAAACCCTGACTCCCTGCAGCTGATCGAACAAATCATTTATACGTGGCAGGGGATATCTGTTTTTGATGGTGGCTTTGTTCAATTGCCTATAGTCCACACAAAGCCGAAATGTACCATTCTTTTTCTTTACAAACAGCACTGGAGCGTCTCAAGGTGAGGTGCTCGGGCGAATAAACCCCTTGTCCAGAAGTTCCTGTAACTGAGTTTTAAGATCTCTCAGTTCAGCAGGCGCCATTCTGTATGGCGGAATAGAAATAGGATTGGTTCCCAATACTAGATAAATCTCAAAATTGAACTCCCGAACTGGTGGTAATCCGGAAAACTCCTCGGGAAACACATCTGGAAACTCCTGCACCACAGGGACATCTTCAAGGCTCGGTCCCTCAACGGTGGTGTCGACAACATAAGCCAGATAAGCCGCACAACCATGGCGTACCAATGTCTGGCCTTCATAACCGAGATAATACTATAGAGCAATACTCGTCTCTTGCCCCGGAATACTAACGGTGGCTGTTCGAACCTCTTAAACTCAACCTCCATCGTGAAACAATCCACGGAAGCCCGGTGTAAACTCAATCAATCCATCCCTAGGATGGCATCGAAATCCGTGATAGGGAGCGGAATCAGATCTGCTTCTAATATCGCCTCCCCAATACCGACCTCACAGCCCCTATAGACTGTATATCGAATGATATGCTTGTCAAGAGGAGTGACTACCATAATCTCCTCATCAAGTGGTGAAAGAGGTCTATCAGAATCGCGAGCGAACGTATCGCTCACATAGGAAAAATTCGACCCAGTATCTATAAGAATACAGGCGTGGGTACCGAATATTCGCATGGTACCTAAAAGTAAGAAAAGATCAATAGAATTTAAAATGCGAAGAAAAAGTGAACGAATATATATATATCAAACTAGTTAAGCTTTTAAAGGTTTAACTAGTCAAAATTGTACATCGACATCATGATATACAAAAAGGTCATACAGAAAGTACAACAAAAGTACTATACTAAGGGGTTTACGAGAGGATTACCAATAATAATATCAGGGTTTACCTGTACGTCCTCCTGTGTCATCGCAAACACATGAGCCTGGGCCTTAGGTTGCTGTCGCGACGATCCTGGCACTGTAGTACTCCCTGCTGCAGTCTGGGGAGCGATAAGAGCTGAGTGCGTAGGTGCCCCCTGCTGGCCTGTGCCAGACGTACCAGTACGACTCTGTAAAGTCAATCCTTCTCGACCTAAATCGGGGCAGACACTCCTAACGTGACCTTACTTCTCACACTGGAAGCAAGTAACTGGTACTTTACATGCCCCAAAGGCATGGTGGTTGCTGTATCTACGGCAGAAGGGCGGTCTTTGTGTAGTAAACTGTGTAGAGACACTAGGGGTTGGTGCCCCAAAACCCTGTGGTCGAGGTCCCTGTCCCGGTGCTGCTGGTCTGAAGCTAGAAGAACCTCCGGGATATCCAGAACCTCTACCCCTCTTCGACTATTGTCCACCCTATGACCCAGTCTTCCTCTTCTGGTGACTCTCCCTCTGTCTAGCCTCTGCTCGGACGATCTCTTCCTTCTGATACGCTGAATCAATCACCTCTAATAGTGTAAAAGAGGGAGTCACCGTCATGTACTTCCTGATACTCAATTGGAGGCCATCTTCAAACCTGAACCTCATCTGAGCCAGTGTAGCCATGTCGGGGACAAAGGCCGCTAGTCGTCTAAGCTAAGTCTCGTACTCTGAAACTGACCTCATCCCCTTACATAAGTACAGGAACTCTGTCCTCATCCGGTCTTGCTGGAACGGGGTGAAGTACTTGCGGTCGAACTCTCGTAGAAAGTCCTCCCACCGCAGGGTCTGTGTAGAACTGTCACAGATAGCCTCCCACCACGAGAGGGCATCTCCGTCGAGGATTCTCTCAGCAACTCTCAATGTGAGCTCCTCTGACAACCCCAAATCCGTAAGGATCCTACGAATCTTGTTGATCCTATGAATCCTGTTGATCTAGTGTTTCGCCGCTACTGCATCACTGGATCCTGAAAAATCTGTACATTCGAGCTGCCGAGACTCTTTCACCAACTGCGTGAGCTCGTGGATGCGCCTCAAAGTAACCGACATTTCATCGGTCGGAGTAGAAACAGAAGGACCGGCCACCAAAGGAGGAACCGGTGCCGTAGGAGTAGGTACGGCCACAGGTGCGGTCACTGGAGTCTGTAGTGGAAGTGGTAGCATCTGCGCCCCATATCTACTGTACCACTCCTACCATTGCCTCAAGGCATCGAGTGGTGGTGAGGAATCTCGGCTGTAACAGCCGGTGGAGGTGTTGGGGGTGGCACTGGTGAGCGTGCTCGAGTAGAGGAAGCATCCTCTGGTACTCGTGGCGCCTCGGGTGCCCTAGGTGCATCAGGCACTGAAAGACGCTCAAGTGAGGCGAATCTAGCACCTCTCCTCCTACCACATCTAGGTAGCATAATTTTACGAAAAGAATACATTATTATTAGATAGAAATCAAGAATTATGGTTAATTGCTCCGTAACTAACCCCTAAAAAAATGAACTATAATTCAAAGCATTTCGATGCGAAATAATGGGTTAGATGCGAAATAACGTGCACTGCTGCACGCCCATGCACTGGTGCGCAGGCACGCTGTGGCGAGCTCAAGCTGTGGCACGCTCGCTCGATCGCGTGCTCGCATTCATCGAGAGGAGATCGCGAGAGGGAGAGAAAGAAACAGTGAGATAGAGAGAGAAAGAGATAGTGGGTGAGAGATAGAGAGAGAAAGGAGAGAAGTAAAGGGAGAGGGTGGTGGCGATGGCTGTGGCGGTGGCGGTGGAAGGCGCGGAGTAGTGGCAGAGGGAAGAGAGGCATCGCGGGAAGATGAAAAGTCGGGAGAGTGAGAGAGAGAGAGAGAAAAAGGGGTTAGGGTTTTAACCCTAATCCCAAATTGGGGACGCAGCGTTTTGCCCCAAAACGTTGCGTCTCCAATCCGTTTTTTTTTTTTTTTTTTTTTGGTATTACAGAAACACTCATGAGGTTTGACTAGGTACAAACTAGTTAGTTGTATTATTTTAGAAGAAAATAGTGAATTAAAAAATTTAGGTGAAATCTGAAAGTGAACATGCACCGAAGAATGTGGAACTAATATAAATTACTTATGTCAGTTTCTCTCATTCACTCAGTTAGCTCTCTTTTAAATATCAAAAAATTCAAAAGTACGTGACAACCTATTCTCCCGTTCTAAATTGTCATAATTGGTTCTTCACATGCACTAATCCACACTATTACTCATGGGATCTACTAGCATGGTAGGGGTTACTTGCATGGCAGTATGTACTGACAAGGCAAGGGCCACTTGCTAGCTTAGAGTTGTGGACATGATTAGTTGTTGGTGAGCATTCGGCAATGGACAGAGATTGACAGGCCTTGGGTTACAGATGGGATTTAGCTTTGATACCAAGCTTATGTCGGACTACCGAGTGTGTCGCTGACAAGGCAAGGGCCGCTGGTGTGGCAAGGTGGCTGCTGAACGCACCTTGGACTTTTGACGGCTCTAGCTTGGCTTTGGGCAAGCCTAGGGCTGCGGATAGGTTTGGCTACTATTGGACCTTAGGCTGGCCACCAATTTGGTTTTAATACCAAGCTGATGCCGAGCAACCTAAGGTGTCGTAGGACACGGATAGATGCCAATCTTGGTGAAGTTGAAAACACACTATGGTTAGAAAGACCTAAGGATCAGGCTAAAACTACTAGACTCTTTTCTAAGCCCAAGATTCTCCAAAGATGCAAATGCAGAGCATATGAGATCTAGAAGATACAAAGCATTGAGCTTTACTTTGAATTTAAATCTATCTCAATGGTGCGAGTTATGATACATTACTAAAAATAAGTTGTGGAATTGAATTAAATCTGTCTATAAAAAAAAATAGATGAACCCTTTTGAAATTTATTTGCAAAGCCAAAAGTTCTCTTTTTAATAATATAGTAATTAGGGTTTCATTTTAGATAAACCTACAAAATGTTGTATAATTTATTTATAAAATTTATCCTTTTTACTAATTTAAAATTTTATAATATTTATAAAATTAAAATAAATTTTATTTTTTTCTCAAATGAACAAAATTTAAAATAAAAAAAGTCCATATTTTTTTATAGAGTTCGTTTGATTCCAAACACAACCCAAAGGAAAATAAAAATAGTGTAAGTGAAGAGGAAGGAAAAGAGGACAAACTGTGAGCACACGTTCTATAATACCTTAAAAAAAAAAAGAAAAAAAAAGGGGATAGGGGGGAATGAAGCGCAGCGTTTTGGACCAAAACGCTGCACTTTCTCCCCAAGAGTGAATTTAGGGCAAAAGCCCTAATTTCTCTCTCTCTTCCTCCCGTCTCTCTCTCATTCTCTCTCTCACGAACTCCCTCTCCTGATTCTCTCTAACTCTCCGCCTCCCTCCGTCGCGCCTCCCTCACTCACGGCGAGCTCCGCCGCACACAGCAGTCTTTCTCCCTCTCTCTCTCTTTCTCTCGAGCACTCTCTAACCCCGTCTCTCTCTCTCTCTCTCGAGCACTCTCTCTCTCAAGCACTCTCTCTGTCTCCACCACTCTCTCCACCTCCGACCACCATGCGCGACCGCCCCTCTCTCTATTTTCTCTCTTCTGCGCGTGAACAGAGCACTCTTCCTCTCTTTTGCGCGCAACATCTCGCAGAGCTCTCACTCTGTCGCTCATTCGCGCACTACTCTCCCTACCAAGAGCCTTTCGGTGGCCTTCATTGAAGCTCCAAACCAACTTCTACCTTAGACCTTTGAAACCCTAGACCGACTACGGATCCATCTTTGTGCTGGTAAGAACATATTTCTGAAATCCTAGTTCTAGAGTCCCAATTTTTTTTTAGGTGATTGAACTAACTTACCATACCTTGTTTTGGTGAAGAGACACTGCAGATCACCAATAGGACTGAGGAGACATTCGAATAAGGCTATGAAATGTGAAACTCTAGGTTAGAAAATTCAAGTTGCTTCGAAAATTGAATGAGTTTAGTCTGAATTTAGAATGAGAGCCTAGTATATGTTCTGAAAATGTGTGGAATTTGAATAGAATGCATTTTCCTAAATTTGATATGTGATTTCGAGGGTTACGTCTAAATTCTATATGAATTTAAGCTGATTAATATGAAATAAATGTGTTGGATGAAATTAGGATCTTGTTGGGTTGATTATAATAGATTTTCTTGAAATTTGAATTGAAATTGTAGATTCACTACAAAATTATATCTCTATATTGACGGTAACTTTTATTATCGGTAACTTTTAACAACGGTTTCTTCTTACCTATACCGACGTTTTTTACAAAACCGTAGAAAAATATATACATATTTTAACAGTATAAATTATAACGTCGAGAAAAGTTTATAAACCGTGAGTAAAGTTAACAGGACCGTCGGTAAAAATGATATTCAATTTCTGATGATTATCTTTTGTAGTTTGGTAAATATAATATTTTTAGAGACGATTTGAAAATAATCAGGTCTACTGGATCTACTTAACCATACTGTTTGTATAAATTTATAATTATGATAACTTGTATTCTACTATTTACAAATGTTATATTTCTATATATATTTATATAATTTTTAGAAACAGTTTAAAATTTTAGAGTTAATATAGAAGGGAATAATTTATGATAACGTGTGTTATGTGTATTGTAATACGTTATAATCTGTGATGTTAATAACGTGTGATAAGTAATGGTAACAACTTAAGTAGTGGTAACCTATAATTTGTGATAAGTAGTGGTAATAATTTACGAGAAATTTGTAAAAATATAAAAAATTTATAAAAAAATTAGAATTATTTTGAAATACACAATATACCATTTTCTAATAATACATACATAATATTAGTACTGTATATATTATTATAAATTATAAACTATTGGAGAATATATGTTAGTTAATATTATTTTAAATTCTCTTATATTAACAATTTAAAAAATTTTAATATTTTTGTATAGAAAAAAAAAAGAAAAAAGAAAAGTAGAAAAAAGTGTGGAAGGTTGAGAGAAAAAAAGAAAAAATAAAAAAGAGAGATAACTTTTTTTTTGTTATTTTTTAGTATTTTGACAACGGACATTTTTATTAATATGAAAGTGAGAAAAGTTGAGACTAAAAAAAAAAAAAAAGAAAGAAAAGGGGCACGTGGTAAGTTTATGATATATAGTTGTGGTAAATAGTAAATAGTAAGTTGTTAGTATATGGATGGTAAATAGTAGTAATTTAAGTTTTATTTTAATTTATATTTCAACTATTACATTTTATCATTTTATATTTTCATTAATTTAATTTAATTTAATTTAATTGTATTTGTATTTTTTTTTCTTATTTTGTGTTTTTATAGAATTTATATAAACCATTTTATAAATAAGTTGTGATAATTTATAGAATTTATAGAATTTTTTAAATTTATGATAAATTGAAATAAAAAAGTTGGTAATTGTGAAAATAAGTGGTAAGTAATGATAAGTCGTGATAAGTTGTGATAAAAATGTTGGTAATTGTGATAATAAGTGGTAAGTAATGATAAGTTGTGATAAGTTGTGTGATAATAAGTGGTAAGTAATGATAATTTTGAATGAATGATATTATTATATTAGTGCATAATATAAAATGATGGTTATTAATATTAATTTAAATTATAATATATTATTAATTTAATAAATTTATATATTTAATTATAAATATTTACCAAAATATAAAATATTAAATAATTTATCATAATCTGTGGAAGGTAGAGAATAAAAGAAAAAAAAAATGAGACACATGGCAAGCTGTATCATTTCCGTTACTTCCATTTTTATTTAATTGTCTCTTTATTATTTGTTTTAATTTATTTTTTCTAATTTTTTGTTTTTCAAATGATATTTATTTGTGAAAAATTACGTCTGTGAAATTTATCTAAAATTTATTTGTTAATGAAAATATAAAAAATCTATATCATCTTCAAATATAATATTCATCTAAACAATTATATATTATATTTAAATACCTGAAATTTGTAAACTGAAAAAAAAAAAAGAGAACAAAAGGTTGAATGAGAGTGAGATAAGGAAAAAAAAAGGTGGCAGATAAGAAAAAAAAAGGAGAGTGAAATAGAAAAAAATATCATCCGTATTTTTGAAAAAAAAAAAGAAAAAAATTGGAAGATGAAAAATGTGTAATGAAAAAGGGCAGGATAATTGTGTAATAAAAAAATATCCGGAAAAAGAGATTTTAAAATTTTATTTTGAAAATTTGTTTGTTATTAATTTAATTTGAAAAAGTGGTATATCCAAGAAGATAAAATGAAAATGTAAAAAAAATTACAAAAAATTAAGATACATATTCACCATTTTCCAATAATATAATAATATCAATCTTATATTATTATATAATATATATATATATATTGCTATATATATTACTATAAATTACAATGAATTTTAATATGATAATTATCGATATTAATTTATATTATAATATATAAAAAAATTAAAAATTTTAAATATTTCATTACAAATTTTACCAAATTTTATTTTATGGGTGAGAGTGGGATAGGAAAAAAAAAATTGATGAGAGAAAGAGAGAAGAGGAAGAGAAGAGAATGAAAAAAAAAGAAAAAAAAAATGTTGCCAGAGAAAGGGACCGGATTCGAACCTGGGCATTGGATATGGCATCAGAAGCTTCAACCATTACACCGCTTGATAGATGTGGCTTGAAGTGGCATTTGTCTTATATATTTTCTTCCCTTTCTCAATTTTTTGAATTCCCTACGCGGTTGCAACCGTGCAGCAGCACGGCTGCAACCGTAAGTGCAGGGGCATGCCAGAGCCCCTGCGCGCGCTTACGGCCGAGCCCCCCGCGGCTGCAACCGTGGGCACTACTGTTCATCTTTTTTTTTTTTTTTTTAAACTTCTTTTTTCATATATTTATCAATTTTTTGCTTTTTTCTTTTACGTTTTTTTTTACCCTTCACCCTTTCATTTTTTTTTGAACCTTTTTTTTTTTCTTTTTCTTCTTCTTTTTTATTTTTATTTTTTTTACCTTCACCCTTCCGTTTTTTTAACTTTTTTTTGTTTCTTCTTTTTCTTTTCTTTTTTTTATTTCAGTTTTTTCTTCACCTTTAATTTTCTTTTTTTTTTCATTCTTTTTTTTTTCTGTTTCAGTATTACAGGTTGCCCTTGTGTAGTGCGCCAAGAGAAATATTGATAATAATACATTAATTATCAATATTAATTATCAATATTATATAATTTTATATAAATTCTAAAAATATTTAATTTACAAATTTAACTTTTTAACATTGAAAAATTGATACTACAGTGGCCAAGGAATGGATTGGCTGCATTCAAGAGACCGTCTCAGACATGAGATTAAGTGATGAGATGAAATTATGGGTGGCGATGAAATTGTTGGATAAAGGTGCAAGAACATGGTGGGAAAATATGAAGGGAAGGGCTCCTATTCCTCCTAGTTGGACAGAATTCCTTAGGACCTTCGAAAAGGAATACTACACCCGATTCTATCGGGATCAAAAAAGAAAGGAAATTTTCAAGTTAGCTCAGGGAAACAAGACAATATCTGAGTATGAGACAGAGCTGAGAGAACTTGCCACTTATGTTCCGGAGTTTGTGAACTCCGAGTAGTCCCTGTGTTCAAAGTTTGAGTCAGGGTTGAATTTGAGTAAACGAGAGAAAATGTCAATCACCAAAGGGCATACCTTTCGAGACATTCAGGACTTGGCTTTGAGAGCCGAGAAAATGGTGATGAAGAGAAATAAAGTTAGGGAACACCATGGGAAGAGGAAGAGACCTAGTGGCTCTAGTTTGAGTCAAGGTTTTAAAAAGAGTCGAAACACTGGCTCTTATAGCAGTGGATCCTTTTCAGGGTCGGTTGGCTTTCCTCAAAATCAATCAACTTTTAGGCCAAGTGCTCCTAGTAGAACTGTTAGTATGGGAGCAGGGTCTAGGGGTGGCAGAGGAGAAATTTGCCTGAATTGCAAGGGCCGTCATCCGAGTCCATGCAGGGAACCCAAAAGATGCTACCATTATAGAAAGGAGTGTCACTTTCGGCACTCTTGTCCAGAGTTGAATGTAGAAGGACAAGAAAGTCGGCAAGTTCGAGGTCCCCCGAGCAGTTCTAGAAGAGATCCGACAATTGCTCATACACCTTCCAGTAGCAATACACTGAGAACAGGCACGGGAAGTAATGTTGTAGCTGCCCCCATACAATGCCCTCAACCTAGAACCCAAACCCGAATCTACACCATGACTAATGAAGAGGCCCAAGTCAATCCTGATGTAGTTACAGGTAATCTTTATTGAATTATAGGTTCTGAATTTGAAAATGATTATGATTTGATGGTTTGTGATTATGATTTAAGGAATGTAGATGATATAATTTTGTTTATGTGTCATATTTATAGGTACGATGAAAATTTTTGATGTAGATGCACATGTGCTCATAGATACCGGGTCTAGTAATTCGTTTGTGAGTTCGGAGTTTACTAGACATTCTGATAGGCCATTAGTCCCACTTGATGAAGAATTGTTGGTTATCACCCCCTTGGGAGAGCATTTGATTAGGGATTTAGTATACAAGTCTAGTGAGGTGAAAGTTGGTGAGACAATCCTTGAAGCGGATTTGATTCCGTTGGATATGAAAGATTTCAATGCCATTCTAGGTATGGATCGGCTATATCTTCACCGAGCTTCCGTCAATTGTTTCACTAAGGAAGTGGAATTCTGAAGGCCAGGATGTTCCTTGCTTGTATTCACCGGTGAACGGCTAGTGTTGCCGAGTTGTGTAATTTCAGCTCTTGAAGCACGGAGATTAGTGCATAAAGGATGTGAAGTTTATTTGGCTCACATTGTTGATACCATGGTGAGAAGCCCTAGTCTGAATGATGTTCCTGTGGTGAACGAGTTTCCGGATATGTTTCCGAAAGAGTTGCCTGGGTTGCCACCAAATCGGAAATGATTTCACCATAGATCTAATTCCCGGTACCGCACCAATATCTATTCCTCCGTATCGAATGGCACTCGCAAAGCTGAAAGAACTGAAGATTCAGCTCCAAGAGTTATTGGAGAAAGGGTTCATCCAACCTAGCACGTCGCTATGGGGTACTCCAGTTCTGTTTGTGAAGAAGAAAAACGGAACCCTTCGATTATGTATTGACTACCGATAACTCAATAAGGTAATGATCAAGAATAAGTATCCTCTTCAGAGAATTGATGATATGTTCGATCAACACCAAGGTGCAAGTGTCTTCTCAAAGATCGACTTGAGATTTGGTTGTCATCAGTTGAAGATAAAGGATGATGATGTTCATAAGACTGCGTTTAGAATGCGGTATGGACACTATGAATTTTTGGTAATACCCTTCGGATTGACAAATACTCCTGCAGTCTTCATGGATCTCATGATCGAGTGTTTCATCCCAATCTCGATAAATTTGTCATAATCTTCATCGATGACATCTTGGTGTATTTCAAGAGTGATGAAGAGCATTCCGATCATCTCCGAATCATTTTGCAAACCCTTAGGGAGAATGAGTTGTATGCCAAGTTCTCAAAATGCGAGTTTTGGCTAAGAGAGATTGGATTTTTGGGGCATGTGATTTCCAAAGATGGGATATTTGTGGATCCAAAGAAGGTAGAGATCATTCTAAGGTGGGAGCAGCCTAAAAATATCTATGAGGTGAGAAGTTTTCTCGGATTAGCAGGGTACTATCGGAAATTCGTAGAAAAATTCTCGAAGATAGGAGCTCCGATAACAAGCTTGACTCGGAAGAGAGTCAAGTTCGAGTGGGACGAAAAGTCTGAGGGTTGTTTTCAAGAGTTTAAGCGAAGGTTAACCTTCGCTCCTATCCTTACTCTCCCTACTAGCAACAGTGGTGATTATGTGATGTACAGTGATGCTAGCAAGCAAGGATTGGGGTGCGTGCTGATACAAGGTGATAAGGTGATTGCTTACGCTTCTCGCCAACTGAAAAAGCACGAAGTAAACTACCCTACTCATGAGTTAGAGCTAGCTGCCATTGTCATTACAAAAAAATAGCCTTTTAACCACAAATTTAGCGATTAAAAATTTTTCGTCACTAATAACGCGTCGCAAAAATTTAGCGACGAAAATTAGAAATCCGTCGTTAAATTTAGCGACGAAAATTGAAATCTGTCGCTAAATTTAGCTACAAATAATTTTTCGTCGTTAAAATTCGTCACAAACTTTAGCGACGAAAAATTATCCGTCGCTAAATTAGCGACATAAAAAAAATCCGTTGCTAAATTTAGCAACGAAAATCTAAAATTCGTCGCTAAATTTAGTGACAGATAATTTTTGTCGCTAAAATCCGTCACTAATTTAGGGGAAAAAAATCTGTAATAATAAAAAAATCCGTCACTAAATTCAGCGACGGATTCAAATCCGTCGCTGATTTCAAATTCCATCAAATGAAATGTTCAGGGAGAGCACGGGTCACTCGAGCGCCACCCTTGCCCACCCGAGCCCGCCCGCCCGAGCGCCCAAGCACGTGCCACCTGAGCCAGCACCCCGCACCCCGCGCAGGCACTCTTAATTGCTGGAAAATGCCTTCTGCCTTCATCGTGGTTCGAACTCCGAACTCCGCACTTCTCCGAACTCCTGCATGCAACCTGTAAACCACCGAGTCAAAAAGATTATTATGATATAAATTTCTTTTTTATTATTTATTATCTTTATTTCACATTTTTCTAATAATATATAATAATAATTTAAAATAATAAATATAATAACTTTTTTTATTTATACCACCCACCTAAAATAATATTAATTAAAAATAATAAATATGATAATTTTTAATAAAATAAAAAACAATAAAATACTAATTTAAAATAAAATAATAAATTAATTAAAAAATATGTTTATATTATATTTTGATTTCTTCTTTTTTCTTTTATCTTATTATCTTATTATTTTTTTTCATTTTTATTTTATTTTTTTAATCCATAATTTATAATTTAAAAATGGATTACAATATCTCAAAACTATAAAATTATAATTATCAATAAATTATAATATATTAATAATTTAAAAAATCTATATATTTAATTACAAAATATTTTTATTCGTTATAATAAAATTATTATATATTATAATAAAATTATTATATATTATAATAAAATTGTTATATATTATAATAAATTATTATATATAAGAAATGAGAGTAGAAAAAAAAAAAACCCAAAAATAGAGATAAGGAAAAAAGAGTGAGAATAGAAAACAAAGAGGAGGAAGAAAGTCACACAACAACACCCCTGCGTGCATGGGCCGGCACCCGCGCAGGTTTAGATTAATATTTAATTAAAAATTTTATATTATTAAATAAAATAATACAAATAAAATAAAATTACCTATACAATAATAAAAAATATTAAATCAAAAAAAGAAAAAAAATAATAAATTAATTAAAATATATATATAATTTAAATAAAATAAAATATATGGTTTTTTTAAGAATTAAGAAATATAATATAATAAAATAAAATGTAAATTAAAATATTATAAAATAATAATATGATTTGTTAATATAAAATAATAAAATAAAATAAAATTATAATTAAAAGAAGATAAAATTCAGCGACGGATTTGGAATCCATCGCTGAAATTATTAAAGTAAAATAAAAATAAAACAAAATTTTAATTATTCAGCGACGGATTTGGAATCCGTCGCTGAATCAGCCACGGATTTGGAAATCCATCGCTAAATTAAATTCGGTTGTTAAATTAATTTTTTAATTTAAATATTATATTAATATTATATTTTATTTAATTATATATAAAAAACTTATTTAGCGACGAAATTTACAACGAAAAATTTTTTTGTCACCAATTAGCGACGAATTTAGTCACGAAAATTTTTTCATTGCTAATTAGCGATGAATTTAGTCATGAAAATTTTTTCGTCACTAATTAACGACGAATTTTGCTACGAATGATGTGTCCGTCTCTAATTTAGCCACGACTTCTTTTTCGTTGCAAATTTTGTGGCAAATTAATGACGAAAAAGTTTTTGTCGCTAAATTCGTCGCAAAATAGTGACGAATTTTTTCCGTCGCGAAAATCCGTGGCTAAAACTGTATTTTTTTGTAGTGTGTGTTTGCATTAAAGATTTGGCAGCATTATTTATATGGGGTTACTTGCAAGGTCTTTACTGACTATAGGAGTCTCAAATACTTACTCACTCAGAAGGAGCTGAATTTGAGACAAAGAAGGTGGTTAGAGCTGATCAAGAATTATGACTTAGTAATTGACTACCACCCCGGGAAGGCGAATATTGTAGCTGATGCTTTAAGTCGCAAATTCTCATCTACGACATTCCAAGGGAGTTCTTACCTCTTTTGTTAGTTGGACTCCGAGCACTCGGAGTTGAATTGGCTAAGGATAATCAAGGTGCTTTATTAACCAAGTTTGTGGTCAAACCCACGTTATTGGATCGCATTCGGGAGCTTCAGGCTAGCGATGATGAGTTGAAGGGCATTATTGAGGAAATCCAAAAAGGGGAAGGTGGTGAATTTCGGATTCAGGATGATGGAATTATATTGTATGGGAAACGAATGTGTATTCCGAAAAATGAAAATCTCTGGAAGGCCATACTTGAAGAGGCACATTTCTCGGCCTATGTTATGCATACGAGGAGTACTAAAATGTACCAAACTATCAAGGAATCATATTGGTGGTCTGGGATGAAGAGAGAGATAGCCGAATTTGTGGCGAAGTATCTTGTATGCCAACAGATCAAGGCTGAACATCAGAAACTGGTAGGAACACTTCAACCATTACCAATTCCCGAATGGAAATGGGAACTTATCACTATGGATTTCGTAGTGGGACTACCACGTACTCTGAGCCGTCACGATGCCATATGGGTGATTGTAGACCGTTTCACCAGGTCGGCTCATTTCTTGCCGATTCAGAACACTTATTCTTTGAAAAGACTGGCAAAGTTGAACATTGATGAGATCGTGAGGCTTCACGGAGTGCCGGTATCCATTGTATCGGATCGTGATCTTCGGTTCACTTCTAAATTCTGGCCAAGGTCACAAGAGTCCTTAGGGACTAAGTTAAAATTCAGCACTACTTTTCATTCTCAAACCAATGGACAATCGGAGCGCACCATCCAAATATTGGAAGACATGCTTAGGGCATGTGTTATAGAATTTCAAGGTGGTTGAGATAAACATTTTCCGTTGGTTGAATTTGCCTACAACAACAGTTACCAAGCTAGCATAGGGATGCCCCCCCTATGAAGCCCTTTACAGAAAGAACTGTCGTACTCCCTTGTATTGGGATGAAGTTGGAGAGAGAAAGATTGAAAGTATAGAAATGATCGAGGCCACTAAAGAGAAAGTGAAGCTGATTCGAGAAAGGATGAAGGCAGCCCAAGATCGACAAAAGAGCTATGCCAACAAGAGGAGAAGGCCTTTGGAATTTGAAGAAGGAGATATGATATTTTTGAAGATATCTCCGTGGAAGGGCATAATCCGTTTTCAGAAACGGGGAAAGCTAAATTCTCGTTATATCGGTCCCTTCAAAATTCTTGAAAGAATTGGACAAGTGGCATACTGGCTAGAATTACCACCTGAGTTGCAGAGGATTCATGACGTTTTTCACGTTTCCATGTTGAAGAAGTACTTACCGGATCCCTTACACACATTGGAAGCACCACTAATGGAATTAAATGAGAATTTGAGTTTCAAGGTACAACCGGTGAAAATGATTGATAGGCAAATCAAGTAGTCGAGAAATAAGCAGATTCCTATGGATAAGGTGCTATGGAGAAATAATCAAGTCAAAGAATAGACTTGGGAAACCGAAGACTTAATGCGGAAGCAACACCCGCAACTCTTTGATGTATAATTGTATCTTAGAATTTCGGGGATGAAATTTGTTTTTAAGGGGTTAAGAGTTGTAATACCTTAAAAAAAAAGAAATAAAAAGAGGAGAGGGGGGAAGGAAGCGCAGTGTGTTGGACCAAAATGCTGCACTTTCTCCCCAAGAGTGAATTTAGGGCAAAAAACCCTAATTTCTCTTTCTTTTCCTCATGTCTCTCTCTCATTCTCTCTCTCACAAACTCCCTCTCCCGATTCTCTCTCACTCTTTACCTCCCTCCGTTGCGCCTCCCTCACTCACCGGCGAGCTCCGCCGCACACAGCAGTCTTTCTTCGTCTCTCTCTCTCTCTCGAGCACTCTCTGTCCCCGTCTCTCTCTCTCTCGAGCGCTCTCTCTCTCGAGCACTCTCTCTGTCTCCGCCACTCTCTCCGCCTCCTACCACCGTGCGTGACCGCCCCTCTCTCTGTTTTCTCTCTTCTGCGCGTGAACAGAGCACTCTTCCTCTCTTCCGCGTGCGACAGCTCACAGAGCTCTTACTCTCTTGCTCGTTCGTGCACTGCTCTCCCTGCCAAGAGCCTTTCGGTGGCCTTCATTGAAGCTCCGAACTAACATCCATCTTAGACCTTCGAAACCCTAGACCGACTGCGGATCCATCTTTGTGCAGGTAAGAACAAATTTCTGAAATCCTAGTTCTAGAGTTCCAATTTTTTTTTTGGTGATTGAACTAACTTACCATACTTTGTTTTGGTGAAGAGGCACTGCAGATCACCAATAGGACTGAGGAGACATTCGAATGAGGCTGCGAAATGTGAAACCCTAGGTGAGGAAATTCAAGTTGCTTCGAAAATTGAATGAGTTTAGTCTGAATTTAGAATGAGAACCTAGTATATGTTCTGAAAATGTGTAGAATTTGAATAGAATGCATTTTCCTAAATTTGATATGTGATTTCGAGGGTTATGTCTAAATTCTATGTGAATTTAGGCTAATTAATACGAAAGAAATATGTTGGATGAAATTAGAAACTTGTTGGGTTGATTAGAATAGATTTCCTTGGAATTTGAATTGAAATTGTGGATTATTGATTAGGTTAAATCTATTGGGGGCTGGAAAGGAATTAATTCGAATTTGATTGAAAAGTAGAGAGTGAATACCCTCTCTGAGGTGAGTGGATAGTCCGTTGTGTTATAAATGAGTAAAACTGTTTTAAATTCTTTTATAAATGATTTTGCATGATCTTTACATGATTTATATGAAATCATTTGTGATTGTGGGATGTCTGGAATTGAAGTTCAAATTACGAATGCATTCTAAGTAATTATCAATGAATTTGTGTCATTTGCATTTGATATTGGATTTGTAAATGCTTGTAGCATGAATTTCGGAATTTGTTTGATAAAACATGGCACATTGACTGTAATTTGAATAATTGTGAAATGAAGGTGCATGAGTGTAATGGCTATAGTCATTCCCTCCACGGAACGACCTGACGGGGTGACGTGGGTGGGGTTTTATTACAAGAGAGGTGTACGCGGCCTCTTCTCTGCTACGTCGGACTATCCGGGTTGCACCCCAATGAGGTACGAGTCAACGCCAAGGAAGGGGGTAGTGTTTGGAAATACTGAAATGGAAAACCCCTTGGCGGGTTTTCGTCTGGGTTTGGCCAAATTCAAGACGAAAATAATTTCGATGGGACCTTTGTGATTTTCTAAAAGAAAAAATTGATGTGGATGCATACTTTGTGAACTATTTGATTTATTGAGAACGCTTTTACATATAAAATGTTGTTTACACGATATGTTTTGACTTTCCCACATTCACTCCTCATTCATCACACAATCATACTATTGTACTACACTCACTGAGTATTCCCCAATACTCACCCATCTTTTCACATTTTACAGAGGATACTTAGTGCGAAGACTGCACGGGGATTGAAGCTTGCGAAGGATTTTTACTGTTTTGTGTAGGTAATCTAGTGTTGTAAGGTTATTATAGTTACTTTGGAAATCCATGGAAGAGAAGACTCGTATAATTCTTTTGATATGGATTAAATCAATAATTGTTTCATATATAGGAGTAAGTATTGATAGAATTCTTACATAATTTGTATTAGATTTTGTACGGAACTGGTTCATTTTTTTTTAATTCTCATTTTTTGTTAAACTTATGGTTTAAATGAGACATTTGATTCAAAAAGTTGGGATTCGTTATTTTCTTCAATTTTATGAAGTTTTGTACATCTCATATCGTTTGGACTTTACTGATATTTGTTTGTTTATTCAAGCGAGTGTTAGTAAAATCCTACGACTATAATTTGAGACTTCCTTTATTTTAAATGTTTTATTTGTGTTGAGAATTCTGGAATGACTAGGATGGCCAATTTTGCATGCGTGCATATATAGCAACCCTCGCCCGAATGTGTGCCGACGCCTGCTTGTGTGTGTACTGGGATGGATCGGATGGGTCCTTTATATATGCATTGTATTTGGAAGAGATTGTACGGTTGGTTAGCTTTGCGAAGTCCCGGTATATGGGGAGTTTCTGCCTGTATACCGAGACAACGTAACGGTTATCGCATGATTGATCTGAGGATCGGGGCATGACACGTTTAAATTACTTCCTTAGAAGTTTTGGAGGGAGGCAAAGGCCGGTGCCAGCCCCACGTGTCTTTTATACCACACACCCTCCCTAGGACCTAGGACATCAAGCCCCAACACCAGACTACCAACTTAAATAAAACAACTTGCTTCTTTGTTTTGACTAAAAGAAACATAGACACACAACATGTTGGGCTGGGAGCCCTTATCATGGTCATTTAAGTTGGGTTTTGCCATTTAATATGTCTGACGTTGAGAGCTCATATATAAATAAATGAAGACGTGTGACCCTAAAACACATCCTAAGAAAGAAATGGTCAAATCTAGTTGTAGTTCTGGGGACCTGAAAATGTTAGACCAAAAACTAAAGTCATTAAACTTCTGGGGACAAACATAAAATCAACCGACAAGATCCTTTTGGGACTACCTCCATACCGTTCCCCTGCATGTGCTCATAGCGCGTTCTTAACTTCAGAAACATCAACAACGACATTGAATATAGACCTCTAGCAAACATACACCATTCAATGTCTTCTTCCATGGTCGGTTAGGATTGCTCTTGGAACAAGACTCAGAATAAACTAAGAAAAACATTAAATAGAATAAAACCACATCCTTATTTCTATTTGCTTTCACAAACATATATAAGAAAATTAAAATAAAGACAAAAATGATGAAAATTTTATTTGTATTGCCAAGATTATACTGATATAATAAGTATATAAACAGCTTTGTAAACTGATCCTAGTGCCAAATCATGTACCGGATTATGAATGAACGTAAGGTGTAACAAGCATAGGTTGTGTTATCAACAAATGAGTGTGAGTCTTGTTGGAATAAATTGCAACATGATATAGCTGAGTAATTATAAATTTGGTGCATGGTCACGAAATGACCATATTTTGATGCATTTACGTGTCAATGTGTCATGTACCATAGAAAATCGCCATTTATAAAATTATCCATCATCTACCACGCATCATAGTTTAAGGTGCTTATTTTATATAAACGATCTCCTTGATCAATATTGTTAATTTTTCAAGCAAAACAATATGAAAATAATTTATTCTTCACATTCGATCGTTTCTATCTATCATTTTTCAAACTTTTAATCAGTTCCAAATTATCTATCATTTAAAAAAAACAAACAAAAAGTGTCAATTTGTTTTCATCCAACTTTTATTCTGATTTTTATTGTATCAACACTAAACCCAATTACTATTTATATTAATTGAGGTTTACAATTTATTAATATCTCATCTTTATCATCTATAATAATTATCATCTTTAGATCTCTTAAATAAGTGGTAGAGTAATGAACAAAAATAATGAGAATTTAATTGAGAGAGAATAATAGTAAAAAAAAATATTAATTGAATAAGAGATATCATAATTCTAGTTAGATTAAACTATATTTTAATTTATGTGCAAAAATTTTAAATGCCAATAAAAAGAAACAAAGGGAATAATAATAATAAAAAAAAAAGTTGCACAGCGCATTCGACTTCAGACCAAAACGTTGTGAGTTCGCCTTTCAAACGACTTAAAAGAAAATATCAAACTAATGACAGTAACAGAGTAATTATAGGTTTTCAAGTTAAAAAAAAAAAAAAAAAAAAAAAGGTGCACAATTAATGGTACATAAGTTATTTTTCATGATAATAGTAAAATCAAATTTTACATAAGTTATTTTTCATGATAATCACTTGAATTAAAAGGCATAATAATAAAAATCAAATCAAATATTTTTCAAATCAAATTAATTATTAGTTTATTATTAAAAAATCATTTGAGTTTGAAAAGTAAAAGAATATTTGCAAGTCTATCCGTAAAGAAGAGCTGAAAGCTTATTCTTCAATTGTTATTTAGTGCCATAAAATGGTTCACTTGCCGGATTTCCGATGTTTCCAGGTGATAGGATAAACACGGATGTGCTGAGGGTGAATTCGAGTTGCCATTTTTACTTTGGCATCGAAAAGGAGTTCTAGTAGGTCAAAAAGAGTGTAGAGGTGGAAATGAGATCGTTTTGAGTGTCAATTTACGTCCAATGTCGGAGTCTTCATCATCGTCGACAATGACATCATGGTGAAAGTTGAAGAAGACAATGATTCAAATTGGACATCAGGATTCATGACATAGGTTCGAAGCTTCATTAGAGGTTGTTGGAGACCCGAATTGAAGTTCAGATTTGATGAAAATGGGGAACTCGAATCTTTCAAGTTCTCCATCAATGATAGACCAGTTTTGGGCCTAGAAAAAATTGAAGGAAAGCGTCACTTGCAATTTTGAAACTGTCAAGGTTGTTAATATAACATATTTTTCATCAAAATTATTGCCAAAATTGAAATTGAACTCACAGTCATGGCCTTGATCTTTAGAGGTGGAGAAGACGGTCCATGGGTTTTGCAAGCAAAATAAAGGAAAGAGAACATAATTTAATAAAAAATTAATTAAAAAAATAAACAAATTATTTTTTATTTTAGTCCCTACTATTCATGTGAGTTTAACGAAAAAGGTCGGAGCCTAACAAAAATACTAATTATATACATTTCAATAATTGAGTGAGGCTTTTATGATTTTTAAAGTTTTGATGGTTGTTTAACTTTTAACATAAGAGTCATATGTGTTATTAGAGTCAAATCAAACATAAAACCACATTAAACCTGCATATGCGACTCATATTAAAATCCGCATGTTTGCCGAATGAGTCATTTATAGAGGGAGATATTGAAGTTCTACATTAGCTAACTCAATCTTGCACACATGATATATAAATATAAAAATCTTGTAAATATGGTATCAGGGCGGGAAGAATGTCCAAATCTATCTGTTTCATCAGACCCAAATTCGTTCCACTAGTCTAACCTCCATGTAGAAATCCAGTTCTTTACAATATAGTTTGATAACCACCTTAAGTGTTAAGTTATAAATTATATATATATATATATATATATATATATATTTTGGCATCAAAATCATATTAAAATTTAAATGTGACATTAAAAATGCATATGTAGCTCATATTAAAATTTGTATGGGTATTAAATTAGTCATTTATGGAGCAAAAATGTTAAAACTCATATCGATTAATTTAAAATTAAGAGGGCATGGTATATAAATATATATATATATATATGTGTGTGTGTGTGTGTGTGTGTGTGAAGATATGTATATATAACCCTCAAACATTTACAAAGAATTGTGACTTTGTCGAACAAGGTCCACCCCCCCCCCAACCAAAATTAGTTAAATAAAGGAGGGCTTCAATCCCACCTCTCCCATATGCTTTTTTTTCCCCTTAAATTAATGAATGACATTAACCTCATTTGCTTGGTCGATTAATCCCAAAAAAAAAGGGGGTTGGACCGATTCTACCGCGAAATAAGCAAACCTTTTGAATTATTATAACTAATGAATGGGCTTAGAATTCTATTATCATCTAACAAGGGAGATAAGTGGGACCTTCAACTGCTAACCTCCATATGTTATTCTTTTCCCTCTCTCGTGAATCACTACAAAATAAAAGCATTATATTGACGATAATGTTTACTGTCGGTTAGTATTAATGACGGTTTTCTGAAACTATATAGACGGTTATAGTTAAAACTGTCGAAAATAGTATAGATTTTCCGATAGTTTTAAAATAGTTATCGATAAAACAATTTGAACCGTGGGTAAAGGTAGCATACCGTTTGTATGAACAACACTCTATATTTATGGATATAATGACGTCTGAATTTATATACCCTTATCCTTACGGCTATAAGTTGTGTTCGCAAAATATAAGTTTTATAGTCACAATTTTAAAAAGTGTCTGTATAAACAATACTATATGTACAGTCGTTGTGATTATGGGTAAATAAGCAGAAAAGTATTGGTAAGAAATGGTAAGTGTAAATGATATGGTAAATAATAATAAGTGTAGAAAATATAAGGTATGAGAAGTGTAGAGATGTAAGGTAGGTAATTATAGGATATATAGGATATGTAGGATATGGTAAGTTGTGGTAGGTATTGTAAATAAGAGATATTTAAGCTATGATAAGTGTAGAATATGTAAATTGACGTTTAGAAAAGTATTGAAAACAGTTTATCGGATATATATGTTAGTAAATGTTACTATTTTTTCATAAATATTAATACATTTTGTAACACCATATAAAAAAGAAAAAAAAATTATCGAGATTATCTCTCTTTTTTCCCTCTCTCCCAATCTCTCTTTCTCTCTCTCTCTTTCTCTCTCTCTCTCTTTCTCTCTTTCTCTCTTTCTCCTCTCCCTTCCGCCACCCACCGCAGCTGCTCCACCTTCCTCCCCCAATCGTCACCGCTGCAGCGCCTCCTCCCTCCTCACGCGAGCACACGTCAGCTAGTGAGCAGCGCCTCACCTCCTGCACAGCGTGCACTCGCGCGATCTCCCATGAGCGCTGCCGCCTCGAGCCATCGAGAGCCTTGCGCGCGATCTCCCGCGAGCCAGCGCGCAAGCCAGTGCGCGACCCAGCACGAGCCAGTGCGTAGCCCAGCGCGTGACCCAACGCGAGCCAATGCCCGACCCAGCTCGCGACCAAGCGAGAGCCCTAGCCCGTGAGCGGGCCAGCCCACCAGCAGCCCAAGGCCCAGTCCAGCCGCGTCCCACTGCAACCCGTGAAGCCTGCTGCGGCCAGCAAGCCTGGCTGAGAGGCCGCGAGCTACCAACGGGCCAGCCCGCTAGCCCGCCAGCTTACCGGTCCGCAAGCTGGTGACGGCCCGCGAGCCCGCGATTGGCTTTCCCCTTTGAGAGCTCACCTGCATCTTCTATACTACAGGTAACGACTATATTTGGTTGAAACTCTAGGGTTTGGTGTTAGAAATTTAGTTATTTCTAATATATTTGAAATTTGAAAATATTATAGGTTTTAGACCAACCCGATGGGCGAACGACAGTTAGGTCTGAAACCCGAGGAACTCTAGGTGAGAGAAACGCACTCACTTCACAATATGAATAAATTTTCCCTTATTAGGTTTTATTTGATATAAAATTTGATAATTTAATTAGGTTTGTCTTTTGGGGAGTCGTTGAAAAGTAGGGAGTGACCACCGTCCCTAAATAAGTGAGTGGGACTCTAATCTCTTACATAAAATAGTAAAACGTGTTTTCTACCGTATTTTCAATAAAACATGCTTTTGATATGCATTGATCTAACGTATGATATTGAATTTTAAAACCGTTTTGTGATTATTGGAGTATCTTGAAATATATTTACGATAACTATGCATCCATGGTTTGAAATGAAAACAAAACTTGTGTCATTACTTGATAATTGATAAATTTTCTTTTCTATCGTTGCATTAATATGTTGTTTTGAAATGATTTGATGAAACGTATTGACACGCAGATTTGAGATGCTTTGATGAACTATGTGGGTCGGATGCCTACTAGTTATGCGATGATATGATTTTACTTGTGGAACATTGTGCCCTGGGACGTTGTGCCCTTGTGATACTATGGGACGTTGTGCCCTTGTGATACTATGATGATTCCGTAGTTACGAAGGGCGTTTGTAGAGACACGGGTTGTTCGGATATGCTTCTGCAGAAGGTATCCACAAACGTCATTTATTCTAAAGGTTATAGGCGCGGCCGGTTGAACCCACGTAGGGGAGGACGTGTGTGACACCACCGTCTAGCACCGGGCGGGATCCTATACACGTTGATGAGTTGGCCCCAGCGAACTCATGGCCAACGTAGGGATAGAGAGCATTTTAAAGTCCATGCATAATAAAACCCCCGATGCGCCTGTCCTTGGTCTTGGTTGACCTTTGCAAGGATTATTTTTAGCTCGCTCTGATATTACTTGATTTTAAATAGATGCATATATGCTTGCTATCGTGTGATTGATTTAAATGATTTTAAATTGCTAAACATATCATGTTTTGTCGCGAAATTTAAATTTTTATTTCGAATGATATTATTTGACACTCCAATTGTTTACCCATGCTATTTATACTTGATATTATCCCCTCTCACTCACTGAGTATCTTTCCATGATACTCACCCGTCTCTTTTCCCTCCTCAGACAGGTTTATTGTGATAGAGCGACGTTACAGGCTCTAGAGCGGATTTGGTGTTCCCGACGGTGAGATTTACTTTAAATAGAAATATGAACTCTTAATTTAGTTCGACCCTGCGAGGCCTTGATATTAAGATCCGTAGTTGGCCGTGTACTTATTTTGAGATGACTGTATAATTTAACTCTTATGTTTCCTTTGCATTGAGGCGATTGTACGTATTTGAGTGTTACTTGAGAAAATTATTGTATCTTTCATAAAATTTACGTCCGCTCGGTGTGACGGCTGTTCATACTCTAATTGGGCATGACAGTAGAGGTTTGTGGCTAAGACTGCTAGAAACTTGTAGCCTTACGTTGTTCTGGATACTGGTGGTGGTGTTTGTTGATTTTAGAGAAGCCGGGATGGCCATTTAATTAAATTACAAGTTGATTTTGATTATACATGTTTAATTGTACACGGGAAACCTCTGATTTATGGGGAGATTCTGTCCGATTTTCTGTAAAAATACAGCCGGCATCCAAGGGCAATGGGTGGCTGTTCACGATCCCGGTTTGGGGCGTGGCAGTTCTATTGGTATCAGAGCATCTAGGTTTGAGAAAAGATAAAAGTCTTCCCAAGTATACGAAAAGTTCTCAATGTATTGGAGAGTTTCATACAGTCATTTAAAGTCCCGTACTTGACCATAAGCATATAAGTTCGTCTATTTTATAGAGTTAGATACATAACGCATCTAAGTCATTATTTCGCATTCGAATGTTTTAAATCATAGTTCATTATTTCTTAGGGGGTTAGTTACGGAGCAACTAACTTTAATTCTTGATTTCTATCTACTAACAATGTATTTTTTTCGCAGAATTATGCCACCTAGACGTGGTAGGAGAGGTGCTAGATTCGCCTCACTTGAGGGTCTTACAGTGCCTGATACACCTAAGGCACTTGAGGCGCCACGAGTACCAGAGGTTGCTTCCTCTCCTCGAGTACGCTCACCAGCGCCACCCCAGCACCACCGGCTGCTACAGCCGAGATTCCTTTACCACCACTCGATGCCTTGAGACAGTGGCAAGAGTGGTGCAGTAGATATGGGGCGCAGATGCCACCACTTCTACTACAGACTCCAGCGACCGCATATGCGGCCATATCTGCTCCTTCGGCACCGATTCCTCCTTCGGTGGCTGGTCCTTCAGTTTCTACTCCGACCGATGAGACGTCGGCTACTTTGAGGCGCATCCACGAGCTCACTCAGTTGGTCAAAGAGTCTCGGCAGCTTGGATGCACAGACTTTTCAAGATCCAGTGATACAGTAGCGGCAAAACACTGGATCAACAGGATTCGTAAGATTCTTACGGATTTGGGGTTGTCAGAGGAGCTTAGATTGAGAGTTGCTGAGAGACTCCTCGACGGAGATGCCCTCTCGTGGTGGGAGGCTATCTGTGACAGTGCTACACAGACCCTGCGGTGGGAGGACTTTTTACGAGAGTTCGACTGCAGGTACTTTACCCCGTTTCAGCAGGACCAGATGAGGACGGAGTTCCTGCACTTTCGTCAGGGGACGAGGTCAGTTTCAGAGTACGAGGCTGAGCTTAGACGACTAGCGGCCTTTGTCCCCGATATGGCTACACTGGCTCAGATGAGGTTCAAGTTTGAAGATGGCCTCCAATTGAGTATCAGGAAATATATGACGGTGACTCTCTCTTTTATACTATCAGAGGTGATTGATTCAGCGTATTGGGTGGAAGAGATCGTCCGAGCGGAGGCTCGACAAAGGGAGAGTCACCAGAAGAGGAAGACTGGGTCACAGGGTGGACAGTCTTCGAAGAGGGGTAGAGGTTCTGGATATCCCGGAGGTTCTTCTAGCTACAGACCAGCAGCACCGGGATAGGGATCTCGACCACATGGTTTTGGGGCACCAGACCCTAGTGTCTCTACACAGTCTACTATACAGAGACCGCCCTTCTGTCGTAGATGCAGCAGTCACCATGCCTTTGGGCCATGTAGAGTACTTGTTATTTGCTTTCAGTGTGGGAAGCAAGGTCACGTTAGGAATGTCTGCCCCAATTTAGGTTGAGGAGGATCGACTTTGTAGAGTCGTACTGGTACGTCTGGCACAGACCAACAGGGGGCACCTGCGCACTTAGCTCTTACCGCTTACCGGACTACAGCCGGGAGTAATACAGTGCCAGGATCGTCACGACAGCAGCCTAGGGCCCAGTCTTGTGTGTTTGCGATGACACAGGAGGATGCACAGGCAAACCCTGATATTATTATGGGTAATCCTCCCGTAGACCCCTCAGTGTAGTATTTTTGTGTACTTTCTGTATGAGCTTATTGTATATCATGATGTGATTTACAGTTTTGACTAGTTAAAGTTTTAGAAGCTTAACTAGTTTGATATATATATATATATATATATATATTCGTTCACTTTTTCTTCGCATTTTAAATGCTGTTGATCTTTTTTTTACTTTTAGGTACCATGCGAATATTCGGTATCACGTCGTATTCTCATAGATACCGGGTCAAATTTTTCCTATGTGAGCGATACGTTCGCTTGTCATTCTGATAGACCTCTCTCGTCACTTGATGCGGAGATTCTGGTAGTCACTCCTCTTGACAAGTATATCATTCGAGATACAGTCTATAGGGGCTGCGAGGTCGGACTTGGGGAGACAGTATTAGAGGCAGATCTGATTCCGCTCCCTATCACAGATTTCGATGTCATCCTAGGGATGGATTGGTTGAGTATACATCGGGTTTCGGTGGATTGTTTCACGAAAGAGGTTGAGTTTATGAGGTCCAAGCAGCCACCGTTAGTATTCCGGGGTGAGAGACGAGTGTTGCCCCGTAGTATTATCTCAGTTATGAAGGCCAGACGCTTGGTACGCTATGGTTGTGCGGCTTATCTGGTTTATGTTGTTGACACTACCGTTGAGGGACCGAGGCTTGAAGATGTCCCTGTGGTGCAAAAATTTTTAAATGTGTTCCCCGAAGAGCTTCCCGGATTACCACCAATTCGGGAGTTCGATTTTGAAATTGATCTAGTACCGGGGACCAATTCTATTTCTATTCCGCCATACAGAATGACGCCTGCTGAACTGAGAGAACTTAAAACTCAGTTATAGGAACTTCTGGACAAGGGGTTTATTCGCCCGAGCACCTCACCTTGGGGTGCTCCGGTGCTGTTTGTAAAGAAAAAATATGGTACATTTCGGTTTTGTGTGGACTACAGGCAGTTGAACAAAGCTACCATAAAAAACAAATATCCCCTACCACGTATCGATGACTTGTTTGATCAGCTGTAGGGAGCCAAGATTTTCTCTAAGATTGATCTCCGTTCGGGTTATCATCAGTTGAGAATTCGGGCCGAAAATGTGCCCAAGAATCTTTCCGCACCCGATACGGCCATTACGAGTTTTTAGTCATGCCATTTGGGCTGACTAATGCCCCAACTGCTTTCATGGATTTGATGAATCGAGTTTTTCATGACTACTTGGATCGGTTCATCATCGTATTCATCGATGACATCTTGATATATTCACGGAGCGATGAAGATCATGTTCAACACTTTCGGGTGGTATTACAGATACTCCGTGAGAAGCAGTTATATGCCAAATTCTTGAAATGTTAGTTTTGGCTTAGACAAATTGGGTTCTTGGGGCACATTGTTTTCGCAGAGGGTATTTATGTTGATCCGCGGAAGGTTGAGGCTATAGTGAAGTGGGAGCAGCCACAAACAGCTATCGAGATTCGTAGTTTTCTCGGTTTGGTCAGGTATTATCACAGATTTGTAGAGGAATTCTCCCGGATAGCTGTTCCGTTGTCGAGATTGACCCAGAAGAGGGTCAAGTTTGTTTGGGATGATCATTGTGAGTCGAGCTTCCAGGAGCTCAAACAACGGTTGACATCCGCTCCTATTTTAGCCATTCCCACTAGTAGTCGAGAGTATACAGTGTACAGTGATGCTAGCCAACAGGGATTGGGTTGTGTTTTAATGTAGGATGGTCGAGTTATTGCATATGCCTCACGATAGCTGAAGAAACACGAGATTAATTACCCGACACATGATTTGGAGTTGGCAGCCATAGTCTTCGCATTGAAGATATAGCGACATTATCTTTATAGGGTGACCTGCAGGGTATTTACAGATCACAGAAGTTTGAAATCTCTATTTACCCAAAAGGAGCTGAATTTGAGACAGAGGAGATGGTTAGAACTCCTCAAAGATTATGACCTCATTATTGACTATCATCCGGGCAAGACAAATGTTGTAGCAGATACCTTGAGTCGGAAGTCAGTATCATCCTCACAATCGACAGAGAAAGCCTACCTTTCTTGTTTAGTGGGACTCCGAGCCTTAGGAGTCAGTTTGACTAACGATGATCAGGGAGACTAAAGAAGTGCACTTTTCGACTTATGCTATGCATCCCAAAAGCACTAAAATATACCGAACCATCAAAGAAACTTACTAGTAGTTAGGATTGAAGCGGGAAATAGCTAAATTTGTAGCAAGGTGTCTCGTATGCCAACAAATCAAGGCCGAAATCAGAAGCCAGTCGGGATACTTTAGCCATTGCCTATACCTAAATGGAAATGGGAGTACATAATTATGGATTTCGTGGTGGGATGTCACGTACTATGAGTCGTCACGATACTATTTAGGTGATAGTTGACAGGCTCACAAAATCGGCATATTTTCTCCCGATTCTGAGTACCTACTCTTTTGAGAGATTAGCAAAACTGTATCTTGATGAGATTATCCGATTCCACGGGGTTCCAGTATCAATTGTATCAGATCGTGATTCTTGATTGATATCCAGATTCTGGTCTATATTAGAAGTGGCCTTGGGCTCTAAGTTAAAATTCATTACTGTATTTCATCCGCAAATGGATGGACAATTCGAGCATACAATCTAGACATTGGAAGACATATTGAGGGCATGTGTGATTGACTTCCAAAGGAATTGGAATAGATACCTACTATTGATCAAATTTGCATACAACAATAGTTATCAAGCTAGTATTGGGATGCCTCCCTATGAAGCTCTCTATGGAAGGAAATGTTGAACTCCACTTTGTTGGGATGAAGTTGGACAGCGGAAGATTGAAAGTGTGGAAATAATTGAAACAACAGTAGAGAAAGTGAAGGTGATTCGGGTTAGAATGAAAGCGGCTCAGGATAGAAGAAGAGCTATGCCGACAAAAGGAGAAGACTTTTGAAATTCGAAGTCGAATATATGGTTTTCCTAAAGGTTTCACCTTGGAAGAGTGTGATCGAATTTTGAAAATCAGGCAAATTGAATTCTCGTTATATTGGACCATTCAAGATCCTTGAGATGATAGGAGAGGTGGTCTATCGGCTAGAATTACCTCCGGATTTAGAGAAGATTCATGTTGTATTTCATGTGTCAATACTAAAGAAATATTTGTCGGATCCTCTCATGTAATTAAAACTCTTCCGATAGAGTTGAACCCAAATCTGAGTTTCAAAGTGCAACCTGTGCAAATCCTTGATCAGCATGTCAAGCAATTGAGACGTGAACAAATCCCCATGGTGAAGGTACTATGGAGAAGTAATCAAGTGGAAGAGGAAACTTTGAAGACTGAAGAGTTGATGCGAAAACAACACCCCCACCTTTTTGAGGTAAGAATTTTAATTTAAATTTTGAGAATGAAATTTCCTTTTAGGGGATAAGTATTGTAATACCGAGATATTAAAAAAAATGGGCCCCACCACCACCACCTACACTTTCCCTTCTTCTTTTTCTTTTTCTTTTCTTTTTCTCTTTTCCTCCCCTGCTCCCGACTCTCTCTTTTCACCCCTTGTGTTCGTCTCTTTACCCTTTCCCTTCAATCTCCCACCATACCTCAATAAATTCTCAATTAAATCATACCTACAACCTTCAATTAATTTAAGCAACTCAGGGAATGGACATTGAAGGAGCACGAATCTAGGGTTTTGAAACCCAACCCCCAAAACTCAATCTAACATCAAAATCAAGGTAATTTAATGTTCTTAATCTTGGGTTTAGTTTCCTTAATGTTAGAATTAATTGTATTGTTGAGACTGATAGAAATTACATGGAAAAATCAAAACCCTAGGTTTATGAATAGTGAAAATTGGGGCAAAATGAAATGTAAAATGGTAGAAGGGTCCAAATGATGTTTAAATGGTAGAAATAGAATCATGAACATAAATTTCTGGATTTGGGACAAATTTAGGGTTCTTGCAAAAATTAAGAAAACTTTGCAAACGTTTGAATTTGAGGAGAAATGATACGAAAATTGTTGTTATTGGTTTAGGAGAACCGATTGAGGCTTGAAAAGAGACTTCTTGGAATTGATAATGTATAAGAAGTGAATACCCTCCCAAGAGGTAAGTGGATGACTATATTTCATATGAATGAGAAATTACTTTTAGCCATGGTTTCTTAATTGAATTTTTAAATGAGTTTGTGAAATTGAATTATAAATATTTTGTGATTGTGTTGAGCCTTGAAATGGATTTTGTGGCAAAACCATAACTCTTGAATTTGAATGATGATTTATTTGTACCATGATACAATTGAATGCTCAAATGAATTGTGAAATGTTGCTCTATATTATACATTGAGTATGAATTGATTGTGAAATTGAATGTGGTAACGTGGTGCTAGAAATGAAATGACTATAGTCTAAGTTTTGCCACGGATTGGGTCATCGGGTGGCATGGTTAAGGCTGGTTAAATTGGCTTGGGGGTGTCACGACTCGAACCGGGGTCATGAACAGCCGTCCGTTACCGTGGATGCCGACTATAATTTTACAGAAAATCAGGCAGAAACTCCCCATATTTCGGAGGTCTCCCAAGTATAATTTGACCTGTATATCCATATTCATCCTATAAAATAAACAAATGGCCATCCCGACCTCTCCAAAATCAATCACTGCCACAGCCAACATCCAGAACAATGCAAGGCTATAAAATTTTCCAACAGGCCTAGCCACTGACCTCTACTGTCATGCCTAACTGGAGCATGAGCAGCCGCCACACCAAGCGGATCTAAAATTTTACATAATATACAATAATTTTCTCAATTGACATTAAAATACGTACAATCGCCTAAATGCAAATAAACTATGAGAGTTGCACAAATAAATATACATAAATTATACAGTCATCTCAAAAATAAATAAATGAGTACATTTATCAATTAAAATCTCCAATAATCGAAGCGGAAGATATGGTAACGTCCATATCCAAGCCCGGTACTATCAATTCCACGTCACAACACACTAATTTTTCTTCGGTCCAAGACTAATCCTGTAGGGAGAAAGTGATGGGTGAGTATCTATGGGAGGATACTTAGTAAGTGTGGGGATTGACACCGTGCTATCAATATCAAGTGTGAACTTGGAGTGTCAAAACATATAACACAATATCAAGTATGCGAAAAATAACGTGATGTTTCAAGGATAACATATCTCAAGGCACACACAACAAAATAACATATGCATCAATCCATGTATCAAATTACATATGTAGAGCCGGCCGAACAAACAACCCCGGCAATGGTCTACCTAGACCAAGAATGAGCGCACTGGGGGGTTTTTAACTATGTAAAAAATCAAATAATGGCTCTCTACCCCAATATTGGCCACAGCCTACTTCAACTAGCCTGTAAATAATAATAACGATACATATATATAGTCGGTCGTGTATGGTGTCCCGCCCAGTGCTAGACAGAGGTAAACTCACATCCTCCCGATGAGGGTCAACCTGGGACACCCATACACACGACGATCTGGCAGATACCTCCGGCCGAAGCGTATCCGGGCACAAGGGGTACCTCTACCAAATGTCCTTCGTAGCTACGGAATGCTATAAGAAGCAAATCACCATATCACTAAGTCAGCTCAACACGTAGCCCCATGCATCACATCATGTCAGCCGGGCATATAGCCCCATGCATCGTAACATAATTTCGGCCGGGCGTATAGCCCAAAGATTTTATATTAATCTATTTAAAACCATGTGTCAATACAGTTGAACCATTAAAACATGTCAATATGTTGAAAAAGTGGCACAATATCAGTTTTCAAATTCATGGATGCATAATCTATAAAATCAGTAGTTGGGACACTCCAATGGTCACAAAAATATGTACATATACTTATCAAAATTCAAACATTCAGTTTTCACACGTATAAAAATCATGTCGTTTGAAAATCGGTAAAACATGATTTTTCAATCAATAGAAGATGTCAAAGTCTCACTCAGTATTTTAGGGAGGGTGGTCACTCCCTATTTTCAAAACAAATCCAATCTGATTTCTCGAGTCTCCAAAAAAATCAACCTAATCAGATCATCATAATTTAATATCAAATTTCAAGTATTATAGAGCACCAGCGTGCGAGCTGGATCCTGCTCGCGGCCTGGCTTGTGCTGCGGGCTGGATCCTGCTCATGGCCTAGCTCGCGGTGCGGGCTAGGTCCTGTTCGCGGCCTGGCTCGCGCTGTGGGCTGGGTCTTGCTCGCTCAGGGACTGAGGTGCGCTCGGCTCAGGCTAGGGGATCGCGCTGCAGAAAGTACTGCGGTCGTGCGCTGTGGCGGAAGGCGGTGCTCGTGGGAGGAAAGAGTAGCTACGGTCGCGCACGGTGGCGTGCAGTGCGATCGATCGTGGCTCGCGGCGGAGGAAGGTGAGGCAGAAGGGAGAGAGCCACGAGAGATTGCGAGGGAGAGACTATGAGAGAGAAATCGAGAGGGAAAGAAGAAGAAGAAGAAGAAGAAGAAGAAGAAGAAGAAGAAGAAGAAGAAGAAGGTGGTGGCGATCCGTTGGCGGTAGAGCTTGCGGCGCCGCGGTGGGGGAGAGAAACGAAGGATCGGGAGAGAGAGAGAGAGAGAGAGAGAGAGAGAGAGAGAGAGAGAGAGAGGGATTAGGGTTGAAACCCTAATCCCTAAATTTGGGGACGTAGCGTTTTGCCCCAAAATGCTGCTTCTCCATTTTTCTTTTTTTTTTCTTTTCTTGGTGTTACAGGGGGTAGGTGGGTTGAGAAGTCTCCACCAGCGGCTGGATAACGTGGTAGCACCCTACGGAGTTTTGGGCTAATGCCAAGGAAAAAGGGGATTTTATAAAAACTGGCAGATCCTGCCAATAGCCATTGGTAGGATAATGTTTTCGGCACATTTCAAAATTATGAAAAAATGAATATAAACTGTTTGATTCGATTGTATGAGTTATGGTAGTTTGATTTGAATGATTTTATGTGAATGAATTTTTTTATTGCATTAAATTATATTTGATACATGTATTTGGCGTCACCACCTTCGCCCCTTGTTATATGCTGTATACCATTGCACTCCATTCATTAGGTATTTAAAATACTCACACCTCATTTTTAAAAATTCTTTCCACATGATGAAAGAGGGACGATGTCTATTAGTGCCGATCGGGTGTCTATTTTTGGTTGATTTTGAGTAGGTATGGATAATGTAATCATTTTGGGAGTTGTAGATCATAGGAGTATGGAAAAAAAGTTCTGTATATCTCATAACGTGCAGATTTTACTAACACTGGCTTAATTTTCTCGAGCAAATATTGGAAAAATCCGAACGACTATAATTTGAGATTTCATTTTTTTATATGAAATTATGTTTGAGAAAATGCTTTATCCTGTACCGGAACATTTGGATTATAATGATATATTTCGATATATTATTCCGATTTTATGAGTTTTATGAATTGTTTGAGAATTCTGCATTGGCCAAGATGGCCACATTGTATGTATGCATGTACAGGGATTCTCCGATTGTATGCTGATGCATGCATGTGTGTACAGGGAGAGAACGGATGGGTTCTTTGGATGTATGTTGTGTCTATAATTTCTTATTTGATAGATTTTATATTTTGGAAGATTGATTTTATAATTAGAATGTCTTTCACTATTTTGGTATATGGGGAGGTCAAGCCCGAATGCCGAAATAACGCGACGATTGTTACGTGCTCGACGGGAGAGTCGCGGCATGAAAAAAGACAACTGATCACAACAAAATTTCGGTTCATCTTCTTGGAGGTCGGGTTGGAAAAAAAAAGAGAAGGCTGTTCCTAAAGTTAAAGATGAGCCACCTAAAGATGGAGGGAAAGTGCCTAACGAAGTTGAAGGTAAATCTAAAACTCAAACTCGTGCTCATAATATTAAATGCTTTCGTTGTTTGGGAACATGGCACATAGCTTCACAATGCCCAAAAAAGGGCAATGATTTTACGTGATGCTGGTGAGGTTGAAGTGGATAGTGAAAGCAACGAAGAGGCCATTACACCATTAGAAGAATGTGATGATGTCGAGGGTAAGTCGCTTGTGATTAGGCATGCTCTAAATGCTCAAATTAAAGATGACATGGAGCAACAAAGGGATACATCTTTCATACTCGCTGCCACATAAACAACAAGGTATGCAGTATGATTATAGATGGTGATAGTTGCACAAATGCTGAGAAATTAAACTTGTCTACCACTAAAGAACCTAGACCTTATAAGTTGTGGTTAAATGAATGTGAAGAAGTTAAGGTTAATATGTGAGTTTTGGTTTCGTCCTCAATTCGTAGATATGGTGAAGTGTTGTATGATGTGATCCGTATGCATGCTCGTCATATACTTTCAGGGAGACCCTGGGAATTTGATCGAAAGGTAACTAAAGATAGGTTTACAATAGGTACTCCTTTGTCATGGACAACAAACCCATTACTCTTGTACCTTTGACACCTAAGCAAGTGTATGAAGATCAGCTCAAGTTAAAAAGAGAGAGAGAAGGGGGAGAAAAAGTCTAAGAAAAACAAATGAGAATGAGCTGAAAAATGAGGAGAGAATTCAAAAAGAAAAGGGTGCGAAAACGCTAGCAAGGCTGAGAGTTCAAGAAAAGAAATCCCCGGGGGGGGGGGACGAAAGAAAGGAAGACAACAAAAGATGAAAATAAAAGAAAACGACAAGAGAAAAGAAAAGGGAAAAGCTAGTTTCTATGCAAAAGAAAGTGAGAGAGTTGCTTATTTTGCTGAACAGCCTCTATTTGTACTTGTTACAAAGTGGCTTGTCAAAATACTAACAATCTTAACCCTTCTCTTCCTAATTCTGTTGTTTCTTTGTTGCAGGAATTTGATGACAGGTTTCCTGAGGATGTTCCCAGTGGGTTGCCACCCATTAGAGGCATAGAACACCAAATTAATTTCATTGTTGGAGCTCCCATATTCTCAATCGTCGAGCCTATAGAAGTAGCCCAGAGGAGTCTAAAGAACTTTAAAAGCAAGTTAAAGGGCTGATAATGAATAGATATGTCAAAGATAGTTTGAGTCCTTGCATGGTCCCTAGTACCTCTTGTTCCTAAGAAAGATGGATTTTCCAGAATTTGCATTGATTGTAGAGCCGTAAGCAACCTAACAGTAAAGTATTGTCATCCAGTTGATCATAGGCATTTTGCTAAGGATTTTAGCACACTTGTTGCACCCCACACTGAAATTATTAAAAATCTATTGGTTTTAAATGGGATGATACACAAGATCATGCATTCAGAATTCTTAAAGATAGGTTATGTTTTACACCTTTATTAGCTTTGCCTAACTTTAATAAAACATTTGAGATTGAGTTTAACGCTTTGGGAGTGGTATAGGAGCAGTTTCAATGCAGGAAATGAGACCTAATGCGTAATTCAATGAAAAGCTAAATGGGACAGCCTTGAACTATCCAACAAACGACAAGGAGATTTACACACAGGTAAGGGCGCATTACAAACTTGGCAGCACTACCCATGGCAGCTTCATGAACTTGTTAGGTAGCAAATTGAAAAGAAAAATGAGCAATGTGCAACTGAAGGCAACAAAATAAAAAGGCGTGATATTTTTAGGTTATTTTTGAACCAAGTGATTGGGTGTGGGTTGTATATGAGAAAGGAAAGATTTCCATCACAAAGGAAATTCAAATTGAACCTTAGGGGAGACGGTTCATTTCAAATTATTGAGATGATCAATGATAATGCTTATAAAATAGATTTTCCAAGTATAATATCAGCGCTACTACATTCAATGTTGCTAATCTTTCTCCCTTTGATGTAGGTGACTATTCGAGAACTAATTTTTTTTTAACGAACAAGGGAATAATGTGATTCATCAGGTGGAACAAGCTCTCTTAAGTATTTCAAAAGATCGTTTGCACATTCCAAGTGGGTCTCTTACTAGTGCACGAGCTAAATACCAAAAGAAGCTTTGAATGGGCTTATTCTAGACACTTGGGCTCGTCAAGTCTCAAGTGGACCTACAAACATAAACATGGGTTTGAGCATACCACAAAAAGTCATCAATGTAATTCAAATTGAAGACGGGTTGTTAAAGACATTTTAGGCCCAATATACATAAAATTGGAAATCTTGGCTAAGGTTCATACATCAGCCAATTCATATGAGCTTGGACTCATCAAAATTTTAAGCTCAATACACCAAAAATAAGAAATCTAGACTTAAGTTTATACATGGGCTGATTCATTTGAGATTGAACTTCATCAATTTGGGTTGAGAATGATGTTTTCGTCTTCATTTGTGGACTGCACAAATTTGTTTTGTTTTTTAATGTTTCAGAAGATTTCAAACTATATTGTAACAAGAAAAAAATCCAAATTGCAACTTTGATTGTTTCTGGCCAGTGCAGAAGGGGAGGGAGAGAGAGAGAGAGATTTCCTCGTACTTGGTCTAAAAACCTATGTCTACAGTGAGGGCAAATCCATTTTCAAATGTCTAAACAGCACCTCTTTAGGGAGAAGGGAAGGAAGAGCTTTTATTGTGGAAAGTAAGAGATAATATAAGGACAGTACAGAAAAATATTTGTGGTAGTTGGAGCAAATATGAAATATCGGTGGCAGCTACGATTACCAAACAGACACAAATAGAACAGCCATGCAATGCAAATACCTCATAAATGCTTAATTGAAAGTCTGCTTTGCCAAATAATTAAAAAAATAAATAAAATAAAATGAGTAAGTTACTTGCTTTTAGGAAATTTTTCTTGAGGGCGTAAGGAAGTAATTAAAATAATTCAAAATTGTAAAAATATATTTATATAATTTTAGTTGGAAATGAATAAATAACTAATGAAAGTTGAATGCAACTACTCTTAAATGCTTTTGGGAAGGTTTGTGTTGATTTTCTAAAACTGATTTTTTTTTTAAATAATAGTCATGAAAATCGTGAAAATAGATACAATCATGAATTTTCAAATACAAGATTTCGAGAAAAATAATTGAACAAAAACTGTTTATTATTTGGATGTCTCTGCAGGAACAGCTGAGTTGTTATTTGAATCACTTCCAACCTGTTTATGAAAAATAGAATCAACCTATGTTTTTCTCATACATAATTCTTTGTTTTTGTCTTGAAGAATTTAACAGCTAATTTAGCTAATTAGTACCTTTTAATGCCCTTTTGCTCTTAGGAATTGGGATTGAAACCATCGGCCTTTGGCCAGTGTACTGACGCCAAATACTCTTGCCCTTTCCACTCGAAACCGAAAGATTTTGGGCTCGACCATTCACCGGTGGGACTTCTCGAACCTTGTTATTTCCTCTTACAAAACCGAAAGATTTTGGGCTCGACCATTCGCCCTTGTAACAGAAGAAAATAATTTGAAATTAACTTGATTGGGTGTTAATGTAGTACTGATATGGCATTATCACAATTAATTTTCTTTAATTAAAAATAAATTCAAAAGTAATTCAAAATAATCACTACATTCTACTATTAACATTTCTCCTTCCATTACTGGGCAAGTTAATGGACAAGTGAGTAGGCAAAAAGAAAGGAGTAAAACTGGACTAGCAGATGGAATTTCGGTTGGATAGTTGATGTAATCAAGATGACAGACAAGCATTGACCTGTCACCAGAATTTTTAGTTGGGCTGACACATATTAGAATAGAGTTATTCAAAATGGATCAGGAAAGAGTAAGTATTGAAATTTAAAGCTACGCTACTCTACTATCACACCCGCCGCTCCAGCTTTTTTGACGTGTATCTTTCCTGCACGCTGTGACATCTCCACCCCAACTCCAACAACTTCTCTGCCACCTTCATTTATTCTCACTTATTCCCCTCTCCTAATTCAATTTCCAAAACGATTTCCCCTTTTCCTTCACTCTCCCTTTTGATAGACCTAAGGCCATGGTACATGGTTGATCCTTGTTAAGAAAATGTTGAACGGGATATACTAAAACTACCCTCTTCAAATATGACCGCCGGTGCATCACTTATCATATGAGGATCCGTATTTATCACATATTGGTAAATTGGTCATCACAGCTCCGACAAAATATAGTAATTCGACAATTGTCAACAAGATATTAGTATACTCCAAATGGGATCGAACTCATATAATTGAGAATGTATGGGAAGTCAGAGATATTGTCATAAGCTATAACCTTTGTGATTAGAGAACATTGTACTTGCAAAAGTAAGTTTGAGCATATTTGTATGAAAATTATCAAAGTATAATCATTATATACCAATGTAATAAGTATTTTCACTAGGAAATGAAAACATTATTAATCAACTAATACCCAATAAACCTTTGGCAAATGAAATAAGAAAGAGAGAAAGAAAAAGATCTCTTGTTTCGTCAATAATATGAGAAATTGCTGTATACACTGATGTATTATATTTTAAGGGCTGCGTTTATATGGAAGTGAAGCAGCCCTTCACAAGGCCATGCGCAATGCTAAGGATCACGCACGAAGCAAGGCTGCAAGGCACACACAATAAGAAATTATGAAGGTTTACATGAACAAATGTGTCTAATTTCAAGACAAGTCAGAGGGTGCCAATGAAGAAACACCATCTTTGCACATGGAAGAGTAATTGCCTAAGGCATTGCATGACATTGTGCCAATCTGCACAAGCAATGACACATGACACTCTGAGTACTCACATGCCAAAGGACATGACCCTTCATCCAAAAGGTCACAACCTTTCGTGCCATATCAAGCAATCATCAAACTATTGACTCCAAGGAAGAAAAGGAGGTTGTTGCTCTTGAAAAGATGCAAGCAAGAAGGCCCTCACTCAAAAAGACACAATGCGAGGAGACATCATTGCATGAGCTACCCACACATGTACACGCACCATTGCACGAGTAGCCGATATATGAGCTTGCACCAAACACAAGAAAAGTAATGCCACTGCACGAGGAGACACCAAGTAGCCCATGCTGTAACACCTAGCTAAAAAAAAAAAAAAAAAAAAAAAAAAAAAGAAAAATGAAAAATGATTTGGAGACGCAGCGTTTTGGGACAAAACGCTGTGTCCGCAATTTGGGGATTAGGGTTAAAACCCTAACCCCCTTTCTCTCTCTCTCTCTCTCCCTTTCTCTCTCCCGACCTTTCGTCTTCCGCGGCTGTCAGTCTTCCTCCGCGACCGTTCGCCTTCCTCCGCCACCGCCACCGCCACCGCCATCGCCACCTTCTTCCTTCTTCTTCTTCTTCTTCTTCTTCTTCTTTTTCTGCTTCTTCTTTCTTCCCGCGGCTCACTCTCCTTTCTGCAGTCGCGATTGTTCGCGATCTCACCTCCTTCGCAAGCCCCGCCGAGCGCCGCCACCGCGCGATCTCGCTCCCGTCCGCGAACAGTCGCCACCAGCAGCAACCCCCTCCTGCCACCATTGCGTGAGCTTGAGCGCTCCACAGTGCGATTCCTCCACGCGAGCCCGATCGTGCCACAGCGTGCGATTGCTGCCTCCTTGCTCGATCGAGCCACCAAGTGCGCCCTCCTGCCCACAGCGCGAGCCAGGCCCCGAGCAGGACCCAGCCCGCAGCGCGAACCCAGGCCGCGAGCAGGACCCAGCCGCAGTGCGAGCACACGCCGCGAGCAGGACCAAGTCCGCGAGTGCGAGCCCAGGCCGCGAGCGAGAGCCCAGGCCACAAGCGCACGAGCCAGCGTGCACGGGCGCGCGGCCCAGCGCACGAGTGTGCACGGGCGCGCAGCAGCACACGGGCGCGCTGCCCAGCGCGCGCAAGCCGGCGCACGAGCACGCACCAGCATGGCGCACTAGTGCACAGGCGAGCACCAGTCCGCGAGCCACTGTCGGCCCACAGGCCCATCAGCAGCAAGCCCACGGGCCCACCAGTCCCATCGGCCCGTCAGTCGCAGACCCATCACCTGCAGACCCGCCAGCCCGTAGGCCCATCAGTCAGAGGCCCGCCGGCCCGTCGACCACCGGCCTGCTAGCCCGTCAACCGCCGGCCTGCTAGCCCGTCAGCCCACTGGCCCGCTGACCAGCGAGCCCGCTAGCTGTAACCCATGAGCCCGCGACGGCCCGTGAGCTCGTGACGGCCCACAAATCTCCACGCAGGTAAATGATTTAGGGTTTTGCTTCGGATCTATGTGTTTAGATCTAACAAATAAATCTTGTTTTGATAGGAAACCCTACAGACTTTGGAGTGATCGAAACGACTTTCGGATGAGACTCGACGCTTCGAGAAAACCCTAAGTGAGGAGACTTCGACTCTAATTGATAAATTGGATGAATCTAGGATTGAATCTAAGATGAAAGGTTCTGTATATGTTTAGAGTGTAAGTGGAATGCGAATAGAATACAAATTATGAAATGATTATATATGAATTGAAGGTTAAGTATAGAATGTTACAGAAACTAGATGATCTGATACGAAAGAAGCGTATTATAGAATCACAAAATCATGTCGAGTGAATTCGAATAATTTCCTTTAGAGTTAAATCTTGAAATATGCATGAAAGTATCTGGATTGTAGGGTTGGAATGCAATGAGCCGTAAAGTGGAAGATATTGTACATTTTGGTTCTTTTGGATAAACCCTAAAAATGCTTGAGAAATTGATATTCAAATTTTGATAATCTGATTTAGGTTGATCTTTTTGGAGACTCGAGAATTTAGATTGGAATTGTTTTGAAAAAAAGGAGTGACCACCCTCCTTAGAACAGTGAGTGGGACTTTGACATTCGCTATTGATTGAAAACCATGTTTCAAAAAATACTTTTAAATGACATGTTTTTGCAAATGTCTGATTGTTAGAATTTTCGAATATTTGATGAATGTTTTGTGACCTTTGGAGTGTCTAAATTTATGATTTTATTGATATGCATCCATGAGTTTTGATAACTATATATTGTGCCACATTTTCGACATATTGATATGTTTTAATGCTTTCACTGTATTAGCACATGGTTTTAAATGAATTTACTTATATATTTGGCTGTATGTCTGGCCGACGTTATGATATTATGCATGGGGCTATATGCTGGCCGATCTGGTGATGGGATGTATGGGGTTACGTGCCCGGCTGATATGATATTGTGATCCGTAGTTACGAAGGACATCTGGTAGAGGCACCCCTTGTGCCCGGATACGCTTCAGCCGGAGGTATCCGCCAGATCGTCGTGTGTATAGGTGCCCCAAGTTGACCCTCATCGGAGAGAACGTTGAGTACGGCTCCGTCTAGCACCAGGCGGAGGCACCATACACGGCTGACTAGTTATATGTACATTATTATTATTTACAAGCTAGTCGGGGTAGTCTGTGGCCAACATTGGGCAGAGAGCCATTCTTTAATACTTGCATTTGAAAAAACCCCCCAATGCGCCGTCCTTGGTCGAGGTAGACCATTGCCGGGAATATTTCATTGGCCGGTTCTTCATGACATTGATGTGAATATTGGATGCATATCTTGTTTTCTGATGTGTGCGTATTATATATGATTTTGAAATAACATGATCGGTTTGCACACTGTGGATATTTTCTAATCTTATGCTTTGACACTCCAAATTCACCTCAATATTGATAGTATGATGTCAATCCTCTCACTTACTGCGTATCCTCCCATAGATACTCATCCCTCACTTTCTTTCCCACAAGATTAGTGTTGGATCGAGGAGATACCACTGGACTTGAGTATGGATATTTTCCATCTCTTCCGCTACGATGATTGGTGATATTGTTATGTATTGAAGATTTTAGTTTAACCATTCCATTTATCTAAATTTTTGGGATGACTGTATAAATTATGGACTTTTATTCCTGAAACTTTCGTGTTGATTATTTCATTGCATTGAGACATTTGTAAATATTTAAAAATAACTTGGGAATTTATTTTATATATGCGTAGAATTTAAATCCGCTCGGTGTGGCGGCTGCTCATGCTCTAGTTGGGTATGACAGTAGAGGTCTGTTGTTAAGACTGCTAGAAACTTATAGCCTTGCGTTGTTCTGGATGTTGGCTGTGGTATTCGTTGATTTTGGAGAGGCCGGGATGGTCATTTACTTATTTTTCAGGATGAATATGATATACATGTGAAATTATACTTGGGAAACCTCCGATTTATGGGGAGATTCTGCCCGATTTTCTGTAAAAATACAGCCGGCATTCAGGGACAACGGGCGACTGTTCACGATCCCGGTTCGGGGCATGACACATGCCAAGAGGCGCCATTGCACGAAGAGGTGCAAACAATAATATACTAGCATGAGCCATGGCTCAAAGGAGACAATGCAATGCACTATCATGACAAGGCATACCACGAGCAAGAGCAAAAGGCGAAGAATCAAGCATCAATGATCCAGCAAGTGAAAACACATGAGCAGAAACACTAATACTCGATGAAATAGGCCCTTAACTCGAAGAATTGGAGACATGGCTCAATGGGAGCATAGCAGTGCACTAGCCAGTATGCCCTTGCACATGAATAGTGCATGCTAGTACTTATAAGCAGTGTACCAAAAGGTCACCAGTCCCCCATGTAATAACTATTTTTATGAAACAATTCCTTTTATTTTTCTAAAGGTTTCATTGATGTAATAAAAATAGTTACAACTATCAAATAGTTATTATATATTAAGAGACTTTTTGAGTGAAAAGATTTGTGTAATGAGACCCTTAGCCTCCCAAGGGCTCATTTATAAATAGGGCAATCCTCTTTTATTTGTAATAAGCAATTTTAGAATACAAAAACTAGAGTTTCTTCATCTCTAGTGTGGGAATCAATCTTAGGGCTCAAGGTGGTCGAAAACCCCTTAGATTACTTTACCCTTGTGTGATATAGACTCTTGTTCTTAACGACACCCATCAAGGCAAGTTTAAATCATTTTCCATCTTTCTCCATCTCATTTCTATTCCATCCACCCTTCTCTAGCGAGCCACCATTGTGCACAAGGCATGTTGGTACCGTGCATAAGGAGAAACTCCAACCTTTTTACCATAACCTGCCCCTAAATGTCATAGCCGCGTGTAGTTCCCAAGGCATCACGGCCAATTCTTGTGCCAAGCCCGTGAAACTTAGCATTATTTGGGGCTTTCATTGAGAGAGCACATGGGTTGCAACATTATTTGGTGTTTTCATTAAGAGCGTCATACCGTTTCATCCATTCCACCGTTTTCATTGAGAGGAGTCCATCCAATCATTGAAAGATCATCTATCTACCCTTTCCACCTTAATTTCTTGAAGAAAACACAGCCATTCATCACAAAAAACCACACAAACAAGCCAATCCCTTTCTTTCTTTGAGAAGATCCTTATGATCTTAGAAAAGGTCCCTTCATTTTATTCAAACAAACCACCCTATCACACCCTTGCTTACACAACCTTTCACTCTTCAATCATCATAGCACAAAGGGAAAGGATTGAGGCACTTGAAGCCCCACCTTGATGCCCATGATCAAGCCGTACTAACGTGGATCAGCGCTCAAGTCAAATTGAGCAAAGTCTGGCTACAATGAACAACATCCCAAGGGAGATCCATGTTGCAAGCCAAAGCCAACCAACAAGGAATCAAACAGTCCTTGTCCGAGATGAGGAGCAATCCTCTCAAATTCAAGCCCCACATCGAACATTGGCATTATCACATGCTAAAGTAGATGAATCATCTTCATGGGAAGGCAAAATTGAGGCACCAAGCATGCTCCAAAATGGAGCCTTTCACCCACAACAACCTCAACAACCAAAACTTGTATTTTCAACATTTTCTTACGGAGATCCAAGCACTTGGATTGCAAGGGTAGAAACATACTTCACATACTATCCAACGGATAAGAATAAAAAGGTGCGAGTTGTTTGTTTCTATTTTGAGGAAGAAGCACAACTTTGATACCAATGGTTATAAGAAAGGTATCAGTCTAAGTAAAAGCACTTTCTCGGAGGAAACTAAGCAAGGAAATAACCAAAAGATTCTGTGAAATACTTATCTTCACTAAAAATGAGACTCTCCCCTGTTTGGAACAAAACTCTTCATTAAAAGAGAATTAAAAGGAGTTTGACAAGATCTCTACAAGGATAGATTAGCTTGAATCAACCCTAACGGACGACTTTGTAGGTGGATTGAGGCATGAATGTGAAGTTACATAGAACAAATATCCTTATGCGTTCTTGGGAGATTGCTCGAATCAAAGACGATCAACTCCAAGACCCTAGAAGGTTTTTACGGTTACAACCACTAAATGGGATAGCAAGTTCAAGAACCCCTAAAAATCCCACTACTTCTAAGACTTACCAACAAGGCATAACGAACAACATGTCTCAAGAAATGAAACATCTCTCCTATGCTGAAATGGAAGCAAGATGAACTAAAGAGTTATGTTTCAATTGTGAAAAAAAGTTTATACCCGATCACAAATGTAACAAACTCCAGATTTTCATGATCGAGACTCATGAAGATGAAAAGCCAACATTTGAAGAAGAAAAGTCCTTTGAAGAGGAGCAATCTTAAAAGTCATCTTTTGAAGATGACCCTCACATTTCCATCCATGCAATGGCCAGCATAAAAGATTCTAAGACCGTGCAGACCAAGTTATATATTGGAGGAGAGAAGTCATTCTCTTGGTTGACAATGGATTTTCACTCAATTACATCAACCACAAGATAGCCATTGAAAAGAAAGAACTTTTTGAAGTAAAGGTTGCAAAAGATGAAAAGTTGCAACGTTTGAAAATCAACCAAGGAGTCACGATTAACATCCAAGTACGACATCACAACGATCTTTATTCACTCTCACTAATTGGTATGGATGTAGTATTTGGGGTTCAATGGCTTGCAACTCTTGGCAAAGTGGTAGCTAATTACAACAAAAAAGAGATGGAATTCATGCATGGTGATCAATGGGTTCAACTCAAGTTAACTTATGCCAAAGAGTCACCAAGTGAAGTATCAAATGGGCAGCTACATACTGCCCTTCTCATAGCCATATCCGGTCCTCAATAGAGCATATGGGAAGGGATAAAAGCAGCCCTTCATGAAGGCAACCAAAGTAAGGAGATCATCCAAAAGTTGGAGTCCAATCAAGTCGAAATAGTCCATTATGAGATAAAGAAAGGCAAGTTGTTTTGGAAGGAAAAAGTTTATGTCCCTTCAATACATGGTCTAAGGCAAAAAGATCCTTTCACATTTCTATGACATCAAAGGAGGACATAGTGGACTCTTCAAGACCTATGCCTGAATCATACAAGTATCCACATAGGAAGGCATGAAGAAGGATATCCTAAATTACATCTATTCATGTCAAGTATGTCAAAGAACAAAAGGAGATTCTACAAAGGCACAAGGACTTCTCCAACCACTTCTACTACCACAACACTCCTTGGAAGATTTTACAATGGACATGATCGAAGGATTGCCATTAAGCAATGGATGTAATGGAAATCTGGTTGTTGTGGATAGATTCGCCAAATATGCTCACTTCATTGCTCTTACACACCCCTTCACATCCAAAACAATTGCAAGGTTGTATGCGAATAATGTAATGAATCTTCGTGGAGTCCCAAAGAGTATCATTACTGATTGAAATAGGATTTTCATGAGTGGTTTTTGGAAGGAATTCTTCCGCTATCATAGAACTTATCTTTCAAGAAATTCAGTCTATCACCCACAAACTGATAGACTAATGGAAACAACCAATCGCGCATTGGAGCATTACCTTAGAAGTTTTGTGAGTCACAATCCTATAACATGGGAAGAATACCTTTCATGGATAGAATATTGGTACAACACCAATAAGCATGAAACCATTAGAATGACACCATTCGAAGCCCTCTATGGAAGGTCACCACCAAATCTTCCTTCCTATACAAGCAGTTCAACAATCAAAGATTTGGTTGACACTAAATTGAAGAAGTGATTCAATAGCTAAAGTCCAACCTTCAAAGGGCGCAATCAAGAATGAAAAAGTAACATGACAAAACTACCCGGATAAAGAGTTTCAAATTGGATATTGGATCTACTTGAAGTACCACTTCAAAAAGAAGTGACACGACTTCAAGCAAGGGTTGACAAAGCTTCAAGCCAAACATTATTTGTCCATGTCAAATCATGGCCAAGTATGGGAAGCTTGCACACCATCTTGAACTTCTTTAAAGCATCCAAATCTACCTGGTATTCCACATAAGTTGGCTAAGGAAATTTGTTGGAGAACCCTCCAAAGTTTTAGCCACCCTTTCGGATCTTGAAGAAGATGGTAGTATCATCTTTGAACTAGAAGTTGTTTTGGATTCAAGGCTAATTCGAAAAGGAAACATACAAGACAAGAAGTACCCATAAAGTGGAAAGATCTCAACCAGAGGAAACAACTTGGGAAGATGTCTTAACCATGATCAATGGTTACCCATTCTTCAACTTTGGGGACAAGGTTTGTATTCAAGAAGAAGAGAATGATGCAGCCCTTTGCAAGGTTATGTGCAATGCTAAGGATCGCGTATGGTACAAGGCTGCAAGGAACACACAAGAAGAAATTATAAAGGTTTGCATGGACAAATTTGTACAATCTCAAGACAAGCCAAAGGGTACCAATGAAGAGATACTATCCTTGCACATGGAAGAACAATCGCTTAAGGCATTGCATGACATTACACTAGTTCACACAAACATGGACAAGTAGTGCACAAGCAATGCCACATGGCACCCGAGCACTCATATACCAAAGGATAGGAACCTTCATCCAAAGGTCACAACTTTTCGTGCTACATCAAGCAATCATCAAGAAATTGACTCCAAGGAAGAAAAAGGAGGCTATTGCACCTGAAAAGATGCAAGCAAGAAGGGCTACTCGAAAAGACACCATGTGAGGAGACACCATCGCACAAGCAGCCTGCACATGCACACACACCATTGCACGAGCAGTTTGCACATGAGCATGCCCCAAACACAAGCAGAGTAATGCCATTGCACAAGGAGACACCAAGCAACTCATGCTAAGAGGCACCATTGCATGAAGAGGTGCAAGCAATAATGCACCGACTTGAGCCATGGCCCAAAGGAGATAATGCAACGTACTACCACGATATGGCGTACCACGAGCAAAAACATAAGGTCGAGGAATCAAGCACCAATGAACCAGCAAGTGAAGAGATATGAGCAAAAGCACTAATGCTCGATGAAATAAGCCTTTGGTTCGAAGAATTGGAGACATGGCTCGATGGGAGCATAGCAGCACACGAGCCAACTCGCACTAGTACATGAGCAGCGTGCGTTAGCGCGCATAGGCAACACCATGCAACCGAAAACCTACCAGTCCCCCTAGGCAATAATTGTTTTTTTATAAACAATTCCTTTTATTTTTCTAATAGTTTCATAGATATAATAAAGACCGTTATAACTACCAAGTAATTATTATGTATTAGAAAACTTTGGAGTGAAAAGACTTTGTGTAATGAGACTTTTAGCCTCTCAATCCATCATCTATAAATGAGGCAGCTCTCTCTCATTTGTAACAAATAATTTCAGAATACAAAAACCAGAGTTTTTTCTTCTCGTGTGTGGGAATCTAACCTAGGGTTTAAGGTGGCCGAAAACCCCTGAGGTTACATCACCTTTGCATGATATAGACTCTTGATCTTGACAACACCCATTAAGGCAAGTTTAAATCATTTTTCATATTTCTCTTTCTTATTTCTATTCCATCCTCCCTTCTCTAGCGAGTCATCTTTGTGCATAGAGTATTTTGGTACCATGCATAAGGAGAAACTCCAACCCTTCCACCATAACCTCCCCCCAAACACCATAGTCACGTAAAGTTCCTATGGTATTGCGGCCAATTCTTGTGCCAAATCCAAGGAATGCAGCATTATTTGGTGTTTTCATTTAGAGAGCATCATCGGTTGCAACAGGAAGTCTAAATACTAAAAGCACACAGACTTTAAGCAACATAAATGCACTTACCATGGCATGTCCTATAAATAAACAATATTTTTTTTCGGTCCCAATGGCTAGACCACCGCTCAATATTCAATATTCAATATTTCGTCTCGATTAATCTGAACCGACCTGATTGTTGGGTCTCATTTGAGGAGAATATTTCTTAATATTATTTTTTCCGTACCTAAATAGAGTCAAACTCCTGATTTGGTTAATGGATGAAAATGTCCTTTCTATTTATGCTAACAAGTGTTGGTATAAACAATAATCAATATATAGGTTGCAGACTATTAGATCTTGCCATTTATAAAAACAATTTTTTTTCCCTTTTATGAGCTCATCATGATAAGACCTTATTTCACTGTTTCATCCTTTTTTTTAATGTAAATATAAATTTAGCAAGAGGAAAATTTGGAATTCTTGGATGGCACATCTCTAACCTTTTCAACCTTCTAATAGTGTTTTGCCGGAATGGGCCACCAAAGATTTGTGGAGCTCCTTCAACCTTTTCAACGCATATCACACAGGCCTATAATTCCAATATTTACGGTGCTTGGGAGGTGGGGGAGGGAAAGAGGGATAGGTGAGGGAACGTGGTCTTCTTCACCGTATGATAATATAATAAATCGGAGTTCCAAGGGATAGTTGGCCTTTGAGAAACACGTTAAGCTATTTAATCAAAAATCAGATTTAAGTTTTAAAAATTAAAGGAATTACGTTAGAAAAGTTATTTTTAAAGAGAGTTCGATAATAGTTAGAGTCGAATTGATTAGAATATGATTTTAAATATATGTATCAAATACCAAAATTTAACAAATTGGAGTATGGATTTAAAATTCCGTGACAAAAACTATTTCCAAACGAGGGAAATTGGTCCTCATTTACTGCCCCTCCCAAGCCCAATCTTAGGAGTGAGAGAGAATTCAAATCCATTGCGTGTATCTCTATTGAAAAATCAACCTTTATGGACAATGGGAATCTAACAAAGTGGTAGCGGATATAGATGCAGTAAATTGGAGAGGCCCAGCCCAACCAATGTGTCCGGTCTTGTTTGTTTGGTAGAGTACCTCTCAATATTTAGCACTACTAAATTTATGAGAACAGTCTCCCTCACATTTCACAAAACAATATTGCCTTTGTTTCCCATGCCCTATGTCGTCTAATAATATTTGGTCACCCATGATTTCTGTTGGCACATCAAAGCTTAAAATAGCAAATGAATTTAAAAACAAGATTCTTTAATATTTTTCAAATTCAAACATGAATTCCCAAAGTATATCATCAGATAAATTAGCTCATAAATTTTCTTCGATGCCATAAAGCAAATGGACATTGTGTTTTGTCTTTAAAAAATTGATTTAGTGAGAGACAGAGAGAGAAATGAAAGGAAAAGGTGTACTAAATTAATGTTAAGGGCCAGGTGTCATTAATCCTTCTTTCACCGCTTCGTGTCTAAATAATGGACTAGAGCAATAGATAGTCCACTCCCGCGAGAACATTATACGGGTTTCTCGATATTTAAAATTATATTTTAATTAATCTGATTTAAATATTTATATTTAAAGTAATATTTTTTATTTTTAAATTTGAGAGGTGAGATTTTATTAAGAAATTTAACTTTTCATCTTATTAAAATATTTGTTCAAGAACGTTACAGTGGATCACTGGACAACCATCCTCATTCATTTACTTCTTGTTGGTCGCTGGGGGGAGGGGGGAAGAGAGAGAGATCTTAGAGATGTCATTATGATGATCTAAAATACTATGTTCAAGGATTAAACTTTAATTATTTGGAAATTTTTGTCGAAGAAGTTTGATAATTCCAAAGAGAGGGGGATTAGTCTAGATGTTTACCGGTTAAGCTTAGTCAAAGTCTCAAGGCATTTATTTAAAGATGATTTTTAAAATTCCACATTATTGCAACAAAAGAATGCAAAGTAATTAATGGTAAATATAAATGCGCCTGCAACAAATCAACTAACGAGACACTCCATCTGCTTCTACTTACTTCCCCCCCTACTCCCCCAGGCTTTTATAAACAGCAGCCTTCCCCTTCTTCCTCACAAACCCCTCTCTCTCAACTTCCCCTCTTCTTTTCTTCCAAACAACAGAGATGGAGAGCGAGAGAAAACGCTTATCTATGTTGGTGTTTGTCATTGTCATGGTCATTGGGCTGCTTTCTCAAAACTTCATGGTTCCTGTCTTCGCTGCAAACTTTGAAGATCAAAAGAACTATTACTCTCCTGACCCTCATACTAGAACACCCCCTGGCAGTATCTCTCTCTCTCTCTCTCTCTCTCTCTCTCTCTCTCTCTCTCTTCGTCTCCCTCTTTTTCTCTCCATTTATCATCAACATGCATGCTAGTTTTAAAATGTGGACCATGTTGATGTGCAGGTTCACACGGTACCCCATCACACAGAACACCATCTCATGGAGGCGGCGGAAGCTATAACCCTACTCCATCAACTCCTTCAGGAGGTGGTAGCAGCGGCGGCAGTGGCAGTGGTGCCTTCTACAGACCCCCACCAAGCCCCACAACACCTATAGTAAATCCTCCTGTCCTGACCCCACCGACCACTCCCATAGTTAATACTCCAACTGTTCCAAGCCCTCCTTTCCCTATTGATCCAAACACTCCCCTCCCAGGTACTTGCACGTAAGTCCGAAGACCCTCCACCAAAATGCAGTACGCATCAACCTATGATAATCAATTTTTAATGGAATGTTTGACTATTGCAGTTTTTGGAGGACTCACCCAGCAGTAATATGGGGACTGTTTGGCTGGTGGGGAACAGTAGCTGGAGCATTTGGCGTGGCAAGTGTCCCCGGCTTTGGATCAAATTTCAGCTTGCAACAAGCTCTCTCAAACACTCGTACTGATGGATTTGGCAACCTCTACAGAGAAGGGACAGCCTCTTTTTTGAACTCCATGGTGGATAAAAAGTTCCCCTTCACAACACAGCAAGTGAGAGATCATTTTGCAGCAGGACTCGCTTCAAACAAGGCTGCAGGCGCTCAGGCCCAGCTCTTCAAGATGGCAAACGAAGGTCGTCTCAAACGAAGGAACTAAGTGTCAGAGAAGCTAAAGATTAGTAGTCTTCACTATGGGTAATTTACCATTGGTGTTTGCTTTAAGAAGAGTTACGTCTGAAACCGGGTAATTATGCTTTATCTAGGTTGTATTTTAAATGTTGTGTGTTCCTTAATGATGTTTGATATTTTACCGTACATTCATGGATGGGTTTGTCGAAACTCTCAAATTCTTATTGATCCCCCAATACAACAACTTTGTAGTAACAGTGGTATCATGTCGAATCCCACGAGAACTATATAAACTTAATTTCTTAGTGGTTGCCAAAACAAAATGGAGAATTATAAAATAAATTCCTAAGTGAAAAATTAAAAACCTAAAATTAAGAGATAAATCTATAATGCGAAAATACTAAAAATTATAAAAGAAACTTAATATGCTAAATTTCTATTCAAAAGTTCACATATTTCATTGTTTCACTAATTATTGATTAAAAATATTATTTTTACGATTCAAGCATTTAAGTTTAAATTTATTAGGATTGTCACGTCCCGATTCTCAGATCTACCACGTGACAACCACCGCGGCGTCTTGGTACACGGGCAGAATCTCCCCATATACTGGGACTCCGGAAGACTATACAACCGTACCACATATCTTTCCAATACGATGCCTATGTAAAGGATCCATCTGGTTCATCCCTATACACATAAGCATGCGTCAGCACACATTCGGGCAGGGGTTCCTGTATATACACAAATGTAAAATTGGCCATCACAGCTATTTCAAAATTCTTAACATAAATAAACCATTTAAAATAAAAAAAGTCTCAAATCATAGTCACAAGATTTTACTAACACTCGCTTAAAAAAATGAGCTATCATCAGTAAAATCCAAATGATATGAGATGTACAAAACTTCGTAAAATTGAAAGAAAATAACGAATTCTAACATTTCAAATCAAATGTCCTATTCAAATAATAAGTTTAACAAAAAATAAGAGTTAAAAGAAAATGAACCAGTTTTGTACAGAATCTAACACAAACTATGTAAAAATTCCATCAATACTTATTCTTATATATGAAACAAGTATTGATTTAATCCATACCAAAAGAATTATATGAGTCTTCCCTTCCATGGATTCCAAAGTAACTAAAATAACCTTACATCACTAAATTAGCTACACAAAACAGCAAAAATCCTTCGCAAGCTCCCACGTGCAGTCTCCGCACTAAGTATCCTCTGTAAAATGTGAAAAGAGGGTGAGTATTGGGGAATACTTAATGAGTAGAGTGCAATGGTATGATTGTGTGATAAATTAGGGATAAATGTGGGAGAGTTAAAATATATCTCAAAACGTCACTTTATGCATACAAAAGTATTTTCAATAAATCAGACAGTTTACAAAATATGTATCCACATCAAATACCGTTTTGAAAATTTCAAGAGTCCCATCGAAATCACTTCCGTCCTGAATTTGGCCGAACCCAGACGGAAACCCGTCAAGGGGTTTTCTATTTCAATATTTCCAAACACTACCCCCTTCCTTGGAATTGGCTCGTACCTCACCGGGGTGCAATCCGGATAGTCCGACGTGGCAGAGAAGAGGCTGTGTATACCTCTCTCGCAATAAAATCTCATCCACATTACCCTATTGGGTCGCTCCGTGGAGGGAATGACTATCGTCATTACACTCGTGCACCATCATTTCACAATCATTCAAATTACAGTCAATGTATCATGTTTTATCAAACAAATTCTAAAATTCATGTTACAAGCATTTATAAATCCAATATCAAATACAAATGACACGGATTCATTAATAATTATATAGAATGCATTCATAATTCAAACTTCCATTTCAAACATCCCACAATCACAAATAGTTTCTTATAACACTTGTAAAAATTATTCAAAATATTTCACAAAAAAATTTAAACTCGTTTTGCTCATTTATAACACAATGGACCATCCACTCACCTCTAGAGAGGATATTCACTCCCTATTTCCATAATTACTCCACAATGACTTCTTTCAAGTCTCCAAAAAGTTAACCTAGATCAATCATCATAATTTATCATCAACTAAAGTCCCATTAAAGGGTTTTCAAATTTTCTCCGAATTTAATATAACCTTAATTTTATATATCCGCAAATTCTAGACTCTTATTTTATTAATCTAAGATTATTTACATCGCCAATGGACTTTAATTCCCCGTATTTCAAATTCTACCCAATTTTCTTCTGAATCTATATAATTATAATACTCTTCATACACATTTCAAATTAACTCTGGGAAAACTATTCTATTCAACTTAACATGATTCTGTCATCTCTTAGCATGCTTATTTTATATCAAACAGCCTAATTCATATAAAATCCTATACTTAACCTTAATAATCACATATAAAATGTCAGAAAATGTATTCTAATTGAATCTAACATACATTCTTAACATATATAGGTTCCTTCACCCTAGATTTAACCATAGATTCACTCAATTTATCGAAAAAATTAGTATTTCCCTCACCTAGGGTATTCACGGTTCATGGACCTAGCTTCCCGACACCATTCATTCAGTCCAGAACCTGTAACGCTTCCAAATTGAAATAACGTCAGAAATTAAATCTAGCTACTAAGAACATTCAAAACCCTGAAGTATTTACTTATAACTGTCATTCTTACCTACGCGGTGGATGATTACAGATTCGGTTTAGGGTTTTCAAAGGCTTACTGCTACTGCCGCAGGCTTGGGGCTTCTGCGAAGGTTGCAGAAGGGTGGTGCTCGAAGGGAGCAGCGGTGCAAGCGAGCAAGGGAGAAGAGAGAGCTCCATTCGCACGCAGAAGAGAGAGAAAATAGAGAGAAAGAGAGAGGAGGAGGGCGGCCATGTGCGGCAGTCAATGAAGTCCATAGAAACGCTCTCGGCAGAGAAAGCAACACTGCGCGCGAGCGAGGAAGAGGGAGACAAAGGGGCTGTCACGCGCGGGAAAGTGATAGACAGTAGAGAGGGAAAGAGAGAGCGAGAGAGGCGAAGAGAGGGAGAGAGAAGGGAAGAGAGGGAGAGAGAAGGGAAGAGAATTAGGGTTTTCTAACCCTAATTCCCAATTAAGGGACGCAGCGCTTTAGGGCAAAATGTTGCGTCTCCTCCTCCTTTTTTTTTTTTTTTAAATCACTACGAATCGCAGACACGACATTTTATACATATATATATATATCCAAATTTCAATTTAATACCTAAAAATCAATAATCAATAAAATTTAAAATTTTCGTTTATAATTTCTAAGATATTTATAGAACATTTCTAATACCGAATTTTCGGTGTTATAATACTTAACCCCCTAAAAAATAAATTTCGTTCTCGAAATTTCAAAATACAATTGGATCCATTAGTTTCAATCCTTTCAATCACACTCTATTATCAACTAAAATTTCCACTCATACAATAACCAACCTATATCTTTAGTCTCCTTTCTTCAACCTCGGATAACCTTTTATTGAAAAATATTGAAGCACGTGGACCTCATTCACGCTGCAATAGCCGTCCTCAATGCTTATCAAGACTTCAAAACTATGAAAATTCCTTAAATTATCCTTCAAAAGAGCCCTAAATAAGAAATGGCCATTACCATGCCATGTTCATATCAATTGTAGATCCAAAAGTAGAGAGACACAATTTATAAGGTATCAGAATGAAAGATACATGAGGAAAAGGTTGTAGAAAATCACATTTATCCCTACATCCAAGATTAATTACATGAACTATAGGTGCAACTAAAATACATATATTCCTAGAGATAATAATAGCTGAAACTTTCAATATGGTACATATGGCAGCCACATAGTCTTAAGACTTAGTATAAAAGGTACACAAATTCATATATCATCAAACTTGTATATGATAAAATGTAGATCAACCTCAATATGGCCTAAACTAAGTGATAAAACTTAATCCATTGACAATATTAGAATGCTTCCAAGTTTTAAATCTCAAATCTTTAGTTGGATAACTTTTCAATCAAGATACTTCTATTACAATCATTCTCAATCAACTTTAGTATTATGTAATATCACCGATATTCTATCCAAATCAATTCAAGCATATATATCCACATATCACCTAGTGTTTGCATTAATACCCCCAAATTATCAAAGTTTAGAGACAAGAAATGCATGCTTCATTATTTCTAACTCTATTGTCACAAGGGACATTATTTCCATCTCCAGGGCCAATAGACAGACTCAAAACCCTCTCTATATATCCACAAAATAATGAACATAAATGAATAACGAAAATACTAACCTCAAAGTAGAAGAATCCAATAACTAAATTAGTTTTCTCCATTTGCAATGGCAGAAAAATGATAGAACACAAGCAATCCTTTGACCGAATTCCCTATCAAACTCATAAACTCGTGTCAATAAATGCACGTGCATCAATGCTATTTATTTATTTTTTTTTCATTTCCAAGAGATGAATAAAGAAACTTATACTAGAATGCTGATCTAAAGAAGTCAAGCACCCATATTAGAGGGGAAATACTTTGGTCCATGTAGGTGGATCTTTCCATTGGTCTGCTACTAACATGACATATCATTATGAGTCAATATAGGTATAGTCATATACTCCAGACATCGATTTTACTTAAAGATCTCTTAAAATGAAAAGAACCTAACGCATTAATATTTACATGTACTAAATTCCAACATGGGTTCTACAAATAAAAATTCTCATATGATACTTGTGTTGATGGATTATAAAACCCTAGCATAACAACCATTATATTACACTACACCATTGTCCCTTGAAATGACTTTTACCCAACAACCTAATTAAGCATGCAAGAGGCATAACATTTATCACTCCCAATGCCATTGTCGCAGTCACTACTTGACTTATGCTTCAATCACCATAGTAATCCATTACTAGAGCCACTATTTGATTCAAGTTTCAATCACCATAGCAATTCATGACAAAGATGACATCAAATAAAAATGCACAATACCCTTAATTTTGCAGCACATTCCATTCCAACCCCAAAACCCTTTTTAGAATTTATACCTAAAACCTCTTAATCTCTTTAGCATTGTCTAAAGATGACATTCAAAAATAGGAACAGAGATAATCAAAATGCATCTTATAAGCCTTGTCCCTTAAGGTGAAATCCACATTAAGAATCTTCCTCAATTCTCATGACAATTAGGCCTAAAATCGACAAGAGCATCTACAAGTAACATGACACAATTGCATGTACTTTTGCTAATTTTACCTCCAACTAAATTTACACTCTTTCTAAGTAAGTTGCGGTCTTGAACCACATAATTGGCTGACCTCGCCAGATAATATGAAGGTCGGAGGAATACAATGAGTGCTATGATAATATTACCATTAGGGCTTATGATCAATGGCCATAATGAGTAAGAGAGATGGAGAGAATTTCAAATCCTAGTGGCACCTAATTTGCCATCAATATTTAGACTGCTACCTTCTTTTGGTCCCTACAGGACCAATTCAAAAACTTTTAAAAAAAATTATCCTCAGTAGGAGGAGTAGTCCTAACCGTATAGTTCGACGTGATAGAGAAGAGGCCGTGTATACCTCTCTCACAATAAAACCCCACCCACGTCACCCGTCGGGTCGCTCTGTGGAGGGAATGACAATAACCATTACACTCGTGTACTATCATTTCACAATCATTCAAATTACAGTCAATGTTCCATGTTTCATCAAACAAATTCGGAAATTCATGCTACAAGCATTTACAAATCCAATATCAAATGCAAATGGCACAAATTCATTGATAATTACATAGAATGCATTCGTAATTCAAACTCCATTTCAAACATCCCACAATCACAAATAATTTCATATAACACTTGTAAAAATCGTTCAAAACATTTTACAAAAGAATTTAAATTCATTTTGCTCATTTATAACACAATAGACCATCCACTCACCTCTAGAGAGGGTATTCAATCCCTATTTCCACAATTAGTCCACAATGACTCCTTTCGAGTCTCCAAAAAGTTAACCTAGATCAATCATCACAATTTATCATCAAATAAAGTCTCATTAAAGAGTTTTCAAATTTCCTCCCAATTTAATATAACCTTAATTTTATACATCCGTAGATTCTAGACTCTTATTTCATTAACCTAAGATTATTTACATTGCCAATGGACTTTAATTCCCCATATTTCAAATTGTGCCCAATTTTCTTCCGAATCTATATAATTATAATACTCTTCATACACATTTCAAATTAACTCTGGGAAAACTATTCTATTCAACCTAACATGATTCTGTCATCCCTTAGTATACTTCTTTTGTATCAAATAGTCTAATTCATATAAGATCATATACTTAACCTTAATAATCACATATAAAATGTCAAAAAATATATTCTAATCAAATCTAACATACATCCTAAACATATACAGGTTCCTTCACCCTAAATTTAACCTAGATTCACTCAATTTATCGAAAGAATTAGTATTTCCCTCACCTAGGGTATTCGCGGTTCACGGACCTAGCTTCCCGGCACCATTATTTCAGTCCATAACCTGTAACACTTCCAAATTGAAATAACGTCAGAAATTAAACCTAACTACTAACAACATTCAAAACCCTGAAGTATTTACTAAGAACTGTCATCCTTACCTACGCGGTGGATGATTGCAGATTCTGTTTAGGGTTTTCAAAGGCTTACTACTACTGCCGCCGGCTTGGGGCTTTTGCGAAGGTTGTAGAAGGTTGGTGCTCGCAGGGAGCAGCACATGCAAGCGAGCAAGGGAGAAGAGAGAGCTCTATTCACGCGCGGAAGAGAGAGAAAACAGAGAGAAAGGGAGAGGAGGAGGGCGGCCGTATACGGCGGTCAATAAAGGCCACAGAAAGGCTCTTGGCAAAGAGAGCAACGCCGCGCACGAGCGAGGAAGAGGGAGACAGAGGGGTAGTCGCACGCAGGAAAGAGATAGACGGTAGAGAGGGAGAGAAAGAGAGAGAGAGGCGAAGAGAGGAAGAGATAAGGGAAGAGAATTAGGGTTTCCAACCCTAATTCCCAATTAAGGGGATGCAGCGCTTTTGGGCAAAACGCTGTGTCTCCTCCTCCCATTTTTTTTTAATTCACTACGAATCGTGGACACGACATTTTATATATATCCAAATTTCAATTTAATACCCCAAAATCAATAATCAATAAAATTTAAAATTTCCTTTTATAATTACTAAGATATTTATAGAACATTTCTAACACCGAATTTTAGGTGTTACAAGGATAGCCGTAAAAATCTTGTATTTTCTTAAATTAATTGACCAAACCCACCATTCAATCAAAACTTATCATTAATCGACTGGACATAATAGCTCTCCATATTAATATAATAACAATATTAAGTTCTGTAAAAACAGTTAAACCAAAATACAAATAATCAGAATAGCTGTATAATTATTTGATTTTGTTCCATTGATTCCTTAGGTTAAAATAAATATTGGTAAACGACCCATAAACATAAATAATATATTTGCTACTTGTACCATTTATTCATGACAATTACAGATAATTGAAATCATGGGTGCAGTAGAAAAATTGATATTGAATTAAATTGCTAGATTAACTAATATCAATCTTTCATGTAAATAAATCAAGAATTGACAAATACCGGAATTAAAAGGACAAGAAATTAAATAAAACATATAACCTCACAGTTAAAATAATCAATGAAATTCCCCTTGAATCAAAAGAAAAACTAACCACTTATGATAGAAACAAAAGAAAAAAAAATGTTCTTGAAGGAAAAATAAATAAAGGAAAAAACTAAACCTAGAAAAGAAAAAGTTGGCTGTATGCCTCGTAGAAAGAAAAGTGGAGTGCTTGAATGCATCACTGAAGAGACATATATATGGGCATGAGTCTCCTAAGTAAAGTAGAAGCATCCACTTTTTTATCTAGATCTCAAAAAATATTCTCTCCCTCAAAAATAAGAAATAATTAACTTTTTGAACAATTTTACTTGAAATGATATTTCTAAAATAAATATTCCACTCTAGAGGCTTCTCCCTTCCCTTTGTAGGCCCAATTGGTATTTTGAACTATTTAGCTCTAAAAAAATAGCTCCTTAAAACCATTTTGTTCCAATCTCTAATTTTTATCCCTAAAAATATAAAGGTTATAAAACCATCCATTAGATTACTAATCAATCTAAAATCAATTCATAATATTAATAATAAATATAACATTTTGCACATTATCAAATTCCTCCACACCTAACCAATACTTGTCCTCAAGCATACTCTAGATTAATGACTCAAAACCATTTTCTTCTTCACTCCTTCCCTTCTTTTAGTTCATCTTCAAACAATTCAAATCACCACATTTCGAAAAATTCAAGCAAAAACAACAATCCGAAAATCAAGTAATCATAGTATCATAACCTTAAATGAAAACATAAGCATCCCATCAAACTCAATAATTTTATCAAAATTCAATATATCGAGATCAATTCCTTCACAAGAAATTCACTCTATGTACTCAAAGTATTTAAGGGAATTTATCAATAACTCTCAAAATCAAATCAAAGTACGTCATTACCATAAATTTGCTTATTTATCAAATCTCCATCACCACTTATATGAATTCAAAACAAAAATCTGGGGGTCTTTACAAGGGTTGTAACGTATTTTGGGTAAAGGTAGGATAAAAGGATAAACATGATATGTAATGTATATATCAAAAGAAACATGTCAAGAACACAAAACCATTTTCCCTATCTCATATCATGAAATACAATCAACCCAAAAGAAGAAAAAATAACCCAATCAGAGCATCTCATTTCACAATAAAAATTTTTAAATTTCTCCAAATTCCCCAATTTCAACTTTTGAGAATTTTCCATCATTTTCTTCTTTTTTTCTTTCCCTTTTTTTTTCTCATTTTCCTTTTTTTTTCCTGCCCTTTTCTCTCTCTTTTTTTCTCATCATCATCCTTTTTTTTCTTTTTTTTTCGAAGACAATCAGACTTGATGATGAATGAAAATATGGAGCATACATAAATTACCACAACATATGATCGAATCCCTAAAAATAATCTCCAAAATAAAGTTACCCCATTCCCTTTACAAATAACCACTGAATTCTTACTTTAAACACATGCTTCTTTGATATAAAGATCAAAAAGAATGTTAAGCGTAAAAAAGAAGACTGTGTGTTAATTAATGAGGTCATAGCAAAGAAAATAGGTATAAACTCAAATGGTTTCACTAAGAGGAATATTATGCATGGGAAGGTCTTTTTCGAGAGCTAAAATGGGTAAACCTAATTGCCCCCATCATATTAATGTATGAACTCACGGATGTGCAAATCAATTTCTAGAATAAACATACTATGATTGATAAACACTCATCAAAGAAAATTTAGAGCAAAGATGATGTATGCTCTAAAGGCTCAAAAGCTCATAGAAGGGTTTAATTTTGTATCAAATCTATCACATCTTCATTTAATTCAATCATCAAGATCAATGGGACACTCAAAACAATTTTATCTAAAAATAACTAATCACATTGCCTCTTTCTTGCATTTAAACTCAAATTAACAATGCACTCAAAATCATTGTAAGATAAAAATCAATAGAGTACGAAGTTCCAAAGAAAAATAGAAAAAATGACATTGGTATGAAAATCCCCCCCCCACACCTAAATTTTACATTGTCCTCAATGTATGCAAAAGATAAGAAACTTAGGCACAATGCTAAAGAAACTCACAAACTAGCACAATTTTAAACTAGTAACAACACTCATAAAATCACCCTAATACAACATATGAAAGTAGGACAATGGAAAGAATGATAAAGAGTGAGAGAACTCCCTTAAGATGATAGCGCGAATGAAAGTTGAAAACCCACAAAGTCGGCGAGTGCTTGAATGCCCCCATTTTTTTGGTGGCCAAAAACCGCGTGATCACACCTTGAGTAGAGGACTGCTTCTATCCGCCCTTTGAATTTCAATTTCTGAAAACCGCATGATCACGCGTTAGCGAGGAGATTGCTTTTGTTCGGGTTTTGCACTTCATTCTAAAAACCGCATGATCACGTTTTAACGAGTAGACTGTTTCTACCCACTTTTTGTCTCAATTGCTCTGTCTATCTCTTCACTTGGATAAATGCAACTCTTAGAATTTTTTCTTTTAGGTACCTAAAAGAATTAAAAGAAAAAACTAATGATACTAATCAAATACCCCTAAGTAATTAAGAAATTAAATAATAAACAAATCAAACTCAAGAAGAAAAAAATATTGGGTTGCCTCCCAACAAGTGCGATTATTTAACATCTTTATGCATGACATTCTTCACTTGTTTTTCGTCAAGGAGACTTTAATTTTACTTTGGGAAGTTCATATAATTTTCCTTTCATATCTAATTGTGCATTCAATTCAAAATCAATATAACATTTTTTTTCACAAACTTTCTGCATTATTAAATCAAAAATATCAGCAGAACAAATTGATTGACACTCATTTGAGTACTTCGTAGAATCAAAAATAATAAATTTAATAATCTTGCCGTTGAACTCAATGGAGAGAGTACCCTCATCCACATCTACTTTAATTTTTGCTATCTTCATGAATGGTCGTCCTAATAAAAGTGAAGTTGAATCTATAATAGTATCTCCTTTCATTTTCAAGATGTAAAAATCAATTGAAAAATTTAATTCGTTAATTTGTATCAAAACATCTCCAACAATCCCCTCTGGATAAATATAAGAATGGTCAGCTAACTGAATAATAACTCAAATTTCCTTTATAGGACCCAATTTCAGAATATTGTAAATTGAATAACGCGTGATATTAACAGATGCTCCTAAATCTAGCATGGCATGCTCCATTTTTTTCTTACCAACAACACAAGGTAGAATGAATATACATGGATCTACACATTTTTTAGACATATTTTCACCCATCTCATCACTTCTTAGATTCCCTACTTCCTTCTCATATTCTTCCATCTTGGATTCATCAAACTTACAAGGAACATGTGACACAATTGGGTTAGAATTTATCAAAGAAAGGGAATCAAATTGTACCTTAATTAGACTTTCATCAACGGCCTCATCCCCATCCTCTTCATCTTTCTTTTCATCTACCTTCTTGGGCGATGGTGGAGTTGATCGCAACTCCTCTCCATTCCTCAACACCATTGAGCTAGCATTCTCCTTAGGGTTTACTACCATTTGTAAAGGTAATTTCCCTGAGGTTCGAGCCTCCAAGTTACTAAACGAGGTTGCTAGTTGAGTGATTTGAATCCCCAAATTCTATATACTCACTCTCGTTTCCTATTGAAATTGTTAAGTGTTAGTTGCAAGAGTTTTTACAATGTCTTCTAAAGACATACCTGAATTAAAAAATTATGAAGGTGGTAGTGGTGGTCTATTAAAAAATTGGGGTTGATATCTTGCTGGTCTTCCTTGACTCTCATAACTCAAATTTGGATGATCCCTCCATCTAGAATTATAATAATTGGAGAAAGGATCATACGTACATTGAAGTTGACCAAGAAATCTTCCTACGATATTCCCTTGATGAGTAGGATCTTCTTGTAGGGATTGACACATATCTGTCGGATGTCTAGGAATTAAGCATATGCCACAAACCTTAGTTTCCTGCATTTGCCTTACAACCAATTGTCGAACCAAAGCAGTCAATTCAGAAATTTGATTTTCAAGGGTTAGGTGATTTACCTAAAAACTGAGTATTCGATGCACAAGGGTTGTTGGTTCAAAATTTATGCAACTAACTTCTTCAGAGTTCTTTGATGATTTGTTATCTTTCTTTCACGTAAAAAAAATCAGTAAACAAGTGAGAAGCACAAACTAAGAAATTAAAATAGTTCCCCGGTAACGACGCTAAAATTTGGATAGGTTTGTCAAAACCCTCAAATTAATACTGATCCCCCAATGCAACAAACTTATAGCAATAGTGGTACCAGATCGAATCCCACAGGAACTATATAAACTTAATTTATTAGTGGTTGTCAAAACAAAATGGGGGATTTATGAAATAAATTCCTAAGTCAAAAATTAAAAATCTAAAATTAAGAGACAAATGTATAATGCGAAAATACTAAAAATTGTAAAAGAAACTCGATATGCTAAATTTCGATCTAAGAGTTCACACATTCGATTATTTCACTAATCATCGGTTAAAAATATTATTTTTACGATTTAATTATTTAACCTTAGATTTATTAAAATAGTCGTAATAAATCTTGTGTTTTCTTAAATTAATTGACCAAACTCAATATCTAATCAAAATTTATCATTAATCGACTAGACACAATACATTCTATATCAATATAATGATAGCATTAAGTTCTGTGAAAATAGTTAAACCAAAATACAAATAATCAGGATAGCTGTATAAATATTTGATTTTGTTCCATCGATTTTTTAGGTTAAAATGAATATTGGTAAACGACCCATAAATATAAATAACCTATTTGCTACTAGTATGATTTATTCATGACAATTACGGATCACTGAAATCCTGAATGCAGTAGAAAAATTGATAACTAATTAAATTATTAGATTAACCAATATCAATCTTTCATGTAAATAAATTAAGAATCAACAAATACCTGAATTAAAAGAGTAAAAAAATTAAATGAAGCACATAACTTCACAGTGAAGATAATCAATGAAATTTTCCTTAAATCAGAAGAAAAACTAACCACTCATGATGAAAACAAAAGAGAAAAAAATGTTCTTGAAGGAAAAAGAAAAAAAGGAAAAAACTAAACCTAGAAAAGAAAAAGTTGGCTGTGTGTCTCGTAGGAAGAAAAGTGGAGTGCTTGAATGCTTCATTGGAGAGGCATATATATAGGCATAAGGCTCCTAAGTAAATTAGAAGTCTCCTCTTTTTGACCTAGATCTCAAAAAATATTATCGCCCTCAAAAATAGGAAACAATTAACTTTTTTGAACAATTTTATTTGAAATGAAATTTCTAAAGTAAATCTTCTACTCTAGAGGCTTCTTTCTTCCCTTTGTAGCCCCAGTTGGTATCTTGAACTATTTAGCTCCAAAAAAATGCCTCCTTAAGCCCATTTTGATGTAATCTCCAATTTTTTATCCATAAAAATAAAAAGGTCATAAAATCATCCATTAGAGTACTAATCAATCCAAAATCAATTTATAATATCAATAATAAATGTAACATTTTGCGCATTATCAATTCACAGGATACCCATGCTCATGTTCTCAATGTTTAGTTCATGATTTCTCGGTTCTAAATAAGATAGTTCAATCTTCATATTTCAGGTGATAGCAATATAATTTCATACACAACATAATCACATGAAGAGACTGCTTGCAGCAAATAAAAGCCAAATTTCGTAAAAGAATGTATTCAGAAATTTTGTCACGCCCCGACCCGCTCGTTAAGCATGCAACAACCGCCGCATTATCCTGAAATGCATGTGAATCCCATTTCACGTTCCTAGATACCACAAATCATTCCAATATTCTAAACATATCAAAATAAATTTAAAATTATTCTTAGGTCATCACAGCCGTATAAATAATTTCCAAACATTGAAATAAATTCACACGTTCAAAATATGTTCAAAGTCCACCACATCATTCAAATGTCCTAATGAAAGCAATACATATTTGAAAATGAAATTTTAAACAAGTTAAATAAAGTTCAACATCATAAAAGTAGAGATTTTATAATACTTGCCCAAAAGTAGTCAAGTAAATATTTGTCAAATTCAAACATAAGAGATGTACAAAATTTCCTTCTATCGATTATATACCATACTTCCCAAAAAGAAATATTCTCATGACTGTTATCTATTGAGAGCTAACAAAATATAGTTTCTTTAACGGCACTGATGACGTCAATGTCTCCAATCTAAATTTCCTCAAAAAAATTAGAAAGTGAAAGGTGAGTATAAAAATGTTCAGTGAGTGGAGTACAATGACATGCTGAACATGAATAAAAGGTGAGGGTGGTGATGTCAAACATATATGTCAGATATATTCAAATGCATTAATTGAAGCCATTGTATAAATCAATTTCAGATCAAATCCACCAACATATACCCCAAATCAATAAATAAATTAAACTTTCTTTTCAATTATTTTTTGGATTTGCCAAAATCACATTCTACCAATGGCCGTTCGTAGAATCCGCAAAAGAATTTTTTCACAATTTTTCATATAAATATTTTCTTATCCTTGGCGTTGGATCTGAGTTTTCGTGGGGTGCTACACGTTATCACGGCCAGCTTGAGGGACTCTCCATCCTGCCTACCTCCAAGCCATCATTTTAAACCAACCTTAATCATATCGCCCCAATAGCCTAGTCTGTAGAAGACTTACTATAGCCTTTTCCCCAGTACCATGTTACAAGAATAACCATTTCATCATTCAACATTTATGCTTATATACAAAGGTAAGCAATTTTACAATTCACAATCAAAATTTTATTGTAACATGATACAACAATTCAATGTTCAAGAAAAGGAGTCATGAATTTATCAACATTTTATTTTGGGCACACCACAATCATAAAACATTTCAAATCCATTTCAAAATTTCTTTCAAATTTCAATTTACAAATCACAATTGAAAATAATTTAACATCCATATTTAACATAACCATCAACTCACCTCTTGGGAGGTTGGGAGGATGAACACTCCCAATTTGCAATCAGTTTCAAGATAATCTCCTCTTGATTTCCAATGAAATTATCATAGAAAAATAGTTAAAATATCCAAAATACCATATTCTAGCACAGTTTTGAAGTTAAAGTATGCTATGATGTGTACTCGTCTCGATATTTGTCATGTTATGGGTTTGGTCAGTAGGTATCTGTCCAATCTAGAGAAAGGTGATTGGATTGATGTGAATTGGTTATTAAGATAGCTGAATGGAATAGCAGATTATTTCCTTTGTAATTAAAAAAAGATTTAGTATTGAAATGATACATAATGGTAATTGGGGAGGTGATTTAGATGAGAAAAATCTATCTCTAATTTTGTTTGCTTGCTCAATGATAGAGCAATCTCATGCAGTAGTAAGAAACAAATTTGTGTATCTTTTTTTAAAATGAAAGTAGGCTTTGTGGTCTGTACTTTCGCAATTTAAGGAGAAATTTAGTTGTGTATATTTTTACAATATTTGGAAGTAGTGAACAATTCAATGGGAGTTATGACTTAATAACAATAAGTTAGCTATTACTTACGCTAGAAACTCCAAATATGATGGCAAAACCAAACATATAGACCCGAAAATCAATCTTGTTCGAGACATGGTTGAAAATAGGGAAATGACACTGAAATACATGTCTACGCATTTGATGGTGACTGATCCTTTACAAAGCAAGTGCCTCAAGACATGTTGGTATGACATGTTGGGTTGCTTGAGTTGCATGGATTATTATGATAGTACTGTGATTGTAATTGTAATCATATACAGAATGTATATGATACAATACTAATATTCGATAATATTTGAATTTTGTTTTTTTGTGTCCAAAATTCTAGTGTCTACGATAAAAGTATGTTACACAAGTTTTGAGATTGACTCTCTCATATAAGCAATCGCCTCTAATATCTATATGATATATAAAGATGAAATTGTGTTAATTTGTGATGGATTAACACATATATATTCCGTCTTAATTAAATACTAAGATGAGATTACCAGTTGTATATACATATGTGGTAATCGAAATGGATTCCCCCACAATCCATTGAACTTGTCTAATAGTCAAGTGTGATTTTTCCTTGATATTTTGAAAATTTTTAAGGACTTGTAAGAAGGAAAAATCAGATCAGGTGTTGTGCACACATGTACTAAGACCTGTACGATATCTTTTTTGAAAATAAGACATACACTTCCAGATAAGAAGATAACGTATCGTAGCATGTGTTTTCATATCACGTGTACTTATATGACCATATGGGTAATGAGATGATGCATCCATTTTCATGTCATTGTGTGAAACTAAAAGATTCATATTTAACCTCAATTTACTATAAGAAAATAAACCATCAGTAACAGAAAATTATCGATGGAGAAAAATCTGTTAATAACAGCTACAGATTAACATCGAACAGAATACAAGAGATTTGTAATGGATTAGCAAAATAAATTAGTGACGGAAAGAATTCTATCACTAATCCATCATGTAGTGGTCCATTGTTAAAAAAAAAAAAGAAAAAAATTTGTAAACCTATTAACGACGGATTATCGACGGAATTTTTTATAGTGGTCCATCGCTAAACCGTCGGTGTATTAGTGAAGAAAAAAATATAAAAAAATATAAACAGCTATCAGCGATGGATTAGTGACGAATTTTTTTAATTTTTTTAATTTTTTAATTTTTTGAATTTTTGAATTTTTGAATTTTGAATTTTTTCTTCTCTTTTATTATTTTATAATTCTTTCTCTTTTTTCTTTTATTTATTTTATTTTTTCTTCTCTTTCATTATTTTATAATTCATTTTCTTTTTTCTTTTATTTCTTTTATTTTTTCTTCTCTTTTATTATTTTATAATTCCTTTTAATTTATTTTATTCTATTATTTTATTATTTAATTTAATGGACAAATAAAAAATAATTTTTCATTCTATTTTAATTAATTAAAGAAATATTTTATTCCTTTATTTAATTCAAATTTAATCAATATCAAATTTAACCGGTTAGAAAAATTTAATGAAAAACATTTCCCAAGGTCAAGGAAAAAAAATAGAGATGTAAGTGAGTTAAAAAATTTGTGAAAGTAAGATAATCTTCTTTTTTTTTAAAAAAAGGTAGAATGAGATTAATATTAAAAAAAAGGAGAGTTAGATAATAAATAAAAAAAGAAAAAGATATCACAATAGCCTTTGTGTTATGGTGGTTAGAGAATTCATACTTGATTCTTGGTAAAGACTCATTTTTCGCAATAAAATGCAGGGTGAGCGGGTTAGGCCTGGCGCGGGCGGGCGGTAGAGAACCGGGTTGCATGCGCGTGACAGCAAGTGGGCATAGGCAGGTCCGTGCGTGAGGCACAGGCGGGTTCGTGCGTGAGGCGCGGGCGGGTCCGTGTGTGAGACACAGGTGGGTCCGTGCGTGTAGGAACGTGGGTGCGTGAGGCGTAGGTAGCAAGCGCGTTTGGGCTCGTGCACGCGTGTGAAGGTTCCAGAATTAGCGACAAAAAATATCCATCACTAATAGTGAATTATCAATGACAGATAAGCGACGGAATTATTTGAGATAGAAAAATTCTGTCTCTAATTCGTCGCTAATATTTTTACATTTTTCTTCTATCATGCGGATTAATGACGGATATTTTTAACGACGGATTTTTTCCATCGCTAATCTGTCGCATATATCAGCGACGGATAGTATTTTGTCGGTAAAATTTAACAAGATAGTTTTCAGTGATGGATTTAGCAATAGAAAAAATCTGTTGCTAATATCCTTCAGCGACAGATTTGCAACTTTCAACGACGGAAATTTCCGTCACTGATAGTTTATTTTTTAATAGTGATTATACCCTTAAAACTTTCGTCTATCTCTTAAAATTTTGTTTTGGTGTTGCTACTTTAGCATGTCACTAAGAAATCATGATTGATTCGGTTTTGCAGCGCATTCTAGGAAAGTAGTTAAGATAAAATTAAAACTTAGTTATATGAAAGAAAGACTGTTTTTGAGCTCGTGCAAGCGTTTGGGCTCGTATGTGCTTGTGAAGGTTCCAAAATTAGTGACAAAAAATATCTGTCGCTGATAGTGAATTATCAACGACAGATAAGCGATGGAATTATTTGAGATGGAAAAATTCTGTTTCTAATCCGTCGCTAATATTTTTACAATTTTTTTTTATCAATGACGGATAATTTTAGCAACGGATTTTTTCCATCGTAAATCTGTCGCAGATATCAGTGACAGATAGTATTTTATTGGTAAAATTTAACAAGATAGTTTTCAGTGATGGATTTAGCAATGGAAAAAATCCTTTGATAATATCCTTTAGCAACATATTTGCGACTTTCAACTACGGAAATTTTCATCACTGAATAATGAGAGATATGTTGACTGTGTCAAATAAAAGAAGTTTGGGTTGTAGCGAAAAAAGATATTCTCATCACCACATTGACAATGAGGTGCTATATATCCTTAACCTTGTATAGCTCTAGAGTTTCTGGTATTCTCCCGGGTCACATGATCCACTTGGTTATATGAAATTGATGATATTCAATTATAATGATCACGTTATGTGAGAGTGGGAGATGTTAGAAAAATAGGGTGGGTCTGTCCGTCCCAACCCTTTTCTTCTTTCTGTTTAAATTTAAAAGGAAATGAAGGAGTGATTATTTTTGTAATAACCACCCCCTCAACTCTCCTCTCACCAATTCTTTTTTTAAAAGAAAAAAAAAGGAAGGCAACCTCTCTCTCTTGTAAGTATGGTACACATGAATGAAGAGCACAAAAAAAGGGAATGATACAAAAAGGCATCTTTTTTTTTTGGCAAAGAAAAAAATGGGAAAAACAAGATGTCATTTCTATGTTTGTGAGAAAGAAAACATGAGAGAGTGAATTTCTTGTCATATTCAAAGGAAAGGAGAAAGGGTTTGAAGAATTTTGATCATTTCATCATCAAGGCATTTGGATTATGAACAATAGAGGATGATCTATTTTTGTGATATTCTCTCACTAATAGAAAATGCATTTTTAGCGACGGAAAAATCCGTCAAATTCCATTTTCCGTTGTTAAAGGGTATCAGCGACGAATTTTTTTCATTGCTAATAGTGACCACTATAAATATCAGTGACGGATTTTTTTCTGTCGTTGAAAAAAAAAGAACCCACAACAGACCCAATCTGTTGCTGATTTTTGAGTTCTGCAAAAAGAAAGCATGCTACCCCAAGCACGTGACCTGCGCCCGCCCACCCATGCACTACCTCCTATAATTTGGGAAAATTCCTTCGACGCGCACTGGGAGGAATTGAACCTTTGCATGATAAAAGTATTGACAACATCACAACCATCAGATCTCAAGGATACATCTATTCATATTCTTTTTTTTAATTTGTTTTCTTTATCACACAAATTTTTTAATAATAATAAAATAATTTACAATGATAATTTATTATAAATTAATAAATTATTATCTTAAAATAAATTAATATAAATTTTTAACAAAATAAAATACTTTTATTTTTCTACAAAATAAAATAAACAGAAAAAGATAAAGAATTATGAAATAAATAAATAAATAATAAAAAATCCGTCGATATTCTGTTGCTAAAATTTCCATCTCTAATTTGTCAGTAAAATTTTTGTCGATAATCTGTCGGTGATACCTATACAAATTGTTTTTTTACCCTTCTGCATTTCACTGACAGATTAGTGACAGAAATTTTCCCTCGTGAAAAATTTCATCAATAATCTGTCGCTAATAGGTTTACACATTTTATTTTATTTTATTTTTTACTATTTAGCGACATAAATTTTTTCGTTTATAATCCGTTAGTATTCAGTTCGATTTTAATCCATTGGAAATCTATCGCTATTACCAATAGATTTTGACCCGTCGGTAATTATCCGTGGCTGATACTGCTTTTTCTAGTAGTGTCTCGACCTATAATACCCAACCGTTAGAAAGAGATAAGTGATTTTAACTCAATTTAGATCTAATAATTTTCGCATATAAAAAATATTTGTTGGTTTATATAAAAACCTTCAATAAGTATATAGTTTTTGAATATGTTTTCTTATGAAATCAAAAATAAAAATCAATAATGAATATTTCTGCAACAACAACAAATAGAGTCAGAATCTCAAATTTTAAGAACAACCATTTGAGAGATAAATATAGGACAAAGGAAATATGAGACTTATAAAATGGTTCTATTAATTACAAAAATTTTTAAAATGCTTTAATTATTTTTTTGATTTTTATAAAAATTGATAATTAATTTGTGAACCACGATACCAGAGTCTTATCCTCTATAAGTCTGCTATTGTGTTCCTTCCAACTATCTTCTAACTTTGCTCTTGTGTTGTTTGCACTCATTGCTCAATAAAATCATTTATTTCAAAATTCCATGGTTCTATTATTTATGTTCATTCACATCATGCTCTAATATAATAATTCAAAATAATAATCCAATTGAAATCAGAAGATTTATTATTGAAAAGTTGTCAATTGGTTTTAGTGAATATATATATATATATATATATATATATATATATATATATTTATGAAATCCATTGATTCAAAATTGTTAATTGATTCAAAATAATAATTTTTATGTTGTTAATAATACAATTGTAAAAATTCAAAATTATTAATTGATACTTGCCCTCATCAGCATATCTAGCAACATTTAAAAGGTAAATATCCTCATAATTAACTATGTTTTGAGCCAGCAAAATCTCATGTCTCATAATAATAAACAACTATCAATTTTGATTAAAAACTCACCAAGGTCCTTAATTAGAAAAAAAATATTAATTTTAGCCAAGAAAAGAGGGGTTTACTTTGTAGCTAATATTTTACCAATTAATTTCAAGTTATTTTAATTATTTAATTGAGTGTCATATTATTAAGTGAAATTATGAATTAAATTCTAAACTTGAATATATAAATATTCAAATAAATAATCAATGAATTAAATCTAAATGAATGAAAAGTCCAAAAAGTTATACCTCAACAAATGATAAAAATAAAACTTAGAATTACCACTACAACGGAAATGGTTTATCGAGACGGACGAAAACCATCAGGAAAAGGTGATAAATCCATCGATAAAGTCTTCTCCAACGGATAAAGGTTCAGTTGGCTAAAAAGTGATCGGGATAGAACTATCCCGACACTTGTGATGACCATTGGAGCATATTCAACATCCGAACGGTTAGAAAAGTGTCAGTAAAAATTAACGTTATATCATCGGTTGTAAAGGGGTAGCAAAAGTTACTATATTTATCATCAGTTGTAAAGTGATAGTAAGAATTACTACATTTATCATAACTTTTGTAAAGGGTAGTAAGAGTTACTACATTTATCATCACTTTTGTAAAGGGGTTAGTAAGAGTTACTACATTTATTATCGGTTGTAAAAAGTTAGTAAAAATTACAATATTTATCGCCACATTGTAAAGAGTTAATAAAAGTTACTACTTTTTTTATCAGTTTAAGGGTTAGTAAAACTTTTTACCTTTATCAATCAATGACTCAATATAACTGTTAAAATTGGTATAACTATTTATTATCGCCAATAAAATAATAGTATGTTAGGAAATGTTATAACTTTTATTGTCAATAAATACAAATGTCATGAAATATTACCACAATATCATCGGATCTTAGGAAATACGAAATGTGAATTCTTTATTGTCACACGTTTACTGTTGGGTTTGTAAATATTACCATCTTTATTATTGCATACAAAAGTATTAGGTTAGTAAATATTACTACCTTTATTGTCACTTATTAGGTTAGTTAATATTACTACTTTTATTGTCATTATCGCTTACAGAGTCATTGATCAGTTAATGTTACTATTTTATTATCACTTACAGAATTATGGGTCAGTAAATGTTACTATACTTGATATCGGTTACAGAAATAATTTATTAGTAAATGTTACTACATTTATTGTCATTGTATAGTAAATATTACTACTTTATACAGAATTGTTGTTGATGAGTAAATTTTACTTGCTAAGCATATGTTGTTTGTTACTTAATATTGGTAACTAAATGTTACTACTCTTTTGGGTCAGTTATCACAAGATTAGTGAATGTTAGGATATATCAATATAAATAATACAAAAAGTTAGGAAAAATTATAAATATCGTATATTAAGAAATTAAATACCTTTTATATCATCATGAAATATACATGATAATATTACAAACACATTATAAGAGAAAGAAAAAGATGATAATGTTATAGACACATTACAAGAGAAATAAAAATATTGTAACTTCTGGTCAGTATATATTTTCGTATCTTATGAAATAAAATGTTCATGCCAAAAATGTTGACTTGAAGTACCCAAAATATTCCGGAGTCCATGGCATCCAGTTCAGGATCCAGCGTGATGTATGGTATCATTCTATAGTAATGAAATTAATATAATTTTAAGGTATATTATAAAAACTTGTACATTTAAATATTACCTTTCAGGATGGACTGAGGAGGTAATGATGATGATGGTTGGTTTCGATGTGCACTCCCAATATTTTGTATCGGAGGAAGCTAACAATACAAATGCAAATAATGTGGATTATTGTTCAGAAATAAAAGTAGTTAGATTATGGTCAGAAGTAAAGAAATGATATTTGTACCTCAACACTAGTAATGAGTCTCGCTTCATTAACGAAATTCAACAATTCATCTCGTTGTCCACTTCCGACATGCATAACAACATGCATAAGAATATTGCTCACCAAATTAGTAAAATTCTGATTTTGTTCTATTAATCGTTCCATCATAACAGTCATATGTTCGTTCTAAGGTTTTCTTGAATGCTATCGTTGTGATGGAGTTATAACTTTGCCAACACATCTTATTCTTTCCCTGGAATCAGACCCTTTAATTTTGGATACGATATCAGTTCTCTAAGATAAATTTGAACTTTGTGCTTCACTCTCAGTATCCATTCCACTCTTCATTATTTCCTGTGTAAAATGAATTAAAGGTGAATGTTTATAAACATATTAATTGAGAATACATAAAAACAATCAATCATATACCACAAGTTCTGATGATTTTGTAGAAACTAAACTCCCATTTGATCGGGTTCTACTTGTAATATAAAGTTCAACTCGACAAGGTTTTGTCTCAAATTGTGTTGTCTGATAAAATGATTTAGTTTGTATTATGATGTAATAAAAATTAATTTCAAATAAAATAAGACATGAATTGTTTATACCTTCTCATATATGAGTTTGGCAAAAGACTTAGATCCTAAGCAATGCGGTCGCTTAACTTTGCACGACATTCTGAATTTCTTCTACTCATTTCCTAAACAAGAAAAAGTATCATACTACAATAAAATTTCCCAAAGAAAAAAGTAAAAGTAGTAAATTTCTACCTTCCCTTTATCACTCAACTAAAAAACAACAAGATCCTTATACTGATTCGGATCAACTCTCTCATCATCCATTCTCTTTATATTTTAATATATTCCGAGTAAATCATCGAACCATTTTGATTTGAGAGAATTTTTAAAACTCTTCCATTTGTCGGATAAATTTGCAAGAACCCATTTCTTAGTATTATCTTTGAGTGGGTTGAAGGTAATCTTTGACTACAATATAAGAAAAAAAAAATAGATATCTTAATTTTCATGTATGACATGATTCCATTGAATAGTAGAAGTAGATACCTCTACAATTTTCCACATATCCTCTTGATACTCGGTCGGCATGTCACGCTAACTTGTATAGTTTATTGGAGCAATAGAATGTACTCTGACTATGGAGCCAAGGAATCTGGTGAAGATCGTACCTTCGATTCCTATTGGTTGATTCAAATCGTTCATTTCAAATGTATACGTTTCCCTTTTTCTAAATTCCAGACATTTGACAGGGGGTTGGGCACCTACATTTTCCCTTGAGAACTAGTACAAATGAAAAAAAATAATATAGTAATTACATAGAAATATATTATAAAAATGAAATGTAATATAAACATAAACAAAACCAAACTTGAGATATCAACTTGGGATTCTTCAAAGTTAACTTGTTCTTTAGATGGTTTTGATTCTTCGTCTTCAGTTACAATGGTCATTTTTCATTTATTTTGTCTCATATTTTTCGCCAAACATTTTCGGTTGAAAATATTTGATGGAATGAGATTTTGTTTGAATTAGAAATTTTGAGAGATGTAAGGGATAAAAGTTTTTGAAGGAAATGAGAAGTTTCGATGTTTGTGGAGGGAAGAAGGGTTTGTGGTATATATATTTTGTTTAGCGCCAAATAAATTTTGGTTTGTAGTATGTATAATTTGTTTAGCGCCAAATATACCCACCATTTTGCCCCTTTTTCACATTTTAATTTTTGAAATATTTATTGTTTATTTTTCTTTTTAGTTTGAGCAATTAACAGAAAAGTTTTGATTTTTACCTATATGACTCTGTGAAGTAATAATAAATATTACTATCATATTACTAGATCTTGGGCAAATGCTTGCGCAGCACAACCGCTGACAGAGCCGTGCCGGCAAAAGCGTGCGAAAATGCCTAGACGGCACAACCGCTAGCTGAGCCGCCCATGCGCAAATGCCATTGCGGCACAACCTGCGGCTCAACCGGGCAACCGGGCAGCGTAATTTAAAATTATAATTGTATTATTTTAAATTACAAAACATATATATTATTATATGAAATCTTTAATTATATTAGTAATTGATATACGAAATAATACTAGGTGAATGCCTGTGCGGCACAACCGCTAGCTGAGCCACCGTGCGCAAGTGCCATCATGGCACAACCTGCGGCTCAACCGGATAGCGTAATTTAAAATAATAATATAGTGTCATAATACATTTATTATATTTTTTATGAATATATAATTTTGAAAAAAATCATATATTACAAGAAGTCATATATTGCTTATCTTATTATTACTAAATTATTTATATAATTTTATATAATCATATTATTTAAAATAATAACATTTGATACTTAATTTATAATATAAATTTCGTGGATAATGTGGTTTGGATGGATTGCATATGATGTATGAGTATGAATTATTTAAATTAATAATATAAATTAAATAATATTTTAAAAGTTTTAATTATGAAATTTGATAATTATATTTAATATTATTTATTTAGAAATGTAAGGAATTGAAATCAAAATATATGATTGCAAACTTTACAATCCATAATATTATCAAAATTATTTAAATTAGTAATAATTTAATTAAAAATAATAATAATAATAAGAAACTAAAATAATTAAATGAGATATGAAAAAAATTAAGAAAGTTACCATAAAAATATTATGAGTATATATACCAATACCTTATATAAAATGTTACCCTACCTTAATAATAATAATTAAATTTAATAATTATTTGATATTAGTAATAGAACATGATTATTGAAATTAGTAAGTATTATTATTTAGTAATATTAATATTGATAAGTAATTAAATTGTATCGAATAATAATATTACACTATAGTAATATAATGTTAATCAAATAATTTTGATAATCATAATTATAATAAATTTATAAATTTATATTATGAAACAATATAATTTATAATTTATAAATGTATATTATGAAATAATATAATTTATAGTTATATTATATTGGGCAAATAATATATTTATACTTTGCGCACTTGTGTTATATCACAATTCATATTCAAATACTAATTATATTTCAAGTGAAGCTGCGGGAAATGTTAAAAATCTATCCGTGCATTTTTTTCCCTCCTTTACAAATTTATTGGGAGGCTTGAATTTTTAACGGGATTTTTAAAATTTTTACTGGTTATGGTTTGGAATGGTGGTTATAGTGAATAGTCTTGGAGTATTGTTTCATATTTTATTAATACGTGTGTAATTTTTAACATTACATATTTTCATTAGCATTATTTTCCCTATTTATATAAATTTCAATTTTAAAAAATACTTGTTACCATACTTATTACTATTTGTTACCGTTTGTACGAAGAGAAATTAGTAATTTTTACCACTTGTTATCACGTGACCGACTTGTTCAATTGTTACCATTGTTACAATATTTTATTATACAAAATTTATATAATTATTGTCTTACCACTTGTTACATTTACATTTGATCAAAATCACTTGTTACCACTTATTATCATTGTTATCACAATAAAAATTATTATTAGCAGAATTAAAATAATTGTTACTATTTATACGAAGAGGAAGGAATAATTGTTACCACTTGTTACCACGCGACCCGCTTGTTGCTGATTGTTACCATTGTTACGATATTATATTATATAAAATTTATATAATTATTGTCTTACCACTTGTTATATTAGACCAAGATCACTTATTATCGTTTATTATCATTGTTACAAGAATTAAAATAATTGTTATCGCTTGTTACCATTTGTACAAAGTAGAAGTAGTAATTGTTATCACTTTTTACCACGTAACTCACTTGTTATCAATTGTTACCATTATTACGATATTTGATTATACAAAATTTATATCATTACTATCTTACCACTTGTTATATTGGACCAAAATCACTTATTATCACTTATTATTAATGTTATTACAAAAAAACCATTGTTACCAGAATTAAAATAATTATTACCATTTGTTACAATTTGTACGAAGAGAAAGTAGTAATTGTTACTATTTGTTACCATGCGACCCGCTTATTACCAATTGTTACTATTGTTACGATATTCTATTATACAAAATTTATATAATTATTATCTTACCAATTGTTATATTGGACCAATATCACTTGTTACCATTTATTATCATTGTTACCATAATAAAAATCATTATTATTGGAATTGAAGTAATTGTTATCATTTATTACTATTTGTACGAAGAGAAAATAGTAATCGTTACCACTTGTTACCTTGTTACCATTGTTACGATATTCTATTATATAAAATTTTTATAATTATTGTCTTACCACTTATTATATTGGACCGAAATCACTTGTTACCACTTATTATCATTGTTACCACAATAAAAATCATTGTTACCAGAATTAAAATAATCGTTACCATTTGTTTTCATTTGTACGAAAAGAAAGTAGCAATTCTTATTACTTATTACCACGTGACCCGTTTATTACCAATTGTTACTATTGTTATGATATTATATTATACAATATTTATATAATTATTGTCTTACCGCTTGTTACACTGGACCAAGATCACTTGTTATCACTTATTATCATTGTTACCACAATAAAAATTATTGTTACTGGAATTAAAGTAATTGTTACCATTTATTACCATTTGTACGAAGAATTAGTAATTCTTACCATTTGTTACCATTTATTCTTTGTTAGTTATCACTTGTTACCGTGTGCATACAGAATAAAAGTTATCATTTTAATTTTTATTATACTATAATAAAAGTACATGTGGAGTTTATATTTGTTATTTGTTATAGATCATTTTTTACCAAGATATTGATAGAGAATAAAAGTAAATCTTACTATTTGTTAGCATTTGAAGGAAGGGGAGTAGTTATTATTACTACTTCTTACCACTTGTTACCATACTACGTCACAATAAAGAAGAAGATTGAAAGTAGAGTGATTAAAAATAAAAAAAATACAGCAGATAAGAAGATAGATGTGCATCGAAAATTATATTTCATACGTATATGCATCTCATGCTACTCTATCAACACCTTCATCATCATTCATTTCTGTTGATACATTTCTTTCATTTTCATCTACATTAGTCCGAACCCACACTTGAGTTGAGGGGTTACTTTCTAAATTCATATGTTGATTGATCAATGCATCACCCATGTCAAATTCATCTCTAACTTTCACATGTTTTACAACAAGCCATCTTTTATGTCTTTTGTCAGCTACATAAAATACCTTCCTTGCTTAGGATGCCAAGACATAAGGATCATCCAGCAAATCAACACCCATATGATTGAGATAGGAGAAATTTATAAGTGTTAAACCAAATCTGTCCTTCTTACATCTCCATTGTAGATAAACCCAATCACACCGAAATAAAACAAAAGTATACATTCCATTATAGTTTACTTCAATGATTTGTCTTAATATTCCATAATAATTAACTTTATCTTGAATGGGTGTTTTATCGTTCGTAGTTGCATAGGTAATATCATCCACTGCTACCACAACTCCAGAATTCTGAGTTTGAAAGCATTTCTGATGATCATTTATATGCAATCGATATCCATTGATTATATAGCCATTGTAATTTCTAACGAAAGGATGTGGTCCACGAGCAATCCATTTAAGTTCATCTTTAATCTCTGTGGCTTTTTTTGAATTCGTAACCTGAAAGAAGAAATCATAAAAAAACAATTAATAAGATTAACCCAGGATATATATTTAAAAGATTAAATATCAATATACTTACACGATGAGAAAGCCAGTTATTGAAATCTTTACTATGAAATTTGTCAATTTGAAAAGTATTTAACTTTTTTCCATGATTTATTCTTCAAAGATGTTGTATATGTTCCCTGATCATGAACACATGATATTACATCACAGTTTAATATTTTTAAAAAAATATATGAGAATGTAGACTTACAGTTTAAAAGAGACAAGTGAGTCACTATTAAATAGTATATATCTATGGATTGCTCCAATGATTTCTCATCCAGACGAATTCAAGATGTCCTCTTTTTTCGTCTTTTAGTAGATCTATATGTTTTTAGTCCCAAAGGTCTTCCAATAGTAATAAAAGCGAACTCATCTTCTCCATATATAATCTGGTTGTCATCATTTTGCAACACATGATTAAATCTTGTCTCAACTCTATCTAAATATCTCGAACAAAACAGTAGTCACTCATTTGCTATATACCCTTCGGCGATGGATCCTTCGGGTCGTGCTCTATTACAAACATAAGATTTCAGTTGAAGTAAGTATCTGCATGGATATATATTGTAATAAGTTAACCTAAATTAAATGAACATCAATATTAAATAAATAAGTTATGGAAATAAATAAATTATAAGAATAATAAAAACCTTTCAACCGGATACATCTATCTATATGTGACTGGTCCACCGATCCTTACTTCTGTTGTTAAGTGCATGATTAAGTGTATCATACTAGTAAAAAATAATGACGGAAAAATCTTTTCAAACTCACACATAATTTGTGGAATTGATCCCTCCAAATCCTCAAGTTCTTGTAGGTCAAGGACTCTAGAGCACAGACATTTAAAAATGCTACATATTTTAATGATAATAGAGCTTACATTGTCAGGCAACGATCCTCGAATTGCTATGAGATTAAACTCTTACATTAAAATATGACAGTCGTAACTCTTTAATCCCATTAATTTCCGTTGCTTCAAATGAACACATTTGGAGATGTTAGTAGAGCACTCGTCAGGAAGTTTTAAATCCTTCAAAACTTTAAGAAATGCATCTTTCTCTTGTAGCGTCATTTGGTAACATGCTTTAGGTACAAATATATTTGAAGAGTTTGATGTACGTAAATGTAGATTTTTTCTTATTTCCATATCTTCAAGATCAAGCCTACTCTTATAATTATCCTTAGAGTTTCCTTCTTGTCCCAGAATTGTACCAACAATTGTATCAAAACAATTTTTCTCCATATACATCATGTCAATATTATGCCTAATTAAAACATTTTCTCAATATGGCAAATGAAACAATATACTCTTTTTTTTTCCATTCATGCATATTATTCGGACTTGTTAAGTCAATCTCATGTAATTCTCGCAAGACATCAGCTCCTGATTGTTGTTTCGGAGCAACTTTATATTCCTCTGTCCCATCGAAAGAAAATTTATCATACCTGAATGGATGAGTTGAGTCCAACCATCTTCGATGTCCCATATAATAAAACTTATGGCCATGACTTAACCATCGAGAACATGTATCATATCCACATACATGACATGCAAATCTACCTTTAATGCTCTATCCAGATAGATTAGCATATGCAGGAAAGTCATTAATAGTCCATATGAGTGCTGCATACATTTTAAATCTTTCACCGACTGAAGAATCATATATATCTACTCCCTCATTCCATAATTCTTTTAGTTCTTCCACTAGTGGTTGCATGTACACATCGACTTATCGCCAGGACTTCTAGTACTCGGAATAAGTAATGTGAGTACAAAGTTTGTAGATTTCATGCACAACCAAGAAGGGAGATTATATGATATGATGACCAGTGGCCAAGTGCTATGTACAACATTAATTGTTTTAAATGGATTAAACCCATCTGCTGCTAACCCTAATCAAATATTTCTCATATTAGAAGAGAAATTAGAGTATAGGGTATCAAACTCTTTCCATGTAGGAGCATCAACTGGATGTTTTAGAAATCCATCTTTTGTTCTCTTATCATGTTGCTATCTCATCAAAGAAGCAGTTTGAACACATGAAAATAGTCTTTGCAATCTAGGAATCAAGGGAAACCATCTCAATATTTTGACAGGTTTTTTTTTTTCCATCTCCATTTGGTTTCCATCTGGAAACACCACAAACATAACATGCATCATCTTTAACTTTATGTCTCCAGTACAATATACAATCATTAGAACAAGCATATATTTTATCATATCTCAACCCTAAAGCTGAAATTGTTTTTTTCACTTTAGGGTAACTATTTGACAATATGTTTTCATGAGGCAACAATTCTGCTAAAAACTCTTAGAGTAATGAAAAAGATTTATTGGTCTACCCACATGAACACTTTATATGATATAAGTGCACGATAGATGCCAACATGGTATATTTGGAATTTGGATATATTGGTTTTTGGCTTTCTCAAGTAATTCAATAAACTTATCTCAAGGTGAAGGTGAAGTTGAAGTTGAAGTTGATTCATTCACATTAGATGGATAAGAGGTTGGTTAGGATGGGTGAGAGGTTGCTTCAGGTAAATGTGTAAATGTATCACATAACATACCGAACATATCATGGTAAAAAAAAAGATTATCACCTAAGTTGGATGAAAAAGATGTATGGAGGTATGAGATGTAAATTTTTCCTTACTCTCCCCATGATATATCCAGTTATCATAATCCCGCTGAAAACCATAATGTAGCAAGTGATTGAAAATTGTATGTGTAGGAAATCTGAAAGTGTGGAAACATTTGACACAAGGACATGATAGCTTACCATTGACAGATTGAATATTTATAGACGCAAATTCAATAAATACAGTAACTCCACTAATATATTCATCACATGCTCTTGATTTACAATACATCCATCTCTTATCCATTGCAAAAGCATAGAAATAAATGAAACATGAGATGAGAGAAGCAAATGAAATAAAGAGAGAACGGCAAAAGGAGAGAGATTAATTAATAGAGAATATTTTCTTGGCGGTGGCAAATCCTAAATATGGAACAAAAACTAATATGTAATAGTAATAGCATTAACGCGAAACTTTTGGCGCCTCTTTATTTGGCACTAAGAAATGGTGCCAAAAACGAAAGAGGAAGAGAGGGAAGCGGGGGAGGATTGTGTTAATTTGATTTGATGTAAAATTAGTTGCTCATAATAATATAATAATAAAAGAGATATAATTCAACAATCAATAATTAAATTTAAATACAAATTGTATATAATAAAATTTGTAACATAATTATATATTTCATATCATTATATCAGATAATATAATAATAATGATATTATTATTTTGTTAATTAAATTAATAATGTTATTAATTTAAATTACTGGTGGGGTGGTGCGACACAAGGCTTGAACCACCGGCACAAGACCAGGGAGGCGTGGGCACTATGGTGCGTGGCATGACGCATGAATCGTCGGCACAAGCAGGTGAGGCATGGGCAGAGTGGTGTAGCATGAGGCATGAACCGTCGGCACAAGCAGGTGATGAATGGGCAAAGTGTTGCACCATGAGGCATGAACCGCCGGCACAACCAGGTGATGCAAGGGCAGAGTGGGGCAGCATCAGGCATGAACCGGTGGCACAAGCAGTTTAGAGCCGGGAGGATTAATTAATTAAATCATAGAATATAGAATTAAATGAAAAAAGTTAGAAATTACATAAATACATTCATACATCGATACATCTTCATGACTACATATTCAAGCAAGAAACAAATTAAAAACCTAGATTTATAAATAAATACAAATGAAAAAAGTAAAAATTATGTAAATTTAACTCTAAGTCTATATTTTTTCGATTGATGAGAAGGGGACGGACTTCCAACATAGGATCCAATTGCAGCAGCACGAGAAGAGGATGGGGACGGTGGAGGAGCTGTAGCAGGAGAAGATGGAGCAGAGGATGGTGGTGAAGCAGTAGAGGATGGAGCAGCAATAGTAAGTACAGATGCAGATGCAGATGTAGGAATTTGAAATGGATTATGCCCAATAGGAAATGAAGATCTCGGGGGAGAACCAAATGGTCGCATCACAAATGGATAAGCAGATGAAGTGGACTGAGGATGAGGTCTAGAAGAGAAAGCGGGTACAGCACTAGAAGTTATGACACAATCCCTTATGGACATAATAAAATTCGAATTTATCCTTACAACATCACTTATTTCCATCAACCCTATTAAAATTTGTTTTAACTGTTCCTCACATCGTTCTTGGAATTGGTCATTTTGGTGCTTGTGTAACATCGACACTACGGTGTCCGTACTATTGTACTCCTATTCAGAAATTAAGTAAAATATTTCTCAGTTATATATATAGAGAAATTTTTATTTATTTTGATTTTTTATTTTTGGGGGATTTAAATCGAAATTTTTGGTATATATAAAATATTCGTATTTTCGATTTGAGACATATCCTATTTTGTTAAAAAAAAAAAGAGGGAAGTACTATGTTTTGGCCAAAACGCAGCACCCTCCCCCCCAAAAAAATGGGATTAGGGCTTTTAGCCCTAATCTCTTTCTCTTTTCCCTCTCTCCCTATCTTTCTCTCTCTTTTTCTTTCTCTCTCTCTCTTCACCTTTTCTCCTTCCCATGGCCGCCTCACCTTTCCCCCCTCCGCCGCCGCTCTCTCTTCACCACTGCTCCTCCCAGCCTGCCAGCTCACCAGCCCGCGAGCCCACCAGCCCGCGACGGCCCATGAGCCTATGATGGCCAGTAAGCCCGCGACTAGCCGTCTCCATCAAGAGCTCACCTGTAGTCCTCGCAGAAACCCTAGGTTGTGGCTTCTTCACTGCAGGTAACGACTATGTTGGTTGTAGTCCTAGGGTTGGGTATTTAGAATTTGAGTTAGTTGTTAATATTGTTCAAATTTTAAAATATTACAGGTTTTAAACAAATTCGACGGGAGAAAGAAAGCTAGGTCTGAGATTTGCGAAACCCTAGATGAGAGAGAAATCCAATCACTTAAATCTTTGAAAAAATTTTTATCAAATTTAGTTTGAAATTAGAATTAGAAACTATATATATGTTCTAAAATATGTTAAATTCGAAGAAAATTAGAAAAAATGAGAAATATTAGAAATTTGATCATTTGTGAGCCAAATGATTCAAAATTTTTGAAACGGAAATATAGAAATGAGATAGTGTAAATTAAAGTTGTATTAAATTGGAAAGAAAAATGAAAAATCCCTTGTTAAGCTTTATTTGATATTAAATTGTGATGATTTGATTAGGGAAATCTTTTTAGAGAGTCGAGCAGTCAGAGTTGATAATTTTTGAAAATAGGGAGTGACCACCCTCCCTAGAAATGTGAGTGGGACCTTAATCTCTTGCATGAAATAGTGAAACCTGATTTTATCGTGTTTTTAATAAAATCTGCTTTTGATATGCATTGTCTCAACGTATGGAATTGAAATTCAAATCTGTTTTGTGATTATTGGAGTATCGTACTTATGTTTTTTACGATTATGCATCCATGTTTGAAATGAAATGAAATTGTGCCATGATTTGAGAAATTGAATGTTTTTTCATTCTATGATTGCATTGGTTTGTTGAATTTAAATAATTTCGATGAAATATATTGGCACAAGGATTTAAATTATTTTGAGAATATGATGAGATGATTTGGTTATGTGGGTTGGATGCCTACTACTTTGAGATGATATGATGATATTGTATTATTTGATAAATTTCGTAGCTACAAAGAGCGTTTGTAGAGGCACCGGGTTGCCCGGATACACTTCTGTAGGAGATATCCGCAAATATCATATCTCTAATGACTATAGGCGTGGCCGGTTGAACCCACGTAAGGGGGAGAACAAGTGTGACGCTACCGTCTAGTATCGGGTGGGGTCCTATACATGATGATGAGCTAACCCCAGTAAACTCATGGCCAACGTCTAGATAGAGAACGATTTTTGAACTTTATGCATAATAAAACCCCCGATGCACCTGTTCTTGATCATGATTGACCTTTGCCAAGATCTTTTCGGCTTGCTCTATGATGTACTTGATTTTAAATGGATGCATATATGTATGTTATTGTGTAAATGATTAAATGACTTCATTTTTGCGAACATATTTTGATTTACTGCAAAATTTGAATTATTGGTTATGAATGATATCATTTGACACTCCAATGTTCACCTACACTATTAGTACTTGAAATTAATCCCCTCATTCACTGGATATCTTCCTTGATACTCACCCCTCTTCTTTCCCTCCTCAGTCAGGATTATTGTGCTAGAGTGACGCTTTGGGCTCTAGTGGATTTGGTAACTCGTTGGCAGATTTGAATGTTTTCGACGATGAGATTTAAATTAAGTTAAGATATGAGTTCTGCACTTTATTTTCGACCATGTGAGGTCTTGACCTTGAGGTCCGTAGTTGACCGTGTGTTTATTTGGGATTGACTGTTTGATTTATGTACATTAAATTGCGAAACTCTCATATTTCATTTGTATTAAGAAAAATTGTAGTGTTTGAATGTCAACTTGAGAAAATTGGTTGTAAATTGTATAAAATTTAGGCCCGCTCAGTGTGGCGGTTACTCATGCTCTAGTTGGGCATGACAGTAGAGGTCTGTGGCTAGGATTGCTGGTAATTTACTTATTCTGGAGTTATTTTGGATGTCTGCAGTGGTTGGTGGGTTGTTGTGAGGTCGGGATAGCAATTTTATTTTATTTACAGAGCGATTTTAAATTGTACAGGTTTAAACAGGTTTCTTTATACATGGGAGACCTCCAATTTATGGGTAGATTCTGTCCGATTTTCTGTAAAAATACAACCGGCATTTAGGGCAACAAGTGGCTGCTCACGACCTGGGTTCGGGGTGTGACAGTTTTATTGGTATCAGAGCGTCTAGGTTAGAGAAAAGATAGTAGTAAAAGTTTTTCCAAGTACGTTTAAAAGTTCTCAATGCATTAGAGAGTTTTATAGAGTAATTTAAAGTCTTGTATACGGTCATAGGCATATAAGACCATTTATTGTTAAGGGTACGATATACGAGACATATATTCCATGATTCCGTATTCGATTGCCTTCATTCATAACTCGAATTCTATTTTAGGGGGTTAGTTACCTGGTAACTAAGCCTAATCCTTGCTTATATCTAATGAAACGATACTCTTTTTGCAGAATTATGCCGCCTAGACGTGATAGGCACAGTATACCACTGGAGAGTCCCTCAGTGCCTGAGACTTCTAGGGCACTTGAGGCTCCATGAGCACCGGAGGGTGCTTCTTCTACTCACGCACCTTCTCTAGTGCCACCCCAACACCTCCACCTACTGGTATAGCCAAGATTCCTCTACCACCATTCGATACCTTGAGGCAGTGGTAGGAGTAGTATAGTAGATATGGGGCACAGATACTACCACCTTCACTACAGACTCCAACGACCGCACCTGTGGCCGTACCTATACCTACGGCACCAATTCCTCCTTCGGTAGTCGGTCCTTCTATTTCTACTCCGACCGATGAGATGTCGGCTACTTTGAGGTGCATCTACGAGCTCACTCATTTGGTAAAAGAGTCTCGGCAGCTCGGATGCACAGACTTTTTAGGATCCAATATGCCGCAGTGGCGAAGTACTAGATCAACATGACTCATAGGATCCTTACGGATTTGGGTTGTTAGAGGTGCTCAAATTGAAAGTTACAGAGAGACTCCTCGACAGAGATGCCCTCTCGTGGTGGGAGGCTATCCGTGACAGTGCTACACAGACCCTACGGTGGGAGGACTTTCTACGAGAGTTCGACCGTAGATATTTCATCCCATTCTAGCAGGACCGGATAAGGACGGAGTTCCTGTACTTATGCCAGGGGACAAGGTCAGTTTTAGAGTATGAGGCTGAGCTTAGACGACTAATGGCCTTTGTCCCCAACATGGCTACACCAGCTCAGTTGAGGTTCAAGTTTGAATATGGCCTCCAATTGAGCATTAGATAGTATATGACAGTGACTCCCTCTTTTACACTATCAGAGGTGATTGATTCAGCATATCGGGCAAAGGAAATCGTCCGAGCTGAGACTCGACAGAGGGAGAGTCACCAGAAGAGGAAGACTAGGTCATAGGATGGACAGTCTTCGAAGAGGGGTAGAGGTTTTGGATGTCCCGAAGGTTTTTCTAGCTTCAGACCAGCAGGAGTGGGATAGGGGCCTCGACCACAGGGTTTTAGGGCATCAGCCTCTAGTGTCTCTACACAGTTTACTACACAGAGACAACCTTTTTGTCATAGATGCGGCAGCCACCATACCGTTGGGGCTTGTAGAGTACCGGTTACTTGCTTCCATTGTGGGAAATAAGGTCACGTTAGGAGTGTCTGCCCAGACTTAGGTCGAGGAGGATCGACTTTGCAGAGTCATACTGGTACTTCTAGCACAAGCCAGCAGGGGGCACCTACGCACTCAGCTTTAACCGCTCCTCGGACTGTAGCCTAGAGTAATACAGTCCCAAGACCATCGCGACAGCAGCTTAAGGCCCAGGCTCGTGTGTTTGCGATGACGCAGGAGGACGCACAGGCAAATCCTGATATTATTATGGGTAATCCTCCCACAGATCCCTCAGTGTAGTACTTTTGTTATACTTTCTGTATGAGTTTTTTGTATATCATGATGTCGATATATAGTTTTGACTAGTTAAAGTTTTAGAAACTTAACTAGTTTGATATATAAATGAATTTGTTTACTTTTCTTCGCATTTTAAATATCTTTAATCTTTTTCCTCACATTTAGGTACCATGTGAATATTTGGTATCGACACCCGTATTCTTATAGATACCGAGTCAAATTTTTCATATGTAAGCGAAACGTTCGCTCGACATTCTAATAGACCTCTCTCGCCACTTGATGAGGAGATTATGATTGTCACTCCTCTTGATAAGTATATCATTCGAGATACAGTCTATAGGGGCTGTGAGGTCGGTATTGGGGAGGTGGTATTAGAAGCAGATCTGGTTCCGCTCCCTATCATGGATTTCGATGCCATCCTAGGGATGGATTGGCTGAGTTTACACTGGGCTTCCGTAGATTGTTTCACGAAAGAGGTTGAGTTTCGGAGGTTCGGGCAGCCACTATTAGTATTCTGGGGCGAGAGACGAGCACTGCCCCGCTATATTATATCTGTTATGAAGGCCAAACGCTTGGTACGCCGTGATAGTATGGCTTATCTGGCTTATATTATCGATACCACCGTTGAGGGACCGAGACTTAAAGATGTCCTTGTGATGTAGGAGTTTCCAGAGGTATTTCCCGAGGAGCTTCTCGGATTATCACCAATTCGGGAGTTCGATTTTGAGATTGATCTAGTATCAAGGACCAATCCTATTTCTATTCTGCTATATAGAATGGCGCCTGCGAAACTAAGAGAGCTTAAGATCCAGTTACAGAAACTTCTGGATAAGGGGTTTATTTGCCCAAGTACTTCACCTTGGGGCGCTCCGGTACTGTTTGTAAATAAGAAAGATGGTACACTTAGGCTTTGTGTGGAATACAAACAGTTGAATACAGACAGTTGAATAAAGCCACCATAAAAAACCGATATCCCCTGCCATGTATCGATAATTTGTTTGATCAGTTATAGGGAGCTAGGGTTTTTTCTAAGAATGATCTCCGTTTGGGTTATCATCAGTTGAGAATTCGGGCCGAAAATATGTCCAAGAGAGTTTTTCGCACCCGATACGGCCATCACGAGTTTCTAGTCATGCCGTTTGGGCTGACTAAAGCCCCAACTGCTTTTATGGATCTGATGAACCGAGTTTTCAATGACTAATTGGATCGGTTCATCATCATATTCATCGATGATATCTTGATATATTCACGAAGTGATGAAGATCATGTTCAGCACCTTCGGGTGGCATTGTAGAGACTCCGTAAGAAGCAACTATACGCCAAATTCTCAAAATATGAGTTTTGGCTGAGACAAATTGGATTCTTGGGGCACATTGTCTCCGTGGAAGGTTGAGCCTATAGTGAAGTGGGAGCAGCTACAAATAGTTACCGAGATTCGTAATTTTCTCAGTTTGGCCGAGTATTATCGCAGATTTGTAGAGGGATTCTCCCGGATAGCTGCTCCGCTATCTAGATTGACCTAGAAGAGGGTCAAGTTTGTTTGGGATGATCGTTGTGAGGCAAGTTTCTAGGAGCTCAAACAACGGTTGACATCCGCTTCTATTTTAGCTCTTCCCACTAGCAGTCAGGAATATATAGTATACAGTGATACAAGCCAACAGGGATTAGGTTGTGTTCCGATGCAGGATGGTCGGGTTATTGCATATACCTCGCGATAGCTAAAAAAACACAAGGTTAACTACCCGACGCATGATTTAGAGTTGGCAGTTATAGTTTTCGCGTTGAAAATATGGTAGCATTATCTTTATGGGGTGACCTGCAGAGTATTTACAGATCACAGGAGTTTGAAATATCTATTTATCCAAAAAGAGTTGAATTTGAGACAGAGGAGATGGTTAGAGCTTCTCAAAGATTATGACCTCATTATTGACTATCATCTGGGTAAGACGAATGTTGTAGCAGATTCCTTGAGTCGGAAGTCAGTATCATCCTCACAATCGATAGAGAAAACCTATCTTTCTTGTTTAGTGGGACTCCAAGCCTTGGGAGTCAGTTTGACTAGGGATGATCAGGGAGGCTTACTAACAGATTTGAGGTCAGACTGACTTTGTTCGACCGTATTTGAGAGCTCCAGAGTATAGATGAGGAGCATCAGAATATTGCGGATAGAGTCCGCTGAGTTGAGGGCGGAGACTTTGGGATCTGAGGAGATAGTTTGATAGTGTTCAGGGAGAGAGTTTGTATTTTCATTGAATCAGATCTCAGCAAAGCCATACTTGAGGAGGCACACTCCTCCGCTTATGCATTGCATTCGGGTGGTACCAAGATGTATCGAACCATTTAGGATAGTTATTGGTGGACTGGCATGAAATGGGAAATCGCGGATTTTGTGGCTAGATGTTTAATTTACCAATAGGTGAAGGCCAAGCACCAGTGGTCGGCTGGTACATTACAGCCCTTACCCATCCCTGAGTGGAAGTGAGATCACATTACTATGGATTTTGTGACAGGGCTACCGCGGACTTCATCTCGGCATGATGTTATTTGGTGATTGTAGATCGACTCACCAAGTCTACACATTTTCTTCCTATTCGCAATGACTATCCTTTAGAGACCTTGGTACGTCTTTACATTGATACGATAGTCCGACTGCATGGTGTTCCTATATTGATAGTATTGACAGTGACTTCCAGATTTTGGCCAAAGTTGCAGGAGACAATGGGTATAAGGCTGAATTTTAGTACAGCCTATCATCTACAGACAGATGATCAGTCAGAGAGGACCATTCAGACCCTTGAGGACATGCTGAGGGCATGTGTGATGGATTTCAGGGGTAGTTGGGATCGGCACCTTCCATTGGTCGAATTCGTATATAATAACAGCTATCAGGCCAATATAAAGATACCCCAGTATGAGGTATTGTATGGCAGGAAGTGCCGCACCCTAATATGCTAGAATGAGATTGGAGAGTGACATCTCAGCAGTGTTGAGCTGATTGAGGAAACGAAGGATAAAGTAAAGGTCATCCGTGAGCGGATGAAAGTCGTTCAGGACCGACAGAAGAATATGCCGATCGTAGGTGGCGACCTCTTGAGTTTGCTACTGGAGATATGGTTTTCCTGAGGATATCTCCTTGGAAGGGAGTTATACGGTTCAAGCAGTGGGACAAGTTGAGCCCCAGATATATTGGACCCTTCCGTATCCTTGAGAGGATCAGAAGTGTGGCATACAGATTGAAGTTGCCAGATAAACTATCCCATATTCACGATGTTTTTCATATCTCAGTACTAAGGAAGTATTAGGCCGATCCTTCTCATGTACTTGAGCCTCCGCCTATTGAGTTACGAGAGGACCTTAGTCTTCCAGTTCACCCCGTAGCTATTATAGATCGGCAGGTCAGGAAGCTATAGAGCAAAGAAGTCTCGTTGGTCAGAGTTTTGTGGAGAAGTGACCAAATCGAGGAAGAGACATGGGAACCCGAGAAAACTATGAGGAGACAGTATCCGTATTTATTTGTTGTTTAGTTCTCTTTTAGTTTTGGGACGAAACTTGTTTTTAGGGGGGTTAGAAAATGTAACACCTATACTGCGGTGTCCATACTACTGTACTCCTATTCAAAAATTAAATAAAATATTTCTCAATTATATATATAGAGAAATTTTTATTTATTTTGATTTTTTATTTTTGGGGGATTTAAATCAAAATTTTTGGTATATATAAAGTATCCGTATTTCCGATTTGAGACACATCCAATTTTGTTAAAAAGAATAAACAAAAATAGGGAAGTGCTGCGTTTTGGCCAAAACGCAGCACCCCACCAAAATGGGATTAGGGCTTTTAGCCCTAATCTCTTTCTCTTTTCCCTCTCTCTCTCTCTCTCTCTCTCTCTCTCTCTCTCTCTCTCTCCCTTTCTCTCTCTCGCTCTCTTCGCCTCTTCTCTTTCCCGCGGCCGCCTCACCTTCCTCCCCCTCCGCTGCTGCTCTCTCTCTACCGCTGCTCCTCCCAGCCCGTGAGCCCGTGAGCCCGCAAGCCCACGAGTCCGCGAGCCAGCGAGTCTGCCAGCCCGCGAGCTAGCGAGTCCACCAGCCCGCGAGCCCGCGAGGCCCGCGAGCCCGCGAGGCCGGTGAGCCCGCAACCAGCCGTCTCCTTCGAGAGCTTACCTGCAGTCCCCGCAGAAACCCTAGGTTGCAGCTTCTTTACTACAGGTAACGACTATGTTGGTTGTAGTCTTAGTGTTGGCTATTTAAAATTTGAGTTAGTTACAAATATTGTTCAAATTTTAAAATATTGCAGGTTTTAAATCAATTCGACAAGAGAACGAAAGCTGGGTCTGAAATTTGCAAAACCCTAGGTGAGAGAGAAATGCAATCACTTAAATGTTTGAAATAAATTTTATCGAATTTAGGTTCAAATTATAATCAGCAGCTATATATATATTCTAAAATATGTTAAATTTGAAGAAAATTAGGAAAAATAAGAATAATTAGATATTTGATCATTTGTGAGCCAAATGATTCAAAATTTATGAAACGGGAATATAGAAAGCAGATAGTGTAAATTAAGGTTGTATTAAATTGGAAAGAAAAATGAAAAATCCATTGTTAGGCTTTATTTGATATTAAATTATGATGATTTGATTAGGGAAATCTTTTCAGAGACTTGAGGTGTCACGCCCCGAACCGGGATCGTGAGCAACTACCCGTTGTCCTAAATGCCAGCTATAATTTTACAGAAAATCGGACAAAATTTCCCTGTATATTGGAGGTTTCCCATATAGCAATCAACCTGCTACCTGTACAATAGGGTCAACCCGGCCTCACAATATATAAATCAAATCTCAATATCAGACCAACACATCCATAATGCACAATCAAAGACAACGCAAGGCTAACAAAACGAATTTTCCACAGTCCTAACCACAGACTTCTACTGCCATGCCCGTCAAAGGTATGAACAGCCGCCAGTCGCCCCTCTTGTGATTTAGAGGTGGCACCGAGTGATCCTAAAATACACTTCTAGAACATGACACATTCCCAAGTAACATACACAAATGACTAGAAATTGCCTCAATGCAAGTGTTATGCAATGACATGAGTGTTCCACAATTTAAATATCCATATTTATACAGTTATCTCAGAATTATACAATGGTCATCTATAGACCTCAAAATACATATACATCATCAATACAATTTTTAACTCACGAAATTGAAGTAAAAATATACTATGACTCCTCAACTTTAGACCAGATCTCCCAATGATAGTAAGCGTTCCAAGAAACGACGCTCCTTATCAAATACAATCTCTAAAACAAGAAGGGGAAATGAGGGGTGAGTACTCAGGGAAAGAATACTCAGTGAGTGAGTGGGTCAATGCAATCGTCTAATAAGAATTGTGAAACTGGAGTGTCAAAGCTTAAGTATACAAATCATACTTCAAATCATCATGCTTTTCATTTCAACAATATATCATTTGAACGCATTACCAAGTCAAATATGCATCCAAAGCACTGTCATTAAAATCAAAGTGCTGCCAGCCAAAAGTATCCTGGCAGAGGTCTACCTCTACCTATGGCAAGCGTACCGAGGGTGTTATATGCAAATTTATTTAAAGTGCTCTCTACCCTAACGCTGGCGACGGACCTCGTCCAGGTGCTAGACCTGGAGAGAGTATCCAAATTCTCCCCCTTTTCGGGTTCAACCTAGCTAGTACCATGTCGTTAATAAAATCACGACAACTCGTGGAATACCCCAGGTCTAGGCATATCCGAACGCTACCCAATCGCCTCTCACGGTGTCCTTCGTAGCTACGGAACAATATAGACCAAAGCCCTCAAGACCAAAATCAATATCATATCAAGAATGTGTCAAAATTAGGCTTACAAACCAAATGCAATATATAACGTAAAATGACACATTATACATTTCAACCACATGGATGCATAATTTTCATAATTCACCCAAAATTTTGGACACTCCAACGGTTCACAAAAAGTCAGTTCCAAAATCAAGCAAAACATTTCAAGCACACGACAATTCATGCTCATTTATCAAAATGTTATAAAATAGAGTTTATATATTAAACAAAGGCATTGAAATAAATTCACTCACAGTATAGGGAAAGGTAGTGCTCTCCCCAATAAAACCACGAAGTGAAGAAAAGGGTTCTCCTAACTCAAGGCACCAAATACCTATGAATGTATATATATATATATATATATATATATATATAATCAATGAGTTTCAAATCTACGCAGTTATAGGAAATAGACTATCACTTGTAATACACGTATGCAAATCAGGTAATTCGAATTCTTTAGAACACTACCCTAATTCCTCATATTTTATTCATGCATTCAACATGTTTACAAGACTCAAGAGCCAACAGGGCCACAGCCCAGCACTCCTCTATACAGCGTGCAGCGCCCATATACGAGGCGCGTAGTGCCCATGTGTAGGGTCTATGTGCAGTGCGCGCAGCGCCCATGCACAGAGTGCAACACCCATGCGCAGAGCGCAGCACCGAGGGCGCGCAACGCCTGCACACCAACCATTTCTCCTCATTTCTCAACTTAACCCTAAAATTCGTTCAAATAAATCAAATGGGTAAGAAATTTTCTCACCTAGGGTTTTCTCGGAGCGCAAACATTCGTCTGAATGTCTCCTCGATCGCTCCAAAATCTACAATGCTCTGCAGAAACTCACGGGCTGTCACGCGCTATCGCGGGCTGGCGGGCTCATGGGCTCACGGGCTCACGGGCTGGCATGTGCGCTCGCGAGCTGGGCTGCAGTCGCGTGCTCGTGGGTTGCGCGCAGTGGGCTGGAGCGCGCTCGGGCGCAGGCGCTATAGCGCTCTTGCGCTCGTGCAGGGAGGAGCTATAGCAGCTCGCTTGCAGGAGGGAGGAGTTGCAGTAGCTGGGTGCGCTCGTGGTGGTGGCGGATCGTGGTGGAGGGTAATGGATTCGCTGTGGAGGGCAATCGAGAGGTAGGGAGATCGCGAGAGATAGAGAGAGTGAGCAGTGGATAGAGAGAGAAACAGTGAGAGAGAGGTCGTGAGTGAGGTAGAGAGAGAGAGAAGATGGTGGTGGTTGCTCGCGGTGGAGAGAGATGGCGAGGCGAGCGACGATCGCGGTGAAAGAAGAAGGCGGCCGCAGAAGGTGAAGGGTAGGGGAGAGAGAAAGAGAAAGAGAGAGAGAGAGAGAGAGAGAGAGAAAGTGATTAGGGCTTTTAGCTTTAATCCAATTTGGGGGGTGTTACGTTTTGGCTCAAAAAGCAGCACTCCTCTGTTTATATATATATATATATATATACATAAATATATATATATATATATTTATGTATATATATATATATATATATATATTTATGTATATATATATATATATATATATATTTATGTATATATATATTTATATATATATATTTATGTATATATATATTTATGTATATATATATTTATATATATATATATATATTTATGTATATATATATTTATATATATATATATTTATGTATATATATATTTATATATATATATCTTTACACCCACAATTCACTAAAATTAAAATTTTTTTTTATAAAAACGGGGTTTATTTCGATTTGTAGATTCGACAAATTAAATATATCAAAATTTTAATTTAAATATCTCAAAATCAAAAATCAATTTAAATAAATAAATCTCTCTCTATAAAATTAAATTACAGACACCGCAGTGTCGGTGTTACATTTTCTAATCCCCTAAAAACAAGTTTGGTTCTCGAAACTAAAAGAGGACTAACCAGCAAACAAATAGGAGTGCTATCTCCTCATAGCCTCCTCGGGCTCCTAGGTCTCCTTCTCGACCTGGTCACTCTTCTACAAAACTCTGACCAACGAGACTTCCTTACTCTGTAGCTTCTTAACTTGCTGATCTAGAATAGCCACAGGCTGAACTGGAAGATTGAGGTCCTCTCTTAACTCAACAGGTGGAGGCTTTAAAATATGGGAAGGATCTGTGATATACTTCCTCAATACTGATACATGGAAAACTTCATGGATCCGAGATGACTCGTCTGGCAACTCTAGTTTATATGCCACGCTCCCAACCTTACTGAGTATATGGAATGGGCCAATGTATCTGAGGCTCAATTTGCCCCGCTCCAATGTCGAATGAGTCCCCTCAAGGGAGAAATCCTCAAAAACACCATATCACCCACCTCAAACTTTAAGGGCCGGCATCTCTGATCCGCATATGCCCTCTGTCTATCTTGGGCGGCTTTCAACCGCTCGTGGACCACACTGACCTTTTTCTTAGCTTCCTCTACTAACTCAACATTGGTAAGGTGTCTCTCGCCTACCTCATCCCAGCACAACGGGATATGACACTTCCTACCGTAAAGTGCCTCATAGGGTGGCATACCGATACTAGCCTAATAGATATTATTATATGCAAACTCCATCGGCGGTAAATACCTGTGCCAATTACCCCAAAAATCCATGAAACAAGCCCGAAGCAAATACCTCGGATCTCTATTTGACCATCTGTCTGTGGGTGATATGTTGTGTTAAAACTGAGCCACGTTTCCAAAGCTTCCTGCAGCTTGGGCCAAAATCGAGAAGTGAACCTTGGATCTCTATCTGAGACTATGGACACGGGAACTCCATGCAGTCTGACTATCTCGTTAATATACAGACATGCCAATGTCTCCAATGGAGAGTCGCTACGCATCGGAATGAAATGGGCAGACTTGGTGAGTCGATCGACTACCACCCAAATGGCATCACATCTGGCCTGAGTCTGCGGCAATCCCATAACAAAGTCCATAGTCACATATTCCCATTTCCATACAAGAATAGGAAGAGGTTCTAGTAAACCCGTTGGCCTCTGATACTCAGCCTTTACCTGCTGACAGACTAAACACTAGCTACAAACTCCGCAATATCTCTCTTCATACCCAGCCACCAATAGCTGCCCTGAATAGTTCGATACATCTTTGTACTACCCGGTGTAAGGCATAGGCCATGGAGTGTGCCTCCTCTAATATGGACCTGCAGAGATCCTCATCGACAGGTATAGCCACTCTATCTCGATAAGTCAGAAGTCCATCACTACGAACTCTAAAATCATATATATCTCCTCTGTGGGCTCTCTCAGTAAGAGCCTAGAGTTCGGTGTCAGTGCCCTGAAACTCCCTAATATGGTCCAACAGCATTGGCTTGACCTCAAACCTGGCTAGCAGAGTGCCCTGATCATCACTAGCCAATCTGACTCCCAAATCCCGGAGTCCCATCAAACAATTGAGATATGCCATATCGTTCTCCTGAAACGATGAAACTGTTTTCCGACTCAAGGCATCAGCAACCACATTGGTCTTACCCGAATGATAATCAATGACAAGATCATAATTTTTTAGAAGTTCCAACCATCTCCTCTGTCTCAAGTTAAGTTCTCACTGGGTGAATAAATATTTCAAACTTTTATGATCCGTATATACCCAACAAGTCACCCAGTACAAGTAATGGCGCCATATTTTCAATGCGAAGACTATAGCCGTAAGCGCCAGATCGTGTGTCGGATAATTCACCTCATGTTTCTTCAACTGTCTAGAAGCTTAGGCGATCACCCGATCATTTTACATCAAAACACAACGCAATCCTTGTCGGCTAGCATCACTGTACACTGTATACTCCCGACTACTGGTGGGAAGCGCCAAAATCGGAGCTATAGTCAACCGTTGTTTGAGTTCCTGAAAACTCATCTCACAACGGTTATCCCATACAAACATGACACCCTTTCGTGTCAATCTAGACAATAATGCAGCTATTCGGGAAAACCCCTCAACAAATCTGCAGTAATACCCAGCCAGACCAAGAAAACTCCTGATCTCAGTCACTGTCTGTCGCTACTCCCATCTCATAATGGCATTGACCTTCTGCGGATCGACAAAAATCCTCTCTGCAGAAATGACATGCCCCAAAAATCCAACCTGTCTTAGCCAAAATTCATATTTTGTGAATTTGGCATACAGTTGCTCATCGCGGAAGATCTGTAAAATGGTGCGAAGATGGTGAACATGATCCTCGTCACTTCGCGAATACACTAATATATTTTCTATGAAGACTATGACAAATTGGTCTAAATAGCCATGAAAAACTCTGTTCATCAAATCCATGAATGTAGCTGGGGCATTTGTCAGCCCAAACGACATGATAAGGAATTCATAGTGCCCGTATCGAGTACGGAAAGCTGTATTTGGCACATCATGAGTCCTAATCCGCAACTGATGATATCCTGATCGAAAATCAATCTTCAAGAAAACTCGGGCACCTTGCAATTGATCAAACAAATCATCTATGCGAGGCAGCAGATATCTGTTCTTCACAGTCACCCGATTAAGCTGTCTGTAATCAACACACAATCTCAGTGAGCCGTCCTTTTTCTTTACAAACAATACTGGAGCACCCCAAGGTAACATGTTAGGACGGATAAACCCCTTATCCAGTAACTCTTGCAACTGGACCTTGAGCTCTCTTAGCTCAGCCGGCGCTATCCTATATGGCGGCATAGAGATAGGAGTAGTCCCCGGAGCTAAATCGATCTTAAAGTCGAATTCCCGAACCGGTGGTAATCCGGGTAGCTCCTCGTGGTGTCTATGATGTGAGCCAAATATGCCACACTCCCGCGACGAATCATGCATTTGGCCTCCAAAACTGAAATGACACAGCGGGGTAAAATGCGCCTCTCGCCCTCAAAAATCAACACTTGCTGATCGAGTCTTCGAAACTCCACCTGCTTCTTAAAACTATCAACTGAAGCTCGATACATATGTAGCCAATCCATCCCTAAGATGGCATCAAAATCAGTTATGGGGAGAGGGATTAGATCTGCCTTCAGCACTGTATCCCCAACTTTGATCTCACATTCTCTATACACTATGCCGCGCACAATCTGCTCACTCAAAGGAGTGATGACCAATATCTACTTGTCCAAAGGTGAGAGCGGCCTGTCAGAATGTCGGAAGAATTGATCGCTCACATAGGAATAGTTAGACCCCATGTCAATAAGGATACGAGTATCTCTTCCGAAGATAGGTAGAGTATCTATCATTGAACAAAATGTACATAGACTTAGAATAATTTCAAACTTGATATATATGTCAAAATAGTTGAGCCTCTAAGGTTTTTACAACTTCAGTATACAAAGATGTTAGAGTAGTATCATGTCGACAAAAGGGTACACAACATAAAATACCTATACGACAATCATGATATAATGCTGACATTCCCAAAAGAAGTGGAAATAAAAATAGAGATCCTATTCTACAGGATCAGAAGGAGGAGTACCCATGATGATGTCGGGGTTTGCTTGGGCGTCCTCCTGTGTCATGGCATAAACTCGGGCCTGAACCCTAGACTGCTGTCATGCCTAGGTTTGCACTGTGTTACTCCCGGTAGTCACCCTGGGAGTAGAAAATGCTGGTGAGTAGGCTGACCCATATGTGGAGTACTAGTGCGGCTCTGTGAACTCTGTGAACTCTGTCTTCCGCGTCCTAACTTAAGGCAGGAACTCCTGATATGCCCCGGCTTCCCATATTGGAAGCAAGTGACCGACACAGAACAAACTCCTATCGAATGGGATCTATTGCACCTGCGGCAATAAGGATGTCGCTGAGCAGTATACTATGCAGGGTGAGTGGAGCGGGCTGTCTGAACCCCTCGGAGTACTATCCCCGTCCCAGATTAGAAGATCCAGATCCAAATCCGTCTCTGTGCGAACTGGATCCCTTGCCCCTCTTATAGCTCTGCACAGAATGAGAATTTCTCTTTCTTTCTCTTTAACTCTCTGTTCTCTCTCTGCCTAGTCTCGGCATGGACCAAAGCCTCCGCGTGGTAAGCAGAATCTATCATCTCGGCCAGTATAAACTGTGGAATAACAGTCATATACTTCTTTATGCTGAGGCTAAGACAGTCTTCGAATTTGAAGCACAAATACTGAGGTGTGGCCATATCTGGTACAAATGCGGCAAGTCTCCGCATGTCTGCCTCATACTCAGAGACAGATCTGGACCCCTGTGTAAGCCGTCCCAGCTCTGACCTCATCTGGTCCTACTAGTAAAGTGGGAAGAATCTGTGATCAAATTCCCGAATGAAGTCATCCCACCGCAGTGGCTCTATCACCTCATCAGTGAGGGCCTCCCACCATAAGAGGACCTCTCCTTCTAATAATCGCTGTGCTACTTTCAGGCAGAGCTCCTCTCCAATCCCCAAATTGGTCAAAATCTTGCGGGTGCGGTTGATCCAATGCTTGGCTGCCATAACATCACCAAACCCCGTGAAATCAGTACACCCCAGCTGACGGGCCTCCTTAACCAACTAAGTAAACTCATGTACCCGTCTAAAAGTAGTCGATGTGGTCTCACTCGGCTCTGACAAGATAGAAGGACTGGCCACCGACGGTGGAACCAGTGTCGAAGGAACTGGCATTGCGGCAGGTGCAGGCGCAGTTGTAAGAGGTGGTAGGGGCGGAATCTGGACCCTATGTGAAGCGTACTACTCGTACACTTGTCGAAAGGCGTCGAGTGTGGGTACGGGAGTCTTAGCCTGAGCAGCTGGCTGAGTAGGTGCCGGTGGTGGCACGCGAGTTGAGGAACGATCCTCCGGCTCATCTAATTCCTCTGGTGGGGCAAAACGGTGCTCCGTCAGGTCGTCATACTTCTGCAAGAGAAGGATCCTTATTAGGTTTCTTTCAAAAAATATGCATGGTTCAAGAAATTTGGATTAGTCACATATTGACTACCCTCTGAAAGAATGGAATCCTAAAAAAAAAAACATGTTAGGTTAGACACAACTTTATCTAACCCCCTAAAATGGATGAACTCATATACATATAATCATGTATTGGGACTTCACGACTGTATGAAACTCTCATGCATTGAGCACTTTAAACACAAACATACTCGGGAATGTTTTCAAGACTCTCTTCCTACATAGCTCTTAACCTAGGCTCCGATACCAAGTCAACTGTCACGCCCCGAACCGGGATCGTGAGCAGCCGTCCGTTTTCCTGAATGTCGACTGTATTTTTACAGAATATCGGGCAGAACCTCCTCGTTTATCAGAGATTTCCCATATAGCAATCAACCTGCTACCTGTACAATAGGGCCAACCCGGCCTCACAATACATAAATCCAATTTCAATATCAGACCAACACATCTATACCACACAATCTAAGACACCGCAAGGCTAACAAAATGAATTTTCCACAGTCCTAACCATAGATCTCTACTGCCATGCCCCCGTCAAAGGCATGAACAGCAGCCAGTCACCCCTCATGTGATTTAGAGCTGGCACCAAGCGGTCCTAAAATACACTTCTAAGACATGACACATTCCCAAGTAACATACACAAATGACTAGAAATTGCCTCAATGCAAGTGTTATGCAATGACATGAGAGTTCCACAATTTAAATATCCATATTTGTACAATCATCCCAGAATTATACAATGATCATCTATAGACCTCAAAATACATATATATCATCAATAGAATTTTTAAGTCACAAAATTGTAGCGAAAATATACTATGACTTCTCAAATCCATACCTGATCTCCCAATGATACTAAGCGTCCCAAGAAGTGACGCTCCTTGCCAAATACAATCTCTGAAACAAGAAGGGGAAATGAGGGGTGAGCACTCAGGGAAAGAATACTCAGTGAGTGACTGGGTCAATGCAATCGTGTAATAAGAATTGTGAAACTAGAGTGTTAAAGCTTAAGTATACAAATCATACTTCAAATTATCATGCTTTTCATTTCAATAATATATCATTTGCACGCATTATCAAGTCAAATATGCATCCAAAGCACTGTCATTAAAATCATAGGGTTGCCAGCCGAAAGTGTCCTGGCAGAGGTTATCTCAACCTATGACAGGCGCACCGGAGGTGTTATATACAAATTTATTTAAAGTGCTCTCCACCCATGTGCAGGGTCTATGTGCAGGGCGCGCAGCGCCCCTATGCAGGGCACGCAACGCCTGTATACAGTGCGCAGCACCCAGGGCGCGCAGCGCCTGTACGCCAACCATTTCTCCTCATTTCTAAACTTAACCCTAACATTCATTCAAATAAATCAAATGGGTAAGAAATTTTCTCACCTAGGGTTTTCTCGGATTGCAAACCTTCGTCCGAATGTCTCCTTGATCGCTCCAAAATCTATAATGTTCTGCACAAACTCGCAGGCTATCATGCGCTATCACGGGTTGCGGGCTGCAAGCTGTAGGCCATAGTAGGCTCGTAGGCTGCGCTGGCTTGTGGACTGTCATGGGCTGGTGGGCTCGCGGACTGGCATGCTCGCGGGCTGGCGGGCTAACGGGCTCGCGGGTTGGCACGTGCGCTAGCGAGCAGGGTTACAGTCGCGCGCTCGCGCGGTCGTGCTCTAGAGCTTGCGCTGTGGCGCGCTCATGCTCGTGCAGGGAGGAGCTGCAGTGGCTCACTCACGAGAGAGAGGAGCTACAGTAGCTGGGTGCGCTTGTGGTGGTGGCGGATCGCGATGGAGGGTGGCGGATCGTGGTGGAGGGTGGCGGATTCGTGGTGGAGGGCGATCGAGAGGGAGGGAGATCGTGAGAGATAGAGAGAGAGTGAGCAGCGGATAGAGAGAGAAATAGTGAGAGAGAGGCCGTGAGTGAGGTCTTGAGAGAGAGAAGATGGTGGTGGTTGCGCGCAGTGGAGAGAGATGGCGGGGCGAGTTGCGAGTGGCAATCTCGGCAGAGGAAAAAGGCGGGCGCGGAAGGTGAAGGGTCGGAGAGAGAGAAAGAGAAAGAGAGAGAGAAAGAGAGAAAGAGAGAGAGAGAAAGGGATTAGGGCTTTTAGCCCTAATCCAATTTGGGGGGGATGCTGCGTTTTGGCTCAAAACATAGCACTCCTCTGTTTTTGTTTTATATAGTTATATATATATATATATATATATATATATATATATATATATATTTTCACACCCTCACTTCACTAAAATTTAAATTTTTTTTTGTAAAAACGGGATTTACTTCGATTTGCAAATTCAGCAAATTAAATATACAAAAAATTTAATTTAAATACTCCAAAATCAGAAATTAATTTAAATAAATAAATCTCTCTCTATAAAATTAAATTACAGACACTGCCATGTCGGTGTTACACGACGAGTCAGAGTTGATAATTTTTGAAAATAGGGAGTGACCACCCTCCCTAAAAATGTGAGTGAGACCCTAATTTCTTGTATGAAATAGTGCATTCTGATTTTTTCGTGTTTTTAATAAAACATGCTTTTGATATGCATTGTCTCGACGTATGGAATTGAAATTCAAATTTGTTTTGTGATTATTGGAGTATCGTACTTATGTTTTTTACGATTATGCATCCATGTTTGAAATGAAATGAAATTGTACCATGATTTGAGAAATGGAATGTTTTTCTATTCTACGATTGTATTGATTTGTTGAATTTAAATGATTTCGATGAAATATATTGGCATACGGATTTAAATTATTTTGAGGATATGATAAGATGATTTGGTTATGTGGGTTTGATGCCTACTAGCTTGAAATGATATGATGATATGACATTATTTGATAAATTTCGTAATTACAAAGGGCGTTTGTAGAGGCATCGGGTTGCCCGGATACGTTTCTGCAGGAGATATCTGCAAACGTCATATGTTTAATGGCTATATGCGCGGCCGGTTGAACCCACGTAAGGGGGAGGACGAATGTGACGCCACCGTTTATTACCAAGCGGGGTCCTATACACGATGATGAGCTAGCCCCAGCAAACTCATGGCCAACCTCAGGATAAAGAGCAACATTTGAGCTTTATGCATAATAAAACTCTTGATGCGTCTGTCATTGGTCATGGTTGACCTTTGCCAGGATCCTTTCGGCTTTGCTCTATGTACTTGATTTTAAATGGATGCATATATATATGTTATCGTGTAAATGATTAAATGAGTTCATTTTAGCGAATATATCATGATTTACTATAAAATTTGAATTATTGGTTATGAATGATATCATTTGACACTCCAATATTCACCTACACTATTAGTACTTGAGATTAATCCCTTCACTCACTGGGTATCTTCCTTGATACTCACCTCTCTTCTTTCCCTCCTCAGACAGAATTATTGTGCTAGAGCGACGCTTTGGGCTCTAGAGGATTTGGTAGCTCGTTGGCGGATTTTAGTGTTTTTCGACGATGAGATTTAAATTAAGTTGAGATATGAGCACTGCACTTTATTTTCGACCCTATGAGGTCTTGACGTTGAGATCCGTAGTTGACCGTGTATTTATTTGGGATTGATTGTATGATTTATGTACATTAAATTACGAAACTCTTATATTTCATTTGTATTGACACAAATTGTAGTATTTGAATGTAAACTTGGGAAAATTGGTTGTAAATTGTATAAAATTTAGATCTGCTCAGTATGGCGGCTGCTCATGCTCTAATTGGGCATAACAGTAGAGGTCTGTGGCTAGAATTGCTGGTAATTTACTTAGTCTGATATTGTTCTGGATGTTTGCTGTGGTTTGTGGGTTGTTGTGAGGTTGGGATGGCTATTTTATTTTATTTACAAAACGATTTTAAATTGTACATATTTATTTGTACATGGGAGACCTCCGATTTATAGGGAGATTCTGCCTGATTTTCTGTAAAAATATAATCGGCATTCAGGAGAATAGGCAGCTGCTCACGACCCCGGTTCGAGGCGTAACAGCTTGCACTAACGAAAACTCTGTTTCATTTCACCCATTTCCTTTTGAACTTTTGCCATTTCTCCCAAAATTTCTTCTATTTCCCTTCGAACTTCACCAAATTTGTCATCAACAATATCCGTAAACCCTATTTTGAGACCGTTAATAGATTCAATCACTTCAGTCCATCTATCATTCTCAGTTTCCTTCCGACTCTCTGGCTCTGCAGCTACTGCCTCATTTGCCTTTGCTTTTGCCCTATAATTTGCATATCTTCTTTTAACATTAATCCAAAAACCATCTTCATTAATCCAAGAAGCTCTATGTAACGTTCTCTCATTTATGGAATGTGTAATACTTAATTGCACATGGTCTTCTTTCCTTAAATTTATTCCTTGACTTTTAAAATTCCCCCAACCATGCTGTAATATGTCAAATTATTTGAAGAACTGCTGGTCCTTATCATAAAGTGACGAATCAAAAAATACAAATCTGGATTTTTTCTTTCTATAATTCGAGCCATCAACCAGAAATCATCACGAGTAATAGAGGTAAAATTTCCTGTACGAGGCTTTATAACATGTACTACTAAAAAGTGAAGAATTTTTTCATGAGAATTTAAATCTGAAGCATTTGTACTAAAACTCTCTAAACTGTAATCATCAAAAACTTTTTGAGCATCCATTAATATGTCAGTTTCCAAATACCGTGCACATTCTTCATAGTCAATCCACTGAATGCCACCCTCATTGCATATCATTGTTGAATCGACGTATATTTTTTTACTACCAAAATAACTTTCAAAAGCACACTCCATATTTTTACCATCAATAACAGTATCATGCTCACCATGAATTTTTTCTATATTATTATAAAAAACTCTAACCACATGCTCATAAACCTTTTTATTTGGATGAACCAGCCAAGAAGGACAGAATATTTGATAAAACTTGCGTGCAGAAAACCTATTTTTTCCAAATAATTCCAATCAATTAAACGACCATGAGTGACTTTTCTATCATAAAATACCTCCTCAAAATTTTTGCTTTTTCTGAATGAAGGAAAGTAATTGTTGTTGTAATTTTGTCATTTGATGATAACCCCTTTCTGTTTTCGAGAAGACACCATATCTACGATTTGAGATATATCCAATGGAATGGAAAGTAACAAGTTGTTATTTGGTCCGCAGAGGAAGAAGAAGAAGAAGAGGAGAGCCGAGAGACAGATTTGGGCTTCTTTGTGATTTTGTCTGAGGAAGAAAAAGAAGAAGATCAGAGGTTTTTCGTGTTTTGAGAAAGAGAGATAGGAGTTGTGTGTAATATTAATCCAGTAACAATAAGAGCCAAAATTAATAGTTAGGTTGATAAGTAATAAATGGTCATAGTTGAGGGAGAGTTTAATGGGATTTAATGGGTTCTAGTAGAGTTGCTGTAGAGTTATAATAGAGTTGTCAGAGTAACTTTGCAATAACATAACTTTCTTTGTTTTCCCTTCGTCTTATCCGTTCAATTGGTGTTTGATTTTCAAACTCCTACACATGCCTGCTGCACATTTTATTTATTCCTGCACATCCTTTTCGTACATGACAGCCTCTACACATTTGCTACCTACACATCACATTTTTAACTTTCAGTCAAAAATTTTGAACAATGTTAACTAATTTGATTTTACATAACCTAAACATAATAGTAACTATTATATAAAATATATAGTAACGTAATAGTAACCGTTATATATTACTAATATAAATTTAATATATTAAAGATAATATAATATTATAATAATAGAGAGTGATATAGTTGAATATCATATAATAGAAGAATATAATTCTTATATTATTACTTATTATATATATATGCAATAGTAATGTTAATTATGTGTTAATACGTAGTAATATAGTAGGAACCCTTACAATATATATAGTAACATAGTAACTATTACTCTATTATAAAATATATCAATAACATAATTATAATATACAAAGATAATATAATATTATAGTAATACATAAGGATGTAGTTGCAATATAATACAACAATATAATAATATTATTAATTATTACATATTACATATATATATGATAGTACATTACCTTAATGCTAATAATAATAGATAGTAACATAATAGCAACCTTACTCTATTATAATTAACAATGTAAAGAAATATAATATAATGTTGTAGTATTATACAGTGATATAGCTATAATATCATAGAACAATATAATAATAATATTGTAGTATTACGTAGTGATATAGTTGACAAGACTAATATAATAATATTACTTATTATTAAATAATATATGTATATATATTCTACGTAAATATAATGTTAATAATTACCCAATTACAAAAAATATATATTAGAAATATAAATATGATAAGCTAACCATTATATATTATATAGTTGTAATAACATATATTATATATATGTTATTATATATTATATAATTAGTTTGTAACTGTTAACAGATATAAAATTAGGGTAATGCAATAAAAATATAATAATAATGATATGGGTTAGCGATTAATGCTTAATGGCTAGGATGGGTAAGGTTGGGTTTTCAAAAATTTTTGCACGGAAATGTCTTCTTAGCACCCTCTACCTTCTTCACTCAAGTAAGATACTTCACCTTCACCATAGATGGATGTTACATCCACGATTGAGATTTCATTTCACAAATAATTTCAGAACCGTAAATTACCGTGAGGAAAATGAACAAACCCACGAACCCACGAAACTGCGAAACTTCGAAACCATCGCGAAAGAAGATCAAGAACTTTTCCGAAACCATAAGACATTTTGCAAACTACAACACAGAAAGAAGAAGACCAGCAGAACGAGAGAGAGGAGTCACGGTTTCAGAAGATCAAAAAGTTGAGAGAGTAGAGGGAAAAGGAAAAACCAAAAAATGAGAACTAGATCCGCTGGTAGGAAGAAAGAGGATATGAGAAACTGGAAGGAGAACACAGAAAACAAGGTCCCAGAAAACAAAGGAATCATAGACGACACTGAAGACACAGAAGCAGAATATCACAGGTTAATCTATTTTAATCAATTTTTGGTTTTTTTTTTCTTTTTCTTTTTTTTTTAAATATAATCAAAGCTTCATTTAAAATAAATTTTTAGCATCAAAACAATTTGCATATTTATATGGATCTGACACATACCAACCATTTTCCAATAATAGAGTGAAATCTACCTTTAGCTTGTGCTAGGTTTCATTCACGGTTAGTTAGTTTCTTCTTTTATATTTCTGTGATTATTTAATCTTATAGTTAGTTTCAATTATGTATATTGTTATTATCTATATTTTCATTTTGTCTATTCTTTGTGAATGTGAATAGACCGAGAATTGGAAAGAACATGAAGATCATGAGAAGCTTAAACAAATAGATAACGTAAGAAGGAATAGGACAGAAACAATGCCCATTCAAACAATGTGCTCTCCTAAACAACTAAAGTAATTTTTTTCTACTTTGATTGATGAGATGAAAGTTATTGTACAAAATATGGGATTTGGGAAACTTTTGAAACTCAGATGTGACACACTAAGTAGAAAATTATGTGAAGAACTTGTCATGAGACTTGAACCTATGGAAAAGTGTCTTTGCATTGCCGGAAATCAATATTTTAAGCTAACTTCAAAAGAGGTAGGACAAATTTTAAATATTCCTTATAGGGGACGTGATGTTTTGGGTTCTCTCAATAAATCGTCAAAGGAATCCTCAAATATGAAAAAGTTTTTCTCAAGAATAAAGCATAGTCAGTTAAAAGAGATAATGATGAATACTGAAGATGTTTCTTCCCCTTACTTCAAAAGATATTTTCTGTTATTTCTTCTCGGGGTCTTTCTGTGTCCTACAACCAATGTATTTCCTGCTTCGAGGCACATTTCTGTTACCATTACCGTTTGATAATATGGGAGAATACAACTGGGCCAATTTTGTATTACAATGCTTGGCCAATGAGGTGTGGCAATTCAATGGTCTTCTAAAGAGAGGAAGAAGAGAGGAAGAAAACATGAATTGATGGCTATTTATTTCTACTTATGGTAAGTTTACTTTCAATCATTGCAATTAAATATTTATAAATATTACTGTAGAAATATATGAATTGTTATGTAACTCATCTGTGGTTTGTGATTTCTGCATAGCTTTTTTATTTTAAAAAAGTGAGTTGGTGATTTGGGGACCAAACTACCCATTAACTATTGGAGTACTGATTGCGTTACTAGAAGGCTTGGATTTAAGCGTGTGAATGTAAGTTAAAGATCACTTTTTATATATAAGTGAAATCAATCATCAATGTTCTCTATAAATAAATTACGTGTTTATATATTCATTCAATATATGTCATCAATATATTTCATTAACTTGTTGCTAGGGTTTGTTGTCTCTGAAAAAAAAACTAATGTTGAACCAGAAGTTGATGAAGACAAAAATCAGGGCCAAAAATTGAAGGTAAACTTCATTAAAAACACCCGTCTGTGTAAATGTGTTAATGCGAACTTATCATTATCCCAATCTTACTATCTCTTTTTTATAGAGAGGCATTAAAGAGGAACTTAAAACGTTCTTCGCGGAATCTATTCAAATTCACTCCAAACTGCTCCAGATGCAATCTGATATGTTCAATCGATTATGCTCAGAAGATGATGATAAAGACGATGACAATGATATAGAGGATGTAGATGAAGAAGAGAAACAAAAAGAGAATGAAGAAGGGAAGGGGGCAAAGAAGCTGGGGAAAGGAAAGGTGGTATTTGAGCCATAGGAGAATAGGTTTTTTGAAGATGAGGAGAGGATAGATAAAGATGAAGATGAGAACGAAAATAAGGATGCAGATCCTGAATTATATAAAGTTGTCAATACATTAAGTCAAATGAAGGAAATGAAAAAATACACAACTTCTCATTTTCCCTTTGCTAGTCTTAGGAATTTTTCGGAGGAAGAAGAAACTGTTTGGATTTTCTATGGACAAAAAGCCATAAAAAATAATGCAAGGCAAGTGTGCAAATTTCCCATTTGATATTTCTATTGTTTGTCGTTTATACTATATGATCTTTGATTGTCATATATCTTACTTATTTCAAATTTTATGATATTTGATAGAACAATCTTGTGTAATATTTTTGGAAGCTACATGTCGTGGAGTGATACCTATGAATTGCTTCCCCCTCATTGGATTGGGACACTGGTATGAATTTATAAATTTATTGCTACTTGTTTTAATATTACGATGATTATATTATGATTATGAAATTATATATTTTTTAGACTATAGAATGCTACATCTGTTTCCTCAACACCAACATGTCTAGATGCGTTCTGCCATTATGGTTTTTGGTAAGAAATATTTATATATATATTTCATCCTTCCTATTCTTTCCTATTCCATCAACGCCTGCCTTCTTCCATTATTTGAGAAAGATATTACTCTACTAAATGGGTATAAGGAGCACATCTTATTAATATATGTATATATACATAATACAATATATTATAATTATCAGTGTTTTATTTTTTATATTGGTAACATATTTCCTTTTTTCTATTCCTTTGTACTTATTTTTAATTTTCTATATTCTCACATATATCATATTTTTTTCCTCTCTTAATAGATGTATGTGGTTTCTGCTTTTGAGACAAAACAAGAAACGAAAAGCAATGAAACCAAGTGGGAATTTTCTATGGTTGAAAGTTGCTTGTCGTAGAAAGCACTTGGATTTGATTTCCGTTTCTGTGACTTAGTAAGTTATTTACATCAACAACATACATTTCTATTAAGCATATACATTTCTAAATATACTATTCTACTTTTTTATTTTGATTACAGGTTTTTATTCCAGTGATATTCAAACATCATTTGTTTTGTTATGCTCTTCATTTGGCGGGGCAAATTATATATATTCTAAACTCAGGATCTTGCTTTAGACGAGAAGAAGATTATGACCTACAAACTTTCATAGTAATTTTATTTATTATATTTAAATATCAAAATTTTAAATTGGTATAACGGTAAATTTTTCATTTTTGTCTTGCAAAAAGATTGTATTAAGAAAATTTATGAAAATTCTTTCATTATCTCTCAGATTGTACTTGTTCAAGTTCTACAACAGCCTAATATGTAAAATTAAGATTAAGATAAGTTTAATTACTCATGTTACGTCTTTTTAAACTGTAACTTTAGATTTTAGAATTTATAATTTTTATTTTAGACATTATCTAAAAATATTTCTATAATTTTTATATATAAAAATGATTGTGGAATTTTTGTTATGAGATTTTTAGAAATATGGGAACCGGGCATGATTATAAGTTTACCCACTTAAGAAATAAGTTATCTGTGACCATTTTCTTATTTTGGTATTCTCATACATTATATTTATCTATTTATGGTTTTATGATTGATTTATTGCAGGATTTTAATTTCTTGAGAAAAGAATATTTTCTCAAACTTCTCATGTCTCACTGTAATATTGTTCATCCTAAAATTATGGCGAAGATGGAGCAAGCAAGGGAAAAAAAATCGATGACAATCCGAAGAAGAAAGGAAAATGCACAAAGGAAAACAAAAATTGTGAAAATCTTAAATTTCAAATTATAATCATTTTCTTTAAAATTGTAATCATTGGTTTTTCTCAGCTCAAATTCAATTTCAATAAAAGAATTTTTTCTTCTCCAACAATCCTACCATCAAATGATAAATGAGACTCAGGATGAGTCAAAGTACGCTGAATGAATGATGAAACAGGTATTCAATATCAATACAAATCATTTTTTCTTCTCCACCGTGCCAACATGCGATATGAATCGAATACTACACTTACTCATTTTAGTGAGCTTACCATACTCACAATCCACTAAATTTACCACAATTCACAAATTTATCACATTTATATTTATTACATTTATAACACATCATATATATCTGTAATATAATTCAATTTTTAAAACCATGCACACGATAATGCCTACACGGTACAGCCCCACCGATGCCCACAGTGTAGCCATATAGGCGTGCGCACTCATCCATTCTCGCATGCGCGGCACATCTGCGCTAGCTTAAGCGGTATAGCCATCCGGGTGTACCAACGCATGCATTATTATACCAGTGGCACAGCCGCACTGGCCTCCGCGACACAGCCATCCAGGCCTGAGCACGCATGCATTATTGCATGCCCGGCATAGCCGCGCTTGCCCTACGACATTGCCGTCTAGGCGTGTGCATGCATTCTTGCATGCTATGAAATATAAACATTTACTATTACAAAATAGTAACATTTACTATAAAAAATATAAAATATAATAACATTTACTATTATAACAACGGATGTGAATGAAAATAAATTTGTTTATTTTTCGCGATAAAAGATAATAACATAAACACAATAGTCAAATTAAGAGATAATAAGATATTGTAACATTTACTATAAAATAATAACATTTATTATAAAATATAGTAACATTTACTATTATAATAATGGATGTGAAAAGTTGTAAATTTATTTTTCTCTAGTAAAATTTACTATTAAACTAATCACAATAGTAAAATTAACATATAATAATATCTAATAATATTTACCATGTAATCACAATAAAATATAGTAACATTTACGATAAAATAGTAACATATACTATTATAATAATGGATGTCAAAAATAGTAAAATTATTTGTCTATCATGATAAAAAAATAGTAACATTTACTATTAAATTAACCACAATAGTCATATTAACAGATAATAAGATATAGTAACACTTACGATGAAACCACAATAAAATATAATAACATTTACTATAAAATAATAACGTTTACTATTATAATAACGGAAATAAAATGTAATAAATTTATTTGTCTCTCATGATAAAAGAATAGTAACATTTAGTATTAAGTTAATCACAATAATCGAATTAACAGATAATAATATTTAGAAACATTTACCATTTAATCACAATAAAATATAATAATATTTACTATAAAATAGTAACATATACTATTATAATAACGACAAGTGAAAATTAGTAAAATTATTTATTTCTCATGATAAAATGATAATAACATTTACTATTAAATTAACCACAATAGTCATATTAAGAGATAATAAAATATAGTAACATTTATTATAAAACCATAATAAATATAATAACATTTACTATAAAATAGTAACGTTTATTATTATAATCATGGAAATGAAAGATAGTAAATTTATTTATCTTAATGATAAAGGATAGTAACATTTACTTTTAACCTAACCACAATGGTCGAATTAACAGATAATAATATCTAATAACATTTACCACGTAATCATAATAAAATATAGTAACATTTACTATAAAATAGTAATATATACTATTACAATAACGGATATGAAAAATAATAAAATTACTTGTTTCTCATGATAAAAGAATAGTAACATTTACTATTAAGTTAACAATAATAGTCATATTAATAGATAATAAGATATAGTAATATTTACTGTAAAATCACAATAAAATATAGTAACATTTAATATAAAATAGTAACGTTTACTATTATAATAATGGATGTGAAAGATAGTAAATTTATTTCTCTCTCCGGATGAAAGTATAGTAACATTTACTATTACGCTAACCACAATAGTCAAATTAACAGATAATAAAATATAGTAACATTTACTATATATCTATAATAAAATATAGGAACATTTACTATTATAATAACAGATATAAAAGATAATAAATTTATTTGTCTCTCATGATAAAAGGATAGCAACATTTAGTATTAAACTAATCATAATAATCGAATTAACGGATAATAAGATATAATAACATTTACTAGGTAATCATAATAAAATATAATAACATTTACTATAAAATAGTAACATTTACTATTATAATAACGAGGATACAAAAGATAGTAAATTTATTTGTCTTCAGTAATATTTACTATTAAGCTAATCACAATAGTCGAATTAATAGATAATAATATCTAGTAACATTTATCATGTAACCACAATAAAATATAATAACATTTATTATAAAATAGTAACATATATTATTATAATAACGGATGTAAAATATAGTAAAATTATTAATCTCTCATGATAAAAGGATAGTAATATTTACTATTAATCTAATTACAATAGTCATATTAACAGATAATAAGATATAGTAATATTTATTATGAAACCACAATAAAATATAATAATATTTACTATAAAGTAGTAACGTTTACTATTATAATAATGGATATGAAAGATAGTAAATTTATTTGTCTCTCATGATAAAAAGATAGTAACATTTACTGTTAAACTAAGCATAGTAGTCGAATTAACGGATAATTAGATATAGTAACATTTATTATATAACCACATTAAAATATAGTAACATTTACTATTATAATAATAAAAGATAATAAATTTATTTGTTTCTCATAATAAAAATATAAAAAGATAGTAATATTTACTATTTACTATTAAACTAATCACAATAGTCAAATTAACATATAATAATATTTATTATATAATCACAATAAAATATAATAACATTTATTATAAAATATTAACACACTATTATAACAAAGGATGCGAAAGGTAGTAAATTGATTTATCTCTCATCATAAAAGAATAGTAACATTGATTATATAACCATAATAAATTATATAGTAACATTAACTATATAAAATAGTAACATTCACTAACATATATAAATAAACTATTTTCAACATTTTTCTAAACGACAATGTACATATCCTACACTTACCATATCTTAAATATCCTATAATTACCATATTTTACAATATCCTACATACCTACCTTACATCTCTACGTTTCCCATACCTTATATTTCCTACACTTACTGCTATTTACCATATCCTCTTACACTTACCATTTTTTACTATATTCACCTATCATCACAAACGGTTGCACATATAGCATTACCCATACAAACACTTTTCAAAATCGTAACTACAAAATCTATATTTTGTTATCACAACTTATAGCTGTAAGGATAGAGATATGTAAATTCAAACGTTTTTATATCCGTAAGAATATAGTATTGTTTATACAAACGGTTTGCTACCTATATCCACGGTTCAAATTATTTTATCGACTATCATTTTAAACCATCAGTAAAGTTATACTATTTCTGATGGTCTCAACCATAACTGCCGATATAGTTACAAAAAACTATCACTAATATTTACCGACAGTAAATGTTATCATCGGCATAATGTTTTTATTTTGTTGTATACTAAATTTTTAAACTTAAAAAGAAAAATATGACAGGAACTTAATAAATATTTGTTTTTAATTTGGTTTTCTAAAATTGAAATTGAAATCATAAAATTACAGTTCTAAGGAATAAATTTAAAATACAAAATATAAAATATAAAAATAGAACACAAAAAAATACTGAAAATAAATTGTAAAGAAATAAGACGCTGTAAAATAGACAAATAAAATTAAATAACCAAATACGATGCCAAATTGAGTGCTCAATTGAATAAGAATAAAAATATAGAAAAGCAAACAGGGGGTGATTTGCAAACTGAGACGTTCGAAGGCCATGGCTGGCGATCGAAAGGGTTGCCGACGACTCGAAGGAGAACAGAATTCGGCGTTGGCAATTGAAGGAGCAATGGTGGTTGGATAGTGATGAATCAAGGCAGAGTAGTCGAACCAGTCAATGGTGGTGATGACAAACCGAATACAGGCGAAACAGAATCAACTAAAGGTGATGAACGATGGCGAATTAGGTGGATTGAAGATGAATTCACTGGCGACTGACATGAAATCTGGTAGAATCGAAAGTGAAAAGCAAGTTGATTGAAGACTCGGATGGTGAAGAACACGAAGTTAGCAGAAGGCAATGCAGATCAAAGATGATGGCAACAAAGGGCGATAAAGCAGAAACTGACAACGGAAGATATGAACTGAGCAGAGTTGAGCTGATGACGGTGACGGAACTTGTGACTACAACTGAAGGTGAAGATGGAACTAGGGCTAACTGTGGTGATTCAACTGAAGTAACAACAAGTTAATGACGACTAAAGCAAGAACAGAAGCATAAGGTTGAATGATCATAAAACTACAGAACAAATCAAAGGCTGTTGTCAGCAATCCTCAAGACGTCCTTTCCATTCTTCATAAGCTTATCTTTATATGCCTTCTTCCCTTTACAATTCAAATTGAACTCCAACTCTTGCTTTTCCACTTCAATTGGGTTTCTATCCCCTTGTTCTTTACCAATTCTTGTTCGCATTGTCTTTGATTCAGATTAAAATTCTTACTCTCTATTACTTGCACATGCTTGTTGGTTGAATGGACTTGGGCTTGATAGGCTGGATTGAATATGGATTTTAAGACAATTGGGCTCGACTTGGAATGGACTTTGGTTTTCAATAATTATTTTGTTAGATTTTATACTGATATTCGGGTTTTATTCAATTAATTCGGTTCGAGTACTGTGAGACCTATTTTAAAGGTTAGCTCTGTCAAATTTTTTTCTATCATTCTCATAGCTCGAACTCAATATATTTAATTAAGAGGTAAAGTGTCCGATCACTAAACCCAAAAGAGATAGATGGTTTTCAATAATTATTAACCACTTGGTCTGATTACCCTCCATATTCATGGTCTGCATTTAACAAAAGATTTAGTCCTCTTTTTATTAAAATTTGTTGTTTCTCAAAAACACTTTGAAACCATCTGTCCAAAATCGCTTGAATTAGATTCAACTTCTCCAGCTCAAAAAATGATTTTTCAAAGCTGATTGTTCAAGCAGTGTTCGGAATTTTCTCATCCGAGACCCAATTTCGGTTGTAATTTTCTCTTATCTACGATCTGAATACCAAAAATGTTCTCCTATGAAGTCATAACTCTATCTTCAAACTTTCCAATGACGTAAGAATCATCTAATTCCAATAACTGTATCTCAAATTATGATAGTTTTGTTCCTTCGACATACGATTTCTTATTGATAAATGATTTTCCCCTCAACTTTAAAATTGAAAGTATAATTATAACCAAATAGAGTAGAAAATTTTTCCAAAATTTTTCCAAATATACCATATGATAAGTCTTAGAAATTAAGTCCTATAGTCTCTAAAAAGATAGTTTAGTAATTATAATTCTCTTTTCTAATTTGATAATTTCAAATTCCAATTCTGATATAATCCAAAAAAAAAAAGAATTTAAGTCCTATATATAAATATACATATATATATATATATATATATATATATATAAACACAAACGAATTTATCGACCACCCTCACACTTGAACCTTTGTTTGTCTACGAGCAATAAGTATAGAATGAACCGGATATAACACTACGCATGACCTAAAATTCAAAATTTAGATTTCTAAAAAAGTCAAAACCAATTATTATGTTTTATAATGCTACACTCTGAACCTTGGTATGTGCGTGCATAGCAATAAGAAAAATCACTATGAACAAAACTTAGAACTAAAATCATATTTTAAACAAGAGTGTGAATTTTCAAAATCAAAATTTTTAGTTGCTTCATATACCTACTTTCCAATCCATCTCTCTACTAATGGAGTCTACACAATAAAACCTATATAACAAGGTTTTCATTAGCTGTAATGAGGATAAAAAGACGACGGTTTTAGAACCCAAAAAAAAAAATGAATTAAGGAACTCAAAAATATTAGAGAATACAATACATATCCTTAAACAGTATGAATGAAATAATGAATGATGAAAGCACAAGTCTAGTTCTTTGAATTCTAAACTTTACTGCTGAGCATTCAAACACACACATTGACACACATCGAGGAGTGGGATCCTGTACAAGCATGCATGCGATGTGGTCATCCTAACCATTTAGAATTTTCACCTCAATAAAACGTATGACAAACAAGAAGTCCCAAAACATAGCCGTCGAATTTTACTAACACTTATCTGAGGAAGACAAGCTAGTATCGGTAGAGTTCTAACGGTATGAGTTGTACAGAACTTCACAAAATCAGAGAAAAATATCGAAATTAAGATTTACAGTCCAAATGTCCCAATACAGATATAAACGGTTTTACAAAAATAATCGAGTAATTAAGATAATAAAGAACAAATAAAAAATCAGTGGATTTTATCAATACTTGCCAACAACTCGGCCAGTATCAATGAAATCCGCACAGCAGGGGATGTACAGTCTACCCTTTCCATGGTTTGAGATCTATAAATCTCTAAAATTAACCCTGCATGTACTAAATACCTATACAATTCGCAAAAATACTGCACAAGCTCCGTCAAGTAGTCTCCCAACTAAGTCTCCCCTGAAAAAGGGGAAGAGAGGGGTGAGTATAGAGGTATACTCAGTGACTGGAGTGTAATGGTGTGATTGTGTTCATAAATAAGGGATAAATGTAGGACAGTCAAAGCATATCTCATAAATAACAGTTCATATGCATAAAACATTTCAATAAATCACAATTTACAAAATATGCATCCATGTCAATTATCATTTTAGAAAATCTTGGGGTTCCATCGAAAACACTTCCGTCTTAGGGTAGCCAAACCCAGACGAAATCCCGCCAAGGGTTTTTCTATCCAAGGTCTCAAAACAAACCCCCTACCTTGGCGTTGGCTCGTACCTCACCGGGGTGCACCAGATATATTACAATTTCGACAGAGGGAGGGACGTCTAACTCCCCTGCACATCCAAACCCCAAACCACGCCACCCCGTCGAGTCGCTCCGTGGTAGGAATATAACTATAGTCATCTGCGGCACCCTTCATTTCTAAATCAATCCAATTCACAAGCAATGTACCATAATTTTCCATCAAATAATCAACAATCTCATGCCAAATCAATTCATAAAGCAATATCAAATAACATATGGCACAAAATCATTTTTAAAAACAATGGATGCATTTATACTTTATAATTCAGTTCAGACAGCCCACAGTCATAAAACAATTCGTATAAATCCCATAAAATCTTTCGAAAATCATTTATAAAGCAATTTTAAAACAGGTTTCTCATTCATGAACACAATGAACCATCCACTCACCTCTAAAGAGGGTATTCACTCCCTACACCCTATCCATACTCAAGAAATCTCCTTTCAAACTCCAATGGATTGTCCTGAAGCAACCATAATAATTCTCAAGTCATTTCTCCTCCAAACTCAAGGGTTCACAAACTTTCCTAATTTTGTTTAACCCTCATTTCTAACATTTTCTTATTCCTATCCTCATTTTACCAATTTATCACCAATTTATCGCCATTTACATTTTTACAAAATTCATATTCACAACTCTTCTAGATTTTCTTAAATTAATATAGTTTTAGTTTTTTCTAATTTTTCCAATTCATGGACATACATTCTAATTCTACCATATTGCAATTATTTCACAATCCTAGACTTATTTTCAGAAATTAGCCCTTATCTGTGCAGAGAAAGGAGTGCAGATTCAGACCTAGGGTTTTCGCATTTGCCTACCAAACCTCCGTTGCGCTGTTCGATTTAATTCGAAACTTGCAATGCTTCCGATTTGAAGCAAAATTTAGTATTTAGGTTGAATCACCAAAAGGAAATTGAAATCCTAGAATATATCAATCGGAAATTCATACCACATGTACAGGGGATGAATTGAAATCTCGGCTAGAGTTCTCGAGGGCTTACCGATGACTGCCGAGTTGGGGTTGCAGCAAGTGTCTCGATAGAAGGCAGCACACGAACAGGCGAGGGAAAGAAGCAGTGGGCTGTTCGCGCGTGAGGGAGAGGAGTCGCGGCTGGCATGCGTTGGAGCGCTCGCGAGATGGAGCTGCTCGCGGGCAGGAGTTGCTGTGCTTGTGGGCGGTAGCAGCACGGGAGGGAAGTCGCGTGCTGCGGGCTGTGCAGCCCCCGCAGGAGAGAGAGAGAGAGCTTGTGAATGATGGAGGGAGACAATCGGTGAGAGAGAGAGAGAGAGCTTGTGATGGAGGGAGGGAGAGATTTGTAAGAGGGTGAGAGACAGAGAACGCGGGAGAGAATGAGGGGGAGAGAAAGTAAATTGGGAAAGTAACTTTCCCAAAATCTTTTTTTTTTTTGACTTTGTCGGTTTTACAATTCTTAACCCCCTAAAAATAAATTTCGTTCTCGAAATTTCAAAATACAATTTATACATAAAAAATTTGCGAGTGTTGCTTCCGCATTAATTCTTCAGTCTCCCAAGTCTATTCTTCTACTTTATTATTTCTTCACAACACCCTAACCATAGGAATCTGCTTACTCCTCAACTGTTTGATCTGCTGGTCAATGATTTTCACCGGTTGTACTTTGAAACTCAAGTTTTCTTTCAGTTCTATTAGAGGAACTTCCAATACGTGCGAGGGATTCGGCAAATACTTTTTCAATATCGACACATGAAAAACATCATAGACCCTCTGCAATTTTGACGTCAAATCTAGTCGGTATATCACCGCTCCAATTCTTTCAAGGATTTTAAAGGGTCCGATATAACGAGAGTTTAATTTTCCTCGTTGCTGAAATCGAACTATGCCCCTCCAAGGAGATATTTTCAAGAATAGCATATCTCCCACTGTGAATTCCAATGGCCTTCTCCTTTTGTCGGCGTAACTCTTTTGCCGATCTTGAGCTGTCTTCATTCTTTCCCGAATTAGCTTCACCTTTTCCTTGGTAGTTTCAATCAATTCTATACTTTCAATTTTTCGTTCTCCAACTTCATCCCAACAAAGTGGAGTCCGACATTTCCTTTCGTAGAGAGCTTCATAGGGAGGCATTTCAATACTAGCTTGGTAGCTATTGTTATATGCAAATTCAATCAGCGAGAGATGCCTATCCCAACTCCCATGGAAATCCATAACGCACGCTATCAACATATCTTCCAAAGTTTGGATTGTACATTCAGATTGTCCGTCTATTTGTGGATGAAATGTAGTGCTGAATTTCAGTTTGGTACCCAAGACCTCTTGTAATTTAGGCCAGAATCTGGATGTGAATTGAGTGTCTCGATCTGATACAATCGATATCGGAACCCCGTGGAGTCGGACAATCTCATCAAAATACACCCTTGCTAACTTCTCCAAGAAATAAGTATTTTGAACTGGGAGGAATGTGCCGATTTTGTGAGTCTGTCTACTATCACCAAAATGGTATCGTGACGACTCGGAGTACGTGACAATCCTACTACAAAATCCATAGTAATATGCCCCCATTTTCATTCAGGTTTAGACAATGGTTGAAGCATTCCAGCGGGCTTTTGATGCTCAGCTTTGGTTTGTTGACACACCAGATATCTTTGCTACAAATTCGGCTATTTCCCGTTTCAAGCCTGACCATCAATAAGTTTCTTTGATGGTTCGATACATTTTAGTACTTCCGGAATGCATAACATAAGCCGAAAAGTGTGCTTCTTCCAGAATAGCCTTCCGAAACTCATCATTTTTGGGAACACAAATCCGTTTCCCATACATGACTATACCATCCTCCCGAACATGGAAATCACTAGTTTCACCCTTGCGAACCTTTTTCACTATTTGCCTTAACTCTTCATCAGTGGTTTGGAATTCTTTAATACTGTCTACTAAGGTTGGTCGAACTTCAAATTTCACTAATAATGCACCACTATCATCACAAGCAATTTTGGCTCCAAGAGTATGAAATCCCACCAAGCATGAGAGGTAAGCGTCTCCCTGAATCTGAGAAGAAGATGAGAACTTGCGGCTTAAGGCATCAGCAACTACATTTGTCTTGCCCGGGTGATAATCGATCACCAAATCGTAGTCTTTGATTAGCTCTAGCCATCCCCTTTGCCTTAAATTGAGCTCCTTCTGGGTGAGCAGGTATTTAAGGCTCTTGTAGTCGGTGAAGATTCTGCAACTTGCTCCATATAAATAATGGCGCCAAATCTTTAATGCAAATACAATCGCAGCCAATTCTAAATCATGTGTAGGATAATTCAGCTCATACTTCTTTAACTATCAAGAAGCGTAGGCGATAGTTCTACCGGTGCCATTCGATAAGGAGAAGTGGAGACTGGTGCCGTACCGGAAACAAGATCTATAGTGAAATCAAACTCCTGAATTGGTGGCAACCCCGGTAACTCTTCTGGAAAGACGTCCGGGAACTCATTTACCACAAAGATATCGCTCAGATTAGGGCTTACTGCCGTAGTGTTAATGATATGAGTCAAATACGCTTCGCAACCCTTATACACTAATCTCCGTGTCTCAAGAGCTGAAATCACACAGGTCGGCAATACTCGCCGTTCACCAGCGAACACAAGTAGTGGATGTCCTGCCCTACAGAATTCCACTTCTTTAGTGAAGCAATTTACTGAAGCTCGATGAAGACTTAACCAATCCATGCCTAGGATGGCATCAAAGTCCTTCATATCCAATGGAATCAAATCCGCTTCAAGGATTGTTTCACCAACTTTCACCTCACAAGACTTATGTACAAAATTTCGAATTATATGCTCTCCTAAGAGAGTAGTGACTAACAGTTCTTCATCAAGAGGAACTAAATCCCTATCAGAATGTCTTGCAAATCCCGAGCTTACAAATGAATTATTCTATCCAGTATCAATGAATATATGTGCATCCACTCAAAAAATTTTCATCATGCCTGTGACTACGTCAGGATTAATCTGAGCTTCTTCGTTCGTCATGGCAAAAACCCTAGCTTGAGCTCTCGGCTGAGGTCGCTGAGAGGGGGTAGCTACTGTATTGCTTCTTGTGCCCGTCCTAGGGATGGTACTAGTGGAAGGTGTCACCGAACCTGCTGGACCAATTTTGGAGTCGCTAGAGGGACCTCTAACTTGCCGACTCACTTGCCCTTCTTCTGTCAACTCAGGGCAAGAATAATGGAGGTGTCCCTCCTTCCCACAGTGATAACACCTCTTAGGTCCTCTGCACGGACCTATGTGATACCCTTTACAAGTAGGGTAAGTCTGCATTCCACCTCCTCTGGGTCTTGCTCCCGATCCAACATTTTCAACACCAGAAGCTTTCGATCTATGAATTGGTTTGCTTTGAGGGAATCCAACCGATCCCGAAGCAAATCCACCACTTTGGAAGCCTGTAGTTCTGACCTTCTTAGAGCTCTAGCCCGGTGTGAACCCGCCGGACCTCTTCTTCCCACTGTGGTCCTTAACCTTTTCCCTTTCCAACACCATCTGTTCGGCCCTCAAGGCCAATTGCAACACGTTCTGATACGTGTGCTCATCTGTGACGGATATCTTCTCTCGGATGTTTAGATTCAGGCTATCTTCAAACTTAAAAAGCCTATACTCCTCAGAGGTGATCAACTCAGGTGCAAAGGAAGATAGACTTCTAAACTTGGCTTCATATTCTGTCACAGACATATTTCCTTGACGAAGCCGAAGGAATTCTCTCCTCTTCAAGTCCCGATCAAAGCGGGTGTAGAACCTCTTGTCGAATTCCCTAATGAAGTCGTGCCAAGTGGGAAAGGAAACTGCATTTTACTCTAATCCGTCCCACCATGTGCTGGCATTGTCATCCAACAGTCTTATGGCTACTAGGAGCTTCACGCTGTCCTCTATCCCCGTGTCTGTCAAAGCTTTCTTAACCTTCTTGATCATTTCTTTGCTTCCGTAGAATCACCAGATGCCGAGAAGGTTTCACAACCAAGCTGCCTTGCTTCTTTAATCAGCTTGGACAACTGAATTGGAGAGCGGCTTTTTGGAGTGGCAACCGGAGGAGTGGGTGCTAGTGGGGCACTGGGTGCAGCAGTTGGCACCGAAGAAAGAACAGGTGGTGGAACTATAGTCGGTCGCGGAGCTCGGTACTATACTCCAAAAGTACTCCACCACTCCATAACTTCCTGAAGAGCAGCAACAGAAGGAGGAGCAGGCCCGGTAAAAGGAGACGGGTGTGTGGACGTAGGTGGACGAAGAGCATGCGAGGACGACTCATCCTCGTGCTCCTGTGGAGGGATTTCACTCACATTCCTCATTTTCCTTCGCGGATGCATTGTAACCTATATAAAATAAGAAACTAAAATTAAGTCAAGGGTTAAGCGAAGACTAAAATTTAACCCCCTAAAAAAATATTTTTAATTCTCTAAGAAAATCATGGAAAATTTTGTGCCATTTTCGAAAATTCTTTAAAAGAGCTTAACATTTTTTTTTTTCGAAAACTAAGTATGTTCACATTAGGTTCCAATTTGAGTCAGAAGACCAATTTACCTATTGAGTCAAAATTGACTTCAAGAATAATAAAGGAGAAGAAAAGAAAATGAGGGAGAGAGATGAAAAAGATTGCATAATCCATAGGTTGGTTGGACGCAACTAGAAGAGAATAGGTCACAGAATAGTTGCTATCATCTACCAAAGTTAATATAAAGTGCTGAGTGTAATGAAAGAAGTAGAATCTCAACCATTCAAGTGTCTCTTCTACAATCCCCACATAACATGCAAATTGCAGGGGATGTGCTGCAACCCGCTAAGCTCAACTCTCAATGTACAATTCTTTTGATTGGCCTTTTAAAACATGAATTCTTTTAACACTAAAAAGTCAAGAAACAAAAAAGGTAAAAGGAATGGAATCTCAATCATTTAAATTGCAGAATAGATCATTAATAAGGACAAGTCCAATTTATTGCCTCCTACAATTTTGAGAAACTTCACATTTCTACTTGAGCATCTACCCATTTCTAGGTGGATATCTTTTTGGTAGGCTCCCGAGATGGTACTTTCAAGAGACATCACAAAAGGCTCACCAAGTTGTCTAAAGTTCTCTGTTGAACTTTTGGGCGGAAAGTGTCCAAATTTGATAGGCCATGATTGTGGGTCCATGACCGACTTAGGGGAAGGCTTACCTTTCGTTGGATTGACACCGAATCCGATTAGTAGGGTTGAGCTATTCATGTTATAATCGAATAATGAAGCAAACCGATTATTATTTGGTTTCTTTACGAGATCTAGGTTTTAGTAATCAAAATTAATTCAATTCTATTTCGATTGTTAAAAATCTAGTCCGATTACTAGCTAAAAATCAATTTTTACATTATGCATATAATATAACTTACATAACTTAGAAAAAAAAATTACATTTGGTTTTGTCTAGAGAGAGAAAACTCTAAATATATATTTTTATAGAGAGAAAATATGAATAAAATTGATTTTTTTTAATGATAGAAAATTAATATATTTACTTTTATAGGAGGGATTGAAATTGAATTTGCTTTTTATAAAAAAATTAAATAAATGCGTTTAGAGAAAAAATCATAAATAATTTAAACTTTCTAGAGAGAGAAAATTAATATACATATTTTTCAGATAGATATACTAAGGTTTTTTCTAGAGATAAAAAGTTCAAAACGGATGCATTCAGTGAGCATGTGATCCGGTGAGATATCTAACTGTGATCCGGTGATTGTTAAAAATTTTTTATTATTTTATTTTAAGCTAAAATTTTATTATTTTATTATTTTATAATAAATTATCATTTTATATTATTTTATTATTAAAAAATATGAGGTAAAGATAATAAATAATTAAAAAAAAGAGTACGGTGAGATATCTAACTATGATCCGGTGATTGTGTTATTTATAATATTTTACACGTGCCAAGCTTCAAACCACATTGAAGACGACTGGAGGCATTTTTCACAAATTAAAGGAAACAGGCAGACAGGCTATTGCGCTGGTGGCGCTGGCTAGTAGGTGGGTGTGCGTAAGGGAGTGTGCGAGTGGGTTTGCAGTCGCGGGTGGGCAGGTGCGTGCGGGCGGGTTCGCAGGAGCGGGGCGCACGTGAGCATGTGACAGTGCGGGCTTGGCGCGAGTGCGGGTGCGTGCACAAGTGACGCCACGTGGGGGCCGTGCGTGGGGCTCGTGTGCGATTGAGGGTTCGAGAATTAGCGACAAAAAATATCCATCACTGATAGTGAAATATCAATAACAGATTAGTGACAGATATTTTTAATGACGGATTTTTCCGTCATTAATCCATCTCTTATATCAGCGTGGATAGTATTCCGTGAGTAAAATTTAATGGGGTATTTTTCAGCGATAGATTTAGCGACGGAAAAAATCCATCGCTAATACCTTTTAACGACGGATTTTTTACTTTTTACTATGAAAATTTCCGTCACTGATATCTTATTTTCTAGTAGTGACAAAACTCATTCGTGATCCAAAACTTAAATTTTACCCTACACACTTTAATTTTCCAAAAATTTCAAAACTAATTTTTTTAAATAAATTTAAACACGCTCAGATATCAATATTAGATTTATTTTACACTAGCTAATAATTTTTGAAAAATTAAAAGATTAAATTTTAGGTATATCTCATTAAATAAATATAAAAAATTTGATAACTACAAATCTTTTCTCCAACAATCTCATAGTCAGAATAATAACTACGTAAATCAAGTCACCACCATAATATCACCACACCACGACCCAAAATCCGATGAAAAAAAATTGACATGAAATTTCTTTCTTGAAATTTTATCATCACCCTCTCGATTTTTTTCCTGAAAATAATGATATATGCATTTTGTTTCTCTCAAAAGAAAAATGATCTCGTTATCTTTTAAAGAGAATGAACTTCTTATTTGCTTCTTAGATCGGGGCATCTACAAGAAACCATACCCGGGAAGTTGCCTTAATATAATATAAGGGGATAAACATGGGAGAGGGAGTTAAGAAGATTATAAAAATAATATATATATATATATATTATAATTGCTCTCCTTAATTCAAATTTTAAACTATTAAAATTTCATAATGCCCAATGGGCATAACTAACCAATAGGATCAAAAGAGAAAACCATGAGTGTGTTTATAAAACTACCTTTAGTCCACAATTATTTGAAAATAATGAATTTACGGATGATGCTTGTACTAGAAATTTTTCTCTGGAATTCGTATGACATATAGCAAGTGTCAATTTCAGGAAAAAAAATTAATTATATTTTTATACCACGACTAAAAATGGAGTTAGTTTATACGGGATCTAACAAAAACTGTGGAGTGAGTTTGGCAGCTTTGATGGAAGACTTTTTCCTTCATTTTCCCACCATTTCGTATGCATGTAAAATTTTGAATAATGGCACATGATGTGGTGACGATCTTCGAATATGATTCATAAAACGCCTTTTGAGCTATTATTTAAAGAGATGTTATTTGCATGAGAAATAATCATAATATTTTCGAAGACGTAGTATGGATCTTACAAAAATATTGAATCAATTTTGCATAATTTTTTATAATCAAAAGTTTCGGATAAAAATCAGAGAATTTTAATATAGAAAATCAGGTTTAACTGATGGTTGTTCCCCGAAAAAAAATTAAAAGTAAAAAAGCATCGTAATAGTTCAAAATGCAAAAGGGAAAGAAAGTCACAATTCAAAGAACAAAACAATTAACTCCTCCACTTTGTGGAGTATTAAAACGATAGTTCTCATCCCAGTGAAAGATCTATAAGTAAATATCATCGCAATCTCCCTACTTATCATTGAAGACTCTCAAGAGTTTTACTCAAAAATAATCCATCAAAAGTAATTTCTCAAATTTCCATAAGCATATCCCTCGTTAGGAAATGTCACATGAAACAGTCTACAGAGCTCAAGCATTTCTTAATGTCCACTATACTATCGAGAAAATCCTAAATCAAAATTTTAATGTCCCAAAAGATTAGACCTAAACCAATAGATGGTCTAATATGTAAGGGCGTTAGATCGTTTAATAAAGTTTTGGATTGAAATTTAAAAATTAAAAATATTATATTGGGAGAGTTTTTTCTAAATTAAACCTGACAACGATCGAATCGGATTAATCAAAATATGAATTTTGATATCAATTGATTATATATATATATATACAAAACACCGGACCAAGCAAAATAATTAGTTAGCCCCGTAAAACTTTTTCCTTATTTTTTGGGGTATTATATATGAAAGCCACAAAAAAAGGAGGACTATCGCAAAGTATGGCATTTTCGGCCCACTAGATAGATTTAACCAACAGTATAAGTACAATGCTAATGGTAAAGAAAGAGTTGGATATTTGACAAATTAAAAAATAGTTTGAACAGTAGACTGAAAAGGACGATCTAACAGAATTCGTAAAACACTAAAAGCATTTGACATCGGCCCCTTTCATTTGCAGCTTCTAATCATTATTATATTGTGTTGGAAACTAGTCCCTACAATATGGGCACTATTTAACCATTTCTAGGTATCAAGATCTCCCCTGGGTAACCCTCTCATGTACTTTTGTGCAAGGTAACACTCACAATTTATTGCCTTCTCATTTATGATCCTTTGACCAATTAGTGGCACTTGAGAGAGAGAGAGAGAGAGAGAGAGAGAGAGACGGGCATGTGTCTATGTTGGGAATAGTTGTTTAATAATGGGCCAGCTTTGCATGTTACTTTGCTACTGCTCTGATGGAACAGAAAAATGTTGTGGTCGCTCTATATTCTTGCAGTGGATAAAAGCAATCACACAAATATGGACGATATTTCATACATTGTCCCTTCCTTGCTTTTCATCTAAGGACCAGACCATGTGAAGCACAGACATGCAGGTGCCCCAAAAATATACCCCGCCGAGATTGTCTGAATCAACAGGTATTCCTCACACTTTCAACATAACTGACTCGTCGCATTATCATTCCCCCGACACACATTTGTATATGGATCACTTAGATTGCGTTTTTCTCATAAAGGAGACTGATGTGGAACAAGTTTAAGATAATTATTGAGTTATGGGATATCGATTAAAGAAAAGAAAAGGGTTCCGTTAACTTAGTTTTAGTTAGTTTCTAAATTTCCTTACTTTCTTAATTTTTCTAGTTTCTAAATCTCTTTAATTTCATAACTTTTTCTAGTTTTCAAATTACTTTAATTTCCTAATTTTTTTTATTTCTAAATTTCCCTAGATTTCTTGTTTTTATAGTTTCCTAATTTTTAGAGTCTGCATTCCTTATAAATACTTGTAATGTTTCATTATTTTTGAGACATCGATAATAATATTTTTTTTGGAGCAATAATTCTCTTTTAAAAGTTCTAGAGTTTTGTTTATTTTGCAAAGCCTATTGTCATTCTTCTATCTCTCCTGTGTTAAGATCTTCCTCCTCATAAAATGTATAGCTCCAGAACCCTCAGACCTCTGTTTGGAGAGCTATTTAAGCTCTTTCAAAGGCTTTGCCTCGTTTGTATTGGAATTCATAGAGAGAAAAAGAGAAAAGCATAGAGAGAAAGCCTCTTGAGCTCAAATCACTACAAAACAAATGCTCAATCCAAATGGACAAAAACCATCTACTAAACCCACTAAAACCGTTAGCAGAATCTCTCCAATGAATGAGTTTTCAGTTAACTATATACCAGTCGGGATAAATCTATACTCACAATTTTGGTCACCGTTGGAGCATGTTCTAGATTTATACTGACAGTTAAAAAAATATTTGTAAAATTACTACTTTTTATTATCAATTTCAAAAGTATTAATAAAAGTTACTAGCTTTTATCATTAATTACTATATGTATTAACAAATGTTATTATCTTTTATGGTTAGTTACCATAACCATTAAGAAAGACTACTATTATTTATCGTTATTTATCACATATATTAGGAACTACCTTTATACGTCGCACGACTAGAAAATACGCTATCAACGACGAAAAGTTACCGACAGAAAAAATCCATCGGTAATAGTAACGGATTAAAGTTAGATTAAATTAACGACGAAAATATTTCCGTCGCTAATGTGGTAAATAGGAAAAAAATTCGTACAACTATTACCGATGGATTATCGACGGAAATTTTAACAACGGATTACCAATGAAAATTTTACCGACAGATTTTTTATTTTTTATTTAAAAATTCTTTTTCTTTTTTTGTTATTTTATTTTGTAAAAGAATAATATAATTTTTTTAATAAAAATTATTGTTTTATTTTAAGCTAATTATTTATTAATTTATTAATTTATAATAAATTATCATTTTATATTATTTTATTATTATTAAAAAAATTATGATCTTAAAATAACAAATTAAAAAAAAAAAAACAATATAAGCAAGAGTGTTGGTGTGGTCTGATGGTGGTAAGGTTGTTCAACATTTTGCGGTGCATGAGCTTGAAGCCACATGGAAGCACTGGAGAAGGTATTTTCACAAGTTAATGGAGACAACACACAAGCGGGCCAAGGCGGGTGTGGTGCCGCGTGCATTCTTCTTCACTCTTCTTATAACTCAGCCACAGATTTCAATCCGTCGCTGTTTGTTTGTTTTTTTCTAGTAGTAACGGATTTTTTTCGTCGCTAATCATCAGTGATGGATTTTTTCCGTCGTGATTTTAGCGACGGATAGTATTCCGTCGTTGATATTTAGCAAGGTGGGTTTCAGCGATGGATTTTTATCCGTTGCTGAAAGTTATTAGTGATAGATTTCTTAATTTTAACAATGGATTAGCGACGAAAAAAATTTATCGCTGATATTAGCAATGGAAAAAAAATCTGTCGCTGAAAAAAAAAAATAAGGGTCCGTTGCTGATTTTTGAGTTATGAAAAAAATAAGTTTGCAACGCCAGGCCCACCGCCAAGCCTGACTCGCCCACCCACACGACCCGTCTTTAAATTGTGCAAATTGCTTTCCGTGAGTTTCGAACCCCTACGCAAATGAAAATGGTGAGAGCACATTGTCCGCCAGACAAAACAAGTTATCAAACAATAATTTTTTTTATACCTATTATCTTTATTTCATATTTTTTAATAATATTAAAATAATATAAAATTATAATTTATTATAAAATAATAAAATATTTTTATTTTTATTAAATAAAATAATAAAAAATTTGAAAAAATAAAATAATATTATTCTTTGCAAAATAAAATAAAATTAAAAAGAATTATTAAATAAAATTAAAAATTAAAAAAATCTGTCGCTAATCCGTCGCTAATTTTTTCGTCGTTAATTTTCCGTCAATAATGGCTATACATGTATTTTTAAAATTTTTTTTTCTTTCACCAATTCACCGACTGATTACCGACGAAATATTTTCGTTACTAAAAATTTCGTTGGTAATCTATCATTGATAATTTTATAATTTTTTTAATTTTTTTAATTTTTTTAATTTTTTTAATTTTTTTGGATTTAGTGACGGAAATATTTCCGTCGCTAATCCGTCAGTATTGTGTTCAACGTTAATCCGTCGGAAATTCGTCATTATTGCCGACGAATTTTTTTTCGTTGGCATTTATCCGTCGCTGATACTTGTTTTTCTAGTAGTGAATGAAAGTAATAGAAATGAAAAAGATAAAATGTAGTAGTTGTGTGAAACAATATTAAAGTGTAAATAAAAATAAATAATTGAGCAAATTACCACTTACTACGAAATTAATGTCGTAACAAATTTGATAGTGAAGTTACTATGGTAATGCGAATTACCACTTACCGAACTTACCACTTACCCCGAAATTACTATGATAACAACTTAGCACGAAATTACCACGCACAAAGTTAGAGAACTGATCTGATTTCTGGTAACAACTAAGGTATAACATTAAACCATCTTTCATCCTTCTATAGAATTTATATAGTGGAAAGAGGCCATAGTCACTCTCTCGCTCTCCTCAAATCTTTAACTTTATATTTTTTTTCTTGGTTTTACTATTCTATAATTTATTTTTATTATTTTATAGCGAAATAAAAAAACAAAAAGATAGATGAGTAAATGAGCTTACGACAAATGATAACCGTTCTACTTGAAAGTAGAATTTATGCAAATGGTATAATTAAATGTTTTTAAACCGTCACTAAAGATTGTCATATTTATTGACCATGAGTAATAACAGTAAGAATTGAAAATAGCTTTTAAACTAGTGCAATTTATGCGTTATCATAGATGTAGAATTTATATAGACGGTATTGTTAAGTAGATAGTAAAAAAGAGTTATATAGAGAATATTTTTAAATCATGCCAAAAACTATCACATTTACTAACCACCCTAATAACCATCAGAATTAAATATCACTTTTGTAAATGATTGTGCTACCTATACTGACGGTTGGTAAACTTTTCTTGTCAGACAATATATTCCGTTGGAAAATGTAATTTATCTGTTACCATAGATATAGAATTTATATAGACAGTATTGTTAAGTATATAGTAAAAAAGAGTTATTTATAAACTATTTTCAAATCATGCAAAAAACTATCACATTTATATAGAGACAGTATTGTGAAGCATGCACGTCTAGTAATTTTGGAAAAAAATGAAACCCTAGCTGAAATGAAAATGCTTATATCTCTTTGCATGAAAGGTTTTGTGATTTAATATTTAGATGGTTAGATTTCTTATTAAAAACCCTTTCCAACTGTATAAAAAATATGTAAAACGGTTCAGAAGTGAAGGAGATATGGCTTAGGCAAATTATGGTCAAAATGTAGAAAATTTTTGCATAAAGAAGACGATGAACAATAACATCAAACCAATCCCACTCTCGGCCGTGCATGCGTGAGACCCAAACGCCAAGTTCTAGACCTCTGATCTGAAAATTGAGACCGCCTTTAGAATTAGAGCCACAGAAATGGGGCGTAGCCGAAATTTGGGAAGGTAAAACTGCCGGGCAAGTGGGCGCATGGCCCAACTTGCTCGGACGTCCTAGCGGCGCGTTTTCCGATCGCAATTTTGACCAAAATTATTTTCAGAATAGTTTGGATTTTTCTATAATTTTTATTTATTTTTTTGAGATGAAAAATATTTTTTATTGATTTTAAAATTGAAATATCTTTTAATATTTATAGAAAAATTATTTTTTAGTTTCAAAATTTTTTGAGAATTTTTTCATACGTTTTGAAAATTTTTTCATACGTTAAGAAAATTATTTAATAATTGTTGACCACCTAAATTAAAATTTTCAATACCTATTTTGTCACGCCCCGATCCTCGGATCGACCATGCGATAACCGCTGTGGTGTCTCGGTACACGGGCAAAACCTCCCCACATACCGGGACTTCGCAAGGCTATACAACCGTGCCATATATCTTCTCAATACAATACACATGTAAAGGACCCATCGGATCCATCCCTACACACACAAGCATGCGTCGGCACACATTCGAGCAGGGGTTCGTGTACATGCACGCATGCAAAATTGGCCATTCCAGCAATTCCAGAATTCTCAGTATAAATAAAGCATTTAAAATAAAAGAAGTCACAAATTATAGTCACAGAATTTTACTAACACTCGCTTAAAGAAACAAGTTAGTATTAGTAAAGTCCAAACGATATGAGATGTATAGAACTTCATAAAATTGAAAGAAAATAACGAATTCTAACATTTCAAATCAAATGTTCCATTCAAACGATAAGTTTAACAAAAAATGAGAGTTAAAAGGAAATGAACCAGTTCTGTACAGAATCCAACACAAACTGTGTAAGAATTCCATCAATTTTTGCTCCTATATATGAAACAAGTATTGATTTAATCCATACCAAAAGAATTTTACGAGTCTTCCTTTCCATGGATTCCAAAGCAGCTAAAATAACCTTACATCACTAAATTACCTACACAAAACAGCAAAAATCCTTCGCAACCTCCCACGTACAGTCTCCAAATTAAGTATCCTCTGTAAAATGTGAAAATGGGGGTAAATATTGGTGAATACTCGGTGAGTGGAGTGCAATGATATGATTGTATGATAAATGAGGGGTAAATGTGGGAGAGTCAAAGCATATCTCATAAATAACACTTTATATATGTAAAAGCATTCTTAATAAATCAGATAGTTCATAAAATATGCATCCAAATCAAATATTCCTTTAGAAAATGACAAGGCTCCCATCGAAATCACTTCTGTTTTGAGTTTAGCCGAACCCAGACAGAAGCCTGCCAAGAGATTTTTCATTTCAGTATTTCCAAACACTACCCCTTTCCTTGGCGTTGGCTTGTACCTCACCGGGGTGCAATCCGGATAGTCTGACATGACAGAGAAGAGGCCACGTATACCTCTCTCGTAATAAAACCCAACCAAGTCACCCCGTCGGGTCACTCCGTAGAGGGAATGACTATAGCCATTACACTCGTGCACCATCATTTCACAATCATTCAAATTGCAATCAATGTGCCTTGTTTCATCAAACAATTTCTAAGTCATGCTATAAGTATTTACATATCAAATCTCCGATGCAAATAGCACAGATTCATTTTCAATTTCATAGGATGTACTCGTAATACAGATTTCCATTTCAAGCATCCCACAATCACAAATAATTTCATATAAAACATGTAAAAATCATTCAAAATCATTCACTAAAGAATTTAAACTTATTTTGCTCATTTATAACACAATAGACCATCTCCTCACCTCTAAAGAGGGTATTCACTCTCTACTTTTCAATCAAATTCGGATTGATTTCTTTCAAATCTTCAAAAGGTTAACCTAGACTAATAATTCACAATTTCAATTCAACTCCAAGGAAAGCTATTCTAATCAACCCAAATTTATGTAGAATTGAGACGCAACCCTAGAAATCATATATCAAATTTTAGGAAAATACATTCTTTTCAAATTCCATACATTTTCAAAACATATACAAATCTCTCATTCTAAATTCAGCCTAAATCTGATCAGTTATTGAATGCATTTAAAATTCCCTCACCTAGGGTTTTCGCAGCTTGTAGTCCTAACGTCTGTGCGCCATTCAATCCATTTCGAGACCTATAGTATTTCTAAATCAAAGCAAGGTTCAGCGATTAAGTTTAACCACTATAGAAGTCAAAACCCTAGACTATGGGTTAGAACTTTTACCCTTACCTGCGTAGGAGATCAATGCAAGCTCAGCCTAGGGTTCTCAGATGCCTCTCGCTACTGCCAGCTTGGGGCTTCCACAAAGATTGTAGAAGAGCTCTCGGTACGGAGAGGACAAAGCGCGCGAGTGTGAGAGCAAGGAAGAGAGACACAGCTATTGTCGTGCGCGAGAAAGAGAGAAGAGAAACTCTGTTCGCGCGTGTAGGAGAGAGAAACAGAGAGAGAGAGAGAGAGAGACATGCAGTGGTGAATAGCGATGGAGAGGGAGGCAGAGAGCGTGAAACAGAGAGGAGCGACGATCGAGAGGGAGAAAGTATAGAGAGAGAGAGAGAGAGAGAGAGAGTCAGGAGAGAGAGAGAGAGAATGAGAGAGATTAGGGCTGAAAGCCCTAATCAAATTGGGGGGGAAATGCGGCGTTTTGGGTTAAAACGCTGCGTCTCTCTCTCACTCACTTTTTTTTTTAATTTTTTTATAATAAGTATTACATGTTTGATTTTATGCTCATTAATTTATATATGAAAAATTTGTTCTTTCGATATAAATTCATTGAATGATTGAGTATAATTATTATAAATGGTAATTTAAAATTTAATGATTGGTTTCATGACCAATCTATTACTTACCCTATTTTTAGGATGTGGTGAGGATCAGACAAACTCTTGTTGTTTTCCGCCAGAGACACAAAGCCGAGAGGACTTTCAAACGTTTGGTAAAATTAGCTGAAATGATGAATTATAGAATGAATCCAATGCATACTTTGCTACAACACTTGAGAGTGATGAGTCAAAAATGGTTTGAACTTCTGCATTTAGGTCATTAGTTTGGGGGAGATAGAGCCGAGATTAATATAATCAGGAATTCTCTCTCTGGTAATTTCAAATGGCTGATGAGATAATGGAAGATGATGAATGGATCATTCTCAAGAATTTCAGACTAAGATTACTTAAAATATGAAGAACTAAGTAAATAGAGATTAAGACAAGGAGATTACTATCTTTAAGGTTAAACAGCGGTACACCACTAGTTGTGTTAGAATATTTACTCCCACTGATAGACTTTCAAAAGGAATGATTAACATAGTTACTCGTATGTATATGGAAGAAAAGAAAAAGACAAAATAGAAGAAATAAAATATTATATCTTTGTTTCTTTCTTTGTAATATTGTTATGTACTATGATCATGTATAGTAGAGATCTATGAATATGCGTTGTAAACCAATTTTTTTATATATATGTATGTATTTAGAATGCCTTTGATATTTTGAAAGGAATGCATATCTATGTGAGCATGCAAGTATGTGAAAATGATGCGTTTTTATTTCGCATGATTCAAAATATGTGAAATATTTTAATGGAAGGTTTTATATTGGAAGGATTTAAGTAATTCTCATCTAAAACTTGATGAATTTTGTTATTTTAAAGTTAAATTTATGGTAATCAAATATTTGGATTATGGATGATGATCGGAAACTTAGTGAACTTTCGAGTCTATACCTTATGTTCATTTATCATAAATGTTAATTTTAAGCACAAAATTGAAAATATTATATGAGCAGGAAAACTCACGTTTATCTCTCCTTGAAAACCCAGACCATAGCATTACAATCCATAATAGTTGATCTTAATAAGGGTGATAAATTCAATGGCGACAATTATGACATTTGAAGCCATAAGATATGATATGTGCTGGAAGAACAGGATACCTTAGAGGGTATCAACCATATCATGCAAGACGCTAGAGTTGGAAATATTGCTTAGTAGAGAAGAGATCAAGAAGCTTATTGGGTATAAAAAAAGAAAGATTCCACGCACGTGACATCCTGGTTATTTCTGTGGTAGATGATCTCATTCACAAATATGAACAATTCCCTACTACTCATGATATATGGGTGTACCTCAAAGAGAGTTATGGGGGTATTAGTGTGACCCGTTTGAGACAGTTGACAATCAAGTTTGACACGTATAAAAAGAAATCTGATCATAGTATCAAACAGTACTTGAGAACCATGTCAAACTTGATCAGGGAATTGAAATCGGCAGGTCACATTTTATCTTATGAGCTACGGGTTCAGGCTTTAATCGGATCCCTTCCAGACCAGTGGGAGCACTTGAAAATCAATCTGACTCATAATGATAGTATTAAAACTTTTTCTGATACTACTCATCATATAGAACTCAAAGATGAGCAGCTTAGTGCTGCAAGATTGATTTCCAATGCCTTTGTAGCTGTGTTTAGCTCCCAAAAAGTTTCAGACTTTAAGCGCAAAGGGAACAAGAACAAGGGTAAGAAAGGGAAGGAAATTGTAGAAGGGTCTAAGAAAAACAATTCCAACCGCAAGAACAAGCACAAGCGGTTTTGGAAGAAGAAAGACATGAGCAAACTGAAATGCTATAATTGCAAAGCTCTTTGTCATTTCGCTCGAGAATGCGCCGAACCGAAAAAGGTAGCATCTTGTAATGCGTTTCTAAGTGTTATATATTTTTCTGGTGCTGTTTTATTTTCTGAATTTTATCTTGTATGGATTATAAACTCAGGAGTAACAGACCATATGACAAGCGATCGAGAAGCATTTGTAGACTTTCATCGAGTTTCTCCTGGTGTAAGATGGATATACGTAGGGAATAATACAAGCGTAGAAGTTAAAGGGATTGACACTTGCAAACTAGAGTTACGAAGAAGTCAAACCTTGATTTTACATGATATTCTCTATGTATTGGAAATTAGACAAAATTTAGTCTCTGTTGTTGTTTGTTTTAGACTAGGTTATGACTTAAACTTTTCTCATGATAGAATTTGTATCTATAACAATGGTGTGTTTTATGGTACTGGACATCTGTTAAATAGATTTCTTAGTTTGGATTGTGATACACAAATGTTTAACTGTTATGTTGATCGTTATATTCATTAAATGTTTATTCTTCTAGTGATACTAAAATTAATGACAAAATATGGCATGTTAAACTTGGTCACATTGGGTAGAACAAGATGAATCGACTTCTTAAAGCAGGACTATTAGGTTCGTTTATTAAAGTTGATTTACCGAATTGTGAATATTGTCTTGACGGGAAGATGACTCGAAAACCATTTGGTAAGGCTGTAAGGGTTGAATTCCCATTGTAATTGATTTACTATAATATTTGTGATCCAATGAATATGAAGTCTCGACATGGAGTGTCATATTTCATTACATTCATAGATAATTTCACATGATTTGATTATATTTATTTGATTTCTCAAAAATCTGAAGCACAAGTGTTTTAGATGTTATATGAATGAAGTGGAGAATCAAATGGATAGAACAACTAAAGCTTTAAGAACAGATCGATAACATGAATATCTATCAAATCAATTTAAAGATCTATGTAGTGAAAAGGGAATCACTAGACAATTGACTATTTCTCAACACCTCAACAGAATGGTGTTGCTGAGAGGAGGAATGGAATATTACTAGATATGACAAAGTCTATGATGGCACAAGCTAACTTACCTATTTCCTTTTGGAGAGATGCATTGTTAATTGCGGCATATATTTTGAATAGGGTACCTTCAAAATCAGTACCAACTATACCTTATGAACTTTGAACTGGTAGAACACCAAGTCTGAATGGACTTATACCTTGGGGTTCGGGAGCTTATATTCATGACTCTTCCAACAAGTTTAGAAAACTAGGTCTCCGAACAAAGAAGTGTATCTTTAACAGGTACTCTGACCAGTTAAAAAGTTATGTATTTATCGGTGAGCGCGAAGATGGTACTGTAATAGAAATTGAATCATGAAATGTAATTTTTTTTAAAATGATTTTCCTAGCAAATGTGATATAACGAAAGGAGAGTTTTTATTTGAATTAAATAATTCAAATGATGGATCTGTACTAGAAGGATCAAGAGAACCACGAGAAGTTGAATCCCTAGATGATCCCAGTGGGAAGGATTCAAATTTTAACGATCCAATCGAATCATCGATTCAGAAAAGTGTTAGGAAAGGTATGCCCAAATGTCATTATGAAATAAAAGGGCATGCTTTTATCATTTCTCTATAGGACGAGGATGAGCCAAAGAATGTGAATGAGGTTTTGTCTTGTCTTGTCAAGGAAGAATGGGTAAAAACAATGGAGGAATAAATTGAGTTGATAAATTTCAACTATGTTTGGAACTAGTTGATCTTCCATCTGGGCGCAAACCTATTGAGAACAAGTGGGTTCTCAAGGTTAAACGTAAGAATGATAGAATAATTGAGAGGTATAAATCTCGGTTGGTAGCAAAAGTTTATACCCAATAAAAGGATATTGATTATAAAAAAAGCTTTTCACAAATAGTGATATTTGTCTCTATTCACCTATTATTAGCTATTATTATCAATTTAGATTTTAAATTATATCAAATTGATGTAAGACTGCGTTTCTCAATGAAGAACTTAAAGAAAAAATCTATATGGAACAGTTAGTAGGTTTTATAGTTAAAAGCTAAGAAAACAAAGTTTGCAAATTGAATAGATCAATTTGTGACCTCAAACAATCTCCAAGACAATGGTATTTGAGATTTCATTGAGTTGTAATCTCTTACGATTTCGTAATAATAGATGAAAACCATTGTGTTTATGTGAAAAAGTCGAATGATATGTTTGTAATTTTAAGTCTATATGTCGATGACATATTGTTAGGTGGAAACGATATGGAGTATGTCCTCAATATCAAGAGTTGGTTATCATCAAATTTTGAGATAAATGACATGGGTGAGGTAGAGTATATACTAGGTGTTAAAATCCACAGAGATCATTTCAAGAGATTGTTAGTCTTATCTCAAGAATCTTACATTAAAAAGATTATAAAACAATTTAGAATGGATAACTGTAAACCCATTGATACTTCTGTGGCTAAAGGTGAAAGTTTAAGCTTGGTGATGTGCCCAAAGACTACTGAAGAAAAACACGAGATGTCAAAAGTACCGTTTTCCAATGTTGTTGGGAGTCTGATGTACGCTATGATATGTACTCATCTTGATATCTGCTATGCCATAAGTTTGGTTAGCACGTATCAATCCAAACCAAGTTGGAATCACAGAACTGCTGTAAAGAGGATTTTGAGATATTTGAAAGGAACTGTAGACTATTTCCTTTGTTATCAAAGAAATGATTTGTCATTAAGTGCATATATAGATACTGATTGGGGTGGTGATTTAAATGAACGTAAATCCACCTCAAGTTATGTTTTCTTACGGAATAATAGCACGATCTCTTGGAGAAGCAAGAAACAAATATATGCATTACTTTCCATAATAGAAACAGAGTTTGTGGCTTGTATTTCTATAGTTCAGGAATGTTTTTGTTTAAGAAGGTTTTTACAACACTTGGAAATTGTAAGCGATTCAATGAGAACTATGACAATTTATTGTGATAGTCATTCAGTTATCGTTTATATAAAAGATCTAAAATATCATGAGAGAACCAAATATATAGATAAAAGTACAATTTTATTTGAGATATTGTTGAAAAAGGGGAGGTGACGTTGAAGTATATGCCTACGCATATGATGGTGGTTGCTCCGTTTACGAAACCTATACCTAGGGATGTATTTTTAAAGCATGTAAAATCTCTAGAATTGCGTAATATATAATTGTATTTGTATATACAATGACAATGATGTATTACTCATAATTTTATGACATTTGAATTTGTTTTGTACTTGCAAGTTCTTATGCCTTGATTTAAAGTATGTCAGATAAGTTTTAGAGATTGGCCCTCCCACACGATCAATCGCCTTTAATATCTATATGATATATAGAGATGAGATAATATTAATTTCTGGTTAATTAACATATATATGCCGACTTAATAGAAAACTAAGATGAGATTACCTTTTATATATTTTTTTTATAATCGAAATGGATTTTCCATAATTCATTATATTTGTCTACGAGTCAAATGTGATTTTCTCTTGAAATTATGATAATTATGAAGGACTTATAAAAAGAGAAAGTCAGGTCAAGTGTTGTGGTATATTTGGACTAATATCGGTATGATGTATTATAATTTTGAAATAGACATATCCTTCTAATTAAATAGAAAAGGTTTCGTAGCACATGTTTCATACCACATATGTTTTTAGTGACCCTATAGGTAGTAAGTTAATGAGTCTCTCTACCTCATTGTGTAAGACCCAGAAGTTTATACTTAATCTCATGCAATACCCTTAGGACTTTTGTCTGTTTTTTGAAACTTTATTTTAGTATTGCTACTTTAACATATAACCAATAGACAATGATTGATTCAGTTTTGTGGTGTATGTCTAGAAAAGTAGCTAAAATAGAGAAGATAGATAGCAGTGTGAAAGGAAAACTATCTTATCGCCTATATGTTGTTTTGTATTCACAGATCGGTTAGTTATGTTTTAACTTTGCGTTTTGAAATATAATTGTGAATACATAATCTGTGTTAAGTCAAGTATGTTCTCATTTATATTGTTTGAGGGACAAAAGATACGTTGACTATGTGTAGCAAAAAGAAGTTTGAGCTAAGTGTGGGTCTAATTCTCATGTGCGAGTGGGAGATGTTGGAAATTGGGGTCCAGGTCACCCATGTGAGTTTGACTCGACCCAAACCCTTTTAGTAAAATTCAAATAATGTAGAAACAAGAGGGGGAAGTAGTTTTTTCTCCCAACTCCCTTTGTTATTTTGAATTTTAAAAGGGAAGGAAATTATCGCTTTCAACTTAACCATAAACAAAATGGGGCGTGGGAAAACTCCCAAAAAAAAAAGAAAAAAAAATACTTTTTCTTCTCCATTTTGCTAACAAAAAGAAAAGGTAGAACAAAAAAAAATCTCCATTGTTGAGAGATTAAAAAAAGGGAGACCAATTCATATATCATGTCAAAGGCATTTCGATCGTGAAAAACAAAATCAATCCTGTACGTGATTGCTTTTTGACTTGTACATCAAAAAAGGATTAGTGATTCAACCCTACATCTTGGATTTATTTTGATTTTTTTAAAGCATAAAAATTATGTGTTGATTGTTTGGAAAATGTTTTCAGATAACATCAGCAACTTCGATTAAGCTTGAGGTTTCTCCCACTTGAGGGGCTTTACCACTTCCCAGGAGAAATCAGGATCATTTCTGCCAAAGTGGCCATTGGCAGCAGTATTCAAGGACCTATTGTTGCCACCCCTTTTAAGGTCTAGGTTGATAGTGATCATGCCCGGTCTGAAGTCAAAATTCTCATTTACAATCTTGAGGATCTCCTTGTCAGGAATCTTTCTGGTGCCATAGGTGTCAACAAAAATTGACAATGGCTCTAGAACACCAATGGCATAAGAAACCTGCACAATGCACCTCCTGGCAAGTCCATTGACAACAATGCACTTTGCAAACTGCTTAACAATGTAGGCTCCACTCCTGTCAACCTTAGTGGGATCCTTGCTAGAGAAAGCACCACCACCTTGAGCCCCCCATCCACCGTAGGTGTCAATAATGATCCTACGACCTGTAAGTCCAGCATCACCATGAGGCCCACCAATCACGAATTTGCCAGATGGGTTAAGGTGGAAGATGGTCTTCTCATCTAGGTACTTCGTTGGAACTACAGGCTTAATTACATGCTCTTTTAGATTAGTTGCAATCTTGTCATTGGTTACAGTCTCATCATGTTAAGTAGAGATGAGGACTTTATGGACCCTGACAGGGACCAGAGCACCATCGCCATTGTAGTACTCAACAGTAACTTGGGTCTTTCCATCGGGCCTCAGCCATAGGCAGGTGCCTTTTTTGTGTACTTCAGTAACAGGCTCCAAGCTTGGTTGCAAACACATGGCTAAGGGGCATAAATTCTAGCGTCTCATTAGTAGCATAACCAAACATGTTACACCCTGACCCTCAAGTCGAGTACACAACAACTACCACATTATCTCGGCATACGGGTAGCATCTCCCCATATACTGGGACAACGCAAGGCGTTTCACCTGTTTAATCTGATTTAAAAATAACTCAGCAGCATACAAATGACCATCCCAGTCCATTTGATCCCCTATGACATCTCAGTGAAGATATAGTCGATCCATCCTCAACAGCATACAACGTAAGGCGTTTCACCTGTTTCACCTGTTTAACCTGATTGAGTATATCTTCACTGAAACTCGGTGAAGATATAGTCAATCCATCCTTAAAATGATGTCAAAATCTCTCATTTCCAATGGAATCAAGTCCGCTTTAAGAGTTACCTCACTAGTCTTCACCTCACAATTCTTATATACTGTATCCCTAATAAAGTGCTCCCCCAAAGGTGTAATAACAAATAATTCCTTAGTAAGTGGAACTAAAGGCCTATCAGAATACCTAACAAATTCCGAACTCACAAATGAATTATTAGACCCAGTATCTATGAGCACATGAGCATCAATATCAAAGATTTTCATCATACCTATCAGCATAGACCATAAGGAAATCAGTGGTCAATCCACAAGTTTCACATTTCATATATATGATCCCCTATGACAACTCATCTATCTATACAATCATGAATATTTCATATATCTACCTAACGATCATAAACAAAATCACATTATCATAATAATAAACTATCTATATCATATTTTAAATTGCTAATTCAAGTTTCAAAGTGGTTTACCCATAACCACGTCGGGATTGGCCTGGGCCTCTTTATTGGTCATAGCATAGATTCTAGCCTAAGATCTAGACTGGATACGCTGAGTGGGGGCGGCTACGATATTACTTCCTATGCCCATCCTAGGAGTAGCACCGGTGGAAGGTGTCGAAGTAGTAGCCGGGTCTCTCTTGGAACCACTAAGGGGATCCCAAATTTGACGACTTCTTTGCCCTTCTACATTCAACTCTAGGCAAGCATATCAGAGGTGACCCTCCTTCCCGCAATGATAACATCAATTGGGTCCCCTACATGGACCCATATGATGCCCCTGACAAGTAGGGCAAGATTCTACTCAACTCCCCCTTGGTCTTGCTCCCGATCCAACATTTCTACTAGGCTCATTTGGTTTGAAAAATGGTTGGCTTTGAGGAGAGCCAACCAATCCTGAAACAGATCCGCCACTCATACTTCTGTTTTTCTTGGAACTTTAGCCTGATATGAAACCACTGGATCTATTTCTTTTCCCATGGTGTTCTCTGACTTTGCTTCTCTCCATCACCATTTTTTCGGCCCTTAAAGCCAAATCTAGGATATCTTGGAATGTATGCCCTTTAGTAATAGACATTTTCTCTCTTATGCTCAATTTCAACCCCGATTCGAACTTTGCCCACAAGGACTCTTCGGAATTTACAAACTCTGGAACATACGTGGCAAGTTCCCTCAATTCTGCCTTATACTCAAATACCGTCTTGTTTCCTTGAGCAAGCTTGAAGAATTCCTCTCTCTTCTGGTCCCTATAAAACCATGTGTAATATTTCTCCTCAAAAGCTTTGAGAAACTCTCCCATGTACGTGGTGGTTGCTCTAGTTTTCACACATTGCAACCAAGTTCTAGTACTCTTATCTAATAATTTCACTACCACCCACAACTTTATCTCATCAACTAGTCTCATGTCGGTGATAGTCTCTTGAATTCGGCCAATCTATTTCTTGGCTATTGAACATCATTATGTGTCGGAAAGTGTCTCACACCCTAATTGCATTGCCTCATTTATCAACTTAGACAACTCTACAGTAGGGCGATCGGTCGTTGTAGCAATCGGAGGACGTAGCACTGGAATACTTGGTACAACAGTCGGTATTGGGAGGAGGAACCGGAGGAGGAGTTGAAGATTGAGGCGAAGCTTGGTATTGTGCTTCAAAAGTGCTCCACCACTCTATTACTTATTGGAGGGCAGCTATGGGGTGCAGGAATCCCAGTTGAAGGAGTTGGGTATGTAGACACTGATGGAGGTAGAGCATGTAAGGATGATTCATCCTCGTGCTCTCGGGAAGGAATTTCGTTTACATGCTTCATCCTTTTACGTGGAGGTATGGTTGTCTACAAGGAAAAATTTATGTTTAGCAAACAAGGTTAAGAGAAGAACTAATAGTTTAATCCCCTAAAAAGATATCCCTAATTCTCTAAGAATCCATGGAAGGTTTTTATATATTTTTTGAAAAATATTTTTAAAATCTGAATTTTCAAAAGAAAACTACTCTTAAAACTTTTGAAAAATCACTGGGGACATTTGGTGACATTTCAAATTTTCAAACATTTAAAAAAAAAAATCGACCCAAGCACTCTGATACCAATAAAGTTGTTACACCTCGACTCTCGAGTCGAGCATACAACAACTGCCGCATTATTTCGACATACGGGCAGTATCTCCCTATATATCGGGACAACGTAAGGTGTTCCACCTGTTCAACCTGTTTTAAAAACAACTCAACAGTATATAAAGGACTATTTCAGTCCATTTTATCACAACAGACATACATGAGGTCATCCCAGCCAATCAAAATCAAATGCATCCATAAGCCCATCTCGGCCATCTAAAAAAAATTCTTAATAAAGTTTTCACAAATTCCAAATATCTCAAAATTCACAATAGAGTTCAAATGTTCCAATGAAACCATAAGTTTTGCAATAGACAAATACAAGCAAAAGTTTACAAATTTTCATGAGAAAATTAAGTAGGGATTTTACCAATACTTGCTCCAAAAAAAGTAAAGCAGGTATTGATTAAATCTAAACCCAAAATGAAGATTACAAAGCCTCCTTCCATGGATCATACCACATCAACTCAAATAATATCTATATTATCAATACCTATAGCAATTTAGTGAAAAATATCTTCAACTGACTCCAATAACGTCTCCTACCTAAACTTCCTCTAAAAAATATAGAATAGAGAGGTGAGTATAGAAATTCTTAGTGAATAGAGTGCAATGGCATGATTATGTCAATAAATAAGGGGTAAATGTAGGGAAATCAAAACATATTTCATAAACAACTCTTTGGATATAAAATAGTCTCAACATTTAGAATAATTCAAACGAACATGCATTTATAAATTTCAGATTTTCCAAAATCATGGGGTCTCCCTAAAAAATCACTCTCGTCTCAAGTTTGGCCGAACCTGGATGAAAGCCCACCAAGAGATTTTCAATCCATTTATTTCGCAACATTAATTTCCTCTTCCTTGGCGTTTACTCGTATCTCACCAGGGTGCGTCCAGATATAGCATGATTTCGACAGAATGAGCCACGTCTGCCTCCCCCACTCAACCAACCCCAACCACGTCACCCCATCGGGTAGCTCCGTGGAGGGAATGACTATAGTCATTTATTTCATGCACCATCTTTTCATAAATATTCAAATCACATTTAATGTGTCATAATTTTAGTAAACGATTACCAAATCATACCATAGCATTCATAAATCAAATATTAAACAATATGTGACACACATTCAGTTATAAATATAATGGATACATTCGTAATTTAAATTTCCATTTCAGACATCTTGCAATCACAAAAAAACATATATAAAACATATATAAATCATTCAAAATCATTTATAAAAAAAAATTTACAAATTTTACTTATTTATAACACAATGGACTATCCACTCATCTTTTAGGAAGATAATGACTCCAAAATTTTCCAACTAATTGAAAACTATCACTCTTTCAGCTCTTCTAAGACCTTAACATAATTTATTGATCATAGTTAAATCATGAAATCACATAACAATACTAAAGAAATCATTTCTTCTTAATATTTTCACAATTCTAGTTTTTTAGTAAATTTTTTAATTTGTGCAGTCATGAAAAAATAGCTATAACGTTCATTACACACATTCAAATTATATAATTCTTATCTCAAATTCAAGATAAGACATAAATCTATAATTTTTATATTTAGATTTTAGCCGAATTTTATAATTCCAATTTTGAAAAGTTAAAAAAAAAATAATAATAATAATTAAGTGGGAAAAGTCACTTTCCCAATTTCACTCTCTCTCATCTCTTACCCTCAATCTCTCCCTCTCTGTTTCTCTCATTCTCTCCCTCTCCCGATTTTCTCTCTCTCACGAATTCTCTCTCTCTCTCACTGTCACTCTCCCTCTCTGTTTCTCTTGCTCCCAATCTCTCCACCATCTCTCTCTCTCTCTCCCGCTCGCGTGCGACTGCCTCTTCTTCTCTCCCGCGAGCGCGACAGCACTCTGCCTCCCTCGCCTGTTCACGTGCGGCACTGCCCTCTGTCGAGAACCTTGCTGCAATCCCAGTTGAGGCCCCAACTCGGCAGTCATCATTGGGCCCTCGAAAACCCTAAGCACCGCATAGGTAAGGACAGTTCTGAGTAAATACTTCAAGATTTTTGAGTGTCCTTAGTAACTAGGTTTAATTGCTGACGTTTGTTTCAAATTGGAAACGTTACAAGTTTTGGACTGAAATGAATGGTGCAGGAAGCTAGGTCCGTGAAATGAGAGAAACCCTAGGTGAGGGAATTTCTATGTGCCTTCAATAATAGATCAAATGTAGGCTGTTTAAGATGAGAGAATGTGTTAGGGTTTATGATTTGTATCGAAATGTTACCCAAAATTAAGGTTTGTTGTGATTAATTGATATTGCCTATTTTGTTGAGAATGAAAATTTAAGGGAAATTGGAATGTAAAAAGTATGCGAAGTAAATGATAATGAATTGGTAAAATGAGCACAAGAACAAGAAAACGTTAGAAATTGGAGTTTAAATAAAATTAGGAAAATTTGTGAACCCTTGAATTTGGAGGAGAAATGACTTGAGAATTGTTATTGTTGCTTTAGGACAATTCACTAGAGCTTGAAAGGAGATTTCTCTAGTATTGATAGGGCGTAGGGAGTGGATACCCTCCCTAGAGGTGAGTGGATGGTCTGTTGTGTTATAAATGAGCAAATGAGTTTAAAATTGTTTTATAAATGATTTTATAAGATTTTTCATATTTTATATCAATTGTTTTGTGATCGTGGGATGTCTGGACTGGATTGTGAAGTATGAATGCATCCATTGTATTTATAAATGCAAATGTGCCATATGTAATTTGATGTTGCTCTATAAATTGCTATGACATGAAATTGATGATTATTTGCTAGAAATTATGGTACATGACTTGAGAAATGACATATTTGAGAAATGCATGGTGCTAGTCGTTAATGACTATAGTCATTCCTTCTACGGAGCGACCCGACGGGGTGACGTGATTGGGGTTTTATTGCGAGAGAGATATACACGGCCTCTGCTCTACCACATCGGGCTATCCAGATCACATCCCGGGGAGGTCCGAGCCAACACCAGGGAAGGGGTAGTGTTTGTGATACTGAAATGGAAAACTCCTTGGCGGGCTTCCGTCTTGGTTCGGCCAAACGCAAGACGGAAGTGATTTCGATGGGACCCTTGTGATTCTCTGAAAAACACTTGATGTGGATGCATACTTTGTGAATTATCTGATTTATTGAAAATGTTTCGATATATATGAAATGTTGTTTGAGATATATTTTGACACTCCCACATTCACCCCTCATTTATCACACAATCATATCATTGCACTCCACTCACTGAGTATTTTCCAATACTCACCCCTCTCTTTAACATCTTTCAGAGGAAGTTTAGGTCTGCAGTAGAGATTGGAGCTCGAAAAGGTTTAATCCGCTGACTTGTGTAGGTACATAGTGATGCAAGCTCATTTTGGTTGCTTTTGAAATCCATGGAAGGGAAGACATGTATAATTCTTTTAGTATGGATTAAATAAATACTTGTTTCATATATAAGAGCAAGTATTGATGAAATATTTACATAGTTTGTGTTGGAGTTTGTACGGAACTTATTAATTTTTTTTTAACTCTTATTTTTTACTAAACTTATTGTTTAAATGGGACATTACGTTTGAAATGTTGGAAATTGTTATTTTCTTTCGATTTGGCGAAATTCTGTACATCTCATATCGTATGAACTCTACTGACGTTAGCTCGTTTCTTCAGGCGAGTGTTAGTAAAATTCTGCAACTATAATTTGGGATTTTGTTTATTTCAAATGCTTTAATTGTGCTGAGAATTCTGGAATAGCTGGGATGACCAATTTTGCATGCATGCATGTACAGGAACCCCCACCCCACTTGTGTGTCGACGCATGCTCGTGTGTATAGGGATGGACCGGATGGGTCTTTTGTATGTGTATTGTTATAGGATTTTCCTATTTCTGATGGAGTTGTGTATTGGATGAGTTATTGAATTGATTTGTAACCTTGTGGAGTTCCGGTATATGGGGAGATTCTGCCCGTGTATCGGGACAACGCGGCGGCTGTTGCGTGGATGATCCAAGGATCGGGGCGTGACAAATTTAACCTAAAAGATATCTCAAAATTAAAGGGAAATGAGCAACCAAAACAAGGACAAAACAATGGCACGAAAATTTTTTGAAAACTTATAACAAATTCAATTTTTATCCAATTTTAACAAATCATATCTCGTTTTCAACATATGGGAGTCTAGTTTTATATGCAAAAAGTCTCACTTGATTTACTTTTGTGTAAAGAAAGTTATGAGGGAAAGAGTTCAACATACTCAAATTACTCATTCAGCATAGCTGCTACAATTTAGATATTTTGAAACTAACTCTAAGAAAGTTGTGAAACATTTTTACAAAATCAAGCATTGGGTGCAACATGAGTAAGCCCATCTCTTCTAGCTTATTTGAAGGACACTATAAATAGATGTTCAACTTAATCGATTCCAGTTGTCTCAATTGGGAAAGCACACATGTACATGTAAATCATGATCATCCAATCGGTATCATTAGACTACAATCATCAAATGACTGATGAAAATTTGATACATACAGCATTGGCATGCCATTGCTAGATCCGACACTCCAACAATTTTTTGAATCCTCAGTCTATCACCTAATATCCTCCACCACCAAACTTGTCATGATGATACTCAGCACGCCAACATAGAAAATCAAACAGTTTTCAAACTACAACCATTTAGAGATAAACCACCATTGTCATGCTAGAGACCGGACTTGAACTCTATTAAACAGACTCTTTAACTGCCGTTCTGCCTCAAATGCCTCCCTACACTGAACAATTTGCTAGCAAGGATAAGAATCCATCAATGAGCATCCCCATTTCACTTCATAATAACAAATTCCTATAATTTCTCCATGATCCTGTACATGTTAGGCATATAATGAAGGTCTAATTTGCACAAGCACTCACTTTTCTTGCATATGCACACATTCGCATATTTGTATGAATTCAATTTTATATAAACAGAAGAGAGAAAGAGAGAGGGAGAGAGAGAGAGAGAGAGAGAGAGAATACTCACACCAAGGGATGTCGAGAGTAAGAGGTGAGAACAGCAATTGATGGGGGAGGTAGAGACGAGGGCTCGATGGAAGTAAATGCAGAGAGAGAGAAACCGAGAGAAGGAGAGGTTGAGAGTGAGACGTGAGACGTGGAGGAGATGTGTAACACTGCACACAAAAAAAAATATATATATATATATATATATAAATAAATAAATTTGGGGCTTAAAGCCCTAATTACATTTTCTCTCTCTCTCTCTCTCTCTCTCTCTCTCTCTCCCTCTTTCCCTCTTTCTCTCTTTCTCTTCTCCGCCACGGCCTTCCTCCCGCCACCGCACGCCGCCCACTGCTGCAGCGCCCTCCCGCGAGCAGCTCCTCCCTCCTCAAGCGAGCGCGCGGTCAGCTAGTGAGCAGCGCCTCACCTCTGCACAGCGCGCATTCGAGTGATCTCCCGCCAGCGCTGCCGCCTCGAGCCATCGCGAGCCTCACGCGATCTACCGCGAGCCAGCACGAGCCAGCACGAGCCAGCGTGCGACCCAGCTCGCGACCCAGCGCGAGCTAGCACGCGACCCAGCGCGGGCCAGCACGCAACCCCTGCTCGACCCAGCTCGCGACCCATCGCGAGCCAGCGTGCGACCCAACTCGCGACCCAGCGCGAGCCAGCGCGCGACTCAGCTCGCGACCCAGCGCGAGCCAGCGCGCTACTCCTGCTCGACCCAGCTCGCGACCCATCGCGAGCCAGCACGCGACCCAGCTCGCGAGCCAGCACGCGACCCAGCTCGCGACCCAGCGCGAGCCAGCGCGCGAGCCAGCTCGCGATCCGGCGCGAGCCAGCGCGCGAGCCAGCTCGTGACCCAGAGCGAGCCCTAGCCCGTGAGCCACCAGCGGGCCAGCCCGCTAGCAGCCAGCCCACCGGCCCGCGAGCCCGCGACCGGCTTTCCCCTGTGAGAGCTCACCTGCATCTTCTGTACTGCAGGTAACGACTGTATTGATTGAAGTTCTATGGTTTGCTGGTAGAAATTTAGTGGTTTCTAATACATCTGAAGTTTGGGAAATATTACAGGTTTTAAACCAACCCGACGGGCGAACGACAACTAGGTCTGAAACCCGAGGAACCTTAGGTGAGAGATGAATAAATTTTATTGATAGAATCCCTTATTAGGGTTTTAATCGTTATAAATTTGACGATTTGATTAGGTTTGTCTTTTGGAGAGTCGTTGAAAAAATAGGGAGTGACCACCCTCCCTAGATAATGTGAGTGGGACTCTAATCTCTTGCATAAAATAGTAAAACGTATTTTCTGTCGCATTTTCGATAAAACATGCTTTGATATGCATTCGTTGACGTGTGATATTAAATTTGGAAATCTGTTTTGTGATTTTTGGAGTGTCTTGAATTATATTTGCAATGACTATGCATCCATGGTTTGAGATGAATCAATAATTGTGCCATTTTTTGAAAATGTATAAATTTCATTTTATACCAATGTAGTGATATACTGTTTTGAAATGAATTTGATGAGACGTATTGGCACGCAAAAATTTAAAAATGTTTTTGATGAACTATGTGGGTTGGATGCCTACTAGTTGTGCGATGATGTGATGATACTCGTGGGACGTTGTGCCCTGGGACGTTGTGCCCTTGTGATACTATGGGACGTTGTGCCCTTGTGATATTATGATATTCCGTAGCTACGAAGGGCGTTTGTAGAGGCACGGGTTGCCCGGATACGCTTCTGCAGGAGGTATCCGCAAACGTCATTTATTCTAAAGGCTATAGGCGCGGCCGGTTGAACCCACGTAGGGGGAGGACGTGTGTGACGCCACCGTCTAGCACCGGGCGGGGTCCTATACACGTTGATGAGTTGGCCCCAGCGAGCTCATGGCCAACGTCGGGGTAGAGAGCGTTTCAAAGTCTATGCATAATAAAACCCCCGACGCGCCTGTCCTTGGTCACGGTTGACCTTTGCCAGGACTATTTTTGGCTCGCTCTGACATTACTTGATTTTAAATGGATGCATACATGCTTGCTATCGTGTGTTTGATTAAATGATTTCAAAATGATAAATATATCATGTTTTACTGCGAAGTGTAAATTGTTGTTTCGAATGATATTATTTGACACTCCAATTGTTCACCTATGCTATTTATGCTTGATATTACCCCCCTCACTCACTGAGTATCTTCCCATGATACTCACCCCTCTATTTTCTCTCCTCAGACAGGTTTATTGTGATAGAGCGACGTTACAGGCTCTAGAGCGGAGTTGGTATTTCCGACGGTAAGATTTACTTTTAATTTAGTTTCGACCCTGCGAGGTCTTGATATAGAGGTCCGTAGTTGGCCATGTACTTATTTTGGGATGACTGTATAGTTTAACTCTCATATTTCATTTGCATTGAGGCGATTGTACGTACTTGAACGTTACTTGGGAAATGTGATATATATCGTAGAAACTTAGGTCCGCTCGGTATAGCGGCTGTTCATGCTCTAGTTGGGTATGATAGTAGAGGTCTGTGGCTAGGTTTGTTTATAGCCTTGCGTTGTTCTGAATGTTGGCTGTGGTGTTTGTTGATTTTGGAGAGGCCGGGATGGCCATTTGTGTATTGTACAGGATGATTTGGATTATACAGGTATAATTGTACATGGGAAACCTCCGATTTATGGGGAGGTTCTGCCCAATTTTCTGTAAAAATACAGCTGGCATTCAGGGGCAACGGACGGCTGTTCACGATCCCGGTTTGGGGCGTGACAGTTCTATTGGTATCAGAGCGTCTAGGTTTGAGAAAAGATCAAAGTTTTCCCAAGTATACGCAAAGTTTTCAATGCATTAGAGAGTTTCATACAGTCATTTAAAGTCCCGTACTTGGCCATAGGCATATAAGTTCGCCTATTTTATGGAGTTGGATACATAACGCATCTAACTCATTACTTTGCATTCGAATGTTTTAAATCATAGTTCATTTATTTTTAGGGGGTTAGTTACGGAGCAACTAACCCTAAATCTCGATTTCTATACGTTGACAATGTATTTTTTTTCACAGAATTATGCCACCTAGACGTGGTAGGAGAGGTGCTAGATTCGCCTCACTTGAGGGCCTTACAGTGCCTGATACACCTAGGGCACCTGAGGCGCCACGAGTACCAGAGGTTGCTTCCTCTACTCGAGCACGCTCACCAGCGCCACCCCCAGCACCTCCACCGGCTGCTACAGCCGAGATTCCTCCACCACCACTCGATGCCTTGAGACAATGGCAGGAGTGGTGCAGTAGATATGGGGCGCAGATGCCACCACCTTCACTACAGACTCCAGCGACCGCACCTACGGCCGTACCTGCTCCTTCGGCACCGATTCTTCCTTCGGTGGCCGGCCCTTCCGTGTCTACCCCGACCGACGAGACGTCGGCTACTTTGAGGCGCATCCATGAGCTCACTCAGTTAGTGAAAGAGTCACGGCAGCTCGGATGCACAGATTTTTCGGGATCCAGTGATGCAGTAGCGGCGAAACACTGGATCAACAGGATTCGTAGGATCCTTACGGATTTGGGGTTGTCAGAGGAGCTCAGATTGAGAGTTGCTGAGAGACTCCTCGACGGAGATGCCCTCTCGTGGTGGGAGGCTATCCGTGACAGTGCCACACAGACCCTGCGGTGGGAGGACTTTTTACGAGAGTTCGACCGCAGGTACTTTACCCCGTTCCAGCAGGACCGGATGAGGACGGAGTTCCTGCACTTACGTCAGGGGACGAGGTCAGTTTCAGAGTACGAGGCCGAGCTTAGACGACTAGCGGCCTTTGTCCCCGATATGGCTACACCGGTTCAGTTGAGGTTCAAGTTTGAAGATGGCCTCCAATTGAGCATCAGGAAATATATGACGGTGACTCCCTCTTTTACACTATCGGAGGTGATTGATTCAGCGTATCGGGCGGAGGAGATCGTCCGAGCGGAGGCGAGACAGAGGGAGAGTCACCAGAAGAGGAAGACTGGGTCACAGAGTGGACAGTCTTCGAAGAGGGGTAGAGGTTCTGGATATCCCGGAGGTTTTTCTAGCTTCAGACCAGCAGCACCGGGACAGGGACCTCGACCACAGGGCTTTGGGGCACCAGCCCCTAGTGTCTCTACACAGTCTACTACACAGAGACCGCCCTTCTGCCGTAGATGCAATTGTCACCATGCCTTTGGGGCATGTAGAGCCCCAGTTACTTGCTTCCAGTGTGGGAAGCAAGGTCACGTTAGGAGTGTCTGTCCCGATTTAGGTCGGGGAGGATTGACTTTACAGAGTCGTACTGGTACGTCTGGCACAGGCCAGCAGGGGGCACCTGCGCACTCAGCTCTTACCGCTCCCCGGACTGCAGCCGGGAGTAACACAGTGCCAAGATCGTCGCGACAGCAGCCTAGGGCCCAGGCTCGTGTGTTTGCGATGACACAGGAGGACGCACAGGCAAACCCTGATGTTATTATGGGTAATCCTCCTGCAGACCCCTCAGTGTAGTACTTTTGTGTACTTTCTGTATGAGCTTATTGTATATCATGATGTCGATGTACAGTTTTGACTAGTTAAAGCTTTAGAAGCTTAACTAGTTTGATATATATATATATATATATTTGTTCACTTTTCTTCGCATTTTAAATTCTGTTGAAATTTTTCTTACTTTTAGGTACTATGCGAATATTCGGTATCGACGCCCGTATTCTCATAGATACTGGGTCAAATTTTTCCTATGTGAGCGATACGTTTGCTTGTCATTCTGATAGACCTCTCTCGCCACTTGATGCGGAGATTCTGGTAGTCACTCCTCTTGATAAGCATATCGTTCGAGATACAGTCTATAGGGGCTGTGAGGTCGGAATTGGGGAGACAGTATTAGAGGCAGATTTGATTCCGCTCCCTATCACGGATTTCGATGCCATCCTAAGGATGGATTGGTTGAGTATACACCGGGCTTCCGTGGATTGTTTCACGAAAGAGGTTGAGTTTAGGAGGTTCAAGCAGCCACCGCTAGTCTTCCGGGGTGAGAGACGAGTGTTGCCCCACAGTATTATCTCTGTTATGAAGGCCAGACGTTTGGTACGCCATGGTTGTGCGGCTTATCTGGCTTATGTTGTCGACACCACCGTTGAGGGACCGGGGCTTGAAGATGTCCTTGTGGTGCAAGAATTTTTAGATGTGTTCCCCGAGGCGCTTCCCGGATTACCACCAGTTCAGGAGTTCGATTTCGAGATTGATTTAGTACCGGGGACCAATCCTATTTCTATTCCGCCATACAGAATGGCGCCTGCTGAACTGAGAGAGCTTAAAACTCAGTTACAGGAACTTCTTGACAAGGGGTTTATTCGTCCGAGCACCTCACCTTGGGGCGCTCCGGTACTGTTTGTAAAGAAGAAGGATGGTACATTTCGGCTTTGTGTGGATTACAGGCAATTGAACAAAGCCACCATCAAGAACCGATATCCCCTGCCTCGTATCGATGACTTGTTTGATCAGCTGCAGGGAGCTAAGGTTTTCTCTAAGATTGATCTCCGTTCGGGTTATCATCAGTTGAGGATTCAGGCCGAAGATGTGCCCAAGACAGCTTTTCGCACCCGATACGGCCATTACGAGTTTCTAGTCATGCCGCTTGGGCTGACTAATGCCCCAGCTGCTTTTATGGATCTGATGAACCGAGTTTTTCACGACTATTTGGATCGGTTCGTCATCGTATTCATCGATGACATCTTGATATATTCACGGAGCGACGAAGATCATGTTCAGCACCTTTGGGTGGTATTACAGATACTCCGTGAGAAGCAGCTATATGCCAAATTCTCAAAATGTGAGTTTTGGCTAAGACAAATTGGATTCTTGGGGCACATTGTCTCCGCGGAAGGTATTTATGTTGATCCGCGGAAGGTTGAAGCTATAGTGAAGTGGGAGCAGCCACAAACAGTTACCGAGATTCGTAGTTTTCTCGGTTTGGCCGGGTATTACCGCAGATTTGTAGAAGGATTCTCCCGGATAGCTGCTCCGTTGTCGAGATTGACTCAAAAGGGGGTCAAGTTTGTTTGGGATGACCGTTGTGAGGCAAGTTTTCAAGAGCTCAAACAACGGTTAACATCCGCTCCTATTTTAGCCATTCCCACTAGTAGTCGGGAGTATACAGTGTACAGTGATGCTAGCCGACGGAGATTGGGTTGTGTTCTGATGCAGGATGATCGGGTTATTGCGTATGCCTCGCGACAGCTGAAGAAACACGAGGTTAACTACCCGACACATGATTTAAAGTTGGCAGCCATAGTCTTCGCGTTGAAGATATGGCGGCATTATCTTTATGGGGTAACCTGCAGGGTATTTACTGACCACAGGAGTTTGAAATATCTGTTTACCCAAAAAGAGCTGAATTTGAGATAGAGGAGATGGTTGGAGTTATTGAAAGACTATGATCTCATTATTGACTATCATCCGGGCAAGGCAAACGTTGTAGCAGATGCTTTGAGTCGGAAGTCAGCATCATCCTCACAGTCGACAGAGAAAGCCTACCTTTCTTGTTTAGTGGGACTCCGAGCCTTAGGAGTCAGTTTAACTAACGATGATCAGGGAGGCTTATTAGCCAGATTTGAGGTCAGGCCGACTTTGTTCGACCGTATCAGGGAGCTCCAGAGTACGGATAAGGAGATCCAGGGTATTGCAGATAGAGTCCGCAGAGCTGAGGGCGGAGACTTTAGAGTCCGTGATGATGGACTCATGGTATTCAGAGACAGAGTGTGTATTCCGGCCGATAGTGATCTTCGGCGTGCTATCCTTGAGGAAGCACATTCTTCTGCATATGCTATGCATCCCGGGGGTACGAAGATGTATCGGACCATCAGAGGTAGCTACTGGTGGTCAGGCATGAAGAGGGATATAGCAGAGTTTGTGGGACGATGCTTGGTGTGCCAGCAGGTGAAGGCCGAACATCAGCGTCCAGCGGGCACACTGCAGCCTCTTCCTATTCCTGAGTGGAAATGGGAGCATATTACTATGGATTTCGTGATGGGGTTACCGCGGACTTCTACGAGGCATGATGCGATTTGGGTGATTGTCGATCGACTCACCAAATCTGTACATTTTATCCCTATCCGCGGTGACTATTCTTTAGAGGCGTTGGCACGTCTCTACATTGATACCATAGTTCGACTTCACGGGGTGCCCGTGTCGATTGTTTCAGATAGGGACCCCAGGTTCATATCTAGGTTTTGGCCCAAGTTGCAGGAGACATTGGGTACTAGATTGAATTTCAGTACGGCATATCACCCTCAGACGGACGGCCAGTCTGAGAGGACCATTCAGACCCTTGAGGATATGCTGAGAGCATGTGTGATGGATTTCCGGGGTAGTTGGGATCGGCACCTTCCACTAGTCGAGTTCGCATATAATAACAGTTATCAAGCCAGTATAGGGATGCCCCCGTATGAGGCACTATATGGCAGGAAGTGCCGCACCCCGATATGCTGGGATGAGGTCGGAGAGCGACGTCTCAGCAGCGTTGAGTTAATTGAACAAACAAAGGATAAAGTTAAGGTTATCCGTGACAGGATGAAAGCCGCCCAGGACAGACAGAAGACGTATGCTGATCGTAGGCGGCGACCTCTTGAGTTTGCTACGGGAGATATGGTTTTCTTGCGAATATCTCCCTGGAAGGGAGTTATACGGTTCAGGCAGCGGGGCAAGTTGAGCCCTAGATATATTGGGCCCTTCCGTATCCTTGAGAGGGTCGGGAGTGTGGCATATAGATTGGAGCTGCCAGATGAACTATCCCGTATTCACGATGTATTCCATGTCTCAGTACTCAGGAAATACTTGACCGATCCTTCTCATGTACTTGAGCCTCCACCTCTTGAGTTGCGAGAGGACCTTAGCATTCCAATTCAGCCTGTGACTATTCTAGATCGGCAGGTTAGAAAGCTGCGGAGTAAAGAAATTTCATTAGTCAAAGTTCTGTGGAAAAGTGATCAGGTCAAGGAGGAGACCTGGGAGCCCGAGAAAGTTATGAGGAGTCAATACCCCCATTTATTTACAGTGTAGTTCTCTTTTAGTTTCGAGGACGAAACTTGATTTTAGGGGTTAGAAAATGTAACACTGCACAAAAAAAAAATATATATATATATATATATATAAATAAATAAATTTGGGGCTTAAAGCCCTAATTACATTTTCTCTCTCTCTCTCTCTCTCTCTCTCTCTCTCTCTCTCTCTCTCTCTCTCTCTCTCACTCTCCCTCTTTCCCTCTTTCTCTCTTTCTCTTCTCCGCCACGGCCTTCCTCCCGTCACCGCACGCCGCCCACTGCTGCAGCGCCCTCCCGCGAGCAGCTCCTCCCTCCTCAAGCGAGCGCGCGGTCAGCTAGTGAGCAGCGCCTCACCTCTGCACAGCGCGCATTCGAGTGATCTCCCGCTAGCGCTGCCGCCTCGAGCCATCGCGAGCCTCACGCGATCTTCCGCGAGCCAGCACGAGCCAGCGTGCGACCCAGCTCGCGACCCAGCGCGAGCTAGCACGCGACCCAGCGCGGGCCAGCGCGCTACCCCTGCTCGACCCAGCTCGCGACCCATCGCGAGCCAGCTCGCGACCCATCGCGAGCCAGCGCGCGACCCAGCGCGAGCCAGCGCGCGACTCAGCTCGCGACCCAGCGCGAGCCAGCGCGCTACTCCTGCTCGACCCAGCTCGCGACCCATCGCGAGCCAGCACGCGACCCAGCTCGCGAGCCAGCACGCGACCCAGCTCGCGACCCAGCGCGAGCCAGCGCGCGACCCAGCTCGTGACCCAGAGCGAGCCCTAGCCCGTGAGCCACCAGCGGGCCAGCCCGCTAGCAGCCAGCCCACCGGCCCGCGAGCCCGTGACGGCCCGCGAGCCCGCGACCGGCTTTCCCCTGTGAGAGCTCACCTGCATCTTCTGTACTGCATGTAACGACTGTATTGATTGAAGTTCTATGGTTTGCTGGTAGAAATTTAGTGGTTTCTAATACATCTGAAGTTTGGGAAATATTACAGGTTTTAAACCAACCCGACGGGCGAACGACAACTAAGTCTGAAACCCGAGGAACCTTAGGTGAGAGATGAATAAATTTTATTGATAGAATCCCTTATTAGGGTTTTAATCGTTATAAATTTGACGATTTGATTAGGTTTGTCTTTTGGAGAGTCGTTGAAAAAATAGGGAGTGACCACCCTCCCTAGATAATGTGAGTGGGACTCTAATCTCTTGCATAAAATAGTAAAACGTATTTTCTGTCGCATTTTCGATAAAACATGCTTTGATATGCATTCGTTGACGTGTGATATTAAATTTGGAAATCTATTTTGTGATTTTTGGAGTGTCTTGAATTATATTTGCAATGACTATGCATCCATGGTTTGAGATGAATCAATAATTGTGCCATTTTTTGAAAATGTATAAATTTCATTTTATACCAATGTAGTGATATGCTGTTTTGAAATGAATTTGATGAGACGTATTGGCACGCAAAAATTTAAAAATGTTTTTGATGAACTATGTGGGTTGGATGCCTACTAGTTGTGCGATGATGTGATGATACTCGTGGGACGTTGTGCCCTGGGACGTTGTGCCCTTGTGATACTATGGGACGTTGTGCCCTTATGATATTATGATATTCCGTAGCTACGAAGGGCGTTTGTAGAGGCACGGGTTGCCCGGATACGCTTCTGCAGGAGGTATCCGCAAACGTCATTTATTCTAAAGGCTATAGGCGCGGCCGGTTGAACCCACGTAGGGGGAGGACGTGTGTGACGCCACCGTCTAGCACCGGGCGGGGTCCTATACACGTTGATGAGTTGGCCCCAGCGAGCTCATGGCCAACGTCGGGGTAGAGAGCGTTTCAAAATCTATGCATAATAAAACCCCCGACGCGCATGTCCTTGGTCACGGTTGACCTTTGCCAGGACTATTTTTTGCTCGCTCTGACATTACTTGATTTTAAATGGATGCATACATGCTTGCTATCGTGTGTTTGATTAAATGATTTCAAAATGATAAATATATCATGTTTTGCTGCGAAGTGTAAATTGTTGTTTCGAATGATATTATTTGACACTCCAATTGTTCACCTATGCTATTTATGCTTGATATTACCCCCCTCACTCACTGAGTATCTTCCCATGATACTCACCCCTCTATTTTCTCTCCTCAGACAGGTTTATTGTGATAGAGCGACGTTACAGGCTCCAGAGCGGAGTTGGTATTTCCGACGGTAAGATTTACTTTTAATTTAGTTTCGACCCTGCGAGGTCTTGATATAGAGGTCCGTAGTTGGCCATGTACTTATTTTGGGATGACTGTATAGTTTAACTCTCATATTTCATTTGCATTGAGGCGATTGTACGTACTTGAACGTTACTTGGGAAATGTGATATATATCGTAGAAATTTAGGTCCGCTCGGTATAGCGGCTGTTCATGCTCTAGTTGGGCATGATAGTAGAGGTCTGTGGCTAGGTTTGTTTATAGCCTTGCGTTGTTCTGAATGTTGGCTGTGGTGTTTGTTGATTTTGGAGAGGTCGGGATGGCCATTTGTGTATTGTACAGGATGATTTGGATTATACAGGTATAATTGTACATGGGAAACCTCCGATTTATGGGGAGGTTCTGCCCAATTTTCTGTAAAAATACAGCCGGCATTCAGGGGCAACGGGCGGCTGTTCACGATCCCGGTTTGGGGCGTGACAAGATGTGCTGTGAATTTAGGGTGAGGAGGGAGCAAGAGAGAGAGAGAGAGTGAGAGACAAGAGAGAGTGCAGGAGAAATGAGTGAACGAGCAATTGGGAAAGTAGAATATTGACGTTTCCCATTTTTTCTCTCTCTTTGACTTTTCTTGGTGTTGCAAAACATGTGACCCTGGTCGCCAGCACCAATTTCCTCGGGCCTGACCATGCACACCCTGGGCAATATCAGAGCTCTGCTGCTCAATATTGACAAGAACCTGCAATTGTCTACATCGAGACCCACATCATCTGACACGAACCCAATTCCTCGGCAGGTGTCACGCACAATTTTCTCATAGTCTAACCTGGCTTTTGTGGTGATCTCACCAAATACCATAACCAAGTTGGTTTTGGTGCAAGTCACACAAGCAACTTTGCTGTCAGGGTCCTGCTCAAGGCAGGCGTCAAGCACTGCATCGGAGATCTGATCACAATGATATAGACTCAAGACAGACTAGAAGTGAATAGGAAGGTCTCCATGTCTTTGATGCTGCAAAGCAAACAATGATATAGATGAGTCATCGCTGCAGACAACCGTTCAAATTACTAGATACTCTCTTCATATAAAGGAGAATCAAGGTCAGTCTCAAAAGCCACAGATATTCTCAAAATTCTACTGAGAATTGTAATATATAATCATTAACAGAAGACATCAATCTCAGAGCATTTGTACGTCTACATTGAAAAGAATAAAAAAAGAGGCAATTCTGAATGTTTTGGTGCTACTAAAAGGGACAAAATTTGGGAAAAGATTCAAAGCAAATAAGAATTGTAGGCGACAACTTTAAAAGGCAAAATTCATCCGAGAGAACATTTATAAAGAGTAATCCAGGATGCACCACATAAATCATGGGTCAAATCTTACATGCAATCCATATCCGCATATTTTGAAAAATTTTTGCTCAATTATTTGTTTTAGTCAAAACATGGTGATGGTTCAATTAAAAATTGGTTAACACATTCCGATATGGACTGCCACATAGGTTTTGAACCATGTGATTCATTACTCATTTTGTATTATAGTTCAATAAATAATGCAAAACAAGAAAGAAATCCACATCTTGGTTCTGCTTAGCATAAGATTTTAGCGCAACAGACGAGAGCACAGGTCTTTTTTTTGGGGGGGGGGGGGGTTGGGGGGAGCATGGTTCTCGAGGCTAGAATTTACAGATAACAAAACAGAAAAAAATCCACTAATTGCCCCTCTTATAAAAATGTTAAACTAAACTAGACGTCTGAAAATTTTGAAGTCCTCCTGGACTTTGCCTGTGGACAATAGAACAAGTATGTAGAATACACATTAAGCCGGAAAGCCTGCAAGTCTATATGATAGAATAGCAAAGGACATAAGACAACCAAACCATATTAACCAACAAGAATCAGATGTCAATAACATACAGTCAATAACCGAAGACATCAATCTCGGTGCCCTAATAAGTCAGCATTGAAAGGAATCTAAAAAGGGGCAATTCTTATGGGGACAGAAGTCGGAAGAAAGTTTCAAAGCAAATAAAAATAGTAGATGACAACATTAAAAAAAAAAAAAGCAACCTTTAGTAACCCCATACAAACGAATCGTAAAATTTGATGAAAACAATAAGCATATCTAGCTCAGAACTAAACTAACTAGTAGATCCGATAAAAGCATGCTCTTGGTCGCCACTGACGAATCGTAAAATTTGATGAAAACAATAAGCATATCTAGCTCAGAACTAAACTAACTAGTAGATCCGATAAAAGCATGCTCTTGGTCGCCACTGATTACATCCACCATTACTCTACGAAACCCTCGCGCGCGCGCTCGCAGAGAGAGAGAGAAAGTGACTAACGTTGTGAGCTACGGGAAGAGATGCAAATTTTGTTGGGGGCTGAGGAGGAGTGCGAGTTGAAGGAGAGTGTACATTCCATATTTGTAGCTGAAAATGTGGAATGGCCCTAAAGCGACATCTGGGCGAGATTCATTCCGCTGTTTCTGGTCCCCGTGATCCAGGTTTGACGATTCATCCTATAATGGCGGCCAATGAAAGTCTGCTCATCCTGCAGCATGGGTTCACAGTGGTGGGTAACGAAAACGACAAGTTTTACCCTCCAACACCCACTTCTCATCTCTAACACTACTCCTAGAATCGATATCCCCTCTGCATAGATTCTTTTCAAAACCCTTATGAAATCACTGTACTACGTTTTAAATATTTTTCTGGACATTGAACTTGTTGGATTGGATGTAGATACTATTGACGAGATCCTTACAGATGATTTTATAAAAATTAACAAATTAAATAAATTCTTAGATTTTCCCAAGATTCATGCAAATGATTTTATAAGATTTGACGGGTCAACCAAAATTTGAGATTCTCCCGAGATTCATCCATCCTACTAGAATTAGCAAACGAACTAAATCTTAAGATTTATACAAATGATCATGTCAGAATTGACAAGTCAACCAATACTAAAATTAGTAAATCAACTAAATCATGAGATTCCTGGTCATTCACTATGATTATGGAATTTTAATCCATCTCTTCTATTATAGGAATTATTTTTTATTCTAAATAACATCTATGTACAACAATTCTCAATGTATTATAAGTAGAGAGAGAAATCAAAACACTCGGTGAGCTTTTCAATTTTCAAAATTTTCCTTCTCTTATTTTATCTTTCATTGTGTATGCTTAGCCGGTCAAAAAAATAAAAAAAAAAAACAAGGTTGTTGTCCAATTCAACTCAACATCTAGAAAAAGGTATTAACTTCTATGTTTTTAATTATATTTAATTTAAATTAATGCTAATTAAGAAATTATTTTTTAAACGCTGCAATGTAACACGGGAAAATGAAAGTAAAGGGTGGCACTCATTGCATACTCAAATAGATAGTTGGTTAAAGATGTGAAAGCAGATATCTACAACTTGTCGCTCAAAGCACTAACCTTGGTTTGTGAACTTGCCCCAAGTGACAACCAGGAATATTGTACACACGAAATCAAAACCTTTGTAGCATCCAATAAATTGCTATAGATCTTAATCGTCTTGTGGTAATACTCATGATCATAAAAGTAGAGATAGGGTTAGTATAAGCACAATGTTGTATTTTGTAAACGGTACATTGTATTCCTTAAGGGATCTAGTCATTAATCCTGGGAGAAGTTCCACCAATCATAGAAATGCTAAACGGGAGAGCTTAATGAATTAAGTTTACCTTAGTGTTCTATCCATGCCTCTTCATGATAATTTAAGTTAGTTTAGTATTGTTTAATAAATTGTTACCTTAGTGTCCTCCTCTTTGCAATAGTAATAAACAAAATAAGAAAAAATATCCAATATAAAATACCATGGTATATATTTTTCATAGATAATATAGTGTTAGTTGATAAAATTAAGAAAAATGTTAGTGCTAAACTAAAGTTATCGAAACTTATACCGGAATCTAGGGGTTTAAATTGAGTAGAACGAAAACTAAACATATGAGATGTAGGTTTAGCAAAAATTATCGAAATGAAAAAAAAATCAATCGGGTTAGATGAGCAAAATGTATCAAAAAGTGAACGATTAGATATTTAACTTCCATCGTTTAAAACGATGGTAATATAAATAGAGATGTGAATCATATAATTCAAACGAATTGGATAAAATGGAAAAAGATATTTGAAATTCTTTACGATCGTATGATACCATGCATATGAAGGTAAAATTTTATAGAATTGTGGTTAAACCTACACTATTATATAATACTGATAGCAAGAACATAAGATGGCTGTAATAGAAATGAGAATGTTTAGGTAGATGTGTAGAAAAACTAGAAGAGATATAATTAGAAATAAAGAAATTTGTAACAAATTAGAAATTAGTTTAATTGTAGATAAGATACGAGAGTGCCATATGAGGTGATTTGGGCAGGTGCAAAGAAAATCTAAAGATATCCCGATTAGGAGAACCGAGAATTTAAATATAGAAGATTTAGTAAAATATAGATCTAGACCGCTGAAAATTTGGATATAAATTATTCGTAAAAACATGAAAATTAAGGTTTAGAAGAGAAAATGGTGTTGGATAGGAATTGATGACGTAAAAGAATTCGCACAAATTAAATAAATGTATTTTAGATATTTATTTATTGATTTATTTACTTACTTCTCTTTTTATTTTTATTTTTATTTTATTTTTTTCTCTATCTTTTTTAAATTTATCTCTCAAATGTCTAATCTCAAATATTTAGTTAAAACTCAGTTTATTGTCATTGTTATTGTTTAGTATTGTTTTAAACTTAGTCCTAATATATTTTCATTTACATTTATCAAATCGTTTGACCTATGAGCGAGACACCACCTCATTCAGAAGGAGTACATTAAGAAAGTGTTTTAAAGGTTTTGGATGAAGGACGACAAAGTAGTTGGCACACCATTTACAGCTTACTTTTAAGTTATCCACTTCTTTGTGTCTACAAAATGATAAGGAAATGGAATAGATGTCATATATTTCATATTCCAATATCTTTGCAAGTCTAATGTATGCCACGGTTTGCTCTCATCCAATTCAGGTAGGTATATGACTAATTCTTGTAAAGAACATTCGAATGTAGTGAAGTGGATCTTTCAAAGTTCTAGGACAGCTTGTTTGGAGTTTGGGAGACATGATGGAGGAATTGTTGGTTTTGTTGATTCGTTAATGATTATGTGTTTGTCATTGGGGGTTATGAGCTTAGTTGGTCGTGGTGGTTACTGAAGCTATCAAACAAAATATTTGGCTGAAGGGCATCTTTAATGAGATGGTCATTATAGAGGATTAGATTGTCTTTTTTTTTTTTTTTGACGTACAAAAACTTGAATATGAGATTATTTAGAGAAGGGGATAAATATCATTAGACTGTCCCTTGGAAATATAGAGGATTAGATTGTCATCCATTGTGATAGTCAAAGTGTTATTCATCCCACCAAGATTCATATGCACCGTGAAAGATCCAAGCATATTGATGTGAAACATCACATTGTTTTTAATGTTAGTCACACTGGGGAATTTCATTTGAAAAAAATAAGCACGTTGGAGAACCATGCTAACGTAATTCTTATTTGGATTGTAATTTTAGAGAGTATGGTCATAATTTATAGAAGAAATTAATGTTTTAAGTTATAATTTTTAAAATTCAATACATAAATTTTGTTTCTTCTTACAATTTTATGGGACTACAAAGGACGAAAATAACAAAATTTTTGGGGACCATTTTTCTCCAAGGTGTCATTGATCATTGAGAAACATGACAATGAGTAGGAGAAGGTGAAATGAAACACAAGGCCTGTATTCAGTTTTGCATGTCTTGGCTTCCACCAGCACGCAGGCACCTTTGTGGGTTTAATACTACTCTTCATCCAAAGTGCAGGATCTGAAATTGAGGGTATAAAATTAATATTAGTTTCAGATGTCGAAAATCAAAAAGATATATTGAAGACAATATCATTTCATTAATATATTTATGGTATGTTAAATTATTTACTTCATTATTCTTTGGAAATGGAAAAAGAGATTTTTTTTTCACTATGCACGCATAATAAAGTTATATATAAATATTCGACATTTCATTCTATGTGTACAATGCCAAAGTAGGTTGCAAAAAATGATTTTATGGCAAATGGCCCTTTTTGGCGGGTGGGGGGAGGGGACAGATGCCCAGGAAAATACAAAGGTCTGTAAACCTAGTAATTGGTTGTGTTACAAAAAAAGGGAGGGGGAAATAACCCAATTGGAATATCTTATTTTGCATCCTCAATTTTTATCTATTTTATATGATTTTTGTAATATTTTTTAAAATAACTTTTAAGAAATATAAATTTTCATTGATAAAAGTTAAAATTTTCAATAAAATGATTAAAATTTAATTATATTGATAATTTTTTATGTAAAACATCACATAATATGATTCTTGTTTTTTCATTTTTTTTTAAATAAAAAATAAAAAAGATATAGCGTAGGTGGTGCCAGAGTCATGGTTTTTTTTTTTTTTTTTTGTAGCTATTTCATACATTTGGAGAATATTATTTTTTTTAAAAAAAAGGTAAGATTAGAATCAATTAAAATCTTAAGAAAGAAGTAAAAGTACCTATTAAAGCAAAAACACTGCCCTAAAATCGTTTGTAGACATGGTCAACAAAGTACCTATCGAAGCAAAAACACTGCTCTAAAGAGTAGTTTTTGTTAACTAAACTAGACCCAAAAAAAGAGCCGGATTTTATGGTGGGGTTAACACTCCGATCTCTAAGGGTTTAAAAATCACAGTAGATATCATTAAAAAAATCAGTTGATTCAGACTGACGATCCCTAATCATAATCAGGAGTTCGATTCTCATAGAAACAGAAAAATCAGTATTGGGAGACATGTTCTCTCAATTAACTTCAATAAGCGGTTAACCCAAATTAATCAGAACGAAACTCTTGATACTAAATTGATAATCTAGTCATGATACCAATAAAAAAAGAAAAAAAATTTAAAATTTTATTACACTAAAAATAAAGACCCATAAAACTAGTTACGACTAAAAAGTCCTTTAATCAAACCATAATTGCCAAAACTTTTTGACTCATAGTGAAGTGCGAATTTCGAATAGTTGTACAGCCACTACCAAAGGCATAACTTTTCCCGATGTTTAAATACTATTATGCCAATATTTTTCTTTCCTTGATGTTTTTATAAAGAAATGTCGAAAAAAAAAAAAACTTTTAGCAATGTTCTGGTGTCAAAACACTAGGGAAAGTCGTTGGTGTATAAAAATGAGTAGTAACAGAAATTTATGTTCTATCGTTTTAATATTAAAGGTTAACAAAAGTTTTGAATTTTATCTATATTTTTTACTTTTAAATATCAGGTAAAATTTTCAATTTTGTTGAAATTTTGTCTACACATCGAAAAAGGATAGGGAGAGATGTACCAGAGAGATTTTAAAAAAACAAAAAATATAAGGAAAGAGTAGAGAGAGAGAGAGGGGGGGGGACGAGTGAGAGATAGAGAGACAATTTAGAGAGGAGTAAACTGGCGTTTTTATTTAAAAACATTGGCATCTTCAATTTTTGTTGACGTTTTCGAGGCCAAACCTTGGGAAAGTCCTTTTAAAACTCACAAGCTATTTTATTTTCCGCTATTCTCTCCTCTCTTTACTTTGTACACTCTTCTCCCGCCGTCGAAGAAAGCTACACAAGGTTGCGCTCTGCCCAAGGTTGGTCCCTCTCCTCACCACGTGCTTCTTTTTTCTCACTGCTCTCTCCTCACTACCACCCGTATCTTCCACAGGTGAGTTCCTTCAAACTCATGCGAATCTAAATGCATTTGTGATATTATTAGCGTATTAATAAACATATTTTAGTACAAAAAATGATTAGTGTAAGATTAGGACAAGATTAAAGCAAATTTAGATTGAAATTAGGGCAAAATAGTCCAATTAAGGTTAAATTAGTATAAAATTAATTTATATTATGATAAAATTAGATAAAATGAGGACATAATTAGGGTAAAATTAATTCATATTAGGACAAAGTTAGGACACAATTAGGGCTAGATTAATTTATATATATTATGGTAAAGTTAGGGTACAATTAGAAAAACATTAATTTATTATAGAATGACATCTGCACAATTAAGACATTATTAGGACAAATTAATTTATGTTAGGACAAATTAATTTATAATAAATTATGTTATACTATGGTAACATTATAGCAAATTTAAGACAGAATTAGGGCAAAAATAGGACAAAATTAATTTATGTTTTAGTAAAATTATGACAAAAATAATTTATATTACGATAAAAATAAGACAAAATTAGTGTAAAATTAAGACAAAATTATTTTATATATGTTTCTCATTTTTATATGTTTGGCATGCATATGATGTCATGGAAACTCTTTGTTCCTGCTAATATGCAAATATTCTTTTATATTTTTAATAATATGATTTCATGAAATCTATTTGTTTCTACTAATATGCAAATATTATATCATATTTCTAACAATATATTTTGTATGAAAATATTTATTTATAATAAATCCATTTTTATATCAACTAGATTTTTGATAAAATTGTCAAGCAGATTTTGGATGTAAAATACACAAGTGAACAATTGTTCCATAAACTTTTTATGTTTTTATCACAAATAAAGCAGGTGTTCTACTAAACAAGTGACTATGAAATAGTTTGTTATTATTCATAACACGCCAAGAGATTCTTTTGACATAGATAATAAACTGGATAACAGTAACTTGGAGGTAGATTATGAATGTTTATCTTTTTGTATTCGGTCACTAAACAAGAATATAGATGGAAATTCTAACTCAATCTGGATTCAAGATAATATAACTAAAAATTTATATGATAATTAGTAATTTGTTGACTTTATATGTATCTTTATATGTATTTCCTAAATTTGTGTTGAATTATGTTCAGAATTATTGTTAATTAAGATACGTTTCTTATTATTATTTTAAAAGTAACTTTACATTTATATTTATGATTTATTTATTATTTGTTTATTTAGTTATAATTATGTCCGGAAGAGAGAAACTAAAAATTATAAGGATTATGAAAATATTTGAAGAAGCACCACAAGTAATTATTGATGAATGCCAGAATGTTGATGCAAATGACATTTCATAAGAGGCTATCTTTGGTAAGGCAGCACAAAATTTCATATACACAGACATATTCATTTCATAAGAGGCTATACCTTTGTAGTCAATGATTATTCGTTTAATATTTGAAGTGTTGTTGATGGATGTTGGGATCCTATGTGTTGATGAAGTGCAAAGTATGGATAGAGTATGCATATTATGGTTGATGGGTATTTGATAAAATAGGTTTTTGAGCATGTTTTTGGTACCATTTGTAAAGAAATCAAATTTTCAAGATAATACTAACTCTTCCTCCTGATATTTAGTATAAAAAACATCACCAAGTGCATTGAGAATTGCCAACATTTTTTAAAAAATGTGAGCAAAGGTTTTAGCATCTGTCGATATTTTAGTGAAAAAACCATCACTAAATGCTTTGACTTTTACCGATGTTCACTCACAAAATGTCGGGAGAGCCATATTTTCTCTGATATTTTTCTTGTCAAAACAAGGGCAAATTATAATTTTTGCCGACATTCACAAATGTTATCTAAGAAAAGTTTTTTCCCGATATTTATAAATAAACATTGGGAAAATCCCCAATGTTTTTTTCTTTGACATTTTATCTGATTTTTTTTTTGTCGCTCCAATCTTTAACTACAGTTATAAAATGTTGGAATAAAAAAAAAAATGTTGGGAAAAGTATGTTTGTTGTAGTGAACTAAAGTACTTCCTTGACTAGAGAAGATTGTTTAACTAAACATTTCTTTTTAAACTTTGGATCCATTCACAAGTATCTTCATGTCCAGATTCCATGCATGCCATCATAGTTTTGCATGGCAAAAAAACAAAAAAAGTAAATTACAAGAACTCAATAAATATTAAAAGAGTACGGAGACATAAAAACTTAAATTAATAAGAAAATATCAATTAATTCACAACTTATAAATTTAATACGAAATATTAGCAGTACTATCAAAACCAAAACCAAAACAAAAAATACCACCGGGTTAGATTAGTTAAGATATCATATCACATATCAAATCATGAAATCTCAAACAATAATACACATAGATTCGATAGCAACTAATTCGAATTACAAAAGATTAGACAAATCAAAGTTATCTAAGAATCGGAATCAATGACTAACCAAGAGTTCAGGTATCCAATAAACAATAAGAAAATTGAAAGTTAGGTAACAATAGTCAAGATTCAATTTTTGGAAATTACTATTATCTTAAACATATATCATAGTTACAGAATACTCAAAGAATTAAAGTTGCAAAGTATATGTATGGATACTGCTCAACTTACGAGTATCCAAGAGTAAAGCACCCTAAGTGGTACTTCTTAAAAGCACCCAAATAAGATGGTACTGCTCAACACTTACTTGCCAAGGGGTTCGATATCATTTCAAAAGTCGAGAAAATTGTGGTTCCTAAGTCAGTACAAACTCTTTTTTTTTTTTGGTGCAGTACAAACTCTTTCACTCTTTGGAATTAAAAATAGAGACTCAACACTTTCTTTCTCCTCTTCATTTCTATACAAAATGCTCCATTTTTCTCCATTTTCTCTCTTGTTCTTTCTGTTTCTACACTCCCTCTTTCTGTCTCTCCACAGTAGCAGAGTTTTCAATCTCTCTCTTTCTCTCTTTCTGTCTCTCTTTCTCTTTTTTTTCTTTTTTTGTCTTCTTCTTGCATAAAAGCAAGACGCTTTTGCGTAACTCCCTCTCTCGCTTCGTTACTTCTTCTTTCTGACTCTTCTGCCTCTAGCCCCTTACTCCTCCCTATTAACAGTGGTGTGCCTTGAATGCTTGGCACCATTTATATCCTTGATCTTGTATGTAGATCATGAATCCAAGGTCAAGATCAATTCATGTACTAAAAGTATATTGACATGTGTCAAGCATGTTTAGTGGTTCAAGCGATATTTTGTTTAGTTGTCCAAACAAGGCTTTCTTTAGCGTCTCAAGCAAGTGAAGATAATGATAGAGGTGATGCTACATGATCAAAGGAGATAACACTTATACGGTTAGGTTCGAAAGTTTTGTCAATTTGTAATTGTGGATCAAACAATGAAGATCAAAACACGAATTTCCAACTCGAATCAACAATCAAGATAGTTATGTATTTTTTATAGTTCAAATATTTACAGTCCAAATTAAAAGATTTCTAGGGTTATCAACTAGGGTTTCGAATGGGAAAATTAGGGTTGTCATTATGTGGCGGGTACTTAATAACTATCTTCCATGATATATATAGTTAGTAAAATAAAAATAAAAGGTGGGTGGACTTAAAAGATAAAATCTTCAGGTAGAAAAAAGGAAAAAAATTTCTTTACGAATGCCTAATGAAATGTAAATATTATTGGGGATGAGTTTAATTTTCCCTTCTATTAATCAATACCTTATGAATTTTGATTTGTGTTAGTGATTTGTCACTTTTCATTGATATGGAAGGACTATTCAACTTGTTTCGTTATCCTTCTCATTCTCTCTCTTTCTGTGGCTCTCTCTTGTTCTCTACCTATGCCTTACTTTCTCTCAATCAATTGATCTATTTGTATCTCTTTCTCTATCTTTGTCACGATTAATTGCTCTCTTTCCTTCTCTTGATTGGTGATGTCTGCTAGTGCCTTGCTTTCAATTTCGTTTTCTCTACTAACTACATCCACTCTCTTTTTCTCTTTTCTCACTTCTCTCTCTCCTTTCTATTTTCTTCTTCTCATTTTCTCTCTTTGATCAATCATTTCTCTCTCAATAATTGATCTGTGACTCGCTTTATCTCGATGGACGGCCACAATTCTCTCCTTTCTTCTCCTAAATCTCTTTCTCTTTTTTCTTCTTGATATCTTCTCTCTCTCATCTAGACTAATTATCTACAAATCAATAAATTTCTCTCTTCTGGATCAATCTTTTTTCACTGTTTCTAATTCTCTCTCTCTTAGTCAATTATTTTCTCTTCCCTCCTCTTTTTCTCTTTTCTCCGTGGCTGAAAACAGAGAAAAAAGGGAGAGAAAGATAGAGAATAAATGATGAAAAATTGCAAGCTTGAATCAAAATTTAGACATCGATGGCCAAAATGAAAAATTAAACTCATTCGTGCTAGAAATTAGCTTTTTGTTTGACAATGGTAAAGAAAAGTTTGCCAAAAAAGGCAGCATTTGACACAGCAGCTCCTAGTGACTCAAAATAAAGGTCTAATACTGTAGAAACAAAAGAAATTCTCATTATTTGGTCCAAATCAAGGTTTCACACACACACACACACGCAAAAAAATAAAAAAATAAAAAATTCGGGAAGATGCAACATAATATTTATTTTGCTCCTAAGAGAACAAGGACTACTTTTGCTCAAAACATGGTTTTTGGGTCCACCAACATAGGTGTCTAAAAGGAGATTTTGTTTTATACTATTAGGTAACTCGTGATTTGGTGCTCTTGCACAGTAGAACGCCTGGAAGCTTTATAGAAAAATTTACCCTCTCTGTAGAAACCCTACCTTATACAAGAAACTCTTCAACTAAGATTGTATTCCACAACTACAACTCCAAGTTGTATTTGGACATAAAGTTTTAAAACGGTATAGTAATCGTAAAAAGAAAAGATTTGACCCACATATATTTGCCTATTAAGTTTGAAATTTAGCAGAAAGAGTAAGAATATTCTTATAAACTTTTCCTTATTAAATATTTCAGTCAAAGAACTTTTTTCAAAGATCAAATTATGGAGAAAATTGAAAATATTATGACCTACTAGAAACATAATTCTATATAAAAATCACTATTAAATTTTACCAATTTGTTATTGTTACTGTTCATAGAAATGAATTCCACTCCTTTTTTCAATCAAAAAATTCTTTTAGATTTTTACTTTGAATAATGAATTGTAATTGAAAATAGTATACTTTCAGAGTGATATATAGCATTGTCCTTATAGAGGAATAAAGAGAATTATTCTTTCATGGATCCCGATAATTTAGGGCCTAATTTAGATGTTAAGATTATAATTGGTATGGTATTGTGAATTATCTCACTACAAAAAAAAAAAAGAAAAAGAAAAAGAAAAAAGAAAGCGCTTCAGCAACGCACCGTTTGCAACAGTGACGTGCACAAAGAAGCCATTGTCGTTTGCATCGTCAACAACAATAAAAACGCCAACAGCGGCAAAACCATCGCAAAGTCTTGCACAAATTGGCAAGAAAATGCAACGATGCCAACAGCAACACATAAGATGTCGCAAAGTCTTGCGCAAATTTGCAGGGAAAAAAGTCATCGCCTAAGGCATCACAAAATCCAGTGAATGTGGCGCGGATGAAAAGCATCGCAGGTATCGTCATAAAAGTTGTCGCTAGTTGCGATGCAATTGGAGTGTGTCGCTAAATTGCTTTGTAGCGATGCTTCGCATCCTATCATGTACCTTATTTTGCAGCAAATCATCTACAGCATTGCTAGGTGCATCACAGAAGGTCTTTTCGGTGATCCCTTTGCGTTATTACAGTTCTTTATTTGTGACGAATAGTACAATGCATCACCAATTACATTGTAGCCTAGTTGCAGCAAACCCTTCTTGTCATCGCTCAGCGCATAGCAAAAGACCCTCTCAGTGATCCGTCGCTCCATCGCAAACACCTTTTTGGAACGAAATCATATAGCATTGCTAATTACATCACTAATGACCTTTTAATGATCCTTCTTATCATGCCAGGTATGTTTGTTTTCGATAGCATACGTGTGCATCGCTATTTGACACTATGTATACATAGTTACCCCGATCTCTTTTCTTGCACCATGAAATCTCATCCCTCTCTCGCTTGTTTATCTCTCTTATTTAATATTTTTTTTTATAAGGGGTAGTAATTTTTATTTAGATTTTTGATCAAGTAAAATCTAATTGTTCTTCATACAAGGTAGAGTTTTGGTTTACGTAGAAGGTTATAAACCATGTTTGTTTAAGTTACAGGTGTTTGGTTTTGAGATTAATATAATTTTCAATTTAATGTTTTTCAAAGCCAAACTGAAGTATTCATTAATGTTAGGTTAGAGTTGAACTGAGTATTGATTTACAACATTCGCTCTCCTTTGGATGGCTACTCTCAGTTGAATTTATGTTAAAAAATTTTAATTATAACCAATTAAGAGTAAATTAATATTTTATAATATTGCACAACATATATATATATATATATATATATATATTTACAAATTTTAACCTCGTTCATTTTAATTTTTTTAATTTTTAATTTTTGAGAGTTGATATTAAAATTTAATGTGAAAAAATATTTAAAATTTAAGAGAGAAACTGTTTACAATAAAAGAGAAATTACAATAAAATCATGAGAAATTGATATTAAATAGATTGTGTGGCTAAACAATTTATATAAATTTTAATACATAATGAAATTACAATAAAAGAGAAATTGATATTAAAGTTTCGTGTTAAAGCCATGAGAAGAAAGCGAACAAATACAATGGAAGCAGTCCCACAGACCGATTGGTTTCTGTGCTGCTTTTGAAAAACATGCACCGGCATGAACGTGAGACAACTTAAAGAAATTATATGCAAGGGACCCTCTTTGTGCGGCTGAGCTCAACACGCTGCCTTCCGTTCCAGCTCCATTATTACTCTTCGAATCAAAACCAATTGCTTTTCTTCATTAAAATTTTAAAATTCACAATAATTTATTTTTTACTTTTTTCTCTTATCATCTTACGAATACATTTGATTCCTTTTGCCATGTAATATCCGCGGGTTAGTATATGTATCGGTCATTTTCAAGACTTTGATATTGACAATTGAATTGAAATTTTTAAGCATATTAAAATTTAGGATTCGAAAAGAGATTTTTCTAAGCTGTAGAGGAAATTTTTTATCCTTAGACAGTGGATTTTGCTATTCTGAACTATATAAATTTTGCCATTCTCTTTGCTTCTTGTGTGATTCTGCTTGTCATTTTGTTTATTTGATGGTTTAATATTTACAAAGGAAACAAGATCTGTGACTTTTTAGACATGCCCAAAAATGAAAGATTTTTTTTTTTTTTTGAATTTTTGACTTTTAATAATTGGAAGTGTGATTTTTTTGGCAATTATCACCACTTCTGAGGCAATAGTGGGTATTACACATTAAAAGTTCTCTACCTTATTGCACTTATTAATCATGGTGGCGTCATTTGTCGAATTATGCCAGCTTCAATAGCCTTGACGTATGGGTGAAATTAGTGGTCCTATTTATAGGTATGTAATGACAAAATAATTAGATTTTTTTAATCAAAATCTCGAATTTAAATTTTAAAAATAGAAAAAAAAAAGATTTCAAAAAATCAATCTCCAAATTAGACTTTATAATTACTCGAATCAGATAAAACAAGTTCTTAAATATTAAAAGTCAAGTTTTTCTTTTAAAAGAAAAGAAGTTAATAGTAAGGGTATCCAAATTTTATAATAATATGTATGAGTAATCATATTTAAATTTTAATAATAATTATAAAAAATATTTATATTTTATAACTTTAAATTTATAGTCTTTCCATCTAACCAAAAAAAAAAAAAAAATTGCACATTAATATGTTTCTTATTTTAATTTAAAAATAGCTTCGCACATAAAGAGTCATCGACCCTTTGACACTAAGTCGGGGCATCAAACTCGAGCCATGGTAATTGCAGTATTTTAAATAAAATTATCCACCTGGGGTTGTTTGGATGTCTTTGAAAATATTTGCAAGAAATTATCTTTTTTTTTTTTTTTTTTTTTTTTTTTTTTTTTATTCAAACTCCCAAAGTGCTTTAAAATAAATTAAAAGAATAATTGACCAAAATAATATTGGCTACAATTAATATCCCAAAAAATTTGAAGACCTTTTCTTGTTATTCCCCTAAGAGAATAGGGGATGTCGTTGTACTGCATTAACTAACAAGATGTAAATTTTAATTTAAAGTCCGTCATTTATGCATTCCAATGCCTAACAGATTCGATGACTAATATAAGTATCTCTTAAATAATGATATGAGAGGTTTGCCTATTAAAATTTCAATCCAACTCAAATTAAATTTAATTGGATACAATATGATATTGGTAGTTTATTAAAAAATAAAGACATTTTGTAAAACAAATAACTATTATTATTATTATTACTTTGTTTCACAATAAGAAGCTTACAAAAATCAAACCATATTTATAATTTTAATATGAGATTCCTAAATTAATGGAACTTATTTTTCTTGTATCAAAAGTGACAAACTTGACCAAATTAAAAGTTTATTGAATGTTAATACCGCAATCCTAAGTTGTATCTTCCTAAACTTCAAGCATGGTCGTCATATAGGTTCACTCTCTCCTCTCTCTCTCTCTCTCTCTCTCTCTCTCATTCGACTTGAAAATTTGGTAAATTAGCACTCCCAAGTGTCTCATGTCTGACCTATGATTAACGCGTCCAAAAACATAAAATAAGCCAAATATGTACTGTTTTTCATCCATAAACTCTGTACAAAAATGTACTAGGAATGAGTTTTTTTTATTATTATTATTATTACTATTATTATTATTATTATTATTATTATTATTATTATTATTATTATTATTATTATTATTATTATTATTATTATTATTATTATTATTATTTCAACTGTAAGTGCATTTTATGATTTTCAAGTGACAGAATCTCTCTCTCTCTCTCTCTCTCTCTTGTTCAATTAGGCATAATTTTTTTAAATGAATTTGATGGCTGTTGGTTAATGCCTTTGGAACCATATTGTTGGGCATACAGTTTCATTCAAAATTAGTTACTATTATTAAAAATGTTTGAACAAAGTTATAATATCATGTTAAATATAAGAAGTAATATAATAATATAAAATCTTAATAATTTATAACTTTAATAAAGTATTATAATAGGTTAAGTTTATATTGAAAACTTATTTATAAATATGAAATAAAAAACTCAAGTATTTTTAAAATCAAATTAATTATTAATTTATTCTAATACAAAATATTTTTTTAATATTTGATTTACTTTTGATACATAATATTTTTTAACACTTCAAATTTAATACAATATAATTAAAATCATTTGAATTTGAAAGAATTAATACATCACAAAAGAATTATTGGATTTCATAAAGGCTAACAATACTGATAGGTTTAATGATAAAAAATTCTAATAAAAGCAGAGAGAATTTGATAATATCATATGGGTATTAAATGATCTAACGAACGACACTGAATCTAGATACAGGATCTAAAAAAGAATCTAAATGTATTTTTACAATCCTTTTTACAATGCAAGTTTTGATATGATATTAAAAATATTTGAATATAACTCATCTTAAAAATGAGAAATAATATAATAATATGAAATTTTAATGATCTATTGATTGAATAAAATATTGTAATATATTGATTTTATATAGAAAATTTATTATTATAAATATAAAAATAGAAAAAGTTAAATGTTTTAAAAATAAAATTATTTATTAATCTATTTTATTTTTTAATAATTGATTTAATTTTAATATATAATATTTTTTGATAATTACTTTGTAGTAAAAAATACCATTGGGAATGTAATTACTAAATCGGTTATTTTTGATTCACAATCAAACCTTTATTATTGGTTTGATCCAATTGAGTTAATTTATTTCTTTGCACACTGACAAAATGATAGAGAGAGGGACTGCAGGAGACTTTGAAGGGCGTTTCCAAAAATTGTCGGTGAGATTAGATGACTTGGAGAGGTTAATTCCGTAATTAAGGCATAAAACGAAGGCGCAAGATGAATTCCTACCTGACGCATTTTGCATTCTCTTCCCTCTCCGCCCCGCGGCTTTGAACGCGGCATTGGTTTTGGCTTTTCATTTCACTTTCTATCGCTCCTCTCTCTCTCTCTCTCTCTAAAACTCAGACAGCACCAACGCTTCTCTCTCTCTCTCTCTATAGATTCTAACAACACCAACAGAGCAGACACCATATAATCTAAGCAACAAACAAATGGTTAATTAATGCTATGCTATATCAGAGCGAGCCAACAGTAGATCGTGATCAACTCACTCTGTCTCTGTCTCTGTCTTTCTCTTCTCTCGTGAAGTTCTATCTAGGTAAATGCCCATAATTCCATTCTTTGATCTGCAACCACATGTTTTATGTACATTCTTTCTTCATTAATATCTAATGTATTGATTTCAAAATTAAATGCATTCTTTGCGAGATCGAAGATCCTGTAATTACTCATATCCCACGCATTCACTCTCTTTCTCTCTCAGGTTCTCTCTCTCTCTCTCTCTCTCTCTCTCTCTCTCTCTCTTTCTCTCTCCCCCACTCTCTACTTGATTCCGTCCTTGATTAAATTACCTAGTCTGTGTTGCGTGTCTGTTGCATAGCAGATCTTGTTTTGGTGAGATGAGAGTCGAGAAGAAGAGGAAATGATATGAGGTTTTACATATCGGCCAACGGAATAAAGAAATTGACAACTGGTACTGGTGGTGGCGGCGAGTCCGTCGTAGAGAGCTGATAGAAGTGGTTGGTGGAGGCGATGAAAGGAAAGGGATCATCTACGGCTCTGAATCGTCGTCTTTCCTATAGAACGTTCTTGCCCGCTGTTCTGTTTTTTGGAATTCTTTTGCCCTTTCTGTTTCTCAGAATTGCCTTTCTTGTCCTCGAATCAGCCACTCTTTGCTCTTCTCTAGGTCCCCCTCTCTCTCTCTCTTCCCCCCGTCCCCCCAAATTTTCTTTTTATTTATTTTATTTTCCAAAATTATACTTAGTTGTTCTGTGCACATGATGGTAATGATTTTCACTGTTTTATTCGAAAATAAATAGTTATATGTGTGTGGGAGATTCTGAAAAATAACTTGAGAGGTCTTTATTATTATAAATTCATTTTGTATTTTTTTAAATTTTGGAAACTCAATTTGTTCGTAAGTGTTGGAGTTTTTTTTTTCTATTCCTAAGAATTTAAAATATCTAATGGAATATCTCATTTTGTAGTTGGGGGTAGGGAAAGAAACTAATTCATGATATAAATTTTCAAATATTTGTGACATTAAATTTATATTTAATTATCTCTCTCTCTCTCTCTCTCTCTCTCTCTCTCTCTCTCTCTCTCTCTCTCTCTCTCTCTCTCTCTCTCTCTCTCTCTCTCTCTCTCTCTCTCTCTCTCTCTCTCTCCATATCTACTTGCTAAGTTTGGGTTTTGGTTGATCTGCCCTTTCGTGCAGATTGTATAGGACGGAGGTTTTTCGGCGGGAGTGACCCATCACAGGTAAGAATTCTTTTCATACTGACCAAAATACCCTTATTTCCATTAAATTTTGGACCTTTTCGACTCGGAATTTTATGGAAGTTTATCAAGTACAAGTTTAAATCAGAAAATGCGATTTGCAGAGGAATTAATTGGTAAATGTGCCACGTAGATTTATAAGGGTAGAACAGTAAAATTACAGGAGTTTACGTTGTGGTACTGATAGCTTATGGGTCAAATCAACTTAATCTTTATTACACCCTTTTTCCACATTAAAAAAATTATAAGTTTGATCAAACCAACCTTAATCTTTATTTGATTTAATTTAATTTAATTTTATTAATTTGTTGACAATGTCGGTTTATAATGTTTATTGGCCATTTTCAATAGTATTTTGACATATTCTCAATATATAAAAATACAGAGAGAGAAGCGTGAAGATAGTGGGGGCATTTAAGTAATTTTATTTTGTAATACAAGTTAATTTCCATACCAACGTTTCTTTGTATAATAACCCTTTATATATATTTATATATATATATATATACATGTATTGTTTTCCAAATTTTATGCTTTTATTAAATAAATTCTATTTTTATCCAAAACTTTTAATTTTGTAAATAAAGAATGACAAAATAGATATTTTAGGAAAAAATAAAAGTATTTTAAGACTAGTGATTTAAAAGGAACACCAAAAGGGAGCCTTTTATGTTATTGTATGTAACAGTTATATCTATTTTTGGTTTTTTGGTAGACGTATCAATAATGTCAATATTAATTTATGATTTTTTTATGTTTTTAATTTTCTTTTGTACATCACTAAAAATGGTTGTTCTTTTTCGTAAAAAAAAAAAATAATAATAATAAAAAATAAATTTATAATATAAAACGACTACCATTTTGGGTTTATCCCCATTTTGCATCCAGCTTGCTTTTCCCCATTTTGTTTCCCTAATATGTCTCAAATACTCCTCAATGGACTTAAAAATGATCATGGTTTCCAATTTTTTCATTGTTTATTTTGAGAAAAATATAACATACATAATTGGCCTCGGAAAGTATTCAAGGAAATGAAGAGTAAAATTATTACATCGTTTTTAATAATAAGAGGTCTTTGATAAAATTTTGATATTATTATCCCTAATGATGCACATATTAAAAAACGAATCATCGTCCATAAAACATGCAATTTTTTCAAAAATAAAGTTTAATTTTTAACCTTGACTGCATAAAAAAAAAAAAGAGAGAGAAAAATCGGGGGCAGAATGGAGTGATAGTGAATGAAAGAGCGGGATTTGAGGAAGGAGGTGGCGTCGGTGATCTATTTCTTCATGATGATGAGTTGCTTTCAGTAACACGTGGTTGGTTGCATTTTAATCCATGTTTGTCAATCTCCCAATCCCACATGCCTTTTCAATACTATTTTACTACATAATAAAATATTAAAAATATTTTCCACTCTAATATTTTGCATTTTGGTCTCATCAAACCCACAATTTCAATTCTCCTGGGCATAATTTTGCAGCCTGGTCCTGCCCCCGAGCTCTTTTCTCCCTGCTTTCGTGACAAGTCATTTGCCTTTTTGGACTCTGATGTCATCAATCGTCAACACGTTTTTTCCTTTTTCTTCTTATATATTGAAAATAACTTAAAGTAGGGTTCCGTTCCGCTCAGTTCAGTAGAAGCATTCCATTAGTTTTTTATTTTTAATTTTCCAACTTTTAAGGATTAAAACCTAAGTGAAATAAAAAATACGTCAAAGACGCTATTTTTGGGTCCCAATAGGCCCCCATTTGGGAAGTTTAGGTTACATCATTACAAAAAAATATTTTTTTGATAAGTTTAATCAATTTTATATAATAAATTTTATTTTTACTCGGAAATTTCAGTATTTTTATAAGATTTTTACTTTTTGTTAAAAATAGTTAAATAAAAATAAATTGATACTAAGGGCTAAACCATGATTAATTGGGTGGTATTTTTTCCGCTTTTGTTTTCGGTTTTTTGTTTAATGAAAAATGAATCATTAATGGTATAAGCAATTTTTTTTTTTTTATTTAATATGACATGTAGAAAAGAATGGTTAAGTATTTTTATCTTATTTATCTGTTTCCATTATTTTACTGATGTTATTTGAATGTAGTTTTCGGACGTCACAAGTATTATGACCCAGTTATAATTATATTATTTAATAATAATTTAATTTTTCATTAATTACTAATCTTTATCAATATTCATATTTATATTTAATCATTGAACCATACATACTGAGAAGCAAAATAGATGCCTTTACAATGTTTAGTACAGGTCCAGAAAATATAATACTTAGTATAGATCCTCAATTTCCTGCATACGACCTTAGCCCATTGCCGCCCTCTAATTCCTAAAGAGAGAAATACTAACAACCTTTGAGTTTGTCAAGTTATCATAGATTGGAAAGCATAATATCTTTTGAGGTTTAATTGTGAACAAAATACAAGAATTGATACATGATGACTGGATTAATAACAAATAATAATGATACATTTGGATTGCATGTTACGGAAATTTTCGGAATTGATTTTGAAACTTTGCCTGAGACCCATTTATTAATTGTGTTTTGTGTGTCTGCTATCATGAAGCTAAGAAACGAGCTGACGAGAGCGTTGACGGAGGCAAAAGAAGCAGGTGGGAGTGGGAATGGAAGTGAGGGAGTAAAAGGAGCAGGAACGGAGGGTTCTTCTTCGTCTAATCCCACATCATTCAATGATCTTGTGAGGGATGTTATGACATCCAATAGACCAGATCTTAGGGTTTTTGCTTTCAAAGCCAAAGCTATGGTACGTACATACGTGTTTGTTTTCTCAGTTTTGTCTCTGCAAAGCCTTTATTGCATGTTGCACTTGCTTTATTCTCTTGTGCTTCATTTTGTACGACGTGGCTAGTGCTAGCATAATCTGAATCTGAATCTAAGCGAAACCCACTTGGAATCATTCAAATCTCACCCCTTGTTGATATATATATTTACCGCATTGAATAGTATGGTTTTGATTAAATTTGGACACATCATATTGTGAAAAATAGTTAACAGAGGAAAAGGGAGATAATCTTCCCAAAAATCATTGTCTCCAAGATGACAATCTCTCTCTCTCTCTTCCCATTTTCATTACCAACGATAGTGTTCAAGATGATTGACAAATCAATTGGAAAGAAAGTTTCTTTTACTTAAAAAATTTTAACAAAATCTTTTTCCACAGTTTGTAGTGGAAAAAAATTAGAGAAGTCTTATATTTATATATTTTGGGTTTGTTGGAATTTGAAGATTTATTGAATTTGTGTGAAATGCGCGTGTTTTAACAATAAACCAAATAAAGGGTGTAAATTTTGAGTAAAGTTATTGACTTCACTGGAAAGAGATCAAATGCCTAATTAACCCACCAAAATCTCTGTTAGAAATCCCTAAGGAAAAAAAAAAAAAAAAACCTATAGCTACTAGTCTTAGAAAATTATTTTAGAAAACATTATAATTGACAATAGTTTTAAACAATTCACACTGTACTTTTTTTCTGGAGATAATAACACCCGGTCACAATGGGAGATTACATGCTGGAGTAAAGTAAAATAAGGAATGAACACATCTAGGAGAATGGAATATACTTGATTGGCAAACTGTGGTGAAATGTCCCTCGATTAACAGCCGGAAAATGAGACCGTCAAAAAAGAAAAAGGACAGATTGCATCAAAATGCTATCTAGCAGACTCGAGGCTTTTTGTGGGCTGTATTTCAAGGTTGGCTGGGAAATTTTTCCTGTGGAACCGTTGCAGGCAGTGAAATAGTATGGGCGCTTCTGTGAAGCATGTGATCATTAGCAAGTCCATTATAAGCCAAGTTGCAAGGATAGGATTTTTATTTTTTTTGGCACCAAACAGGACTAAGAGAAGGTCCTGGGAATAGTTATCTTGTTCCATCATTATCAGCTTTCAATTATAGGCTATGTCTTTTTGTGCTAAAGTTTGATGTCCCCCTGTTCCTTTTTTCCTTTGACAATGGTTATACTTGCCAGTCTCCTTTTTGGCTCTTCCATCTGAAATGCTTATTTCAGGACCGCAAGCTTTTAAGAAAATCCCAAACATTGTTAGATCGAATTATTATATGTAAATTGTCCATTTGTTACACTTGCATCTAGTTCTGAGGATGGAATTAGATCCTTTATTTTTCTGAGACTTGGAAGCAGGCCCAGAAAATTTGGATCTCTTGCACACCAGCTGGACCACTTTAGTATGGCGGGCCAAGACGGATCATGGTTGAGAACATTTTGAGTTAAAGAACTTTTTTTTCTTTAAATTAAAATAATAAGGGGAGAGCCCTAGAAAATATGTTATATTGAATAAAACCTCTTGTTCTGGAAAAGGAATATATGGTCCTGGTTATTTTGGTATATAGATTGTAATTACACTTTAGGTCACTACCTTTACACATTCCACGGATGGAATCTCTTGAGTGATTTCCTTTTCATGTCTTAGTCTTGCCATTGGATCATTTTTGAGGCAGTGGTGCTTTCCAGTAGCATTTTGTGCGGAGGCAGACGAACAGCTTTATCCTGAAAGCTGTTCTCTTGGGAACTAGGTCAACATATAATTATGCACACGTCCACATATTTGTGCAGTAACTTCTATGAAACCTAAATTTATTTTGTATAAGAGTTTATAAAATAGAAAAACATTTGATTAAGTCCTTGATTCTTTATAATTGGTGATTGGATTTTAGTTTAAATTTTTGCTGCATATAACCAATATGTAGATGTAGCTTGCATAGGCATTTTTCGTTTACTTCCCAACACAGAGAGGCTGTGTCTAACGCATATCTAACATTTTCCTTGTTCAACTTCACTTTCCTCTTATTTTTATCTTTGGGTTAATTTTGAAATGATTTTCACAGAAAACTTTGCTGATTACATGCTATGGCACTGATGTAAACTGCATATCACATAATTGACTGCCATGTTCACTTGGCCCCCTTGGCTCTGCCAGCATAAAGTGCTCTCATATCTTCACCTGTTTATACAGTAACTGTAGGCAAGTTTATAGTACAGTAAACATTTCGTAGGATGAAAGTAGGTATTTACTAATAAGACAGAAAGCTGTTACCTGCAGCTTCTTAAATTTGTGAATGTGGCTTACATGTGTTACTACTGACTAGATGCTTGAAAAAACCTGCTTGCAAGAATTGCAACAGGCACCCATCTTAGCATAGTCTAAGAGCGCCTACATTTTGAGTATCAGCATCTCAAAAGAAATTGTGCTGGAGAGTGAAAGTTACTTTATGTTTTGCTTGCACAACTATAAAGATTGCTGTCCTTAAAATTTTAGTGCTATTTTTGTTACGATTTTCCCTATTAATAACTAGATGACCGCATAGTCAAGCTGATCTATCCATCTAAACATCATGCTTGTATTAATTAGAAATTTACATCCACAAGAATATCCATGTTCAGCCTAGTGCTTGCTTTTATGCCACTCCAGCTATATGACTAGCCATTGGAATTTGAAATAGATACTCAAATCTCAGAAATGATCCCCTTTTTTGGTGCAGCTTTTAAAGATGGAACACAATGTTCAATTAGCCCGACGACGTGCTTATATTTTCTGGCATTTGGCTTCCCATGGTGTACCCAAGAGCTTGCATTGCCTCTCCTTAAAGTTGGCTGAGGAATATGCAATTAATGCCATGGCCAGGTCTCGATTACCATCTCCTGAATATGTTTCCCGTCTAGCTGACCCTTCCTTCCACCACCTTGTTCTCTTAACTGATAATGTCCTTGCTGCATCTGTAGTCATCTCTTCTACTGTTACAAACTCAGTAAATCCTGAGAAATTAGTATTTCATGTGGTTACTGACAAGAAAACTTACACTCCAATGCATGCATGGTTTGCAATCAACTCGATTGAATCAGCAGTGATCGAGGTTAAGGGATTGCATCAGTTCGATTGGTCTCATAAAGTAAATGTTGCAGTCAAAGAAATGCTAGAAATACATAACTTGATCTGGAGTCATCATTACAACAATTTAAAAAAAGAGGACCTTGATTTTGAAGGGGACCATGAAAAACAGTTGGGGGCTCTTTGCTCCAACTCTGTCTCCCTCCTGAATCATTTGCGGATTTATCTTCCTGAGGTGATTACACATCTATACACTTTTTAATATTGTATTGCCCTCTTCTGTGTCGTTTTCTTTCATTTTATTGGTGAGGGAAATTAATTTTGATAATCTCTTTTGCAAATGCCTCTACAGCTGTTTCCAGAGCTTGAGAAGATAGTGTTCTTGGATGATGATGTTGTAGTTCAACATGACATATCACCTCTGTGGCAGTTGAATCTCAATGGAAAGGTACTTGGTGCAGTTATTAACGCATGGTGTGGAGATGATGAAAAAGAAGACCGCTGCCCAAACAGGACATACAAGGACTACTTCAACTTTTCAAACCCGGAAATATTGTCCAACTTTAATAATGATCAATGTGGATGGTTGTATGGGATGAATGTCTTTGACCTTCATGCTTGGAGAAGGACCAACATCACGGCAACATACCATCTCTGGCTTAGACGTGTGAGTGAATTTTCGTTGTCTTGTTAGATATGTTAGTCATGGTATGACATCATAATAACTAGCAGTAACATTTTTCCTTTGTGAAATAATCTTAATGTTAATTATTAATGTTGCCAGATCATACAAAAGCCAGGGTATATTTATCATTTTTAATCAGATTTGAACCACAATTAACTTGCAAAGAAGATGTCAGAAAATTGTGGATTATCTGCTAATTCAAAAATCGATGACTGAAATTTACTCATGTTGGATGATCATGAAGGTTCGCATTGACTTGTAATTATAATTAAATCCTGATGTTCTATGTTACAGAACCTGAATTCTGGATTGGCTTTGTGGCTTCCAGGGGCTCTGCCACCCGCCTTGATTGCTTTTGAGGGTCATGTGCATCCTATTGATCCTTCATGGCATGTGGCTCAGTTGGGCTACCAATCCCCTGCATTCTGCCGAGATACGTTGGAAGCTGCGAGAGTAATACATTTCAGTGGCCCTGCAAAGCCTTGGCTTGAGATAGGGTTTCCCGAGGTACGAGGTCTATGGACTAGACATGTAAATTTTTCCAATGAGTTTTTTAGGAAATGTAGAATTATAGGTTGAAGAGAGTGAAGCTCTCTCACTTTTTACTATCTACTTACATATTCATTTGGGACCAAACCAGAGCTATGTATGACACGAGGGAAGAAGGTTCTGCCTTCTGTCACTGCTTATACATAGTTGGGCATGGTCTGAGATTGTTATCTCATGTTCATAGTAGTACATAGATGATGGTACCACGAATTACACACAAGAGCATATTGAAACTCCCAAGATTTGTTATGTTCATTAATTGTAGTCATACTATTGTAAAAGTTATTCAAGTTGAATATCTGCGATAGAAACTTCTTTTTGTTTATGTTGCAATTCTTTATTTGTTTGAGAAGTAGATCACCTTGTTGACAATCTCAAGGACAAGGGGATTTTTTCCCGATGTTTTAGTACATTATCTGAAACCCTTTCTTCAGAAATCTTTTATCTATCCAATGTTTTTTGGTTTCCTATGCCTTTTGGAATCACACTCCACATTGATCTGGATTGACCGTTTGTAGCTTACTGGCCTTGAAACCACCAGGCTTTTTCCTCATAAGTATGGTTATGAAATGAACTGACGTGAACCCTTGTGCATTGGAGCTCTAGGGCTCGTGTCCCATTTAGAATTAAGATCATTTAGATGTTAGTAGACCTAAATATGGCTAAGCCAATAGGCTAATAGGGTTATTAAGGAATAAACTTAGGCCTGGGCCAGGCCTTACCTGAAAGTCGATTTAAGCCCAAACCGTGGCCTTGGGACACAATATTATTCCATGGGCGTCCAAGTCAAAGGCTCGGCCTGAAAAAATTTTAGGCCGGGTGGCCCTTAGGATTTGTGTTACAAACCCAGCTGATTGCTTACTCAAAGCGGTTGGCTGGGAATGGAAAAGGGGTTTTATCATAGCCCCTGGTCGACTGCTTGTCACAAATGGTCGGCCGAGAATGGAAGGTTGATAGAAGATGCAGGAGAGAGAGAGAGAGAGAGAGAGAGAGAGAGAGAGAGAGAGAGAGAGATAGCAATAGAGGGAGAGAGAATCAGAGACAGAGTGAGAAACATCAACAACCAATTTCATTTCCTGTCTTCCTTCATTGATTTGTAGATATTTATACAATCTAATTTTGAACTGTTCTAACCATACCAACAGCTTAACTATTTGTTGTTCATAGTTGCAACTAGTTACAGTATTTTGTTTTATAGTTGGGTTGAAATGACCATTGTATTTAAAGTTTCCAACCACCATTGTTACAATATCCTCTCTTTCTTTGACGCCCTTGTCCTCAAGGATAAAAAAAAATCGAAAATTAAAGTTTTGTAAAATCTATGAATCTCGTACGAAGGTTTACATTTGTGTTAAGAAATAAGATGATAAAATCGAACAATGGACTTGACTTAAGTTGCATGGAGAGTAGTAAAAGAAAAATAGAGATAAAATAAGGTTAAGAGAGATTGTTCTTGAACTTCTTTTCGGTGAAAGATCTTGTCCGATGAACACCAGAAGTTCAATTTTGGAGAATTTGGTAAGAACATACTATCAACAGCTTCTTTCTTGAACAATTGAGATCCCATTTCTAGCAAAAAAAATTTTCTCAGTGAACCTCGAAAGTGCAAACTTTGGAGGATTTTCCAAAAATTCACCATTAATAGATCTTTTTTGGGTATCTATGAATCTTCTTCTACTCTTAATTTTTCTTCACTAGAAGTAGGTTGAATGAAAAACTCAAAAAGTGTATCAATATTTTATTTTTCAGGTTTGTCTTTATTCAACATTTTATGAGTGTGTTGAATTTATCATTAAAAGTTGCCATAAAAATGACCAATTTTCGGTTTTGTTCATCAATTTTCTAGTTGATTTCATTTATTTTTTGTACCAACCGGAGTGAGCTTCTTTGATTTCCCTGGCCAATTCTTGCATTTGTTCTTCGATGGCAAAGATTTGCCGAGAAATGTGAACTCTGATACCGATTTGTTACAAACACAGTCGACTGCTTACCTCAAGTGGTGGGAATGGAAAAGGGGTTTTGTCATAGCCTCCAGTCGATTGCTTGTCACGAACGGTCGGTCGGGAATGGAAGATCGACTGGATTTCTTATCCGGTTGACTAGAAATGGAAGAATGTATAACCAAGAAATTAGAGAGAGAGTAGAATATAGAGTGTTAGAGATAGAGAGAAAAAAAGAGAAGATAGAAGATGCAGGTGGGAGAGAGAGAGAGAGAGAGAGATCAGCAATTAATTTCATTTGCTGTCTTCCTCCATTGATCTGTAGCTATTTATAAAGTTTGATTTAACTGTCCTAACCATACTCACAGATTAATTATTTGCTGTTTACTGTTGCAACTAGTCACAGTATTCTGTTTTATAGTTAGGTTGGAATAACAATTGTATTTAAAGTTTCTAACCACCTTCGTTGCAATTTGTCAGTTGGATCTGTTGCAAGCGGTGACTTGGTCCTTTTGATTGTGCTATTTGGTTCTTTTGGGCCAGCCTAACCTTACTCTATTACCGGATGTTGTCCAAGCAATTGTTTATGCACAAAAGGTGCAAGTATGATCTCTTAAATATTCATTGCCCACCTTCATCTCATGCTAATTGCTAGGAGTTACAGAGTTTCAACATAATGTCTGCCACCAATTTTGGCAATTTTGAGATGAATGACATGACTTGTGGTGGCATTTCATATGAGCGAGTGCCGTACGACTTTTTAAATAAATTACAAAAATCCTTATTTTCAGATAAATTTATAAGCATAAATAAAAGTAAACCGCATGCAATTTTTTTTAGAGAAATTATAAAAGGCTTTGTAATTTTTTCTTAGTGATATTTATTTTTTTTATTTTTTTATACTGAACTAATCAGTAACTGATTTGAAATCGAATCCTCGTTAAAAAATTTAGTGTTTTTTTACATTAAACAAGTGTCCATTCATCTTAGTGATAAATTATAGATCTATGAAATACTACGTTTCAAAGAGAGACAACAACTCAGTGAGAGTCACTAACACCTAACTTGGAAGTGCCAATGGCTGTCTGAAGAGGGAGCCATTGTACGTGTGAGTACCTCGAAGTGGCATAAATCTGGCATGGAACAAAGATGTTCCAAAATCAAGGATCAAGGCCGCACTTTAGAAGAATGTTTAGAGGCATGCCGACAGGCAAAGAAGGTTCAAAAAGGCCCAAAACAAGAATCTCGCATGCTGTTGCGCTGGCAGTAGTCTCAATAATCAAGCCGTCGCCTCCTCTGCTGCGAAGTCTTATTATTGCCATTGCTGAGGTCGCACCACACAGTGCCGTAGTGGTTTTGTCCAAGGATAATTTGATTCCCTATCTAATTTTGTTTCCTTTTTCGTTTGTTTGTTATTTCTTAATTACTTCGTTGTTTAAGGTTATTAGAACTCTAGAATGAATTGTTTTAGGATTTATTATTTAATTTCCTATTTTTATTTAGGACTCTTAAGCTATTTAAGATTTCATTCACTCATTGTAAAACAACGTTTGGTATTTTCATTAATAGAAAATGTAGTTTTCTTTTTTGTTGGTAGATTCCAATTTGTAGAACTTTAGGGTTTATGTTCTAAAAATTTCCCACACTGCTTTCCTCCTGTATCAATTGATATCACATCGGGTTATATTTGAGAAAAATGGCCATTGCATAGAAACCTCTAGGAGATGAGGAAAGCAACTATTCTCTTTGTTGGATTTATATGCACACACGCATGCGGAAATATGACTAATTTTCGGAATCGTAAAAGTCTAGGTTTTTCAGACATATCTCAATGTAAAAAATTCGGAGAACTACGAGCTTTTGTAAGAACGACATCGCTGTTGGGATGATAGTCACGAAAATCGAACTATCACTACAGTACCACGACACCGCAATCGATATCCGGTGACGAAAACGATAAGGAAAAATCTCTACACAGAATTTTCTCTAGTGCTTTCTCTCAAGGGGATATTTTTCTCTCTCTCAATTGTGCCTCCACAACAATTGTGAGAACTCTAAGGTTTTACCCTAGTTTCCTAATTTTCCCGTAACCACAAATAGAAGGTCAATCATTCATTTTGGTTACATTTTGGAGATATGGAAAGTGGGATTCATATATGAAAAAATGCCCCAATGTGGGCATTAATTCCATCATCTCCCAGTTGCACATGAGGGCATTTTATCTGTCACTAGATCACAACTCATGCGATCTTCTATGTCACCTTACTGGATTTTCATAAGTGATTGGGTATCGTGCGACTGACGAGTACACCTGCAAGCAAAGACATCTCAACACACCTATTAGGATGATCGAGAAGTCACAGTCAGTATGAAAAGGTCTTGCTGTACCCCAGACTCAACAAATTACATCATTCGATCCACTTTCCTTATCGAAAGTAATCCACAATATTGCTCGAATATGTATTCACTATTACGCTCCTATCCCAACGTAGATATACGTAACAGACCGGTCAGTGAATACTACACAATGTTGTAATGTTGATTGGTCTTCATTTCCCAAATTCGAATCCATCGGCCTCAATTCGGCTGTTTTCCTAGACCTGCCCCTTAGACCTCAATTGGTCTTCCGCGCCATAGGTAAATAGACTAAAATAGCAAACATTGAATCGAAACTTCTAGAGACAACCGAAAGTAAAATAAGGGTATCTAAAATCCCACCTAATGGATCTTGGGTCTCACACAGTGGGAGCGGAGATTATGATTAGATCATCGTCTCATATTTACGCTCCCACTATCCCTAGTTGTCTATCACACGCGGTATGAAATGCTTACCATAGTGTTAATCCATCATTACTCAAAAGATTATATATCAGATTTCTCTAACACTGTATAAATATGAAACTCAGTTTATGTATAAAACTCTATCCAGAGATCTCAGAGGGAGCGTCTCAGAGACAATATCACTATCGCAAGTAATATCCGAGATCTCACATCTGGCTACTCACAGGCAACATGGATATGAGTATTTCCATGTCGGTCATATCCCATATGAGTTCATCCTGAACACATATCAGGGCGACTTGTATTCTAGTTAGGCCATTCTCAATACCTTTTATGACTAGAAACTGTTTCATCTTCGCTCACTCAGAGCTGGAGGTGGTCGCTCGTGTGACAGAGTTGATCTCGCCTGCCTGACATATATTTTATCACATTAAAATATATATGATATAAAACAAGTGTATTATTTAAGAAATAAAGTAATAACGCAAGTGTGATTGAATAATGCCCGAAATCATTTATAAATATAATAAACATCATATCGTCAATTTAGTACAAAATGAGAAATGTTAAAATATTCCTAAACCCAATGACTAACTATGTGCTACAAATGAGTCTCTAGTGATGGGTTTGGTGAAGGGGTCAGCCACCATGTTGTGTGTTGGGATGTACTTGACGGTCACTTTACCCTTCTCGATGATATCTCTAACAAAATTATATCTGCTGTCAATGTGTTTGGTCCTATTATGATACTTAAGGTCTCGAGTGTAGGTGATAACGGCTTGATAATCACAGTAGACTATCACCGGTCTTCCACTATCAGCCACAACCCCTAAGTCTTCTAATAGTCTCCGAAACCAAATACTCTCCTGAACTGCGATTGAGCAAGTTACGAATTCAGCTTCCATCGTAGATAAAGCTACACAGGTCTGCTTCTTGTTACTCCAAGAAATGACACCACCATTGAGCAAAAAATCAAAACCTGATGTCGATTTGCGTTTATCCAGATCACCGCCCCAATCGGCATATAAATATCCCACGAACCGCAAATCACCTCTCCCATAACACAAGGAGTAGCTTGTAGTTCCCTTAAGCTATCTAAAAATCCTTTTCATTGCTCTCTAGTGATCCCTTCCAGGATTTGATTGATATCTACTCACCAGACCAACTGCGTAACATATGTCTGGTCGTGTACACAACATTGTGTACATTAGACTTCCCACTGCACTCGAATAAGATATTTTACTCATCTCCCTTTATTTTTTCCTGAGTTTACGGGCACATCTCAAGACTCAGACCATCACATTTGGCGATTGGAGTATCAATAGGATTACAATCACTTATCCCAAAACACTCGAGAATTTTCTTAATGTAGATCTCTTGTGAAAGAGTTAACATTCTTCTCGAGCGATCCCTCTGGATCTTAACTCTAAGGATGAACTCAGCTTCACCCATATCTTTTATATCGAAACTCGATAACAACCATGTCTTGATTGTAATTAGGTAGTCAATGTTGTTCCCGGCCACCATTATATCATCCACATATAGGGACATGATTATGAAAGAGTCATCAGATCGTATCAAATAGACATAATGATCCTTCTCGATTATTGTAAAACCATAAAATATCACTTCCTCATGAAATTTTAGGTACCACCGCCTGGATGATTGGTTTAGGCCATATATCAACTTTCGAAGTTGACAGCCCTTATCTTCATATCCTATTAGAGTGAACCTAAAGGACTGCTCCATGTAGATCTCCTCACCCAGGTTTTCATTAAGGAAAGCGGTGTTTACATCCATTTGATACAACTCTAGATTCATGCTTGCGACAATCATCGAAAGTAAACGGATCGATATAAATTTGACTACGGGGGAGAAAGTCTCCTTGTAATTAATACCCTTTGTTTGTGTGTAACCCTTGATTGCTAGACGGATCTTGTATCTCTCCACCGATCCATCGGTCTTTCTTTTGATTTTGAGAATCTACTTGTTCTCAATGGCCTTTCTATTCTCAGGTAGGTCAACTAGATCCCAAACTCCGTTGACCCTCATTGATTCCATCTCATCCTTCATGGCCCTAACCATTGGTCCTTCATGGGACTCTCGAGAGCCTCTTCAAAGGTTTGAGGTTTCTCATTATCCTTGGAAGTCACGATGAGGATCTCATCCGTAATCGGAAAACGACGTCGGGGTACGTGTCCCCGACTACTCCTACAAGGAGGAGGAGCCTCCTCACCTCGAGATAAGTCACTACTACTAGAACCAAGATCCGTTACAGGCTCTTAGGTCCCTCTGCTAGGCTCAATTGGGCCGTTAGACTCACCCATCTCATAAAACGTGAATTCCTAGTCGATTTCGCCTCTCTTAGACAAATCATTTTCTAGAAACATAACATTACGAGATTCGATCTCGGAGACCGTACCATCCATATGTTCACCTAAGAACACATGTCTCTTGGAATGTTCGGAGTACCTTATGAAGATACACTTCTTTTCTCGAGAGCCTAACTTGCCGTATGGGTACGAGGAATCGTGAATGTATGCGGCACAACCCCATGGCCTTATATGGCTAAGGTCAGACTGTCTCCTTGTCCAAAACTCGTATGGGGTATTGACTACGGACTTTGTCAGAACATAGTTGAGAACGTAGGCAGCAGTCAACAATGCATCTCCCCAATGAGAAATAGTTAAGTTAGCCTACGCCATCATCGATCTCACCATCTCCAACAGAGTCCTGTTCCTTCTCTCGGGTACTCCATTCTGCTGGGGAGTAGCAGGAACAGTCAGTTGTCTCGTAATACTCTTCTCGAAACAGAGTTATTTAAACTCTTTAGACAAATACTCGTGCCCTCGATCGGTTTTAAGAGTCTTGACTCTCAAGTCTAACTAATTTTTCATCTCGCTGATAAACCTCCTGAAGCAATTTAATGCCTCAAACTTGTGCGAGATCAGGTAGATATAACCGAAACGCGTGTAATCATCTATGAATATAATGAAATATGTGGCTCCATTTCGGGATCTCATATTCATAGGCCTACAAATATCAAAGTGGATCAATTGCAATGGGTCCCAGTCCTCATTGCCTTTCCAAATGGTTTTCTCGTTGCTTTGCTGGCTAGGCAAAACTCATATAGGGGCAACTTGATCCGGGTTAGCGGGCCCAACAGGCCACTCGACGCTAACCGGTTTATTCTCTCTTACCCTATGTTGCCAAGTCTACTATGTCAAACAGAAATATCATCAACTACACTATCAGATATATAAGCAATTGTAGACAAATCAGAAATTTCATTAAAAGAAACCAAATCCAATGCATAAAGTCCATCATGAAACAAACTAGTAAATAAAAGAGAGTTATTGTACATGACAGAAATACTCAAATTTCTGAAAATAACAGAGTATCCTAAACGATCTAAACATAGGACTGATATGAGATTCCGCCAGATCTTAGGAGCATACAACACATCATGTAGGTATAGGACTTGGTTACTTCACAGCATCAGCTTCCATGTACTAATTCCCTTCACAACCACAAATATTTCGTTCCCCACGTACAGCCTTCTCGCTTGGGACTCAATCGGCGGAACTCCACATATGTGTTCCTATCTCGAGCTATATGGTCAGTTCCTCCTGAGTTTACAATCCATAAAGGAGAAGAGTTAGTAAGTATCACAGTAAATGAAACATAACTCATACCATGTAAAGAAGAAAGACATACCTTTCACTCATCACACTCACAAGCAAAATGTCTAGATTTGCCACAAACGTAGTATTGGACTTTGCTCTTGTCGAGCTCATTCTTCTTGCGTTTCTGCCCTCTGTTCTCGGTTTTCGCTGATGGCTTTCTCTTAACTTGACTAGATTTCTTGTCTTGCTTGCGCCATTTACACTTGACTCTGTTGGAGCCCTTACTCGACTCCGCTAGATAAGCATGATCAGAAACCGACCTATCTACGTCCTAGCGCTCCTCCTCGAGCTCATAATGCCAACACACATCCATGAAAGTACAAACACTCTCAGTATGCATGAGATAGGTCTTTACCACATCCTAGGAGTCTGGCAAGAACTGGATCACCTCCAGTACCTAAAGCTCATCAGACATCGACTCCCCCATGTTCTTTAGAGAAGCGATCATACTCGATATATATATCAAATGCTGTTTCATAGTATGATCAGGTCTTTTCTTATAGGTGATGAATCTATAGGTCAGCATCCTCAGTTTAGGAGCTTACCGGGAGTCGAGGTGCTCTCTCAGAGCACCCCAAACCTTCATCGTAGTAGGATACTACTCATATACTAGAATCAGATCATTGTGCATGCTGCTAAGGAGGATTGCCCTAACTTGGCCATCCTTCATTTTCCATACATGATACGCCTCCTAATCCAGTTTCGCCTAAGGCATATCACCTACCCCAGGGTTTGTCATCTCGTGTAGTAGAACCTCTGCTAAGTCCTACTCCTCGAAGACAAATTGAACTTTATGGTGCCAAATCTCATAATTGTTATCATTCAGCTTGTCTCCCTTAACGAGATCAAACACCATATTTCTCGTCGCAGCCATAGTTTCTGTCACACAAAAAGAAAGATACGTTAGTGACTAATAATACTTATTCTCACAATTTCGTGTACACTACGAATTATCAAGTCCAAAATGATTTGAGTATTGACCCCAAAACGAGTGTATGGGTCAATGGACACCATACACCACAACCCGGGATCTCATCTCACCATTCAAACTTGGATTTGACACACAAAACCCCATAAATAGTCACATATATGCGCATAGGACCCTCAAAAATTGAAAAAATTCAATTTTGGATAACCTGACAGCAAGTCGGGGTCCCCACGCGCCTCTACGCGCTGGTAGCAAGCTGGCAGGCCCTTCTACGCGCCTCCACGTGCCCTAGGGAGCCTGTCTCATGCACCAGATGCGCGGCGTGCCTCACACGCGCCACCACGTGCCTGGCTCGACTCTGCTCACGTACGCCCACTTGCGGCGTGCGTTACATACGCCCTCACGCGTGGAGCCGAGTCAACCAGGTCGATGACCTGGTTGGTCAACGGGTCAGGGTTGACCCGACTTGAGGTTAACTGGTCGAAGTCCGACCTGCCACGTGTCGATTCAAGGGTCGGAGCGGGTCAAGCTCCGACCCTATCTAGGTCCCATATCGCTTCACGCGCCTAGGTCGCGCGTGAAGTACATGTGCCAGCATGTTGGCCTCTAATGCACCCCTCCACGCGTCTCCCATGCGCCCATGGGTTTGGGTGTCTTCTTCCTCACTCGACGGGCCTGCAACCGGGTTTTTCGACCCGGTTCTCCGAAAACCTATTTTCGGCTTATTTTTCACGGTGATTTCCACTGAAAAATATATTTGGACTTTCCAAAAATATTTTAAACTCATTTTTCGTCAAACCCTCAACACGACGAATCAAATATCCAAATTTTGGTCCTCTGCAGCCTCACCGGAAAACCCAGCTTTTAGTAACCACCCAATGCAACATGCATGTCAAATCGTAGATCAATGCATATGGAACACAAATATGCCTTTTATTTGGATAAAAAATCTCTCTACACAGACAGATCTAGGGTTTTAAGTTCCGGGCACTATTTGAGTCAAAAACTTTGGCCTCAATTTTAATAGCCGAACCGTACTCCAAAAATTCCGAAAAAGATATATCTATGACCTATGTGAGATGGGCAACGTCATGGTATAATTGGATTCACGAAATTTATCCATAATCCGAACCCCAAATTTTCTATCCCCTATTTTTATACCCGAAAATATTTCGAAAATTATTTAAGAAATCCAACCCTACCCTCTGATACCAATGTTTGATTTATATGCACACATACATACGGAAGCATGACTAATTTTTGGAATCGTAAAAGTCTAGGTTTTTGGGCATACCTCAATGAGCAGATCGCAGAAAATTCGGGGAACCACGAGCTTTTGCACGAATGACCTCGCCGTCGGGATGATAGTCACGGAAATCGAATTATCACCACAGCACCACGACACCGCAATCGATATCCGGTGACGAAAACAACATGGAAAAATCTCTACACAGAATTTTCTCTAGTGCTCTCTCTCAAGGGGATATTTTTTTTTTCTCTCAATTGTGTCTCCACAACAATGGTGAGAACTTTAGGGTTTTTGCCCTAGTTTCTTAATTTTCCCGTAACCACAAATGGAAAGTCAATCATTCATTTCGGTTACATTTTGGAGATATGGAAATTGGGATAATTCCCATTTTCCATATATGGAAAAATGCCCCAACATGGGCATTAATTCCATCACTCTTGATAGAGATGGCTGAATGGAAGTTGTTTGGGTAGCATTTAACAACCTCCAAGCTAATGTCGATAAAATCAACTTGGCTTTGGAGATGGGTGGTTTGTTAGCGCAACACCCAACCTACGAATGGATGGATGTTTGGGTGGTTGTCATTAAGTTCAAATGAATTAGGAGAACAGAGCAAGGAAAATAGAAAGTAATGAAAGGAAACTTGAAGAGGAAGGTAGAAGAGAACAATTGGAGAAAATAAAAATGAAAAGAGCTTGGAGTAAAGAAGTAAGGGGAAGAAGAATTGAGGAAGAGAGAGAGAGAGAGAGAGAGAGAGAAGGGAGAGAGAGAGGAGCACAGAATGAGATCAAGAATTTTGTACTTTTTCCTTACTGTTCAGCTTTTGAGCTTATAGCATATAAATGTTGTTTCAACAGCCTTCTAACTGAAGCATAACAACTTTACTAAAAATGGTTACAGAAGCAGCTGATCCTAACCACATTAACTATTTATTGCCTACTAGCCATTGCAATTGAACTCCATTTATTTTCCTTCTGTTACAAATTTCCCTACTTTCAAAAGCATCCTTTCCCTCAAGGATGGAAGTTAGGGAACTGAGCTTTAATAAAATCTCAATCTTCCCAGGTAAACTCTTTTGGGCTCAAGTTGACCCGCTTAATCAATGCTTGTGTGACTGGCTGGTTGTTCCTCCAAATGTCCTTCTTTTATTTGTTTGTTTGCACCAATCAAGTATAACGTAGACATTGTAGTCTGATGAGGACCAACCTTCTTTTTCAACAATGATACATGAAATAATGGATTTATTTTGGACCTAGAGGGCAATTTCAGCTCATAAGCAACTTTGCCTACTTTAGCAATAATAGGAAAAGGGCCAAGTACTTAGAGGATAGTTTGAGTTGATTCCTTAGTTCTACTAACTGTTGTCTGTATGGTTGGAGCTTTAGATACACCCAATCTCATATCTGAAAATTTCTCTCTGAACTATTATTGTCAGCATATAACTTCATCTTGTTCTAAACCCTGGCTAAGTGATCTCTGAGAATCTAAACCATTGCTTGTTTGTTTCTTACAAAGCTCATAGCAGTAAGAGTCATATTATCCACGTAAGGGCTTAAGGGTATTTGCCTAGGTTGATAGCCATATAGGGTTTCAAAGGGGGTTATCTGAATACTGCGGTGGAAGTTGGTGTTGCACCACCATTCCGTTAAGCTAAGCCATTGTAACTACGTTGCTGATCTATCAGATGTCATGTAGCTGACATAGCATTCAAGATATTGATTAAGCCTCTCGCTTTGAGAGAGAGAGAGAGATAAGAAGCCGAGAGAGGGAGAGAGTGACAGTGAGAGTGAGAGACGAGAGAGAGAGATAAGGCTAGGTTTTTGGGAGATAAAATTGGGAAAGTAGGGGGAGAGGGAAGAGAGAAAGTGTGTGTTTGACTTTTCTCCATTTTTTTCTCTTTCTTGGTGTTATAACACTAAACCCCCTAAAAGAAATTTTGTTCTCGAAATTTAAAAGAAAATTATACATTAAAAAGGTGGGGGTGTTGTTTTCGTATCAATTCTTCCGTCTCCCAAATTTCTTCTTCCACATGGTCGCTTCTCCACAACACCTTAATCATGAGAATTTATTTACTCTTTAGCTGCTTGAGTTGTTGATTAAGAATCCTCATTGGTTGTACCTTGAAATTCAAATCTTGATTCAACTTTGCCGGAGGAGTTTCTAACACACGTGAGAAATTCGACAAATATTTCTTTAATATTGAAACGTGAAAAATATCATGGATTTTTTGTAACTCCGATGGCAATTCAAGCTAATACACCACTTTTCCATCTCCTTCAAGAATTTTGAAGGGACTAATATAATAGGGATTCAATTTTTCTCATTTTTGAAATCGGATTATTTCCTTCCAAGGAGATACCTTCAAACATACCATATCTCCAACTTTGAATTCCAAGGGTCTCCTCCTCTTGTCGGCGTAACTCTTTTCTCGATTTTAAACTATCTTTATTCTTTTTTGAATCATTCTTATTTTTTTCTTGATGGTTTAAATCAACTTTGTGCTTTCAATTTTCCTCTCACCGAACTCGTCCCAACATAACGGAATCCAACATTTCCTTTCGTAAGAGCTTCGTAAGGTGGTATCCCAATACTAACTTGATAGCTATTGTTATATGCAAATTCGATCAATGAGAGATGCTGATCCCAACTGTCTTGAAAATCTATAACACATGCCTTAAGTTTGTCTTCAAAAGTCAAAATCGTATGATCAGATTGTTCGTCAGTCTGAGGGTGGAAAGCTATGCTAAATTTTAAGTTAGTCTCCAAAGCAACTTACAATTTGGGTCAAAATCAAGAAATGAATCGAGAATCATGGTCCAATACAATAGATATCGGAACATTGTGAAGCCTCACAATCTCGTTGACGTACAACTTAGCCAACCTCTCCAAGGGATAAGAGTCTGAATCGGCAAGAAATGAGTCGATTTAGTGGGACGGTCCATAATTACCCCAATGGCATCATGACGGCTCGGAATTTGTGGCAAACCCTCCATGAAATCCATAGTAATGTGCTCCCATTTCTATTCAGGAATTGGTAGTGGTTGGAGGATACTGGCCGGCCTTTGGTGCTCGGCTTTGACTTGCTGCACACTAGATATTTAGCCACAAACTCGACTATCTCTCTCTTCAATCTGAACCACTACTATGACTCTTTGATGGTTCGGTACATCTTGGTACTCCTCGGATGCATGGCATAGTCTGAGAAATGTGCTTCTTCTAGTAGGGTCTTCCAGAGATTTTCATCATTCGGGACACAAATGCGTCTTCTATAAGTCACAATCTCATATTCCTGAATTTGGAACTCACCACCTTCTACCTTGTGGATCTTCTCAACTATACCCTTCAATTCTTTATCGATCGTTTAAAGTTCTCGAATACGATCCACCAAATTAGGCCTCACCATAAATTTGGCCTATAGTGCACCATGATCATCCTTAGCTAACTCAACTCCAAGTGCTCGGAATCTAACTAGATAAGAGAGATAAGAGCTTCCTTGAGATTCCACACCAGAAGAAGAGGACTTCCGGCTTAAGGTGTCGGCAACCATATCAGCTTTCCCGGGATGGTAGTCTATCACTAGATCATAATTCTTGATCAACTCAAGCCATCTTCGTTACCTCAAATTGAGCTCTTTCTATGGGAGTAAGTATTTTAAACTTTTGTGATCGGTGAAAATCTTGCATGTGACCCCATAAATATAATACTGCCTTTAAGGTAAAGACAATGGTAGTTAACTCTAAGTTATGAGTATGATAGTTCACTTTATGCTTCTTTAACTGACGAGAGGCATAAGCACTCACCCTATCGCTTTGCATCATTATGCACCCTAACTCTTGCTTGCTGGCATCACTATATACAACAAAATCACCACCACCACTAGTAGAAAGAGTGAGGATAGGAGCAGATTTCAACCTTTGCTTAATCTCTTGGAAACTATTCTCACACTTTTCATTCCATTCAAATTTCACCCCCTTCCGAGTCAAATAGGACAAATCACTATTTTCGAAAATCTTTCTACGAATCTCCGATAGTAATCTGCTAATCCGAGAAAATTTCTCACTTTGGTGATATTTTTGGATTGTTCCCACTTCAGAATGGCCCTACCTTCTTGGGGTCTACAAAAATTCTATCCCCGAAAACCACGTGGCCCAAAAAGCCAATCTATCTTGCCAAAACTCGTATTCGGAGAACTTGACATACAATTCCTTCTCCCTAAGAGTTTGTAATAGGATTTGGAGATGTTCAGAATGTTTTTCATCATTTTTGGAATATACCAAGATGTCATCGATGAAAAATATGACAAACTTGTCAAGGCGGGCAAGAAACACTCGGTTCATGAGTTTTATGAAAGTTGCAGGAGAATTCATCAATCCGAAGGGGATCACCAAAAACTCATAATACCCATATCGTGTCCTAAATGCAATCTTGTTGATATCATCCTTAATCCTCGATCGATGATAATCCGATCCCAAATCTATCCTTGACAGACACATAAGTGAATAGGAAGGTCTCCATGTCTTTGATGCTGCAAAGCAAACAATGGTATAGATGAGTCAAGGCTGCAGACACGTGTTCAAATTACAAGATACCCTCTTCATATAAAGGAGCATCAACGTCAATCTCAAAAGCCACACCACAGATATTCTCAAAACTCTACGGAGAACAGTAATATATAATCACTAACATAAGACATCAATCTCAGTTCACTTGTAAGTCTACATTGAAAAGAAATTCAAAGCAAATAAGAATTGTAGGCAACAACTTTAAAAGCAATCTTCATCGGAGAAAACTTTTATAAAGAGTAATGCAAGATGCACCACATAAATCATGGGTCAAATCTTTTGTACAATACATATTAACATGTTTTGATAAATTCTCACTCAATTATTTGTTTGAGTCAATCAAAACATGTTGCTGGTTCAATTAAAATTAGGTTAACATATACTGATGTGGACTGTCACATAGGTTTTGATCTATATGATTCATTATACATTTAGTGTTATTGTTCATTAAATAATGCAAAACAAAAAAGAAATCCACATCTGGGTTCTGCTTAGCATAAGATTTTAGCGCAAGAGAAGAGAGCACAGGTCTTTTTTTTTGGGGGGGGGGGGGCGGAGCTTGGTTCTCGAGACAAGAATTTACAGATAACAAAACAGAAAAAAATCTTCTAATTGCCCCTCTTATAAAAATGTTAAACTAAACTAGACGTCTGAAAATTTTGAATCCACCGGGGCTTTGCCTATGGACAATAGAACAAGTATGTAGAATACACATTAAGCCAGAAAGCCAGCAAGTCTATATGATTGAATAGCAAAGGACATAAGACATCCAAACCATATTAACCAACAAGAATCAGATGTCAATAACATATAGTCAATAACTGAAGACATCAATCTCGGTGCCCTAATAAGTCAGCATAGAAAAGAATCTAAAAAGGCGCAATTCTGATGGGGACAAAAGTCGGAAAAAGTTTCAAAGCAAATATAAATAGTAAATCACAACATTAAAAAAAGCAACCTTTAGTAACCCCATACAAACGAATCGTAAAATTTGATGAAAACAATAAGCAGATCTAGCTCAGAACTAAACCAACTAGTAGATCCCATAAAAACATGCTCTTGGTCGCCAACCCACCATTACCGAATGACATACGCGCGCGCGTGCTCAGACAGAGAGAGAGAGAGAGAGAGAGAGAGAGACTTAACATTGTGAGCTAAGAATGTGGAATGGCCCTAAAAGCGACATCTGGGCGAGATTCATTCCACCGTTTCTGGTCCCCGTGATCCAGGTTTGATGATTCATTCTATAATGGCGGCCAATGAAAGTCTGCTCATCCTGCGGCATGGGTTCACAGTGGTGGGTAACGAAATGACAAGTTTTACCCTCCATCACCCACTTCTCATCTCTCAATACATTTCCTAGAATCGATTTCCACTCTGCATAGATTCTTTTCAAAACCCTTACGAAATCACTGTACTACGTTTCAAATATTTTTCTTGACGTTGAACTTGTTGGATTGGATGTATATATTATTGACGAGATTCATGTGGATGATTTTATAATAATTGATAAATCAAATAAATTTCAAGATTCTCCTAAGATTCAAGTAGATGATTTTATAAGAATTGATAAATCAACTAAATTTTGAGATCTTTCGAGATTTATTCTCCTATTAAAATTAACGAGTTAATTATATCTGGAGATTCATACAAATGGTCTTCTTAAAATTGACAAGTCAACTGACGCGAAGATTAGCAAGTCAACTAAATTCTAATATTCGTTTTCATTCACTATAATTAAGGAATTTTAATCCTATCATAGGAATTATTTTCTATTTTAAATAACATTCTATATATAGCAATTCTTAACGTATTTAAGTACAAAAGAAATCAAGACGGGTGAGCTTTTCAATTATCAAAATTATCCTTCTCTTATTATCTTTCGTTGTGTATGCTTAGCTGGTCAAAAAAGGAAAAAAAAAAGGTTGTTGTCCCAATTCAACTCAACATCCAGAAAAAGGTATTAACTTCTATGTTTTTAATTATATTTAATTTAAATTAATGCTAATTAAGAATAAACGCTGCAATGTAACACAGGAAAATGAAAGTAAAGGGTAGATTGCCAATGGGTCAATGCACTAATATATATTATTAATGAAGACTTTCATCCAGCTTTGTGGGAATTTTGATTTAAAATTTTTAATTAAGTAAAGAAAAACTATTATCTCTAGAAACCCAATGGGGTCGTGTCCAAATGGCTAATTGTGATCATTAATGGGAGAAGGACCTCCTAAATCTTATTTATCCTCCTCTGAGCATTATATTTTATCATATAAATATGATCGTTGGACATCAATTTCATGATTAATGTGGGGACAATTTTGCCTCAAACAACAAGCAGAATGGGTTCTACTAACCCAACTCATCCCATCTATCATATGCCAATTGCCATTTTTCTTTTTTTTATTGAGTAGTTTTTATATGAAGAGTTAATAGGTCTACAAAAATTTCATAAATAACTATTTTAGGTCGGAGTTAATGAAATTTAAAGATTAATAAGACTAAACCTTGATTAGCCTCCCTAATATTCTAAGAAAACATTCAAAATGTCAACAGGTGAAATTCCAAAAAGTAGGGCTGGTAAATATATTGATCCCAACAGTGGATGGCAATGTCAAAGCCAAATGAAGATTGGTCTCACAACGATTGATGCCACAGGTTACAGCTTCTTGCCTTGGGGCGGTCAACACAATTTCGGTGGGAGGAGATAACAATGTCTCATTCCCCATGCAGTTAAATCAAAGCAGCCCAGAGTGTTTTAGGATTTTAATTTTTTTCTCTTTTTGTTCTACCGGCAAGTAGACTAATTGGGCCATTTCATAGAATGTGAAACCGATCTCGGTTTCATTTTGTTATCGGCATTGAATGACTTTCACAACCAATACTTATTGGCGTAAATAGAATGAATATTTTCGTCTCTTAATCAAATCGAGAGTTCAATTTTCCCTAAACACAAAAAAAAACAATGTTGGGGACCCGTCCCATGAAATGGGTCTTATAACTGTTGATTCAGATTAGTCTGGACGAAATTTCAGATACCGGACAATTGTCAAATCATAGTATAAAAAAAAAAAAAGACTTTCACAGAGAGATACTGGTTGCCTACGCACATGACAAAATTCCTGTGAGAGTGAATCAGTCACTCCAATGACACAAACTTCTGCTTCCATCAAGCAAGCATCCTTCTCTAGAAAACCCATGTTTGATCGACTGGAAATAGCTGAGTGAAATGAATCTTGCTTAACCGCATTCCCGGTATGAGGCAATGAACCAGAAAGTGGCTGCAAAACAATCAACATTGACCTCGGTTTGGATTAGGTTGCTAAACTAGTGGCTTTTTCTTTCAACCGAAGAGCAAAACCAAAGCAAGACAAATCCAACAAGTGTTCTTGATAGTTGTTTTATGTATAAAACTAAAGTATATGAGTTCTAATTATAGCTTTGCTAAGCGTAGGGTATCGATTTTGCTAAGATCAATATATATTTTATAATAAAAATGAAATACTTTGGAATTTATATATTATGTTCAATAATCAAACAAAATAATAGAAGCATATATAAACATTGAATATGAAAAATTTAATTATTGCAACAAAATAATCAGTAGAAAAATTAGCGTAACCCATTTAATTTTTCTTTTTTCTTGGTCTCTAATCCCCTGATATTCGGAATTTCCTTTTGACTAATTTAGATCGACCTGATTATCGGGTCTCTTATAGAGGGGGAGATCATCCAAAGTAGTATTTTCCGTTTCCAAGGAAGCACAAACCCGAGCGCTTGATTAAGGGACTCAGAACCCTTCCCATTATACCGACTGACTTTTGGTTAGCTTTTCTAATCTAACTTGTTAGAATCTGCACCACTTACCATAATTCCCGTAAACTTGATATAGACAACTCTCAATCCAAGTTTTCCTTTTTGAACCCTAACTCACTCTAATATTATTACCTAATCTATGTAGGCAGACATACGCGCACATATGGAAATACATTGTTAAAGTGCGTAGAAAATCTCTTTACTAATTATGTAATATCGAGAAAACAAAAAAAAGAAAAGAAAAGTCAAAACTCATTCAGTCACCCTCATTTTATTTTTTGTTATTCTCTCTCTTCCTCCCCATTTTCCTCTCCTTTTGGCCGAAATCTACCCCCTTCTCTCATCCACCCTCTCGTTCCTCTCCTTTCCATCTCTCTCCTCTCTTTTGGCTTTCTCTTTCCTATCTGCAAAACCCAAGATCTGACTTATATAGCAAACGATTTCAGATTTAGACCAAAATTGAAGTAAGAACAAACCCACCCCCATTCTCTCTCTCTCTCTCTCTCTCCATTTGTCTCTCTGTGCATATAACTTCTTGATCTCCATTTGATTAAAATTTGGGTTAAAAAGGAACATTAGGGGTTTAATTGATGCAACGAATCGTCGACTCTGTTATCGTAATCACCAAAGAGTCTGTTCTCTCTCTTTCTATCATTTTTTTATACGATGAAGTAAATCTAGAGTTTGGATTATGTGTCTTTTGTTTCTTTCTGATTGGTTGAGCTTGTCATTATTTTCCTTCATAAATCTGCATCTTAATGAATTGATGTCTGACAAAGATGGAACTTTTAACTGTATTACATGCTTTTGTAACCATAAAATTGATTTATCATAGGAACACCGGTTGAGGTATAAAGTAACCACTACAATATAGGAAACTCACATTAATAGAAAATGGAGCGTGCAATTGAAATAATACAATCATTAAGGACACTACCATTAGAATGGAAAGGCGCCCTTTATGTCAACTCATGGTTACTATGCATAGAAAATGGGTGAGAAATGTGAGACAAGATATTTTTATATATGGGAAATGGTAAGAGATTGTGAATTCAAGTAGCAATAAATAGCAATTATTGTGGATATTTTTCATTGGAGATAACAACGTACGAGTATTCAAGTGTTATATGGAAACAAGCTCCTTACTTTTGATTTCAAGAATATTTTGTTCCTGGGGTCTTATATCAGGTGTCATTGTTTCTGAACACCGGTAATTAGACAAAGCAAGCGATAAGCTGTCTCTTTTATGTCAATGGTAGTGGTGCCCTGAATGGCTAAACTTGAGCATCATTCTCTTTCTTGTTTATTTGTGAGGAACCAATTTTGAACTTGCAGATTCTTTTGATAGACTTAAGCTATTCCAGGGAAGTTGGTGATTTATTTGGATGCTGATATAGTGGATTTCTTTTAATTAATCTCATGTCATGATTTAACAAGAGGGTTACTATGGTGTTTGGAGTAAAATTCTTGATTTTTACATAACGAGTAGTTAAATATGTTGTGATCTTTCTATCATAACTTTCTCTGCACAAAAGCAAATCAAGTAAAATTTTTTGCATATGAAACTAGACTCCCATATCTTGAAAATTAGATATGATTCGTTAAAATCTGATAAGAATTGGATTTTTTTATGTTTTTTCAAAGAAATTCATGATACAGAAAAATGTTATATTCTATCCTATTTTGGCTGCTTAGTTTCCTTCAATTTTGAGATATCTTCTAAACTAAATTAAGCTGAACTTTTGAGATGAAATTTTTAGATCTATGTTTTATCTTTAATTTGAGATAAAAATCATATAATTTGAATATATGTAGTAAACGTTATAGTCATTTTTCCATAACTGCGCAGATTGGAAAATTTATTAGAAAACTAGAATTGTAAAAATATTAAAAAGAATTTGATTACTTTAGTGTTTGTATGTGATTTAATAATTAAATTATGACCAATAAATTAGGTTAAAGCATTAAAACAGCTGAAGGAGGGATGATTTTTATTTGGTTGGGAAATTTGGGAGTAATTACCCTTCCAAGAGATGAGTGGACGGACCGTTATGCCTCAAATGAAAAAAATTATTTCAAAATTTTTTTGTAAATGGTTTTAAATGATTTTATATGATTTTGTACCATATTTGTGATTATGGAATGTTTTGAAATGAGAAGTTGAAATATATATGCATCTATTTTATTTACGAATGAATATGTACCATATGTTGTTAAATAATTTATTTATGAAAATTGTGATGTGGTTTGATTACCATTTATTGAAATCATGGCATATTGAATGTGATTTGAATAGTTGTGAAAGTATGGTGTATGTGATATAAATGACTATAGTCATTCCCTCCACGAAGCGACCAAAAGGTGTGTCGTGGTTAGGGATTATTGGCAAAGATGGTAACGCGACCTCCTGCACCCTTGTCGTACTATTCGGTTGTACCATCGATGAGGTACGAGTCAATGTCAAGGAAGTGAGATATAGTGTTATGAATCGAATGAATTGAAAATCTCTTGGTAGGTTTCCACTCGGATTTGGTCAAATCTTAGGTGAAAGTGGTTTAATTAGGGAGATCTCTTGATTTTTGAAAAATATGAAAATTTTGAATACATTCAATCTTTACTTTTTAATTATTATGATTGTTGAAACTATATTATTTGATAAATTATTTGAATTACATGATTTGACATTCTCATACTCACCCCTCATTTGCTATCACAATTATACCATTGCATCCATTCACTGAATATTTTTATACTTACTCTTCTTTCTTTCTTTTTTCAAAGGAAGCGTAAGTTAAGAGGTCTAGTCAATTTTACTGCCGGATCTTGCCAAGTTTGAGTTAGTTTTTTTGAGGAGATTTCTATTGCCAGTCCCAGTTCTTGCCTTGGATAAATTTTTTTGAGAAGATTAGTTGGGTCCATATGAAAGGTATTCTTTTGAATTGTAATTAAAACTTTGCCTAGTCACCCATTAAGATTTTTTTTAATCCTTAAACTATATTTAAATCTTTTATATTTTACATTGTTAGATTTTCTTTCAAAATTGTGAAATTTTTTTGAATTTAGAAATGGCCGGGTAAGCTTTATGTATGCTTTTTGAAATATGGATGGACCGAGTGAGTCATTTGCATGCTGTTGTCTTGTTTAGAAAATAGGATGGATATCGTTGAATGTCTTGTGGTATCCCGGTGCATGGATAGGGCTTACCCGTTTGCCGAGGTGATGCGGCGGTTGTCATGTGCTCAATTTGAGGGTCGGGGCATGACAACTTTATTGGTATCAGAACCAAGTCTGAGAGTTCAACTTCGACAGATTTGGTTTCGGGCACTGCATCGATTTCAATCCCTCCATATCGAATGGTATCCATGGAATTGAAAGAGTTAAAGGTTCAGCTCCAAAAGTTGTTGGACTAAGGGTTCATCTAACTGAGTACTCAACTTGGGGTGGTTCGGTTCTGTTTGTGAAGAAGAAGGACGGAACCCTCTAGTTATGCATTAACTACCGACAGCTTAATAAGGCAATGATCAAGAACAAGTATCCTCTCCCAATGATTGATGATCTTTTCGATCAGCTTCAAGGGGTTAGTGTGTTTTCAAAGATAACTTTGAGATCGGATTACCCCTAATTGAGGATTAAGGGCGATGATATCCACAAAACTATGTTTAGGATACGGTATAGGCATTACAAGTTTTTTGTGATATCTTTCGAATTGACAAATGCTCCAACAGCTTTTATGGACCTCATAAACCGAGTATTTCATCCCTATCTCGACAAGTTTGTCATAGTTTTCATCGACGACATCTTGGTGTATTCCAAAAATGATGAATAACATTCCAAACATCTCCAAATTGTATTGCAAACTCTTAGGGAGAAGAAGTTGTATGTCAAATTTTCCTAGTGCTAGTTTTGGCTAAGAGAGATTGGATTTTTGGGCCACGTGATTTCCAGGGATGGAATTTTTGTAAACCCCAAGAAGGTAGAGGCTGTTTGAAGTAGGAGCAACCCAAAAATGTTACCGAGGTGAGAAGTTTCCTTGGATTCTAGAAAATAACGGCTCTAATGTCCAATTTGACTCGGAAGGGACTAAAGTTCGAATGGAATGAAAGGTGCAATGGTAGTTTCCAAGAGTTTAAGCGAATGTTGACATCTGCTCCCATCCTTGCTCTTCGTACTAGTGGCGGCGGTGATTATGTTATATATAGTGATAACAACAAGCAAGGATTAGGGTGCGTGTTGATGCAAGGTTATAGAGTGATTACTTATGCCTCTTATTAACTAAAGCAGTATGAAGTGAACTATCCTACTCATAACTTAGAGTTAGTTGCCATTGTCTTTGTCTTAAACATTTGGCGGCATTACCTATATGGGATCACATGCAAGATCTTCACCGATTACAAAAGTTTCAAATACTTGTTTACACAGAAGGAGCTAAATTTGAGGCAACAAAAATGGCTAGAGTTGATCAAGGATTATGATCTAGTGATAGACTACTATCCCATGAAAGCTAATGTGATTGCCGATGCCTTGAGCCGAAAGTCCTCTTCTTCTAGTATGGAATCTCAAGGAAGCTCTTACCTCTCTTATCTAGTTGCACTCTGAGCACTTGGAGTTGAGTTAGCTAAGGATGATCATGGTGCACTCTTAGCCAATTTTATGGTGAGGCTTATCTTGGTGGATCGTATTCGGGAGCTTCAAGTGGTCAACGAGGGATTGAAGGGCATAGTTGAGAAGATCCACAAGGGGGAAGATGATGTGTTCCAAATTCAGGAGAATGGAATTGTGACTTATAGAAGACGCATTTGTGTCCCAAAATATAAGGATTTCTGAAAGGCCATACTTGAAGAGGCATATTTCTCGACCTATGCCATGTATCCGGGGAGTACCAAGATGTACCGAACCATCAAGGAGACATATTGATGGTCAGGGTAGAAGAGAGAGATAGCAGAGTTTGTAACTAAATATTTAGTATGTCAACAAGTCAAAATCGAATACCAGAAGTGGGCTAGTGCCCTCCAACCACTACCAATTCTTGAATGGAAATGGGAACATATTACTATAGATTTCGTGGTAGGTTTGTCAAGTACTCTGAATAGTCATGAGGCCATTTAGGTAATTATGGATTGTCTCACCAAATCAGCTCATTTTTTTTTCAATTCAGACCTCTTATCCCTCGGAGAGTTTAGCCAAGTTGTACATCAATAAGATTGTGAGACTTCATGGTATTCCGGTGTCTATTGTATCAAACCGTAACCTTCGATTCACTTCTCAATTTTGGCTTAAGTTGCAAGCCGCTTTGGGAACTAAATTGAAGTTCATCACAGGTTTTCACCCTTAGACTGACGAACAATTTGAGTGAACGATTCAGACCTTGGAAGATATACTTAGCACATGTGTTATGGATTTTCGAGATAGCTGGGATAAGAATCTCTTATTGATCAAATTTGCATACAACAATCGCTACCAATCTAGTATTGAGATGCCACCCTTTGAAACTCTTTATGGAAGGAAGTGTCAGACTCCGATGTGTTGGGATGAGATTGGTGAGAGGAAAGTTGAAAGCGTAAAGTTGATTGAATCCACCAAGAAAAAGGTAAGAATGATCCAAGACCCTGAACCGGGGTCGTGAGCAACCGCCCGTTGCCCTGAATGTCGGCTGTATTTCTACAGAAAATCGGATAGAATCTCCCCATAAATCGGAAGTTTCCCATATACAAATAAACCTGTATAATTTAAAATCAACCTGTTAATTAAACAAATGGTCATCCCGATCTCTCCAAAATCAATAAATTCTAGCGCAAACATCTAAGACAATGCAAGGCTATAAAATTTCAAGCAGTTCTAGCCACAGACCTCTACTGTCATACCCAACTAGAGCATGAGCAGCCGCCACACCGAGCGGATCTAAGTTTATATAAATGTATAACAAATTTCTCAAGTAGAAAGTCTAAAATGCTTACAGATGCCTCAATGCAAGTAAAAAGAACCAAAGCGAGAGTTATGCACACAACTACCTATAAGTTATACAGTCATCCCATAATATATACAGCCAACTACGGAGCTCAATATCAAGACCACGCAGGGTCGAAACAAAGTACGAAATTTATATTTCAAATTTAACTTAAACCTCACCGTTGTATGTACCAAATCCCAGGATATGCTATCAAACCTTCTAGAGCTTGAAATGTCGCTCTAACACAAAAATCTTGTCTGAGGAAGAAAAAGAGAGGTGTGAGCATCATGGGAAGATACCCAGTGAGTGAGGGGATTAATTTCAAGTACAAATAGTGTAGATGAACATTGGAGTGTCAAATAGTATCATTCATAAACAATAATTCAAGTTTTTGCAGTAAATCATGGTATGTTCAATAAAATGAACTCATTTATTCAATCACACGGTATCATACATATATGTATCCATTCGAAATCAAATAATATCAGAGCAAGCCAAAAAAATGATCCTCGCAAAGGTCAACCATGACCAAAGACAGACGCATCGGGGGTTTTATTATGTAAGGAGTTTTCAAAGTAGCTCTCTACCCGACGTTGGCCATGAGTTAGCCCTGTTCGGCGGGGCTAACTCATCATCGTATATAGGACGCCACCCGGTGCTAAACGGTGGCATCACACACGTCCTCCCCCATTGTGGGTTCAACCGGCCACGCCTATAGCCATTAGAATCAATGACGTTTGCAGATACCTCCTGCAGAAGCGTACCGAATAACCCGTGTCTCTACAAACGCCCTTCGTAGCTACGAAATGATCAATATCACTATCATAGTATCACAAGGGCACAACGTCCCATAGGTAAGAATCATATCATCGCATAACTAGTAGGCATCCAACCCACATAGTTCATCGAAAACATTTCAAATCCGTGTACCAATACATTCATCAAATCATTTCAAATCTAAGCCAATGCGACGGTAAAATAGAAAATATATCTAGTTCTCAAATAATTGCACAATATCATTTCATTTCAAACAAGGATGCATAGTCACCAGAAACATAAATTTACGAGACTCCAAATGTCACAAAACAAGTTTTGAAATTTAATACCACACGTCGAGTCAATGCATATCGAGGAAATGCGCGCTCGTGCTCGTGTAGAGAGGATCGTGCTGCAGGCTGGTGCTTGCGAGCTGAGGCGCGTGCTCGCGTGAGGAGGATAGCGCTCATGGGGAGGCTGCAGTCGCGGGGAGGGAGCAGCGGCGGAGAGAGAGCAACGGCAGAGGGAGAGAGTAACAGCGGAGGGAGAGAGAGAGAGAGAGAGAGAGAGAGAAAGGGATTAGGGCTAAAAGCCTTAATCCAATTTTGGGAGGGGGTGCTGTGTTTTGCCTCAAAATGCAACACTCTGCTGACCTTTTTTTTTTACTCTGATCATTATTATTATATATATATATATATTTATTTTATCCTAATTTTTCACTGATACGGCAATAATTTAAATATATAAAAAATTCAATTTAAATACCCCAAAATCAAAAATCAATATAAATAAATAAAATTTCTCGTACAAAAATACGGCATCACAGAGTCAGTGTTATATTTTTTAACCTCCTAAAATCAAGTTTCGTTCTCAAAACTAAAAGAGGACTAAACAACAAATAAATGTGGGTACTGTCTCCTCATAGCCTCCTCGGGCTCCCAAGTTTCCTCCTCGACTTGTTCACTCCTCCATAAAGACTATGACCAACGTAACTTCCTTGCTCCGTAACTTTCTGGCCTGTTGATCTAGAATAGCCACGGGCTGAACTGGAAGACTAAGATCCTCTCGTAACTCAATAGGTGGAAGCTCAAGTACAAGAGAAGGATCGGGCAAGTACTTCCTGAGTACTGAGACATAAAAAACATCATGAATACGGGAAAGTTCATCCGGCAGCTCTAACCTTTATGCCATACTCCCAACCCTTTCAAGGATGCGGAAGGGCCCAATATATCTGGGATTTAACTTGCTCCGCTGCCTGAACCGTATAACTCCCTTCCAAGGAGATATCTTTAAGAAAACCATATTTCCCGTGGCAAGCTCAAGAGGTCGCCGCTTACGATCAGCATACGTTTTCTGTTTATCCTGAGCGGCTTTCATCCGCTCATGGATGACCTTAACTTTATTCTTTGTTTGCTTAATCAACTCAATGCTGCTGAGATGTCGCTCTTCGACCTCATCCCAGCATATCGGGGTGTGGTACTTTCTGCCATACAGTGCCTCATACGGGGGCATCCCTATACTAGCCTGATAACTGTTATTATATGCGAACTCGACCAGTGGAAGGTGCAGATCCCAACTACTACAGAAATTCATCACACATGCCTTCAACATGTCCTCAAGGGTCTGAATGGTCCTCTCTGACTAACCATCTGTTTGCGGGTGATAGGATGTACTAAAATTCAGTCTTGTGCCCATTACCTCTTGCAACTTGGGCCAAAATCTGGATGTGAATCTCGGGTCCCTGTCTGATGCTATCGACATAGGAACACCATGCAGCCGGACTATCGTATCAATGTAAAGACGTGCAAAGGTCTCCAAAGAATAGTCGCTGTGAATAGGAAGAAAATGTGCGAACTTGGTGAGTCGATTTACAATCACCAAATGGCATCATACCGTGATGAAGTCTGCAGTAGCCCTGTCACAAAATCCATAGTAATGTGATCTCACTTCCACTCAGGAATGGGTAAGGGCTGTAATGTACTAGCCGGTCGCTGATGCTTGGCCTTCACCTGCTGGCAAACTAAACACCTAGCCACAAAATTAGTGATTTCTTGTTTCATGCCAGGCCACTAATAATTATCTCGAATGGTTCGATACATCTTGGTGCCACCCGGATGTAATGCATAAGCGGAGGAGTGTGCCTTCTCGAGTATGGCCTTGCGGAGATCGCTGTCGGCGGGAATGCAAACCCGCTCTCTGTATATAACTAGTCTGTCATCACGGACTCAGAAGTCACCACTCTCGCCTCTACTGATCTTCTCAAGAATACTCTAGAACTCCTCATCTGACCCCTAAAGCTCTTTAATATGATCAAGCAAAGTCGGTCTCACCTCAAATCGAGCTAGTAGTGCTCGTTGATTATCACTAGTCAAGCTGACCCCGAGTGTACGGAGTCCCATCAAGTAAGAGAGGTAAACACTCTCTGTCATAGTGGAGGGAGAAGAGGAGGATGATGACTTTCGGCTCAATGCATCTACCACCACATTTGCCTTTCCCGGATGGAAATCAATGATAAGGTCGTAGTCTTTCAATAACTCTAACCATCTCCTCTGTCTGAGGTTCAACTTCCGCTGGGTGAACAAGTACTTTAAACTTTTGTGATCCGTGAATACCCTAAAGTCACCCCATAAAGATAATGCCGCCATATTTTCAACGCGAAAACTATGGTTGTCAACTCTAAATCATGTGTCAGGTAGTTAACCTCATGTTTTTTTAGCTATCGCGAGGCATATGTAATAACCCGACCATCCTGCATCAGAACACAACTCAATCCCTGTCGGCTAGTATCACTGTATATTATATATTTCCGATTGCTAGTGGGAAGAGCTAAAATAGGAGCAGATGTCAACCGTTGTTTGAACTCCTGGAAACTCGCCTCACAACGGTCATCCCAAACAAACTTGACCCCCTTCTGGGTCAATCTCAATAATGGAACAGCTATTCGGGAGAATCCCTCTACAAATCTGTGATAATACCCGGCCAAATTAAGAAAATTATGAATTTTGGTAACTGTTTGTGACTGCTCCCACTTCACTATAGCCTTAACCTTCTGCGGATCAACATAAATACCCTCCGCGGAAACAATGTGCCTCAAGAATCCAATTTGTCTCAGCCAAAACTTATATTTCGAGAATTTGGCATATAGCTGCTTCTCACTGAATATCTGCAAGGTGCTCAACATGATCTTCATTACTCCGTGAATATATCAAGATGTCATCGATGAATACGATGACAAACCGATCCAAGTAGTCGTGAAAAACTCGGTTCATCAGATCCATGAGAGCAGCTGGGGCATTAGTCAACCAAAACGGCATAACTAGAAACTCGTAACGGCCGTATCATGTGCGAAAAGCTGTTTTGGGCAGATTTTCGGCCCGAATTCTCAATTAATGATAACCCAAGTAGAGATCAATCTTAGAGAAAACTCTGGCTCCCTGTACCTGATCAAACAAATCATCTATATATGACAGGGGATATCTGTTTTTTATGGTGGTTTTGTTTAATTGCCTGTAGTCTACACAAACTCAAAATGTACCATCATTCTTTTTTACAAACAGCACCGGAGTACCCCAAGGTGAAGTGCTTGGGCAAATGAACCCCTTGTCTAGGAGTTCCTGTAACTAAGTTTTAAACTCTCTCAGTTCAGCAGGCGCTATTTTGTATGGCGGAATAGAAATAGGATTGGTCTCCGGTACTAGATCAATCTCGAAATCGAACTCCCGAACTGGTGGTAATCCGGGAAGCTCCTCGAGGAATATCTCTGGAAACTCATGCTGATGAGGTCAGCAAGATTGCAAGGAATTCACAAGATCCAACTCAAGTTTCAGTTGGGCTGGTGACAAAGGTCCGAGTTAAAAAATTCAAAGAAGCACTGAATAACTTAATTCAGGGGACTTTACAACAAGAAATTAGAGTCCAAATAAATAAAGAACCAAAAGGGGCCTTAATTATGCTCATACAAGTTCAGTTGGAAGAATAAAAGGCCCAAAACTATCCAAAATCAAGGGAGGATGAAAATAAAGAAAAATAGTAGCAATATTTTGGTCAAAATAGTTTGATTTATTTAGTTTCCTAATTTTTATTTTTTGTAATTTATGTTTTAGTTTCCTAATTTTTTATTGTTTAGGGAGTTACTAAATTTTTAGTTGTCAATTAAGTTTTTACCTTTAGACTATAAATAGACCATTATATATTGTATAAAAGACAACACTTTAGAGAGAATTAATAAAATTGTGAGGATTCTTCACACAGGTTTTGTTCTTTTGAGAATTTTGGACTTATTCAAGATAGGAGTCTTGTTTAGTTTTTTGACTTATCAATCTAGGTTTTGAACCATCTAGATTGTGGTGTCATTCATTCCATCTTTATACCAAGGTTCTTGATCTAGTGAGAAATGGGTTTAAGGTCATATACCTTAGGTTCTTTCTCCTTTAGGGCAAGAGTTAAGGTCTTTAATTCCACCGGTTCAAATAATTCGTTGGGCCGATTTTTGGATTAAATTAACTTGTTCATGAGTTCTAGGGTTTTTATATCCAACGGGTTCACATCAGTTGGCATCAGAGCCAATCCAGGTTATTTTTTTTCTTTGAATTATTCTTATTTAATTTTTTTCCTTTTTTGTGTCTGAAAACTCTTCATTCGTTGGTTTATTTCTTATTTTTGGTATACTTATTCTTTATTTTTGTGCTGTCATAATGCCAAAAAAAAAGAAGGGCCAAAAAAAAGGGAGAAAAAAAAGACCTACAAAAAAAAAGAGAAGAGGCCGCGAAAAAAAAGGGGGCAGTTTTCAAATTTTACAAATTTGATAATTCTCCATTTTTTGATTTTGTTTAAATTTGACAAATTTTAAAGTGTTATTACCAAATTTGAATTAGAATTTTCTAAATTTTTTGATTGGGTTTGAAATATTTCCTTATTTATACATTTACCCAAATTCAAACCTTCCATATTTGTTCTCCTTTCATGAACTACTTCCTTATTTATCTCATTCCTTGGCTATTTCCTTTCTAATTTAGAAATTTCTTTTTAAATTTACTACTTTTCTTATTCCTTATTTTTCTCTTTCCTTCTTACTTTTCTTGTTATACTTTCTTCTATATAAGTCATTGAATTTCACAAGATATTTATTTTTGAGTTGAGTTCTCAAGTTCAATAAAGAACTTGACTAAGTGAAGTAGAGTGGTAAAAGACAAGAGAGAATTTATTAAAAATAAAAATCAAATACATAGAGTGAAACACGAGTGAATTTGAGTGAATCATTATTTTTTAGTGAAATACGTGAGGGAGTGTGGTGAGTTTTTTTCCTATTTTATTCTAACATTGTCTTGCAAATTCCAATCATGACTCAAAATCAAAAAGATAACATAAGTGAGAAGGTTCAACCACAGGTTGGGTCAAATCTACAACTACAAGCATTTATGGGGGAGATGAGACGGATGAGGAAGAGGGAGTTAGATCTTATACATGAAAGGTTGGATAAGGTGGAAGAGGGGTCGCAAAGGGGGCAACCATCAATAGTGCCAGCCCCCTCCAGGAGGAATAGGTTTCATGAAAGAGAAACTGAAGTTGTGGATGAGTTTGAAGGGGATGTGTTAGAAGAGGAGTTTGATAGGTTGTCAGTGGGTAGTCATAGGAGACTTAGTCGAAATAGAGAAGTTAATAATCGGGTAGACAACAACTTAGGTAGTATCAAGATGAAAATTCCGTCATTTCAAGTTAACAATGATCCCGAAGCATATCTTGAGTGGGAAAAGAAGATTGAGTTAGTTTTTGATTGTCACAGTTATTCTGAATTAAAGAAGGTTAAACTTACTGTTATTGAGTTTACTGATTATGCAATTGTATGGTGGGATCAGTTGTGCATCAATAGACGACGGAATGGGGATCGACCCATTGAAACTTGGGGTGAGATGAAGAGGGTGATGAGACGACGATTTGTGCCAAGTCATTACTAGAGGGATTTATATCTCAAGTTGTAGAGTCTCCACCAAGGTAATCGAAGCGTAGATGAGTATTACAAAGAGATAGAGATGACTATGATTTGAGCTAATGTGGAAGAAGATAGAGAGGCGACGATGGCTAGATTTTTGAATAGTTTAAATCGAGAGATTGCCAACATGATTGAGCTTCACCATTATGTGGAGTTGGAGGATTTAGTACATATGACAATCAAGGTTGAAAGGCAGCTCAAGAGAGGTAACACATGACCAAAACCAACACTACAGATTCTGAATGCAACATCTTGGAGAATGAGCTACCCGAAGAAAGAAGAAAATTCAGCCATCTCCAGAGTTAAGCCTGAACATAAACTAGCTATCTCCACCACGACTTCTCAAAGTAAGTCAACCCCTACTTTAACTCGATCTAGTGAGATTAAATGCTTCAGGTGTCAGGGAAGAGGACATATAGCTAGCCAATGTCCAAACAAGCGAGTTATGGTAATTCGGGAAAATGGTACAATCGAGTCTGAAAATGAAGGTGACATTGATTGTTTGCCTCCATTGGAAGACATCCCCATCGGAGTTAAGGAGTATGGGGCTGAACATGGTGAGATGTTAACGCTAGTAACATGTCGAGCCTTAAGCATACAAGCCAGAGGAGATGAAGAAGAAGTACAACGGGAGAATATCTTTCATACTCGTTGCCATGTGAAAGACAAGGTTTGCATTTTGATCATTGACGGTGGTAGTTTTATTAATGTTGCGAGTAAGACTTTAGTAGAAAAGTTGAATTTGTCAACCACTAAACATTTTCAACCATACATGCTACAATGGTTGAATGATAGTGGAGAACTGAGGGTTACAAAACAAGTTGTTGTACCATTCCGGATTGGAAAATATGAAGATGAGGTGTTATGTGATGTGGTGCCAATGCAGACTGGGCATATTTTGTTAGGAAGGCTTGGCAATTTGATCAACATGTGCAACATGACGGCTTCACCAACAAATATTCATTCATGTTCAACCAACGAAAAATCACTCTAATTCCGATGACACCAAAGCAAGTCTATGAAGACCGAGTGAGGTTGCAAAAATTGAGTGAGCAACAGAAACAAAAATATCAAAATGGGTTGAGAGAAGAGAAAAAAGAGAGAAAAGAAGAGAGAAAGGCTAAATTTGGTGAGAAAGAAAAGAGAGAAAAGTTCGGCCAATGAGTTAAATCCAAGAGAAAATAAAAGAATTTCTATGCCAAAACAAGTGAGGTTAAGTGAGCAATGCTCTCAAGACGGCCAATGATTGTACTTATGTACAAGGAATTCCTTTTAAACACTGACCAACTTAACCCTTCTTTGCCGAGTATTATTGTTTCTCTTTTGCAGGAATTTGAAGATGTGTTTCCTGAAGAGCTACCCCAAGGTTTGCCACCTATCCGAGGGATTGAACATCGAATTGATTTCATACCCGGTGCACCAATTCCAAATTTTTCAGCATATAAAAGCAATCCAGAAGAGGCGAAGGAGCTTCAAAGACAAGTCAAAGAGTTGATGGAAAAGGGGCATGTGAGAGAAAGTATGAGTCCATGTGCAATTCCAATGATTTTGGTACCTAAGAAAGATGGAACATGGAGGATGTGTGTTGACTACCGAACCATTAACAACATAATGGTAAGATATCGACACCCTATTCCTCGTTTAGATGACATGTTAGATGAGTTGCATGGTGCTTGTGTGTTTTCTAAAATTGATCTTAAGAGTGGATATCATCAAATACGAATGAAAGAAGGAGATGAATGGAAAACAGCTTTTAAAACTAAATATGGGTTTATGAGTGGTTAGTTATGCCCTTTGGATTAACCAATGCTCCTAGTACATTCATGTTGGTAAATTCGTGGTTGTTTATTTTGATGATATTTTGATATATAGCAAAAGTTTGCATGATCATGTCTCACATTTACATTCGGTTTTTGATGTACTTAGAAAAGAAAATTTATATGCTAACCTCAAAAAGTGTACCCTCTGCATCGATAAGCTTGTTTTTCTGGGTTTTGTTGTGAGTGCTAAAGGTATCAAGGTGGATGAAGAGAAGATCAAAGCCATCCAAGAATGGCCAACCCCCTCCAATATAGGTGATGTTAGAAGTTTTTACGATCTTGCTAGTTTTTACAGGAGGTTTATGAAAAATTTTAGTACTATCGCTGCACCGCTTACACAAGTCATCAAGAAAAACATTGCATTGCAATGGAGTGAAGAGCAAGAGAAGGCGTTTCAACTTATTAAACATAAGCTTACTCATGCACCTGTACTTGTTTTACCGAACTTTTCTAAAACATTTGAAATTGAATGTGATGCTTCTGGTGTAGGTATAGGCGCTGTTCTTATACAGGACAAAAGACTACTTGCATACTTTAGCGAGAAGTTAAGCGGGGCGGTACTTAACTATCCTACCTATGACAAAGAATTGTACGCCTTGATTCGAGTTTTGGAGATATGACAACACTATTTGTGGCCGAAAGAATTTATAATTCGTACGGATCATGAATCCTTGAAACATTTGAAAAGTCAACATAAGCTGAATAAGAGACTTGCTCGATGGATGGAATTCATCGAAACTTTTCCTTTTGTCATTCGATATAAACAAGGTAAGGAGAATGTAGTTGCGGATGCACTTTCACGCATGTATGCCTTAATCTCTACTCTTGATGCTAAATTTCTTGGTTTTGAACATATTAAAGAACTTTATCATGATGACCATGATTTTGGAGAAATTTATAGTGCATATGAAAAATCTACAGAAGGCAAATTCTATAGGCATGAGAACTTTTTGTTTAGAGAAAATAAGTTGTGCATGCCAAATTGTTCATTGAGAGAGTTGTTAGTTCGAGAATCTCATAACGGAGGGTTAATGGGACATTTTGGAGTTACCAAAACCTTACAATTTTACAAGAGCACTTTTATTGGCCACCATGAAGCGAGACATTAAGAGATTTTGAGGTAGATGTATTACCTGTAGGCAAGCTAAATCTAAGGTTCAACCTAATGGTCTTTACACACCCCTACCTATTCCTAGTTCACCTTGGATTGACATTTTAATGGATTTTGTTTTGGGTTAACCTAAGAATAAATATGGACGAGATTCGATATTTGTAGTTGTAGATCGATTTTCTAAGATGCCTCATTTTATTCCTTGTCATAAATCTGACAATGCTTTTCATATTGCGGAATTATTCTTTAGGGAGATTGTAAGGTTACATGGGATACCTAGAACAATCATTTCAAATCGGGATGCTAAGTTCCTGAGTTACTTTTGGAAGACATTATGGGGAAAGTTAGGAACGAAACTTTTATTTTCAACAACTTGTCATCATCAAACTAATGGTCAAACAGAACTAATCAACAGAACTTTATCCACTTTATTGAGAGCTGTCATTAGTAAAAATATTAAAACTTGGAAAGAATATTTGCCACATGTTGAGTTTGCATATAATCGTACTGTTCACTCTACTACTAAATTCTCACTGTTTGAAATTGTTTATAGTTTTAATCCTTTAACTCCTTTGGATTTCTTACCTTTACCTATTTTTGAGCAAGTGAATTTAGATGGTAAGAAAAAAGTAAAATTTGTGAAGCAACTTCACGAGAAAGTACGGTTCAATATAGAGAGGAGGACCGAACAATACATCAAGCAAGCTAACAAGGGACGTCACAAGTTGTTTTTTGAACCCGGTGATTGGGTTTGTTACACATGCGGAAGGAAAGATTTCCAGCACAAAGACGTTCCAAGTTATTGCCCCAAGGAGATGGTCCTTTTCAAGTATTAGAACGGATCAACGACAATGCTTACAGAGTTGATTTACCAGGTGAGTATCATGTTAGTGCTACTTTCAATATTGTTGACTTGAGTCCTTTTGATGTAGGTGACGATTTGAGGACAAATCCTTCTCAAGATAAGGGGAATGATGAGGTCATCAAGATTGTAAGGAATTCACGATATCCAACTCAAGTTCCAGTTGGACTGGTGACAAAGGCCCGAGTTAAAAGATTCAAAAAAGCATTGAATAAGTTAATTCATGGGGTTTTACAACAAGAAATTAGAGCCCAAATAAATAAAGAACCAAAAGGGGCCTTAATTATACTCATACAAGTCCAGTTGGAAGAATAAAAGACCCAAAACTACCCAAAACCACCCAAAACCAAGGGAGGACGAAAATAAAAAAAATAGCAACAAAACTTGGTCAAAAAAGTTTGATTTATTTAGTTTCCTAATTTTTATTTTTTATAACTTACGTTTTAGTTTCCTGATTCTTTATTGTTTAGGGAGTTACTAAATTTTTAGTTGTCAATTAAGTTTTTACCTTTAGACTATAAATAGACCATTATACGTTATGTAAACGACAACACTTTAGAGAGAATTAATAAAATTGTGATGATTCTTCACACAAGTCTTGTTCTTTTGAGAACTTTGAACTTATTCAGGATATGATTCTTGTTTAGTTCTTTGACTTATCAATCTAGATTTTGAACCATCTAGATAATTGCGTCATTCATTCCATCTTTATACCAAATTTCTTGATCTAGTGAGAAACGGGTCTAAAATCATATATCTTAGGTTCTTCCTCCTTAAGGGCAAGGGTTGAGATCTTTAATTCTACCGGTTTAAATAATTCGTTGGGACGATTTTTGGGTTAAATTAACTTGTTCGTCGGTTCTAGGGTTTTTATACCCAACGGGTTCACATCACCTGCACCACAGGGACATCTTTAAGTCTTGGTCCCTCAATGGTGGTGTTGACAATATAAGCTAGATAAGCCACACTACCAAAATACAGTAGAGCAATACTCGTCTCTTGCCCCAAAAAACTAATGGTGGCTGCCCGGACCTCCGAAACTCAACCTCTTTCTTGAAACAATCCACAGAAACTCGGCGTAAACTCAGCCAATCCATCCTTAGGATGGCATCGAAATCCATGATAGGAAGCGTAATCAAATCTGTCTCTAATACTGTCTCCCCAATACCGATCTCACAGCCCCTATAGACTATATCTCGAATGATATGCTTGTTAAGAGGAGTGACTACCATAATCTCCTCATCAAGTGGCGAAGAGGTCTATCAGAATGGCGAGCGAACGTGTCGCTCACATATGAAAAATTAGACCCGGTATCTATAAGAATACGAGCGTCGATACTAAATATTTGTATGGTACCTAAAGATAGGAAAAAGATTAAAAAAATTTAAAATGCGAAGAAAAATAGACAAATTCACATATATATATATATATCAAACTAGTTAAGTTTCTAAAAATTTAACTAGTCAAAACTGTATATCGATATCATGATATACAAAAAACTCATACAAAAAGTACAACAAAAGTACTACACTGAGAGATCTACGGGAGGATTACCCATAATAATATCAGGGTTTGCCTATGCGTCCTCCTACGTCATTGCAAACACACGAGTCTGGGCCCTATGCTGTTGTCGCGATGATCCTAACACTGTATTACTCCTGGCTGTAGTCCAAAGAGCAGTAAGAGTTGAGTGCGCAGGTGCCCCTACTGGCCTGTGCCAGATGTACTAGTACGACTCTGCAAAGTCGATCCTCCTCGATCTAAATCGGGGCAGACACTTCTAACGTGACCTTGCTTCCCACACTAGAAGCAAGTAACTGGTACTCTACATGCCCCAAAAGCATGGTGACTGCTGCATCTACGACAGAAAGGCTGTCTCTGTGTAGTAGACTGTGTAGAGACACTAGGGGCTGGTACCCCAAAAACCTGTGGTCAAGGTCCCTGTCCCTATCCTACTAGTCTGAAGCTAGAAGAACCTCCAGAATATCCAAAACCTCTACCCTTCTTCGAAAACTGTCCACCCTGTAACCCAGTCTTCCTTTTCTGGTGACTCTCCCTCTGTCTAGCCTCAGCTCGGACGATCTCCTCTACCCGATATGCTAAATCAATCACCTCTGATAGTGTAAAAGAGGGAGTCACTATCATATACTTTCTGATACTCAATTGGAGGCTATCTTCAAACTTGATGCTCAATTGAGCTGGTTAGCCATGTCGAGGACAAATGCCGCTAGTCGTCTAAGCTTAGCCTCGTACTCTGAAATTGACCTCGTCCCCTGGCATAAGTGCAGGAACTCCGTTCTTATCTTGTCCTATTGGAACGGGCTGAAGTACCTACGGTCGAACTCTCGTAGAAAGTCCTCCCACCGTAGGGTCTGTGTAGCACTGTCACGGATAGCCTCCCACCACGAGAGGGCATCTCCGTCGAGGAGTCTCTCAGCAACTCTCAATCTGAGCTCCTTTGACAACCCCAAATCTGTAAGGATCCTACGAGTCCTGTTGATTCAGTGTTTCACCGGTATGACATCATTAAATCCTAAAAAGTCTGTGCATCCGAGCTACTGAGACTCTTTCACCAACTGAGTAAACTCGTGAATGCGCCTCAAAGTAGCCGACGTCTTATCAGTCGGAGTAGAAACAGAAGGTCCAACTACCGAAGGAGGAATCGGTGTTGTAAGTACAGGTACGGCCGCAAGTGTAGTCGCTGGAGTTTGTAGTGGAGGCGGTGGCATCTACGTCCCATATCTACTGTACCACTCCTACCACTGCCTCAAGACATCAAGTGGTGGTGGAGGAATCTCGGTTATACCAGTCAGTGGAGGTGCTGGGGGTGGTACTGGAGAAGGTAAGTGAGTAGAAAAAACACCCTCCGGTGCTCGTGGAGCCTCAAGTGCCCTAGAAGCCTCAAGCACTGAGAGACTCTCTGGTGGTACACCGTGCCTACCACGTCTAGGTGACATAATTCTACAAACAGAGCACCGTTTCATTAGATATAAACAAGGATTAGGGTTAGTTACCGGGTAACTAACCCCCTAAAAATAGAATTTGAGTTATGAATGAAAGTATTCGAATGCAGAATCATGGAATGTATGCCTCATATATCATACCCTTGACAATAAATGATCTTATATACCTATAACCGTGTATGAGACTTTAAATGAATGTATGAAACTCTTTAATGCATTGAGAACTTTTAAACGTACTTGGGAAGACTTTTACTACTATCATTTTTCTAACCTAGCTTTAATACCAATAAAACCGTCACGCTCCGAACCGGGGTCGTGAGCAGCCACCCGTTGCCTTGAATGCCAGCTGTATTTCTTCAGAAAATCGGACAAAACCTCTCCATAAATCGAAGGTTTCCCATATACAAATAAACTTGTATAATTTAAAATTAACCTGTCAATTAAACAAATGGCCATCCCGGCCTCTCCAAAATCAATAAATTCATCCGCAAATATCCAGGACAATGCAAGGCTATAAAATTTTAGCAGTTCTAGCCACAGACATCTACTCTCATGCCCAACTAGAGCATGAGCAGCCACCATACTGAGCGGACCTAAGTTTATACAAATGTATAACAAATTTCCCAAGTAGAAAGTCTAAAACGTTTACAGATGCCTCAATGCAAGTAAAATGAACCAAAACGAGAGTTATGCACACAATTGCCCATAAGTTATACAGTTATCCCATAATATACACGGTCAACTACGGATCTCAATATCAAGACCATGCAGGGTCGAAACAAAGTACGAAATTTATATTTAAATTTAACTTAAAGCTCACCGTCGTATATACCAAATCCCAGGGTATGCTGTCAAACCCTCTAGAGTCTGAAATGCCGCTCTATCACAAAAATCCTGTCTGAGGAAGAAAAAGAAAGGGGTGAGTAGCATGGAAAGATACCGGTGAGTAAGGGGATTAATCTAAAGTATAAATAGTATAGGTGAACATTGGAGTATCAAATAGTATCATTCATAAACAATAATTCAAGTTTTTGTAGTAAATCATGGTATGTTCAATAAAGTGAACTCATTTATTCAATCACACAGTCATTTGAAATCAAATAATATCAGAGCAAGCCAAAAAAATGATCTTCGCAAAGGTCAACCATGACCAAGGACAGACGCATCGGAGGTTTTATTATGCAAGGAGTTTTCAAAATAGCTCTCTACCTCGACATTGGCCATGAGTTCACTGGAGCTAACTCATCATCGTGTATAGGATCCCACTTAGTGCTTGACAGTGGCGTCACACACGTCCTCCCCCAACGTGGGTTCAACCGGCCGCGCCTATAGCCATTAGAATCAATGACGTTTGCGGATACCTCCTACAGAAGCGTATTCGAGCAACCCATACCTCTATAAACGCCATTCCTAGCTACGGAATAATCAATATCATTATCATAGTATCACAAGGGTACAAAGTTCCACAGGTAAGATTCATATCATCACATAACTAGTGGGCATCCAATCCACATAGTTCATCTAAAACATTTCAAATTTGTATGCCAATACATTCATCAAATCAATTCAAATCCAAGCCAATGCGACGGCAAAATAGAAAACATATCTAGTTCTCAAATAATGACACAATATCATTTCATTTCAAACATGGATGCATAGTCATCAAAAACATAAATTTACGACACTCCAAATGTCACAAAACAAATTTTGAAATTTAATATCGTACGTCGAGTCAATGCATATCGAAAGCATACTTTATTGAAAGCACGGCAAAAATAAGTTTTACTATTTCATGCAAGAGATTAGAGTCCCATTCACGTTTCTAAGGAGGGTGGTCACTCCCTATTTTCAAAATAATCCAACCTGACTCCTCGAGTCTCCAAAAAGATCAACCTAATCAAATCATCCCAATTTAATATAAAATAAAGGCCTAATATGTGATTTAAAATTTTTCTTCTCAATTTAATAAAATCTTAATTTACCCAATCTCCTTTTTGGATTCCACTCACTCGTCAGATTGGTCTAAAATCTGTAAAATTTTCAAATTTGAACGATATTAGCAACTAACTCAAATTTCTAACACCAAACCCTAGAACTTCAACCAAATCGTAGTCGTTATCTGTAGTGAAGATGCAAGTGGGCTCTCGAAGCAGAAAACCGGTTGCGAGCTCATGGGCTGGGAGCCTCGCGGGCTGGCAGCTGGCAGGCTGGCGGGCTGACAGGCTCATGGGCTGGTGGGTTGGCGGGCTGGCTTACTGGTGGGCTTGCTGGCTTGGGCGCTTACAGGCTAGGGCTCGCGCTCGCAAGCTGGAGCACTCATGGGCTCGAGCGCTCACGGGCTAGGACTCGCGCTCGCGAGCTAGAGCTCTTGTGGGATGGAGCGCGACTGTGCACAGGCGTACGCACGAGAGAAGGTGCGCTCCCAAGCAGGCACGCGGTCGCGTTGTGGAGCGCTCGGGTAGTCGCGCGCTAGCGCTCGTGCTGTGGCGCGCTGGCACGGGGAAACAAGCGCTCGCACTCATGCAGGGAGGATCATGCTGTAGGCTGGCGCTCACGAGCTAAGGAGCACGCTCGCGCGAGGAGGATCGCGCTGCAGGCTGCTACTCGCGAGCTTAGGCGCGCGCTTGCGCAAGGAGGATCATGCTCGCGGGGAGGCTACGGTCGCGGGAGGGAGCAGCGGCAGAGGGAGAGAGCAGTGGCGGAGGGAGAGAGAGAGAGAGAGAAAAAGGGATTAGGGCTAAAAGCCCTAATCCAATTTTGGGAGGGGTGCTACGTTTTGCCTCAAAACGCAGCACTCCGCTGGCCCTTTTTTTTTACTCTGATTATTATTATTATATATATATATATATATATATATTCAGTTTACCCTAATTTTTCACGGATATGACAATAATTTAAATATTCCAAAAATTCAATTTAAATACTTCAAAATCAAAAATCAATATAAATAAATTAAATTTGTCGTATAAAAATATGGCATCACAGAGTCGGTATTACAGAATTAGGTTAAGCTTTGAACATGAAAATTTTAGATCTATATCTTATCTTTAATTTGAAATAAAAATTATATGATTTGGATGTGCGTAGTAAAAATTATAGCCATTTTCCCATAACTGCACAAATTGAAAATTTTATTGAAAAACTAGAATGATGAAACTATTAAAGAGAATTTGATTGCTCTAGTATTGATATGTGATTTAATGATTAAATTATGACCAATAAATTAAGTTAAGGTATTGAAGGAACTGAAGGAGGGATAATTCTCATTTAGTTAGAAAATTTGGGAGTGTTACCCTCCCAAGAGGTGTATAGAAGGACCGTTGTGTCTCAAATGAGAAAAATCATTTCAAAATTTTTTTTATAAATGGTTTTAAATGATTTTATATGATTTTGTATCATATTTGTGATTATGAGATGTCTCGAAATGAGAACATGAAATATGTATAGATTCATTTTATTTATGAATGATTATGTGCCATATGTTGTTAAATAATTTATTAATAAAAATTGTGACATAGGCTGATAACCATTTGTTGAAAATTGTAATATAGGCTGATAACCATTTGTTGAAATCATGACATATTATATGAGATTTGAATGGTTGTGAAAGTATGGTGTATGTAATGTAAATACTATAGTCATTCCTTTCATAAAGCGACTCGAGAGGTGCTGTGGTTAGGGATTATTGGCAAAAGATGGTAGCATGACCTCCTGTGCCCCTGTCGTACTATCTAGTTTTACCACCGGTAAGGTACGAGTCAACGTCAAGGAAGGGGGATATTGTGTTGTGAATCGAATGAATTAAAAACCCCTTGGTGGGTTTCCACTTAGGTTCAGCCAAATTTTGGGTGGAAGTGATTTATTTAGGGAGACCCCTTGATTTTTAGAAAATATGAAAATTTTGAATGCATTCATTCTTTTCTTTTTAATTACCATGATTGTTGGAACTATATTATTTGATAAATTGTTTGAATTACATAATTTGACATTTTCATACTCACCCCTCATTTGTTGTCACAATTATTCCATTGCACTCAACTCATTGAGTTTTCTTATACTCTCCTTATTTCTTTCATTTTTCAGTGGAAGCTTAAATTAGGAGATCTAGTCAGCCCTAGTGTTGGGTTTTGCCGAGTTCGAGTTGGTTTTTTTGAGGAGATTCCTATCGCCGGTATCAATTCTTACCTTGGATGAATTTTTTTAAAGAGATTAGTTGGTTCCATATGGAGGGTGTTCTTTTGAATTATAATTAAAATTTTGTTTAGTCACCCATTTGGATTTTTTTTAAAAAACCTTAAACTGTATTTAAATTTTTTATATTTTACATTGTTAGATTTTCTTTCGAAATTGTGAAATTTTATTGAATTTAAAAATGGCCAGATAAGTCTTATGCATACCTTTTTGAAACAGGGATGGATCGAGTGGGTCCTTTGCATGATGTTGTGTTGTTTAGAAAATATGATAGATATCGATGAATGTCTTGCGTTATCCCGGTATACAGGTAGGGCTTACCCATTTGCCAGGGTGACGCGACAGTTGTCGCATGCTCGATCCGAGCGTCAGGGTGTGATAAATTATACTTGTGGTTTAATTAAAATTGAAGAATAAAACTTAAGGGAGAGGCATTGTGTTTAAACATAATAGAAATACTTAATGTTTATATATTTTTTTAAAATTTCAAAACAAGTCATGACAATCTGTTAGCAGAATAAGTTTTAATAATGAGCAAATGATGAGTTTAAGGTATATTATGATCAAAAATGGTGTTGAACAAAAGAAAGATTGAAGTATGTGGAGATAGAGATGGTTTAGACTTGATACAAAACATATAGGATATTCACAGCAGAATACTAGTCGACTATACAATCTAGCAGTCGACTTCCCTAAATATATAGAAACATAAGTCAAGTTTGACACAGTATACTAGTCAACTAACTAATGCATCTAGTCGACTAATACCGTTATCCTAACTATAATAATAATAAAATTTTAAATACTAACAGTCGAATAATAATAGTTAAAATGAAAATATGACACATTATAATCGATTATCCAAAGATCAGAGTCGACTTGTACTTACAAGTTAGGAAGTATATGGCATTGTAAGTAAGACATAGACTGTGAAATGATTATAAGTGCCAAAGACTTAGATCAGCCCATGAGCATTAAGACTAGTCGACTTGCATAGGAATGGAAGTCTACTCATATATCTAAAGAGGACTGAGCCGTGAGCACATTGCGCACTCACGACATTAGCTTGACCATAGCGTTGCATAGACATGGCACAAGCACTTCATTAACATATCATAGGCTTAGCACCAGTATGGCATTAGCATAACACTAGCCTGACATGAGCCTGTCATCAACATAGCACAAGCATGACACATGCACTAGCATGCCATGAGCCACATGCCACAAAGCCATTGCACAAAACCATTACACATATGTTCCCAATAGGCAAATGGTCTAGTCAACTCATGGTTTTACCCATAGTTGACTCACCTCATCTTGACTTAGAAAATTGCTTAAGTTTGGAGGTGAAGTACCGATCCTTGAATGATTAAGAGTCGATCCCTTTATGTATTGAACATGATGAAATTGACTGCCATAGTAACAAAAGTCACTACTCTACTCCCGGAACAAAACACGTCACATGACTTAAAGCCAAGCAACCCTGAGCATAATGCCACATAACACATGCCACATGCTAGAATTATGCTATATGCATTAAGCCACCTTACACTTCCATGATGCATATACATCATGTAATACCGACACTGCAGTGTCTGTAATTTAATTCTATAGAGAGAAATTTTATTTATTTAAATTGAATTTTGATTTTGTGGTATTTAAATTAAAATTTTGATATATTTTAATTTGTCGATTCTGAGAATCGAAATAAACCCTGTTTTTACAAAAAATTTAAATTTTAGTGAAATGTGGGTGTGAAAACATATATATATATATATAAATATATATACACACAAAAAAAAGGAGAGAAAGGAGATGCTGTGTTTTGGAGTGAAACGCAACACCTCCCCCCTTTTCCTAATTAGGGTAGGAAACCCTAATTTTAATTTTTTTTTCTCTCTCTCTCTCCCTCTTCCTCTTTCTCTCTCTCCCCAACTCTTCACCTTTCCGTGGCTGTTCTTCCTCCCCTGCGATCGGTCTCGTCCCGCCACCTCTCTCTACCGCGAGCAACCGCACCACCACCACTATTTTCTTCTTCTCTCTTTACCTCACTCACAGTCTCTCTTTAACTGTTTCTCTCTCTCTCTCCGCTGCTCACTCTCTCTATCTCTCGCGATCTCCCTCCCTCTCAATCGCACTCCACCACGACCTTCCACCGCGATCCGCCACCACCACGAGCGCACCCCAACCACTACAGCTCCTCCCTCCTGTGAGCACGCCACAACGCGATCCTCCCTGCATGAGTGCGAGCGTGCCACACCCGTGCTTCCCGGCGCGAGCGCGCGATCGTGCCACAGCGTGGGCGAGCCTACTCGGGAGTACACCTGCGCACGAGCGCGCTCCAACCCACTAGCGTGCAACCCGTGAGCGCGCGACTGCAGTCCAGCTCGTGAACGCACGTGCCAGCCTGTGAGCCCACTGCAGCCGCGAAGCCTATTGTGACCCGCAACCCACGATAGCCCGTGACAGCCCGCAAGTCTCTACGTAAGTAACTGACTCAGGGTTTTGATTTTGTTCTAAATGTTTATAACCTAACTAATAAATCTTGTCTTGATAGGGAGTATTGTAGATTTTGGAGTAATCGAGGAGATATTCGGACGAACGTCTGTACTCCGAGAAAACCTTAGGTGAAAGAACTTCTTACCCATTCGATTTATTTGAACGAATGTTAGGGTTAAATTTAGAAATAAGGAGAAATAGTTGGCGTACAAGCGCTGCGCGCCTTGGGTGCTCCGCAAGGGCACTGCCGCCCTGTACCTAGACCCTGTACATGGGCACTGCGCGCCCTGCACATGGCGTTGCATGCCCTGTACATAGACCCTACACATGGGTACTGCGCGCTACACAGAGGAGCGCTAGGCTGTGGCCTTACTGGCCCTTTGGTGCGAGCGAGAGATTTGATTGATGTGAGCCCTGTGTGAGATTGGTTGAGTACCAACACTTGAGTCTTGTAGACATGTTGTATGCATGAACAAAATATGAGGAATTAGGGTAGGGTTCTAAAGGATTCGAACTACCGAATTTGCATACGTGTATTAGAAGTGATAACCTATTTCCTATAACTGCATAGGTTTGAAACTTGTTGATTTTTTTATATGTATATACATTCATAGGTGTTGGGTACCTTGATTTAGGGGAACACTTTTTTTCGCTTCCTGGTATTATTGGTGAGTGCGTTACCCTCCCCTATACTGTGAGTGAGATTTATTTCAATGTCTGTGTTTAATATGTAAACCCTGCTTTATAACATGTTGATAAATAAGCATGATTTGTCGTGTGCTTGAAATGTTTTGATTGATTTTGAAACTGACTTTTTGTGAACCGTTGGAGTGTCCAAAAATTGTGTTGAATTATGAAATTATGCATCAATGTGGTTGAAATGTATAATGTGTCATTTTATGTTATATATTGCATTTGGTTTGTGAACCTGATTACGGCACATTCTTGATACTATATTGATTTTGGCCTTGAGAACTTTGGTATATATTGTTCCGTAGCTACAAAGGATACCGTGAGAGGCGCTTAGGTGGCGTCCGGATGTGCCTAGGCTGGGGTATCTCACGAGTTGTCTTGATTTTATTAACGACACAGTACCAGCCAGGTTGAACCCGAAAAGGGGGAGGAGTTGATACTCTCTCCAAGTCTAGCACCTGGACGAGATTCGTCACTAACGCCAGGGTAAAGAGCACTTTAAATAAATTTACATATAACACCCTCGGTGCACCTGTCATAGGTCTAGGTAGACCTCTACCAGGACACTTTTGGCTGGCGGTTCTATGATTTTAATGACAGTACTTTGGATGCATATTTGACTTGATAATAAGTGCAAATGATATATTGTTGAAATGAAAAACATGATGATTTGAAATATGATTTGTATACTTATACTTTGACACTCCAGTTTCACAATTCTTATTAAATAATTGCATTGACCCACTCATTTACTGAGTATTCTTTCCCTGAGTACTCACCCCTCATTTCCCTTTTTGTTTAAGAGATAGTATTTGGCAAGGAGCATTGCTTTTTGGACGCTTAGTATCATTTGGAGTTCGGATTTGGACTTGAGGAGTCATTGTATATTTTCACTACAATTGCGTGAGTTAAAAATTGTACTGATGATCTATATGTATTTTGAGATCTATAGATGACCATTGTATAATTTTGGGATGACTGTACAAATATAGATATTTAAATTGTGGAACTCTCATGTCATTACATAACACTTGCATTGAGACAATTTCTATTCATTGTGTATGTTACTTGGGAATGTGTCATGTCCTAGAAGTATATTTTAGGACCGCTCGGTGCCACCTTTAAATCACAGGAGGGGTGATTGGCGGCTGTTCATACCTTTGACGAGGGTATTGCAGTAGAGGTTTATGGTTAGGATTGTGGAAATTCATTTTGTTAGCCTTGCGTTGTCCTGAATTGTGTGGTATGGATGTGTTGGTCTAATGTTAAGATTTGAATTATGTATTCAGTACATGGTCATAGGTATATGAGTTCATCCATTTTAGGGAGATATGGTTATATCTAACCTAACATGTTTCTTTTAGGATTCCATTCTTTGTGAGGGTAGTCAAGATGTGACTAGTCCAAATTTCTTGAACCATGCATATTCTTTGAACAATACCTAATAAGGATCCTTCTCTTACAGAAGTATGACGACCCGACGGAGCACCTGTTTTACCTCACCAGAGGAATTAGACGAGCCGGAGGATCGTTCCTCGACTCACATGCCACCACCGACACCTACTCAGCCAGCTGCTCAGGCTGAGACTCTCATACCCACACTCGATGCCTTTCGGTAGGTGTACGAGTGGTACACTTTGACCGATCCGGGGATTGGAGAGGAGATCTGCCTGAAAGTGGTATAGTGATTATTAGAAGGAGAGGCCCTCTTATGGTGGGAGGCCCTCACTGATGAGGTTATAGAGCCACTGCGGTGGGACGACTTCCTTCAGGAGTTTAACCATAGATTCTTCCCACTTTACCAGCAGGACCGGATGAGGTCAGAGCTGGGACGGCTTACACAGGGGTCCAGATCTGTCTCAGAGTATGAGGCAGACATGCGGAGACTTGCCTCATTTGTACCAAATCTGGCCATACCTCAGTATTTGCGCTTCAAATTTGAAGACGGTCTTAGCCTCAGCATAAAGAAGTATATGACTGTTACTTTACAGTTTACACCGGCTGAGGTGACAGACTTTGCTCACCGCGCGGAGGCTTTGGTTCGCGCCGAGACTAAGTAGAGAGAGAACAGAGAGCTGAAGAGAAAGAAAGAGAAGTTTCATTTTGCGCAGAACTCCAAGAGGGGCAGGGGGTCCAGTTCGCACAGAGACGGATTTGGATCTGGATCTGCTAATTTGGTACAGGGAAGTACTCCCAGGGGTTCAGACAGCTTGCTCCGACTCACCCTGCACAGTATACTACTCAATAACATCCTTATTGCTGCAGGTGTAATAGGTCTCATTCGATTGGAGGTTGTTCAGTGTTGGTCACTTGCTTTTACTGTGGGAAGTCGGGGGCATATCAGGAGTTTCTGCCCTGAGTTAGGATGCGGAGGACAGAGTTCACAGAGCTGCACTAGTACTCCTCATATGGGTCAGCAGGGGCAGCCTACTCTGCCATCATCTTCTACTCCCAGGGTGACCACTAGGAGTAACACAATGCAGACCCAGACACGACAGCAGCCTAGGACTCAGGCCCGGGTTTATGCCATGACGCAGGAGGACGCCTACGCGAACCCCACATCATCATAAGTACTCTTCTTTCTGATCCTGTATAATAGGATCTCTATTCGTATTTCCACTTCTTTTGGGGATGTTAGCATTGTATCATGATAGTTGTATAGGTATTTTATGTTGTGTACCCTTTTCTCGACATGATACTACTCTGATAACTTTGTACATTGAAGTTGTAAAAGCCTTAGAGGTTTAACTATTTTGACATATAAATATATATATCTCAAATTTGAAATTATTCTAAGTCTATGTGCATTTTGTTCAATGATAGGTACTCTACCTATCTTCGGAATAGATGATCGTATCGTTATTGACACAGGGTCTAACTATTCGTATGTGAGCGATCAATTCTCTCGATATTCTGACAGGCTGCTCTCACCTTTGGACGAGGAGATATTGGTCATTACTCTTCTGGGTGAGCAGATTGTGCACAGCACTGTGTATAGAGAATGTGAGATCAAAGTTGGGGATACAGTGCTAAAGGCAGATCTAATTCCTCTTGCCATGACTGATTTTGATGCCATCTTGGGGATGGATTGGCTACATATGTATCGGGCTTCAGTTGACTGCTTTAAAAAGCAGGTGGAGTTTCGAAAATCTGATCAGCCAGTGTTGATTTTTGAGGGCAAGAGACGGGTTTTACTCCGCTATGTCATTTCAGTTTTGGAGGCCAAACGCATGATTCGCCGCTGGTGTGCGACATATCTGGCTCACATCATAGACACCACTGCTCAGGGACCAAGACTTAAGAATGTTCCAGTGGTACAGGAGTTTATTGATATTTTCTCTGAAGAGCTACCCGGATTACTACCAGTTCGGGAGTTCAACGTTGAAATCGATTTAGCTCTAGGGACTACCCCTATCTCTACGCCGCCATATAGGATGGCACTGGCTGAGCTGAGAGAGCTCAAGGTCCAGCTGCAGGAGTTACTGGATAAGAGGTTTATCCATCTTACTATGTCACCTTGGGGTGCTCCAGTGCTGTTTGCAAAGAAAAATGACGGCTCACTGAGATTGTGTGTGGATTACAGGCAGTTTAATCGGGTGACTGTGAAGAACAGATATCCACTACCTCGCATAGATGATTTGTTTGATCAATTACAAAGTGCCCGAGTTTTCTTAAAGATTGATCTTCGATCAGGATATCATCAGTTGTGGATTAGGACTCAAGATATGCCAAAGATAGCTTTCCACACTCGATATAAGCACTATGAATTCCTTGTCATGCCGTTTGGGCTGACTAATACCCCAATTGCGTTCATGGACTTGATGAACAGAGTTTTTCACGACTATTTGGACCGGTTTGTCATAGTCTTATAGACGATATACTGGTGTATTCACGGAGTGACGAGAATCATGTTCAGCATCTTCGCACCATTTTACAAATCCTCCGCGATTAGCAGCTGTATGCCAAATTCACAAAATGTGAATTTTAACTAAAATAGGTTGGATTTTTGGGGCATGTCATTTCTGTAGAGGGGATTTTTGTCGATTCATAGAAAGTTAATGCCATTATGAGAAGGGAGCAGCTACAGACAGTGACTGAGATCAGGAGTTTTCTTGATCTGGCTGGGTATTACTATAGATTTATTGAGGGATTTTCCCGGATAACTACACCATTGTCTAGATTGATGCGAAAGGGTGTTAAGTTTATATGGGATAACCGTTGTGAGGTGAGTTTTCAAGAGCTCAAACAACGGTTGACTACAGATCCGATTTTGGCGCTTCCCACCAGCAGTCGGGAGTACACAGTGTATAGTGATGCTAGCCAACAAGGGTTGGGTTGTGTTTTGATATAAAATGGTCGGGTGATCGCCTACATTTCTAGACAGTTGAAGAAACATGAGGTGAATTATCCAACACACGATCTGGAGCTTACGGCCATAGTCTTCGCATTGAAGATATGGCGCTATTACTTGATTACTTGTATGGGGTGACTTGCCGGGTGTATACGGATCATAAAAGTCTAAAATATTTATTCATCCAGCGAGAACTTAACCTGAGATAGAGGAGATGGTTGGAACTTCTCAAAGATTATGATTTTGTCATTGATTATCATCCGAGCAAGGCCAATGTGTGGTTGCTGATGCCTTGAGCCGGAAATCAGTTTCATCGTCTTAGGAGAATGATATGGCATACCTCACTTGTTTGATGGGACTCTGAGATTTATGAGTCAGATTGGCTAGTGATGATCAGGGTACTTTGCTTGCCAGGTTTGAGGTTAGGCCGATGCTGTTGGACCGTATTAGGGAGGTTCAGGACACTGATACCGAGCTCCAGGCTCTTGTTGAGAGAGCTCGCAGAGGTGATATAGATGATTTCAAAGTCCGTAGTGATGGACTTCTGATTTATCGAGATAGAGTGGCTATACCCACCGATGAGGATCTCTGTAGGTCCGTATTAAAGGAGGCACACTCCTCGGCCTATACCTTGCACCCGGGTAGTACAAAGATGTATTGAACTATTTGGGGTAGCTATTGGTGGCTAGGTATGAAGAGGGACATTACGGAACTTATAGCTAGATGTTTAGTCTAAAATATTACGGAGCTTATATCAAAGGAAGCATGTCAAGAATCACAAGACCATTTCTCTTATGCCATAACATGAAATACAATCAACCCAAAAGAAGAAAAAATAACCTAATCAAGAGCATCTCATTTCTCAGTTAAAACTTTTTCCTTTATTTTTTCAAATTCTCCAATCTTTATTTCTAGAAATTTTTTTTCTTCTTTTTTTTTTCTTCCCCTTTTTTTCTCCTTTCCCTTTTTTTGCTATTTTCTCTCTCTTTTTTTTTCATCATCATCTTTTTTTTTTCTCTTTTTTTTTCTCGAAGACAATCAGACTTGATGATGAATGAAAATATGAAGCATACACAAATCACTCCAACATATGATCGAATCCCTAAAAATAATCCCCAAAATAAATTTATCTCATTCCCTTTTACAAATAATTACTCAATTCTTGCTCTAAGCACATGATTTTTTGATATAAGGACCAAAAGAAGGTTAAGCATAAAAAGAATGCCATGTATCAAATAAGAAGGTTATAGCAAAAGAAAATAAGTATAAACTCAAATGGCTTCACTAAGGGAAATATTATGCACAGAAAGATCTTTTTTGAGAGCTGAAAAGGGTAAACCTAAGTTTCCCCATCATATTAATGCATGAATTTATTGATGTAGTCTCAAAAAATATAGTAAAGCAAGTTCTAGAATAAATATACTATGATTGATAAACACTCATGAAAACAAATTTAGAGCAACATGATGAATGCTCTTAAGGCTCAAAAGCTCACAGAAGTGTTTAATTTGTATCGAATCTATCACATTTTCAATTGATTCAAACATCATGATTAATGAAACACTAAAAACAATTTTATCCAAAAATAACTAACCACACTTGTCTCTTTCATGCATTCCAACTCAAATTAATAATGCACACTAATTCAAAATCATTATCAAACAAAAATCCAAAGGGTACGAAACTCCAAAGAAAATAGAAGAAATGACATTGACATGAAAATCCTCCCCCACACCTATATCTACGTTATCCTCAATGTATGCAAAGATAAGAAACTTAGGCATAATGCTAAAGAAACTCACAAACTAGCACAATTTTAAACTAGTCTCAAAAATGAAAGATACTAGTCAATGAAATAGGACAATGAAAAGAAAGATAAAGAACTAGAGAACTCCCCTCAGGTGAGGCGTTTGCTGGTCTGAAACTGATGGTCTTTGCTGCTGTAAAGGAGCCATGGGTTTGGGTGGAGAAAATTAGGTCAAGGGTTTCTTTGTGGAGAGGATTGGGTTTGAAAATTTTAGGGCTTTCGATTTTTTTTTGAAAGAAACGTGGTTTTGAACTTTGGAGGTTTTGAATGAATGGTTGCTTCTATGATAGATTCATACAGTGTGAAGTGGAATTAGAGTCTATTGAAAACAGTGTGATCACTCCTTAAATGGAAGACTGCTTCTGCCCAATTTCTAATTCCATTGCTGAAAACCACGTGATCACGCCTTAGTGAGGAGACTGCTTCTGCCCAATTTTGAATTCCATTGCCGAAAATCACGTGATCACGCTTTAATGAGATTGCTTCTGCCTATTTTTTGCATTTCATTGCTCTATTTGTCTCTTGACTTGGATAAGTGCAACTCTCAGAATTCTCCCTCTTAGGTACCTAAAAAAATAAATCCATAAATAAAATAAATAAATGTTACTAGATAACACCCAAAATAAAAAATCTACAATCAATTAAAACAATTTCTAAAAAAAAATGTTTGGGTTGCCTCCCAACAAGCGTAATTGTTTAACGTCTTTATACTCGATGTTCTCCACTTATTTCTCTTCAAGGAGGCTTCAACTTTACTTTGGGAGGCTCATATAATTTTCCTTCCATATCTAATTGTGCATTTAATTTAAAATCAATATTATATTTTTTTTCACAAATTTCCTACACAATTATATCAAAAATATAAGCAAAATAAATTGATTGATACTCATTTGGGTACTTCATATGATCAAAAATAAAAAATTTAACAATCTTGTCGTCGAACTCGACGAAAAGAGTACCCTCATCCACATCTATTTTGGTGTTTGTTGTCTTCATGAATGGTCGTCCTTATAGAAGTGGAGCTGAACGTATGATAGTGTCTCCATCAATTTTCAAGATATAAAAATCAGTTGAAAAAATTAATTCGTTAACTTGGACCAAAACATCTCCAACAATCCCTTCTGGGTAAGCATAAGAATGGTCAGCTAACTGAATAATAACTCTAGTTTCCTTTACGGGACCCAATTTCAGAGTACTATAAATTGAATAAGACATGATGTTAACAGGTGCTCCTAAATCTACGATGGCATGCTCCATTTTTTTCTTTCCAATAACACAAGATAAGGTGAACATACTTGGATTTGAATATTTTTTAGGTAGAATTCTTTTGATGATATCACATATATTCTTACCCATCTCATCATCTCTTATCTTCCCTACTTTTTTCTTGAATTCTTTCGTCCTAGATTCCTCAAACAAACAAAGAAAAAGTGACACAATTATACTAAAAGCATTAGGCAAAGAAAACTTGGATGTTACCATGATTGAATTTTCATGATTGTGTTTTTCTTTCTCGTCCATATCTTTCCCTTCATTTACCTTCTTAGATAGAGTGAAACGCAAATGAAATTCCTTCTCACTTCTTAACGTTATTGCACTAACGTTCTCTTTGGAATTTACCACCGTTTGTGAAGGTAGTTTCCCTGAGGTTCGAGCTTCCAAATTGCTTAACGAGGTTGCTAATTGAGTGATTTGATTCCCCAAATTCTGTATACTCGCTCTCGTTTCCTATTAAAATTGTTGAGTGTTAGTTGTAAGAGCCTTCACTATATCCTCTAATGACATACCATAATTTGAGGGTTGCGTAGGAGCGGGTATTGGTCTGTTGAAATGTTGAGGTAGATATCTTGTCTATCCTCCTTGGTTTCTATAACTCAGATTTGGCTTATCCCTTCATTCAAGATTATAATGGTTGGAGAAAAGATCATACGTACATTGAGGTTCACCAGGGAATCCTCCTACGACATTTACTTGTTGAGTGGAATCTTCATGTAGGGATGAACACATATTTGTCGGATGTCTGGAATCTGAGCATATGTCACAAACTTTGGTTGCCTGAATTAGCCCTACAGCCAACTGACGAACCGAAGTAATTAGTTCAGAAATTTGATTTTCAAGGTTTGAATGACTTACCTCATCGACATGTTTTCTAACTTCATCCACTCTCATTCCAAATTGTTAAGAATTTTTTGCCATATTCGAAACCAACTGTTTGGCTTCGTCTGGTGTTTTGTTGACCAAAGCTGCTCCACTGACTGCATCTACTTCTATCCATGGGTTGAAGTCCTTCATAAAATATTGAATCAAGAGTTGATCTGGTATTTGTTGAAGTGGGCGACTGGCACGGAATTGTTTGAACCTCTCAAAATATTCGTATAGAAACTCTCCACTAATCTGATTAATCCCACATATTTCCTTTCTAATGTTGGTAGCCCTACATGCAGGAAAAATTTTTTCTAAAAAGAATCTCTGCATTCCATTTCATGTATTGATCAAACCGGAAGGTAGATAGTACAACCAATCTTTCATCTTATCCTTTAGAGAAAAAGGAAAGACCCTTAATTTGATCTGTTCCTCGGTCACACATTAGGGTTTCATACTCGAATAGGCAACGTAGAATTCCTTCAAGTGTTTATGTGGATCCTCACCTGGAAGACCATGAAAAATAGGAACTAAGTGAATCAAACTAGATTTGAGTTTAAATTCTATCTCAAGAGCTGGGCACTTGATGCACAAAGATTGTTGATTCAGATTTGGTGTAGCCAACTCCTTCAGAATCCTTACATGATTTTCCATATTTTCTTATTCATAAAAAATCAGTATACAAGTGAAAAACACAAACTAAAAAATTAAAATAGTTCCCCGACAATGGCGCCAAAATTTGGACAGGTTTGTCGAAACTCTCAAATTAATACTGATTCTCCCAATGTAACAAATTTGTAGCAATAGTGGTACCATATCGAATCTCACGAGAACTATATTAATTTAATCTCTTAGTTATTGTTAAAATAAAAAAGGGGGATTTTTAAAACAAATTTCTAAATAAAAAATTAAAAACCTAAAATTAAAAGATAAATCAACAACATAAAAATACAAAAAATTAGAGAAGAAATTCAATATACTAAACTCCGATCCAAAAGTACACACATTTGATTGTTTCACTGATTTGGGTTAAAAATATTAATCCTATGATTCAAGTATTTAACTTTAAATTTATTAAGATAGTCGTAATAAATTTTACGTTTTTCTAAATTAATTGACCAAATTCAGTATTCAATCAAAATTTATCATTAATCGACTGGGTACGATAGTGTTCTATATCAATATAATGACAATATTAAGTTTTGTGAAAATAATTAAACTAAAATACAAATAACCAAGATAGTCATACAATTATTTAATTTTGTTTTATCGATTCCTTAGGTTAAAATGAATATTGGTAAACAACTCATAAATATAAATAATTTATTTGTTACTCATACTATTCATTCATAATAATTATGAATCACTGAAATCCTGAATGCAGTAGAAAAATTGATATTGAATTAAATTGTTAGACTAACCAATACCATTTTTTCATCAAAAATAAATAAAAAATTGACGAATACTTGAATTAAAAATGCAAGAAATTAAATAAAACATATAATTTTACAGTGAATACAATCAATGAACTTTCCCTTGAATCAGAAAAAGAAGCTAGCCACTCATGGTGGAAACAAAAAAAAATGTTATTGAGAGAAAAGAAAAACTAAACCTAAAACCCTAGAATAATGTATAGTAGCCCCCTCCTTTTATAGATGGATGAATAGTATCATGAACAGTGACTTGAATAGTGCCTTCTAGGGTTAATGAGGAGAATCCTTCTTTTAGTGCTTTAGGTCTCCAAGATTCTTCCAAAATAATAGGAAAAAATCCTCCAAAATAAGAAAATTAAGAATTTCACTCCTAACAACAATTTTTACTTAAAGTAAAAATTTTAAAATAAAATTTTCCACTCTTTGGTACTTTTTTTTTCTTTTTTTGTAGGCCCAAATGATATTTTGAACTATTAAACTTCCAAAAATGTCTCCTTAAGCCTATTTTGATCTAACCTCCAATTTTTTATCCCTAAAAATAAAATGTCATAAAAATATTTATTAGGCCAATAATCAATCCAAAATCAAATCATAATATCAACAAAAATAGATATTTCGCGTATTATCAATTCTCACATTCTTGGGCACCTTGTAAATCAATAAATCCCAAATAATTCGAGTGTAGATCCTAATTTGAGAGTATGAGTTAACGGATATTATACACCACAAAACGGAATCGTATCTTACCATTCGAAATTAGATTCTATACACAAAACCCAACAAAAAGTCACAAATACGGACATGAGACCCTAAAAAATTAAAAAAATTCAATTCATGACTAATCCACGTGCCACCGGAGGATCTACGCGCCACCGGATGTTCTATGCACCGCCATGCACCAGAGAAGAGCTGCCACGTATTTCTACACCCCAGCAGCTTGCTATGGCACGCGCTAAATGTGCGGATTGTCTGGCATGCGGCCTCACGCACGCTGGATCACTACTTGTGTCGGAAGGCTGGTCGGGGCACGGATCTAGGTCAAAACTAACCCGGATCACCCCAACATTGTTCACCCACCTCAGTGCGCGTGAACGACACGCGCCCGTTTCACGCCCATGCCCAGCGTGTGCTTCTCATGCACATTCTCCTTGCTTGTTGATGCATCTCAGCATGCGTATAGCGCACACGCCTTTGGGTCTGAGTCAGGTTTTCTTCACCTAACGGGTTTTGCAACTGGTCCTCTGATGTGAACCCGTTGGGTATAAAAACCCTAGAACCCACGAATAAGTTAATTTAGCCCAAAAATCATCCCAATGAATTATTTGAACCGGTATAATTAAAAGCCTCAACCCTTGCCGTAAAGGAGGAAGAACCTAAAGTATATGACCTTAGACCCGTTTCTCACTAGATCAAGAATCTTGTTATAAAGATGGAATGAATGACGCCTCAATCTAGATGGTTCGAAACCTAGATTGATAAGTCAAAGAACTAAACAAGACTCATATCTTGAATAAGTTCAAAGTTCTCAAAAGAACAAAATCTGTGTGAAGAATCCTCACAATTTTATTAATTCTCTCCAAAGTGTTGTTTTTTACACAATGTATAATAGCCTATTTATAGTCTAAAGGTAAAAACTTAATTGGCAACTAAAAATTTAGTAACTCTCTAAACAATAAAGAATTAGGAAACTAAACATAAGTTACAAAAAATAAAAATTAGGAAACTAAATAAATCAAACTACTTTGACCAAGTTTTGCTGCTATTTTTCTTTATTTTCGTCCTCCCTTGGTCTTGGGTAGTTTTGGGCATTTTATTCTTCCAACTAGGCTTGTATAAGTATAATTATGGCCCCTTTTGGTTTTTTATTTATTTGGGCTCCAATTTCTTGTTGTAAAGCCCCCTGAATTAAGTTATTCAGTACTTCTTTGAATCTTTTAACTCGGGCCTTTGTCATCGGCCCAACTGGGACTTGAGTTGGATCTCGTGAATTCCTTGCAATCTTGATGATCTCATCATTCCCCTCCTCTTGAGAAGGATTTGTCCTCAAATCGTCACCTACATCAAAAGGACTCAAGTCTGTAATATTGAAAGTAGCACTAACATGATACTCACCTGGTAAATCAAGTTTGTAAGCATTGTCATTGATCCGTTCTAGCACTTGAAAAGGACCATCTCCTTGGGGCAACAACTTGGAACGTCTCTGTGTCGGAAATCTTTCCTTCCGCATGTGTAACCAAACCCAATCACCGGGTTCAAAAATCAACTTGTGACGTCCCTTGTTAGCTTGTTTGATATATTGTTCGGTCCTCTTCTCTATATTGAACCGTACTTTCTCGTGAAGTTGTTTCACAAATTCTGCTTTTCTCTTACCATCTAAATTCACTTGCTCAGAAATAGGTAAAGGTAAGAAATCCAAAGGAGTTAAAGGATTAAAACCATAAACAATTTCAAACGGTGAGAATTTAGTAGTAGAGTGAACAGTACGATTATATGCAAACTCAACATGTGGCAAACATTCTTCCTAAGTTTTAATATTTTTACCAATGACAGCCCTCAACAAAGTGGATAAATTTCTGTTGACTACTTCTGTTTGACCATCAGTTTGAGGATGACAAGTTGTTGAAAATAAAAGTTTCGTTCCTAACTTTCCCCATAATGTCTTCCAAAAGTAACTCAGGAACTTAGTATCCCGATCTGAAACGATTGTTCTAGGCATCCCATGTAACCTCACAATTTCCCTAAAGAATAATTCCGCAATATGAGAAGCATTGTCAGATTTATGACAAGGAATAAAATGAGCCATCTTAGAAAATCGATCTACAACTACAAAGATCGAATCTCGTCCATATTTTTTCTTAGGTAAACCCAAAACAAAATCCATTGAAATGTCAATCCAAGGTGAACTAGGAATAGGTAGGGGTGTGTAAAGACCATTAGGTTGAACCTTAGATTTAGCTTGCCTACAGGTAATACATCTACCACAAAATCTCTCAATGTCTCGCTTCATGTGTGGCCAATAAAAGTGCTCTTGTAAAATTGCCAAGGTTTTAGCAACTCCAAAATGTCCCATTAACCCTCCGCTATGAGATTCTCGAACTAACAACTCTCTCAATGAACAATTTGGCATGCACAACTTATTTTCTCTAAACAAAAAGTTCTCATGCCTATAGAATTTTCCCTCTGCAAATTTTTCACATGCACTATAAATTTCTCCAAAATCATGGTCATCATGATAAAGTTCTTTAATATGCTCAAAACCAAGAAATTTAGCATCAAGAGTAGAGATTAAGGCATTCCTACGTGAAAGTGCATCCGCAACTACATTCTTCTTACCTTGTTTATATCTAATGACATAAGGAAAACTTTCGATGAATTCCATCCATCGAGCATGTCTCTTATTCAGCTTATGTTAACTTTTCAAATGTTTCAAGGATTCAAGATCCGTACGAATCACAAATTCTTTCGGCCACAAATAGTGTTGCCATGTCTCCAAAGCTCGAACCAAGGCGTACAATTCTTTGTCATAGGTAGGATAGTTAAGTGCAGCCCCGCTTAACTTCTCGCTAAAGTATGCAAGTGGTCTTTCATCCTGCATAAGAACAGCGCCTATACCTACACCAGAAGCATCACATTCAATTTCAAATGTTTTAGAAAAGTTCGGTAAAGCAAGTAAAGGTGTATGAGTAAGCTTATATTTAATAAGTTGAAACGTCTTCTCTTGCTCTTCACTCCATTGAAATGCAACATTTTTCTTGATGACTTGTGTAAGCGGTGCAGCGATAGTGCTAAAATCTTTCACGAACCTCCTGTAAAAACTAGCAAGACCATGAAAACTTCTAACATTACCTATATTGGAGGGGGTTGGTCATTCTTGGATGGCTTTGATCTTCTCTTCATTCACCTCGATGCCTTTAGCACTCACAACAAAATCTAGAAAAACAAGCTTGTCGGTGCAGAAGGTACAATTTTTGAGGTTAGCATATAAATTTTCTTTTCTAAGTATATCCAAAACCGAATGCAAATGTGAGACATGATCATGCAAACTTTTGCTATATATCAAAATATCATCAAAATAAATAACAACGAATTTACCAATAAAAGCATGCAAAACATGATTCATTAAGTGCATGAATGTACTAGGAGCATTGGTTAATCCAAAGGGCATAACTAACCACTCATACAACCCATATTTAGTTTTAAAAGCTGTTTTCCATTCATCTCCTTCTTTCATTCGTATTTGATGATATTCACTCTTAAGATCAATTTTAGAAAACACACAAGCACCATGCAACTCATCTAACATGTCATATAAACGAGGAATAGGGTGTCGATATCTTACCGTTATGTTGTTGATGGCTCGGCAGTCAACACACATCCTCCATGTTCCATCTTTCTTAGGTACCAAAATCACCGGAACTGCACATGGACTCATACTTTCTCTCACATGCCCCTTTTTCATCAACTCTTCGACTTGTCTTTGAAGCTCCTTTGCCTCTTCTGGATTGCTTCTATATGCTGGACGATTTGGAATTGATGCACCGGGTATGAAATCAATTTGATGTTCAATCCCTCGGATAGGTGGCAAACCTTGGGGTAGCTCTTCAGGAAACATATCTTCGAATTCCTACAAAAGAGAAACAATAACACTCGGTAAAGAAGGGTTAAGTTGGTCAGTGTTTAAAAGGAATTCTTTGTACATAAGTACAATCAGTGGCCGTCTTGAGAGCATCGCTCACTTAACCTCACTTGTTTTGGCATAGAAATTCTTTTGTTTTCTCTCGGATTTTACCTCATCGGCCGAACTTTCCTCTCTTTTCTCTTTCCCATCAAATTCGGCCTTTCTCTCTTCTTTTCTCTCTTTTTTCTCTTCTCTCAATCCATTTTGATCTTTTTGTTTCTGTTGCTCACTCAATTTTTGCAACCTCACTCGGTCTTCATAGACTTGCTTTGGTGTCATCGGAATTAGAGTGATTTTTCGTTGGTTGAACATGAATGAATATTTGTTGGTGAAGCCGTCATGTTGCACATGTCGATCAAATTGCCAAGGCCTTCCTAACAAAATATGCCCAGTCTGCATTGGCACCACATCACATAACACCTCATCTTCATATTTCCCAATTCGAAATGGTACAACAATTTGTTTTGTAACCCTCACTTCTCCACTATCATTCAACCATTGTAGCTTGTATGGTTGAGAATATTTAGTGGTTGACAAGTTTAGCTTTTCCACTAAAGTCTTACTCGCAACATTAGTAAAACTACCACCGTCAATGATCAAAATGCATACCTTGTCTTTCACATGGCAACGAGTGTGAAAGATATTCCCCCGTTGTACTTCTTCTTCATCTCCTCTGGCTTGTAAGCTTAAGGCTCGACATGTTACTAGCGGTAACATCTCACCATGTTCAGCCCCATACTCCTCAACTCCGATGGGGACGTCTTCCAATGGAGGCAAACAATCAATGTCACTTTCATCTTTAGACTCGATTGCACCATTTTCCCGAATCATCATAACTCGCTTGTTTGGACATTGGCTAGCTATATGTCCTCTTCCTTGACACCTGAAGCATTTAATCTCACTAGATCAAGTTAAAGTAGGGGTTGACTTACTTTGAGAAGTCGTGGTGGAGATAGCTGGTTTATGTTCAGGCTTAACTCTGGAGAGGACTGAATTTTCTTCTTTCTTCGGGTAGCTCATTCTCCAAGATGTTGCATTCGGAATCTGTGGTATTGGTTTTGGTCGTGTGTTACCTTTTTTGAGCTGCCTTTCAACCTTGATTGCCATATGTACCAAATTCTCCAACTTCACATAATGGTAAAGCTCGATCGTGTTGGCAATCTCTCGATTTAAACCATTCAAAAATCTAGTCATCGTCGCCTCTCTATCTTTTTCCACATTAGCTCGAATCATAGTCATCTCCATCTCTTTGTAATACTCATCTACACTCGGATTACCTTGGTGGAGACTCTACAGCTTGAGATATAAATCCCTATAGTAATGACTCGGCACAAATCGTCGTCTCATCACCCTCTTCATCTCACCTCAAGTTTTAATGGGTCGATCCCCATTCTGTCATCTATTGATGCACAACTGATCCCACCATACAATTGCATAATCAGTAAACTCAATAACAACAAATTTAACCTTCTTTAATTCAGAATAGTTGTGATAATCAAAAACTAACTCAATTTTCTTTTCCAACTCAAGATATATTTCGGGATCACTTTTACCTTGAAACGATGGAATTTTCATCTTGATACTACCTAAGTTGTTGTCTACCCGATTATTAACTTCTCTATTTCGACCAAGTCTCCTATGACTACCCACTGACAACCTATCAAACTCCTCTTCTAACCCATCCCCTTCAAACTCATCCATAACTTCAGTTTCTCTTTGATGAATCCTGTTCCTCCTGGAGGGGGTTGGCACTATTGATGGTTGTCCCCTTTGCGACCCCTCTTCCACCTTATCCAACCTTTCATGTATAAGATCTAACTCCCTCTTCATCATCGTCTCATCTCCCCCATAAATGCTTGTAGTTGTAGATTCGACCCAACTTGTGGTTGAATCTCCTCACTTATGTTATCTTTTTGATTGAGTCATGATTGAAATCTGCAAGACAATGTTAGAATACAATAGGAAAGAAACTCACCCACTCCCTCACGTATTTCACTCAAAAATAATGATTCACTCAAATCCACTCGTGTTTCACTCTATATATTTAGCTTTTATTTTTAATGAATTCTCTCTTACCTTTTACCACTCTACTTCACTTAGTCAAGTTCTTTATTTAACTCGAGAATTCAACTCAAAAATAATTGTCTTGTGAAATTCAATGACTTATATAGAAGAAAATATAACAAGAAAAGTAAGAAGGAAAGAGAAAAATAAGGAATAAGAAAAGTAGTAAATTTAAAAAGAAATTTCTAAATTAGAAAAGAAACCACCAAGGAATGAGATAAATAAGAAAGGTGAATAAATAAGGAAGTAGTTCATGAAAGGATAACAAATATAGAATGTTTGAATTTGGGTAAGTGTACAAATAAGGAAATATTTCAAACCTAACCAAAAAAAATTTAGAAAATTCTATTCAAATTTGGTAATAATACTTTAAAATTTTCCAAATTTAAACAAAATCACAAAATGGAGAATTATCAATTTTGCAAAATTTGAAAACTGCCCCTTTTTTTTCACAGCCTATTCTTTTTTTTTTCCTTTTTTTTGGCCCTTCTTTTTTTTTTCTCTTTTTTTTTCACCGCCTCTTTTTTTGGTGGGTCCTTTTTTTTTTGCCCTTCTTTTTTTTTGGGGGAATATGACAGTTCAAAAATAAAGAATAAGTATACCAAAAATAAGAAATAAACCAACGAATGAAGAGTTTTCAGACAAAAAAGAAAAAAAAAATTAAATAAGAATAATTCGAAGGAAGGAAAAAAAAACCTGGATTGGCTCTGATACCAACTGGTGTGAACCCGTTGGGTATAAAAACCTTAAAACCCACGAACAAGTTAATTTAGCCCAAAAATCGTCCCAAGGAATTATTTGAACCGGTGGAATTAAAAATCTCAACCCTTGCCCTAAAGGAGGAAGAGCCTAAGGTATATGACCTTAGACCCGTTTCTCACTAGATCAAGAACCTTGATATAAAGATGGAATGAATGACGCCACAATCTAGATGGTTCGAAACCTAGATTGATAAGTCAAAGAACTAAACAAGACTCATATCTTGAATAAGTTCAAAGTTCTCAAAAGAACAAAACCTGTGTGAAGAATCCTCACAATTTTATTAATTCTCTCCAAAGTATTGTTTTTTACACAATGTATAATGGCCTATTTATAGCCTAAAGGTAAAAATATAATTGGCAACTAAAAATTTAGTAACTCTCTAAACAATAAAGAATTAGGAAACTAAACATAAGTTACAAAAAATAAAAATTAGAAAACTAAATAAATCAAACTATTTTGACCAAGTTTTGCTGCTATTTTTCTTTATTTTCGTCCTCCCTTGGTCTTGGGTAGTTTTGGGCCTTTTATTCTTCCAACTGGGCTTGTATAAGCATAATTATGGCCCCTTTTGGTTCTTTATTTATTTGAGCTCCAATTTCTTGTTGTAAAGCCCCTTGAATAAAGTTATTCAGTACTTTTTTGAATCTTTTAACTCGGGCCTTTGTCATTGGCCCAACTGGAACTTGAGTTGGATCTCGTGAATTCCTTGCAATTTTGATGATCTCATCATCCTCTCAACCCGGTTGCCGGAAAACTTATTTCCGGCCTATTTCTGACACGATTTTCACTGAAAAATTGTAATTGAACATCATCCAACAATCCTTTACTCAATTTTAGTTGGATTTAAGCCCTAATCTTGGCAAATCAAATGTTCAAATTTTCAGCCTTCATGGCCAGTTTTCGAAATTCCATTTTTCGGCATCCAAAATTCCAATTTATATATTAAAATGTAGATCTAGGTATGAGGAGCACATATATATCAATTTCATAGATCAATTCACCCTCTATAGTGATAGATCTAAGATTTTAATTTTCGGTCACTATTAGGGTCCAAAATTTTGGTTTCAAATTTCATGACCAAAATATACTCCAAAAATTACAAAAAAAATATATTCATGATCTTCACATCATGGGCAACATTATGGTATAATCGGATTCACGAAACTCATCCGTGATCCGAATCCCAAATTTTTGACCTTACATTTTTATGCCCAACAAAAAATTCTGAAAAAATTATTTTAATAAATCCGACTTACAGCTCTGATACCAATGAAGGATTTATTAAATCATATATGCATACGAAAGCATATAAATTAAAAGTTAGAATTTTGGTGATATGTAGGCTTTCCAAAAAATCAACCGATCTACGAACGCTTTTGTACAGATTGCACAATCGGAATGATAATCACGAAAACAAACCACCATCACAATGTCACAACGCCGCAACCCTCAATCCGATTACGATAGTGATACAAAAAATTTCCTAATCGGAATTTTCCTAAACCCTCAATAATCTCATTATGAAAGTGTGCACTTCTCACAATATGTTCATTATGAGAATGCTCTTCCCATTCGTGTGTCATTCAATTCACTTAATTGAATAATCCCTTGTTGGCGCGCACACACATAGTATCTTTTCTTTTTCCCAATGCACACTTGAGAAAGAAGTTACTTCCTATCACGTAGGAGGATTAAGGGGAAGAGCCCGAGAGAGGTATGCTTTTGTCGGGAGTTATTGGGGAGTTATGGGAGATAATTTATCTCTCCCAATAATGCCCCTTTCCAGATTTGAATATACCAAATATGCTCCAATGTGGGCATAACTTCCAACACAAACACTTGATCTAGTGTATCACATAGCATATATGAGATTGCCCATAGCTGAGGCATAGTGCAACTTCACCTATTCAATCTTCTTAGGGTTTAAAGACTCCTGATCTTGAGATACTCTCTACTAAAAGGGATGGTATCTTTTTTAGATTCTTGCATGTCAAATTTGATTAAAATTTGATCAATGTATGAAATTTGGGAGAAGAACAATGTCTTATTTTGGTGATCATATAGAAACTTGATCTCTAAGACATAGCTCTCCTTGCCTAAGTCTTTCATGCCCGTACATCATATTTAATGAGTACAATATCGTTTGCACATAATACCTAGACATTGACAATGTTATCTCCAAACTTCTTGCACACGATTAGGTTATTAATGTTTTGATTCAAGTTATAAGACTTCATTTTCTGGTTAAAATAAATGTTGCATATCTCGGATGTTTGCTTCAATGTACAAATAGGCTTCTTAAGCATACAAACAATATATGCACACCATTTAGTGATGAATTTCTTTGGTTACGTCATGTATATGTTCTTATCAAGACTAGTTAATGTCTACCGAGCAAAATTTATGGTCACACTGCTATGTTATAGCTAAGAGAATCCAAACGGACATAAACATGGATTCCTCCGAGAAGGTTTAATAATAAACTACATTCTTTATCGGCCATTGTTTTCCTCTCTTTCTCTTCTAGATCTACTTGAACCAAACTAGTTTTACTCTATTCTATTATAAGTACAATACAAGAAGAGTGTATGCACTTATGATTTAATAGAATAGGTAAAACATGAGTTTAATAAATCATATGTGCATGCGGAAGAAGAGTGTTTAGCCTAAACAAATTTTCAGACCAGAAAACGTATGATTGGCTTGTTGCGTGGCTAAAGAAGAGTGTATGCATCACTGGCCCATAGCCTCTGGGCCATAATTGCCTCCTGTGGCCTAGCATGAGTTTCCGCCTATGAAATGTGCTAGCATGGCATACACGAGCCCCCATGGGTTGCCATGGTTGCCCAAAGGGCTAGCTTTGCCTTGCCCAATATATGCTCCCCAAGGCCTTTGGCACAAGAGGGATTTAAAAACCCATGTGACCTGCCAAGGGCACCACACGCTACAATTCTTTTTTTTTTTAATCTCTTACCAAAAGAAAAAAAAGTACAAAAATAAATATAAAAAATGCCGACCGAAACACTGTTAACCACACCAGGAGTGCAATGAATAGCCGCAACTGCAACAGATCTGCTTGCAATAGCTATTACGATCCAAACTTTTCTGTATTTTTATTTATAATTGCTTAATTATTGTTAGGTCTAATTTTATTAGTTTCCATAAATATAATAAGGGCTTTATTGTTGTCATGCTCTGACTCTTGAGTCGAACACGCAACAACCATCGTATTATTTCGACATATGGGTAGAATCTGTCCATATACCAGAACAATACAAGACATTTCACCTGTTCAAACTTGTTTTCAAAACTATTTAAAATCATACAAAACACCAACCTAGTTCATTTAATCTCAATAGCATGCATGAGGTCAACCCGACCATTCCAATTCCAATACATGCTCTAAATCAATATAGTCAACAATTAATTTTCAAAAATATTTTCAAAATTCACAATAAAAGTAAAAATGTCACACATAAACAAAAATAAGTTCACAAAAGTAAATTTAATATCATTTACAAGATTCCAAATGGTTTAAGAGTGGATTCTACCAATACTTGCCCACAAAGAAAAAAAAAAGAAAATAAAGTAAGTATCAATCGAATCCAAACTAAACAAAAGTACAAAATTCTCCTTCCATGGATTTTATTATATTAATCCCAAAAATAGAATCTATACCATCAATACCTATCAAAAATCAACAAAAATACTTTTTCAATCGTTTCAAACGAAGTCTCCTGTATAAATTTCCTCTAAAAATGTGAAAGATAGGAGTGAGTACTATAAATACTCAGTAAGTGGAGTGCAATGACATAATTGTGCAATGAGTGAGGGGTGAGTGTGGGGAAGTAAAAAACACATATGTTATAAACAACGTATTTCATAAGAAATAGATTTAACAAATCGAAGTAGAAACCAAAGTTGGGCCACATTTCACGGGATGAGTGCAATGACATATGTATTTCACGGGATTTCTCTAAAGAAAACACTTCCGTCCAAAGTTGGGCCTAACCCAAGTAGAAACCTCCAAAGGGTTTTCAATCCACTTATTTCGAAATATTATATCCCCCTACCTTGGTGTTGACTCGTACCTCACCGGGGTATATCCAGATATAGCATGATTTCGGCAGAGGGAGCCACATTTGCCTTCCCCACTCATCCAACCCCAACCACATTATTTCGTGGGGTCGCTCCATGGAGGGAATAATTATAGTCATTTACCTCATGTACCATCCTTTTACAAATATCCAAATCACATTTCGTGTGCAATGTTTCAACAAACAATTCTCAAAATCATACCAAAGCATTCATGAATCAAATATCCAACAATATATGACACACATTTATTTATAAATACAATGGATGCATATGTAATTCAAATTTTCATTTCAAATATCCCACAATCACAAAAATTTATGTAAATATATAAAAGCATTCAAAATTATTTATTAAAGAATTTAAAACAGTTTGCTCACTTAAATGAACAACGAACCATCCACTCACCTTTTGGGAGGGTAATCTTTCCTAAGTTTCCCAACCAAGTGAGAATTATCCCATTTTCAACTCTCCCAATGCCTTAACCTAATTTATTTATCATAATTTAATCATTAAATTATATACCAATAGTAGATCAATCATTTTTTCTTAATATTTTCATAATTCTAGTTTTTCAAAAAAATTTTCAATTTGTGCAATTATTGGAAAATGGCTATACCTTTCATTACACATATCCAAATTAGATAATTTTTATATCAAATTAAAGATAAGATATAGATCTAGAAATTTCATGTTCAGAGTTTAGTCTAATTCAGTATAGAAGATATCTCAAAATTGAAAGGAAACAAGCAGCCAGAACATAGGTAGAACAGGAGATTCATTATCATGCCCCGACCCGCAGGTCGAGCATGCGAACAAACCGCTGCGACTCCTCGAGACACAGGTTTGCCCAACTCGCACACCAAGATAATGCAAGACTAATATTTTAACTAATATCACGACCCTTCTCATCATTTTAAGTCAAATCATATAGCGGAAGATTTGGAAAAGAATATTTTTCAGAATTTTTTTTAAAACATTTGCCTCCAATTTATATATAATATTTATATGCGCGGTCTAATCATAAACAAAGATGGGTATGAATACTTATCCAGTAACGTCTCTCTGTAGAACTCAAGGAACAATACCTCAATGTAAGTCAAGTGTAGTATAAGGTGAAAATTTTAAATATAAAGGGGTGAGTATAATTCACATACTGAGTAAGTGGGGTGCAATGACTATATAATGACAATAAATGAATTTGTGAGAGTGACAAATCAAATCATCATTTTCAAATTTATATTCATTTGCAACATATCATGTAATTCAAAATAATATGCATTATTATCATAATCATACATCATGGGGTGTCAATCGGTAATAAAACACATTCTACCAATAGTTTGGCTTAATTAGGGTAAAATCTATCAAGGAATCACCACAATATTATAAAATTGAACATATATACTTTTCTTTTAACCTCTTCCCTTAGTGTTGACACGGCTCTCACATGTGCTCGTCTATTGGATTCGTTAACTAGAGTCAGGGGGCTCAAACCTCTGCTCTCGTGTTACCCCACCACGTCACCCCATCAGGTAAACACTCAATACCGTGACAAGAAATGCGCTATAGCCACTATGCACAATCCCATAATTATACACATATGTCACATATCATCATTCATAAGTCTTTACTCATAAAAGAAAAATATGGCACTATCAATCATCATAATATCATGATACATATTTTCACAAAATATCATTATTTCAAGACTTGCCATAAGCACTAAATCATTTTTAAATCACATTTCAAAATTTATTTATAAAAATCATGATCAAATTATTTTTTATTTAAAGTTAGAAATAGTTTGTCCCACTCACCTCGACTGGGGAGGGTATGCCACTCCCCCTAATTATTTTCGTTTCTCGAATGAGTCACCCCTCGTACGAAAGCGTATCCTACACCTAAGTTAAACAATGTGTATCATTCATCAATTCAATTACTTTAACAATATCATATTGTCAGATTACAAGATGTATGTAGAAATGTTCTCTTTTATACGATTAAATCTTAAATTCCATACTTAGATAAAAATTCCTACAAAATCTATCATGTGCAAGTTTAGTAAAATCATGATATTTTCTAAAATCTTGATCGGATTCAAATGATTCAAATTGTCTCTTAAAGCTAAGACATATATCTCCAATTTTGTGTTCAAACCAATTTCAAATTCTAAACACATGAATTTAGAAAATTTTATAAATTTTTCAGTCTAAGTTTCTAAAATCAAATCTGTATAGTTTTGGGAGAATTTCCATATCTCCCAGTGTACATCTTCAATTTAAGTGATTTTTATCTCAAATTGAAGATAAAACATATATCTATAATGTTCTAGCTTATACCATCCTCAGATTATAAATGTATAATTTTATAAAATTCTATTTTCATCTCAGTTTCAGTTTTAAACTACTTCTACATAGTTTTAGTAAAAACACCATAACTTTCTTCATATAACTCCAATTCAATTGATCTTTATCGCAAATTAAAGATAAGACAGAGATCGAAAACTTTTATGTTTAAAGTTTCTTCAAATTTTGAATAGACAATACCTCAAAAATTTACACAATGTACTAGTCAAACACATAATATGAAACAAAGTTGGTGAAACATTCTAAATTTCGAAAAATTATCAAAAATCGATTTTTTCATGAAATGTTTCACATAATATGCCATTTTAAAGTTTAAGAAGTCTAGTTTATAGAGAAATAAATCGCTTAAATGTTTTATTTCTACAAAATGAGATATCATAAGAATAGTATATAAGACTCAATCTAGAAATCAATATGTAGCATGCTGGTATGGATACCATTGTAACTACTCATCAAGTAATCAAATCTTTATACAAGTTAAGACATATTACCTCTTTTGTAAGATATTTTGTTAATAATAAACACCATCACTCCCTTTCAATCCTTGAATTTTTTTTATCAATTTAGTAAAATCAAATCATCATCAATATGAATTTCTATACAACATTTCTATACTTTCAATTCAAATTCAAGAATTTCCAAAAATGTTCTTACCTCTTTGACTCCATGGTTGAACTTAAAATGGATAAGGAGTCTACATGATGAAGAAAACGAGTCAATTTTTTTCCTAACCAAGTTCTTTTAGAAATCTAGCAAAATATCCTTGACCATTAGATTATTCCATGCATCATCTCAACTTTCTACTTGTCCTATCACTTAAACCATGCAATTGTTGATTCAAGCAAATTTCATACACTCCATTAGGTGTCTTGTTGGATGTCCATGTCAATGGGAGAGGTGTCACAAGTTAGCACAAGCTATTCTTATTAAATTTCATGTATAAATTTCTATCCAACGAGCTTCCTTGAATATAGAACAATCTTATATGGTCACTAACTAACCTTGCTGCCCTCTTGACCAATCATTTGGCTCCAATTGTCCACCCTTGAGTAGTTTGCAACTTAGTCCCTCAATTCTCCTTAATTGCATTTAAACCCCTAACTTCTAACAATTTGCATTTTTGTCCCTATAAAATTTTATTCGAAATTCCTTTAAAATGTGAAATTTCATTTAAATATCTTTATTTAAGTGTGTAGGCTTTTTTTTAGCCATTTTTGACTTTTTTAGGCCTTCCGGCTCTTGCCGAGAAAGTTTTTGACTTACTGATAAAATTTTTGGTTTTAGCGATTGAGGCAAAACCTCAAAATAAATAAATAGATAATTAAGATTTCATTTTAGATGTCCCAAAAAGATATTAATATATATAGAACCATGAGGAGTAGTATATAATACACAGTCACCGGAAATCGGTGTTACATTTATGCACCATAAAAGTTTTTAAAAAATGAAAACAAATCCAGTTCTTATTGGATTTCAACAAATCAAATCTTATTTTCAAGATATGTGAATCTAGTTTCAAATGCAAAAAGCCTAACTTGATTTTCTCTGTACAAAGATAGTTATTGAGAAAAGATCATAGTATGCTTATTATGCAAAAATCAAGAATTTCAGGGAAAAGTTAACAAATTCAAATCTAGCAAGGTGGGTCATCATCTACATGTTTCTCATACTAAAAATAATAGAAAATCAAGAGAAAATCAAAAGAAGTAAAATACCTACTTACCTAGGGTTTTTTCGTATGTTGAACGAAGGAGAAGAGGGTGTGGGCCTAAAAACCAAAAGCAAACCATAGATTTGCTTCAACAACCCAACAGATACTTAGAAAAGGGTTGGATTTTGGTTATATTTGGAGACAATAAAGAAAATGAAGGGATTTCGAAAATCTTACCAAGCACAGCAATAACGAAGTCTAAGATTGAAGATGTTCTTAGGCTTTGACTCTTGATCTCAATGGTTCCTCATTCTTCCAAAGGTTGAATGTTGGGCACAAAATGGTTGTAGACAGGAGTGAATTCATTGGGTGATTGGAGAGAGAGAGAGAGAGAGGGAGAGAGACGAAACAGAGACGAGGAAGAGATGAGAAGCTGACAGAGAGGGAGAGAGTTGTTTTAGGAAAGTGAAATGTTGACTTTTCTTTTTTTTTTTTCTTTTCCTTAGTGTTACAACACTTAATCCCCTAAAAGAAATTTCATTCTCGAAATTTATAAGAAAATTATATATAAAAAAGTGGGGGTATTGTTTCTGCATCATACCCTTGGGTTCCCAAATCTCTTCCTCGATTTGGTTACTTCTCCACAGTACCTTGACTATAGGGATTTGTTTACTTCTCAATTGTTTGGTCTGTCAATCAATGATCTTTATTGGTTGTACCTTGAAACTTAAATTCTCATTTAACTCTACTAGAGGAGCTTCCAATACATGTGAAGGATCCGCTAAGTACTTTTACAACATTAAGACGAGAAAAATATCGTGGATCTTCTGTAATTCCGACGGCAAATCTAACCGGTATGCCACTTGTCCAATCCTTTCAAGGATTTTGAAAGGACTGATGTATAGAGAGTTTAACTTTCATCATTTCTGAAATTGAATTATTCCCTTCTAAGGAGAGACCTTCAAAAACACCCTATCTCCTAATTCAAATTCCAAAGGTCTTCTCCTCTTGTCGACATAGCTCTTTTGTCGATCTTGTGCCACTTTCATTCTTTCCCGATTCAGCTTTACCTTCTTTTTAATGGCCTCGATCAATTCTATATTTTCAATCTTTCTCTCTTCAACCTCATCCCAACACAATGGAGTCTGACACTTCTTTTTGTAAAGAGTTTTATAGGGAGGCATCCCTATGCTAGCTTGATAATTGTTATTATAGGCAAATTCAACCAATGAAAGATGCCGATCTCAACTTCCTAGGAAATCCAAGACACACGCCCTCAACATGTCCTCTAAAATCTAAATTGTATACTCTGATTGCCCATCGGTCTGGGGATGGAAAGCGATACTAAATTTTAGCTTAGTCCCAAAGGACTCTTGCAGCTTAGGCCAAAATTTAGAAATAAATCGAGGATCATGGTCTGATATAATGGATACCGGAATGCTGTGAAGTCTCACGATCTCATCAATATATAATTTAGCTAATCTTTCCAAAGAACAGGTGTTTTGAATCGGCAAGAAGTGAGCCGACTTGAAGAGATGGTCCACAATCACCCAAATGGCATCGTGATGTCTTGGAGTATGTGGCAATCCCACAATGAAATCCATAGTAATATGTTCCTATTTCCATTTGAGAATCGGCAGTGGTAGGAGGACACCGGCTGGCCTCTGGTGTTTAGCTTTGACTTGTTGGGACACTAGACATCTAGTAACAAACTCAACTATTTCTCTCTTTAATCTGGACTACCAATATGATTTCTTGATAGTTTGGTACATCTTGGTACTCACTAGATGTATAGCATAAGCCAAGGAACAGGTCTATTCAAGTATTGCCTTTCAGAGCTCCTCATCATTCGGGATACATATGCATCTCCCATAAGTTACAAGTCCATCTTCTCAAATCTAAAGCTCACCACCTTTCCCTTTTTGAATCTTCTCCACTATACCCTTCAATTCTTCATCGGTTGCTTGAAGCTCTCGAATATGGTATACCAAAGTAAGCCTTACCATAAACTTGGCCAATAGAGCACCTTGATCATCCCTAGCTAATTCAACTCCAAGGGTATGAAGTCCAACCAAACAAGAGAGATCAGAACTCCCTTGATTTGCTGAAGTTGAAGACTTACGACTTAAAACATCGGCAACAACATTCGCCTTCCCAGGGTAATAATCAATTACCAAATCATAATTTTTGATTAGTTCCAACTATCTCCGCTGCCTCAAGTTTAACTCCTTTGAGTGAGCAAGTATTTCAAACTTTTGTGGTCGGTAAAGATTTAGCATGTAACCCCATATAAATAAAGCCACCAAATTTTTAAAGCAAATCATGAGTAGGGTAGTTCACTTCATGCTTCTTTAACTGGCGAGAGGCATAAGCAATTACCCTATTGCCTTGCATCAACACACACCCTAGTTTTTGCTTGTTAGCATCACTGTATACCACAAAATCACCATTGCCGCCAGTAGGAAGAGTAAAGACAGGGGCAAAGGTCATTCTTCGCTTAAGCTCTTAAAAACTACCCTCACATATTTCTTGCCACTCGAATTTGACTCCCTTCCGAGTCAAATTAGTCTTTGAAACTGCTATTTTTGAGATTTTTTCTACAAATATCCGATAATGCCCTGCTAATTCGAGAAAACTTCTCACCTCAGCGACATTCTTAGGCTACTCCCACTTCAGAATAGATTTTACCTTCTTTAGATCCACAAAAATCCCTTCTTTGGAAACTACATGTCCCAAAAACCTAATCTCTCTTAACCAAAACTCGCATTTGGAGAACTTGGCATACAACTCTTTTTCTCTAAGAGTTTGCAATATGGTTCGGAGATGTTCGGAATATTCTTCATCACTCTTGGAATATACCAAGATGTCATCGATGAATACCATGACAAATTTATCGAGATAGAGACGAAACACTCGATTCATAAGATCTATGAAGACTGTAGGAGCATTCGTCAACTCAAAGGGCATTACTAAAAATTCATAGTGTCCATACCGCATCCTAAATACTGTCTTGTGTACATTATCACTCTTGATCCTTAGTTGATGATACCCCAATCTCATATATATATCTTCGAGAACATACTAACCCCTTGAAGTTCATCAAAAAGATCAACAATTCTCAGGAGAGGATATTTGTTCTTGATTGTTGTCTTATTGAGTTGTCGATAATCAATACATAACTGGAGGGTTCCATCCTTTTTCTTCAAACAAGTGCTAGGTTCTCAACATAATAAGGATCAAACCATTGAACGATAGAAAACTGCCAACAACCATGTTATCATGCCCAACATCAGCAAACTTCTTTGTGGTTTTATGAAGGATGTTGTAGATTTTGCCAGGAATTAACAACACAAGAGTCAAATTGTCAGTAGCATCCATATCCTCTTGCAAGACAAAGTACAGAATGCAAATAAAACTTGGATTCAAGGTTATTGGAGCTGAAGATCCAAACCTTTTTTGGAAATGCAGTACTCACAAGTTCAAGATCAAGTCTATATAGACCATCCTGAGTAGGCTTTTGATAGGGATTAAATGTGTATAATATTTATAATTGATTTTATATTATTTTTGAACAAATAATATACTAATATCTATATTTTATGATATTTGATTTAGGAGGTGATTTATTATAGAAATGGCAGAAAAACAAACTGAATTTGAGCAATTATCCAAAGTAAGGAATTTGGATAGCAATACTCTTTCATTAGCACGTGGGCATACAGATTTCAAGAGGAAGTAAGAGGTTTTGAAGATTTATTACAGTAAATTTCCTTTTCCAATTGCATATTCAAGAGAAAATTCAGATGAAATTGGAGATTTTGAAAATTTTTATTTCATTCCTAATATTTAGAAAAATGAATTTTTAAATATATAAATCTTTTAGAGTATTATCTTTTAGGAAGATTATTTTTTATTTTATTTTTATTTTATTTAGTAATCTTCTAGGGTTACACTCCTATATATATAGGAGTGTTGCATATTGTTTAAAAAAACTTTTGGAGGCACTTTAGGTGTGCAGCCCGTAAGGGGCTGCATTTGGCAGCTCTAGGAGGAGCTTTTTCCCGCCTTTTGGACTTGAGGAGGGCACATAATAAGGTGCAAGGTGCTACAGCTACCGGGAAGCATTTAGTTTTCAGCCATGTAACTCCAACATTTTCCATCCATTTTTTATTTATTTTGTGAGTTTTATTTTTATTATGTTTTTTTTTTAATTTATTTTTCAAGTCGAAGGGTTATTGAATCCTTGATTTTCAATGGTTGTGAGATCTAATTAGGTATATTAATTCAATTTATCATAGGAATTTATTTAATTCTTGCACTTTATGGATCATGATTTTCTAGAGTTTATTGAATAGGGGTCCATATTTAATAGTTCTAGAATAATCTATAACTAATTAAAACGGTAAATCTGTAATTGTTTGTTATTTTTAATAAAGTGGTAATTGACATTTGTGTCATGAGAATGACATTCATGTCATGGGATTGAATAATTTAATTTAATTTAAATGAATCCGATTTGTGTTTGTTAATTAGAATTGGATCTCTATAAATCTTAATACTGTTGAGATTTTAAATTCTAAGAGTTTCTCTAGTGTTGACTCTCGATTAGGGAAATAATTAACGAACTTCTCTTAATTATCGATAAAGTAAGGAGAGATTAGTCGTTAGGCGTTTGTCGACGACTATAACCAATTTATTTATGGTTATTGAAATTTTTAGATAGGTCGATGATTAATCGTATGAAATCAAGGTGGAAATAATTCTTTTGAGTAGAATTTCTTTTCATTGATATTTTCTCTTTTAATTGATAGTATTTAATTTTCTTGTTTTAGTTAATTTTACTTGTTTTGTTAGTTTTAGATAATTTCTCAAACCCCTCGTATTTTTATGTTTTTCTTAAAAGAGATAAATCCGTTGTTCCCTGTGGATTCAACCCTACTCACCCTAGACTCGTCTTTAATAAAGTAGGTACTTTTATTTTTGGTTATTTAACGACACACCAGTTTTGTTCCTCTCTAGCACATCAAACTCTAACGGTCAAGGCTTATTATAGATCATTATGAGATACAAATGACCTTGAGACTCTCCAAAATGATGGAAACATATTGTATTAAAGGGTGTAAGTCGAGGAGGATGAGGCAAGAATTTCACACATCTCCTATAGGCATCCATATGAACAACTGTCTTCTTTTTACATAGCCAATGAATTCCACCATTCAAAAAAAAAAGTGCATGTTTGAAGTGTGGCAAGAGTAGTGCAGTAAAAGGGTTCTCCCAAGGGTCTCCATGATTGGGTTTTTGATCGATATATATCAATATAATATTTATCTTGATTCGAAGAGGCAACAGAGGGGCGAACACAAGCAACTTTATAATGAAGAGACTTTAAAGGATAAAAAACAAACTAAATAAAGTACAGCTATGTTTTTGGTTGGTAAATGAGAAATCATAGTTGATTGTTTTGTAGTAGAGCTATAGGCCTTGAGGAAAATGTTGGAGGTGTTATTTGACCCAGGTAGGGAATAGCAAAGTAATATTAATCAATTGTAGGAGTCCAAAATTTAAACAAGCTGAGCATTTAGGAATGCTAGTGATGGAATACCAATTTCTACTTGCTTGCAATCGAATGGCACAGTCTTGATATACTACTAGAAAAACAGTATCAACGATGGATAAATACCGACGAAAAATAATCCGTCAGTAATAACGACGGATTAACGTCGAAATGAATACCGACGGATTAGCGACAGATTAACGATAAAAATTAGCGACAGAAATATTTCCGTCGCTAAACCCTAAAAAAATTTTTTTTAATTATAAAATTATCAGCGATGGATTACCGACAGAATTTTTTCCATCACTAATTTTTTCATTTCTAATCCGTCGGTAAATTGGTGAAAGAAAAAAATTAAAAAAATATGTATGTATGGCCATTAGTGACAGATTATTGACCAAAAATTACCGATAGATTAGCGATGGATTTTTTTATTTTTTTATTTTTGTTTAATTTTTAATTTTTTAATTCTTAATTTTTTTATTTTTTTATTTTTTTATTTTTTTATTTTTTAATTTTTTAATTTTTTTAATTTTATTTAATAATTCTTTTTAATTTTATTTTTTTTTCAAAATTTTTATTATTTTATTTTAAGCTAAAATAAATTTATTTTATTATTTTATAATTAATTATAATTTTATATTATTTTATTATTATTAAAAATATGAGATAAAGTAAATAAGTAAAAAAAAAAAAGAAGATGAATGATCAGGTAAGTAATTTGGTTTGGTGGCTGTCTTGCTCTTAACATATTCCTCGTGCCTGGTCATGCGTTGGTTCAAAACTCAACAGAGGCAGTTTTCACAAATTAAAGGCGGGCTGTGTGGGCGGGTCATGCGTTGGTTTGAAACTCAACGGAAGCAATTTTCACAAATTAAAGGTGGGCGGGTAGACGAGCTGGGCAATGGTCAGGCTCCTGGGTCTGCAAACTTATTTTTTTCAAAACTCAAATTTTGGATCGGGGTCTACCTTTTTTGACAAATTTAGTTACGGAAAAAAACCGTCAGCAACGGATTTTTACGTCGCTGATGACCTATTTTCTAGTAGTGATAGAGGAACATTTATTCAACAAAAGTACAGAGGCAGAAGACCTATTCCAATTGCAAAGAGTGTGGTGGATGGAAAACCGGGAGACAGAGATGAGAGTGAACCAATTTTTGGATACACATTTAAATCTGATGAAAGATCTTATTAGTAAATGCAATAGAATTTCACCTAGAGGATGATAATTGCTAAAGATATCCGATCCAACATGTTTAATTAGATCCACCCCCAAAAATTTGAGTTGTAGGAAATACAAAATGACCACAGGTTTTCAGGTAGCTTATATTAGTAGACACATCATGTTATTTTCTAGGATTGGATCAAAGTCTCTTATAGTTAATCTCTCCTTTTCTTTAGTTTTCTTTCTCTTGGATTTCGACAGTGATTGATGAAAGATTACCTTTCAATTGAAACAAGGTTTTTTTTTGGTCCCCATGGACAGAGTTGAATTTTTTTAAGGGGACAGAGAAGGATGTGTTGAGAAAGTGAATAGAAATCACTAGACAAAGAAGTCCTAAATAGTTGCCAGCCACAAGTTAAAATATTTGAATCTTGCTTTTTGCAATGGACTCTTTAAACCGATTGCTTCCTTGAGGAATGATGACAAGCTTATTGTAATTACATGCAAATTTAAATTTTGAGAATTGACTCCGGTGAATCCAAATGTTGTTTGGGTACCTAACTTCCAAAATTCCATTAAAAAAATATTAGTTTATTTGTATATAAATAAAAATTTGGAGCCAAGTCCCGTGTATGGAACCAGAGGAAGTTGGGGAAGACCTTATAAAACTTATAGGCATGGATTTATACTAGTTGAATAAACTTATTTCCTATCCCCTGCCCTAATCTTCTATCAATTATTGTCAAAGCTGACGCTGAAATTGACATGCTAAGTAATTTTATTTGAAATTGATACTACTCTTATCATAATTAAGGCCAAGAACTATTAGGATGATGGCAGTGTGCAATTGAAATAAGAGCCTCTATCTTTCTATGAAGTGATCAAACAGGGGATCAAAGAGCTCCCGAGAACAAACTTCTATGGAAATTCCACATGATGACATTTTCTAAAAGAATTTTCCATATAACATTGGTAGAGAAGAGCTGAAAGATTATGCATGGCTTAAAAAGGTCAATGGACAATTTGAAGAGAGATATTTTGGATTTGCTTCATCATAATTCCTGATATATAGTTCATAATCATAAGTTGAATGCTGCAAATTTTAAGGTCATTGTGTAATCCCAGCAGCATTTTAGCCCTTGATTAGAAACACTTCTTTTTACCACTGTTTAGCAAGAAAATTATTTAACTTATGTTTTGATTGGAGTATAAATTTTGTGCTTTTAAGACACTTTCATAATTCTCTAGTGCAAGAGCCATGAGAATAGTAGAATTAGTGTATCTTCACAATAGCACTTTGATTCATATTAAGGTTTTTCTTGGAACTTGTCATATGGGTGCATATGTAAGATCGTTTGAAACCTAACAAAGTTGACATGTATGTGAACACCCTGATATAGTCCTTATTTTCTCAAGGACGAATGCACAAAATTTCGGGACACTGCATGATATGGTACCATGTATACAAAACTTGCAATCATTTGTTAAAACTATTGCCATAGACTCATAAGACTCAAGACCAAACTATTGAATGACTCCATACATATGTCATGTTCGAATCAACTACTCTATGGAGATACAATCATCTGAAAGATACCATGAGTTATGATATTCTAGTATTCAGCTTCACGTCTTAGTATTGTTCTTCTTTTCACTTTAGAGAACCAAGGATAGAGAGCTTATTATTAAGGTAGGCAGAAAAAACAACCTAGTGCCTAGTAAGTTACTTGCTATAATAAGGAGACGTGAATAGGAGAGTTTGAGGATATGGATGATTGTGAGTTACGTGCCTTTAAACAAAGGAAAAAGAGGAGATGATGGTCAACCAAAGTTTGGAGACACACTTGAACCTCATAAGGGAGGACTTGAGTTTCAAAGTCCAACTCGTAACTATTCTTGATTATCAAATCAAGAGATTACGGAACAAACAAGTTTTTGTTATCAAGGTCTAATAAAAAAGAGATCAAGTCAAAGAAGAGATTTAGGAGTTCGAGAATACTATGAAAAAACAATACTCTTATTTCTTTGATGTATGATTTTGTCTTTAAAATTTTGAAGACAAATTTTTTTTTTAGGCTATTAGGAATTATAATACCAAAAAGCACAACAAAAAATATAATAAAATAAAATAAAACAAAACAAAACCCACACTATTTTGGTCAACCCCCCATTTATTCTCCCTTTTCCTCCCTCACCTTTTCTCCTATCTCACTCGAGAACCCAACCCTACCCCTCCCTTACTTTCTCCCTCTTTGTTCACTCTCTCTCTCTCCCTCTCTTTTTGCTCTTAAGATCAACCAAGTTTAAATAAAAACCCACACACTTAAGCTGCCAAACCCTCAAATAAACTTGAGATAGTGTGATTTTAGTGAGAGATTAAGAGTTCTGGAGAGAGAAACCTAGGATTTGGTGACTCAACTTCAGGGACTTGGTTCAACCACGAGATTAAAGTAATTTTCTTGTCATTTTCATGGGTTTAGTTCCATTAATCACAAATTTTATTTTAATGATTGTAATTTGAGATTTTTGTAGAGAGAGAAAATTAGGGTTTTGACAAAATTTAGTTTTGGACGAAATTTGTGACTTCCCTAGAGGAAATCTTTCTCTTTCAATACACTACAAAAAAACTTGTATTTAGCCACAAATTTTGCGACGAAAAGCTAAGAAAAATTCGTCGCTAAATTATTTAGCAACCAATTTTTCGACAAACTAGAATTTGTCGCTAATAACTCGTCGCAAAATTTTTCGACAAAAAATATGAAATTTGTCGCCAATTAGCGACCGATTATATTTCGTCGTAAAATTCGTCGCAAACATTAGCAACCAAAACTTTTTAGTTGCAAATTTCCGACAACATTTGCGACGAAACATTTTGTCGGAAAAATTTCCAACAATAAAATATTTGTTGCAAAAATTGTTGCACAATTTAGCAACCAATTATTTTTTGTTACAATTTTCCGACCAATTTTGCGACAAAATAGTATGTTTCAAATTTCTCTTCTGGAGGATAAATTAGCATCAACAAATTTTTTGTTGCAATTTAGCGACTAACACAACGACGAATAATTTTTGTCACAAATTAGCGACAAATTTTGAATAGTTTTTTGTTGCAAAATCTGTAACAAAATCTGCGACGAATTTATTTTCGTCGCAATTTGCGACAAAATTTTTTTGTGAGATAATTTGTCGCAATTCTGCGACAAAATCAGCTTCGGGTTTTGCGACGAATTTTGCAACGAAATATAAAAAATTCAGCAACAAATTTTGTAACGAATGTCAAAATCAGCGACGAATTTAGCGACGAATATAGAAAATTTGCGACAAAAAAATTTAATTTGTTTAATATTTGCACCAAATTTCCATATATATCATATTCCTCCCTGATAGTTTCAACCAACCAGTTTATAAGCTAAACCACCAACATCATCATCAACAAATCATCCAGGGTACCATCGAACAGCCATGAATACGAAATTTATGCAGTATCTACTAATTCAAATAACTGACTATATAATAGTATGAATGAAATAATAATTAAAAAAACACTACCATCGTCATGAAATAATATTAAACAGTACTAAATAAGTTATAGAATATCGAATTTGTAGAAGTATAAATGAAATTCTAATGAGAAGTCTAATTAAAAATAAACGTGAAATAAAAATTGTTTCAAGAAACATTATCACCATCATCATCACCATTACCGTCACCGCCACCATCACCGTCACCAAATATGTCAAAATCATCATCACCATCATTTGGAGGAGATAGAGAAGGGGGAATCGAACTTGAAGCGGAGACTAGCTGAAGATGCTGCATTATAAGCCTCTGTTGTGCGCGAAACTCTTCAAATTCATTGTCTCTTCGCAGCTGTTCAACGCGCATGGCTTGAATTTTATTGTCTCTTCGCTGCTGTTCTACGCGCATGACTTGAAGTTCATTGTCTTTTTGTGCTAACAGCTCCTTCATGTGGCTCAGCTCTTGGTTCATTTGCATTAATTCTGCTCTTACTGGTGTATGACCGGAAGAATTTAGACCACTGAGTCTGCAAGTTCTGCTCAACGAGCCCATCCCAAGTACTCTTCCCTTCTTTGCTCCACCAGTTGCCTCGAGCCATAAAGTCATATCATTAACAGATGGCTCAGACGTTGCAGCATCATCACTACCACTAGAATTTCTAAGTAGAAGCTGGTCATATTTCTCCTACATTATCGTATAAGAAATTAGAAGAAAAATGAAATAACAATATACTAAAATATCCAACGAAATTGAGAAGTGTCAAATAACAGTTGAACAAATTTCTAAAAAATCTAACAAATAAAGTAAGAATACAAAATTGTATTTTTCATTAAGCGATTGACAGTAAGCAATAAGACACAAAAATTATCTTTCTCAATCAAATATTATAAATTTAATACACTTATGGAATTAAAATTACACATACTTATAATTATATATTTTGTTGCTTAATCCATGGTGGTGATATTTAGATAATGAGGAGTGTTGTAATTAAAATTAAAATTCGACTACTATTACGAGTTTGAAAATATAACAGATTGAATAAAGGAAAAAATTATACTATACGTGACATAATGAACCAACCATTTGGAATGGACGTAACAAATTTGATATTATGTATTTTCAAATTTTATTTTATAATGAAAAATATATATATATATGAATTTGAAATGAAAAGTTCAATTTAAGTATTTGAGAAATTAGTTGAATTGACAAATCTATTAAATTCTTATTATAATGTTGTGATGATAAATTGAGCATAATATGTTCAAATAAAAGTTTTTTTAAAACAATTTAAAATTTTAAAATTACATACCATAACCGTTCTAGCTCTCTCCCCACTCCAGCTCTTGTCTTTTTTCTGAAAAGTCCGTGCGAAAGTCTCTCTAAATGATGGCGGTGATCCCATTTCCTTGGTCTAAAAACAAAACACCGTTAGATGAATTAATGAAAAAATAAATGAATTAAATACAAAAGAATGGTAATTGAACCAAATTACCATTCTAATTCTATGCTCATCAATATTGATTGAGCCTCCCGCATAAGTAGCAGATGATTCCCCAGAATTATAAGCTTGATTTATTTTATTTTGCTCACTCCTTCGTTGGCTCTCATCGGAATCCCAGAAATTTAAAATGTTGAGCCAATTTTCTTCGGTGATGCAATGTGGCTTCTTTCGGCTCTTTTTGGCATGATTCAGTACACCTCGGATGTGATGACCGCATTTTTTTTTAAATATTCTTCTTATTTCAAGCTCCTCGGTCTCATCCCAATTGAACTTTCGCTAAAAAAAAAACAAGTTATTATATTTAATTTATACACTGAATTGTATATTTAAACTTAGAGACCTCATTTACCTTGAATTCTCTCCACCATAGCTTTTTGATATCATCTGGAGTACTTGTGTATGACATCGATGCTCCTCCCCAATGGTTGTTAATGATTCTATTCAGCTCATGAATAACATACACAGAATTTGTGAATCTATCATAAAATTAGAAATAAAAAAAATGGTTAGTAAAAAAATTTTTTAAATAAACTAATAAATTGTGATAATATTTGAAAATGTAATACTTACGAATCTCCGCAAGGGGATATCACCTCTCGCGTATCTTCCCCTTCAACGTGTGAATCTTGCATTGAAGGTACAATTGAAGGTGCAACGGATGGAAACGGTGAAGGTATATCAGTACAAGGCGAAGGGGCATGGGAAGGTGCAGCTGAAACGGACGGTGACGCCGAAGAGTTTGGTCTTGCATTAGAAGATCGTCTATGTCCTCCACGTTGAAACTGTAACAAGAGTTTTTTCTCGCAAGCAATGAATATTGAATGATTATAAAAAATATAATAGAGTATATGAAGAAACATACCATATTTAAATTGTCGTCAGAAATGATCTATAAAAAAAGAAAATATATTAGCAAATAATATTTGGAAATTGAAACATGAGGCACTAAATATAACATACAAATTGAGAAATTTAAAATACAAATCTAAATGTATTTTCACATGAAAACAGTCAAAAAAATTTTCATATGATGTTAGACAATTTTAATAAATTTTAAAAAAACAATACTTACCGAGAATCAAAAATCAAAGTCATTATTGTCATCATCATCCTCATTATCAGAGTCTTCAACATCAAATTCTTCCTCATCTTCATCCTCATCTTCATCCTCATCTTCATCATCTGTCTCCAAATCAGGTTCTTCATCGCCAGACTCATGAATTTCATTTTGGTCTACATCTATCATTACTCCATGTGGATCTCGTAATGTTGGAATAATATATTCCTCAGTCTGAAACGTAGTGGCAACTTCCATTTGTTGATATGCCATGTCTTCCCAACGTTCCTCAATTTTCTTTCGTGCTTTCGTTTTACAAACAGCCCACCAATCAATTTTGTCACGTTTCAAACTAGGATATGAAGCATAATACACTTGAATCGTTTGTTGTGCCAATACGAATGGTTCATATCTTTTATAAAATTTTTTATGATTTATATCAACCAACTTAAACTTTGGATGCACATTCATCCCTTTTACGGGGTTAAACCATTGGCACATAAATAAAACGACTCGCAACTCTGCTCCAGTGTACTCAACCTCTATAATTTCATCCAACAAACCATAGAACTCATCTTTTACACCTCCATCGTTGGATGACTGAACACAAACACCACTATTCATAGTAGCTTTTCCGGTTCCATATTCTTGAGTGTGAAAATTATACCCGTTTATAAAATACGATGGCCAAGTTCGCACCGTCGAATTTGGACCCCATGACAGATTAAGTAACAATTCTTGTTCAACTTGATCTTGATTACATTGAACCTGAAGTAAAATAAATGTGTTATTTTTTTAATAATCAATTAGATTTAAAATTTAAATTTCGTAAAACTAACATATGTTTTGAACCATGCTGCAAAATCTTCATCGCACACACGATTGAACTCATGCATCGATAGTTCAGACCGTGAATGTTGAAAAATCCTACGATTAAAGAACACGATTTATGTCAACAATTTTATCAAAAAAAGAACACATTTTTAATATTTGAGAAAAAAAGACTTACTCGAAGTATGGCGTAACTTCTGGACAGTTCAGTAAAATATATGTATGGGCTGCCCGCCATTCTTTCGCAGTTAAATATCTAACCTTACATGACCCACTTGGTCGACCGAGATAGTTGAAAATAGAGAATGATTTTAATTTAGGATCAACAGGACCCTCATCATTTCTACCGGCGCGCCGTCTCTTACATTGGACATGAGGCTCGAAATAATATGAAGCAAAAGTTGTCACTTCCTCCGTAATGTATGCATTAACAATAGATGCTTCAACCCGTGCCTTATTTTTCACTTTTCTCTTCAAATGATATAAAAATCTAATTGATATGGAATAAAAAGTGTATCAGAAAATGATATATAATAAATTGAGTACATTGACATGCACTATAAGTATTATAATGATGAGAATGTGCAAAAGTTACCTTTCAAATGGATACATCCATCGATATTGGACGGGACCTGCAACTCTGGCCTCATAAGGCAAGTGAACCAAAAGGTGTTCCATGGAATCAAAAAATGAAGGAGGAAAAATCCTTTCTAAATTACATAAAATGATAGGGATATCTCTCTCCAATTTCGCCATATGTGATTCCTTTAATACTGTCGAGCAAATATCGTGCAGGAAAATACTTAACTCTGTAATGACGGCCCATACAAAATCTGGTAATAGTTCCTTAAAAGCAATCGGAATCAATCTTTCCATAAATATGTGACAATCATGACTTTTCAAACCAATCAACTTGCATTCTTTCATATCTACACATCTCCCAAGATTTGAGGCATAACCATCAGGAAATCTAAGGGATTTCAACCATTCACAAACTTTCCGTCTCTGATCCTTATTTATTGTATAAATTGCCTTTGGTTTTGGTCCCTTACTACTTCCATCCGCATCAAGTGTAGGCCGATTACAAATAAGCCGCATATCTTTTCTCGCATTCAAGTTATCTTTCGATTTTCCAGAGACATCCATCAATATATTAATCAGATTATCGAAAACATTTTTCTCGATATGCATCAAATCGAGATTATGATGAATCAGATGGGTCTTCCAATATGGTAAATCCCAAAATATACTCCGTTTGGTCCATTTATGTACACTTCTATATCCGTACGTTGTACCATGTGGGTCTTCAATCGCAGATGGAAATTGAGACACTTGCTCCCAAATTTGTTGACCAGTTAATCTCAACGGATGAGGTGTTTTTTCAAATTTATTTTTCGTAAATTCATCTTTATTTCTTCTATATTTATGATTTCGTGGCAAAAATTGTCTATGACAATCAAAATAACTCGCCTTCTTACCATATTTCAATCTGAATGACTTAGATCTCTCCATACATATTGGACATCCTAAAACCCCAGCAGTACTCCATCCCGATAGCATGCCATAAGCTGGGAAGTCATTATCGTCCAAAGAAGAATTGCTTTCATTACAAACATCTGCTCAGTGTTAACATCATACGTAAGAACACCGTTATCCCATAACTGTTTTAACTCCGCAATCAATGGTTGCATATAAACATCAATCAACTTCTTCGGATTTTGCGGGCCCGGTATAACCAATGTCAAAAACATATATGGTGTTTTCATACACATACCCGGAGGAAAATTATAAGGAGTTAATATCACTGGCCAACATGAATAACTTTTTCCCGATTTTCCAAATGGAGCAAATCCATCAGCACAAAGACCTAACCTAATGTTTCGAGTCTCTCTTGCAAATTCAGGATATGTCATATCAATATTTTTCCACACCTCTGTATCCAAAGGATGACACATTAACCCTTCCTCTGTTTGATGATTTGCATGCCAAGTCATATATTCAGCAGTAGCTTTCGATGCATAAAGTCTTTGCAATCTAGGAGTCAAGGGCAAATAAAACATTTGCTTGAATGGTTTACGTCGCTCAGTACGACCTGCTGTCCTAGTAATCTTGTACCTACTTTGGTTACAGAATTTACAAAATTGTACATTTTCATCAGCTCCCCAAAACAACATGCAACCATTTATGCATACATCAATTCTTTCCACCGGAAGGCCCAAGTCATTCACCAATTTTTTCATACTATAAAAGTCATTCGGCATTATATGATCACGAGGCAATACTTCTCCCATTACTTGAACAATATCATTGAAGCAATTCTCAGACATATTATGCTCGGCCTTAACATTTAACATTCTAGCCGTTAATGACAATTTAGTGTGGGTGTCACAACCAACCCATAACGGTTCATCTGCAGCTCTCAACATTTCTTGAAATTGGTTACACAAATAATTCTCATCTTGCACATTCTCATCGACACATGTTGCTTCTACCCCCTCCAATGGTGATGCATAACTTGTAGGTACATCTTGATTTGTTGGTACAGAACTAGAACTTGCAAAGTTTGTTTGGGGAAAAAAATTTTGACCTGCTGCATCAAATACCATCTGCTGATATGGATTTAACTGATCATAACAATTGTTATCCCCTCTACTTGAATGATCCAAATTTCGCACATACTCTTCATCAGATATAAACGCTTCACCATGACAAGTCCAATTGTAGTAATTTAAAGTAAAACCAAATCTACAAAGATGTTCCCTAACTTTATCACATACATGAAATTTGCCATTACCACACTTTCTACACGGACACCTTAACTTATTTCCATCCATAAACTCAACTTTACTAGTAGCGAAATTCAAGAATTGTTCCACCCCACAAATAAACTTATCAGTTAAACCACGACGATCAGGTAAATTCTTATTATACATCCAATTTCTTTCGTTTTGCATTGTCGCTGTTAAAAAAAATAAATATTATAAAATATTAATAAATTAATATATTAACAAACTATATATTATACTGAAAAAATAACATTAATAAGAAATAAAGAACATCTAATAATAAAACATTTTAAAATTATTTAACATATTTTCAGAAAATTTAACAAATATAAAAACGTTGAGTCGGAAAAATAACAAAATAATTTAGAACTATTGCATTTCACAAATTCACAACATACATACATTGAAACTAGGAATAAGGGATATAAAACAAAGAAAATAAAATAAAATATACGAAAAAAAATATATACCTCGACCGCTTGATGACATGAATTTCTCCCCTCTAATCGAACAACACGTCTAATCAACGCAAACACATCTGCAATGCAAAACCATTAATGTTATTTAGAATTATTTTTGGAATTTTTTTTTTACTTTATCATAATTTATCATTCATGGGAGAAATAACTTTTTTTTTAACTTAAAAAAAAAAAATAATCATGGTACAAATGGGGGGGAGGGGGAACGCATTTCTCGGATTTTAAATAAAAAAGTGATCTAAGATACAAATTTATTAATTTTAATTCCAACATTTTTAGAAAAAAATGTTTTTATTGATCATAAAATGGAAAAGTGTGATTTATTCCGTGATTACAAAAATTTATCGCTATTGGTAAAGAATCTAGTAACTTGTGATTATTCGAAATTTAATAATATTTTTACTTATTAATTTTTTTATCTAAGAAAACTATAAATACATAAATACTTACCGTAAAATTCATCTCAACCATGAAACGTGCATACAGTGCTAAAACCGAACTTTAAATTTTCCAAACACGAGCTTAGTTTGCAACTTGAAGGTCCATTATAACGTGATATAGGCATTTTAACCGAGCAAAAGATCCAAGTAAAATCTCTCCAAAAATTATAAAAATGATGAAAAAGATTAAAGGTGCTTATATGTATATAGTATATGAAGATAGGGTAAACTTAAAATTGTCATTTCATGGTTAATTTACAGATGAAAAATGGACCAAATGCTCCGGTGAAAGAGAAGATGAAAAGGCAATGACAGTTGAAACAAGATGTATAGAATTTTTATGGGCTATTGATTAGCTAAGCAAATGGAGTAACAAGATCAGCCCAGGGGAGGGGCGCTGCCCCTCCCCTGGTGGGCCCCGCCCGCGTAGATGCGGGCGGGGCCATCCCGTCGGCCGGATCTCAGCGGGGGAGGCGCTGCGGCGCCTCCCCCGCGGTTGAAAGCAGCTCGGGGGAGGGGCGCTGCCCCTCCCCCGGTCGGCCCCGCCCAAGTAGATGCGGGCGGGGCCATTCCCGTACGAGATCCGGCCTCTGTGGCCGGATCTCCGCGGGGGAGGCGCTGCGGCGCCTCCCCCGCCGTTGAAAACAGGCCGGGGAGGGGCGCTGCCCCTCCCCTGGTCGGCCCCGCCCGCAGAGATGCGGGCGGGGCCATCCCGTCCGAGATCCGGCCACTGTGGCCGGATCTCCGCGGGGGAGGCGCTGCGGCGCCTCCCCCGCCGTTGCAAGCAGGCCGGGGGAGGGGCGCTGCCCTTCCCCCGCCACGATCCGGCGGCAATGCCGCCGGAACTAGAGAGAGAGAGAGAGAGAGAGAGAGAGAGAGAGGGGGGAGAGAGAGAGTACCTCGTTGGAGGGAGACCACCACGGGGAAGAGAGGGAGAGGAGGATGAGAGGGAGAGGAAAGTGAGGAAAGAGAGGTAGAGGAAATGAGCATTAAAAATATTTTGCAACCGATTCAGCGACGAACAGCGCGTTCGTCGCTGGGATCCGCGACGAACAGCGCGTTCGTCGTAGGGATCAGCGACGAACTGCTCGTTCGTCGCAGGGATCCGCGACGAACAGCGCGTTCGTCGCAGGGATCCGCGACGAACAGCGCGTTCGTCGCTGGGATCCGCGACGAACATCGCGTTCGTCGCTGGAGTCAGCGACGAACAGCGCGTTCGTCGCTGGAGTCAGCGACGAACTGCTCGTTCGTCGCAGGGATCCGCGACGAACAGCGCGTTCGTCGCTGAAATCTGCGACGAACTAGATGTTCGTCGCTGAAACGTTGCTGATATGCGCAACCAATTTATTTGTTGTCGCTCAAATCTGCGACAAATTGTTTTTGTCGGAAATTTAGCGACGAGCAATGATTTCGTCGCGAATTTAGCTACGAAATTTTTTTCGTTGCTAATATCGTTGGAAAATGGTGATAAAATGTTTATTCGCTGCCAAATTCGTGGCAAAATAGCAACAAAAATAATTTGTCGCAAACGTCCGTCGCAAATACCGTGTTTTTTTGTAGTGATATAAATTTTTGTTTTCGTTGCATGAATTTGAATTATTATATTTAGATTTTAAGATTTAACTTAGGGTTCTAAGTTTAAGGTTTATATTATGTTGAAATTGGGAAAAATTATCCATGGAAAGATATTTCCTTAGGTCTAAGATGACCATTTAGAAGGATTTAAATTTGGACTTGATGATGTTGGAAATCTAGGATTAGGAAAATTTAGAAGAAAATCAACAAATGCCAAATTTGATATGATGAATTGTGAAATGATGTTTATTATCTTAGGTTTGACAATAAAAAGGGTAGGAGGGGCTAACTTAGTTTTAAATTATGCATTGGAAGTGTTAACCCTTTCAAGAGATGAGTAGATTATATGTTATGTTTTAAATAAATAAATATTTTATTTAATAATCTAAGATTATTTTTAAAAGGATTTTGAATGGTTTTGTATGTGGAATGTTCATATACATGAAATTGTTGTGGTTATGCATCCAATTTATTGAAAAAAATTATGTGTCGTGTTTATATCTTTGATATTGCAAATTTTGCTATTGATGACTTGAATTGAAGCTTGTATACTTATATTGACACATAGAATGGTTGAAAAGGAATGGTATATGTATTGGTTTGGGGAGTGAGGCTGAACCCCTTATTAATGGTTATAGTCATTTCCTACTACGGTGTGACTCGATGGGACAACATGGTAAGGGGTTTATTAGACGGGGAGGTAGTCGAGCCCAAAGACACCTCTTTTGTCCCATTAGACCAATTTGGTTGCACCACCAGGGAGGTTTCGAGAGAACACCAAGATTAAAGGTATTTGATAAATATGAAATGTATGAAAATACCTTAACTGTTTCACTCTTGGTCGCGGTAGGCCATGGTTGGACATGTTTTTGGCATTTATCCTTTGGTTTGGAAAGTATGAATTATATTGGATGAATAAATTTTACCTTATCACGATAATTAGATTTAGTTAAAAATTTTGACTTTTGTGATAATCATTGATATATTTGGTTTATGATGAAAAAGATTTTGAGAATATTATTTGACATGTCCATACCCGCCTCTCATTCATTACATAATATGTTATTCCATTCACTGAGTATTATTTATACTTATTTCTCTCATTTCATTTTTACAGAGGACTTTTAGCTTGAAGATTTGCTCTTATCTTGAGCTGGACCGAAGATATTTTAAGAACCTTTTAAGTATTGATTTTTTTTTATTAATTTTAAAGTATTAGTACACCCAGGTGGAAGTAAATGTTGGTGATGGTTTTGGAAACTATATTTGAGACTATATTTTGATTATTTTGATATTAAATTCTATTGGGATATGTAAACATATATTGACTATCTTACTTTTTACTTTCTCAAGAACTTTACTTGGGAATCATTTTTGTTAGATTTGACTTAAATCCCTTGAGTAGGGATTATTTTACTTTTTTTTTATGCATACGATTGGATATTGACAGCCGGGCAAACCTTGTGCATATGATTAGATTATAGATGGCTGATTGGCCTTGTGCATGCATTTGATCAAGGATGGAATGGGCTGGTCTTTTGGTCATGTGTTGAGTGTATGTTGACTTATTTGGATTTGTTGAACTATTTTGAAAAATGGATGGATATCTATGAATACCTGATAGTATTTTGGTATGTATGTTAGGTTCACCCATATTCTAGGGTAATACGATGGTTGTCGCATGCTTGATTCAAGAGTCAAGGTGTGACAAGCTTATTATAAGAATTTATAAAAAATTATAGAGCATTCAAGAAAAGCTCAGAATAGCTTAGTCCCATCAAAAGAGTTATGCTAAACAGAGACGCAATGACTTGGAATTTGAGGTTGGAGACAAATTTTCCCTATTTTTATCCTATCAAAGGAGTGATAAGATAAAGGTAGAAAAAGAGAAAGATTAGTCTTAGATTTGTTGGTCTTTTTGAAGTCCTAGCTAGGGTTGGATCTGCGACTTATGAGTTAGCTTTACTACTAACATTTGAGGGATTTCACTTTGCTTTTTATGTTTCCATATTAAGAAAGTATATTCATAATTTTTCACATTTGATCAATTATAAGCCACACCAAGTTAAAGAAAATTTAATCTATAATGAGTAACTGATTCAGATTCTAAAATCTCAAGAATAGAACTTGAGAAATAAGGCCATCATATTGGTGGATGTTATGTGGAGATACTAGATGTTTTCAAGTATGAGAAAGTGATATTCATATCTTTCCAAACATAAATATAGTGATCTAGAGGACCAGATCTTTTAAGGGGGAAGAATATAAGATCTTGTCATGAAAAATTACTAAAGCATGCATTTGCATTTTTTGAGTACTTTAAGCTTTTGCATTGTATTTTGCTATGATTTATTGATATTTGTGGTGCAATACATGCCTAGGTTGTTAAGTTTATACCTTTACCCTAATGTTAAGCAAATAACTAGAATTAATTTAGAGGCTTAAAAACCTAGTGGTACCTATCGATAGATAAGAATCATTAGATTTAGTTAGTCGGCAAGAGAAAGCGAAATTAGGTTTTGGTGTAGAATAACAAAGCACATGTTGCTCCGTCACAAGGACACATGCCTAATTTCTTCTCTCACACCATGACACCTAACCATGTCTTGTGATGACCCGCCAACCAGATGTTGCATCCCCTAGAAAAAGGAGATAGACATGCAAATGTGAAAACAAATAATATAATTAAAATGCAACATATGGATTCATGATAGTCACTCTCTTCATGTGAGATAGCCTTGAAGAAAATTTATAATTAAGAAAAATAAATTATTATTCTTTCATAAAAATATTGGCAAAGTCCTGTTATTTAGTGACTGTTTAGCCATTTAGGGTTAACATAAAAATCCGATAACCTAAATAAAATACTTCCATTATCAAACAAACAATACAAAAAAATATCAATTTGTGACAAAATTTGTAACAAATTTGCAAGAAAAATTCGTCCCAAAATAAATTTGCGACGAATTTTACAATAAATTTTTTTTCGTTGCTAATAAGCCGTCACAAAATTTTAAAACGAAAAATTAATTATTCGTCGCAAAATTTTCTAACAAATATTTTTTTGTTACAAAATTCGTTGCAAATTCATGACAAATTTTGAAACGAAAATGTTATTCGTCACAAATTTGCAACAAATAAAATTTTTGTTGCAAAATTTGCGATGAAAAACTTATTTGTTGCAAATTTGCGACGAATAACATTTTCGTCGCAAATTTTGAGACTAAAAATATTTATTGCAAATTTTGCAACGAATAAGTTATTTGTCGCAAATTAACAACGAAAAATAATTCGTCGTAAATTTGCCACGAAATATTTTTTGTCAGATATTTGCCACTAATCTAATTTTCGTCGTAAATTTGCAACGAATAGTTTTTTTCGTCTGAATTTTTGCCACGAAATGCAATTCGTGGCAAATTAGGAACGAAAAAAAATTCGTTGCAAATTTATTATGAATATTTTTCGTTACAAAATTAGTCGCTAATTAAAATTTACAATTCAATTTTAGCGACGAAATTTGCGACGTACATAGTTTTCAAGGACAAATTTTGCGACGAATATGTATTTTGCGACAAATATAAATTTTATTGGCATATTTGGATTATTTTTCCCTATATAACCTGTATTTATACCTGCTCGTCCAACCCCATCAACAATTAATCATCCAAATCATTTTTTATATCAAATTTCATCCATCTATACTCATCAACATAACTAATTATTTAATAAGATTAATAAGTTAAAAATTCAACAAAAAATCATAATAGTAATATCAAAAATAAAAGCAACATCAACTCTAAATGTTAAAATATCAATAATCATACATAACCAAAAAAATCAATGTAATGAGTATAAAAATATAACAGTCAAATAACAGTACACAATTTCAAGCACGACCTCCACCACCACCATCATCATCATCATCATCATCATCATCATCATCATCATCATCATCATCATCATCATCGAAGAAATCATCACCTTCATCACCATCGCAAGCATGATCAGGAGGAGAAATAGAAAGAGGAATCTGACTTGGAGCGGAAGTTAACTGAAGATGCTGCATGATTAACATTTGCTGCGTGTAGAATTCGTTCATTTCTTGTATGTGCTTTGCTTGAAGTTCATTGAATCCCTGATCTCTTTGCAGTAGTAACTCCTTCAAATGGCTCATCTCTTGATTCAATTGATTTATTTCTGCCCTGACTACTGGTGGAGTAGAAGAAGATGAACCAATGATTTCGTAAATTCTGCTCAAAGAACCTAGCTCAAATACTCTACCCCCTTTCTACCAATCACCTTGAGCTATGTTTTCATGTTATCAACAGATGGCTCAGAACCGCCAGCATCATCACTAATACTCGAACTTTTGCGTGAAAGCTCATCCTATTTCTCATGTATTGTCATGACAAAAATTAAAATAAATTTACAATAATAATATAATACAAACACATATAATCTTGATTAGATATATATATATATATGAAGGAAAATAAAAAAAAAATTGTAATATAAATCATGAGACTATATAGGATCTAAGTTATGAGAATTCATAATTAACATTGAATAAGTTGAAATTTATGGAAAAAAAAAAAGAGAATCTCTATCAAGTAATTCATTAGAAATTAAAGAATTAAGTCAGCAATAAAAATAAATTTGGGAGAGACTAACCTAATAAATTCATCTTTCTACATTGTTATGATATTTTCAACATAATATGTTCAAATCAACATTGAAAATGTTCATTAAATAATTGGAAGTTTTGAAATTACAAAACTTAATTGCTCTAACTCTCTCCCCACTCCAAATCTTGTCTTTTTTCTGAAATGTGCGTGTGAAATGATCTATGAGTGAAGGCTTGGTCGCCGTTTCCTTGGTCTAAAATAAAAAAAATACTATTAGAAATAATGAAATAGTTTAAATTAGATTAAAAAATTAGTGTTTGTATAAAATTACCAATCTATTTCTATGTTCACCGATATTGATCGAGCCTCCCACATACGTCACAGACAATTCCCTTGAATTATAAGCTCGATTTTTTTATTCTGCTCACTCCTTCATTTACTCTCCTTCGATTCCCAAAAATTCACATTCATGCACCAATTTTGCTCAGTGATGCAGTTTGACTTTTTTCCGTGTCTCTTCACATGATTTAGAACGTGTCGAAAGTGATCGCCACATTTTTTCTTGAAAATCCTTCTTACTTCTAGCTCTTCAGTCTCGTCCCAAGTGAATAATCCCTACAATGGAAAAAAACCAATTAATTATAAAGCTATTAACTTAATTTCATATATAAACTGATTGGGATAACTTACCTTGAACTCGCTCCACTATAGCACTTTTGTTTCTTCCGGAGTGCGTGTGTAAGTCATCAAATCCCCTCCCTAATGGTTATTCACTATTCTATTAAATTCGTGAATAACATGTACAGAATTTGTAAATCTATCATAAAGTTTCAAACAAATAATATTAAATAAACAAGATAGTTAAAAGAATAATTTGTTTTATAAATAAAAGAAATAACACATCTGAAATTTTAAAATTTAGTAATTACAAATCTCCGTAAGGGGCTATCAACTCTCAATTGTCTTCCATATCTACATATGAGTGTTCCACCGAAGGGACTGGCGAAGGTACATTACTAGCCATTTGTTGAGAATGGGAAGGGCCTACAACAGAAGGGGGAGGCGAAGGTACATTGCTGACAAGGGAATGAGATTGTGAAGGTGCCGAAGCGGACTGCGATGGTGAAGAACGTGATTTTCCATCAGAATTTCGTCTATGGCCGCCAGATCGAAACTGTCAACCATAATATATTATTAACAAAAGTAAAAAAATAAAAATTGCATGTTCATCATATGCTTAATGAAGAATATGAATAAACTTAGTATATTTAATTTGACAAATTAAATACGATGAAATAAGATACCAATATGTAAAGAAATCTTCTCTAATAACCTATAGAAAAAAAGATAATACATTAACAAATCAAATATGTAAATTTAAGAATGAGACAGTAAATAGACAACAAATTGAGTAACAAAATTTGCAAATTATATATGTCGACTAACTTACCCACTAAAAAAAATAGATTATCATATGTCAAGATAAATATCCGATTTTATTATATTAAGAAAACAAAACTTACCCATAATCAAAAATCAAAATCCTCATCCTCATCCTCATCCTCATCATGTATCTCAAAATTAGACTCTTCAATATCATTTTCATCAACATCCTCATCCTCATCCTCATCATCTGTCTCAAAATTAGATTCTTCATCGTCTTCTCCATGAATTTCACTTGCATCCACATCTATCACTACTCCGTTGGGATCTCGTAACGTTAGAATATTATATTCCTCTGTCTGAACTGTATTGACAACCTACTCTTGTTGATATGCTATGTCTTCCCAATATTCCTCAATTTTGTTCTATGCTTTCGTTTTACAAATAGCCCACCAATCAATTTTGTTACATTTCAAATTAGGATATGAAGTATAAAATACTTGAATCGCTTGTTGTGTCAATACAAATGGTTCATGTCTTTCATACAATTTCTTATGATTTATTTTAACCAAATTAAATTATGGATGCACTTTCATCCCTTTGACAGGGTTAAACCAACGACACATAAATAAAACAACCCATAATGCTAGACAAGGGTATTCTACCTCTACGATTTCATCCAAAAAACCATAAAAATCATTTGACCTCCACCATCATTGATGACTGAACACAAACCCCACTATTTATTGTCGTTTTTCCCATTCCATAGAACGCTCATCATTTCTTCCCGCTCTTCGTCTCTTGCACTGAACGTGAGACTCAAAATAATATGATACAAACGTTGTTACTTTCTTCACAATGTATGCATTGACAATAAATGCTTCAACACGTGTCTTTTCACTTTTTTCTTCAAATGATAGAGAAATTTAATTGTAATAAAACAAAATGTATTAGAAAATTATATGTAATGAAATTAGTAATTTTATATGCCTTGATAACAAAGTATAAAAGATGAAAAACTTACCTTTCAAATGGATACATCTATCGAAATTAGACAGGACTTCCAACTTTCGCCTCATATGGCAAGTGAACCAAAAGATATTCCATGGAATCAAAAATGACGGTGTAAATATCCTTTCTAAATTACACAAAATGATTGGAATCTCTCTCTCTAACATCTCCATGTGTGAATGTCTCAACACTGTCGAGCAAATATCATAAAGGAAAATGTTTAACTCCGTAATGGCACCCCAAACAAAATTCGGTAAGAGTTTCTTAAAAGCAATAGAAATTAGTTTTTCCATAAATATATGACAATCATGACTTTTCAAACCAATCAACTTACTTCCTTCAAATCGACACATCTTCCAAGATTTGAGACATAACATCAGGAACCTCAATGATTTCAACCATTCACAAACAATCCATCTCTGATCCTTATTCAATGTATAAACTGCCTTGAGTTTTGGTCCCTACTACTTTCATCGACGTCAAGAGTGGGTCGTTTACAAATGAGTCGCATATTTTTTCTTGCATTCAAGTTGTTTTTCATTTTCCTAGTAATATCAATCGCTGTATTTATCAAATTATCAAAAACATTCTTCTCGATATGCATTACATCAAGATTATGATGAACCAAATGACTCTTCCAATATGGTAAATCCTAAAATATACTCCGTTTAGTCCATTTATGTGAATGACCTTAGCCATATGTTATACCATGTGCCTCTTCAATAACAGATGGAAAGTTAAGGACTCTATGCCAAATTTGTTCACCGGTTAATTGCAATAGAGGAGGTATTCTTTCAATTCTATTTTTAGTGAATTTTTCTTTATTTCTTCTGAATTTATTAGTTAACAGTAAAAATTGTCTATAACAATCAAAATAACTCGCTTTCTTCCCATGTGATCTCTCCAAACATATTGGACATCCTAAAATCCCAACGGTACTCCATCCCGACAACATACCATAAACCAGAAACTCATTTATGATCCAAAGAAAAGTAACCTTCATCACAAACATCTGATTAGTATGAACATCATATGTAGGAACACCTTCATCCCATAGTTGTTTCAACTCCATAATCAATGGTTACAAGTAAACATCTATTAACTTTTTCGGATTTTACAGACCAGACACGACCAATGTTAAAAACGTATATGGTGTCTTCATACACATATTGGGTGGAAGATTATACGGAGTTAAGATAACTGGCCAACAAGAATAAGTTCTTCTAGATTTGTCAAATAGAGCAAACCCATCAGCACAAAGACCTAACATAATATTTCGAGTCTCTCTCGCAAACTCAGAATATGTTCTATCAAAATATTTCCACGCCTCTGCATCTAAAGGATGACACATTAACCCCTTTTCTGTTTCATGATTTGCATGTTAGGTCATGTGTTCAGTAGTGGTCTCAGATGCATAAAGCCTTTGTAACTAGGAGTTAAAGGCAAATAAAACATTTGTCTATATGATTTACGCCCCTGATTATGACCCGACTTCCGAGTACTCTTGTATCTACATTGATTACAGAATTTACAACAATCTGTATCTTTATCATCTCCCCAATATAGCATACAAGTATCACTGCAAACATCCATTCTTTCTACCAGAAGACCTAATTCTTTCACTAGCTTTTTCATACTGTAGAAATCATTGGATATAATGTGATCACGCAGTAATACTTCTCCAATAACTTGAACAAAATCATTAAAACAATTCTCAAACAATCATTCAACAATCTTGCGGTTAGAGATAGCTTAGTGTGGCTATCACAACTAGTCCACAAAGGTCATCTGCAACTCTTAACACTTCCTGAAATTGGAGAGATGATTCATTATTCACATTTTCATCAACACTTGGTACTTCTTCCTCCTCCAATGGTGATGCATAACTAGTATACCCATGTTCAAATATTGGAGCAAAGCTAGAACTTGTAACGCTTGGTTCGGGAACAAAATGAGGACCCGCTGTATCAATTACCATCCTCTGATATGGATTCAATTGATCATAATAACTCTAATCCCCACTAATTGAGAATTATTTGTTTCGTCCATACTCCTCATCATAAATAAACAGTTCACCATGACATGTCCAATTATAATAATTCGGGGTAAAACCAATTCTACAAAAATGTTCCCTAAGTTTATCACACTGCAAAAATTTACCATTGCGACACTTTCTACATGGACATCTTATCTTATTCCCATCTATAAAATCAATATGACTACAAGCAAAATCTAAAAATTGTTCAAACCCAAAAATAAACTCATCAGTTAAGCCCTAACGATCAGATAAATTCTGTAATACCCAAATAAATAAATATAAAAAAAAGGAAAATTAAAATTAGGGCTTAAAGCCCTAATTTTCTCCTCTCTCTCTCTCTCTCTCTCTCTCTCTCTTTCCCTCTCTTTCTCTCTCCGACTTTTCGTCTCCCCTCTCCCCGCCGCTTCCTCTCCCACGGCAACGCCTCCTTCCGCCATCGCCACTACGAGCAACCACCACCACCACCATCTTATTCTTCTTCTTCTTCTCCCTTACTGTTTCTCTCTCTTCGCGGCTCACTCTCTCTCTCTCTTTGTCTCTCTCTCCCTCCCGCTACCATCCTCCGCCGCGAAAATCGCCGTGCGCCACCCAGCCACTGCAGCTCCTCCCTCCCGCGAGCGAACCGTTGCAGCTCCTCCCTGTACGAGCGCCACTGCGCTCTCCTTCGCGTGACCGCGCGCTCTCCCGAGCCCGAGCACGCATAGTGCGAGCCCAGCGAGAGCCCAGCACGAGCCCAGCGGGAGCCCAGCACGAGCCAGCACGAGCCCAACGCGAGCCAGCACACGAGCCCAACGCGAGCAATACGTAACCCTCTGCACGAGCCCCTGCGCACCCCAGCACGGGCTCCCCTGTGCCAGTGCGCCCTCCAGCTCGCCCCAGCACAAGCGCTGGCGCTCCAGCGCGCGACCTACTGCGCGAGCACTCGATCCAGCTCGCGAGCACGAACCCCAGCCACTGTGGCCCAGTCCCGCACGCGGCCCAATCCGACCCGCGGCCCACCAAACCCCTTAGGCCCGCAGGCCCACCAGGCCCGTCAGCCCGCGGCCCACGAGCCCACGACGGCCCGTGACAGTCCGTGAGCCTCTGCGAAGGTAAATGACTCAAAGTTTCGATTTTCGCACTAGGGTTTGAATTTCTTTAGTAATTGGACTTAAATTGTTCACAACTGTTTCAAATTTAGAAACATTCAGGTTATAGACCAAACCGACGGGCGAACGAACGCTAAATCCGAGATCCAAGGAACCCTAGGTGAGAGAAACGAAATCTCTAACTCTTGAATAAATTTTGTCAAATTAGATAGTTTTGGTTGGAAAGAAAAATTGAAGATTCATAACTAAGCCCTTATTTGATATCGAACCGTGGTGATTTGATTAGGTTGGCTATTTTGGTGATTCAATTGAGGGGAGCCTTGTTCTACGTATGGTGGTTTTATTGGGGAGTGCGCTATTCTCCCCAAAAACAGTAATTGGGATTTATTTCAATGCTTTTGTTTAATATGTAAACTCTGTTTTATAACATTTTGATAATGAGCATGATTTGTCGTATACTTGAAATGTTTTGACTGGTTTTAAAATTGATTTTTGTGAACCGATGGAGTGTCCAAAAACTGTGTTGAATTATGAAATTGTGCATCCATGTGGTTGAAATGTATAATGTGTCATTTTATGCTATATGTTGCATTTGGTTTATAAACCTGATTTCGGCACATTTTTTAAACGATATTGATTTTAGCCTTGAGGGCTTTGGATTGTATTGTTCCGTAGCTACGAAAGACACCGTGAGACGCTTTGGTGGCTTCTGGATTTGCCTAGGCGTGGGGTATCCCACGAGTTGTCGTGATTTGATTTTCGACACGGTACTAACCAGGTTGAACCCGAAAGGGGGAGGATTTGGATTTGGATTTTGATATCCTCTCCAAGTCTAGCAGCTGGACGAGGTTCGTCGCCAACGCCGGGGAAGAGAGCACTTTAAATAAACTTGCATATAACACCCCCGGTGCGCCTGTCATAGGTCACGGTAGACCTCTGCCAGGACATTTTCGACTGGCAGCTCTATGATTTTAATGATAGTACTTTGGATGCATATTTGACTTAATAATGCGTGCAAATGACATATTGTTGAAATGAAAAGCATGATGATGTGAAATATGATTTGTATACTTGTGTTTTGACACTCCAGCTTCACACTCCATATTTGACAATTGCATTGACCCACTCACTCACTGGGTATTCTTCTCCGAGTACTCACCCCTCATTTCCCTTCTTGTTTCAGAGATAGTATTTGGCAAGGAGCGTTGCTTTTAGGACACTCAGTATCATTGAGAGATTTGATCTGGATATAAGAAGTTATTGTATATTTCCACTGTAATTTCGTGAGTTAGTAATTGTACTGGTGACGTATATGTATTATGAGATCAATAGACGACCATTGTATAATTCTGGGATGACTGTATAAATATGGACATGTCATTGCATAACATTGCATTGAGGCATTTCTGGTTCATTGTGTAAGTACTTGGGAATGTGTCATGTCTTATAAGTGTCATCTAGAATCGCTCGGTGCCTCCTCTAAATCACAGGAGGGGCGACTGGCGGCAGTCCATGCCTTTGACGGGGGCATTGCAGTAGAGGTTTGTGGTTAGGTTATTGGAAATTTTTATAACCTTGCGTTATTTGGATGTCGGCTGTGAGATTGGTCAATTTTGGAGAGGCCGGGATGGCCATTTGATTTTAATATAGGATGATTGTGTTTTATACAGGGTAAATTGTACTTAGAAAATCTCTGAAATATGGGGAGTTTCTGCCCGATTTTCTGTAAAAATACAGTCGGCATTCAGGATAACGGGCGGCTGTTCACGATCCTGGTTCGGGGCGTGACAGTTGGATTGGTATCAGAGCGACTTGGTTAAGAGCTATGTAGGAAGAGAGTCTTGGAAACATTCCCGAATATATTGGTTTTTAAAGTCCTCAATTCATGAGAGTTTCATACAGTCATGAAGTCCCAGTGCATGGTCATAGGCATATGAGTTCATCTATTTTAGGGGTTAGATACGGTTGTATCTAACCTAACTTGCTATGTTCTTCTCCTATTGAACTAAGAATCTCATCCTTTTGTGAAGGTAGCCATGCTTTGATTAGTCCAAAATTCTTGAACCGTGTCTATTCTTTTTATGATACTTAATAAGCATCTTTCTCTTACAGAATTATGCCACCTAGACGTGGAAGGAGAGGTACTAGATTCGCATCGCTTGAGGGTCTGTTAGTGCCAGATGCACCTCGGGCACCCGAGAGCCCACAAGTACCAGAGGACTTAGACGAGCTAGAGGATCGTACCTCGACTCGCGTGCCACCACTGGCACCTACTCAGCTAGCTGCTCAGGCTGAGACTCCCGTACCCACACTCGATGCCTTTCGGTAGGTGTACGAGTGGTACGCTTCGCATGGGGTCCAGATTCCTCCCCCACCACCTCCTACAGCGGCGCTTGCACCTGCAGCAGCGCCAGTTCCTACGGCACCGGTTCCACCGTCGGCGGCCGGTCCTTCTACTTTGTCCGAGCCGAGTGAGACTACATCGGCTATTCTTAGACGGGTACATGAGTTGACTCAGTTGGTTAAGGAGGCCCGTCAGCTAGGGTGCACAAATTTTGTAGGGCTTGGTAATGCTGCGGCAGCCAAGCATTGGATCAACCGTACCCGCAGGATTCTGACCGATCTGGGGATTGGAGAGGAGCTCTGCCTGAAAGTGGCAGAGCGATTATTAGAGGGAGAGGCCCTCTCATGGTGGGAGACCCTTACTGATGAGGCAATAGAGCCACTACGGTGGGACGACTTCCTTCGGGAGTTTGACCGCAGATTTTTGCCACTCTACCAGCAGGACCGGATGAGGTCAAAGTTGGGACGGCTTACACAGGGGTCCAGATCTGTCTCGGAGTACGAGGCAGATATGCGGAGACTCGCCGCATTCGTACCAAATCTAGCTATACCTCAGTATTTGCGTTTCAAATTTGAGGATGGTCTTAGTCTCAACATAAAGAAGTATATGACTGTTACTCCACAGTTTACACTAGCCGAGGTGATAGACTCTGCTCACCGCGCGAAGGCTTTGGTCCGCGCAGAGTATAGGCAGAAAGAGAGCAGAGAGCAGAAAAGAAAGAAAGAGAAGTCTCAGTTTGCGTAAAACTCAAAGAGGGGCAGGGGATCCATTTCGCACAGAGGCAGATTTGGATCTGGATTTCCTGAGCTGGGACGGGGATAGTACTCCCACGAGTTTAGATAGCCTGCTCCGACTCACCCTTCACAATATACTACTCAGCGGCATCCTTATTACTGCAGGTGCAATAGGTCTCATCCGATAGGAGCTTGTTCAGTGATGGTCACTTGCTTCCACTATGGGAAGCCTGGACATATTATGAGTTTTTGTCCTGAGTTAGGACTCGGAGGACAGAGTTCACTGAGCCGCACTAGTACTCCTCGTATGGGATAGCAGGAGCAGCCTGCTTGGCCAACAGCTTCTACTCCCAGGGTGACCACTGGGAGTAACACAGTGCAGACTCAGGCACGACAGCAGCCTAGGGCACAGGCCCGGGTTTATACCATGACACAAGAGGATGCCCAGGCGAATCCCGACATCATCATGGGTACTCTATCTATCTTCGGAATAGATACCCGTATTCTTATTGACACGGGGTCTAACTATTCGTATGTGAGCGATCAATTCTTTCGACATTCTAACAGGCCGCTCTCACCGTTGGACGAGGAGTTATTGGTCATCACTCCTCTAGGTGAGCAGATTGTGCACGACACAGTGTATAGAGAATGTGAGATCAAAGTTGGGGATACAGTGCTGAAAGCAGATCTAATCCCCCTCTCCATGACTGATTTTGATGCCATCTTGGGGATGGATTGGCTACATATGCATCGGGTTTCTGTTGACTACTTTAAGAAGCAGGTGGAGATTCGAAAACCTGATCAGCCAGTGTTAATTTTTTAGGGCGAGAGGCGGGTTTTACCCCGCTGTGTCATTTCAGTTTTGGAGGCCAGACGCATGATTTGCCATGGATGTGCGGCTTACCTGGCTCATATCATTGACACTACTGCTCAGGGACCAAGACTAGAGGATGTCCCAGTGGTACAGGACTTTTCGGATATTTTCCCCGAGGAGCTACCCGGATTACCACGGTTCGGGAGTTTGACTTTGAAATCAATTTAGCTCCAGGGACTACCCCTATCTCTATGCCGCCATACAGGATGGCGCCGGTTGAGCTGAGGGAGCTCAAGGTCCAGCTGCAGGAGTTACTGGATAAGGGGTTTATTTGTCCTAGCACGTCCCATTGGGACGCTCCAGTGTTGTTTGTAAAGAAGAAAGACGGCTCATTGAGATTGTGTATGGATTATAGACAACTTAATCGGGTGACTGTGAAGAACAGATATCCACTGCCTCGCATAGATGATTTATTTGATCAATTGCAAGGTGCTCAAGTTTTCTCGAGGATTGATCTTCGATCGGGATATCATCAGTTGCGGATTAGGAGTCAAGACGTACCAAAGACAGCTTTCCGCACTTGATACGGGCACTACGAATTTCTAGTCATGCCGTTTGGGCTGACTAATACCCCCGCTGCATTCATGGACTTGATGAACCGAATTTTTCATGATTATTTGGACCGGTTCGTTATTGTTTTTATTGATGATATCTTAGTCTACTCGCGGAGTGATGATGAGCATGCTCAGCACCTTATGGTGATTCTGCAGACTCTTCGTGAGAGACAACTTTATGCCAAATTCACCAAGTATGAATTTTGGCTGCGGTAGATTGGTTTTCTTGGCCATATAGTTTCTGTGGAGGGTATTTTTGTCGGTTCTCAGAAAGTCGATACCATTACAAGATGGGAGCAGCCACAGACAGTGACTGAGATAAGGAGTTTTCTTGGTCTAGCAGGGTATTACCGCAGATTTGTGGAGGGCTTTTCTCGAATTGCTACTCCGTTATCTAGATTGACGCGAAAAGGTGTTAAGTTTGTATGGGATGATCGTTGTGAGGTAAGCTTTCAGGAGCTCAAACAGCGATTGACGTCCGCTCCGATTCTAGCCCTTCCCATGAGTAGTCGAGAGTATGTGGTGTACAGTAACACCAGCAGGCAAGGATTGGGCTGTGTATTGATGCAGGATGGTAGAGTTATCACCTATGCTTCGCGACAGCTAAAGATGCATGAGGTGAATTATCCTACGCATGATTTGGAGTTGGCGGCCATAGTCTTTGCGCTAAAGATATGGCGCCACTATTTATATGGGGTCACATGCAGAGTATTTACAGATCACAAGAGTCTAAAGTATCTGTTCACTCAGAGGGAGCTGAATTTGAGGCAGCGGAAATGGTTAGAGCTGCTAAAGGATTATGAACTCATCATTGACTATCATCCGGGCAAGGCTAATGTAGTGGCTGGTGCCTTGAGTCGGAAGTCGTCTTCCTCTGCTCAGACTACCGAGAGTACTTATCTCTCATGTTTATTGGGACTCTGAGCCTTGGGAGTCAGGTTGGCTAGTGATGATCAGGGAGCTATACTAGCCAGATTTGAGGTTCGGCTGAGTTTGCTCGACCGTATTAGGGAGTTTCAGCAGAGTGATGAAGAGCTCCGAGGAATTTATGAGAAAGCCAGCAGAGGTGATATTGACGACTTTAGAGTTCGCAAGGATAGATTGTTGGTTTTTCGAGATCGGGTATGTGTACCAGCAGATAGTGATCTTCGCAGGGCTATTCTCGAGGAGGCCCATTCATCTGCCTATGTTTTACATCCCGGTAGTACTAAAATGTACCGCACCATCAGAGACAGTTATTGGTGGTCGGGTATGAAATGGGAAATTACAGAATTTATTGCTCGTTGCCTTGTATGTCAGCAGATAAAGGCTGAGCACCAGCGTCCAGCAGGTATTTTGCAGCCCCTTCCCATTCCTGAGTGGAAGTGGGAGCATATCACGATGGATTTTGTAGTGGGATTACCACGGATTTCGGCACAGTATGATGCTATTTGGGTGATAGTTGACCGACTTACTAAGTCCGCACACTTCATCCCGATTAGGAGTGATTACTCACTGAGGTGTTGGTACGCCTCTATATTGATATGATTGTGAAACTGCATGGGGTTCCAGTGTCGATAGTATCAGACGAGACCCCAGATTTACATCCCATTTTTGGCCCAGTCTACAGGAGGCTTTGGGTACTAAACTGAATTTCAACACAGCGTATCACCCCCAAACAGATGGTTAGTCAGAGAGGACCATTCAGACTTTAGAGGACATGCTTAGGGCATGTGTTATGGATTTCCGGGGGAGTTGGGATCGGCATCTTCCGTTAATGGAATTCGCCTATAATAATAGCTATTAGGCAAGTATTGGCATGCCACCTTATGAGGCATTGCATGGGAGGAAGTGTCGTACCCCGTTGTGCTGGGATGAGGTTGGTAAGCGACGACTCACCAATGTTGAGCTAGTAGAGGAGACAAAGGAGAAAGTAAGGATTATCCGTACGCGGATGAAAGCCGCCCAGGATAGACAGAAATCCTATGCAGATCGTAGGCGGCGACCTCTAGAGTTTACTGTGGGAGACATGGTATTCTTAAATATATCTCCCTTGAAAGGAGTCATTCGATTTGGGCAGCGAGGGAAATTGAGTCCTAGGTATATTGGGCCCTTCCGTATCCTTGACAGGGTCGGAAGTGTAGCATATAAATTGGAGCTGCCAGCAGACCTATCGCGTATTCACGATATATTACATATCTCAGTACTTAGGAGATATCGGCCAGATCCCTCACACATTTTAGAGGCTTCGCCAGTTGAGTTTCGAGAGGACTTGAGCTTACCTGTCTAGCCCGTGACTATTTTGGATCGACAGGTCAGGAAGTTACGGAGCAAAGAGATACCTCTTGTTAGAGTTTTGTGGAGAAGCAACCAGGTCAAGGAACAGACCTGGGAGCCTGAGGAAGCCATGAGAAGACAACACCCCTAACTTTTCTCTGTATAGTTTCTTTTAGTCTCGAGGACGAGACTTGTTTTAAGGGGGTTAGAAAATGTAATACCCAAATAAATAAATATAAAAAAAAAGGGAAAATTAAAATTAGGGCTTAAAGCCCTAATTTTCTCCTCTCTCTCTCTCTCTCTCTCTCTCTCTCTTTCCCTCTCTTTCTCTCTCCGACTTTTCGTCTCCCCTCTCCCCGCCGCTTCCTCTCCCACGGCAGCGCCTCCTTCCGCCATCGACACTGCGAGCAACCACCACCACCACCATCTTATTCTTCTTCTTCTTCTCCCTTACTGTTTCTCTCTCTTCGCGGCTCACTCTCTCTCTCTCTTTGTCTCTCTCTCCCTCCCGCTGCCATCCTCCGCCACGAAGATCGAAGTGCGCCACCCAGCCGCTGCAGCTCCTCCCTTCCCGCGAGCGAACCGTTGCAGCTCCTCCCTGCATGAGCGCCGCTGCGCTCTCCTTCACGTGACCGCGCGCTCTCCCGAGCCCGAGCGCGCACAACGTGAGCCCAGCGCGAGCCCAGCACAGGCCTAGCGCGAGCCAGCGCACGAGCCCAGATCGAGCCAGCGCACGAGCCCAGCGCGATCCAGCACACGAGCCCAGCGCGAGCAGTACGCGATCCTCTGCACGAGCTCCTACGCGCCTCGTACGCTCCTGCATGAGAGCCAGCGCACCCTTATGCGCCTCTACACGAGCCCCTACGCGCCCCAGCACGCCCCAGCACGTGCTCCCCTATGCCAGCGCGCCCCAGCACGAGCGCGAGCGCTCCAGCACGCGACCCATTGCGTGAGCACTCGATCCAGCTCGCGAGCACGAACCCTAGCCACTGCGGCCCAGTCCAGCACGCGGCCCAGTCCGGCCCGCGGCCCACCAGACCCCTCAGTCCCGCAGGCCCACCAGGCCTGCCAGCCCACGGCCCACGAGCCCGCAACGGCCCGTGACAGTCCGTGAGCCTCTGCGAAGGTAAATGACTCAAAGTTTTGATTTTCGCACTAGGGTTTGAATTTCTTTAGTAATTGGACTTAAATTATTCACAACTGTTTCAAATTTAGAAACTTTCAGGTTATAGACCAAACTGACGGGCGAATGAACGCTTGATCCGAGATCCGAGATCCGAGGAACCCTAGGTGAGAGAAACGAAATCTCTAACTCTTGAATAAATTTTGTCAAATTAGGTAGTTTTGGTTGGAAAGAAAAATTGAAGATTCATAACTATGCACTTATTTGATATCAAACCGTGGTGATTTGATTAGGTTGGCTATTTTGATGATTCAATTGAGGGGAGCCTTGTTCTACGTATTGTGGTTTTATTGGGGAGTGCGCTATCCTCCCCAAAAATAGTGAGTGGGATTTATTTCAATACTTTTGTTTAATATGTAAACCTTGTTTTATAACATTTTGATAATGAGCATGATTTGTCATATACTTGAAATGTTTTGACTGGTTTTAAAATTGATTTTTGTGAACCGATGGAGCATCCAAAAACTGTGTTGAATTATGAAATTATACATCCATGTGGTTGAAATGTATAATGTGTCATTTTATGCTATATGTTGCATTTGGTTTGTAAACCTGATTTCGACACATTTTTTATATGATATTGATTTTAGCCTTGAGGGCTTTGGATTGTATTGTTTCGTAGCTACGAAAGACACTGTGAGAGACGCTTTGGTGGCGTCCAGATATGCCTAGGCCTAGGGTATCCCACGAGTTGTCGTGATTTGATTTTCGACACGGTATTAGTCAGGTTGAACCCGAAAGGGTGAGAATTTGGATTTGGATTTTGATATCCTCTCCAAGTCTAGCACCTGGACGAGGTTCGTCGCCAATACTGGGGTAGAGAGCACTTTAAATAAACTTGCATATAACACTCCCGGTGTGCCTGTCATAGGTTGCAGTAGATCTCTGCCAGGACATTTTCGACTGGCAGCTCTATGATTTTAATGATAGTGCTTTGGATGCATATTTGACTTGATAATGCGTGCAAATGACATATTGTTGAAATGAAAAGCATGATGATGTGAAATATGATTTGTATACTTGTGTTTTGACACTCCAGCTTCACACTCCATATTTGACGATTGCATTGACCCACTCACTCACTGGGTATTCTTCCCCGAGTACTCACCCCTTATTTCCCTTCTTGTTTCAGAGATAGTGTTTGGCAAGGAGCATTGCTTTTAGTACGCTCAGTATCATTGAGAGATTTGATCTTGATCTGAGGAGTTATTGTGTATTTCCGCTGTAATTTCATGAGTTAGTAATTGTATTGGTGATATATATGTATTATGAGATCGATAGACGACCATTGTATAATTCTGGGATGACTATATAAATATGGACATGTCATTGCATAACATTGCATTGAGGCATTTTTGGTTCATTGTGTAAGTACTTGGGAATGTGTCATGTCTTAGAAGTGTCCTCTAGGATCGCTCGGTGCCTCATCTAAATCACAGGAGGGGCAACTGGCGGTTGTCCATGCCTTTGACGGGGGCATGGCAGTAGAGGTATGTGGCTAGGTTATTGGAAATTTTTATAGCTTTGCGTTATCTGGATGTCGGCTATGAGATTGGTCGATTTTGGAGAGGCCGGGATGGCCATTTGATTTTAATACAGGATGATTGTGTTTTATACGGAGTAAATTGTACTTGGGAAACCTCCGAAATATGGGGAGATTCTACCCGATTTTCTGTAAAAGTACAGCCGGTATTCAGGATAACGGGCGGCTATTCACGATCCCAGTTCGGGGCGTGACAAATTCTTTTTGTACATCCAACTTCTTTCGTTCTGCATTTTCCCTGTCTCCAAATTTAAATTTTTTTAAATATTAAATAACTTCTAAGTCATCAATACTAATATCATCATTAATCCCAAATAAGTTGATATAACAATAAATAAAAACATTAATTGTACAAAACTCAACATCATCAATAATACTAACCTTAATTTCACAAGCATTTAATATAATAATAAATAATATTATAAACTTAATTAATATCAAACAAATTAACTAAATTATTATAATAACATTAAATATTATCATATAATCAAATAAAGTATAAAATATTGAACATTTAACAACATTGATTATTTAACTAATCGATATAAGATTTACTATAAATTGATAATTATTGTTAACATAATATTTCACCTAATCAATTATCAACACTTTCGATTCCAATTTTATATAAAAAATTAAATTTAACAAATCTAGAAACATTATTAAATCAACCACCAAATACAATAAAAATAAACAAATATAGAAATAAAAACAATACAAACATAGAAATTAACATAATTGCATTCTTCAATCATTATTGTATAAATTAATACATTTCTCAACACCAAATAATAATTCACTGATAGGATCAGATATCAACAACAGCAATAGCTTCCAATCCAAATATTCGAGAATCGCAAATCTTGACACATCAAAAACAATTATAAATAACTAATATATTATTAAAACAATATTATAAAAATATTTTTTTAAATAACATTTCTCAAAAAAAATTTTAAAAAAATGCATATAAGTAGAATGTTGGATTGGGCCTGACCAAATGGGCCAGGCCGGGCTGTGTAAGGGCCCAGCCCCATGGGCCACGCTGGCCGCGCAAAGGCCTGCGGCCCCATCGCTACGTGGGGCCGCGCAGGGGCCTATGGCCCCATCTCTAGGCGGGGCCGCGCAGGGGCCAGCGGCCCCTTCGCGCGGTTGGCCTGCGAAGGGTAGATCCGGCGACTGGTCGCCGAATCTTCCATCTACGGGCCACAGAGAGAGAGAGATTACCTAACACCATCACAAATCTGACATCCCTTCTGCCATCCCTTCGCAGAACCACATTCGCAGCTATTCGAAAATGAACAAAGCAAGAGAGAGAGAGAGAGAGAGTGTGTCTATGCGGGTGAGAAGGAAGTGTTGAATATATTGAAAATAGGGACAAAAATTTTTTGTCCCTATATTCGTCCCTGAATCAGGGACGAAAACATAATTCATCCATGAATCAAGGATGAAAAAAATTTTCGTCCCTGAATCAAGGACGAAAAAATATTCATCCTTTTACAGAACCACCTTTGCGGCTATTAAAAAATGAACAAAGCGAGAGAGAGAGAGAGAGAGAGAGAGAGTAAGAGTGCGAGTGAGAAGGAAGTGTTGAATATATTAAAATTAGGGACAAAAATTTTTTGTCCCTAAATTCGTCCCTAAATCAGGGAGGAAAACATAATTCGTCCCTGAATCAAGGACGAAAACATAATTCGTCCCTGAATCAGGGACGAAAATTATTTTCATCCTTGATTCAGCGAAGAATATATTTTTCATCCCTAAATCATGGACGAATTTTTTTTTCCTCCCTGATTCAGGGACAAAATTTTTTTTCCTCCCTTCGCAGAACCACCTTCGTGGCTATTCGAAAATGAACAAATTGAGAGAGAGAGAGAGAGTAAGAGTAAGAGTGCGAGTGAGAAGGAAGTGTTGAATATATTGAAATTAGGGACAAAAATTTTTTGTCCCTGAATTAGGGACGAATTTTCTTTTGTCCCTGATTCAATGATGAATATTTTTTTCGTCGCTAAAATCTGCGATAAAAGAATGTTTTTGTCGCTAAATTTCCGATGAATATATGTTTTCATCGTAATTTGCAATGAATTTAGTAACAAATAATTTTTTCCTTTACAATTTACAACAAATTTAGCAGCGATACTGATGGTTTCTAACAAATAACTCATTGAATGCGCTGAAATAGAAACTAAATAGACAAACTATTAACAATATTTACATACTATGATATAATATAAAAAACATTCATTATATTGATCATTAATTTATAAATATTTCTACTTTAACTCTTAATTTAGTGAATCGAATACTTAAACAAATTTATAAGATAAAATTATCAGTGCTGGGAATGGAAAATTAAACAGATAATGAATAGAAAATGAATGTTCCAATAATAATCTTTTGTAACAATTTAAAAGATTTGTAAAGTTATAGAAAATGAATATACCAATTTAAAAGATTACACTATATTATTATTCTTTTATATAAACAGATAATGAATGAACTATTTTATATAAGGTTTTGTGAACATCTTAAGATTTTATACACTATCAGTGTATTTCACCATTTACAAATCGTTTTTTTAATATTAGAAAATATTTCTAATACAAGTAATTAAAAAAATGAATTTTAGCGATGAATTTTGCAAGAAATATTGTATTTGTCGCTAATTTGCAACAAATTTAATAACAACTAATCGAATTTATTACGATGAATATAAATATTTGTCACTAAATTTGCAATAAATTTAGAAATTTATCGTAAATTTAGAGACAAATTCTTTTTCGTCCCAAATTTATGGACGAATTGAAAAATTTGACGTAAACTTTTGGGACGAATAAGCGAATTCGTCCCAAATTTAGGGACGAATTGTTAAATTTGTTCCAAATTTATGGACGACTAACTTATTTGACGCAAATTTAGGGACCAATTTTTAATTCGTTACAAATTTTGGGACGAATTATAAATTTTGGGGCGAATTATAAATTCGTTGCAAATTTAGCGATAAATTTTGATATTTGTTGTAAATTAATTAGCAATGAATTTTTTTTCATCGCAAATTTGCAATGAATTTTGCATCAAAAACTTTTCGTCAAAAATTAGCGACAAATTTTGTAACGAAAATTTTTTTTGTTGCTAAATTTGTAATGAAAATGTTTTTGTTGCTAAAATTGTGGCTAATTTGCCTAAAATTGTGGCTAATTTGCGACGATACCATATTTTGTTGCTAAATTTGTTGCAGATTTGCGACGAATATTTATCGTTGCTAAAATTCGTCGTTGAATTCTTATTTTTTTATAGTAAAATTAGTAACAATGGCCCTCTTAACCGTCCAGCACAGCCATCATAACACATAAATATAATATAAATAAAATTATACATAAACCTCTCCTTGGCCAAGAACCATACACCTAGACATGCAACATAAATTATGCAACCCAAAAGAATACAAATATTACATGTTTTAACCAGAATAAATGGTCAGAGACAAGTAGGGATCTAAATCCTTGACTCAAAGGCTCCTATCCTCTAATTTTCTCTTGACTCCTGAATCGCCTGAAAATGTATCAAAAAGTATGTATTATCCCAAAGTATTCTCAAGAAAATATGTACAGTTGTCACATATGAATTTATAATCAATTTCTATTTTTGTAGTATTAGTTTAATCTCGTAATTAAAGAAACCAATAGAATGTCAAACCAATTTAGTGAATGAGGTCTAGAAAAGTAAGCCACATTTTGGGATTCCTAAATAAAATCTTTTTTTTTTAGATTAGACACTTTAAACGCTTCACTTATTTCTAATTCTAATCTTGTAAGGAGAAATGATACATTTATATATTCTCAAACTTCATCCATAGACTTTGTAAAACTTTTGGAGCTACATACACAAACCATACTCTTCAAATTTTGCCAGCAAACTTCATCAAAACTTTCGGAGGTAATTTTTGTGATCTCATTTTCTCTTTATATTTCTTGGTAGTTTTCAAAATGTTATAGCTATTAAAACCACAATTTATCATAAAGGTTTACATAAAAGTTGCAATCAAATATCATAATTACGCATGTCATATAATTTAACAACTTGTTGTATACCAAAAAACTATTTCAATAAATTTTTAGTACAAACGGGTTTTAGTAAAAATGTCATAACTTGAATTATAGTTTTTAGATTGAGTTGATTCCAACTGCTATTTAAAAATAAGAGATATAGCTATAACTTTTATATTTATAACTATACTCAGTTTCAATCATAGAAAAATACCCAAGTCAATCAAATTTATAGGTCGAAAATTCACAATACAGTATAAATAGTCTTAGCAAAATTAGCTAACTTTTGCTACATAAATCGAATTGAGATGATTCAAGTGCCCATTTAAACATAAGACATAAAACCACAACTTTTATATAGAGTTCAACTTAGTTTAGGCTAGAAGATAGGTCAAAATGGAAGCCAAGTTCAAAGCTAAAATGGGACAGAAATAGGGGCAATTTTCTACAAAAAAAAAAACATTTCATTTTGAAAAGTTACGAATAATTCAATTCTCAATGAATTTTTTTGATCTACAGTTGGATAGAAAAAGTTATAAAGTAAATACTAAAATATGGTTGAACAATCTAGTATGCAGAATTCAGAATTTTTCATACTTTTATATTAGAAAACGTAATTCCTTTCTTTCCTATTCCATTCTATCATTGTTCTAATATCATAACTACATGAGAAATATGTTATACATGATTATTAAGCATCAATTAAACATACACATGTAGTGTACTTGCCTTTCTAAGTTTCAAAATTCCACTTCCCTCTAACACCTTCAACTTCCATGCTTCCTTTCGGTTCTAAGCTTGTTCTATAGATTCTTTACACCACTTTGTGCTTCCCTAAGGCTAAGGATAGCATGTGTATGAATGGAGGTTGCTCATTTTAAGTTTAAATGGCAATTTTAATAAAGTTATGGTTGGACTTGTGAGAGAGAAAAGGAAAAAAATGGAAAAGTTTGGAGGTGGAAGAAACTCTCTCTTCACTATAAAAAAACACGATTTTAGCAACGGATTTTCGTGACGGAAAAAATTTATCGCCATTTTACGACGAATTTAGCAACAAAAACTTTTTCGTAACTAATTTACCACAAAATTTGTGAAGAAAATAAAATCGTGGCTAAATTAACGACGGATACATCATTCGTAACTAAATTCGTCGCTAATTAATGACAAAAAAATTTTCGTGGCTAAATTCGTCGCTAATTAACGATGAATAATATTTCGTGACTAAATTTTATCACCGATTTAAAATCCGTCGTAAAATTTAATCTTTTTTAAATAGAATTTTATTTTTTCTATTTTATTTTATTTTATTAATATGTTATATTTAATTTAAAAATTAATTTAGCGACGGATTTGTTTTTCGTCTCTAAATTTAGTAACGAAAATCCCAATCTATCGCTAAATTTTTTATATATAATTAAATAAAATATAATATTAATATAATATTTAAATTAAAAAATTAATTTAGCAACGACGACATTTATCCTGTAGTAATTTAGCGACGGATTAAAATCCGTTGCTGAATTTAATTTTTTTTAAATTAGAATTTTATTTTATTTTTATTTTTATTTTATTAATTTATATTAACAAATCATATTATTATTAATATGTTATAATATTTTAATTTATATTATATTTTATTATATCATATTTCATTTTTTAAAAGAATAATATTATTTAATTCTTAAAAAAAACCATTTATTTTATTTTATTTAAATTATATATATATTTTTTAATTAATTTATTATTTTTTTCTTTTTTTGTTTGATTTAATATTTTTTATTATTGTATTGATAACTTTTATTTTATTTATATTATTTTAATCAATAATCCAAATTTTTTAATTAAATATTAATCTGGATATGTTGGCGCGCAGGCGCCGACACATGCAAGGGCGCGCACCTGGCGCAGGCAAGGGCGCGAGTCGGGCGCACGCCTGCGCGGGTGCCCGCGCATGCACGTACGGACACCAGGCACAAGTAGGTGCACGCGCCAACCTGGTTGCCCTCGCATGCCCGCTAGGGCGCCTGCGCCCTGCACGGGCTTGAGTGCCTGGGCACCCGCGCACTGCTCGCACCCGCGCCCCGTGCCCTTGGCCCACGCCCTGCCCGCGTGCTTGGGCGCCCGCGCATGCCCAAAAATTGCTAAATGTGCTATTGAAGGGATTCGAACCTTAGATCTCGCATTTGAACGAAAGACATGTCACCACTGCACCACCACTTAGTGTTGTGTGATAATATTTTTTTTGTCTTTCTTCCTTCTTATTTGTTTTCTATTCTCACTTTTTTTTTCCTTCCTCTTACTCTCATCTCTATTTTTTGTTTTTTTTTCCTTTCTATTCTTATTATTGAAATTTTTTATATATAATAATTATATTGAAATTTCTTATATATTCAGACGAATAAAAATATTTTGTGATTAAATATATAGATTTTTTAAATTATTAATATATTATGATTTATTGATAAATTTTATATTATTGAGATGTCGTAATCCATTTTTAAACTATGGAGTAAAAAATAAAATAAAAATAAAAAAGAATAATAAAATAATAAAATCAAAGAAAAACAGAAGAAAACAAAATATAATATTAATATATTTTTTAATTAATTAATTATTTTATTTTAAATTGTTATTATATATTATTTTATTATTATTAGAAAAATGTGAAGGAAAGATAATCAGTAAAAAAAAAAAAATTTATATCTCATAATATCATTTGGCTCGGTGGTTTAGGGTTTATGCTTATGCGTGTGTGTGCAGATGTGCAGGAGTTCGAACCACGGTGGAGGCAGGAGGCAAAGCGGCATTTTTGAGGAGAGCGGCTCGAGCAGAGGTGCTGGCTCGGGCAGGTGGGCAGCTTGTAGGTTGGAGGTGGCTTGGGTGGGTGGGGGTGGGTGGGGCCATCTAGGCACGTGGCTTCCAGGCTAGTGCTGACTCGTGGGCAGGGCCATCCAGGCACGTGTGGCTCAAGTGGGCAAGGGCCCATCTAGGCATGTGCGCTTCCCGAGTATTTGACGAATTTGGATTCAGCGACGGATTCCAAATCTGTCGCTCATTTAGCGATAGATTTTTTTATTCATCGCTAAATTAGGGACGGATAATTTTTCGACGGACTTTTTTTTTTCTAAATTAGCGACGGATTTTAGTGACAAAAATTATCTGTTGCTAAATTTAGTAACGAATTTTAAATTTTCGTCACTAAATTTAGCAACGGATTTTTTTATCTCGCTAATTTATTGACGAATAATTTTTCGTCGCTAAATTTTGTAACAAATTTTAGCGACGAAAAATTATTTATCGTTAAATTTAGCGACAGATTTTAGATTTTTGTTGCTAAATTTAGCGACAGATTTCTAATTTTCATCGCTAACTTTTTGTAATGCGTTATTAGCAACGAAAAATTTTTCGTCGCTAAATCCGTCGCTAATATTTTTATAGATGATTTTTTTTAAAAATTTTCGTCATTAAATTTGTGGCTAAAATATTATTTTTTTGTAGTACTACAAAAAAATAATATTTTTATAGAGCACTAGTGCTCTCTAAGTGGGGATGCCCCCGCTAAGCAAGCTAGGTGATGTTTCAAGAAAATATGAGTGGTATGCCATATATGTTGTGATGGTGTGACATGTGTTCTTTGTGGGTTTCACACCAAACCTTAATTTGGTTTTATTACTGGTTCATTCCTATTATTTTCATTAGCCAGTGTGTTTTATTAGTCTATACTAATTTTAATATGATCAATCTATTGATGAAATCATAAATATAAAAATATAAGCATCACACATAAAAAAATCAATAAATTTTAGTATAATGCAATATAATAAAATAAAAATGTAAATGTAAATACATATTTTAATGATTTCTTGAGACGGACCCTTGCATGTCAGGCACGAGTGTGGTCCACACCCCCCTAATAGAGAGAGAGAGACTCACCTTTCTCCATTTTTTCATTCCTTCCAAACCTAATCCCATCTCTTTGTTTATACCCACAAAACTCAGCCCTAAACTCCATAAAATCACCGTGAAAGCTTGAAAATGGAAGCCTCTATCTATGTATATAATATCTAGAATAGATCAATCATAAAACCTAAAAGAAGCAAAGGAGTTGGAGGTTCAAGAAGAAAGTACAATTTGAAAATAAAAGAGGAAAGTACCATGTACGTGTATATATAGTTGATATTTTATGATCATATATAACCTGTTTTTTATATTGTTATGATAATTGGATAAGGATAGAGTGGAACAAAAAAGAAGATAATCTCATTTTTGCGCTTGACATATGAAGATTTATGATTTTGGCACCCCTGACAACATGAATACATCCTATTATTTAATCCATAGCTAGACTTCTAGAGATTTAAAATTACATATCACATGAAGGATTTCATTAAGAATTGAAAGCCATGGTACCCAAAAAAATAAAAAATAAATAAAAAAATTAGCATATTTCTCAACAGGAAAAGTACCCTGTTTTAGCTCCAAATTTTAGTTGAATTTGAACTACATTCTAAGCTAAAGTAGGTTGAGTTTTGAACATAAAGATTATAGCCCTAAATAAGTATATGAATCACTTCAATTGGATTTGTATAGTTTAGGATATGTTAATTTTACTAAAACTACCACACCTTTAATAAATCTCGTGTTACCACTTAATTGAGTTGTTCCTTTTTTGTAATTAGAATTGAACCCGGACATAAAACTAAGCATTATAACACTGTGTTTAGCTTTAAATGGGCATTTAAATTACCTTAATCTGAGGTGTATAGCTCAAATTATGGTTCATTTCCTAATACTTGTTCATGATGAAAATTTTGCTAAATTTTAACCTGAATGCTCAATGAGGTGTTAGACTGCCAAATATGCCTAAACATGATGTTTGTTGTTAATATATGTGTGAATCTTTGTGATAAATGCTGTTTGCTTGTTATGGCATATTGAGAATAAAAAAGAAATGAAAAGAGAAGATAAGAATTTAATTATTTCTTCAAAAGATTTGCAATGCTGCAGCGAAAGTTGAAGGGTTTGATTAGTTTCTATAGTTCGAAAAGTTATCTGATTCTTGCAGATTGAGACATGAGTATCTTTACTTGCTAATACATCACTTTTCCCTTCAAGGCTAGAACTAAAAGCAAGTGAAGTATTTTAAGTGTCTAATCCAAAAACCTAAGAATTTAAGTAGGAATTCCTGGTTTGTTCTTCTAGATGCTTATACACCAGCTTAATTCGATATTCTATTCTTTTATTTAGTTTCAAAATAAAATAAATACAATGAGAATAAAATCAAGATTGAACCAAGGAGTGATGACAACACTGTGTCCCTTGAGAGTGTTTTGAGATGGTACATGCATGCTTCATTTGCATCTTCGTCTATATTTATGTTATTGTATATTTTGATATCATGTTTCATGTACTTTATATGTGGATATTGATTTTATCAAACATGTTATGCTTGTTATGAATATTATTGATTCCCTATGTATTTGTTTAGTTTATACTAACCCATTATCCTTATTTTCAAGTGATTAGTGAGCCAAGAGGGAGCTAGAGGGTAAAGAGTATTGAGCTAATGGATAAAGATACCTATTTTGTTTTTGACCCCTTTTGCACTTTTGCATTGTACATTGGTTGTGATTATAGTTGCGAATTATACTTTTTTTATTGAAATATATACATATGGTTTTTGTGTGGAATAGACTATGCCACAAATCAAGATGGGTAATTGTTGCCTAAAGGAGATCTTTATAGATAGATTGTTTGCTATAATATTGACATGCTGTGTTGAGTTCTACTAGGCATGCCAGAAGAACCGTTGATGCTAGCTTATTTGTTAATGATAGAAATGTTTTCTATCTCTTTATTAGATTTTCATACTAACCCTAATTGACTAAACGACCTCTAAACAAGAAATATTTTGCCAATTATTTTTTTTGGAAAATGGAAAGATATTTATTTTCTTTTATTAAATCGATTTCCATTTTATTACACACAACGAGTGATTTGAGTGCGAATGTTGCATTTTCAACTATGATATTTGTTTTTGCATTTACATATTTACTTCCCATTGTTAGAGGGTGCGATATTTGCATTGCGGGTCATCACACATACCCTCCATCATATCCTTTTCTCAATATCCTTTACTTTCCCTTACAGGTTGTTTTCTTTTGTTTTGATTTTTTTTTTTTTTTGACAATTTCCAATTTCAGCAAATTTTATTACTTTTGCTTTTTTCTTATATGTTCTTATCCAAATTCCATACATTTTTTCAACTACTCTAACCATGTTTTCCTTCCTCGTGAATCTTCCAAATCAAAATCTACCGCCAGCTTTTTTTTGGGGGGGGGGGGGGAATAAGCATCAATTAGTTTTCAAACGCTGCATAATTTTTGCCATACCTCCTTCCTATTGATCTTATCTTGAAGATTATATAAGTAGAATGTTTTAGAATTTCATAACGTCCACCGAGATCATTATTCAGCTCCTCCCTTCTAAAACCATTCTTGGACCTTTCACCTTCTCACTACTTTATTCTCTGTCATTTCAATTTATTCCCTATTACTCTTTTGTTTTTTTTACAAGAATTTGAATCTGAAATTATCAGATTAGAAAAAGAGAGTTTGTACCACTAAATTGTCCCCTTGGAAACTATTCTCCGCTACTCTAAATGTTAGAATATCATGATTATAAGTTAAAAGTCAAATGGTTTATCTCTAAACTTTAAATTTTAACTTACTTGTTTTGAAAATTTTTATTTTATTTTTTGGTTCTAACTTGGCCTCAAACTAAAAATCTTCAGGACTTAAGGTCCCTTAGTTTTTGGGGGAGACCATAGACACTGACGGGGGTGCAAACTCCATATTCATTTTTCCATTTCTCTTTTGTAAATTTTAGAAATTTTAATTTTGTAATATTATTATTTTTCTATCATTTAAACCATTAAACTAGAAAAAGATGGACAAAATAATAACTAAGTAAATTACGGGGTTAGAGAAGTTTTGAAGGGCACAACATAAAGTGATTTCATCATCTCATTGTTGCTCTGGTGGTGATGACAGTAAATTATTTTTTAACCAAGTTCTCGAGTTTGTTACCTGATATTAGTTGGTTGGACAAAAAAAAAAGTAATTTTGGGCCAATTAATTCATATGAAGCAAAGTGATTTTTGTTTCATTCTTTTTCTTGGAAGAGTATCTATTTGTGGTCTGCTGCATCTTACATTTTTATTTTTATTTTTTATTAATATATATTTTTAACAGGAAGATGAAGTTTTAAATGGTATTGTTGGGTATCCATTCCCGAGCTCAGGTTTTAAAAAACCTAATTAGCGCACATTGATGCTTACAAGTATGTGAGTCGCATTAAGTTAGAAACTTTTTCTTATGCATGTGGACTTTTTAACATAAATCAAATTTACTTTGCTGAGGTGATTTGAAACGGAATTCTGAGTGCTTTTTTTTTGGGGGGGGGGGGGAGGGGAAGAAACGATATATCGTCTCTCCTATGTGCATTTATAAACCCCCTTAGTGAGACAAGACCCATGAGTTTGAGCATAAGCTAATTTGGATAACATACTGTAGCTTTTATCAAGTGAATGGATGATACTACTGGTGCAAAGGGGAAGAAGATCATGATCCATCGATCACCAAGTTCACATTTATCAGCTAAAGAAAACACCCACACACAAAGGTAAAATAGGTTAAGTTGGACACATTCCTTTTCATAAGAGAATGGAGAATAGAGTCTCACACGAGTTGGAGAGGAGACGGTAAGTCCGGTCGAGACAGGTGTTGATCAGGTTCAAGGAGGTTTGCAGGGACAAGATTGCGGGAATCATATGGTTGGGAAGTCATGTGCTCATAGCTTGATACTTGCATCAAACTCATCTGCCGTGCTTTCTCATTCTCAGCTATCTGCATCAATAAAATCCTTTGCCTTTACTAAACTCTGAGAGAGAGAGAGAGAGAGAGAGAGAGAGGGAGAGAGAGAGAGAGCCCCAAACCTTGGCTCTGATATACATATTCTCATTGTGCAGCTCAATTTCCTGCATAATCCACATGTTGTTTCCTCATTATAATGATAATTAAAACCTTATTAACTAACAGTCAAGCAACTAAAATTGATCAATTTGGTCTGATAACAAAACTCAAATGTAATGTACTATTAATCTGACAACAATATGGTCTAAGGCAGACTCCACCTATTGCCAAGCTGTGAACCCCAAAAATTGATCAATAACGCAGACAAGAGTTCATTATACCAAAAGTAAAATTTCCCAAATTTGCAGGTCTTAAAAGAGTTCATGAACTTCCAATGTCAATAGTTCAAAATTGGACAATCTAAAACTTCATAAACTTAAAGAAAATGAAAAAAATAAAAAACTATAGTAGCGGTAAGGAAATTTACCCTCTTCTGCAAATACTTAATTTCAGAAAACAACAATTCATTCTGCAAAAAATTAAGTATTTTTGTTAGTTTAAACCTAATGGTAAAAAAAAAAAAAAAAAGGAAAGAGAAATGTAATATTGATAAATGGATGAATATAAGACCTTTTTGGATCGTATTCGGCTAATCCCTTTGTGCAATCTACTCTCAAGGTTTTTCAGTTCCTTGAAATTCAGAGAGCTAAGAGCCTCACCAAGAATGTGCCTGGAAATGACATTTTAATTTAAAAAATAAGTAATTAAAAAATCATAAAATATATAGAACTTCAAAATAATCTGGTAGCTAGGAAGTCGACATGGCCTAGCACCTGTTCAGGTTCTGAATGTCCTTGATTTGTCTGCGCAGCTTGGAGGACTCTTGTTGGTAAAACTGACTTGATCAACTTTACTTAATCAACCCCAAGTTACAGACTTGATCAAGATTATTATTAAACTTAAAAGAAAAATCCAAAGTTCAAAGTGGGGTAATGCATAAAGGAATACTGGAAATCCTTTTTGTTTGTTACAATATTCAAAGTAAATCTGTCATGAGGAAAAAACCAATGGTTGATGTTGATGTTTAATATACTTGGGTGTGTGCCCGGAACAAGATGGATCCCTACTTGTAATACAAGACCGAACCCTAGAAGGAAACGGGTAAAAATTGCTAAAGGGATTAATACAATATAGATGCCTTGAGAGCTTACTTCAGTTTAGCCGGTGTTAACTAAATATTTTTGTGGGTCTCCCTGAATTGATTTTTCTATTAGCATACTTTTGATTAAATATATGTATCCATGTATGTATATATCTAACTAGAAAAGGAAAACAAATACTTGCAGCTTATAACTGAGTGTCATGAAGATGCTATATAGAATTACAACAATCTAGGTCTTTATATTGTCCTGCATGGAGATAGCATGTTTGCTTCTTCAGAGCAATTTTCTGGATTCTTTGTCTCCATTGTTATATGAGATGCATCAACATTGAAGAGCAAATGAAAATTAGGATGAATTTGATTTATTGACAACTTCATTAATAAGATTTTTCTTTTCTTTTTTTTTTGGGTAAGCAAAAGAATTTTATTAATATTTAAGTAATCCAAAAGGGAAGCAACAAGCACACCAAAGAAAGAAAATCAATGCCTCAACAAATAATACCTTAAAGAAAACTGAATCTAAAAACAAGGATGAATATATATGGCAACCATAGGAGGATGTCTTTGATAGTATGTATTCCACCATGGCTTCATTGAAGCGTTATCTCTCTTGCTGTTCTCAAGAACATTAAGCTCTATAATGGATATGCCAAAAAAGGATGCATTTATCACGCTACCACTCATACAAAGAAAGCAAGGAATTGGTAAGAATTCTCTCTTTTGCAAAATGCAATTTACTCAATAAAAGTTTCTCCCAACCTGCCAAGGTAATATCCCATTTTATGGACTACATTATCCAGCTAAGGGCAACAAAGGACCCTAACTCAAAACCGACGTTTCCATGCCGGACTTTCAAGCTCAACTTTCAGTGGGACAACATCTAGCACAGAAATTTTAACCTTGCCTTCTCGTTTTGTTCCAACATATTTCTTGTATCAATACGTACAGTTGGCACTATTTGGAGTTATAACTCATCTCTTTACGGCAAACTATATATAAATTAAAAGAAAAGGTGAAATATGAAAGTAAACATGACCAGATTATATAAATATATGAATTTAATTACCTGGGTGTTAGCTTCATTAACTGATCCTGTATTTGACGGGTCAGAGCAGGCTTTCTTGTACCTGTGAATTGTCCCTCTCACACTGCATATATATAATGCATTTAATTACTCAATCTCCATAGACTTTTGGTCTCGTGAACAAAGCTGGAAGCTAATTTATATAAATCCAACTTATATAGCAAAACCATCACAAAAAAGGGAAAACAAAACTGCACCGTTTTGTGTTATATTTGGTTACATGCAACAACAAACTACACCTTTATCCCAACATATTGGAGTCGACTATTTGAAAAACAAATTTGGAGTAATTTAAAAAGTAAATAAAAATATAAAAATTAAAAATAAATACATAATAAAATCAAATCAAATAAAATAGTAAAAATATATATATAAAAATAAAACAAAAATAAATAAATAGATAAATATATAAATGAATATCTAAAATATGTTGATTTAATTTGTACGAATTTTTCTACACCACTCATTTCTATCCAAAACTATCTTTTCGTCTAAACATTTCACTATCATATCTTTATATATAAATTGCATCCAAATTTTCAATAATTTACCTTTATGTTTTACTGGATTTTCTTTATTTAAATTCTTAATTATCATAACTTGTGCTTATTTGGGTCTTTTTTGTATATGTCAAACTATCTCAGACAACATTCTTATATTTTATCCACAATTGAACAAATTCTCAACTTATTACGAATTTTTTAATTTTTAATTCTATTTTTTCTAATTTTGCCACACATTCAGTTAAATATCTTCATTTCTGCTACGGCATTTTTTTTTCTTGTTGCTGTTTAATAACATTCTTATTACTGTTTAATTCTATATTTGGTTACATGCAACAATCTAATTAAAGTACTTGTAATGGAAAAGGAGAAAAGTGGTCACAATCTAATTAAAGTACTTGTAATGGAAAAGGAGAAAAGTGGTCCGTGAATGATCTAAGAAACAACTCTTACAGAAGAAGAAGAAGAAGAAAATCTATTTGCATGGATCTCTCAAAATAAGATGACATGGTTAACATTTCTTTTGCTTATCAAAATAAATATATAAATACATGAACGAAAAGAGGGCATTGTGTTGGAAGGAGAAGAGAAGATGATAAAAATAAGAATTTTTCCAAACAAATACTCAAACTTATATGAGGAATAGTGAGATCTCAAAAAATAATTATGAATAATACCACATAAAATTTTCACTTTATTTAGAATAACTCTCTACGCTTATCTGAATATATAACATGACCACCTATATATAAAAACAATATATTATTCTAAATTTTATTAGTATGTTAAGAGATACCTTAAAAAACCTCTCATAACTCTTTGCAAATCATTTCATAACTCTTTAAAATTCACTAACATGACTCTTTATCTTTTCCATATCATAAATTTTAAATTATTCTAACATTCAATCCCTTAATCTAGAATTTATTTTTTATTGTAAATCATCGATGCATCTTCGTTGCTTCTAGTATCTTCATATTCCTTTTTCTTTTATTTTCGTCTTCAATTTTTGTCATTCTTCCATGACTTCATTAAAATTTTCCTTTTAATCTACATAAGCTTTTTTCAATTCTTTCAAATCATTTTTGATTTCATATAATTCTCTTTCATTCACATCTTTAATGACAATGTTATAAACCCATTACAAATGGTTTATTGCTCGTAGAACCATTTCATTTTTAGTATCTTTCTTTGCGTATGTCTTGAATCCATATTGTTCATGCCTTCCATATTTGTCTTCAAAGATCACATTTGTAATAAAATTTAGTAGATGATTTGGATCAAATTTTGCAAATACATACTCTGTTACAGGCAAATTTAACTTTTCAAGTAACTATTTGAGTATTGTTTTAGATTGTACAGTCACAACGATAATGGACTCTTCATTCTTCATTTTTCAAAATTTTTTCTTTATGGAGTTCTTCTCACCATTCACATCTTCTCAATAGATTCTCTTTTCTTCAAATCTGAAAATTTTCTCAACAGATTTTGTCTTTCTTTAAAAATGCAGAGATACCAACACATGCAAATAACTTTTCTTCTTTGATCTTAGGAGACATGACCTAGTCACTGTCTCAACCTTGCTCTGATACAAGTTTGGTGGATTGGCTCTAATACCAACTTATTGGACTGGCCCTGATATCAATTTGTTGAAAAGAGAAAAAGGAGAGATAATGAAAGTAAAGATTTTTCCAAACAAATACTCAAAATTATACTAAAAAGAGAGAGATCTCAAAACATAATCGTTAATAGTACCACGTTAAATTTTCACTCTATTTAAAGTGACACTCTTCTCTTATCTAAATATATAATATGACTACCTATATATAAAACTAATACATTATTCTAAACTTTATAAACATACTAAGAGACATTTTGAAAAATTTTACATAACTCTTTAGAAATCACTCTATAATTTTTTAAAATTCACTCACATGGCTCTTTATTTTCTCGATATCATAAATTCTAAATTATTCTAACACAATTGTTTGTTGCATGAGGGGGAAAAAAAGTACCAAGAAACTTGAGGGAAGATGGGGCAACTGAATAAACTGATGGGAGAAAAGTTCTTGTGCATCAATAATCTGATCATTCCCTTAAATTGCACTTGAGGGGAAAATGGGAGGACTTTTGTTTTTGAATTAGAGCGGTAGATTTCTTTGTCAATATGGTCATTGAATAAGATAAAAGAGGGTGGCTTACCTTACTACATTTGTATGGATAAACAACAAAAATATTTTACACTTACATGCTATGTCTTGTGTTCTCTAATTTTGTATTTGTAATAAAGAAGTTACACTTTATTTTCAACATTTTCTAGTTCAGTTGAAATGTAAGAGTTGGATGGATCTGGTGGCTAAATTGTAAATCTCAAAGGTACATTTCACTATTCAAAGTGCACCACTTATCTTGTTACTTCTATTTGATTATAATGGTAACATCAAATGGCAAGACCATGATACCAAGTGGCTATATCTTCCTTTGGTTTTATGTGGCAACTGATTAGAAAAATACTTGCCTCACTAAGAACTCTCTTCATGCTTCGATTTTTCACTACTGTTTGGCGAAGTGTTTAACTTTTGTATGATTTTCCCCTTTCATAGTAGCACCCTAAGGTTCAAATGTGATAAAGAACTTCCTTGTGGCTTTTAGTTGTTAGCTCTTGTATGATAGCCCCCATTGTTCTTAGCCTCGTCGGGTACCTTCAGGCCCGTATATACTCTATTATTCTCTATTTACCTCTATAATTGTGGCATTTTATACTCTTTCATTTCTAATGTTTTTCAGTTAAGATAAAATTTTCACCTAAAAAAGTTATGGCAATAGAGGCACTCATTCCCAATCCAACCTTAGCCTGTTTTGGGATTCTTTTTTATCATTAAAAAACTAATGTAGGGATCCTGGATATTATAATCTGTATATCAAGGGGATTCTTTTTTTATTATTATTTGTACTAGTCGACAAAAACTAATTTGCCTCCAGATATCACATAATTATCTTTTAGTACATATCATATGACTCAAAAGAGCACATGTTATCCGCCTAAAAGGGGAAAATTTCCTCTACGTATTGAAAATAGTCACTATTTCTTGAGAAAGAGCACACATTACTTTTGTCATCTTACTTTTTTTTGGGGGGGTCATTTTTCTTTGGACAATCCCATCTAAGATATACATACATATCTTTTGCATTCAAAATGCTGAATATCATCCAAATTTCTAGAGGTTAATCTAATCCGTTCTCGTTAAGAACCTTCGGATTCTATTGCCAATTCTGACCCTGAGTAACTAATGCCTAACACGTTATTAGATTTTGATTTATACCAAGTATCATGAGCTACTAACATTGATTGTACCACGGTTACGATTTCTTTCCCACAAAATAACGTTTTTACAATGTTCTCATATGAATGAGGAATTGAACTTAGAAGCAATAATGTCCCATCTTCATCCACAACTTTTACTTTATTTATTTATTTATTTTTTTTTTTTTTTTTGAGTTGATTAAGAATCTCATTGAACTTGTTCAAGCGCAGTTTATACAACCTGTTCTTCACAAATAACTTGTTGGTCAATTTTTTCGACAAAAAGGCTTTTCTAACTTTTCTCCTATACCACCAGTAAAAGTATCATCAATAACATTATTAATAATGCTATCTACAATACAAAACAAGAAGATTGTACTCACATTTTTCTTCAAACTCCTCCCAGTTCTCGTAACTCATTCTTTACTGTTTGACTCTTGAACCTTTGGATACTTTTGTGAAGACTTGTTGAATGAGATGTGATTTCCTCTTCTCCCTCATAAATATAAAACTGTTTCAACCATCAAACTTCTCAACCTTGAAGTTTGAAGAGATGTCCTATATGTTTGTTAAATTTCTCTAACAATTGAAATTCGGCTTTCATACCACTTGTTGCAACTAAATCTAAAAATTGTTAAGAAATTAACCAATACAATACCAGCAACCAAACCAGAAACAAATAGTAAGAGAGAAATATTTCACTAGGTTCAATATCCATTGTCTACGCTCACAGGACCAATTCTTTTATTATGATATAAACGATATAATTATTTATGGTTTGTTTAAGAACTCACAGCCAAATATCTGATCACACCTTCTCACAAATTGTAACACCAAGAAAAGAAAAAAAAAATGAGAAAATGGAGACGCAGTGTTTTGGGGCAAAACACTGCGTCCCCAATTGATTTGGGGATTAGGGTCCAACCCTAATCTCTCTCTCTCTCTTTCCCTCTCTCTCTCTCTCTCTCTCCCCGACCCTTCGTTTCTTCTCCCACCGCGGTGCCACTTCTCCTTCGCCGCGTGTTCCGCCGCCATCGCCACCACCTTCTTCTTCTTCTTCTTCTTCTTCTTCTTCTTCTTCTTTCCCTCTTGATTTCTCTCTCACAGTCTCTCCCTCGCGATCTCCCACGGTCTCTCTCCCTTCTGCCGCACACCGCCACAAGCCACGATCGATCGCACCTCACGAGACTGCAGCTGGCTTTCCTCCCGCGAGCACCGCCTTCCACTACAGCGCGCGACTGCAACGCCTTCTGTAGCGCGATCCCCCAGCCCGAGCCGAGTGCGCCTCAGTCCCTGAGCGAGCAGGACCCAGCTCGCGAGCACGAGCCCAGGCCGCAAGCAGGACCGAGCCTACAGTGCGAGGCCAGGCCGCGAGCAGGACCGAGCCCGCAAGCGCGAGTCAGCCCGCGAGCGCGAGCAAGCCAACGCGCGAGCCAGCACGAGAGCCAGCACGAGAGCCAGCGTGCAAGCGCGCGAGCCAACGCACGAGCGTGTGAGCCAATGCACGAGCACCAGCCCGCAAGCCACTGCCGGCCCGCAGGCCCGTCAACCCGTAGGCCCATCAACCCACAAACCCATCAGCCGCAGGCCCATCAGCCGTAGGCCCGCCAGCCCGCAGGCCTACCGGCCCGCTAGCCCACTGGCCCACAGACCGCGAGCCCGCTAGCCGAAACCCACTGGCCCGCTGACCCACGAACCCACGAGCCCGCAACGGCCCGCGATGGCCCGCGACGGCCTGTAAGCCCCTGACAGCCCACGAACCTCCACGCAGGTAACTAATTGAGAGTTTTGATTCTGATCTAAGTATTTAGATCTAACAAATAAATCTTGTTTTGATAGGAAACACTACAGACTTTAGAGTGACCGAAAAGACATTCGAACGAAACTCTGCGTTTCGAAAAAACCCTAGGTGAGGAGATTTTGGCTCTAATTGATAAATTGAATGAATCTATGATTAAATTTAAGATGAAAAGTTCTGTATATGTTTAGTGTATAAGTAGAATGCGAATAGAATACAATTTTTGAAATGATTATATGTGATTTTGAAGGTTAAGTATAGAATATTACAGAAACTAGATGGTCTGATATGAAAGAAGTATGTTATAGAATTATAAAATCATGTCGAGTGAATTCAAATAGTTTCCCTTAGAGTTAAATTTTAAAATATGCATGAAAGTATCTGGATTGTAGGGTTGGAATGAAATGAGCCGTAAAATGGAGAATATTGTATATTTCAAGTCTTTCTTAGATTGTTTTGAGTAGTTAATTGGCAAAATGGTATATAGGACGAAGGGTAGCTTAAAAATGATGATTAGAGTTTAGAGATGGTTGAAATCGTTTTCATTATGAGTTATTTTACATATAAGCAATCTAAATACGATTTCAGTATTATGAAAATGGATAAACCCTAAATATACTTGAAAAATTGATATTGAATTTTGATAATCTGATTAGGTTGATCTTTTTGTAGACTCGAGAAATCAGATTGAATTTGTTTTGAAAATAGAGAGTGACCACCCTCCCTAAAACTGTGAGTGGGATTTTGACATTCGCTATTGATTGAAAATCATATTTCAAAAATATTTTTTAAATGACATGTTTTTGTAAAATGTATGATTGTTAGAATTTTCGAATATTTTATGAAATGTTTTGTGACCTTTGGAGTGTCTTAATTTCTGACTTTATTGATATGCATCCATGAGTTTTGATAACTGAATATTATGCCACATTTTCAATATATTGACATATTTTAATACTTCTACTGCATTGGCACATGGTTTTAAATGGATTTACTTATATATTTGGGCTGTATGTCCGGCCGACATTATGATATGATACATGGGGCTATATGCCCGGCCGACATGGTGATGGGATGCATGGGGTTACGTGCCCGGCCGATATGATATTGTGATATGCTTCCTATAGCATCCGTAGCTACGAAAGACATCTGGTAGAGGCACCTCTTGTGTCCGGATACGTTTCGGCCGGAGGTATCCGCCAGATCGTCATGTGTATGGGTGTCCCAGGTTGACCCTCATTAGAGAGGACGTTGAGTACGGCTCCGTCTAGCACTAGGCGGGGGCACCATACACTGCCGACTAGTTATATGTACATTATTATTATTTACAGGATATTTGGAGTTGTCTGTGACCAATATTATGGTAGAGAGCCATTATTTAATACTTGCATTTGGAAAATCCCCCAATGCGCCGTCCTTGGTCGAGGTAGACCATTGCGGGGGTTGTTTGATTGACCGGCTCTTTATGAATTGTGTAATACCCAATTAAAAAGAAAAAAAAAAAAAAAAAAAGAAAAATAAAAATTAGGGCTTAAAGTCCAATTTTCTCCCCTTTCTCCCTCTCTCTCTTTCCCCCTCTCTTCTTTCTCTCTCCCTCTCCCTCTCTCCTTTTCTTCTCTCTTCTCCCGATCCCCCGCCGCCGCGCCTCTCTCTCCCGCTGCCGTCCCCCGCCGAGCGCGATCGGAGCGCACCAGCGTGCGCTGCACCACAGCGAGCGCACCAGCGTGCGCAACAGCGCCAGAGTGCACGGCAGTGCGAGCCCTGCGCGAGCTCAGCACGCGAACCCAGCCTGTGCGCGAGTTAAGCGCGAGCAGCCCGCGAGCAGCCCGCGAGCAGGGCGCGAACAGCGCTCGATCAGCGCGCGACACCCAGCGCGCGACCCCAGCGCGCCTCAGCACGCCCTAGCACGAGCCAGCGTGCACTCCAGCGCGCGATCCACTGCTCCAGCACGCTCCAGCTTGCGACCCACAGCACGAGCAGCACACGATCCAGCTTGCGAGTGCGCTTCAGCGCGCGAGCCAGCGCCAGCGCCAGTGCCAGCGCCAGCATGAGCGCGAGCGCGCTCCAGCGCGCGATCCGGCTTGCCAGGCCGCAGGCCCACCAGGCCGCAGGCCCACCAAGCAGCAGACCCATCAGGCCCGCCTGCCCACCAGGCCCGCCAGCCCATCAGCCCGTTGCCCACGGCCCGCGGCAGTCCGTGAGCCTCTGCGAAGGTAAATGACTCTTCCTGGTATAGTAGATGCTATCACACATACAATCATACTCAATTCGATGGAATTGTTTGATCGCGCCCCTAGGTATTCTCTACCTACCCACCTGTGTCGGTTTCGGGTACAGGTACCCTTTTGTTGACGGTCGTTCGAGCTTTTCCTGGGAGTATGGCATGGGTTACTTCAGCGCCGTAGCGCCTGGTACTCGAACATTGGCTCGAGGCATTTTCTCTACCCCTTCTTACCCTGAAAAAGCAGGGTCACCCTGCGTCCTTGAACCGATAACCATCTTTCGGCTAACTTAGCCTCCTCCGTCCCTCGGGACCAACAAGGGGTAGTACAGGAATATTCACCTGTTGTCCATCGACTACGCCTTTCGGCCTGATCTTAGGCCCTGACTCACCCTCCGTGGACGAACCTAGTTTCGATTTTTCGCACTTGGGTTTCGAATCTCTTTAGTAATTGGACTTAAATTGTTCGCAATTGTTTCAAATTTGGAAACATTCAGGTTTTAGACCAAACCGACGGGCGAACCCTGAAGTAAACTTTGTCAAATTAGGTAGCATTAGTTGATTTGTTTATAAATTGAAGAATTTAGGGTTCGTACGAATTAAGAAATAAACGATAAACCCTGAAGTAATCGGAAATTGATAAAAATCGTGATGATTGATTAGGTTGGCTATTTTGGTGACTCGATTGAGGGGCGCCTTGTTTTACGTATTTTGGTATTATTGGGGAGTGCGCTACCTTCCCCAAAACGGTGAGTGGGATTTATTTCAATACTTTTGTTTAATATGTAAATCCTGTTTTACAACATTTTGATAATGAGCATGATTTGTCGTATGTTGGAAATGTTTTGACTGGTTTTAAAATGGACTTTTGTGAATCGTTGGAGTGTCCAAAAACTGTATTGAATTATGAAATTATGCATCCATGTGGTTGAAATGTATAATGTGCCATTTTATGCTCTATGTTGCATTGGTTTATGAACCTGTCTTCGGCACATTTTGATGTGATATTGATTTTGGCTTTGAGAGCTTTGATATGTATTGTTCCGTAGTTACGAAGGACACCATGAGAGGCGCTTTGGTGGCGTCTGGATATGCCTAGGCCTAGGGTATCCCACGAGTTGTCGTTATTTGATTATCGACACGGTACTAGCCAGGTTGAACCCGAAAGGGGGAGGATTTGGATTTGGATTGGATATCATCTCCAAGTCTAGCACCTGGACGAGGTTCGTCGCCAACGCTGGGGTAGAGAGCACTTTAAAGAAATTTGCATATAACACCCCCGGTGCGCCTGTCATAGGTCGCGGTAGACCTCTGCCAGGACATTTTCGGCTGGTAGCTCTATGATTTTAATGACAGTGCTTTGGATGCATATTTGACTTGAAATGCGTGCAAATGATATATTGTTGAAATGAAAAGCATGATGATTTGAAATATGATTCGTATACTTATGCTTTGACACTCCAGTTTCATACTCTATATTTGACGATTGCATTTACCCACTCACTCACTGAGTATTCTTCTCCCGAGTACTCACCCCTCATTTCCCTTTTGTTTCAGAGATAGTATTTGACAAGGAGTGTCGCTTTTAAGACGCTCAGTATCTTTGGGAGATTAGGCCTGGACTTGAGGAGTCATTGTGTATTTCCGCTGCAAAATTTGTATTGGTGATGTATTTGTATTCTGAGATCTATAGATGACCATTTTTATGATTCTGGGATGACTGTATAAATATGGACATTTAAATTGTGGAACTCTCATGTCACTGCATGACATTGCATTGAGGCATTTCTTTTTCGTTGCGTCTGTATTTGGGAATGTGTCATGTCTTAGAATTGTCCTCTAGGATCGCTCGGTGCCTCCTCTAAATCACAGGAGGGGCGACTGGCGGCTGTCCATGCCTTTGACGGGGGCATGGCAGTAGAGGTCTGTGGTTAGGACTGTGGAGAATTGTTTGTTAGCCTTGCATTGCCCTGGATTGTGCAGTAGGATGATCTGATTTGTTGTTGAGGATAATATATGCATTTTGAGGCCGGGATGGCTCCTTTTGGACAGGTAACAGGTTTATGTTAATATGGGAGGCCTCCGATATATGGGAGGTTCTGCCCGATTTTCTGTAAAAATACAGCCGGCGTCCAGGGTAACGGGCGGCTGCTCACGATCCCGGGTCGGGGCGTGACAGTTGGATTGGTATCAGAGCGACATGGTTAAGAGCTATGTAGGAAGAGAGTCTTGGAAATATTCCCGAATATGTTGGTTTTTAAAGTCCTCAATGCATGAGAGTTTCATACAGTCATGAAATCCCAGTGCATGGTCATAGGCATATGAGTTCATCTATTTTAGGGGGTTAGATACGGTTGTATCTAACCTAACTTGCTATATTCTTCTCCTATTGAACTAAGAATCTCATCCTTTTGTGAAGGTAGCCATGCTATGATTAGTCCAAAATTCTTGAACCGTGCCTATTCTTTTTATGATAATAAGCATATTTCTCTTGCAGAATTATGCCACCTAGACGTGGAAGAAGAGGTGCTAGATTCGCATCGCTTGAGGGTCTGTTAGTGCCAGATGCACCTCGGGCACCCGAGACCCCACGAGTACCAGAGGACTTAGACGAGCCGGAGGATCGTACCTCGACTCGCGTGCCACCACCGGCACCTACTCAGCCAGCTGCTCAGGCTGAGACTTCCGTACCCACACTCGACGCCTTTCGGCAGGTGTACGAGTGGTACTCTTCGCATGGGGTCCAGATTCAGCCCCCACCACCTCCTATAGCGGCGCCTGCACCTGCAGCAGCGCCAGTTCCTACGGCACCGGTTCCACCGCCGGTGGCCGGTCCTTCTACTTTTTCCGAGCCGAGTGAGAGCACATCGGCTATTCTTAGACGGGTACATGAGCTGACTCAGTTGGTTAAGGAGGCCCGTCAGCTAGGGTGCACAGATTTTGCAGGGCTTGGTGATGCTACGGCAGCAAGCATTGGATCAACCGCACCCGCAGGATTTTGACTGATCTCGGGATTGGAAAGGAGCTCTGCCTGAAAGTGGCAGAGCAATTATTAGAGGGAGAGGCCCTCTCATGGTGGGAGACCCTTACTGATGAGGCGATAGAGCCACTGCGGTGGGACGACTTCCTTCGAGAGTTTGACCGCAGATTTTTCCCACTCTACCAGCAGGACCGGATGAGGTCAGAGTTGGGACGGCTTACACAGGGGTCCAGATCTGTCTCGGAGTATGAGGCAGACATGCGGAGACTTGCCGCATTTGTACCAGATCTGGCCACACCTCAGTATTTGCGCTTCAAGTTTGAGGACGGTCTTAGCCTCAGCATAAAGAGGTATATGACTGTTACTCCACAGTTTACACTGGCTGAGGTGATAGACTCTGCTCACCGCGCGGAGGCTTTGGTCCGCGCTGAGACTAGGCAGAGAGAGAGCAGAGAGCAGAAGAGAAAGAATGAGAAGTCTCATTTTACGGAAAATTCCAAGAGGGGCAGGGGATCCAGTTCGTACAGAGGCTGATTTGGATCTGGATTTCCTGAGCTGGGACGGGGACAGTACTCCCAGGGGTTTAGACAGCCCGCACCGACTCACCCTGCACAGTTTACTACTCAGCAGCACCCTTATTGCCGCAGGTGCAGTCAATCTCATCCGAGCGGAGTTTGTTCAGTGACGGTCACTTGCTTCCACTGTGGGAAGCCGGGGCATATTAGGAGTTTTTGCCCTGAGTTAGGACTCGGAGGACAAAGTTCACTGAGCCGCACTAGTACTCCTCGTATGGGACAGCAGGGGCAGCCTATTCGGCCAATAGTTTCTACTCCCAGGGTGACCACTGGGAGTAACACAGTGCAAACTCAGGCACGACAGCAGCCTAGGGCTCAGGCCCGGGTTTATGCCATGACGCATGAGGATGCCCAGGCGAACCCCGACATCATCATGGGTACTCCTCCTTCTGATCCTGTAGAATAAGATCTCTATTCGTATTTTCACTTCTTTTGAGGATGTCAGCATTGTATCAGTCGTATAGGTATTTTGAGTTGTGTTCCCTTTTGTCGACATGATACCTCTCTGACATCTTTGTACACCGAGGTTGTAGAAACCCTAGAGGCTCAACTATTTTGACATATATATATACATATCAGGTTTGAAATTATTCTAAGTTTATGTGCATTTGTTCAAATGATAGGTACTCTACCCATTTTCGGAATAGATGCTCGTATCCTTATTGATACGGGGTCTAATTATTCGTAGGTGAGCGATAAATTCTCTCGACACTCTGACAGACCGCTCTCACCTTTGGACGAGGAGATATCGGTCATCACTCCTTTGGGTGAGCAGATTGTTCGTGGCACAGTGTATAGAGAATGTGAGATCAAAGTTGGGGATACAGTGCTGAAGGCAGATTTAATCCCTCTCGCTATGATTGATTTTGATACCATCTTGGGGATGGACTGGCTACATATTCATCGGGCTTCAGTTGACTGCTTTAAGAAGCAGGTGGAGTTTCGAAAACCCGATCAGCCAGTGTTGATTTTTGAGGGCGAGAGGCGGGTTTTACCCCGCTGTGTCATTTCAGTTTTGGAGGCCAGACGCATGATTCGCCGCGGATGTGCGATTTACCTGGCTCATATCATTGACACCACTGCTCAGGGACCGAGACTGGAGGATGTCCCAGTGGTACAGGACTTTCCTGATGTTTTTCCCGAGGAGCTGCCCGGACTACCACCTGTTCGGGAGTTTGATTTTGAGATCGATTTAGCTCCGGGGACTACCCCTATCTCTATGCCGCCATACAGGATGGCGCCGGCTGAGCTGAGAGAACTCAAGGTCCAGCTGCAGGAGTTGCTGGATAAGGGGTTTATACGTCCTAGCACGTCTCCGTGGGGTGCACCGGTGTTGTTTGTGAAAAAGAAGGACGACACATTTCGGCTATGTGTAGATTATAGACAGCTGAACAAAGTTACCGTTAAAAATCGGTACCCACTACCACGTATTGATGATCTCTTTGATCAGTTACAGGGTGCCAGAGTATTCTCGAAGATAGATCTCCGGTCGGGTTACCATCAACTGCGGATTAGGGCCGAGGATGTGCCTAAGACGGCTTTCCGCACCCGATACGGACATTATGAGTTTTTGGCCATGCCGTTTGGGCTGACTAATGCCCCTGCCGCATTTATGGACCTAATGAACCGAATTTTTCACGATTATTTGGATCGGTTTGTCATTGTTTTTATTGATGATATCTTAGTCTACTCGCGGAGTGATGATGAGTATGCTCAGCACCTTAGGGTGATTTTGCAGACTCTTCGTGAGAAACAGCTTTATGCCAAGTTCACCAAGTGTGAATTTTGGTTGCGGCAGATTGGTTTTCTTGGCCATGTAGTTTCTGCGGAAGGTATCTTTGTTGATCAGCAGAAAGTTGAGGCTATCTTGAGATGGGAGCAGCCACAGACAGTGACTGAGATCAGGAGTTTTCTTGGTCTAGCCGGGTATTACCGCAGGTTTGTAGAGGGCTTTTCTCAAATTGCGGCTCCGTTATCTAGATTGACGCGAAAAGGTGTCATGTTTGTATGGGATAATCGTTGTGAGGTGAGCTTTCAGGAGCTCAAACAGCGATTGACGTCCGCTCCGATTCTAGCCCTTCCCACGAGTAGTCGAGAGTATGTGGTGTACAGTGACGCCAGCAGGCAGGGATTGGGCTGTGTATTGATGCAGGATGGTAGAGTTATCGCCTATGCTTCGCGGCAGCTAAAGAAGCATGAGGTGAATTATCCTACGCACGATTTGGAGTTGGCGGCCATAGTCTTTGCGCTAAAGATATGGCGCCACTATTTATATGGGGTCACATGCAGAGTGTTTACAGATCACAAAAGTCTAAAGTATCTGTTCACTCAGAGGGAGCTGAATTTGAGGCAGCGGAGATGGTTAGAGCTGCTAAAGGATTATGACCTCATTATTGATTATCATCTGGGTAAGGCTAATGTGGTGGCCGATGCCTTGAGTCGGAAGTCATCTTCCTCTTCTCAGACTACCGAGAGTACTTATCTCTCGTGTTTATTGGGACTCCGAGCTTTGGGAGTCAGGTTGGCTAGTGATGATCAGGGAGCTATACTAGCCAGATTTGAGGTTCGACCGAGTTTGCTCGATCGTATCAGGGAGCTTCAGCAGAGTGACGAAGAGCTCCGAGGTATTTATGAGAAAGCCAGCAGAGGTGATATTAACGACTTTAGAGTTCGCAAGGATAGACTGTTGGTTTTTCGAGATCGAGTATGTGTACCGGCAGATAGTGATCTCCGCAGGGCTATTCTTAAGGAGGCTCATTCATCTGCCTATGCTTTACATCCCGGTAGTACCAAAATGTACCACACCATCAAAGACAGTTATTAGTGGTCGGGTATGAAACGGGAAATTGCAGAATTCATTGCTTGTTGCCTTGTATGTCAGCAGGTGAAGGCTGAGCACCAGCGTCCAGCTGGCACTTTGCAGTCCCTTCCCATTCTTGAGTGGAAGTGGGAGCATATCACGATGGATTTTGTAGTGGGATTACCGCGGATTTCGGCACAGCATGATGCTATTTGGGTGATAGTTGACCGACTTACTAAGTCCGCACATTTCATCCCGATTAGGGGTGATTACTCGCTTGAAAGGTTGGCACGCCTCTATATTGATATGATTGTGAGACTGCATGGGGTTCTAGTGTCGATAGTATCAGATCGAGACCCCAGATTTACATCCCATTTTTGGCCCAGCCTACAGGAGGCTTTGGGTACTAGACTGAATTTCAGCACAGCGTATCACCCCCAGACAGATGGTCAGTTAGAGAGAACTATTCAGACTTTAGAGGACATGCTTAGGGCATGTGTTATGGATTTCCGGGGGAGTTGGGATCGGCATCTTCCGTTGGTGGAATTCGCCTATAATAATAGCTATCAGGCGAGCATTGGCATGCCACCTTACGAGGCATTGTATGGGAGGAAGTGTCGTACCCCGTTGTGCTGGGATGAGGTTGGTGAGCGACGACTCACCAATGTTGAGCTGGTAGAGGAGACGAAGGAGAAAGTGAGGATTATCCGTACGCGGATGAAAGCCGCCCAGGATAGACAGAAATCCTATGCAGATCGTAGGCAGCGACCTCTAGAGTTTACTGTGGGAGACATGGTATTCTTAAAGATATCTCCCTTGAAGGGAGTCATTCGATTTGGGCAGCGAGGGAAGTTGAGTCCCAGGTATATTGGGCCCTTCCGTATTCTTGAGAGGGTCGGAAGTGTAGCATATAAATTGGAGCTGCCAGCAGATCTATCGCGTGTTCACGATGTATTTCATGTCTCAGTACTTAGGAGATATCAGCCAGATCCCTCACACATTTTAGAAGCTCCGCCAGTTGAGCTTCGAGAGGACTTGAGTTTACCTGTTCAGCCCGTGACTATTCTGGATCGACAGGTCAGCAAGTTACGGAGCAAAGAGGTTCCTCTTGTCAAAGTTTTGTGGAGGAGCGACCAGGTCGAGGAACAAATCTGGGAGCCTGAGGAAGCCATGAGGAAACAGTACTCCTATCTATTTTCTGTATAGTTTTCTTTTAGTCTCGAGGACGAGACTTATTTTTAGGGGGTTAGAAAATGTAATACCAAATCTAAAAAAAAAATGAAAAAAAAAAAGGAAAAATAAAAATTAGGGCTTAAAGCCCAATTTTCTCCCCTTTCTCCCTCTCTCTCTTTCCCCCTCTCTTCTTTCTCTCTCCCTCTCCCTCTCTCCTTTTCTTCTCTCTTCTCCCGATCCCTCGCCGCCGCGCCTCTCTCTCCCGCTGCCGTCCCCCGCCGAGCACGATCGGAGCGCACCAGCGTGCGCTGCACCACAGCGAGCGCACCAGCGTGCACGACAGCGCCAGAGTGCGCGGCAGTGCGAGCCCTGCGCGAGCTCAGCACGCGAACCCAGCCTGTGCGCGAGTTAAGCGCGAGCAGCCCGCGAGCAGGGCGCGAACAGCGCTCGATCAGCGCGCGACACCCAGCGCGCCTCAGCACGCCCTAGCACGAGCCAGCGTGCACTCCAGCGCGCGATCCACTGCTCCAGCACGCTCCAGCTTGCGACCCACAGCACGAGCAGCGCACGATCCAGCTTGCGAGTGCGCTTCAGCGCGCGAGCCAGCGCCAGCGCCAGCGCGCGATCCGGCTTGCCAGGCCGCAGGCCCACCAGGCCGCAGACCCATCAGGCCCGCCGGCCCACCAGGCCCGCCAGCCCATCAGCCCGCGGCAGTCCGTGAGCCTCTGCGAAGGTAAATGACTCTAAGTTTCAATTTTTCGCACTTGGGTTTCGAATCTCTTTAGTAATTGGACTTAAATTGTTCGCAATTGTTTCAAATTTGGAAACATTCAGGTTTTAGACCAAACCGACAGGCGAACGAAAGCTAAATCTGAGATCCGAAGAATCCTAGGTGAGAGAAATGAAATCTCTTCAACCCTTGAATAAACTTTGTCAAATTAGGTAGCATTAGTTGATTTGTTTATAAATTGAGGAATTTAGGGTTCGTACGAATTAAGAAAAAAACGATAAACCCTGAAATAGTCAGAAATTGATAAAAATCGTGATGATTGATTAGGTTGGCTATTTTGGTGACTCGATTGAAGGGCGCCTTGTTTTACGTATTTTGGTGTTATTGGGGAGTGCGCTACCTTCCCCAAAACGGTGAGTGGGATTTATTTCAATGTTTTTGTTTAATATGTAAATCCTGTTTTACAACATTTTGATAATGAGCATGATTTGTCGTATGTTGGAAATGTTTTGACTGGTTTTAAAATTGACTTTTGTGAATCGTTGGAGTGTCCAAAAACTGTATTGAATTATGAAATTATGCATCCATGTGGTTGAAATGTATAATTTGCCATTTTATACTCTATATTGTATTGGTTTATGAACCTGATTTCGGCACATTTTGATGTAATATTGATTTTGGCTTTGAGAGCTTTGATATGTATTGTTCCGTAGCTACGAAGGACACCGTGAGAGGCGCTTTGGTGGCGTCCGGATATGCCTAGGCCTAGGGTATCCCACGAGTTGTCGTTAATTGATTATCGACACGGTACTAGCCAGGTTGAACCCGAAAGGGGGAGGATTTGGATTTGAATTAGATATCCTCTCCAAGTCTAGCACCTGGACGAGGTTCGTCGCCAACGCTGGGGTAGAGAGCACTTTAAAGAAATTTGCATATAACACCCCCGGTGCGCTTGTCATAGGTCGCGGTAGACCTCTGCCAGGACATTTTCGGCTGGCAGCTCTATGATTTTAATGACAGTGCTTTGGATGCATATTTGACTTGAAATGCGTGCAAATGATATATTGTTGAAATGAAAAGCATGATGATTTGAAATATGATTCGTATACTTATGCTTTGACACTCCAGTTTCACACTCTATATTTGACGATTGCATTGACCCACTCACTCACTGAGTATTCTTCTCCCGAGTACTCACCCCTCATTTCCCTTTTGTTTCAGAGATAGTATTTGACAAGGAGTGTCGCTTTTAAGACGCTCAGTATCTTTGGGAGATCAGGCCTGAACTTGAGGAGTCATTGTGTATTTCCGCTGCAAAATTTGTATAGGTGATGTATTTGTATTCTGAGATCTATAGATGATCATTTTTATGATTCTGGGATGACTGTATAAATATGGACATTTAAATTGTGGAACTCTCATGTCACTGCATGACATTGCATTGAGGCATTTCTTTTTCGTTGCGTCTGTATTTGGGAATGTGTCATGTCTTAGAATTGTCCTCTAGGATCGCTCGGTGCCTCCTCTAAATCACAGGAGGGGCGACTGGCGGCTGTCCATGCCTTTGACGGGGGCATGGCAGTAGAGGTCTGTGGTTAGGACTGTGGAGAATTGTTTGTTAGTCTTGCGTTGCCCTGGATTGTGCAGTAGGATGATCTGATTTGTTGTTGAGGATAATATATGCATTTTGAGGCCGGGATTGCCCCTTTTGGACAGGTAACAGGTTTATTTTAATATGGGAGACCTCCGATATATGGGGAGATTCTGCCCGATTTTCTGTAAAAATACAGCCGGCATCCAGGATAACGGGCGGCTGCTCACGATCCCGGGTCGGGGCGTGACAAATTGATTTCCACATTGGATGCATATGTTATTTTCAAATGTGTGTCTGATGATATCTGATTTGTTGAAACAGCACGTTATTTTTCCCACACTTGATATTGTGTTTCATGCTTTGACACTCCAAATTCACTCTCGATATTGATAGTATGATATCAATCCCCTCACTTATTAAGTATCCTCCCATAGATATTCACCCCTCGCTTTCTTTCCCACAGGATTAGTATTGGACCAAGGAGGTATTGTTGGGTTTATATAATTGTGACGCGAACGTGATATCACTAGATTTGGGTATGGATATTTTCATCTCTTCCACTACGATGATTGGTGATATCGTTATGTATTGGAAATTTTAGTTTGACCAATGTATTTATCTAATTTTTTATGGGATGACTGTATAAATTATAGACATTTATTCTTAAAACTCTCGTATTGATTAATTTCATTGTATTAAAACATTTGTGAATATTTAAAAATAACTTGGAAATTTATTTTATATATGCGTAGAATTTAAATTCGCTCGGTGTGGCGGCTGCTCATACTTTTGTTGGGTATGACAGTAGATGTTTGTGGTTGGGACTGTTAGATATTTATATAGCCTTACGTTACTCTGGATGTTTGGCAGTGAGATTGTTTGAACTTGGAGAGGCCGTGATGACTATTTGTTTATTTTACAGAATGAATGTTGATATATAGGTCAAATTGTACTTGAGAGACGTTCGAAATATGGGGAGATTCTGTCTGATTTTTTGTAAAAGTACAACCGGTATTCAGAGTAACGGACGGCTACTCACGACCTCGGTTTGGGGTGTGACACAAATGCCAGAAAAAGAACTCTTTATACCCACTAAAATGACTAAATCCCAAAATATTTCCAACAACCCTAATTTTATCCTAGGCATTTTCGCTACATCTAGTGAATTGTATGCAGAGTATATGTAGGCTTGCTCTTTTTCTAAATAAAATATAATTATAAATTGGAAATATAATAAAAGTCAAGCTTGGCAGTTAAGAAGGTATCTATTTTCTTAAATATGACCAAGCCCTATTACCAAGTGTAGTGTGATTCTTCGAATATTGTTATTTAAGAGATAAACTAAATGATTTTAGGCTGAAAAATTTCGTATATGGTAAAGAACTTTGTGTTGTTCTTCAAGCTTTCTAATAGTATGAGGACGAGGATTATTTAATTGAAATGGAGTTTATTCTTTATTCCGATCATGAGCTATCAAATTTCTCAAGCACTGCATGTGATCATTTCTTCTCCAAAGTCTTACAACAATGGGGTAAGGATTAGTATATATCCATTTTGTGCATATAAATTGGGTTTCTCTTCAAAGGGAATCATCTTTAATCACTAGATCTGTTTTCAACCGAAGAATTGCATAGTGGAGGCCTTGTGGGCATTTTGACTGAGAAAAGACATAAGAACTTGTTAAGAGAAGTTACTTTTCTCCAAACTTGAAGTGTGATGTTGCTCGATGTTTCTGAAGGTGTATTGGTTGTCAAAAAGTAAAGGGAAGTGTGCAAATTACTAGTTTGTACTAACCTTTTCCAACTCCAAAAACTCCTGGGGAAGAGCTTTCAATGGACTTCTCCATTTCTTTGTTGTAGTAGATAGAGTTTCTACATGGCTTGATACCATATACAACTCTCTCAATACTTCTTACATGCCAACTTAGTTTTTCAAAGTCACTCGCTTGCATGGACTTCCGAAGTCTATCCTTGATGTGAAGTTTGTAAGTATTTTTGAAAAACTTTTGAACATTAAGTCATCATCTTCTACTGCTTATCCTTCGCAAAGTGAAAGCTAAACACAGGTGGTGAATCCGTCATTTGGTGACTTGCTTAGAAGTTTTAGCTGGTCAGCATCCTATAGAAGGGAGTTTGTCTATCTCTCAAGCTGAATTAGCTTATAACTTCTTCTCTAACCACTCCATTTAAAGTGATTTATGGAAATTAACACAAAGTTTTGGACCTTTGGCCAATAATCAATCGAACAAGAGTTAGCGTGGACGCAGAAGAACATAGTGCCCACATCAAAACCATTCATGAATATGTTCATGAGCACTTGAAACAAGTGTCACAATTTTACAAAGCCAAGACTGATATATATAGAAGAGTTACGAAGTTCAAAGACGATGATCTTGTAATGGCAAATCTTTGAAGAGAGAGGATTCCTACAAGGACATACAAAAATCTAAACGATTGCATTTTGGGCCTTATAAAATTATCAAAAGGATCTGTCTAAATAGTTAGTGATTGGAGTTAACAATGGGTTGAATATCAATTTAGTTTTTAGTGTAAGTAATTTATTTTCATTTTATAGTGATTATGACAACCCAATTCGACATCTTTTAGGATGTCCAGGTTTATCCACATCTACTCATGAGAAGTTGGATGTGTTAGATGTGCGAAACGTAACAACTAGGTTAGAAAATTATATTTAATATTTGTTCATTTGAAACATAAAACCAGTTCAAAAGATTCTTGGATTTCGGCACAACACCTCAAGGAGATCGATGAACAACTTTGGAAGGATTTGATTTCAAGTGATGGTTCAAACTCTTTTCAAGCAAGGGAAAATGATACTGGAGTATTGTTAAGATCTTGAAGTTAGTAAAATTACACATTTGATGAAGGTTTGTAATTTTTATGCATTGTAACTAATAGTATTAGTATAATGCTTAGTTTCAACGTGTTAAAGAGTTACATCTTGTCGATCTTGGGACATAGTCTGGCAATTGTTGTTTCTAAGTTCATCAAAAGTCACTTTTGTTATCTCTATATAAGCTTGACAACAATAAAATGAAAGACTGATTTTTGAGAGTCCAATTTTTCTTTAGCAAGTGTGTTTGTTTAGTGTAAGCAATCATCTTAAAACAAATTAAGTGTGTGACTTGATCGTGTTGAGTGAAAAGCACGATTAGGCACATGCAGTAAAATGTGTTACCCCTAGTCGAGTGTCTTCCTAGGATATCCTTCCTCCTGAGTATTCTTGGTCTCAACATTCCAGTTAGTGAAGGTCCCAGAAGTTTTTCTTAGGGGTCAAATAATATTTTTAAAATTTGTGATTAAAATGAAAATCCATATTATTAAAGTTTAGTGTAAAGATAATACATGGATAGATAAAAAGAGTACTCACAATAGAGGATTCCCAATAGCATAAAAAATAAGAGAAAATAATGGAAGATAAGAAGAAAAGAAGCAAAGAAGCAAAACGAAATGAGTTAACGCTTATAATTCAGTTTTGTAGGATAGAAAGATGTTAAATAAGATTTTAATTTGATATGTGGGTTAAAAGATAAACAAATAATAAAATAAAAGTACTCTTTTTTGTATGAACTCTATGTTACTTTAAAAGAATTTCTCTTTGAAATATAATATAATAGAAAAATTAAAAATTAGGGGGTAAATATAATTATCCTTAAAAAAAATACTATGTACACATTAAATTTTTAAAAATTTAGGAGGGAGCCATGGCCCCAGTGGGGCGAGCCATTGGTGCAGAAGACTGAATCAGCAAATAAAGAAAGAAGGCAATGGGATCTTTGGATGATTTTACCAAATAGATCAAAATGTTACCAAAGGTCGAAGAGCTAAAATTTTACATATTTCCCGAGTAAATGCAACATGACTGACTTCTACATAAAAGTGAAGGGGGTTGAAGTGGTTCATTCATAGTTTGGATGTGAACTAGCTAATCCTATACTACATAATTCTATTATGTATTAAACATAGGATATATTCTTTTCTGAACTACATATCGTTAATGATTTACCTATGTGCTGACTTAGCACCATTGTTTCTTTAATAAAATTTTGTTCTTGATAAAAAATAGGTCAAAAACCATTAATACACCACAAAAAAAAAAAAAAACTTATCAACAAACTATTGATACAGTGAAATGAGACGATAACTCTCTTAATCAAGTTTCGTATTTGAAACTTGATAATGAAAAAAATTATTTTAGAAGAGTTATTTTTTAAATAGAGATTCTATAAATATTTGAATCGAATTAATCAAACTATAAAAGAAAAAAGATCTAGGCCAAACAGGTGATCTTTATTTGATCATAGCATAATGAAGAATGAAATCCCTGTTTATTGAAATAGTCGTTCTTTTTAAAATGAGCAATGCCATGAAATGTTCCCTTTAGTCATTTCATTAATACTTATATTTATAATCAATTAATTTGTGGATTTAGTAAAGCTGCAAAAAATCTTGTGTAGAGGCCCAGTCTTTCTGAATTCTCTCTCTCACTCTCTCTTCTCTCTCTCTCTCTCTCTCTCTCTCTCTCAGCAAAGCTTCTATGCTGGAACAAGGATCCCACCCTATGATTGGCTTTGACTTCAGATTTGGAGTAAAATCCTTCCACGTGTCATCAACCCAAATTATTAAACAAATCAAATTCATTGAGATAGAGAAGTTGTAAGACCAAAACAACAAAAAAAAAATAAAAATCAACAAAATACATTCTCTCTCTTCCCTCTCCTCGCACTTTCCCAGTTCTCCCCCTTCGTCTCTCACTCTCATTCTCATCTTCTCCCCCACGCTCCTATATTCTCCCCTTCGTCTCTCTCTCTCTCTTACTCTCTCCTCACCTCCGTCTCCTTTCACATCCCTCTCTCCCTATAGCTACCGAAAAGGTTGCCGAAAGACCATATCTACACTGACGGTCACTGAAATTTCTCTTTCTCATCTCAACCAAAAATTAGAGATAAATTTATGTGAGTATATTCTCTCTCTCTCTTTGTTTTTTGGAGTAGATTCCCAATTGGCATAGATTCATTCTTATATGTTGCTCTATCTCTCTTTGTTCTCAGGCTTTCGTCTTGGCTATTTTATTTTGTATCCTGACTGGCCTTTTCCTCCAAGGTAGCATTGAAAGCATCCATGAAATATGCTTCAATCTCTTACTTCGGTACATTTTTCACCAAATCTGAAATGGATCTTGGGTTTTATTTGGATTCGGAGTAATGTGGTCTGAAATTAGGGTTTATAAAATATTGAAATTTGGATAATAGATGAATGACAATTATTATTTGATTTTAGGTTTAAATTGAATGTGAGGAAAAGTTATTAGACTAGAATGCAAAACTTACCAACACTTGTTGGCATAGGTGGGATGGGCACCTTTGTCGCTTAATCAGATCGGGAGTTCGACTCCCTCTGGGTACGAAAAAAATAATGTTGGGAGATCCACCCCCAAAATGGGTCCAGTCGATCTAGATTGGTCGAGACAAAACTCCGGATACTGGGTGGTGGCCAATTCAAGGTACAAAAAAAAAGAATGCAAAGTTTCATATTGGACTGAATTTCATGATTTTGCATAATAGGTATACTGTAAACTTTATATCATAACTTTCTCTGTAAAAAAAAAAATCAAGTGAGACTTTTTGCATATGAAACTAGACTCTCATATCTTAAAAATGATGTATGATTCATTGAAATTGGATAAAAAGTGAATTTGTTATAAATTTTTTAAAAAATTTTGTGGTGCTATTCTATCCCTCTTCTGACTGCTCATTTTCCTTCAATTTTGAGAAGCCTTTTAGGCTGAATGGGACTAAATTTTGAACATGAAAATTGTATATCTATATCTTATATTTAATTGCAGATAAGAATCATGTGATTTGGATATGTGTAGTGAAAGTTATAGCCATTTTCTCATGACTGCGCAAATTGAAAAATTTACTGGAAAACTAGAATTATAAAAATATTAAGGAGAAATAATTTCTCTAGTATTGGTATATGATTTAATAATTTTATGATTTAATCATGACCAATAAATTAAGTTAAGGTCTTGAAAAAGCTGAAAAATGGATAGTTCTTATTTAGTTGGAAAATTTGGAAGTGATTACCCTTCCAACAGGTGAGTAAATGGTCCGTTGTGCTATAAATGAGTAAATTAGTTTTAAATTTTCTATAAATGATTTTTATATGTTTTATATAAGTTTTTTTTGTGTTTGTGGGATGTCTGAAATAGAAATTTGAATTACGAATGCATTCATTATATTTATAAATGAATGTGTGCCATATATTATTGAATATTTGATTTATGAATGTTATGATACGATTTGGCAATCGTTTGTTGAAATTATGGTACAAGAAACGTGATTTGAATATTTGTGAAAAGATGGTGCATAAAGTAAATGACTATAGTCATTCCCTCCACGGCGTGACCGACGAGGTGACGTAGTTGGGGTTGGATGACTAAGGGAGACAGACGTGGCTCCCTCTGCTGAAATCGTGCTATATCTGGAAGCAGCCCGATGAGATACGTGTCAACACCAAGGAGGGGAGAACTAGTATGGCGAAACAAATGGATTGAAAACCCCTTGACGGGCTTTCGTTCAGGTTCGACCAAATCTAAGACAAGAGTGATTTTTTAGGAAAACCACATGATTTTGGAAAGTCTGAATTTTATAGATGCATGTTTGTTTGAATTATTTTGAATGTTGAAACTATTTTATAGTTAAAGAGTTGTTTATGAAATATGTTTTGATTTCCCCATATTCACTCATCATTTATTGACACAATCATGTCATTGCACTCCACTCACTGAGTATTCCCATACTCACCCCTCTATTCTATATTTTTCAGAGGAAACTTAAGTGGGAGACGACATTGGAGCCAATTGAAGATACTTTTAGCTGAATTGCTATAGGTATTGATGATATAGATGTTATTTTTGAGTTATGTGATATGATCCGTAAAAGGAGACTTTGTACTCTTCATTTTAGGTTTGGATTTAATCGATACTTATTTTATTTTCTTTGGAGTAAGTATTGGTAAAATCCTTACTTTATTTTTGTGGAACTTCGTAAACTTTTGTTTATATTTATCTTTTGCAAAACTTATGGTTTCATTGGAACATTTGGACTTTATTGTGAATTTTGGGGCATTTGGAATTTGTAAATATTTTATTAAAAATTCTTTGAGATGGTCGGGATGGCCTTATGCATGCATTTGATTTTGATTGATTGGGATAGCTTCATGTATGCCTTTTGTGATAAAATGGACTGAGATGGTCCTTTGTATCTGATGAGTTGTTTTTAAAACAGGTTGAACTAGTAGAATGTCTTGCGTTGTATCGGTATATTGGGAGATTCTACTCATATGTCGAGATAATGCGGCAGTTGTTATGTACTCGACTCGAGGGTCGGGACGTGACAACTTTATTGGTATTAGAGCCCGGTTCAATTTTTTTTAAAATATTTGAAAATTTGAAATGTCACTAAATGTCTCCAATGATTTTTCAAAAGTTTTAAGAGTAGTTTTCCGTTGAAAATTCAGATTTTAAAAATATTTGTAAAAAAATGTACAAAAGCATTCCATGGATTCTTAAGGAATTAGGGATATTTTTTTAGGGGGTTAAGTTATTAGTTCTTCTTTTAACCATGTTTGCTAAACATAACTTTTCCTTTATAGATAACTATGTCTCCACGTAGAAAAATGAGGAATGTAAATGAAATTCCACTCCGAGAGCACAAGGATGAGTCGTCCTCACATACTCTACTTCCGTCAGTGTCTACACACCCGGCTCTTTCAACCGGGATTCCTGCTCATCCTATAATTGCCCTCCAGCAAGTAATGGAGTGGTGGAGTACTTTCGAAGCATAGTACCGAGCTCCGCCTCAATCTTCAGCTCCTCCGCCGATTCCTCCTCCTATGTCGACAATTGCACCTAGTATTCCCGTTGCATCTACTCCACCGATTGTTGCATCAACCGATCGTCCCACGGTTGAGTTGTCAAAACTAATCAAAGAGGCATGACAACTCGGATGTGAGGCATTCTCCGGCACGTGTGATGCTTCGGTGGCCAAAGAATAGATTGGTCGAATTCAAGAGACTGTCACCCACATGAGGTTAGATGATGAGATGAAGTTATGGGTGGCAGTGAAATTACTGGATAAAAGTGCTAGAACTTGGTGGGAAAACGTGAAGGCTAGAGCGACTACACCACCTATATGGGGAGAGTTCCTCAGAGGTTTTGAGGAAAAACATTACACATGATTCTATAGAGGCCAGAAGATAGAGGAATTCTTCAAGCTTGCTCAAGGAAACAAGACGGTGTCTGAGTATGAGGCAGAACTGAGGGAACTTGCCGCTTATGTTCCCGAGTTTGTAAATTCTGAAGAGTCCCTGTATGCAAAATTCGAATCGGGATTGAATTTGAGCATAAGATAGAAAATGTTTGTTACTAAAGGGTATACATTCCAAGATGTCCTTGACTTGGTTTTAAGGGCAGAGAAAATAGTGATGGAGAGAAGCAAAGTCAGAGAACACCATGGCAAAAGAAAGAGGCACAGTGGTTTCATATCGGGCCAAAGTTCCAAGAAGAACAAAAGTATGAGTTTTTATAGTGGCGGATCCGTTTCAGGATCTGTTGGCTCTCCTCAAGGCCAACCATTTTTCAAATCAAATACTCCTAACAAAAATGTTGGATCGGGAGCAAGACTGAGGGAGTGGAGTAGAACCTTGTCCTACTTGTAAGGGATATCATATGAGTCCGTGTAGAGGATCAAAAAGATGTTATCATTGCGGAAAGAAGGGTCAACTCCGATACGCTTGCCTAGAGTTGAATGCAGAAGGGTAAGAAAGTCGTCAAGTTTGGGGTCCTCCTAGTGGTTCCAAGAGAGACCCGGTAACTATTTCGACACCTTCCACTAGTGCTACTCTTAGGACGGGCATAGGAAGTAATACCATAGCCGCCCCCACTCAGCGTACACAGCCTAAATCTCAGGCTAGAATCTATGCTATGACCAATGAAGAGGTCCAGGCCAATCCGGATATGGTTACAGGTAAACCATTTTGAAACTTGAACTAGCTATTTAAAATGTGATATAAATGGTTTATTTTTATGATTTGAGGAATAATGTTGAGGCGATTTTATTTATGATCGTTAGGTAGATATATGAAATATTCATGATTATATAGAATGATAAGATGTCATGGGGAGTCATATTTATGAACTGTGAAATTTGTGCATTGACTATTGATCTCCTTATGGTCTATGCTGATAGGTACAATAAAAATTTTTGGTGTTGATGATCATGTGCTCATAGATACTGGATCTAATAATTCATTTGTGAGTTTGGGAATTGCTAGGCATTCTGATAGGATTTTAGTACTACTTGTTGAAAAATTGTTAGTTATTACACCTTTGGGAGAGCACTTGATTAGGGATACAGTGTATAAAGACTGTGAGGTAAATCTCGAAGCGAACTTGATTTTGTTTGAGATAAGAGATTTTGACGCCATTCTAGGCATGAATTGGCTATATCTTCACCGAGTTTCAGTGAACTACTTCACTAAGGAAGTGAAATTCTATAGGCCAGGGTATCCTTTACTTGTATTCACTAGTTAACGACAAGTCTTGCCGAATTGTGTAATTTCAACTCTTGAAACACGGAGATTAATGCATAAAGTATACAAAACTTATTTAGCTCACATTGTTGACACCACAGTGGAAAGCCCTAATTTGAATGATATTTCTATAGTGAATGAATTTTTGGATATTTTTCCGGAAGAGTTGCTTGGGTTGCCATCGGTTTGCGAGTTCGATTTCACCATAGATCTGATTCCTGGTACTGCACTAATTTCTATTCCTCCCTATCAAATGGCACCTGCAGAGTTGAAAGAATTGAAGGTTTAGCTCCAAGAGTTGTTGGACAAGGGGTTCATCTGATCGAGTACCTCACCTTGGGGTGCTCCAGTTTTGTTTGTGAAAAAGAATGACAGAACCCTCCGATTATGTATTGACTACCGACAACTCAACAAGACAACGATAAAAAACAAGTATCCTCTTTCACGGATTGATGATTTTTTTTATCAACTTCAAGGGCCAGTGTGATCTCAAAGATAGATTTGAGATTGTGTTATCATTAACTGAAGATCAAGGGTGACGATGTCTACAAGACCATGTTTAGGATGCGGTATGGACACTACGAATTTTATCGATAATATCTTGGTGTATTCCAAAAGTGAATTGTGGATAATATTGAATTTTATCGATAATATCTTAGTAATGCTCCATGGGTTGACGAATGCTCATGCGGCTTTCATGGACCTCATGAATTGAGTGTTTCATCCCTATCTCGATAAGTTCGTCATAGTTTTTATCGATAATATCTTGGTGTATTTCAAAACTGATGAAAAACATTTTGAACATTTCCGAATCATCTTGCAAACTCTTAGCGAGAAGGAGTTGTATGCCAATTCTCCAAATGCGAGTTTTGGCTGAGGGGGATTCGCTTTTTAAGGCATGTTGTTTACGAGGATGAGATTTTTATGGATTCAAAGAAGGTAGAGGCCATACTAAAGTGGGAGCAGCCTAATAATGTCACTGAGGTAAGAAGTTTCCTTGGATTAGCAGGGTATTATCGAAGATTCATAAAGGAATTCTCGAAGGTAGCAGCTCTAATGACTAATTTAACTCGGAAGGAAGTCAGGTTTGAATGGGATAAAAAGTGTGTGGGTAGTTTTCAAGAGTTAAGCGAAAATTGACCTCTACTCCTATCCTTGCTCTCCTTATTAGCGGCGGCAGTGATTTTGTGATATATAGTGACGCTAGCAAGCAAGAACAAGGGTGTATGTTGATGCAAGGCGATAGAGTGATTGTTTATGCCTCTCGCCAATTAAAGAATCATGAAGTAAACTACCTTACTCACAATTTGAAGCTAACTATCATTGTTTTTGATTTAAAGACTTGGCGGCATTATTTATATAGGGTTACTTGCAAGATCTTTACCCATCACAAAAGCCTAAAATACCTACTTACTCAGAAGGAGTTAAACTTAAGGAAACGGAGGTAGCTAGAACTAATCAACAATTATGATTTGGTGATTGATTATCACCCCGGAAATGCGAATGTAGTTGCGGATGCTTTAAGCCTCAAATCTTCATCTTCAATGTCCCAAGGGAGTTCCTACCTCACTTATCTAGTTGGACACAGAGCACTTGGAATCGAATTGACTAAGGATAATCACGATGTACTATTAGCCAAGTTTATGGTGAGTCCTACCTTGATAAACCGCATCAAGCGACCGATGAGGAATTGAATAACATAGTAGCTTATGGGAAGGTGGTGAGTTCCGGATTCAGGAGTATGAGATTGTAGTTTATGGGAGACGCATATGTGTTCCAAAGAATGAGAATTTTCGGAAGGCCATACTTGAAGAGGTACATTTCTCGGCCTATGTTATGCATCCGGGGAGTACCAAGATGTACCGAACCATCAAGAAATCATATTAGTGGTCTGGATTGAAGAGAGAGATAACTGAATTTGTTGCTAGATGTCTAATATTGTAACACCAAAAAAAAAAAAAATGAAAATTGGGATTAGGGCTACAAAGCCCTAATCTCTCTTTTTCTCTCCCTCTCTCTCTCTCTCTCTCTCTCCCTCTCCCTCTCTCTCTTTCTCTCTTTCTCTTCTCCTCCGCCGTGGCCTCCCCCTTCCGTCGCCCACCGCTGCAACGCCCTCCCGCGATTGCCGCCGCTGCAATGCCTTCTTCCTCGCTCGAGCAACGCTGAATCTTTTGCCCGAGCGCTCCACTGCGCGAGCATGCTCCTGCTCGGGACCACGCCTGCACACGACCACGCGCCTGCGAACGTGCTGCAAGATCTCTGTACGAGCTCTAGCGCGACACCAGCGCCCCACAGTGCACGATCTCCAGGGAGCCCTACGCGTATCCCCGCGCGAGCCAGCACACGACCCCGCCCTAGCCAGCGCACGATCCCGCACGAGCCAGCGCGTGACCCAGTGCATGACCCAGCACGAGCCAGTGCGCGATCTCCCACGAGCCTTGCGCGTGACCCAGCAAACCAGCGCGTGACCCAGCGCGTGACCCAGCGCGAGCGCACCCCAGCCTACGTGCCCCTGCGCGAGCACAGTGCGCACAACAAGCGACCCGTCTGCGCAAGCGCGCACGCCTCACAACGCGATATCCTGTCGCGAACGCAAGCTTCAGCTCGCGAGAGCGCGCTCCAGCTCGCGAGTGTGAGCCCTAGCCCGTGAGTGAGCCAGCCCACCAGCGGCCCAAGGCCTAGTCCAACCACGGCCCACTGAAACCCATGGCCAATTTCGGCCCGTGCACCCACTATTGACCCGCGAGCCCACTGTGACCCACGAAGCCCGCTGTTGCCAGCAAGCCGGGCCGAGAGCCCGCGAGCCCACCAGCGGGCCAACCCGCTAGCCCGCCAGCCCGCCAGCCCACTGGCCCGCGAGCCCGCGATCAGCTTTCCCCTTCGAGAGCTCACCTGCATCTTCTGTACTGCAGGTAACGACTATATTTGGTTGAAATTCTAGAGTTTGGTGTTAGAAATTTAGTTGTTTCTAATATATTTGAAATTTAAAATTTCCTTTTCTATCGTCGCATTGATATGTTATTTGAAATGATTCGATGAAACGTATTGGTACACAGATTTGAAATGTTTTAATGAACTATGTGGGTTGGATGCCCACTAGTTATGCGATGATATGATATTACTTGTAGGACGTTTGCCCTGGGACGTTGTGCCCTCGTGATACTATGATGATTCCGTAACTACGAAGGGCGTTTATAGAGGCACAAGTTGCCCGGATACACTTCTGCAGGACGTATCCGCAAACGTCATTTATTCTAAAGGCTATAGACGTGGCCAGTTGAACCCACGTAGGGGGAGGACGTATGTGACGCAACCGTCTAGCACCACGCGGGGTCCTATACACGTTGATGAGTTAGCCCAGCGAACTCATGGCCAACGTCGGGGTAGAGAGCGTTTTAAAGTCTATGCATAATAAAACCCCTGATACGACTGTTCTTGGTCACAGTTGACCTTTGCCAGGACCATTTTTTACTTGTTCTAATATTACTTGATTTTAAATGGATGCATATATGCTTGTTATCGTGTGATTGATTAAATGATTTCAAATTGCTAAACATATCATGTTTTGTTGTGAAATGTAAATTTTTGTTTCGAATGTTATTTGACACTCACCCCTCTCTTTTCCCTCACTCACTGAGTATCTTTCCATGATACTCACCCCTCTCTTTTCCCTCCTTAAACAAGTTTATTATGATAGAGCGACGTTACAAACTTTAGAGCGAATTTGGTATTCACGACGGTGAGATTTACTTTAAATAGAAATATGAAATCTTAATTTAGTTTCGACCTTGCGAGGTCTTGACATAGAGATCCGTAATTGGCCATGTACATATTTTGGGATGACTGTATAATTTAACTCTTATATTTTATTTGCATTAAGGAGATTGTACATATTTGAATGTTTTTTGGGAAAATTAGTGTATCTTACATAAAATTTAGGTCCGCTCGGTGTGACGGCTGTTCATGCTCTAGTTGGTCATAACAGTAGAGGTCTGTGGCTAGGATTGCTGGAAATTGTAAAGTCTTGCGTTGTCCTGGATGTTTGGTGATGGAATTTATTGCTTTTGGAGAGGCCGGGATAGCCATTTGTTTAAATTATAGGTTGATTTTGCATATACAGGTTTAATTGTACATGAAAAACCTCCGATTTACGGGGAGGTTCTGCCCGATTTTCTGTATAAATACAGCTGGCATTCAGGATAACGAGTGGCTGTTCACGACCCCGGTTCGGGGCGTGACAGTTCTATTGGTATCAGAACCCTCTAGGTTAGAGAAAAAGATGAGAGTAAAAGTCTTCCCAAGTCTCCTACAATGTATTCTTTTCGTAGAATTATGCCATCTAGACATGGTAGGAGAGGTGCTAGATTCACCTCACTTGAGGGTCTTTCAGTGCCTGCTATACCTGGAGCACCTGAGGCGCCATGAGTGCCAGAGGATGCTTCCTCTACTTAAGCACGCTCACTAGCGCCACCCCGAGCACCTCCATCGGCTGTTGCAGCCGAGATTCCTCCACCACCACTCGATGCCTGTAGGCAGTGGCAAGAGTGGTACAGTAGATATGGGGCGCAGATGCCACCACCTCCACTACAGACTCCAGCGACTGCACCTGCGGCCGTACCTGCTCCTACGGCACCGGTTCCTCTTTCGGTGGCCGGTCTTTCTATTTCTACTCTGACCGATAAGACGTCGGCTACTTTGAGGCACATCCACGAGCTCACTCAGTTGGTGAAAGAGTTTTGATAGTTTGGATGCACAGACTTTTCAGGATCCAGTGATGCAGTAGCGGTGAAACACTGGATAACATGATTCATAGGATCCTTACGGATTTGGGGTTGTCAGAGGAGCTCAGATTGAGAGCTGCTGAGAGACTCCTCGACGGAGATGCCCTCTCGTGGTGGGAGGCTATCCGTGACAGTGCTACACAGACCCTACGGTGGAAGGACTTTCTATGAGAGTTCGACTGTAGGTATTTTACCCCGTTCCAGTAGGACCAGATGAGGACAGAGTTCTTGCACTTGCGCCAGGGGACGAGGTCAGTTTTAGAGTACGAGGGTGAGCTTAGACGACTAGCGGCCTTTGTCCCCGATATGGCTACACCGGCTCAGATGAGGTTCAAGTTTGAAGATGGCCTCCAATTGAGCATCAAGAAGTGTATGACGGTGACTCCCTCTTTTACACTATCAGAGGTGATTGATTCATCGTATCGGGTGAAAGAGATCGTCCAAGCAGAGGCTAGACAGAGGGAGAGTCACCAAAAGAGGAAGACTGGGTCACAGGATGGATAGTCGTCGAAGAGGGGTAGAGGTTCTGGATATCCCGGAGGTTCTTCTAGCTTTAGACCAGTAGTACCGGGACAGGGACCTCGACCATAGGGTTTTGGGGTACCAGCCCCTAGTGGCTCTACGCAGTCTACTACACAGAGACCGCCCTTCTGTCGTAAATATAGCAGCCACCTTGCCTTTAGGGCATGTAGAGTACCAGTTACTTACTTCCAATGTGGGAAGCAAGGTCACGTTAGGAGTGTCTGCCCTGATTTAGGTCGAGGAGGATTTGCTTTATAGAGCCGTATTGGTACGTCTGGCACAGGCTAGCAGGGGGCACCTGCGCACTCAGTTTTTACCACTCCTCAGACTGCAGTCAGGAGTAATATAGTGCTAGGATCGTCGCGATAGTAGCCTAGGGCCCAGGCTCGTGTGTTTGCAATGACACAGGAGGACGCACAGGCAAATCCTGATGTTATTATGGGTAATCCTCCCGCAGACCCCTCAGTGTAGTACTTTGTTGTACTTTTTGTATTACTTTTTTTGTATATTATGATATTGATGTACAGTTTTTGCTAGTTAAAGCTTTCGAAACTTAACTAGTTTGATATATATATATATATTCGTTCAATTTTTCTTTGCATTTTAAATTCTGTTGATTTTTTTTCTTACTTTTAGGTACCATGCGAATATTCGGTATCGACGCCAGTATTCTCATAGATACCGAGTCAAATTTTTCCTATGTGAGCGATACGTTCGCTCGCCATTCTAATAGACCTCTCTCGCCACTTGATGAGGAGATTATGGTAGTCACTCCTCTTGACAAGCATATCATTCGAGATACAGTCTATAGGGGCTGTGAGGTCGGTATTGGGGAGACGATATTAGAAGCAGATCTGATTTCATTCCCTATCACGGATTTCGATGCCATCCTAGGGATGGATTGGTTGAGTTTATATCGGGCTTCTATGGATTGTTTCATGAAGGAGGTTGAGTTTAGGAGGTCTGAGCAGCCACCGTTAGTATTCCGGGACGAGGGAAGAGTATTGCCCCGTAGTATTATCTCGCTTATGTTGTCGACACCACCGTTGAGGGACCGAGACTTGAAGATGTCCCTGAGGTGCAGGAATTTTCAGATGTGTTCCCTGATGAGCTTCCCAGATTACCACCAGTTTTGGAGTTCGATTTCGAGATTGATCTAGTATCGAGAACCAATCCTATTTCTATTCCGCCATACAGAATGACGCCTGCTGAACTGAGAGAGCTTAAAACTCAGTTACAGAAACTTTTGGATAAGGGATTTATTCGCCCGAGTACCTCACCTTGGGGCACTCCAGTGCTGTTTGTAAAGAAAAATGATGGTACATTTCGGTTTTGTGTTGACACAAGCAATTGAATAAAGCCATAATAAAAAACAGATATCCCCAGCCACGTATAGATAATTTGTTTGATCAGCTGCAGGGAGCCAGGGTTTTCTCTAAGATTGATCTCCGTTCGGGTTATCATCAGTTGAGAATTCGGGCCGAATATGTGCCCAAGACAGCTTTTCACATACGATACGGCCATTACGAGTTTCTAGTCATGCCATTTGGGCTGACTAATGCCCAGCTGCTTTCATGGATTTGATGAACCGAGTTTTTCACGACTACTTAGATCGGTTCGTCATCGTATTCATCGATGACATCTTGATATATTCACGGAGTGATGAAGATCATGTTGAGCACCTTCAGGTGGTATTGCAGATACTCTATGAGAAGCAGCTATATGCCAAATTCTCGAAATATGAGTTTTGACTGAGACAAATTGGGTTCTTGGGGCATATTGTTTCCGCGGAGGGTATTTATGTTGATCCGCGGAAAGTTGAGGCTATAGTGAAGTGGGAGCAGCCACAAACAGTTACCGAGATTCGTAGTTTTCTTAATTTGACCGGGTATTATCGCAGATTTGTAGAGGGATTCTCCCGGATAGCTGCTCCGATATCGAGATTGACCCAGAAAGGGGTCAAGTTTGTTTGGGATGATCGTTGTGAGACGAGCTTCCAGAAGATCAAACAACGGTTGACATCCGCTCCTATTTTAGCCCTTCCCACTAGTAGTCGGGAGTATACAGTGTACAGTGATACCAGCCGACAGGGATTGGGTTGTGTTCTGATGCAGAATGGTCGGGTTATTGCATATTCCTCGCGACATCTGAAGAAACATGAGATTAATTACTCGACACATGATTTGGAGTTGGCAGCCATAGTCTTCGCATTGAAGATATAGAGGCATTATCTTTATGGGGTGACCTGTAGGGTATTTACAGATCACAGGAGTTTGAAATATCTATTTACCCAAAAGGAGCTGAATTTGAGACAGATGAGATGGTTAGAACTCCTCAAAGATTATGATCTCATTATTGACTATCATCCGGGCAAGGCGAATGTTGTAGCAAATGCCTTGAGTCGGAAGTCAGCATCATCCTCACAGTCGACAGAGAAAGCCTACCTTTCTTGTTTAGTGGGACTATGAGCCTTATGAGTAAGTTTGACTAACGATGATCAGGGAGGCTTACTAACCAGATTTGAGGTCAGGCCGACTTTGTTCGACTGTATCAGAGAGCTCCAGAGTACAGATAAGGAGATTCAGGGTTTTGTGGATAATTCAAGAGACAGAGCTGAGGGCGGAGAATTCAGAGTCCGTGATGATGGACTCATGGTATTCAGAGACAGAGTGTGTATCCTGGCCGATAGTGATCTTCGGCATGCTATCCTTGAGGAAGCACATTCTTCTACATATGCTATGCATCCCGGGGGTACGAAGATGTACCGGACCATCAGAGATAGCTATTGGTAGGCACGCATGAAGAGAGATATAGCAGAGTTTGTGGCACGATACTTGGTGTGTCAGCAGGTGAAGGCCAAGCATCAGCGTCCAACGGGCACACTGCAGCGTCTCCCCATTCCTAAGTGGAAATAGGAGCATATTACTTTGGACTTCGTAATAGGTTGCCGCGGACTTCTACATGCCATGATGCGATTTGGGTGATTGTCGATCGACTCACCAAATTTACACATTTTATCCTTATCCGCGGTGACTATTCCTTAGAGGTTTTGGCACGTCTCTACATTGATACTATAGTTCGGCTTCACGGGATGCCTGTGTCGATTGTTTCAGATAGGGACCCCAGATTCACATCTAGGTTTTGGCCCAAGTTGCAGGAGGCATTAGGTACTAGATTGAACTTCAGTACGACATATCATCCTCAGACGGACGGCCAGTCTGAGAGGACCATTCAGACCCTTGAGGACATGCTGAGGGCATGTGTGATGGATTTCTGGGGTAGTTGGGACCGGCACCTTCCACTGGTCGAGTTCGCATATAATAACAGTTATCAGGCCAGTATAGGGATGCCCCTGTATGAGGCACTGTATGGCAAGAAGTGTTGCACCCCGATATGCTGGGATGAGGTCGGAGAGCAACGTCTCAGCAGCATTGAGTTGATTGAGCAAACAAAAGATAAAGTTAAGGTCATCCGTGAGCGGATGAAAGCCGCCCAGGACAAACAGAAAACGTATGCTGATCGTAGGCGGCGACCTCTTGAGTTTGCTATGGGAGATATGGTTTTCTTGAGGATATCTTCTTGGAAGGGAGTTATACGGTTCAGGCAACGGGCTAAGTTGAGCCCCAGATATATTGGGCCCTTCCGTATCCTTGAGAGGGTCGGAAGTGTGGCATATAGATTGGAACTGCCAGATGAATTATCCCGTATTCACGACGTATTTCATGTCTCAGTACTTAGGAAATACTTGGCCGATCCTTCTCATGTACTTTAGCCTCCACCTCTTGAGTTACGAGAGGACCTTAGTCTTCCAGTTCAGCCCATGGCTATTCTAGATCGACAGATCAGAAAGCTGCGGAGTAAGAAAATTTCATTGGTCAAAGTTTTGTGGAGGAGTGATCAAGTCAAGGAGGAGACCTAGGAACCCAAGGACCCTATGAGAAGACATTACCCCCATTTATTTGTAGTTTAGTTCTCTTTTAGTTTCGAGAACGAAACTTAATTTTAAGGGATTAGAAAATATAACAAAAAAAAATCGGGATTAGGGCTAAAAAGCCTTAATCTCTCTCTCTCTCTCTCTCTCTCTCTCTCTCCCTCTCTCTCTTTCTCTCTTTCTCTTCTCCTCCGCCGCGGCCTCTCCCTTCCGCCACCCACCGCTGCCACGCCCTTCCGCAAGCAGCTCCTTCCTCCCGTGATCGCCGTCGCTGCAGCGCCTCCTTCCTCGCACGAGCAGCGCTGAATCTTCTGTCCAAACGCTCCACAGCGCGAGCGTGTGCCTGCTCGGGACCACGCCTGTGCACGAGTTGCGCGATCTCTGCACGAGCTCCAACGCGCCACAGTGCGTGATCTCCAGCTAGCCCTGCGCACGACCCCGCGGGAGCCAGCACACGACCTAGAGAGCAACCCACCACGAGCGCGCCCCAGCCTACGCGCCCGTGCACGAGCACAGTGCGCACAGCACGCGACCCTTCTGCACGAACATGAGCCCTAACCCGTGAGCGGGCCAGCCCACCAGCGGCCCAAGGCCCAGTCTAGCCGTGGCCCACTGCAACCCGCAGCCTATTTCGGCCCTTCCACCCACTGCTGACCCGCAAGCCCACTGCGACCCGCGAAGCCCGCTGCGGCCAGCAAGCCTGGTTGAGAGCCCGCGAGCCCACCAGCGGGCCAGCCCGCTAGCCCGCCAGTCCACCAGCCCACCAACCCACCAACCCACTGCCCGCGAGCCCATGACGGCCCGCGAGCCCATGACGGCCCGCGAGCCCACGACCGGCTTTCCCCTTCGAGAGTTCACCTGCATCTTCTGTACTGCAGGTAACGACTATATTTGGTTGAAATTCTAGGGTTTGGTGTTAGAAATTTAGTTGTTTCTAATATATTTAAAATTTGAAAGTATTACAGATTTTAGACTAACCCGACGGACGAACGACAGCTAGGTCTGAAACCCAAGGAACCCTAGGTGAGAGAAACGCACTCACTTCACAATTTGAATAAAATTTGTTAAAAATCCCTTATTATGGTTTTGATTGATATAAAGTTTGACGATTTGATTAGGTTTGTTTTTGGAGACTCGTTGAAAAATAGGAAGTGACCACCCTCTCTAGATAAGTGAGTGGGACTCTAATCTCTTGCATAAAATAGTAAAACGTGTTTTCTACCGTATTTTCGATAAAATATGTTTTTGATATGCATTGATTTGACGTATGATATTGAATTTCAAATCCGTTTTGTGATTATTGGAGTGTCTTGAATTATATTTACGATAACTATGCATCCATGGTTTGAAATAAAACAATAATTGTGTCATTACTTGAAATTTTAAAATTTTCTTTTTTACCGTCGCATTGATATATTGTTTGAAATGATTCGATGAAACGTATTGGCACGCAGATTTGAAATGTTTTGATGAACTATTTGGGTTGGATGCCCACTAGTTATGCGATGATATGATATTACTTGTGGGACGTTATGCCATCGTGATACTATGATGATTCCGTAGCTACGAAAGGCGTTTGTAGAGGCACAGGTTACCCGGATACGCTTCTGCAGGAGGTATCCGCAAATGTCATTTATTCTAAAGGCTATAGGCGCAGCCGGTTGAACCCACGTAGGGGGAGGACGTGTGTGACGACACCGTCTAGTATCGGGTGGGGTCCTATACACGTTGATGAGTTAGTCCCAGCGAACTCATGGCCAACATCGGGGTAGATAGCGTTTTAAAGAGTATGCATAATAAAATCCCCGATGCACTTGTCCTTGGTCACCGTTGACCTTTGCCAGAACCATTTTTGGCTCGCTCTGATATTACTTGATTTTAAATAGATGCATATATGCTTATTATCGTGCGATTGATTAAATGATTTCAAATTGTTAAATATATCATGTTTTGTTGCGAAATGTAAATTTTTGTTTCAAATGTTATTTGACACTCCAATAGTTTACCCATACTATTTATGCTTGATGTTATCCCCCTCACTCACTGAGTATCTTCCCATGATACTTACCCCTCTCTTTTCCCTCCTCAGATAGGTTTATTATGATAGAGCGACGTTACAGACTTCAGAGCAGATTTGGTGTTCACGACGGTGATATTTACTTTAAATAGAAATATGAAATCTTAATTTAGTTTCGATCCTGCGAGGTCTTGACATAGAGGTCCGTAGTTGGCCATGTACTTATTTTGGGATGACTGTATAATTTAACTCTCATATTTTATTAGCATTGAGACGATTGTACATATTTGAATATTACTTGGAAAAATTAGTGTATCTTACATAAAATTTAAATGCGCTTGATGTGACGGCTGTTCATACTCTAGTTGGGCATGACAGTAGAGGTATGTGGCTAGGATTGCTGGAAATTATAAAGTCTTGCGTTGTCCTGAATGTTTGGTGATGGAATTTGTTCCTTTGGAGAGGCCGAGATGGTCATTTGTTTAAATTACAGGTTGATTTTGCATATACAGGTTTAATTGTACATGGGAAACCTCTGATTTACGAGGAGATTCTGTCCGATTTTCTGTAGAAATATAGCCGGCAATCAGGACAACGGACGGCTGCTCACGACCCCGGTTCGGGGTGTGACAAGTATGCTAACAAGTCAAAGCTGAACACCAGAGGCCAGCCGGTGTCCCCCAACCACTGTCGATTCCCGAATGGAAGTGAGAACATTTTACTATAGATTTCGTTATGGGATTGTCACGTACTCCAAGACGTCATAATGTCATTTGGGTGATTGTGGATCGTCTCACCAAGTTAGCTCACTTCTTACCGATTCAGAACACCTATTCCTTGGAAAGATTGGTCAAATTATAAATTGATAAGATTGTAAGACTTCACGGAATTCCAGTATCTATTGTATCAGACCGTGATCCTCGATTTACTTCTAGATTTTGGCCAAAACTGCAAAAGTCATTAGGGACTAAATTGAAATTCAGTACTACTTTCCATCCTCAGACTGACAGACAATCGGAGTGCATGATTCAAATATTGGAAGACATGCTTAGAGCATGTTTTGGATTTCCAAGACAATTGGGATAGGTACCTTCTGTTGATTAAATTTGCTTATAATAATAGCTTTCAAACTACTATAGGGATGCCTCCCTATGAAACTTTTTATGAAAAAAGTGTCGGACTCTATTGCATTGGGACGAAGTTGGAGAGAGAAAGATTGAAAGTGTAGAATTGATCGAGACCACCAAAGAAAAGGTGAAATTGATTCGGGAAAGAATGAAGGCGGCTCAAATTTGACAAAAGAGCTATGCCGTCAAGGGAAGACGTTTAGAATTCGAAATAAGAGATAGAATGTTTTTGGAGGCCTCTTCTTGGAAGAAAATAATTAGATTTCAGAAACAAGAAAAGTTAAACTCTCGATACATCGATCCCTTCAAAATCCTTGAAAGGATTGGATAAATGGCATACCGGCTAGAATTGCCACCGGAGTTGCAAAAAATCTATGACGTTTTTCATATTTCAATGTTGAGAAAGTACATATCAGATCCCTCGCACGTATTGGAAGCACCTCTGGTAAAGTTGAATGAAAATTTGAGTTTCAACGTATAACCGGTGAAAATCATTAATAGACAAATCAAGCAGTTGAGGAGTAAACAAATCCCCATGGTCAAGGTATTATGGAGAAGTAATCAAGTGGAAGAGGAAACTTGGTAGACCAAATAGTTGATGCGAAAACAGCACCCCCAACTTTTTTATATATAATTTTCTTTTAAATTTCTAAAAACGAAGTTTTCTTTTAGGAGATTAAATGTTGTAAGACCAAAACAAAACAAAAAAAAAAAATGAAAGAGATGAAAAGTCAACAAAATATACTATTCTCTCTCTCCCATCTCCCCTTACTTTACCAATTCTCCCCTTCATCTCTCACTCTCATTCTCATCTTCTCTATCTACCTCGGCTCCTCTGTTCTCCCCTTTCGTCTCTCTCCCTCTCTTGCTTTCTCCTCACCTCCATCTCCTTTCACATCTCTCTCTCCTTATAGCTGCCGGAAGGGTTGCCGAAAGACAGCATCTACGCTGACGGTCACTAAAATTTCTCTCTCATCTCAACCGAAAATTGGAAATAAATCTATGTGTGAGTATTCTCTCTCTCTCTCTCTCTCTCTCTCTCTCTCTGTTTTCTGGAGTAGATTCCCAATTTGCAATCCATTGTTCATCGACGAAAATTGGCACAGCTTCATCCTTATACGTTGTTCTATCTCTCTCTGTTCTCACTCCTTCGTCTCGACTATTTTATTTTGTACCCTGACTAGCCTTTTCCTCCAAGGCAGCATTGAGATCATTCATGAAATATGCTTCAATCTCCTACTTGAGGTACATTCTTCACCAAGTCTGAAATAGATCTTGGGCTTTATTTGAATTCGGAGTAATGTGATCTAAAATTAGAGTTTATAAAATGTTAGAATTTAGACAATTGATGAATGAAAATAATTACTTGATTTTAGGCCTAAATTGAATGTAAGGAGAAGTTATTAGATTAGAATACAAAGTTTCATGTTATGCTGAATTTCATGATTTTGCATAATGAGTATACTATGATCTTTATATCATAATTTTCTCTGTACAAAAGAAAATCAAGTGAGACTTTTTGCAAATTAAACTAAACTCTCATATCTTGAAAATGAGGTATGATTCATTGAAATCAGATAAGAACTGAATTTGTTATGAATTTTCAAAAACTTTTCATAGTGCTATTCGACCCCTGTTCTGGCTGCTCGTTTCCTTTTAATTTTAAGATGCCTTTTAGGCTGAATTTGGCTAAACTTTAAACATGAAAGTTGTAAATCTTTGTCTTATTTTTAATTTGAGATAAGAATCATGTGATTTGGATATGTGTAGTGAAAGGTATAGTCATTTTCCCATAACTGCGCAAATTAAAAAATTTACTAAAAAACTAGAATTGTGAAAATATTAAAGAGAAATGATTTTTTTAGTATTGGTATGTGATTTAATGATTTAATTATGATCAATAAATTAAGTTAAGGTCTTGAAAGAGCTGAAAGATAGATAATTATAATTTAGTTGGGAAATTTGAAAGTGATTACCCTCCCAAAAGATGAGTGGATAGTCCGTTAAATTATAAATGAGTAAATTAATTTTAAATTTTCTATAAATGATTTTGAATCATTTGTACATATTTTATATAAATTTTTTTATGATTATGGAATATCTGAAATGGAAATTTGAATTACGAATACAACCATTATATTTATAAATGAATGTGTGTCACATATTGTTGAATATTTGATTTATGAATGCTATGGTACGATTTGGTAATCGTTTGTTGAAATTATGGTATATAAAACGTGATTTGAATATTTGTAAAAAGATGGTACATGAAGTAAATAGTTATAGTCATTCCCTCCACGGAGCGACCCGACGGGGTGACGTGATTGGGGTTGGATGAGCGGGAGAGATAGACGTGGCTCCCTTTGCCGAAATCGTGCTATATCTGGAAACACTCCGGTGAGATATGAGTCAATGCCAAGGAGGGGAGAACTAGTGTTGCGAAACTAATGGATTAAAACCCCTTAGTAGGCTTTCGTCCGGATTTGGCCTAACCTGAGATAGGAGTGATTTTTTAGGAAGATCTCATAATTTTGGAAAGTCTGAATTTTATAGATGCATGTTTGTTTGAATTATTTTGAATGTTGAGACTATTTTATAGTCAAAAAGTTGTTTATGAAATATATTTTGACTTCCCCACATTCACCCATCATTTGTTGACACAATCATACCATTGCATTCCACTCATTGAGTATTTCATATTTACCCCTCTATTCTATATTTTTCAGAGAAAACTTAAATGGGAGATGACATTGGAGCCAATTAAAGATACTTTTTATTGAATTGCTATAGGTATTGATGATATAGATATTATTTTTGAGTTATGTGGTATGATCCATGGAAAAAGGTTTTGTACTCTTCATTTTAAGTTTGAATTTAATCGATACTTGGTTTATTTTATTTGGAGTAAGTATTGGTAAAATTCTTACTTTATTTTTGTGTAATTTTGTAAGCTTTTGTTTATATCTTTTGCAAAACTTATGGTTTTATCGGAATATTTGAAATTTTTTGTGAATTTTATAACATTTAGAATTTGTAAATATTTTATTAAGAATTCTTTGAGATGGCCGGGATGGGTTTATGCATACATTTGATTTTGATTGGGTGGGATATTTTTATGTATGTCTGTTGTGATAAAATGGGCTGGGATGATTCTTTTTATGTTGTTAAGTTGTTTTTAAAACAGATTATGTATATGAAATGTCTTGTATTGTTCCGGTATATAGGAAGATTATGTTCGTATACCGAGATAATATGACGGTTATTGCGTATTCGATTTGAGGGTCGGGAAGTAATAGAAGTTAAAAAGATTAATCTAAAAAGAATCATTATTTTAATGCGTAACGTATTCTATCTGTTATTTCAGCGGACGGCCGATGTTGCTTCTCTCTCTCACTCTCTGTCTCTTTCGGTGTCTGCTCCACGCAAATGCAATAAAAGAGCTGAGCCCAACCAGCACAGAAAAACTCCCCAACCCCATTGGTTCCCACTTTCCCGTACCATCAAGTATCCTTCCGCCTTCTCCTTGTCACCTTCACTCACTTCCTTTTTCTCTCTCTCACTTCGTACTTTTCGTCTTCTCTCTCTCTCTCTCTCTCTCTCGTTGAAGTGAAAGTGAGAGTATTCTGTCTCAACACCCTACGACTAAAAGACTCTAACCAAGCCAGTTAGCTTGGCTTTTTTCTTTCTTTTACTTCCACTATTTCACGGGGAAGAAAAAAATGTATATGCAACAAAAGAATAGGTGAGAAAGTTATATGAAAAGGGAATCAACCCATGAGCGGTTTGAATGAGAAAGGAACTGAAAAATAAAGTCTTGTCGACATGATCAAAAGCTTCGACAGAAAACAAACATGAAGGAAAAACCCTAAATGTTAATTAACAGGGCAAAATGGTAAAAAAAAAAAAGAAGGCGGGGAGACAGGAATATCAGAAAATCTAGATATAGATCACTTCACTAGATTTTACTAAACCTTAATTTGGATTGAAACAAAGATTTGAAGTGAGTTTCTGACAATACCCATTTGAGCTTTTGAAAAACCCTAACAGATGAGTTAATGAGCTACTACAGAATTGCTTTTTATGTTTCTTGTTTGATGAAAACTGGCAAGGCTTTTAAGGAATCCCGTCAAGTTTTGACTAATGAGAACTTGACAGCTTTGCAGCAGTCTTTTACTTTTCTTAGGGTTGAGAGAAAGACAGAAAGAGAGACAAAGGAAAGAGTAAACAAAAGATAACAGGAAATCAAGATAAACAAGGCAAGCTGATTTTACAGAACATTCAAATCTTAGCTACTCATAGCTTGCTAGTTATTCTCACAAGTACTAACTCTATTTTAATAATTTTTGGCCACTTCTGTATCTATCTATTTCTGCATATCTGAATATCTACTTAAAGAGACAACTCAAAAGAAACTAAAATCTTTCTTTTTAAAAAAAAAGGGAAAAAAATAAAAAACTCAAAGGTAAAACAACAAAAGAGAAGAAAGCAAAAAAGGAATCTTAGGAAGAACTCAGTAGTACTGCAACAAAAGCTTTTCTAAATTCTTTGACAAAAGCATAAGGCCACCTAAAATATGTAGCTTAAAATCTCACTATGAAAAATAATAATATGAAGAAGAAGAATAAGAATAACAACAAGAAGAAGAATCAAAGTTATGGGTGATGTTTTTATGAGATCCAAAAATTCTTTCCATCAAGTCCAAAGAAAAAATAGAGTTCAAGTTAAGAGAGAAGTTACTGGAAAAGAAAAGGAAATAAGATCAAAATCACATCACTTGATATTATAGCTTTAATTTCTCACTATTAATTAAAACAAAATAAGAAAAAAAAATAAAGTTGAATTTCACAAGATCCAAAAACCCTTTTGAAAGACAAAGAAATACGAACAGCATGCAAATTGAGGAAGGTTAGGAAGAACCTGTTATTAGCATATTCATAGAGACGACCCCGGCTAGAGAAGACGATGAGAGCAACTTCAGCATCACAGAGAACAGATAATTCATAAGCCTTTTTGAGCAATCCACTACGGCGCTTACAAAAAGTAACTTGGCGATTGGTAGTGTTTTCGATCCGCTTAATTTCGATCTTTCCCCTTCCCATTTTCCTTTGGGAAGATCTGTGATCGATTGCTTGATTCAGTAACTCCGATGTTGAAAGCTGAAAATGAACAAGACGAGATTGATGATCTTGTTAGCAGACCATGTTACGTTTAAGTCTGAAATTAGAACTTTAAAGATAAAAGATAAAAATAAAATTTACTGGTAAATAGCCATATACTTTAGGGATCCAAAACAAGCAAACACACAAAATATTCAGATGGGCTTAATTTTCGCTTCACTGACCTGCCAACGAAACAAATAGGAGAAGAAAGGATATAGAACAGGAGATGGATATTTCTCTTCTTTGTACTAAGAATCAGACTATTCATTTTTTTTAAATAATTATTATTGGTTTTGTGCACAGGAGAGTCGGAGAAAATGGAAGTATGCTATTCAAGCACGCATGTGTATTTTAGGAATGAAATAGATCCCCCCAACTATCAGCCAAACACTATTAGTTCTTGAGGCTGGAGATCTACAGTGTAGGGCAGTGTAGGAGATTTATGCCTGTGGAAGAAGTTTTGTAATGGAAGGAGAGAGAGAGAGATTTTGAATTGAAGTACCGGAATAAGTAGAAGGAAATAAAAAGTGGGGTCTTTTAGAATGTGACTATCATGAAAAATTGGGCGGTGGGGTTAAGGCCTCCGTTGAAATCCAGGATAAAGTTGCATCATTGCAGAGTTCAATTTAGACCTTGTAGTGTAGAGTAAACAATCAAAATGAAATCTGCTCACTTGTTCTAGCCGTAATTTCATTTTCCTCCTTTGTTACCTCGACTTTTTTTTTCTTCTTTTTGTGGTTGAATAATTTCACTGATACCCATCTCTCCTTTTTTTTTTTTTTTATTGTTAATAGTAAGTTTCGAATTTAAAATCTTTATAATTCTTTTAATATTATATCGACTAGTATTTGAAATCATATTTTAAAAAATTCGATCCATAACTTACAATGATATTTTTAAGAAACTACTCTCACAACATAATTTGTTAAGTCACGAATCAAAATCAAAATTTTGATTAAAAAATTTAATATTATATTTTACTAAATCAATTAACCGTTAATAAAATTGAGATCTTTATATATGGAAGAGGAAAAATAATATTAGCCGAAATATAACTCATTGGTATAACTCCCCCTCCAAAAAAATTTTTTCTGCTAGTGGTGACCGAAATGAAGGTAGCTCTGTCGGTTCATTTATTGGAAGAATTCGAAGAATACCCTTGATTTTTGTTTTGTTTTTTTTTTTTTTTTTTTTGACATCCAAGTATGTTGTCCTGGACTGTTAATTTGAGGGCTACGGTAAAGGGTTTGGGCCTTCCACAATGTACTAGTCCCACTAAGTTTGTTGTTTCTTTCCGATCCAAAGGACGTGGAATAATTGCCCATTATTTGACAATTTTGTACATGTATTTTTTTTTTTTTTTATTATCGGTATTCAGATATTATCTAATCAATTCAAATATTATAGGATCTGTCATATATATATATATTATCATTAGATTATGGGATCTTATACTCTAATTGCCTATATTTTTTTGTATAATTGCCAAAAACTTGAATTTCATCATTTTCTTTTAAAAGTGTTGTGTGCTTGGTTTTCTAGTTCATAGTTTTAAAAGACATGTCATGGATAAGTTCCCACCTTTGCTCAACATTTCATGAGAAATCATTCCTTTTGCAAGAAATTGTATGAACAGCTAAGGCCATGAAAGCTGCTTACAACCTCCCCATACATTCTAGAGACATGTGCCTTGTTGCCCACTCTTAATTGCAATATTTATTCAATGAAGGAGCCTGTGTCTAGGTTTTGTTGGAATTTTTTTTTATTTCTTTCTTTCACCTTTTTTTGTTTTGGGGGGGGGGAGTCTGGATTCTGCCGTGGACATAGGAATTAGAAATGAACTTAATTTGATGCTTGGTCAGGATCATCATCTTTGAATCAACCTTATTTCAATAATTTTGATTGGTCAAACTCAATTTGACCCAGTTCCAAGTTCTTAAAATCTTAAAAAATACAAACTGTTGAGGGAATCATTTTCTAGGAAGACAAAAGCCTTTTTTGGGTGGTAAATTTCCTACTAAGAGTATATTTCGGATTTCTATTTACATTTATATTTTATTTAAAGAAGAGCACCTATATATATACGCCTTATACATTTTGTGCATTAAGTAAAATTAAATTTGTGCGAGTCATTTGGATAAGTCCAAAATTTTGATTGTTGCAATGATTGACACGAATCATAGTCTAAAACATCTTTGGCATCTTAGGTTACATATTGTAGAGTATAAAATCACGAAGTTGGAAAAAATAGGACCAATGGTCTCATTGAGTTTTGTACCCATCCTAACCAATGAATCATTTCTTTAGAACAAGATGTCTAGGCTAATTTTTGGGGAGAAACGGTGAAAGATCTAAGGAAGTTTTGAAATTTATACATAGTAACGTATGTGGGTCATATTGTATAATGCCTTGGGGAGGATACTCTTATGCCATTACCTTTAGTAATAATTGTTATAGATATGGATACTCGTAATTAACGAAGCACAAGCATGAATGCTTTGGAATGTTCAAAAGAATGAAAATTCTGAAGTGGAAAAACAAACATAATAGAGCATTACAACTTGTTGATCAGATTGAGGAGATGAATACTCAAATACCAAGTTCAATGGCTTCCTGAAATAACAAGATCTCATCTCACAACAAACTTCTCTCGTAATACCACAATTAAATAGTGTTTTGAATAGAAGAATTTGCATTTTATTAGATATTGTGCTATCAATGATAAACTATACTCATCTCCCAATTTTATTGTGGGAATTTGTTTTACAAACAACGATCTATAACTAATGCAATGTGCTCTGAGGCAGTACATTAAATTCTATGAATTAAGATATTGAACACTACAAAAAAAAAAAATGTGATATTAGCCACAAAATTTTGTGACAAAAAAATGAGGAAAATTCGTTGTAAAAAAAAAATTTGCAACAAAAAAACATCCATGGCTAATATAGTTTCGTAAAATTTTGCGATGAAATTTTTAAAATCTCGTCATAAATTTGCGACGAAAAATTTGTGACAAAATTCATTACAAATTAGTAACGGATTTTTTATCTCGAATTTAATAACAAATTTTTTTGTTACGAATTTTGGAACGGATTTCTTGCTATGAATTTGGCAACGAATTTTTAGCCACAAATTTGAGATAAATTTTTAGTCATGAATTTAACGATGGATTTTTTACCATGAATTTAACAATAAATATTTAGTGACAAACTAAGCGATGAGTTTTGCGATGGATTTTTAGCCACAAATTTTACAACACACTTTTTATGCTTCAAAAAAAATTTTTGATAAATGAATTTAATTAGCCACATGAAATCCAACCTTAAATAAGATCCGCACGTGAAGTCCCCATCCACGAAAGAAAAAAAAATATTTGTTCAGAGAGAGAGAGAGCCTTCAATGTTAATCTCCACACTAAAACAAATACAAGACACAGCAGAGTGTACTAAATGTTCAGGACATTGCATACGTTGAGAAACAAAAAGAAACAACTGTCTTATAGACTAAATGAATTATTTGAACAAATAGATCAGTATTAACATAATATGGAGAGCATTATTCAGAAAAAATATAGAGTATGATCTTGACAGTACACCTTTGAAGAAATCACTCTGGCTTTGCCTTATAGGGCAAATGAATTATTTAAACTTGAACTGTTGAAGTTTCATAAGCATCTCTGCCCCACATTTGTGAAATCATTCAAATCCATATGACCGCTAAAAATATCTCTCCAGCTTTGTTTCATATCTTGAACCAGTTTCACGCTTGCCAAATAAGGGGGCTGCAGAAATTCAACAAGGATTTGATAAGACTTCAACTCTACTAAACTAGTGTTCACGTTGCAATAACCACATGTACTAATAATCAAACAACATTTGCAATTTCAAAATAATTAATGATACCAATATCAATAATCATGTTCTAATTCAAAATAATTAAGCTGAAAACAAAATATTTATAAAAAAAAAAAGAAAGAAAAAGCACTGATACAAGAGGCACTTACCATTTTAAGTTTCGAGGGTTCTTCCTAAAGAAATACAACATAATCATTCAGAATTGTATTTTTTCTTTCTCTAGTGGATCTTCTAAATGGCATAGGTTTTTGAGATGTAGAGTTTGTTCTTCCGATTTGGAGGGTTCTCCAACATTGTCTGAACTCTGTTGTGTTTTGAACAAAATCAGGGATGCAAGTCTAATCAATTCCAATAACACCTACGGAAATATCAACATATTCATCTCAAAAGATAATGTCTCTAATCATATCTTCCCCCGTAAACTCAACATCCTCAAAGAACCAAGTATTTCTCAACTCAAAAATGACCTTATTTGTGAGATCATAGAATTTGTACCTACAGCACCGAGAACAAAAAAAAAAGTCAACATTTTCACATTTCCACTAAACACTCTCTCTCTCTTCCCTCTCCCCTCACTTTCCCAATCACCCGAAATTTTTTTTTCTTTCTTCTCTTCTTCCTCTCACCCTTCTCCTGCTCTCCTCCTGCTCTCTGTTTCTCTCATTCTCTCCCTCTATTTCTCTCATTCTCTCCGGCCTCTCGTCTCCCTCATCTCACTCTCTCAATTTTCTCTCTCTTTCTCTCTCCTGCACGCACGCGACAACCCTCTGCTTCTTTCCCTCGCCTGTTCGCGCGCAGTGTTCTCTGCCACTATAATGCTCTTCTGCAACCCTCGCAGAAGTCCCGACCGGCAGTCGTCAACAGACCCTCGAAAACCCTAGGCCGCGATTTCATGCGATCCCTCCATTGAGCAGGTAAGGGCTGGTTTCTGACCATTAGCCCTAGGTTTCGATTTTTCTTGATGATTAAGCTTAAATTTCTGAACTTTGCTTTGATTTGGAAGCAGTGCAGGTTCCGAATTGAATCGAATGGCACACGAAAGTTAGGTCTGCGAATGTGAAAACCCTAGATGAGGGAAATTCTAATTCTTTCGATAAATTGAATGAATTTAGGGTTAATGTAGAGTGGAAAATCCTGTATATATTCTGAAAATGTGTGGGATTTGAATAAGAATGCATTTTCTGAAATTCATGATTTTTGCTTAATGAGCATACTACGATCTTATAGTCATAACTCTCTTTGCACAAAAGCAAATCATGTGAGGCGTTTCGTATATGAAAGTAAACTCTCATATCTTGAAAATGAGATGTGATTTGTTGAAATCGGATAAGAGCCGAATTTGTTATGATTTTTCAAAGAATTTTCATGGTGCAGAATGTCCTGTTTCTGTCCTGCTGCAGTTGCTTGTCTTTCCTTCAATTTTAAGATGCCTTTTAGGTTGAATTTTGCTATAGCTTGAACATAAATATTGTAGATTTATATCTTATTTTTAATTTCAGATAAAAATCATCTGATTTGGATATGTATAGTGAAAGTTATAGGCTTTTTTCCATGGCTGCGTAGATAGGAATTTTGAATTCTGGACTATGATGTTCATGGACTTAGATGCTTTGCTATGCTTTGAATGGATTTAGGACATAAGCATCAAAGTTGTAGTTTTATGCCTAATTTTTAAGTAAAAATTAGAATTTTCATGATCCAAGAAGTCTAGATCAAGGTACGGCTATTTTTTTATAATATGTTGTGCCGGAAATTATTGGGAGATTAGGAATTTGTGATATATTGAAAAGAACCACTTAGTTCTAGTGTTGGTGCACGATTTAATGATTTATTTATGACCAATGTATTAGGTTAAGGCATTCAAGATTAAAGGAGGGTTTGAATTTTATTTGATTTGGGAATTGGGAGTGATTAGCCTCCCAAAAAGTGAGTGGATGGTCAATTGTGTTATAAATCAGCAAAATGAGTTTAAATTCTTTTGTGAATGATTTTGAATGATTTTTATATATTTTATATGAAATTATTTGTGATTGTGAGATATCTGAAATGAAAATCTGAATTATAAGTGTATCTTATAAAATTATAAATGAATCTATATCATTTGCATTGGATATTTGATATGTAAATACTTGTAGCATGACTTTGGAATTTGTTTGATGAAACATGACACATTATTGCAAATTTGAACGATTATAAAATGATGATGCACGAGTGTAATGGTTATAGTCATCCCCTCCACGGAGCGACCCGACGGGATGACGTGATTGGGGTTTTATTGCGAGAGAGGTGTACGTGACCTCTTCTTTGTCACGTCGGACTATCCGAATTGCACCCCGGTAAGGTACGAGCCAACGCCAAGGAAAGGGGTAATGTTTTGAAATACTGAAATGGAAAACCCCTTGGTGGGCTTCCGTCTGGGTTTGGTCAAACTCAGGACGGAAGTGATTTCGATGGGACTCTTGTAATTTTCAAAAAGAATATGTGATGTGGATGCATACTTTGTGAATTATCTGATTTATTGAAAATGTTTTTACATATATAAAGTGTTGTTTATGAGATATACTTTGACTTTCCCACATTTACCCCTCATTTATCATACAATCATACCATTGCCTTCCACTCACTAAATATTCCCAATACTCATCCCTCTTTCCATATTTTCAGAGGAAGCTTAGAGCCGTGACGAGAATTGAACCTTGGAAAGGTTTATCTGTTGTTTTGTGTAGGTATTATAGAGATGTAAGGTTATTTTAATTAATTTGAAATCCATGGAAGGGAAGACTTGTATAATTCTTTTGGTATGGATTAAATCAGTACTTATTTCATATATAAGAGCAAGTATTGATGGAATTCTTACATAGTTTGTATTAGAGTTTGTACGAAACTTATTCATTTTCTCTTAACTCTCATTTTTTGTTAAACTTATTGTTTAAATAGGACATTTGATTTGAAATGTTGACATTCGTTATTCTCTTTCGATTTTAAAAAGTTCTATACATCTCATACCGTTTGAACTTTACTGATACTATCTCGTTTCTTTAGGCGAGTGTTAGTAAAATCCTGCGCCTATGATTTGAGACTTCTTTTATTTTAAATGCTTTATTTTGGTTGAAAATTCTGGAATGGCTGGAATGGCCAATTTTGTATGCGTGCATGTATAGGAACCCCCGCCCGAATGTGTACCGATGCATGCTTGTGTGTGCAGGGATGGACCGGATGGGTCCTTTACACATGTATTGTATTTGGAAGATATATTGTACAGTTTATAGCCTTATGGAGTCCCGGTATATAAGGAGGTTTTGCCCGTGTTCCGAAACAACGCGACGGTTGTTGCATGGTCGATCCGAGAATTGGAACGTGACAGTACTCAGAGTATCCTACAAAATAGTAACTAACTGTCTTAGCATCCAATTTTCTGTCATTGGGCCGAAAAGGCCTAGCCTCAACTGGACAACCCTAAACGTGCAAATGCTTTAGACTATGATGTCTGTCAGTCCAAAGTTTGTAGAGGGTTTTGGCAGTTATCATAGTAAGAACCCTGACTAGGAAGTATACAGTAGTCTTGAGTGCCTCTCCTCAGAATAACTTAGGTAAGACAGAATGAGCAATCATACTTCTTACCATATCCTGAAGAGTCCTATTTTATCTTTTAGTAACACCATTCATGGCGGGTGATCTAGCCATGGTATACTATGAGACGATACCGCATTCCTTAAGGAAGTGAGCAAACGGTCCTGGACGTTCACCTGATCCATCATTTCTACCGTAATATTTTCCACTACGGTCAAATTTGACTTTCTTAATTCTTTTACTGAGTTAGTTTTTAACTTCAGTTTTATAAATTTTGAACATATCCAGAGATTGGGACTTGTCTGTAAGGAGATAAATGTAGTTATATCTTGAATAATTGTCTATGAACGTAATAAAATATCATTGACCATTCCAAGAAACCGAAGGGAATGGTTCACAGATATCCGTATAAATTAGTTCTAAAACGTCTGAAATTCTTTTGACCTCATAATTCCTTTTATTAGTTTGTTTTCCTTTTATCAATTTACACAAATATCAAAATCTATGAAATCAAGGGAATCAAGAATTCCTTCTGATACAATTCTTTCTATTCTCTGTCTAGAGATATGACCCAATTTGTTGTGCCACAACGAGGAGAAATTCTCATTAGTTAATTTACGCCTTACATTTCAAGTACTAGTATGTAGGGATTCATTAAAACAAGCTACAGTATCAAGTAAATAAAAATTATCGGATCCTAATAAAGAATCGAAACCAACTAATTTTGAATCAAAAAACAAACTAACTTTCCCATTTTCAAAAGAACAAATAAAACCAAATCTATCCAATATAGAAATAGAAATCAAATTCTGTTTGAAAGACGGTACAATAAATGTTTCATGTAGATCAAAAAAGAATTCATTCCTTAACAATAATCTAAATCTTCCTTTATCTACAACTAGAACCCTATTGTCGTCACCTACGTAGATATATCTTTTACCATAATTTGGCAGTTGATAATTTAGGCAACCCTGCATGGACACACTGATGTGAGTGGTTGAGTGGAATCTAACCACCAAGTGTGTCCTGGTACCGAAATTAAATTAAACTCAAAACAAACCAAAAATAGAGACATACATTTCTTTGCAAGCCAGGCGTGATAATTGGTACACTCATTCTTTCTATGTCTCTCAGCACCCCAAAAGAAACATCCTTTTTTTTCTGATTCATTTAGTACCTTTTGTTACTTCTTCTGAGATGTCATACTTGTTGCATGCTTAACGGGCTTCCTTTTCTCGCCTTTGGTCGAGACTAGGTGAGCACTTTCTATCCGATCTCGCTTCAACCTTTTCTCTTCTTAGACACAGTAAGAGATAAGCTCATTCAGAGACCAGATCTCTTTCTGACAATTATAGTTCACTTTAAACTGATTAAACTGTCCTGAAAGAGATATTAAAACTAAATACACAAGCAAGTCCTCAGAGAGGTCAAGTTTGAGTGCTCTTAACTTTGAAGCGATATGAGACATCTCCATGATGTATTCTCGAATATTGCCTTGATTTTTATACTTCATTGACACAAGATTTGCCAAAAGTGTACCAATTTCTGCCTTTTCATTCTTAACAAACCTTTTTTCAATATCAACAAAGAAGTACTTGCTGTAGCAATAGTATCAAATATAGAGCCCCTAAAAGTTTCTGGAATGGTCTTCTTCATAATCATGAAACTAATGCGATTCGACCTCTCCCACCTTTCAAACTCCCTCTTTTCATCAGAGGTACTCTTATCTGTAATTGATAGAGGACAGTCAATCGTTAGTACAAAGTCCATATCTATAATCCCGAAAACAATTAGAAGATTTTCTCATCATGATTTGAAATTTGAGATATTCAACATGTGAATGAAGTTGAGTTGGCATTGATATTGGTGGAAATAGTGTTAACTGTCAAAATAGAAAACAATAATCAATATATGCTCAAACGAAATTTTAAAACCAAATAAATTCAAATATGAGAAATTTTTATCATAAGATACCGATAACTCCATTAATATTTTATTTTTGAATAAAATAATTAATTTGTAAATAGTATCACCTTTTATATTCCAAAAGGAAATTAATTTCCACAAAAAAAGGTCATTTTGGTGATATGTTGTTTCAATTAATTTATCTCGAAATATATACAAACTCATATTCATATTTGAATAATATCCGTAATTGAAAAAATTCCAATTTTATCCTGATGGACTCAATTTCTTGAGGATTGAGCTATTTAAACCTCAATCTTATAAACTTTAAATTGGGCCTGAAAAAAAAAAAAAAAGAAAACCCAATTTTATTAAGTCTATCTCCATCATCTTTCTTTTCTTTCCCTATACCTTTGTTGTCGGCATAAAACCAAAGTTTTAATCTTTTGCCAACAACTGATTCAAAACTTGGTCAATCTCCATTCTGTAACAGAGGACACCAGGAAAGTTTCCATGTGAGTGGTGAGTTCATTTAGAACTTCTTAAAAACTACATAACCTTAGACTTATCTCTGTCTTGTTGACAGGACTTTTCTAAACATGTCATACCATCGCATACTAAAAGAATAACCAATTTTGAATATAAAAGAGATAATAAGGAACGATAAGAATGAAAATAGGTTTAATTGAGTCCAATGAGTTCCAAAACTTTTTACACCCAAGATTAAATCTATTTGGGCCCAAAATGACCCATAAAATCTTCTTTTTTTTTTGGAAAAAAAATTGATTCTTTTGTGACATGAATTTGCAATAAAAAGAAAAAAATTCTTTGTTGGAATTTGAAATTTTTCCTTTGAAATTGGTAAGTCATATTTTAAAAGGAAATCAAATCTAAAAATTTCCCCTTTTTGTTTTTTCCAAATTCTAAAAGTTTTTTATAAAAAACCAAATTTAAAATATTCCTTAAAATCAAAAATTCTCAAAATTAGATTTGCAGTTACCCAAAAAAATTACCATAAAAAATAATACCCAAAAGAAGGAAAGTCCATAAAAAAAAAAAAAAATTGACTTGCACCCTTTTCCTTTTTTTTTTTGGAAGAAAGTTCATTGCCAAAGAAAAAAGTAAGTTTCAAATAATAAACCAAAATTTACATATATACATATCATAGAAGAACCCAAAGATCCCAAAAAAAATGTCAACTTCTCTTCTTTTTTTTTTTAGTTGAAAAGATCTCAAAAATGACACAAGTATATATATATTAAAAAAAAAAGAGTCGGATGTCAATTTTAATGAAAAATTGAAAATCGACTTTAGTAAAACTGAATGTCGACTTTGATGAAAACTAAATGTCGACTTGATGAAGACTTCCTATAATTTTTTTTTATTCAAATCCACATCCAAATCCATAATAGTCATACATATTTTCAAAATTCATATAACACAAGAAATCATAAAAAACTTAGAATATGCATAAAAAATTCCAATGACTCAAGCACGAGTGGCTCTGATACCACTTGTTGAAAAAAATAATTTAATGCAAAACCATATCAAAATTGTGTTAAATTATTAGAATTAAAAACTTAATAAACTAAAATTAAAATTTAGAACGGATTAAAATTATATCTGATTCTATAGCTGAAAATTGAATAGAACGAAAGTTTAATTCGATCTTCGTCTAGGCAGAATCCTGACCACGGCCTTCTTAGTCAAATATATTCTTACAAAATCTCTCTATATAATGAGAATATTAGGGAGAAGAGTAAATACACTGACTCAGGGATCATAACCCTTATTTATAGTCATAAGAGATGACTTTATTTCCAAATTCATAATTGAAATTTGTCTATTTAGTTTATTCAAGTTATCTTACCTAATTCACTTGAATTTAGATAACTTTCATGCTATTCTTAAGTCACCCTTACACATTCCCTATTTAACCCATCATAAATAGCAAATGTCTATAGGTATTTACATATTTATTTATTTCTATATCCTCTGAAATATTTAAACTCAAATTATTGAATTTTTCAAATTTACCGGATCACTTTTATATGGATTATTTTATGGACTTGACAATATATAATACATAATTATTTTAATATATAACCTCAATATTGGATTAATGATCCAACGGCCCTACATCTCCACCTCCACCAAACAGCAATTATCAATATTTCTCAGCAACTTAAAAGGCAATTTTGAGTGATAAGGCATTTAGAATTTTTTCCTAGTAAACAATGGCCCCCAGCCATGCCCAGCCAACACGGAATAAATACCATTCGTAAAAAATATTCACTCTCAACCTGTTTTGGTGTCCGACAAGCAAAAGGAAAATGACTTTTCCATTAATGAACTCTATTTAGCTTAGATAGTGGCCTATCTTAGAAGCAACTTTTTAAAACTGGATATGCAACCAAATTGCCCTGTTAAGTGAATAAATTATCTGGAAGCATGTTTTTTATCTCTGGGTGGAACTCACTTGTTGCAAAGTTCAGTTTATTTAACATGTGCACCAAGGTCAACTAACATTTTCCTTACAAGAGATCCAAGGATAAACATACACATGGTAAGTGACAAAATAATATTATTATAATCTATATAAAAACATGTTAGAGGGAATCAACTACATGGTGCAAAGGAAAAAAAGAACAAATATGATAAAAGATACCTCGGTTGGTTTTATGACTGAGATGTGGAAAACCCACGTCTTAACTTGATGCCATTGCCTCCTAAGCTTATAACACTTGAAAAACCAGAGGCATCAAAATTTAACCAAGCTTCCCAAGTGTCATCTTCACCTGTAAAAAGGGCATGCAGTCCCTACAAGCAGAAAACTTAAGTTTAGTATGCTCATCATTGAAATGAATAAACCTTAATTGACAACTGACAGGAAAAACAGGAAGAATTGGGCCCATATAATCCAAAAAAATCAAGAGCTGGAGGCAGAGAATTGGGCACCGTTAGTCTTGTATAAAAAGAGCACAGGGACCATTAAGCTATAGTTGATCACTCTACCATAAAAACATAAATCAATGCTTGAAAGAATATGCTTTAATTCAAATATCTGACTGAGTTTGATATCATGGGTCTATGTACCCATGAACGATTTGTCATTTGTTTTCCTATCAAGAAAATAAAATCCCCAAAACAATCATCGAACATAGTGTCTTGGTGTCACGCCCCAACTTTCCCGTTGGGCATGCGACAACTGCCACGTTATTTCGATATACAAGTAGCATTTCCTCATATACCGAAATAGTGCAAGGCATTCAACCTATTTAAAAACAACTCAAATATCACATTAATGACCATCCTTGGTCATCCAGTATCAAAGCATACTTTTTCACACAATTTAAGGATTAATCTAATCCATCCCTATTCATGCACATATGCAAATGGGTCAATTCGGCCATTCCAGAATTCTCATAATTAACAATATCAAAATAGTTCAAAATTTATCACGAAGTATCCAAATATCCCAATTTAAACCACAAAAATTGTACTTGGAGTTTTTAAATCAAGAAAATACAAGTTCATTATCATAGAAATATGGATTTCTCAAATATTTGCCTAAAGAAGACTAAGCAAGTATTTAACAAATCCAATCAAACAAAAAGTACAAAGTTTTCCTTCCATGGATCATTCTACACAATTTCAAAATTAAAGTCTTCATTTCAAATACATAGCTATGTTCAGCAACTCTCCTTTTCAGTTTGGCTCCAAAAAAATGTCTTCCGCTTAAGGTTCCTCTAAAAAAAATTTAGAAGAGAATAGTAACTATTTAAAACCCTAGTGAGTAGAGTGCAATGGCATGCAACGCATAAATGAGGAGTGAAAAAGGTTATGTCAAATCATATACAAAGTGCATTGTCATAAATGAAAATATTGGTATAAAACAGTTTATTTCAAACCATCATAACTCATGCGAACAAAACAAACAATTTATATTCTTTTTCCATAATTTTGGGATATGCCGAAATCATTATTCTACCAAAGTTCGTTGATAGGATCCGCCAGGGGGTTTATCATTATTTTCTAAAAATTCCTTTCACCTTAGCGTTGGCCAGGAGCTCTGTGGGGGTGCATCCACGTTATCACGGCGGTTTGAGAAGACTCTCCAACTCACCTACCACCAAGCCAAATTAAACAGTCTTGACCACGTCGCCCCAATGGCCCGGTCCATGGCAAGACTTAAACTATAGCTATTTTTCAGCACCATGTTACCAAATTCAGTATATAAATCAATTCAGACTCAAATTTCAATGTAAAGAAACAATACATGTTTCGTATGAATATTCAATTGTAACATGATACAAATAATTCAACAATTTAGTACAAGAGTCATGGATTTATTCAAATTTCATTTGAGACACACCATATTCATAAAATATTATAAATCTAATTCGAATTCATTTCAAAATTCAATTTATGAAACATAATTGAAATTAATTTACTCATTTACATGAAACATGGTCCACTCACCTCATGAGGGTATTCACTCCCTATACATTATTATCTCCAAAGAAATCTCCTTTCAAGCTCCAATGGATTGTCCTAAACCAACAATAACAATTTTCAGGTCATTTCTCCTTAAATTCAAAAGTTTACAAATTTTCTCTAAATTTATTTAAACCCTAATTTCAAATATTTTCTTATTCTTATTTCATTTTATCAATTTGTCATTATTTGTATCATTCTCATATCAGAAACAGATATGAACATCAAATGTTATTCAAAATCAAATATGAAAGCTACTATGTTTCCTAGCTTTGAAACAAACCTGGGGGATTTGAATTTTTGCAATATTTGCACCATTTGATCCGGTATGATTACTTATAAATTCAGGAAAAAAAATGTTAATTACACCAGCATGGACATACGCAAATTTATGGTTTACTTCAACTAGGCAACTACAAATGTCATTTGCACTCATCAATTTGTAGAGCAAAATGTTTATCATTATTGTTACAGATATCTCACAAAACCCAAACAGTTACCATGTGAGAATGTGTAACAAAACACAGGTTAATCAGAGTACCAAATATATGTACTTGAAAATTACCTAGATTTCCACACATGCTATACGCATGCAACCAGATCTTAATCTAGATGTGCCATACAATTGTGGCATGTCTTTCTTGATCAGCACTAGCTGAGATACTGCCACATGCACATTCAGAAAAACCTTTATGGGACTTCAAGTACCAAAACTTCATTTTCTCTAATTCAATACTCATATACATATGCCCAGCCCTCTTGAAATCCATTCAAATAAAGGGAAACACATTATCTATTCTCCAAACATGAAAAGTAAAATTTTTATTCTTTTCTTTATTCAATCTTTTAAGATAGAAATCTAAATATAGATTATTATCCCATCAATTCATACTCACCTAGGGTTCTCTGACATTACCTGATGTTTGCGACTGAATTGAACCTCTGTGACGCTTCTAAAACATGGCAAACACTTCTAAAATGCTTGGCTTTGGAAAAGATTTTGAAAACCAATGAAGAATCGGACTGATTTCAACGGATGCCCAAACCAAGCCCTAGCCGAGAGGAGATGAGATCCGGCTATTTTAGGTCTCAATTGCAACCTCCAGTATGCCCTTGTGCTTCAAGAATACTCAAATCGTGGAGGAGATTTGGGAAGAAGATGAAATTTGGAGAGAGAGAGAGAGAGGGAGCCGAGAGTGAGAGAGAGAGAGAGAAACGAGAGAGAGTGACGAAGGAGATGGGGTGGGTTTCGGGTGAATGGAATTGGGAAAGTGGGGGGGGGGGGGGGGAAGAATACTGGGGTCTGATTTTTTTTTCTTTTCTTTTCTTTTCTTTTGTTCTAGTTTTCTCGGTATTGCACTTGGTTTGCTAAGATCCTTCATCTGCTCATCTTGTTCTAGTAGCACATTTCCATACCATGAAATACAACAAACATTAAACCCTCTATCAACTTTAGTTCCAGAAACCAAACAATTTATATAAAAAAATAAAAAGTAAATTATTTTCCTTGCATAGTCACTACTAAAAAACACGGATTCAGTGACGAAAATTACCGACTGAAAAAAATCTATCATAAATAGCGACGAAATTGCGACGGATTAACGATTAATAAGTTATATATAGATTACCGACAGATTTTTTTTGTCGCTAAAAAATCCGTCTCTATTCTCTCGCTGGTGGGGGTCAAAGGAAAAATAACAAATAATAAATAGAAAGAAAAAACTATTAGCGACGGATTTTTTCCGTCGTTAAAAAATCCGTTGCTAATCCCTCACTGATAAGGGTTAAAGGAAATTTCAAAAAATAAAAAAAAAATAGAAAAAGAACTATCTGGACGGAAAAAATCCGTCGCTAATAGGGGGCCAAAGGAAAATTAAAATAAAAAATAAAATAAAAAAGTAACTATTAGTGACGTATTTTTTAACGATGGAAAAAATTCGTCCCTAATAAAAAATCTGTTACTAATGTGTCGCTATTAGTTTTTCATAGATTAAAAAAAATTAGAAAAAAAGAACTATCAGCGTAGATTTTTCGTGGCTGATGGATCCTTTTTTACTTTATTTTTGTTTTATTATTATTTTATTATTTTATTTTTTCTTTTCTTTTATTATTTTAGAATTCTTTTTTTTATAATTCTTTTCTTTTTTTATAATTGTTTACTTTTTTTATAATTGTTTACTTTTCTTTTTTTATTTTAAAGATAATAAGTAAAAAAAAGAAATATGATTAGATAAGTAACTTGGTCCAGTGGTTGTGCTTCTCTTAACATTTTCTATGTGCACGGGTTCGGGGTTCGAAGTTCCAGAGAGGTAATTTTCACACAAATTAAAGGCGGGGCTGCATGGGTGGGCGGGTCGGGCTGGGCTGGCCGGTGGGTCGGGCTCTTGGAGCAACAAGCTTTATTTTTTCAAAACTCAAAAAATGGCAACAGATTGGGTCCATCATTGATTTTTTTTTTCTGTTTTAGTAACGGATTTTTTTCATTGTTAATCTGTCGTTAATAGTAACGATAAAAAAAAATTTATCGCTAATATTTAATAGGGTCACTATTAGTGACGGATTTAGCAACGGAAAAAATCTATCACTCATACCCTTCAGCAACAGAAAAAATCCGTCACTGAAAATCCATTTTCTGAGAAACAAAAATGAGTGAAATGCTGCATAACAAGAAATTACATAAGTAGATAAAAAAGGATTTCACAAGATTGGAGTTAACATTCTACCTCTTATCAATCAAAATTGTAATCTGGAGTAAAGACCTTGCTCAAGTGCATGGTGTGCAACTGGAGATGGCATCAGCCTTCTTCCCATATCTCTGCCATAAGGTGGCTGAGTAACAATCGCAGCAACCTAAATTTTGCAGTTAGTAAGCCTAAATTTAGTGGTTGAATAACAACATAAATGTACAGGCGGCAATCAGTGGTATGGCTTTCCACCTGTACATGTTAAGACATTGGACAAAATTGATTTGGGTTAGTGCTCTATGTCATGCTTAACACACATAGGCCAAAAAAGAATGTCCCACATAGAAAAAATATGACGGATTCGACACACGCAATAGATTTTATAGATTTTTTTTGCACAAAATTAAATTTATTAACTATGTTTAATGTATATCACTTGAATTGATACAAATTTATTGTTAATTATTTAAACAAGAAATGTAATACTGAAATATTCAGTATTAGAAAATTTTTATTGAATTTTCAATATTTTTTATAAAAATATTATAAAAAATCGACTGTAATTGATTTTAATTTATCAATTAAAGTCTTATAAAATTTTATTGGGAGAAAAATAAGTTTTTGTGATAATTTGAGCAACAAAAACTTATTTGGAATCAATTGAATGAAGACAAATCGACTTGCCTCATCAGAAGACGACTTAAGGATCAAAAAATTCATTTTGGTTAAATATAAAATTTACCAAGACGATTTGAGAAAGTTCCAAAATGACCTGAGGAGACTAAACCTTAGAATCCTTCACTTTGCATAAAAGCAAGTCGACTTGCCCCAATGACAGGTCGACTTGTGTTTCCAAAACACATAGACAAGTCACCCTACCCCAATGATAGGTTGACTCGTGCTTTTTGATTTTGTGTCTAATAAGATTGCTTGTGGCCAATACAAGCCAACTTGCCAGATATAAATCATAGAGAAACATGTCTGCACATTAAGTAAGGTGACTTACTAAAAAGTAAGGCAACTTGAGGGTTATACAATAAAGAAATTGGGTCGCCTTGAGACAATTTTGAGTCAACTTGAGGGTCCGTCAAATTGACTTGTCAGAAAATAAGTGGACTTGGTATCTGAAAATCTAAGTTACACAAATCGACTTGTGCTCTATTATAAGTTAATTCATGAGTGTGAAATGTTGCAAAATGACAAAAACGAACAATCAAACTCGAACAAAACTTAAAAATAATAAGGGGCAAAGTGGAGATTTCATCTCATATAAGTAAAAAGGTTTAAACAAACCTTTATTTTTCATTCTCCTTTCCCAAACTCACTTTGCACTCTCTCTCGACTCTCATCTCCCTCACCCATATCACTCAATCTCTCTCAAAATCAATTAATCTCCCTCAAACCCACTCTATAAAACTTCCAAATCCTAAATCAAACACTTGGATTGAGATAAATTTGGGAAAAAATCTAGAGTTTACGCAAAAAGGGGAAATCTAGGGTTTCTGAAAACCCAACGCTCAAAACTCAATCCAACCCCAAAATTGAGATAATTTCTTCCTTCTAAACTTGGAATTAGCTTTCTTATAAATAGATTTAAAGTTATTATTGAGATTTGAGAGATCTGTTTGAGAGTATAAAACTAGGGTTTGTAAATGTAATACCAAGCTTAAAAAAAAAAAAAAAAAAAAAAAATTGGAGATGCAGCGTTTTGGGACAAAACGCTGCGTCCCCAATTGGGGATTAGGGTTAAAACCCTAACCCCTTTCTCTCTCTCTCCCTCTCTCTCTTTCTCTCTCCCCGACGTTCCCTCTCCTGCGGCCGTTCGGCTTCCTCCGCCACAGCCACCGCCGCCGCCGCCGCCATCCTTCTCCTTCTTCTTCTTCTTCTTCTTTTTCTGCTTCTTCTTCTTTCTTCCCACGGCTCTCTCTCCTTTCTGCAGTCGCGATCGTTCGCGATCTCACCTCCTTCGCAAGCTCCGCCGAGCGCCGCCACCGCGCGATCTTGCTTCCGTCCGCGAACAGCCGCCACCAGCAGCAACCCCTCCTTCTGCCACCATCGCGCGAGCTTGAGTGCTCCACAGCGCGATTGCAGAACCTCCATGAGCGCAACCCGCCCTTGCACACGACCGAGCCAGCGAGCGCGCGAGCAGGCGAGCACACGACCGAGCCAGCGAGCGCGCGAGCAGGCGCGCGAGAAGGCGCGCGAGCAGGGCGCGCGAGCAGGCGCGCGAGCAGCGCGCGCGAGCAGCGCATGAGCACGCCCCAGCACAGCGCACCAGCGCACGGGCGAGCACCAGCCCGCGAGCCACTGTCGGCCCGCAGGCCCGCCAGCCTGCAGGCCCATTAGCCGCAGGCCCATCAGCAGCAAGCCCACGGGCCCACCAGGCCAGACAGCCAGACCAAGCCCGCAGGTCTAGTACGGCCCGCGGCCCAGTTCAGCCCATCGGCCCGCCGGCCCGCTACCCCGCAGCACGCAGACCAGCGAGCCCGCTAGCTGTAGCCCACGAGCCCGCGACGGCCCGTGAGCCCGTGAGCCCGTGACAGCCCACGAATCTCCACTCAGGTAAATGACTTAGGGTTTTGCTTCGGATCTATGTGTTTAGATCTAACAAATAAATATTGTTTTGATAGGAAACACTACAAACCTTGGAGCGACCGAAGCGACAGTCGGACGAGACTCTGCGCTTCGAGAAAACCCTAGGTAAGGAGATTTCTGCTCTAACTGATACTTTGAATGAATCTAGAATTGAATCTAAGATGAAAGATTCTGTATATGTTCAGAGTGTAAGTAGAATGCGAATAAAATACCAATTCTGAAATGACTATATGTGACTTTGAAGGTTAAGTAGAGAATGTTACAGAAACTAGATGCTCTGATACGAAAGAAGCATATTAGAGAATCATAAAATCATGTTGAGTTAATTCGAATGATTTCCTTTAGAGTTAAACCTTGAAATATGCATGAAAGTATCTGGATTGTAGGGTTGGAATGAAATGAGCCGTAAAGTGGAAGATACTGTTCATTTCATGTTTTTCGGATAAACCCTTAAGATGCTTGAGAAATTGATATTCAATTTTGATGATCTGATTAGGTTGATTTTTTTGGAGATTCGAGAAAGCAGAATTGAATCTAAGATGAAAGGTTCTGTATATGTTCAGAGTGTAAGTAGAATGCGAATAAAATACCAATTCTGAAATGACTATATGTGACTTTGAAGGTTAAGTAGAGAATGTTACAGAAACTAGATGCTCTGATACGAAAGAAGCATATTAGAGAATCATAAAATCATGTTGAATTAATTCGAATGATTTCCTTTAGAGTTAAACCTTGAAATATGCATGAAAGTATCTGGATTGTAGGGTTGGAATGAAATGAGCCGTAAAGTGGAAGATATTGTTCATTTCATGTTTTTCGGATAAACCCTTAAGATGCTTGAGAAGTTGATATTCAATTTTGATGATCTGATTAGGTTGATTTTTTTGGAGATTCGAGAAAGCAAATTGGAAATTGTTTTGAAAATAGGGAGTGACCACCCTCCCTAGAACTGTGAGTGGGATTTTGACATTCGCTATTGATTGAAAACCATGTTTCAAAAATACTTTTAAATGACATGTTTCTGCAAATATATGATTGTTAGACCTTTCCAATATTTGATGAAATGTTTTGTGACCTTTGGAGTGTCTTAACTGCTGACTTTATTGATATGCATCCATGAGTTTTGATAAACGTATATTGTGCCACATTTTCGACATATTGATATGTTTTAAATACTTCCACTGCATTGGCACATGGTTTTAAATGGATTTGCTTACACATTTGGGCTGTATGCCCGGCCGACTTTATGATATTATGTTTTGGGCTATATGCCCGGCCGACTTTATGATATTATGTATTGGGCTGTATGCCCGGCCAACGTTATGATATTATGCATGGGGCTATATGCCCGGCCGACTGGTGATGGGATGCATGGGGCTACGTGCCCCGCCGATATGATATTGTGATCCGTAGCTACGAAGGACATCTGGTAGAGGCACCCCTTGTGTCCGGATACGCTTCGGCCGGAGGTATCCGCCAGATCGTCGTGTGTATGGGTGCTCCAGGTTGACCCTCATCGGAGAGGACGTTGAGTACGGCTTCGTCTAGCACCAGGCGGGAGCACCATACACGGCCGACTAGTTATATGTACGTTATTATTATTATTATTTACAGGCTAGTTGGGGTAGTCTGTGGCCAACATTGGGGCAGAGAGCCATTCTTTAATACTTACATTTGGAAAAACCCCCAATGCGCCGTCCTTGGTCGAGGTAGACCATTGCCGGGAATATTTCATTGGCCGGCTCTTCATGACATTGATTGAATATTGGATGCATATCTTACTTTATGATGTGTGCGTATTATTTATGATTTTGAAATAACATGATCGGTTTGCACACTGTGGATATTTTCTTATCTTATACTTTGACACTCCAAATTCACCTCGATATTGATAGTATGATGTCAATCCCCTCACTTACTGAGTATCCTCCCATAGATACTCACCCCTCACTTTCTTTCCCACAGGATTAGTGTTGGACAGAAGAGATATCACTGGGCTTGGGTATGAATATTTTCCATTTCTTCCGCTACGATGATTGGTGATATTATTATATATTGGAGATTTTAGATTGACCAATGTATTTATCTAAAATTTATGGGATGACTGTATAAATTATGGACATTTATTGAATTATTTCATTGTATTGAGGCATTTGTAAATATTTAAAAATAATTTGAGAATTTATTTTATATATGCGTAGAATTTAAGTCCGCTCGGTGTGGCGGCTGCTCATGCTCTAGTTGGGCATGACAGTAGAGGTCTGTTGCTAGGACTGTTAGAAACTTTATAGCCTTGCGTTGTTTTGGATGTTGGCTGTGGATATTGTTGATTTTGGAGAGGCCGGGATGGCCAATTGTTTATTTTTACATGATGAATGTCATATACATGTGAAATTGTACATGGAAAACCTCCGATTTATGGGGAGGTTCTGTCCGATTTTCTAGAAAAATACAGCCGGCATCCAGGGACAACGGGCGGCTGTTCACGATCCCGGTTCGGGGCGTGACAGTAAATAAGGAAAAATTGAGAAAATTGTGAGTGAGAATTGTATATTGGTGCAAATATTTTGTAGATGATGGAATTAGAACATACATTCTTGGATTGAAGAAATTAGGGTCTATGTTAAGTTTGCGAAAAATCATAAACCCTAGAATTTGATATGATTTAACATTTAATTCATGTGATTGTCTTAGGATAATTCAATTGGAACCCGAGAAGGGATTATCTTGGAATTGATTGTGTATTTGAGAGTGTTTACCCTCTCAAAATGTGAGTGGATGGTCATGTTTAACATAGATGATAAAATGTTTTCAATTATTATTTGTAAATTGAATTTTGAAAGAAATTTGAAATGGATTTGAAATGTTTTGTGATTGTGGTATGCTTAAATTGAAGTGTTGATAAATCCATTACTCTTTTATTGATCTTTGAATTGTTTGCACCGTGTTACAATGAAACATTGATTGTGAGTTGTGAAATTTGCTTTCTTTTGTATATGAACATAAGTATTGAATGATGAAATGAATTTCTTGTAACATGGTGCTGGGAAAAAGAATATAGTCTGATAAATCTTCCACGGACCGAGCTATTAGGGTGGCGTGGTCCATGTGTGCTAATTCTCGATGTCTTCTAGCTAAAACTATCTTCCTAGATTTGGATGAATTCTAATATTGTTTTTCCTTTTTTATGCAAGCATAACTTATCTCTATAATATTCTATCTTGATAGACTTGTCACCAACTATTTGTCAAGTGGCTTTAAAATCAGCTCCTAGCTTGCGTGTCCTAATCCTCTATCCTAATTAAATCCTTGTTGCAACCAAGCATTTTCATGATTGACTTTCATTGAGCATGCTTCATCATCCTTTCCTATATTATCTAGATTGATTATATAAATGATGCCTTGCATAGATCTTGTGGGTTTTACTCTTTGATGATTCTTAAATAAGCAACAGAATCAAACATTTGTTAGACAACCACTAGAATCAAAACATCACTATATATTCTCTATTATAGAATTTTCTAATACTAAACAAATTATGTTTTTTCATAACTGAAGCATGATTAATTTGAGATAAAGAGATACTCCTCTATTTCCTATGCCAATGACTTTGCGTAGAGTTGTTTTCGAAGTCAGCTTTATCTCCTTCCTTCTCTTGTAGGTTGATGCATTTTATGGAGACTCCCTTTATATGACTCGAGCATCCAATGCAAAGGGATCAAGTAGATCTCGGAACTTTAGCCTTCATGCCTTTCAACTGTCACCTTGCCTTGTTAATTTTGACATACCTCCATTTTACTGAGCATCACATTTTCAAGATTCCTCTGCTTGAAGACGATTGCAAGACATACTTAAACTTTACCCTTTGGTACCTAAATTTTTTTGGGTCCAACATTGTTAGTGCTCAATAGATCTTTAGGTACCCATTTCAGTACTGTTCTTCCTAATGTCTTGTTTATACGCTTGCATGTACTTGAGTTTTGTCCATTTTTAAGACAATGAGTGCATTTCTAGTTTATTGCTAGTCTTTTAGTCTTTCTAGCTTTGGCCTGCCTCCTAAGCTTGCATTAGTGTGCACTATATCCAATTTTCATGTAGTAATGACATCTACTTTTTGAATTAGTGTTTTTCAAATTAGGCACAAAGAAGGTGCAGAGCTTCTTTTGAGAGTTAGCAATGTTATAGCTTAATTTGGATTTGTCCTACACAGCTCTCTAGACTCCAGCATTAAATCAAGTTTTTCTTGCCCTTGGATGAATTTGTGCAACAATGAACTCAGTGTCTTATTCTTTTCATTTTCTTGTTTTAGTTCATCCTGTAGGTTATTTGTGTCAAGCACATGTTTTTTCCTACAGACTTCTATGTTCTTATTCTTTGTATTTTCTACTTCAGTATGCAACCTATTCTTTTCTAATTTTAAACTTTCATTCTCTTCTTTAGTCTTTCATTTTCTATGTTAAGCATTTTCTGTTCTTTTTCTATTTTATGTTCTATCTGATCATGCAGATTATTCTTTTCTTCCTTCAAAATTTTGTTTTCTTCTTTTAACTCATTTGATTCATCATTCAAGAAGTTACGATTTTCAATCTTTGTATTCTTCTCTACTTCTAACAAATGTTTTCATTTTTCAACTCTTCATTTTCTATTCTAAGATTTTCATTTTCTATTTTAAGCCTTTTATTTTCCTCAACAAGTTGATTCTTTTCAATTTCAAACATGTTTATTACGCTCTTTAAATTTGTGTTCTTGTGAACTAGTTTCTTAAGTGCATTGAATGCTAAAATCAAAGTATCATCCATGGACATTTCATTATCACCATTATTGACATTATCAGAAGAGTAAGATAAGAGTCTAGAGCAACTTACTTCATTTTTATTTTCTCCAACAAAGTATTATTGATGATCACTTGTGTTCACGGTTAAACCATATGAGACCATACAAGGTCCAATTGTTCTATCCATTTTCTCCCTTTTTTTTCTCATCAACAAAATAGGGTTAAATCACATGAGACCATACAAGCTCTAATTTCCTAAGGGAATGCATATGATGCTATTAAGCTACTCTCTCCCTTTCATCCATACTCTAACGACATAAACGTATTCATTTGCACATAAACACATATATCTAGGAGTATGCACTCCCCTTTTCACATAGACACATGCATATGTAAAAAACACCATGATGCACATAAACATAAACATATAAGCACATAAGCAAGCGCATAGTCATAATGAGAGTGAATTAAAATATGACATTCATTCAAAAGTATAGTTCATTACACATTGTTCATCCTAATACAACAAAATGAACCAAAAGAAAGAAAAGTTCAAGACAGATCACACGAAATGTAGGTCTCTTCATGGTGTAGCTCATGATCATAGGGTGATGATGATGAAAGTGCTAGGAGTAACTAGAGGGTTCGAGTTGATCCTTCCTAATCAGGGACTCAAGTTGATGCAATTTGTCTTATACTTGAAGATTTTGATCCTCCATCCTACTAAGTTGCCCGTGCATTTGAACCAATGCATTCCACATCATTTCTAAAGTGATCTCGTGGGTAGATCAAGATGTGAATGCTCCAACTTGTGCAAGAATGATTTGGAGGGCTTCTTTTCTAGGTTATTCCCTAGAAAACTCACTAGAACCTACTTAATCCCTTTTTCTTTTCTTAGGTTCACTTGGAGGTTCATCATCTTCCTTCCCTTTCCCATACACCATCCTTTAAAGTCCATTTGGCCTTCTTTAAAAAGGACTCCCAAATGCCATTTTTCAACAATAACCTTGTGCCTATGTCTTTCTTTAAATCTATGTTTTTTATAATTGTAAGATCTATGATACTAGACAGTGTAATCAGGGGTTCCTTTCATTATACAAGTCATTAATAAAAACTCCTCTTAGGTGATGGTTGTATGGTTTCCTCCTTGTGGCTTAAAGATGTATGTAATGATGAAGTTGAGGATTCTCTCATACACACCTAATGCCTTAGCATTAGTGTTAATTTCCTCTAAATCATCATTTTCGAATACGGTTTTGGCACAATCTTATAACTTCATATTCATGTACTTCTCACACTATGTGAAAAGAACCCAAGACATCCTATTCAACATGGTGATTACCCTAGAAACTTCCACAAACTCTTTACCCCAAATAAAGGTCTTGAATGTGCATGATTCCATTCTGGTAGCAAATTATAATGTGTTTCTAGTAAATGGTTCCCCGTCTCATCCACTATCACCAAATTGTTGTAAAATTTCCTAACTAAGTTCTCTTAAATCCTATCGTTTGGGCTTAGTAATGAACTAGGACAAATATGGTTAAGGTTTTCCTCATAAGGAAAACCTATGCTCTTTAGGTATTCCCATCCAATTAAATGACCTAGATTCAATTTCCTTTTATAAAAATTTGAGGTGAAGGACTTACTCTTTCCGAGGCTTGGGAATTCACCTGCATCATATTTTCTTGGGAGCTTTGTCTTTAAGCCATGGAAATTGATTATCGAAGGAGATTTACGCCCGAAGAGAGGTTGTTTGTGAGTGTGAGAGAGGGAAAATTTAGGGCTTTCATGTGTGAGAGAGAAAGAAGAGTCTATAAGTAATAAGGTTTTGATGAGAGAGGGACATGTACTTAGAGATTTCAAACGTTGGGAGAGAGAGAATAGGGTTAGGGTTTGTGAGAGAGAAAGAGAGAGAGAAAGAGAAAAATTTTTCTTTATTGAGATTTGAGAGAATTTTGGAGGGAATGAGAATAGCTGACCTTACAAAGACTTATATATTCAACTTGATTTTTTAAATTCGAGTCAAAACTGGGTTGTATTGTGAGACAAAATGGGTTTTGGATTTAATTTCAGAGTTTTATTTTGGGCATAAGCTACACAAATTGACTTGTTGGAGGCACAAGCTGACTTGTTGTTCAAGCAAGTCGACTCATATTGATTGCATGTCAACTTACCTGAGTGAGACCTTATTCTAAACTTAGCCAGGTCGACTTGCTGGAGACCTGAGTCAACTTGGTTATTGTTCAAAAATCTTTTCTATGTCTTGGTATTTACAAGTTGAGTCATACTGTGAATTAGTAAACTTACCTTAAGGATTAATCAATAGGTCAACTTATGCTCCTCATAATGCAACTTGTACACACAAGCAGGTTGACTAATATATAATGTAAATCGACTCAAAAACTTTATAGAAAACACTTTTGTGTTTTAACATTCATGGGTTAACTTATACCTTGTAGAAGTCGATTTATCTTGTGAGTTCATAGTATCTGGTCGACTTATTCTTTATTTAAGTCAACTTTTTAGCAATCAATGTCAACTTATACTATGTGTGAGTCGACTTATACACACAATCATTCATAAAATTACCAATAAGATTAACTTCCCTTGTCCATAAGTCGACTTATTCTCATCAGAAGTCAACATAAATATTGTCATATCTTTGAAATTACTTTCGAATTCCATTCCTATTGATGTGAACCCGTTGGGTATAAAAACCCTAGAACCCACGAACAAGTTAATTTAGCCCAAAAATCATCCCAACGAATTATTTGAACCAGTGGAATTTAAAACCTCAACCCTTGCCCTAAAGGAGGAAGAACCTAAGGTATATGACCTTAAACCCGTTTCTCACTAGATCAAGAACCTTGGTATAAAGATGGAATGAATGACGCCACAATCTAGATGGTTCGAAACCTAGATTGATAAGTCAAAAAACTAAACAAGACCCATATCTTGAATAAGTTCAAAGTTCTCAAAAGAATAAAACCTATGTGAAGAATCCTCACAATTTTATTAATTCTCTCCAAAGTGTTATTTTACACAATATATAATGGCCTATTTATAGCCTAAAAGGTAAAAACATAATTGGCAACTAAAAATTTAGAAACTCTCTAAACAATAAAGAATTAGGAAACTAAACATAAGTTACAAAAAAAAATAAAAATTAGGAAACTAAATAAATCAAACTATTTTGACCAAGTCTTGCTGCTATTTTTCTTCATTTTCGTCCTCCCTTGGTCTTGGATAGTTTTGGGCCTTTTACTCTTCTAACTGGGCTTGCATGAGCATAAGTGAGACCCCTTTTGGTTCTTCATTCATTTGGGCTCCAATTTCTTATTGTAAAACCCTCTGAATTAAATTATTCAGTACTTTTTTGGACCTTGTAACTGGAACTTTTGTTACTGGCCCAACTGGAACTTGAGTTGAATGTTGTAAATTTCTTGCAGTCTTGATAATCACATCATTCCCCCTTCTTGACAACGATTTGTCCCCAAATCGTCACCTGTATGAATATGCATCCGCAACCGCATTTTGCTTGGAAAAAGTCTCGATGAATTCAATCTCTCGAACATGTCTCTTACCATCTTAATGAATCAACAACTCTTTGAATTTAACTTACAAATAATTGTCTTGTGAAATTCAAAAAAAGAATAACAAGAAAAATAAAGAAGAAAAATAAGTGAGAAATAAGAAAGACGCAAATTTGGAAAAATTCCAAATTAAGAAAGAAACAAAAATGGAATGAATTGAATAAGAAAAGTGAATAAAGGAAGAAAATAAAGAATGTGAACAAATAAGAAATAAATAAGAAACAATAAAAAAAAATTGGAAACTGACTTTGTTTTATGAAAAATTATAGACAAATATGAAAAATTATAGACAAATATGAACAACTCGAGGGGTAACCCGAAATTGCTCTGATACCAACTGATGTGAACCCGTTGGGTATAAAAACCCTAAAACCCACGAACAAGTTAATTTAGTCCAAAAATCGTCGCAACGAATTATTTGAACCGGTGGAATTAAAGACCTCAACCCTTGCCCTAAAGGAGGAAGAACCTAAGGTATATGACCTTAAACCCGTTTCTCACTAGATCAAGAACCTTGGTATAAAGATGGATTGAATGACGCCACAATCTAGATGGTTCGAAACCTAGATTGATAAGTCAAAGAACTAAACAAGACCCATATCTTGAATAAGTTCAAAGTTCTCAAAAGAACAAAACTTATGTGAAAAATCCTCACAATTTTATTAATTCTCTCCAAAGTGTTATTTTACACAATATATAATGGCCTATTTATAGCCTAAAGGTAAAAATATAATTGGCAACTAAAAATTTAGAAACTCTCTAAATAATAAAGAATTAGGAAACTAAATATAAGTTAAAAAAAAAATAAAAATTAGGAAACTAAATAAATCAAACTATTTTGACCAAGTCTTGCTGCTATTTTTCTTCATTTTCGTCCTCCCTTGGTCTTGGATAGTTTTGGGCCTTTTACTCTTCTAACTGGGCTTGCATGAGCATAAGTGAGACCCCTTTTGGTTCTTCATTCATTTGGGCTCCAATTTCTTATTGTAAAACCCTCTGAATTAAGTTATTCAGTACTTTTTTGGACCTTGTAACTGGAACTTTTGTTACTGGCCCAACTGGAACTTGAGTTGAATGTTGTAAATTTCATGCAGTTTTGATAATCACATCACCTATCTAGCTCGATTATTACCTATGCACACTTTTAACCAATTTTAGGGATTTTAAACTTAAGAATTTAATCCATCATACCTAATTTTCTTCTTAAATTACAAAATCTTTCCCTATCTAATGGTTTGATGAAAATGTCTACAATTTGTTTTTCTGTTTCAACATACTTTTAAGTACATGATCTCTTATAAATCATGTCTAATCTCATTGTGTTTCCTTTTAGAGTGGTATACTAGATTTTTAGTCAACCTTTTAAGTAATATACACTTTAAATCTATGCCATAATCCTAGAGATGATGTTTAATATATAATATTTGAACACACCACTATTCCACATCCACATAAAGTATCCATGTAGATCAAATAAGGAATTCCTATTATACCACAAGTCTAGGTTGCATGTATCCTTCAGATATCTCAAAAATATTTTGACTAATACAAAGTGTTACTCTTTAGGACTTGATTGAAATGTTGCACACAAACATACACTATACAAGATATATGGCCTAGATATAGTCAACTAGAGTAAGGATCCTATCATGCTTCTATAGAGTTTTTTACATACTTCCTTTGCCTTTTTTTCTTTGTTTAGTTTTATTGAAGTGCTCATAGAAATGGCATATCCCTTAATTTCACTAAATCCAAACTTTTTAATTAATTCGTTGGTGAATTTTGATTGATTGATGAATATGCCATTTTGAGTTTGTTATATTTGAAGGCTTCAAAAGTAGTTCAATTTTCCTATCATGCTTATTTCAAATTCGGCATGCATAGCCTTAGCAAATTCTTGACAAATTCAATGGTTGCCCCAAATAGTATGTCATTTGTATAGATTTGAATCATCAATAAGTCTATACCTTTTCTCTTAATGAATAAGATTGTGTCAATTTTGTCTTTTCTAAATTCATTCTCAATTAGAAAGTTTCTAGGTTTTTCATCTAAACTTTTGGAGTTTGTTTTAAACCATATAATGTTTTACATAATTTAAATACATGGTCTAGGTATTTAGAATGTTCAAATCTAGGGGTTACTTTACATATACTATTTCATTTATTATACCATTCAAGAGTGTATTTTTAACATCCATATGGTATAATTTCAAATTCATCAAACAAACGAAGACAAACAGCATTCTTATAGTTTCTTATCTAGCTAGGAGAGCATAAGTTTTATCATAATTTATCCCTTCTTCTTGGCTATACCCTTGAGCCACTAATCTTATCTTATTTCTAGTAATTATTCCATTTTCATCTAATTTATTGTTAAACACCCATTTGGTTCCTATAACCGATTGATCTTTAGGTCTAGAAACTAAATCCAATAATTCATTTCTTTCAAATTGGTTTAATTCCTCTTGCATTGCTAGGATCCAATTCTCACCACTTAATACATCATCAATGTTCTTAGGCTCAATCTGAGAAATGAAGCCTACAAACTCACATTGATTTTGTACAGCAAATCTTGTTCTTTTTTCTGCGTCTATGTTTCCAATAATATTTTCTACATTTACATTTTTTCTTACAACAATGAATTTTACCTTTTGTTCCTCATGAATTTCTTCATTTATCTACATTTCTCTTATTCTATCGTTTGGGATTTCTTCTTTAATTTCCTTATTTTCTATCCCTCCTTGATCTAAAATAGGTTTTATCTCAATTACTTCATCATCAAAACTCCTTTTATGCAATGGATCACTCTCATCAAATTGCACATGTATTGACTCCTAAACTATCATTCTCTTGTTGTAAATTATATATGCCTTGCTAAAGGTTGAGTAGCTTAGGAATATTCTTTCATCACTCATAGTATCAAATTTTCCTAAATTATCTTTTCTATTATTTAGGAAAAAACACTAACATCCAAAAATGTGAAAATATACTATGTTTGGTTTCATACTATTGACAGAGTAGAGTTTTGATAATAATAGAATATAAGGAAGGAAGTTCAAGAAGATTAGAAAAACAGTACGAAAATTCAGAAATCTGTAATTTATATCGAACTGAATTGATAACACATCGACCTGCATAATAGGACCTTTAATTATAAGCCATATATCGATCAATTAATTTTATTCGCACGCATATCGACCTGTCTAAATGTTCTTGTCGACCTGAGGAATAAAACTTTTGTAGAAATAGATGAGTCTGAACACATCGACACACACTAACTCACATCGACCTAAATAGTCACATGTAGACAAATTTGAAATGACACGTCGACCAATTTCTGAAACACATCGACCTACACCAATTAGACATCGACACACTGAGTAAAAATATACTAAGCCATCGATGTCTCCAAACACTTGTCAACCTAACGTACTTGTTTCCTAAGTGTTACACATCAATATGTAACTGATCTGGTCAACATGGAAACAATCTCATTGACAAATACAATTTGCCTTGTCCACCAATTTTAAGAAGGAATAGGTACATGTCGAACTACAATCAGAACACATCGACCTGAAAGTAAAGTGCCTCATATATAACACAACATAAGGCATCGACCTGAACCTATGACTTGTCGACATACTTAACACATATCAACCAATTCACTTTATCAGATCCACCAATTTTACTGATAAATAGTAACACATCAATCCATGTAGAGCACATGTCGACCTGTTAGTTCTAGTTTCTGAATCAAACTGAGACACATCGACCAATTCATAGTACCAGGTCTACCAATTCTATTAATGAATAGTGACACATCAACCTATGAAAGGCTCTTGTCGACCTGTATGTCCTTGGTTCTAAATGACACACATCAACATGTTATGATCCATGTTGACAACTAAAAATCACATCGACCAATTTGCTCTCACATGTCCACAAATTTTTACTTGCACAGTAATATATCGATATATGTTGTAAAACCTGTCGACCTGATATTTGTTTACTCATTGAATCACACATCGACCTGCTCTTTTTCTGTTGACAAATTACACACACAATGACCAATTTAATTGCACAGGTCAACCAATTCCCTACTTGAATAAGAACATGTCAATACATAAAATAGCATGTCAACCGAACATTCATTAAGTTCTTAATATTAAACATTGACCTGGTCACAAGTTTGTCGACATGCATAAACACATTGACTAATTCAAAACCATGTGTCCACCTATTTTATTTGGCACTGTATCTTGTCGACCCATTTGATATCTTGTCGATATGTTTTGACAGAATTATACTATAAAGTTTTTGAATTCGGGTCAATGTCTATATTAAAGTTGTCAACCGCGTATGTCAGAAATTAGATCTGTGAAATAATTTTGAACTAAACGAACACTTCGTTTGTTCGATTTCTGAAATATTTCTCTTTCTATGAAATCTAACGTTTAAATACAGTACAAGTATGTTATGATTGGGCTAAATAAGAAGTGGCGCCAGTAAAGGAGTGGCGTTTTAGCACGAAGGAAGGAATTATTGCAGAGCATTAATAGCGAAAATTAAATGCTCAACATTCGGATACAATCCTCACCAACCCTCAATAGATCTATTGAATTTCATAATTAATATCAGAGAATTGAAGAAGAGAGGGTTAAGAGAATTGAATGCTCGATTTAAATACTCAATTTAAATACTCGATTTAAAGCTCTGAAAATTCACTACTGTTTTATTGTATATTCTTTAATTTTCTTTCATCCGCTGAAAGTTTTGAAGTCTATTCTTAAATTGTCAAATCGAAGTAAAAGAGTCTCAACTCTTGACATTTATTTTCACATCAGTACAAGTGTCAAGAATTAAAGAGTGAGTATCATTGCCTTAAGTCTAAAAAGTTAAAAAAAATTTGATTTGCGTGAGATTGAATAGAAGTGTTCAGTAGGAATAGTATTAAGGTTGAACTTGAACATGTAATCAAATTTGTATTTCTGAGCTATTAGTGAAAAATCTAGAGGGAGTTTGGGAGTGGACATAAACCAAGTTTGGTAGAACCACTATAAAAGGTTCTTGTATCCTCTGTCTTTAAATTTTGTTTTCCATTGTTTAGCTCAAATTTTAAAAAGTCAGAAAAAATAGATATTCAACCATTCACCCCCTCTAGTTAAATAACAATTAGTATAACAGCGGGTGTGTTGAAAAGAAGTCTAACAGCTTAACACTAAAGATCTAAATGGTCATCAATGGAGCTAATGTGCCAGTTAAAGCCTACTCAACAATCTGACTACCTTGCCTTAAATTCAGAAATTCAAAATTTCAGACATCTTCTGATCTCTAATAAATATATGTATGTATCTCTCATGGAACATTTAAGTGAAATTACCCCAAGTGACATACTGAAGGTCACTATCATATCGAAGTCTCAACTCCAAACTCCATTAGTCATATGCAACTTTTTCAAATAATGGATGGTCAATCTGACCTTATATTCTTCCGCTACCATTAGCTCGAAAAATAATTTCTACATCTCTACAATCCAAGTCTCTATAACCTCAGGATCATCACTCCTTACAAATATCATCGGCTCTATCTTTCTAAACTCAATCATCAATTTCTAGAATCGACGATCCTCTCGTGGCATGCATACATTCCCCTGTCTTCATACTCCTCTCCATATTCAGTGGCTCTCTGATCTCTACATGATCTAACCAGATTTGACTCAGAATCAACGGATACCACTGGAGTTACTGAAACTGACATAGTTGAAGAGGTAGACATGGTATAAGTTGCCGGAGAGACATCTACAGTCTCACCCCCTATCACTAGTTGAGATAGTCTCTCTGTTAATTTGCGAATGTCTCAAGACATAGTGCCTATCATAGCTATCAGGGCAGCTAAAGCCTGCTGTAAACCTACCCCTTCTAGTCTCTGGTTGCCTGACACCTGAGATTGAGACTCCTGTCTCTGCTCATCATCCCTATGCTCTCCCTCAGGAGATATTTCGTTCTATCTCCTTGTCTTAACCATTTCGTATTCTAATGACCCGATGCTTATAAATAACAAATAACGTTACTCATGATATAAACCACCCTCTACGTAATAGCCTACACCTATAGTCACAAATTCTAGGTGCAGATTACCAAAAAACTTGGGCTTTGATACCAACTGTGATGACCCGCTATTCAACCATCGCACCCCCTAGCAAAAAAAGATAAACATGCAAATGCGGAAGCAATTAACCTAATTAAAATGCAACGTTTGCACTCACGATAGTCGCATTCTCTATGTATAATAACACGGAAAGAGATTTATATTAAAATAAAATAAATTGTTTGTTCTTTCCAAATAAAATAACGGCAAGGCCCCCTAGTTAATGACTATTTAGCCACCTAAGTTCATAAAAACCTAATAGAACATACGAAATATCTCTAATATTAAACAACAAGTATTAATGGCTCTTCTGGCCATGCAAAGACACACCGTGGGGTATAAGCACAACATAAGCAAAACTGTACATATAAGACTCTTCTTGGCCTTCACTATCCATTCACATCTGTCAGGTAGTTTGTACAAAGCCAAAAGAAACATAAGAACAACATGCCTTTATAATACAAGTAGGTCGAAAAAAAAGTAGGAAATGAAATCTTTTGGCTCAAAGGCCTCTACCCTACGATTCCCTATTGTTTCCTGATTACCTAAAAATAAGGATATCAGGGTCGGTATAAGCTGAGCAAATACATGGAAGACCAATAGTAAGCAAAGTAAGCAAGTAAGCACAAGAATATTATTATCACTATGTGAGAATCAAAATCATAGCAAAATATACCAATAATGCATATTAACTCAAAAAACAATCACAATTATCACATTAGAATCATTATCCTTTTTCTATCTTCGTTGTTCCAATTTACTTTAACATTTAAAATAAGGAATGGAGTATCAAACCAAATTAGTATATGAGGGTCTGAAGAGCAAACTAAATTCAAGAATTCCTAAATAAGTCTATATTATTTTTGGAGTTAAACCCTCAAACACTTCACTTGTTTCTAATTTCATCATCAAAGGAAGAAGAGCTCCATCCATGTTCCTCAAGTTTTGCTCGCAAGTTTCGCACAAACTTGTGAAACTTTATATACACCCCGTACTCCTCAAGCTTCGCCCGCAGACTTCATACAAGATTTAAGAGGAATTTATGTGCAATCACCACAAATACCACAATCCCTCACTAGTTTCACACATAAGTTCTAATCCAACATCACAATTATACATGCTATACAATTCTTTGAACACTTCAGAACTTGTTCAACAAATTTCTAACACAAATAATTTTTGGGGAAAATGGCGTAACTCGAACTACAGTATTTGAATTAAGGTGATTCCAGCTGCCACTTAAAGCTAAGACATAAACTATAACTTTAACGTTCATAGCTGGGTTCAATTCCAATTACACATGGAAACACAGATCAATCAAAGTTACATTTCCAAATCAACAACACAGCTTGCGCAGTCATAGAAAAATGAACATAAATTCTCCTGCACAAATCAAATTGAGGTGATTCTAGTGGCTATTTAAAGATAAGATATAGACCCATAATTTCTGTATTCAGAATTTAGTCTAATTCAGTCAAGAAGGCAGCTCACAATTGTGATAATTTTCAATACTAAAATAGACAGAAATGGGGTTTCTGCTGAAAGCATGACACTTTAAGAATTCACCAAAAATTTATTCTCAATAAAACTTTTCGAATTTTATGTCATTTTAAAGATATGGAAGTCTAGTTTCCTAAAAGAAAAGCTTACTCAATTTGTAATTGTGTAGAAAAAGATATTGAATAAAAAATAGGGCATGGTCATGCTGTAAATAGAACAGTTTTTCTGCAAAGATTATACTATGTCAAAAATCTAATTCTCCATGAAAATCTTTGAATCATATATCATTTTAAAACTATGGGAGTCTAGTTTAATCAAAAGAAAACTGTGTTCCATTTACAGTTATGCAGAAAAAAGTTATAGGACAAAAACTGAGGCACTTCAATATGTTCAGCAAGCAGAATTCATGTCCATTCGTACCTCTAGGTTAAAAAAATGTGATTTCTTTCTTTCCAACATCATGTCATTCTTATTCTAATACCACAAAGAAACATATTAGCATGGTTAATAGGCATCAAAGAAACAAATACAAGCATGGTACTTGCCTTTCAAAGCTTCCAATTTCACTTAGCTCTCCTATCTCCAACTTCCTTGCTTCCAATGTACTTTTCAACTTGTTTCACAGCTTTCCTACACTTCTTTATGTTTGGGACACTAAGTATATGGGTAGAGGTTGCTGAATCTAAGCTCAAGGTGCAGCTTCTATAGAGTTAGGGCTTGGTTTTTGGAAGGAGGAAAAAGATGACGTGAATAGCGTTCAAGAATGCCTCTTTCCCTTCTTATTTCATTCGAAGTGGAATGTGGGGTCCAAACATTGTGATGTGTCAAAACTAAGACTGTCATGTATTAAGTAATGAAATGTCATGGTGTTCACGAATTATTTTCTTTTTTTTTTTCTTTTTCTTTTCCATTTTCTTTTTCTTTTGTGGGTGCCACACAAAACTCTATTTCGGTTCTCTTGTTACATTCTTTTCCAATCATTCCACAAGCCAATATGTTCCATAATCTATGCAAATTTTAATATACTTAATCTCTACTCAGAATCATAAGTATAAAAATCAAAACAAGAATCGCAAATAAAAAAAAATCGAGGAATTTGTCATAGTGTGATGCGAAAATTTTAAGTGCGTTCAATAAAATGCAATTATAAATGCATGATTTATTATTTTCTAAGAACGTGACCTTACATTACTATTGCCGAGCATTCAACTACCATTTCCCATGTTACCTTGTTCTCCCGTGGTTGTGGCTTTCCTGAGTTAATGTCTAGTAGATTATTTGGTCTTCATTCCCAACACCTATGTCTTAGAAAAATGATTATATTTTGAACTAAAATTTTGATATTATGGAAATTCCAATTTTTACTTAAAGTCTAGAATGAAACAATAATGTTTATGTTTATAGTCTAGATCCATTCTAATCACACAAGAACATTCAAGTCCATAATGTGGTTGCACTAACTGCATAACTTTAATTTGCGCAATCATGGAAAAATGACCATAATTTGTGCAATCATGATTCAAGTCTCAAATTAAAGATTAATTTAGCGTAAAAGGTATCTCAAAGTTGAAGCAAAATTCTTAGTCAAAATAGGGCGGAAATAGAATATTCTTCTACAAAATACATCTCTTCAAAAAATAATTAAGAATCCAATTTTATCATAATCCAGTAAATTATATGTCATTTTCAAGATCTAGAAGTCTAGTTTTTTAAGAAAAAAATCTTACTTAATTTGCCTATGTGTAGAAGAAATTATGATTAAAAGATCATTATATGTATAAAATATACAGCTTGTAGAAATAATCAAAGGTTTCATCTTATATCAACACTTTTAATGCTCAGGCAAGTTCAAATCATGAGCATACTATTCACCATAAATCAAAACCCTAAATCATGAATTTAAAATTTACCTTACTGTTGCTTCAAGAGACTCCCAAGTATTCAAACAAAATCACCTCCAAATACAAGCTTCTTTGCTCTATTTTGATAACCCCATGCTCTTATTACCTTCAAACCCAAGAGTTTCTAGAGAGGGTTGAAAACAAGACAAGAGACTTAGAAATTGAGTATCTTATTGAGAAATGGTTTGGAGATTCTCAGATGGTTTGAAAAGAAATGAACAAGGTATGAAGAGGGCAAAGAAGAGTTCAAGAGCCTCTCCCTCTCTCTCTTTCTCTCTTTCTCTCTTTCTCTTTCCCTCTCTTAGTTACTTTGTCACACACACAAGCTCACCCAAGAAATTTCAAGAATATCTAACTCTCTCTCTCTCTCTCTCTCGGCCACACATATTCACTTTTGCTTTTTTGCTTTTTTTTAAGTCACACAACCCACACATCACACAACTCATGCATTAAATGCACTCCTTTTTGTTCCTTGAATTTTCTAGACTTTGTTTTACAAAGAAAAGATAATAAAACATGGGCCAAGTCTTGTGAACTTTAATTCTAGTGTTGGACATGCTACTGGCATCAACTCAAGTGATGGGCTTCACAATTTGGACTCAAGTGTAGGACATTAAAATGTTCGGCTCAAATATTATTTCAACCTAGACCCAAGTCTCATATCCTTAATCCACCAAATTTCATGGTTCAAATTTTCAAAATCAAAATTTACCCTGTAGGTTACAAATCATTCATGCAATTATACATTGATTTCTGGTTTTACATATTTTGATTTTGAAAAAGAAAAAGAGTACGAATCATAATTGCAAAGCGAAAGTAGATAAAAAATAATTCAACCCTATAATGTATAAAAAAATCCAAGTATAACAAGAAAAATCAACAACAAAGATAACATAATATCATGAACAACTCATAGTGTTATGAGAAATAGGTTCCTAGATATCAGAAAGAATAAAGTTAAAAGGTGCTAAAGAAATAGAATCATTATTATGAAAATAGGCATGACCTTTCAAAAAATGATATGAAACACAATCAAAACTTTCAGACATTAGAGGTTTACGATCCCTATCAACATCAAAAGGATGATGAAAATGAGAATGCCAAATATCACATGTAACAATAATAGTGACTAGTTTGGATAGAAGGCGAAAAGTAGTGAGTTTGAACAGTCTACAAACCTTACACCCTATTTTAAGGATCTCGCCTATCTATGGATCTTGCACAATATAACCAAAACTCAAAAAATATAACTTAACACCAAGATCACATAGTTCACTAACATATATAAGATTTAGAGATAGTTTAGAAATAAGAAAAGTATTCGGCAGTTGTAATAGGTTGAGTGGGAAAGGATTTAGAAGAGTTACCATTACAAAAATTCATGTTTTTCTGGACATTTATTTTGACAAATCCTGATGTTCTTTAAGTGTCACTAAATAATGAGGCAACAAAAGAAAAAATGTTAAGGAAAATATGGTTGGAAAATATCCCAACATTTTATAGAGGTAAAAAATATCGGTTAAAACATGAACATTTCTCAATATTTTTACACAAAAAATATTGGCAAAAGTAGAGCATTCCCGACGTTTTTTATGTTTAAATGTCTGAAAAAACTACCTCCTTTCCCAATGTTTGGAATCAAAATTCCCGATATTTGCCACTTCATACATCAGCAGAGGGATATTGATTATTGATGTTTAAGAGCAAAATGTCAACAAAGGTTGTCTACATTGCTGATATTTTTCTTTTAAATGTCAGCAATTATTTAAAGATTTGTTGACATTTTATGTGCAGAAATATCAGTAGATCTTGTGTGTTTAGAGACATATTTCTCCCATAGGCGTCAGCAAAAGCTTGTCTTCTTTCAACTTGTTTTGTTTCATTACAATTGGTCCCAAAAACCTACTTATCAAACAATAATATCCATATTTCATTTCAAATCCTATCATAATTTCCAATATTCAAACTTCATCCTTTCACAATATTCCAAATATCTATTAACAATACTCTAAATATTAAACAACAATGCTCCAAACAACCATTAACCACAAACATAAAATATAATTCCAAACATCCATCAACCCAAACCTAATACATATAACTCCAAATATTCATCAAGTACAAATATAATATAAAATTTCAACCATAAAAATAAAGAAGTTTTGAATTACCATTTGATTAAGTTAAAAAAAATTATATAATTGTTAAAATGTATCTATATCAATCCATATCAATATCCCATAATATATGCAACAGGCTCAAGACATATGACCCCTTGTAAAGATGAAGAGCCACCACCATTACCGAACGCATCATTATCATCATCATTGTCGTATGCAAATAATATATTTATAATCAAAACATCCACAAAATATCACATAATATAAACCATATTTTATTAAAGAACACAAATTAATTTATTACCTCTTTTAAGATGTCATCAAGTGTCTCAAGATTTACTACAAAAAAATACGATTTTAGTGACAGAAAAAATTTGTTGTTATTTTGAGACAGATTTAGTGACGAAAAATTTTTTCATCGCTAATTTGCAACGAAATTAGAGACGAAAAAGTATTCATCGCTAAATTAGCAACGAATATATTATTTGTGACTAAATTAGCAATGGATATATTATTCGTGACTAAATTTATCGCTAATTGACAATGAAAAAATTTTCGTCACTAATTGGCGACGAAAAATTTTTCGTTACAAAATTCGTCACTAATTAGCTACAAAATTAGTCATAAAATATTTTCGTGACAAATTTCGTTGCTAATTAGTTACAAAAATTTTCTGTCACTAAAATCATTGTTAATTAGTCACGGTAAAAATATTTATCACAAAATTTAGCAACAAACTCCAAAATTCGTGTCTAATTTCGTCACTAATTAGTCAAAAAAATATTCATTGCAAAATTTGTCGCTAATTAGCCATAAATAAAATATTCATTGGTAAATTTGTCGCTAATTTATTACCGAAATTTCAAAATTCATGACAAATTTCCAAGCAATATTTCTTCTATACTATATTAGAAAATATTTTTAACCGTATCTCTTTTTTTAACATATTTTAAATAACGAAATTAAATTAAATACTTATTGAATATTACAATTTTCACAAATTTGACAATTTTCAATAATAAATAATTAAACCAATTTGTAATAAATAATTTTCAATTAGTTACGGCTGTCGAGTTTACCATTCGTGTTTTTTGTCTTCTACATGCATTCGCTTTTCTTATATAATTCAATTGTTTTTAAAAGTTTAGTTGTTCATTTTAATTCGTTATTATTATCAATAAAGAACACAATAAATCATACATTTACGTCCGATGATCTTCTCATATGGCAAGTAGATCAAACAGTAATTTTTGAAGGATGGAGGTAATGAGACGGATGACTACTGATAAACGGTTGTCTATTTATCAACAGTTTCAAAAAAATAAAATGAGAAAAGAATAATAAAATAATAAAATAAAAGAAAATTAAGAAAATAAAATATAAAATGTTAAACTTAATTTTTTAAAAATTAAGATTTTATATTTTATTTTATTTTATTATTCTTTTATTTTATTAATTTATATTAACTAATTATATTTATTATTTTATAATATTTTAAACTAGCATTTTGTTTTATAATTTTATTATTTTAAAAAAAATAATATTATTTTATTTTTTAAAATATTTTATTCTTTAATGACAGATTTAACGACGAATTCAACAATCCGTCTCTAAACTTAATTTTTTTTAAATTAACATTTTATAGTTTATTTTATTTGTTATTTTAGTATTTTATTATTAAAAAATATATAATTAAATAAAATATAATATTAAGATAATAATTAAATAATAATATTATTATATATTTTATTTAATATATTATATATTATTAAATTTTTATTTATTATATTATATCTTATTATATTTAAAATAAAATAATAAAAGATTTAAAAAATAAAATGTTATTTGAAAATATTATTTAAAATATTATAAAATAATAAATATGATTTTTAAATATAAAATAATATAATAAAATTCATATTAACAAATCATATTAATATACTAATTAAAAAATAAAAATATATATAATAAGTAGAAAAATATAATGATTTATAATATATTAAATAAAATATATAATAAATAGAAAATATAATAAATATAAATTATATAAATTGTAAAATATAAAATAATAAAATAATTTAGTTTATTATTATTAAAAAAATGTGAGAAAAAGATAACAAATAAAAAAAAAGTGTATGGGCAGATATCTAATTGTAGTTTGGTGGTTGAGGTGCTTCTAATATTTTGTGAGTGTATAGGTTCGATTATCATCGGAGATGCTGGAGGTATTTCTTGCAAAATAAAGGGAGTCAGTAGACGGGGCGCGGTTGCAGGGCTGGTTCGGTTTCATGCTCAGGGGCAGGTTGGGGCGTGTGCATTCCTAAAAAAATATAATTTAGTGACAGACTACTTAGATATAATTAAATAAAATAAAATATTAATATAATAATTAAATAAATATATATATAATAAATAAATAATATTATAATATATAATATAATTTAGCGATAGATTCTTAGGATCCGTTGCTAAATTTTGCGATAAAAAATTATTCGTCGCTAAAATAGTAACGGATTCTTATTTTCGTCGCTAAACTTTTGCGACGCATCATTAGTGATAAAAATTTTTTCGTTAAATCTGTCGTAAATGTTTTTAACGACGAATTTTTTAAAAATTTTTGTCTCTAAATCTATTAGTAAAATTGTGTTTTTTTTTAGTTTTTTGAAACTGTTGATTTGACCGAGTTAAAGAAATATTTAAATTTTTTATTGTTCTGTCCAATTTATGCTCAATCTTGGATGACGAGAAGACGATGTTCCATAATAGTTAGTACGTCTTGATCCCTTCCCTCTTCCTCACACTCTACCCGGACCTTTTTTGCCAGTAATTTGGATAAACACTCTATCCTAAATGTTATTGATGGACTTATGTGTTGAAGCTGCTTCTTCACCTGCCATCATTTCCTCATCAGGTTTCCATGTATACAAAGTGTAAATAGAAATATCAAATACAAACTCTTACTATTTTTTTCTTACTATGAACTACTATCAAAAGTTCATGCAAATTTCCTTTGTACTAGCAAACTCTAAGTTGACGTATGAACCATCCAATTTTGAATAGATTGTTTTATACGGTTCAATTCTATCAGTGGTATATTTTGTCTCTATCTTTCAAAACTAAAGTTAGCAATTAAAAAATACTAATAAATACACTATCGATATATATTGTTTACCAATCCCTAATAAATACACTATGGATATATATTGTTTACCAATCCCTTACCTGCCTCGCAAATGACTGCAAATGACTTGAAGCCATAGGTATAAGTATAAGTTTATAGCAATCTATTTATTTTCCTGCTTCTGATAACTCTTGGAAATATTGAGTTATTATTATATCATATCACAGTGATATAAAAGTAAACAATCATTACAAAATATTTCCCCACATTTAATATTTTGTTGCAAATATTTTTCAATTCGCAACATTTATTGTAAAAAAGTCAGAAAAGTAAATGTTGCCAACGTTTAAGAGGTGAAAAAAAAAAAACATCAGCAAAAGAAAATAACACAAAAATTAGAACCAGGGAACCTTTCCGAACGTTTCTTAATCTCACGTGTTGACGTTTTCGAGGAAAACGTCGGGAATGGCTTTTTAAAATGCTCTAGCCCCTCTTTTCTCTCCTCTTCTTTCTCTTTACTCTTTCTCCTCTCCTGCCTTCTATTGTCGTCGTCATCGCTGGAGGTGAAGATCGTTGGCTAACCAAACGCCGCCATTTTGCCCCATCATTAAAGGAGTTGCCAAGAGGTAAATCTGCTCTCATTCCTTTCATCATGAGCACCCACTTCTACCGAAGGTGAGTTTTTTCAATTTCTGCGATGATTGATTGATGTATTACTGTTTTTAGTTATCCATGATTGGGGTTTAAGGTAGGAAAGGCTATTGATTTTGAGCGACATTTGGGTCTAAAATGTAGCCTTAATATACTTTTGTCGACGTCTAGTTTAGAAAATATCGGCAAAAGAAAAGTATTAGTAACCCTTTGCTTAAATGTCGAGAAAATACTGTTGGGAAAATTTTAGATTTTTGTAGTGTACTCTATCCAGAATTCTATTCGAGTCTTTTTCTGTATTTAGAGCTGTGATGGTCACCTTTTTGTAGTAGTCGTAAAATCCTTTTTGACACTTCTAAGTTGAGTTCTGAAAAGTTGAAGACCGGTGATGCGAGACCTGAGTGGCAAGGACAACATTAATAAATGATGCATGCTTTTCTATGTGAAGAGTATTGGGACGGCTTTTTCCATGATAGTATTAAGAATTGGGCAAATAGCCACAACCAAAAAGGATGTTGCAGATGGAACTAAACTCATCTCTTAGAGCCATCAACTTGTGCAGACGATCATGAAGATTAACCTATATACCAGCTGCATCAATACTAGACAATATGGGATCTCCAAATGCCAATTGATCTCAAAGTTCTTGCAATTCAGACACATAACTTTGGATAGTTTGACCAAATTATTGTTATATGTAAGGGAGACATCTATATAGCTGAAATTGATTAAGATCATTAGAGACATAATAACATGTTTTCAAGAAATGCCATACCTCTTTAGTTCTATGAAAAGTCAGAAGTCAAGTTTGGTAGTTTTGGTATAGGTATTTTGGAACTATGTTAGGATTTGATGATTGTTGTTGTCCCAAGATACTAAAGACTCAATGATTGCATCTTCCACCTTATTTTTCTTTTGTGTATGTTTATCGGCAATAATATGATAAAGAAGCCTACCTTTGAGAAAACTATATATCATCTCAACTCACAAATTATAATTGGACTCATCAAAGTTGACATTAACCACCGAAGAATATATTGAGAGAATTTAGAAATATCCATTGTGTACATAATTAAAATATGTAATAACAACACTTAACGACCACAAGAAATGAAATGTACTGGTTTGTAGAGTAAGAATTTGGCTAATTTAATCCTAGAAATGGATTCAGAACACTCAAAAACCTTATAAACCGGTGTAGTTGAGAGAAGACTGGTTGAAAAATGGCTAAATCAAGTGATCAAAATTATGGTCAACAGCTGAGCCAAGCCGCCTAAATTAGACTGAGGTTGGGTGTTGTTCACTTTTTGGCCTGATGTGCTTTTGACATGGCGTTCACATGGAATTTGAATGATGATCTGACTAGACACATGGAAGCTAATAAGATGGAGTCCAGGCCACGAACTGATGATGTGGATGAACATGTGGTAGGGGTTAGCCAAGGAAAATGAAGGATCAAAACAGCGTTGTTTTGTTCTAGCTGGATCAAAATGGCGTCATTTAAGTCATTTTCAACCTCTTAACAACAAATTTTGCAAATAGATCAAAGGATTTATAAGAGCGAGTGAGACTGCACGTAGGGGTCTTCCAAAATCTGATTACCATCGTTGAGATCATTTTGAAAATTAGTACAATTTGTATGTATCAAACGATTATCATATGATTGAACAAGTAGTAAAGAGCTTTGACTTGAATAAAGAAACTGTCGTAAAGATTTGAAAGGCCGTTGTAAAGGTTTCTAGTGGCATGTATGAATACATCGGAGAGTTTTTGGATATGTGATTTTTATTTATGTGATCGTCTTGAAAAGTAGAATCATTTGGCATATAACAAATGACTACTAGATAATTTAATTAATGATACCAAATTTGGATAAAGAATCCAAAAATTTAGAGATACTTTTACAACCATTTTTGCCCAAAAAAACAAACATTTCCAGAACTAGAATCAATGGTTCTAGAATTGTGACCATATCTTGCATGGATATTCCTTACCCAGGGACATTGACGCTCTGTTTCTTCATAATTTCTTTTGCCGATCATATTATAAAAAATAAAAATACAAGACGTAAAATAGTAAAACTTTACCTTGTTTCTCATCTAATTTACCCAAAAAATAGTTTCCTCTATTTTACTTTTTTACTTTGAACCTAGATAGAGACAAAAATAGGGCAAAACCCATAAAAGAAATTGGATTCTCCTGCAGATGCATTTTAGCATATAATTTTTATTCTTCAATATTTTATTGAAATTTATTTAAGATTAACCAATTCAAATATAGTCAATAATTACTCAAATTACAACAAATGACTCATTATAAATGCCTTGTATTTGAATCTTATGCTTTCCCCACTGGTGGAGTTAAAAAAAAAAAAGAAATTATTCATAATTAAATAAACTTGGCCATTTCAATCGCCATGAGTAGTTTGACTCACTAAAACCCTCGCCATCCTGTGTCAGACAGGTAATCGTTTAGGCCTTCCTGTCCATAAACTTCATTGTAGGCCTTTGTGGGGATTCCATGCAGAATTTGATCAACCACTCTAAAGAAAAAGACAAACAGTACAAGAAAAAGAAAAGCATAAATGGCTTTAAAGTTGTTAAAAGGCATTGTTAATACACAAACTAGCTTTGGAATTTCCTCCCGTTTACTCCAACTTTGGCCTTTTATTCTCCACCCTTTCGCTTTTCTTGTTGCAACCAAAAGACATCCTTTGCTTCTTCTCTTCATTTCTCTCATACTCCCTTTATAATCATCCATATTTTCCATACCCATCCATCCACAGGCTGCAGATTATCTTGAATTGAGCCAAATCTGGAGAAAAAATACTTGATCCAAGATGGGTTTTCTCGGCACAATCGCAAGACACATGGACGCATTGGTCGGGTAATTTTTAATTTTTGTCATGAAATTTTACCCAAAAAAAAAAAAAATCAAAGTCGGTTTCATATTCTAACAAGTGGTGAATTAAATTTGTGAAACAGGCCAGGGGTGATGCTTCTTTATCCTTTGTAAGTTGAGGATTTTCTCCTTTAATAGCTATTCAAAAAGAAAGAACCAAAAGATAATATCATAATAATAAGACCATATATATATATACATGCAGATATGCATCCATGAGAGCAATTGAGAGTCCTTCACCACTAGACGACCAGCAATGGCTAACGTATTGGGTTTTGTACTCTTTCATTACCCTATTTGAGCTCTCTTTTTGGAAAGTCCTTCAATGGTACGAGACAAAAAATTTCTTTTTATCAATTGTTTATGATGCTTTCGTTTTTGTCATTGTAAAAATAATGGGAGAAGCTGTGGTGTTGGGTTCAGGTTTCCATTTTGGTCATTTATAAAGCTTCTCTTCTGTATGTGGTTGGTGCTGCCTATCTTCAATGGGGCAGCCTATATCTACGAGAATTTCGTGCGCAAGTATGTCAAGATTGGCAGCTATGTGAGCTCAAGTTATCCGGATGACCAACGCAAAGTTATGCAAATGTTGAGCCTCGATGGTCGAAAGTCTGTTGAGCGATACATTACAAAATATGGATCCGAGGCCTTTGAGCGGGTTGTTAAAGCTGTAAGAGAAATGACATGATCTCTCTCTCTCTCTCTCTCTCTCTCTCTCTCTCTCTCTCTCTCTCTCTCTCTCTCTCTCTCTCTCAATGAGCATGTTTTGGGGTCATTGCAGGCGGAAAAGGAAGCAAAGAAACATTAAATTCCTATTGAAGCAAAGAACAATGACTGCATTTGGAAAATCTGGACTCCGGTGATTTTTAGAGCAAGCATTGAGTGGAATGTTTGTGTATAGTTTGTAATTCCATCTTGAAATATGAATAAAAAAAAATGAGATATAAAAAAGAGTCTTCAGCACTTTAGCATTGTCAGGGGATTTCCGTGCAAGCTTTTCGTTATTTCAATGTAAAATATACAGCAAAATGTTTACAAAAGATGGAATGCATGATTCTAACTACTATATATCTCATAGATGAAACTGTGTTCGGTGAATCTTAAACTTGATGATCACCCCATGTGTTTCAGCTGAGTTCCTCTCAATTTTGATAGATGTAGGATCCTCCTAGGCTCTAATGCAAATCCACAGATGAGGAAGGGAAAGCAATTCACTATACCAATTCAGGAGAGGGAGATTTCAGGAACAACACGCCTTTTTCTGTCACCCAAACCCTATTCACACTCTCATTTCTCGCACGATAAACCCTACATACCATCAAGCCCTTGCCTTCAACTAATGCTTTATATAGTAGACAATTCAACACTCAATAATATGTATCGGCTCTTGAGCAGGGTGTGGTTGAATTAAGAGGAAAATGAATTGAATTTTTTTGCAACAAAGCAAGATGGATGCAAACAATGGAGCCTTGGAGTTGATTCAGGGAATTTCACCGGCCGTATGCATGAGCCAAGAAAGGAAGCTAATGCCTTGCTCAAGGGAGTTTCATGAGCAGAAGTGTTTGAGCCATGACTGGCTGATTAATTCTTCCGAAATGATGTTCCATATTCAAATAGGAGAGATTCACGAAGAAGTATGGAGCTAGTTGATATAAATATTGGAGCTACTTGCAAGGACTAAAATGAAACACAATGCAACAATGAAACACATAAAACAAGTACAAATCCTCTATTCTTCCTACTTCCGCTTGCCAACACACCTCAACATCCTCCTTAAACCTTTCCATTGATCGCCCCAATTCATACCCAGTCTTGAATATTGTTTTTCCAACCTTCCTAAATATTACCCATGTTAGGTAACTTTTTTCATAGGTTTACCACCCTTAAACGTTGCTTTTTTCATCTTCAAAGAAGTTGCTGTTCTCAGCAATCTTCTTCGTGAAGGTTATATGCAGAAGAGTACCGTGCAGGTGTCCCCTATGTGATCTTGCTCCTCTATGTGATCTTGCACCTTACATGGCACCATGTTTTCACAAGTCCATGCAAATCTAGTACTTGACACATTTATTAGTATGGATATAGGAACACGTCTCATCTCAATAAAGTTTCCATGAAAATGGCATGCTTGACACCCATATACATACCACATGCCATGTCAAGTCGAGATGGCATAGTTGGGGAAAGTGAATGAGTCCTGATCGCTCATGCTTGTCACAGAATGTGATACAGCACCTCGCTCTATACAACCTTCCTACTTGCTGGAGTATCAAACCTTTTGAAGAAATAGCAACAGCGAGAGCCACTAAATTACCTTTGATTGAGTTGATTAAAACAGTAAAGGCTTAACTGTGTGCCTTCCAAGCCCTATGTAACTGTTTAGAATGCAAAAACAATTACCTCTAGATTGAAAAGCCAAAGGAAATAGCATCCCTTTCTTTGAGAATCAATCTTTTAACGTTTATTGCTTGAAATGGCACATCTTTTGCTGCTGTGTATGACAAATTCTAATAATTTAGAAACTATTTGATACAGAATAACAAGCTGTACATATCTTGACACTAAGAAACCAGACAAGAGTGCTTAAGAGTAACATAGATTGTCGGCTGTTGGTAATATGCATAAATTCCAAAGCATCCAAACAAAAAACACATCAAAAGCAGTGGAAAAAAGGCAAGGATATGTAGGACTGAATAGTATACTGCTACCAATGCACATCATTATGCAAGACATAAAACTGTTTAACAATGCCAGATGATAAAGATGGAAACAAAATTACCTGAAAAACACATGGAGAAGAGCATAAATAGCAGCATCCTATACAGAATTTTGAGCCATGTTTAAGTATTCCACACTTGCCAGAAAGAAGAGGCACAAAAGGAGTCGTCGACAAGTACTCTCAAGCATCGAACCTGTTGTATCACAAGATTAGACTTTGTAAATTTCAGGGTGCATGAAAAATGACTAAGATTGTACCACTTACGGCTAGAACCTGTAAATCTTTGATAATTTTCTTCGTTTCTCCCAGGCTCCTCCACAGTTCCTCTCTTCAGCAAAATGAATGGTTGAATGGATTGGTTTAGAATGATCTAAATCTGCAGTTTGACAAGGTTTAAGGATGTGTTTTGCCCCTGCAGTTAGCTTTATGGGACCCGATCTTGCCAAGCTATCATTTTTAGAGCAGTCACTTGAAGATGCAGTCACAATCACGTCCTTCTGCATTTCCAGTTGCACAAAGTTGCCACCATTTGCTTCATCTCTGTTTGATTCAAGTTCAGAAGCTCCCAGCTCATGTTGCAAGGGCACAGTACTGTGTGTTTCCTTTGGTTCTCCACTGGCACTTTTAGCTTCTTGTGCTTTCAGGTCTGGAATCTTCAAGGGCTTTCCAGAGTGGATAGCTTTACACGCAGGTCGCTTTCTGGTTCGCTTGTCATATAACTGCTTTGACTTCATTCTGTCTCTCACCTTAAGTCTATGCCTGCAACTGGTATTGATTGTTGCAATCTGTTTGAAGCCGGGAAGAGCAGGGATGAGCAGAGGGCAAACCACAGAAGGTCGAACAGGAGGATTCTGCATGCCAGAGGTAGGCATACTTTGATTATAAGAAAACGAAAGTGCAGGTGGATGATCAACAGATTGAAGTTTACCAACAACATCATAACAATTTTGTCCAAAATTCATCAGTTTCTCTCCTGGTTGTCTTGCTTGTATCGGCCATGGCGGAAGGGTCCTCGAAGTGCCTTCAATCCAAGTTGTTTGGATGGCTTCCCTAAAATCTGGATCTGAGAAAGGAAATCTGAATGAAGATTTTTGGTCATAAGCTGGATGCTGCTCGTGCATAAGTTTACCAGAGCTTGGACGGTTATGCTGACAACCATCAAGAGCAGGTGATCTGGACAATGGTATTTGAGAACTGAAATTTATGTATTCACTTGGAGAAACAAAAGTACTTTGGAAGTTAGGAGCCATACTAATCAAAGCTGCAGGAGAAGTTGGATACATAAAAGGCAGAGGTCTAGGATTGCAGTTTCCGCTTATGCTGAGAGATCCACCAGACAGCAAGTTGGTTTGCCCATGAAGATATCGATTCAGCAAACTAAGGTCTGGAGCTTTCATCTTTAGATGATCTCGCAAGGCCTGATTTTCAGCTGAGTGAGCTATGGTTTCCTTTGGCTTTTCAAATGCTGGATCTGAAAACCAATCCTGTTGAAAACTTCTCCTCACTGAAGCATCAAATGCAGTACTGGTTAAATAGTGCTTGGTTATAATTTCCTTGTCAGTCGATACCTTTCCATCCTCCATTCCTTGCACAATGTTGGTACCTCTACCTATAGTCACATCTTTACCCATCAATCTCATAGTTGCTTGTGTTCTCCGTAGAAATATTTGGTCTGAATTCTCCTGAGCATGGACTTTATTCCCTTTCTGGATATGACCCTCATCATATTCCTTGCGAATATTGCATGAAGCCAGGTTTGAGTCAAGGAGATGGACTGTGCGATTCTTTTTTGCCAACAAGTCTTGCCAGCCATTACCTGTTCCAACATTTTCCTGCAACTCACTTCTTGCAAATAACTTTACCTGATTCCTTGGAAACGCTTTCTGAAAGCTATGATTTTCTTTGACAATTATACAATCTCCCATAGCTTTTGGTACTGTGTGATTAAGCACAGGTACACTGCCAGAAGAGGTTAAACCAGTTGGCTTCTTTGCCTTGTTATGTCCAATATTACCATTTGAGCTCAATTGTATGAACTCACCTTGAGAATTAAGAGGCAAACCCACAAAGTTCTGATCGACCCACTTTTCAGTAGGGTCAATGGCTCGTTTCTTCCAACCTGAAGGGGTAGAAGTCATCTCTTGAGGGAACATACCAGAAAATAGCCGATGCTGTGCATTACAGTTATCATAATTTTCAGTAGCAGACTGAGGTAGAGATGGAACTGCTCTGTAAGCCATTTTGCTTGAACCAGCACATGATGACAAAGGCTGTGGAGATGCCTTGGCAGCTAGAAAGGTACTGGCTGATACAACAACAGGTTTATGATCTTTGAGATGATCAAAATTTCCATTTGTCCTGAAAGGCCTTGAAGAAGTCCCAACGGGACTAAATACATCATTTGGAGAATGATGGGAACCTGGATTTCCAATATATGGAACGTAAGGCAATGAGGCTACATTATCTTGACTAAATAGATGCACATTATCACCAGGCTGAGGAATGTGAGAAATGTGTGCCGATCTATCAGAAAAACTAGTATGAGGCCTCAGAGAACTCAATGAAGTGGGTTCAAAACAGTCTAAGGCATGCAGGCTCTCAATCCTTAGTTGGACTTCATTTCCATTTTCACTGCCAAAAGATAAATCTTCGCCACTTGCATGAATATCTAAAGCAGAAAAGTTTTGATTGCCATCCATACTATGGTCTTTCACTGATGGAGTAGCAAGAGCATTGGTGAATATACCACCAACACCTGGCATTTTGGGATGCTGAAATGAAGACACTTGTTTCATCTGTGGCCCAAGTATGTCATCCTTACCTGAGAACCTGACATGCTTGTTGGTCCGAGGGTGGCAAGAAGAATCTGCTTGACAGTCAACATGCCTGCTGCACACTGTAGAGATGCTTGTGCAATTCTTCAGAATTCCACGAACAGGAAATTTCGCTCTGTGGTTCTTAGCAATTGATTTAGCCGTTCGAACTAAGTTGTGCTTTCTTTGTTTTGATGATTTCATGTCTGGCTTTCTTTTGCTGGTAGTTCCAGTTTCCGTGATATCCTTTGCCATCTTTTTATTACACAATGAACCACATAACTTGTGAAATAATTTCTCATAAGTTAGCATTTCCTGTCTCTGGATTTTTTCCTGATACAAAAGAAAACTGATTGGCACACCAAGAAACAGAAAATTAAAACTACGCAATCAACTAACTCCAATGGAACTACAGAACTGCTTATGACATAATGTGTAAAACCGAAAAAGTCAAAAACAAAAAAAAAAAAAAAAAAAAAAAAAAAATAAAAATAATAAATAAATAAATTTGGGAAAGTTACTTTCCCAATTCACTCTCTCTCTCTCCCGTCACTTTCCCTTCTCCCTCAATTTCTCTCCCCCTCATTCTCTCCCGTGTTCTGTCTCTTACCCTCTCTCCCTCTCTCAATTTCTCCACCTCCCTCCCTCCATTTACATACTCACAAGCTCTCTCTCTCTCTCTCTCTCTCTCTCTCTCTCACCGATTCTCTCTCTCCTGCGGGCGCTGCACAGCCGCAGTGCGTGGCTTCCCTCCCGCACTGCTACAGCCCGCGAGCAGCTCCGTCTCACGAGCGCTCCAACGCGCACCAGCCGCGACCCCTCTCCCTCGCGCGCGAACAGTCCACTGCTTCTCTCTCTCGCCTGTTCGCGTGCTGCCCGCTGCCGAGAGACTTGTTGCAACCCCAGAAGAGACCCCAACTCGGCAGTCATCGGTAAGCCCTCGAGAACTCTAGCCGAGATTTCAATTCATCTCCTGCACATGTGGTATGAATTTCCGATTGATATATTCTAGGGTTTCAATTTCCTTTCGTGATTGAACCTAGGGTTGTACAATATTGGATTTAGGGTTTTGATTTATGGGAATAACATGCTCAACGATCTGAATGTTGCCTGAATATTGGAAGTGGTGGAATAAAATGAAAATCCTAAAATTTCCTGCAAACTGAACAGTTCGTACATACTGTGGTCTGTCCATTATAACTTCATCTATGTACAAGAAAATTAAGTGAGTTTTCTTCTTATAAAACTAGACTTGCTGAGCTTTAAAATGATATATTACAAGAGACATTTCGATAAGAATTGAATTTTCTTTGATTTTTCAAAGAGACCAGTTCTGCAGAAGTACAGCTGTTCTGTGTCCTGTTCTGGCCGTGAGTTTTGCTGCGGATTTGAGCTGTCTTCAAGATAAATTTATGTTTAAGTCTTAACATGAAAGTTGTAGATCTATATCTTATCTTTCATTTGAGACTTAAATCACTTAAATCCGATATGTGTAGTGAAAGTTATGATAATTTTTCGGTAACTGCGCAAATATAAATTATGAATTTAGGACTATAATATTTCATAGATTTAGATATCTTTATATGATTTAATGATTAATGTATGACCAATGTCTTAGGTTAAGGCATTCAAAATTAAAGGAGAGATTGGATTTTGTTTGATTTGGAAATTGGGAGTGAATACCCTCCCAAGAGGTGAGTGGATGGTTCATTGTGTTCATGAATGAGAAACCTGTTTTAAATTGCTTTATAAATGATTTTTGAAAGATTTTACGTGATTTATGCGAATTATTTTGTGATTGTGGGCTGTCTGAACTGAATTATAAAGTATAAATGCATCCGTTGTGTTTAAAAATGATTTCGTGCCATATGTTATTTGATATTGTTCTAGGAATTGATTGGCATGAGATTGTTGATTATTTGATGGAAAATTATGGCACATTGCTTGTGAACTGGATTGATTTAGAAATGAAAGGTGCCGCAGATGACTATAGTCATATTTCCACCACGGAGCGACCCGACGGGGTGGCGTGGTTTGGGGTTTGGATGTGCAGGGGAGTTAGGCGTCCCTCCCTCTGCCAAAGTCGTACTATATCTGGTGCACCCCGGTGAGGTACGAGCCAACGCCAAGGTAGGGGGTTTGTTTTGAGACATTGGATAGAAAAACCCTTGGCGGGATTTCGTCTGGGTTTGGCCGCCCTAAGACGGAAGTGATTTCTGATGGAACCCCAAGATTTTCTGAAATGATAATTGACATGGATGCATATTTTGTAAATTGTGATTTATTGAAATGTTTTATGCATATGAACTGTTATTTATGAGATATGCTTTGACTGCCCCACATTTACCCCTTATTTATGAACACAATCACACCATTGCACTCCACTCACTGAGTATACCCCTATACTCACCCCTCTCTTCCCCTTTTTCAGAGGAGACTTAGTTGGGAGACTACTCGACGGAGCTTGTGCAGTATTTTTGCGGATTGTATAGGTATTTAGCACATGCAGGGTTACTTTTGGAGATTTATAGATCTCAAACCATGGAAAGGGAAGACTGTACATCCCCTGCCGTGTGGATTTCATTGATACTGGCCGAGTTGTTGGCAAGTATTGATAAAATCCGCTGATTTTTGAATTGTTCTTTATTATCTTAATTACTTGATTATTTTTGTAAAACCGTTTATATCTGTACTGGGACATTTGGACTGTAAATCTTAATTTCGATGCTTTTCTCTAATTTTGTGAAGTTCTGTACAACTCATACCGTTAGGACTCTACCGATACTGGCTTGTCTTCCTCAGGTAAGTGTTGGTAAAATCCGACGGCTATGTTTTGGGACTTCTTGTTTGTTACACGCTTTATAGAGATGAGAATTCTGAATGGCTAGAATGGCCACATCGCATGCGTGCTTGTACAGGATTCCACTCCCCGATGTGTGTCAATGTGTGTGTTTGAATGTTCGAGGATGGACCGGATGAGTCCTTTGCATGTGTATTGTTATATAATTTTCCTATTTCTGATGGGTTTGTGTATTGGATGAGTTGTTGTGCTGATTGTAGCCTTGCGGAGTCTCGGTATATGGGGAGGTTCTGCCCGTGTATCGAGACAATGCGGCGGCTGTTGCGTGGTCGATCCGAGGATCGGGGCGTGACAGCTTTATTGGTATCAGAGCGCCCGGTTTACGATTTTAAAAGGCATGATGGTTTCTAAATGTTTTGAAATGTTTCCAAATGTCCCGAAAGTTTCTAAAGGTTTTGAAATGTTTAGTTTTTGAAAACAAGGTTAAGCTCTTTTAAAGGGTTTTCGAAAATTGTACAGAACTTTCCATGGTTTTCTTAGGGAATTAAGAATATATTTTTTTTAGGGGGTTAAGTCTTAGTCTTCGCTTAACCCTTGACTTAATTCTAGTTTCTTATTTTGTATAGGTTGCAATGCCTCCGCGAAGGAAAATGAGGAATGTGAGTGAAATTCCTTCACAGGAGCACGAGGATGAGTCGTCCTCGCATGCTCTTCCTCCACCTACGTCCACACTCCCGGCTCCTTCTACCGGGCCTGCTCCTCCTCCTGTCGCTGCTCTTCAGGAAGTTATGGAGTGGTGGAGTACCTTTGGAGCACAGTACCGAGCTCCGCGGCCGACTACAGTTCCACCACCTGTTCCTCCTTCGGTGCCAGCTGCTGCACCCGGTGCCCCACTAGCACCCACTCCTCCGGTTGCCACTCCAAGCAGCCGCTCTCCAATTCATTTGTCCAAGCTGATTAAAGAAGCAAGGCAACTTGGTTGTGAAACCTTCTCGGCATCTGGTGATCCTACGGAAGCAAAGAAATGGATCAAGAGGGTCAGAAAAGCTGTAACGGATATGGGAATAGAGGATAGTTTGAAACTCTTGGTAGCTGTGAGATTATTGGACGAAGATGCTAGCACATGGTGGGATGGAGTAGAGGAAGGGGCAGCTGCACCTCTCACTTGGCACGATTTCCTTAGGGAATTCGACCAGAGGTTCTACACCCGGTTTGATCGGGACTTGAAGAGAAAAGAATTTCTTCGGCTTCGCCAAGGAAATCTATCTGTGAAGGAATATGAGGCGAAATTTAGAAGCCTATCCTCATTCGTACCAGAGCTAATCATCTCCGAAGAGTGCAGACGCTTCAAGTTTGAGGATGGCTTGAATTTGAATATCCGAGAAAAGATGTCAGTCACGGATGAGCACACATACCAGAACGTGTTGCAATTGGCCTTGAGGGCCGAACAGATGGTGCTTGAAAGGGGAAACGTTAGGGACTACCATGAGAAGAAGAGGTCCGGCGGATTTGTACCGGGCCAAAGCTCTAAGAAGAACAGAACTGCAGACTATCCAAGCGGTGGATTTATTTCGGGATCAGTTGGATTTCCTCAAAGCCAACAAATTCATAGGTCGAATGCTTCTGGCGTTGAAAATGTTGGATCGGGAGCAAGACCCAGAGGAGGTGGAATGCAGACTTGCCCTACTTGTAAAGGGTATCACACGGGTCCGTGCAGAGGACCTAAGAGGTGCTATCACTGCGGGAAGGAGGGACACCTCCGTTATTCTTGCCCTGAGTTGACAGAAGAAGGGCAAGGGAGTCGGCAAGTTAGAGGTCCCTCTAGCGGCTCCAAAACTGGTCCAGCAGGTTCGGTGACACCTTCCACTAGTACCATCCCTAGGACGGGCACAGGAAGCAATACAGTAGCTACCCCATCTCAGCGACCTCAGCCGAGAGCTCAAGCTAGGGTTTTTGCCATGACGAACGAAGAAGCTCAGATTAACCCCGACGTAGTCACAGGTAAATTTTCATTTAAATTTAAGTTTGAAATTTGAAAATGTGATATCTATGGATTATAACTATGATTTGATGATTTGTGATTATGAATGAAAGGGGTATGATGATATGATTATGTTTATGGATTACATTTATAGGTATGATGAAAATTTTTGGAGTGGATGCTCATATACTCATTGATACCGGATCGAATAATTCATTTGTAAGCTCGGGATTTGCAAGACATTCTGATAGGGATTTAGTTCCTCTTGATGAAGAATTGTTGGTCATTACTCCCTTAGGAGAGCATATGATTCGAAATTTTGTACATAAGTCTTGTGAGGTGAAAGTTGGTGAAACAATCCTTGAAGCGGATTTGATTCCGTTGGATATGAAGGACTTTGACGCCATCCTAGGCATGGATTGGCTAAGTCTTCACCGAGCTTCAGTAAATTGCTTCACTAAAGAAGTGGAATTCCGTAGGGCAGGACATCCACTACTTGTGTTTTCTGGTGAACGGCGAGTATTGCCGACCTGTGTGATTTCAGCTCTTGAGGCACGAAAATTAGTGCATAAGGGCTGCGAAGCGTATTTGGCTCATATCATTGACACTACGGCAGCAAGCCCTAACCTGAGCAATATCCTTGTGGTAAATGAGTTCCCGGACGTCTTTCCAGAAGAGTTACCGGGGTTGCCACCGATTCGGGAGTTTGATTTCACTATAGATCTTGTTCCCGGTACAGCACCAGTCTCTACTTCTCCTTATCGAATGGCACCGGCAGAATTAAAAGAGTTGAAAGTCCAACTCCAAGAGTTGTTGAAAAAGGGATTCATCCAACCGAGCACTTCACCTTGGGGTGCTCCGGTTCTTTTTGTCAAGAAGAAAGATGGCACTCTTCGATTGTGTATTGATTATCGACAATTAAATAAGGTGACCATTAAGAACAAATACCCCTTGCCGAGAATTGATGACTTGTTTGATCAACTCGAAGGGGCCAGTGTATTCTCCAAGATAGATTTGAGGTCCGGCTATCATCAGTTGCGGATAAAGGAAAATGATGTCCCCAAGACTGCGTTTAGGACGAGGTATGGACACTATGAATTCTTGGTGATGCCTTTCGGCTTGACGAATGCTCCAGCAGTTTTTATGGACCTAATGAATCGAGTTTTTCACCCCTATCTTGACAAGTTCGTCATTGTTTTCATTGACGACATCCTTGTGTACTCCAAAAATGACGAAGAGCATTCAAATCATCTTCGGATTGTGTTGCAGACTCTCCGAGACAAGCATTTGTATGCCAAGTTCTCAAAATGTGAATTTTGGTTGAAGGAAATTGGGTTCTTGGGACATGTAGTATCCGGAGAAGGGATATTTGTTGATCCGAAGAAAGTTGAGGCAATTCTGAAATGGGAACAACCCAAAAACGTCACTGAGGTGAGAAGCTTCCTCGGATTGGCGGGTTACTATCGAAGATTCGTAGAGGGTTTTTCCAAAATTGCATCTCCGTTGTCTGGTTTGACGCGGAAAGGGATCAAGTTTGAATGGACAGATAAATGTGAGCAGAGTTTTCAAGAACTCAAGAAGAGACTCACAACGGCTCCCATACTTGCCATTCCTACCCTCGGTGATGATTATGTTGTCTACAGCGATGCCAGTAAACAGGGGTTAGGATGCGTCTTGATGCAAGGCGGCGGAACTATCGCCTACGCTTCTCGACAGTTAAAGAAGCATGAGCTGAATTATCCTACACATGATTTAGAATTGGCTGCGATTATATTTGCATTAAAGATTTGGCGCCATTATTTATATGGAGCCACTTGCAGAATCTTCACCGACCACAAGAGCCTCAAGTACCTGCTCACCCAGAAGGAGCTCAATTTGAGGCAAAGGAGATGGCTAGAGCTGATCAAAGACTACGATTTGGTGATTGATTATCACCCGGGCAAGGCAAATGTAGTTGCTGATGCCTTAAGCCGCAAGTCTTCATCTTCTTCTCAGATTCAGGGAGACGCTTACCTTTCATGCCTGGTGGGATTTCGTGCTCTTGGAGCCAAAATTGCTTGTGATGACAGTGGTGCATTATTAGCGAAATTTGAAGTTCGACCAACCTTGATAGACAGTATTAAAGAATTCCAAACCACTGATGAAGAGTTAAAGCAAATAGTGGAAAAGGTTCGCAATGGTGAAACTAGTGATTTCCATGTTCGGGAGGATGGTATAGTCATGTATGGGAAACGAATTTGTGTTCCCAAAAATGATAAGCTTCGGAAGGCTATTCTGGAAGAAGCACACTCTTCGGCTTATGCTATGCATCCCGGAAGTACAAAAATGTACCGAACCATCAAAGAAACTTATTGGTGGTCAGGCTTGAAACGGGAAATAGCTGAATTTGTAGCAAGATGTCTGGTGTGTCAACAAATCAAAGCTGAACATCAAAAGCCAGCCGGAATGCTTCAACCATTGCCTGTACCTGAATGGAAATGGGAGCATATTACTATGGATTTTGTGGTAGGATTGCCACGTACTCCCAGTCGTCACGATGCCATTTGGGTGATAGTAGACAGACTCACAAAATCAGCGCATTTCCTCCCAGTTCAGAATACTTATTCCTTGGAGAAGTTAGCAAGGGTGTATCTTGATGAGATTGTTCGACTCCACGGGGTTCCGATATCGATTGTTTCAGATCGAGATCCCCGATTCACATCCAGATTCTGGCCTAAGTTACAAGAGGCCTTGGGTACCAAACTGAAATTCAGCACTGCATTTCATCCGCAGACAGACGGGCAATCTGAACGTACAATCCAAACGTTGGAAGATATGTTGAGAGCGTGCGTTATGGATTTCCATGGGAGTTGGGATAGGCATCTCTCGCTGATTGAATTTGCATATAACAATAGCTACCAAGCTAGTATTGGAATGCCTCCCTATGAAGCTCTCTACGGAAGGAAATGTCGGACTCCACTTTGTTGGGATGAAGTTGGAGAACGCAAAATTGAAAGCATAGAATTGATTGAAACTACCAAGGAAAAGGTGAAGCTAATTCGGGAAAGAATGAAAGCAGCTCAAGATCGGCAAAAGAGTTACGCCGACAAAAGGAGAAGGCCATTGGAATTCATAGTGGGAGATATGGTATTCTTGAAGATATCTCCTTGGAAGGGCATAGTTCGATTTCAGCAACGAGGAAAATTAAATCCTCGTTATATCGGACCCTTTAAAATCCTTGAAAGAATTGGAGCGGTGGCATACCGACTAGATTTGCCGTTAGGATTGCAGAGGATTCATGATGTTTTTCATGTGTCGATGCTGAAAAAGTATTTGCCGGATCCCTCGCACGTATTGGAGATTCCTCCAATAGAATTGAAAGAAGACTTGAGTTTCAAAGTACAACCGGTGAAAATCATTGACCGGCAAATCAAACAGTTGAGGCGTAAGCAGATTCCTATGGTTAGGGTACTGTGGAGAAATAATAAAGTTGAGGAACGGACTTGGGAGACTGAAGAATTAATGCGGAAGCAACACCCGCAACTTTTTGATGTATAAATTGTATTTTGAAATTTCGAGGACGAAATTTATTTTTAGGGGGTTAAGAATTGTAAAACCGAAAAAGTCAAAAACAAAAAAAAAAAAAAAAAAAAAAAAAAAAAATAATAATAAATAAATAAATTTGGGAAAGTTACTTTCCCAATTCACTCTCTCTCTCTCCCGTCACTTTCCCTTCTCCCTCAATTTCTCTCCCCCTCATTCTCTCCCGTGTTCTGTCTCTTACCCTCTCTCGCTCTCTCAATTTCTCCACCTCCCTCCCTCCATTTACATACTCACAAGCTCTCTCTCTCTCTCTCTCTCTCTCTCTCTCACCGATTCTCTCTCTCCTGCGGGCGCTGCACAGCCGCAGTGCGTGGCTTCCCTCCCGCACTGCTACAGCCCGCGAGCAGCTCCGTCTCACGAGCGCTCCAACGCGCACCAGCCGCGACCCCTCTCCCTCGCGCGCGAACAGTCCACTGCTTCTCTCTCTCGCCTGTTCGCGTGCTGCCCGCTGCCGAGAGACTTGTTGCAACCCCAGAAGAGACCCCAACTCGGCAGTCATCGGTAAGCCCTCGAGAACTCTAGCCGAGATTTCAATTCATCTCCTGCACATGTGGTATGAATTTCCGATTGATATATTCTAGGGTTTCAATTTCCTTTCGTGATTGAACCTAGGGTTGTACAATATTGGATTTAGGGTTTTGATTTATGGGAATAACATGCTCAACGATCTGAATGTTGCCTGAATATTGGAAGTGGTGGAATAAAATGAAAATCCTAAAATTTCCTGCAAACTGAACAGTTCGTACATACTGTGGTCTGTCCATTATAACTTCATCTATGTACAAGAAAATTAAGTGAGTTTTCTTCTTATAAAACTAGACTTGCTGAGCTTTAAAATGATATATTACAAGAGACATTTCGATAAGAATTGAATTTTCTTTGATTTTTCAAAGAGACCAGTTCTGCAGAAGTACAGCTGTTCTGTGTCCTGTTCTGGCCGTGAGTTTTGCTGCGGATTTGAGCTGTCTTCAAGATAAATTTATGTTTAAGTCTTAACATGAAAGTTGTAGATCTATATCTTATCTTTCATTTGAGACTTAAATCACTTAAATCCGATATGTGTAGTGAAAGTTATGATAATTTTTCGGTAACTGCGCAAATATAAATTATGAATTTAGGACTATAATATTTCATAGATTTAGATATCTTTATATGATTTAATGATTAATGTATGACCAATGTCTTAGGTTAAGGCATTCAAAATTAAAGGAGAGATTGGATTTTGTTTGATTTGGAAATTGGGAGTGAATACCCTCCCAAGAGGTGAGTGGATGGTTCATTGTGTTCATGAATGAGAAACCTGTTTTAAATTGCTTTATAAATGATTTTTGAAAGATTTTACGTGATTTATGCGAATTATTTTGTGATTGTGGGCTGTCTGAACTGAATTATAAAGTATAAATGCATCCGTTGTGTTTAAAAATGATTTCGTGCCATATGTTATTTGATATTGTTCTAGGAATTGATTGGCATGAGATTGTTGATTATTTGATGGAAAATTATGGCACATTGCTTGTGAACTGGATTGATTTAGAAATGAAAGGTGCCGCAGATGACTATAGTCATATTTCCACCACGGAGCGACCCGACGGGGTGGCGTGGTTTGGGGTTTGGATGTGCAGGGGAGTTAGGCGTCCCTCCCTCTGCCAAAGTCGTACTATATCTGGTGCACCCCGGTGAGGTACGAGCCAACGCCAAGGTAGGGGGTTTGTTTTGAGACATTGGATAGAAAAACCCTTGGCGGGATTTCGTCTGGGTTTGGCCGCCCTAAGACGGAAGTGATTTCTGATGGAACCCCAAGATTTTCTGAAATGATAATTGACATGGATGCATATTTTGTAAATTGTGATTTATTGAAATGTTTTATGCATATGAACTGTTATTTATGAGATATGCTTTGACTGCCCCACATTTACCCCTTATTTATGAACACAATCACACCATTGCACTCCACTCACTGAGTATACCCCTATACTCACCCCTCTCTTCCCCTTTTTCAGAGGAGACTTAGTTGGGAGACTACTCGACGGAGCTTGTGCAGTATTTTTGCGGATTGTATAGGTATTTAGCACATGCAGGGTTACTTTTGGAGATTTATAGATCTCAAACCATGGAAAGGGAAGACTGTACATCCCCTGCCGTGTGGATTTCATTGATACTGGCCGAGTTGTTGGCAAGTATTGATAAAATCCGCTGATTTTTGAATTGTTCTTTATTATCTTAATTACTTGATTATTTTTGTAAAACCGTTTATATCTGTACTGGGACATTTGGACTGTAAATCTTAATTTCGATGCTTTTCTCTAATTTTGTGAAGTTCTGTACAACTCATACCGTTAGGACTCTACCGATACTGGCTTGTCTTCCTCAGGTAAGTGTTGGTAAAATCCGACGGCTATGTTTTGGGACTTCTTGTTTGTTACACGCTTTATAGAGATGAGAATTCTGAATGGCTAGAATGGCCACATCGCATGCGTGCTTGTACAGGATTCCACTCCCCGATGTGTGTCAATGTGTGTGTTTGAATGTTCGAGGATGGACCGGATGAGTCCTTTGCATGTGTATTGTTATATAATTTTCCTATTTCTGATGGGTTTGTGTATTGGATGAGTTGTTGTGCTGATTGTAGCCTTGCGGAGTCTCGGTATATGGGGAGGTTCTGCCCGTGTATCGAGACAATGCGGCGGCTGTTGCGTGGTCGATCCGAGGATCGGGGCGTGACATAATGTGTATTAGCTCTTCCACCACCAAAAAATAAATAAATAAATAAATGAAAATAAAAAGAAAAATCCTTAATGCTATCCTTATCTTTGAAAATGCTATCCTTATCTTTGGATATGCTCTCGAAGTAGATATAGAAACATTACCCAAAACTTATGTAACCTGTAATTTAAAATTTTTCCTTGTTTTCTTCATTTTCATCTAAATTCTTTACTCATGAAATATCCAGTCAACTTTTGTCCATAGATCTTTAATAAAATTTACTTTTCTCTGTCAAACTAACAATGCATCTGATACGCATCATACAAATCATTGGAAAGAATTATTTTAAGAAAATATTTAGGAATTAGTAAGAATGAAGGATTTTAGAAAAATAGTAGTTTTCTTATTTTAATTAATAGCAATCATTTTTAAATTAGTAATTATTTTAATTTTGGAAATCCTTTATATTAGAAATGATTTTAAAGATTTATTTTTAGTAAAAATTCTATTGTATTGTAAATCTTAATTTCCTCTATTTAAAGAGGATTTGATCAATAAAAAGGAAAGTTAAGCTCTCCTAAAAAAAGTATGGTAGGAAACTTGTTAGGTAACAAGTTCCCGACCGTCAAACCTAGAGCATAAGAGGGGAAATCCAAGCAGAGTATTCATTGAACACATCATGTACTAGGACCTATATTAATTTGGTATCAGAGCCAACAGTCATGAAAAACTCTGCAAAATGGTTTAACCAGATGGAGAGATACGAGGGAATTTGAGTGGCGAATGGAGTGAATGGAGCAATCACTGGCTAGGATGGAGGAACTCCAACAATCCAATGAGAAGTTGTTGCATCAACAGCAGACAGAACTGATCTCAAAAATGGAATGGCTTCGGCAAGAGATGCAGGGGCGCAATAAGGTCCAAAAGGTGAGGAGCAATAGCCACACCCTTGCAGACCAAGGGAGGAAAGGAGTAGTTTGCTGAAAGAAGAGACTGCCATCCCCAGAGGTCTTCTGTAGCTATAAATATAATAAGTTTGGGCAGTATTTTCAACTTTCAATTGTTGATGCTCAGAGGTCTTCTGTGGAGGAAATATCTAAAAATATGAGAAAGAGAAGAGCCATGAATCTTAAAGTGAATTTATCTGGGCAGCAAGATACTCATCCTTTTTTGGGGGAGGTCTATGTTGTTGGGAAAGTAAACTTGTATTAATTAGAATAAATAATATGTATTTACTAGTCTAAATTAATAAGTTACGAATATCTAAGGTCACCCTGATAGCTCCAAAGTATTATAAGTTCCAATGGACAAAGTGTTGTATTTCTATAAATAATGTTCAACTTGAATAAATAAAAGTGTTGTGAGAAATATTTTGCATTTGAAGAGTTCATACACTATTTTCCACCAACATTGTGGTATCAGAGCCTTTAAAAAAAAAAAAATCAGAGCCCTCATCTTGAAACAAGATGAATGAAATGTTTCCCTTCCAATTTCCAAAACTCACCGAGGAAAACTATGACAACTGGTGCATCAGAATGAAAGCTCTACTTGGATCCCAAGATGTAAGGGATATTGTTGAGAAGGGCTGTGATCAGCCCAAGAATGAGGGAGCAATGCCGACTGCACAAAGAGATGCTTTGCAAAAGGCTAAAAGGAAAGACCAGCAAGCTCTTACTCTTATCCATATGTGCTTGGATGAGAGTATGTTTAAAAAGGTTTCTTCTGCAACAAGTGCAAAGAATACATGGGAGGTCCTTCAAAATTCCTTTAAAATTCCTTTAAGGGAAAGAAAAAGTCATTTAAGTGTGTCTGCAAACCATGAGAGGTAAGTATGAAAATCCGAAAATGAAGGACTATGAATCTATTGAAGAATATTAAAATAAAGTTTTGGCAATTGTTAATCAACTAAGAAGATATTGAGAAAGGATGGACAATATTCATGTGATTAAAAAAATTATATTCGTTGATTCCAAAATTTGATAATGTTGTGACCGCAATCGAAGAGTCACAGGATATAGAAAAAATGTCAATTGGTTAACTTTTGGGCTCTTTGCAATCCCATGAAGAAAGATTGAAGAAAAGGGAACAACATGTTGCCCAAGCATTACAGGCCAAATTAAATATAAATGAAAAGGAGGATACATAACAACAATTTGCTAGAAGACGTAGCAGAGTCCGAAACCAAGGAAGGCTGAGTGGAAGAGGTCGAGGCTAGACTCGAGAAGGACGTGGAAGAGGCAGAGGAGATAGAAATTTTACTAATAATGAGAAACGAGATATTCAGCAACAAAAATCAAGAGGACGTGGTAGAGGTAGCTAGTTTTAAAGTGGTCGTGGTCGAGCATCTAGTATACGGTGTTATAATTGTCAAGGATGGAATCATTTTGTTGCAAACTGTAAAATGCATTTCAACAAAAATGAGAAGACAAATTTTGTTGAGGTCGAGGAAGATAGTAAACCTTGCTAATAACTTGTAACAAAAATAAAGAAAGAAATCGGAGTTTTGATATCTTGACTCTAGAGCCGGTAATCATATGACAAGTAACAAAAATTTGTTTTGTAGTCTTGATGAATCTATTAAAAGTAGCATTTCTTTTGACGATAAAACTACTGTTCCTATCATGGGAAAAGGAGATATTCTTATACGATTGAGGAATGGAGATCACCAATTTATCTCTCATACTTATTATGTTCCAGTATTAAAAATAAATATTTTGAGTATTGGACAACTTTTGGCAAAGGGATATAGGATAACGATGAGTCAGAATGGGCTTGTCATGGGATTGTCATGGGATTGTTATGAAAGATGAAAAAGGAAGACTGATTGCAAAAGTGCCAATATCAAAAAACAAAATGTTTAAACTAAAGATCAACATTGTTATTCCCAAATGTTCAAAGGCTAATACAGGTGATTCATCATGGCTATGACATCTTATGATGGGTCACTTAAATTTTGGCAGATTAGAACTTGATGTGATTATCAAGACTGCAAGAAATTTACAACATTCAACTCAAATTCCAATTGGGCCAGTAACAAAAGTTCGAGTTAAAAGGTCCAAAAAAGTACTGAATAAATTAATTCAAAGGGTTTTACAATAAAAAATTGGAGCCCAAATGAATGAAGAACCAAAAGGGGCCTCAATTATGCTCATACAAGCCCAGTTGGAAGAATAAAAAGCCCAAAACTATCCAAAACCAAGGGAGGACGAAAATAAAGAAAAATAGCAACAAGACTTTGTCAAAGTAGTTTGATTTATTTAGTTTCCTAATTCTTATTTTTTTTGTAACTTTTAGTTTCCTAATTCTTTATTGTTTAGAGAGTTACTAAATTTTTAGTTGCTAATTATGTTTTACCTTTAGGCTATAAATAAGTCATTATACATTGTGTAAAATAACATTTTGGAGAGAATTAATAAAATTGTGAGGATTTTTCACACAGATCTTGTTCTTTTGAGAACTTTGAACTTATTCAAGATAAAGTCTTGTTTAGTTCTTTGACTTATCAATCTAGGTTTCGAACCATCTAGATTGTGGCGTCATTCATTCCATCTTTATACCAAGGTTCTTGATCTAGTGAGAAACGGGTCTAAAGTCATATACCTTAAGTTCTTCCTCCTTTAGGGCAAGGGTTGAGGTTTTTAATTCCACCGTTTCAAATAATTCGTTGGGACGATTTTTGGGCTAAATTAACTTGTTCGTGGGTTCTAGGGTTTTTATATCCAACGGGTTCACATCAGTTGGTATCAGAGCAATTTCGGGTTACCCTTCGAGTTGTTCATACTTGTCTATAATTGTTCATATTTGTCTATAATTTTTCATAAAACAAAGGCAGCTTCCAATTTTTTTCTTTTCTTTTGTTGTTCCTTCTTTATTTCTTTTTTTTCCTTATTTGTTCACCTTCCGTATTTTCTTTCTTTATTCACCTTTCTTATTCAATTCATTCCATATTTGTTTCTTTCTTAATTTGGAATTTTTCCAAATTTGTGACTTTTTTATTTCTCACTTATTTTTCTTCTTTATTTTTCTTGTTATTTTTTCTTTGAATTTCACAAGACAATTATTTGTAAGTTAAATTCAAAGAGTTGTTGATTCATTAAGATGGTAAGAGACATGTTCGAGGGATCGAATTCATCGAGACTTTTTCCAATCAAAATACGGTTGCGGATGCATATTCACACAGGTGACGATTTGGGGACAAATCGTTGTCAAGAAGGGGGGAATGATGTGATTATCAAGACTGCAAGAAATTTACAACATTTAACTCAAGTTCCAGTTGGGCCATTAACAAAAGTTCGAGTTAAAAGGTCCAAAGAAATACTGAATAACTTAATTCAGATGGTTTTACAATAAGAAATTTGAGCCTAAATGAATGAAGAACCAAAAGGGGCCTCAATTATGCTCATGCAAGCCCAGTTGGAAGAATAAAAGTCCCAAAACTATCCAAAACCAAGGGAGGACGAAAATAAAGAAAAATAGCAGCAAGACTTGATCAAAATAGTTTGATTTATTTAGTTTCCTAATTTTTATTTGTAACTTATGTTTAGTTTCCTAATTCTTTATTGTTTGGAGAGTTACTAAATTTTTAGTTGCCAATTATGTTTTTACCTTTAGGCTATAAATAAGCCATTATACATTGTGTAAAACAACACTTTTGAGAGAATTAATAAAATTGTGAGAATTCTTCACACAAGTCTTGTTCTTTTGAGAACTTTGAACTTATTCAAGATATGAGTCTTGTTTAGTTCTTTGACTTATCAATCTAGGTTTCGAACCATCTAGATTGTGGCGTCATTCATTCCATCTTTATACCAAAGTTCTTGATCTAGTGAGAAACGAGTCTAAGGTCATATACCATAGGTTCTTCCTCCTTTAGGGCAAAGGTTGAGATCTTTAATTCCACCGGTTCAAATAATTCATTGGAACGATTTTTGGGCTAAATTAACTTGTTCGTGGATTCTAGGGTTTTTATACCTAACGGGTTCACATCAAATGATATGATTATCAAGACTGCAAGAAATTTACAACATTCAACTCAAGTTCCAGTTGGGCCAGTAACAAAAGTTCGAGTTAAAAGGTCCAAAGAAGTACTGAATAACTTAATTCAGATGGTTTTACAATAAGAAATTGGAGTCTAAATGAATGAAGAACCAAAAGGGATCTCAATTATACTCATGCAAGCCCAGTTGGAAGAATAAAAGGCCCAAAACTATCCAAAACCAAGGGATGACGAAAATAAAGAAAAATAGCAGCAAGACTTGGTCAAAATAGTTTGATTTATTTAGTTTCCTAATTTTTATTTGTAACTTATGTTTAGTTTCCTAATTCTTTATTGTTTGGAGAGTTACTAAATTTTTAGTTGTCAATTATGTTTTTACCTTTAGGCTATAAATAGGTCATTATATATTGCAAAGGCAGCTTCCAATCTAGGTTTCGAACCATCTAGATTGTGGCGTCATTCATTCCATCTTTATACCAAAGTTCTTGATCTAGTGAAAAACGGGTCTAAGGTCATATATTTTAGGTTCTTTCTCCTTTAGGGCAAGGGTTGAGGTCTTTAATTCCACCGGTTCAAATAATTCGTTGGAACGATTTTTGGGTTAAATTAACTTGTTCGTGGGTTCTAGGGTTTTTATACCCAACGGCTTCACATCAGTTGGTATCAGACCAATTTCAGGTTACCCTTCGAGTTGTTCATACTTGTCTATAATTGTTCATATTTGTCTATAATTTTTCATAAAACAAAGGCAGCTTCCAATTTTTTTTTCTTTTCTTTTATTGTTTCTTCTTTATTTCTTATTTGTTCACCTTCTTTATTTTATTTCTTTATTCACTTTCTTATTCAATTTATTCCATATTTGTTTCTTTCTTAATTTAGAATTTTTCCAAATTTGCGACTTTCTTATTTCTCACTTATTTTTCTTCTTTATTTTTCTTGTTATTCTTTCTTTGAATTTCACAAGACAATTATTTGTAAGTTAAATTCAAAGAGTTGTTGATTCATTAAGATGGTAAGAGACATGTTCGAGGGATTGAATTCATCGAGACTTTTTCCAAGCAAAATGCGGTTGCGGATGCATATTCACACAGGTGACGATTTGGGAACAAATCGTTGTCAAGAAGGGGGGAATGATGTGATTATCAAGACTGCAAGAAATTTACAACATTCAACTCAAATTCCAATTGGGCCAGTAACAAAAGTTCGAGTTAAAAGGTCCAAAGAAGTACTGAATAAATTAATTCAGAGGGTTTTACAATAAGAAATTGGAGCCCAAATGAATGAAGAACCAAAAGGGGCCTCAATTATGCTCATACAAGCCCAGTTGGAAGAATAAAAGGCCCAAAACTATCCAAAACAAAGGGAATATGAAAATAAAGAAAAATAGCAGCAAGACTTGGTCAACGTAGTTTGATTTATTTAGTTTCCTAATTCTTATTTTTTTGTAACTTTTAGTTTCCTAATTTTTTATTGTTTAAAAAGTTACTAAATTTTTAGTTGTCAATTATGTTTTACCTTTAGGTTATAAATAGGTCATTATACATTGTGTAAAACAACATTTTGGAGAGAATTAATAAAATTGTGAGGATTCTTCACACAGGTCTTGTTCTTTTGAGAACTTTGAATTTATTCAAGATAAAGTCTTGTTTAGTTCTTTGACTTATCAATTTAGGTTTCGAACCATCTAGATTGTGACGTCATTCATTCCATCTTTATACCAAGGTTCTTGATCTAGTGAGAAACGGGTCTAAGGTCATATACCTTAGGTTCTTCCTCCTTTAGGGCAAGGGTTGAGGTTTTTAATTCCACCGGTTCAAATAATTCGTTGGGACAATTTTTGGGCTAAATTAACTTGTTCGTGGATTCTAGGGTTTTTATACCCAACGGGTTCACATCAGAACTACTATCCAAGAAACGTTGGTGTATGGTTTACCTCCCATAAACCATCCCAATCAAATATGTGAAAGTTGAATGTACGGTAAGCAAGCCAGGAGGAGTTTTTCGAAGGATTCTTTCTCTCGAGCCTCACAACCACTTGGTTTGATATATGTTGATATATGTGGGCCTTTTAACACAAGCTCACATGGGAAGAGCAGGTTTTTTATTGTTTGTTGATAATTATACTCGCAAAACTTGGATCAATTTTTTGAAAGAAAAATCTGAGGCATTTGAAACTTTCAAAATTTTCAAAACTCAAGTTGAGAATGAAAGGGACTACTTAATTAGAGCCATTCGAACTAATCGAGGAGGAGAGTTCACATAAAAAAAGTTTAATCAATTTTGTGATTATCTTGGCATCCGACACTCATTGACTGCTCCAAGGTCACCTCAACAGAACGGTCTAGTGGAACAAAAAAACAAATCCATCTTTAACATGGCTCGTAGTATGCTGAAAAGCAAGAGGATGACAAAAGAATTTTGGGTTGAGACAGTTGCTTGTGCAGTCTATTTGATAAATAGAAGTCTCACAGTGAAATTGAAGCAAATGACTCCATAAAAAACATGGAGCGGAAAATAGCCAAATATTTCACACTTGAGTGTTCAGTAGTATTGATTATATTCATGTTCCTGATGAGACAAAAAGCAAATTAGACAATAAAAGTGAAAAACTTGTATTCATAGGATATGCAAAACATTCAAGGGGTTATAAATTTTAAAATCCTAAAAATGGAAAAACTATCATCAGCAAAGATGTGGAGTTTGATGAGAATGGTTCTTGGGAATGGAATATTCCTCAAGATGAAAATTATAAGTTTCTTCCTTCATTTGATAATTGTGTTTCTACAGATCAGTCTCTAAACTAAGTTATTGCTGCTACTACATCACAAACTCCTCCGTGTGCACCTCCAACAAATCAAGCTGCTGCTATCACAGCACAGACTCCTCTACGTGCCCCTCAATCAAATCAAGCAAATTCTCCTCAAGGGTCCTCCAAAAGGCCTCCTCGTATGCGAAGTTTGGAAGAAATCTATGCATAAACGGAAGAAATCAATGATTCCACTCTCTTTTGTTTATTTGTAGACACAGAGCCACTAAGGTTTGAAGAAGCAATCCAAGATGAAAGACGGAGATTAGCTATGGATGAAGAGATAAAACCTTGAAAGGAATGATACTTGGAAGTTGACAACACTCCCATGGATTTACAAAATAAAGAAAAATGCTAAAGGAGAAATGGAAAAATACAAATCTCGGCTTGTTGCAAAGGGATTCACCCAAAAAGTCGGAATTGATTACGATGAAGTCTTTGCTCCAGTAGCTCACTTGGAAACTATCCAGCTAATTATTTCCTTGGCTGCTCAACAAAATTGGAAGATTTTTCAAATGAATGTAAAATTTGCCTTCTTGAATGACATGTTGGAAAAAGAAGTCTATGTGCAACAACCATTGGACTACGTTGTTAAAGGTCAAGAAGAGAAGGTGCTAAGGTTGAAAAAAGCTTTATACGGCCTCAAACAAGCTCCAAGAGCCTGATTTACGTGCATTGATGAATATTTTCAGCAAAATGGTTTTTTTAAGTACCCTTATGAATATGCTTTATATGTAAAGAAGTCACAAGATGAAGAGATTATTATGTGTGTCTATATGTTGATGACTTGATTTTCACAAGTAGTAATTTGATTATGGCTGAAGAATTCAAAAGAAAAATGTCTGAATAATTTGAGATAACTAGTTTGGGGCTTATATCCTATTATCTTGGAATTGAGGTAAGGCAAAGTGAAGAAGGGATTTTTCTCTCTCAGCTTATGCAGAAACAATATTGAAAAAGTTCAAGATGAATAAAATCAATTTAGTTACTATACATGTGGAGTGTGGAATCAAGTTCTCAAAATTCCACAATGCCGAAAAGGTAAATCCAATGATATTTAGAAGATTAATTGGAAGGCCGCGGTTTTTGACTTATACAAGATCAGATATTTTGTATGGTGTTGGTGTCATTAGTCGATACATGAAAGCTCCAACTGTAACTCACATGAAGGCAATCAAGAGAATTTTTCAATATATTAAAGGAACATTAGATTATGGTTTATTTAATACTGCTGTAAATAATTTTAAATTGTATGGGTTTAGTGACAATGATTAGGGAGGAAATGATCGAAAAAGTACAAGTGGTTTTGTTTTCTTTATGGATGTGACAACATTTGCTTGGAGTTCACAAAAAATAGCCAATTGTCACTCTTTCAACCTGTGAGGTTGCAACATTTTCTGTGTCTGTCATGCCATTTGGCTAAGGAGCCTTCAAAAGGTTCTAACATTTCAATAAAATGGCGCTACTGATATTTTTGTTGATAACAAATCAACAATAGCCTTGGAAAAAATCCAGTTTTTCATGATATATATAGAAGCAAGCAAATTGACACCAAATACCATTACATCTGAGAATGCATTGCGAAGAAGGTGATTCAACTCAAGCATGTGACGTCTAAGGATCAAATTGCTGACATATTTACAAGAACTCTAAAGTTTGAAGATTTTTGTAGATTGAGAGCTACTATTGGAGTTATCAAATGTTGAATTACAAGTTTAAGAAGGGGTGTTGGAAAGGTAAACTTGTATTAATTAGAATAAATAATATGTATTTAGTAGTCTAAATTACTATATTGCGAATATCTAAAATCACTCTGATAGTTCCAAAGTATTATAAGTTTCAATAGATTTTAATTATAAAGTATTGTATTTCTATAAATAATATTCAACTTGAATGAATAAAAGTGGTGTGAGAAATATTTTACATTTGAAGAATTCCTCCTCTATTTTCCACCAACATATGTGGCCTATGCTACATATAGCAAGAATCTAATTTCTAGTTGTTCCACTAGGGATCAAAATAGGGTAATCAAGAAAGTTGCAGTTTTCGAAGTTTATAATTCAAATGCTAGTTCACTTCCTTGTTCAGATGCAATTTCAAAGAAAGGCCTAGCAAGTGTAGAAAAGAATGCAAGCAAGACTACTGCCAGAGGAAGAATTGGCTTATACATTCATGACAACAAAATTGGTGTTTTAATAGAAGTAAACTGTGAGACAAATTTTATCTCTCATAGAAATATCTTCAAGGAACTGGTTGATGATCTAGCCATACAAGTAACTACTCGTCCACAATTGCAGAATCTTGTTACGAAAGTATGTCTCAATGATTCTCAATTTACAAGAAAAGGAAATTTTGGGAAGTCCAAAGAAGTGGATGAGGGGAAAGGCTTCTTAGGAGTTCTTGAAGACTTGAGAAGACCTATCTTAAATTCGAACTTGAAGACAAGCTCATTGTCCAAAATGGGAGTAATTATTTGCACCATGCATATCATCGGAAAGAATTATTTTAGGAAAATATTTAGAAAATAGTAAAAAGGAAGAATATTAGAAAAAATAGTAGTTTTCTTATTTTAGTTGATAGCAATCTTTTTAAAATTAATAATTACTTTAGTTTTGGTAATTTTTCATATTATGAATGATTTTAGAGATTTATTTTTAGTAAAAATTCTATTTTATTATAACCATAGTTTTAGGGTATGATCAATAAAGAGGTATGTTAGATTCTCCTAAAAAAAGAGTGGTGGAAAACTTATTACGGAACAAATTCCCAGCAGTCAAATTTAGGGTCTAAGAGAGGGAAAATTCCAATAAGGAGGAGAGGAATTCCCTGCAGTGTATTCCCTGCAGAGGATTCATTGAATAGATCCTGTACTAGGGCTCATATCAGCATCTTTCGTGTTTATTATTTGATTGCTAAATCCCTTGAAGCAACTTCGTTCCATGTATTGTCCCCCACAATCTTTGTGACACTATGCTAATGTGCTATCCAAAACGAAACCACAACACATATCTTTTAAAATTAAATTAAATTATGTGCTGAACATGAGCTTCAATGTTAGATTACAATTAGTTCCTCTTGTTAAACAACAGAAGCACTCCTAAAAAGGTGGTGTAAAAGGATCAGAAAGTTGCATCAACCAGAATTAATTACCAAAAGGATTGAAGCTATATGTTGTTATATAGATAATGTTAGCACCTTTTCCTGCTTCATCATTAAACCTTGCCAAGCCTAGCATACGTTTATCTTGTGTACACATATATACAAGAATCATACAATCTACATTATCAAGGAGAAACATAGAGAGAGCTGCCTAACTATCATACTCAAAAGGAAAGCAGTAAATATTTTGATAAAGGTTTTTAAGGGCAAGGAGGGAAAATTTTTCTCCTATGACTGAACAAAGCACAAAATGCAATAGGAATGTGAAATCTTGTTCACCAATTCATGCAGAAACAAGCAGAAGCTTGAGCGACTTAATTTTAAATCAAGATCCATAAAATGGAGATGTTTAAGCACCATGTGTGAAAATTTTTGAAATTTTTCTGAAGCATAAAGGGATGAAACTATTAGAAACCTAAGTTTTCGTGAATGGGTCACTATGCAGATACATAAGATTGGTTAACATAATACAGATTGGAACATACTTATGTTTGGGTGTAAAAATGTGAAAATCAGTGAAACAAGTAGAGAAGTACAGGCAACTGCCTCGTTTATGATATATAATTATACCTTTACAATGAAGAAGTTCTCTTAGGCTTCGAAGCCTGTTCATATATAATCTATAATTTTTCCAGCTTTGAAGATCACATTATCCTATCCCAAAAATTTAAAGTTATTTGGAATCATAGCATTCTCTTGTAATAAACTTTGGTACAGAGAAACGATAAATAGACGAAAAATACATATCATGTGTCTTCAAGAAACCAAGTGGGTCAGGGAGAAAGCTAGAGTAGTCGAGCCTTATGATCATAAACTTTGGTACATAAGAAGTGAAGGGATGGGAGTAAAAATGGGGTAGGAATAATTATGTATAAGGATTTATTAGATGATGTGATAGAGATAAGAAGGAAATAAGATAAAATTATATTTGTCAGGTTAGTTGATGAGAAAAAAATAGTTAATATAGTTAGTATGTAAATGTCCCAAATAGATACAGATGCAACTAGTAAAAAATAATTTTAGCAGGATTTGGATGAAATTATACAAATCATACCTAGTAGAAAGAAGTTATTTACTGGAGGAGACTTTAATGGATATATAAGAGAGAGAAACGAAGGGTTTGAAACCGTATATAAAAATTTTGGATTTGGTAGTAGAAATAAGATCGGAGAAACCATTTTAAAATTTTCCATAGCATTTGATTTAATAGTTGTAAACATCACTTTTAAGAGCAGAGAAGCACACTTGTTACATATAGAAATGGCTTTAATACTAATCAAATAGATTTCTTTCTCACTAGGAGATGTGATAAATTGACCCGTAAGGATTATAAGGTTATATAGGGGGAGAGTATGGCAACTTTGCATAAACCTCAAGTTTTAGATATACGTGTATCTAAAAGGTAAAAAAAGTACCATTCATTTGTAGAACCAAGAATTAAACGATGGAATCTAAAAAGAGAAAAGGTGACGACTTTTAGAGATAAATTAATTCAAGTGACAAATTGGACTACTAATAAGAATTTGGAAACAATGTGAAAAGAGATATCTACTAGTATTATAAGCATAGATAAGGAGGTTCTTTGTATCTCTAAGGGTCAGGTCCTAATAGACAAAGAATCATGGTGGTGGAATAAAAAAATTCAAATTGCTATTCCTACTAAATGAAAGTGTTATAGGAACCTTAAAGGTAATAGTAGTAGTGATACATATGACAAATACAAAAATGCAAAAAAAAAAAGATGAAAAAGATTATCCAAGAGTCAAAGAGTAAGGTGTATAATGAACTTTATAAGAGATTGGAGACTAAACACGAATAGAAAGATCTACAAAATTACCAAGCTCAAAGAAAGAAAAGGTAAAGATCTAAATGGTGTTACGTGCATTAAGAGTGAAACCAATAATATATTTGTAAAGGATGATGACATAAGAAATCGTTGGCATTATTATTTTGAAGATATCTTTAATGTTAAGAGTACAACAGATATAGAAATTATCGAGATACCTACAGAAGAGATTAATAGACATTTTAAATGTAAAATTCGCTCTCATGAAATGAAAGAGGCTTAAAAGAGAATTAAAAATAATAAAATCATAGGATCTAATGACATCTCTATAAAAATGTGAAAATGTTTTAGTGAAATTGGTATAAAGGTATTAACGGATATTTTCAATAAAATTTGACAAACTAAGAGAATACCCCAAATATAGAGAAAGAGTGTAATTGTACCACTATATAAGAATAAAATAAACATAAAGGATTGCTCCAATTATATAGAAATTAAACTTATGAACCATACTATGAAATTATGAGAGAGAGTAATAGAATATAGATTGAGATAAGAGTACAGAAGAGTAATCACTTATTAAGATATTTAATAGAAACATATAGAGTACAGAAGAGAGATCTACATATGGTATTCATTGATCTAAAAAAAGCATATGACAGGGTTTCTAGAAACTTATTGTGGTGGGCGCTGATAAAGAAAATGTATCACTAAAATACATAAATCTCATTAGAGATATGTATGAGGGAGTTGTAACTGGCGTAAGAATTTGTGAAAGTTTGAGCGATAGTTTTCCCATTAATATTGGACTCCATCAAAATTCGGCGTTAAGTTTTCTCCTTTTTGCAATAGTGATAGACGAAATCACAAAAAATATAAAAAATGAAATATCATGATGTAAACTTTTCGCAGATAATATAATACTAATTGATAAAATAAAGAAATTGTAAGTACTAAATTAAAATTATGGAGACTCACATTGAAATACAGAGCGTTTAGATTGATTAGATCAAAAACCGAATATATGAGATGTAAGTTTAACGACAATTATCGGAATGATAAAAAATGATTAGATTAGATAAGCAAGACGTACCCAAAAGTGAACCATTTAGATATTTAAATTCTATTATTCAAAATGATGACAATATAGATGGAAATGTGAACCATATGATTCAAACGGGTTGGATGAAATGGAGAAGGGCATCAGAAATTCTGCGCAATCGCACGATGCCATGCATTTGAAGGAAAAGTTCTATAAAACCGTGGTTAGATCTACACTATTGTATGACACTGAGTGTTGGACTATTAAACAGAATCAGGAACAAAAGATGGTTATAACAAAAATGAGGATATTTAAGTGGATATATGAAAAAACTAAAAGAGATAAAATTAGAAATAAAAATATTCGTAACAAATTAAGAATTAGTTCAATTGTAGATAAAATGCGAAAGTGTTGTCTAAGATGGTTTGAGCATATGCAAAAAAGATCCAAAGATGCACCAATTAAAAATTTAAATATATGAGATTTAGTAAGATGTAGAGGTAGACCGCTGAAAACTTGGATGTAAATTATTCGTAAAGACATGAAAATTAAGAATTTAGAAGAGGAAATGGTATCGGATAGGAATAGATAACGTAGAAAAATCCGTACAAATTAAACCAATATATTTTAGATATGTATCTATTGATTTATTTATTTATTTTTCTTTTTCCCCTTCTTTTTCCTTTTATATATATTTTGTTATTTCTTTTTCATTTTTTATTTTTTGTTTTTTATTTTATTTTATTTTATTTTATTTTATTTTATTTTATTATTTTTCTCTATTTTTTTAAATTTGTCTCTCAAATAACCAACTCCAAATATTAAGACTAAATCTCAGTTTTTTGTTGTAGCATTCTCTTGTAATATATATTACAGTAATAAAAATAGAACAAATTATGTGATACATAATAACTAATATTCAGTCTTGGGAAAAAGACTTCCTTTAAATGCAGTCCAGGTGGACATATATTGCCATCAAAGAATTACGTTTTGAAGAATAGTGCTATTTGGACCAGCATTATAGCCATGGTGGCACTTTCAGTTCTTCTTGTTCAAAAGTGTGCGGAAAAATCATTTTGTACGATGCACCAATAAAACTCAATATTTAGAATCGGTTTTTTGAGAGACAAATTTGAAAAAAAAATAAAGAAAAGAAAAATGAAATCAAAAATCAAAAAAATAAAATATATATATATAAGTAAAATAAAATAAACTAAAACAAAACTAAAAAATAAAAATAAAAATAAAAATAAATCAATAAATAAATATCTAAAATATATTGATTTAATTTGTGTGGATTTTTCTACGTCATTCATTTCTATGCAAGACCATTTTTTTTCTAAACCATTAACTTATATATTTTTACGGATAATTTACATCCAAATTTTTAACGGTATATCTCTATATTTTACTAAATCTCTTATATTTAAGTTTCGGTTCTCCTAACCGGTACATCTTTGACTCTTTTTTACACATACCCGAACTGCCTCAGATGACACTCGTATTTTTTTTTACAATTGAACTAACTTCCAACTTGTTACAAATCTCTTCATTTCTAATTCTATCTCTTCTAGTTTTTTCACACATTCACCTAAATATACTTATTTATGTTACAACCATCTTTTATTTTTGTTATTGTTTAGTAACCCAACACTCAATACCATACAATAGTGTAGAACTAACCACGATTCTGTAGAACTTTCCCTTCAAATACAATGGTATCGTACGATCGTAAAGAACTCCGGATGCTCTTCTGCATTTTATCCAATCCGGTTGAATTCTATGGTTCACATCTCCATTTATATTGTTATCATTTTGAACGATAAAACTTAGATATCTAAATCGTTCATTTTTGGATACATCTTGCCCATCTAGCCTAATTGTTTCGTCATCATTCTGATAACTATTGCAAAACATATATCTCATATATTCGGTTTTCGATCTACTCAATCTAAACCCTCTGAATTCTAATGTGAGTCTCCATAACTTTATCTTAGCACTAACACTCTCTAGTTTCATTAACTAATACAATATCATTTGCGAAAAACATATACCATGGTATTTCATCTTATATATTTTTTGTAATTTCGTCTATCACATTGCAAAGAGAAGGGGAATTAATGCCAAATCTTTATGAAGTCTAATATTAATGGGGAAACTATCGCTCAAACCACCATAAGTTCTTAAGCCGGTTACAACTCCCTTATACATATCTCTAATAAGATTAATATATTTCAAGAATATCATTTTTTTCATCGGTGTCCACCACAATAAATCTTTAGGAATCCTATTATATGCTTTTTCTAAATCAATGAATACTATATGTTGTTTCTAGATCAATGAATACCATATGTAGAAATCTCTTTTGTATTCTATATATCTCCATCAAATATCTTAACAGGCGGATTGCTTCCGTAGTACATTTTCTTAACAGAAATCCAAATTTACTTTGAGATACATTTATCTCAAATCACAACCTATACTCTATTACTCTCTCCTATAGGTTCATAGTATAACTCATAAATTTAATTTCTCTATAGTTTGAACAATCATGTATATCTACTTTATTCTTATATAGTGATACAATTACACTCTCTCTCCATATTTGAAGCATTCTCTTAGTTTATCAAATTTTATTGAAAATATCCGTTAACACTTTTATACCAAATTCACTCAAACATTTACACACTTTTATAAGAATACCATCAGGTCCTATGACTTTATTATATTTCATTCTCTTTAAAAAGAAAACCACAGAGATGATACCTAACATGTCAAGGTTTCTGTGTAGTAGGCATCCATTCGAACTTACGCTCCTTCGAGGAAGCATATCTTAGTCAGTACTAAGCACATTACCAATAAGGCCTTCCACATGTTTGCACTAGATTGAGCCATCTGGTGGAAAGATGGACTGTTTATCATATGAATACTAACTTTTTACTTCAGAAAGCATATTATGCTTGTCTTTCATCAGTTTACTGCACACTTCTTGAGTTGTGCATATATAATGTATCTATATATACACGGTTCAACTTTCAAGAGCTAAGGAAACTGGAAAAGAAAAATGCATTTTGGAAACACATATATTTAAAAAAAAAAAAAAAAAGGTGCTGCCCCGAATGGATCTTGCACAAAGTGTTTTCTATTATATTAGCAGAAACTGGGCAATTTTCAAACAAAAAATAAAAAATAAAAAATAACAACTAACATGAGGTAGGCCTCCTAAATACAAATCTTCCTCATTTTATCTCATATTATCAAAATCAGCAAAAACAAAAGGATTTTTCTCGTGGAACAAATGGGGTTCAAATTTCAAAACCTAATTGGAACCAAAAAAAAAAAAAAAACTACACAAAAATTGTGGAGTTTAACTCCAATTCCAATTTCAATTCTTTCCCCCACAAAAAGAGCAAATTTGTCAATTGCCCTTAATAAAATAAAAAAATTGAAAATGAATTTCACCGCAATTTTATGGGCCTTACTTAAATTTACTCCTTAATGACCATATTATAATATTTTGATTAACCTTAAAACGAGGGAAAATTCAACTTTTTTAGGGAAAATGTGCTACAACCAGCAACTTTATGTATAAATCTCTCCCTTTTCCACTCTTTGCACCACAATATCATATCGCATCCCCTCTTCCCTTTCAGCAGAAAGAGGTATTGTTGTCTTTAAATGTAAAATTACAGTTGAAAGAGAATAAAATTAACTTTTAGTTGAGATTTAGATTTAATATTGTTTAGTAATTTTCCTTGGTTAATGAAGAAAATAGTTGTTTTGTCATTTGATGTTATAATGACTTGGTTTGACAATAATTGCCTCAAATTCTATGAGGCCTTTTTACTATATTAATTTAGTACATTAATTTGAAACATCATGAAACTCCTTGTCTAAGTAAACCAGAAAATAATTATCGGAATAAAACAGCAGAAGCAAGCAAAATAAATTGACACTCAAAATTGCACTTTAGTACAATTTATTATTGCCATATGAAAGGCAGCATTAATTCTATCACTCATAGGAGGCGACCCTTTAAGCTGCAACGCCAAAATACTGATTTCTGGTATTAAGCTTTTTAATTTGACATTTGCTATGAAAAATCTTTATTTTATATGATTTTAAAGGGGTTTAATTTTACAATTAAACTCATAAATGTTATTTCAAGCTAAGGAATTCATTTTACTTTGTGGTTCCAACAACTGCATGTCATTTGCCAATGAATTTCATTGAAGGATTCAGTTCAAATGGAGTGTTAAGGTAGATAGGCCAGATGGCGAAGTTATCTGATGTTTTAGTTATAATTCTTCACTATCCATACCACTACCACCAAGATTGGGTAGATACTTGCACTCAGATTTAAACTAAAACTCTGTCTATTAGATTTTTAACCATACTGAGAACTTAAAAATCTGTCCAATTCTTTTTCAAGATGATGGAGAACAACAATGCAGCTTATAGATCCTTCATGCAGACAACATTGACATTAGGGCAAACGCATGATTATGCATCCATCATAAATTCTAATTAGAGGGCCTTGTTCAAACATGATTAAACAAAAATCCAAATGAAAAAAAAAAAAAAAAAAAAAACCCCACTAAAGTTTCTTAAAAAATAAGCGCCTAAAATTGGACTGCAAATTCAAGCGCCCAATTGACATTCTCAAAAAAGAAAAGCAAGAAATGCAATTCAACAACTCCCTTGTCTCTGTCTAAACTAAAACAGATACCATTAAAGCTTTTTTATTATATGGGTGAGCTTAATTATGCTGGCTCAGTATATTCAGAAGCCAGCAATTAATGTGAGACATACTTAATTTTCCACTTCACCACACCATAATTATAACTACAAAGTGGAATGAGAGGGACTAGGTCTAAAAATTGAGCAAGAACTTGCCATCATCTACTAGGGTTCCAAGAATTCAATCATGATGACAAAGTCCTAAGTGCAATCTTATAATGTTGTCCTTTGAAATCTAAACATCTCAAACTCAAATTCTCTCCTTCATGGTATGTAACCAAATTAGAAAATATTCGATACTAGTAAGGCCGCAGTTCCTTGGTAGATGTTAAAGCATAAATTTCATGTTCACCCACTACACATATATATTCTAAAAGTTTTATATATTCAACTAATAATCAAATATTCCACTACCCACCAGTTTCATAACCTAAAAGGTCATATCAAAGAGCTCAACAAGCTCTCTCTTGTTTCACCCAGTCATGACCCCCCCCCCCCACCAATTCTTGTTGCAAGATTTTTTGTCTTTACTAATGTGTAAGAATTATTGAAATTTCTATTCCAAACAGTGATTTTTCCATCAAAAAATTATTAAATAATTCACATAAAATAAAAACATTCGCAAACTTCAAACGAACGGACTACTTTTGCTACAAGTAATAGGCCCCTCTGTCCAATCCGTACAATACAGCTGGAACACCGCCCACTCTCCTCCATAAAAATCTATTGCTCAAACCTTCTTTTCATCTTACAAACAATCCCATTTCTTCGTTTTCATTTTTTCCTCTTTCTGATGAATTGAAACTGAGAAACAATACCCCGGCCAAACAACAAAGTACAACACAAAAGTCTAATCAACTTGATACTTAACCAGATTTTTAAGGCATTATTTTATGCACAAAATGAAACCCAATGTAGAGTATAATCTCAGGATCAAAACTACCATAATTCAAATATAAAATATAAATCTATAACAAAAGGTGAGTGTGTGTGTGTGTGTGTGTGTGTGTGTGTAAGCAATATTTTATGCCTCAAACAACATACCTTGTTACCCATCTTCTTAAATTTCTTCTTCTTTACCTTCAAATTACAAACTGCAACACGTTTTCTCATCTTCTTCTTTACCCTCTTCAGTTGTATCTCATTCTCACGTTCTTTCTCTTTATCATCATCAGTTTCCTCGACTCGCTCGATCTGCGGCGCCTCTGCGAAAATCTCAATAATTGACCTCTTCTTTGGCGTCTTCAACTTGGGCGCCATTGAAGTTTTACTCTTCTGCCTCTCCTTCTCCACTTGAATTGATTTCGAAACTTCAGCTTCAGCTTCAACTTCAGCTTGTTGTGCATGAAAGTTGTCTTTAGGCTTGACTAGCTCGAGCTCATCTAACCACCACCGAAACTTTTTGACGGAGATCGGAGGAAGAAGTGAGTTCATTTCTCCTTTGTTGATCTCGTCAGTAAAAGGCCAGCATTTTCCCACATCTACGCTCCTCATCTTCGCCGCGTACTGTCTGCACAAACCCCCACAACACAACAGTGTCCAATTACAGAGAGAGAGAGAGAGATTCAAATTCTGAAAACTCAGATTTAAGCACCCAAAAAAAAGAGAAAAAATACCTGATTGAGAAGCTCCCGGAGCTTAGCATCGTGTATTTTCTTTCTTCTAGTAGCCGAAGAGAGAGAGAAATCGGAGAGACAACCCAAGAACTTAGAAGCAGTGGTGAAGATGAGAAGAGTGAGGGGGGAGAGAGAAAGGGAAAGATTGCCACATCCGTGAGAGCGGGAGATGGAAAGATTACCTCATCTGTCTCTCTCTCTCTCTCTCTCTCTCATTTAAGACTGAAAGTGACTTATGAGAGCGCAAAAGAAGGAATAAAAACGACTTTCTTTGTTTTTCTTCTTTCTATGTTTTTCTTTGTTTTCCAAATTTTCAAAATAATCAGATGTTTTGAGCGTGTCATTCACACGCTCTTGTGTTCCCTCGAATAAAAGCAAAGATTCGTTCTCTTCTCCATTTCACTCAACCGCTTCAACCTTGTGCGTGTCGTCAACTCCCCTCGTAACCTTGTGTGCGTCTAATCTTGTGTTACTAATTTTCTTTTTTTCTTTTTTTTTTTTTTAATTCATATTAGATTTTATTTCGCATGTAAATTTTATTTATAAATAAATTGAAAGTAAATCAACCAAAATATGATAAAAACTTGCGTACACCAAAGACACAAAAGTTGAAATCTTCATAAGAATTCCACCGATTTACAAGTAAAAATATATGCACAATCATGATAACATATTGAATATTTGATACAATTTTTTAGGGCTATTGTCTACCATTTAACTTTTTCAACTATTAAAATGTATATTTTATAATTCAGTTCATAACTAATTAAAAAGTAATTGATATTTAAAATAATTTTTTATTCATAAAAATTGTTTTTGAACATTTTTTTCTATTTTACCCATTTTACATTAATAATAACAAAAAATATTTAAATAGTTAAAATTTATTTTACCCATCTTAAATTTCTTAAGTTTTGTTAATTTTACTCTCTAATTTTTATAAGATAAGATTTAAATTATTATTATTATGATATGTGATATATTAATAGAATATGTTTCTATAAGTAGTTAAAAAAATTAAGTTTTCTAATAAAGCCACGAATATTTATATAATTTTGATCAATTTTTTATAATATATATTTAAATTAATTATTTTTTTTTAAAAATATTAATATCACATTTATATATTTTACATTTAATATATAGAAATATGAACTAAATAGATTTTATATTTCATATAATATATAGTTATCATTGGTGAAATAAATAGGACAGAAGAGTATAAAAAAATATGAATTTTTTGTTGTAGAATTTAACTCTCAGAAGTTAAAAAGATTTTAAAAATGATAAAAAAAATAAAGAAGTAGTTAAACATGATGATATCCCGATAGAGGTATGAAAGTGTGTAGAAGTAGGGTATTGCATGTCTTACGAATTATTCAATATGATATTGAGAAGGAAAAAAAAAAAAAAGAGTCTAATCAATGCAGAGAAGGCATTTTAATACATTAATTTAAAAACAAGGGAGACATAGAAAATTGACAAATTATAAGCGTATTAAACTAATGAATTATATCATGAAATTTTCGAAAAGAGTAATTGAAAGAAAGCTACATAAAAAAAACCAAAATGACTAAAAATCAATTTAGATTTATATTTTAAAAGTCGACAATAGAAACTGTACACCTCCTCAGACAATTAATTGTGAAGTATCGGGATAAGAAACAGAATTTATGATTTTCATCGATCTAGAAAAGACATATAATAGAGTTTTAGAGTAATTATGTGAAGAATTTTAGGGAAAAAAAAAGTGTAAGAGTAGCATATATTAAAACAATCAAATATATGGTGAAAATTTGAGGACATCGGGTGAATTATCCAAAAAGCCTTTAATAAAGATAGAGTTAAATCAAATGTCAACTTTAAATCTCTATCTTTTTATACTAATTATGGATGAACTTACAAGTTACATCCAAGATATGGTACCATGATGTATGTTATTTGCAAATAACTTATCTTGATCAATGAGACATATGAATGTATAAATGCTAAGCAAGAATTTTGAAAAAAAAAAAGACTAGGTAGAGTGAAGACATAATATATAAAATTTAAATTTCACAATATTAGTATCAGTGAGATAATAGTTAATATAGAAAATGATAAATTATTTATAAGTAAGATATTTAAGTTTAGTAGAGGTAACTATGGTATGAAGGGTTATGGTAGTTGTAATCGATGTCAACATCATACAAGCTTCTACTATGATTTATGTGGTAGGAAACGGTGTTTCAAAAATCAAAGCATTTGTCGAGTAAATTGATTAAATTGTTAGGACTACCAAAAGAGGAGTATTTGTAGCTAGAGGTGTTGTGACAATCAAATCAAGTCAAGTTGTGTTAATACCCGAGTTCGGCTCGAGCATTGGTTAGGTGATCTTGAGCTCGAGCTCAAAGTGTTATTGAGTAGCTCAATCTCGAGTGTTGTTAGGGTTAACGGCGATAGATTATGTGAGACTGGAGCTCAAGCTAAAGCCCGAGTCAGAGAATGTATCCAAGCCCGTACTCAAACCCAAGCTCGAGATCAAATTTAAGTTTCCAATTTCAAAATTGATAAAATTTTATCTAGATCAAATTCAAGTTTTTAGTTTCAAAATTGACAGAATTTTAAGTATTTTTTGGATATTCCAAATTCAAATTTACTTTCAATGAAAATCATAGTTGAATCCAATCACAATTCAGTTTTCAATCATATAAGTATTGAATAAAATCTATAACAACTATTGAATGAAATCCAACAACATAAATTTGCAATCACATGAATCATAATTAGTTACATAATACATGTATAACAATCGCTTGGCAATGAAACCATACCAAGTCTTAACAACAATATGGTGTCATAGAAATAAAAGTGTTCAACTCAAGTCTCAAAGTTTGCCAAAAACAGTATCCTCTAACAACAATATCCTCCAAAACTCAAGTTTCTCAACAGCAACATTCGGAAAATAAAACTATATCAAGTAGTCAACAACTCAGCAACATTCTCCAGCAAAATCCTCCAGCAACATCCTCCGGTACTCAATAACTCAATCTACATAAGTCACAAGTATTATAAAAATAAATATATGCCAACAATAATACTTACTTTTTGTCGGACATTGTAGCAGAATTTTCTTCACTATAATGATATCTTTCTATATATAACAAAAATCAATATATATTACCAAAATATATATATGAAATCTAACACAATGAAATGTATTAATATGCATTAATATTTACTTTTACCTTGTTTTTAACTCCATAAAATTTTCGCATCCAATCTCCTCCACACATGAGAACCTGAACTTTTCTGGAGTCAAAAAACTATGATATGTGTCTATCACCTGTATTCTTGCACTAAATGCAGACTCTGATGCTACTGTAGTAAGATGAATATTCGAGCAATCTAAAATAAAACTTTGTAAGTGACCTTATTGACCTTCCACTATACCAAACTCTCATCCTTATCCGATTTTATTTCTAGAGTTTTGGCCAAACAATCATCTAATTTATTGATTTAAGAACGTGTACCAAATCTTTTCCTATCAGAATCTTCAAATCCAACATCAACATCACATAGAAATTCTGACCTCTAAGTGGAAGAACTCACATAGGATGATGAAGCCGGGTCTTTATCGTGCAAAGATTCGATTTGTTATACAGTTTATATAGAATATTTTTCATCTTGATAACATATTGTTTGAGTACATCTTCTCCAACCATGAGTTCATAATAATACTAAACTAAAATTAATTTTTTTTTTTGGTAAAGTCTAATACAAAAGCTGTTACCATAAACAAATTAACTTTCTCTCAATATTTATCAAATTTTAATTTCATTTTTTTTCATTATTCTTGCAATGAAATCATCTAAATTATAAACTTTTTCATACAACATCTTATTTATGGATGCCACTTCATTGATTGAGAAATAAATTTGTGGTCGGACAATCGGTCCCAGAAACAAGCAATATACTAAACTTAAAATATTGAAACACCTTACAAATCTTGTCAACTTTCTCTCTTTCCTCCATTGTTAGACAATAAATATATTTAGGATCTTGTTTGTTAAAACGAGAAAAAACAATACAAAAACCATAAGTGCATCTCAACATATTAAATGTTGGATTCCAAAGGGTTCAATAATCATTCATCAATTTTTTTTCAAAACCAATCAAATTTCTTTCAATTGTATATTCAAAAAATATTATTACAATAGACTTTAAGTGGTTAATATAATCAACTGTATCCCTTATTTGATAATATCCCGAATCTTCCGAAACTCATCTTGAACCAATAGACTCAAAATATATATACAGTATCGTCCATGAAAAATCTTTCCATCACATATCACCTTGCTAAATTTATAGAAGTCTTATTTCATAATAGCTATGGCGAAGTCATTGTCAGAAGTATTGTCAACCGATACGGTATACACCTTGCTTTTAATTTCTAAAGGTCCGTTATCAAGCTAAGCTTTGCAACATTTGCAAGTTCAATCTTTAGCTTCTTATTTTTAGTGTCATAAACCAACATGCTTGCCTTGATATTGGCTTCCATTCTATCATCCCATGCCTTTGTATTATATTAAACCCCTCATCTTTCACAATGATGAATAGATACTTATGCATTATAATCTAATGTGTAGCTGCCTCTCACATTCTTTATATGTCAAACTTGGCAAAAACAAGTTGAGGGCCTTTAGAAAGTGAGGTAACTCAACTGGTTGAAAGTTGATTAGTGTGGATTATGCACCTCTCATCTTCCCCATAAACTATCGACATTTTTTGAGATGTCTGATAAAGGGGTTGTTGACTTAGTTTTATGAACTACCGGTTTCAAATAACAATGGACGCATTTTACCTTTTTAACAACATCTACAAAGTCAATAGGAGAAATATGTTCCCAAACTTATGATTTTTTTCCTTTTGTTACTCCCCAAATGGATCATCTTTTATTTCTTCTGTCGCATCAGATGTACCTAGAGCTACCATTTCACTACCATCTCACTACCATCTTCTTCTTCTTCACCATTATCATCATCTCCTTATTCTTCACCACCATCTCTTTGTTCCTTCATTTCCTTGGTCTATTATTCAATTTCTACCTCTATCAGAATGGATGTATCATTAGTAATTTGATCTGGAATTTGCACATTCTATCCTTCTTAATCAATAGGCATAGTAGAACCAGTTGATGAAATAATGGGTGTAGCCGAGGTACCAATTAGTTCTACATCTTGACATTCAATTCGTCTTTTCTTCCTACCACTAGCTATGCTTGCTTGTAGCTGCATTTTTTATTAAGACATATCTTGAGATCCAACAAATCAAAATAGTTTATAGTTTGCAAAAATTAAGACAATCACAATTTGTAGAGCTAAGAACAAAAATCATAAAGAAGAATTAAGAACCAAAATTAAGACAAAATAGTATGCAGAATCCTAAATCACAAAGAAACAAAAATCAAGAACTCTAAAAGAAAATCATGAAAAAGCTAAGAGAAAAAGAACAAAAAACCTACAAGGAGAAGAACAAATCTTGAAAAATCTAAGAGGACAAAAACAAAAATTGCAAAATCCTTAGACTTCGCAGAGTTGAGAGAGAGAGTTTACCTTTGACAAAATCAAAAGATGTTGCAGTGGTGATCAATGATGGATGATTTGCAGAACTCTGTTGCACCAAGAAAGAGAGGGTTGAAGACTCTAGGTCAAGAGCTAGGTGAGAGAACAAGATCAATTGATTTGAGAATAAGAAATGTGGAAAATGAAGAGGAGAAACAAAATTATAAGATAAAATGACATTTTTTACCTTAAATTTTTAAGACTTAAAAATTATTATTTATAATATATTCAAAAGAGTATACTTATAAATATAATTTTATATATAAAAATTATTTTAAAAGATATATAATTATATCGAGTAAGTCAATGAGCATTCAGACTAGACACAATATGGGCTTAAGCTCGAGCTTGATGCAAAACTACTCGAGCTCAAGTCAAGCTTTGATCGGGTAGTGTCATAGGTACCCGTGACACTACCCGACTACCCGTGACACTATTCAAGTTTCATAACACTCTTAGTTGTAGCTGTGAAGACCGGTGGTGGGTAACTTTTGCTAAAACAATGATCTAAGTCAATACTAGGACTAAAGTAGATAAGAGATAACAATAGTAGGGGCAGAAATCACAACTATGATTGCTTTTTTGAACACTACTAGTCGAGGTTAATTTGGAGATGCTCATTTTCTTCTTCTAGACTAAAGAAAAAGGTTAGCATTTAAACTATAGGAAGTTCAAACATCTTGAAGTATACATGGGAAGGGTCAAACATGAGCAACTCTTTTGGTTCTATGGCAACAGTTCTCGTTCCTGCATTTGAATACTAGTATATGAATAAAAAGGATATATATATTAGATGGAAGTGAAATTCTTTGATGTAAGAGATAACCTCTAGTTCCCACTGGATTGAAGGAACAACTCGGAGAGTTAGTGTCGATGGTCGAGGATTTTTTATTATTGAAACTTCATCAGCTTCTTCAAGTTGGCCACCAATTTGACATGAGGTGCTATAGCTATAAAGATTGTGTCAAAAGAGGTGAATAGTTAAAAAGATTATGGATAGATTCTACTAGTAAATGAATGATGAGGCCATTTGGTAGGCATGTATTATTGATGTTTGATGAGCAATTAACTCACTTGAAATTGATTCAGAGTAGATGCCTCATAGGCCTTGAGATTTTTGGGGTCGATCCCAGAAGGTTTTCAATCTTGATTTTTGTAGAAGGATGAAGGTTGGGATGATGAATTTGCTTGTTTCCTAGACATTGAGGTCTCTGAAATGTACGTTAGGAGTAAATCTTGAAGAAAAGGGGGGGGGGTCATAAAGTGCTCTCTACAAATAAAGATAGAAGGTTTATAAAAAAAAATGAAATTCGACATAGTTTTCCACCAATCTATGAAATCCTTAATGACTCCAACTTTAGGTTGTTATTTTCGATAATTCTAGTGACATCAACTTTAGAAAAAGGTTTCTGGCTTCCTATGCAGAAAACTAATGAATAGGATTTAGGAATATCCTGAGTTAAGCCAAATTAACGATAATGAATGTGGAGATCCAGTAATGGATGTTACGGAAGCTCGGGTATTTATAGCAAAATAACCTATCCACCTTCAAATTTATTACACAAGTGAATAGAGTGTGAATAATTGTATTAAAAAATCACCCCAAGATAAGTTTTTAAAATAGAATTATACCAAAACTGGTAATTTAAGAACGCAATATATCATAACAACTATACTCTACAATAACTATTAAATAAAAAAATTATACTAGAATTTAACGAGATTCGGCTAAATATATCTGTATTTTTAGATAATATTATAATAATATTTCACTAATTTTTAATGAAATATTAAAAGAGAGAGAGAGAAAATTGTCATAAAGGATCCTTTTAGAACCAAGAAGGAATCTTCTTCTCTTACTTCTATTTCAATATGGAATTCCATTTTTTGTCACATACAACAAATCTCCATATTGGCAAAATTTTTTTTATAATTCTCTCATAAATACAATACAATTTTCAGAAGTAACTGCAATTTTCAATTTTAATTTTCAAATACTAATACAAAAGTGATCATATTAACATAATGAGTAAATGGTCTAATTATTCTCTTTCCCTTAGTATAATTGGTTCAAGTTATTGTGGAGATTTTTAGGTCCGAACCTCTTCATTTAACTCTTCTTCTACTATAGGAGAGATGGGAGGAGTTCGGTCCGAATCGGCTTCAGTCCGGTTCCTAGATAGGCCCAAGAATTGCAAGCTGATTTGGCCATGGTTCCAAGTCCTTCTAGGGCCCAGTCAGATTCTGGGTTACTATTTTCCAGGTTTGGTTTCTGATTTGAGCTAGAGAAAAGCGATTGGGCCAGTTTTCAGGCCGGAACTAGTCCTATACTATCTCTAACAATGGAAGAGTCTCCATGAATTTTTTCATTTGTTAAGATAATTTTGTTTCTTTCAAACTCCACCTGTTTGAAAGTATTGTCTGTATGCTCAATGTTTTTGAAAGTTACCTTTGACATGATATATTCACTAAAAGTAATATCCCTACTAAAAATTATTTTCTTTGTTTCTGGATATCAAAAGTGATAGTCTTTTATTCCAGTTGTGATCTCCATAAAAGATTGTCTTCTTTGATTTATGATCTAGTTTTGACTCTTTAATGGTAATATATAGTGAAATCAAATATACATAAGAAATCATAATCTGGAGCAGGCCTTTCAAACCACTTTTCTAATAGTGTTTTGCCACAAATAACTATAAATGATAAGCGGTTGATGAGATGATAAGGAAGGATAACAGCCTCAACCCAAAATTTTTTGCCCAACCCCAACATTGGACAACATGTACCAAGTCTTTTTAATAATATTCGGTTCATAGCTCTGCCACCCCATTCTATTGTGTTGTATTTCTTACAGTAAAATGTCTGATAATACCTTCATCTTCACAAACTTTCATAAATTGATAATTTTTGTACTTTCCATCATTGTTTGTGCGGAAATATTTGATTTTTCTGTCTGTGTGAATCTTCATCATATTTTTCCATTTAAAAAAAATTTCTAACACTTTATCTTTCAATTTCATTGTATATACCTAAGCTTTTTGGGAAAAAGCATCAGACAAATTGAACCAATCTCATACGTAGTGAGAGTGATATAATTTGTTGTGTAAACCACTCCACTTTTCTGTTATTTGAAATCAAAGAACCATTCTCGATTGGAAAATATGTCGATTGGGAAATATGTGGTAGTTACAAGCTAAATCCAGTAACTACATACTGGAATTACTAGTTGATGATGCAACGACAATTGAGAGATCTGAATTAGCATCATCATATTCAACTACATTTAAAGCCAAAATAGTCTTCCCCTTGTCTTGTTTGTTTTTGTTCTTTACTTTGAGACAATCTTTCTTCCAACACCATTTTCTAGATAAAAAACACATTTATCTTTTTTTTTTTTTGGACCTTGACTTTGATCTCCTTTTCATCCCTTTATTCTAGCTCTGCGAACGCTCCTAACAACTAAATTTCTGCATCTTTTCTTTTATTTTCTTGCTTTTCTTTCTTTCTTAACTCATAAGTATATAAAACAACAGTTATTTCACTAAGAAAGACTATAGTTTTCCCATGAACTAGGATAGTTTCAAGATATTCAAAGTTGTTAGAAAGAGATCCCAACAATATTAGAGTCAGATCTTCATCTTTAAAAATTCCGTCCATATTCATCAGATCAATAATCAACTAATTAAAGCTAGTGATGTGATTATTTATAGTAGTACCCGAAACATAATTAAAGCAAAACAGTCTCTTTTTCATATAGAGCTTGTTTTGACTGCTCTTTTTCAAGAATTTTTCTTCTAGTGTTTTTTAGAGTTTACTAGTAGAATTTTTTTTTTTTTTTTTTTTTTTGAAAATGCATACTTCTACTCTCTAAAAAGTTATGATCAAATTGTACTATATGCTAATCTACTCATGGTCTTCCATTCCTGCTTCTAAGCATTATCTAGTTTCTCTTTTTTAATGGCAATGTCTAGACCTTATTGAAAAAGATCGTCTAAAACCTTTCTTTGCCACATGTCAAAATAACCGGTACAATAAAAAATCTCCATTGTAAATATGGCATTTGTAACTATAGTTCTTGTCAGAATTGATGATACCGACATGGATAACTTTACATTGTCAGCTATTTCTACCACCTGTACTATTTAATAGCTGTGGATGCGAAATGCCGATTACCCAAAAAATCTTTTTGATGTGAAAGATCAAACTAGACTACAACCACTGAGCATACTAAGATAAATTCAATTAGTTCAAAAAAATCTTTTCTAATGTGGAAACTCAAACAAAACTGCAATTACAGAGTACACTAAGATAAATAGAACTCTAATACCAATTGTTATGGAAATTCAGGTTATTTATATCAAAATAACCTATTCACCTTTGAAATTAATGCACAAGTGAATAGAATATAAACGAGTATAATGAAAAATCATTTCAAATAAATTTTTAAAACATAATTATACCAAAACGATTAATTTAATATCACAATAAATCACTACAAAAATATTCAACAATAATTATTAAAATAAAAAATATCAAATTTAATGAATTTTGATAAAATATGTTTATGTTTTTTGACACTATCAAAATAATATTTTTACCTTAAATGACTTGGCCATGGAAAAGTCACTTTTATAGCCAAGAGTGTCTCCTCTTCCATTTCTATTTCAACGTGAAATTCTAATTTTTTACCACATACAACAACAGAGTTGTTGTTTGGCCCTCGGCCAAGTGCCCAAAAGGAAAATCTTGTGCCATCAATATTTTGGTATCTCTTGACCACTTTAATAGTTATATCACTTTTGGGTTTGAGATTGGCAAGATTAACTCTTACCCAGGCACACACGTAAAGTTGATAAGTAAATGGACACCATTCTTTTATGTTGGGAATTTGGATTTTTATGATTCGGGTAACTATCGGTGAAATGAAAAGTCAAGGTTGGGTATCACGTAGAGTATTTCACCAGATATCGAATGGGGTTTTGGGAGCACTAATTCATCGCCTTTGTCATAACAAAAAGAGGTAATGTACCGGTGAATAAGAGCTGAAGAAACCAAAGGGGGCCTTCGATGGTTCTCAGATCTTCACCTTTTTCTAGAGAGAAAATAGTTTTGGCAAAAAAGTAGCAAAGCAGAGCTAAGATGTAAGGAGCGAGTGCTAACGACTTACCTGAAACTATTGCAGAAACAATATCACTAACCTTGGGCACTCTTATATTGAACTTATTGAGATAAAGTACTTGTACGGCCGAACTAGCAGGAAGCATGGTTTTTGGCATCAATAACTTGGCTCTTTTTAATTAGCTGCTATGAACAGGTTGTATGTACGACATTTCTCATTGAAAGCAATAACATCTGCGGATGATGCACCTGGCATGGGCTAAATCTCTTGGCCAAGGAATGGGAGACCAGTGATCACAATTATATCGAAACTGGTTGGGCTCATCGTGTCAAAAGAGAAGATGAACCCATTGATTGCTATCAACCAGAAACTAGGAAATGAAGGGGTAAGTCGTTGTATGCTGAAGTGTTAAAACGACTTAGCTGAATAAAGTCAAAATACCTCCTTAATACAGGAGGTTACCTTTGAACTCTTGAACCATATTGAATGAGCCAATATAATTATCGGTGTAGTTTGGCTAACTTTTAATTGATCTTGAATGTGATGCCAAATGAACCCAATCCGCAGGCATCGGCAAGTCAATGCCTTTGGAACTAGAAATTCCTTCACAGCATCTCGCATTACCAAAATCTATTAAGGCGGGGCCAAGAATGTAAGAATTAGAGTTTTGATCTTTGTACATAGCGAACAAGAGAGTGAGCCGCATTGGTATCAAAGAGAGAATTGCATGAAGAGAAAGAAAGCAGATACCATTAAGGATTTTCTAAAGCTTGGAGAAACAAGGTTGCCAAAAGTTGAAGAAATACGAAGGATTGCGTAAAGGGGACAGTGAGTTGTGAAAGTGAAGGGTGTTCGGATTTTATAGAAATAAAGGAAAGAAGCCACTCAAGTTCTTTGGGATATCATGGGAGCATTATCTATCGAGATTAATAAAAAGATACTCAGACCTACGAACCGAACCAAACCAACAATAATGGCCTTAAAAGTCACGCCACGATAGGACAAGTGAAGCTTAAACTTTTTGAAGCCAACTGTAAAAGCTAACGTTGTGCGGGGCATTACTTCCGAAAGTCGATGTGGGATGCTGACTTGTCGACAATATGGCAAGTTGTGATCGACGTGGAGCCACATAGTAGGAATGACTTGGTAAGATCTGGAGTACTCCTGAAGGAGGACGTGGTCGATGAAATTGGAAAGTATGCGGAAAGAAGAAACACTTGGAGTGCGGGCAATTTGCGGTGTGAAAGACTTTAGGAGGATATGCTGAATAATTTGATGTGCCCATTTAGGAAAAAAAGAAAAAAAGAAAAAAGAAAAATTTTCTAGCGGATGAACAACCTAGATTTTGAGTCTTGGAAAATTGAAGTCATTCGATGAAGCCTATACAAGGAGAAGAGATGTGTATTAGTTCAAAGACATCAATCAAGACCATCAGCACTCTCTTTTTTTTATTGCTTTACGCTGTTTTCTTTTATGGTTCTACTTCGTTTTCGTCACCAATGGCTGTTCCATCATCATACAAAATTTATGGTTGATTGACAGTCTCCGTTGGCCAAGTGAGATGATATGAAGGGAATGGTAGGTGTTACTAAGATGATATGAAGGGAATGGTAGTTGTTACTTTTCAATATTTGAGATCGACACAATAGGGATAAAATAGGCTGATTTAAATACAACCATTAACAAGTGTTCTATTAATTTTCTTTTCCATACAAATCTATCTTTTTTAAAAAAATATATATATATCTCTTGTCATTTCCTTTCAAAAAGCAACGAAAAAATATGACATTCCTAAATTGCATTATCAATGAGATCTAAAACATTTCCAAAATAAATTAGTAAGGACCATAGAAAAAAGCAAAGTGTCACTCTACACTTCCTAAAGTATGTTTTTATTATGTTTTCGGCAAATAATTTTTCTTTTTCAATCCTATGATTTGGTATTCAAACATAAGTGTAACAAAAAAAGAAATTTGTTATTATTACGGAGTCACTTCATTTAGTAAACTAAAATTTCTAAAACGAATCAAGTGTTGATATTTTTTTTCTTTATTTTGCAATCTGACATCCACAGCTAGCAACTCACAAGACCTACAGCCTACTCTGGTCTGAGTCTGACTAATATGTACTATAAATTATTAAGGCTGTCTTTCTTCAGCATACGATATGAGTTAGTTTTGGTCTTAGAGAGTACAGGAAAGACAACCCCACCAACTCAATCAAAAGAAAGGTGAGTGCGTGGGACCCACCATCCTGCATGACACGAAGGCCTATATAATCAGAAAATATTTATAAATGTTAATATTGTATAATAAAAAATCAGGATACTTTTGATCCATTGAGATGCCTCTAAAAGTTATTTTGCTTTATTAGATTAGAGAATCATTGAGAAAACACTTTACCAACATTTGATAACTTACAAAGAAAAGCTACTAACAATATACTAAAAGTAAGTTCGATCTTAGAAAAAAAAAAAAAAAAGGTGATGAATTCTCTGACCCCATCTATTTATATGGTGCCGAATTAACATATAAAACATGGATGAGTAGCTGCAGATGGTGGGGTGTGGAAGCAGTATTGTGTGGATCAATAAAAGGACTTATTTGATATATGGAAAGGGCTGTGCAGTGATAGATGCAATGAAAGGAACAAGTATGGAACACTATGATTATTCGGCTATGGAAGAATGAGGCCATTTTCTCATAAGAGAAATGTTGAAGAAAAGAACATATTTCTGGTTGAAGGCAAGCTATTTAAAGCTACTTATTATGAATGATTCCAAGAACCAAGAATTTCAACATTGGACTGGATATAGATATTTGTAGTCATGGATATTGATACCATGTAATGGTGCTACCTTCGTACTTCATTAATATAAAAACCTGCCGAGAGAGAACAACATGCTGGGAGATAGGGAGAGTGGTGTGTTGGGTGAGTCAAACTGGGGCATAAATCCAGAATGTCTAATAAATTTTTGTAAAAAGAAAAGAAAGCAAAATAAGATGAAAAATAAAAAAATAAAATAAATAAAATAAAAATTAGCGCTTGTTAACATGTTCCCACAAAATAAAAGTTTAAGTTCAATTGAAGTTAAGTACATATAAACATTTAACTTTTTTGTTGTACAATTAAAAGCAGACCCGTCTGAAAGCACAACAAAAGCTTACGATTCTAGATTTGGAACTGAAATCGTTCTTTTAAAATCTAGTTTTAATCTATTTTTCTTTAAGTTAAAACATAAAAACTAAATGATTTTAGATCAGAATGGGTGATTTTGGAACCATAATCATTTTTTAGATCGTATGAAAGTGGAAACTGATATGAAAGATTCGAAAAATGATATTTTATATAACAAATTAAAACGTAAGTAAAGGTATAAATATAAAAATATAAAGATTTTTATTTAAATATTATTTATTTTATAAAATTATAAAATAATCATAATTAATAATATAAAAATGATAATTATAACTAAACAAATAGATAATTTATTAAATATAAAACGTATATAAATATTAATTTTTTTAACATGTAAAATTATTTTGAAAAGATTTTAAAAAACGAGCAAACGTTATTTTTGAAAAATTTTCCTACATTGTACACCATATCTAACACCAGAGGGAGCGTGTGTGACCGTTACTTTTGAAGGAAGCGGCTTGCTCGTGTAAGTTTACTATCTCTCTCTCTCTCTCTCTCGGGTTTTTCGCGCTTGTTTTTAAAGGAGAGCTTCGCTTTGGTTTCGCTATACATATTTCCATTTTTGTCCTTCTTCTGACAGACGTACGTCGTCGGGACCAGATGTCCTTGCTGCAATATTTCATAGCCCTCCCCTCTCGCACTGCCCGGAGCGTGCACTACCTCTCCTCGCTCCCTGCTGAGAAAAAAGATCTTTCGGCAAATAAATATGTTAAATTTAGTAGAATAATCGAAGCAATTTGTTAAAAGATTATTTCTAGAAAATATATTAGAAGAAGTAGGAAATTAGAGAAATATTTGATTTCTATTTTGTCTATAATCTAAAGGCAAATTAGAAAAATAATATTATTTATTATTTCATTCAAGCAATAGAAAGAAAAATATTTTGCTTTAAAATTTGATTATCTGCTTTTTTTTTTGGAAAAAAATGCAGTGAATTGGGGGTGATTCTTGAAGTGTGATTTGAACTCAAAGAACCCATAGCTAGCATTTACTCTCTTCTTTTCTTCTTCTTGTTAAAAATACAGAATTACTCTTTGATTGAATTCGATAATATCTTATGTATTGAACTGTATGATGGAAATGGAAAATTTTGAAAGAGAGAAATATTATTGTATTTTATTCAAATAATATAAAGAATATTTTAATTACCTTATTTTTGTTCATATTTGTTTTTTCATTTATTAAAAGTTTTCCCCTTCCTTTTAGCTAAGAATAAATAAACTGTAAGGAAGGACTTACGAAATGCCCATTAACCTATTTCTTTGATATAATAATTTTATAAATTACCATGTTTATTAATGGCTTTGTACTTTGATAACTTATGTTAAAGATGAGTTATTTTACTATTAAATTAATTCATATTTTTTTATGAATTTTAATTTTTATTTCTCTAAAAAAAAACACATTAGTTTTCCATGAATAAAAAATTTAATACATATTTTTCTCTAAAAATATGAGATTTAGTTTCTTTTTTCTGAAAATAAACACATTCTGTCACGTCCCAAACCTGGAGCGTGAGCAGCCATGTCTCCCACAGTAAACTCTAGAGGTCACCGCCTACGATATGCATAGGATTTCTGTCTATCTTGAGCGGCTTTCATCCGCGTACGGATAATCTTCACTTTCTCCTTCGTCTCCTCTACCAGCTCAACATTGGTGAGTCGTCGCTCACCGACCTCATCCCAGCACAACGGGGTACGACACTTCCTCCCATACAATGCCTCGTAAGGCGGCATGCCAATGCTCGCCTGATAGCTATTATTATAGGCGAATTCCACCAACGTAAGATGTCGATCCCAACTCCCCCGGAAATCCATAACACATGCTCTAAGCATGTCCTCTAAAGTCTGAATAGTTCTCTCTGACTGACCATCTGTCTGGGGGTAATACGCTGTACTGAAATTCAGTCTAATACCCAAAGCCTCTTGCAGACTGGGCCAAAAACGGGATGTAAATCTGGGGTCTCGATCTGATACTATCGACACTGGAACCCCATACAGTCTCACAATCATATCAATATAGAGGCGTGCCAACGCCTCAAGTGAGTAATCATTCCTAATCGGGATGAAGTGTGCGGACTTAATAAGTCGGTCAACTATCACCCAAATAGCATCATGCTGTGCCGAAATCCGCGGTAATCCCACTACAAAATCCATCATGATATGCTCCCACTTCCACTCAGGAATGGGAAGGGGCTGCAATGTGCCAGCTGGACGCTGGTGCTCAGCCTTCACCTGCTGACATACAAGGCAACGAGCAATGAATTCTGCAATTTCCCGTTTCATACCCGACCACCAATAACTGTCTCTGATGGTGCGGTACATTTTAGTACTACCGGGATGTAAAGTATAGGCAGATGAATGGGCCTCCTCGAGAATAGCCCTGCGAAGATCACTATCTGCTGGTACACATACCTGATGTCGAAAAACCAACAGTTTATCCTTGCGAACTCTAAAATCGTCAATATCACCTCTGCTGGCTTTCTCATAAATACCTCGGAGCTTTTCATCACTCTACTGAAACTCCTTAATACGATCGAGCAAACTCGGCCGAACCTCAAATCTGGCTAGTATAGCTCCCTGATCATCATTAGCCAACCTGACTCCCAAAGCTCGGAGTCCCAATAAACACGAGAGATAAGTACTCTCAGTAGTCTGAGAAGAGGAAGATGACTTCCGACTCAAGGCATCAGCCACCACATTAGCCTTGCCCGGATGATAATCAATGATGAGGTCATAATCCTTTAGCAACTCTAACCATCTCCGCTGTCTCAGGTTAAGTTCTCGCTGGGTGAATAAATATTTCAAACTTTTATGATCGGTATACACCCTACATGTGACCCCATATAAATAGTGGCGCCATATTTTTAGTGCAAAGACGATGGCCGTCAATTCTAAATCGTGCGTAGGATAGTTCATCTCATGCTTCTTTAGCTGTCGCGAAGCATAGGCGATAACTCTACCATCTTGCATCAATACATAGCCCAATCCCTGCCTGCTGGCATCACTATACACCACATACTCTCGACTACTCGTGGGAAGGGCTAGAATCGGAGCGGACTTCAATCGTTGTTTGAGCTCTTGAAAGCTCACCTCACAACGATCATCCCATACAAACTTGACACCTTTTCGCGTTAATCTAGTTAACGGATCAGCAATTCGAGAAAAACCCTCTACAAATCTGCGGTAATACCCGACTAGACCAAGAAAACTCTTGATCTCAGTCACTGTCTGTGGCTGCTCCCATCTCGTAATGGCATCGACTTTCTGAGGATCGACAAAAATACCCTTCGCAGAAACTACATGGCCAAGAAAACCAATCTGCCGCAGTCAAAATTCACACTTGGTGAACTTGGCATAAAGCTGTCTCTCACGAAGAGTCTGCAAAATCACCCTAAGGTGCTGAGTATGCTCATCATCACTCCGTAAGTAGACTAAGATATCATCAATAAAAACAATGATGAACCAATCCTAATAATCGTGAAAAATTCGGTTCATTAAGTCCATAAATGCGGCAGGGGCATTAGTCAGCCCAAACGGCATAACCAAAAACTCATAATGTCCGTATCGGGTGCGGAAAGCCGTCTTAGGCACATCCTCGGCCCTAATCCGCAGTTGATGGTAACCCGACCGGAGATCTATTTTCGAGAATACTCTGGCACCCTGTAACTGATCAAAGAGATCATCAATACGTGGTAGTGGGTACCGATTTTTAACGGTAACTTTGTTCAGCTGTCTATAATCTACACATAGCCGAAATGTGCCATCCTTCTTTTTCACAAACAACACCGGTGCACCCCACGGAGACGTGCTAGGACGGATAAACCCCTTATCCAGCAACTCCTGCAGCTGGACCTTGAGCTCTCTCAGCTCAGCCGGCGCCATCCTGTATGGCGGCATAGAGATAGGGGTAGTCCTCGGAGCTAAATCGATCTCAATGTCAAACTCCCGAATAGGTGGTAGTCCGGGCAACTCCTCGGGGAAAACATCAGGAAAGTCCTGTACCACTGGGACATCCTCCAGTCTCGGTCCCTGAGCAGTGGTGTCAATGATATGAGCCAGGTAAGTCACACATCCGCGGCGAATCATGCGTCTGGCCTCCAAAACTGAAATGACACAACGAGGTAAAACCCGCCTCTCGCCCTCAAAAATCAACACTGGCCGATCGGGTCTTAGAAATTCCACCTGCTTCTTAAAGTAGTCAACTGAAGCCCGATGAATATGTAGCCAGTCCATCCCCAAGATGGTATCAAAATCAGTCATGGCGAGAGGGATTAGATCTGCCTTCAGCACTGTATCCCCAACTTTAATCTCACATTCTTTATACACTGTGCCGCGCACAATCTGCTCACCCAGAGGAGTGATGACCGATATCTCCTCGTCCAAAGGTGAGAGCGGTCTGTCAGAGTGTCGGGAGAATTTATCGCTCACATACGAATAATTAGACCCCATGTCAATAAGGATACGAGTATCTATTCCGAAAATGGGTAGAGTACCTATCATTTGAACGAATGCACATAAATTTAGAATAACTTCAAACCTGATATGTATATATATATGTCAAAATAGTTGAGCCTCTAGGGCTTCTACAATCTCGGTGTACAAAGATGTTAGAGAGGTATCATGTCGACAAAAGGGAACACAACATAAAATACCTATACGACTGATACAATATTGATATCCTCAAAAGAAGTGGGAATACGAATAGAGATCCTATTCTACAGGATCAGAAGGAGGAGTACCCATGATGATGTCGGGGTTCGCCTGGGCATCCTCATGCGTCATGGCATAAACCCGGGTCTGAGTCTTAGGCTGCTGTCGTGTCTGAGTCTGCACTGTGTTACTCCCAGTGGTCACCCTGGGAGTAGAAGCTGCTGGCCGAGCAGGTTGCCCCTGCTGTCCCATACGAAGAGTACTAGTGTGGCTCAGTGAACTCTGTGCTCCGAGTCCTAACTCAGGGCAAGAACTCCTAATATACCCCGGCTTCCCATAGTAGAAGCAAGTGACCATCACTGAACAAGCTCCGCTCGGATGGGACTGACTGTACCTGCGGCAATAAGGGTGCCGCTGAGTAGTAAACTGTGCAGGGTGAGTCGGTGCGGGCTATCTAAACCCCTGGGAGTACTGTCCCCGTCCCAGCTCAGAAAATCCAGATCCAAATCCGCCTCTATACGAACTGGATCCCCTGCCCCTCTTGGAATTTTCCGCAAAATAAGACTTCTTCTTCTTTCTCTTCTGCTCTCTGCTCTCTCTCTGCCTAGTCTCAGCGCGGACCAAAGCCTCCGCGCGGTGAGCAGAGTCTATCACCTCAGCCAGTGTAAACTGTGGAGTAATAATCATATACCTCTTTATGCTGAGACTAAGACTGTCCTCAAATTTGAAGTGCAAATACTGAGGTATGGCTAGATCTGGTACAAATGCGGCAAGTCTCCGCATGTCTGCCTCATACTCCGAGACAGATCTGGACCCCTGTGTAAGCCGTCCCAACTCTGACCTCATCCGGTCCTGCTAGTAGAGTGGGAAAAATCTACGGTCAAACTCCCGAAGGAAGTCATCCCACCGCAGTGGCTCTATCGCCTCATCAGTGAGGGCCTCCCACCATGAGAGGGCCTCTCCCTTTAATAATCGCTCTGCCACTTTCAGGCAGAGCTCCTCTCCAATCCCGAGATCAGTTAGAATCCTACGGGTGCGGTTGATCCAATGCTTGGCTGCCGCAGCATCACCAAGCCCTGCAAAATCTGTGCACCCCAGCTGACGGGCCTCCTTAACCAACTGAGTCAACTCATGTACCCGTCTAAGAATAGCCGACGTAGTCTCACTCGGCTCGGACAAAGTAGAAGGACCGGCCACCGGTCGTGGAACCGGTGCTGTAGGAATTGGCGCTGTTGCAGGTGCAGGCGCCGCTGTAGGAGGTAGTGGGGGCAAAATCTGGACCCCATGCGAAGCGTACCACCGTACACCTGCCGAAAGGCATCGAGTGTGGGTACGGGAGTCTCAGCCTGAGTAGCTGGCTGAGTAGGTGCCGGTGGTGGCACGCGAGTCGAGGTACGATCCTCCGGCTCGTCTAAGTCCTCTGGTACTTGTGGGGTCTCGGGTGCCTAAGGTGCATCTGGCACTAACAGACCCTCAAGTGATGCGAATCTAGCACCTCTCCTACCACTTCTAGGTGGCATAATTCTGCAAGAGAAAGATGCTTATTATCATTAAAAGAATAGGCACGGTTCAAGAATTTTGAACTAATCATAGTATGGTTATCCTCACAAAAGAATGAAATTCTTAGTTCAATAGGAGAAAAATATAGTAAGTTAGGTTAGATACAACCGTATTTAACCCCCTAAAACAGATGAACTCATATGCCTATGACCATGCATTGGGACTTCATGACTGTATGAAACTCTCATGCATTGAGGACTTTAAAAACCAACATATTCGGGAATGTTTCCAAGACTCTCTTCTTACATAGCTCTTAACCAAGTCGCTCTGATACCAATCCAACTATCACGCCCCAAACCTGGAGCGTGAGCAGCCGCCCGTTACCCTGGATGCCAGCTGTATTTTTACAGAAAATCGGGTAAAACCTCCCCATATATCAGAGGTCTCCCATATTAAAATAAACATGTTAGCTGTCCAAAAGGGGCCATCCCGGCCTCAAAATGCATAAATTATCCTCAACAACAAACCTGATCATCCATACTGCACAATCCAGGGCAACGCAAGGCTAACAAACAGACTCCTTTTTGCATAATGAAATGGCTCCATGTCGGACAACAAGAACTTTGACTAACATTCCTTCTTCTAAGCACAAGATTGCATATCTTTCCATGCTCCTACTGGTACACCCGAAGAATTTGGGAAATATCACACTATATGAAATACAAAATTGAGGTAATTTGATCTTTAGACATAAACTATGTGGTTTACTTTCAATTGTTTTAACATAGCCTCCATTAATGGAAACAAAATAAGTACTTGCCGAATCCCTTCCATGTTCTTGAAGTTCCTTCAATTGAGTTTAGGGAAGATTTGAATTTTGGAGTCCGACCAGTAGCCATCCTTGATATGCTAGTTAGTAGATTGAGAAAATATGCAAATCCCAATCATTATGGTTCTATGGAAGAACAATCATGTAGAGGAGATGACTTGAGAACTTGAGAAAATGATTAGAAAGCAATACCCCTATCTGTTTGAGGAATAATTATGAAAAGAAATTTTGAGAACAAAATTTTCTTTTAGCGGGTAGGAATTATAACAACGATCAGGTCCAAATTGTGATTTTTATTCTAAATGGATAATTTGAAAATTTTTGTACTGTGAAAATGAGGAACAATAATTAATTTAAATATAAATATGATTTTTTACACTTTGGGTTATCCTGGAATCCCTTAGACACTTGGATCTCTCAGTTACCGAACCATTTGCACCTACACTTATCTCCGGTACATTTGTGAACTATTTATATTTACGCACACAGGAGCATTTACACTTACCTCCCAATGCTTGTATTATTTTCCATTCGATAGTACAAATCTATTATCTTGCAACTCTTGGTATATTTTTCTTGTACACTCTATTATTTCTTGGTTTTCTTGGTGACACCATACCTGTTGGTAGCTTTTGTTTTCGATTTGGCTATTGGTACATTACACTTCATTTCTATCAATGAATGTCTTAACCTTTTGTGTCAGCTGAACTTCTTCTTGTCGGTGAATATTGAACTATGCCTCCCCGTATTGTCTTGTACTTCTTAATTGTTGTAACACCAACAAATGAAAGGAAAAAAAGGAAAGAAAATAGAAAAAAAAACACATGCACACACACACAAAACAAAAGACTTGGCCGGCTCCACCACCACCACCACTCCCTTTCTCTCTTTCTTTTTCCTCTTTTTCTCTTCCTCCCTTTTTTCACCTGAGAGCTCCACACTCCATTTTTTTTTCTTTTTCTTCCTCTCTTTCACTCTCTCATTTCACTCTTACGCCTTTCTTCTCTCTAAACTACCAACAAACCCACATATTGAGACTTCCAAAACTCTCAACAAAACCCATTGGAGGTTGTATCTAGTGAGAGAAGTGAGTTTTTTATAGAGAGAAAAATTTAGAGTTTTAGTATAATTTAACAAGAGATGAAATTAGTGGTCTCAATAGAGATAATTTTTCTCTCTTAACTTATAACTGAGTTGTTTTTGCATAAAATTATAATTTATTTTGAAATTTGGGATTTTGTAAAGAGAGAAAATTTAAGAATTTTGTTGTAACTCGACTTGAGAATGAAATTGGTGGTGAAATTACTAACATAAGTTGAGGTAAGACATTTTTCTCCAATGATTTATGATAATATATCAATTTTATGTGAATTATTGTTCAATATATATTTTTAGGAAAATGTAGGGCTTTTGACCATAGGTTGTACATGTAGAAATTGATATGAATTATGAATAGATTGTATCATTGGTGACAATTACATGTCAATGGTGATTTTATATTTGAGGGGAATAGAGAAATTATGAAGTTTAGTATATTGGGATTGTGAATTAGTAATACCAATTAATCCTAATGTCGAATTTAGTCTTAATTATTAATTTGTGACCAATGAATTATGTTAAAGCATTGGAAAGGTTGAATGAGAGATAATTCTTATTTAATTAGAATTTTGAGAATGTATACTCTCTCAAAAAGTGAGTGGATTATATGTTATGATTTAAACGAGTAAAATGTTTTACTTGATTTTTTAAAAAATAGTTTTTAAATAAATTTTGAAATACTTTGTGTGTATGGAATGTCCCTATACGTGAATTTGTTATAAATTTGCATCCAATTTATTATAAACGAATAATGTGTCATATTTCATGCAATGTATTGAGTATGACTTGACTTGAGAAATAGTTGAATTAAATTTGGTACATGAAATGATTTTATAAATTTTGTGAAATGGTACATGTGATTGCCTTGGGGTAAGAGCAAAAACTTCTATTAAATGACTAATCATTTCCCTTAACGTTGTGACCTGATGGGGTGATATAGTAGGCTTAGTAGACCATGGGAGATAGCTAAGCACGTGCAGTGCCTCTATGGCCCAATGTTATAAATAAGATCATGAGATAGTTGGTTGCACTAACAATGAAACACCACATCCAATACCAAGGATAGAAGTATTTGTGAATTTAATTCTCTAAAAACCCTTGTTGGTCCAGTCCTACATCATCAAGATAGATTTTTATTAGCAATAATGATTTTGATTGCCCCTTGTTTGGAAAAGTGTGAAATAAGTTGGGTTTATAAAATTTTATCTTATCATGATTATTATATTTAATTGAAAATCTTGACTTTTATGATGATTATTGATATATTTGATGACGAAGAAAAATAATTTGGGAATACTATTTGGCATATCCACACCCACATCTCATTCATTATATAATATGTTATTTCACTTACTGATTATTGTTTATATTCATTTCTCTTATTTTTTTAATAGAGGACATTTAGTTTGGAGGTTAGTTCTTACCTTGAGCTGGTGCGAAGAGAATTTGAGAATTTCTTCGGGTATCGGTTTTTTTTTATTATATTCGAGATATTGTAGACTCTTATGTACGCATTTATTGTAACTATTTTTGAAGAACTATCATGAATACTGCTTTTGCTGATTCTACACTTCATTTTGTTTTGAATGCATATATTCAGGACCTATTTAATTACTGAAAATTTATTTGAGAATTGTCTTTAATTTAGTTGGTTTGGATTCATTGACTAGGAATTTGTTTATTTTTTATGGATTTAATTGGAATGGTTGGGCTGCCATTGTGTATATATTTAGATTTGGATGGTTGGGATGACATTATGCATGCATGTTTTGAACAGAGATAGACCGAGCTGATCTTGATCATGTGATGAATGCATGTTAACTTATTTGGATTTGTTGATTTTGTTTGGAAAATGGAAAAATATCGATGAATGCCTTGCGGTATCTTCGTATATGAGTTGGGTTTATTAGTATTTGAGGTAACATGCCAATTGTCGTATACTCAATCCAAGAGTCGGGACGTAACAATTTTATTAGTATTAGAGTACAGGTTCTAGTTTTGCAAAAGATTGAGAGGTTTTTCAAGTATTTTCAAAAATTCTTAATTATTTTCAAATTATTTGAAAGTTTTGATGTTCAAAATTTTCCAAAAGGTTTTTAAAGTGCTTTTTATGAGTTCTAAGAAATTGAGTTTATTTTTAGCAGATTAGGTATTTAGTTTTTCACCTAATCGTACATGTTAAACACAATTTCTCTTTTATAGAATCATGCCTCCTCGAAAAAGAATGAGAAACCCGAATGGGATTTCTCATACTTTATCTCATCAACTCGAAACCGTATCGTCTTCAGCCTCCTCTAGTTTCTACACACGCGACACCTCCAACCAGGATTCTAGCACCACCATTAGACACCCTTCTACAATGGATGGAGTGGTGGAAAATATATGGCGTCCATTACAAGCATCACCTCAAGCATCGGTTTGACCTCCACCTACTCATGTCATCCTACTGGCTCCTTGATGGCCCCGGTGATCCCTCTACTTCCATTGCTACACTGGCTACTCGATCAACTGTTGAGTTATCCAAGCTGCTCAAGGAGGCTAGACATCTAGGATGTGGCATCTTCTTAGGAACTTGTGATGCCATGGTGGCCGACATGGGGTTTGATGATGAGAGGAAGCTTATGGTGGCTGTGAAGCTCTTAGATGAAAATACCTGTGTATGGTGGGATAATTTGAGAGAGGTTTTCGACACCAATTACTTAGAGCGAATTCCTTCAGGAATTCGATGAGAAATATTATACTCTGTTTCATCAAGACTTGAAGAGGAAGGAGTTTCTCCATCTTTACCAAGGCAATAAAACAGTGGCAGAATATGAGACTAAGTTTAGGAGACTGTCCTTTTTTGTTTTAGATATGTGATATGAATAAAATGAGTGTAGTATTTATGATTGATGTTTGCATTACTTTTGAGAAAACATTACACTAATTTGTGATTGTTGTGCTAGACTTGATGGAAGTGATGCATTGAGAAAAGTGGAGAAAAATGGACTAAATTGGAGTTCTCATGCAAGAAATAAAATTTGAACAATAATACTTTTTCATTAACATGTGGGCACACTAATTTCAAGGGAGAATGCAAGACTTTTGAAGAGTTATTGTAGCAAGTTACTTTTCTAATTTCAAGGAATCGGGATAGATTTTCAGGTTTTGAAAATTTTTATTCCATTTCTAAATTTTAGAGATATGAATTTTTGTAAAATGTAAATTTCAAGATATTCTATTTTTTATGATTTTATTTTATTTGAAAATTTTGGAATATTATCCTTCAGGGAGTTTTATCTTTTCTTAGAAAACAATTTGAATATTTTCCTAAGGTGAAAAATAGGAGAATTCCTTCTTGTTTAAGGTAGTAGCCGGCAGCTTTAGGGATATATATATTGTTCTTTATTTTTGGACTTGGGAAGACACATAATTGTGGAGGAAAGGTAGCGGCCAGGAAAAGCATATTTTCCTTGTAGTTCACATTCTTTTCAGTATCAATAAAATCAATTTGTGAGTTTTTATTATTCATGTATTCATTCTAAATTATTTTCTAGTTAAAAATTTATTGAAATCTTGATCTTCAATAATTGTGAGATCTAATTAAGTATATTAATTCAACATATCATAAGTACTTATTTAATTCCTATATTTTATGGATCATGATTTTTTTAGAATTTATTGAATAGTGGCTAATATTTAGTAGTTTTAAAATAATCTATAGTCAATTAGAATAACAAATCCATAATTATTTATTTGCTTTGATTTAGCAGTGAATGACATAAATATAAGACTTTGTTAATAGTCTAATCTATATCATGGAATTGAATAATTTAATTTAAATAAACATATTATGTGTTTTTAATTAGAATTGAGTCTCTCTCGATCTTAATGCTATTGAAACTTTAAACGTAAAGAAATTTTTTAGAGTTATCTTTTGGTTAGAGAAATAATTAAAGAAATTCTCTTAATTATTGACAAAATAAGGAGAGATTGGTTATTCGTCATTTGTTGAGTGATTATAGCCAATTTATTTATGGTTGTTGAAATTTTTAAGTAGATCGATAATCAATCACATAAAATCAAGGTGAATATAATTTCTTTGACTAGAAATTGATTACCCATTGAATTTTCTTCTTTTAATTTTGGGTTGTTTAGTTATTTAACTTTAGTCGATTATTTCTTTTGTTTGATTAATTTATTAGTTTATTTAAATTCAACCCTCATATTTATTTTTATTTTTATTTTATTTTGTTTTGTTTTTTTAAAAGAAATAAATTCGTTGTTCCTTATGGATACGACTATACTTGTATTATACTTATATTGTTTGAAGTAGAAAAAACTTATTTTTGTTGGATTGATACTCATCAAATTTTGGTGTTATTGTTAGGGAATGGTGTTAAGAGATTTATTTTTTTTAATTTTACTTTCATTTTTTTCAGTATATGCCTCGTTCTACTCGTAAAGTGAACTTGTGTTTAATAGAGATTGAGAAAACAGCTTGGAGACTTACGAAGGAGACTAAGCATACAAAACATCTTACATCTTCATTGCTCGAACTTATATTGGATGAGGGCTTGCAGGATCAAACAATTGACAACGAGGAGCAACGTATTCAAGACAAGAACATGGCTGCACCAAGAATATTAAGGGAGTTAGCTACACCCAATGTTAACCAACAATCTTTGTGTATAATCTTTTTGAAATTAAGAATCCATTTGAATTCAAATTTAGATTTCTTCACTTACTTCCTAAATTTTATGGACTTACAGGAGAAGATCCCAACAAGCACCTTAAGGAATTTCATATCGTGTGTTCCACAATGAGGCCACAAAGTGTATCTGAGGAGCAATTGAAGGTAGAGGTTTTTCCATTCCCTTTAATTGATAAAGCTAAAGATTGATTATTTTATTTACCTTCTGATTCAATTACTAACTGAAATGAATTAAAAAGTTTTTTTTGGAGAAATTTTTCCTAGCTTCTCATGCAGCAAATATTCGGAAGGAAATTTGTAATTTAAGACAATTCAGTAAGGAGACTTTATACGAATATTGGAAAAGATTCAAATAACTTTGTGCTATTTGTCCGCAACACCAAATTCCTGACCAACTCTCATCTAATATTTTTATGAAAGTCTTTTGTCATTGGAAAGAAACGTTATCAATGCAGCAAGTGGAGGTGCGATGATGAACAAAACACTTGAGGAGGCACGAAATTTGATCTCCAACATGGCAGCAAACGTATAGCAATTTGGAGGGAGGCAAGAGGCTCCAAAAAGGATCAATGAGATGAGTATTTCTTCCATTGAACATAAGTTAGATTCATTAATTTTTATTGTAGAAAGATTGGTTGTAGGACAAGTACAACAAGTAAAAGCATGCAAAATTTGTTTGAATATGGATCACTCAACCGATATGTGTCTTACTCTTTATAAGGAGTCTAATGAACGATTGAATGTTGTAGGTGGATTTTTAAGGTAACCCTAGCAAAAATACGATCCTTCAATACGTATAATCAAGGTTGGAGAGATCATCTAAATCTAAGTTATGGGGCTAGACCACAAGGATTTTCTCAATAATCTTTTGGATGACCCCCTTTCAACCACAACAACTTCCACAAAATCTAGCACCATCCATTGAAGATCATGTAAAAAATATGATGCAGGAAATGCAAAAATTCTAGCAAGAAACAAGAGCAAGTGTTCAAAATCTCGGTACCCAAGTGCCACAATTGGTGACAGCAGTGAGCAAAATCGAATCAAGCCAGGGAAAATTTCCATCCCAAGTGAAAATTAATCTAAGGGAAAATGCAAGTACTATACTCCTTAGAAGTGGAAAAGAAGTACAAAATTTCTTATCAAATGAGGCACACAAAGAGAAGGTACATAAGAAAGAAACCATGCCTCTTGAAATTATGTCACAAAGGGCAAGTGAGGTATCAAATAAAACAACTTCAAAACTAACCATTCCACCTCCTTTTTCTGGCAGATTGGCACATTCCAAGAAACAAGAGGATGAGAAGGAAATCTTGAAAATCTTGGAAATCTTTCGAAAAGTGAAGATAAATATTTCTCTAATTGAAATCATCCGACAAGCGTCGAGATACGCAAAATTTCTCAAGAAATTGTCCACTAGAAAACCCAAATTGGAAGGTATAATACAATTATCATGAGTGAGAATGTTTCCAATCATTATAGGCGACAAAAGGGTTGAAAAGACAATACTTGACATAGATGTTTCCATAAATGTCATGCCTTTAACCCTATTTAGGTATTTGAATTTAGAACTTTTAAAGGCAACCAATATGATCATTCAATTAGGTGATTGGTTCAATTCATACCTCGAGGGAATTATTGAGGATGTCTTGGTTAAAGTTAATGAGTTGATTTTTCCCATTGATTTTTATGTCATTGACATGGATGAAGCATACTCCCCAAATCCTGCTCTCATTTTGTTAGGTAGACCTTTCATGAAAACGGTAAAAACAAGATTGATGTAGATTTAGGAACCTTGTCATTTGAATTTGATGACTAATTGTTACATTCAATTTTTTTGATACCATGTGATACCCTAAAGATTCGGAATCTGTTTTTGATATTGATATAGTTGAATGCATGAGAGTTTTGAACAAAATATGATGCTCGACAAGCTTGAGCTTGTGCTGAAAAAGGGCTGGATAGATAAAGATGCAAAATCAACACAAGATGAAGAGGCAAAGGAAGTCATCATAGATTTATAGTCCACACTAGAGCTATCCCAAAGGTTTGCAAACAACTTTCTGCCTTTACCTTCTTCTAATGAAAGAATTCTTCCTTTTATTATGCAGGCTCCGAAGCTTGTGTTGAAGCCCTTTCCCAAACATCTCAAGTATACCTATTTGGGTGATAATGAGACCTTGCCAGTAATCATCACAAAAGACCTAATGGAGAGTCAAGAAAGAAGCTCAATGAGAGTGTTAAGAGAGTACAAAACAGGTGGACCTAGGCGGATATCAAAGGTATAAGCCTTTCCATGTACATACACCGAATTTTGTTCGAGCCAAACTCCAAACCGGTAAAAGAACTTCAATACAAACTAAATCCTATCATGAAAGATGTTTTGAAGGAAATTTTGAAACTATTAGAATTAGAAATTATCTATCATATTTCTGATAGTCGATGGGTAAGTCCGGTTTATGTGGTTCTAAAGAAAAGTGGATTTCAATTGGTGAAAAATGAAAATAATGAGCAAGTTCTATTGAGACTTCAAACGGAATGGCGAATGTGCATTGATTTTAGGAAATTAAATATAGCCACAAGAAATGATCATTTTCTTTTACCTTTTATTGATCAAATGTTGGAAAGGTTAATAGAGAAATTGTTTTTCTATTTCTTGGATGGGTATTCAAGATATTTCCAAATGGTTGTAACTCAAGAAGACCAAGAAAAGACCACGTTTATTTGTCCATTTAGAATATTTGCATATCATAAAATCCCCTTTGGTCTTTGTAATGCACCGGAAACTTTTCAAAAATGCATGATGAGTATTTTTCTGATTTAATTGAAAATTATATCGAGATTTTCATGGGTGATTTTATGGTGTATAGAGATTCATTTAATTAATGCCAAGATAATTTGTGCAAGGTTCTTAAGAGATGTATTGACATTAACCTAATCCTTAATTATGATTAATGTCATTTTATAGTCAAGGAAGGGATAGTGTTAGGTCATGTAATATCATCAAAAGGCATTGAGGTTGATAAGGCTAAAGTTGATTTGATTGCTAATCTCTCGTATTCTACTAATGTGCGGGAAATTCATAGTTTTCTTGAAAACGTAGGTTTTTACCAAAAATTAATCAATGATTTTTCAAAGATAACTTAACCACTTTCGTGATTGTTACAAAAAGATGTTCCATTTGATTTTGTAGAAGAGTGTAAGATGGCTTTTGACAAATTGAAAACTTTACTAATATCGGCACCAATTTTGCAGCCACCTAATTGGAATCTACCATTTGAGTTGATGTGTGATGCAAGCCACAATGCTGTAGGAGCTGTACTTGGACAAAGGGAAGGGAAGCAATTCATGCCATTTACTACGCATCAAAACACGATCCTGCTCAATGCAACTACACTACAACGGAGAAGGAGCTTCTTACTATAGTCTTTGCTTTTGAAAAATTTATATCTTATTTATTAGGCTCTAAAGTTGTTGTTTATTCTGTTCATGCAGTCTTGAAATATCTTCTTTCAAAGAAAGAGTCAAAACCACGACTTATCCGATGGGTACTACTTTTACAAGAGTTCGATTGGGACATTAAGGATTAGAAGGGAATAAAAAATTTTGTAACTGATCACTTGAGTCGATTAGTATGTGAAGAAGAGCCCTTAGCCATATTTGAGATATTTTTGGATGAACAATTGCTTACCTTACAATGTAAGATAGGTAAGGAATCTTGGTTTGCTTTAATTGTTAATTTTCTTGTGACTAGGATTTTACCACATGGACTAGCACTACACAAAAGAATAAGATTAGGAGTGACTCTAAGTACTACATTTGGGATAAACCCTATTTGTATAAAATTGATTCAGACCAAGTTATTCGTAAGTGTGTTTTGAATGATAAAATTCAATCCATACTTACTTATTGTCACACTTATGCATGCAGTAGGCATTTTGACCCCAAGAGAACGGTTAGGAAAATATTAGATAGTGGTTTTTATTGGGACACAATTTTTAGGGACGCATATCATTGTTGTAAAAGTTATGAAAAATGCCAAAAGGTTGGTAACATTTCTTTTAGAGATGAGATGCCATAAACCCCTATTTTAATTTGTAAAATCTTTGATATTTGGAGTATGAATTTTATGGGTCCCCTTCCTAGTTCTCTTGGTTATTTATACATTTTGCTTGTTGTTGATTATATTTCTAAGTAGGTAGAGGCAAAGGTTACCCAGACTAACGATACTAAGGTTGCTGTAGGATTTCTTAAATCTAACATGTTTAGTAGGTTTGGGATTCCTAAAGCCATCATTAGTGAGCGGGTCACTCATTTTTGCAATAAAACGATGGTGGCATTAATGTGAAGATACAGAGTTAATCACCGCATAGCTATAGCCTATCATCCACAAACAAATAGGCAAATCAAAGTGTCAAACAATGAGATCAAGAGTATCTTGAAGAAATCAGTAAATCCCAACCACAAATATTGGAGTTTGTGTTTAGAAGACGTCTTGTGGGCTTACAGGATAGTATACAAAAAACCAATTGCGTTGTCACCTTATTGGCTAATTTTTGGCAAGTTTTGTCACCTCTCTGTCGAGCTCGAACACAGGGCATTTTGGGCCATCAAATAATGCAATTTGGATGCAAAAGCAGTAGAAATGGAGAGGAAGTTTCAGCTTCAAGAATTGGAGAAAATTCGGCTAGAGGCATATGACAATGCAAGAATATATAAGGAGTGAACCAAGTACCTTCATGACAAGCTCTTGCATCAAAAACAATTTTCGATTGACCAAAAAGTTCTCCTCTATTATTCGAGATTGAAATTCATGCCAGGTAAACTTAAATCTCGTTGGACGGGTCCATACGTTATCGTAAATATTTCTTCATATGGTGCGATTCAAATTCAAAACCTTGAAACTAACCAGATTTTTCAAGTTAATGACCATAGACTTAAACATTTTGTCGAAGGCATTCATATTTCCACCATGGAGGAGATTAATTTAACTTATCCTATTTATGTCAAAGGATGAGATGAGATGAGAAGACAATGTCGAGCCAAAGACAATAAATAATAGCGCTCATTGGGAGGCAACCTAATATTCTCTTTTATGATTTATTTATTTTTTTTGTATTTTTATTTATTTTCATTTATGTTGGCTTAATTTAGGCTTGATTTTAAATTATTAAAAAAAATTCAGAAGTGCTTTGTTGTTAAGGCGTGACTACACCTTAAAACAACTTCATTTCTACCAAGGGAGTAAATGAAAACACTCATTGTTTAGGGTGTGCCTACACCCTAAACCACTTTCATTTCTGTCAATTTTTTTTCAATTAAAAAAAAGAAAAAAAACACAAAAGAGAAAAAAGATTGAATTTATCTTCTAACATTTTGCCTTTCATTTTTTTTTTGGGGTTTTCACTCTTTCTTTCACATTTCATCTTCGAACCTCGCCTTTACCATTGCAGACTTCCCTCAACTTCTTCAATCAATTCTCCATCTTCACTGGGAACCATGGGAAAGAAACAAATTCATAAACATCGATATGGGTTTCATCCCCACAGGCCTTACGGATCACGACCTTCGGGACCCTCTCATGTCTCCCTATCTTCTAATAGTGATGAATCCCTTTCATCACCTCCTGCAAATCCTTCACCCTCCACCTTTCAATCTCCATGCAATTCATTGGTGAATCCACTTTCAAGCCACAACAGGATACCTTCCCCAGATCCTCCAAGCAATCATGGGTCTATTTTGTGAAACCATAGTTCCTAAGAGAGCTATCACAATCAAGCCCTCATCCAATATCTCCCACTCCTATCGATACACATCCAGCACAATTGACACCAAACCCTGATGTTTCTGTCAATCCATCTCTTTCACAAATGAGGTTGTCTCGTGTGTGCTCGAGGATTGCAAAAGGGAAGACTGTACTTCTTCCTTCATGTTCTTAACTATGTGGGAACCTATGACTCAACACTGTTGAGATGCAAAAAAGGTACTCAGAAGTCTTTGCTCGTCCCATTATTCCTTACAAATGTTTTTATTTACCCTCTCTATAATTGCTTAGCATTCATGATCAAATTGTCCAATATTTGTTTGCAATTTGTTGGATACCATACTTAAATTTGAATTGCCTTGCATTACAAGAATTGACTTATGCATTTTACATTACATTCCATTATCACACCTAAAGATTTCACTGCTTATATTCCTAAGTTAATTGCATTTTGACTTTTGAATCAGTCTTTTAGTTTATCATTGACCGAATTTAACATTGTTTTGGGGTTCATTAGTGCAAATCAGGCACAATCTTCTGAATGTCAAAATAGCATTTGTGATTTTACACCCCATTATAATTCGAAATATGACCACATATGGTCTGAAATGTCTGTTGATCCCATAAATTACCATCCTAGTCATTTTAAGGGTAGTAATTTAAAGGAAAATGTATTGAAAGCAATTCATTGGTTTCTGGCTTTTAGTTTCTCAGGATGAAAAGATAGCTTTGCAGTTTGCTCTAAGTCTGAACTTTCTTCTTATGGTGCATGAAATTCAACCAAAGGGTCAACTTTGGGTATTGGGTGGCCTCTCAATTCCAATCTTGTGTGAATAAAAAGAAGCGACCGTTGATTTTAGGCTCCCTCATTATCCTCTTAGCAATGAATTTAGGCATTTTGGATTTAAATGATCACAATTTGCATGTGGCATACTCGATAGACTCTCTTGATTTGGAATGCTTAGTTCATATGGGTATTCTCTCTATTTTGAATGGACACTATTCTTTTAACCTACCAGGTGAACACTCGAAAAAGTCTTTCCTTCACCATACAGGTATCTCTAAGCATGAAAATGTACCTCTTCCCCCTTCAGTCATACTTCAGTCACTCCGTTGCATACAATCAATAAGCATCTTTCCCGCTTAAAGCAAAACATAATGACGTTTTTTGAGTTTGTGGCTTTCACTCCTCCTTTTCCTCCTCCACTCTAGGGGAGTATTCTTCTACCATTTTCTGTTATTTCATTTATTTATTCAATTATTTATTTTTTTGCATTGTTTGATTGGTTTTCTTGCATTCTTTATCTCTTTTAACTTGAGCATACTTTTGGAATAATGTGTTATTTAAACGTAAGGGGATATTAGATATTCTTTTAGGTACGTACGTTAGAATTTGCTTTATAGGTCTTTCTTTTTCTTTTTTAAAATTGTTCAAGTTTTATTTTTATTAAAAAAAAATCTGAGTTTTCTTAGTTGATGCATGCTATTTGGTTGGCTGGAGATATTTGAAAAATAACTTGTATCAATGGTTTTTTGTAATTGAAATGACTATTCATGTTCTAGATAGTTTCCTTTGAAAGATAAATACATAAGATTTGACACAAAGTTTATTTAAAAAGTGAGGTTTTGAGTCAAAACGAACAATTACATTCTTTGTACTCAAGATTATTTTTCTTGATGAGTGATTATCACACTTGAAATGTACATTCTATAACTTGTTCTATTTTGCATATCGAGACTACATTTTAGAATTTCATACATTGAAATAATAAAGACACTTAAGTTTTTACCCCCTTTGGCTTTCTAAAAATACTATACCTTGATTTTATAAAATTTTAATTAACCAATTTGAGTCTACCTCTTTTTCTTCTTTATAGCCCCTCAATACAACACCAAACATTTTATTTTATCCTTTGTTTCAAACTCTTATATTAAAAATATATATAATTAATTGTATGATTTTGGTTATATGTTTGCTCAATAGGAAGATGATGATTGGAATTTTAATGTTGACATTTTCATGAAAATGATGTATGAATTCATTAAAAAAACAAAAAAAAAATGAGAAAGAGAAGTGTTGTATTTTGATTGAAAATTCATTTATTTACACTTCGGTTATGGAAATTAGAGAAATCGATTGACATTCTTGTATATTGTTAGTTATGAGTTATTCATTTACATTTGAATAACAAGAAGTCACTTTTTGTATACTATTTTTTTAGGTAAAGATTAGTTGATATCATGAAAATTGTATGAATTAATTATATATTTCCTTTGATACACTTTAACCTTTAAATATCACATTTATCTTACCTTTAACCCTAACCCTGTTAGAATCAAATGAAAGACCTTTAAATTGATACATGAAATTTAAATTTTTAAGTGGTGTAAATTTGATATATTTGAAAAACTATGGTAATGTCATTATTTATTGTTAATTTGAGAGATATAAATATTTTTCACCTTTTTTAGTGCATTTAAGTGAACCCTTCGAGAGAATTATCGAATCTTGTTGTTTGGATTAGGAAGACACATAATTGTAAAGAAAGGGCAGCAGCCGTGAAAATCATATTTTGCTTGTTATTGACATTCTTTTTAGCAGCAATAAAATCAATTTGTAAGTTTTTTCTATTCATGAATTCATTTTAAATTCTTTTCTAATTGAATATTTATTGAAATCTTGATTTTCAATTATTATGAAATCTAATTGAACATATTAATTCAACCTATTATTGGTATTTATTTAATTTCTATATTTCATGAATTATGATTTTCTAGAATTTATTAAATAGTGGCCAATATTTAATTGTTTTAAAATAATTTACAATCATTTAAAACAATAAATTCATAATTATTTGTTTATTTTAATTTAGTGGTGAATGATATAAATATAAGACTTTATTAATAGTTTAATCTGTATAATAGTATTGAATAATTTAATTTAAATAAACTCGTTGTGTATTTCTTAATTGAAATTGGGTCACTTTCGATATTAATGTTATCGAAACTTTAAATCTTAAGAGATTCTCTAGCATTATCTTTTGGTTAGGGAAATAATTAAAGAGTTTCTTTTAGTTATCGATGAAATAAGGAGAGATTGATTGTTCGTCATTTGTTGAGTGACTATGATCAATTTATTTATAATTGTTAAAATTTTTAAATAAATCGATAATCAATCACATGAAATCAAGATAAATATAATTCCTTTGGCTAGAAATTGATTTGTTAGTTTAGTTAAACTCAATCCCTCATATTTATTTTTATTTTATTTTGTTTTTCTTAAAAGAAATAAATTTATCGCTCCCTATAGATACACCCTACTCGTATTATTCTCATATTGTTTGAAGTGGGAGAAATTTATTTTTGTTGAATTGACACCCAACAATATGGCCTCCGAGGAGTATATTAGATTCAAGTTTGAGAATGGTTTGAATTTGAACATTCGAGAGAAGATATCGGTGACCAAGACCCATTCATTCTAAGATGTTTTGGGTTGGCCTTGAGAGCTAAGCAAATTGTAGAAGAAAGGAGGAAGATGAGAGACGGTCAAGGAAAGAAGAAGTCCAGATTTGTATCGGGGTAAACCTTCCAGAAGAGTTGAGATTGGGCTCCTATGGCGGCGCCTCTATCTTTGGATCCATTGGCTCTCCACAAGACAACGACCACCTCAGTTTGGTGTTCCCACAGCTAGTGCCACCTCTAGAAGTAAGTTGGCGGAAGGTAAGAATAATCCTTACCCATATTGCAAGAAGTTTCACTTAGGAATTTGTGGGGAGCTGCGAAGATGTTATCAATGTGAGAAGGAATGGTATTTTCGCAACAATTGCCCAGAGTTGGGAATGAGCTAACAAAAAGCCAACTGTGTCGGGACCAACTTAGTGGATCTAGGAGTGGTCAAACTAATGCCCCCACTCATTCATCAAAGACTACTTCATGAGCAGGGACCGGAAGCAATACGGTGGTTATTCTTCCCCAACGTTCTGAACCAAGAACTTAGACAAGAATTTGTGCCATGACAAATAAAGAAGCTCGGACCAACCCAAACGTGGTCACAGGTACCTCTCCCTAATTTTTTCCTTGGTTATTTGAAAGTGATGATATAAGTGTCGTATGATTGACGATAGTTGAGTTAGGGATATGCCATTGTGTAGCTAACCCGTAGAATCCTTTAAGTCAGTATCTATAATACCGAGGGAAGAAAAGTCAACAAAAAAAAAAAAAAAAAAAGACAAAAGAGAAAACAAATACTCTTTTCTCTCTCTCTCTCTCTCTCTCCCACTTTCCCAATTCTCTTCTCCCGAAACCCATCCCCTCTCATTTTCACTCTCTGTTTCTCTCTCTCGAATTCTCTCCCCTCTCATGCTCACTCTCTGTTTCTCTCTTTCTCTCTCTCTCTCAAATTCTCTCTCACTCTTTGTCACTTACTGATTCTCTCTTCCTCTCTGTTTTTTTTTCTTCTTTCTCTACCTCCCGCGGCCGACACCTTCCTGCGACAGTCACCACCGCACGACAGCCCACGCTGCCTTCCTCCCCTATCCGCTCAACCGCGCGCTGCCCTCTCTGTTGAGAGCCTTCTGCGACCATCGTAGAAGCTCCAAGCTGGCGGTAGCGGCACTGTCAAAAACCCTAGGTTGCGATGTCCTGCGATTTCTTCTCTGCGCAGGTAAGGGCTGGTTCGGCTCTGACTATAGTTTTAGGGTTTCGTCTCTCTTGGTAATTTAAGCCTAATTATTAAGCTTTGCGTCGGTTTGGAATGCACTGTAGGTCTAGGATTGAAACGGAAAGATATTCGGACGAGGGTTGTGAACTGCGAAAAACCCTAGGTGAGGAAATTTCAATCCCTTTAATATTCGAACTATTTTTATTGAATTTAGGTTGAGAATACGTGTATATTTATTCTGAAATTGTTAGATTCGAAGGAAACGCATTTTCCTGAGAGTTTGATTGGAAATGTGTATGAACATATTTGGATTTTGGAGTTAGAATGGGATAATCTGCAGAATGGAGGATACAGTTGCATTCATATCCTTCTTAGGTTATTTTTGAGGTGTTAAATGACATATGGCATTAGATTGTATTTATCAATTGGAGGAATTAAAGTTTATACAAAATTAAGGAGAAAATTGAAAACCCTTTAATGGGACCTCATTTAACGATTTATATGTGATCAATATTTTAGGATAAGGCCTTCCGAATTAAAGAAGAGGTTGGATTTTGTTGAGTTAGAAATTGGGAGTGAAAACCCTCCCAAAGAGGTGAGTGGATGGCTATACTTCATGTAAATGAATAAATTGTTTTAAAGCATGACTTGTAAATTGATTTTAAATCGAATTTGAAATGTCATACGAAATGTTTTGTGAAATTGGTGTGCCCTGAAATTTGATTTGACAATTCCATGACTCGAGTATGATCATTGAATCATTTACACTGTACCATGCTTGGATACCATGAAAATTTGTAAGATGCTTGCTTCATCTTGAAATTTAAGCATGATCTGAATTATTAAATGGATATTTGATGACTAGGTGCTGAAAAATGACTATAGTCTAAGTCTTGCCACGGACCGGGCCATCGGGGCGGTGTGGCTAAGGCTGTTTAATTTAGCTTGGTGGTAGGTGAGTTGGAGAGCCTCCTCAGGCTGCCGTGATAACGTGGATGCACCCCACGGAGTTCCGGGCCAACACCAAGGGATGGGATTTTGAGAAAACTGTGAAAAATCTCTTGGTGGAATCTACCAACGGCCATTGGTAGAATAAAATTTTCGGCATATCCCAAAATTGGTGAAAAATGAATGCAAATTGTTTGAAATTACTTATACGAGCCATGGTTGTTTGGAAATGACATTGTTTCATGTAAATGTTCTCGGTTTCTACAAATATATTTAAATGTGATTGTTTGGCACATCCATTTGCACACCTCATTTATATGTTGCATATCATTGCACTCCATTCACTGGGTATTTAAAATACTCACCCCCCTCTTAAATCCTTTTTCAGAGGACGCGTAGGGAGACGACGTCCACTATTGCGGATTGGAGGCTTATTTTGTTGATTTTGGGTAGGTATGGATTATGTAAATCTTTTTGGGAAGTTGTAGATCGTTAGTCCATGGAAAGGAAATCCTGTACATCTCATACCGTATGGATTTTATTGATACTGGTTTGAGTTTCGGGCATGTATCGGTAAAATCCAACGGCTATGATTTGGAATTTCATTATTTTGTGTAAAATCATGTTTAAAAGGTATTTGTTTTTGAAATGGGACATTTGGAATATTTATCTTGGATTTTGTATTTATAGCTTATTTGGTAAACTCTATGAAATGTTTGAGAACTCTGGATTGGCTGGGATGGCCACACTGCATGTATGCATGTACAGGAACCCTTTCCCGATTGTGTGCCGATGTATGCTCGTGTGTACAGGGATGGACCGAATTGGTCATTTGCATGCAAGTTGTTATAAATTTTTCTAAACTGGAATGCCTTGCGCTATCCCGGTATATGGGGAGGTCATGCCCGTATGCCGAGATAACGCGGCGGTTGTTACGTGCTCGACAGGAGAGTCGGGGCGTGACAATTCTATTGGTATCAGAGACAGGTTCACGATTTTAAATGTTTGAAGTTTTGAACGACTTCCAAATGTCCCAATGGTTTTCTAAGGATTTTGAAATGTATGTTATTTTGAAAATCTTTTAATGATTTATTTTTAAGAAATGTACAGGACTTTCCATGGATCCTTATGGACTAGGTTCAATATTTATTTTAGGGGGTTAAATACCTAGCCACATGTCTAATTTAGTAGGCTAAGCATAATGTCTCTTTTTATAGGAACCATGCCGCCTAGACAAAGGACGAGGAATGTTAGTGAGATTCCTCCTTTGGAGCGCGAGGATGAGTCGTCCTCACATGCTCCAACTTCTCTTCCAGCTACCACGAGCACACACCCGGCTCCTTCAACCGGGGTTCCTTTACCTCCTATTACCGCCCTCCAGCAAGTGATGGAGTGGTGGAGTTTTTACGGGGCACAATATCAAGCTCCGCCCCAATCTTCTGTTCCTCCGCTGGTTCCTCCTTCTACACCGGCTGTGGCGCCTAGTATTCCCACATCATCTGCTCCACCGGTTGTTTCACAGACCGAACGTCCTACAGTTGAGTTGTCAAAGCTACTCAAAGAGGCAAGACAACTGGGATGCGATGCTTTTTCAGGCACTTGTGATGCCTCAGTGGCCAAGGAATGGATTGGCCGAGTTCAGGAGACCGTCACCGATATGAGATTAAGTGATGAGATGAAGTTATGGGTGGCGGTAAAATTGCTGGATAAGGGAGCTAGAACCTGGTGGGAAAACGAGAAGGCCAGGGCAACCATACCTCTCTCTTGGACAGATTTTCTGAGAGCTTTTGAAGAAAAATATTACACTCGGTTCTATAGGGACCAGAAGAGAGAGGAGTTCTTCAAGCTTGTCCAGGGAAATAAAACAGTGTCTGATTATGAATCAGAATTGAGGGAACTTGCTACTTATGTTCCGGAGTTTGTGAACTCCGAGGAGTCCCTATGTGCGAAATTTGAATCTGGACTAAATCTGAGCATAAGGGAGAGGATGTCAATCACAAAAAGGCACACATTTCAAGATATTTTGGATTTGGCCCTAAGGGCCGAGAAGATGGTGATTGCAAGGGGAAAAGTCCGAGACCATGGGAAAAGGGAGAGATCCAGTGGTCTCATACCGGGCCAAAGTTTTAAAAAGAATAGAAGTATAGGCTCATTCGGTAGTGGATCTGTTTCAGGACCGGTTGGCTCTCCTCAAGGCCAACGCGTGTCTCAATTTAAAGCTCCTACCCCTAGTGCTGTTTCAGGAAGTCAATCAGTGGGAAATAGGAAGGAACAATGCAAACATTGCGGGAAGTTTCACTCAGGGTTTTGTCATTCGCTAAAAAGGTGCTACCACTGCGGAAGGGAAGGCCATTTTCGCAATGTTTGTCCAGAATTGGGACGAGAAGGTCAGATGAGGCGGGATCGCCCTAGTGGATTGATGGGCAGCCAAGCAAACACTCATGTTCCCCCTTCAGTTGGTACATCTCAGACGGGGATTGTGAGCAACACGGTAGTTGCTCCAAACCAGCGCCCACAGGCAAAAGCTCAAGCAAGGATATTTGCAATGACTAACGAGGATGCCCAGAACAACCCTGATATAGTCACAGGTAACTTTTCTAGAACTTGAATTTGGTGATTTAGAAATTTGAATGCAAATATGATGAAATTGTGATTACTTGACTATGAATATGTGAAATATTAGGGATGTGGTATGATATTAAGGTCAATAGAGGTGATTTGGATAATTGACGATGATTTCACGACATTGGGGATTTTAAATTCTAATTGTGTTTGGTTGATTTAGAAATTGATCATTACTTTTTGAATTTATAGGTATGATGAAAATTTTTGGAGTTGATGCTCGTGTTTTAATTGATACTGGGTCTACTAACTCTTTTGTAAGCACCGAGTTTGCCAAGCACTCGAATAGACCCTTGACTCCACTCGAAGAGGAGTTATTGGTTGTCACTCCATTGGGAGAACGGTTGTATAGAAGCACCGTGTTTAAAGCCTGCGAAGTAGGGGTAGAAAGGGGAATTCTTGAAGCGGACTTGATTCCGTTAAAAATGAGGGATTTCGACGCTATATTGGGTATGGATTGGTTACACCCTCATAGAGCATCAGTAAATTGCTTCACGAAAGAGGTAGAGTTCCGTAGACCAGGATATTCTCCGCTTGTATTTGTTGGTGAACGGCGGATTTTACCGAGTTGTGTAATCTCGGCATTGGAAGCACGAAAACTGGTGTACAAGGGTTGTGAAGCTTATCTTGCTCATATAATTGATATGAATGTGCAAAGTCCGGACTTGATGAATGTCCCAGTAGTGAATGAGTTTTTGGATGTCTTCCCGGATGAGCTACCAGGTTTACCTCCAATTCGGGAGTTCGACTTTGCTATTGACTTGATTCCCGGCACCGCATCTATTTCCATTCCTCCGTATAGGATGGCACCCGCAGAACTTAAGGAGTTAAAAGTCCAACTACAAGAATTGTTGGACAAGGGATTTATTCGACCGAGTACCTCACCTTGGGGTGCTCCGGTTTTATTCGTAAAGAAGAAAGATGGCACGTTTCGGTTGTGTATTGATTACCGGCAGCTAAACAAAGTGACCATCAAGAATAAATACCCCTTACCGAGGATTGATGATTTGTTTGATCAACTCCAAGGGGCAAGTGTCTTTTCAAAAATTGATTTGAGGTCCGGCTATCATCAATTGCGGATAAAGGAAGATGATGTCCCCAAGACTGCGTTTAGGACGCGGTACGGGCACTATGAATTCTTGGTGATGCCTTTCGGCCTAACGAATGCTCCGGCAGCTTTCATAGATCTCATGAACCGAGTATTTCATTCTTATCTTGACAAGTTCGTCATTATCTTCATTGACGATATCTTGGTGTATTCCAAGAATGATGAAGAGCATTCAAATCATCTTCGGATTATGTTGCAGACTCTCCGAGATAAGCAATTGTTTGCTAAGTTCTCAAAGTGTGAATTCTGGCTGAAGGAAATTGGCTTTTTAGGACATGTGGTATCCGGAGAAGGAGTATTTGTTGATCCAAAGAAAGTTGAGGCGATTCTAAAATGGGAACAACCCAAAAATGTCACCGAGGTGCGTAGTTTTCTCGGTTTGGCTGGGTACTACCGAAGATTTGTAGAGGGTTTTTCCAGAATTGCAGCTTCATTGTCTGGCTTGACACGAAAGGGGATTAAATTTGAATGGAATGATAAATGTGAGCAAAGTTTTCAAGAACTCAAAAGGAGACTCACGTCGGCTCCTATACTTGCTCTACCTACTGCTGATGATTTTATAGTTTACAGTGATGCCAGTAAACAAGGGCTAGGATGTGTTTTAATGCAAGGTGACAGAGTTATCGCCTACGCTTCTCGACAATTAAAGAAGCACGAACTGAATTATCCTACCCATGATCTAGAACTTGCTGCCATTGTATTTGCATTGAAAATTTGGCGACATTACTTATACGGGGCCACATGCAAAATTTTCACCGATCATAAGAGTCTTAAGTATTTGCTTACCCAAAAAGAGCTCAACTTGAGGCAAAGGAGATGGTTAGAGCTGATTAAAGACTATGATTTGGTGATTGACTATCACCCGGGTAAAGCGAATGTAGTTACGGATGCTTTGAGCCGCAAATCATCATCTTCTCACTCTCAAGCGGGTTCCTATCTTTCATGCCTTGTTGGACTTCGTGCTCTTGGAGCCAAATTTGCTTGTGATGACAATGGCGCATTATTGGCCAAGTTTGAAGTTCAACCTACCTTGGTGGACCGTATTAAAGAGCTCCAGGCAACTGATGAGGAGCTAAAGCAGATAGTAGTGAAGGTTCGCAAGGGTGAAACTAGTGATTTCCATATTCGGGAGGATGACATGGTGACACATGGGAAACGGATATGTGTTCCCAAAAATGATGAGCTTCGGAAAGCCATTCTTGAGGAAGCACACTCTTCGGCTTATGCTATGCATCCCGGGAGCACTAAAATGTACCGAACCATCAAAGAAACATATTGGTGGTCGGGATTGAAACGGGAAATAGCCGAATTTGTAGCAAGATGTTTAGTATGTCAACAAATCAAGGCCGAACATCAGAAGCCAGCCGGGACACTTCAGCCATTGCCTGTACCAGAATGGAAATGGGAGCACATCACTATGGATTTCGTGGTGGGATTGCCACGTACTCCGAGCCGTCACGATGCCATATGGGTGATTGTAGACCGTCTCACCAAGTCGGCTCATTTCTTGCCGATTCAGAATACTTATTCTTTGGAGAAATTAGCCAAGTTGTATCTTGATGGGATTGTCCGACTCCACGGGGTTCCAGTATCGATTGTATCAGATCGTGATCCCCGATTCACATCCAGATTTTGGCCTAAGTTACAAGAGGCTTTGGGAACCAAATTAAAATTCAGCACAGCATTTCATCCGCAGACGGATGGACAATCCGAACGTACAATCCAAACGTTGGAAGACATGTTAAGAGCATGTGTGATGGACTTCCAAGGGAGTTGGGATAGGCACCTACCATTGGTTGAATTTGCTTACAACAACAGCTATCAAGCTAGTATCGGGATGCCTCCCTATGAAGCTCTCTACGGAAGGAAATGTCGAACTCCGCTTTGTTGGGATGAAGTTGGAGAACGAAAAATTGAAAGTGTCGAGCTAATAGAAGCAACGACAGAAAAGGTGAAGGTGATCCAAGCAAGAATGAAAGTAGCTCAAGATAGGCAGAAGAGCTATGCCAATAAAAGAAGACGACCTTTGGAATTCGAGGTCGGAGATATGGTTTTCCTCAAGATTTCACCTTGGAAGGGTGTAATTCGGTTCAGGAAACGAGGCAAATTGAATCCGAGGTACATTGGGCCATTCAAGATCCTTGAGAGGATTGGAAATGTGGCTTACCGATTGGAATTACCTCCGGATTTGGAGAAAATTCATGATGTATTTCACGTGTCAATGCTAAAGAAATATTTACCGGATCCTTCTCATGTAATTGAGTCTCTTCCGATAGAATTGAATCCAGATCTGAATTTCAAAGTGCAACCAGTGCAAATCATTGATCGGCATGTCAAGCTATTGAGACGCAGACAAATCCCCATGGTTAAAGTCCTATGGAGAAATAAGCAAGTGGAAGAGAAGACTTGGGAGACTGAAGAGTTGATGCGAAAACAGTACCCCCACCTTTTTGAGGTATGAATTTTAATTTAAATTTCGAGGACGAAATTTCTTTTAGGGGGTTAAGTGTTATAATACCGAGGGAAGAAAAGTCAACAAAAAAAAAAAAAAAAAGACAAAAAAGAAAACAAACACTCTTTTCTCTCTCTCTCTCTCTCTCCCACTTTCCCAATTCTCTTCTCCCGAAACCCATCCCCTCTCATTTTCACTCTCTGTTTCTCTCTCTCGAATTCTCTCCCCTCTCATGCTCACTCTCTGTTTCTCTCTTTCTCTCTCTCTCTCAAATTCTCTCTCACTCTTTGTCACTTACTGATTCTCTCTTCCTCTCTGTTTTTTTTTCTTCTTTCTCTACCTCCCGCGGCCGACACCTTCCTGCGACAGTCACCACCGCACGACAGCCTACGCTGCCTTCCTCCCCTATCCGCTCAACCGCGCGCTGCCTTCTCTGTTGAGAGCCTTCTGCGACCATCGTAGAAGCTCCAAGCTGGCGGTAGCGGCACTGTCAAAAACCCTAGGTTGCGATGTCCTGCGATTTCTTCTCTGCGCAGGTAAGGGCTGGTTCGGCTCTGACTATAGTTTTAGGGTTTCGTCTCTCTTGGTAATTTAAGCCTAATTATTAAGCTTTGCGTCGGTTTGGAATGCACTGTAGGTCTAGGATTGAAACGGAAAGATATTCGGACGAGGGTTGTGAACTGCGAAAAACCCTAGGTGAGGAAATTTCAATCCCTTTAATATTCGAACTATTTTTATTGAATTTAGGTTGAGAATACGTGTATATTTATTCTGAAATTGTTAGATTCGAAGGAAACGCATTTTCCTGAGAGTTTGATTGGAAATGTGTATGAACATATTTGGATTTTGGAGTTAGAATGGGATAATCTGCAGAATGGAGGATACAGTTGCATTCATATCCTTCTTAGGTTATTTTTGAGGTGTTAAATGACATATGGCATTAGATTGTATTTATCAATTGGAGGAATTAAAGTTTATACAAAATTAAGGAGAAAATTGAAAACCCTTTAATGGGACCTCATTTAACGATTTATATGTGATCAATATTTTAGGATAAGGCCTTCCGAATTAAAGAAGAGGTTGGATTTTGTTGAGTTAGAAATTGGGAGTGAAAACCCTTCCAAAGAGGTGAGTGGATGGCTATACTTCATGTAAATGAATAAATTGTTTTAAAGCATGACTTGTAAATTGATTTTAAATCGAATTTGAAATGTCATTCGAAATGTTTTGTGAAATTGGTGTGCCCTGAAATTTGATTTGACAATTCCATGACTCGAGTATGATCATTGAATCATTTACACTGTACTATGCTTGGATACCATGAAAATTTGTAAGATGCTTGCTTCATCTTGAAATTTAAGCATGATCTGAATTATTAAATGGATATTTGATGACTAGGTGCTGAAAAATGACTATAGTCTAAGTCTTGCCACGGACCGGGCCATCGGGGCGGTGTGGCTAAGGCTGCTTAATTTAGCTTGGTGGTAGGTGAGTTGGAGAGCCTCCTCAGGCTGCCGTGATAACGTGGATGCACCCCACGGAGTTCCGGGCCAACACCAAGGGATGGGATTTTGAGAAAACTGTGAAAAATCTCTTGGTGGAATCTACCAACGGCCATTGGTAGAATAAAATTTTCGGCATATCCCAAAATTGGTGAAAAATGAATGCAAATTGTTTGAAATTACTTATACGAGCCATGGTTGTTTGGAAATGACATTGTTTCATGTAAATGTTCTCGGTTTCTACAAATATATTTAAATGTGATTGTTTGGCACATCCATTTACACACCTCATTTATATGTTGCATACCATTGCACTCCATTCACTGGGTATTTAAAATACTCACCCCCCTCTTAAATCCTTTTTCAGAGGACGCGTAGGGAGACGACGTCCACTATTGCAGATTGGAGGCTTATTTTGTTGATTTTGGGTAGGTATGGATTATGTAAATCTTTTTGGGAAGTTGTAGATCGTTAGTCCATGGAAAGGAAATTCTGTACATCTCATACCGTGTGGATTTTATTGATACTGGTTTGAGTTTCGGGCATGTATCGGTAAAATCCAACGGCTATGATTTGGGATTTCATTATTTTGTGTAAAATCATGTTTAAAAGGTATTTGTTTTTGAAATGGGACATTTGGAATATTTATCTTGGATTTTGTATTTATAGCTTATTTGGTAAACTCTATGAAATGTTTGAGAACTCTGGATTGGTTGGGATGGCCACACTGCATGTATGCATGTACAGGAACCCTTTCCCGATTGTGTGCCGATGTATGCTCGTGTGTACAGGGATGGACCGAATGGGTCCTTTGCATGCAAGTTGTTATAAATTTTTCTAAACTGGAATGCCTTGCGCTATCCCGGTATATGGGGAGGTCATGCCCGTATGCCGAGATAACGCGGCGGTTGTTACGTGCTCGACAGGAGAGTCGGGGCGTGACAGTATCACTCAATCAGTGATTACTCAACAGTGACCGAAAATCTCTTTTTAGTCGTAGCTAGTTTGGGGTCAAGGGTATTGAATCCTACAAATCCATCCTGGTCTTTAAACCCAAAATTGTAAATTCTAAAGTTGAGAGAAAATGTAGTCATTAGAGCGGTGAACTTATACATGTTTCAAATTGGTTAATCATTTTATTCGTACTTCAACCTCTTGGTTAATCAAATTGATTAAACAAACAAACTCATACATGTAGTCCTTAGGTTTTGGGGAATATTTGATATGTTAATTTTTATTTAAAATTATCTTTTATAATTATGATAAGAATGAATAATAGTTGTCAGGTGCATGTTGTCTTTGTTTTTGTTTTTGCTATTGCTTTTGTTTTTTTTTTTTCTCCGCCTTGCATGTTCAGACAAAAGCTAGACCATGCATCTTTTTTTTTTTTATCTTTTAGTTATCACCCGATATTCAAAATTTCATCCCAATTAATCTGTATCGATTGTTATAGGATCTATTTTTTAGGATGGATCTCCTAACATTATTTCTTTTCATGCCTAGGGAGAGTCAAACTCCCGACCTAATTAAGAGACGAAAGTATCCATTACACCTATGCTAACAAGTGTCGGTACATCTTGCTGAATAACATTACTTAGACCGTACAGTTTTTGTCTCCTCTTCCATCTTATTCATCCACATTTGGACTTACATTTCTTGATTAGATTAACCAAATTTTCAGTTCTAATAATGATAAATTTCTAGCATTAGCAGAAGTGATCGGCGATGATCGGCTTTCTGGTATATTTTTATTTCTTTTCATTTTTCTGTTTAGGTCATGGGGGAGTCTGAGTGAAAAGATTCTGAAGTGAGTCACTACAGGGAGTGAGCTGTGTCACTTTTATGCCAATCAAATGTTATTTTATTCTCGGATTCAGTTGAACGTCAAGTGTTGGCAACAGCAGTAGAGGTGAGTCTACACTAAACACACCTACATATGTATCTAAGTTTCGCCTTTTATCTCAATCTTTTACTCCCAACTTCATGTTTGTTTCCGTCCTTTCCCAGAGGAAAATGGACCAAATCTCTCTCTCTCTCTCTCTCTCTCTCTCTCTCTCTCTCTCTCTCTCTCTCTCTCTCTCTCTCTCTCTCTCTCTCTCTCTCTCTCTCTATATATATATATATATATATACAAAACTTTTTATTTTATTTTATTTTTTATTTTTTGACACAGCCGGAAACCAAGAGCCAGGAGTACAATGAGGTATAGATTTTAATTTTTATCATATGAATTTGTGCAGATTTTGTTTGTGTTTGTGGACAAAATCTTGTCCCCGTGGAGGCACTGTTGGTCAAGACCGAGAAAGGTAATTTATCAAAAATAAAATTTTATTTAAACAATTTTACGGTTAATAGTTGACTGATGCACCATTAATATTTTTTTATTTTACTTAACTATCGATATATAAAAATTTAACTAACTATCGGTATATAAAAATTTAACGAATTCGATGCAAACAGTTATTATTGAATTAAAATATTCTTTCAACACCTATTTTTCCATTACTAACTCCCGACGGAACATGACTTCCACTTCTCTTTTCTTTCTCTAATTACCTTTGTTTAATTGCCTAAATTTTATAAAAACACTATAGTACACATATACATTAATGTCGTAGCAAATTAAGGGACTAAATCTTCTAGAACTCACCACATGGTCGATAGATTGAGTCCTATGGCATGGGACTTGGTTCTTAGAACGATGGGATGGACGGAATTCCATGGTTAATATACTAAATTGAAAACTAAATCTCATACTAAATGGAATCTGATATATAAGAAATTGTGCCTCATTAATTTCCCCAAGCATAGGGATGCCCAAAACCAATACAAATCTGATTGACGTAACTCTAACTCGGGCAGTATTTGGAAAAAGTGAAGATCAAGTAAAATAGAGTTTCCAATGAAAAAAGTATAATTAGTAATACAATTACAAATTTAGTGTTTTTTATGTATAAAAAATAACACACATAAACCCTGGAGTTTCCACTATTTTAAATTTCTTCTGGTGGTGATTTTTCTTATTCCATATATATATTCAAGTGCAAATCCTTGATATTCTAAAGTTTCAAAGGAGTTGATGGCAATCTGTCTTAGCACAAATCAGAAGGGGGATTCATCTGCGCAGAAGGAAGCTAACTAGAATTTATTGGTCCACCAGATACTTTCGTGTAAAGATTGAACCCTCTCTTTACCTCTTTTCGCAAAGCAATGAGAGGGAAAAATTATGAACAATGGTTCCCTCTGAAACATGGCACAAGCCCATCGCTCCAATATTTCAACCAACAAAATTCATTCAAGCATTTGGGTTTCCCTCGAGACAGGTCAATCTATTTTTTCACCACATGTTCTCATCGTCCACAATGCAAGAATCCAGCAGAGGAATAATGATCCGCTCCTCCAGCAGCTAAAATAAACGGAAAGAAAATAAAAACACAAAAAGGAGAAAAAGAAAAAGATGTAAAATGGCTGATGCAGTAAGATAACCCCCACTCCCATTTCCCATGAAAGAAAAGAGAGAAAAGAATTGACATAAAGCAAACCATGCTTTGACATCTTATCGTTGATTGAGAAGAACCATTACCAAATTCAGATCGACCCTTCTTCCACATGGACTCAAATCTCTGGAAACACTTGAGTGGCGTAACTTGTGTTTTAATATTGCATAACCAACGTTATACTATAATGGGCACCAAAGAGAACCTTCAAAATCTACTTTGGCACTTATAAAGTACATTTGCAGAAAGCAATCCACAACTTCCAGAAAAACCTGAAACGAGTTCGGCGCAGGAGATAGGTGTAGAAACTTGTAAAACAACCATGTACCCCAAAATTTAAGCAATCGGAGAAACACATGTCTCCAATCAAATACAACCTTGACTTTACCAAATGGGTTATAGATTTTAAGGATTGCACTTGCTTTTTTAGGTAACAACACAAATAATCAACGTTAATGAATAAATAAAAGGCATTAGGGTACGTCCTAGAAAGAGAATTAGTACCCTTTTAAGCAATAACAAGCAGGATAACTTCATCGTAGCAGCTACTCCTATCTCCAAAATTAAAAAACATAGCACTTCAATATCATAGCAGCCGCTTTTGATGCGGTCAACATCACGACATTGTCAACCTCAATTTTATATATTAATATATCTTCAATATTAATATATATTAATACGAGAAAATTCGTAAACATAATATATATCAATATATTAATATTTATTCAAAATAACCTAAAAAAGCTGTCACCATTTTTTTATTTGTGATGATATTAATATTGAAGATAATAACAGAAAATTCTTAAATTTTAATTACGTAAATGGGCAAGAAAATTCTCACCCCTTACCCTTTTACACTGCAATAACGGTTACATGTAACATTACAACACTGGATTTTTATTAATCAGCCCATAGGCAATACAAGAAACAAGCAAACATAAAAAGCACACACCAACGAAAACATAATACGTGAAGAAAACACTTTGGGGAAGCAAATTCTTTAAGCATAGACGCTTGGGTTGGCAATAAGATATTCTTCCACTACCTTGTGGAACCCCACAAACCTATCTTTGACGCCATCAATTTGCTCTTTTGTTGGTTCAACCTCACCCTTAGTATGAAAATGACTAGTCATCTTGCACACAGACCCTGCACCAGCTGCCTCAAACTTCACATCAAAAACCACGCACTCCAATTTGTCACCCAGGACATCTCCTTCAATCACAGAGGACTTGATTGAGCAGCCCTCTACGTCAAGGGCATCAACCTTGTTCTTCATGTACTTGAATTTACCTCCTGCCAAATGTAAAAGAGATTAGTTGAAATTACTTGCTAATTAATAATTTAATATGAAGAATTATTTATAACTACTTGTGGGGTCAAATTGTCTTCCCAAACAAGTTCTAAGATTATTTTTTTTTCTTCCTGTTTGCTTGCCAAAACATATTAACTACTATACAGACTGACTTACCTTCTGCAAAATTGATTTGTTTGATTGTTCCAACCCCACCATCACCTTCAATGATGTCAATATTTTTGACACGTTGGGGCACTAGTTTAGGAATAAGGTTATGGTTTTCTAGGTACAAAGCTGTGAACAGTCTTGCAGGAGCAATGGGAGAAGTGAATTCTTGCTCGACAGTGATAATACCCATGATTCTTATGGAAAATTGAGAACAGCAGAAAAGCTCAAGGGAAAGATGAAATTGAGGATGTTGTTTTCTGAGAGCTTGAGTGAAAAATGAACTAGCACAATGTGCTATATATAGAGAGAGAAATCAGGTATTAACTCTATAGGGTATATGTTGTGCGTATACATATTAATAGTTTGAAGCACGCCACAACGCTTCTAATATTATTTTCTTTCCCTCCCCCATTTTTTTTAAATGTTGGGCGGGGCATCAACTTGGAATTTGAGCAAAATTTTATTGGATCTGTATGCTGTTGACTTATCCTCATGTTCTAACGTTGAATAAATCAAATGAAAGATCATCTAGAAGGGGAGGTGGAGATACAAAAGAAAATTGCAAAACCTGGATTTTTTTTTTCATTTTTTAATAAATAATAACTATTAAAAATTTTCACATCGACCTAAAATAGTTAAGTAAAAACATATCGACACACCTATAAATATATGAACCCATTTCTCACATCGACCTAAAATTAACACACATCTACCTGAACAATCTCAGGTGGACAAATTTAGAGTGATATATCGATTAATTTTAAAAAGTACATCGACCTATCTTTGATACACATCGACATATATTAAGCAAAAATACTAAGAGATTGATGTGTCCGATAAGATGTCGACTCGAGTAAATGTTTTCATTAAAAGCACACAACGACATAAGATATTAACCATTATCAATCTGACCACCGCATCAACCTATTTTAATGGTCATGTCGATCAATTTTAAGTAGGAATAGAAATATACTGATATGTGATCAAGACATATCGACCTGATCTAATCACCTTTAATATAACACATCGACCCAGTCCTTGATCATGTCGACATATCCAAACACAACGACCAATTTCAAAAGACAGATCCACCTATTTTAGTGATTGAATAGTGACACGTCGATATTTGAAGAAAATATGTCGACTTGATAGTTTTGTTTCTTATATATCACACATCAACCTGCATATAAACTTGTCAACCTCAAAAACACATCGACTAATTTATAAATTCAGCTCCACCAATTCATTACTTCCAAAGTAATATATCGATGTACACAGTAGACTTGTCGACCTGATATTTATTAAATTCTTGAAATCACGCATCAACCTGCCTTACTCTTGTCAACATGCATACACACATCGACCCATTTAAACACGTGTGTCCACCTATTTCATTTAGTATATGATCTTGTTGACCTGATTATCCAAAAATACATTATAAATTTTTGAATTCAAGTCGATATGCCACTTAAACATGTCAACCCGAGATTGTCAGAAACCAAATCTACGAAACAGATTTGAACTCAACATACACTACGTTTCTTGATTTTCTAAATGTTTCCATTTCTATCAAAATTAACGTTCGAATACAACACAAACTATCTTTGATTGGCTAAGACAAATGTGGCGCCTAAGACAAAATTGGCACCAGTAAAGGAATAGAGGTTTAGCGCAAAAAAAGGGTATTGCTGTAAAATATTAATGACAAACATTAAATTCGAATGGAACGACTCTTAACGAATCTCTTCAATGCATCAATAAATACCAGAGAGCTGAAGTAAATAAAGAAGACAAATCTAAATGATTGATTGAATATTCTGAAAAGTTCTCACTTGCATTTGTTGTATTCAATTATGTTCTTAAATTCTTTGGTCCATCTCAGCATTTCAAAATTTTGTTCAAAATTTGTCACATATGAAACTAGAAAGCTTCTATTCCTAATATCATTTTTCAATTTGAACAAAGTGTCGAAAGATTAAAAAGTGTGAATCACTTTTTTAACTTTTGAGAGTGTAAAGTTAATCTGTGAAGAATTGAAGCGTAGTGTTGGATAGAAATATTGTAAAGGTTAAACTTGAATTTACAATCACGTTTGTACCCTTAAGTTGTTAGTGAAAAATCCAAAGAGAATTTAGAAGTGGACATATATCAAGTTTGATGGAACCACTATAAAAAATTTTGGGTGTTCTCTATTTTTCATTGTTTATTTCTTTTTGTTACAAGTTTCTAAATTTTGAAAGGATATTTAAAAATCTATATTAAACTATTTACCCTCTCTAATTAAATATCAAAATAAATAAAAGAAAGTATAAAAAAAGGAATTTTATTTTTCATTAAATTTTGTACTCGAAAGGGGGGTGTTTTTATGCAATGCGTTCGCCACCCAAAAAAGAAAAGAAAATTGTTTTTCTATTTTTGCCCAATTAATATTTTTCATGATAGTCAGGTATCTAACGTAATTTGGAAAATAGGGTCCAACCTCAAATTTCCATCATTTTACATTTTAATAATATTGTTTTTATTTGTTCTTTCTAACGCTGAATAAATCAAATAAGATTATTTAGAAGGGGAGGTGGAAATACAAAAGAAAATTGCAAACCCTTGATTTATTTTTTGTTTTTCAATTTTTTTAGATCGAAGGGCAAAAAGTGATGCAATCTTCACTTGTCAAAAAATTTTTAATTTATATTTTTATAATGGGTGGAATCTATTGATACACGGTATTAAAATTTATTTTGACACTATTTTCTAACTATAATTTTAAATTTTATTTCACAATTGACATTATATATAGGCTTTTTATATTTAATGCTATTTATTCTCTCCTCTTATTTGTTGTTTTCTATATACCCTCTCTTTTGCCCTTATAGGGACTCCCAAACGGTTAAAAACTTTTATTCAAATGTATTTTCTAAAATTTAATATTTGACCCTTATACAGACTCCCAAATAGTAAAACACTTTTACTCAAATGTATTTTTTAAAATTTAATATTTAAAATTTTATAAATGCGTATATTTTCATGATTTTTGTATAATCATTCTTTTCTTCTTTTTCCCTACCTCCACTCTTTCTCTCTTCTCTCAATTTGTCGACTTTTATTTTTTTTCTCTCCTATTCCTCTCTTATCTATTTATTCTTTCTTATAGTTAAGAGAAAGAGAGTATAGGGAAAATAAAAGTTTGAGGGAAGAAAAATAAATAAATAAATAAATGAGAAGTAATAAATATAAAATAATAGGAGTGATTTATTTAAAAAAATAAATAAAAGTTAAAAGTAAAAAAAAAAAAAAATTGGGGTAGCATTATTAACTTGTATTTATTATTTATTTTAAATAAATAAAAGAAAGTATCACAAAAAGAGTTTTATTTTTTATTAAACTTTGTACTCAGAAAAGGGGGTCTTTTTATGTTATGCATTCTCCATCCCAAATATATATATCGTTATTTTATTTTTAACCAATTAATATTTTTCACGATAGTCGGGTATCAAGCGTAATTTGGAAAATAGGGTCCAACCTCAACTTTCCATCATTTTACGTATAGTACCTCTTTTAAATAATTATTTATTTATTTAAATAAACCACTCCTATCATTCTATTTATTTATTTATTATTATTTTCCATATACATACTCTCTCCCCTATCATTTCAACTATAAAATAAAAATTTGAGAAAACAAAGAAAACATACAAATTAAGAAGAGAGATGAAGAGTGAAGTGGAAAAAGAGAGTATATGAAAAATAATAAATAAAAAAGAGAATAAATATCATTAAATGTAAAAGAAATCACATATAATATCAACTATTAAATAAAATTTAAATTTACAGTTAGAAAATGATATCAAAAGCAAATTTTTACACAAAATATTGATGAATCATACCCCATTCATAATTACAAGAATTGTTAAAACTACAATATTCATGTGTACAATATTTGGCTTATGCCATTTTTAGGCATTAACTTCCCCTATCAGTGGCCTTGCTTCAGGTCTGAATGAGATGAATAGGACCCTTGATGAGTTGTGACCAACGACCTTTTTATTGGGTCACAAATTGCGTGGAAAATTTGTTGTGGTAATCATCCATGTTTGACCTCCAAAAGGGCAATTGATAATTGGAAAAGGAAGCTTCACCTTGTAGAATTATGTCACTCGTGTTTGAAATTAATGAAAATACTATGTTTGAGTCTTCCGAGGTTCAGCATATTGGACGTCAGTGCAAAATTTTCAACTTTCTCATTCTAATGTGAGATTACATTGAATTATTAATCATTTTTCCAAAACTTTTCATAATAATTGTTAATTAATATTCTAACAATTTTTTATCTTGACCAACTAGTATTCGAATTATCTGACTGATATGGTTTGATCTCAATACAATATAACATTCAAGAACACTTGACCGATAAGAACAAGAAGGGAAAGAAAAGAAAACAGATAAGGATGCCGGTATGTTCCTTAGTTTAGTTTTATCTAAGGTTAATTTACCCGATGAAAATTCCTTTTCATTATGACATAAGAGATTTGGTCATATCCCTAGCGAAGAATAGAAAAACTTATGTCAAAAAAAATATTTGATTCCATTGATTTCATAGATTTTGATATTAGTGTAAATTGTATAAAGGGAAAATAAACCAATAAAATGAGATTAGAAACCAATAGGATTTTAAACGTCTTAGAATTGATTCATGCGGATATCTATGAGTCATTCCCTTCGGGTTTTTGAAGTGGTCAACAATATTTTATCATATTCATAGACAATTATTCAAAATATTGTTACATATATCCCCTTACAGAAAAGTCTCAGTCTCTGAATGTTCAAAATTTTGTAACGCCAAAATTGAAAACTAACTTGGCAAAAGAATTAAAATGTCAAATCTGATCATGGTGGAGAATACTATGATAGAAATAACGACTCCGATGAATAATGTTCGAAACTGTTTGCTCACTTTCTAAAGGAATGCGGTATCGTCCCATAGTACATCATGTCTGACTCTGCTATCATGAATGATATTAAAAGACGAAACAGAACTTTTCAAGATATGATAAGAAGTATAATTGTTCATTCTGTTTTACCTAAGTCACTCTAGGGAGAAGTACTTAAAATTGTAACATACATCTTGAATAGAGTTCTCACTAAGACAACTATCAAAACCCCTACGAACTTTGGACAGGCACACATCCTAATCTAAAGTATTTACACGTTTAAGATTGTTCAGCTAAGATTAGGCCTTTTAGGCCTAATGAAAGGAAATTGAATATCAGAACGGTTAATTTCTATTTTGTAGAGTACTCTAAATAGTTTAAGAGTATAAATTTTATGATTCTACAAATAAGATCATTTTTGAGTTAAAAAATACTAAATTCTTTGATTGTTGAGTTTGCGAGAGGATATATGGTTAGAGATATTGCATTCCAAGAGAAATAGTGATATTCCCACAGGTGTTTGATTTTGTTTAAAATACAACAAAATCAAACAATATTAGAAAACCCTTCGATTCCGGAAGAACAAACTTTATCATCGTAATAACTTATGTCATTAAGAAGATCCTTTAGTGAAATAGAAGTGCAATTTCAAATGATTATGTAACATATAGTTGACATTGGAGTTACAGAAGATGATCCAATCAACTCCCATCAAGCCATAGAATGTTATAATTCTTAAAAATTGATCGATGCTATGAATGAAGAGACGAAATCTATGGAGAACAATGACATTTAGGATCTCATCCCGGTGTGAAATTCATTGGTTGTAAATGGATATTTAAAAGTAAAAGATATTTAAAAGGCAATATGGAGAGATATAAGACTCATATTGTCCAAAAGGTTTCACACAAAAAAAGAATAGTGACTATAAAGAGACTTTATTTCTGGTTTCTTTAAAAAACTCTTTGAGTACTATAATAGTATTAGTGGCATATTTTGTCTTGAATTACATCGAATGGATATAAAAACGACATTTCTCAATGGTGACATTGATGTAATGATCTTCATATGTGAACCAAAAAACTTTGTATCGAGAGATCCAAATAATATGATTTACAAATTTAAGAAATTCATATATGGGTTCAAGCAAGTATCCTGGCAGCAGTATTACAAATTTCATCAGGTCATTATCTCGTTTTGAGGAAATGAATTTGTTTGATAATTGTGTACACCATACATTCTATGGGAGTAGATATATTTTTCTATTTTTGTATGTCAAAAGGATATTTAAAAGGTATGGCTTGCAAGATTGTAAATCATGTGATACCCTTTACATTATTTTTATTTTCCTTCTTTTTTATTTTTTCTTTTTTCTTCTTCATATTCTATCTCCTCTTCTTTGAAAGTAATGTTAATTTAAGAATGGGAATAGACAAGATTCATCTAAAATAAAATACACATAGAATTCAACCCCCTTTCATTTCTTTGTAGTTTTCTTCATATCCTATTTCTTTATTTCCTTTTACATGACTTTCTAAACACCTCTAACTAAACTATGCAATACAAAGATCATGATGCAAAACTCTTTTTGTTCATCTCATTAGCTTTGCTCATCCGAAACAAGTATCTTTAAAATTGAAGATTCTCAATGAATCCTTAATTATATTATCTTTTTTTTTTTAGTTTTCCAATCTATAATTTAATCAATTACTCTATTTAATCTAGAATAGAATAAAATAGATAAATATTCCTTAAGTATCTGCAACCGTAAAAGTGAAGATTAATTTTTTATCATTCAATGAACATCTTATATTTCATAAAAATTAGAGGCAATATAATCCTTACACAAGGGCCATCGTATCAACTTTCAGGCATTAAGATACGCTTCAAGCATGGATGATTATCATAAAAGATTCCCAACATATCACAAGAATCCAATTCTTAAAATCTGCACTTTTCCAAACCTAAAAAAACAGACGGTATTCTAGAATTTCCCCTAAAGTAAATTCTTTTATGCATACCTCTTCTAATTGATTTACACCATACTCTATTCTTGCAAGATGATACACACTAGTTAATAACCAGCCTGGTGCTACATCATAGCCACATTGGGGATGTAGATTATTGTAACCATATACATAGAAAATGACAACAATGGAATGTCAATCCTCAAGTTTTATTTGTAAAGTCTATACTCCTTGGTAATTGAAACCCAAAGATCTATGAACTATTTCGTGCTTTATGAACCAAGCACAAATAGTTTTGCATCTTTTTTCTCTCTCCAACATTTTTATTTGTATAAGTATTTCAAATTTAGGATGAAATTTATAAAAATCGAACTCCCCACTTGTTACTCTATACATATTTGTTATTATGTACATGTTTGTTATTCTGCATAAAAAAAAAAAAAAAAAAAAAAAACTTTTACCTAATTCACTAATTCGTGAGAAAGTCCCGAACTCTTATATTTGACAAATGTCTCAAAAGAAGTCTTTGAAATAGATGGGGATTGATAGAGTAATACTTTATTATAATTTAAAGTATGAATACTACACCCAACATGAGACTTATGATTGGTGTAAAACCACGATTCTCTTATTGAGACTAAATTCCATTTTTATATATTTTTCAAGATATTTTTTTACGAAATTTTGTTATAGCATCAATAACTACCTCCAGTTTAGTCGACAGCCCGGTAAATAGACATCCACAGGAATTAGCTTATCGACTCTCTAAACAATACTATAAGAATCGGTACTCAACATCCCCCCTATAATTGTACAAGCACCCATTGCAATAACATATTTTGGTTCAGCCATTTTCTCATATAATCTCATTAAAAAAAAAGGCACCATTTTCATTGTTACTGTGCTGCTGTTAAAATTAAGTCTGCTTGTCTAGGACTTGATCTCGATACCAGTCCATAACAATCAAAGTCAAATCGTGAGCTTATTAATGAAGCAAATTCAATGAAATTACAACTAGTACCATAGAGAAGTGGCCATAGACTAGATAGTCTTGACCAATTTGAAAGATCATTTGATAAAATTGAAATAACTGAATTTTGGATGGTTCGACCAAGGGAAACTCAATGGAATTTATAATTGTCTCAATTTTTTTTTCTTTTTTTTCTTTTTATTGACTGAATAGTTAGAAACTAAAACCATTCCAATGTCCCTTTTTCATCATGCATAAACTGAACCAACAATTAGAATAAGTACAAAAATTAAAGTTTCTGTAAACATAGATGCACCCAATAGATCAAAACTCATTGCCCATGGATAAAGAAAAACAGTTTCAATATAAAAAACAAAGCACAATAAAAATTAAAGCAAACATATAATAATAGATTTGAAATTGTAACCAAGTATCACCCATTGGTTCTATGCCCGATTCATAACTAGAAAGTTTTTCTGTCCTTTTCTAATCAGAGCTAATACTCCAGAAATGATAAATGCTAAAATAGGAATAAAACTTGATATTATTAGAAATATCCAAAAAATATCATATTCGTGAAGCAAAAACATAGATGCACTCCTATGAATGTGAAAAAAATATCAGATTAGTCGATCGAAATTGGACTTCACAAGTAATCTATAACTGTTTAGTTAAAACAACGATTTCTTTTTATTGAACAGACCTGTTTTCTTTATTTGCTTTGGGATGTGTCTCCATTCAAGATTGATCGCATTGGTTGGAAATCCAATTTTTATTACACTTATTTTATTTTTATTACAATTATATTTATTTTTATTGTTTTATAATATTTTATTTCATGTAATAATTAATTATCGATATATTCTATATTGATATATTGTTCTTATATCTTATATATTATTACAAATAAAACTCTCTCTTTCAAGTTCTTTCTTAAAAAAAGGATTTAAATATAGGATTCTTCTTTTTTGTTTTAAATTTACATTTTTTTCTTTTGTTCTAAATTGAAATTGATTTTTATTTATTTTAATTCATATTTTTATTTTATTGATTCTTTTTTATTATGTTCTTTTTTTTGTCTCTTTTTAGAGTAGTTTATATTGATTAAATATGGAAAGAGAAGATTCTTTGTTTTGTGCTTTTATAGTTAAGGGGTGCAAATAAAAAACAAGTTAACAATATTTATAGTGAAACTTGCAGCTTAGTTTTTCAAATTTTGACTTGTTTTCAAAACAAATACAATAAGTCATTCCTAGATCTATTTAACTTACTATTAGATTAGATTTGGCTTAGGTTAGAGTTTTTAATTGGTCTCATATCCTAGTTGGTTTTTTTTTTGCAGTTTTATACTCTTTTCTAAAGATTTCCATGAAAGAACTTATCAGGGAACAATTTTATTTTGATAATCAAAGCAGCTACCCAGTTACAGACAACAAAGAATAATAAGAAAATGAGAACTATATAATTTTTGTGTATTTTCATTTTCTTTATTTTATTTATTTCAAATTTTTTTATAGTAATTTTATAGTTATTCTAAAACTAGGACTATACGGACTTGAACTGTAGATCTTCTCGGTAAAATAGGCTAAACTACTCATTATCAAAATGATTCGAACTGTTTCAAAAACTCAACATGCATTTTTTTTTTTTTTTTTTGCATTGGGCTCTTTCATTAACTGATGTAAATTTTAAATATCAACTAGTCCATCATATTTTTCTTGATAGAAAGATAAGGAAATGGTTCCGAGTACTCTGATTCGCTTTTTTGATTATGATCTAGGAGCACTACCCAAGTGTTTCAAAGAAGGGTTTTGGTTATCTTGACGTAGTTCTGCCTCTAGTCTAGATCAACATAAGTTAAATAGAGTCTCTATCACTCCATTTAAAGAATCCAATATGAAACTTTATGCACCTTAAAGTTCATAGGGTGAAAAGATGTTTTTTTTTTTTTTATGAGATCTTTATACTCATATGCCTAGTATTGAATAGATTGGGTATTCACCTAATCAATATCTCAAATCAATGACGACTTCTAGTTTGGGCCTAAATGAGTACCCGAATTGGACTGAACCATTTGTCAGGCTATTGCTTTCTTGTTCCTTCAAAGTTATAGAGTAAGACACCAATTTCTCAATAAAATTAATTTTTTTGGTTCCATGATGGACTCCTCTGAAAAACATCAGCGCATGTGTAAACAAGGTGCTCTACCTAACTAAGTTATAGTCCTTGTGATATATATTTTATCATGTAGATAATTTCTTGTCAAGATAAATATTCTATGATCCAACATTATATCTTTTTTGATTGGTATTACTTATAAGTAATATTGCGTTTATAATCCATCGGAGGATCCCATTAGGTTGCTATCATTAACCCAGGACGAATACTTTTTGAAATGGGTGGAGTGCTAGAAAATACAGCCAGAAAAGCTATTTCAATAGCGGCGTCAAAAATGCCAATAGGAATTCAATTTATCATTTCAAGATAAAAATGTAGAACGAGGGGAAAGATGTCCTTAGAATAAAAAAAAGGCAAGTTCCTTTTGTTAGCACAAACAATATTTCTTTATGTTCCTCCGCTCTTTGCATTGAAGAAAGAAAAAAAAAAGTAGAATGATATGATTCAACCTCAAAACCCATTTAAATGTAACAGACAATAGCGAAGCTCAAGAATTGATGTGTATTCAAATCATAGGAGCTAGTAACAGTTGATATACTCATATTGATGATATTATTGTTGCTATGATCAAAGAAGCAGTACCAAATATACCTCTAGAGATATCAGAAGTAATCAGAACTATAATTGCATGTACATGTAAAGAACCCAAACACGACAATGGTATGATAACACGATATGATGACAATGCAACAATTGTTCTTGATCAAGAGGGAAACCCAAAAGGAACCCGAATTTTTGGTGTGGTCGGCTGGGAGGTTCTGCTGCTACCACGAGCTTTACGCAATTAATCAGATCGTATAGATATTCTTTCAACACAACATAGGTTATCGAAAGGCCAAAGCACAAAAGCCAAGATCTTTTAGAAAATGGATTCCTATTCGAAGAGTGCATAACCGCATGGATAAGTTCATACTAACCCGTTAATTTGGGATCCAATTCGAGATTTTCCTTAGGAGGTAGAGGATATGTAGTATGTAGACGTAGAATAAAAAATTGTTTATTTTCATCAAGTTTTCACGGAGTCCATTCAAGACTTACTTGAACTATTACTCAACAGAAAATAAGAGCTTTGGTTTCGGCTCATCAAGATAGAGGTAAACATCATTTGTGAATTACTCAAATAAATGCAGCAATTCGAGGGAGCAGGGTATCCTATAGTTATAGTAAATTTATACATAATCTATACAAGAGTCAATTGCTTCTTAATCGTAAAATACTTACACACGACAAGTTTAGTCTCAAATAGTGTCCAAAAAGTGATATTGAGAAACGAAAAATATAGATGATTCCTTATACATTCGTGGTGGAGAGTCTGATGTATATTCAGATATGTACGCATCCAGATATTGTGTACATTATAGGAATGTTTGGTAGATATTTAAACAAGCAGGAATAGATCATTGGAAAGCAACCAAACTACTCTTATGGTACTTAGAGAAAACAAAAGGATATATGCTCGTATATCGGATGTTATATCATATTGAAATCATTTGGTAAACTGACTTCGATTTTGCAGAATGTCAAGGGAGCATAAAGTCTACAATAGGCTACATCTACATGCTAATAGGAAGAGTCATTTCTTGGAATAGTGCTAAATAGTCTCTTATACCCTCTTCTACCATGGCGATAGAATTCATAGTGTGTCATGAGACATCCAATCATGAAATATGGTTACAAAACTTTGTCACAGGACTACGGATAGTGGTTAGCATTCACAAGCCACTCAAATTATTGTGTGACAATAATTCGACAGACTTATATTTTAATAACAAGAGGAGCTCAATGATGTCAAATCATATTGACATCAAGTTCTTGATTGTCAAGGAAATGATTCAAAGTAGATAGTTATCTATATAGCACATTGTCACAAACTCCATGATTGCACGCTTAGTAAGAGATTATAATTCTAAACATTGACAATTCAACATAAATTTGAGAAATACATATAGAATCAACAATCAGTTAATCATCACATAAATCTTTACATAAATAAAAGTTTTTATACAAAACATATTACTAGAAATATAATACAATATTTTCATATTAGTAGAAACAAATACTCTCTGTGATATCATATTGTTAGAAACATGGTAGAATATTTGCAACAAATAATTTTAAGTGTCCACTAACTCCCTAAAAACAAATAATCATATTTATGCCTAACATATAAGAATAAGAACATCTATAAAAATAATTTTGTCTAAAATGTCCATAAATTTGGCCTAATTTCTACCCCTAATATAAAATATTTTTGTTATAATTTTACTCTAACATAAATTAATTTTGTCCTAATTGTACCCCAATTAAGTCTTAAATTTGTCCTAATATTTTCATAGTATAAAATAATTAATTATAAATTAATTTGCCTTTCTAATGCTTTAAATTTGTTCAAATACTTTTCTATAATAAATTAATTTGTCCCGTAATCGTGCTCTAATGTTGGTTAAATTTTACCTTAATATAATGTTCTTCCCCCAATTGTGTCCTTATTTTATCTAGTTTTAGCATAATATAAATTTACTTTACCCTAGGTTATCTTTAATTTGGCCAATTTTAATTTTAATTTTGTCCTATTGTCACCCTAATTTTGTCATAATTTTTCTCTGAATTTGTCACAATCTTACTCTAATCATTCTCTAAACATGTCTATGTATCAAAATAAATTTATTTAACACAAATAATATCATAATCATAACCAATTTGAGCAAAAGGAGGAACTTACCCGTGGTCGTAGACGGCCTTGAGGAGTCAGAGTAGTAAGAACAATGAAATAGAAGGTAAGGAGAAATAGCAACCTTCGGCAAAGAGCAATGTCCAGTAGCTTTTGTGGACGGCTGGGCAGCAACAATGGGCAACTAATGAAAGTGGTGTTTGAGGAGCAATGATGGTGGCATCATGAGAAAAGAGCACAAACAAAAGAGATGAGAGAATAAAGAAGGCGAGGGGGTTCCGTGGGTTTTGAACTTAAATATCCTGACATTTCTCACAAAAACGTCGAGAAAAGACCACATATGCTGATGTTTTTAAGTGAAACATCCGTATATCCCCTCTCCTTATACTTTGTGCCTCTCTCTCTCTCTTTCTCTTTTCTTTATATCTCTCTCTATCCTATCCCAACGTTTATAAATATAAACATCGGCATAGCTCTTTCTAATTCTCTCTATAAAATGTTCTATCTCTCCCTCTACCATATCCCGACGTTTAATAAAATGTTGGTAAAGTACAAGATTTTATAGATGTTTATTGATAAACGTAAGTAAAAGATTTTACTAATGTTTAATGCTAAAATGTCCAAATTTGCACACAAAAGACTCTTTTCAATGTTTTTCTTTCGAAACATCATAATTTATTTATTTATTTATTTTGCCTAACGTTTTATCGGTGAAACATCAGGAAAGAAAACTATTGGTGATGTCAAGTTTAAACATTGGGAAAAGTATGATTTTTGATAGCGTGAGTTTTCATTTAATATATAGGAGTGGAGTTAAGTGAAATAAAAATTAAAAATATATTCAAGTAAGTCAATTGAATTAATATCATTTCCCTTGACTCACTTGATATTTTTATGTTGGTTTAATTGGAATTTATAAGTTTGCAAGTAGAGAAAAAATAGAGAAAATGCTGAGTTGGTAATGTATGGAAAAGTAAAGGTTAAATAGAGACAAGATTGAGTAAACAAAGGACAATTCTACTTCTTTTTATATAAAATTTTAAATCGACAATTAGAAATTACGAAACAAAAAGAGAGAACAAAGGGTAATATGGGCAATACATGTTTCGAGCTATGACATTGAGGCCCACACAAAAATAAAATCAAACCCTATCCAATTCCTAAGAAGTACACGATGTGATGAACCCAAATTTCTAAAATATGGGCCATTTTGGAAGGTTAATCCAATTATAGGTAAAGATGTTACGGAGAACATGATGTCATTAATAATAATAATACCAAAACCATTGATATGCATTGTAGAGTTTTGGCATTTCAAATCTTGTTGTAATCAATGAATTATAATTTAAGATTATCTCAACCTATGATAAATAACGATGGTATTACCAAAATAATGCATAATGCGAGCAATTATATCATAATATGTTCACCTACAACAGCTAGCAACATTTTATTTATCGTGCAAACAAATGTATTAAGGTTTTTATCCGATTAGGTTAGGATTAATTGTAATTCACAAATATGAGTTGAGTTAATAAGTGACAAGTTAAATATTATCACTACAAAAAAACACGATTTTTATGACGAAATTTAGCGACAAATTTTTTTTGTTGTTAATTTGCGACGAATTTAGCAACGAAATTTTTTTTCATCGCAATTTCCAATGAAATTTGCAACGAAAAAATAGTCGTAGCTATTTTAGCGACAACTGGAAATTTGTCGCTAATTTTGCGACGAATTCGGAATTCGTCGCTATATCTACAACAAAAAAGAAAGTTCGTCGCTAATTTAGCGACAACACATAATTTCGTCACTAAATTTGTGATCAAAAATTAATTCGATGTTAAATTAGCAACAATATGTTTTTGTCACAAAATTGGTCACTAATTTGCAACAAAAAAAATTTCTTCGTCGCTAAATGTGCAACAAAAATTAGAATTCGTTACTAATAGTGCGACGAAAAAAAAATGATCGACATATTTGTTGCTAAATAGTAACAAATACTCTTCCCGTTGCAAAATTTTTAAAAGTTGTCGCTAAATTTGTTGCTGATTGGCAACAATCGAGTTATTTATTGCTAAATTCGTCACTAATATATTTAATTCTCTTCTTCCTGTGGAAGATCAATTGCTCCTTCACTTACTTATGTAACTTTTTCAAATTTGTTCCAATTTTTTAACATTTTTAAAATAATGAAATCGATTTTCGATATGTAATGAATGAGTATTATCTTGTCATAATAACTTTTCATAATAATAATGCTTATTTTTTCGTCTTTTTATATAAAAAATTGTAATTAAATAGTATTGTTTGCGGTAATAAATTTTATCGATATGAACAAATGAATTTAATAATGATCGACATTGAATGCATTATACATTTATCAATATGTAAAGAATGTTAATTATAATTAATAAAATAAAAATATCTATATTTATAATTTTGTTATTTAATGTTATTAATTTAGTAATTAATAATTTGTATCTCATTTAGTAGTTTAATAGAGGAAATTAAAGTGTTTCAGTTAAATCCGTGAAAAAATTTAAAATTTCGTCGCAAACATTGTCACAGATTTCCAACAAAAATACTTTTGTCGCTGAATTACCGACGAACCAAAATTTATCATCGCCAATTTTGTGACCAAAAACAATTTTTGTCGCACATTTGCAACCAATAATCAAGTTCGTCGCTAAATTTTGCGACGAATTTTGAGTTTGTCACAAAAATTGACTACAAAAATTAGAGACCATGGCGGAATCGGCGACAAATGAATAATTCATCGCAGAAATTAGTGAAGAATCACAAATTCGTCGCGGATTTTAGCAACGAATAAGTAATTCGTCGTTAATATCCGCGACGAAAGATATATTCATCACTGATTTCAGTGACGAATTCATAGTTCGTCGCTGAATTCAACGACGAACCAAAAATTGGTTGCTGATTTCAGCGACTAAACCCTAGTTCATTGCGGATTTGTAGACGAAACAAGGGTTCGTCGCGGAAATCTACAACGAACAAGTGTTCATTACTGAAATCTACGACGAACAAAGGGTTCGTCGCTAATTTCTGCGACGAACCAATTTTTCGACGCAGATTTTTGCGACGAACCAAGGGTTCGTCACTGACTTCTGCGACTAACCAAGGATTCGTCGCTAATTTTAGCGGCGAAAATAAACTTTGTCACTGAATTTTAAAACAAATTTTTTCAATCTAAGCAATTTTAGTGACCCAAAAATTTTTGTCTCAGATTTCCGCAACAAATACCAAAATTGTCGCTGATTTCAGTGACAAAAACACAATTTGTCGCTGATTTTAGTGACGAAAGTCTAATTGTTGCTAATTTCGTCGCTGAAATTTTAAAACCAATTGTTCGTTCTCTAATTTTAGCAACAAAAATGAATTTTGTCCCTGATTTCAGCGGCAAATATGAATTTTGTCGCTAATTTCAGCGACAAAAACCTAATTTGTCGCTGTTTTTGCAATGAAGGTTCATTTGTTGTTGATTTCATCATTGAAATTTAAAACTTCTTTAATTTTAGCGACAAAAAAAAAAATTGTCACTGATTTCAGCAACAAATACCAAATTTGTCGTTGATTTCAATGACAAAAATAAAATTTGTCGTTGAATTTTTAGAACAAATTGTATGTTGTGCAATTTTAGCGACAAAAAAAAAATTTGTCGCTGATTTCAACGACAAATAAGAATTTTGTCGCTAATTTCAATGACAAAAACCTAATTTGTCGCTGATTTTTGCGATGAAGGTTCATTTGTTGCTGATTTCGTTGCTGAAATTTAAAACATCTTTAATTTTAGTGACAAAAAAAAAATTATCGCTAATTTCAGCGACAAATACCCAATTTGTCACTGATTTCAATAACAAAAATAAAATTTGTCGTTGAATTTTTAAAACAAATTGTATGTTGTGCAATTTTAGTGACAAAAAAAAAATTTGTCACTAATTTCAGTGAAAAAAAAAATTGTCACTAATTTCAGCGACAAATACCAAAATTGTCGCTAATTTAGCAACAAATTAAGATTTTGTCGTGGATTTCAACGACAAAAGAAAAATTTGTCACGGATTTTAGCGACGAAAAAAAATTCGTCCCTGATATGAGTGACGAAAGTCTCTGTCGCTGATTTCGTTGCTGAATTTTTCAATGTTGCGACAAATATCATATTTGTCGCTGATTTAGCGACAAAAATTTTTTTGTCGCTAATTTCAGTAACGAAATTTTATTTGTCGCTGAATTTTTTAAATCAAAAATCTTCCTTCTGTGCATAATGTTCCCCATGCCTCTCCCTCTCTTCCCCACAGTGCCTCTCCATCTCTTTTACAGGTTCAAGGCGAAAGGAGATACTCTCTCTCTCTCTCTCTAGATCTGGCGGCAATGTCGCTGAATCTTGGCGGGGGAGGGGCGCAGCCCCTCCCCCGACTTTGTTTGAATAGAGGTGGAGGCACCGCAGCACCTCCCCCCTCCGAGATCCGGCCGCGGCGGCTGGATCTCAAGAGGGGCTTGTTTCCCCTCCCCTTCGGTCGCCGAGGCGATGAAGGGGGGATCCCCCTTTCCCCCGATCTGGCAGCAGCGCCGTCGGATCTGGGTGGGGGAGGCTCCCTCCCCCACAGGCCTCGGCGAAGGACCTCACCGAGGCCCATAGGGGAGGGTCCTCCCCCTCGCCCGATCCAGAGGTGTTGCCGTCGGATCTGGGCAGGGAAGCGTCTCCCCGTCCCCCGACGGCAATTTTTTTATTAGAAATTATATATTATATAATTAAATTTATATATTATTTATTATAATATATTATATGTTATAATTTTAATAATATTATATTACATTATATATTATAATTTTAACATATATAATTTAATATATTGTATATATTATAATGTATTATATATTATAGTTTAAACATTATAGAATATATGTTAATTTATGGTTTTTATATATAATTCTATATGCTATATATATATTATAATATATTATATATTATAATTTTAACATTATAACATATATTATAACATATTATATATTATAATTTTATAATTTTATGTATTATATATATTTTAACTTATTATATATATTATATATTATAATTATGGTAATTATAATATAATTATAATTATATAATTTTATATATTGTTTTATGATATATATGTAATAATTTATAATATATATAATGCAGAATTTTAAATGGATAATATTCTCTACATATTTAAAAATTTATAATACATAAAATGCTATATATAGTTAATATATATTTTTAATGTTATATAATATATTTTAACATTAGATTAATTATAAATAATATTAATGGTTTTGTATTGCATATGTTTGCTCTGATTTGACGTGTTGTTCAAGTAGAGGGGAGAAAAGTAGATATTGAAGCGGTTGAGGTATATATTTTTCTTCGCATTTATTCTTTTATTTTCTTTGTTTTTTATCCCTTGTTCCTAATGTGCATGTATGTATGTTATATTTTCATAAAATGCTATAGTTATAAATTATTTTTATATTTTTTTGCGACTCAATGTAAAAAAGATTATATTTACTTTTTATTATTTTGCGTAAATAGTATGTCTTAATAATTTCTATTAACGTTTTTATATTTGTTAAATTATCTGAATATATGTTAATATTTTTTAAAAGTTTTGTTATTAGATGTTAATCATTTCTTATTAATGTTTTTTTTCAATATAATCTATATTTTGTTAATATTTTTATTTATTAATATTTTATAAATTTTAATTTTTTAAATAGCGACAATACAAAATGAAAGAGGTTGAATGTATAATAAGAATTTACCTGATCGTCATGATTTAACTGATAAGTTTTTTTCTGGGGTGGAACAATTCTTGAATTTCGCTACTAGTAAAGTTGAGTTTATAGATAAGAATAAGTTAAGGTATCCATGTTAAAAGTGTGTTAATGGCAAATTTCATGTATGTGATAAAGTTAGGGGATATCTTTGTAGATTTGGTTTTACTCAAAATTACTATAATTTGACTTATCATGGTGAACTGTTTATATCTGATGAAAAGTATGTGCGAAATATGCAATTTTCAGTTAGAGGGGATAACAATTATTATGATCAGTTAAATCCATATCAGCAGATAGTATTTGATGCAACGACTCAAAATTTTGTACCCCAATCAAACTATGCAACTTCTAGTTTTGTACCAATAAATGAAGATATACCTACAAGTTATGCATGACCATTGGAGGGGGTAGAAGAACATGTGTTGATGAGAATGTGCAAAATGAAGATTATTTGTCTAACCAATTTCAAGAAATGTTGAGAGTTGCAGATGAACGTTTATGGGTTTATTATGACACCCACACTAAGTTGTCATTAACGGCTAGAATGTTAAATATGAAGACAGAGCATAATTTGTATGAGAATTGCTTCAATGATATTGTTCAAGTAATAAGAGAAATATTGTCTCGTGATCATATAATGCCGAATGACTTTTATAGTATGAAGAAGTTGGTGAATGACTTGGGTCTTCCAGTGAAAAGAATTGATGTATGCAGAGATTGTTGCATGTTATTTTGGAGAGCTGATAAAAATGTAGAATTTTATAAATTCTGTAACTAAAGTAGGTACAAGAGTACTAGGAGATCAGGTCGTAATCAGCAACCTAAACCATTCAAACAAATGTTTTATTTGCCCTTGACTCCTAGATTGCAAAGACTTTATGCATCGAAAGCTACTGCTGAATATATGACTTGACATGCAAATCATCAAATAGAAGAAGGGTTAATGTGTCATCCTTCTAATGCAGAGGTATAGAAAAATTTTGATATGATATATCCTGAATTTGCAAAAGAAACTCGAAACATTAGGTTAGGTCTTTGTGCTGATGGGTTTGCTCCATTTGGAAAATCAAGAAAAAATTATTCATGTTAGCTAGTGATCTTAACTCCGTATAATATTCCTCCGGGTATGTGTACGAAGACACCCTATATGTTTTTGACATTGGTGATACCCGGCCCGCAAAATCCGAATAAGTTGATAGATGTTTATATGCAATCATTGATTGCGGAGTTAAAAAAATTATGGGATGACGGTATTTTTACATATGATGTTAACACTAATCAGATATTTGTAATGAAGGCAACTTTTCTTTGGACGATAAATGACTTTCCACCTTATGGCATATTATCGGGATGAAGTATTGCTGGGGTTTTAAGATGTCCAATATGTATGGAGAGATCTAAATTGTTCAGATTTAAATATGGTAAAAATGTGAGTTATTTTGATTATCATAAACAATTTTTGTCACAAAATCATAAATTTAGAAGAAATAAAGAAGAGTTTACGAAAAATAAAGTTGAAAAAATTCCTCCTCTGTTGAGATTAACTGGTCAACAAATTTGGGAGTGAGTGTCTCACTTTCCATCTATTATTGAAGACCTACATGGTACAACGTATGGATATGAAAGTGTGCATAAATAGACCAAACGGAGTATATTTTGGGATTTACCATATTGAAAAACCCATCTGATTCATCATAATATCAATTTGATGCATATCGAGAAAAATGTTTTTGAAAATGTGATTAATACATTGATGGATATCTCTGGAAAAACGAAAGATAACTTGAATGCGAGAAAAGATATGCGGCTTCATTGTAGTCGGCCTACACTTGATGTGGATGGAAGCAGTAAGAGACCAAAACCAAAGGCAATTTATACAATAAATAAAAATCAGAGATGGAAAGTTTGTGAATGGTTGAAATCGCTGAGATTTCCTGATGGTTATGCCTTAAATTTTGGGAGATGTGTCGATATGAAAGAATGCAAGTTGATTGGTTTGAAAAGTCATGATTATCACATATTTATGGAAAGATTGATTCTGATTGCTTTTAAGGAATTTTTACCAGATTTTGTATGGGGCATCATTACAGAGTTAAGTATTTTCCTGCATGATATTTGCTCAACAGTATTAAAGGAATCACATATGGCGAAATAAGAGAGAGATATCCCTATCATTTTGTGTAATCTAGAAATGATATTTCCTCCGTCATTTTTTGATTCCATGGAATACCTTTTAGTTCACTTGCCTTATGAGGCCAAAGTTGCAGATCCCGTCCAATATCGATAGATATATCCATTTGAAAGGTAAATTTTGTACCTTCTCTTCATAAGGCAATTTAGAGTGTTTGTCATTTTACTAAATTTATTATATATCATTTTCTGATACAATTTATTTAATTACAATTAGATTTTTATATCATTTGAAGAGAAAAGTAAAAAATAAGGCACGGGTTGAAACCTCTATTGTTAATACATACATTGCGGAGGAAGTGACAACTTTTGCTTCATATTATTTCGAGCCTCATGTCCAATGTAAGAGACGGAGAGCGGGTAGAAATGATAAGGGTCCTGTTGATCCTAATATAAATTCATTATCTATTTTCAACTATCTCGGTCGACCAAGTAGGTCATGTAAGGTTAGATATTTAACTGCTAAAGAATAGCGGGCAGCCGATATATATATTTTACTGAACTGTTCAGAAGTTACGCCATATTTCGAGCAAGTATTTTTTCTCAAATAAATGTATTCTTTCTTTTGTTAAAATTTTTTACATAAACCGTCTTCTTTAATTGTAGGATTTTTCAACATACACGGTCTGAACTATCGATAAATGAATTCAATCGTGTGTGCGATGAAGAATTTGCGACATGGTTCAAAACATATGTTAGTTTTGAAATTTTTTGAAATTTTATAAATATTTGATTAATAAAAAAATAGCACATTTATTTTACTTCAGATTCAATGTAATCAAGATCAAGTTCAACAAGAATTGTTAATTCATTTGTCATGGGGTCCAAACTCAACGGTACGAACTTGGCCATCATATTTTATAAACGGGTATAATTTTCACACTCAAGAATATAAAACCAGAAAGACTATAATGAATAGTGGTGTTTGCGTTTAGTCATCCAACGATGGAGGTGTAAAAGATGATTTTTATGGGCCAATTTTAGGTAAATTGACTTTTCCATTTTATACTACCTTAAGTTTCTGAGAAGCAATTTTAAAATCAGTTCCATTCCTGATTTAAAAGGTCAGACCTTGGTTTGGATCTCGTTTTCGTATCTATTTTATGCTTCTCAGTACCAAAAAAAGGCATTAGGTAAGTGTCTGCCTCTCTCAGTTGCATCTACTTGATTGGCCTTTACTTCTTCCTCATTTTCTTCCCCTTCTTCCTCCAACCTGCCTTCTTCAAGCTTTCTCCGTGTCTTTCAACTGATCTCTGTTCAAGCCAACACTTAGGGCCTTCAAAACACCCCCTACATTGGCCCTTTTCTAAGAGTATGGATTTTTTTGCATTTGGCAGAAAAATGATTGTAGTTCATTGGACAAATTTAGAGTGGAGAGCTTAGCAAGAGTACTAACTGGTGGTTCTTTATAATCTAAAATGTCCTTACTATGCACAAGCTTCAAAAACATAGTTTTGATGCAAATGATGTGAAAAAAAATTTGAACTGAGAACCAATCCAGGCTAACAGATTTGAGTTCAGTTAATCAAAATTCTGTAGAACAGACCCAATCCAAACTAAGAACAGCATTCTGTGACATAGTAATCCTCTTTCAGATTTCACTCTCTATTTTAATGTTGGATTGGAGGATTTAAGCAAATTTCTGGATAAGATAACCGAAGATGGTTATATTGGGGCTATTTTAAGTGGACTTACACAATAACCACAAACTGTCTCCCTCATCTCCCTTTTAAGATGATAGAAGTATTCTCCACATAAAGGATAGCATTCAGATAGGATATGTAACATGCATCCTGCTGCAGTTTGATGTAGAATATAGTTACTTTGGGAAGTGTGAGTTGGCACTCATTGAAGAGATAGAGAGTATCAAGAAGTTTGACAAATTTTCATGTTACTTATGACCTTTGTCAGCAACTTCCTAAAACTGATGCTATCTCATCTCAGGATGCTCTAACCATTAGACTAGACAAATTGCAATACATATTTTTGCGTGTGTGGCCCCATTTACAACATCGAGTATTAAAAGTGAAAAAAAAATGAGAGGAAGACGTTATGTAGGGAAGATTCTTTATGAAGTAAAGGCTGACGAATAGGTGGGATGGATGCGAGCTAGGGTTTAAGGAACTTAGGATACGGGTTTGGAAAGAAAGATGTTCGAAAATCAAGGCTTTTGTTAACTTGGTGGAAGGGGACAAAAGATAACTCGGCTTTTGGCTTAACAAGTGGTGGTACCAAAAACCTAGGACCAAATTTGGGTCTGGGTTCATTTTAATTGCTTTAGTGTCAAAATCGTGTCTACACAGTCAGAAACACAAAGTAATCAGGTCGAATTGTGAGTTGACTGACCCATCAACCAAAAAATGATCCATTTATAACATGTTATTTGATGTGTCATGGATACAATCATACTCGTACTCCATTTAAGAACCACCATCTTATTTATCTATTTTCAATCAATGATATTTTGTAAATGTGTTATGTGTCTATTATGGAGTCCTTTAACCCGGTTATGAAAGGTTTTTGGGCCTCAAAAGGAAGTTTAAAGTAACCAATTTGTTAAACGGATGTGAGGAGGATGTCCCTCCCAAAGGAAATCCTGAGACGAGAATTTCCTATGCTTAAAGGGAAACTCACAAGTTGTTTGATGTTGGTAATTTCTGCAGAATTATCCAGGCATGTAGAGGGAATAAGAGGAGGGTTTCCTTCCCACAGGAAGTCTGTTGGCAGTCCTTAGCCCACAAAGGTTATCATTTGCTTGGGAGGCAACTGGAAAGGGCATTTTCATGATTATTATCAAAGAAGCAACATTGTTCGCACAAACAAATATGCAAGACTGAGCTCAATGAATGGACCATCTCTTACATTATTTTGTTCCTAGTCCCCTGGCTGCGGATTTATTCTGTGCTGCATCATCGTCGGGTGATTGAAGCTAATGTACAATGACTATGAGCTTAAAGTGGATTGAGGAATTATGGAGGGAGAAAAGAGTGTATGGGATGCTCCCTCTAAGCCATTTTTTGGCCGTTGTGAAAAGAGCAATTTAAAGGATTTTGAGGGGGTTGAGAAGCTCTTGACCGGTGTTGTTGGTAGTTCTCTGAGAAGCTTTTACTTTTAGTTGTCTTTTCATTTGACCTCCGTGGAGAAGTTCATTTTGTCAATTCTTTGCTTTTTGTAGACAATGTGCACCATCTTGGCCCTCTCCTACTTTTCTGTTTAGTGTCATCCTCCAATCTTATTAAAATAAATGTCTACATTTTTTTGGGTTATGTGTTCATGGAATATGGCTCAAATTAATGCAACAAATTTCAATTGGTATCAGGAAATAACAAGATGGCAGTACAACTTAACTTCCCCCCATGCACCCAATGTACAGCAACATTAGTATCAAGAATGTCTCCTTCACCATTCTTTCATCTTTTCAGGAAAACAACTTCATCAACTCACATCAAACTCGACTAGACTCTTTCTCCCCTCCCACTTCAATCCTCAATACCACATACAGATGAGTTCAAGGCAACAAGAGAAATCAAGCATACAGAAAACCCAAAATTCCACAGTAAGGAACATAGGATATAGGAGCAATGTTAAGGGAGAGATGTAATAACAAAGAGTGAAGGGCAAAGAAGGCCATTTCCATCCCATATCACGATGCTCTTCTCACCAAAGACAGGAACCAAATTAACATAAGAGATGATTCATAATAAAATTAATTTCACCGAACAAGCGGAGAAAAAAAATTCATAAAAACAAATGTAGGAGTATGCTTTGTACTGACCTCCAATTTAGAAAATAATATCCTCATCCTTCTGCACGGCCGCAGACAACAAGTTATGTGCTGAATTGATTGAAATTCCTTTTTGCAAGGAGACCTTCTCAGCAACTTGCTCCTCTGCAAACTGCTCGGCAGCTAGCTGATGCCTCTCAATTTCCCTCTTCTTGTACCCCTGAATCTTCTTCAACCTGAAAAAATCTTCCCTCTCCAGCTCATCTAACTCCCCCTTGATGTAGTTAATAGTGTTCTCTAGCCTCGGCTTCACCACATTCTCCAAAGCATTAACCCGACGATTGGTGGTCTTTATAGCCTCGTCAAGCGTCAAGAATGATGTCTGAAGAGAAGCAAGCTCCACCAAAACTTCTATGGCTTTGACATAAGCAGCACGACATTGCTGGACCTGTTGGCCACCTCTTGCCAATCCTGTCAGGTCATTCTTTGTTTCACCATCACTGAAGTACTCAAACTTTGGGAGCTTCACACCTGCAACATTCTCTTGGCGAGACCGGACTTTGAGGGATGCATTCTGGACATTCTCAAGAACAATGTGCTTAATGTTCTCCCCAGCAACATACTTGGCTTCGGTGAGTGCAAAAGAAGAGGTTTTCATGATGTCTCCCATAGACTCTTTAGTCGAAACAATCTTCTTGAGGATCTGTCGGAATTGAACGGTTAAAGCATCACTCTTCTTCTTGAGGAGTGCATGCCCTCTAGTGGCACCAACCAAGCGAGCCTTCATCACTCCAAGCATTGTAACTGTGGGGACCACATTCAAGCGCTGGTTCTGGCCTGACATCCTTGCAACTATCAAATACTCAAGAAGTAAGTAATGCTAGTCGATGACTAAATTGAGTAAATCCTAGGTGAATCATTAACAATAAATCATTGTCAATTTGGTCATCGGTTTTAGTAGGATGATTCTGAAGAAATATGTAAGGTTTGAGAGTAAAGTGCAAACACATATTTCTATTTCTTGAAAATGATAACATTTATATAAAAATGGCGGATGCTTCGCGTGGCAGAACGCCACCACATTAGGTTTAGGAGTAAGATCAGAAGAAATACACTTACCGACGACGATTGGAGCTTAGATGACGGCGGCGGCAATGGTTTCTAAGGAAATCTGATCTTAAGGGGAAAATCGAAGAGAAGATGGAAATTGCGAGAGAGATGCAAGCTTTAGCAATGAGAGGATCTGACAAGAGTAGTAATGGGAGTGGGAGATGGGGTTTTGAGCGATCACGGCCAGATAGTGTAGTGAGGACAGGAACGATGACCCTATGAAACTCTCTCAAACCCTAATCACCATATCAATTATTTCCTTTAGAACAGAGAGCGAGAGAGACAGAGAGAGATACAGGTCCGGCGATAAAAAGAGAAAACCGGCGCGTCGGGCTCCTCCGGCGTATGCGGTCCCGTAAATTGTGTCGGGATTTAGATAAATCTTGCAAAATTATAAATTTTAATTTTATATTTTGTTATAGAAAACCATCGCATACGAAAATTTCTAAATATTAATGTTTTTCTATTTTTAAAATGTTTTTCATTATATTTTTAAAATGTTTCTCATTTTCAAATGTTTTGATGTGTTAAATTAATTAATATTTATATAAAAATCTTTATATTTTTTTATATTTACATATTTTTTCATATTTAATAAATTATTTATTTATTTAATCATAAATTTTATTTTTATATTATTTATCTTATATTTAATAATTATATATTTAATTATTTTTATTTTTATTATAAAATATGGTTATTCTATTATTTTTAAAAAATAATTAATATTTATATAAAAATCTTTATATTTTTTATTTTTACATATTTCTCAATGTTTCTGTTTCCTATATTTTTATAAAATGTCGTTTCACCATATCGTTTTGTATCCATTTCTATTTTTCCATTTCCATTTCGATGCAACATAGTTGGAAACTAATAGAAAGGTTCTGAGTTCAATTTTGATTTTAATCAAAGTATCTATACTATTCTATGTTACTTATTAATCATAAGAATAAACATCAAAATACAATTTTATTTAAGTACTTTCCGCTCTTTTTATAATTTTTCCTATTAAGACCTTTTTTTCTTTAGATTTACGGAATTAGATTTACTTATTAATTATAAGAGTATGACATCAAAATACTTATTTAAGAAATTCCCTTTCTCGTAAAAATATATTAAAATTTTGGAATATTTGATTAGGAAATATCTCTGAACAAGTAATATTCAATTTCTTGGTTTAGTTTTAGGCTATCAACAACTACTGATGTGATCTCATCATCATTGTTGGAATATTCCTCTTTCGTGACTTTTTTTTTTATTTTTTATTCTTTGAAACTTCTAAATTAGATTCATCCTATTAGTCTCTCTACTAAATAGTGTATAATGGTGGGTAAAATGAAACTGTAATTGCATAAAAAATTATAAAAATCAAAATCAAAACCAAAGATTATGATCACACGTCTAGGATTTATTCTATTAGTCTCTCTACTAAATTTTTCAATTGACATGCAACTACCGAATCCATCCAATTTTTTACTTCTAAATATGTTGGTTTTTTCTCCCTTTCTCTCCAAAATCATAAGGCTCTGTTTCTATATTTTTTATTTGATTCTCGTTATGATTAAATTTTAAATCTTTGTTTCAAAAAATATATGATTCAAAGAGAATTTCAATTCCAATTATTGTTCATTTTATTAGTGCTAAGGAAGAGGAATGAACCTAAAAGATAGCAAAGAAAAAGGTATGGCTTTTTTCTCTAATTTTTTGATTTGATTTTCTCTCTATAATTAAATTTTAAATCTTTCTTCCAAAAAACGTTAGAGGAGGAATCCAATTCCAATTATTGTTCTTGATTTGAATGAAGAATAAACTATAAAAAATAATATACTTTTTTATCAATTTTGAAGAAATGTTCTCCTCTTTGAGACCCTTAATTAAGTAGTAATTCTTTTTCCATTTTTTACTTAGATCTCTCAATTTTTTGTTTTGAATGTTCATGGACTTTTTTATAATTGGTTTTTCCTTCGTACACTAAATTATGATATTGAGTTTTTTAAAATTTAGTTTTTTTTTTTTTTTTGCTTTTATAATTTTCTAATTTTTAAATAATTGATTGTATATTCTTAATTTACAAAAGTATCTTTTTAATAATTTAGCAAGCAAAATTTGTAATTTGTTATTTGTTTTGAAACTAGGGTTCATGCTAAGTGGTTAAGAAATTTTATTTCTGAGCTTCAAATAGTAACTTTCATCTCAAAGCCAATGAACATTTTTTTTTTTCTGATAACTCTTCTATTGTTGCCTTTGCTAAAAGTACTATAAATATTAGTAATGCAGAATATTAAAAATATTGGTGGGCTCAGGCTAGATTTAGAGGATGGGTAGATAATAGGAATATTAAAATAATTCTCATTAATACTAATAGTATGCTTGCTTATCTATTAATCAAAGGACCGAGGCCCATAGATTTTAATAAATATATTGTGCACATGAGTCTTTTCACATTTTTTGAAATATTGGATCAGTGGGAGTTTGTGATTTTTTTTTTTCTCTTTTGTTATTGTAATGACTTTCAATTATTTTAGTGAATGAGTCTATGCATGCTATATTATTTGTTTTTATGATTTGCTTTTCAAGCTTTTGATATTGAATAAAATCTCAAGATACATGAAATTTTTATAAATTTCTTTGGCAGTGATAACAAAATTATATTCTATAAAGGGTTTATATAAGGCCAAAATGAGACATAATATGGTCTTGGCTTCTTTGAAACATGAAGGGAATTGATTCCCGTAAAGGGTTTCTATAAAACTATATAGAGAGCCAAATGTGGTGTTGACATGATTACTGTTTGAGTATGGAAAGTTGGGAGAGTAACTCTCTTAATGGGTCACTGTAAATTCCAAACCAAATTAGTCGAAATATGATTTCGGATACCGATTGATATAGTACAAACAAAAAAAAGAAGACTAAATCAAAGAAAGAGTGAAGTCCAAATGTTATATGTGATCCAATAAGATTGGGCCTAAGTTCTTCTCAGCCCATATCTTTGTGGATATTTTATTTGAAGTATGATAAGAGTAGGTGTAGGGGCCTGGTTTAATCTGGGTTCCTTAATGGGAGGACCCAAATCAAGTTTAATTGGCTAGGCCCATCTCCCATCCAAGAACATCCCTAGTAGTATAAACAGCTACTATTGTTATGGCTTGCCTCGTTGAGAGCCGCAATATAGTTTTTGGAGCAAGGGAGAGGAAGAGTAGCCACTCTAAATTAACTGATCTGATGCATATCAAGTCCTTATTTAGATATGTTTTCAATTTCTTTCTAATGATTCATAGTATTTCATGTTATTGTATTTTATTCTTAATTTAATAATATTGTGAAATCTAGCAATATATACAACGATAAAAACCGAGGTCTTTCATTAATGTTCGGTAAATCGTTACCAATTCTATGATGTTTTGCACATTGAGCACGAAATGTGTAAACTCTTCAACTTCCAAAAGCTAATGTCTCGTCCATACGGACTTTTATAGAAGTGAAAGCATAAACATGACTATATAATTTTGATTGTTGTAAGTGTATTTCTTTTGCATTATCATTAAAACATTGGAACAACTCTGTGGATATTGAAACTACTGGTAAAATGGTCCTATCATTTAAGCAACACATATCACAACTTTACAATTTTATAGTATACCTATAAAATTTATGAATGTTGAATTAATAGTTATTATAAAAGCCTTCATTTGAAATATAATTTGAAATTATAATTATAATTTTTTTATTAATACAGGTGGTTTATTGTAACAATATTATTCAAATATTAAGAAATCACATAATGCCCGTTATAATATAAATACCAAAATCATATCTTATATTTTTTCTTTGTGTTTATAATGTCGGGAATTTATGTAGAACCATTTATATTATATTGCCATGTACTAATTTAAGTTAAGAAAAATAGAGAGTTTGTAATAAAATAGTTCACACAAAATCTGTCGTCGCACGTTAAGTAATATTTCTACTCAAAATTATATTAAGATAGTTGTTCACAATATTTACTAAGATACCATGCGAGTAGCATAAGAAAATTAATAAGAGTGAATTAAAAAGTATTCTATCCAAAATTAAATAAAAATATTTCATTTTAATTACATTTTAATTCCCTTTATTTAGAAACCAATTGAATTTTATTATTTAGAATAAATAAAATAATGTTAAAGTTTATCAATAAAATTATTATTTACTAGTATTTATACAAATATAAAGTAAAACGAATTAATATTTTAAAGTTTATTTTTAGAATTTTTGTATTAATTTATTATTTTATGCAATTGATATTGGAATTAAAATTAAATTTCATGAAACTTAAAAAAATTTTTAAACATTTAAATTTTCAGATCGCTTGTAATTTTCATTTGCCTTGGTTATTATCTCTTTCTCACCTACCAAGAAATCATTATTTGTGTACTCCAAGAAAAGCTCGGTCACAAAAAGGAAGTATAAAATAACGAATTAGCCATCGTGTTTTGTCACCCTTGCTTTTTTCTCATAATAGTCTTTATTTGTTTGAAGGGTAGCAAAGATTCAAAGGAAATTTTCATGTCGAATCTGAAGAAAAAATTATGAAAAAAAATCATCAAATTGAAAGTTCATTTTTCTTTTGAGTGGATAATGTTTTTATTTCCTCTGAATTTTCCTTTTCCTTCATAATCCTAGTCGGTGTTCATTTTTTTTTTTATATTAGTTTGCTTAATTTTTGTATTCTTAATTATCAGTGTTGGACTCAAATGACTCATAACCATTGTAAAATTTTTGCTTTATTGGGAAAGAAGACTAAGTGGTGGTATTTGATTTCAACTACTCTTGGCCACCATATATGCTTTAAATAATTTGAATCAATCTATTAAAATCAGTGGGGATAAAATCACATTTAAAGAGAATAAACATCTTTCTATAAACAAAGAGATTTTTTTTTTCTTTTTTCCCTTAAGAGAGAGATGATCATAGTATTCCTACAACTGTTTTCTTCATATATAAAATATAGAATCAATTTTTATGTCAACAAATTGAACAAAAATTTGACATAGAATCATATAACAATTCAATCATACTAAAGAATAATAAATTGAGATTTCTAAATCTTTATTTTCTATAATTTTGTTTTTTGGGTTTTCATAAATGACCTAAAAAATTTTAATGCAATTACGAAATGACAACACAAATATTCCCAAATATTCTCAAATCCACTTCCTTAAGAAAGAACCTAAAAAACCATACAAATTTGTATATATCAAAACATCTTTATATTTCTCTTTAGTAATATAAAACAACCAGAAATTCCAAATCTTTCTAGACTCTAAAGGTCATAAAATATCATTTACAAATAAAAATACCTCTACTTAAAAGAGGAGACCCAATTCTTAGAGACATGAGGATGTTTCATAAATAATATATAGTTTAGAATTGAAATTCTAAATTCACTAAATTGTAGATTGTGAAACAAATACAATTAGTGAATAAAAATCATCAAAAATCATAAACTACACAAAATACGCATTCCTCCAATAGTATAGAAAGTATAGAGGTGAAATAAAACAAATTCTAAAACTCAAACTTAAATTATTGAGTGCACCATGGATTTTTTTTAAGGGAATTCAAAAGTAAACCTATTTCTTATTCGATTAAAACATGAGATCTAGAAAGATAGAGAGAGACAATACACACATGTAAAATTACATTTAAATTATTAACTAAAAAAAAAGGAATTCAAAAGTAAATTTGTTTCTTTTTTTTTCCAATTCAAAATCCAAATATAAAGAGGGAGAAAGCATAGGTAAAACATTGGAATATACAAGAAATCTAGAAATTTTTGAAAATTAAAAATCAAATTGGTATACATCAAAATTCAAAAAATTTCTGAAAAATGCAGATTTTGAAAATCCAGGGATATATTTTTTTTAAAGACAAATGCAATTAGGATGAATCAAATGAGAAAATAAATATGATTTTCACTTCACTTCTTAGATCTAAAACCTTCTTGATATCGACAAGAAAGAGACTGAGAAAGAGTGAGGTTCTGCGCTATGTAACTACCTCACTTACTAAATTCTTGATTGTAAGACAAATACAACTAGTGAATGAATATCATAAAAAATCATAAACTACACAAAATATGCATCCATCTAACGACATAGAAAGTGTATAGACGTAGTAGACCAAATTCTAAAATTTAAAGATAAATTATTGAGTACACTATAAATTTTTATTTTTTAAAATGGGAATTCAAAAGTAAACCTAGTTCCTTATTTAATTAAAAGCCAAGATCTGGAGAGATAGAGAGAGACAACACATAGATGTAAAAAATTGGTATACACAAGAAATGTTGAAATTTTTGAAAATTAAAGTTATTGAAAATACCATGAAAAAAATTATAAAACAAATATAATTAGGATTGGTTAAACTTTAAAAATTATATTTAAATTATTAACTAAAAAATGAGGAATTCAAAAGTTAATATGGTTTTTTTTTTCTAATTCAAACCCCAAATATAGAGAGGGAGAAAGCAAATGTAAAAAATTGGTATTTAGCATAAATTTGAAGTTTTTGAAAATTAAAAATCAATTTGGTATACATCAGAATCCTAAAAGTTTATGAAAAATGTATATTTTGAAAACTCATTAAAAAATTAAAAGAAAAAAAAAGACAAATGCAATTAGGACGGATCAAATAAGAAAACAAATTTGGTTTTACCTTCTTAGATCTAAAACCTTCTTGATGTTAGCAAGAAAGAGATAGAAGGAGAGTGAGGTTCTATGTTCAAGAGAGAGTAGTAACTGTAGCTATATTTAGATAAATTCTAAACTCACTTACTAAATTCTTGGTTGTGAAACAAATGCAATTAGTGAATGATGATTGTCAAAAATCATAAACTACACACACTATGCATTCATCCAATAGTATGGAAAATGTAGAGACGAATTGAATTAAACTCTAAAATTCAAACATAAATTATTAAGTGTACCATAAATTTTTAAAAACATAAAAAATAAAAAAGGAATTTAAAAGTAAACCTAGTTCCTTATTTAATTAAAACTTGAAATCTAGAGAGATAGAGAAGATATCATATAGATGTTAAAAATTGGTATACACCAAAAATATAGAAGTTTTTGAAAATTAAAGTTATTAAAAATACCAAGAAAAATATTATAAAATAAATACAAATAGGATGGATTAAACCTTAAAAATTAAATTTAAATTATTAACTAAAAAAGGAGGAATTTCAAAGTAAATTTGGATTTTTTTCCGGTTCAAACCCTAAATATAGAAAGGGAGAAAATAGATGTAAAATATTGGTATATACCATAAATCTAGAAATTTTAAAAAATTAAAGGAATTGGTATATATCAAAATCTTAGAAGTTTATGAAAAATGCAAATTTTGAAAGTCCATGAAAAATTAAAAAAAAAAAAAAGACAACTGCAATTATGATAGATTAAATGAGAAAATAAACCTGATCTTACCTTCTTAGATCTAAAATCTTGTTGATGGTGGCAAAGAAAGAGATTGAGAGAGAGTGAGGTTCATTAAGAGAGAATAGTAACTGCAATAAATAACTACATTTAAATGTCACATGTTTCACAATTTTAACGCATAATAAGTAGTATATATAATTAAAATAAATACTATTTTATAAAAATTAAACAAATCCTAAAGTAGAGAGATAGAAAAATAAAAATTTGATATTTGTTGTCACTTATGTAAAATGAGTAAAATATTTAAACAATACTTAAAAACAAATTTTGAAAACTTAAAAGTTATTTTAAATAGCTAATAACTCTTTTGCAACTTTTTGATTATCAACTAGTCAATTCGATTATCAAAAACCCTCCTTAGAAGTTGAAAAGTCAACAATCAAATACACCTTTAATGGTAGTATCAAACACCCCTTAATCATCTTCAAGGAGCTCTTTGGTTTCTTCATTATGTATAATTGGTTTTCATGATTCAAATTTGTTCCAAAATTATCTTTAAAATCATTATCAACCAATCTCATGAATACTCATAATGGGTAAAAAGGAAAAAAAAGACAAATAATTATTATGCATGCTTGGACCATATGTGGAAGCTAAGATCTCTATGAAAAGTGGGAATTGCAACCAACCGGCCACCAGAATGTTAGCAAATGAAATCAACAAAATGGTAGCCCAATCTAATCTCTCTTTCAAAGTCATATAATTTGTTAGCATAGAAGGTGGTCATCAATGACCCGGTTGAGAAAAAAGTGTGAATAAACCAATCATTATTTTTGTAAAAAAAGATTCTAGAAAATCATCTTACACATAACGTGATGCAAGAGGCATTTGGTTTAATAATATCTGATTTGAATTTGAAATCATGCACTCTAGATTTAGAATAGACTAAAGCATTCCAACTTAACATAATACATTGGAATGTATATCATTATTATACCTCATGTTTGGTTAGCTGATTCTTTTGGAATGAGAATCAACAATTTTTCAATTTTACCAATACTCTAATATACAATCAAAACAATAAACAAGTTAAAACAAATCTGTTTTGAGATATTATATGATAATAAGTCTTTTCAACAGAGCAATAATCATAGAAATAAGTGTCATTAGTTGAAAATGATAAGAAAATTATTTTAAAATAGAGAAAAAAATGAAATAAGAAAAAATTCAAAAACCATAAACATATTTCATTACCCACAAAACCATCTCATAAGATAGGATAGTGTTGTAAAAGTATGATCAGCTATAGTTCTATAAAAAAATAAAACTCTTAAAATTCAAATTGTTAATACTTACCTTTTCATAAAATCAAACCTCCCTTCTACCACAACCACAAAAATATTCCCATAAAATCTAACATAATATATACAATTGATCAACATTCTTTCTAAACCAATAACTACCGTAATATTTTAAAAATTAGGCAAATGATAGAGAAGACTAAGGATATATTTATTTCTCATCTTAGTAGAGTAGATAAAGAACACAGTGAATTTGGAAGATTCAGCTCCGATGATGTCATTTGCTTTAAATATCTCTCTACTTGAAAGTCTAAGTTTTAAACTCATCAACCTCAACAACCAACACATTACTCCTTTTTAATGCTAATTGTTCACGTTTATCATCATTTACCATAATAGTTGCCATGGTTGTGAAGTTAAATGAAATTCCCTCCATGAATGAAATAAATTGTTCAGTAAGTTGCTAAAATTGGGCATTGAGAATTGATGGTGATGCTACTTATTTCATTTTCTTTGATGCATTACAAATTAGAGGCGGCACTTTCTTTTACTTTCTAGTATTTCTAGTACTTGATGAGATAGTCTGTGTTGAATTTACATTTTTATTTTCATCATTAATATTTAAGTCTACATTACTAATAAAATTTTTCTCTTCTTTCTCTATATTCTAGACAATATCTGTAAGTCTTCAGTAACAGTTTCATTTGTTTTATTTTTTCCACACACTATTTCAAGATCACCCAAATCTGAAAACCTAACATCCCAAAGGCTTTTTGCTTCTTTCTGTAACTTGAAAATGAAAATGAATTGAAAAGAGATGACAATCGCATATAAAAAACATAAAAAAGTAAGTTTCATTAATATCATAAAGTTTGTCAATAAAAAAAAAAACTTTCTTACCTTACACAAATTCTCATATTATTTTCTCTCACAAGCAATTTTTTGTTAATATCATTCTAATTAGAATCACTTTCTTTTGCACATCTCAGTTATTATATTAAATTGATTTTTTTAACCATTTTACCTTTGATTCCAAATGTGGAGAAACTTGCTTTGCAAATGTAGGAAGTTTATGGAGCATTATTTTGTGCAGCTTATTTATGTAATTGTTTTTGAATCCTCCACCTATTTTCCACAATGATCACAAGATAACTCTTACAGTTCTTCAATCAACAATTTCGCCTCCAGATGAGTCTGAAACATTTGTTCTTTCTTCGCTTGTGTGAATTTTCATCATTCTCCATCCTATTATTGAAATGTTAGTTGTGATAAAAATAAGACCAACACAACAAATTAGTAACAATAAGATAATATAAAGATATTTTCACACAACAAATAGTTACAATATAAATTTGAAATATCAAAAGAATTTTATTGAGTCATATATTATAAATTCAGAAACAACTCCATTTAGAAAATATATCAAACAATTTAATTTAGAAATACAATTATATTTTTTCTTAAAAAAATAATAATAATTTAAACTTAAGTAGTAGTTCGAATTATTTAAACATTGATCATCACTAGGTATAATATTTGTTATACACTCTACTACTCCATCATCTTCATCGGTTTTGTCATCTTCACTATCCTCTACTTCAAATGTCAATTGCTCTTGTGGATCAAAATTCATGAAATTCCAAATTAAATTATGCAATAAGGCACAATTTATTACAATTTGAATTTGTGTTTGAATTTCAAAAAATGAAAGGGGATGCAATAATTTTCTACCTTCCTTTGAGCAATCTAAAATGTTTCTCTATCACATTTCTAGCTTTCAAGTGTTTCATGTTGAAACACTCTTATGATGTTTTTGGTCGACGACTATGGTATTCATTAAGGTGATATCCTTGCACTCGAAATAGGGTAAGAAATCTCTTTGTATTGTAATATCCAACTACCAAATAATAACAATTTTCAATATTAAATCACATACAAAATAAAAATGAAGCAACTATTAATATGATAACATAATCGGGTATACCATAGACATATTTACCTTGAGGTATTCTAAGACCATTAAGACTAGATATAACATTTCGAACACACGACCATCATGTAAAGAACCTTTCCAACTAGGCAAAACATATATAAATTGCATGTTTGGGGAACAAAAACCTAATATGTTTGTTGAAAGACTTATTTTTCTTGTTCGATACCTTGGCTTCTAGTCATTATGAGGTGTCACTCTAATTAAAGGCTCATATAAGGTACTTGGACAATTCTATTATTGAAAGACAACTAAAAAAAATGTAAAAAAGTACCTTAAAACGTTTTCATCTGTCATTGCTAGACTCATCATGTAGTCTTAATATTACTATAAGACAAATATTAAATTGACAACTCACTGTTTCTCCACTTTGTAAAAATTTAAGGCTGATCGTATTATTCATTTTGTGGTGGATCAAAGTATACACAAACATAACAATAATTTCTTATAAATTCATGTTTGTTGTGCTTTTTAGACCCCCAAATTCTCTAACCATGGTGCACAATATCTCAAATGTGTGTCTATCCAAACAAGGTATACTAATACAATGAGTATCACTATCTTTAGTAATTCTATATAAGTACTGTAGTCTCTCATATTTTTTTTTTCCTTTTCTAGATTTCATTAAATTTCGCATACTTTGGAGGTATACCAGTGTTATGTGTTACCACATCATAAAAGCTATAGTAAAAATTACAAGTATTGTAGATATAATTCAAATATTACACATTTTCTTTTGTAATATACCAATTCTCTACAATGCAATATTACAAAGTTGAGTGAACATTGATTACAAGGCCAATTAATCTAATAAAGAAATTAAATATTTGTAACTTTTCAAACAATAATATTAATCTAATTAATCTACTCTAGCTTCTGTACAAATTCAAAATGGTATTTCTTAACAGGTATAAAGGAGTGAAGTCAGTTTGAGAAGTTGGTGAGTGTTGATTATGGAAAACAAAATTCTAGTAACTATAACATAAAAAAAATATAATGAAAAATTTATATAAAAGAATTCATTCGCCTATTGAAAAATGTTTGACTATTTGTCAATGCATAATTAAAGTGGCAATTATACAGAACTCATTCAGTATGTAGAGTGTGATAATTTTTAGGAAACATACTATTGTTAAAATATTTTAACTACAAAAATTTTGTGCACACAAAAATGAATTTTGCAAATACTTTAACCCAGAAATTAATAATAAGATGTGATAAACTTTCAAAAATTCATAATGGTTATTGAATAAAAGTGTATAATCTCGGGTCCGTCTCCTTTTAATGCTATATTTTGAAATCCAAAACTGCAGTAGAGCCATTAAAACTCCAGTCTAGAAGACACAATATATAAATGAGGAATTATATCCAAAAAACTTGTTTGCAGTGTTTGAATTTAGTTAAACTCAATTGGTGCTAATCTTATTATTAAAAAAAACTAAAACTAGTATTAACAAGAATCAATTAACTTTTCTCAAAGATTGAGTACTCTTGAAAATATTATCAAACATATACTATAAAAAATCATTCATTATTAGTTCATTTCTATGGATCCATAAAAATCCTTTATATACCAGTTGGGAGACATTTTAGTATCTCAAATTCTTGCCCCAAAAAAATCATGAAATATCCTCATTACAAAACTAGAAAACCAAAGAGGACCATAAAATCAAAAACTAGTAGCGGCTGAAAGTAAGGGCAGCAACATAAACATACTATAAATTCCGTTGTAGTATCGATTCCATTCAAATATCATTAATACAAGGTAAAGCAAATCATAAATCATTAGTTCTTCCTATTAAATCATTCTACACATACTTTGATTCAAGACTCCCTCATCCCAAAATCTTAATCCACCCAAATCATTGGATTAATCTTAGGGTAGATGATTTTAATCAATAAAACTCTATTGGCATATTTATAGGTTTTGATGATAAGTAAAATATGATTAAGATTGATTAAGAAAAGAATTTGAAAATAAACTTAATGAGATTAATTAAGGAAAGAATTTGGAGTTTGTTAGATAAGGAGTAGTCGACTCACTAGTTGGAAGATGTGGTAATGCATATGAACAAAGTATATAAGATTAGTCAATACAAAGTTTTCTGATTTAGATCATTGAAGAACAAGTTCTCAGTTCCATAACATGGAGAAACAATGGTGCTACTCAATTAAGTAAGATCGATAGGAAATGAGATATTTAAAATGTTGAAAACTCAGAGTTAACTAATTCGCAAAGACTAAATACTCGGAAAAAATGGATATTTGAAATATCAAAAAAATGAGAATTAAAAATAGCAGTGTTTATTCTCTATATATCAATTAGATCAAATTCTATTTTCTTTATAATTTTTCTAAATTATTAACCCTCCGAATAACAAAACTCATTTAAAGTGAAATCGAAAATCAAAACTAGGATTTTGTTCTTTGAAGGAAAAATTGACTTTTTATTATTAAGAAATTAGGTTTTGAAATAATTTTTATTAAATCCAAATGGGAGATATTTTCTTATTTACATGTAATAACTTAATTAAATGGAAATGTAAAAACGCAAATATAAAAAGTGACATTTACTTAAAATGATATTACTAAAGAAATAAGGCACAAAAAATAGGTTCTTAAATATTGGATAAACAAATTGACCAATTAAATGGTCATGTCAACTTGAGAAAGATGAAACCTCAAACAAACAATCTAAATCGACCCATTAGTAAATACGTGTCAACCCATGAAGTAGTATAGTTTGACCCTCATCTATGAGAAATAGAATTCACTCTACATAGGTTGACCCAAGTATTGCATAGGTAGACTTAGATTTAGATAAATTTGTTTTTACAATTACATAGGTCGACCCAAGAGTTATATAAGTTGAACTGAGCCTTTGCCAATTAGTTTTCTTAGAATATCGGTTGATCAAGCTTATATATAAGTCCACATATACCTTTAATGAGTTGGCTCAAGAAGTTGACAAGTAGACCTGAGTATTACTTAGCCGTTAAATATCCTTGTTTAAGCCAATTGATCATTTGACTTACACTCACTTGGAATATCTTTGGTTTGAAACTAAATAGATCGACACAAACCCTAATCTCTTTAATTATAACAAAACAAGTCGACCAACGTAGCTTGACCATCCGACCTAGGGATTGAAACAGGTTTACCTACTAACTCAACAAGTCAACCTAAAGTAGTGTTTGAATTTTGAACATCCTAAACTACATCAACTCACTATTCAACTTGAGTTGTTCATAGAAGTTTAACTCACAATAGGTCAATTGATGCAAGGGAGCAGACCGATCCATTGCACATTTAGACTAAGGGATAGAAAACCTTAGGTTGACCCGATAACGAAAGCCAAGCAAGTTGTTGCACTTTTATATAAGGATCAGGAAACCATAGGTCAACCCACTATGATGAACATGTTAACCTACTCTAAGGAAAACTTCATATAAGTCAACCACTCTGCTTGAACCTATGGACCTAAGACTTGGTTATCTAAATTAGGTCACAGTAGGTTGACCAAACACATACAGGTTGACTTGCCATCACTTAAGCAAAGAAATAAGTTGACATTTCAGTACACTATTCAACCTAGTATTAATAAGCATTTGACCTAGAAAAACTACAAAGCGACTTAAGATTTGGTTTATAAGACAATTAACTCATATGTCGACCCATAATTTTAAACAGGTCGACCCTAAGACTTGAAGAAATCAACCCAAAGACTCAACATGTTGACTTAGATTTTAGATTAGAGAAACTTCACAACATAGGTCGACCCATCTCTTGGGACCTGCAAAGACTCAACATATTGACTTAGGTTTTAGATTAGAGAAACTTCACAACATAGGTCGACCCATCTCTTTGGACATGTCAACCCTAGAGCACCCATAGATCGACCTATGGACATACATTGTCAACTTAAGTCTTGAATTATGAGTTTCTCAAAACACTAGTCGACTCATGAAGTAAGGAAGGTCGACCCTAGCTTGAATAGGTTATCTATGGAATTAAACAAGTCGATATAGGGTTTGGTTTGGTAAAAATCTATAACATAGGTCGAATTGAGAAGGATCAACATGCTGACCCGATTAACAACCCTAAAAGCATATATGTCAAACCATAGTCAAGTTTCACAGTATTGTCATCTAAGACATAATGACCTGAGAGGATGAGACTGCAGACTTAAACTTTGGTTTAATAAAAATTATCACTTAAGTTAACCATGAGATAGAGACAGATCAACCTGAAGAGTTTAATGAGTGATCCAAAGACTGGAGAGGTCGATCTATTTATATAGAATGTGTTTAAACGGTCATTTGAATTTAAAATCAAATCGACCTAATTAAATTTTGACATGTTAGTCTGAGAAGAGCAAAACTCAAAATTTTAGATAGTTAAGCATTTCAAAAGCTAAAACACACATGATTAACATCACATAACTTTACTTAACACATTACACAATACTTGGTTAAGTGTAATATCATACTAATCAAACTTATGCAGCAAAAGCAAGGCCATTTGGATAATAGATTGAAGCGCCAAAAGCATTCATGAGTAACGATTATAACATTTAATGAGGAAGGTGAAGAGCATTAAATGTGCAACGTTTAAATCTCACAAATCGTTCAACAGGTCTCTTGAATGCTCTTAAATGGCAACATGAAAGAAGATGAAAGAGTTGCTTGAAACAATTGAAAAACGTTATCAAATAGACTTAAAGCACTCTATTTATTGTGATATTAATTTTTGTTATATTCAAAAATTATAACCTTATTTTCTGTAACAATTACCTATTCTCTGTATCGAAAGTTTTAAAAAATCAATAGGGTTTCTCGATTTGGGTTTTAGAGAGAGAAAGATGTATTCTGAGACGAAATACATATAAAGGTTTCACTTGCACTTAGAAAGCAAGTGGACTGTACTATTTATAAAAATAGTAAAACATTCAGGAGAGAGGGTGTCTGAAAGTGAATATACATAAGGTTTTATGAAATCTTTATAAAAATTTCATGTGTTCTATCTCATACTCTTCCTACACTCTTACTTTCTTTTTGTATTCTATTTCTCTGTCATTTCTTAACTTCTCCATTTTATTCTACTCTCCTCAAACTATAAAGTTTTAACCAAAAAAAGTATTATACAACATATTTATCCTCTTTAGATTGTATTTCAAACCCAGTTATAAGAAGGTGATTTTTATTAATAAAAACTTTAACAAACCTACATCCAATTTGGGCTCCAATTTTATAGCAAGCATAAAAATAGAGAAGAATTCCTAGATGTGTTTTGATGAAAATCATGAGGAGTTAAGAGTGATTGGTAATGGATGGAAATAAAGTAACAACGGTAGAAGGAAATAAATGGGCAAGTATGCCTTGTGTTAATTATTTAGGAATCAAACTGTGGTTTTGGACAAAATCCACTAATCTACTTAGATTTTGTGAATTCTTAAATTTTTATATATGAATCCAAAACTCTCGTTCCCATAATATCAATCCAAACAATGGAAGATATAAAGATAGATGTTGAATTCTTAAATTAACCCAAAGAATTTTCAAAAATATAAAGATTGATATTATAGAAAAAACATATATAATACTGAGAATACTATGAATGAATTTCTATTAAGATATAAGGGAATATGTGTATCCCAACTTTTTACTACTATTTTAGAATATTGAAAATAGTAACAAATATAATGGTGACATTAAAGGTGGTGACATTAAAGGTGGTAACAATCGTAAAAGATTTTGTATCTAACTCTAATCAATGCATTTAAAATTGATAATATCCTATTACTACAATATAAGCAAGTTTCATAAAATTGTGTATATAGGTATGGAATGCCATCTTATTTCCTCAAACATATTAATTAGGTTGTACATGTGCATTTATGGATGAAAACACATAAAAAGTTTTATCATATGATCCTTTAAAGTTTTAATTTAGTGATTAAAACTTAGTGATAATCATGACACATTTTTAAAATTATTAAAAAAATTAATAAATTATTACAAAAGAAAAGGCATTTGACCCAAAAAGATAAAAATATGAAAACCAATCAAAAAAAGAAAAATTAGGAGATCAACCAAAAAGATTTAAACAAAAATATTTTGTAAATTAAGAACATACAATAAATTATTTAAAAAATAGAAAACAAAAAAAAAAAAAACTAAAGTATGAAAAGCTCATTATCATAATTTAGTGTATGAAGAAAAAAAAAACCAATTATAAAAAAGTTCTTAAACAATCAAAACAAAAAATTGAGAGATCTAAGTAAAAAATAATAATAATACTTTTTGATTAAAAGTTTCAAAGAGAACATTTCTTCAAAATTGGTAAAAAAAAGTTAATTCTTCATTCAAATCAAGAACAATAATTGGAATTGGACTCCTCCTCTAACGACTTTTGAAAGAGATATTTAAAATTTAATCATAAAGAGAAAATCAAATCAAAAAAGGGAAAAAAAAGCTATACTTTTTTTCTAAACTAGAGATCAAGTAAAAAAAACCATGGACATTAAAAATAAAAAAATTAGAAAAAAAAATTACTTTTTCATGGAGGATTTCAAAGAAGAAATTTGCATAGTTAAAAAAAATATACTCCTTTTAGGTTCATTCTTCATCAAGATCAACAAAACGAACAGTAATTTGAATTGAACTTCTCTTTTGAATCATATGTTTTTCAAAACAAATTTTTAAAATTTATTTAGAATGATAATCAAATAAAAAATATAGAAAGAGGGCCCTGTGATTTTTGAGAAAAAATAAGAGAAAACCAACATATTTAAAATCAAAACTATTGGAGGTGGGTCTTGTTCTTCTATAGATGATAGCTTTGCCGACTCAAACGACATGGTGGGCCCTCAAATAATTTTAATTGAGATAGGATCTGCAAAAGACCAAGACCATCAGAAGCTGTTTCGGTAGGTGAGACTCCAATATTCAACTCTAAGAATAGTTTTCGAAAAGAAAAATAAACTGAAAGAGAGTTCTGATATGTTTTTGTATGATATGTATGAGGTAAGAAAACTTACCTGGCTAGTGGCCTCATGATGCATATATATATGTTTGTTCCATGAGTCTCGTATGCTTCCAAGATGTTAAAACCCTAGTTTCCGTATGAAGTCTCCCAAGATCGCAAGATCGCTTAGAAAAAGATTTTCACAAGATTCAAAAGCCTTTATGTTAAGAAATTTCTAGTTGCCAAGAGATTTTTTTCCTTATCGATTAGGATTTGAAACTTCTTTACCAATTACGAGATGTTATTTTTGTTATTAAATGAAAATTGAATATTGCTTTGGACTGATAAGATACTAAGCACCAAGGAGGTCTTAAGATCAATCAGCCTCCTACCGAGTAGAATCTGGTCGACGAGGATTGAAAGAGTGGGCCGCATCACCCAACTAAGAGGTTTATTTCATTCATGTAAGCTACTGATCATGGGTTTAAGTTATATAATAATGGGCCTTTTGGGTTATGAATTATCATTTGCTCCCTACTCCTTATATCGTTTTAAAGAAATGACATAAAAAGTAAGTTTAGAGATTACTACTTGAAAGGTCATGGGGATATTAATGGAAATAACCATCAAATAAATATTCTCTAAATAAATGCTATGTGGGAAGTTGGAAAGCTTAAATTCCCCATTTATTACGTACGTTTTTCATTGGGCATTTCAATTACCCATAATTCTAGGGATCACATTTTCATAATTATAAATAGAAGAGGAGATTTTAGTACAATTTTGAAGTGATTTCGAGTAATCTAAAAGTGACTTTATGAGTTCCTCTTGTTAGAAGTCTATACTTCCCAGAAATAGCTTGAATATGGATTTTGAACCACAAAAAAACCCGGTGATTTAGAAAACTTCCGCTAATTCAAGGCTCCATCAAGAATGGGACTATCGATATAAGGTTTCATTATGACGTTTGAGATTCCGACATTATGGTGGAATCTGTTGCAGTTCTTCGAGAATGTTGGCTTTGGGTACAGAAAGATCTTAGCTCGAATCGGGGACATTTTTTTTCATGCAGCAAGCTCTGTTCTCAAGGTCAGAGTCATCATCTAGGCCCTACGTACAACAAGTGACTGAGGATTTCTTTAGCATTTTTTGGGTCAGAAGATAAGAAGAGTTGGGAGATTATAAGAGATTGGATGATGGAGAAGATGTGAAACTTTATGTATATTATCTATTTTTGGCCATCTCCTACCCTTTCAAAGTTCTTTCCAGTTTCTCTTATAAAAATTTTGTAATTTTTCTTTCGATCATATGATGTCGTTTTTACCTTGTGTGGAACTTCATAGTTCTCATTTCATTTGTTTCTACTTTGCCTTGTAATAATATTAGCAAATGAGCTTCTTCTCTTTGCTTCTTGGAAATTGTACTACATGTTTGTCCTGTAAAATAAAGCATAATAATATTTCGACACATTTGAATTGTTCAACTGGCATTTTCTTTAGTTTATTATATGTGCCTATACATTGGTTAGCTTGTTTTAAATGTTTAATTAAAAGTATAGAACGTATCTACTGGTCGAGGAGATACATCTTTATTGATGATGTGTTATGTTTGGTAGAACATTCGGTCATGAGAGTTTAAATGATAAGATGGACTGTATTTACCCATAAGGGAGATACATTCCTTATTGATGACATGCAATGTTCGGCAAAATATTCGGTTATGAGAGTTCAAATGATAGAATGGGTTGTGTCTACCGGTTAGATAGATACATCCCTTATTGATAACATGTTACGTTTAGTAGAACATTCGGTCATGAGAATTCAAAAGACAGAATGGGTCATATTTATCATTGGAGAGATATATCATTTATTAACAACACGCTATATTTGGTAGAACATTCAGTCACGAGAGTCCAAATAGTAAGATAGACCATGTATATCCGTTAAAGAGATATATCCCTTATTAATGACATGCTACATTCGGTAGAACATTCAGTCATGAGAGTTTAAATGGAAGGATAGACCATGTCTATCCGTCAGAGAGATACATCTCTTATTGATAACACGCTTTGAAAAACATAGATATAATAACAAATCAGTTAGCAGATAGGACGGTATAACAAGGTGGAGGACCATAAAGGTCTTACCTGACTGTTTGATTTAGTATGAAACAAAGCGTGTTCCCACGAGAGAGTGATAAATATCATTGATAGTAGATGTACAGGTTTGTAGAATTCCAAGTCCTGGGCATGATCGAGTCATTTAGATAATTGAGATGACATGTCCCCGTGTGAATTTCTGAGCGTTGGGTGCTAACTTGCCCCTTGGTTGAGATTGACCAATGACTTTTACCTCCCTTAACACCAAGTTACCCGGCTTGAACGTTCTAGCCTTGAACTGCCTATTGTAGTATTGCACCGTCTATTGTTAAAAGGCAGCCATTTGAGCAGACATGGTTTCTCACAGTTCGGGAAGCAAATTTAACCGTTCGCATAATGCAAGCTTATTCCGCCCGTACTCATATTGATCTACTCAAAGTGAAAGGATGCTGATATTTACTGGTATCACTGCTTTATAGCCACAAGTTAGACTGAATGGTGTTTCTCCTGTTGACCTTTCAGGGTATCGTCTAGTATACCCAGAGGATGCTAGAGAACTTGTCTACCTAATAACTTTTTACTTCATCTAGTGTAGCTTTTATTCCTTAGAAGATCATTTGGTTAGTTACCTCGGTAAGACTGTTGGTTTGCGAGTATAGGACGAAGGTGAAATAATGTTGGATTTTCAATTTGCGGATAAGTTTTGGAAACTTTTGTTGTCAAACTTTTGCCATTGTTGATAATCAGAATACGGGACACACCGAATTTGATGATGATAGATGTCCATACGAAATTCTGCATCTTGTCGACGATGATCTGAACCAATGGTTTGGGTTCTATGCATTTGGTAAAGTAATCGATAGTCACAAATAGGGATTTTTGCTATCCGATGGCCAGTGGAAATGGTTTGAGGATATCCATTCTCCATTGGGCAAATGGCCATGGACTTGCTATTGGGCAAAGTTCAATGGAGGGCTAGTGTGGTACCGATAAGAAGGATTGATATTTGTCGCATCTTTTGATATAATCATCCACGTCGGCCTTCATAATAGGCCAATAATACCTTTGTCAGAGAGCCTTGTTCGTAAAATTCCGAGTACTTAAGTGGTTGCCACAAATTCTTTCATGCATTTCTCTAAGCACGTGATTTTCCTCCTAGAGCGTCAAACATTTTAGATACGAATGGATAAAGGACTTCTCATAATGATTCCCATTGATAATGGCATAGTAGGCGGCCTTATGCCTCAGATTTGCGGCTTCAGAAGGCGAGATTGGTAGTTGCTCATGCTTTAAATAAGCCTTTATGGGATCCTTCTAACTTGGTAAATTGTTTTGTTCGGGTATGGTAGGCTCTCTATATAGATTATTTGGTTTGTTGTTACTGAGTCAGAAACGGTTAGTTTTGAGAGAGTGTCGGCTCATAAGTTTTCTCATCAAGGTATTTGCTGTATGTCTACCTTGTCGAATTTGTCCATCATCTCTCGTAACTTGCTTAGATATTTTGTCATCATCGGTCCCTTAGTTTTGTAGACCCCTTTAATTGTTTGACGACCGACTAACTATCGGTGAAAACTCGCATGTTTAGGCCCCCAGTGATGTTGCGATTCACAATCTAGTCAGAATAGTTTTGTATTCAGCTTGATTGTTCGTTCCTTGGAAGTCAAAATGAAAAACGTATTCAGTTTTGAAATTATCTGGTCCTACAAGAATGAATCCGACTCTACTTCCTAAAGAGTTATACGACCTATTCATGTAGAAGGTCTACTCGGGCAATAAGCATTCTTCCTGATTATTATCAGGGACTTGTTCAATGGGTGTCGGGAGTGTGCATTTGAGGGTGAAATCAGCAGGGGTTTGGCCTTTGATTGCCGATCTCAATTGATATTCAATGACGAATTCCCCTAACTCGATGCTCCACTTAATAAGTCAATCTGAGGTGTCATTTTTCTATAGGATCTGCTTCAGAGGCTGATTGATCAATATCACAATGGTGTAAGTTTGGAAGTAAAGCTAGAGGCGCCTAACGATTATGATTAGGGCAAAGGCCATCTTCTTGATAGGTCGGTAAGTAACCTCAGACTTTTGAAGTATGCGGCTAATACAGTACATCAGTTTTTGCATAGTAGATTCCTGCCTTACAAGAACAGAGTAGAGTGCTTAGATAGAAATGGAAGGTAAAGATAGATTTTCTCGTTGGGAACAGGTCGAGAAAAGAGTAAAGGTGATATGAGGTATTTTTTAAACTATTTGAATGTTGCTTGGCACTCCGACATCCACGCAAAATTCTAAAACTTCTTTAGAGTATCATAGAAAGGCTTATATTTCTCCCCTACTTTCGACATGAACTAGTTTAGAACTATAATCCTCCTTGTGAAACATTGCATTTCCTTCTGTCATTAATGGTACCATATCTAATATGGCTTATATTTTCTCCAGATTCAGTTCAATCCCTTGATTGGTAATTAGAAAACCTAGAAACTTTCCAGAAATGATTCTAAAGGTGCATTTTGTTGGGTTCAACTTCATGTTATAACATTCCAACGTTTAGAATATTTCTTCCAAATCTGTCACGTGATTTTTAGCATTGGCGCTTTTAACGAGCATATCGTTGACATAAACCTCCACATTCTTGCCTAGCTGTTCACTAAAGACCTCGCTGACCAACCGTTGGAAAGTTGTTCCAGCGTTCTTGAGGCTGAATGACATGACCTTGTAGCAGTAGGTGCTGAAGTCTATAATAAATTTTTTTTTTTTTCGTCCTCAGGGACCATGTGTATTTGGTTGTAAACGGAGTATGTATCCATAAAACTCAAGAGTTAGTAACCTGATGAATTGTCTACCGATTTGTCGATGTTGGGGGCAAATAGCTGTCTTTCGGACATGCCTTGTTAAGGTTGTGAAGTCTACACACATTCTCCATTTGCCATTAACTTTTTTTACTATAACCACATTGGCCAGCCACTCCGGGTATTCTACTTCCCGAATAAACCCTGCTACTAGAAGATTCTGAACTTCCTCTTATATTGTGCATTGACATTACGACGCAAATACCATTTTTTTTCTATTTAACAGGTTTATAACTAGAATTTATAATCAGTTTGTGTACTATGACTGATGGGTGGATTCCTGGCATGTCCTCTAGAGACCATGCAAATATTTTGGAATGTTGTTGAAAAGAATCCACAACTACCTTCTGGAGAGATGCCGGTAAGTGGGCGTCAACTTAGACCGTTTGACTAGGTACTTTAGTGATGGGTACTTTGATTGCTTCATCTCCAAGCTAAGGTTTGGGTTGATATTTGGCATCATCTCTAAACTTAAATGTGTCTATTGAGAGAACTTCTTTCTCTCCTTCGATGGTGGCTGATCAACTGGTTAGTGTCACCATGAAATGTTGCGACCTTTAAAAGTGTCTTGATTTTGATGTTCATATGTCTTGTGCTCTTTAGTGTTTCGAGACCATCCAAACTAAGATGACCTAGGATCGTGTTATAGGGGAATGAGAGTTTCACTACACAAAAAGTGGTTTTGTTAGTAATATAGTGAGGAGGCATTCTTAAAGTTACAATAAGCGAAATGATACCTTCTGGATCTATACACTCATCGGTGAATCCTTTTATGAGTCTGTTAGAGGGTTAAAGATAAGATGGGGTGAAGCCCATTCATTGGAAGACATCCCGATTAGGAAATCTTGATCTGCTCCTTGATCAATGAGAGTCCTTTTGACAAGGTAGGACCCTATTCCTCCAGTGATGACCGACACAATTTTAGTGTATTTTTTACGATGAGATTGCAAGAAAGAAAATTCAAGAGTAAATTCAAAGATAAGAAATCTTAACGAGGGAGAGTTATAAAAAAGAGCCGTGAGTACTTCTATAATCTTATTTTTTATTTTATACCTTGTGAGTTAAATAAGTAATAAAGGATTGTATAGATACTAAGTAAAATTAAAATTGAACTCAAAACCTTTCCATTGGTTTCAAATAACAAAATATAAAATTAAAATTTATAATTTTTGTAAGTTTTATCTAAATCCCCACACAATTTACGGACCACAAACGACGAACGTGGCCGAGGCGCCAGTTTTTTTTATCACCCGACCTGCATCTCTGTGTCTCTCTCGCTCTGTATGCAAAAGGAAATAATTGATCCCGTGATTATGGTGATTAGGGTTCGATAGAGTTTCATAGGGTCATCGTCCCTGTCCTTACTACTCTATGCTAACGTGATCGCTCAAAACCCCATCTCCCGCTCCCATTACTACGCATCCTCTGATTGCTAAAGCCTGCGTCTCTCTCTCTCATTTTCCGTCTTCTCTTCGATTTTCACCCCTAAAATCAGATTTCCTTAGAAACCATTGCCGCCACCATCATCTGAGCTCCAATCGTTGCCGGTGAGTGTATTTCTTTGATCTTACTCCTAAAACTAATGTTGTGGCGTTCCAGTACGCAAAGGATCCGCCATTTTTATATAAATGTCATCATTTTCAAGAAATAGAAATATATGTTTGCACTTTACTCTCAAACCTTACATATTTCCTCAGAATCATCCTACTAAAACCGATGACCAAGTTGACAATGATTTATTGTTAATGATTCTCCTATTACTCAATTTAGTCATCGACCAGCATTACTTACTTCTTGAGTATTTGATAGTTGCAAGGATGTCAGGCCAGAGCCAGCGCTTGAATGTGGTCCCCACAGTTACAATGCTTGGAGTGATGAAGGCTCGCTTGATTGGTGCCACTAGAGGACATGCACTCCTCAAGAAGAAGAGTGATGCTTTAACTGTTCAATTCCGACAGATCCTCAAGAAGATTGTTTCGGCTAAAGAGTCAATGGGAGACATCATGAAAACCTCTTCTTTTGCACTCACCGAAGCCAAGTATGTTGCTGGGGAGAACATTAAGCACATTGTTCTAGAGAATGTCCAGAATGCGTCCCTCAAAGTCCGGTCTCGCCAAGAAAATGTTGCAGGTGTGAAGCTCCCAAAGTTTGAGTACTTCAGTGATGGTGGAACAAAGAATGACCTGACAGGATTGGCAAGAGGTGGCCAACAGGTCCAGCAATGTCGTGTTGCTTATGTAAAAGCCATAGAAGTTTTGGTGGAGCTTGCTTCTCTTCAGACATCATTCTTGACGCTTGACGAGGCTATAAAGACCACCAATCGTCGGGTTAATGCTTTGGAGAATGTGGTGAAGCCGAGGCTAGAGAATACTATTAACTACATCAAGGGAGAGTTAGATGAGCTGGAGAGGGAAGATTTTTTCAGGTTGAAGAAGATTCAGGGGTACAAGAAGAGGGAAATTGAGAGGCAGCAGCTAGCTGCCAAGCAGTTTGCAGAGGAGCAATTTGCTGAGAAAGTCTCCTTGCAAAAAGGGATTTCAATCAATTCAGCACATAACTTGTTGTCTGCGGCCATGCAGAAGGATGAGGATATTATTTTCTAAATTGGAGGTCAGTACAAAGCATACACCTACATTTGTTTTTATGAATTGTTTTTTCTCTGCTTGTTGGGTGAAATTAATTTTATTATGAATCATCCCTTATGTTAAGTTGGTTCCTGTCTTTGGTAAGAAGAGCATCATGATATTTGGGATGGAAATGGCCTTCTTTGCCCTTTACTCTTTGTTATTACATCTCTCCCTTAACATTGCTCCTATATCCTTTGTTCCTTACTGGGGAATTTTGGGTTTTCTGTATGCTCTATTTCTCTTGTTGCCTTAAACTCATCCGTATGTGGTATTAAGGATTGAAGTGGGAGGGCAGAAAAAGTCTAATTGAGTTTGAGGTGAATTGATGAAGTTGTTTTTCTGAATAGAAAAAAGAATGGTGAAAGAGACATTCTTGATCATAATGTTGCAGAACATTGGGTGCATGAGGGGAAGTTGAGTTGTACTGCTATCCTGTTATTTCCTGATACCTATTGAAATTTGTTGCATTAATTTGAGCCATATTCCATGAACAAATAACCCAAAAAAATGTATACACTCATTTTAATAAGCTTAGAGGATGACATTAAACCGAAAAATAGGAGGGGGCCAAGATGGTGCACATTGTTGGAACTACAAAATGCAAGAAATTAACGAAATGAACTTCTCCAAGGAGGTCAAAAGACAACTAAAAGTAAAGCTCCTCAGATAACTACCAACAACACCAGTCAAGAGCTTCTCAACCCCCTTCAAAATCCTTTAAACTGTGCTTTTCACAACAGCCAAAAAAATGGCTTGAGGGAGCATCCCGTACACTCTTTTCTCCCTCAATAAGTCTTCAATCCACTTTAAGCTCCTAATCATTGTACATTTGCTTCAAATTACCCAACGCCGATGCAACACAGAAGAAACCCCAACAAGGGGTATAGGAACACAATAATGTAAGAGATGGTCCATTCACTGAGCTCAGTCTTGCATATCTATTTGTGCCAACAATGTTGCTTCTTTGATAATTTTCATGAAAAGGTCCTTTCCAGTTGCCTCCCGAGCAAAAATGATAACCTTTGTGGGCTAAGGACTGCCAAAAGACTCCGTTGGAAGGAAACCCTCTTCTTATTCCCTCTACATGCCTGGATAATTCTGCAGAAACCACCAATATCAAATAACTTGTGAGTTTCCCTTTAAGCATAGGAAATTCTTGTCTCAGGATTTCCTTTGGGAAGGACATCCTCCTCCCATCTGTTTAACAAACCGGTTACTTTAGGGTAAGTTTGGTTCGCAGGAGGGTAGGGGGAGGGGGAAGGGAATGGGGGAGATTTACTTCACTTGGTGGAAGTAAATACATTTGCTTCTATTTTGTTTGGTAGAAGTGAAACGAAAGGAAATGAGTGTTACTTTCTCTTGTTTGGTTGGAGTGAAAGGTGGAGGGAGAGGGAGAAGAAAATAGGTATTACTCTCCCTAAACTATATAAAATTTTAAAAAGAAGAGGTATAATTTTGTTCACAAATTTTTATTACAGTCTCAATCCATCCACAAGTGGAAGGAAAGTTTTTCCTGACGTGAAGGGGTGCTATTCCACCCCTCTTTTACTTCCATCCCCCTTTTCACTATGAATCAAATGAGAGTAATCTCCTATTTCACCCCGCATTTACTTCCATTCCTCTTTTCCTCCCACTTTACACTCCAACCAAACTTACTGTTAAACTTTCTTCTTGAGACACAAGAACCTTTCGTAACTGGGTTAAAGGACTCCATAATAGACACATAACACGTTTACAAAAAATCGTTGACTGACAATAGATAAATATGTTGGTGGTTCTTAAATGGAGTAGGAGTATGATTGGACCCATGTCACATCAAATAATCATGTCATAAATGGGTCATTTTTGGTTGATGGGTCGGTCAACTCACAACTCGACCTGATTACTTTGTGTTTCTGATGGCGTTGACACGTTTTTGACACTAAAGCGATTAAAATGAACCCATACCCAAATCTGGTCCTAGGTTTGAGTCGTGTTCACAGGTTGTGTGCTATACTGGCACCCCGACTTCGGACCACTTGTTAAGCCAAAAGCTGACTTATCTTTTATCCCCTTCCTCCATAAAGAATCTTCCCTACATAACATCTTCCTCTCATTTTTTTTTCCACTTTTAATGCTCAATGCTGTAAATGGGACTGCACTAGGTTATGACCCTCTACGCAAAAATCAGTATTACAATTTGTCTAGTCTAATGTTTGGAGCATCCTGAGATGAGGTAGCATCAGTTTTAGGAAGCTGCTACGAAGGTCATAAGTAACATGAAAATTTGTCAAACTTCTTGATGCTTTCTATCTCTCCAATGAGTGCCAACTCACACTTCCCAAAGTAACTATATTCTACATCAAAGTGCAGTAGGACATGTTACATATCCTATCTGAATGCTATCCTTTATGTGGAGAATACTTTTATCATCTTAAAAGGGAGATGAGGGAGACAATTCGTGGTTAATGTGCAAGTCCACTTAAAATAATCCCAATAATCCCAATATAACCATCTTCGGTTGTCTTATCCAGAAATTTGCTTAAATTTTCCAATCCAACATTAAAATAGAGAGTGAAATCTGAAAGAGGATTACTATGTCATGGAAGGCTGTACTCAGTTTGCATTGGGTCGGTTCTACAGAATTTTGGAGATTAACTGAACTCAAATCCGTTAGCCTGGATTGGTTCTCAGTTCAAATGTTGTTTTTGTGTCATTTGCATCAAAAACTTTGTTTCTGAAGCTTGTGCAACCCTTATTGTACTTTTTTTTTTTTTTTTTTTTTTTTAATCATGGGCTAAGAACCACCAAATAGTAAGGACATTTTAGATTATAAAGAACCACCAATTAGTACTCTTGCTAAGCTCTCCACTCTAAATTTGTCCAATGAACTACAATCATTTTTCTGCTAAATGCATAAAAAAAAAATCCATACTATTAGAAAAAGGGCTAATGTAGGGGGTGTTTTGAAGACCCTAAGTTGTGGCTTGAACAGAGATCAGTTGAAAGACACAGAGAAAGCTGGAAGAAGGCAGGTTGGAGGAAGAAGGGGAAGAAAATGAGGAAGAAGTAAAGGCCAATCAAGTAGCTGCATCTGAGACAGGCGGACACTTTCCTAATGCCTTTTTTTTTGTGGGGGGGGGGGGAAGGAGACGTACTGTGGAAGCATAAAATAGATACGAAAATGAGGTCCAAACCAAGGTCTGACCTTTTAAACCTGGAATGGAACTGATTTTAAAATTGCTTCTTAGAAACTTAATGTAGTGTAAAATGGAAAAGTCAATTTACCTAAACTAATCCAACTCTAAATGGTTATATTGGTTTGGTTCTTTGGATAACAGGGAACCAATTAGCACCTGTATCACACCTCTGGAGCTATCGAACAGTCTTTCCGTATTGGTCACAACAAAAACTACACTGGCCATTGAAATTCAATGATGCAATTATTCTCTCCCTTGTATCTTAGGTTAATCTATCTGTAAGATGCAACAGCCACTGCAACTCACATGGTCAATTGAGCTTGATATCAACCATGGGGTTCAAATTTTCAATGCAATAGAAAACTGCAATATATATAGTTCTTATGTTTTCTTTTTTCAAGGTGTTGAGTTCTGTTGTTTGCTTGATGTGGCTTAACGATGTGAGATAGCTGTCCAGCTTTCTTATTTTGCATTTCTTGTGATCTCTTAAGTTAATTATGGCTTTGGAACATTGGTTGGCTTGCTTAGGAGTTGGGCAGACTTTTCCTTGCCTGTGGCTCTACCATGTCCATGGGGTAGTCCCTACCTTCTTTTTTTTTTTTTTTCAAGGAATCCATTCTTATCTTTTTCTCTCTTTTCCTCACTGGCCTCTTGCTGATTGGGGAAAGGAAGAATGATTTGGTTGCATCTTAGTTCACTTAAAATAGTTTACTGAGTGTAATTATGATGCCTTGAGAAGCACAAACATTAGAATAGACACCCTAAAAATTGAAAAAAAGGACACACAAAAGAGTTGCAACTTCTCTTGCTATAGGCCTGTTTATGACCTACCCAAGCTGGAGAAGCATTTTTTTTGAGTCTTTTTTTTTTAGTCAGTAGGATTGCTTTAGTTCAAGTAACTTGAACTTTCAATTTAGACATTAGAATTATAAAGTCCTAGAAAAAAAAGTATCCAACAGGATAGAATGTGCATATGTGTGTAACCTTCAAAATACTGGTCGTAAGACAAGAAAGTGACAATTTTTGTAGATAATGGAAACAGAATTAAACAGAAAAGAAGTTTTGGCAGGTTAATGTGTATTATCCAAGAAGCCAACCTGCACAAATTAACTTGGTCTGAAACAGGAAGATGGTAAGTAGTTAGCCCTACCCCTACTGTTCCCCTTCTAGTTTTTGAGATCGAGATAGCAAAATGGCAAATTCCCTCAGAATTTGATATCACATGAAGTATAATATAAGTTTTGTTTTAGTGACAGTTTGTCATTCTTGATGATTAGAAGTATCAAAATTACCAAATAAGTCATATTTACATTTAGATGTAATTGCCAAGACTGCTGTTGAGCCATATCTCTTATAAATGTTTGAACCAGTAAATGTACTGCCACTTTTTAGTAATGATGTCATCTATCTCTAAATTTCAGCCATATATTCCAGCATTCAGTGGGCATCAGCATCCAATATATCTTGTATCCAAGCATAACTTAAAGTTTGATTCTTTTGAAACTTTGTGCTTAAGAGAAACTTTACATTGACAACTTTAAAGTTGCTTTATTTTTTATTTTTAAGCATTCATGTGCTTGCATAAGCATCAATATCAACACTGTTAGTCTGTTGTGTATCTCATAACTTCCTTCCATTTTGTATGGAGCAGATATTTTGTATTTCTTTATTTATTTTCATTATGATATTTTTCCCTCTTCATATTTTTGTCTTCTGAAGTCATTTTGCACTGGACTTGTAATTTGTTATCTATACAAGTTACCCCTCAACTTTTCTGACAACATATATCCTAAACTGTTACTTTATTTAATTAGGTACTTGAACCTTTTTTTTTTCCTGATCAATTTTATAAAAGAACTTGAGAAATAGGTAAATTATGGCAGGTACAGATCTGCGAATGAGCCAATGCCCCCTTCTATGGGCCCATTTAAACAATGCTTGGCCTTTTGTGTACATTGCCCTCATCTTGGTACATTATTTTTAACTGATTAACATTTTAAATATAAATGTATCTCTTTTCTCTCTCCTCCATTAAATGACATTCAGTCTATTATTTTCATTTATATTTTATCTCTCACTCTCACTCTCTTTCTATGAAATAACAAACTCAAAATGGGCTTGCTTGTTTTTGTTTCCCCACTCTCTCTCTCTCTCTCTCTCTCTATATATATATATATATATATATATAGATATATATAATTTTGTATATACAATTAAAAACTAATATTATTATTTTTTTCACTTATGTTTACACTACAAACATTATTTCTTTTTCTTTGATCTTTATACTTCCATTTTCTCAACTTCCTCTTTCTCACTCAAAGAATAGCAATCCAATATTGGAGGTTTCAAGCTTTTTTCAGCTTAAATATTGTAAGTATTTATTGTTATTATTATTTTTCTATTCTTCTCTTTACGTTTCTTTCTTAATTTTTTAAAGCATATATATTTGATATTTTTTCTTTCATTATGTCCTCTTATCTGGTTAAACGAAATAAATAGACTATGAAAGCAATAGACACTAAAGTGTTTTGATGCGATTTTAAACTTGTTCTATCATTGAGTTTGAGAATTGAAATTTTATCCGAATTTTTAAGATGTAATATTCAAAATTCATTGTTTCACAATGTGAAATGTATGGCGTATTTTTTTAACTTTTGAACTTGATATTGCTTCTGTTTTTCGTTCTCAATTTTGTGTATGAATGTTTTATATTTTAGTAATGCCTATTGCATAACGTTATCTTTGTTTCAGTAACTAATTTTGCTTTTGAGTTTAATTTATCGAACTTTTGATAAATTGAACAAAATAAATCTTTGAAATTTACTTAAATATATAGTGGAGTCATTTGCACTCAATGTTACAAAAATTTTTAAAAAGTCAGTTATTCTTCAAAATTATAAGATAATATTTTACTTTTACTTTTATTTTAAGAATTTATGTGGTATTTTGATGACAAAATAATGATTTTAGGTAATTGCAATTGGCCGATACTTATCTTATTTTACATAATTGTGTAATAACTTAGTTTTGATGAAAAGATACTACATAATTGGATAAGGATAAAAAGTTGTGCCTGATTGTAAAAGTTTAATATCATATGGAAATTTTAGTATTAGTTGTAGGATCAGTTATGTACTATTTTATGTATCATTAAGCTATGCTAATTTAGAACAATTGGATCTCTATTCCTGTATAATGTTCTTCAGTTTGTTGCTGAAAGGACAACCTGCTACAAAATATTCTTTTCATCATTTCAAAATTCATTGAAGTCCTTTTTCATGTATGGTCACACCCATATGTTCTGATTCTGGCTTTCTGCTTATACTTGTGGTTTACTTTGAACTAAAATTGGTCTTTACCTAGTTAGGTTACCCGTTGCATATACTTTTAGGCTCTGTTTCTTACTTTAGTTGCTTGAGCTGCGACAGTAATATAGAAGTAGCTTCCTATTTATTTGTTATTTATTTTTCTTTAGCTTCATTTTATGGATTACATTCTACTCGTTTAGAATCTTGCTGGCTATACCAAAGCTTTTGGTGCTCTATGCTAATTGACTATTGTTCTGAATTAAGTATGAAGTTTCATTACAAACAGTTCTGTTAATTTTGCGTTATCATTAAGTTTCATTACAAAGCAAAAATGGGTCAAACTTAAGCCTTGCCTTATCATTAAACTAGGTGCATTTATGAGATAAAGTTTCAAGACACCATTATATGAACTTTGCCTAATAAATAATTGATAATGTCCATTGCTGAATTTAAAATTTTTTAGACACAACAGATTTCCCTTTTTTCTGCTTAAAATAAGTAACTGCTCAGCATAATTAATGAGACAGCTAAAAGTGATGCTATAGGATATTAGAATACTTTCGACTACTTGGAAGTTTACCAGGTGAGCAGAACATAATTAAGAATGTGTCAACACCAAATGGATAGTATGTGTTACAGTTAGGAGCTAGTTCCTTCTTTTTATCCCTGCCACATAGAAATTCAAAATGTTTAAGAATTGGGATATTTATTGACTTCAACAGCCTTCACACAAAGGGTGCACAAGTGTTGTTCACACAAGCACACACCAAGTGCCCAACTGTAGGATACCTGAAATAGGTCTCCCCACGAACTTTAAAAGAACCTGGCTCAACTGCTGACCAACTATCAAGCATGTTTTTGTCTGCTGGGGAAAAAGATACTTGCAAGCCGGCAATTGGTCTTTGCAGAACCATCTTAGAAGACACTGAGATGTAATGAATGCAATAAGTAGGAGCACTAATTGGAGCATGCGGAATGAGCTTTAGTTAATGCCATTAGGAGAACATAAGAATGATATTTGACAGTGTAAGAATAGCATTGAAAAAAGACTTAAAAAGTAAAAATTTCTGAGTGATCCATGGGAATATTACTTTAGCTATAAAAGAGGAGTGTTTTTGGGAATATAGGTTTTGTGGGTAGACATTGTTAGGAGATTCTCCTTTTGGGTTGTGTTTCAGAAACAGAAACGAAAGAAGCAACTGTAAGGTTGTTATACAGGAAGTATGCTAGCGCTCTTCTTGTTCTTCCACATGATTATTATTTTCTTTACCACAAATCTTTCAAGGAATAACAGTATATCCCTCCAATATTTTCAGAAATTAACAGCACAGAGGCTATTTAATTTTTTTTTTTAACTTGATATATGGATCAAACAAATTATAAGCAGTAAAAACAAAAACAAATACATGGCCACCAACATATAATTTTTGAGTACTACCAAAGGCATATCAGTAATTTAAGAAGGGATATAAAGACAGAAATAACAGCAAGCAAGAGATTGATAGCAACTTCACCTATTATTGCCAGTAGCACAAATACACGTATATGAGGAGTGCCTACACCCACCATACATGTAGGTGTGGTGAAGGATCATGCTTTCCAACTGGTATTCTTTCATGTCAGGCCTTGTGTTCTGCATTACCTACTCAAAATGCACGAATAAAAAAAATGATATAATATTGGTATTCATTCATCTGAATTGTTCAAAGCAAATGAAGAAGCGAAAAAAGTTCGAATTATATAGAGGGTGGAGAATAGAGAAAAACCAACATTTATAATTTCTTTTTCCTTTAAGCTATTTTCATGCACAACTAATAAGAGATTTCAGTAGGAAGATACCTTAACATGAGCTTCAGAACTTATATCATTTGCATACTGGATCAGAGCAAGCTCCAAGTCAGACTTAAAGACACAACACTCAGTCAAGATTGGATGCAGTGTACCAAGGTCGTTGCAAACTTTTCAATCCCCTATAGACAGTTAGAAAAGATGATATCTGTAAGTCTTCTAAAATGTATTTTGTCAAGTTCAAGATGTAAAATAGTAATTCTACAGACTTAAGTTCAAAATGCCATGCTCTTAGATCAGGCATCACCTCAAAACTTACTAGTTTTGAATATTGGTTGCTGTCAGTGTTAAGCCCATGCAGAAGATACAATAATGGCTTTCCCAAACCCCTGTATAGATACAAAAAAACCAACACCAAACCCCTGTATAGATCATGCAAAGTTCCTGCAATGTCATCAGTATAAAATACTTTGGTGACCACGTATATTTCCTGAAAAAAAAAATAATAAAGAGAGAGAGAGAGAGAGAGAGAGAGAGAGAGAGAACTATGTTAGCTTATCATGCAAAGATTTCATACACATCACACTATTACATAGTTGAAGGAAAATCACCTTCAAATATGATAATGGCTCTATTTCTCCCAAGCAGACAGCACAATCAGCTGGTAACCTTGGAGCAAAGAGACTTGAATCCCCGGTTGCAATACTTGCAATATCCTAGAGTAAATGATAATTAATATCATTTTCAAATTTTTAAGGCTACATATGCTCCAAAACATCAGAGTAAAAGATAATGGATATCAATCTCAAAATTCTATCCTCTACAGCTACATATGCTCCAAGTACTATAACTACACACTGATTTAAACATGTGAATTGCAAATTTTGAAGCTTCCATCTGCCACAGCCAAAGACCGCACCACTCCTTCAATCAATTTCAGAATATTAGATGCCCTAAGATGATAAAGCTGGTTCATAACTTGGTCCTCATATAATTTTTCACAATCAAAAAAAAAAAAAAAAAAACACAGGGTCTCTCGACAAAATTTGCATGATTCTGGAATATTATGTTAGAAGATAGGGGCACGAGATAACAATAGGAATGCTAACCCACACTGCAATACTACAGATTTTAGTCTCAAACTTGCATTAGGTTTCTACAAGATATTGAGCATTATAACATATATTGCCTATTTTCTTTATGATTTTTGAGTCATATACTTTTTTTTTTTTTTTTTTTTTTTAGTTTAGCTTGTATTTATTTAGAGTCACAATTTATAAATAAAATTGCAGAAGCAAAATCTTAGTTTCATGAAGTTATTGACATTGTTTAATATTTTTCTTTATCTCTTTCACTTATTAATTTTTTTAAGTTAAAATTATCAATTTTATGATTTCTTTTTTCTTTTTTCTTTTTTTCTTTGGCAGGATCTTAAGATTATGGCCTGATCCTATGGTCTGATTTTCAAAAAACTAATGTAGGTAGAATCCAAATTTTTTCAAACTTCAAAAGAATGAAGAGGCCACTCGTGCTCATATTATTTGCTTACCTTTTCTTTTGTTCTAACGAATTGTTTTGGCATCCACTTCCTTGCATCAAATAGCATATATTGTTTTGTTGTTGATCTTATGCATTCATTTGAATTGTAGAGGAAAATGATAGTCCTTGATATTTAATGTGAATGCTGCAACATGTTGTGCTCGCTGAAAGATAGGGGCGCGAGATAACTAAACATCATTACTTATTGCATTATTTATCAATGTTTGTAAGCCTAAAAAACCTCGACAAATAAGGAAATGTTTTAGTATCATCCAATAAATCATTAATGTCCTATCATTCAATAAAAAGAAATATGAAAGAGACAAATACAGGTAATTGATCATACCTTGGATGAAATGCAGAAAGAAGACAAATGAGGTGCACTGCCCAATATAAGAGATATGTGTGCAAACATCAAAAGATAGCTTACCTGAGAAGGTCAAACATTTTTAAGTTAATATACTTACATATGGAGAGGGATAGAGAGAACTATATGGTACCATCTAAATAACAAAATTCCTCAAATATACCTATTAAGAAAGAAGTAATCATTTTAATGAATATATCTAATAAAAAAGGTTCAAAACTTGCCAAGTTAGATAGTGATTATGTCACGCCCCGACCTGCCTATCGAGTACGCAACAATCGTTGCGTTACTCCGAAACACGTGTGTATCTCACCCCGCGTTTTGAGATAATGCAACACATTCTAATATTCAAAACACTTTAAAATAATTTAAACTATCCTTTGACTAACTCGGCCATCTAAACAATTCTCAAGTATTTAAATAAATTCACATATTTAAAATATTCTCAAAATTTATCAAATAATCCAAATGTTCTAATGAAAGCAATACATTTTGCCAAAAGATATTTTTAAACAATTTAAATAAAATTTCACATCATAAAAGTAAGGATTTGTATAGAAAATCAAACAAATATTTATCAAATCCAAATATAACAAAATATATAAAAATTTCTTTTCATGGATCACATAACATAGTTCCCAAAAAAATATGTTCATGACTATTATCTATTGAAGATCAACAAAATATACTTTCTTCAATTGTACTGGATAATGTCTATTTCTCCTATCTAAACTTCCTCTGAAAAATTAGAAAGTGAGGGGTGAATATAAAAATATTCAATGAGTGAAATGTAATGACATGTTGAACATAAATAAGGAGTGAGAGTGGCGTGCCAAACACATATATTATAATATATTTTAAATGCAATAATGAAAAGCAATTGCATGAAATAAATTTCAGAACAAATTTCCCATAACTCATAAGTTGTTTATCAACAATCCATTTTCATTTCCTTTTCAAATTTTTTTTAGGGTTGCTAAAACTGTTTTTTCTACTAATGGCCGTTGGTAGAATCCGTCAACGGGTTTTTCATAATTTTTATAAAATATCCCCTCCTTAGCGTTAGCCCGGAGTTCAGTGGAGTGCTGCCACTTTATCACAGGAACAACTTGAGGAGGCTCTTTACTCCACCTACCTCCAAGCCAATTATGAACTAGCCTTGACCACGTCACCCCGATGGCCCGGTTTGTGGAAAACTTAGACTATAGTCATTTTCTTTTTCCAGCACCATATTACAAAAATATTTATTTTATCATTCAACATTTGTGCTCATATACAAAAGAGAGCAACACAATCAATATTCCATTATAATACGGTGCAAACAATTCAAACAACAATAAAAGAGTCATGAATTTATCAACAATTTCATTTGGGTACACCACAATCACAAAACATTTTAAATCCATTTCAAATTTCATTTAAAATTCAATTTACAAATAATAATTAAAAATTATTTTATCATTCATACTAAACATAACCATCCACTCATCTTTTGAGATAGTGAATACTCCCAAATTCACAATCAATTTCAAGATAATCTCTTTCTCGGGTTCCAATTGAATTATCCTAAAACAATCACATGAATTAAATATTAAATCACATTCAATTTTGGGTTTATGAGTTTTCCCAAATTTAACACAAACCCTAATTTCTCCAATCCAAGAATATATGTTCTAATTCCATCATCTTCAAATTATTTGCATCAATACACAATTCTCATTCACAATTTTTCCAATTTTTCCTCATTCATAAACCCTAAATTTTAGGCTCTCGAACAAATCCCTTAAATCTCAATAATAACTTTAAACCCACTTATGAGAAAACTAAATCCAAATTTAGAAGAAAGAAATTACCTCAATTTTGGAGTTGGATTGAGCTTTGATCGTTGGGTTTTAAAAACCCTAGATTTTACAGTTCTTGTGCAAACCCTAGGTTTCTGTCAAAATCTCCTTCATTCGGAAGTTTGGTTTCGGAGCTTTAGGGAGTGAGTTTGGGGAAAATGAAGTTGATTTTAGGAGAGATTGAAAGTGAGATGGGTAAAGGAGATGAGAGTCGAGAAAGAGACAGAGAGTCAAGAGAGAGAGTAGAAAAGAAGTTCAGGAAGGAAGAATGAAAAATGATGGCTTATTTAAGCCTTTTTAATGAAAGGAGGTGAAATCTCCATCTTGCCCTTGTTTATTTTTAACATTTGTTCGAGTTTGGTTATCCGTTTTTGTCGTTTCACAACATTTCACACTCATAATTCGATTTGAAATAGAGTACAAGTCGCCTTATGTGTTTAAGGTTTTCACAGGCCAAGTCCCTTGTTGTCTGATAAGTTGCATTGTTCTTTGTTTTATCGAGTTCTCAAGTCACCTCAAATTGCTTGAAGGCGACCCGATTTCTTCCTTGTATAACCCCCAAGTCGCCTTGCTTTTTAGTGAATCGCCTTGCTTAATATGTAGAGATGTTTCTTTATAAGTCAAATATGATGGGTTGGCTTGTGCTGGCCACAAGTGGCCTTATAAACACATAGTTAGGAAACACAAGTTGACCTGTTATCGGGGCAAGGCGACTTGCCTATGTGTTTTGGAGGCACAAGTCGACCTGTCATTAGGGCAAATTGACCTGCCTTTGCGCAAAGTTAAGGATTCTGAGAGGTAATCTCTACAAGTCGTTTTGGCACTTACTCAGGTCTCCTTGGTGACTTTCATATTTAACTAAAATTCAAATTTTGAGTCTTAGGTTGTCTTGTCATGAGTTAAGGCGGATTGTCTTCATCAAATTGACTCCAAACAAATTTTAATTGTTTCAAATTATCTCCAAAACTTATTTTTCTTTCAACCAAATTTTATAAAACCTTCATTGATAAATGAAAAACAATTACAACCGATTTTTCACGCTATTTTTATAAAGAATATTGAAAATTCAATAAAAAATTTTCTAATACCGAATATTTTGGTATTACAACACTTAACCTCCTAAAAAGAAATTTCGGTCTGGAAATTTAAAGGAAAATTTATACATCATCAAATATGTAAGGGTGTTGGTCTCGCATTAACTCCTGCTTCTCCCAAATTTCTTCTTCCATTTGGTTGCTTCTCCATAACACCTTAACCAAGGGGATATACTTACTCCTCAATTGCATGAGTTGTCGATCAAGAATTTTCACCGGATGAACCTTGAAACTCAAGTCTCGATTCAATTCTATGGGAGGAGTCTTTAATACGTGTGAGGGATTCAACAAGTATTTCTTTAGTATAGAGACATGGAATACATCGTAGATTTTCTCTAAATCCAAGGGCAACTCTAGCTGATATGTTACCTTTCCTATCCTCTCAAGAATCTTGAAAGAGCCAATATACCTAGAATTCAATTTCCCCCGTTTTCAAAATTTGATTACACCCTTCCAAGGTGAGACTTTCAAGAAAACCATGTCTCCGACCTCAAATTCCAAAGGTTTTCTCCTTTTATCGGTGTAACTCTTTTATCTATCTTGAGCCGCCTTCATTCTTGTCCTAATCACCTTCACTTTTTCTACCGTTGCTTCAATTAATTCTACATTGCCAATTTTCCTCTCTCCTACCTCATTCCAGCACAACGGAGTTCGGCATTTTCTTCCGTGAAGAGCTTCATAAAGTGATATCCTAATACTAGTTTAGTAGTTATTGTTGTATGCAAATTCAATTAATAGGAGGTGCCTATCCTAACTTCCTTGGAAGTTTATCATATATGCCCTAAGCATGTCTTCCAATGTCTGAATAGTGCATTCTGACTGTCTATCCGTCTGTGGATGAAAAGTAGTTTGAATTTCAACTTAGTCCCTAAAGACTCTTGTAGCTTGACCAAAATCGGGATGTGAATCAAGAATCACGATCAAATACAATCGATACCTGAACCACATGAAGTCGGACAATCTCTTTTATATAGAACTTTGCTAACCTTTCCAAGGGATAGGGGTTTTGGGTGGGCAAGAAGTGGGTTAACTTTGAGCCGATCTACTATTACCCATATAGCAACGTATCGGCTCAGTGTACATGGCAATCTTACCACAAAATCCATAATGATGTGCTTCCATTTCTATTTGAGTATCGGTAATGGTAGTAGAGTCCCGGCTTATTTCTGATGTTCGACCTTGATTTGTTGGCACATAAGGCATTTAGCTACTAGTTCGGTTATCTCCCGCTTCAACCCCAACCACCAATAAGTTTTCTTGATAGTTCGGTACATTTTAGTACTTTCAGGATACATTGCATAAATCGAAGAGTGTACTTTTTCAAGTATGGCTCTCCAAATCTCATCATTTTTGGGAATACAAATTTGTTTCCCATATATCACCATGCCATCATCCCGAATATGGAACTCACCACATTCACCCTTGTGAACCTTTTCTACTATACCCTTATCTCCTCATTAGTTGCTTGAAGCTCTATAATACGATCTACTAACATTGGTTGCACTTCAAATTTGACCAAAAGTATACCATGTTCATCATTGGCTAGCTCGACTCCAAGTGAATGGAGTCCTAGCAAGCTAAGAGATAAGAACTCCTATGAGATGCCAAAAAAGAAGACTTGCGGCTTAAAGCATCTGCAACCATATTTGCTTTGCCCGGGTGATAGTCAATTATCAGGTCATAGTTTTTAATCAACTCTAATCATCTCCGTTGCCTCAAATTGAGCTCCTTTTGAGTGAGCAAGTATTTAAGACTTTTGTGATCGGTGAAGACCCGACATGTGGCTCTATATAGATAATGTCGCCAAATTTTCAAGGTGAAAATAATGGCTGCTAGCTCGAGGTCATGAGTGGGTTAGTTCAACTCATGCTTCTTCAATTCTCAAGAAGCATAGGCGATCACTCTATCGCCTTGAATTAAAACACATCCCAACCCCTATTTGCTAATATCGCAATAAACCGCATAGTCGTCACCCCTAGTAGGAAGAATAAGTATTGGAGCAGATGTGAGTCTCTTCTTGAGTTCTTGGAAACTCTCCTCACACTTATCACTCCATTCAAATTTGACTTCTTTTCGAGTCAAGTTAAACAATGGAACTACAATTAGAGAATCCTTCAACAAACCTTCGGTAGTACCCTGCCAATCCGAGAAAACTTCTCACGTCAGTGATATTTTTTGATTGTTTTCATTTTAAAATTGCCTCTACTTTCTTTAGATCTATAAATATATCATCTCCGGATACAACGTGCCCTAAGAAGCCAATCTTCCTTAGCCAAAACTCATATTTGGAGAACTTGGCATATAGCTTCTTCTCTTTGAGAGTTTGTAAGGCAATCCGAAGATGTTTTGAGTGTTCTTCATTGTTCTTAGAATACACCAACATGTTATCTAAGAAGACTATGATAAATTTGTCGAGATAGGAATGGAACACCCTATTCATCATATCTATAAAGGCTGCAGGAGCATTTGTCAATCCGAAAGGTATCACAAAAAATTCAAAGTGTCCATATCGCGTCCTAAAGGCAGTCTTGTGACTATCGTCCCCTTTTATCCTCAATTGGTGATAGCCAGACCTCAAATCAATTTTTGAAAAGATACTAACCCTTTGGAGTTGATCAAACAAGTCATCAATTCTCGGCAAAAGGTATTTATTCTTAATGGTCATCTTTTTAACTGTCGGTAGTCGATACACAACAGGAAGGTGCCATATTTCTTCTTTACGAATAAAACCGAAGCACCCCAAGGTGAGATACTCAGTCGGATAAACCCCTTGTCAATAACTCCTGAAGTTGGACCTTTAATTCTTTCAACTTTGCAAGTGCGATCCTATACGGTAGTATAGAAATGGATGCAGCTCCGGGAGCCAAGTTGATAGCGAAGTCAAACTCCCGAATCGGAGGCAAACCGGGTAGCTTATCCGGAAAGACATCCGAGAATTCATTCACCATTATAACATTCATCAATTATGGATTTCCTATTGTAGAATCGATGATGTGGGCTAGGTGAGCTATACAACCCTTGTGCACTAATCTTTATGCCTCAATTGTTGAGATCAAACAATTTGGTAGGACTTGTCGCTTACCGACAAATGCAAGCGGTGGACATCCTAGTCTACGGAACTTCACCTCGTTAGTGAAACAATCTACTGAAGCTTGTTGAAGGTATAATCAATCCATACTTAGTATGGCATCAAAGTCCCTAATTTCCAACGGAATCAAGTTCACTTCAAGGATCTCATCCTCTACGACTACTTCACATGCCTTGTATATAGTGTCCCTATTCAACCGTTCCCCTAAGGGAGTGATAACCAACAACTCCTCTTCAATTGAGGTCAAAGGCTTATCGGAGTATTTAATGAATGTCGTACTCACAAAAGAATTATTTGATCCCGTATCAATCAATACACAGACGTCAATGCCAAAAATTTTCATCATACCTATGAATGGAAACCATTAAACAATTTGGGTTAACTATTTGAAACTCATGAAACATAGGAAAATTTATAAAGATAGGACATAGTACTCAATGCCACTATAACTATCTCAAGATATCAAAATCATCTCTCCCCAAATTCATTATCATGCAATAAAAATCACATAGTATTTATATCCAAATTTCTAAGTTATCAAATCCAAGTTCTAGGGAATTTACTTGTGACTATGTTTGGATTATTTTGTGTATCTTCATTCGTCATTGCATAAATTCTCATTTGAGTTCGTGGTTGTGGATGTTGAATTGGAGCAGCCAATGTGTTGCTATCCCCATCCGTGATCCCCATCCGTGATATGACATTAGGGGAGGAAATAGTGATGTTGGCTTCCCCGCCCATTGATCCACTGGGACGATCTCTGCTTGTTTGGCTTCTTCATCCTAACTTTGGGCAAGTGTTGTGGATATGACCCTCCTTTCTGCATTGATAACACTTTTTAGGTGCATAACAAACTCCAAAATGGAACCTACCGTAGTGCTTACACTGGTTTTTCTTGTTTCCCATCGATTTACTCCCAGAGGTGGTTCTAGATGTGGGGGACACAAAATTAGGTGGTCGTTGGCTTTGTGTAGTGCCAATGGATCCAATGTTTTGAGACTCTACCGTAGGAGGCCATGCTTTTACTTTACTTTGAATTCTGGTCCGATAAATGTTCGGATCTTCTCTTCTTTCTCTGGCCTTCTCTTGTTTTTCCTCTTTTTTCAACCATTTTTTCAGCTCTCAATGCCAATTTTAAGACATCTTTATAATAAGTGTGGGCTGAGGTTACAGATATCTTCTCTCAGATGGACAAATTTAGGCCTTCCTCAAACTTGAAACGTAAGTACTCCTTGGAAGTTACCAACTTCGGGACACATGAGGACAACCTTCTCAACTTCGTCTCATAATCCGCTATTGACTTGTTGCCTTGACGGAGGTAAAGGAACTCTTTTCTCTTCAAGTCTTGGTAAAACCAAGTATAATATTTTTCGTCGAATTCCCTGAGGAAATCATTCCAAGAAATAGGTATTGGGGACCTCTCCTTAAGATTATCCCACCATACTCGGGTGTCTTTGTCTAAGAATTTCACCGCCACCATGAGCTTCGACTCATCGTCAAGCCTCATGTCAGCCACAATCTCCTGAACTCGATTTATTCAAAATTTTGCCACCATCGCATCACTAGTGCTCGAAAAGATGACACATCCAAGTTGTCAGGCCTTTTTGATCAACTTGGATAACTCGATGGTTAGACGATTGATAGGTGGGGCCATTGAAGTAAAAGGAGCAATTGGTGCTGTTGGAGGGGTATGTAGAATAATTGGGCTTGGTGGAGGAGGTATTGGCACTTGAGAAGGAGCATGAAGATGAGTGCCATAGGTATTCCACCACTTGGTCCATTGCTAGAGTGCGTCGAGTGATGGTGGAGGAATCCCGATCGGAGGAGTTAGGTAATTGCTAGTAGTTGCCGAGGGAGAAGAGGGAGCACGTGAGGATGATCCATCCTTGTGCTCCGAAGGAGGAATTTCGTTTACATTTCTCAATCTTCATCCAGGAGACATGGTCCTATAAAAAGAAAGGTATTATCCTTAGTTCACTAAATTAGAATTCGGACTAAGTACTTAACCCCATAAAAATAAAAGGATTCCTAGTCCTTAAGATCCATGGAAGGTATTTGAGAATTCTTTGAAAAATCTTTCAAACTCCGAATTTTCAAAAACAAAAATTACTTTGAAATCTTGAAAAAACTTTTGGAGACATTTGGAAATATTTTTAAGCAATTAAAGATTTAAAATAGTGAGCCAAAACTCTGATACCAATAGAATTATCACGCCTCGACCCGCCCGTCGAGCACGCAACAACTACAGTGTTACCCCGAAATACATGTGTACTACACCCCGTGTTCCAAGATAGCGCAAGGCATTCCAATATCCAAAACACTTTAAAATAATTTAAACCATCCTTAGACTAATCCAGCCATCCAAACAATTCTCAAGTATTTAAATAAGGAGTGAGGGTAGTGGTACCAAACATATCTGTCATTGTATATTTCTAATGCAATAATGAACATCAATTGCATAAAATAAATTTCAAAACTATTTATTTGACTAGAGAGGAGGGGTGAATAGTTGAATATGAGTTTTTTTGAAACTTTTTGAAAATTTAAAACAAAATAGCAATAAATAAAAATTTAATGAAACAAGACACAAGAAATTTTTATAATGGTTCAACCAAACTCGGTGTACGTTCACTCTCAGACTCCTCTTGGATTTTTCACTAATTGCTTGTATTACAAATTTAATTACAAGTTCAAGTTCAACCTTATATAGTGCTTCGTCAGAACATTTCAATTCAATCTCACTCAGATTAAATTTGACTTTTCTAGGATTAAGACAGTGACATTCACTCCTTAATCTTAGACACTCATAATAATCTAAGAAACAAATGTTAAGAGTTAAGACTTGCTTTCCTCTGATTTCAAAGTGTAAGAATTAACAGAACAATTAAGATAGTTAAGAAATTTCAAAATGCACAGTAAGGATTTTACAAAGTATTCAATAGCGCATTCAATTCTCGTTTCCTCTCTATTTTCAGTTCTTCAATATTTATTGAGGTATTGAATAGATCCGTTGAGGGTTGGTAGTAGTTGTTGCATCCGAATGTTGGGTATTTAATTTCCGCCATTAAGGCTCTGAAATAGTTCCTTCGTTCGAGCTGAAACTTTGTTCCTTTTTCTAGCACCTCTTTAAATTAGCCAATCAAAACTTACTTACACTGTATTTGAATGTTAGTTTTGATAAAAAAGGAAACATTTCAAAAATTGAAGAAACGAGACGTCCATTAGGTTCAAATTTGTTTCCCAGATCTGATTTCTGACACACACAGGTCGATAACATCAAAGTGGACATCGACCCGAATTCAAACGTTTCATAGTGTAGTTTTGTTAAAACAGGTTGACAAGATACTATTCTAGGTCGATAAGATACTGTACAAAATATAATAGATGGACACATGTTTTAGAATTGGTCGATGCATATATGTGTGTCGATAATAATATGGTCAGGTCGATGTGCAACATCTTGGATTTAGTGAATATTAGGTCGACATGTTTAATGAGAACATCGACATGCTCCTATTCACTCTGAAAATTGATCGATGTGTGTATCTAAATTGGTTGATGTACATGTTCTTTGTTGACGAGAATAGAGCAGGTCGTTGTCCATTTTAATGAGCAAACAAATATTAGGTTGATAGGTTTGATAGCATACATTGACATACTACTATGCAATTGAAAATTGGTGGACCTAGTACAAAGAATTGGTCGATGTGTATTTATGTGGGTTGATAAGAATCAAGATGGGTCGATGCGTGTATTTTAGAGATAGAGACTAGTAGGTTGATGTGTTATCAAACAGGTTGATGTATTATTCACTGCTTAAATTAGTTGACCTGATGAACAAATTGGTTGATGTGTTTTTAAGTATGTCGACAAGTGTAACAGTAGATTGATATGTTCCTAAAAGACAAGTCCCAATCAGGTTGATGTGCTGTACCAACGGGTTGATGTGTTATTATTAAAAAGTAAAATTGGTTGATATATCTAAGTAAATTGGTTGATGTGTCTAAGTAAATTGGTTAATGTGTCATTATTCATATTGTTTCAGGTCAACATGGTTTGTGTTCAGGTCGATGTGTTGGAATATTTTATGTATAAGACATTTAAGTTTTGGTCGATGTATCTGTTCTATATATCGACATGTTTCTATTCAAAATAAAAATTGGTCGATACATCACTTTAAATTTGTCCACCTGACACTGTTTAGGTCGATATGTTGTTATGTAGGTCGAAATGTTCAGACCGTTATTTCTAAAGAAATCATTTATCTCAGGTCGACAAGAGCAACTGACTCAGGTCGATGTGTGTGGATAACTAAGAATTGGTTGACACAGCTCTTGCTATTGGTGGACCTACTATGCAGGTCGATGTGCTTCTAGTCAAGTCGACACTGATTACAAACTTCTGAATTTTCTAACTATTTTTTTGATTTTCTTGAAATATTTTTCTTTTAATCTATTATCATCAAAACTCTATTAGATCAACATTCTCTCCTTTTTTATGATGACAAAACTCCTAATATTTAGCCTATTGCTTAAATCCTTTTGAGTTCTAGTTTCTTAATATTTGTGTTTAAGAGCTCTTCGTATTCCAGCATATATTTCATAACAAACTTGTTTTTTAGTAGGCTTAGCACATGTTTAACACTACATTTTAGGCATTCATTCATATTTCAACACTCTTAGACATCCAGCACATCCAATATTCATATAGCATACATTACATTCAGTACATCACTCAGCACATACTTAGACATTTTTATCAGTATGCATAACATACGCTTAGGCATACACAGCAGACACTCAGCATGCACAATCAGCACATCCAAAATTCATAGCATGTAATGTATAATCAGTATGCACAACCACTCAGCATACAATGTAGCAGATAGTATATCATTGCTATCATACAACCACTCAGCATGCACAACCACTTCTCATTATTTTTGTTATTTTCTCCCATTTTTTGTCATCAACAAAACCATTGATCAAATTGTACTCCTTGTTTGTCTCCCTCATTCACATTCCATATTTGTCTTAGCATATACTTCGGATTCAACAACAAAACCATACATCAGCCCATTCAAATTCGGCATGCACGTTTCTAATAGCATACAATGTTCAGATTTAGCAACCCTAAACCATACATCAGCCGATACATTTAGTCCAGCTCACACTCAATTTATATTCCATTTTTGTACACATTTCAGATTATGAAAATGATAAAGGAAAGCTCAATCTGTAATGCATTTATGAGCATCAAAGGACTATAGAGTGCAATAAACATTAAACACCATAAAAAAACATAGTTTGAAGGTTAGAAAACATAGTCAGAGAATAGAAAAACAAACTCCTAGCTAGATTGACTTCGATGGTTTGGGATCCTTCTTTGGCTTTCCCTTCTCCTTCATCAAAGCATCTAACTTTTCTTACACATTGTAAAGGTCTATCCTGGTAAAACAACTTATTTGACCAATCATGGTTTGTCTTCTATCTATATGTTCCAACTTATCCCAAATTATTTGAAGGGTAATTGGTTAAATGTCGGATGATTCTCTTTCATTAGTCCTTTTTTCTTTTCTTGAAACATTTTCATTCTCCTCGTTAGCCTCAGCCTCAATCTCATCAGCCTGTTTCTTGCATGTTCCCCCTTCTTTTGTCACCCATTCTCCCTCACTATTGCTCATCCATCTAGCCCTTAACATTGAGGATGTATTGATTGAATTCTAGTCACTTAATTCAACAATTAAATCATTTTCCAACTCTACTCTATTCTTAGACAAAATATCAGTTATCATACTAGCATATGGTAATAGAGAACTCTCAAATCTGTGTACAGAAATCATAAAGTGGGAAACAATATAATGGAAATCAGGGTTCTTTCCACTTATAATGCAGGCCATTAATAAAAAATCCTCCTTTGAAATTGTAGTGTAGTTACCTCCTCTTGGTTTTAGTATATGACTAACTATCAGATGCAGAATTCTTTCATGAAAACCAAGCTCAGTAGCAATAGTATTCACCACAGTTAAATTCTCATCATCATAAACAACCTTAACATTATTTAGGTAATTAGATTTCATGTAGGGTTCACATTTGTCGTAGGATATCCAAGGAATGCTATTTTCTTCACATATCTTTCTAGGAGTTACTTTGAATTTCTTTCCATCTACAAAAGTCTAGAATGCACATAATACATAGTGATCATCTAGAGTAATCCTCATCTCTTCTATAGGTTCTTCACAAATAACATCTATATTGTTGTATAACAGTTTGACTTCCTTCTCATGAATGTATTTGTTGGGGTTCAAGAGAGAAGTAGAACATATCTCAATCAGATATTTTTCGTATTTGAAGTTAACTCTTTTCAAAAATTCCTAATTGATTAATCGTTCGTAGTTCATCTTTCTTTTTGAAAATACCTTATCGTATAGTTCATTCTGTTCTATCAACTGAAACTCATAGGTACTGAACTAAGGGAATGATCGCGGTGGAGGGGATGGTGGTTTCGTGGGTTGTACAGAGGAGGAGGTGCCCTTTTCCGTTGGTTTGGTAGTTTGTTTCGATGGTTCCGTGGGTTTCTTGATAGCTATTTTTATCTTAGGAGCCATTGAGATCATATTCTTGCGAAGATTTGGTAGATTAAGGTTTCAGAAGAGAGAGGGAAAGTTTGAAATTTAGGGATTAGGGTTAGACAGGTCGATGTGTTGACTGTCCGTATTCTATTAGTTGTATCACGGTCGACACAATTAAATACACATCGACCTATTTTGGTGGTTTCTATATAATTGGGTCGACACAATAATAAAGGCATCAACTTGCCTTCTTACTGCTACTTAGGTTGACATCATTAAAGTCAATCAATGTGTCATCTTTTGAGTTTTATTTTAAGTATTGGTTCATAATCAGGTCAACATGATTTTTCAATCTAACGTTTATCAGGTCAACATGACTCTGTACATTTTCAATTTGTTGACATATTTTGATAAATAGGTTGACATGAAGACTAGTACTCAAAAAATTAATGCTCTGTTTTTTGTTTCATCTTCTCTATTTCTTCATTTCTATCATTCCCAAATCTCTTCTTAATTCACAAAATCTATTTTTATCTAAATGTTTGGTAACAATATCAGTAATTTGTTTTTGAGTATCATGTACTAAAAAATAATCTCATTCTTCAGAACATGGTCTCGTATAAAATGTACCTCACTTCTATGTGTTTGGTTTGTGAGTGATACTAGGTTGTTTGTGAGATTTATTATAGTTATGTTATCACATTTGATTGGAATGCAATCAAAGACTAACCCATAGTCTTTCATTTGATATTTGATCCAAAAGATTTGTGCTGTGCATTGTCCAGCTGAAACATATTCAGATTCTTTTGTTGACAATACCACATTACTTTGTCTTTTGGAAGACTATGATACCAACATGTTTCCGAAAAATTGACAAGTGCCACTTGTACTTTTTCTATCCACTTTACATCCGACAAAATTAGTATTACAGAACCCATGCAAGTGAAAGCTTGAGTTTCTGTCATACCAAAGTCCTAAGTGTGTGATTTTTTTAAGTATCTGAAGATTTTTTTGACTGCAACTAACTGAGATTCTTTTGGATCTGATTAAAATTTAGTACAAAAATATACACTAAATTGTGTGTCAGGTCTTGAAGTAGTAAGATAAAGCAAAGATCTAATCATATTTTTGTAAAGTTTTTGGCATATAGATTTACCATCTTTGTCTTTGTCTAACTTAATATTTGTGGTTATTGGAGTTGCATTTCTCTTACAGTCACTTAATCTAAATCTTTTAATTAAATCATTTGTATATTTTGATTGATTTATAAAGATTCTATATTTTAATTATTTGATTTGTAGTCCAAGGAAGTAATTTAACTCTCCCATCATACTTATATCAAATTCTCCCTACATTTCGGCTACAAATTTCTCACACATTCTCGTGTTAATTCCTCCAAATATTATGTCATCTACATATATCTATATGATCAAGAAATTCTGGATGCAATAGAAAAATTGATATTGAATTAAATTGTTAAATTAACCGATACCAATTCTTCATAAAAATAAACCAACAATTGACGAATACTTGAATTAAAAATATAAGAAATTAAATAAAACATATAACTTTACAGTGAAGATAATCAATAAAATTTCCTTTGAATCAGAATAAAAGCTAACTACTCATAGTGACCATATTCTTGAGAATAAATAAAAGAAAGAAGAAAAAAGCGTTCTTCAAAGAAAAAAAATAAAAAAATAAAACCTAAAACCTAAAGAGAGGAATGTGCAGCGGCTACAGCACTTGTGAATATATATATATATATGAATAGTGTCATGAACAGTAACGTGAATAGTACCTTCTTTGTTGCCCTAGATCTAGAACTAGATTTAGGAATACTCTTCTTTTAAAAATGCCTAAAAAGGGGGAAACAATTAGCCCCTTAAAAACAATTTACTTGAACTAAAAATTTTCTATTACAAGTAAATCTTTACTCTAGATCTTCTTCTTTCATTTGTAGGTCCAAATGCTACCTTGAACCATTTAACTCCAAAAATGCCTTCTTAAACCCATTTTGATCCAAATTCTATTTTTGATCCATAAAAATAGAAATGTCATAAAAACATTTATTAGAATACTAATCAATCCAAAATCAAATCATAATATTAAAAATAAATATAACATTTTGTGCATTATCAAATTCCCACACACCAAACCAATATTTGTTCTCAAGCATTCACTAAATTAATGACTCAAAACAATTCTCTTTTCACTCCTTCCCCTCTTTCAAATAATTTTCAAATAATCCAAATCAACACACATAAGAAAAATTCAAGTAAAAATAACAATCCGGAGAGTAAGTGATCATAATTTCATAACCTTAAAAGAAAATATAAGCATCCCATCAAATTCAACAATTTCATCAAAATTCAATATATCAAAATTCAATACGCTCACAAGGAGTTCACTCTAAACACTCAAAGTGTTTGAGAGAATTTATCAATAACTCTCAAAATCAAATCAAAACATGTCATTACCATAAGTTTGTTTATTTATCAAATCTCTATCATCACTTATATGAATTCAAAAAAAAAATTCGGGAGTCTTTATAAGGTTGTAACGTGGTTTAGGTAAAGGTAGGATAAACGGGTAAATATGATATGTAATAAATATATCAAAAAAAGTATATTAAGAACACAAAAACCATTTTCCCTATCCCATAACATGAAATACAATCAACCCAAAAAAAGAAAAAATAACCCAATCAAGAGCATCTCATTTCTCAATCAAAATTTTTAAATTTCTCCAAATTCCCCAATTTCAACCTTTGGGAATTTTCCTTCATTTTCTTATTTTTTTTGTTCTTTCCCTTTTTTTTTGCCATTTTCTCTCTCTTTTTTTCTCATCATCATCTTTTTTTTTTCTTTTTTTTTTCTCAAAGACAATTAGACGTCATGATAAATGAAGTAGCATACACAAATCACCCCAATCGTATGATTGAATCTCTAAAAACAATCCCACAATAAGGTTTCTCATTCTCTTTTACAAATAACCACACAATTCTTGCTTTAACCACATGTTTCTTTGATATAAGGACAAAAAAGAAGTTTAAGTGTAAAAAGAAGGTCATGTGTCAAATAATGAGGTTATAGCAAAAGAAAATGGGTATAAACTCAAATGGGTTCACTAAGGGAAATATTATGCACGGGAATGTCTTTTTTCTAGAGCTAAAATGGGTAAACTTAAATGCCCCCATCATATTAATGTATGAACTCATAGATGTGGTTTCAAAATGCATAGTAAAACAAGTTTTAAAATAAACATACTATGATTGATAAACACTCATGAAAAAAAACTTTAGAGCAAGATGATGAATACTCTTAAACCTCAAAAGCTCACAAAAGTGTTTAATTTTGTATCGAATCTATCACATTTTCAATTGATTCAATCATTAAGATCAATGGGATACTCAAAACAATTTTATCCAAAAACAACTAGTCACGCTTGCCTCTTTCATGCATTTCAACTCAAATCAACAATGCAAGCTCAAAATTATTATCCGACAAAATCCTGAAAGTACGAAATTCCAAAGAAGAATAAAAGAATTGAAATTGGCACGAAAATCCTCCCACACACCTAGATACTACATTGTCTTCAATGTAAGTAAAAGATGAGAAATTTAGGCATAATTTTAAACTAGCAGCAACACTCATAAAATCACCCTAATGCAACATATAAAAGCAAAACAATGAAAATAAAGAGAAAGGAGAGAAAACTCCCCTACGGTGATAATGTTTGTTGGTCTGTAGTTGATGGTCTTTGTTGCTGTGAAGTAGCCACAAGGGTGGGTAAAATTAGGTCAAGGATTTCTTTGTGAAGAGGATTAGTTTTGTAAATTTTAGGGTTTTTGATTCCCTCTTTTTTTTTTTGGAAAGAAATGTGGGTTTAAAATTTGAAGGTTCTGAATGAATGGTGCTTTTATGATGAAATTATACAGTGTGAAGTGGATTTGAAGTCTATAAAAAATCGCGTGATCAATCCCTAGAGAAAGGATTGTTTCTGCTCACTGTGAAATTGACTTCAGAATTCATCGTGATCACGTTTTAACGCAATGACTGCTTCTGTCCATTTTTTTTCCACTTCATTCTTTGTCTGTCTCTTGATATGAACCATTGAAACTCTTTGAATTCTCCCTTTTAGACACCTAAAAAAATCCATAAATAAAAGGAATAAATGTTACTAGATAACACCAAAAATAAAAAAATCTACAATCAACTAAAAAAATGTTTGGGTTGCCCCCAATAAGCGCAATTGTTTAACGTCTTTATACTAGATATTCTCCACTTGTTTCTCTTCAAGGAGGCTTCAATTTCACTTTGGGAGGATCATATAATTTTCCTTCCATATCTAATTATGCATTCAATTCAAAATCAATATCACATTTTTTTTCACAAATTTCCTACACAATTAAATCAAAAATATCAGCAGAACATATTGATTGATACTCATTTGGATACTTCATATGATCGAAAATAATAAATTTCACAATTTCGCCATCAAAATCAACAGAGAAACTACCCTCATCCATATTTATTTTAGCCTTTGTTGTCTTCATAATGGTTCTCCTAATAGAAGTGGAGTTGAATTTATGATGGTGTCTCCTTCCATTTTCAAGATGTAAAAATCAGTTGGAAAAATTAATTTGTTAACCTATATCAAAACATTTTCAACAATCCCCTCTGGGTAAGCATAAGAGTGATCAGCTAGCTGAATAACAAGCCGAATTTCTTTTAAGGAATCCAATTTCAGAGGACTATAAATTGAATAAGGCATAATGTTAACAGGTGTTCCTAAATCTAGCATGGCATACTCCATTTTGTTTCTTACTAATAACATAAGGTAGAGTGAATATACTTGGATCTGCGCATTTTTTGGGTAGAGTTCTCTTGATGATATCAGACACATTCTCACCTATCTCATCACCTTTTATTTTCCCTACTTCCATCTCGTATTCTTCCATCTTGGATTCCTCAAACCTATAAGGAAAAGGTGGCACAATTGTACTAAAAGCATTAGGCAAAGAAGACTTGGATGGTACCATGATTGAATTTTCATGCTTGTGTTCCTCTTTTTTGTCCATATCCTTTCCTTCATTTACCTTCTTAGATGGAGTTAAACTCAAACGAAGTTCCTTCTCACTTCTCAACATTAGTGCACTAACGTTCTCTTTGGGATTTACCACCGTTTGTAAAGATAGTTTCCCTGAGGTTCAAGCTTTCAAGTTACTCAACGAGGTTGCCAATTGAGTAATTTGACTCCCCAAATTCTGTATACTTGCTCTCGTTTCCTGTTGAAATTGTTGAGTGTTAGTCGCAAGAGCCTTAACTATATCTTCTAAAGATATACCAGAATTTGAGGGTTGTGCAGGTGCGGGTGTTGGTCTGTTGAAGTGTTGAAGTGTTGAGATGGATATCTTGTTTGTCCTCCTTGGTTTTCATAGCTCAAATTTGGGTGATCCCTCCATTTAGGATTATAATGGTTGGAGAAAGAATCATACGTACATTGAGGTTAACCAGGGAATCCTCCTACAATATTTACTTGTTGAGTGCAATTTTCTTGTAGGGATGGATACATATCCGTCGGATGTCCGAGAACTGAGCATATGCCACAAACCTTGGTTGTCTGAATTTGCCCTACGCCAACTGACGAACCAAACGGATAATTCAGAAATTTGATTTTTTAGATTTGAGTTACTTACCTCATTGACACGTTTTGTAACTTCATCCACTCTCATTCCAAATTATTGAGAATTCTCTGCCATGTTCGAAATCAACTGTCTGGACTCTTCTGGAGTTTTGTTGACCAAATCTCCTCCACTAACTGCATCTATTATACTTTTATCCATTGGTAGAAGTCCTTCATAAAAATATTGAATTAAGAGTTGATTTGGAATTTAATGGTGTGGGCAACTGGCGCAGAGTTGTTTGAATCTCTCAAAATATTCGTATAGTGGCTCTCCACTAATCTGACTGATCCCACATATTTCCTTTTTTATGTTGGCAGCCTTAGATGCAAGAAATTTTTTTTTTTAAAAAAAATCTCTGTATTTCATTCTATGTATTGATCGAACTAGGAGGTAGATAGTACAACCAATCTTTCGCCTTATCCTTTAGGGAAAAAGAAAAGGCCCTTAATTTGATTTATTCCTCGATCACATATTGGGGTTTCATACTTGAACAGACAACATTGAATTTCTTCAACTATTGGTGTGGATCCTCACCTGGAAGATCATGAAAAATAGAAAGTACGTAAATCAAACCAAATTTGAGTTCGAATGCTAACTCAAGAGCTGGATACTTGATGCACAAAAATTGTTGATTCAGATTTGGTACAGCCAACTCCTTCAGAGTCCTTACATGATTTTCTATCTTTTCTTCTTCGTAAAAAATAGTAAATAAGTGAAAAATACAAACTAAGAAATTAAAATAGTTCCCGACAACAGCGCCAAAATTTGGTCAGGTTATCAAAACTCCTCAAATTAATTCTGATTCCCCCAATGCAACAAAGTTGTAGTAATAATGATACTAGGTCGAATCCCACAAAAACTATAGTGACTTAATCTCTTAGTTAATGCCAAAATAAAATGGGGGGTTTATAAAATAAAATTTTAAATCAAAAATTAAATACCTAAAATTAAAAAACAAATCAAATATGCAAAAATACTAAAAATTGGAGAACAAATGCAATATACTAAATATCCAATCCAAGAGTTCACATATTCGATTGTTTCACTGATCATCGGTTAAAAAATGTTATTTTTACAATTCAAGTATTTAATCTTAAATTTATTAAGATAGTTGTAATAAAGTTTGCGTTTTCCTAAAATAATTGACCAAATTCAGTATCCAATCAAAACTCATCATTAATCGACTAGATATGATAGCGTCTATATCGACATAATGATAGCATTAAATTCTATGAAAACAGTTAAATCAAAATACAAATAACCATAATAGCTGTACAATTATTCAATTTTGTTCTATCAATTCCTTAGGTTAAAATGAATATCGACAATGACCCATAAATATAAATAACCTATTTGTTACTCGTACTATTCATTTATAACAATTACAGATAACTGAAATCTTGGATGCAGCAGAAAAATTGATATTGAATTAAATTGTCAGATTAACCAATACCAATTTTTCATAAAAATAAATCAAGAATCGACGAATAGTTAAATTAAAAATGAATAGTGTCATGAACAGTAACATGAATAGTGCCTTCTTTGTTCCCTAGATCTAGATCTAGATTTAGAAATATTCTTCTCTAAAAAATCCCTAAAAATGGGGAAACAATCAACCCCTTAAAAACAATTTACTTGAAATAAAAATTTTCTATTACAAATAAATCTTTACTTTAGATCTTCTTCTTTCATTTGTAGGCCCAAATGCTATCTTGAATCATTCAGCTCCAAAAATATCTCCTTAACTCCATTTTGATTCAATCTCCAGTTTTTATCCCCAAAAATAAAAAATGTCATAAAAATATTTATTAGAGTACTAATTAATTCAAAATCAAATTACAATATCAAAAATAAATATAACATTTTGCATATTATCAGTCCATCAATTTTAAGATCCATGCCGACTAATTTTAGTCTGACCCTAAACACGTCGACCTGATTAATAATTTTTCTCGACTTGAATCATAGAAACACAATACAAATTGCTAAGTAAATAGATATTAACATATATGTGAACACATCGACCTGATTAGCCTCAAATGGACAAATTTAGAGTGTCATGTCGATCAATTTTAGGAGCACAATGACCCACTTTTGGAACACATCGACACATACTAAGCAAAAATCTAAGGAGGTCAATATACCTGATAATTGTCAACCTGATTTCTTGTTTCTTCAGAGACACACAACGACCTGTGTCATTATACTTGTCGACATGAAAAATACATCGACCTATTTTATTAGACATGTCCATCAATTTTAATTAGGTACAGAAGTATGTCAATGTGAGACTAAAACATATTAACCTGAAGTAATGCTATTTAAATAATCACACATTGACCTTATCGACATACCCAACACATCAACCAATTTTAGAAGATAGATCCTCCAATTTTTAATCTGTATAGTGATATGTCGATATCTAAAACAAACACGTCGACCTGATATTAATTGACTCTTTAATATCACACATCAATCTGTACCTAGCCTTGTCGACCTGTATAACACATCGATAAATTTAAGTCCATAGGCCCACGTATTTAATATAGCACATGGCCTTGTCGACCTGTTTAGTAAAAGATATACCACTAAAATTTTGAATTCAGGTTGATATACCATTTAAATATGTCGACTCGTAGTTGTCAGAAAATATATTTTATAAACAGATTTGAACTCAACGGTCATCTTCTTCTTTTGATTCTCTGAATATTTCTATTTTGATCAAAACTAACGTTCAAATGCAGCAATAGCACTTCATACAATTGATTAAAGAAAATGAGCTAGTACTAGAAAGCAAGTCGTCAATGCAAATTAAGGATTAGCCGGAAAACATTTAATGACGGGCATTAATTAACAACGTTCGAATCCAACCACTGCTCAACGGCTCTTTCTTGCTAAACAATAAATATCAGAAAAAGGAGAGTAAATGAGTTAATGCTGTTCTAACGATCCAATCTATTTTTAATCCATTGCTCTTAATACTCTATTTTTACTTTAATTACACTCTGTTTCATCACTCCAATCTTCTCTTTGAGTGTAAACTCTTGTAAAAGTCAAATTTCAATACATCCAAGGACTATAGCCTCACTTTCTGTAACATTTTACTTCTCTCGTTTTGAAATTGTTAAAAATCATTGAGGTATTCACGGTCTGGGATTTAATGAGAGAAAATCAAATTGTGTTAGGTTAGAAAGTTAGTATTTGTGTATAAACACTGAGAAGGTTTATATTGAACTTAAAATCAAGTTTGTGAATGCCTAACTTGTACATATAATCAAATTTGTACTATTGAGATAATAGTAGAAAATTCAAGAGAGAGTTTGGGAGTGAACGTAAACTACGGTCGATAGAATTACTATAAAAATTTCACGTGATATGTTTTCTATTATTTTTCATTTTCATCTTTTTTGATCACTTAGTTTTCTTAATCTTTCAATTCCTGTATATCACTTGTGTCTCATACAATTTGCAAAACCTCCAAATTCTCACAAAGTGACAAAAAAATCTATTCACCCCCTCAAGTGCGGTCCTTATCCTTGTCCACCACCTTAGGTAATAGTGGCCTGACGTAGTCTTGATTTGTAATATAATGACCGGTATGACTATGACTATGACAGTATCATACTCAGAAAGAACTTTTATCTTGAAATGCTTCAGGTCAATTTAAATAGAAGAGCACAAACAGCTTCACACCAGAAATTTGACCCAGTAGAACTCATAACGAACAAAATAAGGATATTATGAAATTTTAATAAAGCAGACTCAAAATACTTACAGTCATTATGTCGCCTGCATACATTACCAATGGATCATTTTTCTTCTCACCTGTAAATAGGAAGGTAAGTACATCATACCATGTTTACACTACGAATATGAACAACAGCAAGTACAATAAGTCGTACCAATACTATAAGCTGTGGATGGAGCTGCAGGTGAGATCAGGATAACATTTTTATCTAATGCATCCTTGAAGCTTCTCTGAATCAAGGTCCTCACCTAGAACACTATTTCAAGATCATAAAAAATTCCTCGCAAACCAAAATGCTTCCAAGAGGATGTTTCTATTTATTAACCACAAAATCATTAAACAAGGGGAAGTGCTCCCCAAATTTTAGTTGGAAGGTTTGAGAACTCCACATTTGATCACAAGCAGTTGCATGATGGAATTTATTAGCTCTATTACCTTCAATGATTAGAACACATGAAACACCAGAAATAAATGGTCGTTAACTATAAAATTTTTCTACCTGCTGAGCACGCTTGTAATATACATCATAATATCCAGTTGAAAGAGCATATGTTCCCATCAAAATTCTCAATTTGACCTGTACAAAGTGTTTGCACATGTTTCTCAAAAATCATACTGGGCATCCTTCATGCAAGCTAAAAAATGTCACTAAAGTAACATTATAGCACTTCCAGACAGGAAAAAAGTGCACTGACAGTCAAAGATGTTGTACCTTAGAACCAAATCCTTTAGCTCGTGAATCCCCATAGAGGGAATTCAACTCATCTGCAACAATTTGGTTTCCATACCTGAAAAAAGATAATCAAATAAGAGTAAGAAACTTTAAGAAGTTTCTTTATCAGTATGCAACTAGGTAAAGAAAATCAGCAAAATTCTACTGAAGGTTGGGTGGGTGCTTCCAAGCTGGGCTTCTAAAGATGGGATTGCTTCTGCTCACCACTTCAATGATAAGACCTCAAAGCTTTATCCCCACCTTAATTCATCATGTCCTATATCTATTGCCATATCTAACCTAAATACCAAATTTAATTTTGGCAGGTGAGCAGGAGAGGCAAAAACTCAATTGTTTGGAAGTTTATGGTTTTACCCATCCCCTCATTCTCAGTTTGGTTGGGCTTCTACGCATAGAATTGCTTCCACTTGCTGCTAATAATTGTCAACCGAATAATAAACCATCACAGCTTTATCCCCCCAATAACTCACCCAGTCCTGGACTTATTTATTGCCATCTCTAACCTACTTAGTGACTTCATTCTTCAGCAGGTAACGAAAAAAGCTCACTTGCTCCCTGAAGCACAACAACAAACCACCGAATTTGAAGGTTTTATTGTAGGGCTAGAAGGGAGGTTTGCAAGTCTGTTATAAATCAAATGGAGGCAATTGATGCATGAAGACAGCAAGAGGAGAAACAATTCAAGCCTGGCAAAGGATAACAATCCTGTACACAAGGAGCATGGTTCTCCCACCCCAATGGTGCAGCAACACCACGTACAAGGCTGGCCCCTTTGGGAACAATTGTGCCCCGAGGGGGCAGCCACGCCCGCCAACCCACCAAGGATGTGAAGACTTGTATTTTTGATTTTGTTTCTTTCTATTTAATATTTTCTATTTGCTTTTTTTGGGGTCAACTATCATTTTTAGAACTCTAGTCATAATTGTACTGGAGTTTTATTAGGTTATTTCTTGTAGTCTACTCTAACCTGGATCTAACCTGGATTTATTTAAACAGTTGTTTTGTCATTGTGATTCAGCTTTTGAAGAATTTTAAATAGAGAAAAGTTGATTCTTTTTTTTTTATTTGAAAGGACTCCCATTGCAGAGCCTTAAGGTTTGGGCCAAACAAACTTGCAGAGTTTTAGAGTCTCTAACAAACTCCAACTACACTTCTACTGTATACACCCACTCCCTCCCTCCTGCGATTCCACATGAGACGAGTGTTGGAGCACAATTTTCTAGAACTTTGTCATAACTCTATGATTTTTACTCTCTTAATCAATTAATAAAATCCCTATCTAAACAAAATGCTCACAATGTGTGCACATTTAAAGCATTCGTGCTATTGTGGACTTTTCAACATACGGTCTCAAATCATGGATATAATTAGCTCAAACTACCAAAAATATTGAATCAAAAAATATACCCAAGATGAGTTTGTACTTTCTGCTTACGGTAGACATTTCAAATCCATATTTTGGGTATAACTTTCTACTCCGATATCCGATTGAGTTGATTCTTGTAGTGTTGGAAACTAAACTTTAAGGCCTGCAAATCTTATGAAGAGTCTATAAGTTAATTCAGATTAAAACTTACCAAAAATTTGGATAAAGTTGCTACAGTGTTAGAAATCAAGGATAAAGATAAAGTTTCTAAGTCAAAGTGAAAGAACCAAGTTTCTTAAAAGCTCACAACTTCTTGCAGATCTAGAGTTTAGTTTTATAAATAGACGTATCTCCTACACATCTTTACATACATAGAAAGGACACGAAAACCCTAACAAACACTTCCATACCACATGATTTCCATCTCTTTCATTGTGCAGAAGATTATAATATTTTTTTTTTACTTTTCTTGTTTTTCTTTATTATATCTAACTAATTTTTTTATTCCTAGAACTCAGAGGATTTTATTCATTGATTAATAATATGCCCTGATTTTAATGTTTCAAACGTTTTAGGAGCTTACGTTTTGATAATTTGAGATTGAATGTATGTATAACCAATATAATTGCAAGAGATTAGTTCAATACAATAAAATTCATATAGAATTATAAGATTGACGGATGATTGATTCTGTATATATGGTTTTAGGAAAAACCTTAAATTACAAATATTTTACAGAACTTAAAATAATTCAATTTAATTAAAATTGCATGACCATTGGATTTTTGACTAATTGAATTAGGGTTTTACCACATGACCATCGGGTGAATCTATTTTAAGAAAATCTGTCATCATCAACAACGATTATTTACTCAGTAAACTTAATGGAATTGAAATAATTCGACCATGTGAAAGATTGAAAACACATGAAATTGACGTTTTAGAATTTTTATTTATTGATTCAAGTCTTTTAATATTTTCAAAATTTTTAATATATTTATAATTGAAATTTGATTTGTCCAACTTAAATAATGTAATTTATAGTTGGTAGTATACAATATTTTCGTGAGAATGACACTTACTCGCACTACACATAACACTTAACTAGCGTATATTTACTCGAAATCGTGATATCAAAATTGCATATCAGAAATTAATATAATGAATAAAGATTTGTTTTTCTTTTTTTATTTTTTTTCCTAATTTCAACTGGTACAAAGCAACATTTTCTTTTTTCCACAAATTTTTTCTTTTCATTTAAAAGAAATGATTCTAATCTTGGACACACCTAAAACTTCTAGTTCTAACCAAATGATACAATTTAGACTTTTAAAACTTCAAGATCATTTTACTAGTTCTTTTTTTTTCTCATTGCAACAACAGTCTAAAATCTTTCAAATTTGTCATTGTGGAATATGCTAATTAATAATTCAAGTCCCCTCCAATCCAAAAATTTTATATTTTTATGCAACGAGAATGCATTAAACATTAAATATTCACATTTCTACAAAAAACCCTAAATAAACCCAAACCAGGAAAGTAGAACCCTCAGTGGTACTCCCTATGCTGAATTCATCCAAATTAGTCTTCCTAACAATAATCCCTCCACACTTCTTCACTCTCCTCATTGCCATCACATCAAAGGGTGGCCTATACGCTTCCAAAACCTTAGACACTCTAGTTGAAGGCATGTCGGCTGTGCAAATATTATCCTTGAAACCCGCAAAAACCCCAGCAAGTGGACCTAACTCCTCATTCATCTCAATTTTGCAGTCAAGCTCTTCGGCCTCTTTGTTGATGGAGTCCGAAATGTGGAGGAAGCTTCTGATACGGGGTTCTGTTTGCTGAATTCACGCTAAATAGGATTCGGCGAGTTGGACTGCAGTTTGGCACCGGGATAAGAGGGAGTCACGAATGGAGAGGATGGTGGACGAAGGTGGTGGTGAGGTTGAGGGAGGAGATTGGGTGGCTGTGGGTTGTGGGAATGGGTGGGAAGTGCATGGTGATAGGGTTGTGTGGAAATGGCGGTGGCCTTTGAGGGGAAAGCGGTGTAAGGATTATAATCTTTAGGGAAGTACAAATTTAGGGTTTGATGTAGCTACGGAAGTCATAAATGTTGCTGGAGAACATTTAAAAACTCAAATCAAACACAAGATCAAGGTTGGAAATTGATAAAAACATAGGTTACAAGGAAAATCAAGAGATAATTGTCGTCTTTCATAACAAAGCTTCAAGCTTCCTTAGCCATGGCTCTTCCCAATAGCTACTTAAATGGACAGATAGTGATATGGAACAAAGGAAACCCAAAATTGAGCTCAAAATAACATTACATGACATAAAATATTGAATTGAAAGAAAAATTAGAAGGACTTGCCTCAAATGAGACTCGAAACTTTTGTAGCTATGGTGATTCCTTGTGATAGTGCAACATACATGGCGATAAAGAGGAAAGAGAGAGAAGAAGATGGTGTGATGTTGATGACAATAGAAAACCCAAAGGATACGAGGGATTGAGAGATTCAAGGGGTGCTTATATAACAACCCTAATTTTCGGAAAAGTACATGTATAATTGATATTTTTTTTAGAAATATTTAAGAAAAACCTTAACCAAATATTTTGAGAGATGACCTTAAAACTTTTTCTATTTTTCACAATAATTTATTTTAATTTTTGAAAATATAAAATGATCTTGATCATTGATTTGCAATGTAAATTTGTATTTCAATTTTAGTTGTTTGTTGAACCACCTATCCTAAATCAGCACCAAATTTAATTTTAACCTCATAAATTTGACTTTTGATCAAATAATATCATTGCTTCCCTAATTTGCCTTCTTCAAGTGCCTAACGTGGACATACTTGAACCAATAGTTGTCTAACCTCTCAACTTTGATTTGCACTCACCTTAGTTGATGGTGGCTACAAAAGATAGGGTGTTGCACCCTTTAAGAAGATACCGCATTTGAAGAGAAGAAAAACAAGGGTTAGAGAGAGAGATGGAGTTGGGAGAGTGAAAAGGAGAGGTCGTTGAGTGAAGACAAAATAAAAGTTTTGTATTCTATTTGTGTGGAAGAAAGGAGGAAGAGGTGATAGAGAAGGAGAGACACGGAACTTTTTGCATTGTGTAGAAGAAGAGAATGCAGGAATAGAAAGAGAGAAAGGTTATTGGATTCTACGAGAGGCTTAAAAATATGTACAGGCTTATGAAACGAGAATTTTGTAAGACTTGTTTAACTCTAAAATAAGTGTTAAATAATACATGCTTGCTTGTCTTTGCCAATACTTTAAGTTGGTGCATTACTAGTTTCTTTATTTACATCTTTTTTCTTTGCAAGTATGCCATAATTTGTTAATATCTCATAATGAGATTTAAAATGATATTAGTTTATTAGAATTGATCAATTTGAAAAGTGAAATTTAAAATTTTGATTTTTTTTTTCAAATAATTTACTTATATGATGATTGTTTATTGTTCTTCATTTAGCGTCATCCAATTTACGTTAAGATTTTGAGATTTGATTCATTTTTTTTGGCGACCTTTAATTCAATACTAAAATTTTTAATAGTCTTTTGAGATAGCTTTTGACTTATCTTTCGATACAATTTTCAATTTAATCCAATCTTCTAATTGGCTTTTGATATTAGACTAAATTCTCAGATGGATGTTTGACTCAACAACAACCATTGATTTGCCTTCTACTTGAAATCATTCCAATCATGCTACCCCTTTAACAAGAAAAGGTCTTTGATAATTTGAAATTTTAAAATAAATTAATAAATTTGACAATTCAAATCAGATGCTAACTAGCTCATTCATTATTTGGTTGTTAGTATTTGAAATACTCAAATTTAACAATTGAGATAATGATTTAGCTAATGTGTATTCTATTAAATGGTAAGCGTTAATATTTGATTTCATTTTTGTAAGTTAGTAGTTTGATATTTCTTTCTCTACTTTTCTATGAGTCTAAAATGCTGAGTACATGTGAATTGGGAGAGATGAGATATATTGAAGGGTCTAAACAAAAATGCATATATAAATAAGTTAGATGTAGGAGAGACACTTTTGTTATAAATTTATACTTCACCATCTCTTTGAACTTAAAATTTTTGCCGATGTGGACCAAAGTTTAGTTTGTCGATTCTAATTTAGTTAAAGGTAAACATTTTTTGCTATTGTGTCCTGTTTAGTAGGAGTTTACCTCATGAAACCCTTCACAAAGTTCATAACAATTATAATTGTAATATTAAGTTTCTTTTTATATAAGCTATTGCAATTATTCCACGTGCCACCATAGTAGCTCGGGCACCAGAGTTTGAAGGTAGAAGATTATAAATAAAAAAAAAAAAAAAGATCATCTATCTTTGGAGTTATTCTCTAGAACCCTCATTTTTTATAACTTCTTAAACTTAAGAAGACACATTCTTTCTAATTTATCAAACTTAGGTAATGTTTAGTTAATAGTAGAGGACTTCACAGAGGACTTGATTTACAATTATTAGTGCATTTAACACAGTAAAACCACTCACAATCTCCATGATGTTCCCTATTTATTTTCATTCTAGATTTTATTCGCAAACTGTATTAGATGTGTGAGAGTATTATAATTTTTTAAGGTGTTATTGGTAATTTATGTTCTTGAAATTATGTTTAGAGGGAGAGGGGGCATAGTCAAGAATAAAAGTCACATTGAGAACCCAGACAGTGAAAAATGAAAAAAAGATGAGAGAGAAAATGAATATTAGTTTATTAACAAATATTAGTTTAAAACGAATAATTATAGAGAAAATTTTTTTAAAATAGAAAGTGTAAATGAGAGAAGTTGGAAATTTAATGATAAAGTAGGGTTATAAAGAATTGTTCTGCAAGTTTGGTGTGAAGAATGCTTATCTCATGTCAGTGTTCAAAAGTCAAGACTTGGATCTATACCTTGTATTTCTATCACAACTGGGAAGTACAAATAAGAATATGTTTATAGCTCAACAATTAAAAAAAGAAAACAAAATAACGATAAGTGAACTTGAAAAATTGTTTGCATATAACGGACAAGAATATGTCTATTACATTTGTGGTGTAAAGATATTTGCATAAAAAATAATAATGATAAAATATAAAAAATAATAAAAGGATACAGCTTAAGGATTTGCCTTTTTACTCTCTTTCTGATGCTTAAAAAGAAAAAGTCATAAAAATTGGTCTTATGAGGACTTATTACTCGTTTGGCATGTTTTTTTTCGGTTTCTCTATTTTTCATAACGAGAAACCCTACCAAATAATATTTTTTAAAAATTCTTTAAAAAAGATTTTTTTTAAAGAAAAATTTAAAAAGTAACTTTAAAAAAAAAAAATCTTGAGAAGAGCTTTTTTTTTCTTATTTTTTTAATGCTCTAGTTTTTTTTCAAAAATATATATATATTATTCCATTTATATCTTCACATAATTATTTTTATTCCATTAATATATTCATTTAAATGATACAAAATTTCAAATATGCTTATTAACTTTTAATTTTTAACTTTATTTCAAAAATAAAAAATAAAAATGAAATTAACTTTTAATTTTTAAATTTATTTCAAAAATAAAAAAACCAAACAATTTTTGAACTTTTTTTAAAAAGAAATTAATTTTTATTTCTCCTTAAAAGGAGAAGATAAACTGAAAAAAAATCTACCAAACATGCACTTAATTTTATAGAAGTGGTTATTCTCAAATTGTGTTGCTTGTACTTGTTTTCTCATAACTTCAATGGATATAAAGCTTGTTATAGTCTTATTTGCTCTTGTAAACATATCAATATGTAGGCAGACAAGCAGTTTTTTATTCTCAGGACATGGCCAACTATGGGATAAGAATTTAGAAAATGGTTTACTAGAATTGTGGCGAACTTGGGAAATGGTTTGAATATAAGGAGGAAATGAAATTACATGAGATACTTTTTGTCTGTAATTTTATTTTTAATGGCATCAACAATAAAACATTGTTTTAATAGTTTTATTTTTGTTTGATTGGAATTAACTCCTCTGAATTGTTTGCACATTTTTTTAGTCATACGCCTAATTTTCTTCGTACGCTTTTTGATAAGTTGTGTTGATTTGAATTGCGGATATTTTTATTTTTTATTTTCAAGTGAGGCCCCAAGGCCAACAAAAAAAATTGTGGATCTATTTATCTATTTGTATGTTTTTCTTTATTGGGAGAAATATTTGTTTATTTGGAGTCAACTTGACTTGATCATGTATTGTAAACTGTTAGCGATATATATTTTGTTCTATCTAATATGGGAATGATTTTAGATGATTTTTTAGATCTTCAAATTTTAATTTTGTTTATCTTTCAAAGGAGTACATAATATAACAAATATCCATAATGCTCATACTTTTGATAATATACCAATGTTTATGATGTGCTTAAATATGATTTCAAAATTCATTTATATTTTATTTTAATATAAAAAAATAGAAAACTTTTAATAAAAAATAATTTAAAATTATTATTACACTTATATTTTGACATAAAAAATGCAGCTTGTCCCAGTCAATCCCTTTCTCTTGCGTTCTCAACCAAACACCCCTCGGATTTGATTGGGGTGTTAATTCATTCCCAAGCCAAAATAATAATTTGTCTATATCAATAAGTTAAATAAGGAGGCAAAAGTCAGAGGAATATCATAAATTAAGTAGATTATTTTGAGTTTACATATGAATTACCAATTCATACTTGATATGACTCTGTTGTCTTTGATGGACTAAATAATAAAAGTTTAATTGAAATTTTAGTCAAATTTTATTTTTCACTCTCATTTGATCTCTTTTGATACTTCATCATTCTTATATTTATGGTGTCTTTTTGGTTTGTAGAAAATAGGTCGTCTTTTTATGACAAATAAAATATGTAAGAAAAGGCACAATGGTTTTTGATCCACAATATTTGTGATTTTTATTACGATGCTCATGATGTGGTGCCATTTAACTGTGATCTATTTTTTAAGTAGAAAACAACCGATAAAGTTTAAAGAAGAAAAAAAGAATTGAGCGCATGCATTACTTGCCTAGACTTAAAAGAGATAGTGATACTCATTAGTGAATTTCAAACGAATAGATGTATAATTGGAATATTATGTGAGATGCTGAGAGATGTAGTATGTTTGAGAGTGAAAAGAAATATGAAATTAGAAGAGATTATATCCATATTTGTTTATATCTTGACTAACCGAAAAAAGAATAGAATAATAAGTTATATGTTCTTGAGAAGCAATGAAACTTTTAGTTGCCAATTAAATCTTTGTCCCTTAGTAGTTTTGAAATTACATTCCATGTTGCTTAAGAAACTAGAGTCTATAACCAATAATTGCATAGAAAACGGATAGAAATATTTTAGGTAATTTTTTGTTTAAATTAACTTTTTTTATAACATATAATGGTGATTATAAGAGTTTTTGCTTATTTTTTAGATGTCTTTAAATATAAAATTGTCTGAGTGCCTTAGACGGAACATTAATTAGTGTGATACCACCTTTTGATCGAAAACCAAGGTACTGAACAATTGCAACCAATGTGTTAGAAGTTTGTTCACCTAATATGAAATTTATTTATATCTTGTCTAATTGGAAAGGTTCTGCACATGATGGTCATGTGCCTCGAGATGCCATATCTAGGCCTAATAGGTTTAGAGTCCCTAAAAAAATATATATTACAATATTCAATACCATTTAATGGCTGAAAATAATTAAAAATTAATTTGATAAGAATTATCTAATTTCAAAGTTATCACATTAGTATATTAATCAAATATGATTGTACGTTGAAGGTTGTTATTATTTGATGAATGTTGGATATTGCAATATTAAGGGATTTCTTGTCCCCTATTGAGAGTAACGATATGATTTTAGTGAATTCGATGGTTTCCAACCATTGATAGCGGAAAAATATTTCAACATGAAATATTCACGGGTTAGAAATATCATAAAAAGGTATTTTAGATTGTTAAAAGAAATATGAAAATTCCTTACTTTCCCTTCATTTTTTTGGAATTAAAACACAAATTAGAATTATAATGACATGTTATTTATCATACAACTTGATATGAAAATTATCACATCCCATTAATTTTAAAGTTATCACATTAGTGTATTAATCAAATATGATTGAATATTGAAGGTTGTTATTATTTGGTAAATGTTGGATAGTACAATGTTAAGAGATTTCTTGCCCCCTATCGAGAGCAATGATATGATTTTAGTAAGTTTGATGGTTTCCAACCATAGATAGCAAAAAAATATTTCAACATGAAACATTCACATATTAAAAATATCATAGAAATGCGTTTTGGATTGTTAAAAGGAAGGTAAAAATTCTTACTTTCCCTACTTTTTTTTGAAATTGAAACACAAATTAGAATTATATGATATGTTGTTTATTGCATAAATTGATACGAAAAAGCATGGCTTTTGATTCTCAAGAGTTAGAACTAATTGAAAAGTCAGATGATAATACAGGGAAGAGCGATGAGGAAAGATGAGGAATGTGATAAAGATGATGAGAACGAAATATAGTACATAACAAGTGTGATACCGGGTGGTAAGTGGGCTGATTTTAAAAACAATGTGATGAAGCGAAAGTTTTAATTGAAAAACTACAAAAATTAGCTTGTGATCCTTTATGGAAAAATGATGAAAGCTTTAGGAATAACTATATGACTGAGTGATACAAAATTGACTTGTGTAAAATTTTAATATTTATCAAGAAAGTTAGTCCCCATATTGAATCAAAGTAAAGTAGTTGAAATTCAAGTTTTATGCAATTATTGAAATGTATAGACAAAATGGTTGTAATTGGAATAAACTTGAGCAAAAGATTACTTGTGAAAAGCAATGATATGATGATTGGTGTAAGGTAAGAAATAATTTTCAAATTTTTTGTTTTGAGTATGAGTTCAAAGTTATCTTTCTACTATATTTACTTGTATTATTATTTCTAGATGCATAGAGATGTAGGAGGCCTCTCGGATTTCAAATTTCCATGATTAGGTGACCTTGAGATTATATATAGAGCAAACAAAGCAACGGTGAATATTCCTGAAGGCATTGTCAATGTTGTGATAAATATAGGATAAATTATATTTAGATCAAGTCGATTAATCAACTTGCACATTTAACACTTAGAAAAATCAACGAGAATCAAGTTGAATCACATACTGATTCACAACACACTAAGCACAAGACATTATGAAAATAAACTATGTCACGAGCCATAACATATGTCAGGCTAAGTTGACTCACTTATAGACAAGTCGACTTACACATTCGAAATTTTGTGAAAGTCAACACAAACGTGACACAGGCAAACAAGTGAGTCAAACTCAAGTTGACCTAGACAAGATATATTGTTGACTTATACATGTGTAGCACATTAAAAATTTCAATAGACAGACTTTTGTCCAATTCGACTTGCACAAGACCTTAACTTAACAAGACACTCCACTTGTCGACTACATATATTAGCAAACCAACTTGCACTAAGTCAAAATGGAAATTACATTAAGTCAAATTTCACCAAGTCGATTTGCATAAGCCATAAAGCAAAAATGTCTAAATACCAACAAGTCAAGTCAATCTAAAGCATAAGAGAAGTCGACCCACACAAACATCTTAGTAAAATTTCTTAAGCAAAATGAAGACCAAGTCGAGTTGAAGAAGAGTATAAGTTGACCTACACAATCTACTATAAGAAAAGGCTTAAGGTTTGATAAACAGGAGTTGACTTGAAGAAAAATCATAAGCGGACTTGCGTGAGCATCTAAGCAAAAACATTTAAGCTAATAGCAGCACAAGTTGACTCAACATATATATGTATTTGACTTGCACTAGCACAGGATAATACAATATTCAAATCTTAGATGACTCAAAGGATAAAGAAGTCCACTTGATATGAGTACCGGCTAATTGTTCAGAAAAGCTGATTGAACGCTAAATGAAGGTTCAACCACCTTAACAATTATGTTTTGCATTAAATATTGCTCAATGATTACTCCTTCAAACAAGTTTATAAATACAACACTCCATTTAAAGATCGACAACTTTTGGAATTTTTAAATCTCTAAAGCATTATTGAACAAACAATTTTCTGTAAGTTTTAATTTTCTTGTGTTACATTTCTCTCTGAGCTTTAAAGATGATATCTAAAGTTAAAGTTTCAAGTTGTATCTTTGTTTTTACTTTCATATCTTCATAAACAACTAGAAGAAAGGGTTCTTTCTGGACTGTATTTGGAGTGTTTAAATGAAACATTTAGGGTTCGTTAGCATCTATTTATAAGTTAGTGATAAGAGTTCGCGTAAAGCACTTATAAGATCTAACTAATACCTGTACAATCTAGTTTATATACTATTTTGGTTAAAAATAGTGGATTAAAAAATCTAAATGAAATCTAAGAGTAGAAGAAAGATGGAATCACTATTAATCAAGTGTTTCTATCTCCACTCTATTTTTCTCTCAATCTCACTTCAAAAATCTAATCAAAAAGTGTCAAAACAACCTATTCATCCCCTCTAGATTGTTATAACTAGTTCTTCAATTGGTATTAGAGTGGGTCTTCTCATGAAAATTCTAACAAACTCAAAAGTAAAGATAAGAAATGACACTAAATAGTGATAGTGCTCCATTTAAAACTTGTTCCACCAACAAAGTATCGTTCTTCTATGGCAATAATTTTTGTTATAAAAGCAGCGGATGAGGAACTTTATCATTATCTAGGACAAGATATTTGAGAGATTATGGTAGAGGGAATTGAATTCCCAACAGAGGAAATAATGAGGTCAGAGTTCTAATCAAAATAAAGAATATGACTGCAAAAGAGAAAAAGGCATATCGAGCTAATTGTAAGGCAATCAATCATTAGCACTTAGCTCTAAATTTAAATGAGTACAATATAATTTTATCCTATATAACTACCAAAAAAATATAGAGATTAAAAGCTACATATAAGGGAACAAATCGGATTAGGAAAAATAAAATTAGGATGTTAAAGCAGAAGTATGAAGCATTTAAGATGAGAGATGAGAAAATAGTTAGAGATATAATCACTAGGTTCAATATAATTACAAATGAGCCTAGGTTACTAGATAAAGTAATTAGTCAAGGGGACATGGTAGATAAAATTCTTAAGTGCATGCTGAAGTCTTGGGAAGCTAAAATGACTTCTATAGAGGAGTCAAAGAATCTAGAAACTTTTAACCATAGCTCGGTTGGTAGGATCCCTAACAACCATGAAATGTTGAACCAAAATATTCAACCCTCCAAAAATGATAAGGGTTAGGGTTGAAGTCCGCCTTTGCCTTTGCTTTTGCCTTTGTTTTTGCCTTTACCTCTCTATCTTTTTTTTTCTCATCACCCCGTTATCTTTTACTGTCATGATCTCATCAAATCAACCATCGTCCCTTCCACTACCACCACAACCATCACACTCTCCACCATCACTATTAATGATTACAACCACAACTATTATCCTCAACTACCACCATTAATCCAATACTCGTCTCTTTCTCTCTCTCTCTCTTTCAGTGCCCTACCTCTCTAGCTACTATCATTGGCACCACAACAACCACCATCTATCACCACCACCATTAAGCCAAGCCCTCTATGTCTCTCTATGCCCGTAGTTGGTTTCTCCTTTCCTTTTTTTTTCTGTCATTAGACGCCACTACCATTGATTCATTATCACGATCTCTATTGCTCAAACCAATCAAATTGTCAAAGCTACCACCAGAGATTTTACTTTCAATCATTATCGTCTTTGCCATCATCGTTGTTCATTACCATCACTACTTTTCAATCCTTAATTTTGGCATTGAAGCCAATTCAACTTTTTCATCTCTACCACCAATTTTGTCTCTTAGGGACAACTTAAATTGTAAACTCTCCCGTTTAATTGCATCTTCTTATACAAAAAAAAAAAAAAAAAAAATCTCTGCCATCAATTTCATCTCCAATCACCTAATTCACCTTTACCTTCATCAATTTACTATCATTGCTACGATTCTATCATCTTCTTCACTTTCATTCATCTACTTACCCTCACTTAGTTCTTCATTGGATTTTTCATTACCAGTCATTTCTTTGCAATCAACCCAAGTTGATTAGTTCTTCATCGTCAAGTTCTCAATAGCCAAAAATATGATCCCATTCCCTATTCTATCCCGATTCAAACTAGTTTTGTTCTACTTGATTCTGCTTTGATAGTTTCTACTCATCCTACATCTAGATCGATTTTCTAACTCAATTTAACTTTCTAACCTGATTCAACTCTCTGAACCAGCCCAAACATCTTCCTATCCGATTCATCACTATGTCAACCGATTCTTTGATATCTAATTCTAGTTCCTTATAGATTTTGGGCCATTCTTTTTTATTTTGGCCTCTATTTTTGAAAATCTCACTGCTTGATTAAATTTTTGCTCTCACCTACTCTGCTTGATTAAATTCTTACTCTCACCTACCTGGTCTACTAGTTGACCTTCTCATCTATTGTTTACCTATCAACTAGACTATATGGTCTTTTCTCTATTTATTTGGCCAACTATCTAACTCTTTTATTAGTTATTTACTTATAAAACTTCCTATCGTCTTCTAATTGGCTCTCTTATTTACTATGATTTAGTTTTTTAAATCAAACTAGTCCACCTATCTAAGTTTGAGCATAAACGTTAATATAATTTTAAGAATGTAATATTTAGATAATATTCACTATTTTGGTAAGAATATTGTGAAAAAATTCACTCACTCTCTAGAGTTATGCTCTTAGCCAATATATATAGAACTCCACTTTACATTCTAAAATATACCTAATAATACAACATTTTGTCATTTTCTTTATTTTTCTACATCCACTATGTATGATGATGTTGTAATCTTGGAGATTTTATTGAATAAAATGATGCTAAAGTGGAGTACTGGATTATTTATTTTCTATTTTTATTTTTCACCAAAATTTAAAATTATTCTGGGAACATTTTGAAACCCTATGCAATGTTATCAAAATCATACCGTATATCAACCTATAAATTTTAAAATTTTAATTCAACCATTTTAGCAGTGGGTCAATGTGGTTGAATCGTCAGTTATTTATAATAATTAAAAATATATAAAATTAATTTTCAAAATAAATATATATTAAATTTATTCTTTATCCCAATCAAATAAAAAATAATATTTTAATAAATATAAAATTAATAATTACTTATAAAATTCATATTAAAAAGTAAAAATAAAATAATTAAATTATATCTGTAATTGAAAAAAAAATAGTATAACATTTGTGAAATATAGAGACACTATTAATAGACTAAGGGTACTTGTATTAATTTATTTAATAAATGATAAATTGAAAAATCAAAAAATTCAAAATTTCATAATTTTGGTTTGCAAAAACAAAAGAAAAAATTTTCATGAAATAAATACATATATTACATTTTTAGTATAATATAAGTTGAATGATATAATTTTTGAAAGATTTTTGAACCCTAATATTATTCGGCCCAATTGAATGAAATGCCAAAACATTTTTATCCCACATTGGATACATATAGATTATAGAGAGAATAAGAAAAGATAAGTGGTATTTTTATTCTACATTGGATGAATATAGAGAAAATAAGGAGAGAGATGCGTATAAATAAAGAGGAAAGAGAAATGAATAGCATAATTTTCCAATAAAATTTCATGATAAAGAAGTCATGGACGGTTTAATACAAGTTAGAGTTGAATCGTATTGATTCGTATTTAATTATTTAAACGATATTTAATTTAAACCGAATCGTTTTTGTTTCAATATCGGTCTAACCTTCGTTTTTTCTTCTAACATCGGTCTAACTACTATTTTTCCTTCCAACACTAGTCTGACTATGGTTCAATCATGGTCTGAACTGGTTTTGATAACTATGCCCCGTGTTGATAATGGCTTTAAAACCATTTTTTCAATTAGTTTCGCTAAGTAGTATCAATATAATTAGTTAAATCTACTTCAATTATAAATAATTTAACAAAAACCATAAATTGAGAATAAATTATAATTCTACTCAATTAAAAATTTACCCTTCATTTCAATGAAAGTTGCTCTGTTAATAGAATTTTATATGATACCATCTCAGCACAATCCACAAATAAAAAACCGGTCAATTTTATTTATTTATTTATTTATTTATTTATTTATTTATTTATTTATTTTTTCCTTTCCTCGGAACAACAAATTATTCACGTTTCATATGGCTAGCGTGGAATACAAGAGATGAGCCTTCTGTATCTGATTCCGAGGTAACAAATTATTCTCGGTACGTGTGTGAATGCTCTCCACCCACGCTGTCGCGGCGAAGGATAATAATCAAAGCTCCGGACGCGAGTGTTTCAGTGTTCTTCCTCCACCGTGTTTGACACAAGAGAAGCCTTCTCTATCTGATTCCGAGGTAACAAATACCAACGTACTCTCTCCCTCCCTCCATCCTTCTCTCTCTCCCTCCCCCCCCCCCCCCAAAAAAAAACCCCAATCCGAAAAGTATCTACTTAGTCATCTTCAATTGAAGCAATGTGTGTTTTGTTCTATTGTAATTTAATCATGTTCAGCATGAGTAAATAGAGAACTCCATGATCCTCGAATCTATTCTAACTATAAACAAATTCCTAGGAGTTTAGGTGAATGCTTATGCCTTGATTTATTACTAATTTCAAGTTTAGCAATAGTTCTCCAGGTAATCAGAAATTCTCTATTTACAATACAAAACTAAATAATGGTTATCAATTGAATTCCTCTGGGAGGCAGCTCAATTCTAGAATTTCTTATTTATTAGACAAACTCTTTTAGGGCTTATTCCTTGGAGTTTTAATTTAATTCGTTTCACATAGTTTTCAACGTTCCAACCAGCAAAAAATTGGAAAGAAAAGTTATATGGAGGTCATTTGTTTACAGGTAAGGTGTTTAGTGTTCAGCAACATAGAACGAAAACCCTATTTTGTTGCAAATACCATTTATTCCGTTTCTTTTTGCTTGATATTCTAAAGCTCTGGACGTTTTGTAGTAAAACTTGGATGAGCTTCTAGGTGGTAACAAATGGTGTCGATGTGTTTAATGGATTATGGTTGATTCTTTCTTTCTTTGTTTTTTTAGGCGGTTTCCTTTGCGGCAAGATTAACTGGTTTTGTGGAAACCTTAAATTTCAAAACATATTCCTTTAATGGAAAAGCAAATGAACTTTTCATTTTTTTTAATTCTTTCCATTTATTTATTTTTTTATTATAACTTATGCATGAAATAAAAAATGGGAGCTATTGCATTGTGAAAATGAGTTAGCTTCTTGTTCGATACCATGATATGTACAGCAAGATATTGCATTGACTCGAATGTCTGCAGCTAATGCTGTTTCTGTTGCCTGATACCAGTGAGTAGGTTTTATTTTTCTTTTTCTCTATTTTGTACAATTCCTAGGGGACGTGGAGATAGGGATGACACTATCTGACCCAATCAAATGGGTATCTGACTAAATTGATCTGATGGAGCAGTTTTTTTCTTTGAAAAACGGGTTAGCGGTGGATTAGGGGTGGGTTTTTTAATTGAATAATCAGATCGGTTTGGATACGGATTTATTTGATCCGCTACTCAATTTAACATTTTATTATTAAATTGTAATTGTATTCAATATATTAGGATTTAGGGTTTCACTTTGAAACCCTTTGGCCTTTACTCAAAACACTGCAATTGCAAAGTGAAGATGTCCCTACCCTTCATCCCTTCACTTCCCTACCCAAATAGCCTACAACGACAGCAGTCGACAGATCGTCGATGATCAGCCCACCCATACAGCAACACCGAGAGAGAGAATCAGTCAGAAACCCACACCCTTCGTCCCTTCCCAATCCTCAAATCGACGGTCTAACTGTACTAAATCGCCGGCCACCTTTCGTCCCTTTCCTACCCTTCATCCCGTCCCCACCCACACAACCACAGCCATCCCACTCCTCGTCCCTTCCCCACCAATACAGCCACACCAAAACAGAGAGACAGAGTCAGACAGCCACACCCTTCATCCCTTCCCACCAATAAATTGATGGTTAGACTTTGCTAAATTGCTGACCATCCTTCGTCCTTTCCACACCATTCATCCCTTCACCACCAACATGGCCATGACCACCCCACCCTTCGTCCCTTCCCCAGCCTCATCCATACAACCAAACTGAGAGAGAGAGAGAGAGAGAGAGAGAGAGAGAGACGTGCGTGTGCGCACAAATCTACAGTGAGACTTTGTGATATCCAGTCGGATAGGGTCTGGTCAGTTTTTTGTGAAACCCTGTAGGATTGGATATGATTTTTCATTTCACTGATCTGTGTAGGGTCAGGGTTGGATATGGATTACATGGCTAGGGTTTTGGGGCAGATATGGTATTAGCAAAACCTACGCCATATCCGCCCCGTTGCCATCCCTATGTGGAGTGCTCTGAGTTGATGCTTTCTTTAGGAGTATGTATAGGGCAGTAATGTTTCCTCAGTAATAATTCTAAGATATTTAAATATTATTTGGAATAAGCAGTTCATGGTCTAATCAAAGATTACCTAAGATTTTCTTTTCTGAAATGTATAAGCATTTAAATATTCACAGCATGCAGGTTGTCCTTCATCCTCTTATTTGCCCGCATGTAATGCACGTGGAATCCATACTAGATAGAAAAGGGGAAGGATGGCTTGCTCATATGCAACCTTCTCCTCTGATATCCTGCATAGCATCAGCTCGGTGCATTTTGCCCCTGCAAAATTTTACTTGGGAAACTTCAGAAAGAAAATTGGTGCTGCTCCAAGGAAAACTTTGGATCATTGCCATCTGACAAGTAATTGTCACTGTCGGTCCACATATATATCATGGAGTTCTCATAATAATCCTTATGGCTCCTCCTGCTTCAACAACTGCAGCAGCAACATTGTTGGCTTTAGTGAGACTAGTATTGTCAGATGTGAGAGTAAAAGAGACTCAAAGTCCGACATAGAAGTGGAATCTCTGGGATCAACGCCACCATCAACAGTTGAATGCATTGTCTCCTCGCCCTCTTCTGAAATGGAACAGTCATGGCAGCAACAGCAGTATAAGGAAAGGACATCATCTACATCAACCATTGACTGCATTGGAACAGGCCCTGATGTTGAATGCATTGTCTCCTCGCTATCTTCTGAAAAGGACCAGTTGTTGCAACAAGAGCAGTATATGCAAGAAAAAAGCTCAGAGGTAACATTTGAGGTGGAAGATGCAGAGAGGAAAGGAAAAATATTTGATGTGACACTTAGTGAGTTATCCCTGCTAGTTTGGCATTGGGCGGTCCTGGTGTCTCCTTTCTTCTTTTGGGGGACAGCAATGGTGGCTATGAAGGAAGTGTTGCCCAAGGTTGGACCCTTCTTTGTTTCTGCATTCCGTCTTATTCCCGCTGGATTACTACTGGTTGCGTTTGCTGGTGTTAGAGGTAGGAAACTACCTTCTGGACTTATTGCATGGCTTTCCATTGCTCTGTTTGGTCTAGTTGATGCTTCATTTTTCCAGGTATGCTCTATAATATATATGTATCTGAGAGAGTGAGAGAGAGATTGGCAATCATTATTGATATTTGCTTGATTGTACTGTAGGGTTTTCTTGCTGAAGGTTTACAGAGGACATCCGCTGGTTTGGGCAGCGTAGGTTTGCTGTTCAATAAAATTCATAAAGTTTATAAGCACTAAATGAAAAATTAAACCTTGGGCACTCTAAAGGTTTTCTCCAGTTAATCGCTCAGTTTTTGCTCCTTTTTCATGTGATTATGTGATTGCCTTTTAAATGGTTTCTTATCCACAAATATGAAATGTCCTCCAGTTTCCTAAATCTTTTAAAACTTTTACAAATCCGAGGAAATTTAACCTCTTATGCTCTTTTCTATTTTATTATGTTATTTATTCATTTATATTTGTATTTATTGTGTGGGTGCTTAGGGGAATGTCTTATGATTTTCCTTTTTTTTGGGGGGGGGGTTATGCGGCTAGCTTTTCCATTTCCACATTTCTGTTTCACCCGCATGCAAACATGTGATGAGCCTAAAACCTATTGCTGGATTATTTTAATTGCAGGTAATAATTGACTCACAACCTCTGACAGTTGCTGTACTTGCTGCCTTGTTGTTTGATGAATCCATTGATCTTGTTGGAGCTGTGGGGCTTGTACTCGGTGTTGTGGGATTATTACTTCTTGAGGTAAGCATTAGATATTTAAAAGGACCTGCAATTTTAAATGATAGCTGGGTTGCTCAGTTTCTGCCTAAAAAGTCAAATCTACTGTCTGAGCTTGTAAATGTTATTTTGCCAGGATAATAATTCTTTATGTATAATAAATCATGTAAGACTTGATATATGTTGAAGTGAGCTTCATGTGCTTCTTTCATGATTGAATCTTAAAATGCCAAAGGCATGGATTTAGCTAGATGTGTGTTTATATATATATATATCATGAAAGAATGACGTAGAAAAGAATAGAGTACCATTACTTGAACTGAGGAAAGCACGAACCACTTTATAAATGGCTTAATTGCTGCCAAGCATCCATCTAATGCATCCCTGGATAGAAAAAGGCATGGATTGTATGGGAGCTAAGACATCAAAACTATTGATGAAAATTGAGCAAAGATCCCATTAAAAAAAAGGCAAAACAAAACAAATAAAAACAAAAGAAAAGCTTCAATTCTGGTGAAAACTCTAATTTCTTCACTTCAATATCCAGCCAATTCACAATTAAAGTGTCAAAGATTGGTACACCCTTTGGTCACCAGATTCGTCTTTGCTCAATAGCTTCATCAAAGGTATCAAATTTATCAACTGTTTCTGGAAACCTTCCTTGACAGCATTAGCTAGGGTCTAAGCCCTCTTCAATGGCCATGCCTTAATTACATTCAGTCTTCAGCTTTTATTTCATATGGTGCCGTTTTGTCTACTCATCTTTGCTTCATATGCTATTGTTTTTATCCTTGGTAAAGAGTCTTTGTCCTCCAATCACATGTTTGTTGATCATAAGCTGTTTTCTTATTGTTCAATTTGGGGTTTGTGCTTTTTGAGTTTATACTAAGTTTCAGATTGTTTCCCATTGGTTTAGGTTGGCTGTCTATTAGAAGTTGTCTATTATGGCTCCATAAGCTACTATATCTCCTTTCATTATTCAAACATCTGCTGGGGCTTAGGCAGGTATGGTGGTTCTGGATATCACTTGATAGTAAAGGGTTTTTTATGCGTTGTGGATTAGATGGTCATTTTCATGAGTGGTGTTGAGATTTATCTGGACGGAGTTCATTTTGGAAATTCTAGGTGTTTGATATGCATAAAATGTCTCGAACAAATCTGGCACTAGCACCATAGCTTATATTCACTCCAGTTTTGGCTTTTGTAGTTCATCCTCCAACATTTTATATATTTTCTAAAGAATTCCTATGGAGCTCTTGTGGCTACCAAGGTAGGGACTTTAATGGTGGTTGGGTTCTTTGTTGCAATTGAGGCTATAATTTTGATCTTCCTTGAAGCAGGAAGCAAGTATTGAGCCTTTATACATCCCTTCAAGATAATTGCTTCATTCATGGGTTGTCCCATCTTGGTTAATATTCTACTTCACTATCTTGATATTAAGGTCATCTCTCAAACACTCAATCAAAGCTCTTTTGTCAAAATTGCTCAGGTGTTTGGTGTTGCCATTAGTAACCGTACTTTGAACAATGAGCTTGGCCTCCCACCAACAGTGAATCTGTCATGCTCCAATCAAGAAGACAGGATCAGTTCTGTTTTGGCAAAGAAAAAATTGAAATTGTTGGATTTGGCGACATCTTATGGTTTGAGACTCCCCCCCCCCAAAAAAAATGACTTGTTTGAGTTTAGAATCCAAAATTTGGAGACTGGTGGCAAGTGGTTGATGTGGGTGGCTGCTGAGCTTTATTTCCTAGAAAACTTCCATGGCCATTGTTAAGGCAGTGCTGGACAGAAGCAGCAGGAGAATTTAGTTTCTAAACAGAAGGTATTACAAATAAATTCATCATGGAAATTGCTTTTTTGACATGAGAATCCTAACGAAAAGTTTCACAATCTTAGGTCTTGCCAATGATTGGACTAAATTTACTAATGCCAAATTATGAAAGTTGTGCTTACATTCTATGTTCAGTGGCCTGAAAAAGTAGTGGTACCATCCTAGTCATCAGCCTGGTGGTACCACCTTTCTCCCCTTCATTCCCCAACCCCCAAAATATTTGCCTAGCAAAATGATAGTAATCATCATCATCTGGTCAATAGTAGTTTTCTTCCTTCTCATGTTATAGCATGAGAAACATTGTTGTGTACAGATTTATGATTGCATGACTTAACCGATCCATTTTCTTCTTTTCTTTTATCTTTTTCTTTTTGGGACATTAGCTGAACTATTATCAAGCCAACAGAAAATTGAGGCAATTATTCAAGAAAATGACTTCCAAAAATTTTCTAGAACATTTTCTTGTTTACATGCTGCAGCTTGCAAATTGGCCATTGCCAAAGTATGCAAATTAATTGAAGATAAAAATATTTGATATTTCACACAAACAACCAATTTCTCTGTTTCTATTCTTTCTTTCTTTTTTTTTTCTTTGATACAGGAAACTACTTTAGGGAAAAGATTCTCCAGGGAACATGTAAGCACCGGCAAAGTGAAGATTAACTTTTCTTGGGGTCTAGCATGTGAAAGAAAATATTATAACAAAGGTAATAATAAAAGGTAAAATAAGAAATATTTGAAGATAATGAATATTAAATGCTAAAATATATAAAATCTCATTAATAATCTCTTGGATTGTGGAGTTGACTTAGAAAATTTTATTTTTGAACTCCTTAAATAATGGGATTTGACGGTTTTGGTTAGTTTCCTACTTTGTATAATTCAATTCAATTGTTTCTTATTTTTTATATGCTAAAATAGTTTCCTTTTTTTTTGTGTGATTTGTTTAGACAGTTTCTTAATTCTTGTAATCTAGAATTGTTTATATATTGCCATGTACAATTTTATTCGATCAATGAGAAATGCACGGAAATTATTCATCCATGTTTTGTGTCATGATATTAAAACTTTAGACTCTTTCTAAGATTGAAAACTTTGGCCTTTCTTTTGCTCTGTTTTGCTTTCTTTTCTAAGAAGTAAATAGAGAGTTTTTTCAGCCCTAGATCGTTTTCTGGGTTTCTATCATCGTGTGGCTTTCATTGCCACCATCAACCAATCACAGCCTTCATTGTTGTGTTAATCTCCTCTATAGATTCTAGTTTTCTCACGAGGTACCTTCATTGCCACCTTCAGTCAATCATGGCCTTCATTGTTGTGTAAATCTCCTCTATAAATCGAAGCTCTCTCTCTCACTACTTTTTCAAGTGTTCCACCATGTCTGGAAGTGCTATGTGAAACAATTCCGGCCAAACTGAGGAAATGAATTCAACCCAAATGATAGGATGATGGGTAATTTGCAGAATATGCGGGCTACTTATAGGCTGAACTAAATATATATATATATATATATACCTCAAATGTTTTAAATATACCTTAAGGGCAAAGGAAGGCTGAGCCATATTCTCAGGACAGGACCAAAAATGTGAGATCCAACATTTGAAGCTAGGGATGAAACTGATTCAATGATTATGTCATGGCTGTAGAACTCGATGGATCCAACCATAAGTGATACTTGCATGTTCTTGACAACATAGGAAATTTGGGACTTTGTTTATCGAACTTATTTGAAAGCTCATGAAGCAGCCCAAGTGTACGAGATCAAGGTGAAAACAAGTGCAACCATGAGACTAAACAGTGACAAAATATGCCAATCAACTGTAGGAGCTCAATCATTATCGAGTAGTTAGGATGAAATGCCAGATGATGCTGCTATTTTGAATAATTTTATTGAGAAAGATCGAATGTATGATTTTCTGGCTGGACTCAACTCTAAATTTGATCAGGTTAGAGTGCAGATTTTCACTGAGGAAACATCCTCATTGGAGGAGATATCTCCCTAATTCGGGCAGAAGAAAGTCGAAAGGGTATAATCCTTGAACCAAAACTGTGGAAGGATCAGCTTTGGTGTCAAAGACCAACGACTTAAGATACAGGAAAGAGGAAAGGTGGAATTGTCAACATTCTTGGGGAGAGACATCCGAGAATGTCAGCGGAGAGATAACAAGGACAATTTGTGGTGCACCTATTCCAAAAAGCCAAGGGATACCAAGGAGAATTCTGGGAATTTGAACGGAAAACTGCTAAGCAGAGAATGGGAAAACCGAGGAGGCTAGCAGAAATCACAGGGAGGACAACTGAGATCTTAAGTTCATTTGACTGAGAAAACCAATCAAAAGGAAAAGCAAGAAAAAAGAGGGCTTAATAGTGAAGAGATCAAGAGATTTAGAGACCTACTAGGGTCTCTTAAGAAGAACAGAAGTACATGTTCACTGACACTTTTTGTAAGACTCCATTTTCTGTTGGTTTACATGCCTCAGATAAGTGTTTTATCAACTTTTGGATAGTTGAATTTGGAAGCACTGATCATATGACCCATAGCTCACAATATTTCAAAACCTAACCTCCATGCCTTAGTAATAGGAAAATTGTAGTAGCAAACGGTTCTCTAGCTACAATTATAGGATTAGAAGACATTTATGTGACTCCTTCTCTAATCCTTAAAGATGTCCATCATGTACCAAAACTATCAACGAATCTAGTTTCAATTCAAAAGCTCACAAAAGATCTGAAATGTTGTGTAATATTTCATCCTTCCCATTGTGTTTTTCAGGACTAGGGGTTGGGGAGGATGATTGGATTTGCTAAGGAAAGGAACAGTCTCTATTATTTTAAATCATCTGGTCTCACAAAGAGTCATGAATAACCTATCTTTGTCATTCCTTAGTTGTTCTAATAAAGATATTTTTAGATTTTATCACTTTCATCTTGGTCATCCATCTTTTCGTCTTGTTTACTTCTTTGTTTAAAGGATTGAGTATTACGGATTTTCAAAGTGACATTTGTGAGCTTGCAAAACACTTCCGTATTAGTAATAAAAGAAGTTAACATCCATTTGATCTGATTCATAGTGACATTTGGGGGACCATCCACAATTCCAAATATTCTAGAGTCTCGTTTGTTTGTTTCCCTAATTAATAATTGTCCTAGAGTTATTTGGATATTCTTACTCAAGCAAATCTAATGTGAGTGGTGTCATTCCAAACTTTTATTCCATGATTCAAAACCAATTCGGGGTAAAAATTAAAAGATTTAGATCTAACAATGCAAAAGACTACTTCAACCAAATTTTGTCCCCTTACTTCCAAAAATAAGGTATTATCCATGAGTCATTCTGTGATAACACATCATTACAAAATGGGGTCATAGAGAGAAAAAAAATGATCATTTACTTAACACTACTCCGGCATTGTTATTTAAAGGGAAGTTCCTAAATCTTACTAGGGAGAGGTTGTTTTGTTTGCAACATACCTGATAAATAGACTACCCTCACGGATATTAGATTTCAGAAATCCCATGAAAGTATTTCCCAAGTTTTATCCACATTTTACAACGTCAAATTGTCTCACACGGATGATAAAAACCTTGGTGATCTTGGTTCCTTTGGTTCTCTTGATATTCATTCATCAATCTCATCTTCTTCTACTAATAAACATATCAAGTCAATATTCACTCCAATGTGAGTCTCAAAAACTGTATCCACTCCAGAGTTAGTTTCCAAATCTGTGTCTATTCATACAACTGTCCGAATTTATGACTCTAATAGGTTTCCTCCAGTGTATTTGAGAAGACCAACTGTTCCTAACTTGACGGAAGTCCAAGATGTCAATCTGAGTTTTGAAAATGAAAGCATGGTAATTTGTGATCCCTCTTTGCATATACATTCTACTGAAACACAGAAAATGATTTCGATCTTCCTATTGCTGTTAGAATTGGAAGATTGTTGACAAGCCCAAGGGGAAGAATCTAGTTGGTTGCAAATGGTTCTTTACTCTAAAATACAACATTGATAGTTATATCAAAAGGCATAAAGCAAGGTTAGTGGCTAAAGACCATACACAGACATATAGAGTTGATTGTTAAGTGACATTTGCTGACGAAGATGAACAATGTAAGAATCTTACTATCCTTAGGAGTATGTTTTAATTGGCAGATTCAACAGTATGATGTGAAAAATGCCATTTTGCATAAGGAATTGGAAAAGGAAATTTACATGAGTATCCCACCAGGTGTTGAAGGAAAAGAAACAACCAATAAAGTGCGTAGATTGAGAAAAGCTCTATACTTGATTAAGTTGTCTCCTAGAGCCTCTTTTGGAAAATTTGCTAGGGTAATGATGGCAATGGGATTCAGACAGAATCAAGGAGATCAGACTATTTTCATCAAACATTGAACTACAAGGGGATGACAGCGCTTCTCTTATACGTTGATGATATCATTGTCATCGGGAATGATGAGAAGGAGAAACAAGCTTTAAAATAGTGTTTGATTAAATAATTTGAGATCATGGAGCTAAGATGACTAAAATACTTCCTTGGAATCGGGATTGAAGTTTCTTACTCGAGACAAGGAATATTCATCTCAGAGCAAAAGAAGGTGATGGATTTTTTAAGGGAAATGACAAAACTATCTTGTAAACCGGTAGCTATACCTATTGAGCCAAATTAGAAACTTTGGGAGGCAAAAGAAGAACCAACTGTTGATGAGGAGATGTATCAAAGGTTATTGGGAAAACTCATTTATCTATGGCATATTCAATAGTTGTGATTAGTCGGCTCATATACGATCCAAAGGAATCACATATATAAGTTGTTTATCGAGTATTACACTACTTAAAGGGTTGTCCGAGAAAATGAGTTCTATTCAAAAGAAACAATGACCTCACACTAGAAGCCTAAGACTATGCAGGATCTATAACGGATGGGAGATCAAAATTTGGCTATTGCATGTTTCTTGGTGGCAATTTGATAACTTGAAGAAGCAAAAAATGGAATGTGATGGCAAGATCTAGTGCAAAATCAGAGTTCAGGGCATTGGTTCAAGAATTGTGCAAATTGTTGTGGGTCAAGATCAGTTTAGATGATTTGAGGATCAAGTGGGAAGGATCTATAAAGCTATACTGTGACAATAAATTAGCAATTAACATTGCTTCTATAGAGATTGATAGACACTTCATCAAGGAAAAACTAGAAGAGAGGTTAGTCTGCATGTCTTATGTTCCTTCACGAGGTCAATTGGCAGATGTTTTAACCAAGGGGCTAAACAGTACCACGATCTTTCATGAGATCATTTCCAAACTAGGAGTAGAAGATATCTATTCTTTGAGAGGGATTGTTTGATTTTAGAGTTAATTTAGAAAGTTTTATTTTTGGATTACTTGAATTATGGGATCGGCATAGCATTGACAGTTTTGGGTAGTTTCCTATTATGTATGATTTAATTAGATCGTTTCCTATTTTTTTTTTATAATCTAGAATAGTTTCCTATTTTTTATGTGATTTGTTTAAATAATTTCCTAATTTTTATAACCTAAAATAGTCTATATATGCTTAGGTATAATTTCATTGAATCAATGAGAAGTACTGAGAAATTATTCGTTCTTATTTTGTGTCATAATCATTAATCTTGTGCAAAGATTATAAAAATTCTTAATACATATGTTGTCTCCTTATGTCTAAATATTTGAATTTGAAATATTTATAAGATAATGAAATATAAAACAAAGAAATTATCATTTTTTACTTTTCTTTTTTCCTTTTGCATTTCATTAGTTGTGGTAGAAATATATATATATATATATATATATATATATTTTAATTAAACCATATTTGAGTTCCAAGCACAACTTTGGAGGGGATATGATATACTAAAGATATTAACCATCAATTTTCAAAACCTTCAAGAACTATAAGTTATAGATCTTTACCAAAGTAAGCTACTCCAAATTTGTGCCTATCGGTATTTTTCATTTATAAAATTATTTTCTAGTATTTTCCTTATTTTACTTAATTATTTATGACAAATTATGACACAATGAGGGAGAAGGGAGGAGAATTGCCATTATTATATGCTTCATCAGTGCTTATATGACCTTTTATAGAATACATAAAAATAAAATGCATTGAAGTGACACCAAGTTCGCCATCGTTGGTAAACTAAAAATTATGATCATTTTATTTAAAAACTTGTTCCAAATGCTTCACTTGAAAACATCATCAACCTCTAGGTCAGATTCTCCTTATTTTGAGGCTGGCACCCCACAGTTGAGAAACTAAGATGGTTGCTAAGAACAGGTTACCAGCTTCTGGTCTTGAGGAAATTGAAAAAAAAAAAAAAAACAAAAACAAAAATGAGCATTTGAAATGCTCGTGTTGTTCTCTGTGGCAGCTTGTATTCAATCTGCTCCGGAAGTTGGTTCACTTTACCTGCTTTGTGTGACTGGGTCTTTAATTAATTTGTTTTTGTCATGTTCCTTTTTAAGTTTTAATTTTCATTGCAGGTACCTGCACTTTCTATAGATAGTAATTTTTCACTGTGGGGGAGTGGAGAATGGTGGATGTTGCTTGCTGCTCAGAGCATGGCAGTTGGCACAATCATGGTTCGTTGGGTCTCCAATTATTCTGATCCAGTTATGGCTACTGGCTGGGTAGGTTGAAACTTCGATTTTTTGACATTTTCACTCTTAGGTGGTGGATTCTATTTTTGGAATATTAATGTTCTGGACCCAGTTACATACTTTAACTATGTATTACTGGAAGAGTTTGAAATATTGTTTTGCCAAATGATACAGCACCAACAAAAGGGAGGGATGTGGGAGAGAGTGAAGAGGGGAGAGAGGCAGAGGTGAAAGACAATTAGGAGATACCAATAATCTATCAGCTTTATCCGTAATATTATTAGCCTCTCTCAAAAATTCTGTGTCTAAATTAATTGTAATCTTTATTAAGTATTCATGTCAAGCTAAACTGACCAAATTTCATTTCAGCTCTTACCGTTAAACAGTAGATTAATTTGCTAATATGAATGGATGTTGCAACAATATTACGGAAGATGACAATGGCTTGTTAGACAGTCAGCTGATGTGGCAAAAACCTAACTTAAAAATGAATAAATAAATGATTTCGACATATTTTGCCTCAAAGTCTTCTGTTCGTTTGTGTGGGAATGTATCCAATTCGTAAATTCATTTATTCTTTAGAGTCAATTGACTTTTACATGACTGTTTCATTAACTATTTGTTTTTAGGTCATTGACGTATCCATGGAACACCAGTTATATTTTCATTTTCCATGGTGACCCCTAGTAGCAAATTGGACTAATGATAAAAATTTTAGTTCATTAGGGATTAAATAGGTTCAATTTGAAATTGAGTATTTGATTTGGAATTTTATGAAACATCAAGAGGTAAAAACTTTAAATGGCTATCTAAATGATAAAGTAAAGAAAACCCAATATTATTCTCTAGCTAAGGTGTTGTTTTATTTAATGATGTTTTTTATAAATGATTTATCTTGATGGTAGTTGAAATTTTAATCGAAATTAATAAAGAGTTCCATTTTTTTCCCTGGTATTTTATTGTCATGGAGTCTGTGTTATGGTTCCCATCCTTGATGCTTGCCTAATTGTGATTCTCTGATATCAAGAAGAGGCTAATATTTGAGTATGATTTGTTTTCCAGCACATGGTTATTGGTGGTCTCCCGCTTGCAGTGATCTCCATTCTTAACCATGATCCTGCACTTAGCGGAGGTCTTCAGGAATTGTCGGTGGAAGATATTTTGTCACTTCTTTATACCTCCATCTTTGGAAGTGCCATCAGCTATGGTGTTTTCTTCTACAACGCCACCAGAGGTTTATTGTTGGGACCCTTAATGTTTCTCTTGGTCCATTTGCTAAAAGTGGGTTCTAAGTTTATAGAAGCTCTAAATCAGGAGTGGCTTTGTACTTTCAGGTAGCCTTACAAAGCTTAGCTCACTCACGTTCCTGACCCCAATGTTTGCTTCACTTTTTGGGTAAGGTTCATCCATGTAAGGCAACTTTTAGATTAAGACTACCAAGTGAAGGTTAATGGCATGAAGGCAACTGGAAAATGGCTTCTTCTGTTGATTTTTTTCAAAATTTTTTATCTGAAAGTCCCTGTTTTATTTGATCAGGTTCCTATATCTTGGAGAGACATTCTCGCCATTGCAATTGGGCGGTGCCTTTGTTACTGTGGTTGCAATATACATGGTTAATTATCAGGGCAGTGATGATTGATGAAACGATGAAGATGAGTGGATGCAGCATAGAATAATTGTGATCGGTGTGAAGTTTCTTCTCAGAAACAAGGCTATAGGAAGGTCAGCTTTCAGTTCTTTGGGGCCATCTTCCTGTGAGAGGCTGAAGGCATGAATCTGTCCGTGTGTGTGTCTGTATATATGAGAAGAGTAATGGCCAGTGAAGCTGGGTAGGGTTTTGGGTGTTTGAGTGCTGCCAAGTGTACAGGTCACTCTAGGCTCTGATGGCAGCCCATCTATTTCCAGACCAATAGTGCTAAAACCTCAAGCTTTTGCAATGATTAAAGTTGTTTGATTAGCCTGTTTTGCCCCTTGGATTCATCCTTATAATCAAAAGGGAAATGTTCATGGAGCAATTCATTTCCATTTTTGTTCCCTGGAATACATTGCAATGCCTCGTGATGAAATCAAATGCCAAACTGCATTAAGTTGATGTCATGGCACTAATATATAGATGAACAAATTTTCGTGGAAGTGAGGGTTCATTTGGGAAGGAAAATTAAGTTTAAACTCAACTGGTATAATGATAATTTTAACCCTTTATAGAGAAAAATTTAACTCATACACATGAAATTTTATATTTCCTATAAAAAAATTTTCATTTTAGTTGAAAAATATTGCAAAAAGAATAAGATGAGACAAGCTGCGATTATCCAAACAATACCTTAGCATGGTATCTTATGCTTATACAACCTGAATTAAACTAAATATATGAATTTCAACTGAAGACCACTCTTTACAACAAGAATCGGTCGGCTGCTGACCAAGACCAATGCACAGAAAGATTGTGTGCCCAACTGAAATTTTGCATTACGCCTAAGAACTAATCATTAACTCTGCAGATGAACTTCAGGTGTCCCTCCTTACATTGAGACCGGTGCAGCACTTGTTCTAGACAAGACATTATCTGGGCAAGGAGGATCGGAAGATTTGCAGAAGCAACTTTTTCTCTCTGGTTTCAAGCCTGCCCAAACTGAAGTCTCTAAGAATGCCATGTCTATGGACTTCTCGTCCTTCTTCCACAATTCTACCTCTAACAGATGACAACAAACCTGTGCCTTGCTCTCCCTTTCCACTCTCCATTTTTGCTCCATCTGTTGTCAAAATACCAGTGCCCTCATTTTTTTTCAATTCTTTAGCCTCAAGCTTCTCTTTATCTTTTGCATTCTCATTGCAAACATAAACTCGCAACCATCAATGCTGGTACTTCCCCACCATTTATTTGAGGCAACAGACAAACTAGCTGATGGAAAACCCCATTTAAATTCCTCCAACCATGTCAGAGACCCTTTTGCTAAGTTTGGATTCAGCAAAGTTTGTGCATGCCCGAGTTTCCTTGTTTCCTTGTGGGGATGCAACACCCAGAGCTTTGGACATTTCTTATGGACTTGGGATACTTTCCATAAAGCTGGAAGTTCCTGCAACGGTAGGGCAGACAAAAAAAAATGAATAAAGGTAATAACAAGAAAGGATTAGCTAGATATTGTGTCCATGTGAAACTAGGCTGCACATAACAAGAGAATATTCAATATTTACGTTCTTTCTAGGAACATCCGTAAGTAACTTAGTGCAACATGGAGAATTTCATTGAAAGGAATCAGCAAAGAAAAGAAGAATGAAGAAGAAAGAGGACCATTATAGTCAGCCGGGCATGTTGGGAATGATAAACTAGATAAATTTATTTGCATTAGTTTGTTTATACTTCAAAGCCAGCCTAAGCAGAAAGGGAAAAATGTCTCTTAGAACAGGTCTAATGAAAGCTATAGTGTCCTAAGATTAGTAACACCACCTATTGTAGTGGTAAACGGAGACAAAAGATTGCCCCACTTGTGCTTTCAGAATAACAAAGACTTTAAACAGATATGACATTTGTTCTCATTCTTGTAAGCCCCAAGCAAAATTAATTTAACAAATTCTCCATAATTCAGCTTTTTATATTAACTGCACTCTAATAATCAGTTCCAGCATTTGTAAATACAGTATATGAAGTAGTTGTCGTCAAACTTACAGGTTCAAAATTCATTGTTCGTTTGCTTCAAATCATCTTCTTTTCAAAACATCAAGATTTGATCAATAGATGGCAAGAAGAGATGTTTAAAATATATTAACAAGCATGAATTTTTTAGTTACCAAATGGTGCTTAAAAATAAACTAACATGCAATCACACCTTTAAGCTCATACTTTGTTTAGAATCCCCCCTCCCCCGGGGGGCTGTAAAATCTAATCTGAAATGGAGTAAAGACAACACCACCCCACACAACCTACATAAGATCTAAAGCTAAAATGGAGCAGAAATTTCGTAACTTCCAGCTCCAACTATACAACTATGATTAGCTTGTCCACCAATCATCCAGCTATGATTGCCTTGTATGTTTCAAATGAAACAGATTTTCATTATAGCTTCTCCATAAACTGTTCTTCCTAAAATGCTACCATCTTTGCATTTAATACTAATGTGTCTTATAGAATAAATTTGAGAAGAACAGCAATACTGACAACTCACTGAATTAGTGTTTGATGCATGTGTTTGATATGAAAGCACACGTTCTAAATTAACATTCATGACTTATGGTTTCCCAAAAGAAGGGAAAAGAAGCAATGTTGGCGAAAGGGTATCAACAGAAGAAAATAGCTATATCTGTCATCAGACTGCACTCTTGGAAAGAAAAATCAACAGTTCATGATGCACCAATCAGAAGATTGATTTGCAAAGATGGCCCAAGTTCCTGAAAATGCCACTAGTGGTTCATGTTACTGAAAGTGCGACAAGTTTTCAGAGGGTTCAAAGGGATTGGATTGGATGAATGACATTACAAAATTTTCACAAGCGCATTTGTGGAAGGTAAACCATTGGTGGTGCTTGTTGCCTCAATCAGTAGAGTTGAGCTAATACAAAATTAGATAACCTAATAGAACACTGGTGAAATGAAAATCAATAGGAACACAAAAGCAATGTATGCAATTTTGACTTATAAAGTTATATGTGGGTAAAAGAATGAACCCAATATAATCAACAGGAAGTCAAACAGTAGAGAATCACCATGATCAAGCACACTATCCAGGAGATGTACGAAATATGGATGTACGAACAGACTGTCATAGAGGCGAGCATAACAGGGCTGAGGAGATGAGAGCTGAGGAGATGCTTTAATCGGTCACGTTGCCTGTCAAAGATCTCCACTTGTTCTCAACCATTTGCCTAGGCAATAAAAGAAGGCAAAGTCTTGATGATCTCGAGTGAGAAGCTAGCATGGTCCATACAAAAAAGCCCAGAAAATATCACCAAGGACAGCTAGGATTCTTCATTTTTTTCTCTTGCTATCAAGTTAGATAGCATGTGAACATTTAATCATTTTTTCCTTTTTTGAAATTTTAGAGTCTCAGTGTGATTCTGTCCTAATAAGAAGGGAAATAGTAAGATTTTTCACAGAGGCAAATTATCAAACAGGTGGCACGCATGCCATTTGAACAAGCCAATTGATCCAAACATCGGGGTTGCTTTGCAGTATAAGAGAAGTGTGTAATAGAGAGAGAGAGAGAGTCAGAGAGAGAGATGGAATATACCTGGGAAATGAAGATTTATCAAGGAGGATGTTCTCACGGTCACAAGCAGTGTGTTTTGAATTTAATTGTATGGCGGATTGAAAGCTTCCTAAAATACTTTTGGGTCCCCAGTCTCCGCCCTGCGCAAAGAGAAGGTGATGCCGTGGGTTTTTCGGTTCCGACCCTTTTTACTTCAAGAAAAAATTGTGATCTTGTTTTAATTAGCCAATTTTGACCCTCACCCTCAATTTATTAATTTAGATTTGTTTTAGCCCTTATAGGGTGATTATTTACTATTTATTAATCATATTTTTATTTCACTACATATATATTATAATTAAAATAACTTTAAAATAAAATTTTGAAATATTAAATTTATGACTATTAAAATATGATGAACCGATCCGTTTGACTTGAAAAAGGGATCGAATGATTTATCCACCTGAAGAGAATATATTTTATGGTTGTATCAAACTAGTTGTTCTTCGTCAAACCAAAAAAAGAGTGCATTGATTTGTAGAATTTTCCTTTTTAATATGCTTTTTTTTTTTTGAAAAAATTGATAATTTTATTTTTGACTATTTGATTCTCCTTTGTGATGGTAAAATATAAAGGTAAAATTAAAGATTTCAATGAAAACGTTATTTAATATTTGAGGTTTTATATCTTATGAATCTGCGTTATTAATTTTCAAAATAAAATATAAGAAAATTGCTACGTATTTAATTTTTAAGTTACCCATTTTATTAATCGTCATGGTTTATTTTTTGAGGACAAAAATTCCCTTCTTTTTCTTCCTCCCTCTTCACTGAATTCTTTAAAAATTTGGGTTTCATTTTCCAATGATGTTACAACTCACCGAAAGAAGAAGAAAGGTGAGAGAGAGAGGTGAAAGGAGAAAGAGAAAAAGCTGGGTTTGATTTTTAGTTGTGAGGAGAGAAGAGGTTGGAAAAAAAACCATAGATCTTTAGTCTTCCTCTGTTGTCATCTATTACCAACATGTTTTCTACTGACGATGCTACTAGTTCTCTTTCCTCTGACGATGTTGCTGCTTGGACAAGGAAATCTTTTGCGGACATTGTAGAAAATCACTTCTCCATTATCGTAACAAAGAAGAAATTTCAAATTTAGAAGTGCAAGTTGGCTAAAATTTTTTATGATGATGTACTGCAAGTTCTTTCAAAACCTTATAAATATAGTTTGATTGGCAATTTCTTTTTGGGATGTACAATAATGGAAGCTTTGAGAAAAGCTTTTCCCATAATTGGCCTTAAGAGTTCAGTGCGTTTAAGTTTAATAGATGATAGTCATATTTTCGGTGGCTGCACAATAGGAGGAAAATTATATTAGACTATATCAAAAGAAAGTTAGGTACCTTGTGGGATATCAGATGCATGTCTTTAAGTAGACACCTGATTTTGACCTTAAATTAAAGCCTTCTCTTGCTTTGGTTTGGGTGGCATTCAAATAGGTCCATCTTTTTATGATTAATAAAGATATATTATTTAGCTTTGCTAGAGGGCTGGGTACTACTTTGAATCTTGATGAGGCAACAGTTTTGTAGTTGCGACCAAGCATTGCACAAGTTTGTGTAGGATTGATGTCCAAAAGAACTTATCAAAGTGTGTGTAGATATATACACCAAAGAGATCGTTTTGGCAACTGATTGTATATAAAAATCTTCCCAGGTATTGTACAAGGTGTTGTCAAATTGGACATGTCAATGCTAGTTGTCCTTATCAACTTGAAGAGAAAGAAACCAATTGAATAAAATCAAACCAAGACTCTATGTAAAACCAAAAAAAATTATTGAGAACGTTTTTCGTATTTTACAAGAATCTTATCTTCTATCATCTTTAGTAGTAAGGATTTGGAGCCGTCCAAATCTAATCCAAATTTAGTTTGGAAAGAATTGCAAGATTCTACCCTTGATATTTCTTTGAAGGGTAAGGACTTGTTTTGCCGACCATATCTAATGTTATTACTAAATTTGATTCTTTGAAGGTTGATATTTTATGGGTGGCTTCTCCTAATGAGCAACTGGATCTGGTTGTTATTGAAGAATTAGAGTTGTTGGTTAACTCATTATTTGGGGCCAATTGCTAAGGATTTTTCAGTTCTATCAGTGATTGAAAAATCACTATTGTATTACCACATGGATTTGGAGGTTCACACCAAGAATACTGTACACTAGCAACAAATGGAGGCTTGTAAAGCTTTTTTGCTTTTAATGTCATCTAAGCCTTGTTTTCTAAGAAGTATGATGGCCAGGATGTTTTGGATACACCTACTGGTTCCATATTAGAAGTTAATCCAAGTGAGGGAGGGGTAGGTCTCGAATAATCTAGAATATATAACTAGTATACTTTTGACATCTAAATGGGATTTGAAATGGTCCAAATCTCATGATTCTCAATGATTAATTCAGTTGTGTGGAATATTAGAGTTATTGCTAATAAGTTGGTTTTATCTCGTCTAAAAAATTTTATTCATTCTTATCATTTTGTTATTTGTGTGTTTGGTAAACCTTTGTTGAATTCTCGTGTATCGGGAAATATTCTCTTGAAAATAACATTTTTATTAATTGTTCTAAAAAATTAAGGTTGTTTTGGGCATCTTCTATTCACTAAGAAGTATTTTTGGACACAAATCAATATATTTATACCCGTATATCTTGACAAATTTTTTGTATTTTTTTTTTGTTACATGGGAGGATGGCTCTATTGGAGAACTCAAACCATCAATTAAGTTTTCTCATTAAAAAGGAAAATAGGCTGATAAGGACAGAACTATCATACTAGCAAAGGCTTGAGAGAAGGTGCGCACCTTTAAAAGGCTAAAAATGAGGTAGATCTTTCAAGGGATCAAGTTGATACTTTGTTAAGCTTGCTGGAACAAATTTGTATTGCACTTGATCATTATTCACCTGTGTTGTAGCATTATCTTGGAGCAAGATGACTTTTTCTTGTGGATAGATCTTCTTTAATTTTTGGATTTGTGTTTTGGGTTTACTTGGTTGGAAGTGTGGAATGTGTTAGGATGTTATGTCCTGTTATTATGCTTGTGGACCTGGTGTTTGCTGGTCAGAATTGTCATGAGCAATAGTCTTACCATGCTAAGACTTGGTTCTCTGCCCATTTATTTATCTACTTACATGTGTCAAGAGGTGAACAAGCACTTTTATCATAAGAACTTGCATGATTTTGGTCATTATTTCAAACAAAATTCTTGTATTTACTATACATTTATTTATACATCATATTCTTGTAGGATAAGGTAAGGTTTGTGGAGTAATTTATTATATTTGAAAGATAATATATATGGATTTTGATATTTATCGGGATATTTCAACATTTTGCTATTTGTTATAAGTTTAGTTACTACTTCTTTTGATTATTGTGCACCGCAAGATTTTGGTAATTTTATCTTAGAATGCTCTTTGATTGATCATTCTTATTTCGAAAGTAAATTCACATGATTTAGAGTTGGTAAATAGCGAAGGCTAGATATGCGGTGGCTAATATTAATTGATTGAATTTTTTCGGCATTTCAATGCTGGCATATCTTAGCAAGGGCGAATCTGTTTATACTCCATTATTGATGAATATGGACCGAATTTTGTCTCATGCTTTGCCTAGACCTTTCGCTTTCCAAATTTGCTTTCCAAATATGTGTTTACGACGTGCAAATTTTATGGAAGTTGCTAACAGTGTATAGTAAGTAGATAAGTGTGGTTCTCTTATATCCATAATTTGTTAAAAACTTATAGTTTTAAAAATATGATTGAATGAGTAGAACTGATCTATATTTGGTGATGTTAATAATGATGTTGAGGTTGCTGAAATAGTAGTTACATGTAATGAAGTATTGTATGATTCTTTATAAACTCCTCAGTTCTGTGCTAAATTTTTTTACCTCAAAAGACCCATATTAATTAGTTACAGATGTCAATACCAAATATTTATATGATCTAATTACTTCTTAAAAGGTGTCACCGAAGATTACATGGCTTTCAATGACCAAGTTGTGTTGCAGAAAATGGAGGTTATTTTTTTCGCAGTCAGTTCTCTGAAAGGTACGTGGTTTCCGCTTTGGCAGATCATAAGCAACTCTTTGATTTATTATGTTTACTTATTACATCCATAGATAATGATACTGTGGTTGCTGTCTCGGAGGAGGAAATCTTAACAACAATAAAGGGTCATGGCATTGATAGTATACCTAGTTTGAATGGTTTTCTAAGGAGATTTTATCTTTCTTGTTGGTTTGTTGTGGGGAAGGATATGGTAGTTACAATTCAAGCTTTCTTTCATGGTGATTCCCTTCCTAGGGTGGTCACTGCCACCACTATTGTATTATTGTCAAAAACTTTGAATCCAAGATCCTTTTTCTGACTTTAGGTCGATATCCTTGTATAATCTTTTTAACGAAATCTTTTCTAAGCTTTTGACTACAAGGTTGGAGTAGTTTTGCTTTGATTGAATCTACAAAATCAAACATTTTTTTTTCTAAGACATCATATAATGGATAATATTTTGTTAGCCCACGAATTAACATGTGATATCTCTCAAAAGTTTAAAGAGTCTAACCTATTGTTTAAGTTGGATTTGTGAAAAGCTTTTGAAAAGGGTTGAGTGGGAGGTAATGGCACGTTATGGATTTTCAAATTGGTGGTGGGATTTAGTTGGTCATTGTACAGAGAACAAACTAGTTTTTAATATTGTCGAATAATGGAGTTTATGGCTTTTTTGATTTTACAAGAGAAGAATGTTATAGGGATCCTTTGTCAGGTGGCATGTTTGTTCCTTTAATGGACATATTTTCTCTTAGGTTGGGGTAGCTCGTATCTTCTAATCTAGTTCCTTCTTTTTTACATGTCCATCTCTTTTACATTTGGCTTTCGTAGATACTATACTGATTTTTATAACGACAGACTTTAAGTTTGACTTCTTTAGCGAAGTTTTTAAGATTCTTTGAGAAAATTTTTGAATATTATATTAATTTTTCAAAGAGTTTGTTTGCTCTATCTTCCATAGCACCCATGTCTTAAGTATCTTAAATTCAACAAGTAAATTGTATAACTGGTTTTTCTCCTAAGCTGTTGCCCATTACTTTTTGGGTACTCCACTTTTTGAAGTTTGTCACTCGAGAATCATGTTTTGGCTCATGGTGAAAAAGATTGAAATAACTATTTCTTCTTATGATTTTTCAATCTCTCTCAGTGGTCGGTAAACTCATCCTCATTAAGCATGTGCTAAATTTTATCTCATTATATTTGGTTATCGTGATTTAGTCACCTAAATGCATTATTCAAACATGGGAATAGCTATTTTCTCGCTTCCTCTGGGGATGAACAGATCTCAGGGAAAGTTGTGATTGGTTTGTATGGCAAGAGACTTGTCTTCCAGTTGATAAAAGAGGCTTAGGTGTTTGCTTATTGCAAGATATGTGCTACGTTTGCTTTCAAATTATGATGGATATTCTGACAAGAAGGATTATTATGGTCAGAATTCATGCTTTTTGAATATCCTCTCATGCTGGTTAGGCATCGCTACTTACCTCTAATTCTCTGTCTCTTGCTTCTCATGTTTGGCGCGAAGGCTTTTAGCAATTTTTTAACAAGTAGAACCGCATCTGTTGTGTCATTAAGGATGGTTTAGCTAATGTTCGACTCAAATTGGACTTATCAAGGCAGGTTTTATTTTCCTCTTTGTGATAATGAATCAATGTTTCCGTGGCTATGTAGATCCATCGTTTCAGCTTAAACAAGTCAAGATTTCGGATAAGTTAGGCACTTTGGCTTTGACCAGAATATCCTCAATAGATTTTGTTTTGAGTGGGATAGTAGATGAATTAATTTGATTACCAACTATAGATAGTTTATTTTGAGTTTCATTTACTTGGAATTTAGTTTTCTTATGTAAGCCTGGTTCAAAAGTATTTAGTAATTGTTGGGATTAGATGCTTTTGGAAGCGGTTTCCACTTTCCTATGGCATAGCTTTAATCTATTGGTTTTTCTTTATGTTCTCTTCTTTGTGGAAAGGGGAAAGAGATGGTATATAGATCAAGTATTTGTTGCTTGCTCTTTTTCAAATGAAGTGTGGAGATATTTTGAGATTTTGCTTGGTTTTAATATGATGATGCATAGCCCTACAATTTTAGAGGCTGCTTATTTCATTCTCTTTGGTTGGTAGATTGTTCAAATTGCTACCCTCGTTGATTAGTTGGGAAATATGGAAAACTAGAAATTCAATCTTTCATGATGAGATTTGGTATTCTGTCCAGCAAGTTATACATTAATATTGCTAATCATTTACGTTTTATTTTTTTTATTCATGCTTTTGGCACTCATTCGGGATTAGGATGAAAAATTTTAAATTGGTTTATTAGGATTCATCTCCCTTAGGGAATTATGCTTTTAATGTGGATGGTGCATCAAAGGGCAATCCAGGAATGGCTGGGTGAAGGTTTAATATGTAAGGCCAATGGTTTACTGGTTGCTACTATTTTGAATTTCTATGGTCAATGCAGAAGTGTTAGAGCTAAGGTTAATGCCTTGGTGTTGCGGCTTTCTATCGCTAGCTCAGAGAGATTCAAAATTGCTTGCGGATGATTTCAATAGGAAAATGGCTTTATTATTTTTTATAGCTTCTTATGTCTTTGGTTTCTCCACACACTATTATATATTTCTTTTTTGTTATTTATAAAATTTGATAGGCTAGGCTAAGATCCACAAAGGATATTGCCAGGAAAAAAAAAAAAGTGACAGAGAAAGGGTTAAGGTGGTATTTGGCATAGACTTTAGGAGATATTTTTGAATGTTAGCTTTTTCAACAATTAAAAAGGTTGTTCAGTTATTTAGTTGATAATTGATAATACAAAATCTGTGGAAAAGTCATCAAAGACACAATATTTTTTATTTTTCAAAATTTATTTTTGCTTTATTTTTACTATTTTACCATTTTATATAATGACAACAAACAAATTTAAATAATTAAAAATTGTTTTATCTATCTTATATTATTCATTTTTTTACTATTTTTACTCTCTGATTTTTTATAAAATAAAATTTGAATTATTATTATTGTATATATTTGATTAATTGATTTTCCTTTTCAAAACAATTCAAAAAAAATTATCTTTTCTTATATAATCATAAATATTTATACGATTTGTATTATTTTTTGTTAATATGTATTTGAATTAATTAGGTTTTAAAATATTACTAATATTATATTTATAAATTTTATATTCAATATATAGTAATAATATAAAAATATATATTCCAAAAAATGAAACATGTTTAATTAACAAAAAATTATACTTTTTGGTCATTTTATATCTAAATAACAACTTAATTAACTATATAACTAAACACTAATATTAATTAATAACAAATATCGATTACTATCTATCAACCAACCGTTATAAGCCATCAGCTATCGGTGGATTTTTATTAATTAAATTAAATTGACTGCAAATTTTTCTTTCAGGCTTCCAATATTTTTTACGTGAAAATTGAAATTTTTCGGTATATAAATTGAAGTATTTCATAAGTATCCCCATGTTGACTAGTTTCTTTTAATCTAAAATTTTAATTTTCCCAAATATTAAATGTTTCCCACTTTTATATATGTATATATATAAGCAAAAACCATGTTGGGTTTGTTCTTTAAGGAGCTTTTATGTTATGCCATGCCTTATCTAAGTCATCCAAGGAGGATCATTTAATTATAAAATCAGTTATGAATTTTGATATAAAATTTCTTTATAATTATCTGATTTACTCGATAAAAGAAAGAAAAAGAAAAAAAAAAAAGAAAATGATTTTGAGTTTTCTATCGTATTAGTATAAGTGTATTTTGTTTATAGCTTTTATTCTTTTTCGCATGGTATCACTTCAAATTTGTAAATGAGACTGTTGATTTGTCATTACAAATAAAATTCAAAAAAGAAAAAGAAAAAAAAAAAAGAAAAACCGTCTAAATGAATGCAATCAGTATATTTAACATCAATTATCATTATTCAAATATTATCTATAAATATTTTACAAAAATGTTATATTTTACCTATATTTAGATCAATAATACTAAAAGGATTCAATCTTTATTCACGATGAGATTCGTTCTATTGTAAAAAAGTTTAAAAAACGCTGAAAATATTTGTTTAAAAGACTAGAAAGAGTTAAAGCAACAGAAACAGATATAGTTTAACGGTTATAATACTCAAAAAGAAGTTTAAATCTAAATAAGAATTTTAAATATTATCCTAATTGTACAAGTGTTGAAAACAGAAAGGCTACGGTGCTAGAATGGGGAGACAGAGGGTCCCCACGTGACATGCATGTGAAGCTCGCGTGAAGTTTTCTGGTCCCTCTCCTTCACAACTGCGGGGGCACGCATGACCTTAGGATTTAGTCTTAATAGAAGTTTTAAGAGAAGTAGACGGCCAAGAAGATGTTTCGATTTGGCAAGTAAGAACTCTAAAAAGTGGGATCCACACAAAATGGTGGTGACTTGGGAACTTCGTTCGGTGTTGTGGAATAAAGGATTCCCTTCTCCATCCATCCATTTTTTTTTAATTAATAAAAAGGAAAAAATTAACAAACTCAGACATCCTTTAATAAAAAAGTAATGCTTGAGATCAAAGCTTTTATTGCTCCCTTAAGACAGGCTTTTTCTCCTCCCCAGCCCATAACAATGACATTGAATAAAAAAGGCACTTAATATTTTATTTTACTTTATTTATCATATTATTGATATCAAAATTCAATTAATTTGATTCGAGTAATTATTGAATTGATTTTCTTGATATCTATTTTTTATTAAAATTAAAATTTAAAATTTTAATTAAAAAAATTTAATATTTTATCATTAAATTCGAACAAAAATCTAATAATATTTTATTATTAAATCCGAACAAAAATCTAATAATATTTTATCATCCGCTTACTCTCTCTCATTCGCACGCATACCATGAAAAGGAAGAGAGCGAAGAAACTTCTTACCTTGGCAATTGGTCAAATTCATTGAGAAAATCATACTCCTTTTGGAGGCGTTACCAAAAACCTTTATATATAGACTTAGATTTTATATTTGGTTAGGTTTAGTCAGAAAAGGTGAGTCTATCCAATCCAGACAGATAAAACCTAACCAATTCATTATTTATTAAATGCATTTAATACTTTCTACATTTTGATTCCACACAAACCATATCGAATCTTTTTTTTTTTTTTTTTTTTTTTTTTCTCTGGTGACAATAGAAAGCAGACAGGGATAGAGAGACAATTAGGATAATGGAGGGAGAAAGAGAAGGGGCAAGTTTGTCATTCGCCATAGCCATTTTACCCCGATTAACGTAATCCAAATTATATGTTCTTGTTTTTCCACAATTAAATACGATTTGTCTAATAATAATTTATTTATTTTTTTCATTTGAAATATAAGTGGAATGTGGTAAAAGAAATCATACAATTTGAGAAAACAGTTGATTTTTCTTTCTAATATAAAAATAAAACCAAAAGGAAGAATATATCAATTCTCAATTTCTCACGATGACAAGAATATGCTTTAAAAAAATCAGAGAAATTATGGTAAATTCAGATAACAACCGAATGATAAGGACATTTTAGTAATTCGACGTCAGAGCTAGCTCTGCAAAGCTGGATTTGGAGTTCCTCCTTCCCTCCCGTTGGGTTGACTCTCTGTCTCTTTCTCTCTCTCTGCCTTTTTAATTTTTAATTTTGTTTTATGGTTTCCGTTTCGCTTTTGTTGCTTTTTCTACAATTTTATTTTTCTCACCCAGTTATAAATGCAGTCTCGCCTGATTTTGCTTTCCCTTTACTCTCTCTCTCTCTCTCTCTCTCTCTCTCTCTGCTATCGTCCATTGCAAACCAAGCGTTCTTTCCATCCTCTCTCCTTCTCTCTCATCCCCTCAAAAAACCCACCTAACATCTCTCTCTCTCTCTCTCTCTCTCTCTCTCTCTCTACATTTGGCCTCCCAAGAGTGGATTTTGAGACATTCGCTCGCTAGGCCCACAAACCCCTTCCTACTACTTGTAAACTACTCCTCTGAGAAACTATTTGATTTTAAGCCTTTAGGGGGTTTTGGTGGGGTTTGTGTTCTGTTATATTTTCAGGTCTTAGGTCTGCATTGGCCTCTCTATGCTTATTGATTGTATTTTCGTTCAAAACAAAGCCCTTCCTTCACTTCTCTGGATTCTGAAGGAAGAAGATCATGGAGGCTAAGGTTATAATCCCATCTTTCTAAGGTAGTCTTCATGTGTTTCATTTACTTATCCTTTTTCTCTTGCTTGGATCATAGGTGATGCTCGTCTTCTAGATTTGCATTCTTAATTCTGATTTATTCTTATTGTTATTTTTACTTCAAATGTTTTGATTCGTCATGTGCTATGATTTTACAGGATTCCCTTTTTGTTAATTTTTTTTTTTTTTATTTGGGTTTGGAAATTTGAAATTGAGCATTGTAAGGCAAGAATCTAGGTTTTATTTATTTATTTACTTTTTAGGTTTAATTCTATTGGATAAAAAAAAATTGTTGTCCTTTTCTATTGAAGTCCTAAATCAGGATAAGGATGTTTCCTGGTATGGATTATTTGTGTCAGTTTCTTACATTTGTGCACAGGTTACAATCCACAAATGAAAAAAAAAGGGAACTCTAATTGCTTTGATAACTTAGAGAAAGCCTGTTACTTTGTGTGTTCGAAATGCTGATTGAAATGAAACATTCTGTTGTCCAGGCGGTAGATGGACTAATTCTGCAACATAGAAACTGAGGGAGAGTAACCCATTTCCACGTTTTCCTTTTATTGCAACATCAGAATGTCGTCAGAGAATTTGAATGAAGAATTGTCTAAGAAGACAACAGTGTTTGGTCTCAAGTTGTGGGTTTTGATTGGTCTTATTGTTGGTGTATTCATATTCTCAATTCTATGTGTCCTGTCTGTGTGGATCATGTTCCGGAGGAAATCTAAAAGAACCCTAGACAAGTTCAATCTTGCACAAATTCCCAATGTCTCAAAGGACATCAACGTTGACAGAGTTGGGGCTCATAATGCCAGTGACCAGAATGAAAGTGTATTTCTTTCGGTTCATGATAAATCAAGTGATAAGAATTCTGAGAAGATGTTGGCCCATATTGCTATGAGCAAGTCCAGTGACCCTGATAACCTCAGTCAGTGCAGCTCTATTTATCATCATGAAAGAGGCTTTAGTTCACATTCAGGAGAGGAAGGAAGTTCTGGGACCGTTCGGAAGCAATCTTCACTTTCATATGGATATGTGATGCCCTCTCCTCTAATTGGCTTGCCTGAAGTATCGCATCTTGGGTGGGGTCACTGGTTTACTCTTCGTGATCTTGAACTTGCAACTAATCGATTTTCTGCAGAGAATATTCTAGGGGAAGGTGGGTATGGAGTTGTTTATCGAGGAAGATTGATTAATGGAACTGAGGTGGCAGTTAAGAGGCTTCTTAATAATCTGTAAGCATAAAAATATCTAAATTTTGGTCTACTAATCACCTGAGTTCTATGGATCTTTGCTTGAATGTTCCTTGCAATTGTATCGCAGGGGGCAGGCAGAAAAGGAGTTTAGGGTTGAAGTGGAGGCTATAGGCCATGTTCGGCACAAGAATCTTGTGCGACTTTTGGGCTATTGTATAGAAGGAGTGCATCGGTGATTTTCATTTACCTCTTTTTTTTTTTTTTTTTTTTTTTTTTTTGGGTTTATTTTTCAAAACCTTTTAGAATAATTCCTTTTTTTTTTGGCTGCGATTCTCTTCTTTTTTCTTTCTGCAACTGGTCAAGGATCTCCCCCATCAGAAATTTACTTGGTCTTTTTTTATCTAGGATGCTGGTGTATGAATATGTAAACAATGGCAACTTAGAACAGTGGCTTCATGGTGCAATGTCTCAGCATGGTTCGCTTACTTGGGAGGCTCGAATGAAAGTTATTCTTGGTACAGCAAAGGCGTAAGTCAACATTTTCTGATAACTTAGCTTATCCTCAAAAGGTGAATAGGAATATTCAAAGAATGAACTCCAAGAATTTGTAGGATGAAATTTTAAACCTATCTAATCTTGGCTTTGAAAAACATCCAAGTAGTTGACGACTACTTTGATTTAACCTATCTAGTTTATGTAATGGTAGCATCACAGTTGAATTTCAGTAACACGGTAATGGTATCTATGTTTTGAATTTAATTTCCCTTGACTCCTTTGGAGTAAAATTGTTCATTGCACTGGGAACTCATTGGCCTCAATTCCCTTAATTTCCCTTAACACCAGTTTATCTATGTAAACTCAAACTGGTTAAACTTATTGGCCTTCAGACTTGCCTATCTGCACGAGGCAATAGAGCCAAAAGTGGTGCATCGGGACATAAAGTCGAGCAATATCTTGATAGATGATGAATTCAGTTGTAAGGTTTCTGATTTTGGATTGGCCAAACTCTTAGATTCTGGAGAAAGTCATATAACAACCAGAGTAATGGGAACATTTGGGTAAGTGTTTACCTTGATCTAATCTCTTAACACTTTCTTAAGCCCATGAAAATTAGAGGGATCTTTGGTGACCAGCTTCACAAATGCTCAGAGACACAAAAATTCTTGGCTCTTGTATGATTTCAGGTATGTGGCACCAGAATATGCAAACACTGGCATGTTGAATGAGAAAAGTGACATATACAGTTTCGGTGTCCTCCTCCTAGAAGCCATAACGGGAAGGGATCCTGTAGATTATGGACGACCTGCTAATGAAGTACTGAATACTGAACTGCTGTCTTCAATCTCAAAATTGTGGTCAATATGCTCTTTGCATATCTCTCAACATAGATATGTTTAGTGCCATATTTTTTTCTCTTAGTATTTTCTACGCCCATGGCAGGTTCATCTTGTTGAGTGGCTTAAACAAATGGTGGGAGCAAGAAGGGCGGAGGAAGTTGTTGATCCAAACCTTGAAGTTAAACCCACTACACGTGCTCTCAAGCGTGCATTACTGGTTGCACTCAGGTGTGTTGATCCTGATTCCGAAAAAAGACCAAAAATGACCCAGGTCGTACGGATGCTTGAAGCTGAGGAATTTCCATATCGTGACGTGAGTATAATTTCTTATCCAGAAATTGCTTTATTTTTTCTTCATTCTTTTCTCATGCAGTCTTTCTCTTATCTGCGTGTGGCTAAGTCATGATGTGAGTATAATTTCTTATGCACATTATTTGTACTTTATTTATCCTAATCCCATGACACACATCTTCCCTCATGGTAATCTGATATGGCATAACTAGTTGGTGGCTTTTGATAGTGATTACTTCAGAATTCATTATTGGAACTATAGTTGCTGTTCACTTATCTCAAGATAATGGAGCTGAGGATAGATCATTTTTTTTGGTGAAAATTATACTAGTATGCATGCATACACATACAAACTCATGTAAGGTTGTTAAAATTGGGATTCTGGCTAGGATCATGTGGAGGGTGCTATGGAATCAGATCATGAATCATAAGATTCTATATTTTACTATAAAAATCAAATAGAAACATAAATTAATGTTAAAACAACAATAGACGATGATCATCATTTATAAATGAAACATATTGGTGTTTGGTGTTCTTTAGGCATACATAAGACCTTTATTAGGAAGAATGGAATATTCATACACCGCAGGGATAAAATACCATTCTCAAAAGTAAAATAAAAAAAGAAGACAACTGGAAGAGGAAATAAATGTTTAAATGAGATAAAAGCCTAATATGTTTTTGCATCCACAAAAGAAAAAGAGATAAAAGCCTAATAGTGTTGTCAGTAGCTGATTAGAATTTTTGTTGGTCGTAATTAAAGATTAAGTGAAAAATTTTCATAATTATATTATATAATTAGGTATTTATATGGTATGACAGGAAAAAAAAAATTCTAAGGTTGGAGTGGAGGAAAAATAAAAATAAATGGTACAAGAAGGCAAGTTTTTCACTGAAAATAATCAAATTCACAAGTAAGCTTCTAAAAAAAGATAAAAAGCGAAAAAGAAAAAAAAAATAGTGGTAAAGATGGGATATTGGTAAAAATAAATGGTGAGGAAACATTTTTATTTGGGACATCAGGTTTTAGTTTTGAGCTCTGAGGTAAAATCCACAATTATCCTCTTTCTACTATGGCATTTCTGCCCCAATGCTCTTTCCTCAACCCCTGCCAACCAGCCTCACGCTTTGCCTGTGCAAGGAACGTTTATCAAAAGACAACCAGAAAAGAAAAGGACAGGTGCTTTATGGCTAATCAATCTCGAGATTTGGAGTCTTGTTTTGCTATGAAATACTGAGATATTTCCGTGTCATTATCATCCAATAGGCTTATCATAAAGATGGGATATTTGCAAAAGCATGTTATCCTGATCTTGTTTGCCTGGTTTTGCAGGATCGAAGGAACAGGAAGAGCCGAACTATCAGCATGGACAGTGAGTCCTTGAGATTGGAAAACAAGCTGGCAGAGTCAGAGGGTCAGGGATCCGAGATAATTCAGGGTTAGGAGCCTAGGATGGACTGACAAGAAACACACATGACCTGAGAAGATCATCACCTTCTCATAACCTATCAAATCAAAAGCGTTCAGTAACCCATTTAGTTGGTCAAAACGAAAATATTATGTTTGCTTCTGGAAATATTTTCCTGAATGTTGAGAGTCATCAGGTTAGAAATTGCCCAGATGGATTTCTGATGTATGCTCCAATTCTAGGATGGCCACGGGCACAGAGAGAGAGAGAGAGAGAGAGAGGGTTTTGTTGTACAGTTGTTTTTGAGGGATGAAAGGGGCTGCCCCTTCACACTTGATTATAATTTTTTCCTTTTTTTATTTATAATGTTCTTCACATGATTGCGGTTGTTGGGCCGGTAAAAAGTATCATTTCATTTCATTTCATTTTTATTTTTTTCATTCGCCAACCAACCTTTTCCCTTTCACTTTTTTCTCAAGTTACTCTATCGTATTGGCTATGAAATATCAAGTTGCCATTTTCTGTGGTCTCTTTCCAGTTAGTGTTGCCCCCAAGTGCTTGCGTAAAGTGTTGTGTTGTCTCTCTCATTGTTTATGATGTTCCATCACTTGTGCTTAAGTTGTAATCAGCTCAATCAAGATTGGTGTGGCATGATCCGGTCAAAGCCTGCTTATTTATATTTGCCGTTGGATTAGTTTCTCTTGGGTACTCAACACTAGAGAATCGATGATAACGGGACAATCAACGATCACTTTAGCAAAATAGGAAGACGATTCAAAGGTTGAATCTACAACCCAAATGGAAAGAATGAGTGCACGAAAGAGGCATAAGAACGACAAACGCGGCCAAGACATGCAAGACGGCTGCAGCGATGGCAGCAGTGTTCAAGGGGTGGTGCCGCTGCACGGGCGCAGGTGCTACCTTGGCAACCCTGCACCAAAGCACGTACACCCACTTGGCACGTTTCCACCCTCTCGACCAGATTTACAATTTTCTTATTTTATTCTGCTATATCTTTCCATTAGTTATTTTTTCTTATTTATTGTATTTTATTTCTTTATTATTTCATAATAGTGTTCAGGGTTAATATTCTCGTAGGATTTCTTTAAGACTATTTAAACTTTTCATGAGACTTGCAAATATAACTTTTGAATAAATAAATTTTGAGTTTGTTTTTATTTATTAAGGTGGACTCTCCTTTCGTGTCCTTTGGTCTCAGCAGGTATGGTCCAGGAGACAACCGCAAAAAGTTGATCGAGTCCCAAGTGAGTGACCAATCTCGCGATATTGATCGGGGATTATACGGCGTATGGAAAATCAAAAATAGTATCGTGACTATCTGCAATTTGAGTATCACACTCTTTAAAAACACAAGGAAATTATATACAAAAACAAAAACCCAAAATAGTAATGTGACAATCCGCTATTTCGTGTGCCAAACAGGAATGATGTTTATGAGCTTCCTTCTTCAATTGTAACCGATCCCCGACCTATGGCTATGGGTGGCATTTGCGTTTTTTCCCATAGCAGATTTATTTTGCATGTATGTGCATATGAAAGTATAAAAATTAAATTATCAAAATTTTTTAGGTCGCACCTCGATATATAGGTTTCTAAAAATCTATGACAACAATCTCTTGAATAAATCGTACGATTGGAATTGTGATTACGCAATCAAACTATCACTACAATATCACGACACCTCAATCCTAAATCCGGTGATACAATGATAATGAGAAAATTTTCCATTCAAAATTTTCTCAATTTCTCGATAGTTTTCTCACTCTAAAGAATGTGTTTATCTCTTAATTTATTTCTAAACAATTATCAATTACCCTGATAATATCCACTCAACCATATATTAAAGAGGTTAATCCCAATACTTTACATGAGAGATCATTATAGAAAGTTGTAAAGAGTTATAGGGATAATGAGAGTTATCCTATTATCCTAAATTCAAATTCAAAATAATTTGAATTAAACCCAAAATACCCATACATGGGCATACCAACTAATATCTCCCACTTGCACATGAGAATATTTTATATCCGTCATAAAATCACAATTCATGCGATCTATCACATCACCCCACTGGATTTTCATACAGAGTTGAGTGTCGTGCGATCAGCGAGTACACCTACAACTAAAGATTTCTCAATATAGTATTAGTATAACTGAGAAGCCACAATTAGTATAAAAAAGAACTCGCTATACTCTAAATTCAACGTATTACGTCCATCGAACCACTTTCCTCATTCAACGTGATTCCCAATTATTGTTCGACCGTGTATTTACTATTATGTTTTGAATTCCAATATGGATAAACATAATAGGTCAAATAGTGAATACAATACAACAATGTAAAGTCGATTGGCCTTCCTTTTCTCTGGTAGAATTTATCCATCTCAATTTGTTACTTTTCTAGATTTGCCTTGCAGACCTCATTATCTTTCAGACTATTGGTAAGTAGATTAAAGTAGTATACACTGAATCAAAACTTTAAGAAATAACAAAAAGTAGTAAGGGTACTGGTGGGCCCATCTAATGGGTTTCGACTCTCACACAGTGAAAACGGGAATCAATATCAAATCGTTGTCTCAAATAATAGATTTCACTTTCCCATGTTGGTTTATCACATACGATATGAAATATGTGTTATAGTATTATTCTCTTATCTCGCAAAAGGGCATATGCCAGATTTTTCTAGTACTATGTAGATATGGGATTCGGTGTACACATAAAATTTTATCTAGAAATCTCAGAGAGAGTATCTTTGAGATAATATCACTAGACGCATGTGATATTTGAGATATTAAATCTAGTTAGTTGCAAACAACATAGATGTGGATATATTTATATCGGTCATATCGTATGACCTTTTCCTGAATATATATCAGAGCGACTTATATTCTAACATGGGTACTCTCAAAACCTCTTACATCTAGAAATCGTCTCATCGCTACTCACTCAGAGGTGAAGGTGGTCACTTGTGTGAAAGAGGCAATTTGCCTGCTTGACATATCTTTTATCACATCACATCATAGAATATATGACAACAAATAAGTGAAATAAATAACTTATGATTGAATGATACACGTATGCTATATATATCAATATCAAAATATCAATATAGTACACATAAGAAATGTTAAAATACACGTAAACCCCAAAAATTCCCTATATTTTACAAAGAAATCTCTTGTAATGGCTTTGATGAATGGATCAGCCACCAGATTGTGTGTGGAAATGTACTTAATTATCATTTCAGTCGATAATCTCTCACTAAATGGTATCTGGTATCAATGTGTTTGGTCCTATTATGATATTTAAGGTCTTGGTATAGGTAATGGTGGTCTGATTATCATAGTAGATTATCACCGGTCTCCCACTATTTGCCATAATTTCCAAATTATTCAGAAATCTCCAAAGCCAAACATTTGCATGAATTGTTACTAAACATGTCACAAATTCAACCTCCATTGCAAATAGAGAAACATAAGTTTGCTTCTTACTGCTTCAAAAACGACACCGTTATTAAACAAGATAGCAAAATTTGATATTGATTTATGTTTATCCAGATCGCCATCCCAGTCGGCATTTGAATACCTAACGAAACGCAAATCACTTCCTCCGTAGCACAAGAAGATGTCCACACTTCTCTTGAAATATCTCAGAATTTTTTTCACTGCTCTTCAGTGACTCATTCTAGGATTTGATTGATACCTCCTTACCAGACTAACTGCAAAACAAATGTCAGATCGTGTACACAATATTATATACTTCAAATTGCCCATTGCACTGGAATAAGAGATTTTACTTATCCCCTTTATCTTTTTCTGAGTCTTTGGTCACTTATTAAGACTCAGACCCTTACGTTTAGTGATAGGAGTATCTATAGGGTTGCAATTGCTCATCTCAAAGTGCTCGAGAACTTTCCTGATGTAGGACCCTTGTGAAAGAGTTAACACCCGTTTCGAACGATCCCTCTGGATCTTAACTCTGAGAATAAAGAGTCTCACCCATATTTTTCATATTAAAACTCAACGATAACTATATTTTGATGGTCATTAGATACTCTCTGTTGTTTCTAACCAACAAAATATCATCCATGTATAAGGATATGATCACAAAAGAGTCAAAAGGATGTATCAGATAGACACAATGATTTTCCTCAATCATCATGAAACCGTAAGATATCACCTTCTTGTGAAATTTGAGGTACCACTATCTGGATGAATGCTTATGGCCATATATCAATATCCAAAGTCGACAGAACTTATCTTTCTGACATATGAGAACAAAAGTAGATGGTTGCTCCATATAGATCTCATTATCCAAACTTTCATTTAGGAAGACAGTCTTAACATCCATCTGATATAATTCCAGATTCATTTATACAACAATAGCTAAAACTAAACAAATCGAGATAAATTTGACTATTGGGGAGAAAGTCTCCTCGTATTCCATACCCTTAGTCTGAGTATAACCCTTGGCTACCAAATGAGATTTATACCTCTCCACCGATCCGACAGCCTTTCTCTTGATCTTGAGAATCTACTTATTCCAAATGGTATTTCAACCAATAGTCCTTCACAAGACCCTCAAGAGCCTCCAGGATTGTTTTACACTACTCATCATTCTCATAAATCACAATAAGGGTCTCGCCCTCAAGTGGGAAATGATGTTTAAGTATGTACCCTTGATTGCTCCTACAAAGAGGGGGAACCTCTTTATCTCTACATAGACCACTTTCACTATGACCAAGATCCATAACGGGTTTTTGGGTCCTACCTCTGGGGTTAGCTGAGCTACTAGACTCATGTATCTTATAGAAGGTGAAGTCCCCATCAATTTCACCTTTATTAGGAAAATCATTATCAAAACATATAGTATCATGAGACTTAATTTTAGTGACAGTAATATCCGTATACTCACCTAATAACATATGAACTTGGAGTGTTCTGAATATCTAATAAAGATATACTTCTTTTCTCATGAGTCTAACTTGCCGTGTAGATGTGAGGAATCATGAACATATGTTACACAACCTCGTGGCCTCAAGTTGCTAAGGTCAGATTGTCTCCATGTTCAAATCTCATATAGGGTATTGACTATGGATTTTGATGGAATACGATAGAGGACAGACTGTAGTTGATAATGCATCTCCCTAATGCGAGATAGACAAATTAGCCTGTACTATCATAGAACTCACCATCTTCAATAGAGTCATATTCCTTCTTCGGCTACTCCATTTTGCTGAATAATAGTAGGAATGGTCAGTTGTCTCGTAATATTTTTCTCGGAACAAAACTTTTTGAATTATTCAGATAAATACTCACATCCTTGATTAGCTATAAGAGTCTTCACTTTCAAGTCTAACTGATTTTCAACCTCGTTTATAAATCACCTGAAGTATTCCAATACCTCAGACTTATGTGAGATCAGATAAATATAACCGAAACATATTTAATCGTTTATGAATGTTAAAAGTACATAGTTTTATTTCAAACTCTCACATTCATAGGGTCACAGATATTGGAGTAGACCAACTGCAATGGAGTTTCAACCCTAAACTCATATATGGATAACTCGACCCTGATTAATGGCCTAACAGATCACTCGCTGCTAACCGATTCATCCTCTCTTACCCTATTCATCCAAGTCTACTATGCCATAAATTCACATCATCATCAACACAATTAGATATAAAGACAATAAAAAATAATAAAAAACACCATTAAATAAAATAACATGTAGTATATACAGTCTATCATAGACAAAACTAGAACAAACGAAATAACTATCATAATTAATAGAAACAAATAAGTTTCTAAATGACAAAGCATATTCTAGGTGATCTAAACAAAGTACTGAAATTAAGTTTCGTTGAATATTTAGAGCAAAAAAAATGTCATACAGATATAGAGTTCGGCTAGTTCGCAACTCCAATTTGCAAGTGCCAACCCCTCTGATGACGACAAATACTTTGTTCCCACATAAATCCTCCTAGCCTTAGAACTTAGTTTACGGAACTCCACGTACGCGCTCTTATCTTGAGTTACATGGTTAGTGGCTTCTGAATCTACAATCCACAAAGGAGAAAAATCAATGAGTATGATAGTAGATGAGATAAAGCTCAAACCATATAAAGAAGAAAGACATATCTTCTACTCGTCACACTTACAAGCAAAATGACCTAATCTATCATAGACGTAGTACTTCACCTTGGTCTTATCCAACTAATTCTTCTTGCGTTTTTGTATTTAGCTATTGTATTTCTTGAATAGTTTTTACTTACCTGGACCTTAGGTCTTCTTCTCATACTTTTTCCATTTATGTTTGGTACCACGGGAGCCCTTACTTGACTCCGCTGCATAAGCATGACCCGAGTGTGGCCTATTCACCACCAGACGCTCCTTATCGAGCTCACAGTGTCTGATCACATCAGTGAAAGTGCGAATACTCTTGCCGAGTGTGAGGTAGGCTTTTAAGGTCTCCCATGAATTGGGTAAAGTCTGAATCACGCCCAATACCTGAAGTTTATCTGAAATGGACTTGTCCGTGTTCTTTAGCTCGACGATCATACTCGATATTTGTACAAAATGTTGGTTCATCGTATGATCAGTCCTTTTCTTATAAGTAATAAATTTATAAGTCAGCATTGTTACCTTAAGAGCTGAAAGAGCACCATAATATTCTTTTAAGGCGAGCTAAACCGACATAGCCATAGGATTGTATTCATAGATCGGGATCATGTAATCGTACATGCCGCTAATCAGAATTGCCCTAGCAAGGCTATCATTCTTCTTCCATACACGATAGGCCTCTTGATCCCGTCTACCTTGAGGTGTGGTAACCTCCCCGGGGTCCACCATCTTGTGTCTTAGAATTTCAGACAGATCTTGCTACTCGCGGACAAACTGAATCTTTCGATACCAAATGTCGTAATTGTCACCATTCAATTTATCTTTCTTGCAAAGATCTAGAATGACAATTTTCGAAGTAGCCATAGTCTATGTACACAGAAAAGAGACACATTAGTGACTTATTAATATTTATTCTCATATTTTGTATACCTTTCCAATCAACAGACACGAAATTGCTCGAATGTAAACCCCAAAATGAATGAATAGATCAACGGACCCATCCACCATAACCCGCAGTCACATCTCACCACCTGTACTGGGACTCGGAATACAAAAACTAACAAAAAGTCACAAAAATGATGTGGAACCCTCGAAAATGAGAAAAAAACAATCTGGAACAACATGACACGTTGCCGGAGGTCCTACACGCCAGTGGCATTCACGCACACCTAGGTCACTTCTCAGGTCGGGATACGGGTTGGATGTGGATCTGGGGTCAAGTGAACCTCACGCGCCTGCTCCTGCAGGTGTCACACACCTTAGCGCATGTGCACTTCATGTGCCCGCTGGTCTTGTCTGGGTCTTTTTCACTTGCCTCCCTGCAACCGGGTTTATGCAACCTGGTTGCCGAGAAACACTTTTCCGACCACCTTTTGACATGGATTTCAGTCGAAAATTGCAATTAAATATCCTCAAACTATCCTTGACTCGATTTTAAGAGAATTTAAGTGCTAAACTCAGCGAATCATACAACCTCCATTACAGCCCTCTGCGGCCATTGATGAAACACAATTTTCGGTAACCAAAACTCACAATTAATATGCCAAAAATGCATATCAGAACATGATGAACGTTTCTAGAGCATTCTCATAGATCAAATCGTGCTCTATCCCGATGGATCTAAGTTCTAAGGTCTCGAGGTCACTGTTCATGGCTGGAACTTCGACCGACAATTTTATAGCCTAAACATGCTTTGAAAATTAAATATAAATCATATTTGTGATCTATGGGTCATGGGTAATCTCATCGTATCATTGGATTCACAACACACGTTCGCGATCCGGACCCTTTTTATCCTACACATTTTATACTTGAAAAAATTTTAAATTTTTTTTATAATAAATCTATAATCATACTCTGATACCAATATTAGATTTATTCTACATGTATGTGCATACAAAAGTATGAAAATTAAATCATAAAAAATTTTCGGGTTGTACCTCGATGTATAGGTTTTCAAAAATCGGTAACTGCACAGTTTTGAACAAATCACTTGATCGGGATTGTGATCACATAATCGAACCACCACCACCACAATATCATGACGCTTCAACCCTAAATCCAGTGAGATAATGATGATGAGAAAATTTCTTACTTGAAAATTTCCTTCTCGAAATTTTCTTGATCTCTTGATAGTTTTTTCACTCTAGAGAATGTGTTTATCTCTCAATCTATCCCTACGCAATTCTCAATTGCTTTGACGATATTCACTCAACCACGTATTAGAGAGGCTAATCCCAATACCTTATGTGAGAGATCGTTATAGGGAGTTGTGGAGAGTTATAGAGATAATGGAGTTATTCCATTATCCTAAATTCAAATTCAAAATAATTTAAATTAAACCCAAAATGCCCTTACATGGGCATATCAACTAATATCCCATGATAGGCATAAGTGCTTTGGTCATCCATCTCCATCTATAGTTCAATACTTACCACTGCTTCTCCATCATCCTACCATTGCTTCTCTATCATCCACCTCAAAATCATCTACCTCCACTCTTGATAACAATTGTCAATGTAATAAAAGTCATTGAACTGCCATTTTGCGTTTCCGATTTATCTAGCCAAAAGCCGTTGGACTTGATCTATACAGATGTTTGAGGCATTACCCCTCTTATCTCTATTGAAAATTTTCATTATTATGCAATTTTCGCTAATCATTTGACTAAATACATTTGTATTTTCCCGTTAAAAAAAAAATTGGATTTATATAACTTCTTTCCATAGTTAAAAAACCTGGTTGAAAACCACTTCAACACCAAAATCATATCTGTATACTCTAATAGAGGAGGGGAATATGAAAAGCTAAGAAAAAGTCTTCTCCTTCCATGGTGTTAGCCATCAATAAACCCCTCCTCACACTCCTCAATAATGCCATTGGTGAGCATCGTCATTTGCACATTCTCAAAATTGGTCTCATCTTATTCCATCAAGTATCTCTTCCTTTAAACCTCTGGCCCTTTGCTTTTCAAACTATTGCCTACCAAATAAACAACATACCCACCCCAGTTTTGAATCTCCATTCACCATTTATTGTTCTTCTCAAAACTCAATCCAATTATGCTAAGCTTCGTGGCTTTGGCTGTCTCTCCTACCCCTGGGTTCGACCTTATGCTAAACATAAACTAGATTTATGGTCCAAACCATACATTTTCCTAGTTACTCAAATCACCAGAGTGCTTACAAATGCTTTGAATTCACCACAAAGCGTTTTTGTTTCTCAAGATGTCATCTTTGATGAAATGACCTTCCCTTTCAAGCCTTCATTCCCAGCAGCCACCACTAGTACTTCCCATCCAACTCCAACCTTTGCTCATGACATTAGTCCCCTCTCACTTCACTTAACATAGCCCTTTGTCTCACCATAATCCTCCTTCTCCAAGCCTATGCCACTCAACAACCAGCTTATGTGTTTCAGGGCCCGCATCCTATATCGACTTCTCCCTTATGCACGGATACTCCAGGTACATCTCTCCCCTCCACTTCTTGTCCATCTACTTCACCTCCAACCTCCACTCCCTCCCAAGATACTATCTTCCCTTCATCGCATTGCCTTACACCCATACCATGGTTACAAAATCACAAAACAACATAATCAACTCCAAGCAGCTTTGTCACCACCAAACATCCTCCTCCTTCCTAAGAACCCGTTTGTGTCTCACAAGTTATAAAAGATCCTAAATGGCATGCTTTGATGCATGAAGAGTTCAATACCCTCCTTTGCAATGGCACATGGGAGTTAATGCTCTCCAATACTCATTATAACATTATTGGTTGTAAATGGGCCTTTTTGTATCAAAAGGAATCTTGATGGCAACATCTCTTGCCATAAAGATCACCTTGTTGCAAAAGGCTTCCATCATCGACTAGGTTTAGAATATCATGACACATTTAGTGTCACGCCCCGATCCTCAATCCAAGGCGTGATTAGCCGTCACGCTATCCCGGATGCTGACATTAAATTCCCAACCATAAATAAACAAACGGACAAAACCTCCCTATAAATTGGAGGTCCATCCTATATCAGAATCCCGTCAATCAATAACATATCAATGTATAAAGGCCAACCTGACAAATTATCAATACAACCAACCAATCCACATCCCTGTCAATAACGTAAGGCTAATCCAGTTCTATCCACAGACCTTTACTACCATGCCCCCATCAATGGCATGAACAGTCGCAAATCACCCCTCCTGTGATTTAGAGGAGATACCGAGCGAACCAAATAGACAATCCTAGACATGACACGTTTCCCAAAGTGATTGAACACAATAGTACAATCATGCCTCAATGCAATACAATGAAATGAGAGTTATAATAATATGTACAATTCTTTACATATAGTCATCTCTTTTATATACATGTATAATGGTCTATCTACAATCTCAAATATACAAATATATATATATATATATATATATATATATCATCCCATATCTTTAAACACAATCCTGCGAAAGAATGGTTAACACCATACCCAGGTTCGATATCTCCAACAAAATCTTGTGCGCTGCTATGTCACAAAGCATCCCACTATAGCTATCTCTGTGGAACAGAAAGTGAGGGGTGAGTATTATAGGGAATACTCAGTGAGTGAGAGGGTATATATAAGTGTGTTCAATGTGTTGGTAAAAAATGAAGTGTCAAAATAATTCAATAAATCCACAAGTCCGTATAATATATGAAAATAGTGCATAATGAACAATTCATCATAAATCAATCTTTTTCATACATTACAAATACATATGTATCCTTATCAATCGAATCACACAAGTATAGAGTATGCCAAAATCAGTTCCTGGCAAAGGTCGACCACGACCAATGGAGGTGCATCGGGGGTTTTTATATACAAAGTTAGAAAATGCTCTCTACCCCGACATTGGTGACGGACCTCATTAGGTGCTAGATCAGGACGTTACCTAGTCCTCTCCCTTTCGATTTCAACCCAACTAGTACCATGTCGAGTCCCAATATCATATATGACATTTGGGGATACCTCCTGTAGAAGCGTATTCGGGTATAATGGGTGCCTCTGCAAACGCCCTTCGTAGATATGACATACCCAACTCATGGACGTATCTCATAAATCATATCATCATGGCATGCATAAAGGCTCTCGGTCGATAACATAATATCATTATAATGTATGTGCCATGTCAACATTTATCAAACTATATCAAACACTTCTCATAATTGATTTCATAAAATCATATGCATATCGATGCAATGACACGTTTTTCATTTCGCAAATCATTTGGATGCATATTTCACAATAAAATCATGTTGTGGACACTCCAATGATTTACAAAACATTTCACAAATCCATTCCAAAAATCATAGCACGCGATCATAATTCATGCTTACATTGAAAAACGTTTTAAAACATATTGTTATGAATTAAACACATAATATAATAAATTCCACTCACTGTATACGGGAGGGTCAATCACTCCTTAAAATACCAAACTATGTGAAAACTGTGTCCCTTCGTCAATCTACTATCGTGTCACTACAAAGGCAATACAAAGTACATATGAAATCTTTATGTAATGCAAATGAAACTTTTAGGTTAAATACATTAATTTAACCTCTTTTATAGGTTATCCGTGCCCTCCACTCTCTAATACATCATCCAATGACCACGCCTACATGCCAAGGCAATACACATACAAGGAAATCAACTCTCTCCTTTCTCAATGCACAACAAATCATGCTCAATGTCCACAAAGGGACAAGTTAAGCACACATTTACATCACCTTACAGAACATTTTCAATTTCATACACACATATGCTTCACACTCTTGACCTCAAATAGATCCATTCACATTCATCATTTCACCAAAATAGTCCACAAGTTTAAAATCTAAAATTCTGCACACAACACAATTTGCGCAGTCGTGGGAAAATGGTCAAAACCCCTACTACACAACTCCGAATTACATGCTTCCTATCTCATTTTAAAGCTAAGAATTTTGAACATTTCTTCATATTCAAATCACCGAATTTCAGATAAACCAATCTTTGTCTCAGTTCTATTCCAAAAGTTTATTCTGTCATGTCTTAGTAAAAATGCAATAACTCTTTGCACACAACTCCCATTCAAGTGATTTGTGGATATGTTATAGATGAGACATAGATCTATAACTTTCCTGTTGAATGGGTTTCTTAATTCAGTCCAGAAGAGGGTCGAAACAGATCACCTAGAAGGCTATCAATCTGGGATCGAAAACAGAGTGACAATTTACACAGTTTTTGGAGAATTTTCATAACATTTGATATAAGAGTCAGATTAAGGTGATTATTACCTTATTAGGAAGAGAAACCCTAGAGCTACAAATGTTATAACTAGGCTCAAACTAGTTCAGACCGGAAGGCACCTCAAAATTAAGGCAAACATCACGGCAAAACAGGACATCAGAACAGAAACCTCTATAGAACACCTAACTTTGAAAATTCACTAGAAATTCATTTCGCATCAGAATTAAACAAATCATATCTCCTTTAAAAGCTCTGAAGGTCTAATTTCATGTATAAAAATTTCACTCAATTTACATATATACAGAAAATGCTATAGCCTAAACATTACAACATATTTAGACTTCCAAAAACCCAAAAATTCTGTCACAGCTTCAAATTCGTCTACCCTAGTTTTCTAAGCAAACTTTCTCCTTTTTGCCTAAATTTTGGATATGTTATACTAGAGGGTGGTGGGTGTTTACCTTATGAATAGCAGGCTGATTAAAGCTTTGGACTTTCACATTTGCTCCATTCCTTCAATTTTCATCCCTTCCTAGATCTCCATGTATGGTGCTTCTTTTGAGCTGATTTTTGGATATGTGATACTAGGTCTAGGGTAGGGCAAAACCATGTAAAAATGTTGGGAGGTTGTGAGGAAAAATCATGGTTGCTCTTCAATGGGGTTCACGGCTAAGGAGAAAGGAATAAGAGAAGAAGGTTTTTGCTCTCCTTTGGGCATCTCACGTTTTTTTTTTTTGTTGGGAGTGAATAAAAGACTTAATTTGGTTTTAATTTAAACACTCAACCATGGTTAAGTCATGTTTTAACTCTAGTTAGGTTTAATTAACCCTACCATAGTTAAATTTAACCATAGTAAATCAATTAAGGTTAATTCCTTCCAATCATGTGATGCGACTTGTCAAAGCCATACAAAGTCTAATAAAGTGGATTCATACATTCCAAGGATATTAATTATTTATCCTTTGTATTTATCCATTTTTTGACTCGTGGTCCAAGATCAGTCAAAGTTACTATCATCTCGAAAAATTTTAAAATCACACACGGGACCCAGGTTTTTGTACCGAGTCCAATGCTCCTGATTTCATGTAAATCTGAGATCGTTTAGTAACCCAAACGAGTGAACGAAATCCGCGATCGGTCAAAATTTGACCTCGACCTCAAAATGCGTGGAGTCTCACTACGAACTCCGTTTTACGTGTAGATTCCAAAAATATAGGTTTTGAGTGGAAACGAGATTGTTTGCTTGGTCAAATTTTGATTGGGCCTACAAATTTAGGATTTATAGGGTAAAAATCTAGGGTACCGAGCACTTTTGTGCTACGGCTTAAATTTCAATTTTTTGTCTTAGACATTCACTTTTAAAATGAATTTAGCACATATAACCACACGGCATCAATTTTGCACGCGTGAGGTTCATTTTGGCTCGAAAGGGTAAAGTCTCATCCTAGCGGGTAAGTTTTGACAAATTTCTCAAAATCTCATTTTGACTTGTGAAAATCATTAGTTGGCCTAAATTTAGTTTCTTGGCAAAATTTCAACAATTTTGCATAGGTACATTTTGATTTGGCTCGGTAGGAACTTATTTCTCATCCCCACAGAGTAGTCATCAAGCACTCTCGAGCAAACGATGTGGTTTTGCCCAAATTCAAGTTTTATTAACTTTCTAGGGTGATTTTGCACATGTAATTCCTTTGGACTCGAAATCGTACACATAGATTTCAAGATGGCCCGGAAGGGTCCCTTTTTAGTCCCCGGGCCTATACCCAAAATTTTTCTAAGGCATTTTGGCTCGGAAAAATTTCTGAGTGATTTTCTATATGAATAAGAAGATGTATCATATATGGAGTAATGAGAAGTACAATATACAGTACACTGCGTGCCGGTGTTACATTTAGTCCTATTATTAAGCCTATGACTATTATTATTGTTTTATGCCTTACTGTTTGGAATTGGTGGACAATTCATCAGCTTGATATTAACAACACTTTTCTCCATGGCATACTAAATGAAAAAGTTTACATGCATCGGTCCTAAGGGTTCGTTGATCCATCCCACCCTACATCTATTTTTGGACTCAAAAGGACACTTTATGGACTCAAGCAAGTGTCTTGTGATGGGTACCAAGAGTTATGCACATTCACCACTCAGTTTAGGTTTGAACAATCCAGATCTGATTCCTCACTCTTCATCTACTCTTAAGGATTCTGTTACTACTTACCTCCTTATGTATGTAGATGATCTCTGAAAGCTTAAAAAAAACCAATCAATTCTGATTTTTGCATGCATAAAAAATTTCAAGATTGTAAAATAGATTAGAATCACTCATATTTTTCGATGATTGGATATTCTAGATTATAGGGAGTTAAGAGTGGTTTTCCCCAAAACTACTCCTTCCCTTTTTCTCTCTTCATTTTCAAGTTCAAATAAAAGGGTTTGGGTCTACCCACGTGGGTGGACCCGTCCCATTTTTCAACATCTCCAACTCACAAGTGAGGGTTAGATTTACACAGTATAATCATTACAATCAAATACTAATTTCAGACAGGCAAGTGAATTGTGTGATCTACGAGAATACCAAGAGCTCTAGAGCTATACATCGATTAAGAATATATAGTAGCTCACTTTCAATATGGTGATGAGAATGTCATATCTTGCTATACCCTAGGCTTTTTTTACTAGACACAGTCAACGTATATATCATTCTTCAAAACAATGTAAGAGCGTACTTGACTGAAATCTACTCATGTATTCATAATTACGTCTATAAACACTAAATCCTAAACATAATTGACTGGTTTGTGAATATAGAGTAATGTATCGGTCAAAGACAGTTTTCTTTTCATAGTACTAACTTTAATCTTATCTTAACTGTTTTCTTAGACATACACCCTCAAACTGAATCAATCATGGTTTATTGGTGATATGTTAAAGTAGAAAAACTAAAATAAAATTTTAAGAGACAATCAAAAGTCCTAAACATATGAATTGAGGTTAAATATGAACCTCTGAGTCTCACACAATGAGGTAAAGAGGGATATGCTATCTCATTACCCATATGGTAATATAAGCACATGTGGTATGAAATACGTTAAAAAAATATTGTATCGTACATTTTTGGTTCAAGTGTACACAATACTTAATCTGAGTTTTCATTCTTACGAATCCTCTAAAATCACAATATCAAGAAAAACTCACACCTAACTATTAGACAAATCCAATGGATTATGGAGAATCCATTTCAATTATCATATGTATAATTTACACAACCGGTAATCTCATTTTAGTACTCCACTAAGATAGCATATATGTTAATTTATCACAAATTAATATAGTTTTATCTCTATATATCAAACAGACATTGGAGGCGATCGCTCGTGTGAGAGAGCCAATTTTCAAAACTTGCCCGACATAACTTCAAGTATAGATACAAAAATTTTAGACACAAAAATAAAATTTAAATGTCAATAAATATGATTATTTTATTATATATAGTCTGTATATGATTACAATTACAATCACAATTGCAAATATGGTAACAACTTATACAAACCAAGAGATCTAACATGTTTCTAGATATTGGTTTCGTTAAAGGATCTGCCACTATCAAATGTATAGGTAAGTACTTTAGTGTCACCTCCCTCCTTGCAACCATGCCTTTGAAAAAATTGAATTTTGTGTCTACATTTTGGTTTTGCTATCGTAATTAGAGTCTCTAACGTAAACAATAACTAATCGATTGTCATAATAAATAGCCACAGCTACCATTAAATTATTTACTACTCCTAAATATTACAAAAATCAACTCAATCAAATTTCTTCTTGAACTGCAAAAGTACAGACCATAAATTCTACTTCTATTGTAGAAAGAGATACATAGATTTGTTTCTTATTACTCTATGAGATGATGCCATTATTGACTAAGAAAATATAATTAGAGATAGATTTTCTCTTATTTAAATCATCTCCTCTATTAGGAATCATGTATCTTTTCAATACTAGATCCTTTCCTTAAAAACAAAGGAAATAATTTGTAATTTCTTCAGCTATCCCAATATCCTTTTCGTAGCAATTCAATTACTCTGACCTGAATTGAATTGATACTTGCTGACCAAACCCATAGTACAACAAATGTCGGGATAAATATATATCATAACGTACTTCAAGCTCCCAATAGTGCTAGAATATGGTAATCTGGACATTTTATTTATTCATCAGGAGTTTTAGGACATATGTCATCGCTTGAACTATTGTCTTTATCCATATGAGTATCAATAGGTTTGGACTTTTCAACTTTGCATGGTTCCAGAACCTTTATAATATAAGACTCTTGAAATAATCTCAATAATCTCTTAGAATGATATCTATGGATTTTAATTCCTAATCTGTCTCACCCATATCCTTCATCTTAAAATTGAAAACAATTATTTCAAAATTTGAAAAACATACTCCTTATCATCGCGACTAATAATAAGTTCTCAACATATAAGGATAGAATTACAAACACAAACTTGTCATCGGACTTCTCAACATAGACACAATGGTCTTCATCAATTATGATGAAATTATAAGAGATTACAGTTTTGTGAAATCTCAAATATCATTGTCTCGAAAATTGTTTAAGCCCATGAATTGATTTATTTAATTTATATATTCTATCTTCCTAGTTTTAATGACAAAACCAGTGGTTGTGTCTTATAGACTTTTTTCTCAAGTTCACCATTGAAGAAAAGAGTCTTCACGTCAATCTGAAGTAATTCTAAATCCAAATTGGTTACTATTGGCAATAGTAGGCGATTGGAGGTAAATCTCACTACCAAAAAAAGTTTCCTCATAATCAACACTGTTTTATTGAGTGTAACCTTTTACTACCAGTCGAATCGTATACCTCTCAATAGTTTTATCAGTCCTATACTTGGCTTTGAGAACCTACTTCTTCCCAATAAGCTTACACCCTAGCCAAAGTTCAACCAATTCCTAAAGTATGATTGGAACTCATTGACTCTAATTCTTCTTTCATTTCCTTTTTTCATTCATCCTCGATAGGACTAGATAGGGGCTCATCTACGTTCTTAGGCTATTCTTCATTTTTTAGAAAAACAATAAATGCGTGCCCTTCATTCTTTAAATGACACTTGGACATTGCTTTTCTAACACTTTTTTGAGTTTATAACTCAGTTGGATCGCTAGAATTCAAATCCCTTCCATTGGGTTCCATATTTAATTTATTTTCTCATGATTTCTTTGATCTAGCATGGATAGATCCATCGTCTAAATTGACTAATTCAAATAAAATCTCTATATCCTTCATGTAAGCTCTGCTAGAAAATTCATTATTAAAAAAAAAATGATTTTCCGTGATTCAAGTTTCTTTGCTACAGTAACCATCTCCTCATTCACCAATGAATATATGACCTTTAGACTGGTCAGAGTGTCTCATAAAGATGCACTTTCTTCCACAGGGACCTAAGGTTGGAGATCACTTGGACATGGCTTTCTATCGGTCTAAAATTCATATGGTGTTATTGGTATGGGCTTTAATGGCACTTTATTCAAAAACATAGGCTGTAGTTTACAAGAAATTTCTTGAAAAGGAAATCGGCAAGTTAACCTGCGCCATTATGGATCTTATCATATCAAACAATATCTTATTCCTTTTCTTTACAACACCATTCTACTGAAGTGTATAAGAAATGGTCTATTATTTGATTATACCTTTTCATTATAGAGATCTTAAATTGATTTGATAGATATTCACGCTATCTATCTATTTTTAAGACCTTTTATCATCCTATCCATTTAATTCTCTATCTTATTAATATAAGGTTTAAAGCACTTGAATATTTTAGACTTATGAGATATCAAATAAACATGAGAAAATTGCCTGAAATCATCTATGAAAGTAATGAAATACAAAAATTCCATATTCAACCTTCACATTCATTGGATCACAAATGTTTGATTAGATTAACTGCAATAGAAATTTAGCTCGTATGGCTTTTTCAAATGATTTTCTTGTTATTTTGCTGGCAAGACAATGTTCAATATAATAGTTAAACATTTGTCAATCATATTACAAAATCATAAAACCATTTATAAACTATTTAGATCCAATGTTCATGTCATTCAAATACAAATCAACTTTCTCTTAAAAAATTCAAAATATAACCAAATTTCAAAAGAATAAGAACACATATTAAATTCCGTCAAATTTCTGACACATAGAAAATATCAAGCATAATAAGAGTTCGACTACTTTGTAACTCTAATTTACAAGTACTAATTCCTCTAACCTATTCTCTTGTATTGTTCTCCATATGGATCCATCTCCTACCAGAAGGCACTCAATGAAAATTCACAAATGCCTTTCGGTTTGTTCTTATATCATGGATTGTTATTTTGTGATCCGTCTCCAATTTTCTTTTCTTTCTTGCTTTTGTTCTAGTTCTTTTCATGCTTAAAGTCTGAAATTCTCTTGAAACTAGACTTAACAACAAATGCATCAGCCGTGGGTCATGTAGTACAAAAGTGCTCATCAAACTCAACATGGAGAGTAGCGTTTGAGAAAGTTTTCATACTATGATTTTGAGTTAAATTGACTTTCAGGTGCTCCCCCTTGTCAGGAAGGAATCGGATCAAAATTTGACTTTGTTGTTTATCATATAGGATATGACCACCTGACTACCACTCTCTAATCATATTAGACATGATCCTTAAATCTGTTTGATATTGTGGCTACCTCTCTTTTATTCGATATCAAAATTTATGGTTATTTGTCTAAGATAAATCACTGGTATCTCCATATTTCTTTCTAAGGTACACCTAAATGATATGAGCAATCGAATATTGTTCACACTTGGGGATCAAGCCATGAATCACAATGTTAACCATGATCGCTCAAATAGTGAAATCTATTAGTTTCCACGTCAGGTAAGCATCTTGTTCTCTCCTTTGCAGGGCAACTTTGCTCACACCAAGGTTCTATATGACATGCTTGATACTTTTCAAGATATCTTGTTCTTTGAGTACATACCACATTTTATGGTGTCATGTCTTATAATTGTCATTATTCAATCTGTCATTTCTATTTAAACCTGTAATAATAGATTTAGATATTATGGTTTAGATTTTAAGAGGGTGGATACATGTACTTATACTCATATCATACACAAAATTTTGCACTGCAAAATTAATATTTATAATAAGTCAACAGAGATATAAAATCGAAAGTTCATTAATTTTTCATTCATTATCTATGGTCTTAATGTATCACCATCACAAATTTAATTTAAACTTACAAAATTCAATAAATTTTAGGTGAAAATTACTCAAAATTTTCTAACTAAAAAATCTCTCACTTAAATGTACAAAGTATTTAAATAATATTATAATTTTGGATGAAAATTTGTCAAATTATATCAATTCAAAATTATCATTTAAATACACAAAGTGTTTAAATAATATTTTAATTTTGGATGAAAATTACTTAAATTCTACAATTTAAAATTTTTATTCAAGAGACCTTAGTTTTCTTTTGCATACATAATCATACAATTCAATAAATATAATCAAGATATATTTAATAGAAACTTCATATTAAAAAAAATTCAAAAATTTCTCTAGTACATGATCATGGTCCTAGTAAACAGCCATAACAGACAAAAGAAAATATGTAAATGCGTTATCTCGTACATGATAAATCTATTTGAGATATCACGTTTACAATTCGTTTAGATAGTCTATACCAAGGAATAAATCTCCTTATAGCATGTGAGGAACTATTTATATTTTGGGATAACATTTTTTTTATTTAGTTTTCTATTTTCTTAACTCTGCACATTTCTATTAATATGGACCTCACATCATCAAGAAACATTTGCCCTTTCTCGGTAAGCATCTCATCAACGATGTTAGCTCAGCAAGGAGATAGGAAATTTCTTAGTATGTACACATCATCCTCCAAAAAACAGTGGCCTAATTCAAGGGTTTCTTCAATAATCTCCAAATTATTTGGTAAAGTATGAGATTGTTCCATCCTATAAATCAACATTTGACCCAACTTTACCATACGTTCAAAACTTCTCAATACTTTAACTCTCCCCCGAGAGCTCCACAAGTGAGTTTGAACATCACCATTACTCTAGAAAATAAGAACAATATTATGTCTGGTACATAGCCAACCATAATATTATAATAAGTCTCAAAACATTTATAGGTATTTACTAAAATCTCAACAAATTATGTATTAAAAAAAATAATTTTTGAACATAAATAAAAGAGAAAAAATTCAAGCAAATTATGGGTGGAAAAACAAATCTTCACTCAAGTAGCAAAAATTAAGGAAATAATTTTCTTAGCACATACATAAATTTTTAGAATTTTTTCGATATTTAAAATAATTTTTCTACAATTTTAAATAATTTTTAATTTTAAAAATAAATAAAAATTATTTTTTGACTCCAAAAAATAAATTAAAAATCATAGAAAAATTTAAAGATAGTAAGAAATTATTTTTGTAAAAATTCTGACCATAACAAACCTTGCACACTCCCCCACGCACTATCATAGGTGGCTAGGCAAAAAATGAAAGAAAATGGTCATCATACTACAAAACAAATATGATATTTAGACGAACGAAAATCATTTGTTAAATCTACTAAAACCATCGGCAAAACTTTCTTCAATGGATGAGCTTTCAGTTGGCTATACACTAGTCGGGATATGTCTATGCTGATAGTTTTGGTCACTGTTGGAGTATATGCTGGATTTATATTGACAGTTAGAAAAGTGTTGTAAAATTACTGTATTTTATCATCGATTTCAAAAGTATTAATAAAAGTTAAGATCTTTTATTATCGATTACCACATGTATTAGGAAATGTTACTAAATTTTATCGTCAATTACATAACTATTAAGAAATATTACTGCTATTTATCGTTGGTTACCACATATGTAAGAAAATATTATTATCTTTTATCATCGGTTACCACAACTATTAAGAAATATTATTATCTTTTATTATCAGTTACCACAAGTGTTCGGAAATATTATTACATTTTATCACCACAGGTGTTAGGAACTACCCTTCGTCCGTTACCACATATATTAGTATAAGTTACTACTTGTATCATCGGTTACACAAGTGTTAGGAAATGTTATTACCTTTTATCTCGATTACTACAAGTGTTAGGAAAAATAATTGCCTTTTATCGTCGGTTAGAAAAGTGTTGAAAAAATTTATAGTTATTTATTATCGGTTACCACATGTGCTAGTATAAATTACTGTATTGTATTATCGATTACTACAAGTGTTAGAAAATTTTACTCTCTTAGAAAATGTTACTCCCTTTTATCGTGTTAGAAAATGTTACTTTTTTATCATCGGTTATCACAAGTATCAAAAAAAGTTATTATTTTTATTGTTGATTATCATAAATTACTGCATTTTATTACAAGTGTTAGAAAATATTACTATATACAAGTGATAGAAAAATTTATTGTTTGTTACCACATGATATCAATAGTGACGATTTTTCATAAAATAGTATAGATTTGAATTATTATAAGTAAATTAAAAAACTGAAAAATAAAGAAATTATAAAAATAATGTAAACGTAATAAGAATTGTATTAATATACGAAAATGATTGATATAAAATAGAATGATAGATACATATAAGACAAAAAAGAAAAGATTATTTGTCCCATAACTACATGTCTTCTGAAATGTTTCAAATAAAAAATATTTATCACAGTTTGAATGCATCTTTATCTACAATTTCGTGTCAATCTATTTATTAAAAACTAATAGTGAAGCAGAGAAATAAATATAATTACATGATGATATTGTAAATAATGATTGTAAATGAAAATATTACCTTTTGGATGGAGTCAGGTAGTAATTGGGATAGAGTCAGGTAGTGATGATGATGGTTGGGTTCTATATGCACTCCCAACATCTGTATTGGGAAAATCTGACAATACAAATAATTTAGATTATTATTGCAAAGACAAAAGTGAAATTAGTAAGATTATGTTAAAAACGAGAGAGCGCTTTCCTTTTTCTAAATTCAAAACATTTGGACAACACCTTGGTGTCTACATTTCTTCACAACTGCTCAAAATAAAAAATAAAAAATAAAAAATGGATAATTAAAAAATTACTTGATAGCATGTTAACATTAAAGTTCAAATTAAAATGATATGTTCATTTTTAAATCTGGGTAATATCGTGGATGATTGAGTTTGTTCATATTGAACCAAAACTCATCCACCATTTAGTTCAGTTTGTCCAAAATTTTCAAATACTGAACTAGTAGAACCTAGAACCCAGAATGACTCTTTTATAAAAAAAATGTGATTAACTTTTGATAAAATTTTACAAAGTGAATGAAAGGTTTAAATGGGTTAAGGGATGAGAGCTTTTGAGCGAAGGAGAATCTTTGATAGTGAAACTCTCGTCGTGTATGATTTATAATATATCATTTTTACTAACAAATTTTCAAAAACCACCCATTTTTTCTTTCGCAATTTTTTTTGCCTCTTTTGTCATACCCGCGCTGTCCTTAATTTCTCATATTTTTTTAATACTTTTAATCAATACCATCATATGTCTTTCATATGTGTTATTTAGGTTGTTGAAAAAATCACTTACTATATTTTAGTAATTTTTACTACTTATTACTCTTTTATTACTACATTTCATGCAAGTACATGCTTACGCGGTCCCCTGCCAAAAGCCCTGTACTGTGCTAATTATATCCATTTGATTAATCAAAAATAATATATATTTCATGACAATTTAGTATAAATTTATTAATATTATTAATTTAAATAATGTAATAATATGAAATTAGTAATTTATATTATATAGTGTTATAGTTTTGAAAATTCATTGATCAATTATTAGATAATATAGTATTATAAGTTGAAATTATATTGATATAATTAATGAAAAACAATAAACTTTGCATCTGTTGTATCGGTAGAAACTGGATTTTGTGGTTCAAAATCCATATTAAGTTATTTAGTATCGTCTTTCAAATTCGAAGTAGTATTGTGATCTCATCCGTATTTATAATCACAAAGGCATGATTCTCATAATGAATAAAAATTTAATGTCTCACATTTCCACACTCCACACAATTTCTACACACGCAACTTCCACACATGTACCACTATCTCCAACCCCATCTCAACCATTATATTTCACATGTAATATTATTTAGAATTACGATATTAGTTATAAGCAGAGTGCACTTCCATTTAAGATATATTGGTTTTTTGACATTCTGAAATAATTCATAAAATTTATTTGAAATTATGTTAAATGCATAAAATGTTGGTTCACGTACGTTGGATCGATCATATAAATGTGTGAATAAATAATGTAAATGTGTGAATGAATAATGTAATATGCTAAACATATCATGGTAAAAAAGATTAATAACTTACAAGTGATTGAAAACTATGTGTGTTGGAAATCTCAATGTATTGAAACATTTAACTCAAAAACATGATATCTTCCCTATCAATAGATTGAATATTTTCATATGTAAATTCAAGAAATGTATTAACCCACTAATATGTTCATCACTTTCTTTTAATTTAGAATACATCCATAACTTGTCCCTTATATTGAATACAAATAAAATGTTTTGCACAAGTTTGCATTAAAATAAATACACGGAGCAAGGTAAATAGAGTAAAAAAAAGAGAAATAAATGAAATAAATATGAAAATGTTTTTGGCACAAAAAATGATTAAATTGACACTAAATAAGGGAATAAAAAAACAAAATGTTTTTGGCGCGAAGAAGAGAAATTTGATTAAATTGGCATTAAAATAGAAAATTATTTTTGGTGCTAAGATGAGAGGTTTTGTTGTGGTGTTATCAATAAAATGTTTAAATTGTATATTGTAAATGTTAAAATAGTAAATAAGTTAATATTAATGTTGTTGGTTATTTTTTTAGAATTTATATAAAATTATATAATATTGGTAATTAATATATTATTGTCATGATTTCTTATTATAATACTATATTATCTAATAATAAAAAATAAATCATAACACTATATTATATTAATTACTAATTTAATACATTGCATTATTGAAATTAATAATATTAATAATTTAAATTAATAATATGGTATTTAATACAAGGCATGCGCGCTGCGCTTGGCATGGGGAGTTCACTTATCCAAGGTTTCAGTTGGGTAGTCATGAGTTACCAACGGTGATATTCAAGCCAACACTAAGGATGTGGCATTTTTTTTGAATAAACGAATAAATAAAAATGTTTGGTGGATCTAATTCTCGACCACGGTCAAGTTTTTGGATTGAAAGTATATTTTTGACAGTTTCTAAGTTTTGAATGAATTATAACCAATTTGTTATCCATTTTGAATTCTCATTTTGATGCAAAGAAAAATGTTTTTAAATGCTATGGTTTTGAAAATTGTGATTTCTTTGAAATGATAAAATGAGTTTGATTATTAATGGATTTAGTATACAATCACCCTCTCATTCATTGGCATGTATATAGATTTTTCACTCACTGAATACAATTGTACTCATCCTATTCTTTCCTCTTATATTTTCAGGCTTGTATTTAGTAAGTGCAATTAAAAGACTTCTTTTGTGCCTTGTAAAAATCTACCTTTATTAGAACCATTTACTTCGTGTGAGGTAGCTCCATTTTGGCTTACTTAGCATGTAGATGGATCCATAGAGAAGGTTAATGAAAATTGAACTTTATTATATTATGGACTATTTATAAAAACTTTCTTGGTTTTATATATGTACATTCATATTTTGTTTGGCCATTTTGTGTTAAAGTTATTGGGACTTTACTTATCTTATTGTGAAAAAGGTCTTATAAAGAATGATTTATGATTATAGAAAATTGGTTAAGGATTGAAATTGTATTAATTATGAATTAAACTTCTGGGGTCTCAGAGTGTGTGCTGGGGTTGCAGTAGTTCGAATCAGCACAACGGTTATTGCCTGCTTAGGTTCAAGGACTGGGGCGTGACACATATGGCCACCAAATTTTGGCTACTCTCATTTTCGATATTTATGAGTTCAACAGTTGTCTCGATTTTTAAATCGGACGTCTCCAGCCTATGGTTTTGGATTCATGTGCGGCTACCAAGAGTGGGAATGGCCAGTTTTTGCTATTCATCATTTTCTCGAATTCTATTATTGTTCTGCAATTCAACCATAACTTCAAATGGTCATATCTCTATCAATTTTAACCATTTTTTGCATTCTTTATATGGTTGAAAAACATTTTTAAATAGAATTCTAACTATATAAATTTCAAATTATGATTAGCGTTTGAAATATCTCATAAGGTACTGTCACACCCCGATACTCAAATCGGACAGGCAATAACCGCCACGTCACCTAGAAATACGAGTAAACTCTATCCATACATCATGGTAGTGCAAGACTTTCATTGATATCTACATATTTTCAAAATAATTCAACAAAATTCAAAAGACCAACTAGGTCCATCCTTGTCTCAAAAGGCATGCATAAGGTCAACCCGACCATTCTAAATCCAATATATGCATGAGGCCAACCTGGCCAATCAAACATTTTCAATAAAATCTCTACAAGCTCAAAGAAAGTCTAGCAAAAGAAAATGTAAAATGTTCAGAAAACAATTTAAAGTTGGAAATCCAAATGCGTGACAAAGTAGGGATTCGGACACAATTTCAAAAAAATACCCTCCATATGGGTCCAACTAATCTTTTCAAAATCTCAGCTAAAGCAAAGTGGAACACTTCACAAAAACTAGGATTTGATAATGATCCGATAATATGGTCAGCTAAAATCTCCAAATTTAAAATTCTTCTAAAAAAGAATGAAAAAAAGAAGTATGAGTATAAAAATTACTCAGTGAATGGAGTGTAATAGTATGGTTGTGATAGTAAATAGAGGGTGAACGGGGGAATATCAAAATCCTCATTTTCAAACAACTCATCAAGTATAGATAATTTCAAATAGTCATGATAATTAAAAAGAATGCATCAACAAATTCATGTTTCTCCAAAGATCATGGGGTCTTCCTAAATGAACTACTTCTACCTAAAGTTTGGCCGAATTCAGGTGGAAGGGTACCAAAGGATTTTCGATCCATTCGTTTCATAACACTACATCCCCCTTCCTTCACGTTGACTTGTATTTCACCAGTGGTGCAACTGGATAGTATGACATGGACACAAGAGGCTGCGTCTACCATCGTTTTCCAATAAACCCCAATCCACATCTAATTTGATGTCTAATCTCATTTTAAATTCCAAATGTCTTGATCTATGACATTCAACACTAATTTCTCATGTAATCACTTAGAGGATTAGGGTTAATTTATTTTTCCCAATTTCATATGAATCCTAAATTCATAAATCCATTAATCTATGTTTCCAGGTTCATCAAATGGATGTCATTTGCATCAATAAAATATTTTCATTCACACTTTCCCCATTTTCATTATATCACAAACCATAAGTTTAAATTCCCAAAATTTAATTTCTTAAATCTCAATGACAAAATTTAATTTAATTTAAGAGGGAGAGTAAAAGAGTGAGTCAAGAGAGGGAGAGAAGAGAGAGATCAATTGGGGTAGGGAGAGGATGAGAGTGAAGGCCTTGTTTTAAGCTTTTATAAAATATGTTGTGAAATCTCCATCATGTCCCTCATTATCTTTTAGTTTTTCTTTAAGTTTGGTTGCCCTTTTGATCATTTTGTAGCTCAAACATTTGAGACATAAGTTTATCAAGCTAATTCGAATTATAGTTGAGTCGACTTATGCGTCAATTTTCCTTTGGGATTAGGTCAACTTATTGTTTTGCAGGTCGATTTGATTTTTGTTTATCTTAGGCTCATGTTGACTTGGATGGTGATGAAGTCGAATCGATTTCTTTTTTGTATTATGTAACGCCGACTCTGTGATGCCGTATTTTTGTACGAAAAATTTATTTATTCATATTGAATTTTGATTTTGGGGTATTTAAATTAAAATTTTGATATATTTAAATTATTGCCGTATCCGTGAAAATTAGGGTAAAATGAATATATATATATATAATAATAATAATGATAAAAGAAAAAGAAAAAGAAAAAGAAAAGGAAAAAGAAAAGGAAAAAGAAAAAGAAAAGGAAAAAAAAAGAAAAAAGAGAAAAAAAAAAATCGAATTAGGGCTTAAAGCCCTAATTTTCCCTTTTCTCTCTCTCTCTCTCTCTCTCTCTCTCTCTCCGCCTCTTCTCCTTCTGTCGCTACTCTCTCGCTCCGCCGCGGTCTCTCCATTCCACCACCCACCGCCGCTGCTCCTTTCTCCCGTGAGCACTACCCCTCTGCGAGTGTGACTGTAGCTCCTCTGCCGCAGCGCGATCCTCCCCGCGATCTCCCCCGAGCTGCGCAAACCCTGTATGAGCGTGAGCCCGCCCTAGCACGAGCGCGAGCGCGCTCCAGCGCGAGTCCAGCGCTCGATCTCCAGTGAGCTGCGCGATCCCTGCACGAGCGCGCACGCGCTCCAACGTTACCCTCTACGCGAGCACAGCCCACAGCTCGCGACCCCTACACCAGCTCGCGATCCTCTCACGAGCGCGCGCCTCAGCCCGTAAGTGTGCGACTGCAGACCTCCCATGAGCCCTAGCTCGTGAGCGCTCCAGCCTACGAGCGCTCCAGCTCGCGAGTACGAGCCCTATCCAGTAAGCACGAGCCCTAGCCCGTGAGGGCCCCCCAGGCCGCGAAGCCCACTACTGTCACTGTAACCGCGAGCCCGCGACGACCCGTGAGCCCGTGACCAGCTGTTCCCTTCGAGAGCACACCTGCATATTCTTTACTGCAGGTAACGACTATAATTGGATATAATTCTAGGGTTTGGCGTTTAGCAATTTAATTAGTTGCTAATCTCGTTTCAAATTTGAAAATATTACAGACTTTAGACCAGTTTGATCGGCGAACGAAAGTTAGGTCTGAGATCCGAGAAAGCCTAGGTGAGAGAAATGAAATTACTTCAATATTTAAATTAAGTTTGTTGAAATTAGGTAGAATTTAGAATAGGAAACTATATAAAATGTTAAATTCGAGAAAAATTAGAGAAAATGAGAAATATTGAAAAATTGATCATTGGTGAGCCAAATGATTCGAAAGTGATGAAACGGGAATCTAGAAAGGGAATTGTGTTAATTAAAGTTGTATTAAATTTGAAAGAAAAATTGAAAATCCCATATTAGAGTTTTCTTTGATATTAAATTGTAATGATTGATAAGGTTTGTCTTTTGGAAACTCAAAGAGTCAATTGGATTGAATTGAAAAAAAGGAAGTGATCACCCTCTAGAAATGTGAGTGGGACTCTAATCTCTTGCATGAAATAGTGAAACGTGTTTTCTGCCGTGTTTTTGATAAAACATGATTTTGATATGCATTGATTTGATGTATGATATTAAAATCTGTTTTGTAATTATTGGAGTGTCTTAAATTATGTTTACGATAACTATGCATCCATGGTTTGACATGAAACAAAAATTGTGCCATTACTTGTAAATTGATAAATTTCTTTTTACGGTTGTATTGGTATGCAATTTTGAAATGATTTGATAAAATATATTGGCACGTGGATTTCAAATGCTTTGATAAACTATGTGGGTTGGATGCCCACTAGTTACACGTGATATGATTTTTTCTTGTGGGACGTTATGCCCTTGTGATACTATGATGATGACACTGATGATTTCGTAGCTACGAATGGCATTTGTAGAGGCACGGGTTGCTTGGATACGCTTCTGCAGGAGGTATCCACAAACGTCATTGATTTAATGGCTATAGGCGAGGCCGGTTGAACCTACGATGGGGGAGGACGTGTGTGACGCCATCGTTTAGCACCGGGCGGGGTCCTATACATGATGATGAGTTAGTCCCAGCAAACTCATGGCCAACGTCAGGGTAGAGAGCGATTTGAAAGCCTATGCATAATAAAACCCCCGATGCGCCTGTCCTTGGTCATAGTTGACTTTTGCCAGGATTATCTTTGGCTTGCTCTACTATTATTTGATTTTTAAATGGATGCATACATGCTTGTTATCGTGTGATTGATTTAAATGATTTCAAATTGCTAAACATATCATGTTTTGTTGCGAAATGTAAATTTTTGTTTCAAATGATGTTATTTGACACTCCAATGGTTCACCCACACTATTTATGCTTGATATTATCCCTCTCACTCACCGAGTATCTTCCTATAATACTCACCCCTCTCTTTTCCTTCCTCAGATAGGATTTTTGTGATAGAGCGACATTTCAGGCTCTAGAGGGTTGACAGCATACCCTGAGATTTGGTATTTACGACGGTGAGGTCTAAATTAAATTTGAAATATGAATTTCGTACTTTGTTTCGACCCTGCGCGGCCTTGATATTGAGATCCATAGTTGGCCATGTATATTATGGGATGACTGTATAACTTATGGGCAGTTGTGTGCATAACTCTCGCTTTGGTTCATTTTACTTGCATTGAGGCATCTGTAAGCGTTTAAACTTTCTACTTGGGAAATTTGTTGTTCATTTGTATAAACTTTAGGTCCGTTTAGTGTGACGGCTGCTCATGCTCTAGTTGGGCATGACAGTAGAGGTCTGTGGTTAGGATTGTTGGAAATTTATATAGCCTGGCGTTGTTCTGGATGTCTGCTGTGGTTGGTAGGTTGTTGTGAGGCTGGGATGACCATTTTATTTTATTTACAAGTTGATTTTAAATTATACAGGTTTATTTATACATGGGAAACCTCCGATTTATGGGGAGATTCTATCCGATTTTCTATAGCAATACAACCGGCATTCAAGGCAACGGGTAGCTGCTCATGACCTCGGTTCGGGGTGTGATAGTTCTATTGGTATCAGAGCGTCTAGGTTAGAGAAAAGATAGTAGTAAAAGTCTTCCCAAGTATATGAAAAGTTCTCAATGCATTAGAGAGTTTCATACAGTTATTTAAACTCCCATACTTGGCCATAGGCATATAAGTTCATCTATTTTATAGAGTTGGATACATAACGCATCTAACCTATTATTTCGCATTCAAATACTTTGAATTATAGTTCATTTTTAGGGGGTTAGTTACAGAGTAACTAACCCTAATTCTTGATTTCTATCTAATAAAAATGTATTCTTTTCATAGAATTATGCCACCTAGACGTGGTAGGAGAGGTAATAGATTCGCATCACTTGAGAGTCTTTTAGTGCCTGATACACCTAGGGCACCGAGGCGCCACGAGTACCAGAGGATGCTTCATTTACTCGAGCACCTCCACCGGCTGTTACAGCCGAGATTACTCCACTACCACTCAATGCCTTGAGGCAGTGGTAGGAGTGGTACAGTAGATATGGGGCGTAGATACCACCACCTCCACTACAGACTCCAACGATCGCACCTACGGCCGTACCTACACCTACGACACCGATTCGTCCTTCGGTGGTCAGTCCTTTTGTTTTTACTCCAACTGATGAGACGTTGGCTACTTTGAGGCGCATCCACGAGCTCATGCAGTTGGTGAAAGAGTCTCGGCAGCTCGGATGCACAGACTTTTCAGGATCCAGTGATGCCGTAGCAGCGAAACACTGGATCCTTACGGATTTGGGGTTGTCAGAGCAGCTCAGATTGAGAGATACTAAGAGATTCCTCGATAAAGATGCCCTCTCGTGGTGGGAGGCTATCCGTAACTGTTCTATACAGACCCTACGGTGGGAGGACTTTCTACGAGAGTTCGACCGCAGGTAGTTCACCTCGTTCCAACAGGACCGGATGAGGATGGAGTTCTTGTACTTACGCCAGGGGACGAGGTCTGTTTCAGAGTACGAGACTGAGTTTAGACGACTAGCGGCCTTTATAGCAGACATGGCTATACCGGCTCAGATGAGGTTCAAGTTTGAAGATGGCCTCAAATTGAGCATTAGAAAGTATATGACAGTGACTCCCTCTTTTACACTATCAGAGGTGATTGATTCAGCCCGAGCAGAGGCTAGACAAAGGGAGAGTCACCAGAAGAGGAAGACTTGGTCACAGGGTGGATAGTCTTCGAAGAGGGGTAGAGGTTCTGGATATCCCGGAGGTTCTTCTAGCTTCAGACCAGCAGGACCGGGACAGGGATCTTGACCACAGGGTTTTGAGGCACCAGCCCCTAGTGTCTCTACATAGTCTACTACATAGAGACAGCCTTTCTGCCGTAGATGCAGTAGCCACCATGCCTTTAGGATATGTAGAGTACCAGTTGCTTGCTTCCAGTATGGGAAGCAAGATCACGTTAGGAGTGTCTACCCCGATTTAGGTCGAAGAGGATCAACTTTGCAGAGATGTACTGGTACGTCTGGCACATGCCAGCAGGGGGTACCTACACACTCAGCTCTTACCACTCCCCGTGTAACACTGCACAAAAAAAAAAAAAAAAAAAAAAAAAAAAAAGTCAAAATTAGGGCTTAAAGCCCTAATTCTTTTTTTTATTTTCTCTCTCTCTCTCTCTCCCTCTCTCCCTCTTTCCCTCTTTCTCCCTTTCTCTTCTCCGCCACGGCCCCTCTCCCGCCACCGCACGCCGCCCACTGCGCCACCTTTCTCCCGCGATCCCCGCCGCTGCAGCGCCTCCCGTGAGCAGCCCCTCTCCTCCGCGCAGCGCGATCTCCTACGAGCTGCGCTAGCCCAGCCGAGTGCGCGACTGTCCGAGCGCTCCACTGCGCGAGCCCACGCCTGCTCGGGAGCTCACTTGCGCACCGCGATCTCCTGCGAACGCTGCCACCTCGAGCCATCGCGAGCCTTGTGCGCGATCTCCCGTGAGCCAGCACGAGCTAGCGCACGAGCCAGCGCGCGACCCAGCTCGCGTCCCAGCACGAGCCAGCGCGCGACCCAGCGCGAGCCAGCGCGCGACCCAGCTCGTGACCTAGAGCGAGCCCTAGCCCGTGAGCGGGCCAGCCCACCAGCGGCCCAAGGCCCAGTCCAGCCGCGGCCCACTGCATCCCGCGAAGCCCGCTGCGACCAGCAAGCCGGGCTGAGAGCCCGTGAGCCACCAGCGGGCCAGCCCACTAGCAGCCAGCCCACCGGCCCGCGAGCCCGTGACGGCCCGCGAGCCCGCGACCGGCTTTTCCCTGTGAGAGCTCACCTGCATCTTCTGTACTGCAGGTAACGACTGTATTGATTGAAGTTCTATGGTTTGCTGGTAGAAATTTAGTGGTTTCTAATACATCTGAAGTTTGGGAAATATTACAGGTTTTAAACCAACCCGACGGGCGAACGACAACTAGGTCTGAAACCCGAGGAACCTTAGGTGAGAGATGAATAAATTTTATTGATAGAATCCCTTATTAGGGTTTTAATCGTTATAAATTTGACGATTTGATTAGGTTTGTCTTTTGGAGAGTCGTTGAAAAAAAATAGGGAGTGACCACCCTCCCTAGATAAAGTGAGTGGGACTCTAATCTCTTGCATAAAATAGTAAAACGTATTTTCTGTCGCATTTTCGATAAAACATGCTTTGATATGCATTCGTTGACGTGTGATATTAAATTTGGAAATCTGTTTTGTGATTTTTGGAGTGTCTTGAATTATATTTGCAATGACTATGCATCCATGGTTTGAGATGAATCAATAGTTGTGCCATTTTTTTGAAAATGTATAAATTTCATTTTATACCAATGTAGTGATATGCTGTTTTGAAATGAATTTGATGAGACGTATTGGCACGCAAAAATTTAAAAATGTTTTTGATGAACTATGTGGGTTGGATGCCTACTAGTTGTGCGATGATGTGATGATACTCGTGGGACGTTGTGCCCGGGGACGTTGTGCCCTTGTGATACTATGGGACGTTGTGCCCTTGTGATATTATGATATTCCGTAGCTACGAAGGGCGTTTGTAGAGGCACGGGTTGCCCGGATACGCTTCTGCAGGAGGTATCCGCAAACGTCATTTATTCTAAAGGCTATAGGCGCGGCCGGTTGAACCCACGTAGGGGGAGGACGTGTGTGACGCCACCGTCTAGCACCGGGCGGGGTCCTATACACGTTGATGAGTTGGCCCCAGCGAGCTCATGGCCAACGTCGGGGTAGAGAGCGTTTCAAAGTCTATGCATAATAAAACCCCCGACGCGCCTGTCCTTGGTCACGGTTGACCTTTGCCAGGACTATTTTTGGCTCGCTCTGACATTACTTGATTTTAAATGGATGCATACATGCTTGCTATCGTGTGTTTGATTAAATGATTTCAAAATGATAAATATATCATGTTTTGCTGCGAAGTGTAAATTGTTGTTTCGAATGATATTATTTGACACTCCAATTGTTCACCTATGCTATTTATGCTTGATATTACCCCCCTCACTCACTGAGTATCTTCCCATGATACTCACCCCTCTATTTTCTCTCCTCAGACAGGTTTATTGTGATAGAGCGGTGTTACAGGCTCTAGTGCGGATTTATTGTTCTGACGGTGAGATTTACTTCTAATTTAGTTTCGACCCTGCGAGGTCTTGACATTGAGGTCCGTAGTTGGCCATGTACTTATTTTGGGATGACTGTATAGTTTAACTCTCATATTTCATTTGCATTGAGGCGATTGTACGTACTTGAACGTTACTTGGGAAATGTGATATATATTGTATAAACTTAGGTCCGCTCGATATAGCGGCTGCTCATGCTCTAGTTGGGCATGACAGTAGAGGTCTGTGGCTAGATTTGTTTATAGCCTTGCGTTGTTCTGAATGTTGGCTGTGGTGTTTGTTGATTTTGGAGAGGCCGGGATGGCCATTTGTGTATTGTACAGGATGATTTGGATTATACAGGTATAATTGTACTTGGGAAACCTCCGATTTATGGGGAGGTTTTGCCCAATTTTCTGTAAAAATACAGCCGGCATTCAGGGGCAACGGGCGGCTGTTCACGATCCCGGTTTGGGGCGTGACAGTTCTATTGGTATCAGAGCGTCTAGGTTTGAGAAAAGATCAAAGTTTTCCCAAGTATACGCAAAGTTCTCAATGCATTAGAGAGTTTCATACAGCCATTTAAAGTCCCGTACTTGGCCATAGGCATATAAGTTCGCCTATTTTATGGAGTTGGATACATAACGCATCTAACTCATTACTTTGCATTCGCATGTTTTAAATCATAGTTCATTTATTTTTAGGGGGTTAGTTACGGAGTAACTAACCCTAATTCTTGATTTCTATCCGTTGACAATGTATTTTTTCGCAGAATTATGCCACCTAGACGTGGTAGGAGAGGTGCTAGATTCGCCTCACTTGAGGGTCTTACAGTGCCTGATACACCTAGGGCACCTGAGGCGCCACGAGTACCAGAGGTTGCTTCCTCTACTCGAGCACGCTCACCAGCGCCACCCCCAGCACCTCCACCGGCTGCTACAGCCGAGATTCCTCCACCACCACTCGATGCCTTGAGACAATGGCAGGAGTGGTGCAGTAGATATGGGGCGCAGATGCCACCACCTTCACTACAGACTCCAGCGACCGCACCTACGGCCGTACCTGCTCCTTCGGCACCGATTCTTCCTTCGGTGGCCGGCCCTTCCGTGTCTACCCCGACCGACGAGACGTCGGCTACTTTGAGGCGCATCCATGAGCTCACTCAGTTAGTGAAAGAGTCACGGCAGCTCGGATGCACAGATTTTTCGGGATCCAGTGATGCAGTAGCGGCGAAACACTGGATCAACAGGATTCGTAGGATCCTTACGGATTTGGGGTTGTCAGAGGAGCTCAGATTGAGAGTTGCTGAGAGACTCCTCGACGGAGATGCCCTCTCGTGGTGGGAGGCTATCTGTGACAGTGCCACACAGACCCTGCGGTGGGAGGACTTTTTACGAGAGTTCGACCGCAGGTACTTTACCCCGTTCCAGCAGGACCGGATGAGGACGGAGTTCCTGCACTTACGTCAGGGGACGAGGTCAGTTTCAGAGTACGAGGCCGAGCTTAGACGACTAGCGGCCTTTGTCCCCGATATGGCTACACCGGTTCAGTTGAGGTTCAAGTTTGAAGATGGCCTCCAATTGAGCATCAGGAAATATATGACGGTGACTCCCTCTTTTACACTATCAGAGGTGATTGATTCAGCGTATCGGGCGGAGGAGATCGTCCGAGCGGAGGCGAGACAGAGGGAGAGTCACCAGAAGAGGAAGACTGGGTCACAGAGTGGACAGTCTTCGAAGAGGGGTAGAGGTTCTGGATATCCCGGAGGTTTTTCTAGCTTCAGACCAGCAGCACCGGGACAGGGACCTCGACCACAGGGCTTTGGGGCACCAGCCCCTAGTGTCTCTACACAGTCTACTACACAGAGACCGCCCTTCTGCCGTAGATGCAACTGTCACCATGCCTTTGGGGCATGTAGAGCACCAGTTACTTGCTTCCAGTGTGGGAAGCAAGGGCACGTTAGGAGTGTTTGTCCCGATTTAGGTCGGGGAGGATCGACTTTACAGAGTCGTACTGGTACGTCTGGTACAGGCCAGCAGGGGGCACCTGCGCACTCAGCTCTTACCGCTCCCCGGACTGCAGCCGGGAGTAACACAGTGCCAGGATCGTCGCGACAGCAGCCTAGGGCCCAGGCTCGTGTGTTTGCGATGACACAGGAGGACGCACAGGCAAACCCTGATGTTATTATGGGTAATCCTCCTGCAGACCCCTCAGTGTAGTACTTTTGTGTACTTTCTGTATGAGCTTATTGTATATCATGATGTCGATGTACAGTTTTGACTAGTTAAAGCTTTAGAAGCTCAACTAGTTTGATATATATATATATATTCGTTTACTTTTTCTTCGCATTTTAAATGCCGTTGATCTTCTTTCTTACTTTTAGGTACCATGCGAATATTCGGTATCGATGCCCGTATTCTCATAGATACTGGGTCAAATTTTTCCTATGTAAGCGATACGTTCGCTTGTCATTCTGATAGATCTCTCTCGCCACTTGATGCGGAGATTTTGGTAGTCACTCCTCTTGACAAGCATATTGCTCGAGATACAGTTTATAGGAGCTGTGAGGTCGGAATTGGGGAGACAGTATTAGAGGCAGATCTTATTCCGCTCCCTATCACGGATTTCGATGCCATCCTAGGGATGGATTGGCTGAGTTTACACCGGGCTTCCGTGGATTGTTTCACGAAGGAGGTTGAGTTTAGGAGGTCCGAGCAGCCACCGTTAGTATTCCGAGGCGAGAGACGAGTGTTGCCTCGCAGTATTATCTCTGTTATGAAGGCCAGACGTTTGGTACGCCATGGTTGTGCGGCTTACCTGGCTTATGTTGTCGACACCACCGTTGAGGGACCGAGGCTTGAAGATGTCCCTGTGGTGCAAGAATTTTTAGATGTGTTCCCCGAGGAGCTTCCCGGATTACCACCAGTTCGGGAGTTCGATTTCGAGATTGATTTAGTACCGGGGACCAATCCTATTTCTATTCCGCCATACAGAATGGCGCCTGCTGAACTGAGAGAGCTTAAAACTCAGTTACAGGAACTTCTTGACAAGGGGTTTATTCGTCCGAGCACCTCACCTTGGGGCGCTCCGGTACTGTTTGTAAAGAAGAAGGATGGTACATTTCGGCTTTGTGTGGATTACAGGCAATTGAACAAAGCCACCATCAAGAACCGATATCCCCTGCCTCGTATCGATGACTTGTTTGATCAGCTGCAGGGAGCTAAGGTTTTCTCTAAGGTTGATCTCCGTTCGGGTTATCATCAGTTGAGGATTCAGGCCGAAGATGTGCCCAAGACAGCTTTTCGCACCCGATACGGCCATTACGAGTTTCTAGTCATGCCGTTTGGGCTGACTAATGCCCCAGCTGCTTTTATGGATCTGATGAACCGAGTTTTTCACGACTATTTGGATCGGTTCGTCATCGTATTCATCGATGACATCTTGATATATTCACGGAGCGATGAAGATCATGTTCAGCACCTTCGGGTGGTATTACAGATACTCCGTGAGAAGCAGCTATATGCCAAATTCTCAAAATGTGAGTTTTGGCTAAGACAAATTGGATTCTTGGGGCACATTGTCTCAGCGGAAGGTATTTATGTTGATCCGCGGAAGGTTGAGGCTATAGTGAAGTGGGAGCAGCCACAAACAGTTACCGAGATTCGTAGTTTTCTCGGTTTGGCCGGGTATTATCGCAGATTTGTAGAGGGATTCTCCCGGATAGCTGCTCCGTTGTCGAGATTGACCCAAAAGGGGGTCAAGTTTGCTTGGGATGACCGTTGTGAGGCAAGCTTCCAGGAGCTCAAACAACGGTTAACATCCGCCCCTATTTTAGCCCTTCCCACTAGTAGTCGGGAGTATACAGTGTACAGTGATGCTAGCCAACAGGGATTGGGTTGTGTTCTGATGTAGGATGGTCGGGTTATTGCGTATGCCTCGCGACAGCTGAAGAAACACGAGGGTAACTACCCGACACATGATTTAGAGTTGGCAGCCATAGTCTTCGCGTTGAAGATATGGCGGCATTATCTTTATGGGGTAACCTGCAGGGTATTTACCGACCACAGGAGTTTGAAATATCTGTTTACCCAAAAAGAGCTGAATTTGAGACAGAGGAGATGGTTGGAGTTATTGAAAGACTATGATCTCATTATTGACTATCATCCGGGCAAGGCAAATGTTGTAGCAGATGCCTTGAGTCGGAAGTCAGCATCATCCTCACAGTCGACAGAGAAAGCCTACCTTTCTTGTTTAGTGGGACTCCGAGCCTTAGGAGTCAGTTTGACTAACGATGATCAGGGAGGCTTATTAGCCAGATTTGAGGTCAGGCCGACTTTGTTCGACCGTATCAGGGAGCTCCAGAGTACGGATGAGGAGATCCAGGGTATTGCAGATAGAGTCCGCAGAGCTGAGGGCGGAGACTTTAGAGTCCGTGATGATGGACTCATGGTATTCAGAGACAGAGTGTGTATTCCGGCCGATAGTGATCTTCGGCGTGCTATCCTTGAGGAAGCACATTCTTCTGCATATGCTATGCATCCCGGGGGTACGAAGATGTATCGGACCATCAGAGGTAGCTACTGGTGGTCAGGCATGAAGAGGGATATAGCAGAGTTTGTGGCACGATGCTTGGTGTGCCAGCAGGTGAAGGCCGAACATCAGCGTCCAGCGGGCACACTGCAGCCTCTTCCTATTCCTGAGTGGAAATGGGAGCATATTACTATGGATTTCGTGATGGGATTGCCGCGGACTTCTACACGGCATGATGCGATTTGGGTGATTGTCGATCGACTCACCAAATCTGCGCATTTCATCCCTATCCGCAGTGACTATTCTTTAGAGGCGTTGGCACGTCTCTACATTGATACCATAGTTCGACTTCACGGGGTACCTGTGTCGATTGTTTCAGATAGGGACCCCAGGTTCACATCTAGGTTTTGGCCCAAATTGCAGGAGGCATTGGGTACTAGATTGAATTTCAGTACGGCATATCACCCTCAGACGGACGGCCAGTCTGAGAGGACCATTCAGACCCTTGAGGACATGCTGAGAGCATGTGTGATGGATTTCCGGGGTAGTTGGGATCGGCACCTTCCACTAGTCGAGTTCGCATATAATAACAGTTATCAAGCCAGTATAGGGATGCCCCCGTATGAGGCACTATATGGCAGGAAGTGCCGCACCCCGATATGCTGGGATGAGGTCGGAGAGCGACGTCTCAACAGCGTTGAGTTGATTGAACAAACAAAGGATAAAGTTAAGGTTATCCGTGAGCGGATGAAAGCCGCCCAGGACAGACAGAAGACGTATGCTGATCGTAGGCGGCGACCTCTTGAGTTTGCTACGGGAGATATGGTTTTCTTGAGAATATCTCCCTGGAAGGGAGTTATACGGTTCAGGCAGCGGGGCAAGTTGAGCTCTAGATATATTGGGCCCTTCCGTATCCTTGAGAGGGTCGGGAGTGTGGCATATAGATTGGAGCTGCCAGATGAACTATCCCGCATTCACGACGTATTCCATGTCTCAGTACTTAGGAAATACTTGACTGATCCTTCTCATGTACTTGAGCCTCCACCTCTTGAGTTGCGAGAGGATCTTCGTTTTCCAGTTCAGCCCGTGGCTATTCTAGATCGACAAGTCAGGAAGCTACGGAGTAAGGAAATTTCATTAGTCAAAGTTTTGTGGAGAAGTGATCAGGTCAAGGAGGAGACCTGGGAGCAAGAGGAAGCTATGAGGAGTCAATACCCCCATTTATTTACAGTGTAAATTCTCTTTTAGTTTCGAGGACGAAACTTGATTTTAGGGGGTTAGAAATGTAACACTGCACAAAAAAAAAAAAAAAAAAAAAAAAGTCAAAATTAGGGCTTAAAGCCCTAATTCTTTTTTTTATTTTCTCTCTCTCTCTCTCTCCCTCTCTCCCTCTTTCCCTCTTTCTCCCTTTCTCTTCTCCGCCACGGCCCCTCTCCCGCCACCGCACGCCGCCCACTGTGCCACCTTTCTCCCGCGATCCCCGCCGCTGCAGCGCCTCCCGTGAGCAGCCCCTCTCCTCCGCGCAGCGCAATCTCCTACGAGCTGCGCTAGCCCAGCCGAGTGCGCGACTGTCCGAGCGCTCCACTGCGCGAGCCCACACCTGCTCGGGAGCTCACTTGCGCACCGCGATCTCCTGCGAACGCTGCCACCTCGAGCCATCGCGAGCCTTGTGCGCGATCTCCCGTGAGCCAGCACGAGCTAGCGCACGAGCCAGCGCGCGACCCAGCTCGCGTCCCAGCACGAGCCAGCGCGCGACCCAGCGCGAGCCAGCGCGCGACCCAGCTCGTGACCTAGAGCGAGCCCTAGCCCGTGAGCGGGCCAGCCCACCAGCGGCCCAAGGCCCAGTCCAGCCGCGGCCCACTGCATCCCGCGAAGCCCGCTGCGACCAGCAAGCTGGGCTGAGAGCCCGTGAGCCACCAGCGGGCCAGCCCACTAGCAGCCAGCCCACCGGCCCGCGAGCCCGTGACGGCCCGCGAGCCCGCGACCGGCTTTCCCCTGTGAGAGCTCACCTGCATCTTCTGTACTGCAGGTAACGACTGTATTGATTGAAGTTCTATGGTTTGCTGGTAGAAATTTAGTGGTTTCTAATACATCTGAAGTTTGGGAAATATTACAGGTTTTAAACCAACCCGACGGGCGAACGACAACTAGGTCTGAAACCCGAGGAACCTTAGGTGAGAGATGAATAAATTTTATTGATAGAATCCCTTATTAGGGTTTTAATCGTTATAAATTTGACGATTTGATTAGATTTGTCTTTTGGAGAGTCGTTGAAAAAAAATAGGGAGTGACCACCCTCCCTAGATAAAGTGAGTGGGACTCTAATCTCTTGCATAAAATAGTAAAACGTATTTTCTGTCGCATTTTCGATAAAACATGCTTTGATATGCATTCGTTGACGTGTGATATTAAATTTGGAAATCTGTTTTGTGATTTTTGGAGTGTCTTGAATTATATTTGCAATGACTATGCATCCATGGTTTGAGATGAATCAATAGTTGTGCCATTTTTTTGAAAATGTATAAATTTCATTTTATACCAATGTAGTGATATGCTGTTTTGAAATGAATTTGATGAGACGTATTGGCACGCAAAAATTTAAAAATGTTTTTGATGAACTATGTGGGTTGGATGCCTACTAGTTGTGCGATGATGTGATGATACTCGTGGGACGTTGTGCCCGGGGACGTTGTGCCCTTGTGATACTATGGGACGTTGTGCCCTTGTGATATTATGATATTCCGTAGCTACGAAGGGCGTTTGTAGAGGCACGGGTTGCCCGGATACGCTTCTGCAGGAGGTATCCGCAAACGTCATTTATTCTAAAGGCTATAGGCGCGGCCGGTTGAACCCACGTAGGGGGAGGACGTGTGTGACGCCACCGTCTAGCACCGGGCGGGGTCCTATACACGTTGATGAGTTGGCCCCAGCGAGCTCATGGCCAACGTCGGGGTAGAGAGCGTTTCAAAGTCTATGCATAATAAAACCCCCGACGCGCCTGTCCTTGGTCACGGTTGACCTTTGCCAGGACTATTTTTGGCTCGCTCTGACATTACTTGATTTTAAATGGATGCATACATGCTTGCTATCGTGTGTTTGATTAAATGATTTCAAAATGATAAATATATCATGTTTTGCTGCGAAGTGTAAATTGTTGTTTCGAATGATATTATTTGACACTCCAATTGTTCACCTATGCTATTTATGCTTGATATTACCCCCCTCACTCACTGAGTATCTTCCCATGATACTCACCCCTCTATTTTCTCTCCTCAGACAGGTTTATTGTGATAGAGCGGTGTTACAGGCTCTAGTGCGGATTTATTGTTCTGACGGTGAGATTTACTTCTAATTTAGTTTCGACCCTGCGAGGTCTTGACATTGAGGTCCGTAGTTGGCCATGTACTTATTTTGGGATGACTGTATAGTTTAACTCTCATATTTCATTTGCATTGAGGCGATTGTACGTACTTGAACGTTACTTGGGAAATGTGATATATATTGTATAAACTTAGGTCCGCTCGATATAGCGGCTGCTCATGCTCTAGTTGGGCATGACAGTAGAGGTCTGTGGCTAGATTTGTTTATAGCCTTGCGTTGTTCTGAATGTTGGCTGTGGTGTTTGTTGATTTTGGAGAGGCCGGGATGGCCATTTGTGTATTGTACAGGATGATTTGGATTATACAGGTATAATTGTACTTGGGAAACCTCCGATTTATGGGGAGGTTTTGCCCAATTTTCTGTAAAAATACAGCCGGCATTCAGGGGCAACGGGCGGCTGTTCACGATCCCGGTTTGGGGCGTGACACCCCGGACTACAGCCGAGAGTAATACAATGCCAGGATCATCACGATAGTAGCCTAGGGCATAGGCTCGTGTTTTTGCGATGACACAGGAGGACATACAGACAAATGCTGATGTTATTATGGGTAATCTTCCCGCAGACCCCTCAGTGTAGTACTTTTGTTGTACTTTTTCTATGACCTTTTTGTATATCATGATGTCGATGTACAGTTTTAACTAGTTAAAGTTTTAGAAACTTAACTAGTTTGATATATATATATGAATTTGTCTATTTTTCTTCGCATTTTAAATATTTTTAATCTTTTTCCTATCTTTAGGTACCATGCAAATATTTGGTATCGACGCCCGTATTCTTATAGATACTGGGTCGAATTTTTCATATGTGAGCGACACATTCGCTCGCCATTCTGATAGACCTCTCTCGCTACTTGATGAGGAGATTATGGTAGTCACTTCTCTTGATAAGCATATTATTCGAGATACAATCTATAGGGGCTGTGAGGTCGGTATTGGGGAGACAGTATTAGAGGCAGATCTGATTCTGCTCCCTATCACGGATTTCGATGTCATCCTAGGAATGGATTGGCTGAGTTTACACCGGGCTTCCGTAGATTGTTTCACGGAAGATATTGAGTTTCAAAGGTCCAGGCAGCCACCATTAGTTTTTCGGGGCAAGAGACGAGTATTGCCCCGCTGTATTATCTCTGTTATGAAGGCCAGATGCTTGATACGCTGTGGTAATGCGGCTTATCTGGCTTATATTTTCGACACCACCATTGAGGGACTGAGACTTGAAAATGTCCCTGTAGTGCAAGAGTTTCCAGAGATATTCTCTGATGAGCTTCCCAGATTACCACCAGTTCGGGAGTTCGATTTCGAGGTTGATCTAATACTGGGGACCATCCTATTTTTATTCCGCCATACAGAATGACGTCTGCTGAACTGAGAGAGTTTAAGACTCAGTTCACCTTGGGATGCTCCGGTGCTGTTTGTAAAAAAGAAGGATGGTACATTTCGGCTTTGTGTGGACTACAGGCAATTGAACAAAGCCACCATAAAAAACAGATATCCCCTGCCATGTATAGATGATTTGTTTGATCAACTGTAGGGAGCTAGGGTTTTCTCTAAAATTGATCTCCGTTTGGGTTATCATCAGTTGAGAATTCGGACCGAAGATATGTCTAAGACAGCTTTTCGTACCCAATACGACCATTACAAGTTTCTAGTCATGCTATTTGGGCTGACTAATGCCCGAACTGCTTTTATGGATCTGATGAACCGAGTTTTTCATGACTACTTGATCGGTTCGTCATCGTAGTCATCGATGACATCTTGATATATTCACGGAGTGATGAAGATCATGTTGAGCACCTTCGGGTGGTATTGCAGATACTCTGTGAGAAGCAGCTATATGCTCAAAATGTGAGTTTTGACTGAGACAAATTAGATTCTTGGAGCACATTGTTTCCGTGGAGGGCATTTATATTGATCTGTGGAAGGTTGAGGCTATAGTGAAGTGGGAGCAACCATAAACAGTTACTGAGATTCGTAGTTTTCTCGATTTGGCCGAGTATTATCGTAGATTTGTAGATGGATTCTTCCAGATAGAAACTCTGTTGTCGAGATTGACCCAGAATGGGGTCAAGTTTGTTTGGGATGACCAATGTGAGGCGAGCTTCCAGGAGCTCAAACAACGGTTGATATCTGCTCCTATTTTAGCCATTCCCACTAGCAGTCGAGAATATATAGTATACAATGATGCTAGCCGATAGGGATTGGGTTGTGTTCTGATGCAGGATGGTCGAGTTATTATATATGCCTCGCGACAACTGAAGAAACACGAGGTTAACTACCCGATACATGATTTAGAGTTGGCAGCTATAGTCTTCGCGTTAAAAATATGGCGGCATTATCTTTATGGGGTGACTTGTAGGGTATTCACGGATCACCAAAGTCTAAAGTATTTGTTCACCGAGTGGGAGTTGAACCTCAGACAGAGGAGATGGTTAGAGTTATTGAAAGACTATGACCTCATTATTGACTATCGAATGTTGTAGTAGATGCCTTGAGTCGGAAGTCAGTATCATCCTCACAGTCGACAGAGAAAGCTTACCTTTCTTGTTTAATGGGACTCTGAGCCTTAGGAGTCAGTTTGACTAACGATGATCAAGGAGCACTACTAGCTCAATTTGAGGTGAGGCCGACTCTGCTTGATCGTATTAAAGAGCTTCAGGGGTCAGATGAGGAGCTCCATAGTATTCTTGAGAAGATCAACAGAGGTGAGAGTGGAGACTTCAGAGTCCATGATGATGGACTCGTGGTATTCAGAGACAGAGTGTGTATCCCGGCTGATAGTGATCTTCGGCGTGCTATCCTTGAGGAAACACATTCTTCTGCATATGCTATGCAATCAGGGGTAGCTATTGGTAGTCAGGCATGAAGAGGGATATAGCAAAGTTTGTGGCACGATACTTGGTGTGCCAGCACGTGAAGGCCGAGCACCAACGTCCAGCGGGCACACTGCGGTCTCTTCCCATTCCTAAGTGGAAATGGGAGCAGATTACTATAGACTTCGTGATGAGGTTGCCATGGACTTCTACAAGGCATGATGCGATTTGGGTGATTGTCGATCGACTCACCAAATCTGCACATTTTATCCCTATCCGCGGTGACTATTCTTTAGAGGCATTGGCACGTCTCTACATTGATACTATAGTTCGGCTTCACGGGGTGCCCGTGTCGATTGTTTCAGATAGGGACCCCAGGTTCACATCTAGGTTTTGGCCCAAGTTGTAGGAGGCATTGGAGACTAGATTGAACTTCAGTATGGCATATCATCCTCAGACGGACGTCCAGTCCGAGAGGACGATTCAGACGCTCGAGGATATGCTTCGGACATGTGTCATTGATTTTCATGGTAGTTCGGATTGAGACCTTCCGCTAGTCGAGTTTGCATAAAATAACAGTTATCAGGCCAGTATAGGGATGCCCCCGTATGAGGCACTGTATGACAGGAAGTGTCGCACCTCGATATGCTGGGATAAGGTCGAAGAGCGAAGTCTCAGCAGTGTTGAGTTGATTGAGCAAACAAATGATAAAGTTAAGGTCATCCATGAGTGGATGAAAGCCGCCCAAGACAGACAAAAGACGTATGCTGATCGTAGGCGGCGATCTCTTGAGTTTGCTACGGAGATATGGTTTTCTTGAAGATATCTCTTTGGAAGGGAGTTATACGGTTCAGGCAGCGGGGCAAGTTGAACCCCAGATATATTAGGCCCTTCTGTATCCTTGAGAGGGTCGGGAGTGTGGCATATAGATTGGAACTACCAAATGAACTATCCCATATTCATGACGTATTCTATGTCTCAGTACTCAGAAAATACTTGGTCGATCCTTTCATGTACTTGAGCCTCCACCTGTTGAGTTACGAGAGGACTTTAGTCTTCCAGTTTAGCCCGTGGCTATTCTAGATCGGCAGGTCAGAAAGCTGCGGAGCAAGGAAGTCACATTGGCCAGAGTTTTGTAGAGGAGTGATCAGGTCGAGGAGGAGACTTGGAGGTCGAGGAGGAGACCTGGGAGACCGAGGAGGCTATGAGGAGACAGTACCCCTATTTATTTGTTGTTTAGTTCTCTTTTAGTTTCGAAGACGAAACTTGATTTTCGGGGGTTAGAAAATGTAATGCCAACTCTGTGATGCCATATTTTTGTACGAGGAATTTTATTTATTTATATTAAATTTTGATTTTGGGGTATTTAAATTAAATTTTTGGTATATTTAAATTATTGCCGTGTCTGTGAAAATTAGGGTAAAATGAATATATAAATATAAATAATAATAATAATGATAAAAGAAAAAGAAAAAGAAAAAGAAAAGGAAAAAGAAAAGGAAAAAGAAAAAGAAAAGGAAAAAAAAGAAAAAAGAGGGAAAAAAAAAGAAAAAAGAAAAAAAAAATCGAATTAGGGTTAAAGCCCTAATTATCCTTTTTTTTTCTCTCTCTCTCTCTCTCTCTCCGCCTCTTCTCCTTCCGCCGCTGCTCTCTCGCTCCGCCGCGGTCTCTCCCTTCCACCACCCACCGCCGTTGCTCCTTTCTCCTGCGAGCACTACCCCTCCGCGAGCACGACCGCAGCTCCTCCTCCGCAGCGCGATCCTCCCCGCGTGAGCCTAGCACGCGATCTCCTGCGAGCTGTGCAATCCCTGCACGAACGCGAGCGCGAGCACGCTCCAGCGCGACCCTCCGCACGAGTCCAGTGTGCGATCTCCCGCGAGCTGCGCTATCCCTGCACGAACGCGAGCGCGCTCCAGCGTTACCCTCTGCATGAGCACAGCCCACAGCGTTTGACCCCTGCGCAAGTGCGCGCGCCTCAGCGCACCATCCTCTCGCGAGCGCGCGCCTCAGCCCGTGAGCGCGCGAGCGCGCTCGCAGACCTCACGCGAGCCCTAGCCCGTGAGCTCTCCAGCCCACGAGCACGAGCCCTAGTCCGTGAGCACCCGTGCGGCGGCCAGAGACGGCCCATGAGCTTGTGACGGCCCACGAGTCCGCGACCAGCTATTCCCTTCGAGAGCTCACCTGCATCTTCTTTACTACAGGTAATGACTATAATTGGATGTAATTCCAGGGTTTGGCATTTAGTAATTTAATTAGTTGCTAATCTCGTTTCAAATTTGCTAATATTACAGGTTTTAGACCATTTCGACGGGCGAACGAAAGTTAGGTCTGAGTCGAGAAACCCTAGGTGAGAGAAATGAAATTACTTCAATATTTGAATTAAGTTTGTCAAAATTAGGTGAAATTTAGAATCGGAAACTATATAAAATAATAAATTTGAGAAAAATTAGAGAAAATGAGAAATATTGAAAAATTGATCATTGGTGAGCCAAATGATTCAAAAGTGATGAAGCGGGAATCTAGAAAGGGGATTGTGTCAATTAAAGTTGTATTAAATTTGAAAGAAAAATTGAAAATCCCATATTAGACCTTTCTTTGATATTAAATTGTGATGATTGATTAGGTTTATCTTTTGGAGACTCGAGGAGTCAATTGGATTGAATTGAAAAATAGGGAGTGATCACCCTCCCTAAAAATATGAGTGGAACTATAATCTCTTGCATGAAATAGTGAAACGCGTTTTCTGTCGTATTTTCGATAAAATATACTTTTGATATGCATTGATTTGACGTATGATATTAAAATCTGTTTTGTGATTATTGGAGTGTCTTAAATTATGTTTACGATGACTATGCATCCATGGTTTGACATGAAACAAAAATTATGTCATTACTTAAAAATTGATAAATTCCTTTTTACGGTTGCATTGGTATGCAGTTTTGAAATGATTTGATAAAATGTATTGGCACGCGGATTTCAAATGTTTTGATAAACTATATGAGTTGGATGTCCACTAGTTATGCATGATATGATTCTTTCTTGTGGGACGTTGTGCCCTTGTGATACTATGATGATGACATTGATAATTCCATAGGTACGAAGGGCGTTTGTAGATGCATGAGTTGCCCGGATATGCTTCTACAGGAGATATCCACAAACGTCATTGATTCTAATGGCTATAGGCGCGGCCGGTTGAACCCACGATGGAGGAGAACGTGTGTCACGCCATCGTCTAGCACCGAGCGGGGTCCTATACACAATGATGAGTTAGCCCCAGCAAACTCATGGCTAACGTTGGAGTAGAGAGCAATTTTAAAGCCTATGCATAATAAAACTCCCGATGCGCCTGTCTTTGGTCATGGTTGACCTTTGTCAGGATTATCTTTGGTTTGCTCTGCTATTATTTGATTTTTAAATGGATGTATACATACTTGTTATCGTGTGATTGATTTAAATGATTTCAAATTGCTAAACATATCATATTTTACTGCGAAATGTAAATTTTTATTTCAAATGATATTATTTGACATTCCAATAGTTTACACACACTATTTATGCTTGATATTATCCCTCTCACTCACTGGGTATCTTTCCATAATACTCACCCCTCTCTGTTCCTTCCTCAGACATGATTTTTGTGATAGAGCGATATTTCAGGCTCTAGAGGGTTTGACAGCATACCCTGAGATTTGGTATTTACGACGGTGAGATTTAAGTTAAATTTGAAATATAAATTTCGTACTTTGTTTCGACCCTGCGGAGTCTTGATATTGAGGTCCGTAGTTGGCCGTGTAAATTATGTGACGACTGTATAACTTATGGCCAGTTGTGTGCATAACTCTCGCTTTGGTTCATTTTACTTGCATTGAGGTATCTGTAAGCGTTTAAACTTTCTACTTGGGAAATTTGTTGTTCATTTGTATAAACTTTAGGTCCGCTCGGTGTAACGGCTGCTCATACTCTAGTTGGACATGACAGTAGAGGTCTGTGGCTAGGATTGTTGGAAATTTATATAGTCTAGCGTTGTTTTGGATATCTGTTGTAGTTGGTAGGTTGTTGTGAGGTCTGGATGACTATTTTATTTTATTTACAAGTTGATTTTAGATTATACAGGTTTATATGTACATGGAAAACCTCCGATTTATGGAGAGATTCTTCCCGATTTTCTGTAAAAGTACAGCTGGCATTCAGGGCAATGGCGGCTGCTCACGACCCCGGTTTGGGGCGTGACATATAAGACTCGGGTCGACTTGACTTCCTAGTAAGTCGATTTAATCTATGGACATGTTTTTTGAGACTTATATTTGGCAGGGTGACTTATTCTGAATGTGGGTTGACTTATGATTTTGAAATCTTGAATCTCAAGTTGACTTGTCATTTAGTCAGGTCGACCTGGTTAGGTGCAGACTTAGAGTTTCTGAAATCTCAGTTTCTTAAGTCAACTTGATGTTTGCTCAAGTCATCTTGAGCATTCTATACTTAGCTAAAATTCAATTTTTTGAATTATAAGTTGACTTATGAAAGGTGTAGGTCAACTTGCCAAGATTAGTTTCAAATTTGAAAACTTCCATATCTTATTAGAACTTCAATTAATTGACTCGAATCAATTTTATTTATCTCTAATCATTTCTAAAACCTAATTTACTCAACAAAATTTTTAAGGCTTTCATTAGTAAATCAAAATCTATTACAATAGAGTATTTTTCAATGAAAATTCAATAAAAATTTTCTAATACTGAATTTTTTGTATTACATGTACTCTATAGATGCATACCAAATTTTACATATTTAATTCTCATGCAATAAGCATACTATTGTGCAAAAGTAAGAGCATTTCGTTAGCCATATTTTCTGTTGCCATTATCAAATCATAGAAAAATATTCATGGCAAACACCCAAAAAAGAGGTCAGAAACAATCCAAGTAGTCTCGATACCAATGAAGGTTTAAAACAAACCAACAAACCTCTTTTCGAATCCAAATTCATCACTTTTCGATCCAAGGTATGTGTCATCAATGGCAGCCTCTCTGTATTGGCACAATTGAAGTACTCGAATCTTCCCAAGTTAATGATGACTGTCAAAGCAAATCCGAAACCTAAACTCAAGGTCGATTATTAAAATTATGGAATTTGTACAATTGCATAATTTCAGGGATTATATTTATACTTAGTAGTACAGCCAATGAATTTATTATAAATACACAAAAAATGAAAAGATTCTGGTGTGTTAAAAACCACCAAATTACCTTCATCTCCTCCCTGTGTCTACAAGCCTAATGGCCATAAGAGTATGACAAAGATTTGGCTCAAGTGATCATCTAAACCTCTTTTTGGTTTGAGCTTGCTCTCTTTCCATTGTTAAGAAAAATAGAGTAAAATCGTACGTAGTCATAGAATGGTTGTTCCAATACCTCAAGACCCACATTACAAAGCTTCAAATCAATTTCTCTTTCTGGACAATTTTAATAACTACTAGTATCTTTGGATAAGTTTGCAAGACTCCATGAACTTTGTCAGAGTGAGCTTTGGGGGTGCCAACTCAATACTATGGGTGGCATATAGCAGGAGTGCCATGAAAAACGTGTAAACTTTGAGGGGGCCATATGATATTCTTTTAAGGACCTGATTGAAACTTATAAAATTCCTAAAGGAGTTGGTGAAATTTTCAAAACTTTCTGGGGGAGGGGGGCATCATGACTCCTCGGTTTTTCTTGGGTCCGCCATGAGTGGATATATCTAGTGCATGAGAACATTCAACAGCTTATCTATCGTTACACTGTACCAACAAGTTAGAAATTTGACAAAACACAATTCTTGACCACAATTTATTTTAATTAATCTATCCGATCAAAATTCCATGATAGAACTTTTACTATTCAAAAGCCGATCATTTAAGAAGACCAGCTAGTCTTCTTTGCTATACAAACAGAAGACATCGTTAACCTGCGTTCTAATTTGCTTCTCCTTTTCTATATTTGTTTCTTTTATTATTTATTTGGTCCCATTGCATGGCTATTTCTTGATTTATCCTTTGTAGGCTTTGCACTTCTACCAACCATCTTTTTACTGACAACCTTTTTTTTTCATTAAAATTCAATTTCACAAAAAAAAAAAAAATTTCTTTTAGGTGTAAAAGCTTTTTGGAGAAGACTGGGAAGCAAATGAGGAGTTTACTATATCACTATAAAAGAAATACCTTATAGAGATGGAGAAAAACCATCAGTTAAATGTAATAAAACTGTCGATAAAATTTTTTTCGACGGATAGATATTCAGTTGGTTATACACTAGTCGGGATATACTTATGCCGACATTTTGGTTACTGTTGGAGCATGTTCCGAATCTGGACGGTTAGAAAAATATTCATAAAAATCATTTTTTATCATCAATTTAAAAATATTAGTAAAAGTTATTACTTTTATCGTGTCCTACTATAGAAATATTACTACCTATTACTACCTTTATCATCACTAACCATAGCCGTTAAAAATTGTTATTTCTATTTATTGTCGGTAACCACATAACACACATATGTTAGGAAATGTTACTAATTTTATTATCGGATATTATAATTGTTAGTACATATTACTACAGATATCATCGCTTACCACATATATAAAAAATGTTACTACTGTCACCATAACCATTAAGAGTTGTTATGCCATTTATTGTCACTAAGTCAGTCACACTTTTAATATGTTGATTGCAGCATGTGTGTCATTGCAGCATATCATTATATTATTTAAATTAATAATATTAATTACACACTTTTTATATGTTAATTTATATTATAGATTTCATAATTAAGGAATATGATAATTAAAAAATATAACTAGTAATTTATATAATATAGTGTTATATTTTTAAAAATTCATTGAATTGATAATATAGTATTATAATTTGAAATTCTAAAACATATAGTATAATTAATTATATGATATTTAATATTATTTAATTATATTGGTATAGTTATTGGTGGAAAAGTAAGAGAATTTAAATCCAAAATCCAAAATCGAAATGGCAATATAACATTATTATGGCCAAAATTTTTGTAAATTTTTTCAATTTTCATTACTCCAATAGTTGACATAAGGTTCAATAATGTGTTTCAAGTGACATATCAAATGTTTATGTGTCAAATGTTTATGTTTCAAGTGACATATCAAACCCGCGAAACAAATATAAATTTTTCTGCGCCATTTTTTGTTAGAAAATTTAAACATTCCGCGTGTTTTTCATTACAAATTTTTGTGTTGGATGCATTATTATTTTTGACCGCTTTTTTTTTTAATCATCACGTTTTGTTTTTTAGACTTTAATTGTTTTAGTCACATGATATAGTGAATACCTCTCGTTCTAAAGTGAATACCACTTGTGACCAAGTGTTGGAGAAATTATCAAATGCACTTGTTACTTGTTATCATTTGTTAGTTATTATAGATCATTTGTTATCACTTATTATCATGTCTTACACAATAGACATTTGTTTAAAATCATTTATTACCACTTGTTAGTATGCCATATTATACAAATTTTATACAATTATTACTTTACTACTTGTTGAAGTAGTTGAAGTAATTGTCAAATGCACTTGTTAGCTTATTACCATTTGTTATTTGTTATACGTCACTTGTTATCATGTCCTGCATGATAGAGAATAAAACTATTTGTTATCATTTGTTAAAAATAATTTGTTACCACTTGTTACTATGCGATATCATACAAATTTTATACAATTATTGTCTTACCACTTATATAAATATAATAGTAATATATAGTAAATATTACTCTAATATATAGTAACATAATAATTACTATTACATATTATATATATTATCTACATAAATATAATATAATATAGTAGTAATATATAGTAATATAGTAATAATGTATATTAATATATAGAAATATATTATTGGCCTTGCGGTTGAGCCACACGGACACCCGCGGTTGCGCCGTGCAGGCACATGATCATGTAATATATATATATATAATAATTTATTACATTATTATAATATAATATAATATATATAATATAATATAATATTGTTATACATTATTATTAATTTTATATAATTAGTATCATATTTTCACTTAATTCATTTCTAATGTCATATATATATATATATATATATATAACTTACAACTATTCCTCCTCGGCTACCATATAAGTTCCACGTCTAAATTATATAGATATACAAATATATTTTATAAATTTAGAAAAACAAAAAATTATATAAAATAAAAAATTAAGAGAGATAATAAAAATATATGACAAAAATGAAAAAAATACCAACCTTACCATTACTAACCAACCCTTACCATTGCTGACATTATCATATTTTATACCATATCTTATATATCCTACACTTATCATATATTACCGTATTCTATAACATAGTAATATTATATTATACTAACACAATGGTAATAATTACATTATTTAAATTAATATTAATAATCATAATTAATATAAATTTATAAATTTATATTATGAAACTACTCATAATATGTTATAATTTATAATTGTACTATATAGTAATATTAGATATATTATTATGGCCAAAATTTTTATAAATTTTTACATAAGTTTTGTGTTTCAAATCAAGTGAGATATCATACGTGCAAAACAAAACAAATCTATCCACACAATTTATTGGAAATTAATCTATCCACGTGATTTTTTTCTCACGTGTTTTTCATTTACAAATTTATTGAAATGTGTTATTATTTTTTACCGCCATTTTTTTTCACCTTTTTTTTTATCGTGCGGATTTTAGTAATTGTTTTAGTTATAGTGAATACTCTCTTTCTTCTTTTACCATATGTTTCCAATATTTTCATATGTGTTATTTTCCCATTAGCTTAGTAATGTGATTTTTAAGACTTGTTTGTTATGTGATTTTTAAAACTTGTTACGTTGGTTCATACAAACAAATAAATATATAACATTATTTTTCATATTTTTCAATGTAGGGTTAGGTTTTATACAAATTTTATAGGATTAATGTCTTACCAGTTGTCATGAAATACACTTTTTACTTGCATTTGTTATTTGTTATACATTTCGTGTAGAATACCCTAAACCCTATTTGTTACGATTTGTTAAAAATCATTTATTATCACTTCTTACCATCCCATATTCTACAAATTTTATACAATTATTATGTTAGCAATCCTTAAATGCTTGTAGCTTGTTATGTTATAAATTACTTCTTATCACTTATTACAACTTGTTATCATGCCATATTATATAAATTTTATACAATTATTGTCTTACCACTTGTTGAAGCAGTTGAAGCAATTGTTAAATACACTTGTTAGATTGTTACCATTTGTTATTTGTTATATATCACTTGTTAGCATGTCCAACATTAGAGAATAAAAGTATTTGTTACCATTTGTTAAAAATAACTTATTACCACTTGTTACCATATGATATGATACAAATTTTATATAATTATTGTCTTACCACAATAGTAATATATAGTAAATATTACTCTAATATATAGTACCATAATAGTAATTATTACATATTTTATATATATTATCTACATAAATATAAATATAAATATACTATAGTAGTAATATATAGTAATATAGTAGTAATGTATAGTAATATATAGAAATATATTATTTCCCTCGCGGTTAAGCGGCACGGACACCCGCGGCTGGGCTGTGCGGGCACATGATCATGTAATATATATAATAATTTATTACATTATTATAATATAATATTATATAATAATATAATATAATATTATTATACATTATTATTAATTTTATATAATTAGTATCATATTTTTACTTAATTCATTTCTAATGTTAGATATATATATATATATATATATATATATAACTTATAACTATTCCTCAGCTACCATATAAGTTCCATGTATAAATTATATAGACACACAAATATATTTTATAAATTTAGAAAAACAAAAAATTATATAAAATAAAAAATTAAGAGAGATAATAAAAGTATATGATGAAAATGGAAAAAATACCAAACTTACCATTACCAACCAACCCTTACCATTACCAACTTTTCCATATTTTATACCATATCTTACATATCCTACACTTACCATATTCTATAACAAAGTAATATTATATTATACTAACACAATGGTAATAATTATATTATTTAAATTAATATTAATAATCATAATTAATATAAATTTATAAATTTATAATATTATATTATGAAATTACTTATAATTTGTTATAATTTATAGTTGTATTATATAATAATGTTAGAATATATTATTATGCTCAAAATTTTTATAAATTTTTACATAAGTTTTGTATTTCAAGTCAAGTGAGATATTATACACGCAAAACAAAACAAATCTATTCGCACCATTTGTTGGAAATAAATCTATCCCTGCGATTTTTTTCCGTGTGTTTTTCATTTACAAATTTAATTGGAATTCGCAATTATTTTTTACAGCCATTTTTGACTTCCTTTTTTTTAATCGTGCGGACTTTACTAATTGCTTTATTTAAAGTGAATACCCTTTTCTCTTTTTACCATATGTTTCCAATGTTTTTATATATGTTATTTTCCCATTAGTTTAGTAATGTGGTTTTTAAGACTTGTTACGATTACATTCATACAAATGTAACATTATTTTCCATCTTGGGTTACGTTTTATACAAATTTTATTATTATCTTAGTACTTGTTACCAGGTGTTGGAGTAATCGTCAAATACACTTGTTATCTTATTACCACTTGTTATCATTTGTTATTATAGATCATGTTACAATGTCCTGCATGATAGAGAATAAAATACTTGTAATCATTTGTTAAAAATCACTTGTTATCATTTATTACTATGCCATATTATATAAATTTTATACAATTATTATTTTACCATTTGTTAGATTGTTACCATTTATTAAAAATCACTTGTTATCATGCCATATTATACAAATTTTATACAATTATTCATTTACCACTTGTTATTAGGTGTTGGAACAATCATGAAATTGTTATACATCACTTGTTATTACTTATTACCATAATTTGTTATCATTTATTATTGAAAATCACTTGTTACCATTTGTTATCATACCATATTATTCAAATTTTATATAATTATTGTCTTACCACTTATTACCAGTTGTTACCAAGTGTTGAAGTAATCGTTTATGTTATTACCATTTGTTATTATTATTTGTTATAAATCAGTTACTTTATTACCATTTATTATTTGTTATAGATCACTTATTATTGTTATCACTTGTTACCACATAGATAGAGAAATGCACTTGTTATTTTGTTATCATTTGTTATTTGTTATAATAAAAGTACTTGTTACCATTTGTGATTCCATTTGTTATTCATTGTAGTAAAAGTACTTGTTACCATTTACTTGTTACCATTTACTTGTTACCACTTGTTATTATGTCATATCACTTGATACCAAGAATGAAAGTAGACTAATTAAAAATATAAAAATAGAGAAGATAAATGTGTAAAGAAAATTATATTTCATATATGTATTGATTTACAATAAATCAATACATAATTGTAAAAATTGACGAGGAGAAATAAATGATAAATGAGAAAAGGGAAATAAATGAAATAAAGAGAGAATTATAGACAAAAAAATGAAATAAACCTAAAACACAGAATAAAAAAATTTGAAATAAATAGGGGAAATTTTTTTTTTATGGTGCCAAATTGATTAAATTGGCGCCTTAAATCTAATCTAAATAAAGAAGTGAACAAATACCCTTGCCACATAATTTACAGTGAATTTTCCCATTACATATTATATATTAGATGGTACAAAAATATATTACATATATATAATATAGTATAATACAATATAATATAATAGTAATGTAGTAATACAGTAAAAATATAATGTAATATAGTAATCTAATATTATAGTGTAATTTCCCATTACATATTATAATGTAATATAATATATTAAAATATAATATAGAGTAATATATTATAATAATATAGTAATATAATAGTAACTATTAGGGCCCTAAATATTGCATATTATATATATAATACCTATAAAAATATGTAATGTATAGTAATATAGTAGTAATATATAGTAAAAATTTAATGTAAAATGATAATGGAATATTAAACATTACTTATTGTATATTACGTATAAATATTACATATATATAGTATAATATAATATAATAATAATGCATACAAATATAGTAATGTAAAAGTAATATACTGAATTACATATTACATTATATAATATAGTATATATAATATAGTAGTAATATATTAGAAATACAATATAATATAATAATCTAGTATAATTTCACATTACATATTATATATTACATATACATATTTTGTGTATATATAATATAATAAAATATAATATATTATAATATAAATATAGTACTAAACTATAGACATAGAAATATTATGATGTAATAGTAATAAAAAATATATTACATACATGTACATATTATAATATATTACATTATAATATAGCAAATAATATATTATATTATAATATAACAATAATGTATAGCAAAATGTGGTTTGAACTTGCGACTCTGCGCGGGCACGCACCATGCATGGCGCATGCCTTCCTGCGCCCAGCACAAGCGCAGTGCTTATGGGCATGCGCAGCCCAGCCGCATGCCTTCTTTTTATTTTGCAAAACATGTTAGCATAAAATGCTAGCACAACCTGCGATCATCATGCCACCAACAACCACGATGAGTTGTACTAATCACTGTGCCACAATGTATTGTTGTGTGCTTGTGTGTGTGTTTTTTTGTTCTTCTTTCCTTTCTATCTCACTCTCCTTTTTTTTCTTATCTCACTCACATTTTTTTTTTCCTTATCTCATTCTCACCTCTATTTTTTTCCTTCACTTTGGGTTTGTGTTTTCTTTGCTATTCTCTTTAAATTTTCTTACTACTTAAACTTAACTTGATATATTCAAACCATCTATTATTATTCTTTATTTGAATTATATTTTGTTGAATAAATGAATAAATTATGAGTTACTAATAGTATATATTTTGAATAGGTAAAAATTTTTTGTGATTAAATATATAGTTTTTTTAAATTATTAATATATTAATAATGTTGAAATGTAAACAAAAATAAATAAATTATGAAATCTGTTGCACCCGAGCACTGTTATCCTGAAGTTACACACTACTGTATTATCATTAATTATCATAAATTTACTACTCGCCACCTAGTACTACTTACCACCTAGTTATCAGTTATCACCTAGTTATTAGTTATCACTACTTACTATTTACCACTTAATTATCACTTACTACTTAACACCTAATTATCACTTATCCTAAATTTAGTACTTACCACCAATGTTTACCACCAACTTACCACACTTTCGTGTATTGCTTACCACCAACTACCACTCAGTGATGATTGACACTTACTACCACTCCTCTCTCTCAAAACATACCATCTCTTATCACTCTCAAAATTATCACATCTCTTTTCAATCTGAAAATTATCACAACTTACCTCCTTACCACCTCCTTATCACCTTACCATATTTTATCACTATCAAAATAATCATAACTTACCACCTTACTACATTCTTACCAACTTTTTTTACCATCTCTTATCGCAAATTATCACTTTCCTATTATAATCTTTTATCCTATTACAATCATATTACTACTTATCACACTCACTCCTATTACAACTTAACTTATTACAACCTATGCCTAGATTTTTAATATTTAGGATATATATATACACTTTTTTTTTTTAATTTTTGAAACATTTGGATTTTTATGATTGAATATGATTAGAATTGTATATGTGGTTATTAAATTAAAGCCATAGGAAAAGATAAATGATTGAATTATAATCTAATTCAATATTTAAAACCATCATCTGGGGTTGGGTTTCGTAACACGGGCAACGCCTACGCATGCGCGGGGACCGCGCTTGCCTACGTGGTTGTCATGCCCCGAACCGAGATCGTGAGTAGCCACCCGTTATCCTGAATGCCGGCTGTATTTTTACAGAAAATTGGATAAAACCTCCCCACATATCGGAGGTTTCCCATATAGCAATCAACCTGCTACCTGTATAATAGGGCTAACCCGGACTCACAATACATAAATCCAATCTCAACATCAGACCAACACATCCATACCGTACAATCCAGGACAACGCAAGGCTAACAAAATGAATTTCCATAGTTTTAACCATAGACCTCTACTACCATGCCTCCGTCAAAGACATGAACAACCGCCAGTCGCCTCTCCTGTGATTTAGAGGTGACACCGAGCGGTCCTAAAATACACTTCTAGGAAATGACACATCACCAGTTACATACACAATGAATAGAAATTGCCTCAATGCAAGTGTTATGCAATGACATGAGAGTTTCACAATTTAAATATCCATATTTGTATAGTCATTCCAGAATTATACAATGGTCATCTATAGACCTCAAAATACATATACATCATCAATACAATTTTTAACTCATGAAACTGTAACGAAAATATACAATAACTCCTCAAGTTCAGACCAGACCTCCAAATGATACTAAGCGTCCAAAAAGCAACGCTCCTTGCCAAATACTATCTTTGAAACAATAAGGGAAATGAGGGGTGAGTACTCAGGGAAAGAATATTTAGTGAGTGAGTGGATCAATGCAATCGTCTAATAAGAATTGTGAAACTGGAGTGTCAAAACGTAAGTATACAAATCATACTTCAAATCATCATGCTTTTCATTTCAACAATATATCATTTGCACGCATTATCAAGTCAAATATGCATCAAAAACACTGTCATTAAAATCATAGAGCTGCCAGCCGAAAGTGTCCTGGCAGAGGTCTATCTCGACCTATGACAGCGCACCGAGGGTGTTATATGTAAATTTATTTAAAGTGCTCTCTATCCCAACGTTGGCGATGAATCTCGTCCAGGTGCTAGACTTGAAGAGAGTATCCAAATCCTCCCCATTTTGGGTTCAACCTGTCTAGTACCGTGTCGTTAATAAAATCACGACAATTCATGGGATACCCCAGGCCTAGGCATATCAGGACGCCACCTAATCGCCTCTCACGGTGTCCTTCGTAGCTATAGAACAATACATACCAAAACCCTCAAGACTAAAATCAATATCATATCAAGAATGTGGCGTGATCAGGTTCACAAACCAAATGCAATAGATAGCGTACAATGGCACATTATACATTTCAACTACATGGATGCATAATTTCATAATTCAACCCAATTTTTGGACACTCCAACAGTTCACAAAAAGTCAATTCCAAAACCAATCAAAACATTTCAAACACATGACAAATCATGATCAGTTATCAAAATGTTGTAAAACAGGGTTTACATATTAAACAAAGGTATTGAAATAAATCTCACTCACAGTATGGGGGAGGGTAGCGCACTCCCAAATAATATCACGAAACGAAGAAAAGTATTCCCCTAACTCAAGACACCTAATACCATGAATGTATATATATATATATAAATCAACGAGTTTCAAACCTACGCGTTATAGGAAATAGACTATCACTTCTAATATACGTATGCAAATCAAGCAGTTCGAATCCTTTAGAACCCTACCCTAATTCCTCATATTTTGTTCATGCATACAACATGTCTACAAGACTCAAGTGTTGGTACTCGACCAATCTCGCACAGGACTCACACCAATCCAATCTCTCGCTCGCACCCAAGGGCCAACAGGGACACAACCCAGCGCTCCTTTGTGCAGTGTGCAGCGCCCATGTGCGGGGTGCGCAGTGCCCATGTGTAGGGTCTATGTACAGGGCAGGCGCGTGCGTAGGCACGCGTAGGTACACTCCCGAGCAAGTGCACTCGCGCGGGGAAGCGCACGTTATGGCGCGCTCGCGCTCGTGCAGGGAGGGTCGCACTGCGGTGCACTCGTGGGAGGGAGGAGCTGCAGCGGCTGGGGTGCACTCATGGTGGTAGCGGATCGCGGTGGAGGGTGGCGGATTCGTGGTGGAGGGCGATCGAGAGGGAGGGAGATCGCGAGAGATAGAGAGAGAGTGAGCAATGGAGAAAGAGAGAGACCGTGAGTGAAGTAGAGAGAGAGAAGGAGATGGTGGTAGTGGTGGTGGTTGTTCGCGGTAGAGAGAGGTAGCGGGGCGAGCGGCCGATCGCGGCGGAGGAAGAACAGCCTCGGGAAGTAAAGAGTCGAAAAGAGAGAGAAAGAGGAAGAGAGAGAGAGAGAAGTAATTTAGGGTTTCTAACCTTAATTGGGAAAGGGGCGAGGTGATGCATTTCACTCCAAAATGTTGCATCTCCTCTCTCTCTTCTTTTTTTTTTTTGTATTTATATATATATATATGTCTTCACACCCGCACTTTAATAAAATTTAAATTTTTTTGTAAAAACGGGGTTTATTTCGATTTGTAGATTCGGTAAATTAAAATATACCAAAATTTTAATTTAAATACCTCAAAATCAAAAATCAATTTAAATAAATAACTCTCTATATAATTAAATTACAGACACCACAGTATTGGTGTTACAGCGGTACAGCTGCGCAAGAGTGCGTTCTCTCAATTTTTTCTTATTGTAACCTAAACTTTTTCTTAACTTAAACTTTTCCCTAACAAACATTACAAATTATAAATTACAAATTGCAACTACCTTTCGGCTATCATATAAGTTCCACATAAAAATTATATAGACACGCAAATATATTTCATAAATTTATCATTTCAAAGAACAAAAAAATTATATAAAATAAAAAATTAATAGAGATAATTAAAATAAACTAAAAAATGGTATAATGAAAATGGAAAAAATCTGAATTTCCTCCTAATACCAACCATACCATTACCAACCACCCCTTACCATATCATACATATCCTACACTTGCCCACTTGCCACAATGTCTTTTTTTTTTTTTTCTTTTCTTTCCCCTCTGTCTCACTCTCTATTTTTTTCCTATCTCACTCTCACTTCTATTTTTTTGCTTGACTTTGGGTTTATTTTTTTTTCTTTTTAATGCTTATTGAATTTTCTTACTAGTTAAATTCAATTTATTATATTACCATTAGTTATCTGCATCTATTATTTATTTGAATTATGTTTTGATATATTTGAATGATATTTTATGTTGAATAAATGAATGAATTACGACTTATTAATATTATATATTTTGAATAGTTAAAAATTTGTGATTAAATATTAGATTTTTTAAATTATTAATATATTATAATTTAAATTTATTTATATATTATAATTTAAATTATTAATATATTAGCAATATTGTGTAAACAAAAATAAAAAATCAAGATATTGAAATATCTTACACTCCAAATGAAATTTACCACATTACCACTAATTATCCGATAACTGTTATTATGAAATTACCACACTACTGTATTACCATTAATTATCCGCATCTATGATTTATTTGAATTATGTTTTGATATTTTTGAATGATATTTCATGTAGAATAAAGAAATGAATTACGAATTATTAATATTATATATTTTGAATAGATAAAAATTTGTGATTAAATGTATAGATTTTTTAAATTATTAATATATTATAATTTAAATTATTAATACATTAACAATATTGTGTAAACAAAAATAAACAAATCAATATATTGAAATATGTTGCACTCCGAGCACTGTTATCATAAAGTTATCACATTACCACTAGTTATCCGGTAACTATTATCATGAATTTATGACACTACTGTATTACCATTAGTTATCCGTATCTATTATTTATTTGAATTATATTTTAATATATTTGAATGATATTTCATGTTAAATAAATGAATGAATTATCACTACAACAAAACAGATATTTAGTAACGGAAAATTATCAAGGGAAAAAATTCCATCGCTAATAGCGATGGATTTACAACGGAATACTGTCGAACAGAATACCAAGCGATTTAAAACAGATTAGCAACGAAAATTAGTGACGAAAATATTTTTATCGCTAATCCGTCGCTCTAGTGGTCAACCATTAAAAGAAAAATTTATAAATTTATCAACGACAGATTAACGATTGAATTTTTAACGATAAAAAATTTCTGTCGCTAGTCAGTAGGTGTATTGGTGAAGGAAAAAAAAAAATTTAAAAGATATATGTATAGCCATCAGAGACGGATTAGTAACGGATTAGTGACGGAATACCAATGGATTTATTTTTAAATATTTTTAAATATTTTTAATTTTTATTTAATAGTTCTTTTTTTATTTTTATTTTCTTTTGCAGAAGAATAAAATTATTTTATTATTTTAAAATTTTTATTATTTTATTTTAAGCTAAAATAAAATTATTTTATTATTCTATAATAAATTATAATTTTATTTTATTTTATTACTATTAAAAATTTGAGATAAAGATAATAAGAAAAAAAAGATATATGATTAGATATCTAACATGGTTTGGTGGTGGTATTGTTCTTACCATTTCAGGTGTGCCCGAGTTCGAAGTTGACTAGAAGCAATTTTTACAAATTAAAGGGTGGGCGGGCTGGCGGATTGGCGTATGGGCTGGGCGGGCACCTGGAGCACGTGCTTTCTTTTTTGAGAACTCAAAAATCAGCGACGGATTTTTTTCATCGCTAATCATCAACAATGGATTTTTTCTATTGTTAATTCGTCGCTGATATTAGTGACGGATAGTAATCCGTTGCTGATATTTAGCGGGGTAGGTATCGGCGACGGATTTAGTGACGAAAAAAATCCGTCGCTAGTATCTTTCAGTGACGAATTTCTTACTTTCAGCAACGGATTTTTCCGTCGCTTATGGCGTGTTTTCTAGTAATATATGAGTTATTAATATTATATATTTTGAGTAGGTAAAAATTTGTGATTAAATATATAGATTTTTTAAATTATTAATATATTATAATTTAAATAATTAATATATTAGTAATATTATGTAAACAAAAATAAAGAAATCAAAATATTGAAATATTTTGGATTTCGAGCATTGTTATTATGAAATTACCACAATACCACTAATTATCTGATAACTTTTATCATGAAATTTCCACACTACTGTATTACCATTAGTTATCAGAATCTATTATTTATTTGAATTATGTTTTGATATATTTGAATGATATTTCATGTTGAATAAATGAATGAATTATGAGTTATTAATATTATATATTTTGAATAGATAAAAATTTGTGATTAAATTTATAGATTTTTAAAATTAATAATATATTATAATTTAAATTTATTTATCCTGTTTTTTAAATTATTAATATATTATAATTTAAATTATTAATATAATATAATTTAAATTATTAATATATTAGCAGTATTGTATAAAAATAATAATTTGTGACTGGAAGCAATTTTTACAAATTAAAGGGCGGGCGGGCTGGCGGGTTGGCGCATGGGCTGAGTGGGTGCCTAGAGCACCGTGTATTCTTTTTTGAGAACTCAAAAAATCAGTGACGTTTTTTTCTATCGTTAATTATCAGCAATGGATTTTTTCTGTCGTTAATCAGTTGTTAATATTAGTGCCAGATAGAAATTCGTCGCTGATATTTAACGGGGTGGGTATCAGCGACGGTAGCGACGGAAAAAATCCGTCGCTGATACCCTTCAGCGATGAATTATTTACTTTCAGCAATAGATTTTTTTCTCGCTGATGATGTATTTTCTAGTAGTGTATGAGTTATTAATATTATATATTTTGAATAGGTAAAAATTTGTGATTAAATATATAGATTTTTTAAATTATTAATATATTATAATTTAAATAATTAATATATTAGCAATATTGTATTAACAAAAATAAAGAAATCAAAATATTGAAATCAATGTGTTGGATTTCGGGCACTGTTATCATGATTTACCACATTACCACTATTTATCCGATAACTATTATCATGAAATTTTCACACTAGTGTATTACCATTAGTTATTAGTATCTATTATTTATTTGATTTATATTTAGATATATTTGAATTATATTTCATGTTGAATAAATGAATGAATTATGGTTATTAATATTAAATATTTTGAATAGATAAAAATTTGTGATTAAATTTATAGATTTTTAAAATTAATAATATATTATAATTTAAATTTATTTATCCCATTTTTTAATTATTAATATATTAGCAATATTTGATAAAAAATAAAGAAATTAAGATATTGAAATATGTTGCAATCATGAAGTTACCACATTATTACTAGTTATTCGATAACTGCTATCATGAAATTGCCACACTATTGTATTACCATTAGTTATCTGATAATTATCATCATAAACTTTCTATAAAGTTACTGTATTACTGTTAGTTAACTTATCATAATTTATTATTACTTCCTACCCATTATAGCAACCCACCCCAAATTAGATAACAACTTTCAAAATAATTTTTTTAATTTATTTGAAACAATAATAATCTAGATTAATAATTCTAATAATGATATATTAATAATGTTACTATAGTGGTAAAATTATTACCATTGTACACAATGTTATCATACATTACTACATGTTACTAATAACCATATAATTATGCGCATATGACTCCGGTGTCACGCAAACTAACCATAAGTTATCACCAGTAATCTTATTACTTTTATTTTTTATTTTATGACAAACTTACTACATGTTATATTAATTTTTCTACAATTTATAACAATATTACCAAATTTACCACATAAACACTATATTACCACTAGTTAACCCAAATTTATCATAACTTATCTTAACGCATCACACCACCTATTATAGCAACTTACCTTCTGTTATTCCAAATTATCACCAACTTACCACAAGATATTGCAAATAACAAGTATTTAAACCGTCACAGTACTCAGTATAGATGACATATATAGAGAATGTTTTCAAATCATCATAAAAGGTTGTCACATTTATTAACACAAGTAATAACAGTGACAACCATGAAAATTGAACATAGTTTTTAATGACTGTGTAATATATGAGATAGTATAAATATATAACGTATACAGACGGTATGATTAAGCGGATAATAAAAATCATTCATATAGAGAATATTTTCAAACCGTCTCTAAAAAGTGCCACATTTACTTACCATAACTGATAACCATCATAATTGAATATTATTTTTACAGATGGTTGTGTTATCTTTTGATTGTTGATAAACATTTCCCAAGAGACAATTTATACCCATACGAAAATGTATACATTTCTCCACAGTTTTGTCAAAGTAGTTTCTATACATTATAAAAAACCATCACCGACAATAAATGTTACTATTAGCATAGAGTTTTAATTTTGTAGTGATTGAGACTGTTTTTGAACCATGTCAAAAAGACTATCATTTATTGACCAAAATTTATAACCATCACAATTGAATATTACTTTACAGACGGTTATGGTAACTTTACTGACAGTTGGTAAACTTTTCTTCATGGACATTTTATCCCCGTTGGGACAAGCCTATATTTTCTAACAGTTTTGTCATACAGTGTCTCTATAACTCATGAAAACTATCACTAAAAGTTGCAGACTCTAAAAGTTACCATCAACATAGCGTTTTAATTTTGTAGTGTATATTTTTATGGGGAAGATTGCTAATGTAATTGAGATTGAAGGTTTTCATATAAACCAACAAATAATTTTTCATACGCGGAAATTCTCAGATTTAAATTGGGTTAGAATCACTTAGTTTTTTCTAACGGTTGGGTATTTTAGGTCAAGAGGTTGTCACAAAACACGATCACCCTCTATTATTCACACTCCAAATATCTTGATGGTAATAATCAACAAATTCAAACTCTTCATCAAACCCCCTTCTTTTGTTTTTTCAAAATGTGAACTCTCTCTCCCTTTTCCATTTCTATTCTCATTTTCATCCCATAATAGGAAATGGCCTTCCCTCCTTTTGTTTTAAGTTCACGTCCATTCCTTTCACACACTTGGGAAGTGGCTCCTTTTTGGAACCTTTTGAGGAGAGGGAGGTTGAGGTTTGAGGGGTGGTTACCAAAAACCACCCCTGCCCTCTTTTTTAGCTTAAATTCAAAAATTGGAAGGGGTTTGGGTCTACCCACGTAGGCGGATCCGTCCCATTTCCACTATCACCTACTTGCACATGAAGATTAGACTCACACATAGCATGATCATTATAATTAAATATCACAAACTTTATATAGGTAAGTGGATCGTGTGATCCGCGAGAATATTAAGAGCTCTAGGGCTATATACCGATTAAGGATATATAGTCTAAATACTAAGTTATAGACATAATTGACCAGCTCGTGAATACAGAGTAATGTGTCGGTCAAAAACAGTATTCCTTTCATATTACTAATTTTTAACTTTATTTTAATTGCTTTTCTAGATATGCACCGCCAAATCAAATGAACTATGGTTTCTTGGTGATATGCTAAAGTAGCAACACCAAAATAAAATCTCAAGATAGATGAAAGTCCTAAGAATATAAATTAAGGTTAAATATAAACCTCCAAGCCTTACACAATGAGATGAAGAGAGTTGCACCATCTCATTAACCATATAGTCACATAAGCATACGTGGTATGAAATACGTGCTACGATGCGCTTTATTCCCATCTGGAAGTATATGTTTTCTTTTCTAAAATTAATATATTGTACAACTTTTAGTCCAAATGTATACAATACTTGATCTGAGTTTTCCTTCTTACAAGTCCTCAAAAAATCTCACAATATCAAAGAAAAACTCACACCTGGTTCTTAGACAAATTCAATGGATTGTAAGGAATCCATTTCAATTACCATATATATATACAATTGGTAATCTTATCTTAGTACTTAATTAGGGCGGCATATATATGTTAATCCACTATAAATTAATATTGTCTCATCTCTATATATCACATAGATATTAGAGGCGATTACTCGTATGAGACAGCCAATTTTAAAACTTGTTCGACATACTTTTAATCGCAGACACAAGAATTTTGGATATAAAAAAAATTCAAATGTCAATAAATATGAGTATTATATCATATATACTCTGTATATGATTAAGTTACAATTACAGTTATAATTACTGTCACGACCTGTGTAACCCAAGAAACCTAACATGTCACACAAACATGCCTTTAAGTGCTGGCTTTGTAAAAGGACCAGCAATCATCAAATGCGTAAGCATATAATTCAGTATCAATTCCCTAATTTCAATCATGTTTTTAACAAAATTGAATTTTGTGTCTATATGTTTGGTTTTGCCGTAATATTTGAAATCTCTAGCATAAGCAATAGCTGATTGATTGTAAAAAAATCATGGCTCCTACTGAATTGTTTACTACTTCAAAACATTACAAAAATCTATACAATAAACTTCTCCCTTAACTGCAAAATTACAGATCACAAAAGTCAACTTTCATTATAAAAAAAAATACATGGATTTGTTTCTTGCTACTCCCTGTGATAGCGCTTTCATTGAGTAAGCAAATATAACCAGAAATAGATTTTCTCTCATCTAAATCAACTCCCCAATCACTATCTGTGTATCATTTCAATACTAAATCATTTCCTTAATAACAAAGAAAATAATTTACAGTTCCATTCAAATATCTCAATATCTTATTAACATAAATCCAATTACTTTTCTCTGAATTGGACATATACCTATTGACCAAACCCACAGCATGACAAATGTCAGGATGAGTACACATCATAGCGTATCTCAACCTCCCAACCATGCTAGAATGTAGTACTCTGAACATTTCATCTATTTCTTTAGGAATTTTCAAGCACATTTCATCACCTGAACTATCGCGTTTAGTTATAAGAGTATTAATGGGTTTACAGTTTTTCAACTTTGTATCGTTCCAGAGCCTTTATAAAATGTGACTCTTGAAATAATCTCAATAATCTCTTGAAACGATTTCTATGGATTTTAATTCCTAATTTACCTCAATCCATATCCCTCATCTCAAAATTGAAAGACAATTATTTGAAAATTTGAAGGATGTACTTTTATTACTCATGGCTAACAATATGTTCTCGACATATAGGAATTGAATTACAAACTTGTCATCGGATTTCTCAATATGGACACAATGGTTTTCGTCCATCATGATGAAATCATAAGAGATCACACCTCTGTGAAATCTTAAATACTATTGTTTAGAAGACTACTTAAGTTCATAAATCGATCTATTCAATTTACATACTCTGTCTTTCTAGCCTTTAATGACAAAACCCTCCGATTATGCCATATAGACTTCTTCCTCAAGTTCTCCACTGAGAAAAACAGTTTTCATGTCAGTCTGACGTAATTCTAAATCCATATTAGCAACTTTTGACAACAATAAGTGAAATGAGGTAAATTTCATTATTGAGAAAATGTTTCTTGATAATCAACACTCTTTTAGAGAGTGTAACCTCTTACCACCAGTTGAATCTTATACCTCTCAATAGTTTCATCGACTTTGCTCTTCGTTCTGAGAACCTAATTGTTCTCAATTAGCGCCCCAATAGAAGTTCAACTAATTCCTAAAGTATGGTTGGATCTTATTGCTACCAATTTTTCTTCTATTGCCTTTTCCATTCATTCTTGATAGGACTAAATAGAGTTTTATCTATATTTTAATCTCTTCTTCATTATTAATTTAAAAAAAAACGTTTGGGTACGCTTTTTCTAGCATTTTTTAAGTTCATAATTCAGATTGATCACTAGAATTTAAATCTCTCCCACTGGGATTAATATCATTCTAATGATCCATCATAAACAAAGCAAACCTTTGAATTGATTAATTCAAATAAAATGCTATATGTCCTTCATGTCATTTTTACTAGGAAATTCATTCTTCAGAAATGTAACATTCGTGATCCAATCTCTGCAATAGTACCATCTTCTCGTTCACCAACGAATACTTAACTTTTAGACTGGTTGGAGTATCCTATAAAGATACTCTTACTTTCACAGGAACCCATTTTTTAAAACTTATTGGAAATCTTAAACACAAACGATCGATTCCCAATGTCTGAGATTACTCAAACTCGTCTTTCTATCGGTTCAAAGTTTATATAACGTTAATGGTACTGATTTTGAAGACATTTTATCCAAAATATAACCTGCAGTTAACAAACCATCTCCTCAAATGGAAATTAATAAGTTAATCTGCACCATCATAGATTTTATCATATCTAACAATGTCTTATTCGTTCCTACTACAATACCACTTATTGAGGTGTATAAAAAATGATTAAATATTAGATTATATCTCTTTCATTACACAGATTTTTAATTTGATCTGATAGATATTCACGCCATTTATTTATCTGATTCTCTAGCTCACTCATATAACGTTTAAGACATTCAAGTATTTTAGACTTATGAGAAATCAAATAGATATGATCAAATCGCATGAACTTATCTATGAGCGTAATAAAACACAAAATTCGATGTGTTTTTGCCTTCATATTCATTGAACCACAAATGTCCGAATGAACTAACAACAATGGAATTTAGCCCAAATGGTTTTCTCATCATTTTGCAGACAAGACAATGTTCAACTTAATAGTTAAACATTTATTTATCATATTGCAAAATTATAAAACCATTACAAATTATTCAGAATCAACACATGTTATTTAAATGTAAATTCACCTTATCTTTCTAAAAGTTCAAAATATAGCATATTTCATAAAAAGAACAAGAACAGATATTAAATTTCGTTGAATTTCTAGCACATGGAGAATATCATGAACAATTGAAAGTTTAACCACTTTGCAATTTCAATTCACAAATACCAACTCTTTTGACCTCCATTCTTGCATTGTTCCCCACATAATTCAATCTCCTAACAAATGACACTCAATGAAAAATTAACAAATGTCTCTTAGTCTGTTCTCATATTTAGAGTTGTTTTTTTGTGATCCATCTTCATTTTCCTTTGCTTTCTTGCTTTCGCTCTAATTCCTTTCACATTTAGAGTCCGAAACTCTCATTGGAACTAGACTCTGCAACAAAAGCATCAGTTGTGAATCTTACAGCACCAAGCCGCTTATCCTTAAACTCAATGTGGCGAGTAATATCTGAGAAAGTCTACAGACTATCATTGTGAGTCAAACTAACTTTTAGGTGCTCTCACTTGCTAGGAAGGGATCGGATCTGGGCTTGAAATTTCTGTTTATCAGAGAGGACATGACCGGTTGACTATCATCTCTCTAATCATGATAGACATAACCGTAAATTACTGTTTGATACTGTAACAATCTCACTTTTATTCAGTATCAAACTTATGGTCATTTCTCTAAGATGAGTCACTAGTATTTTCATGTTTTACCCTGAGGTACACTCTGATGTCATAAGCAGTCATATATTGCTCATACTCAGGAATCATACCATCAATCACAGAGCTAATTAGGATCACACAAATAGTGGAATCTATCATTTTTCATGCATGGTAAATATCTTGTTCTCTTCTTTGCGGAGCAACATTGCCCACACCAAAATCTTACATGACATGTTGATATCATTCAAGGTATCTGGTTCCAGCAGATATCAAAATTTATGGCATCATATCTCATGATCGTCGCCATTCAAAATTTTGTCAGCTCTATTCAAGTCCGCAATAATGGATTTTGATACTATGGTTTGAGTTTCTAAGAGGGTTGACACTAATACTAATTTTCATATCATACACATAATTTTTTACTTCAAAATTAATATTCATAACAGATCAATATTAGGTATAGAATAAAAAGTTCACTAAATTCCCAATAATCATCTATGGTCATAATGTATCACTATCATAAATTTAATTTGAAGTTACAAAATCCAATAGGTTTTAGGCGAGAATTACTCAAATTCTTCCAACAAAAAATCTTCCACTTAAATACACAAAATATTTAAATAACATTACAATTTTGTATAAAATTTACTCAAATTCTGCCGATTCAAATTTTTCATTTAAATATACAAAGTATTTAAATACCCTAATTTTCTTTTGTATGCATGATCACATTAAAAATAACAAATATTTTCAATGATATTCTTAATAGAAACTTTATATTAAAAAAAAAAGATTTATAATATATGAACATATTTCGAACAAATAATTATAGTATGCAAAAGAAAACATATAAATTTATTATTTCAATTCATAATATATCCATTCAAATAATCACATTCACCATCCCCTTGAATTGTGTATCCCTAGAAGAAAAATCTCCTTATAACGTGTGGGCCAGTACTATTTATACCATGAGATAGCCTTTCTTCATTTGGCCCTTTAGATTCTTGACCCTCCATATTTTTATTAATATGAATCTCACATTGTTAAGAATTACCATTTTTCCTGAAAATGGGTGACAATATTAGGTTTGATATGAAACCAATTATAATATTTTAATAAATCTCAAAATATTTATTATAAAGATATTTGTTCAAATTTCAAACAATTATATGTTAGAAAAACTAATTTTCGATTGCATGCATGATCACATAAAAAATAACAAATATTTTCAATGATATTCTTAATAGAAACTTTATATTAAAAAAAAGTTTCTAATATATGATCATATTTTAAATAAATAACTATAGTACGTAAAAGAAAATATATAAATTTATTATTTCAATTCATATTATATCCATTCGAGTAATCATATTCACCATCCCCTTGAATTGTGTATCCTTTGGAGAAAAATCTCCTTATAGCATATGGGTTAGTGCTATTTATACTATGAGATAGCCTTTCCTTTATTTGGTTTTCTAGATTCTTGACTCTCCACATTTTTACTAATATGAGTCTCATATTGTCAAGAATTACCATTTTCCTTGAACATGGGTGACAATATTAGGTTTGATACGAAACCAATCATAATATTACAATAAATCTCAAAATATTTATTATAAAGATATTTGTTCAAATTTCAAATAATTATATGTTAGAAAAACTAATTTTTGAAATAAATAAATGAGAAAAAATTCAAAACAAATGATGAGTGAAAAAAAAATCTTTACCCGGGTAGCCAAAATTAAGAAAATAATTTTCTCAGCGCTTAAAAAAATTTTTAGAATTTTTTGTGTACCGAAAATAATTGTTCTATAATTTTAAACAATTTCTAAGTTTAAAAATTAATAAAAATTACTTTTCAACTGTGAAAAATAAATTAAAAGATTAAAAAAAATTCAGAAGGACGAAAAAGTGTTTCGGTAAAAATTCCGACCAAAACGGGGCCTTCACGTATTCCCACACGTCGCTGAAGTGGTCTGTCCAAAATGGACACGCGCCTACTCTTCTTGGGTGGCGCGTTCATGTCACGCGCCTCCTTCCCGATGGTGGGTGGATTCGAAATTTTGGCTACCCCTCCATTTTGACAACTTTGAGTTCTATGGTACTCTTGAATTTTCAATCGGAAGTCTTTAGCGTAGGGGGTGGACGTCACTCTCTGTAACCGAGAGTGGGAATAGCCATCCGAAAATGTTCATTTTCTTCATATTTTTTTGGTTTTCGACCCAAATTTCGAATGACCTTATCTTCCTCAAATTCTAACTAATTTTTGTGTTCTTTATATGACTGCAAAGTATTTTTCAAGAGAAATCTAACTATATAAATTTCATATTATGAAACACAGTAATTTTATAGATCCGAGTACATTAAGTTTTAGCTAAAGACTGTAATATCTCATGATGCACTTATCTGATATATGTCAATTTTTATAGATTTTATTCTCATGCAACAAGTATCTTACTATGTAAAATTGAGAACATTTTGTGAGGCCTATGTCAAGTTGCCGTTCATACACAAAAAAAATTTATGGCATTTCGTATTTTTTTTTTAATACTCAACAATAAGGTAGGAAACACTCTAAACGTCTCTGATATCAATGAAGGTTTTTATATAAACCAACAAATAATTTTTCATATGCGAAAATTTCCAAATTTAAATTGGATTAGAATCATTTATCTCTTTCGGACGGTTGGATATTCTAGATCGAGAGAATGTCACAAAACTGAATCACCCTCTATTATTCACAACCCAAATACCTTGGTGGCAATGATCAATAAATTCAAACCCTTCTTCAAGTTGCCTTCTTTTGTTTCTCAAAATGTGAACTCTCTCTCTCTCGTTTTTATTTCTATTCTCATTTTCATCCCATGAAAAGGAAATGGTCTTCCCTTGTTTTGTTTTAAGTTCACATCCATTCCTTTCACGCATTTGGGAAGTGGTTCCTTTTCGGAACCTTTTGAGGACAGGGAGGTTGGGGTTTGAAGAGTGGTTACCAAAATCCACCCCACCCTCCTTTTTAGTTTAAATTCAAAAATTGGAAGGGGTTAGAGTCTACACACATGGGCAGACCCGCCCCATTTCCAACAAAGATAATATGTATACATATAATAGGTGCTGTTTTAGCACTTTATCAATCAAATATACATTTTCTTGATCCCAAAAAAAAAAAAAAAGAATTCACATTCAACTTTACATGGAAAAATCATTTTACCATTAATTTTAATCCCTTCATATCACAATTTCTTACTTCAGAATGGAATTTTCTAAAATAAAATGCTTTCGAGAACTTTCCTCATATTCGTTTTCATGGTGATTACTACAAGAGATACATATATATTTTTTTGATGATTTTTGACAATGATATTACATAAATAATATATATATATTCCAATTTATCCAGAATAACTGAGACGCAGTTTGCTTGCTCTTCCCAAGCCTAGCCATGATATATAGATAACATTAAGAAAATTCACTTGTTCCTTAAGAAAAGGCTCTTTGAAGATATAGTTCGAATCTAAGTATATCTATCAGCTTCATATCCTCTCATTTAAAGCCTATATTTTTTAAGTAGGCATGCAAATACCAACCAAGGCATGTCTTCCCTACAAAAGAAACATTATAATTTACTTTTTGAGAAAGTACTGGGTCCCTTATTGGAAAGCATCAATAATAATAGCTCAATATATTCCCATAAGTCAGAAATATCCATTATAAGTTCTATTTATGAGAAATGAGAGCACCATACAGTCATTAATATCATATATCCCAAAACTACACTAATTAACCTTGCACAGAGAGAGAGAGAGAGAGAGAGAGATGGTGTCATGGCTCCTTTTTGTGGATGAGAGGTGGTGGAACTATGTCTTGCAACAAGCCATAGTCATGAGGAACTTGGAACTGATGCTGAGTATTTAAGTATTGATAGCCTAATAAGTTACTACCAGTCGTGGTTGGCATTTGTAAAAGAAGCTCATGAGCAAAGCTAGGACTCCTTGTTGAGGTTGAACCGAAAAAGGAGGTTGACAGCATGCTAGCTGCATTGTTTCTTAGGGTTCCCGGGCTTTGATGATTATGCTGCCCTTCGTAAGTGGTAATCACAGTTGATGGATCTTGGTATGATCTCTCCACACGTTTCTTCACACCGCACTTCTGGCTGGTGCACCTGTAATAACTTCTGCATTGCCAACAAAACCAGGAGGGCTTACAAAATTAATATCCCAAGTTAATCAATTATGTGATTTTTGATAAATTCTATATTTTTCTTAAATTTGTAAATTTCATTTTTAAAGAGAAATAGTATTGGTGTAACATTCATTTTACAAAATTCATATCTCAATTAAGGAACTCTAGGATTCAATTAGGGTTTTGATGGCCGGATAAAATGCCAAGTTTGCTAGAAATTTGAGATATAGGGCAACATATAATTATTATAATTATTTCTCTAAATCATTCCATAGATCAAAATCTTTATAAATAAATGAATTTTGAATGTTATTTCCAGTAGCACACATATTACCAAGGTCCATTGTTTTGGTTGAGCATGCACTAGAAAATTAGAATTAAACCAAGTATTTTTGAAAGGAGCTTAAGAAAAAAGAAGAAAACCTTGGATAAGGGCTATTCTTGACAGCTTTTTGTCCATATTTTCTCCATCTGTATCCGTCTTCAAGATGATCAATCTCGCTCTTGGTCATGAAAGCAACACGCTGTTCCCTTTGCCGTTTCTCCGGCTTCTTTTTTGCTTTGTTCCTGATGAATCAATAGCCCAATATATATTGACATACATGAGTACCCAGTTTTCCAACAAAATATGTTCCACATAAAAAAAAAAAAAAAGACAAAAGAAAAAAAAAAAGCAAGGAAAGATCTATAATAGTCAATATTTATACAGTCAAGTTTACATATTCTAGAACGTTGTTTGCTTTTCTCTGTAATTTTAACCCCCAAAACTAGACTAAGATTATTACACTTTCACATGATAGACCGAACACAAGTAGTTTGTGGTGCTGAGTAAATTTCCGGGAAGAAAATTCCACAAGATTTTTTTATTATGGCATATGGGAAAATAAAAAAAGGAGAAGAAAATGGAAAACCATTACGTAGAAGAAAATTCCATGGAAATCTTGTCTTGCAAACCCTGCTCTTTCCAAAAATAAAAAATTATAAAAATAATTTTAAAAGGAAAAACGAAAAACTTCGATTTGTGCATCAATGAAAGCAAAACCTACTCTTTCTTAGAATCACACCCTTTTTTGTGCATATCATCTTTCTTGGTCTTTCCGCAATTTTCTTCGGTGGTGGCCTCCGTAGAAGAAGAAGATTCTGATGAGTTTTGGGTTGAGAGGTCATTTTCGTTAGCCCCCATCAATGGATGATCTCTAGCCACTAGGCGATTTCTTGATCTGTTATCAATGGGACTAATAGGTTCAGATGAAGAACAAGACATGTCAAAGGCTCTTGAGAGTATGTTGTAGTCCATAGAGCCATGTAAACAATCAGTGAAGCTCATGGAAGGTTGATCTGAACCATTTAGGTCAAGTGAAGGAGTCATAACTTGATTGCAGGTGTAGTTGGAAGGATCAAATAAAGGGAGATGAATATCACTTTCTCTACAAGGATTGCTGAAGTGAGGGTCATACCGGAAAGGATTGTAAGGTTCATCAGACATGGAAGAAGGGCTTGGAGGAGGAAGGTGAAGGAAGATCAGAAGGAAAGAAGAGAAGAAAAGTAAGTAAGGTAGTGACTTTAATTAGACAAGTAAAAGCTTTGGCTCGGATTGTTTCCCTTTCTTTGTTTTTTCGTGTGTGTGTGTGTGGGGGGGGGATTGGGGTGATTAAGTTTTCTTCTAATTTGTTCCTTCCTATACAGGGGGGGGGGGGTCGGGCCCTTTTTCTTTTCCTTCAAATTTTTCTTCTTCCTCTTTGGTAGTTCAAAGGGGTTACCTGTTAGGACTTTCAACACACATGCCATAAAGCAACGAAGACTTTTGCGTGCATATTCAAAATAAAAAGTAAATTAGCAAAGAAGACTTTCGTTTGGATGTTTGTAATAATGTCATGAGTGGAAGTGATTATAGATATAAAGAGGTAGGCTACTTTACACCTTTTGGTAGCATCAGAATTTTTCTTACCTAATTAGTTCGGTGATTAATATTGATATCCCTTAAATAAAGTTTGATTCGAGTATTGTATTTGATAAAAACAAATGTTGAAAAAACTTTATCTCTAAAGGGGTTAATCTGACTCAAACTGTATTTAATCAGATTCAGCATAATTATCATATACCAACAGTTATTTTGAAGTCATTAAAACACTTAATACTAAGTTCATTTGGCCTAAATGGTTATTCCCACAAGCCAACCTTTCACTTTGGCCGGGTAAATATAATTTTAGTTGAAGAGGATATGAAACTTTTAATAAGGAAATCCATAATCCAGTATACTATAAAATTGTAATTCGAGTATAAAATATGTTAAAAATTTCTGATTACTCAAATCAGAGAAGTTGAAAAATGAGCTTCATATTCTAATTGTATAATATATTATTTGTGTGCATGTTCATATTTTCTCTTGATTTGCAGATAATAGATAAATGATGAGACATGTTCCAAAATATCCCAATAAAAAAAAAAAAAATTTTAAAAAAACCCCAATCTAAAAATATTTCGTTAAATAACCCCAATTTGTCGCGTCTTGAAGACGCGGCACAGTGTGTCGCGTCTCCAAGGCTTGACAATCCAATTTCGAGAGAGGGAGAGAGTGTGTCGCGTCTTGAAGACGCGACAACCCCAGAGAGAGAGAGA